>OX596019.1:2626530-7426530 GCA_951394055.1 Villa cingulata
AAAAGCATAAAAGACAAACGTTATGTCATATAATTCAGATTAAATATTATATAAAGAGATTTATTGTGAATAGACTTACGAATGTAATTATAATTGAATATACAATGTACATATAGACATGTTCAGTATCATACAAAAAATTAGCTCGAATAATCGAATAATGTTTCGTAATAAAAAATGCATTAACAGCAGCAGCTATATAATAATCATAATTCTTGTATGTAAATTCACTTGTTCGCGTTCAAGTTTTCCTGTTCTCTTTTGCATTTTCTTTAATGTTAATTTTTATTTACAAATATTAATATTCAAAAAATTTGAATAAAAATAAAAAATAGAAAGGTAAATTTTTTATTAATCGATTTGATACGTGTTATATGGTGGTGCAACGTACATATGTATACAATTATACAATGCGATGCGAGTTACATGTAAAATAATAAATACGAATGAAGGTCGATAATTTTTATAATATTTTTCATTTTTCTATTCTCAGTTCTTAAAAATTCTTTCTATAAATATGAATCGATGAAAAAAATAAAATCAGAAAAAATTAAATCCGTTTTCCTTATATTTACGAGAAGTATATATCGCACTTCTACTTAAGTACATAAGAGTATAGATAAATGTACTTTATGTCACAAAAAAAAAAAATTCATAAAAATAATAACGAAAACTTTTATGATAATTTTTATTACAAATAAAAATTCTAAATTTGGATATAACAACAGAATAATTTCAATAAATACATAATACAGTGGGAGTGGAGTGTATATAAAAGAAATAAAGTACGCGAATATGTACGTTCGAGTACTTATATAAATTCCTTCATTTATTTGTTTGTACATACACTCACGTATTAAAGAACAAAGAACAAGAATATTTTCATTTTTATAATTTGTGAAAAATTGAATTATTATTATTATTGTTATTATCGATTCGAACGTGTATCTGACATATGATTTTCAATTTTATTTCACATATGAATCATAAAGAAAAAAAAAGTTTTAAATTACGATTACAATATTATATTATGTACTTATATACTCGTACTCCTATAAGCAGGCGTTAATAATAATGACAATAACGTGTAATATTGATGATACCTAGATACTTTAAAAATTACAAATTTTACATTATGTACAATTATTACGTATCTAGGTACATATGTATATCTGTAGATGTACGAACGTATAAATAATTGTTATACAAATAATCATGACTTATTCTCTCCTACATAAAATGTTCATTTATATAAAATATTTTAATTTTAATTTTATTTTATTTTCCTTTGTAAAAAAAGATAGAAAGAAATAACTCATTTTATAAATAGTATACGGTACGAAGTTCGAGTATATCTCAAGAAATTCATTTCTTAATTCGTGTATGTGCTGTGATGTTGATGGCTAAGGAAAATGGTTATATATGCTACGTATAGGAGAGTCTCGCTAAATCAAATTTCGGTGGTCCGAAACAATTTATTTTTATCTGTATATTTGTCCCAAGTTGGTCTCTATAATTCGATTCTAGAAAATTTTAATAAAAACGCTTGATGATTTTTATTATTGTTTCTTTCTATGGTTATTCCAGGTGAATGATTGACATTAGGAATATTAACAGTTTTGCAAATATAAAAAATAATCTTCCTTCTTTTCTTCTTCTTTTAAGTGTTTCTTTGACCTCAAAAGGGTCTGCCAAACCATAGTTGTTTTCCTGAGTTAGGTGATCAGCCTAACCCCCAGACTCCGGGGAGGGCAATTCTTCATTCATTTTGTTCACTTTAGCTTCAATAGGGGTTGATTAATCTGTCTCCTCTAAAGGTTAACATCTCCACTACATGAAGGTAGGGTGAAGAAAGGAGTAGAAAATGTGAGAGACTTCATGTCCGTAGATATGTTATTGTGTGCACTTCATTTACCCTTGGTCGATGTTCTGACCTTGTGCCATAAAAAAATTATACCAAAAATAATTAATGAAATTCACATTATTGCTCCAATTGACGTCTGCGAGGTTCAGAATATGGTAGGATGTGAATGATATTTTAGCACTTTAAATTATACGCTAATCCAGATTTTCGATGGCCTGGATTGGTTTAATATTAATTATTCTGAATTTGCGAGACTCTACTGTAAACAAATAAATTATAAGTAAAAGAATATTATGTAGGTGAACAAAAGATATTAAAAAGATTTTATTTTGATTTTCTTTTTATTTTCTGAACAATAAACGCAGATACTTAGTACATTGAGATGATGACGAAAAATAAATAAAAATAAAGAATTAAACAAAAAACAAAAATAAAAATATAGTAAAAAAGAGTTTGTTGTAATAGGAAAAAAAATTTAATAATGGGTAATATATAATAATGATAATAATAGAAAATAAAAATAAAAGTGAATCTATACTTAACTGCGAGTAGATACATCTACATGCATTTAGTTCAGTGTGTAGATAATGCCTCATACATACACAATGCGAAGTTGACAAGATTAAAAATCATGAAAAATTCTCATATCTTTAGTATTTTATTTTATTTTATTTACTTATTTATTTTGTATCTTATTCTTCTTATTATTTTATTTTATTTCAAATCTACTACAAGTTATCTTGTATGTATACTATAACATTCGTATATTTTATTGTTAACAACACTGTAATTTGTTGTACTCGTGTTCGTGTAGTTAGCACAATATTTGCTTCCTTATACAAGTTAATTTTCTATTTTAATTTGTATTAATAATATACTGAAAATAAAAATACAAACTACTAATAATAATGACACATAAGGAATCTGCGGTTATTATTGTCTCCTAAAGAAATAATATTGTTATGTCTTGTCATACATGCATAGAGCCAATAGAGTGTATCTACATAATATACGGTATCCATGTTTGTGTCTCTATGTAACTACTTAGTTACATACTCGTATACGAAAAAAAAATTAAATATATGGGTAACCCATTCATTAAAAATACACATGTACACATGCATGCATAGTATTCTGCATTTGTAAAAAATTTATTTTTGTACTCAAAAATACATCACGCAATAATAATACGAGTGTATAGCGTGGAATGTGTTTTAATAAAATACCATATACCATCATCATGATGCACATCTGTAACAACACACTGTCTCTTAATAAATGGCCTCAGTACATCAAAAGTACATGAGATTGGTTATCTAAGAACCAGCATAATATGTGCAGTAGATATGTAATTTTTACTGACACAAAAATTTTGTTTTATTAATTATTGTGAACAAAATTTTATTTGATTTTTTTTTTAATTTAATTCGATTTTTTTTTTTAATTTTAATTTTGTCTCTTCTTTCTCTTTTCGACTGCAGTCGTAGTAATTTTTTTTTGGTTTTCGAACAAAACAAGCAACCAAAAAAATTTGCCATGTGAAAATTGATTTAGCCCAAAAATTCCTTTTAAAATATCTACAACGATGGCGCACTTACAACACTATACCTGTAGTACAATGCTATAGTTTTGATCAATATTGAAAATAGGGAGGAAGAGGTGTATTGCGGTAAATTGAATACGAAATATAGTAGTAACTAAGAATGTGACATTTTTGATTGATATCTATGCGTAAATTGTAGATACATTCTCGCACATACTCGTGTAAATATCTAAAGTGTGATATGTGTAATGCGGTAAATTATATGGTACCTACTTGTACTGTAAAGTTATGTACGAATATGTAGATATACTTGTACTCGTAAATACGTACTAAATGTTACGTTTGGTATAGATTACGAAGCTTGTAAACTACCATACTGCATATGTATCTCTATTCTGAAATCGATTTAATTATTCATTTTACCTATAACTATACTCCTATTACCTTTTGATGATGGTATTCAGGTCACTAAGAAAATTATAGACCGCAGAAAAATTATTGATGTATGCGTTATATTGCATTGATCACATAACGACAAAACCTTTTTCGTGTAACAATCAGTCATTGCTTGCCGCGGTGTATACGATGATTGAAGTAGCGTTTATACGATGAGATAACTTTCTTTCACACATGAAATATGGTAGCTGATTTTTGAAATTCGAACCAATTGAAAGTGGAATTTAGTTTAATTTTTTAATTTTTTTTTGGGAAAAATTATTTAAAATTTCTGATTGATTGTACGAACATAAAATCCACAAAATCGAAAATAGTGAATAAATGGACGGGAAACAAGTATTGTGGTTATTATACATTCGAATAAGTTTTGATATTGAAGCATATTTCAATTTTTAGATAAAATTTTTCATATTTCCTATGTAAATTTCTTTCTTAAAGTTAAGGGAAACATGAAATTCAATGATCTCTGAAAACAAAATAAATTTTACTTGGTATTTTAAGGATTTGTTATGTTTAGCACGTCATTTTCGAAATAATTCAAATAAGAATTCGACTAAATAGAGTCTATATGAACTTTCCATTAATTAGAAACGTGAATATTTTTGGAATTAATTCACATTTCCTTATGTTGACACGACATGCACGACATGACTTTTTTAAAGCAATTCGAATAGGATATATTGATTAGAATTTGAATTATGTTTATGATAAATCACGTACATGAATTCATCTTCCAACACATCGAATATATATATTTTTTTTTCATTATTATTTTTTACAAGATTGTTCACAATTTTCATTCGTCCTTATTTAATTTTAGGCATCTAATTATAAATTAAATTAATTAGGATATTACCGCATACATTTGTTCACTCATATAAATGCATGTTCGCCCATATCCCATATATGTAAGTACGTACGAGTAGAAAATACATAAGTAGCAATTGATCTACATTTATTCAAATAATTTTTGAGTTTTTTTGATAATTAAAAAACAAAAAAATAAAATAAAATGGGACAAATTTGTAAAATGAAATCGATATCTCTTAGGAAATACTCCACTCGATATAATCAGTTTTTTTTTCATCTACACATACATAGACTCGAAAATGTGCGTACGTATTCTCACTGCAACAGGATATAATTGGATTTTCCTTTGATTTTGATTTTTTGACGTTGTTGATTCGATTAAGTACATCGGTATTCAGTACATACACAGGAATACAGGTACCTACAGTTAAGCATACTCGCGTGTATATGTACATATATGCAGAATCTTGATAATAAACATTTTGACACTCAAAAAAAAAAAAAAAAGAAAAATACTTACCTAACTCAGTCATTGATTAGGAAATGAAAATAAAAAATAAGGATAAGGATATGTATTTTTTTCGCGAACATGTATTTTTTTGTTGTATTATTTTTTATGTGTTTTTCTTCTATTTCATTATATGAAGATTGCTCGATATGTGTTATGTATATAGGATGTAGGTGTGTAGGATCTGGGATGTAAGTATGTAGGTATGTAGATATTTCATTTTTTTCAAATCGATTTGAATTTTGAATTAAAAAATTCATTCAAGCGATATGTTTCCGCTTGAAATGATTTGATGAGAATGAAAACAAAAAAAACAACAACAAAAAAGTCAGAGTGAAAAAACAAAATTAGAAAAATAGAAAAAAAAAGCATAAGATTATACGTACACTCTTACATAAGTGTATATATTTATTATGCTTACGTACACTCATATGCATGTGAATGGATTATTTTTGTTTTCTAATTTTATACAATCGTATGTGTACCACTACCATATACATGAGATGGAATGGGATAGGAGGATGGTATTTATGTGAATTTTTGTTTATAAATACGTCAGCAAAAATAACAAACCATAGCAAACCAAACAAAAAAACTCATGGAAAATTAGAACTCTTCTCTTATTGTTTTTAATATTTTTGTTTTCATTTTTGTTGAAAACGTTTTTTGTAATTTGTCCAAAAAAATTTTTATATCCTAAAAATCGTATGTATATTATATGACGTGTATACGAATAACGAACGTATATGAATGTACGTATACATCTCTATTCAAATGTGTTATGGGTTTTATATGGATTATTTTATAGTGCAGTGGACTCTAAAAAACTAAATTTTGAAATTATATTTTACGTAATTGATATACACATACATATATAACATGCGAGAATATGTACTATAAAAGTAGGTGCATACATATGTAGTCCTTTTATATAATAATAATTTGTTTACCCTCGTAACATAGATTTTATGAAAATTTGAAGAGATATATATGGTACATAACTACACACATTACGTATATCCTTGTTACGTAAGTACTCAAATTTAAATATATTTACGTATTGGGAGTATGTAGTACGTACGAGTATAATATCAAAATATGCATCCATTCAAGTGTACATCGTTCCGTCCTTCCACATACGAGTAGTACACGTAAACACAAGCATTACAAGCATTTTAATTATGTTTATTGCTTTTGTAACATTCATATACCCGCGCACCGCACAGGTACAACTGTAATACGATTTCCTTTTATGTGTATATGTCTTGCTTTACAAATATTATAGAGAGTTACAAATGTACTACATATACTTGAATTGATTTCACTTCAAAAAAAAAAAAGAAGGTGTATCATTTTTCTTTTTATTTGTGGTTGTATATTTTCCTTCGATAATCATGTTAGATTCATTTCACCGTGAAATTAGTGTTTGGTTATTGTATAGTACACATTATTGTACCTGAAAGTCATATCCTCGTATGTATTGAAAACTTTGAAGAATATAAAAACTCTTCAAAAAATACAAAAGAAAAAAAAAATTGAAGAAAATCCAACAAGTCAATCAAAAATTTTTAACAAAATAGAAACGTCATTGGGCATCATCGTATATTTTTTTGGGAGTTTTTTTTCTTAGTCCTCTTCTGTTGTTGTTGTTGTTGTTTGTTGGTTCCTAAATGTGTACATCATGCACGTACTTAATACATATGAATGAGTAAGGAAAAACGTAGGGAAAAAAGAAGAATGATCGAATGAATGAAAAGTTGTTGAAAAAAAATTTACTTCTAAAGATGAAATAAATGAGGAATGAGAAGAAGAAGAAGAAGAAGAAGAATGAGGTGAATATGTAGAAAAAATAAAAAAGGTGTAAGCAGTTACCTATGTATGTACATTTGTATATAATAGAGTCATGATGCCATATAAAAGAAAAATAAACTTCTGAGACGTGATTTTATTATTGAAAATTAAAGAGACGAAATGAATTACAAAATGAATGAATGAAAAAAATAAAAAAAAAAATTTCAGTCATTCGGATTGAGTAAGGAAAATATAAATGAGAAATGAAATGATAAAGAATAAAAAACAAATAAAAAAAAAACTAAAAATGAATAAATAAAACCTTATATATAAGAAAAAATCAATTGAATAAATAAATGTATATTACTTATATACACGTACATATACACGTATTCGTATGTATGTATGGGTTGTAGGATATTAGGTGTACTCACACGGGAAATACAAAAAGGAAATAGGTAATCGAATAATCATCATTATCATCATAGTCTTCATCATTTATATATTGTACAGGCAATATAGTATATGATTAGATGAGGAATACAGGTACATGTACCCGTTTACAAATTCAATACGTTACCTATACGGCACGTTTATTTTTTTCTTCACATTTTATTTATCTGGTTAACATTTTTTTTTTCATTCATTTTTATATTTATTTCATTTTTTATTCGCATCTTCGCAGTTTTATTATTATGATCAGAAACGAAATAAAATCTTTAACATCGCTTGTAGTGATTGTTTTCGGTGTCATCTTAACGACACTCATTCATATTACCATATATCCACTCTGCGACTTATACATATATGTAAGTAGGTACAGCTTCAGATTATACAAAATTTTTATATAAATTTTTTAGATTTGATCAAAGTATAACAAAAACTAACAAAACATAAATAATACGTACGTTTTTGTCGTATCCCGTACCCATACTTACTTTGCTTGCTTTGCTATATACGGCAACGGCTATAATAAAGTTTAAGATAATCTTATATTCAGTCAATTTTATTGAGATATAAAATGAAATCATTTTCTCTTTAGTACATTTTTTTTGTTTTACCTTTCTTATGGCGTGTGTATTTGTTTTTCATCATCTTCACTTTTAAATGTCTGTCTATATAAATTTTATAGGTGTAAATAAAATGAGAAAAGTAACATTTCATACAGTAGCAGCAGCACTCAGCAGCAGAGAACCATAAATACAGAAAAAAAGAAAAAACAAAACAAAAACAAGAGAAAAGAAATGAACAAGAATAAGAAATAGTAGCAGCGTAATAGTAGCGTGTTAGTAGCAGTTTCAATACCAGCAGTAGTATGGAAGTAGTAGTAATGATTCCAGTTGTTCTGTATGCTTATGCTTACCATCCAATTTACTTCATTCCCATTCATTGTATATTGCACGTACGCACGTACTATGTGTATGAAAAGGATTTCAAAAAATTGATAAGAAAACATAACAAGAATAAGAATGAATAGGATTCTTGTTTTTTTTTTATTTTGTTTGCGTTATGTTTCTGTTTCTATACATTTCATTTCTACTTTATTTCTATTCTCACAACTTTTTCCTTTTTATTTTTCTTGTAATGTGTGGTACGTACGTGCACATCATTGATTTTTGGTGGATTCACTATGTATACAGTAGTAGTTTTCCAAATACGAGTTCGTATACAATTTACAGCATTTACTCGTATATTCTTAGATTATTATTATTTTTTTGTTTCTATTATTCTACTCTTCTTTGGTTATCATCTTGTACTGTTTGTGTTAAACAGAAGCCAATAAGGATGATAGAAAAAAAAAAATAAATAAATACGAATAAATCGAAATCGATGGAAAAACGTCAACATCAATGAACACACGTTCATTGAAATTTTCCAAATTTTCCGATTGTTGTTTGTGGTATAGCAGTGTTTTTGGTCTTCCTTTTTTATTTTTTTGTTTAGTTCGTTGTTTCAGAATGAAGATCACGTCAAATATTGAATTCCATCGTCTTTTAATATTCATTCTGAATTTTTGTTTTTGTTTTTTCCTCTTTTTATAATATTTCCTTAAGAAAAAAAAATAAATTTATTATTATGGTTTACATTTACTTAAATAATGTGCATTTTTGTTAGATGTAGAATTAATGCCAGAGCGAATAATATTTTTTGATTTGGTTTTGTGTGTGAAAATTTTTCTTTCAAATAAGAAAGGATATGTACTTCTTGTTGTACAGAATGTATCAAAAATTTATACGAGTACACGTATGTAATGTGAAGTAAATAAAATACTACTACTACTTAGATTAGGATTGATGTTCTTAACCATTAAAATAAAATAACGCAAAAGAGGAAAAAAATATTAAAAATAATTTATTATCTACTGACAGGTTGAAAAGGAAGAATATAAAAAAAAATAATTTTCCAAATGTAATAACGTACGAACATATAATGTACATGAATGAAAGTTAAATAAAATGGCAGTTTTAACAGTTCAGATTTTTTTTATTTTTTCGATAAAATTGAATGATAACGATTTTGAAAATTTTATTTGAAGAAAAAAACGATTCGATTTATCTACTGTTTTCGTATTTTCGTTTTATTTTATTTCTCAAAAAAATATATATATTTTCAGATACTACGTAGTACATAGTACACGTTTGATTGTGAAGTGATTTTTATTGCTTCCAAAATAATTTCATCCAAAAATTGGTTAATTGGAAATGTTTGAAGTGCAGGTGCAAAAATGTACAATTCATAATAATTTGAATTGACTGCAATTCACTTGTTTTGAAATAATAATGAGAAAATATTTTTTTTGTATTTTTTCAAAAATGACTTATTGATCAGTTCATAGAAAAAAGTGGGAAACAGAATGAAATTTTTAAACTTACAAAAAAAAAAATTGACTAAGCACTTTCGTGCATTCCATAGTAGATATTCGATGACCTTTCAAGTATGATTGAAATTTTTTTTTTTTTTTTGATCGAAAATATCATGACAATACAAGTTGTTTCATGGTAAATTGATTTTTTTTTATCGTACAATTTTCACTATAACTAAAAACCGTATCTATAGTGTGGTTGTCAGTCGATGATTTTATTCTACAAAAAAAAAAAAAAAAATGTAAATGATATTTCCAATTAAGAATATTGATGAATAAACGAGTACATTACATAGGTCAATGACTTATGCAGAAATATTTAACAGGTTAGTTTCAAAATTTCCAGGACGATGGGATTATGTGGTTGGTAGCCCTTGCATAAAGGTAGATAAAATTCAAATTATGCAATATAATTGATTTGTAGGTCGATGAATTCTGTGGGAAAAATTGAAATAAAATTTCAGTTGGAATTATACTACAAGTGTTCTGCTGGCTGGGTATATAATGAATTTTTGAAAAAAATTATTTTTAAATACGAGTATGATTCTAATTGGAAATTAAATTGTAATTCGATTTTGAGTTTGTAGTCGATCAACTCAGAGTAATTTTATGACTCGTTAATCCTACACATAATTGAATCTATTTCGTTTTGTATCGAGAATCGTTTTAATTATATCTTCCAATTTTTAAAAATTATGAGATCCTGAATTTCAAATTTCTTGACGCAATTGATAGCTTATAAGATGACTAGACACCACTCGTCATATTTTCCTAATTACTTTTGCATGTTCATATTTCATTATCGTTCAAATAAAATACATACTTATTAATTTTCCATCCATGTGCAACTCAGTAAATCGAATCTTCTGTCTTTCTCTTAATTGGGACTTTTCAATAACCCTACATTGTCCAATTATTTTTCTGGCTTTTTAAATTAATTTATGGTAATTAATGAAACGAATTGAAAATAAAAATACATTTCGAAACCTTGATATTGCGCGGTTGATAAAAAAATTTTTAAAATTTATTAGTGCCGACAAAAATTTAAATTATCAAAACATTGACATCACTGTAGATCGTATAAGAAACCACAATAAAATTTACAATAAAAATGCACTTATAGGGAAGCCAAACGATATAGTAAATTTTATTCAATCGAAATTACTTTCATTTAAATTGATTGATATGTTATTTTGAAATGTTTTAAGTGTGAAATAACTACGAATATTTAAAAGTTTATTGTCCTTTTATAGATACATGCATCACATTCTTACAATTTTCACAGTTTTACTTCAACAATCTTTGTGTATTTATATGTATGGATTTGTAATGTGAAAATGTGCGAGGGGAGGGGGATGTTTATTATTAGAAAATTAAATTGTAAATGAACTGAATAATTCATATGCAATCGTAGTTGATTGGACTACATACAGTATTCGAATAATTGAAATTGATAAAAATTAAAATGAAAAATCTGCAATAAATCAAAACACCACCTGTCCACCTGTTTCTGTGTTATTTGTCTGTGTAGTGTGTTTTATCTTTCTATACATTGTCAACTCAAAGAATTTTATATTTCATTTAATTTCTTTCTTCTCTCTTAACTTCTTCTCTCCATATTATGGGTGTGCCATTGATAAAATGGTGAATGCATCAAATAAACGAATATACGTACAGGAGTTCATTAGATTCAGTAATGGATTGAATCAATTTTAAAAAAAAACAGCAGTTCGTGTATAATTTGTATATTTTGTGGGGGTTGTAGAACGATGATTGTATATGAGTATCAATTAATTTATGCTTTCTGTTCGTATTTTTGTTTTAATTCAATTTGATATTCGTTCAATTTTCTTAAGTCACTAATTTTATTCACGTTTTATTTTTGTTCTCTCAGAAGTACATATATTAATTTATTGTGCGGTTAAATAAAATAAAATCGAATAATATTTTCTAATAAGAAAAAAGAAATAGTAAGAAAATGATAAAAAATCAAAAACATAAGACAATGGCAGTTAGAAAAATACTTAAGAAACCTAGAAGAGATGTCTAGAGTTTGCAATAATAATAAAAAAAATATTCGAATATACGCATTACTATGTATACTCGTATATTGCAAAATTGATGTCTTTATCAATAAATTATTGATCTAAAGGTAGTCGAGGAGAAGTATGTATATATCTGTGATATTGCATTGGCATATGTATTAGATTAGTTTATTTTATAAAATCTTCTCTTATATTGTATTGGTTAGTTATGCAATTTTCATCTTTTATATTTGTACTCATATGTATGTATACTCTTATATATGCATGTAGCATATGATTTTAAAGGTAGTATGTATATTGTACTTATGTATATATAGAAAATTTGAAATATTTTATAGAATTTATGGTGATAATATTTGTGATAATATCAAAGTATAAAATTTAAACATACTCGTAACAAAAATATAACAAAATGACATTAAATGTGGTTTATATGACACATACATATAGACTTCTTATGCAGTCAGATAAATGCTTATAAATTATACTACAGAGAAAGACATATCTTATTTTATACATGCATTTTATGAGCATAAATGTATATGTAATTGTATCTTACTTATTTGTTAGTTTATACATAAATATTTGTATGTATTGCAAAAAGTAATTTAAAGTTTAATTTTCTTAAGATATTTATCTCAAAGGTAAACATAAACATTATATACTCGTACATGTCCATTTATGTATGTAAATATTGAAGTATTATAGATAGATATTTGTATACAAATTATAAATCCTTTTCATATATTACATAAATTGGTATGTATTTTCCTTACCTATACGTAGATCTCTTTGGTAATAACATATAGTATGTCAATTTTGTACATATCCAAATATGAGTACATACACTCTGTGTATACGTATATTCAAATCTTAAGTGTATTGTACAGGTACATATGTAAGAAAGTAATCAAAATGCACATGAAATGTAATTGCAAAAATTTTTGTTACAAACAAACCGAGAAACATACTATACATAAAAGTATTAGAATGTTTGCATTTGAATATGAAATGTAAATAAAGTATGTAGTATCAATAGGTAATAACTCGTCGTACGTACGTAGCTATAGGAGGGTGTTATGTAAATTGGGTGCATATAGGTATAAACTATAGAATTTGACTTACTTTTTCGATATGATTGTGTATAGTTATGCAATTGTTTCATAATAAAAAGTTACATAAACAATTTTTGTAATTATTATTTAATAATAAAACAAAAATAAAATGAATAAGGTGAAAGAAAAAAGAAAGGGTGGGGAGGGGGTTTGTAGGAAAAATTGCATTCTGATGTAATTATCTTATATACATATAAAGAAATTATCAAGCATGGTTCGATGATTTATTAATATTTACCACAGACATACATTCCAATTACTTTTTTTTTAAATTAAATTTTAAAGTTGTTTTCTAAAGTTTCTACTTATTAAATTTTCAATTATTTTTTAATTTTTAATTTATTTCTTAAATAAAATAAATTACCGAAACGAATTAAGAATTTTTAAAATGAAAATTATTGTCAAGTGAAATTTAATAATACACAGATAGTAATTTTGCATTAGGTTTTGGAGTTATTATAGTACAACACTTACATTAAGTAGTAAAGTGTTTCTAGTCTGTATTTGAAACAAAATAAAATAGGATAATAGTTTGAATTCCTAAAATTCTCTATCATCAACCAGGTACATTTTTATACATTATATCCATATGTAGTTGGTTTATTATGCATGATCATACAAGAGTATATGTAATACGATCATTAAAAAATGTTAATTATTCAATTTGAAACGGTATACTATAATCGTATAAATGCAATATCTTTTACTGACTGCGGTGTAATAATTTTTTCTCGTTAATTATGTACATAAGAAGATTTATAACAAATTATAATTTGGTAGAGTAGATTAGTGTAATAAAATACAAAGACCATTTTATAAGAAAGTTTAAAGGAATATTATGATGGAAATAAAATATATTATCCAAAATTTGATTACATTCACATACATACTCTGCTTTGAATGAGCGACCATTAAATGAAAAAAATTTCAATCTAATTTTTAAGTAGTATCCTCTTCTAATTTTTATTATACATATACTGGTATATGTAACATCTAATATGGTTAATATGTAATTGTGGTGAACAGTTAATTTCTAAGCCACATCGTATTGTATACGAGAATTAGATACATATAGATATCTACCATATAATTACGAAACCATAACCAACTAGCACATCATTCATTGTATTGGGGATATTATTTTTGAACATAAAAATACGATAATTTTTTTCCTGGCATTTATAGAAAAAAAAGGCTAATTTTTTTTTCAATTTTTGGTTGCTCCAATTACATAAAATATGGAACTCTTTAAACATAGAAAAATGTATACAATATTATGATGTGGTGCGAATGCATGTATGCATAACTGTAATTTTTATGGCAATATTTATGTATACACTTAATTGTAGTATATTAACGTCCTCGTATATTGTAGTATTATAAATAGTGTAGTTTAAAATGTACATATATGTATGCCTATATGTAAAATGGCGAATATTGGCCAATAGTTCAATTTCATTTTCGTTTTTCGTTTTATTTTGTTTCGTTGTGTTGTTTTTTGAAATGCATGACTGATTTTAATTTTGTTATGAATTTAAAATTGATAAAATTTACCATCAGCATATAATGCTTCGTACAGTGTACAGTATACAGTATTTGCATGCCCGTACTATAAATCCATATATACAATACAATATTATATTTTTTGATATTAAAAAAATTGTTTTTATATAATAGAGATATTATGTACAAATGGTACATACTCCTGTATATTTACATATGTATATAAATGTATATGAATACTAGAGATATACTGTATAAAATTTTAACCATTAAATAACCTATATTAGTTTAGTGGATAAAATTTTATGTATGCATGTGTATGTTTGTGTTTTTTTTTTGAGTTTTATATATACAAATAAAAAAAACATATTAAAAAAAATCCACGTTTGCACATACTTATATAAAGGAAAATAAAATATTTCCAACAGTTTTAATATAATACATAACATAAGTGTATACACAAACAATGTACCTAAATGTTTATGTATTTATTTTATACTCATATGTACATATCGTAATGTATATATACGTATTTTGTATGTAGATATGAATGTACAGTGCACTGTGTACAAGTATTATAATGTATTCAAAATATAGAAATATAATAATCATTTTAGATAAAATGAAACGGTGCGAAAAAAACCCTATAATATGTTCTATCGGCATCAGCGTAGATACAGCGTAAAATATATTTTCGAAAAATAATTTTATTATTAATTTTTTTTTGGTGACAAAAACATTAAAAGTGGTTTTTATACAGTGCTTACAAAAATAATTTAAACTACAGCACTTCGTCCACTTTCTGACAATAAGAATTACAAAGAGTATTACCAGATCGTTAGATCATTTCAATAATAATAGATAAGTCTATGTCATATATAGTCCATGCAAATGAATTTGCTATTCTATAACAGCAAGTCGGTGGATCACAATCCACTCCACATTAAACTGTATAGGTGCACACATGATACATAACAACATAAATCATGGAATCACTTCTGTGAAAGCCCTGGTTCACTTAGAGATGAGTAGTGGTATGGAGGAAGGAAGAAGTACAATACATGCTACAGTTACATAGCACACGTTACAGGACATTTTCTAAAGAAATTTCGTGTCTGTTCATTTTTTCCGGCTGTTTTTTATTATTAACTATATATTGAAACAGTAAGCTAATTTTTTCAGTATTGAAATCATTACGTAAAATTATAATCGTGGGCAAATAATTTTTAAATGCACTACATATAAGAAAAATTATAAAATATATGTATTTTTTTCATCATTTTATAGTAGAGAATGTATGGTGTATAAAAGCCTAACAAATAGATGTAAAACCAAAATTGAATTTCTGTGTATATTTGTAATTATTTTTTGGTTTTTTCATCATAATGAGATGTGAAAAAAAAATTGTCATTTATTTTATGTTCGGTTCGATTCGGTTCGTTCCGCAGTAATACAGATATTGATAAAGTATATGGTCACTACACTATTATATGGTAGAATTCAATGGACCTAAATGTTAGTGTGATACAACAAAAATAAAAAAAATAAAATTAAAATTGAAAAAAAAAAAAAAAACAAACGAAACTAAACGAAAATAAGCAAAAATTAGAGGAAATAATTTGAATGAAAAATATTCATTGGTTTTGTATTTACATAATGTAAAAGTATTTAGGTACACGCAAATACACGAGTATTTATACACATCATATATAATCATATTAGAAAATATGCATATCCTGTTAGGAATTTTAACATTTTTTTTTTATTTGAAAAAAATTTCAATTTGATGCATTACTCGCGCATTATTTCTAGTGTATGTAAATATGCATATCTATACCGCGATTGTTTATTTATAATGAGTATCTACACCTATATACCTATCTATTTATCTATACATTTTCAGATTATTATTATTTGCAGTTATTACGAACATTTAATTGTTATTGTTTCTGCTTATGGTTTAGACCATTTTTGTGCCTGTGTGTGCGTGTTTATAATACAAATACTCGTAATATAATTCGTAAATTATTATTTGAAAGTAATATAATGTATGTGTATTTTGTTATGTGTGTACAATAAAATTTAGTCCAAATACAACAATGCAAATTATGCATTTGTGTATGGTATATAATTCACTTGAAAGTAAATTTTATAAATTTTTAATGCAACTATAAACGTCATTATCATTTTATTATTATTACTTTTATATTGTTATTATATTTTTGTATATTTTGAAATCCGGAAATTATATATAATACATTCATATAATAGAAATTGTTTTTGTACACGTGAATGTGAATTGTATTTGGATGTAGAATTACAAATTAATTATGAATGATGTACACCAAGCATACGTACGTATACATAATGAGATTATTTGCATGCAGATATGTATGTGTTGAGTGTTGGTAATGAACAAAAATCTGATTTGTATATGGAGAATATTATATAGGATAAAATTGAAATAAAAATGAGGATTTTAATATTATTACTTTAGTCATGTTTTTCAGTTTAAAAATTTTAATTAACAAAAATTAGAAAATCGAAAAATTATAAAATAAATGAAATTCAATTTTAACCTAAAAAAATTTTATCCGCAATTAAGTATCAGCAGAGCAACATTTATGTATTTGTATGTATATTGATTGGTTGATTGAGTGGCAGTCCGTTCTATAGCTTGAATTGAATGGATTCAATTAGCGCTTTATATGCCGCATTGTGGGTGCTGATTGTCTGGGTTCTAGACTATAGCCATTTCGTCTTGTTTAGGTAAAATCAGACTATCTACAGTAAGACTAGCTACCTCGGTGAGGTCGTCGAGGAGAGGCTTACCAAAAACTCTTAGTCCGGTTTTCACCAATGCTGAATACCTGCAAAGAGTTGAATTCTCCTTGCAGTTTGTACAATGTGTGTTGAACGGTAGACGCAGCCTGGCTGCGTGTTCTCCCGCTGGCCAGTGACCTGTTAGGATCATCATAATCCTAACGATCTCTGTTAGGATTCTACCGATTAGCCATAACATATGGTGCATATACCTATAATTTTTCCAATAAAAGATGCCATTTTTTTACTCAGGACAAATCAATTGAATTTTAAAGGATTTTTTTATCATATCGAATGTCAAAATAAATTCCGTAACATGGCTTCGAACAAATATGGGAGAAAATTAGAGTCCATGCGATGCAAAGTATGAGACTGATTATGATTTTATTTTGAAACGACAGAGATTTTATTTCAAAATGAAAAAAAAAATGTGTCGTAGCATTTGTATTCCACGTAACTAAATAAAATCGTTTCAGTTTAACATTTTCCAGTATTCAAAATATTTATATACAACACAAGAACATATTGTTACGTGTTACGTGTATATAATAATAGAAATAAAATGTAAATATCCTTTCTTCCTTATAATTTTGGTACGACTAATAAAAAATTAAGAAATATTTTTCTATAAAATAGCATAAATTACTAACAAATATCTACTCAACACGCAAGGATATTATAGTGCTTATTAAACATGATGTATAGGTACTTCATTACAATCACATACAAACTTAAATATCATAATATTATGTACATATACATAAAAACCCAAATTTATTTATGTGTTGTTTAGATATATGGAAGATAACTAGAAGAGAGTTGTAGTTATAAATTATATACGGCTCCCATATCATTAAAGCCTATAATAATAATAATAATAATATTAATAAATATGTGATATATCTCAATATCTAATCTACGGTGTATAGTTGACATTGTAGTAGAAATTTCTCCATTATCTCTAAAAAAGAAAAAATAAAATAACGAAGAAGAATTAGAAAAATAAAAATTCAAGTTAGATAAGAAAGAATATTTAAAATATTTTTTTACTTATTTTCATTTTAATATACATATGTTTTTTCTTCATTTTTTTTTTTTTTTTGAGAAGAAGAAAAATGAAATTCTGTGTAAATTAGAGAAAGAAGAAAAAAATATTTTTCGCTATGATAAAAGGTAAGAAGAAATAGAATTCTCTTCTCTTTATTTTTCCTTTCTCTTTTTTTTTTTTTTAGAAAGAAATAAATAAGAATATTCAATGAGGGTATTTATACCTATATACATGTATAAGTATGTATGTGCATACATAACGTTCATTCATATAATGATAAGGATATGTGTAAGATAAAGGATATTCATGTAGACAAGCGAATAAAATTATGATGTGGTTTAAGATATTCATGTATCAAAACATTATTTTTTTTTTTGCCCTGTTTATCATTTCTTTCTTTTATTCTTATTTCACTACCACACTGTTATGTACAAAAAAAAAGCCTCATAAATACAATTTGCACATTTTAATATTTATAACATTTTTCGTATTATTTTTTTTTTCGATTTTTTCTTCAATTTTTTCATTTTTACTTGTTCTATGATGTACCATATGTTAAGAATTATTTTTATATTTTATGTATACCTATACAGATATATAAGTATGTACATATGAAGGTATGCTTTGTAATATGTATATTGAAATGTACGAGTATATGATTTTATGTGCATATGTAATAGATATGTACTCGTATACACGTATCTAATATTTTTCATTTCAACTAAAAAGTCATTTATTCATCTATACACATATTTATCTGTGTATACTTTCTGTTTACCATTACACTATATCCATAAGGATACTATAATATGTATGTATTCGATTATATACATACACAAGAACATATAATGTGTGTTTCATTATTCGTCCTTTTATTCATATACATTTTATGTTTTTCTTTATTTATTCATTTATTTATATTTTCTTCTTCTGTTCTTCTCTGTGTATACTATATCTCTGTTTGTTTCATTTTATTCAAAATAATATGCTTAGCAGCAAAATACACAAATTTTTGTACCGTGTATAACATATCCACACAGCCTCACTCACACACAAAAATATACAAATAGATGTACCAGGTATATTATATGGGTATGGATTTGAGATGGGAAATGAATCTATGTAGTAGGTAGGATGCGAGGTTGATAATGGAATGACAGGGTAGTTGCTTTATTCTTTTTATTATTCTATGGACTACACTATTCTTCTTGCTACTCAGTTATAGATCTGATACTTCTTGCTACTGGTACCGTACCGTATACTACACTATTAAATGCTACTGCTACTGTTACTGCTATCGGTTCTGTTGGTTAGTATTTTAACTTCTTGTATTTTGAATCTCTCTGAAAATATTTCAATACTACAGGCTAAAATATCTTTATTTCCAAGAGAACATTTTATAGTCTTTGCATACCTATAGGATCATATATATGTATATACATATATTTATATTTATGAATGTAGGAGTATGTATTTATGTTTTCTTATGTAATATATTATAAATGCATAAGTTGTATACCATATACATACATATATGCATATACATACACACACATATACACACTTTTTATAATTTACACAGTCAGTTTTGTATGTATGTAAGTATGTACATTCAGTAAACTTTCATTCCAACCATAAAAACCAAACTAAACCAAATCAACTAACCAAACCATTTGCCTTGAATGTATGTGTATAAATGTATGTTTGGTTATATGGAAATAACTTTCATTTACAATAAAACATACAAAAAGTTTATTCATATAAATTAGTATGTACATTAATACCAGTAGATATCCATGTACTTATGTTTGCATTCATAAGTATGTATATGTATCGACTTATAAAATGATGAGATATGTACATTTAGTATATACTCACACACATATGTACATACACATACATACTCGAAGATATAGTTTTATTAAAATTTTAGTTTCAATTTTATTCCTTTTGTCTTGTTTCCTCGTCGTTGTATAACTATTTACACTTCACATAAAATGATAATCAGAGAACAAAATATATAAATAATAAAAAAAAAAATTTAATAGGAAAGAAGGACAAAATAAAACCTGGAACATAGAATAATATATCGTATATGTGAATGCATAATAATATGAACACAAAACGATGACAAAATGAAAATGAAAATAGAGAAAAAAAAAATTAAACGAAAACAAGAAATGAAAATTATTCAAAAACTAAAATTGTTATATAACACAACTATAATTTCAGCTAAGTAGCATAAAAAACTATGCTTTTGTATATTACAAAATACTAACTAACCTTTTGTCATCACATCATTTTCATCGTATATTTAATCGAATCGTATGACTCACACCCACAATTTTACTTTACGAGGAGTATAGATAGGTGCACTACCTCAATTTTGCAGTGAATGGATGTACATGTGGACTTATGTGCATGCATATGTATGCAAAGGAATGAAATTAAATGTACACAAAATACTCGTATGAAGTACGACATTGAAAAATTATAGTTAATGAAATATTTGTACAGAGAAAACAATGAGTATTTGGAAGAAAATGTTCGGTTACAGTCTTTAGATACTTCAAGCACCATACATACAAACTTACGATATTGTTTAGTCCTTATACCAATTTTCGTATTCAGTAGCTGACTGAAATATAAGTGCTTCGATTTGATTTCAAAGATTTATTTAATTGAAGACTGAAGAGAAGAATCTATCGTTGTAAAACCTCCAAGATAAAAAAAAGTAGCTTTTTTATTTTATTTAAAATAACAGTAAAGTTCCAGTGTAGTTTATGTATCATCTTCTCGTGGAGATAGCTGGATGAAGTATAGTGCTGGTATTGGTGGTGATAGTAATGTAACAATCATCATATTAGTTAGTCAATATTCAAACGATACAATATGATCCTTTTTTATGGTTTTCCGCCTCTTTTAAATTTTTATTTTTTGCTTTGAAAATACTTGTAGTCTCATATATTCGTACACACAATCATAATAATGAAATAATAATAACGAATGTCAGAAGTGGTTTATCCTTTATTATAATATTTTATCTCTTTGTATTTGTATCATATATGACTCCAAAAAATATGCAAATACATCATCTTCATAAATATGAACAGCGATTACAAGGGTATATACTACTGTTTGTATAGAGGATTCGTTAAGAAAATGAAATACAACAGTATAATCCTTCATACGTACATAGATGTAATGTACGTATGAACTCTATAACATCTTTAATACATATAAAAGTACAAAATTTTTCAGCTTTATGTTTTATTTTTCGAAAATTTTTGATCCAATTTTGAAAACCATTTTTTTTTTATTTTTTTTTTTTTTTTGGATAAAGTTTTGTTTAAAATGCAAAATATGTTAAAAGGCAAAAAAGGAAAAACTGTCTACCTACTGTTACTACTATATACTATTCGAAGAAAGGACTATGTGATGAGCTTAAATATAACAAAATATCCCTCTATTCAAAGTAAAAAGTAAGAAAATTGGATTTTCAGCTGAATTAAATCTATATAATCACACAAAATACTCTAGTAAATGATGAAGAAAATGTAAAAAAAAAAAAAAAATGCAAGAAAGAGGAAAGGAAAAAAGGATCTATATCACCATTATTTTATTATATCTACATATGTACACTTATGTATATAAAAATAATATTTTTCCTTATGTATACCAGAATGAATACCTCTATACGGTGATAGTGAATGAAATGAATGAATGAATGCGGATAGATGGATGGATTTATTGAAATTTTCTTCACACACAAACATAATAACCGAAAAAAGGATAAAAATAGCAAATTTTGCGGCTAATTAATTTTCATTTTTGATCAAATAACGTACTTTTGTTGGTTCATCGTCCTTTATTTATTTTTTTTTATACTTTTTCCTCCTTAACTTGTTTTCTGGTTGTGTTTTTTTCTTCCTCGATTTCTTCTTCTTCTTTTTTAATGTAAACCATCTTCATCCGTATATTAAACGAGCACTTAATATAATATTGTATTACTTTATAATTTTATAAGAAATTTATTTCATATTTTCACGTAATATGAAACACCAACACAAAAAAAGGAAGAATCTAGGAAAAACCATTTCTTGTTATCCTTGAAAATTTTATATTTTCTTTCAATTTTTTCATTTATAACAGTAAGTAGTAATAAGATAAGAGATACTATGAGATGATAATAAAATGTTGGTGACGATAAATGCAATGGATGGCTTGTAGCTATATATAATATGTTTAGGATCCTGTAAAATGATAATGAAAAATTTCACTTATAATCGTATTTTGTTTATAATACAACAACATTTTTTTTCGATTATAAAAGGAGGATGCGAAGGAGTAAATATTTTTGTTTCTTATGCAATTTTGCTATGTGTCTGTGTTTACAAATTACAAAATATTTATGGTTTTGTATGATTTTTGATCAGTGTTGAAATAATTTAATTTACAATTTTTTTCGTATTGATTTTCTAAAGTGAAATTACCAAATGAAATGCACGCAAAGTATTTCCATAATTCCGGAAATCCTGTAAGCGTTAGGAGTATGTTTTTGCTAAAGATTCTGTGAATGAAATTAAAAGTAAATGAAGTTGAGATAGAGTTTAGTTGAGGCGGGGCGGCTCGTTGGCTCGGCGGCAGAGTTACTTACCAGTGAGCTCGAAGTCACATGTTCAAGAAAAATAATTTCCAACTTTTCCTTACAACTCCCCAAGTTCACTAAGCTTTGAATGAGTAATTGAGTACCAAACTTGTTGGGAGAAAAGTGCTAAGTAACGCGCTTAGTAGATTTAGCCATGGAAATATTTCCGTTGCGATTTAGGCCTAGGCTTTTCAGGAGCTCTTATAACGATCCCATGATGAAAAATTGTAAAAGTTAAGAACGCAAGTAATAATCAATGATTAAAAGATGACGTAAAATACAATAAGGAAACAAAGATTTTATGTGGAACTTGTATGCGAGTATGTAAATATCATCGTACGTAGATAATTAAATCTTTTTCAGAATTAACAGTAATTCTCAAAATTTTTTGAATGAAAATATTCAAAGAATAAAAATTAAACTTTAAAAGAAATTAATGAAATGACTGAAAATATGCGCGGATCAAGAAGAATGATTATAGAAAATTAAGTTGTATTTAAAAGGCAAATAAATTCCATTGAATAGTAGATACCTATTCCTGTAATAAGTTTATTTTCATCTCAAACGTAAACTTTATATTAATGCAAATGATTCTCGTTGTTATTATTTTGTATTTGTAGTTTCGCATTTATGTTCTCAGTAAAAATTTTAATTAAATTTTAAAATTAACTTTGAATTATTTTATAATTATCAATTTTCGTAGGTCGTGCAGTACTATGTACATACTCGTATATATTCACATTTTAATTTTACACTCTGTATTGCATGTAATGTTATATGGTATAATTGCAAAATAATTCCAAAAAAAGCAAACTATAGTATATAGCCATAGTCAACTTATATAACACTTCATTTTAATTACGCGTAAGGCTGATCTGAAAAAATAAAATGGCGCAGCGGAAGATGAAAATTAAATTAAATTCAATTTTTGTGCATAAATAGGATTATTTTTTTGAATTGTTTTTAGTCGCCTGTTTGTATTACTTACACCCTCGTACTCGTACATACACATACATAATTCGAAGTAATTTATTTATTTAAATATTTTAATAAAGTGCACACATAATATTATCATGATAGAAAATAAACACTTACGAATGTATATGTTTGTATGTATGTGTGTGTATCATAGTATCTCAGAAAATTTTAATTTTACATGAATTGAATATTAAAATGAACTTAATAACTATTTTAGGTATCCATTTTATGGCTGTATGCCTGTGTGTGTGTGTTTGTGTAAGTTTAAAAAGTTTTAAGACAATAGCGAAAGACAATGGCTGAAAAAAATTTTACTATTACATAAAAAAGTAATAGCACGTAACTTAATGAGCATTATAAGAAAATAATAATTCTGTTGTTACAGCGTTACATACAGCAGATGAGTATTCATCTGTATATATGTATGCATAACGTATTTCATAGGATTTATTTGTATTTTGGGTAATTTCCATGGAAATATTTTTATCCCGATAATATTCATTATAAGTAGTATTTATACTGTACACAAGCAAAGGGATTATTTGGAATTAAATCGACTTTTATTAACCACGATAAAATCCTTTGAATGGACTGTATTTGGTATATACATTTTTGTTATAGGAAACAACTATACATATATAGCGAAGTCAGATAATATTCGTAGATATTTTGGATAAGAGTTTATGGGAAATATTTCGAGCATTGTTGGTATGCATTACATTTTATATTGTTTTATGTTTGTGTCCATGGAATAATGTGGGAGGAAGTTAATTTTCTCTAAAATTGTAGGATTTCATTAATAAAAGTCGAAATAATTAAAAGTTAAGTTTTAAATAATAGGCTGTAGGAGAACCATGCAATGAGAAAGATATTTATCGGGTGCCTAAAAGGAATGAGGGACAAAAAGATTAACTAAATAGAAAAGGGATTTATGGACGATGTCCAGGAAGATCTGGGTACGTTCGGAGAAAAAGTTTGGAGATAGAAGGTGCAGTTCAGAGATGACTGGAGAAAGATATTATGGTGGATTTTAAGACCGATAATCGGCTGAAGATAAAGTTTCAAATATTTTGTAATCGACATATAACGATGATGCATTTTTCAACCAAAAAGCAATCTCAAAATGATAATAATTGGAAAAATTTTTTTTTCCATTTTTTATAATATTTGTGCTTGTGATTTTTTTTTGATAGGGATAATTTAGATTTTGAAAAAAAATCATTTTCTTGTCTGTTGAAAAGACGACTTTTAATTTTTACTTCAATATTCCTGATGAGGATCATGATAATTAAAATTCAAGGAAAAATTTTTAGTAATATATTTTTCCTTTGTTAATAATAATTATGTTATTTTTTTTTTTTTTGAAATTTCTCATTTGAGAAATAAAATTGAAAAATAAAACAAAGGAATCCTTTAATATGTACCAACTGCATACACAATTAATTGCAATAACTGCAATATTCATTGCAGCAAAATATTTTGATTATCTGTTTGCACTAATTAAAATGTTCATTACGTTGTTTATATTCTGTGTTATTTGGTATCCTTTTTGTTTTATTTTTTTATTTTTTTTAAATACATAAATAGTTTTGTTTTCTGATTAATAAAACGACAAATAGTATGTAGTTATAAAACACAAAATGAATCCACAAAAAACATGATAATTTATGTACATACACCACTAAAATATGGAATATCTGCCTAGATTAAAAAGATTCAACAAGAGAACAAACACGACTTATTATAACGAGATAGAAGAACAACGACTTAAAAATTATAATCAAAAGTCAAGAGAAGGAGAAACTGAAGAAAATGAGGAAAACGAAGAAGAATGTACGAGTAGTAGCAGACTGAATAAATGAATGAATGAATAATGAAACGAATTCCATAATCAAACATTAAATTGAAATGAACTGAACTAAAGAGTAATTAAATTGCAAAGCAACAGATAACTAACTAACAAACTATAACCACCTATAACTAAGGACAATACTGTAGTTATGTATGTTTTGATTTTGTATTGAAAACTGAATCTAACGAATGAATGAAAGTAAAACAATTAAAACAGTCCTTTTATTTTCTTTTATGTTTTTTGGAAAAAATTTAAATTACAAATCGTAGTAATGTTTTTTTCGCTAAAATACATAGAAATTGAAATTTTTTGTTGTTTAAAAATAAAAAAAAAACCAAATTAAAGTTTTTAAAGTTAAATTGATATCAATCTAAGGACGAAATTACATTTTAATGAAAAGCATTTCCTGTTTAATGTTTTCTTTCCAGGTATTCGTCATTTTTTATTATGCATTTTAATAGAATATACAAAATTGTTAGAATGTAAATATTCTTAAACGTTTTAGCTGTCAAATTCGAAGTGAAAAAAAAAACAAAATAAATAAATAAATCAACAAATTTAAAACAGAAACACATCAGAAACTAGCAGCAGTGGGACCTTTACATAGCAAAAAGGAAGAAAAGAAGTGTGAAAAATGTCAACTACAAACCGTACACACGCATACTTTTTTTTAAAGGCATATGCCTTGTATGTATCTATCCCGACACTTTTTATTCATATCCAACGAGTATATATTTATGTATTTGATCGAAATGAAATGCAATTTCCAATCAGGTAAGTGTCATGCCATAGTTTTACATTTTACACTACTCATTACACAAAAAATGAAGAAAAATGAAATATACTCGTACATTTAGCTCGTAACGAGAATTGAGTTGATTTGATACACACTGCTACACATATACAGTGCATACTATTACAACCTGGTATTAGATTTTTTACATTTTTATACTCTTATTTCAGTTGTACGTAGCGAGTAATGTATAGTAGACTGAAAATACCGATGAATGTTTTTCCATGAATTTAACTGTAAATAGAGTATTAATTTGTATATCCACATATGTGTATGAATGTTATAAGAGAACGTGTTATTTTCACACGAAATGACATTTACATTAAATTCGTCCTCAACAAAATGAAAAGAAAAAATAAATAAATAAAAAACTCTAAAAGGCTAACAAAATGGGAACGGATTATCTGATTTTTATATGCATCACCGTTCTTCATTCATAAAGATATTTTTTTTTTATCTTCTGATATATTATTTTTTTTTGTGTGTTTTTCTGCTATTTGTTTTTTTCTTATTTTGTGGATATCTACTTTTTCTCAATATATGTAAATGTACATACGGTGTATTTATGAATTTATGTGCTGCATCTTTAAACGACATTCTGTTGCACATTTTTATGTTGATGCATGCACTCTTCTCATACATACACGCCACAGGAATACTAACAAAAACGTAAATACGAGTATATGAAAATTACACACAATAACGTACATACATAAATTCAAATTCTACGAATAAACGAAAAATAATGTCTGATTTTGTTTGTTGTTTGTATGAAAATTTTGTTTCATATGAGTGTGCGATTATACCAAAATAAAGATATTTTATTTTTCCTCCTTTTTTTGTGATATTTAATACATTTTTAGCACTATTATGAAATGATAAATCTGCATTTTTATACGTTTATATGAATTTCTGTTTATTTTGCAAAATATTTTCGTAAATTTTTATTTTTTTTTTGTATTTCCTATACCTTTTTTTTTGTATCATTTTCATTTTCATTTTCATGTAATATCTACATTATGTTGACAAAATATACCCATCCTTATCCTTACATATGTACGTATAAATTTGAGTAGGTATATGAATACTTGTACTAAATTATTTGTTATGCAGATGTATGCATTTATAGCTGATGTAGGAAATGTAAAAAGATCTGTGTATGCGTTTCTAAATTGTGTTTTGCATATTAGAAAAATATAACAACAATTTGGAGAAACAAAGCATAAAAAACAAAAATGAAAAGAAAATACCACCTCAAAACAGAGATGCAACGCACATCTACGGAAAAATATTTTTATGTACACATAATTGTGTGAATGTTTGTACATATCTTCTTCTTTTTTTCTACGGTGCTACAGTCCTTAAGATTAACCTATCCTCAGCAAGAATTCGCTGCCATCCTGTTCTGTTCAAAGGTGCAGTTCTCCAGTTCTCAATCCCTAGTATGTTCGGGTCTTTTTGAACTGAGTTCCATCACCGGCTTCTTGGTCTTCCTCTGGCCTTTTATTGCCAACAGTGCCGCGTAGTACTCTTTACAAGGATTTGAATTTAAACAGCCATCTCAGTTTACTGATTTTAACAAACGTAACGATGTCCACATCCTCGTATAGCTCATAAACTTCTGCGTTTGTTCTTCTTCTAAACTCGCCCACTCCAAATCTTCTTAGCGCCAAATATCCTTCATAGTATCTTTCTCTCAAAACGTAAACAGTTACGAATACGTGTTATGTGTGTATCTTAAAAACATAATTTTCATGTATGTTTTTGCATTATTTTTCAATAATCTGTCATTTATTTTATATCCTTTTAACACTATTGTTTTTATTGTTGATTTTATTTCGAATTTCATTTATGCCGCTTCTACATTCAATGCAGTGACTTCAACTCGGACTTCAACTTTCGACTTCACAGCATGCTTAATATGTAAAAGCAGTTGTCAAGTATACTGCACTGAATGTAGAATCGGCATTATGTATTTTTTGTTGAAAGGAAAATTTGTTGTCTTACACGTTTTTCTCTTTACATTTTTGTAATTAAGGTAAATGTGTACAAATCTGTATATTTAAATATTATATTTGGTATACGCTTACGTTGACCTGTATTCATTTAAATGCACTTACACTATAACATTTCTGCATTCATAGTCGTATACTATCGATCGATGCATTTTTATATTCTATTTTCTAATTTTCTTTTTTTTTCTATTTCATCGTTTCTCAATTTTCTATTTTCTCTATTATTCTTCTGTTTTATTATTTTTTTTTTCATTACAAATGTTTGAAGTTATTATTATGCATATTATTAAAGTTCAATGAAAAGTTTATCTGTGAAAATGCAAAGACAATTATTTCGTTGTAATTGCAATTAGAATGAAAATTAATTTGAATATAAAATCTGCATTACACACGTAAATACTTACTAACACAACCTTGCTTTAACCTATGAAGCAGTATATAAAAAACCACTTTGCTGCTATATACTTTACCTATAAACCCGTGCAGTACATTAATATTATCTGGGGTTGGTTGGAAGTAGTAACATTGATTCTCTTGCCAGCCAAATATTAAATGAGTATTACTTTAGCATTCTGTGGAAAGAGAATAAAAAAATTACAAACCAAATACCCATTCATTATACGAATAGAAAAAAACAGAAGTTTGAAAGAGTTTGAAGAGCGGAAAATTGTATAGCGTGATGGGGAAATTTGAAAAGTATTGCATAATTTAATTATTATTATTTTTTTAAATTAATATCAATTTATGGTAGAATTCTTAATATGTCTCTCTGTGTGTGAGTGCGATTCTTTCTATTTGTATAAAATTCGAATTATGTAGATATCGAATTGATTGAATTTCCACGATAAATATATTATCGCGATTATTTAACCTTGCATGTCTAAAAAGTAATTTATTTATCCAAACGTATTAGGAATAATTTTTTTAAATGAAATTTTTTAAGGAAGAGGATTTAAAGAATAAAAATGGATGTATTTATCATTATTCATAAAAATTCCCAACTTCTAAACAGAGCAGATAATGGAATTGATTATTTCTCTCATGCAGAGTTAATTCTGAATCACAGCTTACTGCTATACGCTCCAGGATTAGAAGCTACAACATGCTTCTTTGTATTGGAAAAAACTGATTAAACTAAATAAAAAAAACAAACATAAAAGAAACGAAAAAAAATTTCCATAACAATATCGGCAAAAAAACTTTAACACAAATAAACTCGGATAAAATGAAATTTCTATGAATTCCTTTCTATGATTGGAAATTGATTTTGAAGAAAGTAAAAAAAAAAATAAAGGAAAACCATCATCACTTCTGTGTATGCTTTCTTTTGCATATAAAATAAGCATACTCGTATGAGCACATATACTCATACCTCGTAGCACTCTTATGTAACGTGTAACCGTGTAATTTTATTTTTAATCCTTATAACTTTTTTATTTCGTCATTCATTCAAACTTCAAGTTTTCATTTTCATTCATTTTTTTGCATCATTGAAAAATTGCACAAAAAAAAAATGCAGACGAAGAAACGAAACAAGAAATTTAAGAAAATAATAAAATTTTTGAAGAAAAAAGAAAATAAAAGAAAGAAAGGAAGATGAATATAAATTATCGTAATTATTATACAAGTATGTACACGTGTAGGGGGAGTGGTGTATGGATGTATGGATCTGCGTTATATGTATCATACTCATATGCTTATGTATGTCCAGAGTCTTCTGATATAAGAAAATTTTCAATGAACAATTTTTTCTCCATTTTTGTTTTGTTTGTGTATTTAGTGGTGTTTTCTTTTATTTTTCACATTTTTCTTTATGTTATCGAGACGAGAAAAATTCCCCACCTCTTCTGAGATGATTCGATATACGTACATGAGAAATTCTAGAATAATGTGACACAATCAACGTACAAAAAATTTGGATGAAATATGGGAAGATTGAAAAAAAAGAGATTCCAAAAATGGCGATGATGACGATGATGATGGTGATGACAATGATGACGATAAAGTTAAAATGAATCAAAAAAAAAAAAAAAAATAAATAAATAAATAAAATTGTATGATATCTTCGCTTATTATTTGCATGTAGATCAAAACATATAACATTCGAATTAATGAAGGAATTTCATTATTTGTATTTGTAAACTTTAGAATTTTTGTACAGAGTTTTCAGAAGAAAGTAGACAGACGTATAATCTTAGTAGTAGGTATAGGTGTTATACGCGGAATACAGTTGATAAATAATCAACAAAAGAGCTTGATATCATATAAGAAGTTGGCAACTAAAGAAAAGAAAAAAAAAGAGAAAAGATAAAAGTATAAAAAAATGATCAAAAATTATTCGAAAAATATAAAAAAAACGAAAAGAAACAGAGAACCGATAATCTGTCGCCCGCACATTTCATTCAAAATCCACTCAACTAAAAAATCTCAATTTAATGCTAAATAACTTTTTCTTAAGTGATTATTTATATTCTCTTCCCGTAAATGGTAATGGATAACGTTAAAATGTGTAACACTCGAAGTCACAAAAAATGCATCACCATTGACATACTTTAAATATTTATGATATCATTTTGAATCGTAATTGCTCCCTCAATCTCAGTCGATTCATATCCACTCTTCTAATTTTCTGTTTAATTCTGTCGTGATTTAGAAACAATTTTTCAAAGCCAGTCTCACTAAATATCGATCAACGCACTCTGTTGTAAATATTTTCAAATTCAAATTCTATTTTTTTTTCTACAGTCTTATGTTTTCCATAATTTTTTCTAAAAACTGTATAACAATGGATTGATTATGACTCATTTTTGTTACTTCTTGACAGGTAGGTAACCCACAACATCAAAAAATGCTTTTATTTCGACATTTCTCGCCTTCACTTATTCCATTTGATCACTCTGACTTCACTTTTATTTAGTTCGTCGCTTGTCTGCAACTTATAATGCAAATAAATGCTGCAAAAATACATTCCTTTTCGTTTTTCCCAAGTTATCCAAATGTAAACTGTCCGTCCAAATAAAGTGTTTTGATTGACTAAAACATTTTGAGGAAAAAAATAATTTCAAAATACTTTTTTTTTTTATTTTAAAGGTGACGGAATTTTTTTGACTGCGGTTGTGTTTGGGTGCATATCCTTTACTTAATTTTCTTGCTTTGTACAAGAAAACCAATCCACACACACACATATTTCGTTGATTCTCATCTATTTAGTATGTGCACGGTATGTACTCGTTGTACCAGAGTCACCTATCGTATAGATTACGTACTCGTACATACGTATAGTGTGTTTCTGATGTGCAAAAGGATGAAATATTTCAAAAAGATTAACTTTTTATTTAAGTTTCGAAAAAGAAAACAAAAATGTCACAGCATTTTTTTTTTCGTGAATTTGTTCCTTTTTTTTCTTTCTTCCTTGATTTTATTTTGATTTTTTTTTTCAAAATCTTTGTATGTTTTTGTATATAAAAAGGAGATATCTCGATATTTGCATTCGCGCATAACTACATACATATATAACATAATATTTGTGTATATATAGGATCAAAATGAAATTTATTTTTTTTTCATACAGGATATTTACACAAACATTCATATATCTGTTGTGTGTACGAACGACGAGTATATGAATACAAAATAAGAAATTTATCATTGTTCAAAAAAGGCAAAGAATGAAAATGAAAAAAATTATTTCTCAGATAAGCTGATGATGATTTAAATATTTACTTTTCGAAACGAAAATTAGAAGGAAAAAAAAAGACAGAAAGAAAAAGGAGAATTTATCAAAAGGAAGAGGGAATAACAATATGCCTTGTATCATTATTATCTTCATCATTATCATCATCATCATCATTATCATTGAAATTTTGACGTGCATTTATGTATATTTCTGTACTGAGAGATACATATATACAGGATATAGGCTGCCTTATATTGTGAAGTTTAATGCAAAAAGAAAAAAAAATGAAGATTGAAGAAAATAATGAAAAAGAAATTGAAAAACAGTCAAATTTTACTTTCAACATTTTCATAATTATTCTCGTGCATTGTACCTAACATACATATATACATAATTGCTTCATCGTAATTTCTATAAAAATCCTTAGAATATCTTTCCTAAAATATTTTAATTTTCCGAAAGGTCTACATGTTATTTACCTACACATAAACTTTATGTGTTTTATATCATGGTATCCTTTCAAATTTTTTTATGCAAGGATATATATAATAAAGATATATTAAATTTACAGAAGCTGTAAAAATACACATCAGGACATTCGTATACTCGTACATTTATTGCTACAAAAATATAAAACTACTTTTAAAAATGTAAATATTTTTGTAAACAGAAATCGTTACATTATTGCAAACCTATCTATACACACCAAATACGTATACATACCCGATTACCCTAAGTATGTATTCGTCCTATCATATAGTGTATTGGTGTATCTGTATTGTCGTATCCTCTATCCATGATGATATCATAATCAACTTCCTGTTTTTCGTCGTTTTTTGTCTCGTAATTTTGTTTAGAATATACAATTTCATGAAATTCAAATTTTTATTCAAAATTTTCAAATTATTCCTTTTCGTTTTCGTTTATTTTCTCTGTTTTATTGTTTTACTGTTATGTTTTTTCGTTTCTTTTTTGGTTTTCATTTTGATTTTGTTTTGTTATCATCGTCATCATCATCATCATCATCTATTCCTGATTATGTATAATACATATTGCAGGGAGTATTGTGTAGTCTATATTTACTTTGTAATGAATTTTATCCTTCCGATCCTAATTAAGTGAAAATGGTGATTATTTTTTTTTGTTTTTTTTTTTTGCTTTTTGAAAATATTTTTGTCATTTAAATCTGAAAATGATGATACCGATTGATAAGGAAGTGCTATGGGACGAGGATATTTTTATTCTATAGTCTATATATGCAATTGATAGTCTACGGATATACGTAAAACGTATATAAAGAATGTTAAGAATGTGTGCATTTGAAGCTTTAAAAATAAATTTTAAAGGGATTATAAGGATATTTTTGTATACGAAAAACCTGTAAGAATTTAATTAAAATCCTTAGGAAATTAAAGAAAAATTATCTAAAAAATCTTATAAAATTTTGACAAAATCCTTTTTTGTGTTTAATGTAGTATTAATTTATGTGAAAATTTCATTCGTGCTGTTTTCTTTTTTTTTTGGTTTTGATTTGGTTTGTGTACGAGCATAGTTAAAAGACAATTAAAATTTTTGTTGTAACTTTTCTACTTTGACAAAAAAGTTACGACCACAAAAAACGAAAAACACCAAACAACCAAAAATAAAAAAAAACAAAAATTAAAAATTTTTTTTCCCTAATAGAAAGTTTTAACATTTTCTGAAAAAGGATCTAATAAAATTATAAAAAAAAAAAAATTTTTCAATGATTTTCGAATTCAATCTTTACGGTTTTTGTTTTACTTCTTCTTCTTCTTCATATTTTTGTTTTATGTTTTCATTATATTATTGCATATTTTCATTTATGATTGGATTTGGATGATTTTGTTTAATTTTGTGGAAACTGACTGCTGGATATTGAAAATGAAAATAGAAAATAAAGGACACAAAAAAAAACATAATTTTTATTGGATACTTAATTGTTCGTCCTTTTTATGGTTTTTTTTTGATTTTTTTTTTTTTTTTTGCAAAATAAAAATGAAAGTAAGAAAGAAAGTTATTTATTTTTTTTTTTTGTTTTCATTTTAAAATAAAAGTTTTGCATTGAAAATAGACAAAGAACACTGTGAAGGACCATGAAAATTACATAAAATGGAACGGATATTATAAAATAATCGTATAAAAAAATAAATTATTTCCGTTATCCTTTTTTATTTTGTGTTGTTTTTTTTTCTTTTGTATTTTGTTGGTTTTGTTTTGTGTCTTAATTTGAAAATTTATTGAAATATCTTTATAATTACGAAAAAAATTTATTTCTTATATTTTCGACAAAAAAAAAAGAAATAAAAACAAAATTACACAAAAAAGGAAATTTTTTTTTCTGAATACATTTTTTGATTAAAAATTAAACGATAACGATGATAAGAAAGGACCATACATACATATACCGAACGATATCCTGATGAGATGATTATGAAAATAATGTTTTTTGAGTGAATATACTCGTAAAGTACGTCTAAAAAGACGATGAATTGACGATCAAAATTGATTCATCATGCGTAAATTTCTAATTTCTTTTATGTTTTGGAAATTATAGAATTGTGTGGTATGGAATGAAATTCAAAAGAAGAAGAAGAAGAAGAAGAAAAATTAAATAAAGAGTGAAAAGGAGAGACGGAAGAAGGAGTTCCGATTAGAATTTTTCTTCTTCTTTTATTCGATTGAAAAAGTTGAGATTCAGATTAAAGATGATGAAATATCGATAAAGAAGTCATTTTTATTGATGGAAAAGAATTCAGTGATGAAGAAGATTGAATGATAAGTAAGGAAAATTCTGAATAAAATCATCCGAGGGGCCACTGAAGAAGTGAACAGAACACTGACCTACTTAAACTTAAAGTCTTTCACAGTTACCGCTTGTTCCGTTTTCCCTACTTTCACATTTCCAATCGATCACCATTCGTTATAGCACTCGATTTATGCCAGAACAGGAAATGGAAAATTACTATTTTATTTCCCCTGCGTCCACACTCAATATACTTGCAAGCACATTCTATCAATGATGGCTTCTCTCTTCTCATTTTCTCTTTGTTTAAATGCTATGGTGTGGTGGTGTTGTGTTCGTCTGTTGTATCGTAAAGCTTGTTTACGAGCAGGAAGCTTGTTTCTCACTTACGTACAACCAATCGCCATTCAGTAATCTTGTATTTGAAAGTGGGTTAATGGAAAGTAATTGTGCTTGATTTTATTTGTATGCGAATCCATAAAATGGGGCTCATATTTTTAGTATTTTTATTTTTTATTGAAGGAATCTATACTTATATAGACGCGATCGACTATTAGCTGGTATATCAATAGGTCAATCATATTTACTTGCATCGATGTATAGAATGCACAATTGATTGATCTTGTTCGTAACCTAGTTTTCCTTGTCTGCTCTATGAAAAACGTAAACAGAAATGTTAACCAGATTTTAGAGCTGACAAACTACTCGTAATGTAGTGTATGTATACATAAGTATAATAGACTTCATTTGACATCAAATCGAAATGGATGAATTCCTTCAAATCTCTTTTATTGATACGAATACAATGTTGTATGAATTTTCGTTTTTTTTTTTACAGTACAACGTAATAAAGAAAAAATAAAAAAAATTTAAGAAAAATAAAAACGAAAAAAAAATTGAATTTGATATTTCACTTTGGCAAAATACAATTTTTTTTTCATTTTTATTTTGGCTTTATAAAATAATTCCTAATGCTCAAAGTAGTGCAGTATGATGACTTTACTATTCCACATAATGAAAAGTCGAAATTATGCATTAACATATAGAGTATAGCTACATCACAGAATGGTAAAACAAAGTTAAATTCAGACATTTTACAGAAGGTAAGGCACGGTATGATGACTATGGTGTATACGATGAGTATACAGGGTATGGTATGCTGCTGTATATTTTTTCCTTTCGTATGTTAATGGGCGCGACCTCACGTTTTCTTCAATTGAACATTTTTTGATTTTTATATATTTTTTTTTAACTTTAAAAATATGAAGTCTAGAAGATATGTACATATAAGTGTGCAATTTTATTTTTTGTTTTTGGTTATCTGAAATAGCGAGCGATCGAATATGCTTGTGGCAAAATAACAGACTTATGGCATTTTTCTTGATTTTTTCATTTTTTTGCTATTTTTCATTTTGATATTTCTTTTTTTCATTTTTGATTTGGCTTTATGCTTTTAGGCTTATTTGAATTTATAATAAAATTCGGAACTGGGTATTAAATATAATAATAATAATAATGACTATGACGACAACAAAAAAAAAGGCATAAAATACACAACAAAATAATGATAATGACGATGACGATAATGATAATGATGATGAGACAAAAAAAAAAAATAAAAATTTAGAAAGAAGTAAAATGTTAAAATAAAAATTCGAATAATAATAACGATGAAAATTCATGTAAAATGACAATGACTTTATAACTGTGGCGGCGGGTGTTACGTGTGCAGATTTTATTTGTTTTTTTTACCTCGTCGTTGTTCTTGCACTGAATGAATTATCTAAATAAAAAATAAACCGAATTTTAAGATAGAAATTTGATAGGAAAAATTAAGACTAAAAGAAGATGTTAAACAATAAACAATATTAATAAACAAATATTGCGTTACACTGAGTATGTCATCGTGATTGGTAGTAATGACGTTAAGTGGCTCTCTCATTTTTTAGATACTTATCAATCTAGGTGATTGATAATAATATAAAAATTCAAAAGATTCTGCAGGCATTAGACGTGTACCAGATAGATGAAACTATATACTACGATTAGGATTTTATTTTGGCGACTGTTACATCTTCATTTTATATTAGTTTTGGTGGAGAATAAAATAAAAAATTTTCACGTAACTTCATAAAAGATAAACTAAAATTTAACCTAAATTTTATTGTCAGACGTGTATTACTTTTATGTGAATGAAGTGAAGTTATGAAATTTTAAGAAATCAATCTCTATTCGATTTCGATTTTGCATGTCACTAATGTCAAAAAATTTCTGATGAAAATTTTTTTGATTTTTGAATTAAAAGTTATTATTTTTTGATATTCATATCAATCGCTTATACTCGTAAAAAATAAGGCATCCATTTGTAAGATTATCTTTTGTTAAAAAATGAAACGACAGAAAATTGTTAAATTTTTATATTATCAAATTTGTACAAAAAAAATTATTTGGAAGAAAAGTATTGTCATTATATCGTCTTCATTATGATTATCATCATCATCATCGTCATCGTCACTCATATCTTGTGAGAATGAGAGTAAAAAAATACGGTATGGTGGCGATGTCTTTTGGTTTTTGATGTTTCATTTTTCAATACAGAAATTTAATGAAAAAAACTTGAACTTACGACCTAAAATCTTGTTACACTATGACTTGTGTGAAATTTGATTTTTTTTGTTTTGCTGCCTGTTCTTTTAGTCCATGTGCGAGTATTTACTATAAATGTGAGGAGTATTAAAATATTATTTTAATTTAAACTTTTTAAAATGAAATAAAATAAAATCGAGGATAAAAAAAAATATTTTAGACATTTTTCAAAATCTTACTTGTCATAGAATAAAAAGAATTATGAAAAAATCCTTTCAACTTGAAAGGAAAGAAAACTTTTTTGACAAAAGTTTCAAAAAACAAAGAAAGCAAGGAATGTATTTATACGAGTTTGTGTAGTGATTGTATGCTTAAAAAAAATATGCATGAATCTCGAAAAATAATAAGAAAATTTGTTAGATTTGCATATCTTAATGGATTGTACGAGTATGTTTGAGATAAAATGTTTTTCGTTATATTTTTGCAGTAATATTGTCGCACCGCCGCGTCTATCAATGTAACAACACTAATTGTAACTTGAAATTCATTTTTTTTTAATTTCTGTGCATTTTTTTCCTTTCTATGTCGTAGTTTTGTAATTTCTTACATTTAAATTGGCCTCTCCTCTATACATGTACATGAGTCCTGATTCTGGATGGATATTACATAATTTTCAGACATTTTTTATTATTATCATTTTATTATATTTAAAAGTCATAAAAAAGGACATAGACAAAAGGAAAGAAAATTTAAAATGTTTCATATAACAAAATTCAGTTATGGAAATTCTTTTTTTAAAAAGGTTACTTCAATGTCTGAAAAGTTAAAATGATTATTTGTCTTTAAACTTTCTTCTGTATTTGTTCTTTAATATACGAATATGGATATTATATTGACAAATTATTTTTATTTTATAGTTTATTTTGTGATGTATCATGATGAAAATTCATGTTATATACTCGCCTTCAGGATGAGTGAATTTTCAAATATTCAAAAATAATAATCACCCGATAATGACGAAAATTTGTTCATTATTTTAATTGCAAAGATCTTGATACAAGGACGCTGATATCACAATTATTATTATTGAATCGATTAGTTGCACTACAGTTTTTCATATACATTTTTTCTTCTTTTCATTAAGGACATTATTTAATAATCGATTTGTTTGTTATCATTTTGCTACCCTAATTTGAATCTGTAAATTTCAAGAAAAAAAAAGGATATTCTGAAAATTTTTTAGTGATTTATTGTAAAAAATATCATTAGGAAGGTATTTGTCAATTTTCTTAATTTTTTGTTCAGTTTTGAGGCTACAGTTTTCAATGGATATTTTTATGATAACAGTTGGAGACAGTTGTAAAATTAACTGAGATTGTTTTCGTATCTTTTACAAATAATTGTCATTTAGATTGATAAATACGAGCATAACAGCTTTTCAGTTTTCATTGAAAAAGTTAACACTGACCTACCTTCTACCCTTCTACCTAAATGATTTGTTTCGTACACATTAATCGCTTGTTTCGTTTTCCATATTTACGCATTACCAATCGATCGCCATTCGGTATAGCACTCGATCTATGCAAAGAACAGGAAATGGAAAATTACTATCTCATTTCCCCTGCGTAAGTTTGGGTTTCCACACTCATTATACTTGCAAGCATATTCTATCAATTATGGCTTCTCATTTTCTGTCTGTTCAAATTATATGGTGTGGTGGGTGTGGTGGTGTGGTATTGTCGTGTGTTATATCAGTTATATCACAAAGCTTGTTTCTCACTTATCTATAATCGATCGCCATTCGATATTTGTATTTAGAAGTGGGTTAATGGAAACTGATTCTTATTGTATTTATTTGTATACGAATCCATAAATATAGCGATAAAAAGGGGTTCACATATTTAGAATTTTAAATGGGTCAATCATAATATTTTCTTATCTACATGTAAAGAGCATACAACTACAAAAATTGTACTATAAATATTGTTTTGAATTTTTGAAAAAGAAGTCACAACAATCAAAGACTTGTGAATGAATGACACATATAATATTACCATATTACCGCGTACATTATGCGTAGTTGCGTATAAAGTCACGGTCAAATACTGAATATTCTCATGATTTAATTTAACTTTTTTCGAAGCAGCAAATAAGGTGAACAAGAAAATATTATTGTTACCTGCCTACTTGCCTCCAAGGAAGGTAATAAATTAATAAACATTTCCAATCGTACCAACTATGTACCCATATTCGTATCAATGAGATATAGATATGTGTTTACTAAATTAAAACTGCATCTAATATCAGTAATTTTTTTCTTTCTTACACACTCGTTCAGATTTAAGTTGAGATTATCACGTGATATTATAATCATTTAACCACAAAAAAAAAGAAAAAATTATAGCCCACCTTCTTACAATTATTGAAAAAAATTATTTTGAATTTTCCTCATTTTGTGTAACTACTTTGTTTGATTTCCTTTACCCGAGAGAATTTTTTTAATTTCAATGAAAATAAGGTCAAAATACAAAATTAAAAACAAAATTTTTTTTTTCCAATTCTTCATGAAATATTACACCAACACCGAAGCTAATTCTTTCATTTATTTTGTTCGTTCTTTTTTTATATAATATTTTTTGTATTTTCTTTTCAAAAAAATCATAATCAATCAAAATCATTTAAGTACCATCTTTTTGATTTCGATTACACACACACACGTACATAAAATATAATTCTATTCCACGAGGCATTTTGTGTTCAATACACAAAAAATGACAGATAAAAAAAAATCAAAAAAATCAAATGAAAAACTGAAAAATAAAAAAGAATGAAAAGTTTAAAATAATTTTAATAATTTTCAATGGTTGATTTCTTTTTTTTTTTCTCATTTCTGTTTCTTCTTATTTGTATTCATCTCAAAATTTCATTGATTATAATGTTTGTGGTAAACGTGTGCATAAAGAAATGGCAACAGTAGATGAGCAGACTGAGTGGGTATTTGTAGTAATTAGATTTGAGGGCATGGTATTTATGCCTCGTATATGAATTCAAATTAAAAGTTAAAAAAAAATATTAAAAGATAAATAAAATATAAAAACGAATAAAATAAGTTATTCAATGATTTTTTTTGTTACTGTAGAGATATACATATGTATAATTGGTGTGTAATGAATTTATTTATTTTTTATTCTTTTGATAAATGGCAAATATATTGATTAGCTAACCACAAATATTTTCAATTAACATTTTAAATGAATTTGTTCTCGAACATTTTACATTTAAAATATTTTATATGATATTTCTCAAATGAAATGGAGATACATATTTCGTCCCTGGAAAAAACAAATTATTAATGTGCTGGTAATAAAAATTCATATTTTTTTTCTTTAAATTTTATTGAAATCAATACACAGTACATGTACTTTGGGTATCAGCGTATCAGTTTTTTATAACTTAAAATGTTCCATGTCATTCAATTTTTTTTATATTGTTGCTTTCATATTATGAAAAACATTCATATTTTGTCAGCTCATAAAATCTCATCAAAAAATTAGGCATGCATACATAATCATAATTAATTCTCGTGCATATCCTGGTATCAGACAAAGCTAAAACAAAAAAAAAATTAAAAGGGTAATAAAAAATAATGATATTTAAGAATGAGTTTCGTTTGACATTTATGGAAATTAAATTTAATTTTAATTTTTTTTGCAATGTGTTGAACCTATAAATTCACAAAATGGAGATCGAATACTTACATCTTCCTCTTCTTCTTTCATAGGTCAAACGTCGCCATTATAAAGCATAGCTTTCTGAACGATTTGACTCCATTAATTTCGCTGTCTCGCCTTTGTTTTATAGTTTGTTATTTTCGTCACTCTCAAGTCTTCCATTACATCATCCAGAGCCACCTACATCTGAGCTTCACTCTCTTCATTGTTACAAAGATAACTGTGTCGAAAATTCTTTCAACTACACTCTTTCATAGTCCATTTCTTCTATATGCCCTAGTCAACTTAGTTCCAAGTGATTGTGGTGAGTTCATAAATCTCACTATCGTATTGTTTTCCATTAAAGTCTCTGGCTGGTCATTATAATTCTTTGCAAATTGGAAATATGTAATTGATCGCATTATGACATTTTAATTAATGGAATCGATACAAACTCTTGTAGTCTTCTGTTATTATCATTTGTGTTCTAATCAAATGACTGTACACATCTGAAATGTATATTTTCAGTTATCGTATGTATGAATCCTTTATTGTATAATTGGAAATATGTGTATGTATGCGTAGTATGTTTCCTTCTTAGTAAATTTATCTTTAGGGATAATTTTTTTCAAGGCGATAAATTTTACTATTTATTAATGAAAACAGTCATACACTTCATTCTGTTATCTCTTTGGTTGCAGGGTATGTATTCAATAGATGTCAATATTTCCACCTTTAAAATCATCTAAAAATTTAAATTGCATAACTAAAGACATTAGACCCGTAGATAGAAGGATTTGACTGAATCCCATTTATGTTTATTGTAAGAATTTCAGTTATCATTATCATCATCATCATGGACAGTACTGTCAGAGGGCTCTGGTTAGCAAATAAGCGTCTCCTCCTATCACAAACGATAGCAACAGTAACAACGACTACCATCATCATCATCATGATATACATCATGATAAATTACATTTCGGTTGAGAATTTTATATTCAGAATAAGGTGCAGGTTTTAATAGAAATTAGTAGGAAATAATGTTAGGAAATCTAAATGAGTTTGACAAAATCTAAAGCACAAAGTATAGGAAAAACATTTTGAAAATTTTCAGTCCTTAAGCTAATTTCATCTTCATCTGTGAACAAAAAAATGAAGAAAATCAAAAAATTCCAACACTTTTGAATTATTTGATTTATTTTGAATTATTATGAGAAAATATCTTTGTAGCACATATATGAATATTTGTATGTACATAAATTTAATGAAATTTATCTCATTTATTGGCTGTCTTACGCAAAATATATTTTATGATTTTATTGAGTGTACACCATAATAATGTACTTAAAGGAACATAAAACAATGAGTTTAAATATCTAATAAATACAAATGTTTCTTATATACTTCTATGTACAATATTTCATAACAATATAGTCGTATATCTGATAATTAGATTTTCATAATCTTAATAATTTGAATATGTTATTATTACATTTATCTATTTGTCAACAGAATTGTATCTATATTTTGTATCTGAAATAAAAAAAAACAACCAGAAGGCTATAATATAATATGTACAAGGAAAAAGAAAATATAATGAAAAAAAAAACAAATAATGCAAGTAATAATAATAATAAATGATTAACGATTCTCTTAATGACGCGACATAGATAACTATGTACGTTTGCCTTTATAGTACCTAATGTAATGGAATGGTATACTGTATACCTGTACTACATTACCCATAAATTATTATTGTTGTTTTTATGACACAATTTAGCACGTGGAATCCTACATGAGTATATAAATGTATGATGTAATTTACTTTTCGAGTATGTAGGTATATAAAATTGATAGATGAATATAAAAATTATGATTTTATTTGAAATTTAATAATGAATTGCTACAAAAACATATTTCATTCTTTTACCAATTGGGCTGAGTTCGTGATTACGATTCAATTAATCTAAGTAGGTAATCTAGTGTCATTCATTATTGTAATATTAATGCTTCAATTACTCAAATCCAGAGCTCATAATTATTGTAGTCTGTAGATCAAATTGATCACAATTTGTTTGATTTGTTTGAATGCAACAAAACTAAGTACTTCGATTATGTAGATTATAGCTGGGTGATCCTTGATTTATGATTATTAATTGTTGCGATTGATTATCTATTTGCCGCATGTCAACGCACATTATGTTGTCATCATACGGATATCTTCATTCCATATTCATTTAAATGAATTCAAAGTAAGTTTCAGAAACCTAATTTAACGACAAATGAAGATAGTGAATTGGAAATTTTCAATGGTGAAAAAAAAAAAATGACAGCAAAAATCACTTAAATGATAATGAAAATTAAAAATACGTGACAGCCCGAATGATAATTGTGTGTGTTAGGAAGTTTTGGAATGATGATTTATATGAAAGAAGATTGGAAAATGATTATTGATGTTTTCTTCCATGTCTACCTAAGTACCATTTTAGACTTGAACCATTCAAAAAAAAAAAAAAACATTCTTCTCGTTCAACATTACGATTACGATCTATATTACGTTTAAATTCTAAATAATTTGTGTTCAATCTAATCGCTTATTTGATTGCAATGATGAACTCAACCTTATCGTGTTACTGTTTATTTTTGTATACATTGCGTGTGTATGTGTGTGTGTGTGTGGTATAAGAAAAATATATTTTTCATGGTCAGATAATTTTTCTAATCCGTATCTACACCTAAGAAGATATGTATTTTATTTTTATATTTTTTTTTGTAAATAATATTTTTGTTTGTTTGTTCATCTGTTTTTACGTTACCGAGTATGCACTAACTTCGATTTTTGTTTTTCTTTTTAACTCATTTTTCAGATTAGAGATATCATCGTATCACAACCACCGCGTTTATCGTATAAAATATTTAACTTATTGTACATTTTGTTTGTGTATCTATTTATGCTTTTTTTTTGTAGTAAATGTACTCTCGAGTATTTACGTTATTTTACAAACGTAGTTATACAATTAATGTATGAATCCGTATGTACATATGTATTTACGTACGTTATCCATCTACAGGTATTAATGATAGATTTTCTTTTTTGTTTTGGTTTTTATTCTTTGGTTATTTTTTTTTCTCGTTTTGTTAAATAAATGGAAGCATTTAGACATTATTATTAATGACCTTGGCACCATGGAATTACAATAATTTTTTTTTTCATTTCATTTTGTTATGTCTTTAATCACATATGTACATAACAGATATACACTCATGTATGTATATGTTTGTAAAGAGTATACGTAAATATGTACGGTGTTAAGTACTTTATACTAAATGGTGTATATATTTGACGTGATTATTTAAGTAATGAAGATTTAAATAAGTCAGTTAAGTTAGTTAATTTTATTTACTTGTACAAGTACGTAAATAATGTATGTATAATCCTATATGATTATGCACGTACGTTATTAGTGTGGTGCAATTCACAATTATGTATTTAGATGGTTAATGTTTTTTTTTACTATGTTTCAAATTTGAAAAAAAAAAAATTAATGAAAATAAAAGAAAAGAAGAAGAAAAATCGCTAATCTTTTCATTTCCTGTCTTATCTTGCTGAGTCGATGTAAGTAAGCAAACACATTTACTATAAGAAGTGTACGATAAATGTATTATTTCACTATTTCGTATATAAAGTGTTGAAAACATTAATCTAATAAATGGTAGACTAAAAATTTTTTTTGATATTGATGAATTTGAATGTTGATTGTTATGGCGATTTTATTATGTTGAAAGACAAAGATAAATTAGTTAAAAAAAACACTCGCACATACAGTCATTTATTAATAGACATTCATATGTATGCATGCAATTAATTATGCGCAGTCTGTTTAAGAATTATAAAAAAAAATTTGTTCGTTTTTTCATTTACATAAGTAAGTTACTTGAAGTATTACGCATAATGTAAGAATGTACAGATATTAAATGCGATTGAGAAGTATCTGTGCATAGATATTATAACGAAATGGAAAAATATAAGATGAACAAAATGTAAATGAAAGGAGACGATAAAATATAATTTAAGATACATTACAATATATTTTTTTTTTTTCTTTTTTTTTCTAAATTCTAATAAAAACCGTAATTAAGTTGTACAGATATCAAATATCTTGTTAATTTTTTTTTGAAATTATGGACATAATAATAGTATAATGATGAATGGCTAAACGCTATGAGTACATGACCTTGATTTAGGCTTATAATTTTTTATGAGAGTATTTACGTTTTTTTTTTCACAAATAAAGAAGGAAAATATGAATATGCCACACAATAAGTACCACATGCCAATTGTACTACTTCCCATAATGATTGTAAATTGAAATGATGGATTATCATTGAACGTGATTTCAATTAAGTAGCTCAACGTATTTTATAGTATTGGAATTTTTTTCTAAAATTTTGTACGTGTAACTGATTTTATTTCAATTTATGAGGCTGTCTGTGTAATTATCAGCACTATATCGTCTATCAGGTTGAAAAAAAATTAAAAGATCCGTGTTCGTGATTCGTTTGTGAATTTCCAAATTACGAATGGAAAAGAACCCTATATTGTGGACATTATCTCGACGCACATTTCAGAAGGAAATTGAAATGAAATTAAAAGTAGAAGAGGGCGATTGTTGGATCACACGGTCACACTGTGAGAAAAGAAGATGAAGAGATGTAAAAAGTCCAAAACCAGAACCCTCAGAGACAAATGAGTATAGAGAAAGACCGAAGAATATTTATATAGAGGACAAGTAGAAGTAAGACGTACTAGACTCTGAGAAAACATAAAGCGAAATAAAAACAATCGCTCTGAACCGTGTACGATGAAAGTCATTCGTTGAGGCTCTATGCTTTTGAAAGAGTTAAGTTTAAGAGTTAACTTTTTTGTATTGTTCTCAAAAAAAATTTCCCAAAAAAGAGATCAAAAGATGTTTTATAAAAACTACTATCGACAGAATTTCAAATAAAATATTCCGAAAATTCTTATTCAAAAACACTAGAAAAATGTCTAGGAAAAATAATTTGTATAAGAAAAAGTATATACTTTTTTATATGAAAAATTATCATCCTTTCTTTTAAAAGGATAATTATATTTTCTTGAAATATTTCATCGTATTATTGATTTATTTATACGCAGAAATGCAAAAACTATACGAGAACATTTTTATAAAAAACCTAACGACTTCCGAAAGACAGAGAGAGAGAGAGAAAATAGATACAAACAAATATAAAACCAACTGAAAATTTTAAACAAAACTAAGCAAAAATCAACAGAAAAGAAGGATACATTGTATTTATGAAAAATTAAAGAAATAAAATAAAGTGAAACTGCATAAAAGGAAAAAAAATTATAAAGAAAATAAACAAAGCAAGAAGTCAACAAATCTAATTTTCATTTGAAAAATGATGATTTTCAGCTAACAAAATATACTTTTCTGAGATAGTGATACATATACCTACAAAAAAGCACATATATACAAGAAGTTGTAGCTGTAGCTTTGTATACACATAGTACATCGAGTAAATAATATGCACATTAGATAGAGTGAGTCGTTTTTCAGTCGTATATTTAGTGCAATCATTCAAAATTATTTATAGTTGAAATATAGTAGATAGATATACACTGATGAAAAACTATTACATATATTCAAATTTTAAGAACAAATTTTCATTTATTATTTTATTCGTTTGCTTTCATTTTAAATTTTAATTTTTTTTTTTTGCACCATTTTGATTTGAAGGAAAAAATTAGATACGAAATAAATTAATGCAAATATTATCGAATTTTTTTATAAAACACAACATACAAACATACACACATATACTTACATGCGAATTAGTGTATAAGAAAATCTATGAAAATAATATAACATGAAACAAAACAAATGAAAACTAAAAAATAAAATTGATAACAAAAAAATTTCGGGTATTACAGAAAAGAAACGAAACGAAATGAAACTGAAATAAAAATTTTTACTTGTTTTTCTGAGTCTGTTGATGTGATGTGTTATTTGTAAATGATTTTTATATCAAAATTTACAAATTTTCGGATATCATTTTTATACTCGTATAGGAGTACTTTCAATGCTTATACATACTCGTACATGTAAAATGGATAAAGATTGAATATAGCTACACTATACTACAATGCATATAAAGGAACCGTCACTAACATTTGTTATTTAGTTTTGTTTGATTTTCATTCAACTTTTTTTTTGATTTTTTCCTTTTTTTAATTTTTTCTATTTTTTTTTTTTGTAAATTTGCAACATTCATTTCACTTAATCATTTTGAAAAGTTCACAGGATAATAGAAAAAGAAAAATTGTATAAACACTAACTTTCATATCAAAAAAAAAAATATATAAGAAAAAGATAAAAATTGAAGTACACAATCAAACAAAATGAAGAAGAAGGAGAAGGAAAAGAAGAAGGAGAAGAAGAAAATATTTAAAGAGATGAGATGAGAAGTTAAATGAAAAAGAGAATTGAATGATGATGAAGCTATACTCATGTACACTGCATGAACATCAAACTATTATAACTGACTGACTGACTATATGTGCTTGATGTTGATCAATTTTGTCTACATTCCTTCATTTATTCGACTTCCTTCATTCATTTTGTTTCTTATTTTGTTGCTTTTAATCTACAGCAAAAAAAAAAAAAAATAGAAGAAAAAATTTTGTATTTTAAGTTTTTAGTTTTTTACTTTTATTTTTCATTTATTTATTCTTTTTATTTTGCTGTTGCTGTTGTGTTTAGTGTTAGAGCAATTTGTATAATATTGTTGCAAGTTGCTGCAATTTAGATTTTATTTTTTACTTTCACATTTTTTGATCTATTTTTTTTTTTCTTATTTTAAAGTAAAAAGGATAATTTTCAGAATTTTCTATGAAGAAAAATATATACAAAAAAGGAACAAAGTATATTTTAATGTTGAAAGATAGTGATTTTTTCAATGTACATACATTATATGTATATGACGGTTATATGAATGCGAGAGCGAGTATACACATAACACAGGCAGTATAATGCAGTAAAAAAAAAGGAAAAAAGGAACAAATTGTATAGAATGAAGTGAAGAGGGCAAAAAGTTTTATGAAATATTTTTTGATTTAAAAGAATAATGTAAAGAAGTGTTGTAGTAGATGCGAATTTATGTAAAGATATCACAGTTTGAAGTCATCAATCACATTCTGTCATATCATTTTATCTTATTTTTTTCATTTTCATTTTTTCTCGAAATTTATTTATTCATTTTATTTTTTGTTTAAATGAATCAGAAACTTTATTTTTTTCTCGTTATTCTTTTAGAGTTGTTTTTGTTTCTTTTTTCATTTATTATCATTTTTGTTTTTACGAGGATGTATATATGCATGTTTATGCAAAAGAAAATTTGAAAGATTACATTTTATGTGCAGAGAAAGAAAGAGTGGAAATAATTTCGTATCAATAATTCAATAAATACCGAACCGATCTAAATAAGTATATCATAGCTATAAAGTTTAATAGCAAAAAAATTCCTAAATCTTCATGGTAGCCTTTGTAATTGTGTGTTGCGTTAGAACAACAGATTTTAGTTAAGTTAATAGAGTATAGAATATGTGCATGCATTATACCTTTCACACATAATAACTTAGAATTTAGAATGTTATATGATCACATATATTCATAAATAAAAGTACGTACATATATCAGAATTACATATAAATGTACACGAGTGTATTACACATACATACATATACGAGTACTCATATCCAATATAATGTATAATATGCGAAAATGAAAATGAAGAAAATTTAAGAAATTTACACTTGAATGCTTTTATAAAACTCATATATAAAATTTGTATCGTATAACTCATTTATTTTCTATCAAACGTTTCATATATGAACAGAGGGCATATATGTATGTACAGTGTAAGTAGAACACATACGAGCATCAGAGGTTATTATATGATGTACAAAAAATAAAGTCTAAAAACTGAGATATAGATATAGTACAGGGTGTTTTTGATTTGCTTTGAAGAAAATAGGAATGTTGGAAATTTTTGACTTTGAAAATAAAAGGTTGCAAAGTTTGAACGCAAGTTTTATTAGATTTAAGCTTAAGCAATGAATTGTAAAATAAATAATTGTATAAGTTGTATCGGGTTCTGAACTGTACACTTTTTTTCGTGAGCATATAGTCAGTCAATTGTACAACCTCCAACTCTGAGGATTAGTTTCGCTATCTCTTTTGTCGTCTTAACTTCCAAAGGGGGTGAAAACACAATCTCTATTAAGAATTAACAACTCCATCACAAGAAGGTATGATAGGAGTGGTAGGAGAGGTGAGAAAATACTAAGAAGTGACCTCAGTGGAAAGTGATTAATGGGCAGACCAAGAACAAGATTGGAGATAATCCTACATGTAAAGAATTGTAGAAGCAGAACGAAAAATAGGACAGAGTAGAGGCAACTTTTGGAGGAGACCAACGTTCGATTTGGGCTGCAGCGTCATTGATTACGATAAATTGGACAAATTAACACAATCCTAGGATATTTTTCAATGATAAATCATCACCCTGTATACATTATACAGATTAGATATATGATTGTGTTGTGATCATATATATGATGATGCTGATGATGATGAAGGAATCATGATAATATAAAATTATTATATCTTTGTAATATGTATTCTTTAAGACGATATATGAGAGTAGATTTATATTCGTACCTACTTACATACACATACTATATTTGTGAATATATTGCTATCATATTCGAGTTATATGCACATTTAAAAACACTATCCATGTTCAAGTATGAATAACGTCATTCATATTTTACTCTAGGTATATACGTACATAAATACACGATGTACATTAATGCAAAGTACATATATGTGCATGTACATATATCTATCCAATTTTCAATTATATATAAATTTATTTATGAACATATATGTATATGAGGACAAAAAAAAATATATATTCTTACACACAATTTTTGGCTAGATTTTATTATGAATTCGAAACATATAAACTCGTTATCATTATTTTATTAAAGTTATGGTGTCAAATAATATACTTTTCTCTATATGTGCATGTACATGTGTATCTATCTAGATAAATTTTAGATACATGCATATATACAATGTAGATAAGTGTATGTAAATGTTATACGAAAATTAGGTACATAATATATTAGTAACACACTCATACGAATATACTATAGTATGTACATAATTTAGAATTTATCTAGATGCAAAATATCTCATATATCTATCGGTATTTTCATGCATATATGAGCACACAATCATATAGTAAATATCTACATTCATATAAACAAGTACAAGTAAATATATACATTATATACATACTCATATATTATATGCTATGATTATACGATGATATATCGTTCTATTATAATATATTATTTTATATTCATAAAAGATAAATTAATCGAACTTTTGAGTAAATTGCAAAAATTTTCAAAAATTCATATTTTTACGTTCACACTCTTGTGTATACAAAATTATACACGATTACGTATACGTATCTAGATGATGTACACATCAAGTTGAGTTTGACGAATATAAATAAATTAAAATTATCTTCAAATAAAAAAAAGTTATCTCTATGTTTGTGTACATTGTGATATACTTAGGTAGTATACGAATTTTGTATACTCATGCATATTTTTATTTTGTCAAATTTAAATGAAAAAACTTTTTTCGTATTTTAATGAAAAATTTTCTCGAAAAATGAATCAAAAATAGTAATAATAATTTTTCATTTTCATGCACATGTAGATATTATATGAATGTAAATGGATGGATGGATCTTATGTATGTATGTATGATACTATAAATAATATGAAAATTGTCTTGAGTAATTTATCAATAAATTAATTTTATAAATTTAAAATTTATTTAACAAAAAAAAGGGATTCTTATGCGATGACATGCTCGTGCAAGTACGTAAGTATATATAGACATTAGTATTCACGAACATTGTCTACACCAAATAACTATAATGAATGAAAACTTATACATTTGAATACATAGTATTTTTGTTCATATTATATGTATAATGTACAGATGTTTAATGAACGAATTTCATAAAAGTAACATTTGAATGTAATTTCAGTAAAGTAATTCAGTTGCATAATTTGTTCAACATATTTATAATAATTAAGAAGTATTTACTGAATTAAAAATTCATTGCATTTTTCATACTCGACGTAATTTGCTATTTTACCAAATTAATGAAAAATGAGACTTTATATTTTTCTGGATTACTTATTTCTCTGTCATATTCCTAAGTGATATCAAATTCTGGAAGAAGCCAAGGCATGTAAAAAGCTGAAAGCGTCATCAATGATGATGATGTTGATTCCTAAAAGAAAAGATATGAGAGACGAACTAAGTATAACTACGAAAATTCTTACAAAATACTTATATAACTTAGCTACTTAGTATGTGGAATATATAAATTCTTTTAATTATTACCATAGTTTATTTATTCTATGTTATTAAGGGCAATTATCAAAAAATTTATACAAACAATTTCGGAAGGTCATATAGAAAGGAATCCGAGATAAAAAAAATAAATAAAACTTAAAAATTAAAATAAAAATGTTGCAAACATAATTTTGTGCTATGCTTTTGTGTATTTTCGAACAATGCGCTAAAAAAAACGTACTAAATAAATTGCACATATAATATGTATGCGATTATTCAATGATTGCCATTAACCTAGATTTATATATTATTTTTTCATTTTTAAAGAATCAAGGAAAAAATAAATGGTATAAAGATGACTATGAAGATAAACAGAAATTTAAAAAATCTACAATATAATTGTGTATACATGTATTGTATGTAGGATTATATCGATGCGTGAAAAGAGCATCCGTATCTAATTTGTTCACTTTGCAAACAAAAAAAAAAAAAAAATCGTTACCTACAATTATTTATACTCGTAGTCGTACGTTACTAACTTTATATATTGTGTTCCATATAACATACATTACTATTTAAATTAGCTATGGAGTAGATAGTATAATGACTCTGTTCAAATTTATCTGCAATATTATTAGCTTTATATAATTTTACCTTCATTTTTTTTCATTTCAAATAAATTTAAAAATTAATAGTAAAATGAGAAAGAAAAGAAGAAATCATCTGAAAAACATATATTCAAATTAATGTATCTACGAATATACGCATTATGATCGTTAATATTATTTGAAACAAAAATTTGTTCGTTGATTTTCGTTATTTTGTCATGCACGATATTCACAATCTACTGTGAGAGCAAAACAACTTTTTCTCAACCGTAAAAATACTTTATAATAAAATAGATTCAGATACAATCGGCAACATTAATGAAGTGTGCGTTATGCTACAGGAATTTGATAAGTAAATGCATTATGTAAGTCTTATATACGCACATCGATGATGATGATACGCACATAGTTTTCCTTCATTTTCATTTATCAGTCTTTCAATTACATTCACATATTACTTTATTTTTTTCTTTTCTTTTCACGTTCATTTAATTATCCTGAGTAGTCGATAAAATTTTCCCTAATTATACCAATTAATTAAAAAATTAATAACAAATAAATAAATAAAAAAAAAGATACTCATTCATATATTACGAATTATTTAGGTACATCAAATTTTATATTATTATTTCTGTGTACAGTTGTAAATTTTAATATTAATCAAGGATACTTTTACAATAATTTTTCATTTTTATTTTAAAAGTTTATTTTTAGTTTCAATTATTTTGTATATAAATTTGAATTTTAGCATACAAAAATATTGAATTGAATTATAAATGAGTATGCATATGAATATAATGCACGAGTACATAAAAAACGTATACGATATATAGGTCAAGATCTAATTGATTTACAATGTACGAGTACATCTGTATATTAATCTATATTGACTACAGAATACATACGAAAGATATGTTACAAGTGTGATGCACATTGAAAAAATGATACACATTCATAGACGAATGAATGAATGAATGAATGAAGTAGATGATATATGATATAAATTTTATTTCACTTATTTTTTTTTTTTAATATAAAATAGTCGGAGGAATTATTTCATTGATGATCTTTTTCTGTTAGAAATCTTTGAAAAAAAAAATCAAAAATAATTTTTTTTATTAAAATATCACAAGTTACATAAATTAAAAACACACAAATCACATACATATTCATTCATTACATTATAAGTACTTGAATATGTTTAGGAACACGTACATATGTATACAAATTACGAGAGCATTACATGTGCATTTTTATACACAACTTGACATTTAATCTCCTTAATAAAGACCTACATTATATCCATCACACATTATATATGTACGAGTATACGTACTCTAAGTATGAGTGTGTATAGAAATTTAACTGGGTTAGAAGACTTTTTTCTTTGATTTTTTATTTAATTTTATTTTTCAAATTTTTGATTATGTTTCGGTTTCAATTTATGAATGTATATCTAAACTACAATTTGTTATAAAATTTTTGTTTGATGTGCACACAAATTGAAGAAAATAAAAAAACAACTCTTGTCATTCATATTCACAGCTATTGAAAATTTATATTTTCTGCATTTAACTGCTGGTGGCTCTTAACAAAAAATTAATTTAATATATACTTATGATGGTTGTTAATTAAAAAAATTTTTATTAATCGCAGTTAGATTTTAAGGTGCTGCTGTTTGTTATTAATTTATTAAAAATACTTTTAAAAAATATTTCACGAATGTCAATTCAGATTCAAAGGAAATAAGTTATGAATCTCTTAAATCGGTTGTCATCATAATAATAATAATAATCATCATCATTGTTTTGAAGAATCACCTTCATGTTGTCGATATGTTGATGTCGGTGTCGTATAATTGTCGTCGTTGTCATGATCATTTGAAGGTAATTATAATTTATAAATAATTTCTCTGGTTTCTATTTTTTTTTTCTTTTTGATATTTCATTTGAATTTCAATTTAATTTTTTTTATTCAAAATTTTTTTATGAATAATTTGACATTCAAATAATTCGATTCGTATACGAGTATATGCACAATTGTTAACCTTCAATCTTTAATTAAAGGAATGTTATACACGGTCTGTAGACTGTAGAGTAATAGCAATCAAATTTCGATATGGAAGAGAGATATTAGTGTATAATGTTGTCCTATATGATATACTTGAGAAAAAGAAATTGGCAGATACGAAGTAAATGCAGGCTTATTCGATCACTGCTACTACCATTCTATTATTAAAAACAATTAATGTCTTTATAGCATAGGCAACATTATACGCTACACTAGTACGAGTAGTACTTATTTTACACATCATGTTTGCTTACTCATTTTCGAATACTCTTTTTGAAACTTGTGGCGCTTAATGGGAATATCCGGCACTGATCCAAATTAATGTTAAGTGTCTGGAACATCAAAATTATTATTATTTTAGTAACCTTTTTTTTGTATTATTAGGATAGTCACATACATTTATATAAATACAAATTTTTCGTTTCAGTATGTATGTAAAATGCTATAGAAATTAAAATATTTAAGATTTAGATTTAGACTTCTTTTTTTTATTAATTTATCATTAGATAAAGTCTTTTTGATGATGATGATTTTCAAGGTGAATAATAAATATATGAACACATGCGACTGAAGAATAGATAAATTTATTGTAATAAATATTAGAAATGAAACCGTTAAAGAAAATTCAAAAATAACAATCATGTACTCTTTCACGTTCCTATAACACTAGTGACAAGTGATAATAGTAAAAAACTCTCTGTATGTAAAATTGATTCTTTGATAAATAAATAAAAAATAAATGACGATGATCTGATCATGATGAAGAGCAGAAATATAGGGTGAAATTATGGACTGGATATGAATGCATTCTTTATAAGACTTTCATTTTGGGATTTCCGAGTCGATTTTATTTCGAAATTTGAATTCAATTTAAATAGTTTGACAGGAGTTATGGCCCACGAAATGGGTCCGGCAATATCGAATGTTTGTATTTAACAATATTTTGTACAAAATACATACATTTATGTAAAAACCGCAGCTTTACTACTTCAATGTAGATGAATGAAGTTTGTTTTGTACGTTTAGTACTTGCTACCTGTAAATAAACACCATACCTCCTTGCATTGTGGACTACAACTTCTCAAAATTTCAATTCTTCTAAAATTATGTAGGTGGGAGGAGGGTCTTTAGGATCTTACTTTATAGGTAGTTGAATTGTAAAATTAGGCACATAAAAAATTTAAAAACAACAGAATTATTTTTTAAATTTGTAAAATTCTCACCCTGTAACAAACATTTGTACACATTTATGTACGAGTATCTACGTACTATGTACTACATTCGGATTACATATTATATAATACAAATGTGTAAAATTGAATTCCATTTGTTCATTAACATCAGATAAAATTGAAATCAAGAAAAAGAAGATGAAGAAAAAAAAAGTAAGACATTAATAAATGGAATTTCGACACCTGATTTTTTAATCTAAAAAAATCTGTAGTATTGTCAGTTTACTATAATACAACATACATACTCGTTCGTATATTATATGTATGAACAAGTATATGGAACAAGTATATGTGATGTTTTGTATTATATTTTAATGTATAAGCTATCGTTGTGTGTTTATGTGAATATTGAAATACTTAATTCACACCCTTTTAAATGAATATTGTTATATAAATGCATTCTTATATATTTTTGTACAAATTATATAGTGAATCATGGCACGGCGGCGTATGTAACGAAAATAATTTTTTTTAGGCGTTCGCAATATACAAATTAAAATAAAATAAAATAACAAATATACGAAGTGAACAATTTAAATGAAAAATTCTACAAGAGTACATTTATAATGCATGTAAATGTAAGATTGTATGTATGACAAAACTCTATAGATACGAGTAACATAGCAAATAGATACTTTGTGTTTAGTATAAAAATTGAAAACAATAAAAATATATAATAGAAGATGTATGTAGGTGCAAGAATAGTTAAAAAAAAAAAAAAAATTAGAAAAATTACCTCCTCGATTTATATTTTCATTTAATGTTTAAGATTTTTATTTTTTAAGATTTTTTGTTTTTTTTTTACAACATTTCATACATTTCGACTCGTATGAATTATTTCTTTTTTTTTGTTTTTTGTTGGTTGTGCATGTGCTCGCAATTATTTCACCTTGATATTTTAAATTTTAAATATTTTTCGATGACGACGTAAAGAAAAAAATGATGTATTATTTGTATATTATTTTTATGTAGTACAAACACACACACAAATACAGAAACAATTCAAACATATGCATAAATATTTACATGAAATCGTTTGAACTTATGCGAGCACAGAAATACTTACTTAAGATGGAAATGTATTGGGTGCTAGGATTAGTGAAAATCGGTAAATTTTGGTGTCAGATATTTTGGTTATTTTTGGATCAATTTTTTTTTTGATATTTGGAACAATTTGAATCATAAATGGTGATGGTGATGGATTTATGAAAAAATTGTCTTGTTTTTTGATAATATTATTTGACATCAAAGTTTCATTTGACATCTTAAAAATTTCATTCATTTTGATAGTTAAAAAAATTTCATACAAAATGATAAAATATTATCCAATATTATTTTCATGTGGAGTGAATTCCACTCTTAAATTTGCAATTATTTTTTTTATATTTGCAATAATAATTATTAGATTTGCACATTCACAAATATATTTAAATGGTAATGAGTGTATGTGGTGCTGATGGTACACATTTTGCATCTAAGTATATAGAAGTAATTTAAAATTTGAAAAGTTTACAAAAAATCTGTAATACTTAGTACACATATTATCTATATAGAATGGTACATTTATTAACAATTTTATTGACAGCTTACATAAATACGACGATGAGTACATGATTTGTACTTTGCAATAAAATAAAATTCATGTTTGTTCTCTTACATTACTGTTTTTTATTATTTGTATGTTTTTCTATTTATTTCGAATTTATTATTTTATACGAGTATGTTTGTTTTTTCGAATATTATTATTTTGAACTTTTTTTTTTTTTTTTTGGAGTAAAAAATGTATTTAAATGTTTTTTTCGTGAGATTGTTTGGATTATGTAACACTCCTTATAATTACTACACTCTACTCTACACCACAAGCACATGATAAAGCACATACTTATACATAGTTATAGGAGCACATAGGATCAAATTATTTGAAAAAAATAAATTTAAAATTATTGCAAATTTTTCTACGAAAAAACGGAAAAAAAAACAAAACAAACAAAAAGTTAACAAAAAACAAATTCAAATTATTTTATGCATTCATTGATGTGTACGATCCGTGTCCGCATCCATATTATAGTCCACACAGTATACCTAATTTTTTGTTGTGTATACGAGTGTACGAGAGTATAAGAATAAATGTTGTTATGAATTCATATAATAAACAATGCGTTTATGTCGTCATATTGCGTCTGATATCATCATCATCATCATCATCATTATCACATATCATATTATGCACTTGTAGAGTTATATGCATACACATAATAGACATATACGAGTACAAACAATGCAAAAAAATTTTTTTACTGTCTATAATCATTAATGCATAAATATTAAAGTTTTATGATGAAAATTGCAACAACAAAAAATTGCAAAAAAACTTAAAGAAATTGAAAAAAAAAAAAACCATAAAAATAAACTTGGATTATTGAAATTTTAATTTTCATGATTGCATATACATAGGTGCACATATGCATGTACAGTATGTATGTAACTTTTTTCTTCATAATTTCGAACAAAAAAATAATTCATCACAAATGGTCATCATACATATAATGTATGAAAGGCTCATCGTGTATTGCTCATTTCGATTTTCTGTATGATTTATTTCAAAGATGCATACCTGTCTACTGTCTATATACCTATATAGATAGGCAATAGACTATAATAGGTACTATATACTAGGTAGGTGCATGTGTGTTGAACAATTTTTTTTTTCAAACAAAAAATTGAAAAGAAAAATTTTTTCCTTTTTTGGAAAAATATCTTTCAAGTGTATGAATTACAACTGCATCAGAGTATGTGATGATATTCGAGTATTTTTACACAAACATACAAACACATCTACATACTCGTATACGTATAAAATTTAATAATGATTGCGTACACACATACTTAATTTTAAAATGAGCGAAAATTGAAAAAAATTGAAATTAACGAATGAAAAATTTAAATTTTTATGATTTCTGTGTTTTTTTCGTAAATTTCCTGTTAATTTTTTTTTTTCAATTTTTATAATAAATAATTATAATAAAAAAAAGCTAACTATGTATGTAGTACATACACTATTGTATCACCTCTCTTCTCTATATCTACAATAAATTGAATACGCCAGTATGTATACCATTGCAGCAACATATATATGATATACATTTACGCGTACATATATGAAATAATAATAAATTTTCTGTACATTATTACTTCATTTTTTTTTTTTTTTGCATAAAAAACAAAATAATAAGAAGAAGATTATGATGATGAAAAACAAAAATAATAATAATAATAAAAAAAAAATTCTCTTTAAATAGAGGGTATATTATAGCACAAAGTTTATGCTGCAATATCCTGTCATCATCATCATTATCATTGATTGCATAGAGTTCAGAGCTTATGGTTCAGATTTTTGGGTTTGTTTTTTTTTGTTTCTATTTTTTGGAAGATAAAAAAAAAATTAAAATCAAAATAAATTGAAAAATAAAATAAAATTTTATGTTCGTTTTTATTTGACAGAAATTTGAAATTTTCATGCATTTATTCGTCGTTTGTGTATGCAGCTAATAATAGACAGATACATATTAGATAGGATTCTTCATGAAAATATGACTGTATCTAGTCTATATACAAAGTGAATATTTCTACAAAATACTCGAGTATTTATTTTATGATCGATGTATGCATATTTTTTGTAAATGAATCAGAAAAAAAAAATAAACCTCGAAGGATTGGTTGTTGTGTTAAAACGCGAATTAATTAAAGCATAATTGAAACAATGTTTTTTTTTTGTCTCTCTGACTGACTCTCTTTGTTAATTGTTTTTTATTTGGTTGATTTTTTTTTACTTTGAAAAAATTATTTTTTATTTTTTTTTTCTCTTCGTGACTTCGTGGACATAGTATGGATTTTATACATCACGAAAGCACACACAAATATACATACACTCACATACATAAATGTGTACAATGTTCATATAAGAACAATATGTGAACGTGTGTATAAACATTTTTTTTTGTTATGGTTCAAAAATTTCATGTCAATTTTTGCAATCTGTCTGAGTTTATAAATTGTATTGGACTTTGTCGTTTTCATTTCACTGTTCTATTCTGGTATGATGTGTGCATATGATTCGATTCGCATATTTAATTTGCATTCAAATTAGCAGGTGTATAGGTAGGTATATCAATTGTGTACATTTGTACAAGTATCTGGCAAAAAAAAAAAATAATAATAAAAAATGCAAATAAAAATGCAAAAAAAAATCACAAAAACAATAAAATGTCGAAAAAGAATAACAAACAATGGGACAAATGATGGGACGATGACGAATAAAAATTGAAAATAGAGATAGGTTCTAAATACTAATGTGTGTACATTTCCATATATATGTATCTAGATTGTAGTCCCGTAGTCCGTAATTAAATTGAAAGCTATTTGGTCACATATACGATAGATACTCCTAATAATATCTGTCCAAAAAATTGATGAAAAATAACTTTGACGATGTGCAACAAAAAAAATTAAATTTAGCACACATACTTATACATGTTTAGATCTGCTCAATATACGATCCTCTATAGATTTCTACTTCGGTACCTGTAGAAACATAACATATGACCGTGTACATATGCAACGTGTTTGAGGGATGATTGCACACCAATCTAGCAATACACTCTAGCCATTTCGAACAGAGTCTGAAACGTTTGAATATCAGATATGAATGAATATGAATGAATTACGAATTACAAACAAAAATGAAATTAATGAAACGAATGTTGCTCTATCCACCAATCACAATTACTACTGCTCTTGTAGTGTACCTCTAGATGTAACTTTTCGTTATTATAGTTACGGAGAGAAATAAAATATGTATCGAAACATGGTTTTTGTTGAAACAAAATAAATTTCATTTTCATTTTTTTTTTGTTTGTTTGTGTTTTAGGGTGAGCTCTCATTTTTGTTTATTTATTTATTCATTTATTTATTTTCTTTTGTTATTGACTTTCCAAAATAAATTAAATTTGCAAACAATAGGGTTGTTATATTGTATAATTTGTTCAAGTATTTTTATTTATTTTGCTATTTAATTTTTTCTTTTTAAATTTAAATCTAGTATTTACCCGTATAATGTATATTCATATGTGTTATAATTAATATTATATAAAATACATATATAGACAAATATAATACCTAACCTATATACCTGTCATAATATGTGAGATATGCGGTGAGATAGATTGCAAATTTCATTTTCATTATAATTTTTCATTTCGAAAATCTTTATATATTGTTCTTATATTATTTTCGTATTTATTTAATTTTTTGTTTGTTGCTTTGTGTGTATTTTGAACTTTTTTTTTGGTTTATGTGGTCTTTTGTTTTTCTGCAATCATCATCATCATCATCATCCATTTCGCATTTATTTGGCATAGTGCGAAATGTAGTGTATTTAAGTTTGGTGAAGTGGTGGTATGATGTAATAAACACCTCATCGTGGATGGATGGATCAGCCTCATTTACTCTTGTATATCTTATTAGACTTGAAATGTTTTTATTTTTATTTTATTTTTTTCTAGTTTTTGTTTATTGACCTTTGCATAACTCAACAATTACAAGGTAAAAAAAAAAATAAACAACGATTGAAATGAAATGAACGTAAACCATATCTTTTTCGCACATACTTACCATAGTTACCACCATTAATGTGATGAGTTTAATACAAAAAATCATATGGATATGGGTACTGTACTGTACCTGCTGCATTCTGATGAAATATACTTATTTAAATGTATACAGAAAATTACGTACAATGCACAACATGAAGAGGATGTCATATTGCTTATATGGTACACGATACGACGTTACATTAACGCGGTTTTTAATATGCGGTATTGAATAATAATTTCATGGTAGAATGATATTTTAGTGAATATAACACAAAAGAGCTTACAATGAAAAAAAAAAAACAATTCTTTGCTTATGATTTTATTTCATTTGTTTTTTTTCGTGGCGAAAATTGTAAAAATTTTTTAATTCTGGATGTTGCACTTCAATTATTTACACATAATCATCATCATTTGAAAAAAAAAATCTTAAAGAAACAAACATAATTCGTACACCATATTATACTAGAATTAGTGTAAAATACAAAAACATTAAAGAAGTAAAATAACTGAAAAATGTGTGTGGCTTAGATTCTACTCAGAGATGAGATTATATCTGCAACAAGTATAGATATTCTCTACGGTATCTACTTATGTATATTCTGTGTGTGTGTATCTTCTAAATTCATCATCAGTAAATAAATTTATTTTTATGTGACCCATAAGGTTAACTGTGGAATGCATTAATTATTACTGCTTATTATTGTGTATGCCTCTAAAAATTGTATATAATGTACGTGAAAAATATGTGCGTGTGACATTATTTTTTATTTAATTTGATTGAATTTATTTTATTTTCAGTTTTTTTTTTTTACAAATTGAATTACATATAAAGATAATATTCTTGACATTTAAACTTTTTGAAATTGGAATATAGGAACAGAACACAATGAATTAATGGTATGAAGAATAAGAAAAATTCAAGATTTTTGACATATGAATGAATGAACGGTTGGGAAAGACAAAAATCAAAAAATTTAAATCAAAAATTCTTGAAAAATATATTACAAGGATATCATTAAGTGAATTATATACTCTCGCGTATATATGCAAGGGAAGTGATGCGATCTTTTTTTGTGGTGATGACATTACATTGAACGATTGATCTTATGCGTGCGCCTACAAAAATATGTGATAGGATAAGATTTTGATTTTATATGCGGATAGCATAAAGATCTTATTGTAAATTAAATCTTGAACTCTTCTATGAATTGTTTTGTAGAAAAATAATCATCAAATTTCATATAACATTTGGAATTGGTAGATTTATATAGACAAGACAAGAAAAAATTATCAACAATTTTATTCATAATATTTATTGTAACAGAAAAAAAGAGAGAAAAAAAAACTTATCATTGATTGCACAATTTCCCATGTTATATATTATCTTATACTACTTAAAATTACAAAAATGTATACGAAAATTATTTATATTATTATCCTTAAAATAATTACAAAGAAACTTATCGTATAATTAAATTTAAAAAATTATATTCAAATGCAGAATATCAAAACTTATATTTATTCATGACGACACTCTCTAACCTAAAATAAGATAAAAATTAGAAAAATTATAAAATCAACCAAAAATATATTAATTGCACTTTGTTTCAAATTAATAATATTGCACATTTGATATAGAATCAAAATATTAACAAAAAATTAAGTCCTTTTTCTTTTGTTTTGTGTAAATGTAAATAAAAGGACAGTCACTATAGAATTTTTAGAAATTATTATAAAATTTTTCTTCCATACAGTCGTAGGTATATAGTAAGTCTCATATTTTATCTCATGATCAAATTTATTGTCCAGTTTCAAAATTGACATCAGCATGAAATCCAGTATCATCAGCCAAATACCGTACATTTTGTACACGTCCATCTGGTAATAATATATGATATTCACCCCTGGTAACACCATCAATATCACGATTTTGTCGATGACCAAAATCATTGCCAGTATGAAAATCTCGAACTCTATAACCGAATGCATAACGTGCAGCATATTGCAGCTATATACAAAATTGAGAAAATAATAAAAAAGAAAAAGAAATGAAAAAAAATATATTAAAAAAATCTACAAATTAGGATTCATTTGTTGGTTGTTGTTTAAAATTGAAAACGTTATGATTTTTCTGAAAAAATTAATTTTCTTTTACTATCACGTTTGTTCTATATAGAAATGTAACGCAGTGCTACTATGAGGACCACTATTTTTAGCCTTTTGGACGCCTGGTACACTTCTAAACTTTCCTAAAAATTCTCGAAATTGTGTAAAATATGTATTATACTGTAGTAAGTGAATATGGATAAGAATTTCAGATAGAAACTAGAAAAAACGATTAATCTGAAATTTTTCTCCTTACTCTCTTACTACAGTGCAATACATAAATTACAAAAGAAAATAAGCAGATAAACTATCTATATTATTCGCCAATCATTCTACTTTTCTTTCTACTTGTCTTTCTAAATCTCGAGTACTCAAAAGTTCAATAACCATGTTTGTTTACAAATCAAAATGTAGGTCAAAATATTTATCGCTTTTTCTTATTTATTTTTCTTATTTATGTTGTTTCTATTTGAAATTCTTCTTTGTACACGCCCACTATATTTTGGTACATAATTTAAACAAGAAGATAAGAGAAGAGAAGCTACTATTCGGGTATCTTTCTATTTTTATTTCTAATTATCTTTCTCTTCTCATTTTCTTCACCATTTCCTTTGTAAATTATGTACCACACTGTAGTAGGCGATTCAACATCCGCATGATTCAATTGATTAAAATTCACATTGTTCAGATTAGTTGCAAAGCATTAATGATTTTTTTGTGTATATCATTTTAATTTTTAAGGCATTAAAGCTATACTTTTTAAGTTGTGAACCATACATTTTCTCTTCACAATATATTAAAATTTAAAAGAAGATTTTTACAGAGAATATAATTTTTTCTACAGCGATTTGTAAAATTATTTTTTTAAAAATGTATATGACGCTTTCATTTTGTCCTTATTCCCGTCCCCGAGATTTGGCTCACGCGGTTTTAGTGAACCATTTCAACCTACATATAAAAGAAGTGTTGGTATGACTATGTGTTCAATATAAAATTTTGATTTTAAGGAAAATTAAATTCTTACTGATATGTGTGTAATTTTTTTTTAGTACACACAAGGATGTGTGTAAATGTGCGTTTTATATGTGTTTGTTTTAATTCTTAACTTCTATAAAATCTTTCTTAATTCTTATAAGTTTATGAATTTTATACTTACACAACACAAACCTATACTTATTTACATACATATTCATATGTAAGTCACACATACAAGTATATAAATATGTATAAGTATAATATGTATATGTTTGTAATGATGATTATTACATCAGAATAAAATGATTTTAATCCGTATGTAATACACAGGATTAAAAGTAAAATACATACTACTTGAATTTTACATATATTATACTCGTATTATAAACATACGACTGAGTATATATGTATAGGCATACTCGAACAGCACACAGATTTATATTTTGTGTACATATTACAATACAAATCTGTAATACTTTTGATTATACACACACACATATGTATATACGAGTATACATGCGTATTCATGTACGTAATACGTACAAATTTAAAATAATGAGCACTCATATTGTCATACATATACTCACAACATTGTTATACGTACATGTAAGTATAGTAGGAAATTTTTATCCTTAAGCATGTAAAATAATTTTTTTTTTTATTTTATTTTATTAATTTAATATCTTATCAATATGTATATTTTATATACACGTGCACACATATGTATGTGACATTATTATATCTTATCACATATCTGCTAGTATTTATGTGTGCATATAATATACATACATTAATGATTATTACTGTTCTGCTATATATATGCTTAGATTAGATATACAATGCAGATATATGTATAATATATAGTATGTTTATTCACGTAAAGATTTACATGATTAGATATATGTATGTATGCACATATATGTACAAAGAGATACACATTATATAAGTACGTATGCATTAAAAGGATATTACATTATTATTATCAATGTTCGTAAATATTTATTGTATGCACATATTACACATATTCCAGCTTATATAATGTACATATTATTAGTATCTATATACCTACACAGATGGATATAAATATGTATTTATGTATATATGTATATATGTACGTATGTGTAGATAATATACATAATAATGTTCACATACATTCGATAGATAGATCAGATAATAAGTAAATATGTTGTAACATTTTTACGTATATGTACACACAATACACATAATAATTATTGTATAGGGAAATCCTTGTATTATACAGTAACGTAATACATATGTTATAGAGAATGCATAGTTATTTAACCATTTTATTTACCAAAAATGCCTCTGGCATTAACCACATGTAAAATTTAGTCTTGTAAAATTCAATGGTTTGCCAATAATATATACATTTTATATAAATATAAATGAGTATACATACATATAAATAGTATGGTAGCTTACATACACAAATTTACATCCTCATAATACTTACACATTTATAACTATGTATTACATATATGCATTTACATAAATATTATATGTAAATATTATATATAAATGAATTTCTATATATTATATATGTATTTAGTAGTATAGTAGTTTTAGTAGTAGTAGTAGTAGATTTTAAACATTCAATTTAAATAAATTGCAATAACACCTGCTGATATTTTGAAAATTTTACAATAAAATATGTCCACATATGTATGTATGTATATAGGGTGCTAAAACCTTTAACTAAACAAGAAAAAACAAAAACGATAAAATCTGTATAAAATACTATTATACTCGTATTAAGATGTGTTTATAAGAATAAGGACTCAAAAGGACACACACTTACACAAAAACATTCAACCAACAGTCATAATAGAAAAACTATATCGCACAGTATATAAGTACGATGTACGAGCATACCAATACAGTACACAACACAACACATATTTGAAGTTAACCAAAATTTATTTAATGGAGTAATGACACTTGAATACAATTTTAATAAATTTCAGAGTTTAGTCTTTTCATAGTTTGCTGTTTTTTTTTTTTTTTTTTAGTTTTGTGTTAAAAGAAAAAGTTTCACTAATGTCATTATCCTTTTTTAAATATACCATATAGAACAATAACCTACATGTACATACATATAAGTATTTAGTGCAATATAAAATGTACTGGGTACTTGTACATTATATTGCCGATTAGAAAATTATCTATATACGAGAATAGAATAGCGATGCACAAAAATTAAATACCCAATAAGACGTCGTGTAACATCCATGAAACCGTGTTAACCACAAATACACATAAATATCTAAGAATAATATAACATCATAGAAGATATATGTATATCGCTTGTATTGTTATGTATATACTTATATAAATTCCCTGTGTTATTATTTTTGGCTATATACATTTAAAATTGTATCTACTAAAATATGTAGTACTTATATTTACCACACAATACTTTCCACATAATACATATACTCGTATATATTTACAAGCTCATCATTATGAACACATGTATATTTTCCATTGTTTTTTATATATATATGTATGTATGTATAGAACTTTTAAGTATCCATTCAACCTGAAAATTAATGGTAAACGGTATATATGTACATTCTCAAAATATAATTTTTGAAATGAGGACACAAAATACCTCTATATACCAATATACATAAATTTTTCTGGATAAATGTTCTACATACATGTATTTTCATATGTATGTATGTATACCTGGTTTGTATATACATCGTGTTGTATTCAGGGAATAAATATATGTAAATGCTAACTGAAAATAAAGTGTATGCCCTTTAGGAAAATTTTAAAGTTCCTAGACACTAATTTGAATTGAATACACTCGGCTCTAGTACATAATGTATATATGTATGTATGTGCCATATATGTATTGTACATAGGTACTTGAAAACGAATATAGAGGCAGTATAACCCAAATATCCACCATCATCAACATATCATCATCATCATCATCATTATTTTTATTGTTGTGTCTTGCTTTAATATCTCACCCACCATCGCCAATGCCATAACTAAACAAGAATGAGATGAAGGTTTCATTTACAGCATATCGCATCCCGATAAATATTCTACAGTGGTTCTACATTAACGAATAATCAGAAATATATAAAAAAAATAAAGGTGAAAATTTTCAATGTACAAGATACACATACATATCTACATTATATGCAGAAGATAAGAGTATATGACGAGTATGAGTATTCATTATAAACGTAAATGAAATTAGGTAAAATATACGATTTGCCAACAATTTTGATAACTCCATTCCATTATCAACACATTCCATCCTATCTACACATTATCTTTTCTTCAATCATCCTTTGAAAATTTATTTATTTCTCGATATGTAAATATGTAACGCGAATCTATACGTTGTGTGCGCACCCACCTATCTGTATAGATTCAAGAGTAACATCAGTGTCATCGAACAACGCACCCACACCTCATACCAACATATAAAAATCAATGTAGCTCTGGAACTTTGGTACCTTTATAATATCATAACATAAAGTTTGTAGTTTAGTGTTGAATTTTCTTCTTAAAATTTTCATTTCACCATTTCATTTTCATTATTTACTCTTTTCTTTTTCTTATACTTACTATACGCTATACGCTATACGCTACTATGTATACCTGTACGATGTTCTCTCTATTTATTATTTAGAATATTTTCATTAAGGTGACAATACACTCGTATATGTATATATCGTCGTTGTCCTGTGTGTGTATATGATTGTACCAGAACAACATCAGAATGTATGTGTATGTAATAAAACAGTAGTGAACTTTTCCGAAAATTAAGTTTTAATATACCCTCATTCTCATACACATATACGAACAATCGTGTGTATTATGTACTCGTATACATGCATAGCAACAATGAATAAAAGACAACAAAAATACAAAAAACAAATTTTCTTAGCGTTCACAAAAAAAAAACAACATATTTTTTCCTCAAGAAATATGTAGTATTTACAGGAGTAAAGTAAAGTGAGAAATATTTGAACAACAACAAAAAAAAAGTGAAAAAAATGAAAATTAAAAAAAATAAAATAAAATTTAACGAACAACTTTAAAGCAAAAAAAAAAAACAAAGAAAAACATTTTTCTTTTATTTTTTTCGTTGTAAACGCAATGTACCAGTATGTAGTACCGTAGTACTTATAATAATAACGAAGCCGAGAAAGGATCGTTTCATATTTTCTTTTTTTTTTATGAATTATTTTTTTCTGATGGTATATTAATGGTACTTTAAAACTTTTTTTTCTTCTTTTTCTTCTTCTTCTTCAAATATTCATATCATTAAGACCTCATTTTTATCATAAATTTAAACACACAGGAAAAAAGTAAAGTATATGTTTAGTACTGGTACAACGTACAACGAATAAAATAAAACGAAAAATGTGATGAAAACAACAACGAAAACACAACAGAAAATAAAAAAAAATTCATATAGGTATACACATAGAGATACTCGTACGTACTCGTATATATGTGATAATGAGACAAAAAATTGAAATTGCAAATACTTGTAAAAGTTGTGTAATATCAGATGGAGAAGAAAAATAATAAAAAAAGAGAAAATAAACACAATCAAAAAGGAAGAAGAAAACTGAAAAATAATAAATGAGCAAGAAGAGTCCTATAATTTCTTTCATAGGTTAAAATTCATTGAAGATTGTTGAATATTTTTGTACATGAGTAGTATAGATTGGAATATGGAACTGAAGTCTAATGAAATGAATGGCATGAAGGAATGATGAGATACGAGAGATATGAGATTCAGAGAAGTAATAAGTCAAAAATCAAAAAATATATTTTTGTTGTTCACTGTCACTGATAAGGAAAAACGAAAAAGTAATGAGCCGAAAAGATAACTTAAAAAATAGTGTAAAATAAAATCGAAACAATTTGGTATAAATAGTGGCCAGTCGGGTAGTAGAACAGCTCTTTCATTTTCATTTAGCCTTTTCGCGTACTTACATAAATTAAATTTGACGCGTAGCAATTAAAATGCAATTGTAAAACTCAGTTCCTTCAAGTTGTTTCAAAAAAAAAAAAAAATTCTACGCGATGGGTATTAAATAATGAATGATCTCGGTAGTTCTCCTGTTTCTGGTGTATGCATGTAGTACTCGTACATTATTTTCATATTTTTATTTATAAAGGAGTTTTCTATAATTGATTTAATTTTTTTTTTTAAGAATGAATATTTTGTTTATTTTCTTGTCTATTTTTATACTCATCCTTTGAACGATGAAAGTAGAAAAATAAATTCATTTTGATTTTTTAATTTAACAACTTTCTACAGTTTGTGTAATTTCCTTTTTATTTTTATTTAAATAAAAACAAAATGAAGTGAAATGAAAAACAATAATTTATTTATTATTTATCTCTTAACGAAACACAAAAGTCAGAGAACAATTTCTCAATTTATTTTCCTTTTAAATTCTTTTCATCTTTATACTTGACGTCAAATAAAATTACTTTAATCTCTTGATAATAATATAAGAAAAATAAGAATAATTATTCGAAAACGTTTGAAAAGTTTTAAGAGTACTACATGTTTTTCTTTTTTTTTTGGTATTTGAAGGAATGATAGTACATAAAATATGATGAATAACTGCAACTGAAAATGTTAATAAATGCATCACTCATCTAAATAAATATTTATCCAGTTAACATCGAAAAAAAAACGTAAAGAAAAATTTGTATGTTCGACCAACGAGTAAAGAATAAATAAAGCAAATCATGATGTACTGTACTATAGTTAGATGATTACGATCCTGATGATGTAAATGATGATGATAAACTCTTTCAATCCTTTGATGATTTTCTTCTTGTTGTTTTGTTTACTATTTGCTTTCAGTAGTTTATTATTATTATTATTATTTTTTGAATGTTTTTGCCAGCTTTTGGTGTTATAACATCTTGTTAACTCTTATCATAAACAGATAAACTAACAAAACAATATAACGAAAAGGAGTATACACAGTGCATATAAAATGAGCCTTTATAAAACAATAATAAACACAGCAGTAACAAGTAAAGTTTTAAAAAAAATAACACAACACTTTTAAAACAAACATTATAAGATGAAAAACATTGGATTAACGACTACAAATATCTATATACGAACGATGGTGGTTATTCATTTATGCATTTACCTATTACGCTATTTGCTTTACTATATACGAGTACTGTATGTATAGTATGTATACACAAAGAAAAACAATCACCGGTGATGTTTATCTGATATCGTACCACTGCATTGTGTAAAATACATATAAACTTATTCGCTTTGTAAATTTCCTACACACATAATCTTTCTGTTTATCCATATCACATCCATTCATTCATATTTTAAAGGATTTCAATTTTGTACAAGTTTTTTGTAGTTAAAAACAAAAATATTACTCCTACTATCTACTACTCCTTCCTACTAATTACTCTTACTACAACATATGAGAGTAGGTTTATTCATCTCCTTACACACTATCCACTATAAAATGATCGCGTCGTCACTCACCAGTACCACAGTCAACCACCAGCCATCAATCAGTCACCTAACGATATATGCGAGTATGCATGTTTGTGTACACAAAGCGAAAACTTGCGAATGAATTGAAATGAGAAAAACATCACAAACAAGAGAAAATACACAAAGAAAACATGAAAGTGCAAAAAAAAAAAAACAAAATGGAAATGAAAATCAAAGTTTACATCATCAACTTTTACACTACTAAACTTTACGTAATTAAATCTGTTTTTTTTTTTTTATAGAAGAAGAAAAAATAAAGGATTTGCTGAATTCATTTTTTACCTACTCTCTTGCGCACTCATAATTTTTGGAATACGAGGAATTCATTAATTTATTTTTTCAATTATGCCCTAGAAGCAAACGAACTAAATTATAAAATTTATACGTCATGTATCATTGTTAGTTATAGTTCTACAAAGGACGTGTAAAAATAAATTTTGTTTTTCTTTTTTTTTTCTTAATTTTTTTTTTTGCATTTCTGTCGACTAGATTTTCTCATTATATGTCCAATGTGCAACAATCAAGATATGAGGACACCGTGTGTGATTTGGATTATTTTGAAATGATACACGACTACAAAGATGATGAACATTAGTTTGTATAAACTGTGTGTGCAACAAAAATAACCATAATAATTAATATGTGTGTGTGTGTGTGTAATTTTACAAATAAAAGGACGTACAGTGATTTTATGTCGTAGAATACTAATACGTAATGCTTATGTACATATACATAAAACTACAAACAAATCATTATTGCATTCGTATATGTAGGAGATTCATTTACTGCGATATAAATTTGCGTATACATATATAATAGCCCAAACAAAATAATGATGAGAACAACGATTATCCTATATACTTTATGGATAAATAATTCCAATTAACTATAACGCTTGTGCGATTAGATGTATCATTTTGTGTTTTCTATATAACATTATCGTGTATCTGCTTCTATATTATTTATGTATGTATGTAGATAAAGTTTTGTGTAGGGGGTGTGTGTGTGCACACGGATGTATAATATGTAAGTATGTCATCTGATAACATACGTATTTGCATATACAATCACAATATATAACAAGCATATCTCCGGAGAATTAAAGTTTAAATTTTCCTACATATCATCCTTATGCGAACATTAACGAGTATATGTGTATGTTTTCATATAAGTACCGACACCTACATAACTTATATCTTATACTCAAAATAAAAATAAATAGTTTTTTGTTTTAGCTCTAGGTCTTTTTAATCCCTTGATTATGAATTTATTTGGTGTTAACAATTGTTTTGTATATGCAAAAAAAAAAATTTATACAATAATAACACATATACACGCATTTATGTACACATTCACCAAATGAATTACATATATGTTGTAGTGTATGCGTGATTTAAGATTTATATAGTGTGATAGAGGTGATATATACACATATCTGCTAGATACATGTATTATATACTCAGCTATATGGATAGAGATAAGTTAATGATGGTAATATGATGTGAGTAACTATATATGGGTCGAAAATTTTATCATCATTATCATTATTTTCATCCGGCAACATTACGCATAAATACATACTTACCTATACATATGTATATATGCATGTTCGAATGTGTGTACATATGTGTATATGTATTTACTCGTACATAATTGCATATGTGAGAACTAAAACAAAATGAAAATGGCTCATTATGTAAAAATTTCGTCCTTTAGGCTCAATGATGATAATGATGATGTTGATGATGATGTTGAGACTATACATATAGACATTATCTATCTATTCAAAACTGTATGTATACACACATATTTATAGAATACAATTGTAGAAGTAACAATAAAATTTATGTTGTGTTCGTATTATGTATATCCTGTATAGATATTCACTATTTATAATATATCTCACATAATTTAGATAGATATATAGCTACTGCCTACTACTTATCATACGTATTTATTTTACATACATATAGGAAAACATTTCATATACTATATATTAACGCACAAGAGAATAATATATAATTGTAATATTATAAAGATATTCTTTGATATTATGATTGTCTCTTTGGCTAACATATTCACATTTACTCGTACATAATATTTGGATATAGAAATATGCCTGTATATAGGTGTATGTTTAGCTTATGTTCATCTTATCATACATACATATTGTGTGTAATTGTATCCTTGTATCGCCTTTCATTAATTTTATCCTTTTTTTTGTGTATAAAGTATGAAATTTTGATATTAATATTATCTTCTTTTTTCTAGATATACTCGTATGTACATACCCATACATACATAACACACTCGTATATTAGTATTATGTAGAATACAGTAAATTCTACTATTATTATAATTATTATTATTATCACTCTTATTATTATCGGTTTGTTTTGTTTATTTTTGAATGACAGAAGATAATATATAAGTACGTATGTACGAGTATAAGTAGTACAACAACAAAAGATACGATACTATAAATGTGAACTCAAGAAAAACAATGCAATAATACACTCATATCTCGTATACCAAATAATTATTTATTGATATAAATATGAATGCGAAATACACAAAGCTATAATTTGAAAGGATATTACACGCATACATTATATCAGAAGTATATTGGTCTTTGGCTGTAGTGATATTTGTAGTAGTAGTATTAGTAGCTTAAGGGAAATGTCGTATTTGTGGTATTGAATTCATGTACATATACATACGAACATTTTTATACAAGGAATAAATAAAATACTAATCATTTTGTGCGTTCATTTCAATAGTTTATTCATCATATTTATTATTGTTATTGTCCTGAAGGGATTTTATTTAATAATATGAATGATAATATACTAATAATTAACAATAATTATTATTATACACGAAATGGGTATATAGAAATTTTATATTCATTTTCCCATTGTCCTATAGATAAGGAGTAGGAATATAATGTATATGGGGATCATATTATCATAAGTAAAAAGAAGAGCAAATGAGGGAAGATAAAATTTTAGTGTAAGGCAATATCATATTTGGGTTAGCCATATTCCAAAAATTGATTATAAATTCGAATGAATGATTATCTGAGTTGATGATGTTATGTATATTCTCATAAAATTTAAAATTTTTCACGAAATTATATGGCAATCTTCATAGATTTTAAATGAATAATTTATAACAGAAATTTCCATTCGATTTGGACAGTACAATGAAACAGCTGAAATTTTATAAATTTTATTCTTCAGTAATTTAAATTCTTAATATGCCTTCTTTCATGTATTGTCATTTGTATTAGTTTGATTGGAAATTATACAACTCTAACTATAAAAAATTTAGTCCTAATGTCCATTGAATGATAACCCATCTGATTCGAATAATTTTAAACATTTTCGTATAATATGTAAATTCGTTATATATGATTACATTTTTTAGTTGAAAATTGAACATACGAGTTTCTTCAACGTTTTCGTAGAATTAAATGATGAACACAACCTCCAGGATATACACATACATAAATAGTGTTTTTCGTTTTATTTACTTTTTAGTTCAACAACATATATCATAATACAGTTGAACTGTTATCCTGATTATTATTTCACTTAGAAATCCAGAAATTATCTGCTACACATACCCGTACATATTTATGTAGGATATAACCACCACAACTATGTCACAATGTCAAAGCTAATTAAATGCTAAGAAAAAGAAATTATTTGTTTTTTTTTTCAGAATCATATCCTTAGACGAATTTATATGTATATGAATAGATATGTAAATATGTATGTATGCATTTTATGTCCTTTTAACCTAAATTTGTAATGTGTATTCCTTTGAAAAATATTTTTGTTTTTCAATTCAAGAAAACAAAATAAAATATATAGAAGAAAATCACAAAATAGAAAAACGGAAGAAATAAGACATAGAAAAAATGATAGAGGAAAAAGCAAAACGAAATATGAAAAGTAGCAATGAAATAAGAAACAACAGAAATTGTTATATATTTGGCATAAAAATACATTTATATACTAACATTTATCTACATACAAATTCTCTATACATATGTAATGTAGCTAATGTGTAACAATTCTAATCTACATATACTTAATTCTCGTACTATTAAACTATATAACTGTGTCAGTTGGCTTAACATATCCTCAATTTTATATTTCTTACTTATTTTATATAAGTATGCATTTTTTCATTTTATTTTTATTATTAGCATTTTCATTCATTTCTATAAATGTACATGTGTACGAATACGAATTGTGTAACTTATAATGTTGTGCATTCTCCATCTACAGTGTCACTATGCTTTGCTTCTACTTTCATACACACATACATATATATGTACACTCGTACTCGTATACAATAAATTTGAAACCCTTGAACCAAAACATATAAAATAACAAATTTTCTTCCATGAAAATTCCTAAAGATAAAGTCGTACATAATTTCCTGTATGTATAATGTATGTGTGTATGCATTTTATTTTTATTTTATTTATTTTTTGCTGGTTTTTCTTTTTTTCGTTTTTTGCATCTTTGTGATTTGTTTCCTTTTCCATTTATTTTTCCCTTTTCTTTTTTGTTTTTTTTTTGTTATTTTCTATGTCATTGTTCTTGATGGTGGTTTTTGTTTAAAGGAAAAATTAAAGGACTTGAATATACTTGTATAAGGAAAGGGAAAGAAAAGAAAAAAGAAACAACAAAAAATAAAATTGCTATGATGATGATGATGATGATACATATTCAAAGCAGTTACTACGAGAATTATAGTGAATTCGCTTGTATATTTAGGATATGCACACTTTAAAAATGAGGTTAAACGCGACATAAAAAAGGATGATGAAAAAATACTTTTAATTTTCTTTCTTAAATTTTTTGTATGTATAAGCGCGAGTATATACATATGTATGTGCATAAGGATGCAAGATTATACATAAGAGTATGAGTGTATATATGATGAAGAGATGTAATAAATGCAGTTAAGAAAATAATAACAAAAACTATACATTTTCGCTTTTCTCATTTTAATTTTGATTTTGATTACTGTAAATCCTGTGTAAAATCCTTTTTATGTTATTAATTATTTGAATTTCTTTTATTTTCTCATTATTTTTTTTTTTCAAAAACTTTCGAACCAATGAGAAAATCACATTTTATTTGTTATTATCCTGTTTCAGTAGTTTGTATTCGTGTACGAATATAGTTATCATTTTTAATAGTTGCGATCAAGGATATACTACTCGTACATTTATATGTATATAATTATAGATACAGTTTATGCAACAGGAAATAATAATACGTTTACACATAACAACAAACACAAACACTCTCATACCATTCGTAATTGGAAAAATACGAGTACATTTTACACACAAAAGAAAATTGGCATTTTCTCATAGCATTGCAAGTGAAACAACTGTGGGGTTAAAAGAAAAAAAAAATAAGAAAAGACAAGTAAAAAATGTTGGTTTGGTTAACCGAAATTTTATGAAGCGTAGTCGATTTTATTTTTTGATTTTTTTTTTCATTTTTTGAGAGGTGGGGGTTTTGTTCATCATGAATTTTGTTTTCCTTCTTTGTTACCTCTTGTCTTTTAGTGTTACAGTTGACTTGGTTATAATTTGAATTGATTTGAATTAAGGATTGTAAATGAAATGATTTCCTTTTATGTTTTATAAACGATTGTATACGGTGTATGAGTGTTACCGATATATTCAATGAAAAATTATTTTCAAAACAGGAATTTGAGGAAAAATTTAGAGTGAGTGAGAGAGTGTGAGAGAGGACTAGGGAGAGGGAGGAAGATAAAATGAAAAAAATGAAAGAGAAAAAATTTGAAAAATTCTATGAAAAATCTTGTGCATATTTTGTTTACATATAATTCGTTTGTAGATAGATTCATACATCCTCACATCCGTTGATTTCATACATAACAAAAAAGGATAAACAAAAAATAAAATGATTTTTGATGAGAACGATATGATGAAGTACTCGTCCTATACTACCTAACCTACATACTCCTGTTACTAGTGGTATCGTAGTATCGTCTGAAGTGAGTAGTACACTGTGAATGGATGGATGCATACACCTACACATCCGTACATAACTCGTATGTTAGAATCTGTCTGTATATGATATGGAGGAAAAAAGGAAGAATAAAATTTCATTACAAAAATAATAGGATACCTGTTGCAAAAATTGTGTGTTGTTAGATTTTTCCTATCCTTTTTTTTAAGTTTTTTATTTGTGGATTTATATATTTATTTTCTTAATTTTTTTTTTTTTTTTGAAAGGATGAACAATAATCATAGGTTTACTATATACTCGTAACTTTACTTTATTACACATGCAAGCTTTTATACATACGAGTATGTGTATGCAGAAATGTTTTTCCTTTTTCTATTTTTTTTTTTTTTGCATTTTTGGTATAGTGATCTCTGGCACATGAATGCATCTCTCTGGCAAAAATTTTTACAAAATCATTGTTTGCAGATAAATCAAAGTTCTAGGAGCTAACTACTTACAAACTCGTATATCATATCTCTACAAGACTACATGCCAAATAGACATACATACATACATATCTAGCTAACCAGGAGTATAGTGAAAGATACCACCAGTTATATGCTAGAATTTATATCCTTAAAAATATATATAAGAGAAAAATGAATGTATTTTGTTAGTTTATATAAAAGTTCGGAAATGCAATGAAAATTACTTTAAGGGGCAGACACCATGAAATTACCTTTTATGTTAGAGCATCATAGAGAGAAAAATTTTTTGATAAAATTCTTTAAAAGAACCAAAAAAAAAATGAATAAGGATAATTTTTTCAAAAAATTTATGTGAAAAAAAAAATTGTTTTTGGAATCATCTTTCTATGCATATATGAGATACGAGTATCTATATGGCGGCAGGTAGGTGAATCATCATTTTGGGAAAAATAAAAATAAAGGAAAAAAGGACTGAAAGGAATAAAAAGAATATTAGGAAAACAAAAAAATCTTATGTGAAAACTAAATTATTTTTATTCTGAGATTATTATTGTGAAATAGTGCAATGACTTACAGTGTATCTGTATAGTATGATTATGATGAACAGATATATGTAGCTTCTAACACTCGCATGTATACTGGGAGTCTGAAGTACGTATTTGTATGTTGATTAGAATGAAAATATCAGAAGTTGGTAGTATATAGGAGGTTGGATTGTTAGTTAGTTTTTAGGGAATTTTTTTTTGGATACTCCGGCGTATTTGTATTTTGATGGGATATAACGAGTACAAACTTTTTATGTTTTCCTCTTTGAATGTTTTATTTTTTTTTTTTTGCATTTTTAATTTTCTTTTGGAAATTTGTTTAGTTTCAATAATTCTTTTTTTTTTTCATTTTTTTCTCCATATAGTTTTGAGTTTTCCTTATGAAATTCTTCCATTGGAAAATATGCAAAGCAAAAAAAAATAAAATTTGCTTCGAATTTTTCATCAAAATATTCAAGATTATGATGGAATTAAAATAAATGAATTTATTCAATTTTTTGATTTTTTCCAAAAAAACCATCAGAAAAGATGAATGAATAGAATGAATAAAGGTTTAGAATGTTCAGAAGGTTTAGAATGAATAAAAGCATAAAAACATAGACAACGCAAAAAGTTTTCTAGGGTGAAACAAATTTTTTAAAATTAGATTTCCTGTTTTCAATTGAAACTTTTATAATTTTTCCAATTCCGTAATTTTAGTATTTTAGTATTTTGTTTTTTCAAAAACAATTGGAAAACTTTTACGTTCGATATTCTATTTTATATTTTTATTTCTATTGTGCCAATGGAATCGATAATAATTGAAAGGATAATAATTGTTATTATTGTTTGTTGCCACGATTGCGTTCATCGAAACATCAATAATAAATAATACACATACATACCCCAATACACAAAAAATGTACCATGATATACGAGTATATAATAACAGACAGTAATACGAGATACGATTAATACCATAAAACGAAAGTTTATCATCATACCCATACGTGCGTAGCTGTGGAATTATATTAAATTGAAAAGGATGAGTGTGTAACTGTGAATTCGAAAAACGCTTATCACAGTTCCATTCAATAATAAAATTTTTTTATTGTGTTTCATTTTCATATTGCAGTCAGTTTATTGATTGATATACGAGTGCACCCACCACTGATTCTATTATATGTATACAATGGTATACGCGTATCTCTTTCCATTTTGCTTACACATTCATCCTTTAGATTTTGTAGAGTCAATCAGTAACATACCAATGTATCAATCGGTAGATGGGGCTACATACAAAATAATACAGAAAAAGAAAAAAAAAATAATTTACGTGTAAGTGTGAACACGCAGTGTATATGGTGTTACAAAATGTATGAAAGAGAATGTGTGAATAACTCGTAGCTTAGGTAAATATACTCGCTTATATGCGGAATGAATGAAATCGTGTGAAAATATAGAAGGAGTTTCTGTATATGAGTCCATTAAATGAAATCATTTTTGAAGTGTGAAATTGAAAGATACGTTCGAGTATTACCACTAACCAAAATATTTACGAAATACGAGTATGTACGTTATTCAGACGTGTACAAGGATATATGGTGGAATACGTATAACAACGTATGTATGTACCAATATAGAGAATGTTGCATTTGAATTCTGAGAATCCACGTAACAAACACGTACTCGTACATATCTGTAATATTGTTTGTTTGTATGTACGCACGTATAGAAGGTATGCAGAAAATTATGTGAGTGAGTGTATATGTTAAATGAAATTTTATGCTCGATGAAAATAAACTCGGAAAATATTTAAACTTTTTGAACAATACCATGAATAATTGTGTATCGGATCGAAGAAAATTTCTCTTATACTTTTTTATTTTTTTTTGAATTGAAAATACACATTTGCATACATACGTGCATAAGTGCTATACAATCATCATCTTCACGTATGTACGTAAATATGAATTTCTAATAAACGATTTTCTCTCTGATTACGAGTATAACTTTGTTCGAATTGCAATTTATAGAATCGGAAAACTAACTTCAACTCTGATAACTGATCACGGGCGATATTATTACGTACATGTATGTATGTATGTATGTACATAAAAAACAAACGATAATAATAGATAAAGATAGAAAATTTATTTGATGAATGAATGGTTAGAAGGATTTAGTTTGAAATTTATTAATATTTTATAAATGAAATTTAAAAGTTTTTCGTTAGAAAAATTTCGTAAAACTCATTTTCATTATATATACGATATAAGGTACTGCGAGATATTCTTAGTGCGAGTATTCACTCATAAATTTAATGACGATGTAGCTATTTTGCGGTAGGTCTACGCCTACTTCACTTTAAAATTGCGAAACTTTCTTGTGTTTCATTATAAGTATAGAAGGGTCTTATCGTTTTTATTTTCAATTTTATATAGCTATTTTCATTCTTTATGCCAAAGTTATAATTTCTAAAATTAAGCAGGAAAGGAAGCAAGCAACCGATTCATTAGTCAAGGAAATTGAATTTAAGTTCAAAGGATTCCATCAAATAAATGAATAATGAAAATTTCGATACAAAATAAGAATAAAAATTTTCTCTTAGCAAAATAAGGAAACTCATCATCATCGTTATTTATATTGTCGTCATAATCATTATCATCATCATCATCATTGTTATTTTATAAGTGTATGCTGTGTATACTATACTCGCGTACACATCTATTTAACATTCGTTAGAGGTATCCTTTTTTTCGAATATGCGTTCCAAATACGTGTAAGAACATATTTTTAATGTGTACGTATACGTGTGTTCATTTTTTTGGTTATTGTTTTTTGGATTATAATCAAATTTTTCCATTTCGACATGTTACGTGCCGGTACATTATTAATACGTGTATTAAAGGACGATGTTTTTTTTTTCTTTCGTTTTAATGAAAATAGAAAAGAAAAATAAGAAAATTGAATAAAAAATAATATCACATAGTTTTAGTTGAAAGTATTCTGTTTCTTTGTAAATATTTTTTATTTTCAAAAATGTACTCGTATTTATGTGAAAATAGAAAAAATCTTTAAAGGATATTTATGGAATGAGTTTATGTGTATGTACAATTTATCCAGGCAGAATGATATAAATTTGATAATTTCTTTATTTTCTATTTTAATGCTGTTTGTTTGTGTACACCGTCTACCATATGTTACACAACATAAAGTTTTCCTTTATTGTCCCTTTAAATTTTATTTATGTGTGTAGGCTTCTTTTGTTTTAGTACACTTGTGTTTTTGTTTTGCTTATAACTACAAAATATGAAAAAAAAACGAAAAACATCTCCGAGTACTGCATCATCATTTTTTTTCTTTTTATTTTACGGTACGGTTTTTTTTTGGCTTTTTCTTTTCTGTGAGTTATATTTTGTAACATTTCGTTTATTTATTTATGTAGTTCCGTTTCAGTTCGACCTTAAAGGGTGTGTGGGTATAACGGAATAGAACCAGAGGGAGGACAATTTATTTATTTTTTTTTTTTTGTCTTTATAGCACTATTATGAATTTTATTCCTCCATCCTTCCTATTCCCTCCTATCTGTTTTCATTTTGATGTGTAACACTGTTCATGTATTTTTTATTCGTTTGCTCTCCTTTCAAATGCTTTTAATCCTTAATAATTTCTCACGTATGTATCTATATTAGGAGGACATATAGGAAATAACTTTTTTTATACTTTTTTTTTCTGTTTATTTTGTTTGTTTTTTTTTTAAGGAATCGTAGATTTTTATTTTATTTTATTTTATTGTCTACACATATTCTCTAAATACGTACATATGTACGTAAGGCGAACAAAAACATAAGGTTTTGACAGCATAAAAACAGCAGTAGCAATATTTTTCTGTGTATGGCAAGCGTGTAGCTAGCTATATTCAGGATATTAGTCGTTTTTTATATCTAAATAAATAGCATACTGTATGCTCGTGCATAAAGATTTTTTTTGGCTATTTATCATGTTTTTTTTTATTTTCTAGTTAGAACGTGCGGGTTATTTAAAATCACAAAAAAGCAAGTAAAACAAAAAAAAATAAAAACCTGGAAACACACATTAAATAACATTTAAGGTTGTATATCAAAAAAAAAAAAAAAAAAAAATACACACATAAAAACAAAGCAAATACTACAATAAAACAACATACGGGACTCCTTCATAAATCTTGAGTATGTGTTATGTTTGTGTTAGAATAGTCTTACATATAGCTACATATGTGCGGAAGTATTCTGTTAATTTAATGTCACTAACAAAATGAAACAAAACAAATAAACACCAATTTAAAATGATATCTGCAGTAAAGAAAAGGTGTAAACATTTTTTTTTTTTCAGTTTCAGAATTTCAGTTTAAAGTATATCATTCACAGGATACATTTCTGTGTAGTTATACAAAATGAAAGGAAGGGAGAGGGAACATGCATATGACTGTATCATTTTTTCTCATTTTGAAAAAAAAAAATTAAAATAAATAAATATAAAATCGACTAGATTCCTTATAGTTGGTTGAAGCACGTATTTAAATCATTAATATAAAGATCGACGTGTCATGTCATAAATTCGTGTATAACTTTTAATATAAAGAAAACAAAAAAAAATTTCTTATTATTATTCCTTCTTATATATGTATATGTTTTTTTTTTTTTACTTTCTCAATTTTCTTTAATATTTTTCCTTTTTGATGCTTCTTCGTTATGATATTGTTCGCTTTTATTCTGTGCACAGTAATATATTCCAGAGTCAATTTAAAGTGAAAATACGTGTACATTGTACATATACGATGATGAGTTTATAAAAAAAAAAAAAAAACATTAAGGACTATTATATGTACTATGTATATATTTGTATACAGATCCTTAACATAATAAAGTCGTAATATAATAAAATACAAACAAAAAAACAAACACACTCACACCCGCACGAAAAAGTAACGAAACACCAACAACAAAACGAAGTATAGGAGGAGGATAAGATCCAAAAGTATGTATGAACAAAAATATACATATATAAATTATCCTTTTAACCAGAGTAAAATTTTATATTGACAACATAATAGAGGATAAGAAGGATGCATAACTTAAAAGGATTAAATATAGAAAAAAAAATTTTTTTTTTCTGTTGCTCCTTGGTTTTTTGTTTTTTGATAATGATAATATTTGGATATAATTTTCGGATTTTCATCAATTTATAATGTAAAATCCTTTTACAAAACTTTATGGGGGAAATTCTCTTTTAGAATATCGGAAAAAGAATTTTTTTTTTTTTTGAAAATTTTTGAAGATAATCAGAATATATTCGATTAATGAATTTATATCCTTATAATACGGAGATCAATATCTACACAGATATGTACTTACTACTTAGAAAGATATTCATTCCATATTAGAAATTTCTTTCATCATAGTAGAAATTAGAGAGGATTTATGGTTACTCGTTCGTTCGTTCATTCGTTCGTAAGTATGTATGTAATTTCGATCACAATTAATTTGATTTAATCCGTTATAATGTTTTTCTTTACTACAAATACACATGCATACAAATTACGTCTAAGTATAGAGACTGATAGCAGGATAACATTTTCATTTACATTTTTCTGATTCTAAATAGTTAGCTCATAGATTGACTCAACCACATAGATCATCAAATCAAATTATCTTCAAGTTCAATAATTAAATTTTTTGTGTTTGAATCCACAATTTTTGATTAGTTGAAATTGAAAATGAAATTTTTCGAATATGTTTTTTTTCAACATCCAAAATTCGTTACATATCCAAAATTTAAAATCAATAATTCAACATTAATTCACTTCTCACTTTTTATACTATTCACCTAAAAGTAAATTTTAACAAAGCTCAAAAGTATGCAAGCAAAATGCCTCATAAAATTTACAATTCACAATATTGCAAATTGTGAATTTATTTTTTATTATCAAAAAAATTTTGAAATTTAAATCTAAAACAGTTTTTTTTTTTATACGAAAGTATTTGAAGTAATTTTCTAAATTTTTCATAAAAAATACAATCTACAATCTACAGTAAATTTTCTACATACTAAATGGTAGGTACTATCGTATATATCAGAATGTATGTAAGTATGAATGTAAAATTTCAAATTTAAATTTAATTATTATATCCTTGGGAGGATATATACCATATACTTACACCATTATCATCATGTATAATTCCTTTGTAGTTTGGTGATAATCCAACGGCATGTACTGTTTTATATGATGTCTCTGTAATGGATGCTGGCGTTGTAATATGTACTATTTTCGATGGATTTGCAACTGATTCGATCGGTTGAATTGAATTATGTATTACATCATGTTGTAGATGTTGATGATGAGGATACTGTTGCTGGAGATGGTTATGTTGATTATATGGTATTGGATGAATTTCATGAACAAGATGATTTTGTTCAGGTGATTCAGTGACTGGAGTGTATTCTTTATGTGCATATCCATATACGGATGATGGCGTAAAACCACCATCAACACCACCACCACCATTCACATGCTCATTGCCGCTACTACTGCTGCTACCACTCTCGTAATTGTTATTATTAACAGCATTGTATTCATTGTACTTAGATTCATCGTTTACATCATTCGATTGATGGTAATGATGTTCATCTGCTGATGCCTGATTGTAGGATGAAACGCTTTTAGATGGAAATGTAATTGGTGCACGATTATCTTCTGACGGTGATTTAACTAAATTCTGATTCGAATTCTGATATTGAAGTTGTTGCTGACGATTATGATAATTCGGATGTGTTAACAGTTCACTTGATAGCAAATATGTTAATCCTTGTAATTGATCAACAGGATTTTTTCCTACTAATGCAGTTAAGGCTTCATATTTTGAATCATCTACGGGCGATGGTGTTGCAGTTGGTAAGAATTTAGGTTCAGATGATGGGTTCGATGGATAGTGATAGAGATGATGATGGCCAATTTCTTGTTGTTGTTCTTGTTTCTGTAAATATGTTGAGTCACCAATAACAACACTACCACCGCCACCACCCACACCAGATTCATCTTTAATCGACTGAATGTACTGTAATTTCGGATAATTAGAATCTAATTCATTTGAATGTTTGTACGGAATTGATTCAAATTCTGGATGTTGTATTTTTTGCACTGTTGCGTAATTGATTTGTGGTATGACTTTGACTACTTCGACTGGATGAAATTCGACCAGTGGCTGTGGTTGCGTCTGTATCTGTGGCTGCGTCTGTATCTGTGGCTGATATTGTTTCGGATCTATAATGGTAGGTGAAAGATTTTTTAGCATAAAAACAGCAACTGGCACGTAGTTCATTAAAGGGAAGAATTTTTCAATATCGTTACCTTGTTGTGGAGTGAATAATTGTATTGCACCTTTCGAGTATATGTTCTTGTAGGATTTTGAACTGGATTCAATATTAAGTGGAGGGGCTAATGTCGAAGATGATTGAGTCGGTATTTTGTCACCGTAGTAATACACATTTTTCGGTGCTGCGACAGTTGAACTTACAGCATTATCCTGATACTGTTGCTTATCGTAGATTGTATGTTTATCTCGATTTAACGATTGCTGCTTCGTTTGTCGTTGATTTGACTGATCCTTCAAATAAGCAGTAATGACTTTTTGTACTTCTTGTGGTAAAAAATTTGTTGATTTTCTGGGCTTGCGTTTTATCGATTGTCTCAGCGGTACATAAATTTTAATTTTTTGACTTTCATGTCCACCCTGATCATGATCACTTTCGTCGTGAACTACATCATCTTCTACAATACCACGACGTGATTGTGATGTGTGATTTATTGATTGCGAATCATGATAGTGATTCACGTTAGTCACGTTTGGTTCGGATTTTTCCGTATCCAACATCATGTGCTGACGAATTTGACGAAAAAATGCTTTAGTCGCTTCGTCTGGCTCTTTAGCATCGGACAGCTCGAATTTAAAGACTTCAGGAGGAGGTGGTGATGATGATGGTGAAGTCAAAGACAAAGATGATGAAGGTGATCTTTTTTCAATTTTCTTCTCATTGCTAGTTGAATCTTCAGATGCCTCCAATTTAATAATTTCCTGTAAAAGAGAATTTAAAAGATTATGAATGTTCGTATGTGGAAAATATGTAGGTACATATTTCGAAAAACTCACATCATCAAGAATTCTATCACCAAAGTCTCGGGATATTTTTTGATCAGTTGTTCTGTGTCTATTCAAATTGTCCAAATCCTCCAAAGAACTGATAACGACCAATTGTAGTGAAAGTATTGCAAATATCTGAAACAAAAGATGAACCAAATCGAAAGATTTATTACGTTCTCACACAGGATATAATACGGAAATTAAAAAAATATTTGTTTTTAGTCAGGATCAGAAAAGAATGAACATTATTGTGAATAACGACTCCACAAAAAATCGAAAAAAAAAATTTCTCAATTCATTTGGAAAAACTATAATTGAAATTCACAATTTAAATTTGAAACTGAAAAAAAATGTAGGAAATGATGAAATATCTACACACAGTTCATCAACAAAACAAAGCGTATACGAACAAAAAACTATAATTTATGTAATTGATTAATTTCTTTTCATTCGCGAAATATTTGTAGTTAAATTTTTTTTTTTTCTTATTTATCTTTTGTTCAGTTTTATTGTTTTCATTTATATTCATTCTCTGTTTTTATTAAAAAATTTTTTATATTTTTTTTTTATTTTTTAACTGGCATGTGTTACACAAAATTAATGGCACACACAAAAATCTATTCAATGAAAATTCTGTTTTTGGTATTCATTATTGTTTTTGTTTTTTTTTTTTTTCGTTTTCATTTGCTCCATTTTTTTTTCGGAATCCTTTTTCTCGCTGTTTATAGTTTTCGTTTTTGATACTTTTCATTTATATAAAAAAAAAACATTTTTTTTTTCAATTATTTTTGCAGTTATTATACTGTGATGCAGCTATAAAGTAATTCATCAGAAATAGGGTGGGGCAAAATAAAGTCATTATGTGGTTTGATTGCCATTTTGTAAGAAATGAAAAACAAAAAATGGAGTATGTTGTGACGGAAAGTTTATCGAGAAATTGATGACAGACATGAATGAGTAAAATTGTCTGTCTGTAATATAATAAGTCAAACCACGTAAAGACGCCATTTGTAAAAATTATAGCACATTATGACATTACTTTTGTTCCACCCTATATACGAAAACTAAGCAAAATGAAATAAGAATGAATGAAAATGAAAATAATGCAGAAAAATACTCGCGTAGCTAAAAACTCTGTACTATATCAGATCGTGTGTATAGCTGCTCCCTCTTTTTCCTTCTCTCTTTTTCTCAGTCAGGCTATACACTTACTATCCCGTTGAGGAGTTTCTGTATACTACCATAGTTTTACAGGTTTTTGTTGTTGTATATTTTTTGTATAATTGTTTGTTTTTGTGTTTTATTTTGAAAATTTTTCACGCACACAATTCACTCAGCATGAGTTCAAGTTTATCAAATCGTTGTTTTGCTATATATGCATACATATATATACAGTTGTCGCGTATATACGAATTCGAGTATAATACATTTAAAATAAAATGAAATACTATAAGGATACGAGAAAAAAAAATTGTTTGGAAAATAACAAAAATTGAAAAGAAAAAAAAAAGAAAAACAACACGATAATGGAAATAAATTTAAACAAAAACTTAAACTCAAACACACACACACACACACAATACAAACAAATATTTAGAAAAACATAAAAAAAAATTGATAATAAAAAATGAAACATAAAAAGGAAAAGAAAAATTTTGACAAAAAACCGAAATGCATGCATTTTCAAATGTATATGTGGAATAGAGAACATTTTTTTTTGAAAATAGAAAAATGAATCCAAACAAAACACAAAAAAAAAACTAATTTTTTAGATTTATTCGGTGTATTTGCAATGAATGCATTTTGAAATCCTTGGAAAAAAAATATAGAGGAGTAGTGAACATACAAAACACACAATACGTACTATGGGAGTATTATGATGGTAAAATGGCATAAATATAAAACAATGCAATAAAATTCAAATACAAGAAAAAAAAAAAAAACAAACTTTTCCAATGAATACGAATAAATTTTATTTCATGAAATCCGTTACGTACACATTTAAACAGATGCATCTACGTACATATACCTATATATATTATATGCCTGTAAATGCATATCTATACGTATGTGAAATATGTTTAGGAACACCAGTGTATATAGGGAATGCGAGTAAAAGATTTTACCATATAACGCCTTCAAATATTTTTGAAAACCATAAATTTGAAAATATTTTGGCTACCAAAAATATAAAAAAAAAACTACAAAAACTAAAACTAAAAAATATTCAAAATATTGTAACGTCACACACATTTTTGCATAAAAATAAATGTGAATGTGTACGAGGGTACATGTATATACAGATTCATAAATTCAGATATTATCGACAGAGAAAAATATTCACTCCGTATACCACGATACCAATATTTTTAAAGTTATATATTTAATGCTTAATACGCGCTTTCGATAATAAAATGAAACATGACGCGATATAAAAAACACAAACAAGGATAATAACTTCTATAAAGATGCAGATTTGTGTGCTATAGTATGTATATTTGAATATCGAAAAAATGTTTTTCTTCTTTTTTTTTTTTTGGTTTTGTTCATTTGAAGAAAATTTCATATGAAAATTTTATATCTTTTGAAGGAAAGAAATCATGAGCATAAATATAATAATATAACACAAAATCGAAACGAATAACACACATAGAAATACACAAATTTCTTCTAAGGATCTACAATAACATAAGAGTATCAATAAACATAGATGAAAGATATATTATGCAAATGAAAAACACACTATATACGTAAATGCTAAAAAAATAAAACAAAAAGGATACACAACCGATATGTATATACTTGTATAAAATTTTTAAAAATAAATCCTTGACTTGATTTTTAGTTTTGTTTTTGTAAACACACTTACAGAGAAATTCATTATCGGTGATTTATTCGCCGTCATCATCTTTTGTGGGTGTTATTTTCGAAAATTTTATTTTAAAAATAATATTATTTTTTTTTTAAAAAGGACACTAGAAAAAAATTGTATTTATCAATTTTTTATTTTTATTTTAAATTTGAAATCGACACTTCAGAAAATTTATATTCGAATTCGAATAAAAATTTATCAGCAAAAAAAAATTCAAAAAAAATTCTTTATTTCAGTTAGCACTAAAAAGGATAATAAATTTATTTATTCACACGAAAATACATGTATTCGTATGTGAGTGTTTAATATGTTAAAAATTATACGACTTTTTGAATCGATTTTAAATGAAGATCACACCGCACCGTACCGTACAACGCATACAACTAATGTAGAATTTGTTGAAGAAATCAGAGCTATACACAGGCAGAGGCGATAAATTCGTTATCGCATAAAATTTGAAAAATAATTTTACTTTCGTTCGACTATGAGATCGTTGTTCATTATTTAATTTTATTGCGAATTATTTCGTTTAAAACTTATTTTTCTTTTGCTTCGCACGTTATTTAAGAATGAAAATAAAGATTTTCGATGTCGCTGTTGTCGTTACTTTGTTATGTTACGGTTATTTTTTGTTTTGCGTCCATTCACTTTGAAAACATTTTTTAAACTGCTGATTTTAAAATACGAAATTTGAATTGAATTTGAATGGAAATTTTTTTTTAAACTGAACGAGTATATGCGAATTTGTAAAATGACGCGAAATAAAAAAAAATCCTTTTTTGTCGTTTTTTTTTTTTTAAATGAAATTTTTTATTTTAATTTTATTTATTTTTTTCTATACTTTCGTTATAATGCAGAATATTTTATTCCATTTTTATTGTAGAGTGTAGTTAGTAATGTAATTTAACTTGTTTCTGTTTTATTGTCACCATAATAATAATGATGTGATCGATCGATCGTCTCGTATACGAACTTTATAATATTGATGACTCTGTGTTTTATTATCTACCGAAAAATTATGGAAAAAAAACAAATGAATGAATTTTATGTGTATACCCGTCATCAATAGACTGCATAATTTTTCCTTTTATATCAATACGTATATACAAGTAGATGGGAGAGAAAATAAAAGAAGAAAAAAAGAAGGAAAAATCAAGAAAAATATTAAAATGCAGTAAAAGAAAAATATTTTCAAGGAGAAGAAAATAATGTGAGAAGGAGAGTAGGAGATCACACAACATGATAATGAAGTTCGTAATAATAATTGTAATCATAAAGTTTATGGTCTTTTCTGATTCATAAAGTCAATAAAACGATGATCGATCGATGAAGTAGCAACAACAAAAACGACAACAATGAACGAACAAAATGAATGAATGAACTTTACAGTGAACAACAAAACAGTCTACATAGTATACAGAGTACAAAGTATACTCAAGTATTATTGGTGTGTATTCGTACATATGCGTACCTGAACTTCTAAAATATATTATAACAAAGTTCAATAATAACAGCAAGATTTGTAGGTTACTTCCATCGTATATAGTCCTACGTATACTTCCTAAAAATTACAAAATTAAGTCTAGATAATTTTATAAATTTTCATTGTTAACGTTTCTACCAGATTTTGATTTTATGTCATTTTTATTTATCGTTCAATGTTCAATCGAAGTAAATTTCAAGAAAAATATTTCAATATCAGTTCATTGATTCGGTTGAACATAATTTTACCATTTGCACCGCATTATTAACATCACGATCATGATGATAATCATCATCATCTCACCATCTCATATTGTTTAACGAAGCAAGTATTCCAAAGTGCATTTAAGCAATTTCTGTTGAACAAAATGCAAGACAAGACGTATGTAAATACTCGTATAAATGCACATTATTGATTGTAATAATGAAAATAGTCAACTTTTGTAATAATCAAGTTCAATAATAATTGACTTTTTTAGTATTTTATTTTTTTTTTTTTTCATATTTAAATGTGTGTAGTGAAATGTAATTGTATAATTTCACTTTCATTCCTATACTTGAATCTGAATAGTGTTGTTGTGTTGTTTGTACTTGTACTCATGTATTTTGGAATGGATATGAAAAAAGCAATCAAATATCAAAAACAAGAAATCCAAAAAAATGTTTAACCATAAAAAGAGATGAGAGTAGATTACAGGTATCATACAAAAAGCAGAATAAGAAAAAGTAAAAAAAAAAGAGAAAAGGAATCATAAAACGATTACTTGTATCTACGAGTGTATACGAATATGTAATGTACGAGTACATGATATTTTTCATAATGAAAAGTGACAACATAAATGATAATTTTCTTTCATTAACAACAATGTTATGTTATTGTTGTTACGTTTTTTGTTGTTGTTCAAAAGTGTAATCACTTTATTGTATGTAAGTGATGCTGATTTCATATAGAGTACTGTATCTAATGAGAGTAGATACTTACATATACAGCATGTCATTTAAAAACTTAAAGACTACTAGAAAAAAAAATTATTAATTAATGAATTTGAAAAATGTTTATTCTCCTTTAATAGAGTTCATCGTCGAAGTCAGGAGGTACATACAAGTATATAGATAGGGAGGTGATTGTGAATGGTATTGTTGTCTATATGTACTGTCTTTCTTGTATTCAATAAATTTTTATTTTATTTAATTCTCTTTTACAGTGAATTCTTTTCGTTTTATTGTCTTTTCATTTTCATTTTCATAATATCCCATATCCCATCTTCTTCTTCTTCTCTACATCTGTGTTTAATGTCAATGTGAACATTTAAGAAGTGTAAATGGCTTGCATTCAATTTTTCATTGTTTAAATGAAATTTTAATTATTTGTCATTTTTGAATGATGCTGTGAATAATTTTTAGCGAAAGGAAATTTTTACAGGGTAACGATAGTATCACACAACTACAGAAGTGCCATAAAAATTTCTATCAATTCTATGCTACTTACGAGTACTCGTATTTTTTCACATTTACCAAGAAAATTGTAATAATTTCCATCAAATATTCGAACAAAATGTTTAAAAATTTGAAAATGATATCGAACATTTTATTGGAAATGAATTGATTCTGTGACGTAGAAAAATGTGAAACACATATTAGTTATCAGATTTGATGCAAAATCACCCTGTAATTATTTGAATATATTATAATTAAATAATTTATGTATGAAAAATGTTTTTTTTTTTTGTTTTTCGCTTGTCTACCAGTTTAAAGTGGCATTCATTTTTTTCAATTTTTTCAATTTTTTTTTTCCAAGTAATCAACTCTCTTTCAATGAAGCAAATTGTTTAGTTTAAGTGAAATTGAAAGTTTTCTGTATGTACACACGAACACAATTTACTGGAATTACAAGAGTAAATACATATACGGACAATGGTCGTAATAATAATGGTACATGTGTACAGAGTGTGTCAAAAATATGTGTACACTCTCCAAATTCGAGTCTCAATTTAAATGACTTTATAAAATTCTCCTCCTTGGAACTGTATTATTTCGAGATATTCAAGTCTTTTTAAAATCGAAAGTATCAGCGCATTTTTACGAAAATGTCTGGTCAAAAATTCGTAAAATTTTTCATTCACAAGAATCTTATATTTGCTATGGCACTTTTGAATTATTGGAAACACTTTAAATGAATGTTGAAGAAAAATTTACGATGGTGTACATTTTTTTCTCACCATCTATGTACCTACAGTTTGTATCTGCGGACTATTCGAATATTAATCACAAGAAAGTTATTTACCATTCTTGAATTACCTGTACAATTATATAGCTACTTAGATATGTAGCTAGTTTCGATAATAATTGTAATCACATATGTAATAACTGTTAAATCATAAAATTTATTTCCAGTATTTTTGTTTGCTTATTGAATGTTGATTCAAAAAAAAAGGCAAACAGCCAAAACACAAGAGGAAATATTGACTTTTTGATTTTATAAAGATTCGTCGTAAATACATTAAAAATTCCATAACAAGAAATCTATAAATTTCTATGGATTACTATGAACTATGTGATGATAAATTTTTAATGTGTAGCCAAAGCACACGATTTAATTGAAATTTAATGAACGAAAAGTTTCCTTTCATATTTTTGTCAATTATTATTGAACGCAAAAACATATGTCTTTATGAATGTATTCGAGTACGTGTGCTGTGGTCGATTAGTTGTTAGAGCATCTCAGTTCATTAATATAATAATTTTTCATAATGACTTTCTGCGATCTATACATACATAATGTGGGTGTGGATAAATGAATTATTTGATTAAATTATTATCAAAGTAATTTTTGTAATAAAATTTTCTGATGATTGTGATAAATATTACATATTTCCGGATTTGATTTTGACATAAAGTCCATATTTACATATATTAAAATTATATTAATCAAAAGTCAATGGACGATAAACATATGAAATATTTTTAGTGAGATGACTTTTCTTTTCTAAAATTTAAAGTCACTAAGTGATTAACTGTGTAGCTTTAAATGAATTTAGATTAGATAAGATTATTGGCGTCATTATTTAACCGAAGAAAAACGTATATCTAGACCTAGAGATAGCTACAACTATTTTCTCTTCTTATTGGTTTCTTAATAGTAGGCGTAGTGGGTTCATTGGCATTTAGTGTACTAAAATTTTGAAAGATTGTAATTAAATTTCAAAACGAGTCACAGAAAAATTGCAAGGAAATTTTTATATCTGCAGATTATTCTTCAATTCCATGCTATTCACATTCATTCCACTTGATGATAAATTATTGCTTAATTCTTAATATATACCCTTCATCCTTATCATCCTGATGGTTAGAAAATTCAATTGAAATTATACAATAGTTGTAGAATGGTCATGTAAATCTGAAAAAAATTATTCGAATCTCACATATTTGCTTATGAATAAATACGTATAAGAGGATATAATATTTTCGTTTCTTGGAAATTTTTCAAATATATTTACAAGGAAAACGAATATTTGTACATCATATGAATGTACACAGAGGTGCATATACATACACACACGTGTACATACATATTCACTTCGAAATCATGATTATAATTTAAAAGTTATTTCTCATGTATTTTTCTTTCATTTATTTTTTTCATATATTTTTTCAATTATTTTAAGACATTTTCATATGAAATATGAAATCCATTCAAAAATGTTGTTAATCTCAAAAGGAAAACAAGCAAGGATTTAAGCATTTAAGATATGTATATACCGAACCGAATATATTTGTAGTTGATTGCATGATGCATATAATATTACTCTTATAAGGATAATACATGCATTCATGTAAATATTTGAATACAAATGCTCTTATACTCGTATGTACACATATATGACTTATGTGTATTAATATAGTATGAAATATAAGTACTATGTAGTACATAAAATTATTTACATTTAATAATGATAATGGATTTATATATATCCTGTATCTATTCTTCTATTTATGTATAGGAATATGAGCATACACATTCATATAAATTAGTTGCATATTATCGTATGTATAATTTATATATCTACTCGTACATATGTGCACAATAATGTAGGACGACTAACTTGTACTATACATCAAATGTATGTGTGGAATTTTAAAAAATATTTTATTAAATAAATTCTATTATCCTTTTTTTTTCTTATTTGATTATTATCATTCAGTATAAAAAATACAACTGCACAATTCTAAAATGATCGTATATGGATATAATTCGAATCCTATATAGGTTCAAATTTTAAGTTTGAATTTGTAAGTACAAAAGAATAGAGTTATTGTACTCCTTATAGTTTTATTTAATTATAAAAAAGAAGGCTTATAAAAAGAAATAATAGTGTACATACGTACACATAAACACAAATTTATTCAAGATCATTTATTTTTAAAATACAATAAGAATTAACTTTTGATTCAATTACGTTAGAAATTATTTTAAAATTTTATGGTTCCTATTATCATCATCTACTCGTATATGGATGATAGCATAATAATATGTACACGTGTATAGTTATACAAAACAGTATAAAAATAAATTAAAAGGATATCATTTCATTTTTCCATGATTTTTGTAGTAAGCTTATAGTGATTAGTATATGTTCTCATCATTTTCATTTTTAATTACGAGCTTCCATAGATTATTTCTGGTGATTAGATTTACGATTCTTTAGTTTTTAGTTTAAATACTCGTAGTGGATTGTGAAAGGATAAATGATAAGGATTTTATTAATTTTTCAACGAATTTTGCTAGTCTCATTTAAAGTCATAAAAGTGGATGATAAAATTACGAACATATTATAAGGGTAGTGTTGCATGTGTAATTGTAAGAAAATTCTTTGTAATGTTTGGTATTAAATTTAAATAAAGTGCGGTATATAGAAAAGGATTATATTCGTAAATAATTTTAATCAACATATAGACAATAAATTTGATTCGAAATGGAAAGGATTTTCCTTTTTTTAAAATAATTTCTTAATAAACGTAGAGTAAAGTAAATATGATTTCTTTTGAATCTTTATATCCTCTGTACTTTTAAATTATTGTTTTTTCCTACATACTGAGATAAAATAATGTGTAATTTATGTACATACATAGGTAAAAGAATATATTTATAATTTTTATGAAAAGTTTCGATAAATTTACCACATCAACTATGGATAAAAATTACCACTCGAATAAATATTGGTACACCGAAATTGAATTAAAATTAAAATTTCACTTGAAAATTAAATATAAACCAAAATACAATTCGTAAATATTTTCAAGATGTAATCCTTTATAAAACAAAAAATAAGAAAAATAAATATGAGTGAGTAGATAACATCATGAACGAATGACGTAAAATTCGTAAGTAGTATAAGATTATAGTGAAATTACTATAATCGTAGTACTCGTAGGTAGGTACTCGTAAATACAATGAACAAGAAATTCATTCAATTTTCTTATCCTGAGAATGGGTTGGTATACGAATACGAGTACACAGGGAAATTATTACAAATTTTAATTATGTGTATTCTCATGGATGTACTCCGTGATATATAAAAGAATGAAAAAAAAATTGTTTCTTTATTATTGTTTTCTTTTTGTTTGGAGGGATTGTTTTTTGATTTTTGTTTTGCTACACTTCATTCACTTTATTTTGCCCTCTGTCATTGTTACGGAAAATCTTGTAAAGTTGTCTCTCTCTTTCTCTCTCTCCTTCTCTCTGTTTTTTATTTCATTTTCATTTTGTGTGTTATTTTAGCTTGTAGTACTCTGTTAAAAAAGTTTTATGGTACTTTGTCGGGAAAACTTTCACTGCGTATACAAAATATACTCCCGCGTTTTATACACACTAAAAAAATACACACAGAAAATAGAAAACAAAAAAAAAGAAGAACATTAACACAAAATCATGGAGGGACAATAAAGACAAAATGAAGATAACTAAAATGGAATGAAGTGAAAACAATCTGTAAAAAAATATAGGAGGTAAATTAAAACAAAGATTTTCTTACTAGTATATAAGCGGTTATGATGTGTACTTAGACATACATATGTATATTACTTACATGCGAAATTTAAAAGGTATGTAGTAGCTATTCATTAAATCATTAACTCTATTCAAAATTTTAAGTTAATACTAATTATGTAATTAAAATGCTTTCATATTTTTCAGAGGATATTTTTCTTTTAAATAATTTATAAATAAAATTTTGTGATGTTTTTGTTTTATAATTTTTGTTTTTTTTTTTTTTTGTTTAATTCAGTATATGAAGTATCCTTTTCAATTGTTTATGAAATGGAATATTCATAAAATTATAGTTCATAAAATTTTTGATTCTTGAGTCTAAAAAACCTTGAAATTTTAAATGGTTTTCTCATGTTCACATTGAGACAGATAAAATGTCATTCATGAATATTTTTTAAGTCAAATTTCGATGTCATTTGCGTTCAAATTTAAATATAATTAGAGGGAAAATTTCAGAAAATAATGTGATCTTAATAAGTGATCTTTAAAAAATAAATGCATGAGTAAATATTAATATTTTTACATATAGATACTACAGATAATTTTGCTTCAAATATCCTGAAATTGTTTTTCACATAACGTAAACACATATGTACATTTATACACAAATATGAGTGTTCATGCAGTTTACTTACTCTATAAAATGTACGAATTTAGTTTTATACACAGTAGATCCTACAAAATCAATGTATAAATTATTATAGGTATGCGAGTACTTTAATATACAATTTCCTTTTTTTAACGTATCTCAAATATAAATGAATATATTCAAGGCAAAACAAAATATAAAATTTACTACATATGTATATCTACAATTTTGTATTTGCATCGATATCGTTATTAGCATTATAGTACACATTCATTGTGTGTGTGTGTGTGTTTAAATGCATACACAAAATTTCTTGTTTATTTTAATCCGATGATATGATATTGATGTTTTGTCACAATTCATGCTGTCAATTTATCACGTCTAATGTACATTCAATTTCATATACATACCTATAGGCATATATACTTATAGTACTTGTGTACGCACATAGATAAAATCCATTGAAAAATACGTAAACATACATACATAGATCCTCTCTGATGATTTGTGTCCGATTATTAAATTTATATGCAGTATTATTCTGTTTATTTATTTACTGCAGTCATTTATAAATTTGTAGATATAGCTATATACATATTTACATATATATATATAAAATTGTGAAGAAAATTATTTAAAAAAAAATTATATTCGAACGATTGTTGGAGATCCATTATTACAACGTAGAGAATCTATAACGAGAGGCTAGAGAATTTGAATATAATTTCATAGAACTAAACAGATTTTTATGCAGATATATTCTCTTAGAGTGATGTTTTATAAAAATTTCATTTCGAATTTAAGGAAAAAAATTATAATTTGAAAGGAAATGATCAAAAATAAAACGCTCATGAATTTATTGTGATGCGGCTTGAAAATCTTGAGAATTTTTATATTTTTCTAAAACACAAGAAAAACAAATAGCTATTTTATTTTTTATGTAGAACATAAAATATTTATTTAAAAAAAAAAATCATTACGATACTATTGCACACATATTAAACATAAATTGAATAGAAAACATTTTATTATAAGAACGAAACAAAAATTATTATATTTGCATCTAACACGCAATATTTATTTTTCATTAATGGATAAATGAAAAATGTGTATACAAATATATATCTGCATTTAATATGTCTATGCACGTATAACATATGAGTTTAAAGATATATGATATTTATGTAGGAAAAAGGATAAAATTTAATACTCTTTACCATTCTATAATTTTACATTTTAATTGTACTATATAATGTAGGTTTACATATATACAATACGTACATTTATTGTGTTTTAAAGATATCCTATTTATGATATACATGTATGTACATATACATATATCTACATTTTAATTTGTTTTGTTTTTAAATTTATTTATTTTTGTAGACACTTTTATATAATCCATCTATCTATCTATCTGCATAAATACACACACACATTATATATATACAATACTCGTAGATTTGTACAATCATAGATTTGAATTGTATTTACATGCATAAATATAGGAGTGTGTATCTACTCTATATCGTTTCGTTCAAGCATATATGTACTATATACAGAAATTTTCGTATTTATGCAAATATAATTAAAGTGCAAATTACAAAATAAAAAATAAACAGAAAATAAATTTTTTTTGTGATACCTATACGATACGATAGTGTCTTTATATAAATTTCACACAAAATATTAATGTCTATACCCAAATAAATAAATATGTTTATACACATATAACTTTGTGAATGTGTATATGATTATGTATAAGTGCAAGTATTTGTACGTGTGTGTAGTTTAAAATATAACAAAATTTTTAAATAGGTATATGGTATATTTGTCTTTAAACTTTTCAAAATATAATTTTCTATGCAGTTAAATTATGTACACTATACTATTGCATATAATGTATGTAAGTATGTATGTGTAAGGTATGCATATAAGTACACGCACATATATTGTTAATGCATATATAAAGGCTCATGAGTATTCCATAAGAGTGCGTGTCTCTATGCGTATGCACACAATATTGTATGTACGACGAGTACATTGTATATGCTATTGTACGTGTATATCCTTAACGTATTTGAATTGTAAATTTTAATTTTATGTGTATAAAACAAACACATAAACACACACACATACATTTATATTTATATAGATAAGTGTATAAGTTTATGTAATATACATATAGTATTTTAAATACATTCAAATATATAAAAACATGATGCAATATGTATATATTTGAATGTGTTTGTAAGGATTTTTAGTACGATTGTATATGCGGATTCCCATAATGACGATTGGTAATGGTAAGTAATTATTTACTCGAAAATTGATTGATTCATGTAAATGACATGCAATGTGTTGTGAAGATATAATTTAATAAAATTATATACACAAAATTTCTTGACACAAACATGTACCACACATAAAATACCTATACATGATTACATGCATTGCATGCAATATGTTCATATATGTATGTACATATGTAGGTAAATGAAATACATATATGTACATAAAAGTACTGTATGGTTATACAAACTTTCTCTAAAACTCATTTTACTATATAAATATGTACTCGTATGAAATTGCACATGTTTATATACACTGATGTAAAGGATTCATTTTGTATGCTCCATATTTATATGTAAACTGCATATATTTAATATACATATATGCATATAACAAACATACTAGTATTACGTATATAATTGCATTGCAATAGGTATATACATATGTACACATATAGAAGAGGTGCTATAAACTAAAATGTGTACATAATTTAATTTTGAATTGATGTTCAACATGTTATGAACTTTAGATTTATATTGTTTATTTTTTATTTTTATTTTTTTGTATGTTATTAAACAAAAAAAAAATTTTTTTTTTCTGTTTTCGTTTTTAGTTTTTAGTTTTTTCTGTACGGTGAGTACAAATATGTACGTATATACATAGTATGAAAGTATAATGTTTCTACAATAATGTTTATTTTTATGTTTTTATCATGACGAGTGTTATGTACATACTATACTTTGTATACATGATGTATTATGTAAAAAAAAAAGTTTTTACATTTTGTTTTTTATCGGGAAAAAAAAAACGAAAAAGAAAAATGTTTTTGAAAACTGATTTTAAAAAATGAAATTTAAAATGGAAAACTGTTTGCCGTTCATCAATATAGATGAAGTCTGGACGTACCATGTAGTTTTCCACGAAATTTTATACAGTGATTTCTGCAAATAAATTATCTGATTTCAGTAAAGTATAATTTTCTCAATAAAAAATAATATACGGAGATGCAAGGACTTTAATAGTTGACAAAATGAATTTACTCACCAGTCACCATCTCGCTTATATAAATAAATCTAGTGGATTGAATCATATGAGTATACCAATACCATGGTATATGTACGAGTATAAATTTTATAAAATTTTGATGTGAATTCAAATATTGATATTTACAAATTTGTTCGATCAATCAATTTTTGTTAGTCACTTTTAATTTGAAATGAAAATATGTACAAATGTTATGTTATAATTTAATTTAAAATATAAAATTTTAATAAAAAAAAAGTGGAACACATAAAATTGCTATCTATGTTTACATTATCTGATCCTTTTTTCGACACAGTATACTCATCATTCGTAGTATACATACTCGTACATACGAGTATAGTATATTTTTACTGTATATGTAAATTAAATTATTTTGATTTAAACTCGCGTGTAGTTATCGTATGTAATTGCAGCGCAGTATGTATAATGATAAATCTACGCGTTCATTTTTCTGTTAAAGTTTATTTTTTTTAATTAGTTTTTTAACTAAATTATAATCAAATAATATGATTTACAAATATTTGTCAATATCACTGTAATTTATATGTATGCACACATTTCATATCAGATAAAATGTAAACATACACAGTATGTAGGTACTCGTATATTTTCATACTAAAAATGATGTTATATTTGATGTTACTACACATTATTATCGTCATCGAAAAATTTACATAATAAATTTATTTACAGACATTTATAGGCAAATAAATTTGCATATTTACGTACACATGTAATGTATGTACGTATATGTGTAGGATATACATTGAAATTTACAAATGTATTGTATAATTATGTAATGCACAGATGATATTTTGTATATTTTTTTACTTTTACTGATTGTTCAATCAATTAATAATAATTGTAAATTATTATTATTAACGAGATTCATTTTTTATTTATCGTTAAATACCTATTTACTAGGATAAAAAAAAATATACATTTTCCAGAGCAAATTTTAATGAAAAAATGATGGGAAAGAATAATATAAAATTTGGAATATACCTACGTTTGGAATATCGATATTTTCTCTCTGTATGAAATTGTTACAGAAATTCTTATTTTTTAGAGCATCATCATAGATTTTCAAGAAAATTTCTTCATCCCTTGTATTATTAGAATGATAATTGAGAGTTATTTTAAGTTCTTTTTTTGATTTGCTATTTTTTTCCATTTAGAAATTGTATATTTGGTAATACGTAATAATACTACATTACAAATTTGATTTTCAAATTAATTTCATTGTTGAATTTAAAATTAATCAAAAATTAAAACCGAATAAAAATTATATTTATTTTAAATTTTCGTAAATAATGGACTAATTTTACTATTTTCTGTTTACTATTACTGTTTCCTGTTGCGTTCGTAAAAATTACATTCATTTTTATCAAAATTTGGTAGTTATTGTAGTCGCAGCGACTGAATTAGAAATAGAGCAGTATCCTATATAATGATTATTGTCATAAAATATCATACATTTCATTTATCCGTCATATTACTATTATTTATTGATCATTGGTTAGTTTGTGAAATTGAAACTTAAAATTTAATATGAGTGAAAAACTGAATGAATAGTCATAGTAGAGTAGTCGGTAATTATAAATATAGGCACTCCTCCTCATTCAATAAAGTGTTGTATGTGTATGAAAGTTTCCCTACCCCACCTCATTCTATAAAGGTTCAGTTTCAGTTCTATAAAGTGTGAGAGTTTAAAATTTGATTTTTTCTAGTTTTTGTATGCAGTGTTATCTTATCTTATATACTATTTCTATTTACTATCATAGTGCTATCGAGAATCGAGTGTAATACATAGTAATGGTACTACGTACGATACTCTATTATCAGTATCAACACCACAGAGAGTAGATACACGTACAGCAACAGTAGTATCACAGCAGACAGCAGCACATTAACATTGTAAAATTGAAACATCGAAATTTGAAACCGGAACAAAATGAGTATGATGAGTATTGAGGGAATACTGAACTGAGTAGGAAATGATTGATAAATGATGTACATAGTCCATTTTTCTACCACATCATACAAGTTGAATTTTTTAAAATGTTTGTCAATATTGTCAAATTTTATTTTTTTTTTACTAATTTTTCATTTCTGAATTATATAGTAGCTTTCAATAAAATGAAAAATTATTTCAAAATACTTTACCTTTTAAAATACTTTTTTTTTCAAAACATATGTAGGTACATAGCTATAGTATAATATACACATACCTATATGTACATATTTTTGATGTACGGAAATAAATTTCTAATTAAAAAATAAAATGAAAAAGAAAAGAAAATTATTTTTTGATTTCGAATTGAACGGAAATTCATCCGATAATACGTGGATTTATGAAAAGATATTACATTATTTGTATGAAAAAAATTATTACGAACTTTCTTTAATTAAATTCATAATTTACATGTTATTATACGTATGTGCGTATCTATTTTATGTTTACTTTTAAATGCACATCTTATGGGCATACAATTTATAAATGTCTATATTCACATATGCATAAAATGTTGTATATATGTACATATAATTCGTGGGCATACACAACGATTTTAGTATCTCGAGTATAATATTAAAAAAGTTGTTAAACAGGATTCCATCAAGTTTTATTCGAAATTATAATAAAGTAATGATTATAAAAATTATAGCAAATAATATAGTATGTACATAATGCATAATGCAGTGCAGAGATTCGATTTTTATTTTCTAGTTCAAGTCCAAAATCAAAAATAAATATAAAATAATAAAATAAAGATTTCTTGATGTGTTTATTATCACTAAAATTTATGCAAAAATTTAAAGAGAAAAAAAAACCATTAAACGAAAATTTACAGAAAGGAAATTGAAGAAAACATTTAAAACATCACGACAGTTCATTAATTCCGTATAGTATATCTATGCTGTACTGTTGTATATTGTTCATATATATGATGAACTTTAATTTTGCAAATTCACTTTTTATTTTCATTTTCTTTATTATTTTATTAATGTGTCAAGAGCTTATCGGTTTCACTTTCATTTCAGCCAGCATGAACTTAATGTGATCATTTATGGAAGATCGGTTCATTTATCGAAGATATGCATATGTAAATTAATTTAACGCGAAATCTACAAAATTGAAATGCATAAATGGACAGAAAACCTAAATCAATGATAACACAAAAATCGACACTTCCTAAGGTAATGTATCATAATAATTGATAACAGATAAGAATTATTTTCTTCTGATAACATTTTAGTTCATCTATATAAAATGAATTTTTCAATTTATTTACATTAGATCTACATATGTATTTGTATTATATGAATACACATATTAACTGCACGTACACTTTGTGTAATTGGATGAATTTAATTTCATGTGAAAGTGGTTATACTGGAACTGGTCGTTTAAAAAAAATATTTACAAATAAGTAAAAATGAAATAAAACAGAATCATGTCGTGTTATCATGATCGGATTTGTATTTTAAAGTTGTATTGGTATTTGGCATGCATGCAAGATAGATAATTAGGAAAATTAACAATGAATGAACAAATAAACTGAAATCGCGTAAGTCTAATAATTATAGAAAGTTAATCGTATTTCTTATAAAATCAGTGATTCAATTAGATTTTTTCTGTTTATTATTTAGCTAAATATCTTCCGTGTAGGACTTGTAATTTATGGCAAATTGCCTTAACATATAAATGTAGCAGAGAATCGGAGATAAAATATTTTCCTTATTCCTTTGGATATTATACACTATTGTATATGTGAGTACTATTCAAATTTATAAATTTTCTATACTTTCTTAATCTAAGGATCAAATATTTTTTCCTATTTTTTTTTTGGTACCTTCTCTTTCGATTATTTTTTTTTTTTCAAAAAAATTTTTCTCAATTTCCATTAATTTTTATTTTAACGTATCCCCATATATTTCTATTCTAATATATGCGTATGTAAATATGTGAAAGAAGAAAAAAAATAAAAATAACGGAAATTCCAATTTAGAAAAAGTAAATTTAACTGTTCTCGGTTTTATTTAATTTTTTTATTTATTCATTTGCTTTTCTGGTTTACATAATGTTTCTGAACTTTATAAATTTTCTTATAAAATACATACATAAAAAAAATGCTTTTAACAGACAAAAGGAAAATTCAAAAAAAAAATGTAATAAAAGAAAAAAAGAATATGAAGATGATGATATGTGTACGAAAGAACTAAAGTATCATAATAAATTACATAATACCACGCATACATACACGATTGCTCGTAATAACAATATAGAATTTTTAAATACACAAAGGATTTTGACGAATTTCAAATAAATATATATGCAAAATACATACCTATTTACATATATTCCCTTCGAATATGAAAAGAAATGAAATAACGAAAAGGATAGGCGGCAAATAGGTTATAGAGAATTTTCTGTTTAATATGCAATATATCTTGTTTCCAAAAAATAAAGGTGGAAAATTTATTTTTCATTTAATTTTCTCTTTTTGTATATATTCAAGTATGTATGTGATTGTATGTACATACCCTTCTTACACATTATTATTATACCTTATCGAAATCATACCGAAAAAATTCAGATATACACGCATATATAGATTTAACATTAAAATAAATTCATATACGGATAAAATGAATGATCTTGATTTCTTGTACATTTTTTTCTTCCTTCCTTCCTTCCCAGAACATTTTTTTCTCATTTTTTTTTTTTGTTTGACGTTGAAAGAGGAAAATTTCCATGTTAAATTTTATTCAAACATTCATTTTACATAAATATTATTATCAGTTTCAAGCTATATGTACCTTCATCTCATACGTACGTAATTGGTATGTATTTGCATATGTGTACATAGTAGTGGCAGGTTCAAGGAAGAGAAAGAGGAAGAGTACACATAAATTACAAATGTATTCAAAGATGTATTACATATAAGCATAGACTAGATATAAGTATGTAACACTCGACTACACATGCATGTATGTTGTATAGTCGTATTATAGAACGTATAAGATGAAAATTCTAAAAATGAAAATGATCGTAAAAAAGGACATGTTTGAAAGGATAATGCAAAAGATAATGTCAGTAGGACAAAAATATATAGCATATAAAATCAGTATTATAATATGTAACTACATATACATATACGTTTTCATATCTTCATGTCTGTGTACAACTGTTAACAATTCATTTTGAGGTTTTTTTTATCCGAAAATTTATTCCGGAGGCTGAAAATATCTAGAATTAACTTTTGTTGATGAGATTCTACACACATTTACTACTATTGCCAGAAGCACACTCATGTACTTTACTACCTATATAATGTATAATGTGCATGTGTGATATACATATAAATGAACCGAATGAACAATTTCGTTCATATTCTCATGGATTTTTTTTTCATTCATGTTCATTTTAGCGTTTTTTTTTTCTTTCAATTTTTTTGGTCCTTTTTTTTTGTCTTCATTTCTCTATATATGTACGTTCAATTTAAAGAGGAATGGTGTGTAATTTATGGCCTGTCATATAAATCTTTCGGTTTTTATTGTGTTAACTGTAGGCCCTTGTCTATCTGTTACAAACAGCTTTTCACTTCTCATTCCTAAAAAAATTTTCACATGTGCACGTATACCACCTACCTACTCCTTACATTATAGTGATAATGATGAGAATATAAGAGGAGATATGTATTTATATACGAGCATATAAATATACATATCATTCACATCCACCTATCTACCTACACCTATACATAATTTCGTAACCTATTTCTAGGATATATGGATGTCAGTTTGTGTATGCTTTTGTGATAAATAAAAGCTTACGTAACCATATAACAAAAATGTTTGGTGTGAAATACATTGGTAAAATTGATGGAATAAAACCTTGGTCCATACACTCGTATACATAGCCATACATAAAGTATTTAGCAGTACAAAATATTTTAGTTCTGATAAAGTGCGTATTGCTTTTTCTTTTAATTTTCCACACGTACCGATGTACATTTAAATGGACAGGCATCATAATCATATGTATGTGCAAATAATACTCAAACACGCTCATATACTTTCTGACTGATTAGCTTTTAGAAAATTATAACAAAGTACAAATGGTATACGTGTATAGCAACAGCAACAATAACAGCTAAAGTTATAGCACAGAAAAAAATAAAAGGAAATAGAGTATGTACAAGTGCCATCTACATGAATTCAAAGATTTGTTCTTAAATATGTTTTATATTTTTTTGTATTTTTCGTAAATGTGTGCTAAAAGCGTTGTACATAACAGGAATAGCGCTTGCATTTTCATTTTTTGTTATCATTTATTTTTTTTTCAAACTTCCTTTTTTTGCCTTTATCACGATTATATTTTCCTTTTTTCACTTTTTTTCTTCTATTTCACATAATTTTTTTCCGTTATTATCATGTCATGCTCGTTCTCAATCTTTTTCAAGTGCGTGTGAATTAAGTGCTTTGTTTTTTTTCCTTTATTCATACTCGTATAATAAAATATTGCAACAAATTTCAAACATGGAAGAAGACTGAAATAACAAGAATAGGATATAAAAAGGACAAAAAATATAAAAAAATTGAACAAAATGACATACAAATACACGTTAAAATTAGAATTTATCTATGAAATTAAGTATACCAAAACTGTTATAGGAAAAAGCGATGATATCAAAGCAAAAAAAAAGTGCCAACTTATATCCGGATATTCTCAGATAAATTAATTAGTAAATGCCAGATCTGGAATAACAGTCGTAGAATATCCAATTGTAGATATATGCATGTACTATACGTGAATATTTATGTATGTGCTTTAATCGGCCTACCAATTTAGATATTCTGTTCTGTATTTAAGTCAAGTAAAAGCTAAATTATGGTTGACGTTTTTTTCCATTTTTTTTTTCTCTTAATGATTCCGTTTTGTTTTCTGACACACACATACTTATCTATAGAATTAGAGAAGAAACAGGCAATACGGACAAATAAATTAAAATGAAAGCAAAAAAATAAATTTAAAGGACTCAGCTTTTGTTGGTACTTTGGTATTTCGTGGCGATGGTTTTTTATCGTTTCTTTAACTATGTGTACATTAGATACTGACTAATGTTATCCTGCCTATGTATATGTTACGTTCCTTCGTTTCATCTATTTTCTAGATGCGCATTTAGTTGAACGCCTTAATTCTTTCAATCTTTAAATTATGCTTTAGCTTAACGTTGAGAATTATTAATATTTCATCGTAAATTATTTTGATGTGAAATAATCTGAGGAATTTGATGGAATGTAATAAATAAACAATGAAAAATAACCAAAAATATATATATATGTACAATGAAAATTGGATGAAAATTAATTTTCGTTTCTACAGACTCATTTTAATTGGAAGCAAGCTAAAAATATGTAAATAATCATAAATTCAAAAATTCAGAACAAAAGCGATTTAATTAAACTTGAACATTTTTTTTTCAGAAAAAATTCGAAAACATCCTTGAAAACTTGAATAATTTTTTTTTTCTAAATTTCATTTATGCATATTTTCTGGAAGAAAAATTAAAATACAAGAAACACAACAAAAAATATAAATTTATTAAAAAAACAATAACTACTTTCATAGATAAAAGTATAAAACTACTTAATAAAAAAAAATTTCCTTAAGAAGGGAATAAAAATAAATTATCCCAGAAAAAATTGTTAAGGATATATCTTAAAATACAATATTTTGTTTTTGTTCCAAATTTTTTTTTGGCACTCCACCATGGATTTCAAATTATTCATGTACATTATTTTGCAATGTTTCCTAAATGGAATTTTAATTTTAATATAAATTTTTCTTTTTTGTTTTTGTAAATTTTCTTCATTGCAATGCAATTCCATTTCAGTACATTTTACTGTTCAGTCATCTTTATGATTAATAGGCATTCCTTGTTCATCGATTTCGATCGATGGTACCATTGGTGGCTTAAAGCCATATTCCATTTTTAAATTTTTTTCAAAATCGTAGCTACGTTTATGCTGTATCGTTCGACGACTGTTAATTATATTACCGATGCTACTACTACCATCACTACTACTGCTGTTGTTACTGTTGTTGCTACCCATGCTGTTATTGTTGCTCTGTGCTACACTATTCCAATGAGATTTTTCTGTTTTTAATGGAACCGGCCCAATGTACTCATCTCGTTTTATTAAATTACTGACTTTTACATTACTGTTGCTATTACTATTGGTATTGCTGTTAATGTTGCTGCTACTGTTGTCATTTAACGATAAAGGCCTTTTTATGGATTCATTAAAATCTTTTCCGAAATAATTTTTATTGTAATTAAAATTATTCGCATATTTATTGGCAGACATATATTGATTCAGATTCAGATTAGGTGGTATTGATGGAATGTGAGTGTAAAATTGCCCATTAGTAGTATCTAGACTGTTACGATTTCGATTTGCATTCAAAATATGATGATGACGGCCATTATAGAAGAGAGGATGTAGAATATCTTGTCCTAAAAATGAAAGTTGATAATTAACTGGTACAGAATTATCAAAACTGTTATCGCTGTTATGACCGTTGTATTGAATTTGATGTCCAGGACTAATAATTGATGCTGGTACTGACGATGAGATAGGTTGCTGGAGGTGTTGGTACTGATTCTGCTGTTGTTGTTGTAGTTGTTGCTGTTGCTGTTTTTGTTTGGTATCCAATGATAAGGAATTTGAACTTTGACGATGTCCATCAATAATATCGTTGAATATGGATGATGCTGGTGATATTAAATGCGGAATTCTCGATACTGGTGCTATGGCAACAGGCATATGAATTCCTGGTAATGGAAATTGTGCTGGATTATAAATTGGTACTTGAATCGGTATTCGTAATGGTACTTGAACTGTTGATACTGCAGCTGTTGTGGCAGTAGACGATGTTTTCGGAGCTGTTACTGTTCCAGCTGCCAATAATGGAGAAGTTGTCATCTGTATTGGCTTCTCAATAAATTTTTCATTCGGTTTTTGTTTGATTGGATAAGACTGTTGCAGTTGTGTAGTTTTCTCAGTAACGAATATTTGTTTATTTATTCCCTTTGGTAGTAAAATTTTCGATTGTACTATTTGATCATTGTTTCGACTATTACTTATACTGCTACTACCTGGAAATGAGTTGTAATGCTGATGTGAGTATAGTGGATACATGATTGCGTAAGGATGGGTAGTCTGATGATAATTATAATGAGGAATTTCAATTGGTAATGATTCTTTAGCTGTGTGGTATTGATTTCGGGAAGGATTTGCATTATTATTATTGGGTAGAGATGATGGAATGTTGTTGGCATAATAACCCACATTTTGTCTGTTCAATTGCAGAACTGTGGATGACGGTCGTTTCTCAATGTGTATCAATTTCTGTGGCTTCTGCATTAGAAATAATGTTTGAGGATTATTCGGTTTCAAATTTGCCATGGCCATGTAATATTTGCCTTGTTCAGATGGGATTTGCTGATAGCTGTTTGCGTTGTTCGGAATTAAAGTTTTTCCGGGATCCTTTGACATTATTTGATAAGATGATACAACTGGTGTCAGCATCGTTTCAGCTGATATGTAAGGATTTTGCCCTAGATATTTTATGGTTGCTTGTTTTGGATAAAATGAGATCAAATTTTTCCCAGATTTTGTCTTCGGATTTATATTTGGCTTATAGAAGCTTTCAGATTTTATAATTTCCGGAAATATTTTAGATTTTTCATTCACATAAAATTTCGGAGAAGATACTGATGGAATAGGAGTAGTTGCTTTTGAATACTGAACAACAGTAGTCGGAACAGATGACGGTGAAAAATACTGTTCACCACCTATACTTCTTAGAAGTCCATGTCCCAAAGGATTAATGTATTCCTCATGCTGTTCAAAGTAGTTTCCGTCTTGCTTGATCATCATGTTATGGATGTTGATTGATTTTTGAACTTCAACGATAGTTTTTTCGTTTTGATTTTGTTGAGGAATCGGTGTTGTTGAACTAAAAATGTTGGATACACTTCGATCATTTGCAGAACTCATTTCGAGTTGATGGGTTGGTGTTATTGGACTTGGTGTCACAAATAGCTTTCCTTTTGGCGTCATCACAGTTGATACTAGTTTTGGTGATGGTGTCAAAAACAATGGTTTGTAACGTTCTGTAACTGGACCTATATCGTTCACTAGCTTCTCCTTTACTTCGTATCCGCCAAGCTCTTTGGTTTTCATCGGAAACTTTCCTTCGTTTTGTTTGACAATTTCAACATTTCTTTGTGGCTCTATTTCGGGTCGTATTTGATTCACGAAGTTTTCTCTAGACGGCAGAATTTCAATTTGAGACGGTAATAATGGCAGTAATGGTGGAGGTAAGACGTACATCCGATCAATATCCTGACTCGATGATATCATGTTGTCCTCCACAATTATCGGAGTATTAAAACCATTTTCTTCACCAGAATTATCATCGAATTGGTAGGGATTTTCAGCTATCGTTGATTGTGTTAAGTTTGGATTTGACTGTAAATTTTGATAATCCTCAGCGAGTAGGAATTCAGCTGCGTCATTTATTTGCAAGACATCCTCGTTTGTGATAAGATTTCTTGTGCTCTCTATCAGATTTGTAATGTTTTCCTGTAGTAATCTACCACGGCGTCTAAATGGCGTTTCCAGTCTATTTTGTGAGTAAAAATCTTTGATCGGACTTTGTTCTTTTTCTAATCTGTTGAATTCCATCAGATTGTCAGCAATTTCACTTTGGATACTACCAGACATAGGGGGTGGATTCAATAAATCCGATGTTGTATTATCCTGTTGCTGTCTTTGCTGCAGCATAAACTCTTCTACACCGTTCGGGAATAAAGTTGAAAGTACCATTGATATTGTATCTCTGGTTTCCCCGTTATTTGTTGCATTTATGTCGCTATGCAATTTGTTGACTGCAACATCTCCGAGAGCAAAGTGGCTCGTCACTTCACTGTGATTATTTTTCGTTGAAATTCTAATGCAAAAAGAATTAGACAATTATTGTTAGTGTTTAAAACAAAGTAATGAAAATTTTCGCTCTTGTTTGTTTACCTAACGACCGGATGAAATCCTTCTTCATCTGCTGTATATTGAACATTCGATACAGATTCACCTTTTGGTAGTTGAACAACGATATTCCCTTGAGTTTTTTCGCCTTCACGAAATTCAATTCGTTTCTGTACAGCATTATCCTTTCCGTAAATTGAATAACCGTAAAGATAATTTTCTGGATTCTAATTTTAATAAAAAGTAACATAAAAAAAAACAAAAAAATTATTTTAATTCCTTTAATTGTTGATAAAACAATTAGAAAATTTCAAAAAAATAATACTTGATCTGATGTTAGATTTGATTTGTTTCCAAGATCAGGAGGTTTTGTTGCCGTTACATAAATTCCGAACAATGTTAACGATAAAAATAATTTAGACACCATTTTAAATTCTGCAAGAAGGAAAAAATGAAACAAAAAAAAAATGACAATTTAATTTTATCGCTTGAATTCAATTTACAAATTTATAATATCCTCAAAGCTGGAAACTTGAAAAAAAAAAAACCAAAAACAAAAAGGATTAATAAAATATAAAAAATCATTTTTCATTTTAGAATCCTGTGTAATCTGTGCAGCATTAATGAACATCAAAAGTTATATGTGATGCATCATACCATCATCATCATAGATCCTTGAAGGACATATAATTAAAAGCAAATGGTCGTACATGGTGTGAATAAATAAAGAAAAATGAAAATCTAATGGACAGGAAAAATACCATCATCCTATTAACTTTTGTGCTGCCAACATATGCGAGAATTTTCGTCTCAATAGAGTGTAGTGAAAAGCAGAATATGAGAATTATGTATGTATTTCGTTTAGTTTAAACGTTTAAACAATGACGATTGTAAATGACCCGGACAGAAATTTGCAGCAGTGACAGTAGCAATAGCTGCAGTAGAAATTTACATTCAGTTCAGAAACAGAAAGGAATGATTACGATAACTATACTGCTTCGTACGTGTTCGTACACACCACACACACACAATCACATAAATGGCAATTAAAATTGTAAGTACAATAATATATATTCATATCCTTGTGTGTTTGTTAAACGTTTACTGTTGACAAAAATTTCTGTGTTATTTCGCTAGATTTACATTCCAGATATAAGTATAATATGTAATATATACAGATAGAATGCTATGATGATTTAATTGAAAACTGAACTAGAAATTTTGTGTTAGAGTTGTCCTACGTTCTATGGTTATATGTATGTACGAGTATGTATGAATGAGAGGATAGAGTGTAATTTTTTATTATTATTGTTGCTGTTGTTGTTGTTGCAACAACATTTGTCCTAATAATGGAAAACATAATGATGTGTACTTATGAGTCAAAATGAAAAATTTAGAAAGACGAAAGGAAATCATAAAAAAAGTTTCTAAAAAGGATTTGAAATGAAATTTTATTTTTACAATATACTATATGTATGTATATATATTTGATACAAAATATGTGTGTCTGTGTATGTATGTGGGACACATAAAGATTTAAATATATTTTTGCACATGTATGTCTTTCTAAAAATTTCAACAAAAAAGTTTATGTGCGGAATGAAAGGAAGTAAGAAATGACAAAAAATGAAAGTATGTAAGTACACAAAATGGCAACAGTCTAGTGTATGTGTTGTATGACGTACAACGTATGTATAGGAACTTAGGGACAGTGTAGAACTGAAAATTTTGTATCGTATTTCTTTTCTTTTTATTGGTTTTTCCTTTGTAGTCTTTTTTATTTATTTATATTTTGGTTTTATTTTATTTTTCTTTTTATTTTTTATATTTTTTGGAAATTAAAAATAAGATATGATGTGGAAAAATGTTGAAATATTGTCTACAAAATTAAATTTTCAAAAAAATAAAAAATGGTAAAAGGAAATGGAAAAAAAGAAAAGAACAAGGAAAACAATAATGTCTGATTTTATTTTTTAAATTGTTTTCAAACTCGATAAATTTTATTTCGTCCTTTTTTACGTAATACCATACGTATGAACATATGTAGATATTTACGTCTCCTCTATTATCTCTACAGTAGATTGAAGATACAAAAGACAAAAACATTGAAAAATTGTTTCGAGTTAAATAAGTATCTCATGTGTAGAAGGAATAATACTGGGATAATAGCATAAATGAATAGACAAAAGGAAACTTTATTGGCAGTACACACAATAATAGCAACAATAACAAAAAAAGCAGGAATCCTCCTTTCTTGTTTTATTATTTTTGATATTTTCTTTTTTCTTATTTAGATTTTCTTTGAATTTTATTTTTCGTTCATATATTTGCCTTCGAAAAAAAAAAGTGATTTCATGTCGAAAGTCATAAAAAGTTTTCTGTTTTTTTTTTTTTTGTTTTGTATTTAATACTTTTTTGTCTGAGATAACAAAATAAAAGGATATAGCATTAGATCCCATTCGATTTTGTTGCTGGTATATATATATACTCGTATGGTACTACATTACAAATTAACTGAAAATCGGATATCGAAGACTGAAGGAAAATAATATAAAATAATATTTTTAAAAAAAAAACAACAAAAACCAAGAAAATACACAACATAAAGTTAGTGATACAATCTCAAGTGTCTGTGTAAATTGTATAACAGCAAAAATCTTTACTACAATCTCGTTCAATAGAATCCCAAAATAATAAAAAACTAAAGTGAAAATCTCATGAGAAATTATCGCACATCACACACTACGATTACTATAACCAGACAAACAAAAAATGAAGAAAATTTAGAAAAAAAAGTGGTGTGAAATAATTGATCATGACACTGAAACGACTATGAGAATTTCACAAAAAAAAAAAAAAAAAAAATAGAGACAAGGTCCACAAGGTAAAAAAAATTTAAAGTATATAACAACTAAATATATATTATATAAATAACCGGGAAAATCTGAAAAATGATTCTTTTATCTGTAAAATGTAACAAGAAAATTTTTAAGTTTAGAAAAAGTGCTCAATAAAAAATGCGAGATACTTTCGATTTATAATTTTACTGCACATTTTTTATTTAAAATTCTTACTTTTTATTAAGTCCAGTAATTACGAATTTCAATTTGAAAATCACAATTTAACATTTTCGATTTTTATTATACTAATTTGAAAATGTTTTTCAAAAACAAATTAAATTTTAATTTTATTATCCTTTTATTTTAACTTTAATTTCACCAAAGACAGATCACAATCACATTCATATATATGTTGCAGTGTATACGAATTTTTCTTTTTACATTATTTTCACACAAAAAATTGAAAAAAAAAAAACAAATATTTTAAGCACCAAAATTTATAACGTGTCCTTTTTAAAAAAAAAAACACTAAATTTTCATAACAAATTAAGACCCTTATTTTTATATTAATGTTATTAAAAATTTTCACATATTTTCCTATGTGTTTTTTTTTTCCTCGAGTTAATTTGATACCAGATATCACGATGAAATGTTAAAAATGAAAAGATCCAGTTAAATCTATCACAATATTAAAAAGATGAAAAATATTTTATCACAATTTGCTCTAGAGCTGCTAGCCAATATATTATACTCTATACACTGCACAAATGTTTCTGTTACAAATTAAAAATTGATCTTGGTTTAATGATGATTAAAAGACACATAAATATTCACAATATATTACCCCCGCTCTATCCGGCCGGAATATTAATAAAAATATTTACGTTATTTTATGGCTATATAGGTATGATCAGTTTACCAACTATTACAATAATTTTTTCTTTGCTTTTTATCTGTGTATATATGTTGTGTACACAACAAATCAACACTTTGTAGTATAGATATTGCTAGATAGATACATATAGATAGATAAATATGAATAAAATAATGTAAGTTCGAATTGATCAGTTGTAATGTACAAAAGTAATAAATGTAAATCGATATATTATGTGTTTAGTGCATGTATAGTACGTAGACATGTATATTTGTATACAACAGATTAATATGCTTCATATATGCTTGTACTATATCCGAAAATGTAATTTTAAACTATACAAAGAAAAACATGAAAAATCTTATTAACACGAGACTATTTTTATCTATCTGTTTGTATATTTTAGTCTATCTGTAGTATCAATCTAGACGATTGAACTGATCAGAATTGAATGAAACGAACAAACCACATCACGGAATCATATAATCACACACAGTAAGCACAGCATCACAGCTTATGTTTATCGTTGTTGTTTTTCACTTCATTTTACTGTACATTTTTTATTTGTTTCTTTAAATTTATCTTGAAGAAAGAAAGGTAAAAACCTTGACAATAATCATGGTCATAATCTCTGTGCCACCACCATCACCACTAACAACATGCCAACAACAATGAAGACAAGGCTGTATAACTGCAGCAAGCATTAAATTACAAGCGAACAAAAAATATGTATATGAAAATGAAAATAAATGGCAAAAAAAAATACCAGCTGTGCTGCTGTTGTTTTGCTGCTTAAGATCATTTCGCATTTTTAGTTTATTACTTGAAAAATTGACTTGGAAAAAGGGCTTTCACTATACGGAAAAGCAGCAACATTGTATTATATTATATTGTATGTAGTTTTGAAAAAAAAATAAATTTCTGATAAAACGTAGAATACCAAGATATTTTGAATATGAAAATGAAAAAAAAAAAAAAATAAAAAATAAAATAAAAAGAAAATTAAAGAAAATTCTGTAAGTATATGTATTCATATATGAAGATCGGATTGTGGTCCATCAGGTACGTGTGTATATGACTATAATTTTGCCACAACATTTACATATATACATATGTAAACTTTTAGTAAAGTATCGTTGAATGTATAAAATTGTTGTTGATGCGATGTTTTTCTATTTTGCTGTATGGTATTCAATTTAATCAATCAGCTGCAAGTCATTACCAAAAGCGATAGATACTTGACTTAATATAGCTGTACATTAATAGTAGATGCGGTATGGTAGTATAGTTATAGTACCTCTGTCTATATATAGGAAAAATATCTAATCTTGAAAATATTTTCAAGAGTTACTTACAACTATTCCAATATCCACACGTTATATATGTACCTACTACATGGATACACACAATCTCTGTTAGTTTATTTTATAGTCAGATATTTTTATTGCTTACTTTTATGATTGCAATTTCGAAATATGTATGTAGAAAATATCTTACTGCAATTGCAACATTACTACATACACATATGGTCCATAATCATACTGTACGTATAAATGCAACTAACCAAACAGCCTAAATCTGTCGCATTCATGTGGATCTGGATAATTTCATTTCATTTCATTTTTTCTTAATTTTAATTTTTTTTTTTTTTTTGCCTTTTTATTTTGGTTGTAAAAAGGAAAAGTGATAATACTTAGTAAGAAAATATTGTTTTTACTTTTCATTTTATTTCATTATTTAAAAACAAAAAATGTAAAAAAAAAGAGAGCCGTTTACACTTTATTCATCGATATACAAATATGAAAATTATAACAACCGAGGTAGCAAGTTTAAGAGTGAATTTAATTTAATAAGAAACACAACAACAAATAAAAATAGCAACAACAAGAAATGGATGCACATAAATTAAAAAGCATCAAGATCAATCGATTGATATTATTACTACCTTTCTCCTTTTTCTATGGTAAACTGATGCATTAATTATTATTACTGTATGTACGTTCGTACACGTACGTACTAAACGCGATTACACTGGAAATCTGTTATTTACCAAACGAATGCACATAATATATAAGAATATCCATACATAATAATATAAGTCCATGTATACGTTACTCGTACATAAATCGATCTCTCTATCACATTTTATTTTTACGAAAAATTCAAAAAAAAAAAATATCAAAAATGAAAATATCACAGTACTTCGACGGTATATACATTTAAAGGTAAAATAAACAAAAAAAAAAATCTACAAGTGCACTTCATTGTGTCATAAATAAATAAAAACGTGAATGAATGACTTATGATTTGTATTATGATGCAGGTGAATTTTTTAATTATAATGATAATGTTAATGTTGATGAATAAAAGTAAAATTATTTATTGTGCATTTTTATTTATTTTTATTAAAATTTTTTGATGGTCTGAATGAAATGGCGGATGGCGACTATTTATAGATGCAACAAAACAACAAACACATCAATCCACGCAGTTAATAGATCGTGCAATGATAATTACTACACATAGTTACAATCATTATCAATGTATGTACTTACTTTATGTGTGTATAGTGCATTTAAATGATGATGATGATGATAAAATGTGAAAAAGTTATAAAAATAACAACAGAAAATAATTGATTATGCAATAATATTGATGATTCGAAATTGAATTTAAAGAAAGAAATTATTTTCATCGAAACATCTTTTGAATTATTTGCCGGTTTAGGCGGCGGAATATGAATATTATCATTCATTACGTTAATTTAATTCAAAATTTGCGGTAAATGACGCACAATAAATATCGCACTATTTTATGTTGTTTGTGTGAATCGGTGTGGTATTAAATTGATGATAAAATTGGAACGGATGATATAAATAACGATCGTTATCGACATCTTATATTTAAAAGAAAGTTCCAAACAGGAAGAAATTTTGAGCATAAGTACACGCGTAATGTAGAAGATAGAGATCCGAGTATGTAAACATATTGATACAGAAAATTGAAATTTGATGAAGAGATTTTTAATGGATGAATATTTTCTGTAATGGTACACTCATTAATTTATTGCATTATACTACTGTTTTTTATCTACACATAACATCAGAAACAAAAAATTTTTTTATATTCGGAAATTGAAATCTGAAATTTATCTAGCTACTCGTTATATTGATATGTTTTAATTAAAAAAAAATATAAGTATATTATAATATAAAACGAATAATGATTTCGTTTTATAATTTATTTCACAGGTCAATAAACCATGTAAACATCATTTTGTATTTGATACTCAGATACACAGATAAATTGATATTATTACTATGATCTTGTAAATTGATCAATCAAAATTGAGGAATTTAAAAATTTTATTTATGTTTTCATCTCAAAAACTTGATCAATTTTAAACGATTTTCTACTATAAACATCCTACGATTTTACTACTCTTACACGAACTATATAACGCTATAATTTACCATTTTACTACCTAAGTATGTAACATAACACACTTTAAATTAGTTTTCTTTCATTATCTGGTGTATTAAATTGAATCAAAAGTATGCAGTTCCTTATTACGATATCGATCATAATAATAATTGTAATTTAGTTCTGTTTCAATACAATACTACATATACGTACGTACACACTCGTATGGCTGGCACTTAAATTAAAATTTTCAATGCGGTTACAGAAATTTCATTTATTAAAATATTATTATTTGTGCATACATACATACTTACATATGTATGTACTACGAGTACCAGTACGATTATCTCTTGTAGTAATTAAATTTTTGTTATCTTTTTTCTCATATTTTTTTTTGCATATTTTCATTTTTCTTTTTTGAATATAAATACATAAGTATATACAACGCTAATCATTTAATAATTTTTCAATGCATGATCGCTTTTGTGTAAAACAAAAATTATGCTTTTACAAAATCAAATCAAAAATATAGAAAAAAAAATATATATGTATACATCCTCGTATATTAAATAAATTAAAAATGACTTTACTATCAATAATAATTTGCTGTCACTTTTTAAATAAATTTTATTGTTTATTTTCTCTCAATATAATTTAATTATAGATCTATATTATAACTCAATATTAAAATAATTTACTGACAAAAAAAGGAAAAGAAAATGTGGAAAAAAATAAAAAATTATTATTTTTATTTATTTTATGATTAGCTCTCCATAATGATATATTAATGCACATATGTACAAGTACGAGTGCTTGTACTAGCTTGTAGTTGTATTGTGCATGAATTTTACCTTCTGGTTTATGAACACGTTTCCAGATAGTACACATAAACACATGAAATTAAGTATTATTATGTACGCGAAAGGTGTAATCAAAACACTGCAAAATATTGAAATTAAAAAGTAAATCCACAAAAAAAAAAGCGAAATATCAATAAAAAACAAGACCATTGTCCCCGTCCGTCCACCACTAAATTATGCAGAGAAGAAAAAGTGATTTGGTTTTAAAGTGCTGTGTCACCATCATCATTAGTATCAACATCTCATTACTTTACTATACAAAAAGTATCGTTACTAATATTTTTTGTACATAGTTTGGTGTAGTGCAGATTCATTAAGTAAAATTCAAGTATTAATGGTCACCACATAGGTACACCAGTGCAGGCTGCTTTATATGCTATATAAGAGTGCATTGGTTCTGGTTTGCGGTGGTGGTCTAACCTGATCTGGAATTCCTTAACATTTTCATTTCGTAGGCAGGGTAGGTAGTACAGGTATAAAATGCTTAATACATTTATGGACGGTGGACATAATAAGGCAAAGATATACATGCATATATACAAAAAAAGTACAAAAAAAATGTTTTTTCTTGCGTAAAAATAATTCACATTTAAGATAATTTCCCTTTAGGCTAAAAAAATATTCATAAATATGCAGAGATTTTCATACATCATATACGCTAGATGTGAATACGAGTGTGGTCATGTAAGTATGTACCCACATGGTTATACAAACATAAAAGAAAATAAAAAATGAGTGAATTGCTGTTATTGAAAAACTTTTGCTTGTGCTTCGATTTGTCAGTAATATCACATGTACTCTTCTACATTTATAACGTAGGATTAATGCAGTATGGCAAGTAATCAAGAATTTCCCTTTCTTTGGCCTTGATGATGACGGGAGAAAATTTACAAAAAAAAAGCGAAAAAAAAAAAATAAATCGAAACAAAATGAAAATATGAAGCACAGGTAAAAATAAAATTCGTTATTATTTTTTTTGTATTTATGGAAATTAACCAGGCGTTGTTGTTTGTTATTATTCTGGACAAATGATACATTATGTACTCGTGCTTCGTACTCGTAAACATCTACATACATGTATATAGAGGAAGATGAGAGTAAAACACGAATTGGAAAAAGTTATTTTTAACAAAAGAAAAACAAATTCATTTCAATTTGAAACGTGTGGGTATCTGGATACGTGATTTAATCATCACATTTTTTTTTTCTCTTCAAATTTCATTTTTAATATAATTTTTTTTTCCGTAACTGCCTTGGCTGGCTATAAGAAAAAAATAAATTTCCTAATGACTATACTTTGCATGGGATTGATCTTCGACCACAATATCATTTATCGACTACCATAGGGACTGAAAGGTGTATGTGTGTGATGTGTAATGACGATTGACATTTTGAATTCCTCAAGTATTTTATTTTTTCCAATTTTATTCTATTTGAAAAATTTCAAGAAAATTTAATCATTAAGTAACTCGCGCATATGAATGCACATTTATGAATAGATTTCCTAACTTTTTCGTGTTTGCCATAGGTCTTTTCGGGTCTTTTCTTGCTTATGAAAAATGAAATTGAAGTCAAGTAATGAACAGAATTATATTATTGTAAACAAACGGTTTTCTAAATTGTTGACGTTTTTTTTTTAGAGATTGAATGCGGCTGCATTGCAGTTTGATTTAATAATAATAATGGATAATCAATAAAGATTTTGATATTTTTCTTCTTAAGCCATATGCCATTAAATATTTGAACATAAATAGTACATGTACGACGTATAATAATGATCGTGATAATGATAACAATAAGAAATGATGTATCTAGCTAGCCGCATATCTATACTATACGGATATCTTTAACAAACGATAATGATGACCATCCGTTCGTTCATTCAAGCGTCATTCATTCAATTTTTCTATTTATACGAATGAGGTGATTAGATTTGACTACATACTTATTACATATGAATACACGAGTACATATGAGTGCATGTATGTATGTATATATTATATTGGTGGTACGTTACACCTTGATAATTTTAATTTTTCAATCTTCAAGTGATTGAAATTGAACAAAAAAATATCTTGATATTGTTTTTATTTTCATTATTCTTATTTTTCCTAGAGGCTTATGGAATAAAATTATGATGATGACGATGACGACGATGACTTTGATGATGATGATGATGATGATTAATGGCCTGTAATACAACAAAAGAACAAATAAAAAAAATAATAAGAAATTGAATCGCATTCGAATATGAGGAATGACAATGGATAGTTACACATGTACACGGAGAGAGAAAAAAAAGTGCATTGCCTTAAGCAACTGTTCAAGTATACACCTTTAAACTAATCAAAATAATCCCATACCATATTACATAGGTAATGTACATATTGTTCCAACAAAAGTAATTACAATTTATTGTAATAAGACACTTCTTCTTACTCTTATGTACATTTATAGTCAGCATTATTTTTTTTATGATGCATTGTTTGGTCCAAGATTGAATTTAATGTTCCATAAAGAAATGTTAGCCCATAAAGTATATTGTATATTTTTCAAAGATGAATTCACATTTGGATTGTACATTACAACTACAAGTCAACAGTCAACATAAAAAACAGAATCAGAAAAAACAAAATTTATCTACATAAGTACCAGCCTACGGAGTATCTAAGTGCATATACGAGTATACTTATACCTTATGATGCCTGATGAATAATGTAAAATGTGGTAAGTGTGAAGATATCTTCTTGCTTATTTTTTTCTCTGTGTGTTGAAAATCACCTAATTGCTTATAATTTTAGTGGAACAGTAGAATTGTCAAAACTAAAAATTTTTTTTCCTATTGTCGTTTTTATTGAAATGCTTTAAAAATGCGAGTATTTTTTTGTTGTTTTGTTTTTTGAAACGGAAAGTGTACAACTGGTACAACATTACAGCCTAAGTACATGACCTACTGCATATCGGTTTCGGTCCCACATAATAATTAAGGCTACTATATGCAAATAAAGTATACAAAAAGTCTTCCTCGTATCGTCGTCGTCATATATTTCGAAAAAATTTATGCTGGTAACTAGTTCTGTACGGGGTACGAGAAGAAGTAAATTTTATGGATAGCAATTAGAAATAAATTAAAAATTTCTTTCATTTTGCGGTAATTAAGGACAACTTAAAGCCATAGGTAAAAACGACAAGAAAAAGACAATTGAAAATTGTTTTGGCACAAATAGCTAATAATGATTTTTTCTGATGCTTTTTTTCAATTTACAATGAGTATATAATCTCGTTACAAAGTACTTCTATACTGTACTGTAATTGAAAATTTTGAAACTAATCCGAGTACAAAATATGAAAAGATTTTTTTATGATTTCAGTTAAAAGCTAAGCGATTACGTTAGTCGTCATTGCAGTTGTTTTTGCTGCTAATAATTGCAATGAAAATTAAAAAAAATTTGTACGAATATTTCATCTCATTTGGGAGGTCTTGCTTTACAGTGGCAATAAAATATTTTTAGGTGGAGGCTACTTTTATTTTCTAAAAAAAACGAAATAAATCACTTCGACTCATGATGCATAGATTCGTGAAATCAATTAAATATTAATTAGAGAATTTTTCAATAAAAAAATGAAAAAGAAAATTTTTTATTTCTAAAAAAAAAAATGCCTTAGAAAATTTGGACATTTCTTTAATTTGCTCTTTTCTTTTTTATTTTTTATTTTCTTTCAGAGTTGATCCAGCTAAAATTGTTTTACGCTGTCAAAATAAATGTACATTACAATGGAATATGTAAGTAATTTTATGAAATATTTTAAAAATATTTATGTAGTTGTAAGTACATATGTATTATATGTATTTCTCTTTCACCAATTAAGAAAATTTCGCTTTCAATATGAAAAGTTTTTACGTAAATTGCACTGCGGGTACCAAAAATATTTCTCCATTTATTTATTTATTTTTTTTTTGTTTCATCTTAAGTTTAAGTACTCGCATATTTATTTGTTTGTTTGTTTTCTGTTTTAAGTACATAATTTCTGTTTTTTTTTTCTATAGATATAGATAAAATATTTGATATAATAAAGTTGAATGAACTGATCGCATTTTCTCGCTTTAATTACAGTTCATATTGATTCAAGATAATAATGAAATTTAACATTATGTGTAAGCGTATATAGTATACCTTACGAGTAAGTGTAAGTTTAAGTTGTAAGGTGATGGTGAACTACGACTACGAGTACAAGAATGCTGTTGTCAGTTGTATAAGTTATTTACGTACATATGAATTACGATTATATATTCCTGTGTATACAGTGGTGAAGGCGAATAATTAATGCGGATATATTTGGACAGAAATTATTGTCTTGATTGACTTCTTTCCATTATGAATTTTTTTGGTATTTTTTTTTGTGTCTTTACACTTGGAAATTGAAGTACAGCATTTGTCTGCATCTGCAGATCTATTTTTACTCTGATACTGTGCTAACCGGCGGTACGGCTGCTGTTACAATTTTACTATATACATACTATTTGATGTTGTCTGCTAATGTAAGAGTGCAGCATGCTTTTGTAACTAAAATGTAAAATTTAGTTAATTTGTATTCGGTATGAGATTATAAAGGTTTAGATATAAATTCGCCTTTAATTTACAACACCTATTCGACTATATACTCATTCCTATATACATAATGTTACATGTAATTACTCAAAAAATAATTAACAGAAAATATTTAGGTATTTTATGGCGGATTTTTTTTTGTTGTCTATTTTTTTTTTTTTTTGGAACAGAAAATTTCTATACAACGAAAAAAATATAAATTATCAGATGGCGTATATCAGCAATTTTTATGATGCGATTAATGTAATGCTATTAGTAATTTTATTATGACGATTTATAGTTGATATCATCTGAAAATACTTACATATATTATGCTAGTATGTAGGTTGTACGATTGTAATTTATACTTAGCTAATAAGTGATTATGTATTTGAAAATATTTATAAATTACTTTTTCTTTGTCGTCTTCTTAATTTCATTTTAAAATAATAAAAATCATGTAATTATTATGAAATGACATAGCATCTTACATTGTAGGTCTACCAAACACATCTAGTATTCAGTTAAAAAAAAAAAAAAAAACAGAAAACAAGAGAAAATTAAAAATTAACCCAAAAGACATCGATCAGAAATTATTAATGAAATTACCGTGTGTCCAATTGGACGTGTTTGTTTTTATTTATATTTTTATTTATTTTCTTTAATTTTATAGCATTTGTAATATTGATTTCATATCTTAGCTGTTTTTTTTTCTTCTTCTTCTTCTTCTTCTTTTACAGTTTTAGAAAAACAATTGAAAATTATCTGGTAAAAAATTTAAAGGCACGAAAGCACAGAAACGAATCAAGGAAAAAATTGAAGTGATGATGCAAACATCATCTAATGATACGGTTTGTAATATCATCCGATCAGTTTCAACTAAAGTATACAACAAGAAAAAAAAATTTTTTTTTTCTTTAATTTATTTTTTCTTTTGCAATTTTTTAATTTTTTATTTATTTTTTGTGTAACTTTTTTTTTTTTGGTTCACTAGATTTTTATTTATTGATTTTTTGAACCTGAACCATAAGAGAAATTTGATGATTACATAATGTTAAATGAATGAAAATATTAAGAGAAAATCTAATCGATGATGAGAATTGAATAATTTGTTTAAAATTTACAGAAAACTTATGAAAAAAAAAATTAAATGATTTAAAAAGTGCATTTACACATAAAAATGTAGGAAATGCTTAAGCAATATTTGTAATTTAAACATATTCGATTCAGTTGGACACAATTAAGCTACAAAGTTTTGTCAGTTAGTTCCACCATAGTTTCGTTATTATAATGTTGTTGCCGGTAAGTTTTTATTAGCTATATAAATTAATTTTTGAAAGTAAAAGAAAAATATAAAAATTGTTTTTTAGTTCAGATTTTACTTTTGATTAAATTCAAAATTAATTTACAAGAAAATCATATTTTTTCTTTATTTATTGTATAGAAAACCAGCAAAGATTTTCAGAATCCAAAGAATGGATATGGAAAACCCTATTTTCTGTGATATTCAAAACTGCTTGTGTACTTACTTATGTGGGTAAGTGTACAAACAAATTTTCTTTTAAATTTATTTTGAAAAAATACTCATGCATATATGATGTACTTACGAGTATTTACCATATACTTATTTTCTTCATGTTGTCGTCATTTTGTTGTTTTATTTCATTTTTCTACAGAAAATTAATTAAATTCTAAAAACTATAAATTATTAAAATGAAAATATAAAAATGAAAAACTATTCATATTTCATTTCATTTGATTTATTTATTAAAAGGTTTATTCACATTTGATTAAACACAAACAAAATTAACAACAACAATAATATATAACATCAGCCAGTGTGGAAAAAATAAAAGCAGAAAAAATTAATTTTTTTTTCCAATCTACCCAGAAATTTATCAAAGTACTAGTATATCCGAGCATATGAGTATGGTTGGATGCATATTGCTGCTTGCATGTATGAGTACTCGTACATAAAATAGTACGTAAGTACATTAAATATGATTTTTTTTATTTAATGTTCGAGTACATAATATATTCCTTGCTTTCTAAAGTAGAATTGTGTGTATGTATGAGAATGTTGTAATATGAAAACAAAAAAAAGAAGCTAGAATCAATAATTAAAAGTCAGTCCTTCCATTCATATTCATGCATTATAATATTTCTAGTTAATGGAAAAAAAATAAAAAATGAAAAAAAAATGAGTCCAAAGGAAGAGAAGTGAATATTGATGAAGAGAGTGTGTGTGGAGGTTATAAAAAAATTTTATATTTTTATTAAAATCGAATAATGGCGTAATTACGCTTATCATAATTCATAATCATAAATGAATGAATACATAAATCGCTCTAATGTTTGTATATGGGTATAGGGTATGGTATAGGTTGTGTGCAAATGAATAAGTAATCTGCAAATATACAATCGGATACGGATACACAAAGCAATTTACGTAGTATCTATGCAGGCAGATATTGAATATATAAAAATGAAAAATGAATGCTGTAAAAACAAAAAAGAAAAAACAAATAATCAATCTCTTATAGTATGCGAAAGAGTTCAATAAACTGCTAATTGAAAAAAATTTTTTTATTAATATTAATGATATAGTTTTTCTTTCCTCTTATTATTCTCTTTGTTTGGCTCTTTGTAGTTTTTTAAATATATGCGAATAAACTCAAATCAGTGTTACCAAACGAACAAAGAATAAAATATATTCAAAAATAATGAAATGAATGGGATTGAGTTCAATGATTCTTGACAAGTAAATACTACCTCTAGCATCAGTCCATTCATATACATTTTATATACTATGTCTTCGTATTTTTATTCAATTCAAATCCTACTCTAATTGCAGGAAAACGAGAAAGAGTCGTGTAGTAAATAGTAGTATCGAGGTCATTGGCAGCATTCAACAATATTTTATACTTCCTCCTTCTATACATGCTCTGCCAGTAGTAGTTGAATTTTCATTGACTTGGTACGGTACCAAAAGTATACGCTACACTAGTACGAGTAGTATTTCACACATGATGTATATGTACTTGTATTTTCTTTGTGGATATAAAAGAGTGTAGGAAGAAAACGAGAAAAATTTTGCTTATAATTCGCTTGAATAGTACGCTATGCTACAATTGCATATTCCATTGCTGTTTAAAAATCAAAAGAAAATCTTGATAGAAATTTATGAAAACGGTAACGCTGACTCGTTATGAATGTCTGTATCGTTTTTTTATTAGTTTATCATTTATTTTTTGATTTTATAAAAAACATTTTAAGTTAATTAAAATTTTGTGGATATGTGGTATGAACTATGGTTGATTTTATTATACATACATATGCATATATGTATAAGATCTGTTATATACTTGTAAAATGCATAAACAATTTTATTTTATTCAGTCCAAAGAAATAACAAATAAAAAGTTTGCATAAATGTTAAGGCATGTCTAGCATTTAATAGCAATAACTTCACATAGCTTTTATAGCTAAAGGATAAAGTATTTGTTGATTTCTAATATTTTTGCGATTATCAAATGCATAAAATTCTATGAATGTGAATGTATAATTATATATATGTGTACATATATTGTACATAAGAGTGTGTTTATGTGTGTACGATTGTGTCTACTTTATAATAATATTTAATTAACTAATTTATTTTAATATATTTAAAGTTTGAATTTATTTGAAATTTATCCTTGCAGATAATAGTACAGTACGAGTACATATAAACACATAAATAGACGAATATATATTATAATAATTATTTCCTATAAATTATATATTTATTCATCATATAGATATATGGACAACAAAAACATATCTGAATATGTGTACTTAAATGTTGCTGGCATTCTTGAACTTGGATCATATACAAATCTGTATGCACCAATAAATATACGTAAAAGGATAATTATTACAGATTTTATTTATATTCCGTAAGTAAATTTGATATTTTATTACATGATTATACTTGTATCAATGTGCACAAGCACAAGGCTACACTAGAATAAGAAGGGCAAACATTTGAATTTGTTAATTATTGTTGTATAATAATGGCGACGAAATCTGTTCAAATGAATATTCCTTTTCTTATGGAATTGGTAAATTTGAATATCTGCTATGGATTATATGTAAAGTATTTTTTTTTCTTTCTAATTTTGTTGTTGATAAAGTTTAGGAAAAATTGAAATTCTAATTAAATTTACAAGAGAAAAAGTCTTGATATTTATAATAAGTATCTTCGAAATTTGAATATACATATATCAAAAATATACGTAGGTACTTTGGACGACATTTATTTGAAAACTGATGATGAACAATGAATCAATAGACATTTTAAAATTATTTCTCTTTGATTTTATTTAAATTATCGATTTCTGAAATTCTATAAAAAGAGTTTTATCAATACACGTACGAGAACGAGAATGGATTTCATCTCTTTAATCTGTTGGTGATATGTGATACTAAAAATATCGATTTTAAATACATATACAGTTGAAGTATGGAGACTTATAATATATCAAAGACACATTTATCAGAAACATTATAAAATCGATATATTTTAAAAATTATTGAGAATACCTATATAATTAAAAATGATACGATAAGTTTACGTGTTACGTCTTTTTGGCTATAGGAAGTTTTATTATTCGATACTCGATTGATAGTAATCTATGCATCTACGGTGAAGAAGAGAGTATCAGATAACATTTATATGATGCAACTGTACACGATTTCTAATAATATGCTTCTTCCTTTGCACATATTTCAAAAGTTCAGCTACAAAAATATAGTCCATAATTGAAGCAAAGAAATATCAATTTTCTGTAACTACTGACTACTAATTACATTTTTATTTTGCTCTTTTAATTGAACAAAATTCTATGTTTCATGGGTGACATGGCATTACATAGTATTACGATCATTTTTATATTTTTCAATCTAATCTTTCAAAATTTATCGAAATATAAACGCGACAAATGACAGCAAAATAAAACAAAATCGAAAATTATCAAGGGAGAAGAGTCATAAAAATACATATGTATACAATATTTTCAAACCCATAAATTTATTTTTATTAGATTTGGAGATGATGACCATTTTAGTATTTTTTTTTTTTTTTTCACTCCAAAAATATATAATGTGAATATTATTTGAAATTTTTTATTTTATTGCAAAGCAAATTATTGTTTCATAAACATAAGTTATAGCACTTATAGTATGTTCGCATGTACATATGTGTCGTTATTATCATAGAATTTGATATAAAATTTAATTAGTTTTTCATTTCAGTTTACAATTTTTTTTTTGCTGCATTTTTTGTTATTTTTATTTATTATTTTTTGCGTTTTTGTTTGACAAATATACCGACATCTATAATATAACAATGCAAAAAAAAAAAAAAAATAGCTAACACCAGAAAACTGAAAAAAAAATCGGAAAAAGCAGAACAACATGACAGGATAAATTTTCAAATTTTATTTTTTGTTTGTTTTGCATTAATTTGATATTCGCATTATTCACGCATAAAAATATATTGTACAATAAATATCTATCGCTCACTCATCTCTATACTAATACCACTGTACTACTACTACTACTACTGCTAGTGCATGTGAAAACTAATGTGCACATATAGAAAACTGGGAAATACACATTTTTAGAAATTTGTTATTTATATTCCAAAAATTCATTTATTTATCATTATTTTCTATTTGTAGTGTTTTTTTTTTCATTTTAAATATTTTTGTTATAACAGCCCAAGGATATGTATAGTTTATTATACATGTATACGTATCGTAATTTTGCTGTTTTTTTTTTTAAAACATTTTTTTCAGTTTTCCAATTTATTTTCGTTCACTCTAAAATCTAACAAATTAAAATTTGATGTTGAATTTCAAATTTTTCTACATTTGTTGTTGTTGTTTTTGTTTATATTTCTGTTTTTAGTTTTATTCATTTTATTTATGTTTTGCAGTGCAATTTTATTTCGATTTTGATGGTTTTGATGAACATTTTTAGTTGATGTTTGTTGAGCTGTTGTTGATATCTTGTCCTGCTTGTACTCTGAAGAATAAATAATGGACTCTGGATAATAATAATAATAATAATAATAATAATAATAATTATACCGCAAAAAACTATTTATCACTCATCGTAAAAATAGAACCTCATGATCGTGTGTATACATTTTATATTTATGCCTTCGCCACCGATGATGCTATATATTCATCATCGCCTTGCCAAAATGTATGTCACATTACGTCACATTATTTCACAAAAATAATTATTATCTCTGCGTAAATTCATGTGTGCATAATAATTTTTGTCTTCTATTTTTATATTTAGAGTTTATTTCCAGGATCTATATTTGACCTATATACCCCGGTGTTTCCAATTTTTGGAAACTTTTGCATTTATAGCAAAAAAAAACAAAAAACAAGAAAAAAAACCGACTTCACTTCATCAATTTCAAATAGTAAATTCAATATTTTTCGGGCACATATAAAAGCTATGTATATTGATGGAACACAAGGCGTGTGCATACAAACTCTCAATGCAGAACATAGCATAGATACAAAAAAAATAAGAGATACCAACACACAATGTTATATGCAATGAAATGCCTCCAAGGCACTCATTAGAAAATAGAAAAAAACAAAACAATTAATTGATGCACCACAAATCTATGTATCTGATGTACCACATAAATATGCAGATGTATGAATGTAAGTATGCATGAACTTGCATCACAATAATGCATTCATATACTTTGCCTATTTTTCATTTAATTTTTGTTTCTAATTTTATATTTTTCATTTTTTTTTTGTTTTTTTTTTTTTTTGAATACAAAATTATTATATGCGGTTTTTCAATCAATTCTCATAATTATTATCGATTTTTATGACTCTAGGACTAGGACTCTGTAGGAAGAATATCGTCGTTCGAATTAGATCAAAATAAAATCAGAAATGTTTTCTGTTGGATTCATGAAATATTGGAGACAGAAGTATTTGCGAAAGGCTACTATCACTACACATCAACTTCTATTGGAAGGTAATAATAGAATTATGATATGAAGTGGACACTTGAAAATTTTTATTCTCTTAACGTATTCAAAGTTAATTTTATCGTGTTTATTTTATTTGACAAAATTAACAATAGTGTCGACGCATATGAATTTTATCGAAATTTGTATGGGTCGACATTGTGAATTTCCGTCGAAAAATGTTGCACACTTTATTCATTTATTATTCACAATGAGAAGACAAGAAAAGAATCCTGATATTATTCTGACTACAAAGACTATGTACATAAGTTATATTGTCGCCATGTTGTGTAGACAATAAATTGAGCAAATGAAATTCACAGCTTGATCAAATCAAAAATATACTGTTGTTGGAAACTGAGCTGCAAACAAATGAATTTCTGACGGAAATATGGCCACACATTGAACACTTTTTTTTTCAATATGGTGTGCAGATCGAATCAATTGAGTCATCAATCATGCAATCTGATTACACCGGAAGTGCAAAGAAGAAAATGTCTTTTTATATTTGAATTTTTCAAATCTGTAAAAATATTAATCATCGATTAATTCGAAAATTATATAAATAATTTTAAAATTAATTTTGTAAATAGCATCGCAAAAACTATTATAACTCTGGATCTGGATACTACGCTATACGTACAAACACATCCTTTCCGTAGAATGAATACAAAATCTACTATTGTGGATATTATGTGCATTGCATCATATGCGTGTACGTGTAGCATGGATATATGATTATTTAGTTCAGAATTTTTTTTTACTTCCTTTTTTATTATGAAAAATATTTCACTCGGTTCTTCAATGATTTAATAAAAAAAAAAAAAATTACGAGTATTGTAGGTACTTAAATGCATTTCACATTATTTATTATTTGCAGGCTCATACATACATGCAATTCATGGATGCATTATATACACTTCACACAAACACATGCACGCAAACACACGCACATACATCCATTACGATAAATATTCCACTCTATTATAAAGAGGAATAATAATGCATCAATAATCACTAACTAAAGGATAATTTTTTGCATTTATTGTGATTGTGAATCCGGGATTCAATGAATGAATTTCATAAAAACAAAACAAATACTTAATATGTATAAAAAAAAAACAGCAAACACAAAATACACAAAGGAATAAAAATGGAAAGAGAGAAGAAAAAAATGTAAAAATGCCCAGCAGCTTACGCATAACAGAACTCAAAAAAAAAAAAATAAATAAAAATAGGAAAAAGAATGAAAACAATTAATTCATAAAAGCGTACGCACATTATTGCAATGTGTGTGCATGCATGCAATGAGTATGACTATGTATGTACGTATATGGTAGCATAGTTTTCAATTAATGGAGTTTATTCCGTTGGCTACGGTGGTTCTTCGCATATCATAGTGTAGGTATCCACTATACATTCATTGGTGATTGGTCTGATAATAAAAGGATCAATTCTTTTGGGATGTGAAAAAAAAATATGAAAAGAATAAAAGCAACCCCAACAACAACTATCGATTGTGACAAAAGTGAATACATAAATACACTTTGGAAACGATTCAAAACTCTCAGTTAAACTGTAAAACATATGATTACGGGATTAATTTTAAAATCACCGATAAAATACCGCCTAGAGGATACACGGAAATAATGAAACTTATTATTCAGTATACACTGTACATCTATATGTAGATGTGAAAACTACAGTCTGTACTTGAAATTTATCCTTCAAAAATGATATCGATCGATATGGGTAGTGATTGTACAGTCGTCGATGCAGTACTGTAATATAATTTGATTGAAACATTTTTTTGTAAAGTAATTTTGAAATTTTTTTCTTTAATTTTCATTAACGGGATGAACTTTTGTGAACAGAACTTTTGTGTGGACTTTGAAACTAATATGTGTATGTGTCCTATCCCAAATCTTTGAACTTTTTGAATTTGACAAATTACACTCGAAAATATTCTACAGATTCCATATACAAAATTGTATGTGAATATAATGTATTCGTATTGTGTAAAACATAATAAGGACTTATAATGAAATTCTCCATAAATTTGATTCATACTATAGACTATATAAATTGAAAAATTTACAAATTTTCAGATAATAACGCATAAAGGATACATTGTATGCGTACATACTCCGATTATATTGTATGGCAATAGAGAAGGATATAGTGATGATGATAATGATGGGATACTTATTAAGTAGTATGTATGTGAATTTGAATGCGGATATTTGTAGAATTGTTGTCTACAGCAAAGTCATTTAAGGGTCATCAACCACATCAATCAATTTCGGAAAGATTTCCATTTCGTCTATACACAAAAGAGGCGGATCAAATGGAAAATTTAGATACTTTTTGAATCATAAATAAAATGTTTAGGTAAGTATGTATCAAAATTTTACATTGTTTCCATTAATGTATGTAAATTTAATACTCATGTGTGTATATGTGAACGACAAAAATGTATACGGACACACAGACAGACAGACATTATCTCATATTTATAAATATATTGTTTGGTCCCTTTTCCCGTGGATCGTTAACCAACTAACCAAGTAACCAAATTTATAAGTAAATCAAAATCCTTTCAAATACACACATTAATATATTATACCAGAGCACACAAAAACATATACTCACATATACTTGTGCGTATGTACATATGTATGTATGTGCAAGAAGTACCGATGATGACAATCTACGATGTAATGACGAAAAAGGATATTTTAAAATATTTTTGTGATTTAATATGTACAATATTTTATTTAATTTTTCATTGCGATCGATGTGTATTGATGTATTTATGTGCGATGTCCTTTTCAACTACTGACACAAGAGATATTTGTAAATATTTTAATTTTGTTAATGTTTTTATTTTTTTTTTTTGCAGTTATACACTACAATAAATTCGAATACGTGTATAGCAGGGTGCAGAATTCATATTTAAATATACTTACCATATAGCATACTCGTACGATCGATACAAAAATCGTAAGTACGTATACTTTTGTATAATTTTTTATACTTAAATTGTATAGATATTTTTTAAAATACACACCTCCATATAATTATAAATATATTTATATAAATATGTAGTGGTATCCTTAAAAAATCTAACAAAAGATAAATATAGAATAAAAGAATATAAAACGAAATGCGAATTAAAAATGAAAAAAAGAAACGACATTCTGAACCAGAAAATACATAAAATGAAATGTAGATTTATTGGAAATGTGAATTTGTCCGTAAGAAACAGGATATTAGATCAAACATATTTTCTAAAAAGAGGATGTATATACATTTTATTTGTAATGTATGTTGTATATAATGTAATATCGATATATAAATATTATGTACATGTTCCTAAACAACATGCTTGTATGCAATGTAAAAATATCTGTAATACGAATATAAATATGATATTGTGTGTGTTGTAATATTGTGAAAAACATTAATAGAATACGAACTTAGATATTATCTATGTATATCCTGTCTGTTTATTTCTATGTACATAATATTCTTGTATACTGTTTATATAAAAATGTCGATGATATGAATTTATTGTAGAAATAATTGCATACAAAATTAGAATATGTTGTACCGAAAATTTGAAAAGTTAAAAATGACTATATTTCAGGAACAAGAAATCGTAGTGAAATGAGAGTTATATACCATTGGAAATAGTATCCAAAAATACATAAGTTATGCCTACCAAATTGGACAGAACACATGAAATAACAATGGAATCAAAGAAAAATAAACACAAACGCACTATGATGTTTGTTAAAAGTTGTTCATTTATGTAATTATTTATGTGGTGTAATACAATAATTCATTTTTTTCCAATTTTTTCATATATGTAAGTACTTACTAATTACATTTATAATAGTTTTATAATAGTTTCACAGTTATTTCTAGTAATTCTAATCTTTATTATATTTTTATCACTATCTAATCCTGTCCATATGTGACGTAATCTGTGTTATCCTTGATGATTTTAGATGCTATACTAACTGCTTACATACTGTCCAATCATTTTTTGTTTTTTTCGTCTGAAAAAAAAAAAAAATATTAAAAAAAAATATTTAAGATTCAATATATATAGTTGTGTGTAATATGTAAGTATGCATTTATAAATTTGATAAAAATTTAATAAATATTTAATTTATCACCGAAAACAATGATTTTGTGTTAATACCTATATTGCTTAACATAAACCTATACCGTACCGATATACAAATTATTAAAAGCTATAATCTGTATTTGCCTGCATCACATCATAAATTCGATGACTCTTTTCCACTAAATTCACATGTACATACTTATATATTTATAAATGTAATTTTTTTCTGTTTTATACTTTTCTCCGGTGATGATATGCTTACTCCCAACTAACTCATTTCATCTCATATAATGCTTATTTACATGAAATACATTTGTGTACGTACACGCATAAATTCCTCGTACTTAATTGATCAAAAATCAATTTCTGTTTCAGGTCAATTTCATTCTCATTAGTGACACTTAATTGAAATTGAATTTTATTATATTTTGAATTCGGTTTTAATTGTGCAATTGTACACGCACTATAATACCCATACTGCACAACAAACTATGCGTATATCCACATATGTATATACCTTATGTCCATCCATATAGATAGTACACACTATGTATAATGGCCGACTGACTGAATTCGAATTGACTGCATAACTGAATCTGAATGACCGATACTGGTAGTGGTAGTAGTAGTATTCAGTATTTGTATCGGTACTCTTATCATCTCTAACTTATCTACACTTAATATGTGCAGATACGGGGCTATGCCGATATATAAAATAGGCTGGTTAGTGGACATATATGGAATATGATGGTTGTGTTTGCGAATATTCATGAAATTTGCATACAGTTTGGGTTTGCATTGAATTATTATCAATTTTTTTTTTTTGTTTTCTGGTTTTTAATTTAAATTTTGAAATTATTCGAATCTATGATGAACGACACAGGACATATAGGCACAAAAATACATAGATTGCTATTTATGTTATAATCATACTGCCTGCAGCAGGGCAGGTTTATATAGTACCAATAGTACTGAATTTATGTACATATATTACATTCCTTTTTTTTAAATGTTAATATGATTGCGTATATATTAACTGGTAATCGATAATAATTTCGAAATTTGAACATTTTTTTTTCTATAAATATCCACGGATAAATGTGTTTTGATAATAATTTATTGTGGTCATTAAAATTATGTCGAATCATTTGAAAATGAATTTATAAAAAATAAAAAAATAAAAATGAAAAAAATAATAATGAAAATTAAAACCGAAAATTTGTTGTTTGTTTCGTTTTGATTGCTTTTCATAGAATGAATTTGTCACAGGATTTTCACTGTTTAATCGCTTGAATATAAAATGGTATGGTATAGTACTTTTTATTCAAAATAACATAACTTGTAATACTATGTCCTACAATGTCGTATACACGTACAACTAAATTTTGTACAAGTACGTATACAGTATACACATATCCTTTTGTATTAGGTGCGGGTAACTAACTAAATATAATCTATGAAAATTATGAAAATGAATTAAATGGAAAAAAATATTGTACACACAATACACGACGAGCATTACTATTACTATGACTACACTGAAACTAACTACTGTCTACTACCTATTGCCACTACTACCTACCATATTAAATATGGATAAGTATGGCGGTGATATGTTAAACAGAAAGAAACATCACTAAATAAATCCTTTGATAAATCATAAATAATACACGATATTTATGTATATGTATACGAGTACATAGAAATACGAGCATAGATGCAGAGATGTATGTATCAAATATCATTCAAATCGCCTCTTATTCAATTTAATGATTTCGGTAATACAATGTTTTTGTATTTTATTGTAGTATTGGTTGCGTATAACTCATACGAGATACAGAGTACATATGCAATGATATATTACTGTTTAGATGTAGTACTCATATATAATCGTAAACCATAATAATATGTACTATACTTAGATAAATGCAAAATAATTACACTGCACTATAAAATGCGATTTATATGCCTCTGTCATAGTACATCAGAGACACATATGAGTACACTACACCGTAATGTAATGTAAATAATATGAACATGAAATTTATTATATTCGTACACACACATCTACTATTTTCTGCTACTACTAAACTAAGTATGTATGTACAGAACACTCTACTCTATACATATATGTACATTCATCATTTTAGATCTATGATGATAATCCTGTGTGTACGTATATGCAGATTTTAAAATCAGAACAGAGATATGCAGCGATATATTTGCCTGATTATTATATGCAACATCGAAATATATAATATAGAGAAAATTTAATTTTAAATGTAAATTTTGTCTGCCAAAAAAAAAAAAAAATTGAACAGGATATATGTAAAAAAAAGGATACATATTATTTTGATTAAATTGTATGCAAAAATTTTGTACTATACTGTACTGCTCGGTATATACACGAGAACACGAAATGCAAGGATGATAAAATTGACATTTTGATCAGCAATTAAAATTTTGTGTTCGCTAATTATCAAGTTAATTATATTACCAGGAATAATTTTTTTCATTTTTTAAACTATTTTATTTTTTATTTTTTATTCATTTTATCATGAAATGAAGGACTGTATTTTTGTACCGAACGAATTGAATTGAAATTGAAGTGAAATGAATTTTCTAGCTTTTGGCTATCATCACAGAATGCAATCAGTGTACATAATAACAGCAGCAGCAGCAATAGTAGTAGTGGTAGTCATAGAAAAAATACTCGATTGTAAGTATATGCGTTATGTCTGCAATGAATATTTTTTTATTTTTTTTTACAAAATCCACAACTACAATATAATAATGAATAATTTTTGATCTGCACATTAAAATTATCATTGTATACGAAATAATGCCGATATACCCGAAATCTAATAATAAAACAAAAAAAAAAAAACTGTACAATAATTTTCGTCAAATTTCAAAAATTTCAATTACCAATTAAATTGCAATCAAATTTTTTTTTGATTGACAAAACAAAAATAAATGTCCTCGCGCAGTCTATGTAAAATTTTGTTTGATTCTATCCAGTGAATTAATATATGCAAGAAATCCGAGCATCGAAAGTTCGAAATTGAAATTCACAAATTCACTGACTAATAATTCTATAGCTACGCTAGATTTTAAAAAGTAAAAAAAAAAACCACACACCTGAATAAATTCATTTCTGTTAAATACATCTATTGAACTCTAGAAAATGTTGTCCTTACAAAAAAAAAAATAATGCTCAAATTTTCTGCATACATAATATTCTTCTTCTTGAATTGAATAAAGATAAAACTATAGGCAGATATTGACCACCGATAAAATTTCGTTTTCCTTTCTCCAAGTAATGCAGTATTTTTGAGATGCAGTTTTGAAGCGAAAAAATTTCGATTTTTCGTTATAAATTTCCCTGGTGGTTATTTTTCATTTTCACGTTTATCCTCAATTGTTGGGTATTAACAAGAATACAAAAAGGTCATCCGAACAAATCCTTGTCCAAAAAAAAAAATTAAAATCAATTATTAGACTACAAGCCATATATAGCAAGGATATGATATTTGCTTACTGTTTACTATGCGTGTATGTATGTTACTTACGTAAGCGTACTATTCTAATATCGCAAACAATGGGAATATTTTTTTCTTTTATCCTCCAGGATTTTCTAAAAATTTTGTTCTGGTTTTTTTTTTTTCTTCCACTCTGGTTTTGATTTTGTTGTTTTCCATTTTAACATTTTTCCATTATATTTCTTTTCGAAAACGAAAAACAAAAATTACATAAATATCTTAATGTGCGGACGATGCTTTTTGTGTATAGGTAAGTGTACCTATATATCTGCTATCTCTCATCTAAACTCCAATATCCATATATGCATGTAGATATTGCACACTTTAAATCAAAATTTGAAATGAAATTCATTTTTAGATGACCTATTTTCTTCCCACTGAACACACATTTCAATTTACATGCCGTTCCGTTACGTATGCACAAGTATTTATCTTACCTTTTACACATAACACATAGATATGTATGATAAGATGTATATTTTCCTTTTGTTTAGACATAACATTTTCATATTCAGTTGTTGTAATGTGTGCAATTTTTGTTTGCATTTACTTACCTCCAATTTTTTTCACTACCAACATTGCCATTTATTCATTTCATTTTGTTTTTTCACTTTTATCTCGTGTACATCAGTATGTATGGATTCTAATCCTTTTTATTTGGTATCTAATAAACACATGTACGAGTATATACTGTACAGAATTTACTACATCGCGTTAATATAGAGTGCAAATACGTGTGTGCGTATTATAAGAATACAGCTTCCATTCATTTGTTTTTTTTTTCTTTTTTGAAGAAATGAAAAAATAAAAAATTCATATGAATGAATGTAAATACGTGAATTTAAATTTTACTAAAACAATAAATGCACATAGAAAATAAACGAAAAAAAAAAGGAAAAAGGATTAAAAATATTCAACATACAATAGAAAAATTTTTACACAACGTGTACGTACATAATGTAAATACATGCACCAAAACAACATTATGAATGAACAAGAAAATGGAATATAAAATGCTCACCTTAAAAAACTGAACCATTAGGCTAATGGATTTCATCTTCATTGGCATTGTGTTGTGTTGTGATGATGAAGCTAATGATGATGATGGTGACGATGACGATACAATATGATGTTCCTAGCTAATGAATAAATATCTAGAATGGACTAAAGAATAAAAATTTTTATCTGTACATAGTTTTATGTTGTTTTTTGTTTTGTTTAACAATTTTTACATTACATCATCATCATCATCGTCGTCGTTGTCGTTTATTCAATTCCATTGCTCATAAATACACACATAAATAATTGTACTATACATAACTGTAAAATGTAATCTGTACACTACTAAAAATATAAACTGGATAATTTATGTATACAATTGAAATATTCAGATGAAAAAAAAATATATATAAATGAATGAAAATGAAAACGAAAATATTCTAAAAAGATTTGTAGTTAGTATACGTACAAAATATAGTACCATATAGTACCTACGTAATCTATAAATAGTATTCTACTTACGTAAGAATTTTTTTTTTGTCCTACTGAATGCACGATGAGTATATAATAAAATCTACATCATCATCATAGATAATACTAGCTACTTAGATAAGTTATATAACGAGGAAATGTATACATACGTGGTATACATTTATCGGAGCTACTGCTTCCACGTTACAACATTATTACATGCATATCTGATAAACTGTCATTTAAATTCGAATGAAAATGAATGAACATAAAATAATAGAAAAGAAAAGAAATGAAAAGAAACAAATAAAAAACTTAAAAATAGAAACTGAAAAATGTTGAAAAAAAAAAGAAAATAATTCTGATAAAAAGAACTAAAAATAGTTATCCAATAATCCTATTCATTCAGTTTTCTATTCTATGGAAATGTTTTTTAAACACTTACGAACGAACATGGCGACATTTTACTGAATATGGTTATGGTACTTACTTCTTATACTTACATACTTATATCCATTTGGTATTTATACTCTTTCGATAATAGATAATAATGATGATGGCAGGTTATATTCAAAATGATTGTTACCTATTAATATTTCTAGAAATTCGATAATAATTTACTTTTTGTTGCTTTTATTTTTTTGTCAGTTCTCTTGTGGAAGCCAAATAGAAACGCAGAAAGAATCTCCGTAAATCTAAAAATAGTTCAATTTTTGCAAATAAAAAACAAATTTCACATTTTTCTTTACTGTTCTACTGATAAAATACATCAGCCTTAAATTTATTATTTTTAAAGAAAAATTTTGAAAAATTATCGCCATCATCATTAATATTATAGTGGCCTAAAATAAAAATACAGTAACTTGTATATAAAAGATATAATTTCGTTTTTATGTATCACTAACTAGGATCCTCTAGGATGTTGATATCCGATTTCATTTCAAGACACTGTTAAAATCAAAAACTCAATAATAAGCGAGTATTTTTATGTGAGAGCTTCATTTCTTCTACTCTTACTACTCTTTCTTATATCGTTTTTCGATTCTTTTATCTATAAATAAAAAGAATCGATATTATTTATATAGACGCATTATGATCCAAGTACACAGTGATCCAACGATTGTGTATCCATACAGAGCGGACGACATAAACACAAACAACACTCTTAATAATAGAATAATAAAGTTACCTGGTACAAACGAGAAGAATACTTATAGCATTATTTTAGTTACAGGAAGGATAATACGCTGATATAAAAACAATACAAAAAGCCGAAACTCAAACCTTTTTTTGTAAAAAAAAAATCACTGGAGAGTTATTTTATGTATAGAATGGATGCGATGATTGTTGATTCTTGAAGGAAGCATGTATCGGAATATGTGGAATTAGTGGGAGGTGGCGGGGTTGGCGGTATTCACAGGTTTACTCATGTTGAAATATTAAAAGATTTCTTTTTTCTTTTTTCATAATTTTTTTTTTTGTTTGTTTTGAATTTCCTTTATTTTCTTTCTTTATTATTATAATTGTTGTTATTGTTATATTTATTATTTTTATCATTTTAAATTTTAGTTTTCATTTTATTTTTTTTTCATTTTTACTTTTATCTTTCAATATAATTCTAATAAATTGGCTATTTTATTTTTGGTTTTTTCTTCTTCTTCCTTTCACATTTTATTCATTTTTCATTTTTTTTGTGTTTACATATCAATAATAATAATAATAATTTATAATAATTGTAATAATAATAATAATAATAATAAATAAATAATATTTATACAGTCATACAATTAAATTTGCCACATTGTTTCGCTTCGCACTAATATTATTATTATAATTTTTTTAATATATTTTTTTTTTTGTTTTTCTATTTTTTTCTTTTTGTTCGTTTCCTTTTTTGTTTTCATTATTTAAATTTATTAATTTTTATTATTTTTAGTATATCCATCCTTAAGACTAAATCCAAAAAAATAAAACAAACAAAAAATATTACAAATTTTTTGTTGTTGTTGTTAAACAGCTATAGTTAACGTCATATTTATACTTTAAATTTAATTTTTTGTTTTTAATTTCCTTGTTTAGTTATCCTTATAATTCATATACAATAATTTATTTTTTATTATAATACATATACAAATTTAATGTTAAATGTTTTTTTTTTTTTTGGTTTTTTTTCTTCAATTATTTTTTATTTCATTTTCTTACAACTAAAATATTTCTCTTTATTTTATTTTTATTCCTTTTGGAGTTTTACAAAGCATTTCTTTTAAACCTTTCTTTTTTTGTTTTGTTCTTCTATGGTGTGCTATTCATTTATTATGTATTCTGTATTGATTTTATTATTCTTCAAAATATTATCAAGGAATTTCTCCTTGATTTGTATGCATTATTTTTATGTAATTACTATAGTATTATTAATATTTTCATTTTTTTTTTTATAATTTTACAAAATGTATTTTTTTTTTCCATTTTTATAGGATATTATTTTTATTTGTTTTAGTGTTCATATGTGATGTGAATTTTAATGATGTGAACATTTATAAAAATCTTCAAGATTTTATAATTTTGTTAATATAATTGTACGAATACGATAGTATATATAATATGTATACGAGAATGGTGTTTTCAAACTTATAAAATATAAAATTACAAAAAAAAAAAAACCAAAAATAAAATAATTAAAATGAAAAAAGAAACTCAAAGTGGAAATTCAAATAAAAATACGAAGAAAAAGAAATATAACGCATCATAAGTAAATATATGTAAGCCAAAATTGATTTATGATGCTGTATCGAATCAAAATTATTCTGAAAATGAAATGAAATCGAAATTTTATAAAACTCCAAAAATGCATATTGTCCATATAACGACAACGTCTATAAAATGGAGGTTGCCATTTCAAACCCAACAATGTAAAAATTTTGTCGTCTGACGTTATATCGTTTGTTTAACTTCAAATTCGTTCAATCCGAATTTTTGTCATTCTCATTGTCGATATTATTGGAAAATTTGCTTCTGAATGGAAAAAACAATTACTTTCTTACCCATCAGATAATATGGATATAATCTGCAGAAATATGGGAATGGAAATTCTTTATGTGTAGTTTCAATTCGTGTAGTAAATGATGTGGAGTATGCAAAAAGCTATACAAGGTGGTACAGAAGTTAGCTTTAACTTGCTCTTCAGCACTAAAGTCAATGAAATATGAAAACTTTTCCAAGTGTTAGTGAGAATTCAGAAGTATTAGCTTCTGGCGGTTGCTTATTTTAAATTGATTGACAGCACTTGACACTGACTGTCACAGCAATAATATATCATTCTATATAAATTGGCATGCATCAAATCAACAGAATTGTTACATACATTGTGTACATTTGTACGTTACGTACAGTACAACTAATCTGATGACGATGACGAAAAACTGATTTATAAATGAAATGAAATTGTAAAATGGATTAAAATATAAAAAAAAAAAAATTAACAAAAATAAAATTAATCTTGAATAAACGAAAACATTTCTATAAGAAGTAAGTAAAAGGATAATCATTTAACCGCAAACACCGATATCATATCATTATAATATATACATTTTATTATCCCTTTTTTTTCCTTTACACAATGATAATATACGAGAGAATATACATGCATGCTTATAATATATGTATGTACATATATACCCTTGTTCGTATATAATACTGTACTAATTATGTACTATGTACTATGTTATGTTAACTTATTGTAATGACATTTACACATATAAATACAATTTATTTAGTTTTTTTTTGTTTTGTTTTTGAGATATTTTTTTCTATAAATATACATTGTGTATACATATACATATTCATCACTGCACCCAATCAACTAAAAATTTATATTTGTCCTTTCATATATTTTTTGTTCTTTTATCAATATTATGTTGTTGTTATGAGCTGCAAAATTTTAATTCAAAATTTAATTTCATGATAAATTATTACATATGCACATAAATACGTATACTTTCATTCATACATATTGCGCCATGTAGGTAACGTTCATACATACATTATTTTAATGAGCATTAATAAATCATATAATTATTATCCACTTACAAAACAGGATAAAAAAATGTATGGGTGAGTTTCAAAACGTTTAATTGTCGCCTCGATGCATAATCAACAGTTTCAAAACGATATAAGACTGAAATCGATAACAGTGTCTATACAGATTCAAAACTTATTGTGAATGCATCTGATACGCATCTGTCAAGCAATCTATCCATCGTGAATTTTTATGATGCAAAATAGATTTGAATAGATTTTGTTTTCAATAGCATTTCAATGATTTCAATGATTCAGAAGGGTATCCATTTTTCTTGTTGTCAAAACAATGTAACAAATCCGTTTTAAAATGTCGAAGTTAAAGATCTGCAATATCCATGCAATGCATCAGTGTTGTTTTAAAACTTTGCAACACATTATCGCGAGGTTTTGAAACTCACCCTATGTACTGATAAAATTTGTGAATCATTGTGAGTAGAAAAAAATAAGTATGTAATGACTGAATATTAAATCATAAATTTATGTGTATACACATATTGTACTGCTGAAACATTATCTATATGTACGTTCATGGTAATGTTTATAAGCATATACATTGCAGCGTATAGATGCGCACATAATTCTCAACTTTAAATTTTCATTTTTAAACATTTTTAAACATTTTTTTTTGTTCAATTTTCTGATAGCAAATAACACTTAAAATAATTATGTATAAAATTGAAAAACAGTTGAAAAAAAAAAACAAACAAAAATTATTTAAAAATTTATGTCTCCTCCACATTATATACAAATGTATTACAATGTACGAGAAGTATGTATAGACTACTTTGTATTCATTTTTATCTTGTTTTTGTTTTGTTTTCTTCTCATTTCATTTTCATATTATTCAATCCATTATATTGTTATAATAATTATTTTGTCATCATCATAATTTTTACGTTATTTTATTTTATTTTTCTTTTTTTTTCGATTTTGATTTTATTTATTTTACAACAATTACCGTATTGCTCTTTTCCTAACCTGGGATGCATTATACGTATATGTACGTACATATGAGACACACACATGTACATAATATACTTAATGTACGAGTATATGTATGCACGTACCAGCGAATATGTAATGTTAATGTTATCTGCATGAGTACAGAACATTATCGTGTAATAATTTATCAATTACGTTGAAAAACACATTTTTTTTTTACTGCATTTTGTTTTACTCATTTTGCTGTTTTTCAGTATTTTTTTTTTCTGTTCTGTATCCCTTTCTCTCTCAATTTTTTTTTCGTATTTAAATTTTCATTCATTTCAATTTTTTTGTTGTTATAATTAAATTCAAAATATTTAAATTTAATTTTAAAGGATATCATATGTTAGTACTTGTAATCAGTACCAATCAGTACCAGTTTTTTCCTTTTTTACTTTCTTCATACTTTAACTTCATTTCTACAAAAGTACTCGTAAATTAATACTGGGTATATAATTTCTTCATAACAATTTTATCCTTAATTTTTAACTGTAAACATTGATTATTATTTGAAATCAATGAAATACAAAATAAAATACAATTTTTATTTTCTTTTCTTTTTTTTTTTGTTCTGTAAAATACATATCAGTTTTTCTTCCTTTTTCATTTGATTTTTCTTAAAAAAATATTCACGTATTATATATTACATATTTTTATCGTAAAATTTTTAAAGTTTTCACATTTGAAAGAACAAAAAAATATTAAAGCCAAAATTTACAAAAACAAAAAAGAAAATATCAAAAAATTATTCGGTTTACCTTATAAAAATCCATTTATGAATGAAAAGAAAATATAAAAATAAAAAATTCGAAAAAAGGAAAAAAAAAATTCAGAAAAAACAGAGATTTTTTTTTTTACTTAGTTCCACTTAATCACAATTTTCATTTTCTTTTTTAGACAATTTTGGTGGGATTATTATTTTAGTTTTATCGTTTTGTTTTTTTTTTTTTTACATTTTCATTTTGTTTTGCTTTTTCTGCGAGAAAAAAATTTACACACACTCTCTCTTCTGAATTTCTGAATATTTGACACCATTTTGTTATGTTTTAAACAGGAAAATTTTATTTCGTTTTATTTTTGTTTTAAATCCTTAAAAATACTTTAAATTATATCTAACATTCCATACAAAAGAATTTATAATGTGAAAAAGAAAAATCTAACTGAATATGTAAAATTTGAAAATTTATTTTTTTAAAAAAAAAAAATAATAATAATAAAAAAATATTCCTGAAAGAAGGAAAATTATCACATTTTTGTTGTTGTTATTGTTTTGTTGAATCATTCTTGTTTTTTTTTTTTTTTTTAAATTATTTTTCTGTTTGATTTTTTAATTTTTATTTAAATTTTTTTTTACAATTAATTTATTTTCCCTTATATGAAAAATATCTCTAAGTTTTAGATAAAATTTATTTGAGCTTTTTATGCAAGCCACCATCGTCCTTACAGTAGTAGTAGTAGTAGTAGTTATTGTAGTAGCCTGGATAAATTGACATTACCAGCACCAACACCTACTATACCCTGTCCTAACATAATTTCTTTTGAGTGGCTTTAATTATTCAACTCTTAAATTTTCTTCAACTTCAACAGTACTTTTTTTTCTTGCATATACTTTTTCCCAGTGGAATTCAATATTGTTTCAATCAAAAACAACACGTTTTCATTGAGTTTGATTGGAACAATGTTTGATTTAAATTTGATTTAAGAAATGTAATTTTTGTTTGAAAGCAATGTTGGATTCCATATTGATGGGCAAAAGTATAGTTTTGTATTTAAATTTTCGTTAAAAATTCTTTGTAATTTGATGTGTATACTACCTTTAAATAATACACGTACTTATGTAGATATCCATATATGTATACGAATACCAATCAATATGTGTAGGTATGCGTTTATTTTGTTTCTCTATAAATTGCGCGTTTAATTTTAAATTAATTCAAAATTTCTTCTTCTGTTTCTTTTCTGTTTGTTCATAATTCACATGAAGTGATTTCGGTTTCTCTAAACGTACATTTTTATTATATTGTGTAATGTAATTATAAATTATGTACTGGTATGTGTAGGTATAATATATATATGTATACTTATTTATTTCCTTATATTTATTTATATATAGTACTTAATATTAGTTTCCTTGTTTTCCTTTTTTTGTTTTGTTTTGTTTTGTTTTGTGTATCATTTTATATTCATATTACACATTTTCTACATTCTAAATTTTTTTTTTTTCGAATTTTTCTTCATTTTAAATTTATTGTTAATTAACCTAATCCTAATCATATTCATGTTCATGTTCATGTATGTATATAATATATATATATTCATCATGCATATGTATATATAATATCTATATCTATATGTATATATAATTATTTATTTATTTTTAATTTTTAATTTTAATTTTTAATTTTATTTTTATTTCTTTTTTTTATTTTTCTTTTTTATTTTATTTTTTCTTCCAAATTTCATAATATATATATTTATGTATGTATAAATATAAATTCATATAAAAATTATTATCCCTTTGGGTTATTAACATTATCTTTAAAAAGACTAACCAAAAACAAAACAAAAAATATTTTCGAAAGAAAAAACTAAACAAAATAAAAATCCTTTATAAGGGATTTCTTTTTATTTTTATTTATTGTTGTAGTTTTTCATTAATTAATGTTTTTTAAATAAATTTTTTTTTTCTAATTTTTTTTTTAATTTCATTTTTAAACTAAATTTAGTAGTACCTTATTAATTTTCTTTTCTTAATATTTGTATTGGCATCAAAAGAAATCCACATATAAAAATTACACTAATGATTCTGGACTAACTGAAGTGTGAACTTTTCACTTTAAAAAAAGATAGCTGGATTTTGGTGGATGTTAGAATGAAAATTGAATGAATTCTTGAACATTTTCACTGCAATATTTGTATACTCATTTAAATGATGGGCTAAATCTGTAAATGTCCACTGATCATTATCGTTCTAAAATTGCATTATGAACCTGTTCAATCCTTAAAAATCACCGTTAATAATTTTGACAATAATTATAGTCACATTATCGACGATCAATTAATATTTCCATATCAGACACATTCATTTAATCAGATGGCGCTATACAGCCCAAATCGAGCTTTGGCCTCCCGTAGATTTTGCCTCTAATAATCCCGACTGATTGATGCTGTTCTTCATTTTCTAATGTCAAGTAGAGAAGCCTCGACACAGCCTCTGTTAAATTTCGTGATCATATTGCTGGTAATTCGTGATCATCAAATTGAAGACAAACCAAAACTAGTCTCAAAAAGCTTGTGAAAGTCTCAGTCATGCCGTCATTAGTGTAGTTTTTTATGGGATTTCTTTCTTCAAATATTTTTCTCAATAAAAAAAAAAGTACATCTATACTTATTTATCTAATTTGTCTAAATTAATAAATACACAGAGTACAGTATACGCACTATAGAGTAATAGAATATTAATGAGGAATTTTCAACAGCGTAATATTAGATCATAACAAAAACTTAAATTTAATTTTATTCAATGAAAAACTAAAAAAAAAAAACAAGTATGAAAAATGTAGGAAAAGGAAAAAAATGAAAATACGGAACAGTACTCGGACTGTATGTGATGGTGATATAGACCTTAATATAAATTTTCTTTCTTCTTTAATAAACTTTTATGTTGCTGCTATAGAAGAGTTTTTTTTTTTACTGTTGTTTTGTCTTTTTGATTTTCCTTTTGAATATTATTTTATCAAAATTTTTTGTTTTGGCTATCGCATTTAAAATTTATGCGGAGCAGTAAAAATGTGTATGTGTGTGTATTTGTGTGTGCATATTTATAGATAGTTTATAGATAATTCCAGGAATTATTTTAAGAATTTGAAAAAACAAAAACAGATCGTAAACAGAATTTGACAAAAAAAGGATAATTACGACAAAACAAAAACATTCAATCTTATCGAGAACATTAACGTATAGACAATAATTATAATTATACGCATATATACAAACAGACAGTTATATATAGATATAGACATAATAAATATTACATAGTTTTGTTGGTGTATATCTGCGTATATAGTATATGCATATTACATAAATTACAAACACCTATACATACATGTATGTACTTACATTTATGTAATTTCTTCCTTTAATTTTTTTTTGTTTGTTTTTGTTTTGTTAATAGAATCCTTACACCAATTAATTATTATTCAAGTAAATGATTACGATTAATGTTATTGGATTATAAATAGCTTAGATAATAGTACAGTTATTAAGGATATTAGTGTAATACGATAGTAATAGTTGTAGTAGTTATTGTTGGTAGAAGAATGAATACTCATTGAATTACCGAATACTGGAAAATGAATTTCTTCTGGTTCGCTTAGTTCTTCCTCTTTATCATCGACTGAATTCGACATCGTTCGGTATCGCAGAGTGAAATTAACTTTGAATATCGCTTCAGCAACACCGCCCGGTGATGATACAATGAAATAAAATGTACGTGGCACACGTTCATGCATATGGACGTACGTTAATCGGGCTTCTTTACAAAATGGTGTCGGAAGATCCTATTTCGGAATGAAGATGAAAAATTTACAAAAAAAAATTAAAAACGAGTAAAATAAAATAGAAGTTGGAATGGATAAATTCTGGATTGTTTGGTCAAATTCAAAACTTACCGATACGCCATAAGCAAATACAGTGCTGCCATATTGATTGCCGGGTGTATAAACGCGATCACCATGCAACCAGCGTGCTGCATATGCTGGTGGATTGGCACAAAATTCAACAGTCAAGTGTAATGGTGAACCAGGATATGCAATCGGTGTTGAATTTCTAGCTGAAACTGTCGGTTGACCTGTGAAATATAAAAAAAAAAACGAATAACATGAATAATGAGAATACGAAAAATGTAATCAGTTAAAAGTCAATTAAAACATAATTCTTAAGCTATTGGAATAGTAATGCTCTTTTTTGTTTTTGAAAAATTCTATTACTAAAGTAGTAAACTGCTCTTATCAGCAATTTTTTTTTAACTTTGATCTTTGTTTACTCTTTTATCTCCATCATGTAGTAGAGTAGAACATTAAACATGCTCAAGTTTACAAGGTATACAAGCAAAAGGTAAAAAAATGTACTCTTTCTTCAGGAAACTAATTATTTCACCTAATTTTACAAGTAGCAAACAATTTTAAAATGAAATCTAGGTTATTAAGGCTAAAGAATTGCAGGATAAAAGTTGAAATTATATTTTTCACATTTCCACGTTTTTTTTTTTGTATTTCTAGTTAAAAGATCTAAAGAAAAACTGCATAAAATTACATCCTTTTTAATCGTCATATAGATGAGTGTACATACACCTACCACCCTATTGCTTAGGTGAGCAATGATATTCTCATCCTTCTCTTTAACATTTATATTATTTAAATATTTTTTTGATTTATACGATTATGTACAAGAGCACAAAAAAAAAATTAAATTAATTAGAAATCCTTAATGTATCTATCCTCAAAGTATCTACTGTTCATATACTATCTAAGGTACATAGTTTCTCTAATTATTCAACAGTTTTTAATGCTCCGATGTGATGTGTACAATGAAAACGACATCACAAAACATTTCAACATCCGAAATAAAACGGAATAGTGTACGAAAGGAAGAAAAGAAGAAAGCGTTTTTTTTTTTACTGCGGATCAAACAAAAGATGAAACAATTTTTTAGTTGAGAAAATATCAGGCAAAAGAAAAAAAAAACAATTTTCTTTTGCTACTGTTATGAGAGCAATTGAAAATTTTTGTTTGTGTAGGCAAAAACGATCCTTTTTTATACCAACTATATGTGTACTTGTTGCAAAAAAATAAATTCTTTCTGAATGCAATTTTTTTTGTTTTTTTTTTTTGCTGTTCCTGTTTCATTTCTTTTTCGTGATGCAAAAAGTTTTTAATCTTTTTCAAATTAGAATCGTAATACAGTATCCTACCTATACTCTTATACGTATATAATATTTAATATGGCGAGAGAAGGAAGATTGGTGTATGATTGCACCATAAAATGTTTACAACAAATATTCTGTCAATTATGCTGCTATACAGAACCACTATACCCACTAATATAGAATACCACTATTACTACACATCAATATATGTAGAAAGGAAGAAAAAAAGTAGAAGCAAAAAGTATTATTATGAGCACGATGATGATGATGATGATGATGGTAGTACACATTGGAATGTAAAACATTCAACTGAATTAATATAGAATAGAAAATACATATATATTTTTCGTCCTTTCAGTGTTTTTTTTTCTGACTTATTCAAAGAAAAATGATTTCATTTAGTTTTTTCCTTGTAATATATATTTTTTTTTTGAATCTTTTTGTATTCTTTGTGTATGTAGAACCAGGTAAAATTAATTTAGAATTTTGTATCTAGTGTTTTGTTCCAATTTGTTTGTATACTTTCTCATTTCGTCCTTAATTCAACTACGTACTACTACGAAACGTTACATACTTGTATATTTAAAGCAATTTTAAATTTACGAAAATATAAAAATACTTTTCTCCTTATTTTTTTTTTATTTTTTATTTTTAGAAAAAGAAAATTATGTTCGTATCGTAAGTATGTATATCTGAATTTTGATTACGATGTCGAAGAATTTTTTATTTTTACTTTTTAATTTAGATGAGTACTGTTCCAGCAATTTTTCTGCTGAATTTTATAAAACTTTTGAAATAAAAAAAAGCGAATAAGAGAATGAAAAATGAAAATTGAAAATGAAGAGTTGTATTCTCGTTTTATTTATAAAAGTTTATATCGTTTTCATTTTTCATTTCAAGTTTTTTGTCATTTAATTTATTTTCAAATTCTGTTCTGTTTCATTTGTTCATTAAGAAATAATAAAATACAGAACAGATACAAAAATAAAATGAAACACAAAAATGTAAAATGAAAAAGTTGATTTTATATTGAAATGTCTCTTTCTCTCTCTTGTTCTTTTTCTACTCATTCATTAAATCGTTCAAATTCGAGTAATATTTTTGCGCAATGCGTACACACCTTAATATTAACAATTATTATTTATTGTTCCATTCACTATTTCCATTCCTACTCAGTCTATTCTCATTCAGTGTCACACATTCATTCATTCACATTTTTTCTCTATCTGAATGTACACCCATCTAGATTTCTACTATGGATCCTTACCTATCGTACGAGTACATACGAATATATCTACTCGCGTACAACAAAATATAATCATTTTCACATAATTTTTATTTAATTATAATTCATGCATGAATTTTTTGTTTAACGAACCGAATTCAAATTTTCTTAACGGTGTGCGTTCTTTACCTCCTTCATAATACACACTCGTAAATGTTCTATTTATTTATTTTTTTCGTTATTTTCCATAAAATTTTTTCTTCTGTTTCATTTAAATTTCAATTTTATTTTCAACTTTTTTTTTTTTTGTTTTTTATATTTATTTGTCCCTACACGTTGATTCAAAAAAAAAAAAAAATTCTACGCATACATGTATCCACATATTACATACATGCACAACATACAGAGAAACGACATTCAAATTAAATTATCATCGCAATAATTTTTCATAATTTTCATATATTTTTCTTTTCCTTTCCATGATTGTTTTATTTTTTTTTTCTTCTTGTATTCCACGCTTCATTTCCGTTTTTTTCTTTCATCGTTTTCTTCATTTATTTGACAACAAACACAACGACAATAAGATGTAGAGGAATTTATTGTTTTGCTTGAGAGGACAACAACAACAGCATAACAACACAAAACTATGTATAGTGTAGAAACTGCTGAAAACTAGGAAAATGCTTAGAGAATTTAATTAAATCGAATGAAATAAAATGTGCATTCATACATGAAATACATACTTAGTATTTTCAAGATTTAAGCAGAAAAATTCAAGAAAAAAAAAATATTTCCACTTCCTTTTTTCTTACTTTTTCTCGAGGATTTTATTATTTTTTTAGTTTATCGTTTCGTGTTTCTTCTTAATAATTTGTTCTGTTTCCTGTTAGTTAGAAATGCATAAGAAAAATTATTCTGATAATATAAATTTTAATTTTCAATTCACAAACATTCTTACACGCAGACTTTATTCGGATTGAAGCCAGAGAAAATAGAAAGATACGAAAAGTAGGTGTAGGCAAGGAAAAATGAAATGAGAAAATTAAAAATAAATTTACCGATTAAAATTTGACGAAAATACGCTGTTCTACGCTATACATACTGCTCGTATAATGTAGCTAATATTCGTACTTACGACAGATGAATAATTAATGAAACCTCAACGAGCAGCATTAAAATTTAACGGAAATAGTCTGATAATGAATATGATGATATGATAGTATACGATTATGTGTATGTGAATATGTTCTTTTAAAGGAGTATATTTCTCACATAATATTTTTGTTGTTTTGTTTTGTTCTTTTCCATTCTATACCTTTGTAGGAATTTTAAAACTTATTTTTTTTCAGTATTTTGAACATCCGTTTTTTGCAATATGTTCTCGATAATATATAGTAGTATATAAGAACATACTATACGATTTTCATAAAATAAAATATTTATAAAATTCAAATATTCATAAACAACAAAAACACTCACACACAAACACTTTAAATTAGTTTTCCTGCTTCTTACGCTCTTATGCTCGCATGTATACTATTCTATCAGCCCCTTTTGCATCGCTCTTTTTGTATTTGATATGCTTCTTGGGTTAATTTAGCGATATCTTACGGATGCATTATGAATTTGTGCAAAATTTTCTTTCTAATTCGATATCATGCATGATTCTTGGTAATTATTTCACAGGGACTTTCTGATTATTCCTATTTTCCTCATTTTTGGGAAATCTTTAATTCGTATACAAAATTTCTGTACACATTCTGTGAAAATTCTTGAACAAAATTCTTGTCTAAAATGAACGACAATTTGGAATCACCTTGTACTATATTTAATTTTCACTCAAAATCAACGGATGGTTTAATGTTGAATTTTGTATGCATGTAAGAGTATGCATATTTCAAAAATTTCGAACACAAACTATGAATTTATGCAAAAAGGATTAAGTGTACAAGAATATTACAATTTAAGTAGAAGCTCGAATATAGCATAATGCACATAAATAGGAGAGATAGTAACATCTGCATAATTTTTCACAAAAATATACAAGGCAGAAACCAAAAAAACTTAAAAGAAAAACAAATGAATGAGAAAAAGTAGAACGAAGAATACAAAACCAAAAACTTGGTTTGAATTTCTTTCTTGTATCTAAAAGTACATCGATTATACATGAATATTATATGTACACTCGTGTATGTACGAGCATAGATATTTTATATTTTTTCCAATAAACAAAATAATAAGAAAATGAACTTTTTTTTGTTCAAGAAATTTTCTATCTAAGATTCTTATAAAACATATGTCGGATGTAGCTATATGCACCAAATTTTTATCCTTACAAAATATTCATGAACCATATATGTAGTATAAATGATGGTAAGACGATGAGAATATGATGATGATGGTGATCAGTAGTCTCTATGGTTTATTAAAAGAACGAAAATTTCACTTCTGTAAATCGGTATCGATATTGGTATTAAATGCAACGAGAATAGTTATTGAACAGACCACTTAGTAAACTAGGGTACATAAAATATTTAATATCGAAAAAAAATCGAAACATAGAATGGATAACTGAATGTGTATCCTGAGAAAATTTAATGTTAAGAAAATTTTCTGAGAAATTTCAATAATATAGTACCAGAATAATACACTGTAGCATTAAATATTTATACTGTACATCCAAACTATAAAAATTATAAGAAAAAACTGAATGATTTGGGTAAATATTTTGTAGGATTATTGAAAAAATATTGGAAGAATTTCTCTCAGAACAAGTGATCAAATCCAAATTTTCTCTCAAATCTGCCCCTTATTATTTTTTTTTTTAAGAAAATTCTGCCAAAACATTTTAAATTAATTAATGAATGAAATTTTCAAGTAAAATTAATTCACATCATCCTTAAAGGATTAATTTAAAAGTCTTCAGAAAATACAATTATTAAATAATGCAAATCACTTATTCACTGTCTCTGTTTTTATCTTCAGTAATCTCTTCCCGTATCCTGTATTTTGCATGTCATTAAAAAATTATCATTTTTTTTTCCAATATGATAACATAATGATAATAATATTTACAAAGTAATATTCAATATGGGGGAAAAAAAATTAAAATGGAAATGAAAATTTGTTAATAATCCTTTTTCAGTAGCAATACAACAGTAAGCGAGAAACAGAGTCTTCAGAAACATTAGTCGCTGTAATAAAAATTGTGACAAAATACAAAATATATTCGTGTATATAAGAACTCCTCTACACAAGGAAAACAAAGTAAGAGAGAAAAATGATAAATTTTTAAACCACAAATTTCTTCCTATCTATTGGAAAATATTTGAACATTTGCATGGGTATATGTATGTCTAAGACTCTGAGAACATAAAATACAAGTTACATACATCTAAAAAGCACAATAAAGTATTTACACCAGGAGTAGGTATATACGATTTCTTTTTCTTGTAAAAGATTTAACTTGTTCAAAAAGTAGAAACAGGATAGAAAATTCTTTAACACTTTCAATTTTTTTTTTCAGTTTTTACAGTTATGAAACGTACATCTAAGTAAGTACATGTCACTAAAAATTCACAAAAATCTGTAAATATGTAGATAGCTAGTACTCGTAAGTGTATAACTGAACTTAACATGTAGATACATTACCTCATCTCATCATATAGATACAAACGACTATATACATAACGTACATTACATATTATGAGAAAAACATGAATAAATGGGTTGATTCGTAAATGAAAAAAAGAAAAGTGTCACATACACACACGATATGAACAAAACAAAAAAAAAAACAAAAAAAAAGTTTCCACAATTTATTTTCCTAGAATTTTTCATTCATATTTTTTTTTCTTTTTTCATGTCAATGTAAAATTGTTACGATTACAAATTCTGATAAGAGGGTGTAAGTATAACACTTTAAGAACGACAACTAAAATGAAGGAAAAATGTAAAAAATGAACGAAAAATAAAAAAAAAAAATGAAAATGTAAATGAAAATACATTACATTACATATAGCAGAATAATAAGAAAATAAGAAGAACGAAAAGTAAAAAAAAAGGAAACGATGTGTGTAGCATGTGTGTAGTGAACTATATGTTCACACATATGTATACACTTCTATATATGTAGATGTAGGTTAGGAAGGATCTGGTATACTTCATGTGGTACATAGTACAACTCATTTTCTTTTCTTTTTTTTTTTAATTTTAAAGAAAAAATGTCAGTAATACAACATGAAATTTGAATATACATGAGATGATATGATGATGATAAGGATCCAAGAACATGAACCAAGGTTATGAAGAATAAGAAGAAGAAAACGACGAAGAATAAGAGGAAAACATTTTTTTTTCCTAACTGAAAATGAAACAAAAACTACAAGGACTATGCTGATGATGATGAAGATGAAGATGGTAATGATGATGAGAATGACATAATATATGGTTTTGTACGTTTACGTAATAAAACACAACCCATAACATTCTTTCAACGTGTACAATAGTTAACATTTTGTGTAAATGTGTAAATTGCATTGCTTATAGGTATGTTATATATATACCGATGTGCTTGTTTGTAATGAAATGAGGGCACAAATAAAATTTTCGAAATAATTTTGTGGTTGGCTGCTGTTAGTCAGGATAATAGAGATGATGAGAAAATTTTTATGTGTATCACATTTACATATTAATAAATACAACATTTTAAACAACAAAATAACATGATTATTTACACATGTGTGTAAGATTATGTGCGATATTTTAAGACACATTTAAGATTCAAATTCAAATTGAAATGAAAAAATAAAACTGAAAGACACCAACCGCTAAAAATTGAAATGAAAATTTGTTCACTTTTCGGCGGACATCATATTATGACTTTTCGTTGTTTTATTTTTCGTTTTTTTATCAATACTTTTCCAAAGCAGATAATAATCGCACGCACATGTGGATAGTAAAAGAAGAGCATCAATAATTATGTGCCAAATTTTACTGTTCGCACTCATTCAATTTTGATTACACAACGTATGTGGTGCCATATGGGTTGAAATGACATGAAATAACAAAAAAAATTTTAATAATTGAAAATTTTCCTGGTAATTTTGGAGAGCAGTTCAATTTAATCGTTTACATTATAAAAATTTATGTGCATGATTCCAAACAATGTTCGTGGAAAACAAATTTTCCATAAAATGCAATTGAATATTTTAAATATAAATTTGAAATAATTCAAATCTAGTGGTGAATCGTTCCAGACAGAAGCATGTAGTGTGTGATCCTTTTACATTGCAGACATCTTCTTTTCACTTCGTTTTGCAACCTTTTGAACTCGATTTAAACACTAAATAGACGAAAAACTAACTTCCAACCAACTAAATACGTTATTATGTACATTGGTTAGTAAGGTAAAATCACGACTACCATTACCACTATCATCTCCCATATATTGGCTTGATACGTTGACAGCATATGGTAATGACACATTTATGAAAGTTTTTCGCATAATATCTTATTATGTACCATGTATGTAGCTACTTGCTACATGATGATTTTAATAGTGAAAATGTGGTTTACGGATACGATTACAATACAATACACCAGCACCACCATATATCGTAGTTATTAGACGTTATACCAAGGGCTTCACTAAATGATGTGTTGGTAAAATGAAATTCTTTAAAATATCTAATTGAAACGTGACTACAGCATTAATGGTACAGTATGAAAATTCGATAAGGAGGTAATTGAAATGTCGTGAGATCCTTTATTCTATGTTTCCAGAATCAATTATTAAAATTGACAAAATGTTGGCTCTTCTATAGAAAAACTTGCTGGATTTTGAAGTAAAATTAACAAATTTTTTAGTTGTTTTGAATCGGCTGAATGAGAAATTTGTCACATCACAATTTCTAGAAGACCAAAACCATAACAAATATTTCATGTCAAAAATAAATTTTTCATGAAAATGAAATGCAATGCATCAAAATTTAATGAACATTGGAGGAAAAAGAAAATGGAAAATGGTAAAGCAAAAACCACAAATTCGAGAGGAAAATAACAACTAAGTAATGAAAACAATTTTAAATGTCCTCTGCTAAAGCAAGAACCGAATAAAAAAACATTAGAAGAAAATTCATCAATAATAAATTTTAAATATTCATGATCTTTTGACTTGTAAGGCAGCAAGAAGGAGTGTAGAATACATTCCTATGAATAGAAAAATTTAAAATGCATGACTGTGACACCCTTTTCAAGTACAAGCCAACATCATATTTTCCGGGAGAATGAAAATGCTCCTTCTCCTTATGGGCTTCGATACTTAAAAATGAAAATGTTTCAACTTAACACAGAACATCAGCAACAGAAATGAAAACAAGTGGTGGAGAATAAAAGTTCCACACACAAAAAAAAAAAAAAATCAAGTAAAAGAAGAAAAAATAGAAAAATACCAGATGTATCAGTTTACGAGCATGTCCTGTTTTCAAATATTATTATAATTTTTCCTGTTATTATTATGATGATGACTGTTTTCTCATTTTTTTTTCATCCTTTCATAAATAAAATTTTAATCAAAATTTGAAAAAACAGACCGATACACATACAAGTGAAAATGAAATACAAAAATAATAAGCTCTGTACTTAAGTGACTCCCTCAAAAGACATGAAATGAAAAAAAAATGAAAAAAAAACCAATGAAAAAAGTCATAAACACCCTTTTATTGTTGTTAAATCCTTATAAAGAGGAATAATAAAAAAAGAAGAAAATTTGTACATTTTATGAGTGCACATTTGAAAGAAGACGCTTATCACACAGAAGGGCAATTGGTATACACTTAGATACGGTAGTGAAGTGATATTCGACTTTTACCTCATCTTCCTTTTTACGTCACAAAAAAAAAAACGAATCACATACAATCACATTTTGATCTGTTATTCTGTTATTTTTTATTCGCTAGATTATGGAGAGAAATTATTCGTAAAACCACGAAGGTTAACTCTAGTAGGTTTGATGAATTTTCTACAGCGATGTCAAAAGAAAATAAGGCATAAAGGCCTAAATTCAAAGTAAAGAGGCAGAAAATAAAAAGGAACAAATCAGGGTGATGTTTATTATGACAAGAATCTGTACGTGAAAAAATGAACCAAGTTTTTTTAAGTGTAGTTAGGGCAAAGAAGAAAAATGCTAAAATAAACTAACCAACCACTGCATCATCATCAATATGGAGACCATAACATAAATATAGAAAACAGAAAATGTTCCTTTTATTAAATTCAACAAATTTAAAAATAAATAAAAATGTTTTTTCATATTTTTATCCTTTTTATAATAGACAAAAATTATTATTATTTTTTTGATATTATCTGTAAAAATGAAATCCCTTTCTTCAGTATAATAACGTCATCATTCTGTAAGCAACATCAAAAATATAATTTTTATTTATCAAAAATTTTAAGGATACAAAAATATTATTTATCACAAAATCGCAAAGAAAAAATAAAGAATAAAATGGCACAAATAAAATATATTTGTTCTACGATTTTCAAGGATTAAGAATAATTCACAACAAAAAAAAATGCAAATGGAATTTGTTTATGAAGTGTAACGATAGAAAATTATTTTTTAAAAAAGCATTATTTGCCTTTATCATCTCTCGCTCCTTTGAGTTCTACACAAACAAAAAAATTGTTTTCCAATTTCATTTCATTATAAAAATTCAGTAATTTTTTTTTTTAAATTTATTTTTATGATCCTTCAGACTTTACTAGAAAATAATTGAACCGAATATGAAAATATTTTTCTTTCGAGAGAGAAAAAAAATATATTCAAAAATAGCAAAAAACAAATAAAAAGTTATTGCACATCATAAGTTCAATAGAGATAATGTCTTTATTTTCAATTAAAGGATCAAAAACATTTTCAAATATACACATTTTTTTTTCAATTGTCCAATTTAAATTTTATGTAGGATTTTTATTGGCAATTTTTCTCGTGTTGTTTTCTTTTATTTGAATGATAGCAAATGTCTGAATATATCAATTTTTCTCTTTATGTTGCTAAGTCCTTCAACAATTTGAATGTATAGTACAAAACATAATGATTTGCAAAAATAAGTAAAATCGTTCTACAGTCAGTTATTCATGCGAAATTAGTTAAGCTGAAGAGCTATTTATAATTTTACGTAAATTGAATATTACGTCCTTAAGAATCAGTTTTTATTTATTTTTTGAATTTTTGAAAGGACGTAAAATTTTCTGCATTGAATGTAATAGAAAGGCATTTAAATGCAATTTAACATAAATTGGACACTCAAATTTCTAAATTTCAAAGATCCTACATTCTAGACAAGTTTCTAAACATTCTTCCATGTTTTTTAAAAAAAAAAAATCTTTATTATGAAAAAAAAAAAACCAAAATATAATTTCTAATCGTTGTGATTCAATTTTTCATTTCTATGCTCGTAACTATCTATCCTTTCATTCCTATCTACTTAAATTGTGAGTTTAATCCAAATATCATTAATTTTATTGGTATCCCATCCAATCGTTATATTCTCATTCTTTATGATATTCAAGTGCAAGTACAAAACAGAGTAAAATTTTAAACACAACTTTTTTTAAATAGTTCCTTTTTTTGCTTAGAGAGTCCAAATGAAATTTTAGAAATAAATTAGGTAAATTATACTTTAGTTCTCCAATTTGATAAAACATTTCATAAAGACCAAAAGAAATGAAAAGCAAAAAAAAATACAAGAAAATAATTCTACTATCCACCTACATTTCTAAACTCACTTCCTTACATCCATGTGCTTTAAGAACTAAAATAATGTCGTGCATGTGATAATATGAAATAAAGGAACTTTATTGATTATATTATTATGACAGAAAAATACGTTACGTTCGTTTTATTTTTTCAGTTATTTTCCTTTCTTCAATTTTTGCTGGAGAAGTTGAAATAATTCTCTTGGGTCTAACTAGGCGAAAATTTTCATTTCAAATAACCGAAAATATCCTAGCATTTAACAATCATCCAACAGTGAAGTAATAGTAGAGCAGATAAACGAACAACTTTTATAAAAGTGCAAGAAACACACTTAGATCAACACTTGCTAACACGAATACAGACTTGCAGGTAGGTAGGTAACCTGATACGACATTCAGGTACATGTGTATAAATGTATAGAAAAATTTTATGCAATTTCATTGATACATGAATAGTGCCCGCGTGTATTTTGTTTCAAACTTTTCTTGGTTCACGTTTTCATCAGTTCTACAGTATGTATCATCGTTCTCTCATTCAGTATATATTCCATCTCAAATGAGTTTGTGAATGTGTGAGAAGAGACAGATGGGTACATACATGAAATTGTAAATAGTAAACGTTTCGGTTATAAAGTTTTGGAAATTTTTGAATGAAGTTTTGTTAACAACAGTGAAGAAAAAATTAACCGAATGAGTGGAAAGAGAAGAGAACAGAGATTTGATGATGAAAATATAATGATGATGATGATACGTATTATATAATAAATATATAGATTACTAGTATATACGAAAGTAACAAAAATACTAGAAAATGGTGTAGAAAAGGTAAACAATTAAAACTTTGCTCGTGACTTTGTACGGATCTCTAACATTTCTCCTGTTTCTCTTCTTCATTTTCGTTTTAAAATTTATGTTTCGTTGTGCTTTTCAAAAAAGTATAAAAAAGAAAAACAAAAACCTAAAACCAAACAATGAAAAGGTGGAAAACTTTTGAATTGGCTCGATTCCTAGTCGAAAAATTTTTTAGAAATAATTTTACTGTCGACACCATTAATCAAATGAAAAACGTTTTATCCATGCAAACTTTGTTGCATCCGTATACAGTTATGTAGCTAATTTCATTCAACTTTTATCATAATTTTTATTTTATTGCTCATATCCTTTGTGTATTTTTATATTGTTGTTTTGCTTTAACATACTTAACACTGCTATAGGATGCTTTGTAATTATTTTGATGTGGATTTTCAGTTCATCAAAGGCATCCCAAAGGGAATCGAAACAAAAGTACACACAAAATTATAAAGAAAAATTGAAAATTTTCTTCTTCAGTTTTCCGTCAATCTTATTTTTTTTTTTATGTGAATTTTTATTATTTTTCGTGTTTATTTGTAGTTGCTGTTTGTAATTGCAAAAATCTAATTTGTCTCATCAAATGAAAATTATTTTCTTTCATATCCCTTTGGGTTTATTTTTGAATTAAGCAAGAAAATGTTTGGGTTCTTCATTTTGTCATTAATCTTCTTGTAGATTTTCCATTTTTTTTTGTCCAATCAGAATTTTGAAAATTTGAAGCGTACAATTGGAAAATTTGAATGGCAGACCATTTCATTGGTAGGAAATCTAATTAAATGAGTTTATCATTTTGAATCTATTTTCGATTCGTAACCAAAATTTTCAAATTTTCTATGTACTTTCTTTGTAACTCGAAAGAAAAATCACAAAAAAGATCAGATGAATCTTGAAAACAAAATTCACATAAACTAAAGAATCAATAAACAAGCTATCATCATAGTCCGATGTATTCTCTAACCTCAAAATTTAGAATACAAAATATATTTGTACGTAAGTAACATAGAATTTGGGATGTATGTTTTTTATTACTTCTGAAAAGGACAAAACCATGTCTATGCTGTTTCTACTACTGATGATGATGATAATAACGATGAGGATGATAACTGATATAAAGGTATAGAAAAAAAATTATTTACCATTCTAGGTACGTTTTGCAAATTGAACCCTTACGTTCAGAATTTATAATCAAATACGTATATGGAAGCAAAAAAAAAATACTGAAAATCCAGATGATCTCAATGGAATGAAATTTAGCCGAAAAGAAAAAAAAAATGTATTTTGGACTACAACATATGTCCAAATGAAAAATGTTCCCAATATTTTTTGTTACATGCCCTCCCCACACAAAATACAAATAGAAGAAATGAACAATATCTCTCATTCTTTTGCTCGATTTCCACAAGGATATTACAGACCCGACCGACCAATCGACCAGCCAATGTTATGCATTTAAGTTGTCTAATTACATTTCAAATAAGTATCCAGAGGGTAGTTTTACATCTCTCTAATACCCACATACATTTTATCAGTTTATGTTTGCTGAATTATAATTTTATTGGGTACAAGGGACACCTGTTCATTTTTCGATTTCACTCTGTTTAGAATTTTGCTCGCTATAGATTTGCTAAATTTATTTAACCTCCTCTATTACAAAATAACAAAAAATAAAATAAAAAACCGACTGTGATTTTTAGGAAGGAAAATGACTTTATTTTGAAAAATTATTATCGAAAGACCTTTTATTTCTCCAATTACTTTCAAAAATAAAAATTTTCAAGGCTCAGAGACATATTAAACTTTAATTGGATATCGAGATATAAAACTTTTATAATTTTTGATTAAAAATTTCCCTAATTTTCTCAAATAAATTGAGGCAACAAACATTACGTTCTTAAAAAAATTCATAGAAGAGTGAATGTTAAACATCCTAGACTAGAGGAAATTAAAATTAAATTAGATTTTTTTTTTTCAAATTTGACACTTTTCTTTTATTCTGATTTTCGAAAAATCATTTTCTATCTATGGATTTAAACTAAACTACGAAAAATATGATTGATTCAATAAAAATACATTTTCTAGAAGCAATAACAAATTTGAGACGTACCAATAGGAAAACTTCAAATAATCCACTCCCACCTACGCACATAATATCTCTAGAAAGAAAATCATTTTGAAGTTGATCAGTCTCCGACTGAAGCCAATTCCACACAATTTCTCTAAAAATTCACATATGTATTTCATGAATGTAGATACAACGAATCCTATTCTATCCTTCTTACAAATTTTATACAACTATTCTGAAAGATAATTGGCGACAAAACGAAAATAAGGAAAAATCGAACTATAATTGAAATTCCTTTTAATCTACAGTGTCAAGAAATGTTTCATTTGTAGGGTATCAGGCAGACAGCCAGGCAATCATAGCTATACACCATTCGAACAAAACGGAAGGATCGGGCAAATAATGTCGCAAAAGTGAAAAGTATTCCGACATTGATCTTATGTGTGCACACGAGTATGTAATAAGAAAATTGCATTTCAAAGATTGGATAGAAAAATTGTTTAAAAAAAGAATATAAGTAATGAAGAAGAATAAAATGAAAAGACGAACAAGCTGTGAAAAAAAAAATTTACACCACCAAATTCAAGTTAAGGATATCTAACTTTTTGTTTGAGTTGCCATTGCCTGCATCTGTTTTGTATACAAACTGACTGGCGGGAGCATCTTTGCATCTCTATATAGAATATCTGCTCACTCAGTTTTGCATATATGTATGTACATAAATATGAATGAGATTTAATTCAAATTCTAAAGAGGATTGAACCAACATTTTTAATGGGCGAATAGGAGGAATATCTATCTTATTTCCCTTCCAGGGTATTTTATTTTTATATTTCTGTAATTTTTTTTTTGCGTCATTTTTCATCGATTTAATTTCAAGTAAAAAAACTTTTGACATCTTTCTCAATTGATTCAATATCGTCTTCTATAAATGTAGCACTTCTGCTCTAAACAGTGATACACAAGGAAAAATAATTCTTTTTCTTACTTATAATATTTTTTCTTCGTACACACAACTACATTATGTGAATTTATAACTACATATGTGTTTATACATTTTTTAAGTTTTCACTCTCTATTTTTGAGGTGGAAATTTATAAATTGAAGAAAAGTGAAGAGAATAAGAACATAAATTTAGTAAGAAAAAAATTAAAAGAACATTGTTTTTTTTTTTTAAAAAAAGCAACACAACAAGGATGTATGTAATCAGGATAACTATGAGAAACAAATACAAAAAAAAAAACAATAAAAATATTTCAAAGAATATTTCTTTGGAATAAAAATTCGATTGAATGAAATCGACATTATGTACACGAGTACGAGTGTATGTACAATGATGGAATACAGTCGATGATGATATTTTGTCTAAGTCTGAGGATAAAATCTTTAAATATTCCAAAATAAGGAAAATAAAAAGAAATGAAAAGAAGGAAAAGTGTAGCAATAATACACAGGCAGGCAGAAAGGCAGGTACGTCTACGTACATATGACAGGATGATAGAGTCTATCATTCACATATATGTATGTGTACAATAATAAAAATCAAACAGCCATCAAACTATACTATACACACTTTCGTGTCTGTATATCTGTATTCGTATGAGGATGATATCAAAGCTATTTATGTACATGAAAGTATACTCAAATAATCGGAACAATAATTTATTCCCGGCATTTATAACGCCAAAAAAAAAATAAATATCGTATGTGCATATAAATTGAAATTTTTCCGTTGTTTTTCCTTTTTATGCTTTTCGTTTTGTAATTTTTTTTTTCATTTTTCGTTTCAAAACTATTCAATTTATTCCACATTTTTTAGTTCGCTTTTGATATTTTTTTTTTTTTTGGTGTAATTTAAATTTAAACGAGAAATTCACTCGAGTAACACATCAAATTTTGTGTTTTGTATATAGTATTTCTTCTCATTTTTTTTTCTTTCCTTTTTTTTTGTTTTTGCACATTTTGTTTAAAAGAGGATTTTCTGAAGAACAGAATCAAAAGTGTGAAATAAGAAAATTCAAATTGAATAAAGTTTCAATATTGTTATTTCACGTTTGAATAGTAACAATTTTTTTTTTTCATAAAAAGGACATCATTAAAAGCTACATAAGTTTATCTTTCAAAATAAAAAAAAATTAGAAGAAATTAGAAAAGGAAATTTATTCTATGAAAATTATATTTTCGAATTTGTCTTATTGTGATCCAGAAAAATTTAAATAAGTTTGAGATATTATGTATAGATACTATGTATGTAATCAGCAAACTTATTGCACAAACAAATTTTGAATAATTCAAATATTAATTTACATTTCATTCTCTCCTCTATAACTTGGCATTCATAAATCGAACTTTATACATTTTGTACAATTTTCAAATAAAAAAATATGTTTATTGAGAAGAAAAAAAAAACAAAAAAAATTCTTGTTTCAATAAACGAAAAATGACATAAAATTTTACAGTTTTTACATACAGCACATAAAAATATTCATTTACACATTTTTTTTTTTTAAGGGATTTCAGGGAACGAGTAAAAAAATATGTGATAACGACACACACATTGAATTTAATGATTTGAAAATGAAAATATAAATTTTATTGATTTTTAGCTGAAAAACAACGATCCTACCGAAAAGAAATTTCATAAATTTTCGATTTTTACATCAGAACGAAAAACAGAACAAAAAGAAGAAAAAATGTCTACCATAAACAAGAACTGCTTGTATGCACGTTGTTTGTTTTGGTAACTGTGGATGTTTATGACAAAAATTATGTTTCCGTTCATTGTGTTTTTTTTTTTCATTTATTTTTTGTGTGTGTATGTAATCATCATTATCACCATCATATGGGAAAATTTTGTTTTTCATAAACAGAGAACACATTATTTTTTTGTTATTCGCTGAATATGAAAAATATAAAAAAGGAATCAACTGTCTTTTATTTTTGTTTTCTACAAAGTTACGAGAAAAAAAAACACAGAAAAAAATGTTTTGCAAAATAAAATGAAAGAAAAAAATATTTTAAAGTTATGCTCGACATTCAATACATCTGCACCGCGGGCCGTTTATTACTATACAAAGTTAGTTCGAAAATTTGAAAAAGAAAAAAAAAACTCCAATCCACATATGAAAATATAGAAATGCAGAAGGAAGAAAAGACGAAAAAACTCTAGTCAGTGGCATCATCACTAGGTTCTCCTATATTTATTTGTTCTTTTTTCTTGTTTTTTTTTATTGTTTTCCAAAAGTAAGAAGAACGGAAAAAAAAATCATAAAAAATATTGTAACTTGTATCCTTGAATATGTGCGTATATACACAGGATATATGGATTTTAGTCAATGTAGATATGAGAATAACAATTTAAAATGAAAATAAAGGCCAAATGTTGCAGAAAACTATAAAAGAGTACAGACAAAATGAAAAACAAAAAAAATACAAAAAAAAAAATTATGCGAAATACAAAAAATCAAGTAAAAAAAAGGATAAAATCGAGAGTAACAGTTTACAGTGGGTAGCAAAGGCATTATCCACGTACACATATGTAACAAATGTGAGTCATATATATTTTAAGGAAATATGAAGTTTTGTATTGTAAAATATCGTACAAATCAAAATAAAAAAGAAAATAAATAAATTTAAGGATACTCATACGTATACGTATCTAGGTACGTATAGTTTGTTGCCTTACTTCTTACTGTGAAAAAATAAAATCCAGGCGAGAATATGACTGATATCATCACTTGGTGGCACCAAATCATAAGAATAAGTTTCCAAAAATAAGAGAAAAAGAAAACCAAGAATAATACTGAAAGATAAAGGATATTTTATCGAAATTTTTTTCGTTGTTGTTGCTAATTTGCTTGTATATAAATTTATTTCCTTTTTTTTCCGATTCCTTAAATATGGTACCAAAGATATAAAAAATAGCTGAACTAAGAATATTTTGTATTCACCCATTCTGCTGCCTAGTCCTTATTCGGTTTTTTTCTCAGCATTTCAGTACAGAATAAAAAAATATTCGAAATGATGCCATATATGTCTGTGTGAATTGTTTAGACTATGTGTTTAATATATGCGGGTGACTAGGCACAAAATATCTTTGGCAAAAAAAAAAAAAAATCTAAACAAAAAAAAAGTAAAACTCATACACATTCGGTAGAGTTATAAATTTTTATCACAGCATAAATCATAAAATGGGAATCTGATCCAATATTTTGTCGGCCATTTGTTCTGAATCGAACCGAAAATAACATATTAAAATGCTTTGCTTGCTTTTGGCTGGATTCATTTGTCTGCTTTTTGTTCCTTTTTTTTCGTCTTTGAAATATTTTTTATGCTGCTTACAATGCGAATATGGATGGATTCATATGGAATATAATATAGATTAACGCATTATTCTGATGTGAATTTTATGAAGAAAATAGAAAAAAAATGGAAAAACATAAAGGAAAAGGGATAGAAAAAGAAAACAGTGTTTAGAGATTGAGAAAATATACACGAATATTTTCCATATTATTTTTACAGTCCACTGTATTCGTGTAAATTGAATGAATATATGCAGACACCTATTTACGCATATACGAACGTAAGGACAACATTTGATATGAAGGACAATTTTTCATTCTGCGATATTATTTTTACCTTGTTTACTTTTTTCATTTTTACTTAAAAGGACAAGACAGTTAAATTTCGAATGAATTCAAAATCTAGATAGGTACGTATGATAATTTTTTTTTATTTTACTTTGTTTCGGCAAATCCAAAATGGCCAAAATGCATCGTAAATGAAAAAAAAATTTTTCAAATTGGAAACAAAACAATAAAGAAATATTTTTGAAAGGTTTTTAAAAGCAATTTAAATACTACCAATCTAAAATAAATCCGAATAAAAGAGAAATGATCTCTATTAAAGTTTGGAAAATATTGAAGGAGAATTGATTAAATTTTCTGATCTTAACGGTTTCAAATTCAAATGAAACGCATTTTCGAAAATTTATGAGTTAAGATTTTTATTGATTTACTGCATGTGAACTGAAAATATCTCTTTTAGAAATACCGTTTAGATATTTTTAGACATATTTTTTTTATTGTTTATAGTTTTTATAAAATCTATTATTTTCATTCTTATAAAAATGAATGAAAGTTTTAAAATTCTCATATTCAGACGAAAACACGTACGCCAAAAGACTCTGATGGGCCGTGGTGTGGGCTAGGGGAATACAGGTTTACCTGTATCTTCCCTTAAATAAAAATAAAAATAAAAATAAAAAAGATGGATACAGGTTTTTATTTAATTTTTCCTTCATTCTTCTTGTTTTCGTTTTGAATTTTTCTTTTTTCTTTCTTTCTTCAAATTGTTTCTGTAAATAGAAAATTCATTTCAATTTATGATCCTTTAACTAAGTATAAAACCTAAAACTTTGAAACATAATTTACACACGATTGTATACAGATTGTGTAATACTCGAGCAGTCGAATATATCACGTACATAATTGTTTTTTACTACTGTTTCAGTACTATTTACATACGAATATGTACAGCATGTGTATGTATACATTTTGTGAAGTAGAATAAATAAAGTATAAACGCGTATTAACGTACATAGATATTTTTGAATGTTAAATATGTCCTAACTATGCGTGTACCTAGTTCATGTAGTATTTACGATTTTATTCCGTGTACAGCAAGCGCATTTTATTGTCTACACGTGGACGAGAATGTTTTTTCAGATAAGATTTCTAATTCCATTTAATAAGAAGGACTAGAGTAAAATTGAATAAAATTTATTTTTTATTCATAACATTTGAAAATAGCCTTGAAAATTTCATTGCAATTTTAAATGATAGGTATGTACATATATGAGCCTTTCATTTAATTAGCTACAGAAATGTTATAGAATCTTATTCAAAATATATTTACTTCAACAAAACGTCTAATCGTCTAGTAAAAATGAAATGGAAGAGAAAATAAATAAAATACAAATTTTGTTATGAATCCTAATTTGAAAAATACTTTTAAATAATCTAAGAAATTTTGAATCGTTTTCAATTTCAGTAAAATGTCGTTTCGTATCCTAGTATTCTTTATGTTTTCTTCTACATATTATATATTGTATGTTTTTATTGAATAACATGTATTACTTTTGCATTTTAAAATTTCTAATTTTATTATCATAACAGAGAATTTTACGAGTATACTATGTATGCAAAAGTATACGTTTCAGTTTCAGTTCTGTTCAAATTCTGTTTGTTCTTTATCGTGTTCATTTACAAATAATATACAGAATACACATCCTGATGTATTCCAATGTTGTTAGAATAAAAACTATTATCATTATATAATTAACAATTATTGTTTTTCTGCAATCTACCCAATTAATTTGCCCTAGTTTTTTGTTTGTTGTTGCCTTACACAAATTAGAATAGCTGCATACTTTCACGTATGTTTATGTAAATAAAATTAATATTTCATATAATTAAAATCAAAACGATGATGACGATAATATGATGATATTGATGATGATGTTGATGATGATGTTGATAATGAGAAATATTTTATGAAAATGCATTTACATCTGCACATATAAAAATTTACATAAATGCACATGTTCAAATTACAACAACTAAAGATAGATTTTTTCGCTTCTAGCAATACATAATAATAATAATTTTATTTACAAATAATATTATGTATATTTATAACACTTGAATGTAGTTTGCGAAATAAAATAGAAGAAAAATAAAAATATGAATGAATTAAGGATATAAATTAGATGAATTTATGCACGTTTGTTTTAAATGAAAATGATTCAAAAATAATAATAATATTTTCAGCATTTAACTTAATACCACAACACTCGTATTTCATAATTTGCCATGTATAATAACAATTAAAATCTAGTACACTAATAGATTTGTTTATGACGGTATGAATTCATATTTTTGTATAATTACGATTAGATTTTTCGTTTTTATTCTCAATGAAATTATTTAACAAAACAAAACAAAAAAACCCAAAAAAAAAGTCGAAACGGAAATAAACAAAACAATTAGGAAAATGAAAAATGAAAATTCCATTCACGTACATTCCTAGTACTTAATATGTGCATACATTTGTGTTTACATTGAATTTATTACAGATATTACGAATTATATGAGTGTTATTATTATTCTGACGAGTATGTAACATTTTTTTTACGATTTCATACACTCATTCTCATATTCATATATTAATTATTTTATCAAGATTATCATTACGATTATTCCTCTACATGCACATGTATTATTATTATTATTAGATATACTAAAGTTGCCTGACTATGATTAAAATAACGATGACAATGAATATTTTTTGTTTACTTAAACCATCTCACAGCCTCAGCCTCATTCACTAATCAACAAAACAATACGTACACTCTAACACCTAATACTACCATTCATTATTAAAAATCTATTCAATTAACTACCTTATTCCTTACTCATTCTACTTCTAAACAAATTGTTGGGTGGGGTGGGGAAAAGTGAAAATGGTACTACGTACCAAACGTAGATACTACTGTAAATACTACGAATACTGATTAAAGAGAACTGAACTGATTAATGAATGAGGAAAGTACGAGTAGTAATAGCGACATTCACAATTTTCATCCTCCATTTTATTTCATTATTCCGTATTAGTTCTACGTTCTATCGTTCTACTTACCAGAGCCAACCAACTAAACAACTTATTAGAGGGGTAGAGGAAAGTGGAAGTTTACTACTGCGAGCTGCGAATACTGATTAAAGAGAACTGAACTGACTACTCTACGAAGTGAGTGCGAGCAGTAAGTACGACTAGTACGACATATACAATTTTCTTTCTCCATTTTCCCTCACGAAATGGAGGAAATATTTACAACAAAGTGTATGGGTATACTCATTTTATTGTATGCAATATAGCGAACACATAATAATAGTACTAACAGAATAATAATAATGAAGCTTATGACAGCATAAAAATTAATTGGTTTTTTACCTTCAACGATTCTACTACGTAACAATAAATTATCAAAAAATAAATTTGACTTCTAAACGAATTTCGAATGAATCCTAGAGAAATATTTATAAAGAAAGAAAATAGGAAAATTATATTAGTACGTAGTACATTATATTTTCACCCTTTCTACACTAATTTACGTATATGAATGATAAACGAAAGTGAAAAAGTCACGTGCCAGGATACATGATTATTTCAATGAATTTAATTCAAAATTAATATGCAGATACTTGAAAAATGTATACGTGTTCGTTAATATGTATTTGCAACATTTACGCACACAATCAATATACAGAAATTCAGAAGGAAATTTCTGCTGACTACAGAAGAATAGAAGATTTTTCTCAAGTTGATTTATTTTTTGGTAACTTGCAAATTAATTAAACCATCCACAAATTATGTGAGTGAGACCAAATCGAAATTTAAATCAAATATAATAATATCCTTATTTTGCAAGTCACAATTTAAATAAATAATTGGTTATGCGGTTGTGTTTTTTAAAAAAATTATAACTAAGTATTTAAAGTTAAAGGTATTAGGTATTGTCTGTTTTATTTCTGTTCAAATAATAGACATAAAAAAAGGATTCAAGTGGTATCAAAAATTTCTAACAATTTTAAAATTATTTCCAAATTTAAAAATGAGAAAAAATGTTACAAAACAGTTTTCTAATCGAATAGGAGAAATAATCAAAGAAAACAAATTAATTTCTCGTTATTTAACATCACAATATTTGACATTTTTCTATTTATTAACAAACGAAAAGACAGACTGTTTTATAAGGAAAAAATTTCCTTTTTGTGATATCATGAATAAATTATTGCTTTCCGATGTATTACATAATGTAATATTCGCATAAAAATAAAAACAAATTGAAACAAAAAAAAATTTTTCTGTTATTTTCAAAATTTTTATTTCCTTCTACACTTCCGTTTTGAATTCGTCTACGTTTTTCTTCATCAATTTCTTATCTTTTGTTTTTGATTGACAACATATATGTATTTTTGAAGACACATTCAAATCTCTTCTGCGTTGTATGTATTATAAATTTTCAAATAAAATACAAGGATAAGAGACTAAACCAAAAAACAAAAAAAAAACGTTATCCGTCACTCCACCATCTTATGGTATTTTTCATTAAAATTCAATTGAAATGTGATTTGTATTTTTTTTTCTTCTGATTTCTTTTATCTGTCGCATTGTTTTTTCTGTATTTGGTATATCCTCGATGTGTATTAAGGAAATATTTTTTTCTTATCACTTTCTCTCATTCTTAGCAAATAACATTATGATGACAGTATACATATATAGGAATTAAGGATAAGAGTGTTTTTAACTGATGACATTTTTCACATCACATCAACACATGAGCATATTTATACATGAATATATAAAAAAAAAACGAATTTCAAAAATGTAAAAAAAATATTCTGAAAGGAAAAGAAAATGTAAAAGTTAAACCAAAAGAGAACATAAAAAAGGATAATATCAGGATTGTGTGAATGTCAAAGAACTGAATGAATTGAAAATAAAAATTTAAAAAAACTGAAACTGAAAATATAAAAGAAAGCACACTCACATATCCTTCCATTTGGCACCAGAAAATTTTAAAATCTTACATACGTGAATTCCTAAATTATGTAATAAATTATTTACAGATTTGGATAAAATATACCCGAAAATAAGGAAAAAAAGCCAAAAACGGACATAAAACACATGTTTTTTATTTTCTCTCTAATCTAGTTTCATATTCTGTATCTTTTTTTAAAAATTTTTTTGAATTTCCATTTTTTTTTTTAATATTAAAAGGAATTTAAATTTTTCATGAGCTTTTGAATTGTCAAATAAAAAAGGACGAATAATTTATGAGCAATTTCCTATCTAAAATAAATTTAAAACATAAAGTCAAAATTCAAAAACAAACAATGTTGACCATAAAAAATAAATTAAAAATCACACAAGGATAACGTAATTATCCAGAAATTATTAATTTAAACAAATAAATTGGTTCCTTTTGAAAAAAATATATACGAGTATTTTCATTTTTTGTTATCTCTGTATAGAAAGAACATTTTTATTGCCATTTTAATTAGCTGCCATTAATTTTTCACTTATAAAAGTTTCTCATATTCATATTCATACATATATATCCTTGTGTGTGTGTGTATTTTTTTTTTATTTCGATGAAAATTGAATTAAAAACCAAAAAACCATAAAAAAATTAATTCAGACAGAACAGACTATTCAATTATTATTTGTGCAAAAATGAAAAATAAAAATGAATTATCCTGATACTTGCATACGGAAATCACAACTATACATACATAATATTATGTACTAGAGGATACAGTATAATATTTTATTACTTTGTTTTTGTGTTTAAATGGCTTTTTAACTCATCAAATTGGGGACAAATGATTTTATTGGACGTTGGTTTCAATTCGTTTCATATATGCGGTGCGGTGTACGTGTGATTTATATCAGATAGGTTCTGTATATATGCGAAACGGATAACTTCAAAACTTTTACCGGCAAAACAACAAATTTTATCCTTTTTTCATCACAATAATAGAGCTGCTGTTGTGTAAAAATTATTACAGTGCAATAAACTATATAGCAGCAAAATGAAATAAAATCAGGAAAAAAAAACGTTATTACAATAATTCGAAAAAACCACGCACGTAATTTTCACAAAATACGACAATCCTTACGCTACCTTGTCATGCCCTAAATAACTATAAAGCGATACACAAGCAATCAAACAAACGAACATGCAGCCATCAGTTCCAATTTCATTTGAGACTTGTTTCCGTTTCATTCAGTATGAGGAATTATGAAATATGAGTGATAGAATAATTTTCAGTGTTAAACCGCATGCATGTCCTGTTTGATGGCGGCGGTTTAGTTTATAGGTCTGGGCAGTAAAGGTATTAAAATATGGACAATAATTTTTTTTTCTACATATTGCGTTACTGGTGATCCTGGTACCATTAGCTTTGCAACAGTTTTTGAAATTCAAATAAACTTTACCATAAAAGCCAATAAAAATGTCATCGTACCATACAATGGTCCGACAACATCTATAATACCAATACTCATTTATGGAATGAATGGATAAACGAATGAATCCCAGCTACTATTGGCAATATCTAGCTTTTATATGAAGAAATGTCAACTACATAATATACACATGTGGAAAATTTTTATTTATGCTTACGCAACAAAAAAATAAAAAACTCAAAAGGATACAAATCATTTTTCTGACTTTTCTGTACTTTTAGACGCAATCGTTTCATATATACATAAATAACAGTCGAGGTAATAGTTTCATAACAAAAACAAAGCAGCAACAAAAAAAAAACAAAGCAAAATCAACGAATAATTGCAACGTATGCAACATTGAAAAATGCATGTCTAGGCTCCAGTAGCATATCATTTAAAGTTTATTTTGCATATTTTATATATTTATATAATATTTTTTTGTTGTTTTTGATAGAGAACAGATATGACATCGTTGACAATGAAAATGTACCCATTCATGTTAAAAAGTGACGACATATGCAAATGTGTGCGAAATTCTAATGTCATGTCCATTAAATGGGCAAAATGAAAAAAAAAAATCGAAAACATAATAGTTAAACAAGGACAATAAAAACAGAGAAGGAAGACAGTAAAAACAATTTTTTTCTAGTTGTTTTTAATTGTACACATGAGTGTTCGTTGTTGTCGTTGGAAAATAACAAAATCGAATGTGAGTAGACGGATGTCGTTTATATTTTAAAGGAAAAGTTTACGACTTTTCAATCTTGACAGCAACAACTAAACACCATCCATAACTATATAGAGAATACAGAAAGGACTTTAGAATATGATTTCAATGTCGTGTATCATGCTGTAAATATCTAGTCTAAGTGAAACGAAAAAAAAAAAATAAAAAACGAATACATTGTCTGAACAATTTCTGTTTTGTCGTTCAAAAATGTTTTCATTCAATTCGTCCTTTTTATCGTTTTATATTCTTTTTTTGTTTTTTTTTTTGTGTTTTGCAATTTGTTTTGAAATTTAAACATTTTCCAGAATTAACTATATTTCCGTTTGTAATAAATTTAATTGTCGACGTAAAAAAAAAAAAAAACTCCAATTTTATGTTTTATTCATTCATTCGTTTTTCATTATTTTCATTTTTATTTTTTGTTTTGTTTCGTTTTTCTTGGTGTTTTATGTTTAAAATTTTTAAATATATTGTATGGCGTGTGAAAGTTTAGAACAGTTACAAAAATTTTGTTGTATGGCATCATTTTCATTTTCGTTGCATGTGCGAGGATAAAACTGATTTTTTGTTTTTGACACAAAGACAAATTAAGTGGCTACGTTTTTGTTTTTTTTTTCATGATGGTAATACGAAACTAAATTTCCCTCATATCATCTTCCTTTACTTAATGCAGTTATACTCGTAACTTTTCGAAAAACTTACAAACATAACAACAATAAATATTCTACTCGTTACGTATACGTAATATTCGTACAAATTATGGTGAAACTTTTAAAATTTATGAACCCAGGAAAGTCAAGGTTATCTATCTTGAAACTTCTCTTTTTTCGTTTCTTCATTTTTTCTTTTTTATGATTCGTCCCATTCAATGGAATGGAAGTGAATGGGTTTGAATGGCGAAATAAAAAAAAAGACATTAAGAAAAACTTTGAATTTAACAGACATTTCAACAAAACAAAACAAAAAATTTGAGCACCTAACTAAAAGATAAATTTAAAGAATTTAAAGTGTAATCAAAGAGACAGAGATAACCAACAAAATGAAAAGTAGGATATTACATGAACAAATTTTTCTTATCAGCTAACAATGTTTTGAAGAAGATGTAGAAAACGAATAAATAAAAACAAAGAAAAAAATTTAACTAACAAAATTACATCCGAAGGACTACTTTTCAAGCTGTTAAAATTCTTCTAATACGATGTGAATGTGACATACAAATACACATTCCTGAACGAAATGTCTCCATAAAATTTTTTTTGTAAATTTACTTAAGGATATGAAGTGAAGTGTTGTAGGGGCTTATGTAAACATACGTACATATGTACACGCGAACGAGTACTTTATATGTGCGTAAGCATGTAATGTAGTTCGTTGTAGGCAACATTCAAAAATTTCCCAGTGGATAACGATGATGATGTTGATGATGAACCAAAAGTGCTATATACATATATTCATTTTTATTTACATTTACATTTTTATATTTTATTTCATTTTTATAACACTACATGTCCCATTTGAGTAAGAGTATAGTCTTCTTTCCAAACCAATATGAAAGGATATGAGACCGTAATACTACCTTATTCTTCATCATCATCATCTTCATCATATTTTGTACATACATATCCATGTAATTCACTGATAAAATTACAACTTAAAAGTGTAAAAGAAGTACAAAAGAAATACAAAACGACTGGGAATAAGGTGAGTGAGTAGGTCGATAAAATAAGGCATATACTATGACTCACTTTGTACATTGTCATGTTCATACTTACATGTAATGATGTTACAACTTTTAGCTAAATTTCATTTAAAATGCATGAAGACATTTTAGTCAATTTATTTAAATGAAAATTTTAGTAGTATCTACTACATAATGTTATGGGCTTGATGGAGGATGGTGTTTCTCATATAAAATGAAAGGTACTCATTCATATACTTGCACTCCTTTTCATTCGTGTATTATTATTCTTACTTATCTGAAGTAGAAATAGTAATATAATAGAAAGTTGGAAGAAAATAGAAAAAAAATATTTAAAGCTTTTAATATATTTTTTTTTTAAATTTCGTCCTTTTTTATTCTTTTGTTCTGTGCTTCTTCTCTGTCAAGTACTGTGTTAATGTATAAATCGTACTAATAGCAAGTCAAATATTCTTGTAAATATTCATGCATGTATATGCCTTTGTATCTCTTTACATATTTAGATAACGAAAATAAAATGTTGACAATAAAAATAATGACAAGAGGAGAAAAATTTGTCATATACTCGTAAAATCTTTTCATACTATAATTTTAAATTTCATCAAAAAGAAAATTACTTTTTTTGTTATGTACTCCCACAGCAGAGATTCATGGAAAATTATTACTTGATTGCCTACAATACCATGTACTATTTTATATCTTTAACAGTGAGATACGTGTGCATGTATGTTCATATACACACAAGACAAAATCTGAGAAACTTTATAACCCTAGATGAGTGTATTTGTTACTTAAACTTCAATATAATTTTCGTTGTCATTACAACCAAAATTATAATGAGAAAAATGTCCTTAACTTTGTCAAAAAGTGAACTTAGACACTCTGGTGGAAGCGAAAATGCACAAAAGTTCAAAAAAATTTAAAATGGGTAACGATAAACGTGAATCGAATACAAATTCCACATCAAATTTAATAGATTCTTTGGTAAAATATTTATAATGAAATTAGTGGAATTTTATGAAAAAACTGAATCTTCTAATCCAAAAAATTTTCTTGAATTATCCTTTGAATTCCGAAAAATTACAAAAGTTACAAAACTACAGAGAAACATTATTCCACATTATCATTAAATATTTACGCGAAATGAAAATTATCAAGTTTAAATAAAAAACAAAAAATTCATTTATTTATCCCTCCGACCAATACTCATCATCATTCTTATCGTCATAGTCATCATCAATTCTTTTAAATGGTTATTAAATTTAATTTTTGATTTTCTTTAGAATTATCTTCAAATTAAGTGCACGATATCGTTATTTTTAAGTGTACTAAATAAGACACTGACATACACATTCAACCGAACATATTCTTTCTCATATAAGTATGTAAGTATATACGTACATTAGAAAATTGGTAATTACATAATTCTTTTGAAGCAGTAAGGGTGAACCATGAACCCTTGAGTTTTTGATTTGAATGAAGCAAATTTTTATACTTGCTGTATGAAAGGATAAATTAGTCCTTTAGGTATATACAGAGATAAATACATGCATAGGTACATAAATACGAATTTACAATATATTAAGTATTATATAATTTTGTCTACAATTTATTCAAATCCCCTAAGGTACCCACAAATGTTGGTTACTACTATTCACGTATGTAAATTCATATATAGGTATATATACTCGTATTTCTTTATATATACATAAATATGTGTGTATTTCGATATCGATAATGCAATTTGTTACAATTTTGACATCATTTTCGGTTCAGGCGGTCTGGTCTCTATCAATTTTTTGGGCGATTGATTGTGTGTAGTCGATTCACTTTATTTAATATTCAATGGAACTCCTTATTAATTTATGAAAATCATATTTTTCATCCTTTTTTTCGTGTGTCGTTGTCTAAATTATACACAAATTTTACAATTGCTTATCATCATTATTGGTATAATATAGAAATATTTGTGTACACACATAGAGAAATGAAATTGGAATCAGATTCTATGGCGTGCTGTGTATTTAAGTAGATAGAGAAGAGGGTAGTTTCAATTTTATCATAACTGTCAAGCAATTATTGAAACGAAAAGGAAATTTGATTTAGTCTCCCCGGTTATATTTTACGGTAGATCTAATCATCAGAGTCATTCGAAAGCAAACATAACCTACACCTATAGCCATACACATACATACATTGTGTGTGTATACTTATAAATCATGCTACCTATACGTTACACCTAAATACAGGATAACTGGACTGTGATAAATGTCTACCCTGTCATAATTTATATAAAAAAAACTAAAAAGGTCAATTTTTATTGCCATAAATGGTATCTAATTTTTCCTTGCGATTTTTACATTTTTCCTGTAAACGTACACAAAAAATAAACAGTGTATTGGCCTAGGTGAGGGAGTTATTAGTACATGAAAATTCATTAGGCATTCACATTTTCCCTTCGTTTTCTTTTAGCAAAAAATTGAGTGCCATCATTTTCATATTAAAAATGATGTTAACATGATAAAATAACTACTAATACCGCTACTAACACAACGAGCCCATTGGCTAGATTCCTTCGTTTTAATTTAAAATTTTTTGTTGTGGTGTGGTGTAGTTATATATTTGTAGACTGTAGCCTCATTAAAAATCACAAAAGCAACCGAATCATCAGTCAACCGAAAAATAATAGTATAGTTAAGTACCACATTCATTTCCAATTTTTCAAGCATCAGAATTTCACAGGATCAACTAAATTCTGGCAAAAGAGTTTTATTTCTGTTATTATTATTATTATTTCGAAAAATAACAACAAACAAAATATGAACAAAAACAAGACCACGTACTAAAATCGACAGAATACAAAAAGTACTGAGCTGAACTGATGAATGGCTTTTGGAAATGGAATGAAGAGTGTACCTATTCTAGTATGCCAAATGAGTGACGGTATTAGAATTCTTAGAAGCAGACAGAAACCTTTCATAAGCTCTTTAGTAAAAGGGATTAAAATATTTTGTGAACATTCAATTATGCGGCAAAACGTTCTGGAGATGTTTAACGAAATTAGGTTAAGCGACAAGAGCAATGAGAATTGAAATTTTCGAATTTAATTTTTCGAATTTATTTTACACATGCGGTATTATATTTTGTTATTTTATTCATATTGTGTTGAAAGTAAGGGGATCAGTGTTTGTATTATACGAATGTGCTTTGGAAAAATAATTTTTTACTTTTCCATTTTCATTCTAATGGAAAGAAGTGGGTGTGAAGTGGAGCTTATGAGAGTCGAGTTCACTTGCCTCCTTTCATTTAGCAATAGAAATGGTTTGAGGTTGTTGATGTTGTCGTCATCGTCACAATATATACATATGTATATAATATCTTTACTGTAATAAAATGTAATTTACACATTTTAACATGCCACTGGTGTATGTATTTATAAATGTTTTTCAGCTATATACGTGCCTATTATTTAAATATCCTGTGTGCGTACCTACATAAGTGTACAAAACATACATTTCCGTCGCCTTCTCAAGTTTATTATTTTTCACTTTTGTACAGTGCGTATAGCATATAATCACTGTAAAGGATGTAAAAGGAAGTGTGCAGAAAAAATCTTCTTGATTATATTCCGTAATAAACTCGACATGATAAAGTTAAGAAAATTTAAAAGAAAAAAAAATCCAAAAACAATTCTATTAATAGAAGGGTTTAATATTAATGGATCCTAAGCAAAATTTTTAAGCCGCTTTATTTCTCATACTCGTATTACTCACGCAAACACGTATACGAAAATTATAAAAGAAAAAATTCATTAGAACAAAAAAAAATTCTTTAATTTGTTACGATGCCGGTCTCTTATAACGTTCATGAACTAATTTTCTCTATAAAAGAAGCAAAATGTTGATGATTTTAATATTTATTACCACAGTGAGTTAGTTATATGTGTAAGTACAGAAAACAAAAGTAAGCAGAAAACAAAAATGAAAGAATAAGGAACTTTGTTAATTTTCAACGGAATAGGGAAAATTTTTGAAGAAAAAAATATATATAAGAAAAATTGCCGTAAGAAATTGTTCCTTTTAAAAATTTTTCCTTTTTAAAATTTTTCCTTTCATTATTCCAATATATATGCGTTTCATTTTCATCATTCAATACATTCTTATGCATGCTTTCATTTTAAGTACCTGCACACTACATTTTAGCCGTAATCGAATTAACCGAAGTGAATTCTTGGTTTGGCTTTTTTCCTTTCACATTTACATAAAATTACTCCAACTACTTATTTAGTTCCACTCCTTTATAAACAAAAAATACATAAATATATAAAATGATGTCGTATGTATAGGAGTATTTGGTATAGTGGAGGATGCGAAAACATCTCACTCTGGCAAAATGGAAAATTGTTTGAAGAAAATGGCTGTCTTTTGTGTACAAAAAAAAAAAAAACTTTTACAATTTCAAAATAAAACAACATAAAGATACTTAGAAGGCAATGTAAATATTCGTATATCATGCGATATGAATTTCGGTTTTAAATTTTGTGTTCTGCATGCCGAAAAATCGAATAAATATCACAACGCATCATTAAAGCAAAATTGTTATTTGGGAAATAAAAATGAAATACAGACAAATAAAGATCCCTAGCCAAAAAAAAAAATGAAAAAAATATATGTATTTTGAATTGCATCTGAATTAGACTGTAGTAAAGAACGGAAAGTTGTGATAGTAATAATGGTATAGGTAATATGTGAAACAAGATGATACTTGAACATAAATGTAGCGTATAAGCTTATAACTTATAGCTTTGCATAGTAAAAGTGAACGAAAAGAAAAGAAAATGGTTCTACATTTTATTGTTAAATTATGTAGAGAAAAATAATTTTTGCTATTGTTATTTTTGAAAAGTTAAATAACAGAAAGAAATATAAAATTATTGCATGCATTACAAGGATAAAGTATGTAATATTATATTACAATCATTTCAAATAGGAATTTTTTGAAAGAAATATAAAAAAAATTATGAAAATTCATGTTTGAATGAATTGAATTTAAGTTTAAAAATTTAATTCAAAAATAAATTTTAAACATTTAGAGCTAAATTACTCTGCTAAAGAATAGAACAAGGATAATTTAGAAAAAAAAAATTGAATTTTGTTCAAAAACGATTTAATAAATTTTAGTATAACAACAAGATACGTCCGAAATAAAGATCCTTCTTATGTTAGCTACCAAATAAGCTAACCAGGAAAAACCTAGCCAGTACCATTTAAGATCCTGTGAGGTAATAAATTATATGTAATTCTCTTACATCGATTCTCTACCTCTACAAATTTAAAACAAAAATTGAAATAGTCGTTAGATTAGAATGGTCACTATTGTTTATGTATTTTATACATAAATGTGGAGAAGATAAATCTTATGCAAAAAGGATTTTAATAAAGTAGAAATTCTGGGTATCTGATCAAACAGACATACATGAGGATGAATTAAAACGAAAAAAGAGCAGTTGAATAAAAAGAAATTACCTTACATGTGGGTATTTGGAACAGAAAAAAAATTAATGAATGAAAGGATCAAATATGTAAAACAGAGCCGGATAAAGATTGTCCGTAACACTATGATATATTCACAATTTGAAATAAGTTTTTTTTTGTTTTTGAGATTCTAAAGTACAAGGATATTTCAATGCAGAGTTGTTTAGATTCAGAGAATTTCAGAATCGAACGAGAATATATTTCATCATATTTTCATTTCATTTTATCCTGTCCTCAAGGTGGTATATTTTATGAAAATTATAGAAAATATTCATGTAATAGAAGATTTTCATTTCATATTGAGAGTTTTATTAAAAATCATCCTTGAGTCTCAATAAAAAAACAAAAATATAAAGTAATAAAAAATATTAATAACTAAAAATACTATCGCCTTAGCCAAATTCATATCTCTCATTTGAATATTTACACAAAAGTACTTTATGTGCATAAATGCATGTGTATTGTAGGTACCAAGAAATTTCCATGGAATATCCATAAAAATCTCACCATGTCATGTCATTTTTAATACTTTAAGCGAAAATAGAAAGCACGTGTGTAATAAATGTACGTAGTGTGTGACATGCTAAAAAGGAAATGTGGCCAATATTCACACTTTTCATGTTTGTATCTGAAATCTGATTGTGTTTGTGTATTAAAGAAAATGTCCACTGTTTTTCCCGTTTTGAAAATTTTTTTTTTAGTTTTTGTTTTTTTCTGTATTTTGTTTTCTAACGATTAACGATTTAAAGAGAGAAAAAAAATGTATTTTCATGGAAAAAAGATGTTCATACGTAACGTACGTGTTATAGTGAAAAAAAAAAATGGAAAAAATAAATTCTGCAGACCTTTGCAAAAATGTCAAAAGATTTTTTCTTCCATTTTATCATTTCATTTTCTTCCCTTTCTATAATTTATTTTTTGTTGCCGTTGTTAACTGGCTATTACAGTGAACATGGATAAAAGTGAAGGAAACAGTGTTTTATATAATTTCCGTTTTAAATGGACATTGATGTAATATATTTTTTAATGTATTACACTTGTACATTTATGAACCTAGCAATGTGTACAAGGAAATTGAAGTTTAAATTATGTACAATTTCGTATTCTTTCTCTGAATTTATGAGTTTGAGCCAAACGTGCGAGAATTCATTTTCTTTTACTTCTGACATTACATTTTTGTAAAATTCTAAAATTTTGAGATTAAAAGAAAAAAACTATTTTGAATCTCAACAATTTTTTTTTTATTCGAAATTTCTGTTTTAAATATTCGAAATGGTATTCTAAAAAATCTGTTCTAATAACAACATATGCACATATACAAAAAATAAGATGATATCTATATCAGTAGATATTTATATGTACATTTCATTATAATCTAGTTCACATTCCGATAAATTTTTACCGCTAAACCATAAGTAAATTTCAAATTATAATTTTTTTTTAAAGGTAACAAAAACTCATTGTTATAAACCGCAATAAAATCAAATACAAATTAAATATAAATAAGGATAAATTCATTTTATAAATTTCAAAGAATAACTGGTGTACGTATAACATATAAAATATGGCAATTATTATATGACTGACTAACCAACCGACGTACCCATACAAATACATACTCGTACAATAAATACAAATGTTTTTTTTTCCATTTATTTCGCTTCCTTGAAATCATTTATGTGGGTGATATCCTTTTCCCCCCCAAAAATAAATACTCGTAAATGTATCCAGTCTTTCTCAGTCTTCCAAATTCCCATACCATCATCATCATCATCATCATATAGTTTGTCATTGTATAATAAACCAGATAATAAATTTTAAAAATTTTTTCGTTTTTCATTTTCTTTGTGCTTTTCTTTCCTTTTTTCTTTTTTTGCATTTTTGTTTCTTTCTTTTATTTACACAAATGTATAAATATAAATTTCAAATGCATTCAAGCGAATTTTCGAAACGTATAACCACATATAGACAAATAGCAGAAAAATAAGCAAACAAATAATACACAAAACGATCCAGCTGAATCACAACATAAAGAGAACCTGTGTACTAAATGGAATGAATGCATATACTTGTACCATATACTAGTATTACCTAGCAATGTGTGGCTTCATGTATTCTGCAGTGAATAAATGAATAAAAACCTGAACCGAATCAAAAACTCCAAACTAAAAGGAAGTATATGAGAAAAAAAAACTGAAAAAATAACGATTTTGTTTTTTTTTTTGTTTTTTGAAAAGGATATTTTGAAAGGCAAATAGTGGTTGGTTGGTTGTTTGGTTATTTAAAGTGAAAAGTGCCAGAAACACAACGAAAAGAAAACAAAAATCAAACAAGAAAAACATTGAAGCAACAAGGAAGCAAAATGAAAAATGAAAACTTTCTACGAAAAGTCAAAAGATTTGTTTATTTGTATACACTGTGTAGTGTACAAAAGTATATATACATTCAGAGATTTTCCTAGGAGCTGTTTCTCTTTTATACGAGTTATTACGTCCATACATTAGTATGTGTATAGACGCAGGTAAGTACCTTAAGGTACTATCAATATTTTTACAATTTTATTTATACACCTAACAGCGATACGTTATTCATTTATAATGCTTTGGTCTGCAAAGTAATTTTGTGGCCTCTGTCTGTCTGTAAGGTAATGCAATGCAAAATCTCAGAACATAAGTACAAAAAGAATAAATGAAAAATTTCACCGAAAAGAAAATGGAATCATACAACAAGTACCCATAAAATAAAACAGTGAAACTGTTTCTAAACAAAATTTAGTACAAAAGCAAAAAAAAACGTTTTAAAATAAAAATTGTTGTAGGTATATGAAACCATCATCATCACAATGTTTGTATTATATAAGCAAGTATATAAGCAAACAAACAAACAAACAAACAAACAAAAAAGTAAAACAATTTCAAATATCTATAATGTACAATATAGTATGCACTGACAAAATACCTTATCACAGAGTACCTACGTGATAAAAGGAGTAAGTGTATTTATCATCTACTAAATGAGTAAATGTGTGTTTTCTCCTTAAATGTATATTCCCATTTTCACAATACAGTTACATAGTTACACAATTATTTAGCCCCAAACCATTTTCTCAAGTATGTATCTTTATTTATTTTTTTTTCTATCTATGACTGACTGTGTTAGTGTGTGTACATTGACGAGTACCATTTAAACCTACCTACATACATACGTATATAAGTATGTAGAATACTTAACGCTTATCGTACACACATTATAACATTTCAGTTCAGTCATACCCTTTATCACTTCAAAAGGACTTGTGGTCAATAAAATTGTTTTGTTCTGTAAAATATTTTGTTTTCTTCTCATCTTTACTCTTTTATGTTGCTTCCAACTTGTAACAGCACTTATAAAATATATATAAAAAAAAAATTGTTCATATTTGCACTCACCCTTCACTAATACTCCGACTGTCTGAAGTACTTCAAGTTTCTTTTTATTATTTGGTGACTGTCCAATACATTTATATGTTCCGGCATCCTGATAAACAACATCTTTTAATGAAAATTGCCCAGTTGGTGATGATAAACCAACACCAAGACCACGTAATCTGGCTGTAACTGGATCTAAATGCGACCAACATCCCAATGATCCTGTATGAAAAATAAATACAAGAAAAAACAAATTATATTTTATATATGGTTATACATTATGTTGTATTGTATTGCATTGCATCATAAATGTTGTTGTAAATCAATTACTATTTCAAAATGAAAAAATTTCAAAATGTAGATATGTAATATCAATTTTAAGAATGTTTTCTCTTTGATTCATTTCATATATCTTTTATAAAGGTAAGCCTTGAAATTGAGGAAAATTGAAAATTTTTAGTATTAGTTAATTTTATTTGTATTTCATATTATTTCTCATTAAAATGTAAGGACTTATAACGAAAAATTTTGAAATAAAGTCAAGAAAATAATTGAGAAATAATTACTTTTCATATTTCTATGCCATAAATCATAGGTATTTCAATATTAGTAAGTAGCTACACGTATATATACTTTATTGGTTATTACTACAAACACTATTAAACTACTCTATTAGGATGTATTTTTCTACTCTATTAGGATGTGACTACTCAGTTCAGTGAGTGAATACTGAAACTGAATCTGAATCTGAAAGCAAAATGTAGGTGTAGGTTGTAAACAGGTTAATCGATATTCGGAAGTCAAATCGATAGTAAAATTGATATTTTTAATAATCAATGAAAAACGATTATCGAATTAAATCTCGTAACTCATTCGTATCCTTTCTTATTTTCTAAGAAACTTTTTACCTAAGTAAAAACAACAACGTAAACCTAAGCAAAAGTATACTTATGATTGTTAGCCTTCATAGTTGATTTTTGAAGCAATGATCTAATCGTATACGCTGTGCATAATATATACTTGTATTTTCATGGTTGAGAAAAAGTTGATTTTCTCCATGAGTAGAATATTGCGAATACTGAACAAAACAATACACGGAAAATCATCTAACAACATACTCTACTCAGTACATAATCAGTAGCAGTATTTTAAAATTCATTTTGAAAAAAAAAAATGCATTCTCAGAATGAATACCTTTACTTAAATTTTAAATATTTATAGCAATTTGATGAATGAAAATATGAAGATAAAATATTTTTTCACATTTCATAGAAACATATTACATATTTCATTTCAATTATATCGGAAAAACTATTGTCCTTTATGACCAACTACAAATTACAAATCATACAAAAAAAAAATTAAAAAATAAAAAAGAACGATGATGATACTTCTGTGCATTTATTGAAGCGAAATTTTTATGGTTTGCAAATTAAATGTCCTTGGTTACTGGTTTATTGTCAACAATTTTTTGAGGTGGAATAAAAATTTTTTCTTAAAAAACAAAAAAAATTAAAAATTGTGAAACAATTTGTTGACGTTTAAAAAAACAAAATAAATTTGCGGCTGTTATTATATTCAACAGTCAAACAGAAACCGTAAATTCGAGAATATTTAAAAAAAAAAAAACAGAAAAACAAATGAAAAAATTTTTATTAAAAATAAAACAATGTTAAATAGTATTTTTTTCATTTGTGAAACTACTGGCCGAGCGTAACGTAGAAATAAATTTAGGAAAAAAAAAACAAAATGAGAGAAATACCTTCAGTCAAAGTAAAACAATTATAAAATTGCAAAGTAAACTGAAACTGAAAAATTTTCAACAAAAAAAAAATGAAAAAAAACTAAAACGAAATAATAAATGAAAAATACTGAGACGTCATTCAAATAAATTCTGAACAAACAAAAGAATAGAATTAAATGAGAAAAAAAGCAATTTCCTTTCAATTAGGAAGTCATTGGTGATAATTCTTTTTTTTCCCATTTTTCATTTTTTCGCTTTGTATTTTGAAGTTTCGTATTATATATATCCTTTTTTTTTCACTTTCTCTATATAAAACACACTCTCACACATGAAAAGATGGTCAAAAGATGATAATTTTTTTATTCGTGACCAGAATATATCTAGTACATTTTTATTTTTCATTTGCTCCTTTTTTTTTTAGTTTTAAACTGCAAGCCTCTGAGCTATGTAGCTATAAATGAGCACTCATACTTTTCAAACCAAAATGTGAATTTTTTATTATAACAAAAGAAAATGGATTTTGCGAAGTGCGTTCGATTTTATCAGGATATGTGTGTACATTTTGTATTCATTTTTCGATTTCCTTTTCTTTTTTTTTAACTTTTAAACTTTCATTTTTGTTAAAAGATCAAAGCAATGTATAAAACCGTCACATGCTCAAACAGAAATCGAATTGAAAGGTAAAAATTTATTTTATTTATTTATTTATGCTATTGCGTATAATAATGACAAGAATTTTAAAACACAAAAGGATTAAAATATAACAAACAAAAGTGAAAATTTATTTTAAGCAAAAAAAAAAAAACAAATTAAAAATTAAAATCCTTTTATTCTATTTTAATTTTTCACTTTTCAGAAAAACAAAAAAATGGAAATGTTGTACTTTAGTTAATCATTAAGGGTTTTAAAAATAAGTGAAAAGGATACAAAAAAAAATTAATTTTTTGTGGAAAATCCTAAAAAAATTTCCATTTCAATTTTACACAATTTTTGTAATTTATTTTTAGAAAGGACCTCATCGAATATTCATATGAAATATCCTTTTTTGAATTAAATTCATTTTACTAAAATTTGAATTTGAACTTAATTCCAGTGATAACATTGAGAAATTATCTTAAGGATTCTCTTGACAATCACTGGTTATTTGGCACAAGAGAAAACGCAAAAAAAAAAAAAAGAGAACATATTATAAACATACCTTGAGGGCATTGTAATGTAACTGCTCCGCCTAATTGAACTTCAAGTTGTCCTTTATTTGGATTATGTGAGGCAGCCACCGATACTTCTTGATCATCTGGTTCTGATGTTACGTCAACAGAATCATCTGTAAAAAAAAATAAATACATAAGAAAATTAAAATAGAAAAAAAAATAATTTTTAATATGCGCGAATTAAGAAGCGACTGATATGAAATATCCTTTGAAAAAAAAATTAATAAAAAAAAATTTGAAAAGCTAAAATTGTAATTTAGTTAAGTGCTACACTGACATCATTTCAAATCTCAGATGCTTTGACACTAATTTCATTTACAGGATCATATACATACATACGTATGAATTCAGTACATGACTCATACCAATACAATATAACTGAAAATTATCTGGTAAATTTATTTCCTTTTATTATTTTTGGTTTCTTTTACAGAATTTCATTCATTTTTCGTATAATTTTTTCGTTGATATTAAGTAATATTTCTGCCTTATTTTTATCCTTTACAAAAAAGGAATAAAAAATTTTGTAAATGGAAAAATATAATTTTTCTTTTCTGTATTATTTGGGTCAATTTTTCTGATGTTTTCAATTATTATTTGTGAAATGTTTTTTGGGTGTTTTTTGTTTGTTTTTTTCCTTATTTTTCGTCATACACTCATATAGTAAAATATGGAAAATAACAGTTGTCACAAAGAAATAATCATAATAATGCGAAAGCAGCAAATATACATAATATTGTGTTTCTGTTGCCTTTCATATTCAAAATAAGCAAAAAAAAAAAAAATATATTAAAATACTCATAAAGAAGAGAAAAAAATTATAAGAAAGTGCTACAAATAAATTGAAAATATGTTCAGCAATAAATTGGCAGCAACAATAGGACAGAAAAATGAAAATGACAAAAAAGAAAAAAAATAAAGGAAAATAAAACCAGAAAAAACATAAACGACGTACAAGGGTCGTATTCAATTATGATACTTTTACAAGACATATTAAACTTCACTAATACACATGCACACAATAAAATACATCAGAAATATGTTTTTTTTTAAGAAAAGAAATTTGAAATCTACCAAACGTAATTTACTTTTCGTTTATTTACTTTTTTTTTTTTTGAGATCCTTCAAAATAGGAAAAACCGAAAGATCTATGTGACAAGTGTTTTACATATTGTATGTCTCATACGTGTGTATTATTACAAAATTATTGCGTTTATTATTGTAACAGAACTGTAAGTATAATGTGTCATACACAAAAAAAAAATGAATAAGAAACACAATGAAAAAAAAAAAGGAAGAAATACAAGATGTGAAAAAGGGAAAAAATAAACCTAAATATACTTGAGAAGAAAATTCATATTTTTTTTTCTGATTTCGTAAAATAGAAAAACGAGCTAAATGCGAATATATGACAACAATAAAATAAGGATACACAAGAGAAAGCAAAACGAGAAAAAAATAAGGAAAACTAGGCGACAAAAGAAAGATGAAGCCCATAATTTATAATGGAAAATGAAAAAAGAAAAAAAAAACTGAAAACGAACCGAAAAAAAAAGATTTATAAATTCGATGCTTTTTCCATTTTTTGCTCATCCAATTCCTTTATACTGTATGTAGTATTTGTATACGAGTTACACAAATGAAGGCTATGTGAATAAATTATTTTTCACAGCGCGTTAACGTTAAGTGCACTCAAAAATGGAGTACAAAAAAAAAAAAAAATGAAAAACGAAAAATTTGAAAAAGAAAACAATCTTAAAAGCTTTAAATCACAATCCTTGAACCTTTAAAGTTTGAAATACTTTTGTTTTCATATTTTTTGTATGCCTTTGTTTCCTGCCCTTATTCTATCACCTACAACAGTTCCGCGTTGTTATTATTTTACCTCATTTTCGGTTAAAATGTTCTCCCTAATGTTGTTTATTCCTATTTTATTTTCTACAGAAATTGATGATGCCTTGCCTAAAGATTTTATTTCCAAAAAAAAAAAAAAAAAAGTGTATTATCGCATCTGAAAAACAGTTACAGATACACTCAGGTACAAATAATAAAAAAAAATTATAATAAAAAGTCCTTACGAAAAAATATAGAAAAATTTTTTTCTTTTGTTTTTGAATTGAGGTGATGAACTGCTATGTACGTGCACTACTTATTATACCTAAAATCGTTGTAGATGTTTCTCTTCAATTACTTTTTGTACATTTTTCTCATTTTCTGAGCTCATTTTTCCTTTCTTTTTTCTTAATCGTGCGAATTTTCTTTTTATATTTTTTTTTTTTGCGTTAAAGTATGGTTTCAAAACCTATGTACACTTTTATTTAATTTCACAGCTATTTATTTGAGTGTTGTTCTTAAAAAATAAAACGTTAAAAAAGAATAAAAAAAAAAAGGAAATTTGAATTGAAAAAGAGAAAAATTGAAAATAAAATGAACAACAATTAATGGAAAATTATTTGGAATTTTACAAAAATACAAAATGAGGAAAATAGCAAGAAAAATGAAAAAAAAAAATTCTAGAAATAAAAATTAGGTGAGATAAATTGACAATAATTTTATACACAAAATACAAGATAGGACACCTATATACAGTATATTCTTTTATTTCAAGTCTACAATTAGGACTATACGATGACATGACTATAAAAATGAACAAGTGAATTAATCTCGACCTATTTATTTTCAGAATTTGTGAATTAGAATCTGAAGAAGATTTCAGTAAGTCGTTGTCGTTGTCGTGAATTGAATGAAATCTGATGAGAACATGCTTTTGAACAAAATGAATGCAAAGGGAAAATGTGTAGAATTAAAGTGTATTTTCTTGATGCAATTTTCTTGTACCAAATGAAAAATAAAATGCTTTGATAAATTCTAATTTAACTAAAGAGAAATACAGCCATACATCCTAATGGAAAATACCACTACTTGGACAATTCCTATTCAACTATAAGAGTTCTAAAACAAATTTCGACAGCAATTTACAATGATACGAGCATCAATATCGATGATATCTGACGACGATGATGAATGGGTGTGAAATTAAAAAGAAATGAACTCGGCTCTTGTACCTACACCTACATTAAAACTGGATGAATTGAAATTATTGCAAGCAAGAAAATAATTTCAATGATAAATTAGGAATTGTTTTTCAATTTTGATGTGAATAAATGGAATGTGAGACTATAAGTTGAGTAATAAAATATAAAAATTGTTCTTCGTCTTGCTTGTGTTACCTGGTACTGATTGAGATATTTAGCATTTCTCATCGTAATTTGAATTTTTCAAGTTAAAGAGATTCCATTTTCATATAATGGAAAGAGAAACCTTAAAAAAATTTTCAATTTATTTTGTACCTATTTGTGCTTTTCTCTCTCACCATAAACAACCGAAATTAAAATGATGAAAATTCGTTGGAGCATAAAAGAAAATTTCATAAAATTTAATTGAAATGGAAAAAATAATATAAAAGGAAACAATACAAGTATACGTAAGTATATATGGCCTCTACATATTTTAAACTATCCTCAGGATTCCTGTATTTCATTTTTATGTCTATACGTAATGTGCTCGTATGTATGGAAATGGATGTATGTGTATCGTTCATTCTTCGTATAACATGACATCATAAACAATCATACATGTAGTATGTTCATGTGTGTTCATATATGTGATTAAAATATAAAAAAAATATTAAAAAAATATTTACAAAAAAAAATAAAATTCCATACTCCGCATATATGGTATTTATATGAAAACTAAATTTTCCATTCAATTTATTTTGAAATTATTTTCATTTTCATTTTCTTCTTAGACATTGTCATCTCAAAACAAGAGAAAAAATAAATTTAATACAACAGCAAGAACAAAAATAACAATATAACATAACTATGAAACGAACTATGAAAATAAAAATTTATAAATTAGATTTTATTTTTTATATCTATAGATTTTGTACTGTCGGTCCTCATATGAGAAAAATGTACAATTATTCCCCAAAGGGATACTACATACATACATACTGTTACACAATATTCATGCACATATATTATGTATAGCTTTAAATGTATCCTAGATGTACCTATACTTTAAACATTTATGTTTCTTGTGTTTGTTGTACGCATAAAAATATGAAATGAATGAATAATATGAATAAAAAAAGCGACATAAAAAAATGAAATATAAAATAACTTAAAACGTTAAATGAAAACAAGTAAAATGAAATTGTATTTTTTATTAAATCTACGGCGAATATAAAAAGAAAAACAATTTCGAACTCTAACGAAATTATAAACAGAAAAATAGAAAAAAAAAACAGAAGATAAAATTGGAAAAAATACGGACGTTTTATTTTTTTAAAAGAAAATACTAATATGAGCAGATTTAAGGATTTAGATTCGTTTGATGTGAAAATATTTTTCAGGAAATATATTTTCATTTTTCAATCTTATGCCTTATAAGGCGAAGAAGGAGCATTTTTGTAAGTAAGTTTGTGCTAGAATACGATATGAAATGACTATAAACAATTGAAAAAATATATTAAAATTTATTTTCAATAAACACAAATACAGAACGGATATACTACAGGTATGTATGCATTTATGTAGACTTATTTACGGTTTACATACTCGGTTTACATCTCCTGTCTATAACCGAATTTTCAAAATTTCAAAACCGAATATGTTTTGTATTATAAACTGACACATAAACCACACACCGCACATCGTATTCATTTCATTATTTGTGTGTACAAATACATTCAAATGAATATCGCATTATGTACATTGTAGATACAAATATACTCGTGTGAATTTAAATTTACATATCTAAGTACTTATACCATAGCGCATATATGTATGTATGTAATGAACCCAAAATTCGTTTATTGCTGGTGTATTGTGTACTGATAAAATTGAAATATATTGCATCAGGTTGTTATGGGTTAAAGGTTTCACATAATATATATTCTGTCTGTCTATTATAACACGCTTACAAATTGCACACACACACACAGACACAGACAGATAGACAGAAATTTAAATTCGCATTCATGTACAATTTACGCAAAAATTACTATGGTATCATTTTCAGTCAAATTAGTTTCAAGGTGTACCAAAATCAATGTGGTACAAAAATAAAATTACTATTGAAAATCTTTCATACAAGTATACATACTGTAAAATGAACACAAAATTAGGAAAATGAAATGTTATGGATATAAATACTCAAAAGGTCAAAACTACTATAAAATGTGATATTCCTACATGTCTATGTAGTCTTTGACTATGCAATAAATACATTTATAATAATTCGTCCTTTACAGTTTCTTATTTTTTGACTATTTCATATTCTATCCGAAAAATTCAATGAGTTTTAACCTCAACCAAAAAGAAGAAAAAAAGAAAAGAAAAATCTTACACTAAGCCACCATTTAGAACAAAAATTTTCTATGTTCACCGGAACAAGGAATAAGGAAAAAATATTCATTTACCTTAAGTCCAATTAATAGACGATTAAAGTGCTATGTCCTTAAAGAAATTATTTAACGATTATTGTTCTAACGTTCAGGATAAAATTTCTGATTAAATCCGGCTTGATGATGTTACATAATTAATACGAAAAATAGTAATAAAATAAAATAAAAATAAAAACAAATCCCTCATAAAAACTGTGTTTATCGCTTTAACTATACTCGTACATATATGCGCAACATTTACGATTATATCATTTATTTCGAGTAAAATATCCTTAAGTGACATATACATATAAAAACAAACACTCACAGCCCTAAAATTCTGTATAATGACTTAATTGTTTCTGATACATATACGCTCTCATATTATTCAGTAATATTATTTATACATATTTACTTTTCATTTTAAATCTTCAATAAATTTTATACTTTATTATCCTATTTCAATTTTTATCCTTTTACCGTATATACATACGTCTACGAGTATTATATAGTACAATTCGAATTTATCAGATCGTCATTTGAAAAATTTTTTAATAGACATTTTCCTCAGCCACAAGATTCACGCATCACGAAATTAATTTTTCAAACTACAAATTACCAATGCCTATATTTGAATTCTCATTTAAACGCGAACATAAAATTCAGAACATAAATAAAGGTACACACACCTATACTGTAAGTATATCTCTACACAGTTGACTGTAACAAAACGACGATGTGATGTGTTCGTATGTATTATAAAATCTTTAAAATAAAAACTTTACTACTCTATTACTACTGCTACTATACTGCCACTACAATTAACTACATTTTTATCTCACCGCATTCTCTCTCATTCATTCCCCTTTATACATTTTCCACCTATCTACGTATCATTTGATTTATTTATATTTACGATATTCTATTCATAGGATCATTAAACTCCTCTTCTTTATAGTCTTTCATTATTACAAAAGTCGAATAAATCAAAATAAAACAGAGAGCCATAAACTAGCGTAAATACTAGCTGCGAGTATACTACAGAGTAGTTGAACGGAAATGAATGATATTGGCGAAGGTGGGGTATACATAAATGAATGAATGAATAAATGAATATGGATGATTGAATGGGTAGTAAGAGAGTAGCATATATGGAAGCTTTTTAATCATATTACGAGAGACGAGAAGTGATATCAACTAAGCATCTAACATCTAAGTGTACATCGAGACTGTTTTGTAATTTAATGTTTAAATCAAAACAAAGCAAAATGATGAATCGAAACTTCCAATGAAAAATGTAACGATGAAATAACAATAACGTAACGACGATAAAGATCTAGAATCCTTTTTTTTTTATTATTATTATTAAAAATAAAATATTTTCTTTTTTAATAGCAGTACTTTTATAGTACTTAAATCAAGGATAACCACAAATCAATTTTTGTTTTTATAGTCCAATACACACCAACATCGACGTCTACATACCGTCACAAAAATATCCACATTTAAGGATTCTACATACATATATGTACATACTCGTACATATGTATGTACGTATGTATGTATATCTCATATAATTTCATTTCATTTTATTTTACGTAAATGTACGTACGGATTTTCATTTTTTATACAACGTTAAAACTTTATCCTTCTTTTTACTCCTTTTATTTATTTTCCATTCTTTTTTTCTATAATATACGAGCATTATCTATTACACATTTTTATATAAGTTTCTGTGTGTGGTTTTGTAATAAAAGTTTTCTTACAAATAAGTAGTCGATAGAAGAAGCACGAATATAAGTGTTTTTTTTTTTGTTTTTAGATGGATATCAGAACCGAATGATGGCGATAAAAATGAAAAATGGAGAAAGAGATTGTTAAAGAAATCATGTTCCTTGTTATAGTTATTGTAAAACGTTGGTTTTGCTACGAATAATTCCTACACACTAATCATATAACATGAAGTGAATGAAGAAGAATAGCAAAAACAAATAAAAGAAAAAAACAACAATTTTCTTCCTTTATTACTGTTAATATGTCGTATCTGCATGAATATATCTGTTCATAATTTTTTTTTTTTATTTTTGCGTTTTTATTTATTTTTATTTTTTTGTTTTGGTCATCGTCATCAGTACACGACCAACTGTTCATATAGTGGCAGCTATCTATCTTTTAATGGAGCAATAAAATTGCCGTTTACAAGCGACTAATCCACTTATCTGAAATGACAGAACGAATATAACGATATATTGTGGTGATGTTCATGCTGGTGTTCATGAATTTGATTCAAAATACATATTACATGCATACGGATATGCACAAATACACACATTCACACGCCATGTACTCGTATATAAATTGAAAATTACGGACAGAATTTTATTCGTGATATAAAATTTTACAAGGTCCATCGTTAGTTATTTTTATAGTCGTCATCGTTGTTCTCTTCCTCGTCCTCAAAATCAAATACTCATTCTTCTATTGCATTCGTCCTTCTTTTGTTTATCATCATCACAGTGTATTCATCAGTTTCATTCACATACATACAAATCTACTTATACGATTATTATACTTATGTACAAGAGTGCTGGGAAGTTTCATTTTTTATTTATTTTATTATTATTTTTTTTTTCGATTAAAATTCGCCTGAATAGTTACAACCATACATGATATTTATACATATGTGCACGGTTATAGAAGCTAGTCTAAAAGGACCATGAGACAAAAATATAAAACATCAACCAAAGTTACAATCTATAGAACAAAAATAACTGGAATTATATTTTCCAGTGCACAATAGAAGATATGTACACATCGCATGGGTAATAATATACAAAAGAGTGTATGAATGTACGAGAATATATATATGGACTCGTATGTATACTAATACGTATTGAAAATGAACAAGAATTTTATGGTTTTTATCGAATGAATAACTTAATTGGTTTGGAATATATGTACGTACTCATACAGATCCTTTGGCTACATAACTTTTTATTCCGTCATTTTGTTTAAAAGATAATAGATATCCTAGTTACCAATGGACAAACAAAAAACAATAAAACATAAAATATAATTCGAAACAAAATGATAAAAATAAAATCAACTTTAATTTTCTTTTTGTTAATATTTTCTCCTTTTACCAGTTCCACGTTTCTAGATTTAATAAATTCGAAAAATTTAAAATGTGGCGTTATAATTACTTTACATTACGATTATTTTCATTAATTATACTACATGAAAATAAATGCAGATTGAAGGACAAAGAATTTTAGGTATTAGATACTTTTTTTAGATACTTTCTTTACTCTTATAGTTTCTATTCTTTTAACAGAAAAAAAATTCAAGTAACAGAAACGGTGAAGAATTCAAATTTATAACATTTCATAGAACTTTTCAACTACATACTAGTATCTGAAGTTTTTTTGTTTTTTCTTATGTAAAGTTTGTAATCATTTGATAATAAATTTCTTGATAACATCCTAGCCAATTTCATTCCATCTCTTTCTTTCCCTATCCCATTGTATGGTATCGTATCCTATTATTAAATTGCATTCAAAACATCTTCAATTTTCAATATTATTCAGGATAAGAGACACGTACAAAAGAGGACACAACAATACAAAAGTCTATACAAATCGAATTATTGCACATGTGTTCATAATAAAATTGAACAAAAAAAAAAGGATAAGCAAATGTACATACATAACAAGTGAATAGATGGCCTAGACAAAATGGTTAAGAGCCAATTTCATGTAAAAATATATATAAGATTCTATATACAGATTGGATATACCATGACAGATGTTCACAAACTAAATATGAGTCCTTATACTTTACAACAAAATTTGTTTGGAACATACACACTTACATATATATATGTATTTGTACATAAATTTTCAGATACACAAATATGTGATACAAAAAGGAATAAAATTATTAAGAAACTGACACACAACAATACTGAAATATACCAAAAAAATAAAAAAGAATCAAATAATTCAAAGTATAATCTGATAATTTCTCCAAAAAACAAGAAATTTTCTACTAGGATATAGATAGGTATATTTTCATGTTGATAGGATCCGAAAACAGGATATCATATTAAAAATTTATTAAAAAGAAAAAATAAAAACACAACTAAAGAAGAAAATGTTTTCGACATATTGTCAATTTTTGTCCTGTTATTGTTTAACAATAAAAATAAAATAAACATTCTGTGCATAACATTCGTACATTGTATGTAGTATTTTTGGTTTTTCAACATATTGCTGGACATATACTTAGAAATTCGATACAAACACAAGCAAATCGATATAAATACATACGAGATACGACAATAATGATGATAAGGATGATGGTCGATAAAACCAAATTCGAAAATTGAGAAATAATCCGATACAAAGATACGATGAGTATAGATATACATAAATAGCTCAGATATATAAAGTTAGAAGGAAACTATTTGAATTTTAAAAATGCACAAGGATACAATATTTAACAAAAAATTAGGATCAACACCAAAATCTTATTTTGAAAACTGAAAAGAAAACAAAAACGAAAATCTGAATAGCTTCTATACATGTATTATACCTTTTTTCCTGAGTAAGAAAGATAAAATGGACGAAATATGAAAGAAAATTTTGTTGAAATTTGAAATGCCTCATTAAATCCTTATATCCTATTTAACAAGATTTTTTAACTTTTTTTCAGTTTCTGGATCCCAGTTTCATAAAATTCTTTTTGTTCCAGTATTTTGTTTTTCTGCTGTTTTTGCTTTCAATGATATTTTTTTTTTTTTTTGTTATTTGTTTCGTTATTTCTACATACTTATTTAGGCCAAAACAGTAATTTTATCCAATCAACAATAAAATCAGAAAAAAAAACCAAACAAATAAATGAATGAAAATTTTTAAACTTTTTGTCATTTACGTAATTGCTTTACGGCGTTCTCTCTTTACTGCCATTATCCTGTCATTATTTCACCCAGTCGTTGTCTCGCATTCTACACATACTTTCTGGAAATGTATTTTTTCCGTTTTTATTTTTCTACATTTTTTTTATCATTTTCAGGAAATTTAGGAATGATCTCATAAATTTTTCCAAAGTGGTATAGAGATTTTTAATTTTATTTTGTTTCATTTGCCCGAAAGAATCCTGATGTACGTGCATATGCGTGCGTATATAACTTTCTACCATCTACATGAATTACAAGGATTTAAGGATTTTCATTTATTTTCTGTTTTTGCTTTTACTATTGCTTTTTGTTTATTTTCTATTTTTTTTTCTTTTTTTTTTTCTTTTATTTGCCAAAAGCTGAATATAAAAGAAACACAAAAACACCGAAACCAATGAAAATGAAAAAACAAAAATTCGAACAGAATAGGCGAAAAAAAAAATGATTGAACCTATTAACATTTTCTAGATTTATTTCCTCAATTTTCTTTAGCTTTTTTCAGTTAATAGTGGCTTTGACTTACATATATTGTTGTTTTCTTTCTGCTTTTTTTTTAAGAATATTATTCGCCATTTTGTATTCTCATTTTTACGCCATTTTTTTCTTTCACTCTTTTTACCATATGTTTCAGAGATGTGATACAAAACGCAATAAAAACTCACACACAATCACAATATTTCCCTAAAATTATTCAAAGTTCAAAATGGAAATCAGAATGAAAATGAAATAAAAAAAAAATGTAAAATATAAAAGTAAATAGAAAACGAAATGAAACGAAAACCAACTTTACAGTATGTACAACAATTCAAGCATACACTAAGTAGCTCATCTTCCTATACATGCGAGCAATATTATCCCTCGATTTTTTCACAGTTTGTATACCTTATATTCCACTATACAACAGAAAAATACGATAGTACAGATGAGAAATGAAAAAGAACCAAACCTATATAGTTACGTTCGTAATTTAATAAAAATCCATGTATTCGTGTATAAAAGAACCGAAAAATAAATTTAGAAATCTATGAAGAACCTTAAAGGGATATATCTTACATATTACACAAGTAATATGTATCAAATTTTCATTTTTACATGTCCTTACTATACAAAATGTTATATATATGAATGAATGAATTTTTATCTATAGACGACATTTTGATTTTTGTACACTCGTATGTAAGTAACACCAGCAGTCAGACAAATAAGCCATAGTCCTACAATAGTCATGTAAACTTTGAGGAAAGATAGACGACGATTGGACAGGAAAAATAATATATCTTCAATCTTTATTTTTTTTTATTTCTCTGGAAAAAATAACATTTCATGGGATGTTTACATGTACATTTATGTTTGTGTGTATGATATTGTAATGTCTGTAGTCTGTATTCGTATATAGACGAGTACTATCAATGGCAAAGTAAGTATGTACGAGTATATACACTTGTTGTAACAGAGTATAATCTAAATTGTAAATGGGAGGATATAATATCGGAAAGATTCTCTGTAATCATGATAGATATGATATATGTACACCTACAGTACACCTAAAATACATCTAATGTGTACACGTGTATAACATTTTAAAGTAGAAAATCGGATAAAACAAACTATGAAACCCACAAAAGAATACAAAACTTATGCCGACTGCACTATTCATTCTGTATATGACTATAACAATCATTTTACAATTCTACATGACGTAACCTATTCAAGTGTTTGAATCCTCTGTATGGTATGCAATAAAAGTACAACAGCAGACGACAAGAATATGATATGATGACGATGTTGTTGTTGATAATGATGATGATGATGATGATAACGATATACATACATACACATCCATTCATAGACACGTATTGATATCTACATGCTTATGTACTTACACATGTTATGAAATGAAAAACCAATGAAAATTGCATTCAAATTTCGAAAATGTGTTTTTCGTTTAAATACTTATCAAAACCTTTAACTTGATTTCAAAATGAAAATGAAAATTTTACACGTTAGCTAAAAGATATAAGATGAGAGGACGAATAATAACAAAAAGAGTGTGTTCGAAAAATTGCTTCAGGGTTATTTTTTTTTTTCAATGAATCTGCAAAATATTTAGATGTATAGGAATAGACATGAGTCGTTAGAAAAGTGTTCAGTACTTGATACTATCGCACTATATTCCAAAAAATATATACAAAGGTATAGATACTTTTAACTAGAAGATAGCTATGTAAAGTAACTAATTCTAGGAATGCGAATGCCAAAATTAGAAATATAAACTAAAGCGGTAAGAAAATACTATACAAATGCACCAGTTACATAATTCCTTTCACACATACAAATCGTATTGAATTCAAATCAGAGTTCCAGGAAAATTAGACATCTCTCACAGAATATACAGAAGAAATTTCAAAATGAAAAAGAATCCAGAATCCTTTTTGATATGCAGATACGTAGAAAATTTTTCGTGCACGTAATTATATCACTTTAGTATAAAGCTTAGATGGTATCGTATATACACATTACTACTCTTGTTATTATTTGTGTTGCGGCAAAATGAAATGGATTTTTTAGAGACAAACAAACGTAACGACTTAGTGTAACCAAAAAAAAAACGAATGAAATAGAGGCAAATATAAGATGGGAACATAAAAAAATAAAATTACAAAATAAATATGCATGCATATTTGTTTGAATGTACTTACATCTGACACTTAAATAGTAACCAATGCTGGAGTATTGAAAATTTAAATGACGTGAAGTGCACTTATACCAGCCCGAATGCTCTCGACGGATTGATGTGAAATTTAAGAAACCATCACCAGTTTGTGGAACCTGAAAATACAAATACAAAATAAAAATGTTTTTGTTAAATTCTTGTGCATTTAAAAGTGTAAGAAAAGGAATTAATAAAATTTGGGTATTCAAAAAGTTATGAATGTAAATTAGAAAGAATAAGAAAATGAATAAAACGAATTAACTGAATGAATTTGATAGAATAATAGGCGAAAATTTCATTTTGAATTTTAGTATACAATTTTCCTAATTTCCTTCTTTTATTTAAATGGTAGATATATGAGTAAATATTTCATTTTCGAAAGTAGAATATTTTGAATATCTTTCATTTCTTTTTCGTTTTTTTTTCTTTTATTCTCTTTTATAAATCCTTGAAAGATAATCAAGGTGTGAATGTAACATTTTATAGATACTATGACTATGTATGTATGAATAACATCAAAGTGATCAAGTCAAAAAAGTATTTTGAGTGTTAAATGTTTAGCTACTCTCTGTTACTTCTATGTAGTACGGTATTTGTTTGTAAGGATATACAGATATGTAGATGTACAGGTGTCTGTCATAAACTCTTGAAAAAAAAATGAAAAACAAATTTTATGTTCTCCTTCTAATTCTTTTTTTTTTTTTTTGCAAAAAATTTCTTTATCAAATCGGTCTGTCTGTCTGTTTACTTACAAACTTACAAGTACTATTTCACTTATCACTCTGTCTGCATCTTTGCACCAGAAATACTCTTGAATTACATACAAACGTATACTTAAAAGTACACCTTCTGTTATATGAATTTAATAGAAAAGTTCAAAGTCAGAGTTTAATTTCATTTTGAATGAAAGTAAATACTTTTATCTAATTTGTATACAACTGCACATACGTTCGTACAAATGTGAACTGATATGCAAATACACATATATGTATGTTCACAAATTTACATACCTGTGGATGTTGTTTTGAAAATGAAATAAAAAAAAAAAAGAAAACAAAAAAAAAATTTAACCAAAAAATTGTGGCATAAAATTTTTCTTGCGGTTAAAAAATTTCAAAATTTAAACAACACTCATAACACAGATAATATTTTGTACAAGTTAAAGTATGTAGATAGATAGATAGGTAACTGACAACGGGATAAATGTAGAGAAATTAAGGATTAAGGAAGTTTTATTATGTTTTAAAAAGTTTTTCATACACATTTCATTTACCTATGTACGTACAACAGAGATGTTATGTACACATTAACATATGTTTAAATCCACTAACATATGTACATATACACTCCTTTCTATATTTGTAAATGTATGTATAGATATGTAAGTAAAGGAGAAAATTACAGATTAAAAGGATTAAAAGTGTTGGATGTTTACATTTTTGCCTATTTTCACATTGGTATATGTAACGTTTTAATTTCATCTGACTTTGTCTAACTTTTCAATGTTTTTCTTTTTCATTTTATTTTTTAATAATGTGTGTCTTTTTATAATAAATTCTAGATTTTGAAAAAAGTTAAAATATTTTTCTTTTGAATAATTTTGTTTCTATTTACATCCCAGTATCTTCAAATTTATTTTTCCCTCATTCGTTCGTATATGCGGTAGAAAGGATGTGTTAGAAAATTTTACACCTGGTTGATTATCATCATTTAAATAAATTTATAATATTATATTTAAATTTAAACATTTTACAAAACACACAAAATTATTATGTACGTAGATGTGGTATGTGATGGTTAAATTTGGTAAATAAAAAAAAAAAATTACATACCATGCATACTCACACATATGAAAAATGAATGAGTAGTATTATCAGAGTTAACTTTCTAATGTCAGGATATATCACTGAAGTGTAATGAACAGAAAATATTCTTGAATACAAATTTCATTTAATTCTAAGAAAATTATAAAATACAACATATTTATGTAAGCAAAATGTACGTTTATTAAGTACACACACGGGTATATGTACATATGTACATGCATGTAGCATGTCTAAATACATATAGATAATAAATATAGATTTTACGCAGTATGGATGAAGAAATTATCTTTAGTTTCATGTCACATATCATTTAAATTTTTTGGCTTTGATCAATTCCCATTGAAATGAATAATAAGGATATATGTACATAATTTCGTTGTTGTTTGTTTAATCATATAACAATTTGCATAGAGTTTCATTTTTAATTCCTGCGATTATTGATCAAATCAAGGAGTATAGTTTTCCCTATTTAAAATTTATCGAAATGTTTTTGGGATAAAAAATTTTAAAGAAAAATTATGGAAAACATTCTTTAAAATCTTTAAATTTTTTGAAAAAAATACACATACAAAGATTGCATTTTATATGAAAATGTAAAAATGGCGTTTTACAAAATTTATTTCCCAACCGTAAAAAATACTTAATTTATGTATCCTTTGAGTTATTTGCCATTTACTCGTCGTAGGTATTGAAAGTCATTATTGAATCCTTATTATGTAAATTAAATTTAAATTGTATGTTTATCTAGAATCTATAGAACTATTTGTATATTAGTAATTGTACATATACTTAGTATGTACATAAACGTACGTAATTTATCTGTCTATATTTTTAGGTGCTTGTGTAGTACATATATTCTGTATGTATATCCTTATTTGTTTATTTATATTTAATACTATGTTTATAGATGTACGAGGAGTATATAAACATACATTATAATATAAATAAAATGTATATAATGTTATGTACTATATACTCGTACATATGTATGTACAAATACAAAATAAATTTATTTATGTATATAAAATAAATATTAGACTTACCGGTGTATCACCATCATCTTTCTGCCAGCGTGGTGTACTCGGTGGATTTGAATCAACATCACATTTTAATGATACTTCAATACCTTCTCTTAATGGATAACCAAATCCAGGAGTACGAGATATTGCAAAAGATGGCGTATCTGTAAAATTGAAAAATCGTTTCAAAAAATGAATAAATAAGTAAATAAAATAAATGAATAAATTGAAAGGATAAATATGTATGTAAACATATGTACATATATATGTATGCATGTATATAGTTACTTTTATTTATGTAAAATGTATACGTAGATTCAAATGTAGTAGAATATTTTGTATATACATAGCTGTATACACAATATGCGTAGACAAATTAGATAACATTCAAATTGTAGTGTAGTATTAGTATATAAAAGTGTACAAGGTATTACCATGTATTACGTATTTGTAGATATGTGTACCTATTTATGCAAGCAGATATAACTAAACATCTACTGATGTATCTATTTATACATATAAATGTGCATACATATCTGTATCGTATGTAGAACATTTGCAAGATGGGTGACATAATAGAATTTTATTTGCATAAATATACAAACAAATTTTACACCATATATAATGAAATTATTTTCTGTATCCTTACTTATGAGCATATATACACGCACACATTTACACCGACTGTATATACTCGTTAAAATTTGTATGTATTTCTGTACATTATTTAGTTACGTGCATAGATTTAGAATTTCAATGAGTTAATCTGAAAACATTTTATGAAAATTGGCAAAATAAAATCTATATTATTTAGTCTAGGTATACAGTATATGTATATATCTATATGTTACAAACATAAGTACATATTTATCAATATAGATCATAGATGGAGTGAGTAAATATAATAATAAGTTTGGTATATGTTTCGATTATATATAATGTACGTCACACGAAGAAAGAAATTGACAAGAAATTTTTATATTTTCTGCCTCCCTCAATCTTACTTTAGATATGTTTTTTTATCTCTCTACGAGTATGATGATGATGATGGTTAAATCTGTTGTCATTATCATCATCATTATCATCATCATAGTCGTCACAAAATCATTTCTAAATCTTTCCATACTTATATGTATATGTACATTGTAAAATCTACAAGAAATCTGTTATAAATTTATTTAAAAAAGAAAAAAAAAATGTTGAATAAAATAAAAATTTCCCCCTATAAAAATGTTTCAAACTAAATTTTCATATCCTGAATTATTATATTTATGTATGTAAACCTATACACACATAAGATGATAAAATATATAAATATATGCAAAAAATGTGAAAATATATACATATTATAGATACATATAAATATACATTACATAATATCCTTATACTTTATATGCTTTAGTTATTGCGATATCAAATCCTTATGTACTATTATACATGATACCATGACTAATAGTACATGAAAACTGTCTGTAAGAAATATTGTATCAATTTTCTTATCTATACACTATACACAAATACGCCAACAATGTGGTGGCATACGTATCATTGAAGTCAGAATTTATTTATTTATTTATCTATATTTTTCTACAAATTACTGTATATATATAGAATGTACATTGATGTGCACGTAGGTAAATTTTACATGCAAATAAAAGGACTATACAAGAGGAAATTTCATTTGAAATGGAAAACGCATCACCAAATCACATTTATAAAAAAGTTACAGATACACTATAATATGTATAGTGTATATACAATAATAAAGGAAAAAAAATATTAAGACAAAAAAATTTACAATATACACAAACACACACATACACATATCAACATATTTCCTAAAGATACTATTTGCAATATAAAAAAACCATCAATTTTTATGTATAAATACGAAATAATAAAATATACTATCGTGTATTATAAATAAAGAAAAAGTCTCCATATTATATATTCAAAATATTTTCAATTTTATACTTTTTTTTCTTCAATTGTTCAGAATATTATATATTTTGAATTATTTTTCAATTTCAATTATGCAACAGATTGAAAAAAAAATATATATAATTGGAAAAAGAAAGCTGAAAGAAACGAATGTCCTATGTATACCCATCTTTCATTTTTCTGCCATTATTTTTTTTTTTTTCTATTTCTATTTTCTATATTTATCTATTTATTTTTTTATCTATAATTCGATGAAATTTATTCAAATCTATGTTAAAATATCCAATTCTGATTCCATATTTTAATGTAAATAAACGAAAATATAAATAACAATATTGGGGGAGACAATCGCGATAAACATTCATATACAATAAATATGTAAATCTTACATCCGTGTGTATGTGTTCTAAAGTTAATTTTGTAATCACTTCCCGATTATATAAAATAATGGCAAATAAATTGTCGGAAAATTAGAAAAAAACTAAAAGCAGAATTTTATTAAATTTTTCATCAAGGATAGACAGTCTTTTGGACCCTCAAGAAAGCATTAAAAAATTATTCAAAAAATTTTAATTCGTTTTTGATTTTTGGTTCTTAAATAAAGGCAAAATAGCTAAGATGACAATATGATAATCATGATAACGATATCATGATCCAAAGGAATACAGAAAATTCTTGTCCCCTTTTCATGTTATTTTTTTTTAACAAATTAAAAATTTAAAGTACAAACAAAACAACAATTGAAATTCAGAATATTTTCTTTTAATCAATCAAATAACTTAATAAATTTGAAAAAGAAAACACGAGTCAATTATCTAATCCTGTGGAAATTATAACGAAAAAAAAATCAATAAAAGCCGTAAAATGCGAATATTGTACATATAAACACAAAAAATCAGCTAACAACAATTTTATACCTGCTCCTCTACTGCCTCGAGAAATCCGCCACTGCAAATACTCGTAAATGAATAGAGGACAAATTGCTCTATTGAATAACAATTTTTTTTTCATCGTCAATTTTCTTAAAGTTAACACTAAATTAGAAATATCCATCTATCGAAAATAAAATAGAACGAATACCAAAAAAAAAAAAAGGAAAACAGAGTGGAACGAGGAGTTTCATTCTAATGAATCGTAGTTATTCTCGTAATATGGAAAATCAGAAAAAAACTAAGGATAAAATTTTAGGAGTGAATGAAAAATTTAAAATCAATTGGTCTATCGACGATTCCCTTTTCATTCTTTTGTTACCGTAACCTTTTTTTCCCTGTTGATATTTTTTTTTTTTTTTGTCAATTCTCATCTTCGTCTTCTTTCTGTCAATTTTTTCAATTCTCATCTTCTTTTAATATTTTCCTTTTCATTTTATTTTTAACTAAATTTATGGATGATTTTTTTCAATGTTTCAAATAAAATTATATATGAAGGAAATAATGAATAAGGATGAATTGAATGATTTCATACCCTGTAATTTTCAACATTTTTTTTTTTTGAAGAATGGAAACTAAACGAACGGAAAAATATTTGAGATAAGAAATATAAAAGAATAGTAAAAAGCAATAGAAATGAAAAATTATCTATAAAAGGATGTGCGCGAATTTTAAATCACTTGAATGAGCATCATAATCGTATTTTATGAATATTATAGAAAATTACTATAGTGTGATGGTCGCCTACAATCATGCCCGGTTCTTTTATATGTTAAAATGGTTCATTAAAACCAAATGGGTGCCGAATCTCAGGGATACGAATAAGGAAAGAATTAAATTCACAAAAAGAAGAGAAACTACTATTCGATTATCTTTCTATTTTTGTTTCTACTTCTCTTTCTACTTCTCAAATAGTAAAGAGTTTAATGATCATGTTTTTCTACGCATGAAAATGTAGGTCAAAACATTTATTAGATTTTCTTCTTCACATGGATCTTGTTTTAATTTGAAATTCTTCTCTGGTGCTCACCTACTGCAGTGTAGGTGTAGTAGCATCAAATATATACACAAGAAAAGGAGAAGAGAAAATACTATTCGCGGAGAAGAAGAAGTAAAAATATGAGTAGAAGAAAATATGAATAGTAGTTTTTCTTTTCCTATCTTCTTGTTTAAATTATGTATCAAACTGCAGTGGGCGTGTACGAAGAAGAATTTCAAATTGAAACAAGATCTGTGTAAAAATGAAAATGAAATATTTTGACCTATATTTTAATTCGTGAACAAACATTTTCTTTTCTAATTTTATTTCGTTTATATTTTATAGTGCATTTGCAATGTAGTAAAGGTGATAACAGAAGTTCACCTGGCGCCCAATACGCTAAAGTCGGCGCTGCTACAATAGAAATATCTTCATCTTTATTTCAAAAATAAAATCGAATTATGTACTGTTGTCGTTTGATAGATAAATGATTATATCGTGGCAAAAATTATTCGTGATTTACTTATATACCACGCATTGTTGTAAAAGTGTTTGTGTTGCATATATATATTCACATTGATGTAAACAAGTGTTTTACATAGAAACAAAGGATAATCATAACTCAATAAAAGACACGAATGTGCTACGCTACAATATCAGACAGCATAAATTTCTTCTTTGATCATTTTCTTAGCTATTAGAAATTATGAATTTTCTAATTTAAATCATATTATGCTTGATTTCGTTTCAAAAAAATTCTAACTTTCTTTTCAATCAATTCATTTAAGATTCACAAGATCTGTATACGCATTACCGTCTCAGATTTCTGAATCTGCATCTACCATCATATTCTTTTCTAGCAATATACACAAATTCTCACACTATAAGCGTATACATTTGTTTCACTATAAATTTTTCTATCTGTTCACCAGAATCCAATTTTGAAATTCTTTGAACGATTTGTGTGACACCGGAATTTTTACACTTTTCATTCGTTCCTTATTTTTGAAGAAAAAAAAAATAAAATAAAATAAAAAACAAAACAAAATCTAAAAATCCTTTGAACAGATGAACTAAAATTAAAAATCAGTGAATTTCATAAGATGATATTCCCCTTACAATTTCTAAAAAAAAAGAGCAGCAAAGAAACAAAGATATTGTTTCCTGGAAACGCATAATAAAGCAGATATTTATATGTACATATGTAAAATCCTTAACTTTTGTTTCTTTCTTGATGTAAAAAATTTATCATCAAAAGAAAGAAAAATGTTTTCGAATCTCGTAAACACAGTACGGGAAAAACAAAATAACGAAAAGCGAGCTAAAATTATATGCAAAGCTTCCTTTTTATTCAAAAAAAATATTTTTTTCGTATTTTTTTTTTTTTGGCAAACGAAAATTTTTGTGCTCCAATTTCATTTCCTAACACATACATACAGATACATACACACACACACACATAAAATCATTTCCTTTTTATATTTCCTCTTTTTGTTTCTGTTTGCTTTTCTTTCAGAAATGAATGACATCGAAAAATATGTACCAAAAAAAGAAGAAAAAAATTCATATAAAGGATATTATTTGAAACTAGTTAAAATGTCGCATTGGTACAATATGGATATATGCACAAACTATACGAAAATCTAATCATCATTCCACTTTATCTACATATGTGTACCTTCTAAAGTTCTAGTTACCTAATGTAAAACTATAGAAAAAAAATTTTTTTTTTCTTTGTTGAATTTAGGTTACATTTTAAAATGTGCATTTATTCAAATTTCCCAGCGATATGTTGACAAAGTGATGCAATAAAAATTCAATGAGAAAACAATCCCACTACATGTCTATGTATATACCAACAATATCAACGACTACAACAAATGTTGGAAAACACGGAAAGGAATATGGAAATTTGAAAAAAAAAAAAAATTCTTTTCTCATATAAAATTCTTTCCTCCTAATAATTTGCATACAAGAAAGAATTGAAAAAAGAAACAAAATGAGAAATGAAAAATACCATATGTTTAGGAGTTTGGAATTTGAAAAATCATTTTTTAACGATAGTTTTTAAACTAATTTTCAATTCAATTCTTTGTTCTTTGTTCTTTTAAAAGAAATAAAAATTTGAAAAAAAAATTGTATGAGAACCAAGAGAAACTAAAAAAGAAAAAATAGCTAAATGAAAAACTTTATGATAATTTCTTATCATTTTCTTATCACATTATTATTCTCATTGTTATTTTTCTATTTATTGTAGCAAGGATACTGCTAAAAAGTTTAAAGTCATTTAATAGTCGTTATCTTTTTGATTATTTGCATCCTTGACTTTTACCTTTTATACATTTCTTTTTTTTTTATTTCTATTTTAAATTAAATTTTATGAATTGATTTAGTAAGAGGATATGATGCATTATTCTTCTGTTTCCTTATAATTTTTTCATAGTTTTTCGATTTTTTAATATTTTGATTCGATTTGTCTTTTGAAGAAAATATAGTAAACAATTGTAAACCTATTCCTAAATGTTTTACTTTTCTATCAAATGGAAGGACATTTACTGCTCAAATAATGTAAAGCCTCTAATACAATAAAAAGAAGAATACAAAGCAAAAATGCTAAAATAAAAAAATTTTTTTTTCCAAGTTTTTACTAAAACAAGAAAGGACTTATCAAGTACTCGTACTCTCTTATTTTTGTGTATTATAAATCCTTGACTAAAAAGTATCACGTTGTCATTGTCATTAAGATCATATCTTTCTACTTTTTTTTACCTTTTATTATCTTTTTCCATTTTATTTCCATTTGTATTTTGTTTTTTTTTTGAATGACAAGTAACCAACTACCAATCTATCCGTGTGAATGTTTGTAACCATATACTTAGATTTATTAAGTAACAGGATATACGTGGATTTTAAAAAATGAATAAAATGATAACAAAAATCGTACAGTTACATCGGTAAAGGTGGGTAATAAATTTTTCTTTTTTATGTTCATGTCAGTCAATCTCTACATATTTTAACTTTGACTTCTCATACATATGTACATATTATGTAAGTTTGTTATTAACTTTCAAATAGGGTGCTCCCTACTTCTACATTAAAAGAAATTCAAAACTTTCTACACAATATACCCGTGTATCTAACGATCCTTAAAGTTTTTAGCCTAAAACAATCATTTTTTTTTGTTTGCCTTCTTCGTAAATTAAAATTTTTCTGATGTTCTAGAATTGTTGTTAAAATTTTTTTTTTGAAAATTAAAAAATTCCCCTAAACCTAAACGAATAGAAATGAATTTCTTGAGAACTTCATGTAGCCAATACACATCCAGGATCCAATTCATTAGAATGCAGAGAAAATGAATATTAAATCGGACAGCAAAACTAACTAAAAAAAGTCAAAAAATTTAAAAGAATTTTTTTTTAAAGATTAAAACAGATGTACACTGTTATCCTTGTACGTAATTCGTGTTATATACAACAACGCAATCATTCTATACAGAGAAATAATTTTTGCCTTCTGTTCTGCGTATATACTATGTAAAATATCGGACAGAAAACGTACTAATAGTAAGCAGATCAGAATTTTGATTTTATTTTTTTTGCCTAAATGTGTATTTCTTTTCAAAACTTTTTACACGTATAAAATGGATATGTGTGTGCATACATATGTATAGAAGTACCTTATAGTATAGTTTAGTTTTTATACATTTAGGCGATAAGTATTTATGTACATACATATGTATATCGCGATAACTTTTTCATGTTCATTATTATTCAGATCACAACATGACTTTTTATTCTGAACACAAATGATTTCGAATTCAAAACAACAAAAAAACAAAAGAAAAAATTTTAAAAAAGTTTAGATCATCTTTTTTATCCTTGCTAATATTTTTTTTTCTTCTCATTTCTATTTCATTCAGTTCAGTATTTTTTTTTTTTGTACTATATAGACATGTATTGGATTTGAGATTTTTATTTTCCTTTTTTTTCATTTTGTTTTTGTGAATTTTTTGTATTCTTTTCTGTTTCATTTTGTTTAACTTTTTTGTTGTGTATATGTCCCTTGTGTTATTGTTTATAACAACCCACTTAGTTAACTACTTCTGTGTGTATATATAGTGTATGCTAACTATACGTAATATACACGTGTATTCAATGAAAAACGTAAAACCGAGAGAAGGAAAAAAAAACCCATTACAAGGGTCAAATATGTACAAAAGTCCTGGAGTTTTTTTTTGTTTTTCTTTTATTTTTGTTGTTATTTTGTGTTTTTATTTTTGCAAATCTAAAACTTTTGGCACACATAAAATAGTCATAAGTTTTGGTATCTTTCTGTTTTCTAATACCTTTTTTTTAGTTTTATTGTTTTTGTTTTTTTTTTTCAATGTTCATAGTTATGAAATGGGAAATGGTATGGAATATTCTGATAAGAAATTTCAAAATCATCTTTAATTTGCTTTAGGAAACAATCAAAAAAATGAAAAAAGAAAATGAAACTACAACATTCGATTAATGACAAAATGACAGTACAGTAGGTATACTCTACTACCTACGCAACAAAAAAAAAACGACAACGTGTAATAAGTTAAAAAAAATTTTTGTACATTTTAACGAACAGAAATGGACCATATAAAACGAAATAGGTCATAAAAATGTGAACAAAAATTTGACAAAACAAAAGAAAACAAACGAAAATCTGAAATTTCGCCCCACGAGTTTCGATTCGATTCATTAATCTTTTTTAATGACCTTCTGGCATATTGTGCTAGTATATAGTGCATATTTCGATAATTGGAAGTTAGTTGGAAAGCTTATCACAAGCTCAATTTTCCATATCTTATCATCATTTTCAAAAAAAAAAAAAATTTTTTTTTTGAAGGATACAAAATTCACACTATGTACATTTATATAGACGAGTCATGTGTATGTGTACCTATTTGGATAGAGACATATACTAATCTAGTATTTTTCTAATACATATTTGAAAAATCTACAAAAATCTAAAAAACGAAAAAGGATTTTATAGCAAAAAATAAATTTCCTAAAAAATTTTAAATTCGTATCAGTTTCTAACTACGTATGGGTAACTAAAAAAAAAATTCTTTTTAATAGAAAACTAATTTTCCAGTACAATGAACACTAATTCGCTATAAAAGAGTGTACGCGAGTGTATTATAGAAAATGTTTTCTTAATTAGAATGTTTTTCTAATTAAGGATTTATGTTTTCTTTCGTACATGCACATGAAAAAAGGAAATTAACTTTCTCATCTTATATTGATGTTTAGACTTTACATACAAACATAAGTAACAACATTATAATTACACCACAAGATGGCATAACTTAACTGAATCCATTCGAGCAAACGAACGAGAAAATGCCTATAATTCCTGTGTATGTTCAAGCGAAAATACATATCGTGTACAAGATTATTAGTGTACATCTACACACACATTATTCGTATGTAGGTACCTAAATACATACAAAGCATACACACGGAAATTTGTTTGAATTTTAAAATTAATGACAAAAATTAAAATGAAACAAAATCTTCCTGTGACATTACACTGATCAAAAAGGATAACGATTTATTTTTTTTTCATTTTCTCTAATTTCTTTTTGTTCAATTTTTTTTATTTTATTTTTCCAGCTTTTTTGTTTGTGTTAATGATGACATAATTATAGAAATTTTTCTTGAATGAGAAACTAATTTATTTCTAATGTTTTTATCAAGGACAATGCATAAGAGTACTCTTTTCTATTCTATTTTTTTTTTTTTTGTTCTGCTGATTTAATCACATTTTCATCATCATCATCATCATTCACATTATTGTACAAGAAAATATAAAAATGTTATTCTTTTCTCATTAATTGATAACTTTTATCGTAAGAAGAATAAAATCCTTTGTTCATCCTTCCATTTCTCAGTGATATTTTTAAATTGGATGAGAATAACTATTGCAGTATATATCCTTCTTATACTCTACCTCATAAATTACAGATAATTGAAATTATTAATAAACATTTTTTTGGTAAAAATTCTATGAAAATCATTTCATTCTAACCACAATAACAATCAGTAGTACTACATCATTCTTATTCATAAAACAAAAATCCGTCATCAATTTATTTTTTGATACGGAAAATTAGTTGAAAATATCAATTTTCCCTCCAGAAAAAAAAAATTAAATAAAATTTTTGTCATGTCCTGTGTTTATAAAATGTCTGACCTTTTAGATATATTTATTCTGTTTTTCCTTTTTTTGTTTTGGTTTTTCTTTTTCTACTTTATTATCATAATCTAAATCGTTCAAAATAAATGAATGATAATGAACTGACGTCGCAATTTTATAATCAAAATATCATTGAAGGGTGATTAATTTCATCGTCAATGCGAGTATATCCTAGCCATTATTTCTATCGTTTCTGTTTTAATTTAAAAAAATATTTGTTTCTCATTTATAAATTCTCTTTACTGTCGAGAATAGAAAAAAAAAAGAAAACCTTCAAGAAATTTAAAGTTTTCAAGAAAATTTTCATATAAGACGACAAATTTCACACATTCACGCTGATTATGATCGTAATCATACCATCCACTACCATCCACCCCATCATCATCGTATTCTCTATAAATAAAATCTTCATAACTTCCGTTTTCTTTCATTTCTGTTTTCAATTAATTCGCTGATTAAAAATTTCCTAAACCCTCGGCATATTCCTGACAACCTCATCAGAATTATGGCTTCATAGAGCAAATACAAAAAAGCTACACGACATTAATTCTGTCTGCTACGGCTACTACTACCATCTACCACCACCACCGAGTGCGCTACTACCACCTACCTACTACCTAATAAACTTTGAATGTAAACCTGCTAATGTGAACTTGTAAACATTGAACTGTGATTCTTTCTCTCATCACATTTACCTCACCTCAGTCCACTACCGCTCTCCCCAACAAGTTATAATGGTCATCAACGCGTGTATTACACCTACCATTATTATCTGTGTACTCCTGTCATCGTTCATAATGAAAAATTCATTGTCAAAAGTAAACATTATTCGCATTTTATCTGCTTGAAATTTACCTTTCTTTCATTTGAAAGGAAAAACAATTTACGATACTATACGATCTATTCATGTAAATGAAGAGCTAATAGAAATGAATATTTTTTTCACCATCATCTACGTATACAACATTCATCTTTTGTTTATGAGTCTATCTACTATTTATACATACTATTTATTCATTTGTTCGTACACCCACATACATACTTGCGCATATATACATTTGCTCTGTATGATGAATTCTTGATTTCATATTTTCAATACCGATATATTGTAGGTAGTACATGCACCTATTTCTATATCCCTTCAGATACGGTAATATAATGAGTGTACACAGGATTTGTTTACATTCGAACTTTTTTGTTAAAAAAAAAAAAAAAGAATGAAAAATAAATAAAACAACAAAAGCTAAAATAAGGACGAAATAGAAAAGGCCAGAAACCAAACTAAATGAATTTTTAAAAGTGTTTATAAAAGTGAAAAATTGAAAAATTTGAAAGGATTCCATTTTCTCAGTCTATATTTTTTCATCTTCAAATATGTCAAATGTTATTGTCCTTATCTTATATGTATATTCAAAATGACTACATACATATATACACTCATATACTAAACATTCACACATTAATAAGAATATCATACGAAAAGCATTCCTCCTATCCCCACTTGTATCTAGCGGAAGAAAATTAATAGAAGGGAAAAACAATTTATTTATTCAATGAATAGCAAGCAATTTGATTGGAATATGGACAAAATGTGTGTGTACTCAGCTAGAACTACAGACATGTAAGTGTTTATGAGTATGAGTATAAATGGGTAATACATAGTACTGAGAAAATATAGAAAAAGGATTCTGGAAAATTGCTTTTGTTTATGGTTTCATATCATTTTAATATTTTTCCATATACTGTAAACATTTTTTTTCATTTATATCCTCTTCTACTCCTTGAAGGTTATAGCCAGGATATTCTCAAGTTTAAATTTAAAAAAAATATTTAGGAAAATATCATGAAATTAGCCTTAGATTATTGAGTAATTTGAGAATAAAATTTGAGAATAAAAACTGTAATTAAACGCGGTTAAAGGACAATAATATCTCGAAGCATATACCCGACTCTATACATTCGTTTAAATGACAGATTAAAAAAATGGAAAAAATATTTAAAAAAATGTATGAAGATAAAGGTATGACATCCACAGAAAAAAATATATGCAAATGAAAGTAATGAAAGGATGCTCGTAAATGCAGCTACTGTCATCGTTTTTATTGACAAAAATAGTTGGACTTTCACAAATTGACATTTCAATAAACTGAATTCCTACTCATTCTACTTCTACTTAATATTTACCCATTTTCATAATATAAAGATTTTAATTTTTGTCCTTTTTCTACCTTCGTAATTATTTTTATATTCAAAGAGTTCAACGTCATAATTAACATTACAAAAACGCAAAAACCATAAGCAAATAACTAAATCGGGAAAACAAATTTTTTTTTCTTTAATTTCAGGTAAAAAAAAACTGAATCAACAAAAATGTAATTCTCATAAATAAACTGCTGACTTTATAGGCAGCAAGGCAGAAATAAAAAATTTTTATTTACTTTTTATCTACACACACATACACACACCCTCTTATCGTTTTGATGTAAAAAAAAATCTTTATGAATTTTTTTCTGAAACCAAAAAAAGGAAAGCAAAAAACAAAACAGAGTAGAGTACAAAAAAATTTGCATCAAAAGTACAATATTTTTTAAGGATTAACATGTACTCTTAAGTAGGATTCTGTTTTGTTTTTGCTTTAATTTTTTTTTAAATTGTTTCTTTTTTCGCTATGTACTCCTACTTACTACCTACATACAATGTAATACGATGCAAGTAGTATACAGAATTAGCATTTAAATGTATAAGGGACGCCGAAATGAATGAACGAATAAATGAATGCAACAAGCGCTTTAGGCTGTTATAAGTGATTTTCTTCGAAATTTAAATTTAAAATTCATAAAAATATTACAAAAGTGAAAAAAGAAAGACAAGAAAAAAAAGGAAATTCTGTAAAAACAAAAATCAAACCAAAACCATAGAAAAAATACTTGTATCGTACGCTTAATGCACAAAGTAATATGCCTTCTTGTATACACATATTCAGCCACATAATAACAGAATTTTTAAGAGGTAATAAACCATATGTAAATAAATATTACAAAAAAATTTTTTTTAAAAAAATGGAAGATTATGAAGTAGGGAAAATAAATTAAAAAAAGGAAGAAAATTATACAGAAAATAATTCGTTACATTTTTTTTAATGAAATTTCCACAAACTTCATGATGAAAAAATTTAACTAAAGCGAACAGCAGTGTACCGTTTATTTTTTCGTTTAGATTTCAATCAAAATTATCCAAAACAGTAAAAAGGAAAAAAAAAATGCTAAGGCTTTTTTGACTTCTAAATACGAATATAATTAAAGAAATGAAAGATTTTTTTTTATACAGGACTTCAATTCGTACTTAAAACTCTAAAAGGAGGACGAGGAGATTTATATTTTTAGCTTTGCAAGACAATAGAAATTAATTCATTTTAAGGGAAATAAATTTTAATTCCAAAATCATAGTTATCATTGAAAAATTATTATCAGAAATTTATCAGAAATTTATCTTGACAAAAAGATACCATGTATTAATTTCGAAAATAGCATTTTTCAATGCTTCTATATAGTAGTATTTTTCTTCTAAATTAATAAACGCTCTTTACTTGTACAAAGCCAAAATATTAAAAGAGAAAATATTTCACATTTTCATCAAATTTCTTTTTTGTTTTATCGAACAAGAGAAAATGCAAATAAAACTTTGAAATAAATCCGGCATATTTCTAAAAAGAAATATCGAAAACAAGCAGTTTGAAAATAGAAAATTCTTGGTAGAAAAATGTTCAGCTCAATATGCAAATCAAAAAAAAATCAAATAAAGAAAAATGAAAATTGAAAAATTAATTTGAAAAGTATGAAAACTTTTTTTCAAAAAATACCGCCACAAATTTCTACTTTTCTCTGTGTACAAAGAAACCTAATTAATCCTATTCGTTTGAGGGTATCAGTATTTTCCATTTTTAGTCCTTTTTTATATATTATGCATGTGAAATTCTCTGTTGTTTTTGTTTTTCTATCTTTACTTTGCATTTTAATTCTTTGTCATTTTATCAAATGACTAAATAATAAACCAGATTCACTTCATGTGTATTCTATCAATCTTTTCTTTGTTTCCTACTCAAATATAATTCTTTCACAAGTAGCAGAAAAATTCAATAACAGATAGATACGAACACTGCACTTAGCAACCAACTATATCCAACTAACCAAGCAAAACATAGAAAATAAAAAATAAATGAAAACTTAAAACAACGGACTTTATAAAGTGATATACTCGTACAGTGAAAAGGATTTATTTTTTTATTTTCAATTTTATTTCAATTCTTTCAATTTTTCTTCAAATTACCATAAAATATGTTGTTGCCATTAGTTTCATAATTCTTTTTTTTTTTTTTTTTTTATTTCTTTGCATTTCAATTTTTCTCTTATTTTCATTTCAATTGAAAAATGTTCTCTAAAACATTTTTCTCAAAGTTTTTTTTTCCATTTTTTTGTTTTATTTCAATTTGTTCACCATTTTTAAGTTTTTTTTCCTTTCATATTTTCTTATTTTTGATCTCTAACTCAAATGGTTAAATATTTTCTAAGTTTTAAAACAATTTCTGTATGTACATGTATGTAGTACATGGATACATGCATAAATATAAAAATGCACAAACAAACACATACATACATACATGTAAACGAGTTAGTATACGTATCCTCTTTGCTATCTCATCTAGAAAAATATCAATTTCGAAAAATAAAAACTTCATTCGTATCCTAAACTGCTATAGCACAAATGTACATACGAATGTATATCGTTTCGTTATGTATCTGTTTGACTACAGTGCGTAGATGTTGTTGCATTCGAAAGCAAAAATAAAGAAGTATAAAAGTTAAAAAAAAAAAATAAAATAAAGAAAACAAATTCTCAGAAAGAAAAAAAAGTGCCTTATATATAAATATCCTTTTGTGAAATGTACCAAGTTTTCAAATTTTTCTATTTTAATTTATTTTTTTGTCTTTTCGAATTGAAAGTTTTTCATTAGAAATAAACGGAAAGAAAAAAAAAACCTTAAAATACAAAAATACAATTATGAATCCTTTTTTTTTCCATTTTATAATGCACACACATATACTCGTATATGCTTAATTTAGATATGGTGCATAAGTACGTAGTATATTTCACTTATATATTCCTTTTAACCTCAAAGGAAAATCTTATTGTTTTTCTTCTCCTTTTTTTCTAAGAAATTTTCAAAACTTAAATTCTCAAAAAAAAAAAAAATAGATTCAAGAATGTATTACTCTACTACACCACTTAGGAAATATTTTTTCTTGAATTTAAAAAAAAAAGGATAAACAACAAAACAACAAAACTGCAACAACAGTAAATTGTTAGTTATACCCTGAAGTTTAACAGCACGATTCGAATTTAGAAGAGACTGCTAGAGTAATAGTTACTGGTACTAGATAAGGTACAAAGTAGTATGTAACTCCACATATACTCAAGATGAAAAAAAAAATTCTCAAGGATATTATAAAAGAAAAAAAAAATAATGTAAAAGTAAAAAATTTCCATTTTGATACTTACATTGTACGTCCAACAGGAGAGATGCATTCTGACGAATTTTCAATGTTGGATGCTCCATAACACATAAAATTCTAGCGTTATGATGTGCTCTATAAACGGCTGGTAGACGTGCTTCACTTTTAGCACCACTATTTATCTTATACGGTTCTTTATCCTGCGAAAATAAAATAAATAAAATCAACAAAAAATATTTAACATCATTTACTTAATTTACATACGAGTATATTTATTTATTTTTTTTTAGCCATTATCCTTTTTAAATTACTCCCGAAAAATAAAAAGACCAGCAAAAATTTGTGTGACAATGAAAAACAAAAAACAGCAAACAATATACAAAACGAATATAAACATAAATAACAAAACATTCATAATCCTTTTTTGCATAAAATACCATATGCAAGTAATAAATATCCTTAACACTTTTCACTATATCTTAAAGGTTTTCAGTACAAATACGGTCCGTATGTCATCTTATCGCGACTTAACATCATACAGACAGATACTATATGTGTGTATAATTTAAAAATGAGTCAATATTTTGACAGCAATAATTCATTTCAATTTTCCCGTTATAGACGATGATATAAAAAATACCATGTTCATGAAAGACTAGAAAATAATCACACATCTATTACAATTTTATTGCCATGTACTCCTCCAAATATGCATTATAATTTACAAGAAGTAATAGTAAAAGTAAACGCAAACGCTAATGATATGCTCAAGGATACAAAAACGTGAACGCAAACTAAAAGAGAAAGATTAATATGTATATGCAGCGTCGTTAAAAAACGCACACAAAGCAGGTTATTTATAAAAGTAGTTAATACAGGGCTGTGTATTTATGAGACACGTGCATCACATTCATAATAATAGAGTGTGTAGAAGATATTTTAATGAAAACTACTTAAAAGGATAAAAATAAAAATAAAAATAAATTGAGTAAATATAGTCGAAATTGTATTGGTATAAGTATAAGTAAAATACTCACATATTTGAGGATTAAAATTTGTAAAAAATTACATGGTAAATAAGAAACGGACGATAAATAAAAATGGGGTGGTATTTTTTTTTTCCATGCAACATTAACAATAAGGATATAACTTGTATTTGGTATGTGTGTAATTTTAAATTATAATAATGATAATCACAAAGCACACAGTCTCTTATTAACACGCTTCAGATACATATTATGCATGCATAGATATTAGAAATTAAAAGGAAATAAATTTGCCAGGATTTAAATTTGTTAAGCTGAACCGAAATGAATTTTGAAAGCACAATAAACTATGTATATTTCAATACAATTTTTTTAAATCGTTCAGAAATTATATGAATTTGAATAGTAATTTGAAGCTAGGACTTTAAAAGAATCGAAAAAGATCTAACAATCAAAGAATACAAATTTTCTAAAGAAACTATGGTTTTTATGAAATTTTTTTATTTTTTATCAAACTGTATGAACATGAGACGAACTGCATTATTATAGAAAATTTTTAATTACATGGAATTTTCTACATATAATAATACGAATATTATACACACATACAGAAATGTAATTAAATGACAAATTACAAAATATTGCCAGTCAAATACAGTGTATTTTCTTTAGTAGTATATACACAGGAAACATTTCAAATAAATCTGTAAACGCCTACCATTTATAATGAGACTATATTATAAAATGATTTTGCTACAAATATGTATGTAAGTATGTGTATGGTATATTTCACACTATTATTGTTTTCGAATACGAATGTAAGTCATAACTATGGAAACTACATATATAGTATATACGAGTATACCTATGGTCTATATGTTGTATTATAACTTAAGTTATTTTCAGTTTTCAGTTTCCACAACATAAATTATATCATTTTCATTCTCATACAATATTGAAATTATTATATTGTCCTTATTATTATTATTATTATTATAAATTTTGTTGGTTATATAATGTATAATTATTATTATAACTGGGTCTTGCTGGGGGTAGGTAATATGTATTATTGGCAAAATATCAAAATTACAAGTCATATTCAGAATAAATTTCAAACCCATAAAATTGTATTACATACATATGTATGTATATTGTTTGGGAACTGATAAAACATTCATATAAGAAGGACATATAGGAATTCTATGTACACACACATATAGTACGAGTAAAATTATGTGCACACATACATTCATATATCTCTTTCTACCATATACTTATGTCGTATGCTACAATTATTATGTTTTTGATGATGATAATGGTTGATGCTGGCTGAGTGGCTGATGATGACGATGATGATGATGATGTGGAGAATGTGGATAACGATTTGTTTTAATGATTGGTGTTCGTTAGTGGTAACCGTTAATTATATTTTATTTTCGACATTAATTAGTAATTTCTATCATAAACATAAGACTTTATCTTTAAAATATATAATTATTAAATTTATTTTTTGTACATAAATGTATATTCGTATACATGTATGGGGCAGTATACATATGTTATGTACATTATGTATATAGATGTGTATGCCTACAACAACCTTTATATGAAATTATGTGTTCATCGCAACCTCGATAAATGTTTATCATCAAAACTTTCATATACCATATACACTATACATTATGTACGTTATATACATTATTCGTACATTATATACATATATGTACGAAACATAATATATGATGTAAAGACAATTGATCAATCTTAAATTGCATTCAGAAACCAATGATGGTAATTTGTGGTTATAAAATGACTTACTTCTATCGTGCCATACAATTACAAATACACGCATACATACATGTGTGTGGATGTATGTAAACTAACGAATATATATTCCCTTCCTTATATAGATGTGTACGAAAATTCAAACCGCATCTTTGACCACGATCAAAGACATTTACTACAAATTGCTTACAGTTCACATATACAGAAATTCCATATACCAATTCTGTGAGTATATACCGACTGTATAATTTTGTTCATCATTCGACTTTATTGCATCATCATTATCATCATATCGTCATTATTTTTCTCATTGTCGTTGTCGATGTCGTTTTTGTGATCTTAATAATATAATTGATGTCCTTTTATCATTAAATTTTCACTAAAAGTTATGCCTTTATAAATAAAAATAGACACTATCTCTATTTTTTATTTTGTTTTTTTCTTGTTAACCGAGTATTCTTCTATACAGTAAACTGCATATATTATCATTCCGTTATCAGTTTCACTTGGTAAAATTATTATGATCGGAACTCTTGAAATTTAATCATCTTGTCGTGAATTTGTGTCGTATCGTTTAGGATAAAATTTATTAGTAAATTGAAGGTTGATCTTTATTCTTTATATAAATATGTTCTTTACATACATTATTTTATCCTTTCCAAATATACGCCCCTAATAATTTTCAATAAATCCTAACATAAAATGGGCGTATTATTATTTTTGGCAAATGGACACTGATATAAAAACTTTATTCATAACCATGAATACGTTCAAATTTCATATTGAATTCAATGCTCGGATTTGTATAGAAAGGATTCTAAAAACTATTATTTACTTTCATTTCTTTGAATTTTTTTCTTTTTTCATAAAAAAAACGTTCAAGAAAAATTTGTCGCATACCACACAATTTTTCATTTTCCTCGTCTCAATTTTCAGTTTTACAATTACATTTGTATGTGTGTACTGGTAAGAAGATTTCTGATTTTCACTTTTCTTGCAATTCTTTTTTTTTTTTTTTACTTTCTATTCACACCAGAATAATAAACCTCAAAGACGAAATCAAATTATATGGTCTTTGAATTGTCATTTAGATGACATCATAGTAAATTTCACATAAGAAAAAAGGAACCATATATCCACTAAACTTTGTCTGTACACATAAACGATAACGTAATCTTGTGTATGTGCTAGTTCTGTGTGTACATCAGAAAATATTTGAAAATTGCTGTAAGAATCACAGCCACAGAATTACAAAGTTCAATAATAAAAACAAAAAAAAAAACAAACACAAGCAGACAGACAGACAGATAGACAGACAACCAGGATATTTGATGTTGTATTTGCACACATGTACGTATGTATGTGAATAGACGTAATTTTCCAAAAATTCATATAAAAAGGAATTGTACTCATCGCACGTAAACCAAAAAAAAAAATTTCCGTATTTCGAAATTGACATTCAAAAAAAACAAAAAAAAATGAAAATATTTCATTCTCAACACAAAAACATTTTCGTACAAATTCAAATACCCTTTCGTCTAACATACAAGAGAAATTTTTTTGTAAAAATAATAAAAAAATAATTTTTTATATACATTTTTTATTCTTACCTTTTCATTTTTTATTTCCTCTAATTCTAGTACTTCCGCAGCAACCTTTTGTGCATGACGATCAACACCAGGACTCAATAATACTTCCCATGTTAATGTTGGTTTTGGATTACCACCCTCACTTATACATGCTAAACTCAATTCAGAGTTCTCTTTAACAGGTACAAAAATATTTCCAGCATCTAGACGACGTGAATCTATTAATAAGTAGGGAGGTTTTGGACGGTCTGGAAAATAACAGAAAAAAAAAACCAAAAGATTATTTATGATGACGATGATAATGAAAAAAATATATATATATGTATATTCTTTTTTGTATGTATTTTGCAATATTATGAAAAATCACGATATGACAACAACCAAGAACCAAACAACAAACCAGCAACACCAACATACATCATAAAAAGCAAAAGAAGACACAAAGTCATTTCACTGTTGCAAAAGAAATGAAAGGATAAAATACACATGTACTATACATGGGTACCTAGGTACGAATATGAGTATCCGTGTACCCAAAAAAAGAAAAAACACTGTTCGACAATATACAAGCATCTGCACATGTGTAAAATGAAAAAAAAATTTAAATAAAAAATGAATAAAATGAACCAGCAGAACAAAAAAAATTAAAGTTTACACAAAACAAAAACATACAAAAAATATCCACATCCTTATTTGGTTTCAATACTGTTTTTAATATTGAGTTGTTGTTGTTGTTGTTGTTGATTATACCACGCACATTATTTTCGTTTTCGGGTAAATCGTCAACGAAATCATATTATTATATTGTTACTGAAACGTATATCCTTTCGTAAAAATTTTTTTTTTCATTTTGTGTTGTACATGATAATATAATCTTTCGTCGAATATACGAACACATATAACTGAATACAAAAGGACGATGAGTAAAAAAAAGAAAATACTTCTTAGGAGAACGAAATGAAAAATGTAAGTCAATTGGAAAAAATTTGTTACACAGTAGGTGTAATACACACATCCATAGAGATACCGACCGGTAAATAAACTAATGAGATTTTACATTTATGTATATCTCGGTACACGTTTATCATCCTTTGCGTAATTTAAGTACATTTTATATGCATATGATGTACGTACATATAGACATCCTTCTTATCCATCCTATACCATCCTATATACACACAGAATGCACATAATATTAAGCAGTTAACTGAAGGTAGCGTACTACGTAGTGGTAGTGGTACTAGCATGCATCTACTCGAAAAAAAAAAATATACAAAAGAAAATTGGTTACAACCAAATGAAACGAAACGATAAAAACAGAAAAATGAAGAAAATGAAGGAAGAAAATTTAAACGTTAACACATACAGTGCTAGTATTAGCGTACTACTAGGTAGGTAGATAGCTAGCACATGAATGAAAAAATTATGATGATAATGAGCGTACTTTACACATATTCATACTCGTACCACATGTAGGTACATGCGAAGATTCAAGCTAAGAGAATTTTACATGCCAATAAAAAAGGACGTGTTGTTGTTGTGTGTACATGCACATGGTATGAAAAGTATATGAATGAATCTAAAAGAATAATTCTAATTTTCTACTTATTTTTACATTAATTGCAATTTCAGGAGAAAAAAATAATATGGAAATTGAATGAAGAAAACCAAATTAAAAATGGTAAAAGGACAAATTACTTTTAGAAAAAATAAAGAAAAAGGAAATATCATGTACGAGTAAAATGGAAATTTTCTAATTATTTCGTAATACGATAATTAATAAAATTTTAATAATACAGATACTTAAGGATATACACACATATATAATTATGTTCATTTATACTCGTTTGTATTTATGTGCATTTTACTCTCGTGTAATTATTATAAACGAAATGAACAATTTACAAAAACGTTAGGTTGCTAAAATGTTAAATGGAATTTTAATTTTATAAAATTATTTTTGAAAACAAAAAAGCAAAAAATTACACAAAATATATATATAAGGAAGGATAACAATTAATTATACTTTGAAGAAAAATAAATAATTCCCCAATTAAATTAAATAAAAATTCATTCATCTAACTCAAAATGTTCTTGAGATTTTAAACAAATTCGAGGATACGTACAAGAGAAGAGATTGTGTGTATGAGATTTGTGCATGATGTGTACATGATTTTTTGTTCTACACTCAGTACGAGAATAAATATATGATCGAAAAGTCAATTTCAATTTAAGAGCAAAAAAAAATTGTTTTTGTGGATATTTTATTTTTATTTTTCTTTGTATTATGATGCATATACGTTTAAGCTGAAGTTTTACTATATTTTTTTTTTTAGTAGGAAAATACAATTTTTTTTAAAAAGTTTTTCTTTGAAAATTTCAATCAATCTGTCATTTAATCATATACGACACCTTAATCTCATATAATCCTTCCATACATATAGATATAGAAGCATAAATGTATAAATATCTTTTTTTTTCACTTGTCTCCAAATATACATATGCAAATTTACATGCGTTTGCGTGTACTTATATTAAGGACGCACAAAATGTCTGGAATCGATATATATGAATATCGAATTTTAGAAAAAGCGAATAAATGAATGAATGAGAGATTGACAGAATGAATGAGTGTAGAATAAACGAAAAGAGGTAGTTATTGGTTTATGTAGGTACATACACTATAGGAGTATGCCTCCGTAGATATGTATGTATAGTTGAAAAACTTTTTCTTCGACATGACTTTGATTTCTTGAATTTTCATGATTCTTTTCTTCCTATTTTTCTTATGTTTCGCTTCAAATTCGTATGAAATACACATACGAATCACATCGTTCCTATACCAGTCATATAGGGTGTACACTGTACTATGTGTCATTATTATTAGTTGATGAAAATCTTGAAGGAATCAAAAATAAAATCCATATACGCGTATATACCTTCACATTCACGTATTCGATGCTGACGAGTACGAGTACTATCTTCTGTATATAGTGGAGCAGAAAGTTTTATTTTATGGTACACACGTAGTGAAGGATTTTATAATACAAAATCCAAGAATTAGGATATCAAACTGTATATATACATACGTATATCTGTACATACTCGTATGTTCCTACACACATACTCCTAGAGTACGTCGTACGAATATAAGAAACTTAACACAAAACTGAATTTTCAAAGTTTCTGATCAAAGTTTCGATGTAATCAAAGTTTCAGATTTTCTGTATTTTTTTAGATTATTTTGCATTTTTTTTTTTGTATTTCATTTTATTTCATTTTCTTTTTCGAACTATACCTAATTCATATATACTTGTATATACATTCTCATTTTATACGAAATTTTTTTTTTAAATGAAATTTATATTTATACACATTTTATTTTTTCATTCAACTTTTTGTTCCCCTTCTTTTCCTTTTTCATCGTCTTCATCATCGTGTATTTTCTTTTTTGTCCTAACAAAAAGTTACTGATTAAAAATTGGAAAAAAATGAATTCTCTTTCTATTTCATTTTCCTTTATTTTTCTTCTCATTTTTTTAGTTTTTCTGCATGTAGGTATGTATGTAGCTGCTGGTATTCTTTTACTTTTTTATTTTATTCTTTTTTGTTTAGTTTTATTTAGTTTTTTTTTTTTGTTATTTCTTTTTTAAGTAAAGTTTGATTATTAAAACGAACATAATGTAGTGCTTTTTTTTACAAAAATTTTACAAAAAAAAAAAAAAAAATATTTAGAAATGAAAAAAAAATTTTCCGTTTTTTTTCTACTTCTTGCTATGTACACATAAACGAGTAGTACTCATATTCCTTTTTGGTGGATTCATTGATTTTGTTGCTGACCATGTAGTTAACACGAGTTTTGCTTAACAAAATACAAAATACAAAAAAAAAAAAAAATTAAAACTCATTTCTCTTGTATTTTTCTTTTTTTTGTTACTTTCTATTCTGTGTGTATAGTATGTACTATGTATGTGTGTTCTGTTGATGTTCGTTGATGTTATAATGAAAATTCAATTCATTTATACTTTCATTTTTCTATGTGATTTTTATTCTTGTTCATGTTCATCTAATTTTCTTTTTGAATAACTTTTAATGAGAATTTCTGTTCGTATATTTTTCTTGTTTCGTTTCGTTGTTTCTTTTTTTTTTTGTTTTATTAATTTTTGATTCGGTTTTTCAGTATTTTTATCCTTTGGATAAAATATGAAATAATAATTTGTTTTTTTTTTTTTTGTGTCTTTGTTATGTTCAACTAAGAGGATTTTTTTTTTGGAATTTCGATGAAAAGTTTGTTATAACATATAAGTCAAAATTGGCTACTTTATTAGGTGTACAAACCCACAGATCTGTGATCCGCACATTTTATGGATGTAGATACACGTATACATCATACCATGAATGAAAAATTATAAAGAATGAATTTCAAAATGTCAAATGCATATTATACAGTATAAGCTCGAAAATTTAAAATTTTGGTATCAAAACAACAAGAACAACAACAGAAAATTAATTAATAAATCTGCTATACAAAATGTCCTGTTCCGAATACAAGTCTATAGATGAAAAATAACCAACACAAAATCAAAAAACATTAAAGATACAAAGAAACATACATAAGAATCTATATGCATATCCTATTATTTTACGAGTATGTAAGTGATATATGATATAGGTACTTACCTAATACTACTAGTTTAATAGGTCGGGCATTTTTGACAAGGCCCCTTGAATTTTCAGCTTCACATTGCCATTCACCATCATCCTCTAGCATAACATTATTTATTGTTAATCCACCGAATGGCTCTTTAATGAAACGATAATCTGGTACTGTTCTTGAGTTACGATCTAATGTATGAACGATCTGAAATGCAAAAAAATGACAAACAAACAAAAAATATAGAAAAACATTTTATAAATACATTTTGTTCATTTTTATTATTTCGACAAAAAAAAAATGGAAAAGGATACAATTTTTAATTTTATTTAAAAATAAATTTCCGTTAAATATAAAATATAAATGTCTCTGTATTGTATAAAAAAAAAAATTAAAATTAAAATTAAAAGAACAATTTAATTTAAATGTGCAAGTGCACACATATAATCATATACATATATGTATGTATGTACGTTATTGTATGTATAATATTGTCATTAATATTGCCTAAAGAATAAACAAAATAAAAGGACATTTATTAATGTCAAAAGAAAGATACATTGAATATATTCAATTTATAAATTCAAAAAAATTTTCATAAATATTCACATGTTACTTTGTCTCGTACATACACTACACATTTATGCTTGTATTCATTACGAATATTTATGTGATATTTATATACCAAAAATATTGTACAATTTTCATATGTTACCTAAATATAGGTACATACGTATATATTCAAGGATAAATCTGACTTTATGATGATGATAACGATGATACTCATGAAAATCAATACTTTTTTTTTACATTTCGTTATTTGTTTTATTTTTGATTTTTTTTTTATTTTCCTTTTGTTTAATTTTTTATCAACAGAGAAATAAAAAAAAACAAAACAGATAATACAACAACAAAAACAACAACAAAATAATGACAACGAAAAATTGAAAAAAAAAATAAAAGAAAATGCAACAAAATCGTAACACATCAATATTTTTGCCTTTATATATGGTCAGTTATAAAATTAATAAATGCAATCAACATCAATACCAGAAACAATTTTTAATTGAAATCATATTTTTTTTCTTTATAAATACTCATATTTTTGTATGTATGTGAAGGCACACATATAAACGCAGGTACCAGTATTCACTATACATACACGACTGTACATAATACAAGATACTGCACATATTTTGTATCTTGTACAACATATTACTCGTATTTTTATTCAACAAAAATTAAAAAAAAATATATTTTTTTTTTCGGCAGTATACTGTATATTTTTTAGTAAATATTAAACAAAAAACAAAAAAACATTAAAATTAAAATTGAATATTGGAAAAAATTAAAAAAAAAAATAAATGAAAATAAAAATAAAACGATAACGAAAATTCTGTATACGCAATTAAATTATAAAGGTCCAAAAAAAAAAAGTTGTAAATAAAATACACACATACAAATGAATGGAATGTAAAAAGAACTGTAATCACACACGTACACCGTACAAACATAAAATTTAAAGATAAATATACAGGCATTCACAGAAATGCATATACTAAACTCGAAAAAGGAAACTGAAATATAAAATTCGATTCTGATTTCGAATGAAATTGAACGAACTAACGTTAAAAACAAAAAAAAAACAGAACAGCTTTAAAATGTTACAAAAAAAAAGGAAGTAGAAAAAAAATATGTATGAAAATCATTTATGAAAATTGATTTTGTTTGTCCAGGATTTCATTTCAGTATTTTGTACCTACACTACATGCACATACCACATATAGGAGTGAGTATATATGGTGTACAAATATCAGTAGGTAATAGGTATACAATGTTCTTTGCTTGATCAAATATTTTGCTTACAGGCATATAAAAACAATATAAAAATACAAAAAAAAAATGATGATGATTTTAATTGCAATCACATTTTCAAATGAAACAACAGGCAAAGTGAAATTTTTTATAGATTTGCGTACCTGTAGCTATCTAGGAACATAAAATTTTGTACTCATAACATGACTGCCGAAAAAAATATTTTTTCATATACGGAAATTTAAAAAAAAATATAAAATCTCAAATACTGAACTGTGGATGATTATGAAAAAAAAAATTTGTTGAAAATTTTAAAATTCCACGAATATTAGATTTAAGTTTAAATTAGATAAACACAGAATTTGAAAAAAAAAAACTGTAAACTTCATTCGATCTACAACAATGTGCATAATCTGATGTTATGGCTGAGACCATCCTCCATTTAATTGAAAATTTAAAATGGCAGAAATAATTTGGAAAAAGATATGAAAAATGAAACTATTATTAAGCATTTTTGTTTTTCTCTTCAAATGTATTTTACCTTGTAACTGCGAGAATAATGGCATATTGAACATTTTGAAATTGAAATTCTAAAAGAGAAAAATTTCAATTCGAAATTAAATAAAAATTGTAATAGTTGAAATTCGCGAGATAAATAAATTTCTGGAAAATATAAAAAGTAAACTTTTAATATTGAAATTTGAATGTGTGACAAATAAGAAAATTCGGAAACTCTCATAAAACCGTAGGAAATGAAAATTTTTTTTTCAAATTATTTTCCCGATAATTTATTCAGAATGATTATTACTCGTTATCTAATATGATAAACACACACATCATGTGAACATTTTCCAATAATAATTTTTGTTTCGTTTTTATTATTTTTGTTCATTCTCTTTAAATATCGAATTGAAAAAACCCAAAAAATTAACTCGCAAACATACACATACTTCAACACGAATATTCGCACACGAAAAAAGTGAATATTCACTGTGGTATTATGATACAACATACAACTTTTTCCATTTAAAACGTTGTCTTCATCGTCGTCGTCGTCATCATCATCATCATAAAAATAATAACGAAAACTTTTAATATTTTTTCATACAAAAAAGAAACTTTAACTTTCGAAAATGATTTCTCTTTCAAATCTAAAAAAAAAAGTATTTTATTTATTTTCATTATTTTCCTTTTACTTTTCATATTTGCTATTATTCATTCTTTATTTTGTACATTTTTCTTTTTTGTTATTCTGTTAAATGTTTTTGTTCCATATACGAATAGGATTATAAAAAATCAAAACTGCTACGAGTTACGAGTATAGATAAATTATTACATAAATAAATTCATTCCACATTAAGATTCTAATTTGTTTGTTTTTCCATTTTATTCTCTTCTCTTTTTCTTTTTTACTTTCTCTTTACTTAGTTTTATACTCGTTTCTTTCTTTCTAATCTTCTTCTAAATTCAATTTAATATTATTTATTTTTACATTTTATACAAGAATGAAAGTAGGATGATGATATGTTTGGATTTTTTTCATTTTTTCATTTCTTGCTTATGGTAATTTTTTTATTTCCGGATAATATATGCCATCATACAGAAAGTTTATAGTGTTTAGCATTTTCTAGTTTTCAAACATACATTATGTACAAACACAACAAATATGAACGAATCGAATACACAAATGAGCGAATGAATGAATGAATGAATGAATGGAGACGAACGATTTAAATTAATGAATGAATAAATAAAGAAATAAATATAAAAAAAAACGTAAAAAGATAACAGAAAAAATATAAATATATAAAAATGACAATAGAATTACTGAATTAGTAGAATCGAATGACTTTTATATAATGTATTTTTCATAGTTTTTGTCTTCTATGTTCTTCAATTTTTTCATTTATTTTTCTTTCATTTTATTTTTTTCAATATTTTCTAAACATTATAATAAATAACTTTGGTTCAATGATTTTTATATAATTCGAAGAAATACATACGAGTATATTACGCAACTACATAACGTATATAACAATGCCATATTAACGATTTAATCGTATACAAAAGAAAAACATGAACTAAAAATCATACACACACAGACGACAAAATAGTAATAATAAAGAAAAATGAATGAATGAAAAAAGGATATAACGACGAATAAGGAATATGAAATTATGTATCGATAAACAATAAAAATGTTTATAATAAAAATAAATAAATGCGGCTATAACAAAACAAACTATATGAGTATATATAGCTACATGGGCCATCTAGAAAAAGACTAATAACTACAAAAAGACAAAGAAGAGAAGAAATAGATGAGGAAACCCCTATAAGAGAAAGAAAATTATTTAAAAAATGTATTACTTCGGGTCATATATAGAATACAACTCCACAAACACATTCAAAAATATTATTGTTTATGTAAAGTACGCACAACTATGCGAAACTAGGTCAAGGAAGATATAATATGGATTGATTAATTGATTGATTGATCGATCGATCGATTCATTATACTCATCGTTACTATACTTAAATTCATCATTTTCTTTCTTTCTCTTATTATTATTATTTCTCTTCCTCTTTCTATTTCTTTCTCTCATCCTCTCTGTTTCAGATTTATTTCATTTAATTCATTATTCATATAATATTTTCATTTTTACACAAATGCGTAATGTACCAAAGTGTATATGTTTATATGTGTGTATGTATGTAAAAGGAAAAAAATAATATTAAATTTACACTATGAAATACATAATTTATATATAAATATAAATCTCAATGTTGACCAATTAAATTAGAAAAATTCTTTTAATTGGAAAAGTTTCGTCATGCACATATACCCGCATATAAGAATATGTATTACGGATAATCATTAAAATAGGAGAGTAAAAAAAAAACACATACAACAAAAAATTAGAAAAATTATTATTATTAGAAAAGTTTTTGTTTGGTTTAAAGGATACCACAAACTGTGTGGTATTATAACTGTATATCGAATGACTTTGATAAATTTTTAAAGCGATAATAACGAAAGCGAAGTAATAAGGATAATCGTAAATATGATGTATAGATTTTTGAGAATTTGAATGTTGAAAGAAAAATATTTTGTAAGTGGTACAGTAGGATATAATTGTTGAAATTATCTTTGAAAATTGAAAAAAAAGGATTTGAGATCCAAATTGAGATCCAACTTAATCAAATCATACATACAATTAAATATTTTTTATCTTGAACTTTCACGTTTTTCATTCGGAATTTAGTGTTGAAGTAGTACCATTTTCTTTTCTAGTTCAACTACTTATTTGTATGCAACCTACTACAAAACACAACGATTTTGTAATAAATTTACTAGAAAATCAATTTGTAGTAAATTCACTCAATCAAAAAGCTAAATAAATAAATTGATAAAATTTTCTTTCGAATTATTATTATAAAACTTTTTGCATGCCTTCATATACTCGTACAATTTACAACCGCAGTATACATATTTTAAAATGACAAGAACTAGTAAATAATTTTGAAATTAAATTACCAACAACCTTCTTCTACATGATTGTATAACGAATAAATCCAATCGATATCAATATATAAGAAAAACTTCAGTTGTAATGAATACAAAAAAAATTCAGGACATAAAGTTATTTCCTTAGAACATTTTGTTTTATTTAAAAAAAAAATTACACCAGTATTCTATAGTATCATTCATCACAAAAGAAAAAAATAATAATTCATCCTTTACTCCTCTTTTCTTAATTTTTTTTGTTGTAATTCTCAATTACAATATTCCAAGTCTCTTTCCAATCTTTTATTTATTTTTAATTATTCTCGCACATATACATATATACATCCTTATATAATTTTAATTTTATTTTTTTTTTGTTTTTACTTGTCATTAATTTAATTCGAAATCGTATAAATACTGCCTAGAAAAGTTGTTCAATTAAAATTCCTATCATTATTATTCATACTGTGTGTGTGTGTGTGTTTTAAATGAACATAGATACATACATATACACATAAAATGCATACCAAGTATAAGTATAAGTGTATTAAAAGATAAAATCAAAGATAGTACAAAAAAAATCAAACTAAAGAAATTAAATGATAAACTTTTAATTGCAAAATGTAAAAGAATATTATATGTATGGATGTACATACTTGTATAGAGAAAAATCAAAAGTATAGTAATTTTTTTTATGTACAAGCAGTGAGAAAAAAATTTTTTCCAAGGAAAAGGAAAAAAATTTTAAAAACCCAATGGCTATAATTATGGTTGGTAAAAGATGGATATTACATATTACATAGATACGGGTAGGGATATACAGTTTGATTTGATATTAGATTCCTTGGAATTTATTTAGATATTCAACTTTTTACTACAGCTATACTATACTAGGTCAATTGTGTGAAATATGGAGCTTAAGAACGACCTTAAAGTTTATGAAAATTTACTTATTGTCTTTAATTATTTCTATCTTTACCGCTTTGTTCCATTTAAAATGCATAAAATCCTTCTTATTCTACTTCTATTCTACATTTCTCCATTCCATTAATTGTCAGAGTATCAGTTATGAAAATATTCTTATAATAATTATTTGAACATAAAATTTGCTACAATAAAATCTAAAAATATTTTACTGTACTACTGTAAAATTTAAGTAGTTTATATGATACAGAGAAAAGCGAAAATCTACTCTCCAAATATCAGCCAGAAATTACTATAAGCATGTACCATGTGACTGTGCTCCACTTGCTTTAAAGAGACTTATAGACTAGAGACTGAAAAACTTTCCGAAACTAGTGAAGATGTGAAAACTTATTGTCTTCTAGAAACGTCCTCACGTCCTCCTTTTAAAATCAAGTCGAATTGCAAAACCACATGAGTGCGAGAAGGGCTAATAATTCTTCATAAAAATTCAAAACTAAGTTCAAATGTTCAAAGCATAGTTCAAAAGTTTGTAGAACTCAATATTTCTTATATTATATATGAAGAAGTGAATATTTTTTATTCTAATTTATCTATTTTCTTCCCCTTATTCTCGCCTTTCAAGCCTAATTGGAAGCTTTCATTATCATCCACATAATCATCATTAATGGCCTCCAACAGAAGTTGCCTCCACACCTCTCGTTCCTGTGCTCCACACCCACATAATAGGCCTGTGATAATAGAATCGTGAACCTAAAACTATACTGCAGGATAAAAAAAATTTAGTAAATGTATAAACTTTCGTTTTGCATGTTACGAAAACACGAAACACGAATACGTGATAGGTCTTAATGATATAATTGTGTTGTGTACATGAGTCGAAGATAAAGTATTTGAAAGAAAATTTACTTTAATTAATTTCATCATCCAAAACGCTATTCAAAAATTTACATGAAACATAGATGCTTCATATTAGAACAGATTCGATACTAATGAAAAGTATCTAAGATCAAAAAAGTACAAAAAAAATATTTCAAGAATTATATCTTAAAGGATTTCCAGTACATCTTTCTACAAAACATCAAACACATAAATTTTCTAGTATACCTATGTATGTATAAAAATATAAATTTTATTACAAAAATTTCTAATAAAACTTTGGTATTATATTACAATAGATTTTCATTAGCTTTCATTATGAAATTTTCAAAATATTGTATTATTACTATAATGTACACACATTGGTAAAATAAGTATATCCTTGAAATGGAATATTCGTAATCCTACAGATATACACGCTCATATAAAATCAAATAGATTGTGATAAAATAAATTGATTAGAGGATATTGATTTTCATATTACATCATACATAATGAAATTACTGTGTGAAATAATCGTATTATTTTTGTTATAATTATGATTATTATTGCAGTATTAGTGAAGGATTTTCATTAATTATTTATTTTATAGAAATTTACATTATGTATATGCGAATATCCTTCAAAAATTTTTGATACTAATACTAATACCGATATTTATAACTTTGGATAAATCCTAACAATCTTTAAATCCTTGTAGTACTTATACTCCAAATTCTCGTGCTGATGATACTGATACTATAAGTTTAGTTAAATTCTAACAATCTCCACATCCTTGCACAGATAGTACATAGATATAATATGGTTGGTATATGTATGTACTAAAATGTAAATAGTATTATTTTACAATAAATTTAATAATTTTGTAAATATTATCCATCACACAACATCCACACTGTGTATATCTATCTACAAACATACATATATTCGATTCTCAGTATAATAAATTATCGATACTAATATTAAAAATATTATAATTTTAATTAACTTTAAGAATCCTTTTGATGTCAAATTCAATAATAATTCATTTTATTTTATATGTAAATTCACACAGATTGTATTTAATATAAATGTGTATGTAATGCATTATACTGTGCACACAAGCATAATATTTTCCAAATTTTAGTTATTATATTATACAAGTATTGGTAAATGATTTCATATTTTCATTCACGTTACTGATACATATACAAACAAACTGTACAATACGTAAATGTATATGTAAGGTAAGATTACACTTACACGTGTACGCATATATTTTTAATATTTACAGTCTGTTCAAAAAGACACGACAGTCGGGTAAAACACAATAAATGCCAAGATACTAAAAATGTTGCATGAGTCAGGTTAAGCTTGCCTTTGTATGATATATTTCGCTGACCAAGATTTTTTTCATTTGCGTTCAAACTGTTAAATTAGTTAGACATTTACAAAATGAGCTCTGTTTATAAAAAAAGGTTTGAAGTGATATTGGTATAAGTTGTGTAGACAGTGGAAAGAACAAAATGGGGTTAAGGTGTTGGACTGGCCATCACAGTCCCTGGATGCCAATCCCATAGAAAACGTTTGGGCTTTGATGAAGCACAAACTTCACGGAAAACAAATAAAGAGTGTTTGTCACTTGGAAATAACGTTACAGAGACTGTGGAACGGCTTTTCCAATGAGTATGCCAAAACATTGAGCGAAAGTTGTACCAGAAGATGTTACCTCACAACTCAAAACAGTGCGGAGGTTGGACTGTATACTAGTGCTAACGAGAATTTGGTTTAAGATTATTTTTTCAATATACGAGTACATATGTTATTATGTAAGCTTAAAAACTTTTTGTTTTATTTTTATAAATGTTTGGTCTCTTTTTAAACAAACTGTATGTACGAATACTGAAAATATGAACGAATAAAAATATACAAAATTTTATAATAAATTATTCAAAAGTCTCATCACATACATATATTATAATAATCAAATTATTGTATATTGTACAACGGAGTAATGAAAATTTTATTATTTTGAATGAATTTTTGTTATTTATCTACATATAATGAAAGTCCTTAAAATAATGTTTGAACGAATATTTACACATTCATCATCAATATAAAATACAAAATGTATATGTGATGTACTATTTATGTATACATACTTGTGAATTTGTAAAATGTTCATCGTTCGAATCTCCTCTTGATAACATTTATTGAATATAAATGAAAAAAATATTAATTTTTTCAATACCAGTCTGTGTATATATACGTTTCTAAAAACACTTCCAAATAATTCATTTAATTCGTATTGTATCTGTTCAACCTAATAAATATTTCAAGGTACATACGAGTATTTGTATATTTATTTCACAAAACAAATAACTGAAACCACAATAGATTTGAATTAAAACAAAACAAAACAAAAAACAAAACCATAACAACTAAAATTCAAATTTATCTGATGTAAATCTGTATGACTATATAATACGTAGTAAACATGAAATTTTAAAAAAAAATTTGAAAATTTCATTGAAATATATGAATTTGATTTTAAAATTTTTATTTCATTTCGTATAGGGACCTTTTACAACCTATACTACTTACATCCAGGATCAAATTCATTTTTAAGTATAGTGATATAAATATACTCGTATAGAAGGATATGTATACGTGTACTAAAAAATCAATAACAAAATAATGATTGATTGCGAATTTCATTTAGTAAATTCTGTACTCTTATCTGTTATTATGTTATGGTTTTTGTTTTTTTTTTCTATTTTATCAGAATTTGATTTTAACTTTTTGATTGCGAAAATAAAAAATTTATCCAAAAAAATAAAGGATAAAAAGACACAAACATATACGCAAGTATTTGTAATAGGTAGTAGCAGTAGTAGTAGTACCCATTTGCACTATATAAAATTAAAATAGATTGGCTATAAATTTTTTATAAAGCATTTAAAATAGTCATCAAAAAGTATATATGTATGTATATCATCCCCATGAAATGTATTACGTACTTCCTACCTAGTAGTATATCATTAATACATACAGCAGTGGGAGTGGATATACATATGATATTCGTAATTTGTTAGTTCGACAATAATAAAATTGCCTACTATCTCCATTATACGAGAATACATTTTGCATTACGTTACATACATCTACCTTGTGTATCTCTATTACTATACAATCAACAGATACCTATACAATATGCAATACATATCCACGTATTCTATGCCTATCTATCTACCCACCTATCTATACCCGTACGTAATATTACGAGTAGTTTATTTTATTTTTTTTTCGTACATTTCAGTCCATATCGTTCAAATAAAATTCAATTAAAAAATTTATTATCAAAGAAAATAAATTCAATAATACAATTTATTCGACAACAGCAACATAAAAATGAAATAAACAAAAAAATAAAATAAAATCTATTTTAATTTCAATTTTGATTGCTTCCACTTCATCATTATTTTTTTTCTTTTATTTTTTTAAATTTATTTTTCATTTATTTTATTATTTACTTTTTATTTTTTTTGAATCTCTTTATATTGTTTTATTTTTTCGTCCCCAATAATTTATGATTGATCTTTAAACTTTTATACAGAAATGAAACGAATCGAAAAACTTGTTGAATTCAACAACAACAACAAGAACAACAACAAAAACAATAAAAAAAAATGTTTAAATTCATTTAATTTTGAAGTAGATACCTATTATACGTGTATAACATAACCTAAAACGTATGTATATAGGTGAACCGATAATCTAAAACCATTAAACCGAACATAACTAAACATAAACCCTTATACCTTATAAATACATATAAATACTCGTATATATAGTCGCGTGTATTTCAGTTATCGTGTAAATCCTTTTTATCTGGTACAAAATTTCTTCATTCAATCCTTCATTCCTTTTCTCTATCTATATTATCTTACTTTCATTAATAATTCAAACAATTCTTAAGTGTTTTTTACTTATGTTTTCAATCTTTATTTATTTATTTTTGTATTTTTTCTTTATCTTCAAATTTTTGTTCCATTTCATGTTGATTTTCGTTCTCTACATGCGTTTGTACATACTTACTTATATTCTTGTTTTTGTTCAATTTCCCTTTCTATAATTCATTCAAAAACATTTTCTATTGTATTTCAATTTGTTTTTATTTTTTTGAGGATTTCTATTTTTTTAGTATTATTATTATTATTCCCTAATATTAATGCATGCTTACACATACAGATTGTTCCTCTTCTTCTTCATTTTGATCTGATTCCATTCATCGTATTAAAATACAATTTTAAAAATTCATTGAAATCTTCTCTTAGTGTTCTTTTTTTTTCTTTCAAATTTCTTGTTGTCAATGATGAGAAAACAAAAAACTTTACGATATTATTTTTTCTCTCTACTTTTCTTGCGTTCTATTTCGGATTATTTACTTTTTATTTCTATCAACGAATATATTTCTTCTTTCATTTCCTCCCTCTCTCTCTTTCTTTTAAACAACAAAACGTCAGTCGTAACAAGACAGTAACAAAATATTTGCTCTTCTCAAAAGAAAACATAAATTCAAATTCCTTCTTTAACATTTCATTTAATTTCACAAAATAAAAAAAAGAAATTGATGAGAATAAAAAGGAACTAATAAGAGATAAAGAATAAAAACAGTACACAGTTATATACTATAAAACGAAACAAACATTAGATCACAAGAAAATGGAATAGACCCCACAAATATTAATTCTTCATGATTTTTTTTTCTGTATTACGTACATTTTTATTTTTCCAATTCGATTGAGGTATGCACATCCTAATCGAAAACCACTTTTAGTCTTCTATCACTAGATCAGAGCATCCACACCATATTTTTTATTTATTATGGTCCTTTTTCTTCATGAGTTGAAGGAAATTTAAATCCGTTTAAACTTTCTAATCGATTAAAAAAATTTTTTTACAATATCCATCATAAAAATATCTACGCATCACGCTCAAAGTATACTTAGCTCTAAACACAAGTTTACTTGTTCCTAAAACAAAAAGAAAAATAATGTGGAAAATTGTTTGCTATCAACTTCTAAAGCCTCTTGTTATTTTCTTACAAATTTAATTGCATTCCAAAATGTATAAAGAAAAAAAGGATATTTTTTTCTTCTTTTTTATGTTTTTACTTTTTGTTTTTTCTTTCATTTGTTTTTTGTTTTTCGTTTTATGTATTTCAGTAAAAAACAAAATTTTTTTATTCAATATGAACTTTGCAGCAGGAAATCAAATCATTCAAGTATACAATTCAACATTAAGGATTTTCAATTTAATTTATTTCTACAGAAAATATGTAGTGCACGTGTGTATACTTTAAAAATTTTCTTCTACTTGTTTGCTTTGATTTTTATTTTATTTTCAATATAAATAACAAAAAATAAAATGATAATAAATTTTTCATGAATTGACTAGAACTCGAACGTAATATGATGTAATGCGGTTTTAAAAAAAAACTTCGCGATGTTCTTTGAATTTTCTTTTATTGCACGATACAAATAAATTTTCAAATTTTGCACCTTCTTTTATTTTAAAATCGCTTTTTAAAGTGCACATAAACAATTTTTTGAAATTTCCTCAAGGACAAAATGTGATTTATCCTCGTGTATTGGTATGCACATATAAATAGTACCGTAGATATATTAATAAATTACTACGACAAAGTGTCCTTTTTTTGCACTATTTTTTTTTTGTCCTTTTTAGACTACTATCACATAATCGCATTAAATATGCCAAAAGCAAAATACTGAGTACTGCGAAAAACACATTCTATGGTTACTATGACACAGAGTATTAAAATTTGTGCCCTGTAAATAGTTAAATGCACGTATGTACGTGGTGTGTGATAATAATTTTAGGTATCTAGTAAAAGGACGATTGCACATTATACTCAAATATTCGTATATGCATTTTATGATGAACAAAATTCTTTTTTTCTTTCATTTTACAACAGATTAAATGAATGGCAGGAGAACATTTTTACTGAGAATGAACAAAATTTGAAATGAAAATATAATAAAAAGATAATACACAGAAATGAAAAATATAGATACACATAGTGATGGGTGTATGATATGAAGGTAGATATGAAAGACTGTAATATGATGATGATAACTATGGTGCTAATGTAATTTAGAAAAATTTTAGATAGCGACAGTGAAAATATGAGAATGAACAGTGTGTGTAATATGCATAAATGATGCGATACAGTATGTGTCAACTGTTAAATATTGAATTAAATGTAAACCGCCACAATCATATACACATATCCTATTTGAATGTACATGTAATAGTCGTAGAAATAAATACTTGTATATACCTAGTTTTATTTTAATCTAAAAACAATGTGTATCTCCTATAGTGTCTATACAAATGATTGTAAATTTTTATGACAATTTTACATACTAGGTGGATGATATACAACCCACATTCTGTTACAATTTCATATGTACAAATGTAATCATAAATGATCATAATGATGATAACGACACTATATGTCCATGCATAACAACATAAATATTAGCCTTAGTATCTAATTCTAATATTTGTACATAGTATTCTTTGAAAAATAATTATTTTAGTAACTGATAAATGTCCTTGTTGCTCGTATTTTTGTTCTTTTAGTTTCAATTTTAAATACTATGCGAATTTGTGTGTATTATAAGCTGATTAAAATTTTTTTTATCAATAATATTGTGAAAATAATAATAATCTACAAGTACATTTGTACACGCGTATTAAATTAAATTTGCAAATATAAATGCGATAAAATTATACATTTATGTACATATCCTAATGTAGAAATTATTCCACTAATGAATGAAATTATTTACATACCCACACACATTCAGACATTTAAGTACAATTACATAGGAATTTGAAAAAAAATTTCTGAAATCATCAAAATATCAATGCACGAGTATACATAAATGCTATTTCGCTTTAATCACTGAAATACTTGTAATATTCGTACATGCATATAGTCTGATTAGTTTGTTAACGCATATGTATGAATGTATTCGTATTGGAAATGCTTACCTACAACTAGTCGTATGCAATAAAATACAATTTTGAAATTACAAAAAATTTTTCGAAATCTAATTTATATTTATTCTTGGAAATTTTATTTATTTAATTAAATATTAATAATAATTTTATGGTAATAAAATATGTATAATATAATTAAAACGGAATTATTATTTTCTATTTTAAGTATCCTTTAATTTTTACCGACACTAAAACGAATAATGTATCAAATCAAATATTTCTAACAAAAAAAAAGGTATGGACATTTTCAAAGTTGTAAACACTGCGACTAGCTTGTATTTTTACAAGCTGCTCAATTAATCAGCTTACAAACGTAAACATTCGAGCTTCATTTATTCAAATTTATATTTATAGATAGTCAATCTTAGTCAAAATTTGCAAGATTCGTAATCGTTTTTCTCATTTAACGGCTAGAATTTTGACTTGATATCTAATATTGAAAGATGATGATATTTGCAACTTTGAAAACGCATGTATACCTGCCTATAATAAAAATAGTCTCCTACACCTGAAGATAAAATTTGAATTGAAAAATAAAAATTATTCTCCTAAATAGCAACGTATACGAGATTCACACTATGTTTACACACTTTAATCTGTATTTAGACACATCACTGTATACTTGAAAACACTAAATGATACTCAAATCTATTATTATTTGCTGACAATGCTGTCATAAAATCAAGAAAATTACACTTCAAATCAAATGAAAATGACACTTTACTGCACAAATAAAATTATCGAAAAAATGTAAAAGAAAAAATGTATCATCTATAACGTAGTAATACCATGTACCACTACATACCTATACTTATGTATGAATGTATGTAAGGATAAAATAAAACAATTACATAAATTCTTATTACCAATCTCAATAAATTACATTCGATTACAATTACATTTTCGTACGTATACGTGAAGGTATTTTGCTTAATTCATTTCTTTATTATTCCTTTATTTTAAATAAAAATATGTCAAGGATATCATTATTTACAGACACATACATAAGTAACACAAAATGAAATAATATTTTTCAAAATAAATACATACCATCTTATTGAATAAAGATTTCGATGATAATAAGGATATTTTTTATTATGTACCGATCAATTGATGATAAAATTTACACAAAAATATAATTTCGAATAATAATATCTGAATGAAAATATAGAAGACGAAAAAAAAAGGAAGTTATACGGAACTAAATTATTGTTTTATTTTTATCCAGTTAAATAATAAAGTGATCTGGTAATAAGTTTATGTAGTCATAACTTATTATGCCTCCCACATAACACCTTTTCCACATACGATATCTTTGCCACTTATACCATCTAAGAAAATAAGTAATCAAATTATTTTCTTGTGTACTTGAGAAGAGAATTAGTATATAGGCAGCTACTTTAGTAGCTCTGTAAGAAGGTAAATGTACATCTCTACCTAAAATTTCTAAGTGAATTATTTTATTTTATATTTTCATTAAATGGCAATTTATAAAATTATATTGTCTCTCCTTTTTGATGTTGTTGGCGTTTTCTTTTACACCAAAACCATACTTTAGTAATATGTCTACACAGTTTCAATCAGTATATGACTACAAACTTGCCATCGTAAACAATGTGATAGAAAGTAGCTACATTCACATAAGTCTTCCATACGTATACAAAGTAGAAAAAATTGTCATTTTATTTTTACGTGTATATTTTAATGAAAATGAATTTGCTAGTGTCATAAAAATAACTTTTATTTTATGACCATTCTGAATTTTGTATTTACTTTCCTCTCTATATATAAGAGTACATTTATGAAGAATTTTCGTACATAAATTTCGTACAAGAAAGTTTCCTTACAGCCACCTATAGATACATTTATATTGTAATCGTTATGTACTATATTGTCATATAAGTGTGATACTTAGAAAATAATGTTTTTCGAAAAACGATAACATAAAAAACTCATAATATTGTATTGCATTTTTTTTTTCTCCTGAACAGAGTATATAGACTTTATTACTCACTTACTACTCTTAGTATATGATTCTTCACATAGTACTCTGCTCTGTTATATATGGTCAATAAATGAATGAAAATTGAAGGTACATAATTTTATTATTTTTTTTTCTCTGCTCTTTTAAATCATCATTTTATTTTTCTATCTCATGAAATAAATTGTCAAAAATACAATATTTTGAGAAGAAAAAAGTTTAACATAAAATAATTTATCTGTTATGTATTTTTATGTACTCGTATTTTAGGTAACTTTCGAAATTTTTCTTTCTTTTTTAAATTGTAGGAGATATAAATTTTCACGTAAAATGTGGGAGTAAAATTGTCCAACCTTTAACTTTCAAACACAACACAATACAGTCATCATTGACTACTATACTTACAACTTACACTCTATCTTTCAAAAACACAAAAGAAAAATACGTTCCATATATGTACATTAAAAGAGAAAAAAATTATAATTGAACTATGAACATAAAAGCACAGAGAAATATAATTTAATTTTTTTTATTTTTCTTAATTTTATAGTCTCATCATGTGAAAAACAACAACTAAGGATTCTTATAAAACTGACATTATTTTCTATATTATTCAATAAACACATCGTATTTTTTGTTATTTTAAATGGTGTGCAAATGAAATAAAAATAAAAACAATAGAGTATCTCAATATAATACAAAACAAAATAATGTAGTAAGTATTATAAAAAAAAGGACATATAAGTACATAAGTATATACATAAAATATTCATTTTACGTATATGAAAATAACATATAAAGGATGTAACACATTTAGCTACGTACGTACCTATTTTGTTTTGTTTCTGTTTTATTTTTATATCACATATAATATTACACCTTTTATGAGGACATTACTAAAAGCTATAACAAGCTCAATAAAAATGAAAATATATCGTATCATCATATACAAAATGGATTCTACTATTTCCACACACTATGCTATCGTATGTCAGGATATTTGTATATTCTGCAAACGTTTTCTTTTCATGATCGTTTTTAATGTAAGTAGTATCTGCTTTTTTTTTCCTGCTTTCTGACTACTTTCATTATTTCTTTTGACTTTTAACAAAAGCTATTTTCATTTAACTAATTACATACTTTTCACGACGGACATCTAATAATAATTTACAGTCCATGTCCAATCAAATAGGACAACATCGAATTTAATTCGAATTGGAAAAATACATAATTTTAAGTTTATAAGTAGGTATAGCTACTAAATTTTAATGAAAAATCTATAAATTTGTGAAGGATTTGATTCAAATATAGATTTCTTCATACTGATAATAATTGTGCATTTAATGTAATTTTAAATTGAAAATTTCACAAAATCTAAATATCAAAAATCTTGCAAAATCTTTTTAATTCTTTGACTATGGACTGTAAATAATGGAAACCATATACGAAAATAGTATCATTTCTCACACAATTTTAATGTGTAAAGAAACTAATGTACAGGCAAATATCTTATACGTCTAAGTATGTATATGGACATATGAGTATAGTGTTAATTAAAAAGATAAATGAGTTCAAAAATGAACAAAATTTAGAAATAAAAAGAAAGTAAACTTTTGTAGCAAGAAGAAGTACAGAAAATTTTATTACAAATTTTTTTAAGTAAGTAATATCACTTATTCACTCTTCCTTATACATGTACGAGTACGAGAATATACAAAATGAAAGTTTCATAAAAACAGTGTTATAGAAAATTACGTGTCTTAATATGTACAACAATGTGTACACTTTTTAATACTTTATAATTTCTTCCTTTTTTTTTATAGTAGATACATACCTAGTTGTATTTAGGATTACATGTTGATAACATTATTTGTCTGTACTTATACTCGTATTGGTATATGCATAATTTATCTATAAAATGTACTGTACAAGATATTCTTGGAAACTTTTGGATAGATTTCTTGGCACATAACATTTTTACAATGTTTTCTAAAAAAAAAAAGTTAAAATAAAAATAAATTAAATAATAAAAAATGTTAAATTTTATAATTCACATGTACTCGGTATAAATGTAGGAGTGTGTCATTGCATGCGACACACATTATATGAAGTGAAAATTTTTCCATTTAGAGTTACCAGAGTTTATAGGAGTATAGTACATGTGTTCCTGCATATAAATAAGGATATCTGTATTGACTAATAAAATCTATGTATATCAGCATGTATATATTATATATACGGATATATTCGTATCTCTATATGTACCTACGAGTAATGTGTATCTAACATTAAATCCATGAGATAACTTAATTTAAATTTTATGCCCAAAAAAAAAAAAAAATGAGAACAAATAAGATAAAAACGATGTCACAATTATGGTACTTAACAGTTTAACATTGTAGATAACAATTTTTATATACAGTATTATATAAAAAAGGAAAATGGCATAAACTCTCAGATATTGTATGAGTATGTACATGAATAAAATTTTCCTTTAGTTCTTCATTATGAAATCTATATCAATCTGTCTATCTATGTGTAAGTGTTATATATACAAAAATTTTACCACCAGTAAATAACCTACATACGAGCATTATTTTTCATATTCACGTGTAGACTCATATATACATATAATATGAAATACCTGCCACCTACTATCATAATAACTTAACGTGTTTTATGCTACTGTAAAAATGCACCTCATTTCATACAACCCAAAACAGACCATCCAACTAATAAAAACAACAACAACAACAAAATGTAGAAAAAAAATGTAGGATAAATAAATATAAGTCCTCCAAAATGTACATCTACATATGTATGTATGTAAACTGGAATATCAATGAGACATTTTAAATTTTATATACATTGTTGCGGTACATAACATAAGATAGACAACAAAATCAACAGCAGACATTTTATTTGCCAGTAAATTCGTAACATAACGTAAAACATACACACAGATTATAGTACATATGATATACCTATACTTTTTATAGCTATAACAACAAAATATCAAAATTAGTCACAACATGAAAACTTAACCAAGATTTTATGAGGATATGTACAAATATTTTTTTCCTCAATTTTATTTTCTGTTTTTCTTTTACAAATACCTCAGGATATTATCCGGTACACCTCTATAATGTACAACGGTACAGCGTACAATGTATAGTAAGTAACTTTATATGTACACGGATGTATGTCTCTACCACATAAATAATATCAGGTAAAATGACGTTTTTCCTTTTTTTTTTTGTTTTTTACTTACTTTTACTCGTACATTTTATGTACAATATAAATATGACATCGCAATAAATTATATACAATGTAATCATGTACATAGACACACACATACACACACACACACAAAATGCTCCTTATTTATTTATTTATTTTCTAATTTTTTTTTTATTTTTTTACGTTTTTTGGAAAGAAAAATATTTTGTTTCACATCAAAAAAATATCTGATCCACACCCACAAAATATTTTCCATGAGAAAAAATTCAAAAAATTGTAAAATTTCAAAAAATTTAAAAGTATGTATCATAAATATACGAATATAACAAATATAACAAATACAGACAAAAGTACATGAGTAAATGTAATGTATGAGACGAGTACAACACACATTTGAAAGGATAACGATGCAATTATTATATATATGTGCATTCATATGAATGGACTATAAATTTATAAACAATTACGATTGTATGCACACTCGTACACACGTTACTGTAAGTTACGATTTATGTATAAATGTAAAACACAAAAAAAAAATTTTAAACATACAAAAGAATACAACTAAAAAATGAAATAAAACGATACAATATTCATGTGTCACATGTACATATTACTATATATGAATATGAATATATACGGACATTATTTATGTACATATGTTGTATATCAAAATCTATGGCTATAATAGATATTTTTGTTCATGTGTAATAATAACGATTTTCGGACTAAAAGACTTAAATAATTTTTTTAACTAAAAAAAAGTTATGTACAAATGTAAAATATTATCGCATGCATGTAAATTATAAACGAAAGCTAAAATGGAAAGCAAACAACCGAAAAAGGAAAATAAATAAAAAATTAATTCTGAAGAAAAAAAAATATGAAAAATAAAAAAAATTTTTTTTGGCAAAATGTTTACTAAATTTTACAATACAGAATGAGAAGTGAAATATGAAAATAAAATGAAAAATATGAAAAATATTTAAACGGAAAATAATACATAAATAAAATTCTAAACACGTTTAACTGTTTTTTATATCGGAATGGAATTAAGATGAATATATTCAAAACAATATAATAAAAAGCGAAATTTTTGTGCTATGTATGTTTTTATAGAAATAACAAGGACTTTTGTATTTATTCCAAATAACTAATTTTGATTATTATTTTTCATTGATATTCACAAAATATTCAAATTATTTTTGAATTTTTGAATTTAAATTTATGAAAATTATTTAGTACCGCAAAGACCAAAAAATTAGAATAAGGACACAAATATTTTTAAAGAACAATATCCTACATTTCCATATGCATTACGTATATAGGTAGTACATTGGTTCTACTTTTAAGTGAGAATGTCAGTTATTGAATTCAAATATAAAGTAAAATTTTGTTATCATGAAAAATTATATTATTTTTCACCCTCATCCATATTCACCAAAAAAAAAAAAGGAAAATATCCTTTAAAATATTGTAATTTTTACACAAAATTTATGTAAAATTCAAAAAACAGTAAATTCATTTTTATTTCATCAAAATCACATTAGAATCACATCTTTTAAATTTCGCCCTATCTCTGTACTTACCACACGCCTAACCCAAAACGACTAACAACTACTTAGCTAAACATTATAATAACAGCCACATAATAGCATCTCGAGATTCAAAGCAAATTTAAAAGTGATTCTATATGTATTTATGGTACTTAGATGCGGTGGTGTGATTATTTATCATACTTTTTAGTTTCTCTTTTACCTTGTATGTATATACTCGTTACATTATTTTCATATGTATGCACGATACTGTTGTACGAGTAAACAAACACAACACCTATTCATAATTTGCATACACACAAATTATATTATTTTTGTTTTATTCCCGAAACCATAAGAAATTTTATGAAGATATAAATTTTGGTATAATGTACTTTAACAGTAATTTTGAAAAAGAAAATTAATATATTTCTTTGAAAAAAAAAAAATATTTTTTTGATCTCAAAATGAAATCATCACCAGGTGCATTTAATTATAATGTCTATACAAACACATTATTAAAAAGGTATAAGGGTACACTTATTCGTAAGTACTGAATTTTTTGTCCCACAAAATGAAATAAATCATTTTTAAATTTATTATTTTGTGTTATACTTTATGTAAATTTTGGGAAAATTTTTAGAAATTTAAAAATTAAAGATTTAAAGAATTTCATTCATCTGTTGGGATTTATATAAAATTGAATTTAACTTGAAAATAATTCGAATCGGTTACATTGCAGCGCTGCAGGTTGTACATATGTATATTCGAATAAGCTCATAAGTATAATAATTTCAAAATTATTAAATTTAAATCATTTCATTTGAAAACTAAAGAAAAAAAGATTTTACACAGACACACATAATTTCCATAATGTCTTAATAGAGTTCATAAAAATTATTTTCTAATTGCATTAAAACGTATTCCAGACATTTATCTACAAAACGAAGATACGAGCATAGATATTTCCATACGTACAACGGTATGATACGATTATAAAATGAAAACTATTTAACCTATAATAAACTCTTAATCCTTTTATATGGATATAAAACTGTGTTAAAGTATAAAATTAAGATCATTAGTAACTACATATACACATACAAATTTGTCTTTATTGTTGTAGATTTTTCTTAACTATTTTACTTTCCTTTTTTTTGCTTTTGTTTTTGATTTGATTTTTATCCTTCTATAAAATGTAATTTGTTTGCCTTTTATATTCGTAATTTTTATTTTTTTCAAATTGCTTGCATTTATTTTATATGCATATGCATGAGTGTATGAACAGTACAGTACTCGTACTATATAAAGAAGAGAATCCTTATACAACAAACAATAATTTTGTTTTTATACTGTTTTTGTTTTTAGTTTTCTTTTTGCTTTGCTTTGTTTTGTTTTTTTTATGACATTCATTTTTATCTTGTTTAAAATTATTATTATATTTTTCTCACCCTTAGGATAAAATAAAAATAAAATCATATACATAATAATATACTCGTGTTCGTAAAGTTTTTTCTTTTACATATAAATGACACCATCGTACATGTTATATACAAAACAAAAGAAAAAAAAATACAAAATCACAAAACAAAAAAAAAATTATCATGTCCTTAAGATAATTTTAAGGTCGTTTTAATTTTGTTTTCTTCTCTTTATGCTGCGTTTTTTTCTTCTTCAAAAAAGAATCCATTTTCATTATCATTATAACGTTCTAATATTATATTTTGTTCATTTTCATTTTGTATTTTTTTTTTTCCTTTTAATTTTTTACAACAAAATGATACGAGAACAACACATACATATGTAATATCAATGTGGATATGGCCAAATTACGAAATTTCATTTTTGTTTTTGCATATAAATTCTTTTTTAAACATTCTTTACATTTTCTCTTTCATTTTATTATTTTTTTCTCTTCGTTGTTTTGTATTTTTACTTAATTTTCTTTATTCCATTATTATGATTATTTTATGAAAATTTTCTACATAACACGGTTACATATTATAATGAATACATTTTATGTACGAGTACAGTACATGGCGACTCATATACAATTACAATTTAAAATTACTTTGTTCTGTGGTTTTTCATCTTTCATATCATAAATGTATAAGGAATATACTTTAATCATATTTTTATTACACATTCAATTTATTACAATTTATTGTATAGCCCAGCATAATTATTTTAGAGAAATTTTCTTCATTTTTCTTTCTTTTGCTTTCTTTACTTGATTTTAGTCGGTTTGGTTTTTGTTTTTAAATCAAATTTTTCACGGATTTCTCTTTTACTTTCTTTGTATCCCTATTATAGTATGTATTTTATTTTGTATTTTTCATTTTATTTTTTGTTTTGTTTTCGGTTCTTTTAAATAAATTTATTTATTATTTTTTTTTTTCAAAATCATTTCCATCACATTTACCATCTAACAACTTGCGGTTTGTAAAACTTCATTAAAAACGCATAATGATGACGACGGTGACAAAAACAACAAAATTATTTGTCATTCTCACATTAATGTATAAGTGAAATATAGTAGTGATTTTTTGTTGTTTTATAATATGTACAATAAATACATACGAGTATATATATATATTTCCATGTCATCATCATCATCGTCATCATCATCCTCATTATAATTATAAAAATAGGAAAATATAAACAGAATGTAAATACATTAAAGTAGCTATGTGTTTATAAAGATGTCTGTGCATATATAGCAACATTAGTCCTTATTACGAGTTTAAAATACACACACATACATATTTATATTACAGCTCAGCATCATTATTGCTATTATATGAACATTATGAAATTTTATTCATTGTCATCATTAACCACACCATCATCATATAAAACTTTGTTAGTTGTTTTGTTATAAAGTTATTAGTATACACAGCTAGAATGAATTTTTATTTCATTTTTTTACATTTTTTCCCAAAAATAAAAACAACAAAAATAAATAAATAAGTAATAATAATATTTTTAGACTAAAAAAAGGACTTTCATTTCCTTTCCCGTCTACATGAAATGGCATGATTTCGAATTGAATTTCAATTTAAATAAATAATTTTTTAACTAATCACCAAACAAACAAAATATATAAAAAACTTTCAGAGAGAAAGAGAAGTAAAGAGCGAAAGAGAAAAAAAATATAAAAACCCTAAAAGAAAAATTTAATTTTCATCTTTTATAAGATGATACAAAAAAAAAAACAAAAACTAAAAGTTATGCAGAAAATAACACGCGTTGTACTACATACCATTCCACATTACTGAAAGAAAAAAAGAATAATAATAATTTTTCAAGTCATTTTCAAGAGTGAAAATCTGGATCATAAAACCACAAAGCTTTTTGACTGTCAGATACAGTTAAATTGTTAAATCGTAGAGAATAAATAGTAAAACATGGATAAAACTATGGTAAAACCATTAAATGTAAAACGGGAGAGTGTGTATAAAACCGAAAATCGTGTATACAATAAAATATCACAAAATCTATATTTTTATGTGTTAGTATCTGAGTACGTGTATGTAATGTGTATCCTTATTCGTAGTATCAGGATATTTAAAATGTTTTTTGAAATTCTGCTTTTTTTTGTGTTTGTTTTATTTATAGATTTTTTCAAAGTTATTAAATGAGATTTTAAAGTTTTTCTTTTCTACTTAGCTATATAAAATTTTTCTTTTCATTCCCTTTTTTCAATGAAAACGAATACATACGCGATTACAATTAATATTGCCATACTATTTACGTGTATTTTGTGTATAAAAGTATGTACACTCTGTATGTATATAGTTTAAAACCGAAAACTAATTACGATCAAGGATTAAAATTTTATTTTCAAATAATTATATATTTTTTTTTTTCATTTCGATTTTAGTTACTTATTTTTTCTTCTCTCTCTCTCTTTCCATCTTCTTTTTTTTTCCCTTATACTGTATACATAACCAATTTCAAAAGAATGCGATTTTAATTACGTTGTTGGCATTTGTATTTGTTTTATTTTGAAAAAATTTTTCATTTTTGGATTTTTTTTTTTTGCTCTCTTTTACATTTTTCTTTTCCATTATGTAGGTTTTTGTATATTACTCCACTACCAACTGTGCCATATACTCTCATATACATTCATATTTGTCTACATGATGCACACACATTTAAGTACATACATACATCCACATTTAACCGCATAATTTTGAAATTAACAAAAACCAATCGTATTTTGTTCTTCGAGTATATGTAATGTACACAATATGTAATTTGTTTTAGTCTTTTATTATTTGAATTTTTTTTTTTTGAATAATGTAAGTAAATATTGTAAATAAAATTGTATACTCGTTTTGTATGTGTACATGTGTATATATAAAATGAAAAATGAAAAACTTATAAAATCGAATAACATAATAAAGATAATGACTAAAAATTTTATACTCCCAAATCTAATTAAGTTCAAGGATTTTCATAATGATGAAACCGCATATATTTATACGAAAATCTGTAATATATTTCACTTTAATACTCTGAATTACTAACTATATCTACAATATGTATGTTTATATATACATATATATATTTACATCGACATATAGAAATATACATAGATACATAATATTCTATAACATAACGAATCTATTTGTTATCCTGTGGGTTGATGCAAGAGGGATGATAGATATATAACATAACTATGAATGGTTACCATATAAATGTACTTTATGTATGTATATGTATACTCGTATGTATATGTTTATGTACATATGTGTGTATAATAACAAATATACAATATTTCTATCTACTCATATATAGATATCTGTTTGTATATTAATACAAAAACCATATACACACAAACATAAGAAAAATGTTATAATTTTAAAGATCTAATTTCGCATAGATACATACAATCAGAAATTAAAGTAAGTAATGATTTGTATATAAGCATCAACTACTATGAATACTGAATGAATAGCAGAAATAGATACTTACATGATAAAATATATAGAGATACTGATACATTTGATAACTTAAATTATTTTTATACTTTTGTATTTATTATCAAAAATGTTGGTGTATGTATATTGATGTCATTTTTCCGAATATAACATACATATAATAACAATTTTGCACAAGTTAAGTTATTGTAAATATAATACTTCTACTTAGTATGTATGTACATACCTATATGCATGATATTCAACAATAAGTACACACATAAGTTTGATAATAATATTCTACTACAATATTTTTGATAGGGGAATTGGCAATTTTTCGCTTGTCTTTTTCAAATAGATTATCCTGATTCATATTAGTTATGTATACATGTATGTACATACATATACATAAGTTATTTATACAATACGTATACAGAAGAAAAAAAAAAGATAAAAAATTATAGCACACACCTATACAACACATGGTGATAGTCTTACTACGATTGTAAGACAAAATTTTCTGTACATTACATATATTTAAATTAAATCGTATGTACAAAACAAAAGGGGTGAAAATGATAAAATACGCATATAATAAAAATCCCAGTTTGTCTCATAGTTTTTAACTTTAAGCAAAAATATATAAAGACAAAAAAAAAAAAAAGGACAAGAAGTTTTGAAATGAAAATGTGGTTAAAATATGTAATAATAAAAGTAATCTAACACCTAAAACATCGCATATGTAACGACACTATATAACAGCAAACCAGTCACAAAAATACAATCTATTCATATATCAAACACCACAGTATAGTTTATCAAAAATATGTATTTTTCATTTCATATACATATTAGTTTATGTATGTACATACGAGTATAGTATATGGTGTCCTACATTTTATATTTTTTGTGTTATTTTATTTATTTTTTCTTGTCTGTTCTCTACGATATACATATACACTCGTACATAGTGCAAGACTTTACAAAAAAAAAATTTTTTTATTATTGTCTTGAAAAATTGATCCTTAGGGATAAATACATATATATACACATTGTACGAACATGTATACGATACCATAGATAAGTACTAACTCTACTCGAGAGTATATGTGTAACAGTGTATTACATAAAATTCGATATATAGAGTGCATGACATTTGATTTGAAATGTAACTTTAGTATATTATTGAGTGTGTGATGTACAATATTATCCTTGTTAAGGAATAAATTGGTGGAATAAATCTAAGTTATTCAACTTTGACGATACACAATAAGGAAAGATGTACGAGTACGAGTATGTATACGATTACGAATTTATAAGAAAAGTTTCTAAATCAAATATTGCAAAAAAAAAAGAATAAATTGGAAAATTTGTTTTCTTCATTTTGATTTCATTTTTTTATTTTTTTTTCTTATAAAAAACAATTGACAGTTGATGTACCGTATAACTTGTATTTATATGTATACATATAATCTAAAAAATATTTTATATATTTTTAAAATTGTGCAAAAAAACAAATTTATATGATATTATTTGTTAGATTTTGAAAATAAAAAAAAAATATTACATATATTGATAAATTGATGTAAGAATTTTCATGAATATTTACATTATTTTTTGTGAATATAAATAACAAATGGAAAGGAATATGATAAATTACGAGTATCATAAATATTTTTTTGATAATTTTTAAAAGAAATATGAAGTATCATTTTGTAAAAAATATTTCAAATTTTTAGGAACAAAAATTTAAAATAGAAATTCTATGATTTTTTTGGTTAGTTCAATTCAATATGCTTATTATTTTTAATCAAATTTTTTTTAAAAAAAAATTTTTTCTAAAATGTACCTTAATTAAAAATGTTGCAAGTAAAACACTTACCTGTCCATTTTTAAACCAGACACTTGTTGCAATGTCCGTGTTAACTTCACATGTTAACCGCATTTCGCTATGTTGTTCAGCATATACTACAGATATTTCATCATCATCATCATCACCAGTACTGCTGTTATTGATGTCATCGTTATTATTATTATTGAATTGCTGTTGTTTTTGTGGATGATGTTCATTATCATAATATGGTGGTCCTCTTATAATTGGACCAGATGGTAAAAATCTTGGATCATCACCATGCATATATTCTTCACTATCAGAATTACCATTATCATTTTTATTATGATCTGTAACAATAATTTTACTACCAAGTTTTTTATTCAATAAATTTGCTGAACTTAAACCACTATCAAATTCTTCTTCACCATTTTCACCAATTATTATCATAGGTTCATTATGATTTGAATTCATTAAATTTTCATTTAAAATAATATTATTCCTTTTTGATTCATCAATAAATCCATTTAATAATGTTTCATTTATTTGTTCGTCATCATCATTTAAATTTAATTTCAATAATGATGATGATGGCATATGTGTTGTTAATTGATAATTTCGATATAAATTTTCATTTTCATCTGATATTAATGATGATTTATTTGTATTATTATTTTTATCATATTTATATCTAATATCACTTTCACTAATAATTTTATTCAAATTTTTGGAATTATTTGCATTAATATGCTTGACATGTTTAGGATTTTTATTTGGACTTCCTGGTTCATGTTCATTTTTGTTATTATGACCAGGACCAGCAGAACCACTATTATTATTATTATTAATTTGATGATGTGATACTGTTGCTAGACTATTATTCCTTAATGACGATGATGATAATGTTTTTGGATTAAAATTGGAACTATTCGAATTGGTATTGGCATTTAAATTATCATTTTTATTATTATTTGTATTACTATTATTGATGGTATCGATATCGATACTCGATTTCGATTCTCGATCTCGTTTGGTTCGTTTTGTTCGACGATAATAATTTGATGATAATTGAATACTTTCATCATTATCGTCATCATAATTTTCACGATACAGTAGTTTTATATTATTATTGTCAATGTCAGATATTATATGATTTTTCGATATCTGAGAATATCCATTTTGGTTGCTGTATTCATCATCATTATTACTATTACTACTTGTAGTACTACTAATGATGATACTATTCTCGTTATTATCATCGATATCATTGTTATTATTATTATTATTACTGTTATTAATACCAAAAATATTTGTCAAGGATAATTTATGAAATATACTATAGAAAAAATTATTTTTACTATTAGTATGTTCTTTATTGGTTATAGTTAAAATATTTGTTTTAGGATTTTTATGTCGAATATCGGTATTATGATGTTTATCCGTATGATCATCATCACCATCATCATCATCATCGACATCTGTTACATTACCATTTACATAATTATGTGCAGTATTTAATTGTGACAAAGATTTTAATTTATCATCATTCATGTTTACTACTGAATTAATTAAAAATGACTTTGTTTGTGAATTTTTATTATTAATATCTGATGCATTTACAATTTTTTTTATTTTTTCAGAATTTTTTTCAATTTCTGATTCTAATTCTAATAATGTTGGTGTTGGTATTGTTGTTGTCGTCGTCGTCGTCGTCGTTATTGTTGAGGCTATTGAGGATACTGAAGGTGGTGAAGGCAATTGAGATGGTGTTGTTGCTGATAACATTTTCCATTTATTATTATTTTCACTATTCTTCTGATCCAATTTAAACGACAAATCATCCAATCTACCAGCATCATCATCATTGTAGTCATCATCTTCATCGCCATCCACCAAATCATCGTCATCGTTTTCGAAAACAATTACAACTTTATCATCATTTACCTGATTAACAATTTTTTCATCATTTTTACTATCTGGTCGTAGTAATTTTTGCTTATCTAACAAATATGAACTATGTTGTTGTTGTTGATGATGATGATGATGATGTGATTTTTGATTTTGTTTTTGATAATTAGAATTTTGTTGTGAAATCCTTTTTAACATTGAGGATAATAATTCATTTTCATTTTTATCTCTTTGTAGTACTGTTTGATGCAATAATAACGATGATGATGATGTTGATGATATTGTTGTTGTTGATGACGGTGTTGTTTGCTTTGTTCTTTGTTCGGTTGCTGATGAAATTACAGAAATTGTACAATTATTGCAGACAGATAATTTTGAAGTAGAAGATGTAATAGTAGAAGAATTATTATTATTATTAACAGGATTTATATTTTTATCATTTTTATCATATTGTCTTGTATCAGCTAATTTTTGAATTTTTTGTTCGGTAACGTTTTGAATTATTCTGTTGTCCTGTTGCTGATGCTGATTTGTACAATGTATACCTGTAATAATATGAAAGAAAAAAAAATAAAATAAAAATTAGTAAAATAAAAAATTAAATTTTCTGCAGGATTAAGTGCTAAACTACATTTGAAATTGGAATTTCGAAAATTTAATTATAATAATATAAAAAATTACTGATAAAAGAGATGAAATATGTGTATATAGTCGAGACATCATCCAGACAGACAATTTAAAAGTTGAAAAAATGTAAAAAAACAAAAAAAAAATTTGAAAAATTTGCTGAAAAATTGAAATTAAAATTATCGTGAAATCTAATGAATGAAAGAACATATTTTCTCTCTATCTAGTTAAATTAATTAGATCTCAAATAAAAAGATTTTATGCGTATATATGTTTGTTAGAAACTAAACTATATTATATGAGTATAGTTAAACCTATCAAGAATTTTAATCATTTAAATGAATGCATGAATGAGTATATATCTACATGGAATATAAATCATGCATATACATATCCTTTACTTGAAACGAATACCCATATTCATTTTGAAAACAGAATACATTTATATATTTCTATTTAAGGTCCAATTACCATTACTACTCCTTACTTTGTGAACTTTTTCAGCATAACATTACTACACACATGTATATACATTCATTTACTGTACAAATACACACTCTAAATACGATCATTATAATTATCGCCTTTTTTTTTTGCATAAATGTTTTATCATCTCTTCATTTTACACTTGAAAATTCCTCTTCCTTGACAAATAAATATCTTTTTCACGTTATTTTAGTACCATAGTATTACACTAAAAAATACCTAAGTACACGAAATACCTTTGCACTTATGTATATATAAATACCTAAATATATCAAAAATATATACACAAATACTTATATACTATAGGATACTAGACAAAAAGCTATGATGTATTCTACAACTGCATCATACTAGAACCAAAAAAAAAAAAAAAAAAATTCATCACTTAATTTCGAATTTATACTCTTCAGTTTTCTATGATGTTCTTATTTTGCACACACTACAGGTATGTGTGTATGTATAATTATATAAGCTCTTTCAAACAAACATATACAAAAGAAAGAGAAAGAACAAAACAAGCAAGCAAGGTAAAGAAAAACGAAAATGAATCTTCTTTTATGTATAGATTTAAATATTCCACTGAGAGAAGATATTATTTGTGTATGAACATCAAATAAATGAAATTAAAAACAACAAAAAAACAAGAACAGAATTCCCAAAAAATATAAAATTGAAATATGTAAAAAAAATGAAGAGGAAAAAAGACTATAGCTCAAAGGATGTATAAATGCATGACGTGAAAAGCAAACACAAAATATCTATACTTCTGTAATGATTCCTAAATAAAACATGGTACAACCTATAGCTGCATACATACATATGCATAATGTTAGATATTCTTATAAATGCTTATAAACGTATGTATACGTTTACATGAATTTTTGTCATCCTTTTAATTTACTTAATTGCCTTCAATAGCTTTTCTCTGTTAAAGACAGGTTAAATGATAATTGTAGATATACTTTACATGTTTAACACTTATAATGTATAAAATATGTAAGGATATATTCATTATAAATACATATATGTGTACACACACATATAAGTATTCATTACACATAAATGTATCCAAGTACGTACATATGTGTGTATGTAGGTTATGCTAGACGATTCTAACTTTTATATAAGATTTTCAGTCAGACACATATGTTATATATGCAATTAAAATTGTTAGTCTATCTGAACCTATACACATTAATTTAAAAAAAAAATGTACTATCAGTACCTAAAAGCAAAAATTAAAAAAGATAAAAAAAATATATAACAACTAGGATTATGACATTTTTGAATATTTTAAAAGAAACAATTACATATACATGTAAGTATTTAATTGTGTATCTACCTATATACATTAACACCATGTTTGGATAGATACACTCATGTGAGTACTTTAAAATATAAAGCTACTTTTGGATTTTTTTTTTTTTTTTTTTTAAAAAAATTCACAATTTCAACTTGAAATTAAAAAAAAAAATGAAAAAAAATACTTATAACGAAATACACATGAGGACATGTTACAAGTTAGTAACAAAAAAAAAAAAAAATATGTCAGAATACGTGTTCATATGTTTTGATATTAAAACAGATTAAACAAACGAGTACACTTATGTATGTACATTCAAAGAGATTAGGTCAAAAAATATAATCACCGGGGAACACAAAATATACCATATAAAATAATACTCATACTTTTAAAGTGTAAATAAAATATTAAAAAAAAAAAAGTGTGACAAAAAAAATTTTTTTTTTTTGTAACACAACAAATTATTCTTGTGGGTGGTATTTGTGTGGATTTGAAACACAGATGAAATTATGTCAATATAATGAAACCAAAAAATTAAATAAATTCAAAATAAATAAAAAAATATTACAAACTGAAAAAAAAAAAAATTTGTAATTTATATGTTTAATAAAAAATGTGCCAATAAGGATACAAAAGGATATGTAGTATATTTATATGTATAAGCACACGTGTATTTGCACTTTTGTATAGTTGTAATTCACACTTTCAATTGGAAACAAAAAAGGATAAATGATTAAAAATCAATTTACTTGTATTTTTATGTAATCATTTCACGTGCTTTTCTCTCTTTTATACACATAAATGATTCTAAGATGTATTTGTATGAATTTATTGTATGTATGCGAGTTTGTATTGTGTTTTGTGTTGATTTTTATTTGTAATATCACATTTTTTCATTTTTATTTTTCTATAATATTGTTTATTGTATTTCTTTTATTTTCATCAATTATTTTTCTTTTATTGCTTTCAAATGTTTTTCTTCTACAATATACGTTATGTAATTTTTATCGTGTAAATATTTTAAAAAGAATTTTCTTCTTATAGTCTTCATTGATCATCTTCCCTTACCATTTTTTTTGTGTAAAAATGTACTCGTGTATCTTTATCATCGTAGCTCATAATCATCCTTCTCAGAGTAATGTGTGTGTTTGTTATATTCACCCGCATTTTCACTTACACTCACGGAAGTAGTACATAACATGTACATGTATGTAGTACATCACATCCTATCATTTCATTTCATATACTGTCATGAATGTGTACGCTAGTATCCAGAAATTTTTACGTAAAATACAGTTTACAAATTTTCAAATAAAATAAAAATTATACAATATGAAAGAAAACTCTTTTATATACAAATATAATGTACATTATGTACCTACAGAAAAAAAAAATATAAAATGAATTCTTGTTTATTATTTGAAAAGCTTTTAAATTTCAATTTGCTTTTCATTTAATGATGGAGATTGTGTTGATTGAACGATGAAAGATGTTTTGTTTTCTCTTTTTCCATTCTTTCATTTTCGTTCTTCTTCCTCATCATCATCATCATCACATATTGGGTGTTCCATTTTTCATTTTTTATTTTTCTGCTGTTGATATACTTTTCATTTATTTACTTTACTTGCTATTTGTACATTCATTCATATGAATTAAGTTTCTTGTATATGATTCCGATTGGATATCAGTTTATATAAAAAGCAATTATATGCTGTATAGTCTGTATAGTATGCTGAAGACTGAACTTAAATGATGTCCGAATATTTTCTTCTTATACTCACAATTCACGTACATTATATTCTTCTTATTCTTCATTTTGTTTTGATTTCTTTTTCTTCTTCTTATTTTTGTTACGTTTCGCCTTGTATTGTATGTTGATTTTATACACACCCTCCCATTTCTCATTCATAAAATTATGTACATACGAGTAGGTACGAGCACGAGTAATTTCTTGTTTTATTTTCGTATTTCTGTTTGTTTCGTTTTGATTGTTTGAACATTCAAACAATTTTTTATTTAGTTGAAGAATAATAACAAAACAGACAAGTAATGATGAAAATGATCATAAAAGGAAGAGCAGCAGCACAATAAATACTATGTAGAGAAGAAAATTGTAATTGCTTTTTTTTCTTGAATTTGTTTTTTTTTTTTTTAGTAAATTATGACCGTTTCTTGGTCTTGGATATATCGTGATTTTGACAAAATTCCGTGTGTAATTTGAAGATTTCAATTACCTTTTATACATACATATCCTTTTATATTGTATTTTATTAATAGAAAATATGACAAATTAATGAAAAATAAATTTGATATTTTTAGAAAATATTAACAAGAAACTTATTAAATATTTTCAATTGAATATATGGCATAAGCATAAACAAGGAAGTTAAGTATGTGATTTAAAATGGAAATAAAATTTGGCATAAAGTAAAAAATAAAAAGGATAATATTATAGACATTCTGGACATGAAATTACATTATTAGGTACATAATTAGTGTCAAAAATTCGACAATGACATAAATATTTCTTTTGAATTCTTTCTAATGATCGTATATAGCATCCATTTGCAATTTCGCTACACCATTTTATGTGCTATAGAGTAATTTATTGTTAAAACTATTTTAAATGCAGTAAAACACTTTATTTGTAGTTTTATAGTTTTTTCATTTTCTTTTTATACAAAAAATTTTGTATTCAATTTAAAAAGTAAACTAAAAATACTCGTGAGTTTTACAAAAGAAACAAAAAACAAAATCAATTAAAATTTTGCAAAAAGAAAAATAAATAAATGAAGTAAATGAATAAGAATAAAAAGAAGAATAATTGTGTCAATAGTATACTCTGTCACGTATACAAATAAATAATATAAATGAAGAGTTTTTCTGACGTAAAAATAAATCATTTTCATTTCTAAGAATAAGAAAAATAAATGAAAATTAAAACTTTCATTCATCTAAATACACACACACACACACACGTATACAATCATGTACAGTTTTGAGTTCTAAAGAAATTTGCTTTTGAAAACAAAACTAAGCAACAGAAAAAAATAAAAATAATCTTTAGATTCTACTTTAGAAATTTGTCGGTGCACATAATGAGTATTATATATACATTTACAAAAATATAACAAATTCGCTTGAAAATGTGCTAAACGTACTATGATGTTTTATATGTCTCTGGATGTATACAAAGTGTTTTTCATAAAATTAAAAAATAATAATAAACTGCACAAACTACGAGTACGAATTTGTATATGTGTATGCGTATAAAACTTAACACGAAATCTGTGACTGCATAGAGCTACAAATCAGAGTTACACGACCAGCTAATGCCATTACATAAATCAGCATATAAGTCTATATAACTAAAGTACTTAAGAGAATAAATTAAAAAGCCCTTTTCAAGTAAGCAATTGATGGTGTATTACACAATATACAACATATAACAACCGTATACAAAGTAAATACATAAAGTATTCTATATAATGTCCTTTTCATAACAAACTGACTACATATATATATGTTTGTATAGGGAGTTAGAGTTGCATTTTTGTTTCAAAAATTTTACATAAACATTTTTATTTATTTTATATTTATTTCAATCAACTTTGAGTATTTCAATGTTAAGAGAAAAACGATAAAATAAATTGTTAACTTTTCCATTTCAGAAAAAAAGAAGAAAAAATCTCACTCCTTTTCTCTCTGTCTGTGTGTCTATAAGTCTGTAAATATCTACCGCACAGTCAATTTATGAATGATTTTACAATTTTTACAGTCAATAAAATATAAAAATTTACAAAAATCCTTTTTATATGAAAAAGCTAACCATAGAAACTATACAGAAATATAAAAATATATAGTATATTTTAAAAAATACATAAAAAATAAATAAAATAAAATAAACATAATGCCACTAATAAAAATATTTTTCTATATTATTTTTTTCTTTGTATAACGTATTACCTAACACACACGACAGTATCCTTTTTATTTTACTTTATACTTTTTTATTTACTTTGTAATACATGTACACTTTACCAGAAATCATTATTATTTTCTATTTTATATTTTACTTTATTTTTTTGTGTCGGATTTAAATAAAAATTTTATTTTTCAGTTCAGTATACAATAATACTCATGTATAATAAAGATTTTATATTTTCTATACTGTACAGCGAGAACTCTGGTATCCTGTATTTTTTTATATTATTTTTACTTTACTCATACAGTGAAAACTAACCTCAAAATAAAAAATTATAATATTATATTTTTCTTCTTCTCATAATCGCATTTCGTTTCGAATTCCGATTCGTTTATGTATAGAGAATGTAATTTGTACCTCTCTATAGCATCTATACCATCTACTGCACAAAACGAAATATACACACATCTATACATCATCATTTACGAGAATTTTATTTTGTAGATGTGTGTACATGTATGTTAACGTTCATATTTTTTTCTAAATTGTACACATACACATATATGAACATAAATACGTACAGAAAATTTTACATTCATCAAATTTTTTTAAGTTTTATGTAAAAAAAATTTTTCAGCATTCAACAGTCGAATTAAGTTTTACAACTGTAATAGTACTACCAACTACGATACACGTACATAATAGTGCTGTGAGTACGTATGGGTATGAGCATACTTACATACATACGGGTAGTATGGCTAAACTGATGCTATATAAAGAATATATTGGATGATGCTTTATAAGTGTACAAAAGTTAAAAAAAAAAATGTGTAAAATACACACACATACACATAAATATTTATAAATATTAATAAATAGCTAAAGAATAACATCATGAATTTAAACAGAAAAAAAAGGATATTTATTTATTATAAACTCGTATACAATGAATAAAATATTATAATTTGCTTGACTGAATTTTTGTAAAATATGTCTTTATCATACCTTTTTACAATTTTTCATCTTTATTATTTATGTATTTATTTTGGTATTGAGTCGCAATTGTTGAGGTTGTTGTTGGTCGAAATTTCATATTTTTCATTTCTTATCTTTTTTTTAAATTTTATATTTTATTTACTTTTTCATCTTGTACCAATATTTTTATCTAAATTTCACTTTTTAAATCGATTGATCGATTTATAGTCCGATCTAAATGCATTGACTGGAAAGGTTTATAAAATTTTTGAATAAAAAAATTGAAAAAAAGGACATTATTTTAAAATTTATACGAAAAAATACGCAATCCTATTATTTTCACAACATTTAAAGATATTCTATTATAACTGGAAATATTTCAATTTAAATTCAGAGTGTTCCTATGCATAATACTTGTGCATTATTATGAATCAGCTTTAAATATTCGAAAACATTTTAAATTAATTTTCGTATCGCATCAACGTAATTCAAATTGACATATGATTCTCTATAGCAAAAATTAAAAAAAATCTTAAATCGAATGTTTACTTTAGGCAAGACAGATCATCAGAAAATATCGAAGATTTCACCAAAGAAAAGATTTGCCTTTTATTAGATTTTATAGAAGAAAATTCAAGATAAGCAGTTGTTGGGAAAAAACGCAGTAAATAGACACAAACAGCTATAAGATCTGAGAATTTCAAGCCCTATAAAAGTCTGTATATAGCCGCAATTGATGCCGATAATCATTCCCTTAATTTCTTAATTGCATACATTGCATTTTCAAATGAATTCTTCTTAAAAATTAAAAGTTATATTACCACCCACATATATGATGAGAATTCCTTTTAATTTAATCCTTGTTATTAAAATATCAATAACAATAAAGGAACAAAAAAAATAAATTTATAATTGATCACAACCTCTATGGTCAAAGTTGAGTACCTATTATATTATACAGTTGAGTTGAATAGTAAATTTTCTGTAATCATAATTCGAAAATCGTTTACATGTACGTACTTGTACTCGGTACATAATCAATTTTCTTAATTAAAATTGATTAATGAGTAAATGAATTTTCGAAATTTTATTATTATTATTATTATCACAAACACTGGTAGTACTTACATTACTTATGTATGCCAATACAATATATTTACATGTCCATGTAAATGTATATGTATCATCATTGTCATTTTATTGTTATTGTTATAATGAAAAAGATCCTTGATTAAAGTACTTTATGGTATACATATTGTATATATACCCTCGTTTATATACATACATATGCACATTATGTGAGCAGTTTATAAATGCATATGCATACTTACATGTAAATGCTTATAATTCAATTCAATCTTTAAATTTTTATTTAATTTATTTATTTATTTAGTTAGTTAATTTTTTCTTTTTATCTTCATCTTCATATACAATTAATTGTCTCTAACATATAGTACGTCGTCATTCATGCATCTCCATCCATATATATGCATGCATAAATTTATGTAATAAATGCACTTTGATATGCATATAAAATATGAACAAAACATACATACTTTTCTAAGTGCATCTATAATATTAAAGATGATTAAAGTAAAGGAGGATATGTATACTCGTTGTATCTATCTAATGTATGTTTGTAACGATACAAACGTTGAATCTGTAAATATAATGTAATATATTTCCCTCTATTTGTTCCCATATTATGTATACATTTACATTTGTATGCATTTTTATACATATACATTTTATGTTTTATAAATACACACATCCTCTGGTGTGTATATAACTGTATGGTGTGCATTCATATATTAAAATTGTAAATAGGTTAGAAATTTTCTAATAGCCATGAATCACATTTCAAATTCAGAACAAGCCAACCAAATTACCAATCACTATATGGTATGTATACATGTATATATACTCATAATATATATATGTGAACAATGCAGATATGTTATATGAAGTTCTTTTAAATGAATACATACCTACATATACTTACAGACGTACCAATATATGTAGCGATATATATTGTACATGGACGAGTATGAAATGTAACTTTATGAATGATTGCATGTTTTATGTAATAGTAGTATAGTATACAAAATACATATAACTATACATATATTAAAGATGCAATGCTTTTAAATCAATCGAAAACTCAATTTCCAGCACGTATATAATCTTACATCTGTTATGATTCCATTGAATGACCATCCAATAAACCAATCTTCATATTTACATCTATATAGGTCTGTATATGTATGTATATAGTACGTAAATGTAAAGATTTTATTCAGTCTGATTTAGTACAATATCTACTCTTTATACTCGTCATATTCTATGTATGTGCATATTTATGTATCTATATCCTTTTTATACAATTTAATGCTTTTATATTAATTCTTCACTTTTGATGATGCTTTTTTTTACTATTATCTACATACATAGATACGATATCCTTATTTGTCTACATATTAAAAGATTGCCTAAAGCAACCATTCCAATCATATTCATCCTTTTTACAATATACATTATCATTCATCTAAATAGATGCATAAATATATATTCACACAAACTCTTTGTAGATGTATAAGTTAAATACCCCGTTCATATAACTTTTGAATCATTCATAAATGTGTATATGCATATGAGTAACGCGATATTTTATATACATAAAATATTCGTACATTATGTACGTACACTCGATATAATATGCGTATACATATGTATGCACATACTTACACAATTGACATACAGTCATCAAAAATCAACCCTCAAAGTGAATATTTCAATGACACGTTACATCGTATGTAATATTTAGATATCCTCGTGTATACATGTATATATACGAGTGTGTATGCATTAACACATACTATTCGAATATAAAATTAATGTGTGTATAAGTACTATGTATGCGTACGTACGTTTATATATTTTCACTTAATATTGTATATTTTACACACACATACACAATACAGGATATAATTGACAATCTATATTATGCCTTCAATATCCGTTTATATATTTTCATTATACACACATCTCCACATAGAAATTTTTGCATAATACTCTAATACATCATATGAATATAATATAAAAGAGTAAATCTACATAAAAGTATAATGTCCTTTTTCCTATATTACATATTTACATATATGCATATATACTTGTTCATACATATGTACATTATAATATATGTATATTCTCACATCATTGTATAATGTGGCAAATAAATATTCTATCCTTTTTGTACTTTAAATATCCTGTTTTATATTGCATACATACATTTACATAATGTATTTATTTACGTACATATGTACGAGCATTTATATGGAAATCCCTTCAATTTGTAATTAATATTCAGTTGGGCATCATCATATTTTTCCTCACGGCTACTAAAATATACCTCTATCCTCTTTCATATAGCTTTTATGTATGTGTTGTATGCGTACATGATGTGTTGTATATGAATGAAATAACCGAACTAATATATTCACTTACATATACATTCGTTCGTATAATAATTCTTAAAAAACAAAACAAAACAAAAATAAACTACAAAGTGATTGTAAGAATGCATGACTGAGCTCTGATATACATATGTATGCATACCGAATCCCATTTAGTTTATGAATGATCTCTACACACATTTTTAATTGTCCTTATATCGTTCTAATCGTTATGCTTATCATCATAATTGCAATCCCAATTGCAAAGTAAAAAATAAAAAATAAATAAATGAAAATATAATAATAACAAAAAATATGAAAAGGGCAAAAATAAAAGTACCGCAATCTACCTACACATTATATGAGTACACACACATACAACTGTACATACATATAAATATGCATATTGATTGTGTTTAATACACGTAAGTAGTATCCTTACATATTGTACACTTTATACTTTACGTTATTTTATGTAATTTTTGTCTCAAGTGAATATTTTATGCAATTTTGATTTTTTGAGATTATTTACAATCAAATGAACAATTTTATAGAAATGAGTACAAGGACGATATTGAACGTATTATGTTTATATAGGCATGTATTTTCTTGAGTCTGCAGTATAATTACGATGACTAATTGAAAAATTCTTCACTATAAAATAGAACCTCAATGCTATTTCACAAAAAAAAAAAAAAAATCTGCCCATTAGCTTCTAAAATATTCAAGTTTTAGTTTTATTTGTTTGAAAATGGAAATATGTATTTCTAAAAAAAAATAGAACAGATAGAAAGATTAGAAAATGTTTTGTATTGAAAAGAGAGTTTCAATGTCCATGAGAGTGAGAGTTGATTTTCTTTTCCATATTTTTCCCTACTATAATATTTTTTTCCTATTTTTCCCTATTATAATTTTTCCCTAATAATAATATTATCCACTAAATCGAATAAACTTAACATTCATTTAGACGCTCATTTAATGCCATAAACAAGTACCTAACTGATTCCGATTCGAGTATCGAATACATGATTTGATTTTTCCTATCAAAGTCTCTTTTATATGTAGAGAGTTCCCTATCTGTACTGCACACTAACGACGAACAGTTCAACTGATAAATTAGAAATATTAAAGGGATTTATTGATTGAAGAGTCACACAATTACATAAAAACTCACATAATAATCGTGTAGTACATACAAGTGCTTACGTACTTCGAATACACTTACAAAAATACAAAATGAGAAGAAAAAAATCACAAAAAGATGAAAAAAAAAATTTTTTTGTAATAATAAATTATGTGGTAGTACACACAAGCACACTAACATTCACACATAAATTGAATGTCATTAATCTAAAATTCATAAAATTTGTGTACTTTTTTTTCGTAAAGGAAATAATCACTTAATGAGCCGGAAGTCTACAAGAAGACTTGAATGAAAAAAAAATGAAAATAATGAAACAAGAAGAGTCCTTTATTACTTGCTCTTACACGAGTACATTACATACTTACATGTATTTATGTTTTATATCAATTATTTGTTATTTTTGTATCCATTCTCTGATACACACACACGCACACACATATATGTTATACCATCATCAGCCTTTTTATGTTTCTTCACTTCCATTCTTATTGTATAACTCATTCATTTATTCACTTACTTTATAATAATAATGATAATAATGATGATGATATTTATTAGAATATAAAAAAACTACAAAAAAAAGCAAAAATTACTCAAATAATAAGAGAAAAAAAATGATATATAAAAAAAAATATAGTAAAATTGATTACCGAAAAAATTGGAAAAAATAAATGAAAACAAATCAAACGTAAGGATATTGAATAATGTATTCATGCATACAGAATTAAGGATGATATAATTTTTTTTTTTATCTAGATTAAAGACATAATTTTACGAGTATGCTGGTGTATGTACATAGTAAATTATCCTTATGTACTTCCGTCACGTTCCTTTCTTTTTTTTTGTTATTTCTGATTGAGAAAAATTAATCAAACAAAAATGAGTATTCGATTTCCATTTTTGCTTTTTATTTTTCTTCGTTTTCTTCTTTTGGTTATTAAAGAATGATATCATAATGATTCCTATGTATATAACTACTACAAGAAGAATAATATTGAGTTGATCAAATGAATAAATGAATGACGACGACAATAAATGACAAAAAAATTTGATGGAGACGAATATAATTATTATGAGAAACAAAAAATGAAATTAAAATTTTTGAAATGAAAATGAAACGTAATCTAGAAAATAAGAGAAAAAATACATAATAAACGTATAAGAGTGTAACCGAAATCAAAAATGAATGACCCAAAATGACATAATTAAATTCATTTCAACATCAAATCAAACCAAAAATCAGTCAGTTGTAGTATTAACAAACACACACGCACAGAATACATAACACAACATATGTATACCAACATTCATACATTCTACTATCAAATATCTATATACTTGTACATATAAGTATATTTATGCATGTGTATAGGTATATACTCGTAAAAGTAAAAAGTAAGACTTTTAATCACTTGTCACAATTTTTGATGATGATGTGGATGTCAAGTCAAGTATATAGTAGTTAGGTGGCACAGTCGTACAGACGTGTGTATATTTGTATAAATACATATGTAGCTGGATTAGTATTAGTATCACTATATATACTTAAATATATATTTGCAAATAATTCTACATTTATGTATATACGAGTATGTGCAATATACAAAATATATAAGCGGACATTTATCACTCTCACTTGTCAAAAGTTTTGTGACTGTTGACATTAAAATTTTTGGCTGTCTGTCATGTCAGGTGATTTTATATTTCTTGAATCCTTGAATTTATATACACACATACATGACTTCTTCATACAATGTATGTATACTTATACTTAGGTCGATGTTTATAGGTTACATTTTTGTTGTACAACACTCTCATTTAATTGACAATTTCCTTTCTTTTCAATTCTTATTTTTCTTCATGGATAAATATTTCAATGTCTAACTATAAAATTTTCCATTTCCATATAATATTAATATTATGTTTATCAGTGTATCGCGTACCAATACACACCTATTCCCCATAAGAATACCGGACTAAAAAATTTAATTTAAGATTTCATTTTTCAATTTTAAAATGTCTATTTTAATGTCAAATTTCATTATTATACATATAATGGTTACTTTTATTTTGTCATCACAGCGTATACCAACACCCAACATTAAAACTTACGAAACAAAAAATACCCTCGAATATACGTAAATCTGTTTTCTTTTTTCCATTTTCATTAATACTTCACAATTTTCATTTTCACATTTATTTTCTTAAAATCATTTTTATCCTTTTCAACTTTCGTTGTTATTTTGTTTCGTTACTGTCGTATTTTCATTTGCTTTTTTATTTTTTTAGTTTTTTAGTTGTTGAGTACTTTTTGCTTTCATTCCATACCTACTACATTTAAACACTCGGTATTAGTTCCGTAGTCGTATACACAGTCGTTTTTTTACCAGAGATATCTTTAACTGATGATTAGATTATAGAGAAAATACACATTTTTTTACTTTGCTACCTTATACTACTCTCCTTGTTCATAATTATGTATATAACTGATGTGACAAACTGTACTCTTAAGTATACATATATACGAGTATAGCTCGTCGTAAGTGCCTTATACTACTTACGCCTTACGCTGATACAATTATTATACTTTTTTAAAATGTGTACAAGTATTATAAGGACTAAATATGTCTGTTTATATGCAGTGTATATCAAGTGTACATTCTTTAAATGTCAACTTGAATTTTATATCACCTTTTTTCTTAGATTTTGTATTTTTTTCTTCCATTCATCTGTACTTTACTATGTAAAATGAACGAAGGACGAAAGTATATATGACATTTAGTAAAGTATAGTAGAGTATAGAGTAGCATATTATATCGTTTCTGTTTAAACGAGTCCAATTACATTCCCACAACGATGACCCATTTTTTCTTTTACACATTCACATACACGTAAATTTTATTTTCTGTGTGCTTTAGATTTCCAATTTTTATTTCCTATTATTTTGTTTTTCACTTTATGACTTTGTTTTATTTTAATGTACAAAATTCAGTACATATATTTATGAAACACATACACGTGAATAAGTACAAATACTTATACAATTCGAAGCAATGATTTTCTTTCTGTGATTCTTTTTATATGTATTTATTTTATATTTTATATTATGCATCTGTAAAAGTTCTATGAATTTTCTATTTTATTTTTATTACTACTCATCGTACATACCTCTATGTACAATGGTAAAACCCATTTACAACCCATCATACCAGCCCATACCTTATTCATTCAATGGAAAATTCACTGTGTTTAGATGAAAGAAAAATTACAGAAAATACAAGGATAATAATAGAATATGAAAAAAAAGAAGAAGAATGAAATTCATTGCTAAATAAAAACAGACACAGACAATTGAAATATAAATGCTCGTAATCGTAATTGTATACTCAAAACATACAAAAATGTAGTACACGAAATGAAAGAGAAAGGAGAAAGTTTTTTGAAAATTTGGTACACATACTCACGTATAATATGGTAACGTAATATGTAATATATGAATGTTCATTCAAAGAATTCTAAAATACCTACAAATATTTTAAATTCTTTTTTATCTTGTTTTATTTAGCTTTTATTTTTATTTTTGAAAATTGTTTTGTAGTAACCTACTGGTATGTCGGATAAATGCTAGTCTGTGTGTGTGTTTACTAGAGAAAATGTGTATTTTAGGGGCAAAGATCCTCCTATAAGGTCTGCAGCATCGTAGAAGAAGAATACTACATTTATACTTGTGATATGGACTATACAGACAATTATTGCATTTTTTGATTTTATACTGAACGTACGAGTACTTGAGTACTTATAGTAGCAGAGAGGGACTTATTTAATAGAAAGTTAGAAAGCTTAGAATAAAGTGATTGAGATAAAATCAAAAAATCAAAAAACCAAAAATATTTTAAATGTCTGCCAACACAGAATACACTCGTATAGTTGTACATTTACAATACAAATACGAAAGCAATAAAATTAAATAGGAAATTTTTGATTTTATCTTTGAAATTATATTTTCGAAAAAAAAATCTATGTATTTTATTTATATTTATTTTTTGTTTCTCCCTATTCTTTAATTTCTTTATTCTGAAAAAAAATGTTACATTAGTAAATAATATTGGATTTAACCACTTGTACAGGACGAATTCCGAATTACTGCTGTTGTTGTTGATATTAACAATACTCTATCTGTAAACATAATTTTGAATATATTTATTTTATCTTATAAGACATAAGGGTATTCTTGTTGTTGTTGTGTTGAAGATGATGATTTTATCCGTTGATATATCCTATTTTTACGATTTAACTTTTGCTCAGTTTAGTTTTTCTAAAATGTTTGTCTTATTCCTTATGGATTATGGAATTATACGCGTATAACTGGAGAAGAACTTTTTCAATTTTTTCACATTAAAGACACGGCGAATACAAGAAAATTTAAGAATCATAAAGATGGAAAAGTTTAAACAACAAATACAGGAACAATAAAAATACAAAAACAATAGCAATAATAATAATTTTCATTACCCTAAAATTCTGTCCTGTATGCACAGTACATACGATAGTGTATTAAGTTTTTATTTACTCAATTTGAAATAAATTTAAAATCATCAGAATAAACGAAGGAAAAATGTATTGAAAGTTTGCGGTTAAGAAGTTACTACATTCAAAAGTAAATCAAATAATAAGTTCAAGGATAGGACGAATAGCTAGCTACATAGCTACTTCCATTGGTACGAAAACAGTATGAGTATAGTCGACAAGAATAATATTTGTATATAGAGTATACTATGAGTACCGTACTGAGTTAATGACTTCTACTGCAAAAGATAGATAGATAGATAGATAGACACAGAGTAGAAGATCAAGTATAAAATGTTGTTTGGTGATTTTCCGAATTTTATTATGTGGAATATTCGCATTCTGCTCAAAAGAGAAAAACAATTTTCTCTCAAGAAATAAAATACAAGCAAACAAGATGTGTGAAATACTCATAGTACTAGTACAGTGTGTACTATAGGTATCGTCATACTCATAAGTCAATTATCTCCATTGCCTCGGAATATGAGTGTAGAATATAGGGGAAATTATTGAATATTGTTATTTGATTTTTCGTGTTTTGTCATGTACAAAATTCGCATTCTCCTGATAGAGAATTCGAATTCTATTTGTACACATAGAAAATTTGTAAATTCTTTAAATTGAATACCATTCATCATATTGGTATGTACATAGATGCAACTATATGATGTCTAACTATCCTTCATATTCTTTCATCATTTTGTATGCAAAACATATAATTTATTTATGAATGTATTTCGTTATAGCATAAATTATGTATTCTCGAGTATGGATGATATACAACTCAACAAACGAACTACGAAGTATCTGTAATCATTATTATTATTTTTTGGCAATTGATATTGTACTTTTTCGAAAGTTATTTAATGTTTTTTCTTTCTTTTTCGAAAATTAAACACAGAGAAATCTACAGCATTTACCTAAACTCAGCCACCTACATTTATGTACGTTCAATGAGTGTTTTTAAAATAATTTTATTTTTAGATACATATATCCTATCCTACGCTAAATTTATTCATGAATGTAAGTATATGTACGAGTGTATTATACTCGTATGTATGTATGTATAGTATTTTGTTTATCTTTGTTCTAAATTTTCATTTATTTTTTTAACTTTATTTTTTATCGTTTTTCTTGTTTCTTTGTTTTGTTTCCAAAAAAATTTACATTATTACTCGTATGTATAGCTTTATCGTTTGTTATTTTTTGGTATTCATTTAAAATTATACACAAGGATATATGTAAGTATAAGTAAATATTAAAATGGATATGTGTGGAAATATATATATCCAAATACTGTACATATATGGATGTGATGTGTGCATATACTTATGAATATGTGCGAGTACTCGTATAAAAGTTCACATAAATTTTACGAAAAATCACTAACATTATCATATCAGTTAAAAAAAAATATTTTTTTTGCTTTGTTTGAATAATTTTTTTTTTTTTTTGCATTTTTATGACTTTATTTTGTGTAAAAACGAATACGAGTTTACCTATATACATACGAGTATCTAACTACAACAATAAATGCAGAAGGTTTAAAAAAAATTTTTGCTTTTCAGACTTTGTATCGAGTATCGAATGTATACATTTATTTATTTCTTCAATTCGATATTTTTTTTCTCTTTTCTTTTTTGTTCTCTGTATCGTTTTTTTGCATCATAACAAACGATCGTGTTTTATACATTTCGATTTCTATACCTATTTCCATATAATACAAGGATATTTTTGTTGTATTTTGTAAGTTTTTTTTGCCAAATTTGCAAAAATAAATTATACAATGTGCATATTACGTATATGTATGTAGAAATATCTACATAAATGTATACGGGAATAATTTTTATGAGCAATGCACAGATATTACGCACATACATAGGTTGATGTCTACTATAAATAGGTAAGATAGTATATGTATGTATTGCCGTTTATGTGTACATCCTTGTAAATGTACGAATATGTAGAAATAAATTTAAATGAAAAAAAAAAATTGTTTAACAAAACAAAAATAAAAATAAAACATTCGAGAATTATATAAAATGTACTAAAATGTATTCATTTGATGTGAATGTATAAAATAAGGACACGTAAACATTATTCTATGGAATGATATGAAAATTTTCATATGAGTTTTCTTTTTTTTTCCAATTTTATTTTGTTTACTTTTTTTGTTTTGCTTACTGTTTTGTTTTGTTTTTCATTTATTTTTCAAAAATTTTATTTAACTTTGTATTATGCAAATACATACAAGAATATACATGAATAATATCTTTGCTGTTTTTGTTATTTTTCTTTAGATTTTCTTTTACATTTCTACTATATGAATACTCAAACTTAAAATATTTCATACAAACACATACAATTCAATGTGAATTTGTGTATGCATGTAACGTGTATTTGCATATGTGAACATATACGTATGTATGTACATATATATAATTGAAAATGTAAATATATATTTGACGGTTATAATTTAGAAAAGAGATCGTTGAAAAAATTTGTGATACTCATATCTACATACACGAGTACACACTTTGGTGTGATTGTGTGTGAATGTAGAGAATCTATACACAAAATTGAAAGAAAAAGTTTATATACGATATACACACGTTCATAAAGTTTTTTTTCATACATAAAATGTTCAGAATTAAAAGTAACACACTTACATGACTATACAAGTACCTAAACTTTGTAGCATATCCTTTTTTAAGCCAGATAACTACTATTATGAGTATGTGGATGTACGAGTACGTATGCAATTCAACACATTTTTTTATTTATAGAAAGATAGTATAATGCACGATATTCAAATGCATATCATTGCATATCTTCGAAGAATTCATAAAATATTTGAAAATAAATTCAATAAAAAAATTGTAAAAAAATGAAGAAAAAACGATAGAAAAAACATCAAAAAAAGTAGAAGAAATTTTTTTTTGAAAAACTTTTCCTTTATATTATTCCTACAAAATATTCGTTTTCTATGCGAATATGTGTAACGTAATTCATACTTCAAAATGCATACGTAGCTAAAAATTCTTTCAATTTCATATTCGAATTTATCTGTGTATGTATCTTAATCAGATCTCTACACATTTTTGTATTTATATGCGAGTGTATCCACACTGAATAAATCAATGAATGAAAAAATTTGTTTAAAAAAAAATATAAGGAAATTTTTTATTTTACTTTCAAGTCTATCCCTATCTCCTATTCTATATTATACTCTTTAAAGGACTCAATATATTTTCTGTATCTGATTTTACAGTATACGTGTATGTACACTTTTTGAAATCATATTACAATGATCGCAATCAAAATGTCCACTACATCTTCATTCAGAAAAAGGACACTTCTTCATAACAACAATATTACATCTTACATCACTTAAAAAGGTGCTAATCTAATCTAATATTTCATTTTCTCTTATAAAATTTTTCTCATTTTCTTTCTTTATTTTCATAAATTTTGTTCCAACGATTGTGTATCACAGACACAAACCTCATACTCGTTTTCGTTTTGTTTATAAATGATATTTTTGGATGAACAAATTGACGATAAATTTTTAAGAAAATTATATTTGAAAGTTGAAAACAAAAAATAATACAAAACAAAAGCTTTAAAAATAAATATGAAAAAACTACTAGACATGTAAAAGGATGAAGACAATAATCGTTGATTTGTTATAAAAAGAAATAAAATAAATGAAACGAAAATACTGCAAAGAGTAAAAAAATACACATGGATATGGACAAACGAGCAAGAAAAATTTTGTTCCAAACCATATAATCGTACAAGAGAATCAAATTGATAAAATTATTGTAGTTTAAAATATGGAGGTTTTCCTTTAGAAAATGCAAGTACAAGTGAAATAAATCTAAATAATGTATCTGAAAAATAAGTTTGAACATAAATTATTTATGTATTTTAGTTGTACGTTGTATACGAGTATGTAATAAAAATTTCATTTCATATTTTATTTTTTTTATAATTTTAACTTTAAACATAATTGACATATAATTTCATACGACTAACAAACCAGCTAGATAAATTTTTATATAAACACACAAACACACACATTATGTATGTACATCCTTAAACACAAACACCACCAACCACCTAAACCGCCGTACTAAATCATTCAGAAAATTGTTCAACTTTTCAATATATGATTTGATTCGACAATTGATTCTTACGATGATTATGATAAGGATGATGATGATGATGATGATGATGATGAGTACGACCTTTTCAAGGATATATCTACTATGTATCATATTTCTCATACTTTTCATATTTGTTTTTGTTGTTTTCTCGTGTATCGCGCCATTTTTTTTCTGCTCTTCACTCAAACCCATTTCTTTCTTCATGTTTGTTTTTTTTTCTTCTATCTACTCGTATTTTATAAAAATGTTTGTTTTTTTCTTTTACTCATTTATTTATTTTTCGTCCTTGTACATATGTTGTTGTTGTTGTTGGTTCAATTTTATATATTTTCTTAACTCATTCATTCATTATTATTATGTACATCCATACTCCTACATGAATGCATGTATATGTACATGTACATTATGTATATACTTGATTGAGATTGGCATTGGATTATCATTATGTTAAATGAGGGAGAAGGATAATAATATTGTATTTTTTTTTCTATAATTTTCTGGATAAAATGTGAAGGATATAAAAATTGATTGAACATGTACGCGTTGTATGTATATACTATATAAGAAAATTAATAAAAAAAAAATACCTTAAAAAATTAAAAGAAAAAAGAAGGCAACTGAAAATATAGATGAAAATGAAGAACGAAGGACGAAGGACGATATGTAAGTACATATTGGGAAATGATGAAAAAAATAAGTGATTATTCAGTTCAATAAATATATACACTTGCTTTATGTGAAGATGTGTGTGTATATATTCATGTACATATATTTTACCGTATGATGTTTTTCTATTTTTTTTTGCAGTTTTATCACATTCATTCACTTGTTATCTTCTCGTATCTATTTATCTATTTATACGTGTATGTGTACGTACGAATAGTAAGTAGATGATGATGGATATTTTTCTGCTGAATAAGGATAATATTTTGGTTATCATTGATTTGTATTTTTTTATTTTTTTTGTGTCCTTAAATTTTCATTTCGATTTCTACTTATTTCTCTTCATCTTCTTCAAAAATTGTCATAAATGTGTTATGTGCGTGTAATACACAAATATATACCCTCATTCTGTTTATTAAATTTTATTCTTTGTACTACTATCCTTAATACCTTCTATTTGAAAGACAAATTTATGTAGAAGTAAAAGTACACATTCATATGTATATAATATAGACGAATATTTTAAATTTAAAAAATTCCCTTTTTTTTCTTTTGGAAATGTCCTTTCAATATTAGATATATTCATCTTTTTAAAAAATAAAAAAAATGTTCATAAATTTGATGACCAGAAAAACAATAACGAAAATAATTTGAAAAATGCTGAGTTACCTAAAAGAATTTTAATAGACTCCTAAATTTCTTTAATAAGAATTTAATAAGATATAAGAAGTTACACTAAAACAGATGCATTGGCATATTGTGTACAAATATGTAAGAGTTCAAGAAAAATGACACAAAAATATAAAAAGAAACAGTTTCAATTTTCAATAGATTTTATGTCATGTACTTGATTAAACAACAAATGATCACTATGCTGATCTTAATTCATATAATTCATGAGACTTCTGATACACATATTTTTGTCTGAAATTAATGTAGTCTATTGCAGTAATGTATTGCTTCTGCTTTATTTATTTTTTTAAATCTGTTAATGATAGTGCGTTTTCTTGCTTTGTTTATTTTGTTTCTAAACAGTATATTAACAAGAAAAAATAATTCGAAATATTTAAAAATTGTGAAATGTTGAGTGACAAAATGTAGTAATCATTCTAGAAAAAAAAATACATTACTAAAAGAAATTAAATGTTTATATTTCTCTTAAGACGTGAAATCAACTGATTTGTGGTTGAATTGAAAACAACAAATGATATTGAAATAATTTAAAAGAGTGATAGAATTTATTTACAAAAAATATTTAGCTTTATTTTGCCTGACGAATAGATCTATCCAACACTCATACATATTCACGAATGAAAATATGAGTACAAGTACGAGTAAAGTACTACTAGCGTATATCGTACTCTAGTTGGCTACCAAACCAATAATCTCATTGCTTCTGCTTTACTGACTGTCTATTGTTGTTTCTCGTATTCTTTGTTTGGTGTGTAGTCTGTAGTGTGTAGTGTAGCGCAGAGCAAGTATGAAGAGAAAATCATTTCTCATGATTTGAATGAAAATACAAGTACAGGATACTACTCGCGTTTATATCCTACTATTAGTTAGCTGCTACTTGCTATCTCTTCCTGTTTCTTGTATACTTCTTTCCTGGCGGTGTGCATGTGCACTATAGTTTTCCTCTGTACCATATTCTCATAGTATACAGCGTAGAACAAATGCGAAATATGTTGTTAGAAGATTTTTCATGTCTCTCATGCACTCGTATTCTATACTGAGAAGGAAAATGGAATTTTTCTCGTTAATAAAAATACGAGTACATATGGAGAATGCGAAGTTCTCTATATACATACTTACCATGATTCTATCAGTGTCAGTGTTCATAATCGTGTTCATTCGTGAATCGTGAATTTTCTAAAATTTTTATTCCCTCAATTCTGTTTATGCAGTCAAACTATAAAAATTTTCTATGCAAAATAATCACAAAAGGTATCTTTAAAGCATAAAATTAGTAAAAAGGATCAATCTCTCAAGATTATATTGAAAAACTTTAAAAATTGAATATTTTTCTGTATTCTCTGTTTAAATGAAGGAAGAATAAAAGTGGAAAACTTTAAAACATGTACGGTACGGTACGATTTTATGAGTATCACATACTAAAAATAAAATTTCGTTTAATTTTTTGATTTTTTCAATTACATTTACTCGTATATAGGACGAAATCAATTCAATTTCAAAAGTCATTATCCTGATAATTTATTTATATTATTCATTTTTCTGTTATTTCTTGTTTTATACAATTTTTGTTTTATATTTTTTTCATAAAAAAATTTTATTTCCAAGTTTTTATTTACATTTTTTTTTTCTGTATTCAATTCAGAATATTCGTAGTTTTTCTTCTTTTTTTTTGTACGTTGTACCTCTTCATAGTTCATTTACAGTGTAAAAATTAAAACATAAAAAAAAAAATTAATTGTTTTTTTTTTAAAAACAAATTTATTTTTTTATTTAATTGTGAAGGTATATACACATCCATAAAAATATATCGGATATAACGTACCAATACCATAAAGTGTGTGAATGTATTTTTTAGTGGATTTTTATACCAACACATATATCAAAGTTTTGATTGAAAAATAAAAAAATTATTCAATTAAAATTTATTTGATTCTCATTCATAAATCGAGTGTAGTTATGCATACATGATATACAAACGTACATATCGTATAGTTTACAATATATTTTTTTGCATAAATTTTAAACATTAATAAATACAGACAAGCATACACATATTTAAATAGTAATGAACAAAAACATATAGAAAGGAGTTGGGTATAATATGCACAAATATTTTCACAGTTCGTTACCGCATACTCTAGACTCTCTACTAATATCTTTCTACTTTTATTTGCCTACCTATTCGTTATAGCTACCTACCCACCCATTCGGCATTTGTATCAATCTTCCTGTACCAACTTTTAACATTATCCTCCCATCCTATATTCATTTACCTATAAAATAATTTTTTTAAATAATATTTTTCTTTTTGATTAACTTTTTCATTTATGATTCATTTTTATATAGTTTTTATTAATTTTTATATTTTATCGTTTATTTAAAATTTTTTATTTTTATTTCAATTTTTGTTGTTGCTGTATAATTACAATTTTTTATCGACATCCTGTTGTATTTATATATCCATTTATAACTTTGTAATATTTTATACTGTGCTCATGGACGGACATACTTGTAAATGCATTCATTTCATTTATCCATACAAACAAACAAGTGCCTATAACTTTTAATATTTTCGTGTAAACTCTATACATAATATAATATGGCAAGGAATATGATTCGATTGCAAAGCAAATTCAATGCAATGTGTTTTGGTTTTTATGTTTTTCCATTTTCTGTTTCTTTTTTTTACTTTTTTCGTCTTCTTCATCATTATTTTCTTTATCTCTCACTCTCTCTCTCTCTCTCTCTGTGTAAATGTGCATTTTATGAGAATAAAAATATTTTCATACAATTTTTTTTTTTTTATTAAAATTGATTTGTTCGTCAGACCGTTAACAAATTGATTGGAATCGATCTCTGCTCTTGTATGTAATGCACTATACGGTTGCATATATACAGAATATGTACCTGTCAGTTGTTCGTATAGTAATATTCAAGTGAACTGATATAGATTATATGGAGCCAATCAATCGACTAGTCAACCGACCATTTTTCGTTTTTTTTTTCTGAAACTTTTGTGTTATGGTTTTTTCTTTATCCGTGTTTTATTTTTTTCAGTTCTATGAAAAACTTTTGATGTATTTTTTTTCTTTATTCTTTTTTTATATTTTTTGAATGAGTTTTATGAGCTATATTTACATCCTACACGTGGTATATATACTTGCGTACACCTACACGTACATTCTTGCGTATATAGCGGTCATCATAATTTTCAGTTTTTGTTTGATGTTAAAATTATTGTTATGATTTACACGTCTAGTCAACTTTAAAAAATTTTATTATATGCGGCTATTTTCAATTTATTGTGTAATAGTCATATAGCTGGTAAATTACCTACCTTGTATGTGTACATATCCATTCATACAACATATTTACATATCCACATACACATGTACACGTTTTTCGCATTTTTATTCATTGCATAATACATTTAGGGTGTGGGGGGGGGGTGGTTTTGATGGTTAAATCCCTGCGTTTATGAAACCCTATTTACGTATACATGAATGATCATTATGAATCCTTTCTCGCCATTATATATAGTTCACGTTATGTATGTATTTCTATTCTATTCATTTTTCATTTATTTTTTATATTTTAGTTTAATCATTTTTTCTAGTACAATTACCTCAACTATGATTCTTTTGTTATTATTTGTTGTATAATTTTTTTTTTATTTTGAATCCTTTTTGCTGTTTTTTTTTTATCATTTTTAGTCTAAATGGAATTTTAAAAGCTTTTCAATATTCAATTTACCTCCTCTATATCTCAAAAATGTGTACGTATGTACCGTTCTAACTAAAAAGGATTCATTTCAAGTTTTTCAATTTTTCATTCATTTTTTTTAATTTTTTTTCATTACAAAAGCCAAAAAAAAAAAAAAAAAAAACAACACAAAAATGAATTAAAAACCAAACAATCCTATCGTCAAAATATACACGTGAGCACATACCTAGCCTATAGACATATCGGTATATGCCTATTTTATTGTACACGAAATTTCATGCATTCATCTGCCACACACACACACATTGATATAAGTGCATATGAGTATTACAACCAAGTATCAAAACAAAAAACCCAAAAGTAATTGATAAATTCCATATACGCTTCAATGATATCCTTTTATTTTCTGTTCGACCGTTTAGTCAAAAAAATATTTTTCGATATATTTCATTATTCATTTCGCACTATTTTAATGCGTCGGATTTTCAGGACTTTTTTTCTATTTCATGTTCATACTTTTGAATTTTTCCGTATAATTTTCTTTCTTTATTTTTTTTTGGTAGATTTTTCAACAAATTTTCAAAGTAATGCATAGGTATGTCTATAGCTACATGAAAAGAGTTTTTAATGTAAAAAAAAAATGCATAACTTACACAAACATATTCGTACTCACACGATGAATTATATGTAACAATAGGTGTAACGAAAAAATAAAAAAATATATATAATGTATAACCAAAAATATTACGCCTTTCTTCACACATAACGAGCATCCGAAAATCGTAAGTACGGGTATATAGTACGTCTAGGTACTTGCAAATGTTACATACGAGAACAATTCACCACATCATAAAAATTTCAAAAAATTTCACATTCCACGTTAAAGAGGATATACACCAGAAAAGGTAAAAAAGAAGGAAACTTTAACAAAACATTCGAAATAAATAACAAAGAAATTGTTTCATGCAGTTACGAGTTACGAGTGTAGTATGGAAAATGTTTTTCTGGAAAAAATGTTCATTGTAGTAACGTTACCTAGAGATTTTACTTCAGAGGCATACGAGTAAATGTAACTAGATTTAGCAGCAGTTAACAAGAATAAAATATAAAAAACATCCGTGAATCTATAAAAATTGAAATTATATAAAAAGGAAAAGAAAAACTTAAATCGAAATTCACTGATGATATGATGATGATGAACGAAAACAATACGATTGAATGAGTGTACCTACACTATACTTTTTTGATTCATTCATTCATTCAATTTTTACTGTTATCGTTATTTTAAATTAAATCAAACAAAAAAATAAAAAACTGTGTAATATAGTCGCGTAGATTATACGTATGTAGGCGTACAAATCAATTTTTTTAAATGTTTTTATTTTTTTACTTTTTTGATTTTAACTTTAATGCATTTTTAACATTGATTTTCACATATTGAATAAATGATGATGATGATGATGATTATGATGATGATGTGCTACATGCGAACAAATATGCATTATGTACGTGAATACCCTTGGTATTTCATACAAAAAGAATATGTATACAGAAATACGTTCTCATATCATAACCACTCTCGAGTAGTAGGTATATACATTTTCCAGTGCAATGAATATCAAAAAATTTCGTATTATTAAGAGTATTATTACCTATTTCTCTTTTTCGTATCGTATATGAAAATAAATAAACAAATATAACATGAAAAGATTATATGAAATTTTCCTCGATTTTCCGATAAATATGTATGGGTATGCGAATGTGTGAATTATCTAAACCAAATTTTAAACCATTTTAAACCATTTTTATATAAATTTATAGGACAATAAAGCCGAGTCTTGATAATATGTGAGAAGATTCAATAACAATTGAAATAGAGAGATGAAGAAATGTAGCGGAAGATGAAGAAAGATGATGAGATCTTATAAGACAGAGTCGGGCTCTTCAGGGGCAGTAAGCCATAGAAGAAGAAGAAGAAAATTTAAAACCAAACAATCACAAAGACAATATTCTGAAAAGGATATTTTCAATTATTTTTGACTTTTAAATACTTAAATTCATTTTTAATAGAATTTTCAATCATAAAATTTCAAATAAAATCCTGTCTTAATTATATTATCATAAATTAAAGTATAAAAGTCAATTTATCAATAAAAATGTTATCCTTAATAATGATTATGTCCATCTCTTGTGGGCGCATTTCATTTCAAGCACACATTTTATCCATAAAAAAATAAAATAAAAATAATAATAGATATTCGGGATAAAATCTAAACAGATAAAAATACAAATACGTCCTTTTTTATTTCTATTTAATTTCTTGTATCTAATACATGATTATATGGATATATTTCTATTCTCATATATACTTATATACTTACAAATATATACTTAGAGAATAATGTACATATACCTAAATATGAAACGTTAACGGAAATCCTTTTATTGATATCGTTTTATTATAAAATCATTTGTATAAGAACTTATAATGGATTTTCGTTTTTTATATTTTGACCTTTTGTAATACTTTAATATTTGTAGCTTTGATCCCGAAAAATTATCAACAAAACAAACGATAACGATTATTTTTGATGATAACTTCTTAATCTTTAGTAGGAATCTGTGGTCATTATATTTTATCAATGTAACATGGCAGAAAGGATATCACATATAACCATATCCAGCGCCGGTTTTAGCCTCTTGGGCACCCGGTACACTTCTAAATTTTTCGACCTTTATATTGAAACTTAACTATTTTGACCTATATTTTCATTTGTAAGCAAACATGGTCATTGAACTCTTGATTATTTGAGAAGTAGAAGAAGCATTTTCTCAGCAAAGCTGAGTGATAAAAGTTAGAAATTAGCAATGTATAATTGAACATTATTTTTATTAGTTTTGATAGTGGTCTAGAATCGAATATGCATTTCAAGATCAGTGGAACCGAACCACCACGAATTAAATATCACAGATAGCTGAAACAAAATATATTTCATTTTCTCTCATCCGGTACAGGAATAAAATTTGTCACAAATATGAAGTTTTATTATTTTTTTTTTTTTTTTTGCTATTACAGAAAAAAAAAATTTATAATTTTTTTGTACAATAAATGATTTTTTCGACAAAAAAAATCCATTTTACTCATATATCTGTGTAACATATGTACGTCTGTTTACACATTATTTATAAATGAGAGAATTTATTTACATACATATATACATTTTCATGCATTCGTACGCATACATAATACAGATATTTGCTTACAATATTCATAGATCCGAATATCATGTATATAATACGATATTCCATAAAATATGTCAATAAATAAATAAATAAATATTGAATGAATTGAAAATATGATAAAGGATTCAATAAAAACAACAGATAGAACAAACGAAAAAAAAATTTAAATTAATAAAATTGTATAAAATTTTAGAGAGAAAAATAAAATGCTTTTTACCTTCTCGTTATTGTTTTTGATTTTATTTATTTGTTTTTCTTTTTTTTTTATGTTTTTCATTTCGGTTTTGTTTAACAAAAATAATTAATAATTTATTTTATAGATACAGGGAGATAGCAAAAAATCAAAAATAAGTAAAAAATAAAATAGAAACAAATCAAACAAAAAAAAAAAAATTATGGCAAAATCAGAGAAAATAAATAAATAAAACTTTTATATACCCTTATGTGGTAATGGTGGTGGTGTTGATATTGATTTTATGCTTGATTGAGAGAACACAATAAACAAAATACACAAAATGAAAATAAATTCAAATTGTAATAACTATTGCAACAACAACAGTTTACTCTTATAAGAAGTTTCCAAACATAAAATTTTAAAGTTGATCAAATAAAAAAAAATTTATGTAAATATAGCAAAAAAGAAAAAAGGATAATTATTGAAATCGAAATCAGTACAAAATATGTACGAATATATAAGTATGTACAATTTGTTTTTGAATTTCGATTATTTATGATAAACCTTTGAAATCCTTAAAACCTAAAATTTTCTATGATGCGACATTGTATGCGGTACATATAATTCTTGTATAAACTTAAACATATTTTTAATAAACCACCTTCAACTTCGATATAGAATTTGTTTTATTATTTTTCTACAATTTGTGATTGCGTATTTTCCAAATTATTATCTTTTTGTAGGTATTTTATTTTTCCGATGTTTATTTATTCTTTGCGGCATATTTTACAATTTATCTTCTTCCTAATTTATTTTTCTGATCATTTTTTTCTTCAATTATTTTTCATTTCTCAACAACAAATATACTTTGTAAGAACAAAAAATCATTTATGTAAATAATATCCACATAATATAAATAAATATGCATAAAAACGTAAAATAGGATCAAGGAAAAATAATAATATGTATTATTTGAATAAAGATAAAAATATAATTTTTATTTTTATTTTTTTATTTTTACAATTTCATTATTGCAAATAACCATTTTCATTTCATTTTAATATTTTTATGTGTGTCAATAATAAATATTTTCTCTCAATTTTTGTTTTTTTTTTTCAACTAATTTGTTATAAAAATTAAAAATTTGAGAAAATTTCTCTTAAAAATGGAGACTTTTATCAAATACACCAACCATTTGCTCCAAGTAAAATAAAACTAAACGAAATCAAATCGATTTTTTTAATCTTGAGTTATAATGAGAGAATTTATAATAAATTATCGATTCTCGAATCAAAATCTGTCATTCAATAATTATCATTATCATTCCATCTTCTACTCTTAAATTTTTTTTATTTTATTTTTAAACAATATGACTGTCTAAAAATTTCAATTATTTCTGAATTTGTAATCTGAAATCTTGAATTCCTCTATAAATCAATTTCTATTATAATGGCTTACAATAAAATTTAACTTTTCTTTCAAATTGTCACATATATTTTTCAAATTAAACAATGATTTACTACAAAATTATTAAATTGTTCCTTGAATATTAAATATTTCTCGTTAACTAAAGTACATAGATGAAATATAAGAAACATTATTAGATCATTATACTTTGACATTTTGTACAAAAAAAAAAAAAAATTAACTACACCATACCATTCTACATCCACCATTGTACTCCTCTATATTTTTTTTATGATATGTACAGGATATAGCAACAATTATTTTTTTTTTATTAATTTAAAAAATATATCTTTTTCTATTTTTTATACATATCATTCAAATATATCACATAGATACATATGCTTAGATATATCATTAGATAAATAGTCCTTATATAATATACTCCTATATATACAGCTTCTTAAGTACTTACACATTATTATATAGTCATCGCATCGCATAATCATCATCATCAGTATAACAACATGATTATTATTATTATAATCTTTTTTTTTCTTTTTAGAGAAATTTGTTTGTTGAGTAGAATCCTTTCACTTCACATACATACCATATTACGATGATATACATATGATACATTATAGATACATAGATACATATGTACAGATTATTTACATACACATAGTACACATGAATCCTTTATGAATGGATTAAATTGAAGAATATAAAAGTACACACACACACACATATGACAAACACAAAAACTCAAATATTTTAAATAAAGAAAAAAGAAATACATTCATACTTAGCAAAGTAGAGTAAGTATTTATAGTAGGCATAATGTATTCATCCTACTTACATACTATGTGTATGTGTGTTCTGAATGAAAATTTTTGTCTTTAATATAATATGTATTTTTTTTTCTGTTCTATTTACTTTAATTTTTATGTTTTTACTTGAAATTTTCCACGTGTTTTCTTTGCTTGACTGCATGAAAATAATTCATTTTTTTTTTCATTTTCTATCCGATACTGAAGAAAAAAAAAAACAGTTCACTAACATATTTCTACAAGATACTATTTCGTATATTATACATAATATTAAAATGCAAATAAATACATGATTTCAGATGCCCGTCGTATACGTATACAGTGCTCCTTGTAGTACGTACATGTACATAGATAAGCGCTTGAATTAAATGAACCATTTGAAATGGATACCAAAAAAAAAACAGTACGTAGATAGGCATTTGAAAAATGAAGAAACATTCACTACTCGTGTTCGTATATAAATTATATTCTTCTTGTTATCTTTTATTTTATTTTTGTTTTTTTCTTTTTTTTTTGCCTTATGGTCTTACATATACCCTCAAATATTATTTAGTTATTCAGTCATCGCAGTTATCATAAACCTCAATCTTTTAATATTATGTATGCTGTACATTTTTTTTTCTACCCTCTTTTTTTTTAGATATTCTTAAGTATTTATTTACTCGTATTTTGCATTCCACATTTCATATTTATTCGCTTCGTTTCGTTTTTCTTTTTCTTGTATTTTCAAATAAATTTTTATATCCTTATCTATTCACAGATGTATACATAGATAAACTTTGTATGTATGTAAATAGTTGCATAAATATTTTTGCAGTAGTACGGGTATAAAATGTATTTTTTTTTTTACTCCATTTTTCTTCATCTTTATTCTCATTGAATATTTTTTTTTTTCATTTTTTCTTTTTTGCTCATATTTTGAGTACACTTTTTATCAATTGATGAAATCTTGATGACTTTCCAGATGATTTATTTTTCAACAGATACAAAGTAGATATTTAAAATGAGCAAAAAGAAATAATATTTATAAAAGAAGGAGAAGATGAAAATGAAACGGACACATACAGTAACTCAAAATACTGTTCACATGACATACAATTTATACTGAGTAAGTACCATTGAAACGAGATTAAACTGCATAATTTTTCATGAGCATACAAGACGATGTCTCCATAAATAATGGGAAAAAAAGTGCAAGTTGTAATCAAATATTTTTTCATTCCCGTTCCAATATGTTCTAATTTTTCTTGCGAGCAGTATTTTGAGTCACTGTGTACTTATAATGTTTCAGTTACGTACTATGCGAATCCACATCTCTACAAAAACGAAAGGGAAAACTTTTTCGATTTATTTATTTATTTTTTTTTTGTTATTATTATTTTCTCTATTTGTATTTTTTGTTTGCTCTACATAAAATGTCGATTATTTTAATTTTTATATTTTCTCTTTTCTCTTTTTTGTTTACATTTTCATATTTTTCATTTATATTTTGAAAAACAACATGACCCCCTTTACTTTATTTTCATTTTTTTTTATCAATATTTCAGATTGCACACATATTCTCTTATTACTACTACCACTATTGCGTGTGTATAAATGAGATTCGTTTATGAAAAATATAATATTCCTTTAAGCAATAGGACATTCGTTTTAATAATATTTCATTCTTTACACATTGAATATTTATTCTGTCTAAAATTTATAATCCGCATATACGTATTTTAAAATAAGAGAAAACTGTCATTTATTTATTTCTCGTTTACGAGTATTTTTATCTATGTATCTGCTGCTATACTCGTCTCTAGTACTGTCGTATATTTCATTATTGATGACTTACATAATTCATTTCTCATATGAAAAATTTTATTTTTGACCAATAAAAAATGTTTTCTTTTCTCATTTTATTTTTTATTTTTCCGATAACTTATAAAGTTTTGACACAACTATACTCTATATCTCTCATTTTGTTTTTTGTGTAACATTGAAAATGAAATCTTTCGTTTTTTTTTTTTTCTTTTAGTACACTACTCCCTCAGATTTCATTCTATGAAAACTTTTTGTACTACAAATATCGTGGAAAAAATTTGAAAAAATTGAAGAAAAAAATTAGAAATCCTTGAAACTTTTGGAGAAAAAAAAACCATAAAAGAAGCACATACATTGTAGTATTATAGACGAAAAATCTTAATAATAAATTTCAAACTTATTTTAATTTGTCAAAATATATTATAAAAATTAATTCAATTCATTTCTTTCATTTATTCTTCAACATTTTAACATACTTTTTTTCTCTTTAGATATTATTGGAATAAAAATTTAAAAGAAAAAAAAATTCGATTTTTGACAGTTAACAAATTTTTTTTATTTCTTCTTTTTTTTTGTGGAAAAAAATTATAATTTTCATTTTCAATTTATTTCACTTATTCGCACACGTTATATTCATTTATTTTATTTAATTTTTTTTCTTCTTCTTCTTTTTCTCCTTCTTTACATTCACCTTTATACGTATAGAATAAATCATTTGTAACAACTAAAATTTTCATATGAAAATGAAAAATAATATCCAATTTATTTTTTCCTTATTTCCATATTGTTAGCAAGTAAAGAAAAAAAAAATCAAAATTTTTTTCCAAAAATCTGTCCTCTCTCTACATTAAAAAGAAAAAAAATTTTATTTTTCCTATTTCTTCTGTTCATTTTTACATAATCTTATACCTGTACATACATGTACATATATGTACGAGAATTTACATGTAAGTTCTTATATACGTACGAATAAATTTATAAAAATGTACATAGTATACTCCTCCTATATGTAAATTTGTCTTCTTCCTCTATGTAAGTTGTCACATTTCTTCGAAATTTATATCCTTCTATATGCCATACATGTATACATCACATTAATATGTACATTTTTGAATGATGAAATAAGAAAAAAGAAAAGAAATAATAATAATAATAGGAAATCCCTCATTTTGACCATTTGTCCTAATTTTGCTCAATGTATACATATGTGTTTGTGTGTAGTTATCTTTTGAAGTCAGCACTTAGAACAGAATTTGTATGCATGTTCTCGTACAGTAGATGAAAACGAAGAAGATTAATAACACTGTGAAGAAGAAAAGTAGGAAGATGAAGATGGATGAGAAAAGAAGCAGGAGAATAAGAAGAAGAAGTAGAAGAACAAAATATGAGGAGAAACTATTTGTTATGAGGCTAATAATTCACCTTTGAAAGCTCATATTTATATCATCAACAGATTTTCAAGACATTTTACTTAAAGATTTTCTCTTGCAATGTCCTAGATAGATAGATATATATAATAATTCTTGTGAGTGTGCCTAATACGATGAAAATATACGTAGATATGTTTTATGTAACTTACCGTTACCGGTGTGAGCCTACATTTATAATGAAAGAGGCTCATTACTAAACATATTGTGCCTGATTCATATGTCATTCTAATCATGCATACCCAACGTTCTTATTACATACACAAACACGTAGTATTCTTTATAAGGATTTGTGGTTATTTTTCTTTTTTTTTTCTCCCTGTTTTTACATTTTGTTTACGTTTTTTTTTTTGTGCGAATTCTCAAAATCTCTTTTCAATGTCAACCCAATAAAAATTTAATAAAAATTTAATAAAAATTCTTGTTTATTTTGTTATAAAAAAATTTTATAAATTCACAAGAGATCGTGTCCTTCAATTTAAATATTTTTTAAGAATTTTGCATATTTCTAGAGGTTTTCTTACGAAATTTCATTCTGCATAACCAAAAATATATAAATTTAGGTTACTATATACAGGATATGAAAAGAATATCAAGAAATATAATTTTTTTTTGTTCGTTATTTTTTCGTTTTTTTCTGGGAAATGATAAGAATACTTCTAAATTTAAAATGTAAAAATGAAAATATACTGACGAATGGAGCATCAGCTTTAACTTAAGTTACACCGCAAAAAAAGTTCACTTACTATGTACAAATATATATGGCACAATGATAACCTTCATTTTTATCCTTAAGATCTGTGTATGTTTCATTTTTTGGTTTGTATTATTGTGAATAAATTTACTTGAATTTGAATCCTCTTCTGAAATACATAACAGAAAATATGCATAAATGTGCTCATATGCTGGGTGAGAACGAAATGGTGTGATACACGCATGTTTTATGTTTTCCAAAAAAAAAAAAATTATATGTATAATGGATAGGATATACATAAGAAAAAAATATATAAGAAAATTCATTTTTTTTTTCTTTTAGTATTATTATTCCGATCATAATTTACTGTCAGGAAAATTGATAAAAAAAAAATTTTCTTTATAGTATATCATATATGAACGCCAGGACATACAGTGTTACATAAGTTTATTGATTTGTTTGTGTATGTTTATATGAAGATTTGTTTTCGTTGTTTGCGTTCTGTTTTTATTTTTTCCTTTCTTCAAATAAATAAATTCAAATTTATAGAAATCAGAAGAAAAAACGCACATATAATAAAAAATGTTCTCTCTGTATTCAGTACATACATATATGCTATGATGTTATTCTTGGTAAACAGAAGTAAATATATATATTTTTTTGTAATTTATGTAAATTTTCGAATATATTTTAGTACATACAAATAGTATAAGAATGTGTAAATACGTAACTCAAATTTTATATTTATTCATTTTCATTTTATTTGATTTCTGAGAAGAAAAATTTAAAAAAAAAATAAATCAAAGTTAGGTAAAGAGATTCATAGTAAAATTAAATTAAGGGAAAAAAATATATAATAAAAAAAAGTCTTGCAATAAATAGAATCTGGGATTTTTCAAGTTAAAAAATAATTTTAAAAATTTTCTATTGAAGTATCATTTTTTTTTTCTCTAAAGTATCTTCTTCCTTTTCAATGGCTTTGCAGCTCATATTGAACTAAGGCCTCCTGGAATTTTATCCTCCACACACTCCAATCCGCAGTACAGGTCTTCCAGTTTCTTCATCCAGCCGCTTCTATGCATCTTTCTCCACACAGTCTTCCCACCACAGTTTTGGCTTTCTGATGGATTTTCGCCTTTTTTGGTTTCACTTTTAGAAATTTCTTAGGTACACTCACATCGCTCTTCTTCTTATAATTATTCTCTAAAGTATGTTTTTATAAAATTTTAGTTTTTTAGTAAACAAAAATTTCATTTTGATCCTTTTGTATTTTGAAAATTATTATGAAAATATTGTGTGTGCACTAAGAGTAGTACAGTAAAGTTTTATGATCATTAACATTTTCAAAATATAATATTATCCATTTTACATTAACTTCACCACACACACTTATATATTCTTGTAATCGTACTGTTATTATTTCTTTTAAATTGAAATCCCTTCAACTTCATACTAAAAAAAAAATATAAAAAACAAACCGCAAATGAATATTATTTTTTTCTTCAATATTATTCCATTTAAAATATTTTAAATACACAAACATAAATACAAACATTATATTTGGATCATATAATAACGTTGTTATTTCTTATTACTATTATGAAGAAATTAATGAAAGATGAAGGATTATAAAAATTCAATTTTAATTTTTCATTTCAATTTAATTATTATTTGTCTGTTTTCTGTAATTTTTTTTTATTTTTTACTAACTACTTATTTTTCTGCAAAGATTTCTTGAATTGTTTTTTTTTTTTTTATTTTTCCATTTTTTATATTTTCTTCACTTTTATGAATTTTCCAAAGTATACATTTCATACACACGAGTATGTACACTTTTATAGTTCTCTTTAATGGAATATAAAAAGAGTATAAATTATATTTCAAGTGGTTATATAGCAGAATTGGAATTAGAGTAGTATACGTAGTAACATGTTTTATCAAAATGGTTAATAATAATAAACGACCAGTCAGTACTACAGTCATACAATGAGAATGAGTATAGTATTGGAGATATGTACGAATAGTGTACAATTGTAGGAGCAGTGTGCGTGAATAGTGTACGCAAGTAGTGTAACCATTATGTTTGTACAAATTTCTTTATTAAATTTTCCTATATAATATTTTTCTATTTAATTTTATTTCTTTACTTCTTACTTTTACAATTCTTGCGTATTATTACATTTTACTATCACAAATATAATATATTTAATAATTTCTGATTGTTAAGTTTTAAGTTGGTTTAGACGTTTTTTTTTGTTTTTCAACGAGCATACCTATACATTAAGTATTTTGTCTACAGTTTTTTTCTTTCATCTTCATTTTCCATTTTGTTTGATAACTATCTAATCTGTATAAATGTTGAGTCCTTCAATTTCTTTGTACATACACATACACAAAAACATACAACAACGATATAAATTTTAAATATAATGATCATAATATATGTAATAATAATAAATTGTTATCTTCTTAAAATGAGAAAACAAAAATTTTATATTCCAGCAAACAAACAGCAAAAATTGTAGAGAAAAAAATCGAAACGAAACGAAATGGAAATAAAACAAAAATCGTAAAAGAAGTATGGTATTACTAGTAGTGCTAGTAGCTAGTAGTAAAAAATAATAATGATAAAATTAAATCATAAAAACAAACAAAATAAAAATAATAAATGATTTTATTTGGATTTTTCATTTTTGTAGTGTATGTTAGTAGTAACAATGTACATTTTTGTATTTTTCTACTTATTTTTATTTCTCATCGAGTACGTAACATGTTTTCAAGAGAGAAATCCAAACAAACAAAAATATAAAACTTAAGAAATGAATGAAGCCACTTCAATTTTGATTTTTAGCTGTTTGTTAACAACTTATTTTTCTATGAAACTATATCTGCAATGCTATTTTATAAATTTTTTTTTTCTTCTCTTTTAATTTTTGTATTACAAGTTTTTCATTTCTCTTTACTTTTTTTTTCAAATTATTATTTTTATTTTCTTTTAGTTTTTCTATTCAGTTCTTTTTTTTTTCAAATTTAATTTTATTTGATTATCGTTTTTTTCTTTTTCTTCTTATTTTTATTTTATTATATTTTCTTTGTACATTTAAATAATTTTTAAACTTGTAATTTCCATCATAAACTACATCAGTTTATATTATATGCACGTATGTAGTACTCTCCACTCCGTACATAGTACCAGCAGAACATGGAATGAAAGAGTATCTGTATACAAATATAATCATGATGGGAGTATGTATATATATCTGTAGCTATTATACACAGTATTTATTTTCTTGTAAATACATGCATTAAAATACAGTATATATATGTATGTGTATAAGTACTTAAATAAAATATTATATAATTTTTTCCTTTTTTATTCATTCATTCATTTAGTCAGTCAGTCATATAGTCATTCATTCGCATTTTATTCATTTCGCAATAATAAGATTCTTCAGCAAATTAATGTTAATATACATAAAATAAAAATTGTAAAAGAAAAAAATAAAACGGAAAAGGATATATGTATTTATACAATTTTCATAAAGAAAAACTTGAGAAAAATTCCTTTAAGTTGAATTTTTTTTTTACTTTTTACTTTTATTATGTTTTGTTCTGCATTGCATTTTTTTTTTTGACTTTTTTGTACATTTAATTTGTATATTTGCTTTATTTTCCTTTTATTCTTTTATAACTTTATATTATAAAAATACAAATACCTATATATGTATACTATGCTAGTAGTACTACTTCTTTGTAGGTGAATATGCGGATATTTTATGTACATTTACTACGTGTACATGTTCACATGTATATACATATAATCCATTCATTCACCCGCACCCATTCATTCGTTTATTTTGTACTACATACTGTACTAGTACTACATACTCGTATACATGTAAAGGTACAAGTGTGTATGTATATATCCTAGGCAAATATATAAACAAAAATGTATATACACAAAAATCCTTCAAACAAATAAGAGTCCAGACATTATATGTATTTTTTTATACCATAGTACAATGTACAAAAACTTTTTCTTATTTTAAAATACAGATGAGTTTTCTACACATTTACGAGTATGGGTGTTGTGTGTAGGTACATCCCCGATGGAAAAAATTTAAAGCATTCAAAGTAAATTTCAACTCGATTTTTTCTGACTTCGAAATTAAATTTTCAATTCATTTCAACGCAATGACATGCAAAAAATTAATTTTACATACAAATACAAGTGCAATTATTTGGTATGTACACGTAATGAGTTCACGAAACACTAAGCTAAATTGATTCTCGGTGTGCTTTACTATATGAATCAATGCAATTAAGTCAAATTGTTTCTCGCTCTAAACCAATAGTGAAATCGAATATGAAAATCAATTGACTCTGTTCCAAGAAAATTCTCTCTTTCTAATAATTGGGATTTTTATTTTTCGTAATTACTCCTGTCCTTTATTTTCTCCTGTACAATAATGTGTACGTAATGAAAAATTAAACACTAAACTAAATTGAATTTCGATGTTCAATACTCTGAATTTGAATCGATGCACATTCAATGCAAACAAATCAATTGATTCTTCTCTGTCTCTCTCTCTTTAAACTCTGAATGAAATCGAATATAAAAATCAATTGACTCTTTTTTTTGTTCCATGAAATTTTCTCCTTTTAATAACTGGGATTTTTTTTTCCTATTTTACTATATTCTTCTTCTCTACTATTTTGTTCTGGTCTTAATGTATTTTTTTTTAATTCTTCATTTTTGTTCGATTTTTTTATTTTTTTATTTTTTTTTGAGATGTCTATTATACAAACACAAAAGAAAAGTTAATCGTCTCAACGAAGAAATAAGCAAAAATACTTTAAATAAATATAGACATTCTTACATAATATTGAGCCGAAGTGAAGTTGAAAAAAGAATAACGAACAGTACAAAAAAAAATATAGATATCACATAGAAATAATACCACACACACATATATACACATGAAATATTATACAATATGTATGTTTGTACAATGCAAACTTATCTAGTTGTTATACAATCAGGATCAGAATCAGAATATAAAACTAAAACACAGTAGTATTATGATGCTCCTGCTCGTACTGTACAAAACACTATTAAGTATATGGGAGTCTTCTATAGTATTAAAGTTGTTAAACAATCACACATCTCATCTAAAACTAGTCGTATTTTGAGTATATGTTTGCACTTGTATTTGTATAAATGAAAACCAAAATGAAACACACGAATATATACAAGATTAGAGTACATAATAGTTCGAATTCGAAAGTTTTTCTTCCATTCATTCTTTTTCTTTTATCTTTTTTTGTTTTGGACTTCATTTTAGGAAGTTCTGGCAAACAAAAAAAAAACAAAACCCAAATATAACAACAAACAACTAAAAGAACAGGACTCTTAATAATAGACACAAAAATGGGAGGAAAAAAAATTAAAATAGAAAATAATCTACAATTTTTCTTTCATCATACCAGATAGAAATTAGGGAATGAAAGGAAAAAGTAAAACGAAATTCACTTAAGCCTCTAAAACAAAAACTAAAAAAATAAGAACAAATCAGAACAAATACATCCACATATGTACATAGATGGAGCAGTCACAATATGGATGGCGGGCCGGGGTGATGACTTTGTGGCTTAACAATAAAAACAAAAATAAAATAAAATTTGAACAATTCGATATAAAAATTGTGTACTAGCCTTAGATGTATCCTAATGAATATACGGTATATAATCCTGGCAAAAAGAATTTTTTTTTCTTTCTATTTCGATTTATTTTTTTTCTTTTCACTTCTAGACTTTCTAGATCCTTTTTACAATTCAATTGTTATATAGTCGTAAGTCATCATGGTCGACAAGTAATTATTTTAAAAGCCAATATTACACACGAATGAAAAGAAACAAAAAGAAAGAAATAAAACAGTAGAATATAAAAAGGATCTCCTCATAGACTAATGTACATACATATATACAAAAATACATCAAATGGAAATTCGTTAAAATAAAATCCAATTATATTTTATTGTATGGTATTAACAGATTTAGGCGGCATAATAATTTGTAACATCCCGCCAAACGACAACAATATCCTTTCGTATTGTACCTACAAAATTCTTATATTATATTACACGCGAAAAGTACTTTAATTAATTAACCACGCAAATAAAATTTTATACATTTTTTAAAAAAGACCAAAAACTATATTTCCATTTCCAATCTTCCCAATGCACATTCACATAATTCAAATTTTAAATCCTACATAATCCTCGTTAAAGACTCAACAGACAGTGATAACCACTTTATTTCACAAAAGCCATAACCATTGATTTTTAATTTTCAAATAAAAAATGCTCAAGAAATTAAAAAGAAATAAAAATGATTATTGTGTACATATAATCAAAAAGGACATTCGCCCCTTATCCAATTATATTTGTTATAAAATGCATTTTTAAAAATGGTATTAATGCAGATTTATGTCGTCATCATTCATTCACGTTTATTCACATTTATTTTATCATAAAGGGCAATATCCTTGACAAATTCTTTTTATACAACATAGCTAAATAGATACTATACATTTTAATATAGTAAACAATATTATCATATATATGTACAATGAATGTACATTCATGTACAATGACAACAACACAATTAATGGTATTCAGTCGAGTCCAGAAAAAAAAAATACAACTAAAATCGACAAAAAAATTTTTTATGGTGCAGAGAGAATGGAAAATTTGGTGGGTGATATACATATATAGTGTAGTAGTTGTCATCGATATGATAGATAACAGCAAAAAAAATCTGCAGTACAAAAAAAGCAAAGTGCAGTATAAAAATTCTACAGAATATAAAATTTAAAAACTAAAAAAAAAAGAAGATATTCTTTATTTCAAAGGAACGAAACTTTTTATCATTTTATATATATAAATACGCTTATATTATATAAATTCTTCTATTTTGTTCTCGTTACCCAAAGAATCGCTTTTATTGGTCCTCCTTTTTAATTGAATATTACAACAACAAAAAATCCTCCCGACATGAGTGAATCATCTATCCACTGTATACAAATCTGAATGTATCACGATTACGAGAATACTTATAAAGTAGAAAGAGGACAATTAAAATTTTCAATTGTTACTCTCTTTAACTATGTATACACTCGAATGTATACAAAAACTATGCAACTACAATTTTTTTCTGTGGTCATTTATGTTTTCATCCTACGAGCGTAGACAATTTATTGTGCAATTATTTCTCCGCAACTTTGATTTTCATATCTGCACCAGTATATATGGATAGTTTTTGATTTTAAATTATAATTTCTTTTCATTTTTTTTTTCAAGCAGGCATATTACATTTTTGAACAACAGAAACTTTTGTGAAAAAGCAGTGATGCAGTAGGAAAGGTTTCGTATTCTGGAAAGTCCAAGGCCTTTAAGAATCTGTAGCACCAATGATGATGTTGATGAATAAAGGATAATCATAAAAAATAAATAAATTTTAAATATTAATCATGAAGGGCATCTTAAAATTTTTGTCGACCAATGTTAAATGAAAGAAATAGTAATGTTTTTTCCAGAGGAATTTTCATGACTTTTATCTTTCTTATTCCATTTCATTTCTAGTTTTCGTCTTAATTGAGCATTTATTTATGTAGTTTAATTTCTTCTTGATTTTTACTCCGTGTGCACTATAAACAAAACAATTTTCTCAATTACTCTACGAATAACTTTAAATTTAAACTGTAATCATATCTAGTAGTATACCTTCCACATGGTATGACCTTTTTTATTTTCCTCTTTTTCGTGTTTTTCTTTCATTCATTTAAATTTGTTATCCGAATGTTTTTCCTTTTTCACTATTTGTCTTTTTGTTGTTTTACAAATAAAATGATAATACCATCTACATTCATTCATATAAATAGGATCTCATATAAATTCTAGATTTTCATTTTATATATTTTAAACATTTTTAAACCTTTATATTTTTATTCTTATTTTCTTTTATTTTTTTTTTGTTCTTCTATTCAGAAGAAAATACTTGTATATAGAGTATTGTCGCATTGCACTTTAAAAATGAAAAAGAAAATAACAAGAACAAAAATATAAAAAAAACATACATACATACAAATAAGTAGAGGACAACATATTACAACTGTACTACATGAATTACACATACATACATTATATTCAAAATATATACACATTCATATAAATACATACACTCATACAAAGAGAAGAAAATATATCATATCATATCATATATACATTATGTAAACATTTTGTTCATATACATGTATGTAAAATCCTTAAAATAAAATATGATTTATAGTTAAATTTTCTTCATTTTTCTTTTACATTTTTTTTTCTTTTTTAGTAGGTATGACGGAAATGTGACAAAATGTTGAAAATTTTCTTCTATATTTTCAAAAATTTATATCTATATAAAATTCTGTATACATAGATACATATATGTAACGACATTATTTACAAAAGTCAAGTAAAACTTAACTATAACTATATGTATGTAACTATCATATTAAATACGAGTACATAATGTTCGTACATTTGTACATACTATGCATATGTTTTATATACGTATATATATGATGGAGTGTAAACGTTCATAAATTTTATATTTTGTGTTTTTAATACCTTTGTTTGATATTACATATTACCATATAAAAGATTTGTTATGCGATTATAATTTTACAAGTAATATGTCTAAAATTCTATATAATAATAATCTTATATATTTATCACATACGAGTATATATAAATACATGTACTACCTACATATTCATTGTATAAATACATACAATATTTCCACATATAACTATGTATGTGTTCTATCATTTGTTATACAATAATACACGTTGCATACACAATAGGGTTTACCAATAAGTACGTCAGAACTTTAAAATGAAACACAGATTTTCTAATTATTTTAAAGATCAATTGAATACATTACGTTTTCAAAATAATATCGCTTAAATGTCTTCCTCCATGATGTCGTCTCTCTAAAATCCAGAAATGTACTTTATCCGAGAAGATAATTTTTTTATCCAAAATTTGGATATGGACTTCCAACGACTACAAAGCCCAATTAACGAAAATTCGACCGAAACCATGATCATTAAGTCTGAATTGTTGACTCAGTTGAACTTTATGAGCCTTTAAATGAAGATCATGATACAAAGATGTCGAAATTCTCTATAAATTTCTCCTAAGGCAAATCACAAATGCATTTTTATAATAAATTCGTTTAATTAGTATGTTGTATGTATTGTTGAATAGTGTACTATTTCATGATCAATGCTCACTCTACAATATTGTTGAGCACAGCAATCAAAGTTTGAGACTGAAATTTTTTGATCAGTGTCGTTTTTCTGGCAATTGAAAGTTCTCTACGTTTCTATTGCTAAACCCTATATAATATATATTTTGTGAAACGTATTTCTACTCATATTTATAATGATGTCAAATAAAAATATGCATATTTATGTACGTATGTATATAATGTATTATGCATACACATGTTAAAAAGATTAAGTATATGCATTCATAATGTGTATCATGTACATACACATACGAGTATACATTATTTGCATATTTATATAAGTATATATAGTTATAAATTTTTATGTATGTACCACAATATATTGTATATAAACATTATGTATATGTATAATACAGACAGGATATATGAGTAAATATATGTATATGTATGAGATGAAATACATATGTACATATATACTTATATGTCATATAAACATAGTTTCATATATACTATACCTACTTATTTATATCCTATAAATGACATGTACTACACATATCTACATACATGTATACATATACACATTTGTAAAATTAAGTACACATTATACATATGTATGGTAGATAAGATAATATTTGTAATATATAAAACTGTCATCATCAACTATGATTTAAATTTATGAATGTCATTTCAGTAGTATAAAATGTAAATTTTGAATGAAAATAAAACAAAAAAATAATGATAAAATAAAATAAAATGTAGAACAGACTAAAAAAAAATCCAAAAACAAAATAAAAATGAAAACATTTAACTAAACCAAATTGAACTAAACTAAATATATAAATAGATCACAGGAACAGGATATGAAAAAAAAATTAAAATAAAATAAAAATATAAAATAAATGTCCTAACACACATGTACTTATATAATATATAAGTATGTCGAATACATAATAGTATATCTATGTCGAAGTAATATAGTATGTATTTTTTTAAGATGAGAAAATATTGTACAATTCGATTCAAATGCACAAGAATATTTGCTATATATATGTATGTATGTCATGTAGATTTTGCCCTTGGATATAAAATCCTTTTTTATTACTTTTGGTATACTTATATACTTGTGAAGCAAAAATAATTTTTATAAATTTTTCTACTAAAAATTTTATCACAAATATATTCTCAATTACATTTGCTTTCGATTGATTCAATTCATTTCCACATTGCTCATATTTATGCAGTGAATTTTTCAGAATTTTTAAAATAATTCATTCTCTTATTTCATACAATAAAAAAAAACCAAATGAGTACGAGTACTATTTTGCTGAATGAGAATTCATAAAGTTTGTATTACTTGGACCACCTTTATCTCATTGTCATTAATAAAAATTTCTCTTTTTTAATTTTAATTTCAATTTTCTGACTATTATTAAGGACAAGATTCAGGGATTTTTTTTATTTTGAAAAAATGTTTATACTATTTTCAAAATTTATTTTTTGTGAAATTCCAATTATTTAACAGTTAACCTCGTTTTTATCATAATAATTATATATTTTTGATAATGTTTGATTCTTGTTGCCAAAAAACTTTTCAAGAAACAAGCAAACTCTCAAACATTAATAAATAAAAATTATCCTTGTTGTGTAATTTTGAAAATTCAATAAAATTGTATTAAAAGATACGAGAAATAAAAACAATGCAAAATCTCTGGACCATTAAAGGTAGCTATAGATAACAAGTGCACGAAAAAAACAATTTTTTTTTTCGATTTAAAACAATTTTCATGAATGAATAGACGTACTTCCGAATGAAAGTTTTGTTTTTTCTATTTTTTTCTGTTTTCTTTTCCTACTCTACTGCCACTAGTGCTACTACAATCATTAAATTTGCTATTGTCATTGTACTTACTACACAAATACATACGAAGACTGCATAGCTACATATACCCGTATAGAAAGAAATAACATTTGCTGTTCTAATTCCACTTTCATTCAATTTTGAAGCTAAAGAATAAAGTATAAAAGCTAAACTGAAAGTACAGTAAAACCGTAAAACGTAAAACCACCTAAAACATTAGTCTTTCAAAATAAAATATACGAGTTTGTATGTAACGTGAGTATATTGTGCACTATACACTGCACACAATAGAATGTTCTGTGTTTATTATATATTGTCTTCAATATAGAGAAGATAAAATGAATGAAAAAAAGCACATGAAAATAGTGGCAAGTATTCCTATTTTTATCCTGTCATTGTTTTCTTGAAAAGTTTTTGTTGTTCTTATTATGATGATGATGGAGGTATTGGAGGTGGTGATAGAACAGATAATATTTCTGGTTAAATTTTTTTTATTCCTTGCAGTGGTTCATATTTTTCTATCATACTCTCGTATATAAAAATTTTTAAGCGTAATTTATTTGCACATCAATATAAAAATTAAATAAAATAAAAATTCTGCAGCGGCTAAAAGTAAAAGAAAATGTATGTATGGAGTGTATAGATGAATGAAGACGAGACAATAAAAACAAAAAGAATAAGATGATCCATAAATATAAAAATGTATTAAAATGAAAGCAAAGAATAAACATACTTCAAGTATCCATCTATACCATAGACATATCATAAGGATAATAATAATAATAATAATCATGATGATAGTTTAGGAGGTTTAGCCGAGCTATAAAAAAGAAAATCACATACAACGAAAATCCAGAAAGGATAAAAATAAAATGAGACCAACATAATTTTCTAAAGTGTACAATTTCGTTTTATTATTTCTTTTTTTTTTAACTTTTCTCTTATGAATTTTTTTTTCCAGCTTTTTATAAATTTTTACTCGTATTCATTCGTGTCCTTTACCATCTTTCTTTATTTTTGTATGTATTAAATACATAAGAAAATAAAATCTTGTACGTCCTAATTCCTTTTTGTCCTCAATTTGCTTTTATTTTATTTTTTTTTTTTCGTTCGGATTTTTTCTTGCCTTCCTCACATCACTCTTCAAATAATTTTTTTTATAATTTTCTATATTTTTGTATTTTCTAGTCTCTTTCATCATTTGCTACGCTTTGTTTATACACTTGCTCTTATCTCTATGATATTTTATAGTATATGATTTCGATTACTTAGAAAAAATAAAAAGGAAATCTTGAGATAAAAAAAAAACAATTTTTTGTTTGTTTGTATTAAAAGTAGTTTAGAAATAAGGCAACGAAAAAAATTTTATTTTACATATACGATTATATGTATACACTGAGATCCCAATATCTATAGATACACATTCGTGTGGATCTGTGTACATTTATGTATGAATATTTTTATTCAAGAACACGTGTATATATACTTATGAATTTATATAGAAAATAAATAGAAGACACTTATGTGTGTATGTTTGTGTATATGTCACAAAAAGGACATTCACTTATAAAAAATGACGAACATTTTTTTATAAAGTAAAATGATACAAAGAAATAGAAAGGAAGATAAATAAAAAGTGAGAAAGATAGAAGGAAGAGAGAAGGAAAGATTAACATGGAGTAAATATTATAAAAAAGCATATTATTGTATGTCAATAGTATATTGACCGATATTTTATCGATCCCCAATTGAATTAAAATTAAAGAGGATAGATCCCGTATAAGTAATTGATGTTAAAAAATATTTTTTTTTTCAAATTTTGCAACAAATTTCTTTAGCTTTTGTCAATTTTGTTCGATATTTTTCTTCTTATATACAGTTTGTTATTTCAATTCATTCCAAAAATGTTTGTACTCTGGATTATTTCTTCATCCTAATTTTCCCCCAGCCATTTTGTTTTTCTTCAACTTTAAGGAACTCGTGTACTTTAAAATATATCTAAACTCACGTAAAACATATAACTAAAATACTGTCCATGGAACTATAAATAATTCACTGCTATCATAAATATAATAGCCAACACAATTTTATTGCCTGTTTATCTTTCGCAATAGAACACTCTCCCTATACTATATACTATACTTACGTACTGGTACGTAGACGTACGTATACAACATGATAAAAGTAAGACGTAAGACAGTATAGGATAGGAAAATAAAATCGAAAAAGCTCTATTGGGACTGTTAACAGAGAAAAAAAAATAAAGTTGCCTCATGTTTCTTCTACACATGTACGAATATATTATCAAATTACGCTTACGCACACGTATAACACAATGAAGATACGATATAAAAATATCCTGTCTACTAAACTTTACTATACGAATATACCGTGAGCCTACCAGTAAGTATTATCTTACGCAAAATATTCATTGTTATTCATTCATTTTGCTATTTTCTTATTATTTTATTACACACTTTAATTTTTTCTTTTATATTTAGTATCCCTTAGAGGATATTATTACACAAAGAATTATATATTATACTATACTCCTCCAAGTATATGTATATAAGTATCTCTGATATACTACTTATTCTAGTTCTATAAAGATTTACTATCGCATGTGCGTTTATCAGCTTTCCATACTTTCATATTGCTATCATGAAAACACTCTCACTCACAGTAAAAAAAAGTATATCTATCATCATCTAATGAATATTTTGTACATTTTATGATTTTAATCCGAACATGATAATATGAAATTTAAGTTCATTGTATACAGGATGTCATCTTATGTACATTATCTAGATGATAAATCTTATATTTTTGGTATCTACGAGTACCATAACACTCCCGCAATTTCTTTTTTTTTGTAATTTGTTTATATTTTCATTAATATGTAAATGTGTACATGGTTATTTTGATTTCAATTGAATTTGAATAAAATCTAAACAATAGAACTTTTTATTTGAACAACAAAACATAAATAAATTTCATGAAAATTGAAAAAAAATAAATCAGAGAAATGTCAACAGGAACAACGACGTAATGAAAAGAACAAGCAATTCACTTCTCTTTTTTTTTGTATTTAAGTGTAGTTGAACTGATAAACTAACATCTAAAAAAAGGAGTCTTATAGACTCGCATTTTTAATTGTGAACATTTTCTGGACTGGCTACAAATAGAATAGTTTTTTAGACACTTCATAGATAGGACTAAAAAGAAAGAAAGAAAAACGCTAAATATGTATTTAAACAAACACACACCTCTATGTGTCAAAAATTAAAGCATTTAACGTCTAGATATATACAAAATGTAAAAATTTCATATTTTTCCATTTCAAAAAAAAAAAAGTTTTAACATTTCCTAGGATTTCGAAAGGATACAAATTTTTTCTTTCCTCTTTATGTATATTTTTAATGAAAATTATATGTGTGTAAAGTAAATGTCATCGTTAAGTACATCATCATCATGTGTGAATTTTCCTTTTTTTTTTTGCGTGGATGCTGATGCAGGTTATATTTTTTCACTTGAAAAAACTGAAATGAACATTATGAAAAAGGTAGCATACATTCATATATTTTACTAAGTATTTAGAAAAATTATTTAAAAAGGATATTTGTTTTTCTCTGTTTTTTTTTTCTTTGTTCTTTGTTTCATGGTATGAATTTATTTTCATTCTTATTTTTATTTTCCTTTAAAATTTTAATTTGTTCCTTTTCTTGTTTTTTATTTCTCAAACGTTTTAGGAAATATCGTAAACTATATAATTTACTTTTTATGAATACCAAACAACGAACAACTATATTGTAGATGTACACGAAATGGACTACGCTATAAATGTTAACAAAAAGGAATAAGAAAAATGTATACAATGCAATCGTTATGTAGACTTTTACTTTAAAGGAATACTCCATTATAATATGTACATATATGTACATTCTTGTATTTTTTAAAAATCAAATATAAACGAAAGAATATATGAAGAGATTTAATAAAACTTTATGACTGCACATATACATATACAAGTGAATTACGTATAAATGCAAAAATGCACAAATACAAAAAGTCAAGTAAAGCATTAGGTAAAAAAAATGAGAACTGAAAAAAAAATGCAACTGATTAAAAATAATGCATTACACACAAAAAGGATACATGAATTCATGAATAAACTAAAATATTATATCGTATAGTGCATATATATATTTTATCTGTACATATGAAAATTTCTAATGCATTAATCGAAAAAAGGAACAAAAACTATAACATATCCTTACTGAGTGAATATGGATGTATGGATATAATTTTAGATACACATGCAAAAAAAAAAAAATGCATGAAGAAAAATATATAATAATTTTCATCCTTTTTTGCCTGTTGTTTTTTTTTTTTTTTTGAATACCATTATGGATATAGGATATAAGAATAAAGAAAGGTACACTAACTCGTATTAGGGTAGTGATTGCAGTAAACGTGAATGAACGACAAAAAAAAAATGACAAGAAACAAGAAACAAGGAAGAATTTTTTGTTGTTGTTGCCATAAAAAAGAAATATTCATATAATCGAAATGACTACATACATATTCAAGTCCTTTTTCAAAACAACAAAAATGCTTACAAGAATATTCAAACTTTTTTCTATCATTTTTTTTTTAGTTCGCTACAGTACTTTTATGTATATTACTGTCTCTGCATATGTATGTAAAATGTACACAGATATAAAGTTATATAAATATGACTGACTGATAAGAAAAAGGAATTTTTCATTTTTTTTTTATTGTAAGTAAGCTGGATAGTAGATAGTTGAAACACAGGTATCCATAATACAGTATAGTTTACAAAAAAAGCATGTATAAAATGAAAAATGAATGAAAATTATAATGATATGGATATGAAGAGATGAATGAAAATTATGATAAACAACATCGTCATCATCATCATCATAATGATAATTTTCATTTATACGGTTGATTATAACAAAGACTAAATGAAATTCGTTATTCCTTCCTTTTACGGATTTTTTTTTTCTAATATTTTTCTTTCTCTTTGTCAAGCATGCAAATATCTAGGCAAACATCCATATAAAACTTTAAAAAAAAGTAAAAGATAATATCAATATATAAGGACATAGATACATAAAGACATATACACCATCTAGAAATATACATAAATTATTATATGTTATGAGGATTATATGCTATGAAAATATGTAGTTAAATGCAAATCAAATTTTTTTGTATCGGATTGAATGTTAATTTAAAACGAAATGTAATATATTCCAGTAACGATATATACATTTTATATTATTATCCTTTAATAGTAAATAATTTCTGTTTAAATTAAAAAATATCCTAGAAAAACCTATAAGCGATTACAGTAGCAGAGACTCATTTTATATAACATTAAAATAGAATAAAAAAATTGAAATTTACTACCTAATCTAATCACAGTTTATTAATTTACACAATTATGTAGGCAAATTTACAAGGATATTACATTACCATAAGACGAATATTCTAAATGATTTCATTTCCTAACTAAAAACTGCAAGAGAAAAAAAAAAAGAAATACGAAAAAGTAAAAAATAAAATTATCACAAATCGAAATAAAATGAAAACAAAAACAATACTTGGAGAAAATTCAAGAGAAAAATAAATAAATTCAAGAATATAAAAGTTAAAATCAAAAAAATTAAAATATGAGTCTCGAAATCAAATAAACAAATTTACGAGTGCATTATATCACATCAATCTCTCGCCAATAAGAAGAGAAATAAGAGTATAAAAGTAAAAGTAAAATGAATGAAAATTTATAATACATCACAAAGAATAAAAACATCGATAAATTTGACTATTTTATTATATCTGCTTTATATCTGCTTCTAACTACCAATATCACCCAATATGTATTATGTAAACACACAAGAGTAGCGAAAGTAACGCCGCTAGTAGTAGCAATAAACATACTTTCCATGTATATTTTCGCACAATGTAATCAAATTAAATTGATAATATTTTCATACTATTCGTATGCTATACACACACACACACACACACATGTACAAATGTATGTAGCCATTTACTTAGTATGCACAGGATACATTTATTACTTTGACTTATTGATATGTGTAAAGTACTCCTATACTGGCATATAATAACGTATAAGAATGCGTATAAGAATTTGTCTGTATGTTTATAAACAGAGTATAAATTGTAAACATAAATTTTGTTTATTCTATGAAGCAATCTACGTACATATAAACTTAGAATTAGAAAAGATTGTCGGATACTATATACATACACATGTATATAAAAATATGTTCGTAAATCCAGAAAATATAAAAGGATATTCTAAATGGATTTGATGATAATAATGGGCGCATATATTTTATTGGGAGTTTTTTCTCTCTAATTTTTTTTTCATTTCATTTCATTCGAATATAAGAACAAAACAATTTGAAAAAAAAACTCAATATTAAACTGACATTAAGATGAATTGCAATTCCACACAACATAGTATCTCATAAGTATATAAGCTCTACAAACATATCCCTATACACACGAACAAAATCAATAAAAATCAAAAAAAAAACCAAATCGGAGAAAAAATTAAGAAAATTTTTGTTTTTCGTTAACTTTATCCAAGAAAAATGTATACATAAGTTTATTATATAGATTTTGATTTAGTTGTTTGTATTTATACATCCTTATTCTATTCCAAATAAATTAAATGAAGATATTAATGTACGAGTACACATTAATTCACTTTCACTTTTTATTTTATTGATAAAATGTAAATTTTTAAAAATCCTAATATAGTATATCCTTTTTTTTAAATCAATTACTTAACTAAGAGTGGAACAAAATTTTAACTACTCCTCAAACAAATGTACAAGTATGTAGTTGTGTATATATATATATATAAGTTTGTATGTGTATGTGTAAAGGAAATCAAAAATTTTACTAGGATTAATAAATAGAAGTATGGTCTAATAAAATTAAAAACTTTCAGTAAAACAAAAATAGAAAAACAAAAGGACATTTTGGCACATTTTAAGGTTTCATCTTTAACGAATGGAAGAAAGCATTACATTTGCTTAAAGAAATCATAAAATTTTATTACATTATTTTTTTTTCCTTTCTTTAGTGTTTTTTGTAAGAAGATGATAAATAATGGAAATTACGAAAAATTCAAAACAGCAATAAAAAAATACAAAAACAAAAAAAAAATAAATATAAAAATATGAGAAGAATGTTTGGCAGAAATGGGACTACATTTAATATCAATATATTGCATATAAATTATGTTAAAATATTAAAATAAAACTTAACTTAACTGAAAAGGAACTGAAAAAGGAAAACAATAGTACTTAAATGCGAAAATTTTTCTATATAAATAATTGGACGTGTGTGTGCCTATATTGCACTGGGCAGCCAAAACCACACATCAGAGACGAATGGTGTTTTTATGTCTTTAATCGTTCACTATGGTGTTTGCGCGTTGATAGCTATAAAGGCGTGAAAGACGAGGGAGTTTGAAATGGTCATCTAAGGCCATTGATTAAATTTCTCCTAAAATATATAGTCATATGATTCTGTATGCCATTGGATATATTTTTTTGATCATGAATGGACAAATAGCCTTAGATATCAATAAATAAATGTACATACGTATAAAATATCCCAGGGAAGCAGGAACTTGCTGCTTGTGTATTTATAAAAATCATATACAGATAATTTATTTTTATGGACACAACTAAATTACATTATAAAAATACAAACTAAAAACAAAACAAAAAGGAAGAAAATACCAGAATTATAGAAAAACTCATGACAATAAAAATGAAAAAAAGTACACACAATACACGAAACGTAATAGTAGGTGCCTATCTATAATAAAAATGAAAATATAAACAATCTATTTTAATGTTCTCTCTTCATTTTTCTGTTTGTTTTGTTTTTATTTCCGAAACGTAGATACATTATAAAAATGAAGACATTAGATACTTACTCAAATAGACCGAAACAAACCAAAAAATGAAAACAACAAAACATCAATTTCATTAAAATGGAGAATACAATTTCTAATATCCATTTTTGATGGGATTTTATTCTCTTTTAAAGAAAAAAATGTCATTTATCGATTTTCTTTTTCGTTTTTATTTTGTGTCTTTTTTTTTGTAGAAAACTCTTCCTGCTCATTTTTATTTGTATTTTATTTAAATTTACAACAAAAAAAATAATTACTTTTTCTCTTTAAAAATAAAAATGAAATTTTTCATTTTATTTCATTGATTTTATATTCGAATCTTTTGCTTTTTGAATTTCAAATATCATATCCTCTAAAAGGATACAAGAAAAATTTAACATAGAGAAAAAATATTTTAAAAAATGATCGATAAAAATGATAAACAGGACATAATGCATGGATTAATAATAATTGGTCTATACTTGTGTTCACATTTAGTAAGTTATAAGTTAGGAAAATGATTATAAATACGAGAATTATCTTATTTACAAAAGATAAACTATTAATGAAATCAATATTTTTCAACTAAGTATCATACACAAAAATGTGTCCTTTTTTCTTCCCTGTTATAGATAAAATGAATAATTTGTTTATTATTCTACTTATACGACTCGATATTATGTACGAATAGAAGTTATTCATGTATTTATAGGCTTCCGATATGTATCATAATCTAGTACAATATGATGATAACGTTCCTTTACCTACAATTTTTAATGGAATTTTCAAAATTCTGATACACAGTTTCTAGCTAATGAAAAACGAAAATCTACAAAAAAAAATTTTAATCGAATTCTATTTTACATTTTTATGTTTTCATTTCTGATTCCTTATTACTTTTTTCTTGTTATTTATTTTATTGCACAATAAAAAGGACAATAAATAGAATATATTAAATACATGTGTGTATTTACTGTATATAAAATTTAGTCTTGCTTTTTAAATTTCCTATTCCAATAAAAGCATCTTATATGTATATTTCTAATAGATCCTGTTCTATTCATTTTGTACACATGAAAAAAAAAATGTTTATCAGATTGCTTCATGTCTGTGAGCATGTATATGACAAACAGATAAAAATACTCGTATGGTAGTCGCAGACGAAGAGAATGAACGATAAAAAAGTATATTGCGAGTATAATGATAAAATTAAATTTTTCAGATACTGTACTTAACTTATACGCGACTATTATACAGCCAGCAATCCTTGAAAATGTGAAATCTTTCTTGCAAAGTTCGTTCTTTCAATCGAATGCTAATGTACTTACAATGAAACTTTGATGCTTCATCATTTGATTCTATTTTTATTTTTTTGTAATACTCCTACAATTTTTCCTTGATTTTGCTTATGTTTTTTATTTGTTCTATTTCTGTTTTTCTATGTGTATTATTTGTGTCTGTTCTGTATTCTTATATTCTTATTTGCTATTCGTTGTCATTTAAAAGTTTTCATATGGAAATCGGTATACAAACTTCGTATTAAAAATTTTATTTTCATTTTCAAATCAATTCCATTAAATCACAGTATAAGTATGAGTATCCTTGTGCATGAGAAACAGAATGTCCTAAGTTATATAGGAAACACAGCTAACACTTATAAATACACAGGATATATATATTTTTTGTCGTTATATTCGTTAGTAGCTGCAATATTTTAAAATGATACTTTTAATAATGTAAAAAGGATAATATTAGTATGATTTTTTATTTGAAAATTTTATTCTTTTAATCTTAAACGTTGCATGAGTATCCATCTATTCAGGATAAGGATATGAAGTTATTTTCATTTAAAATCGTTCACTTTGACTAGACTAGACTAAAGAAACTATAAGAAGCAAAATATCTATCGAATAATGATGATGGCCTCTTAATACAATCGAATTAAAATGAAGTTCTAAAAGAATCCGTATTTAGATAAGTACATATATTCAACAAAACATAAAATAAATAAATAAATAAATAAATGACTAGATAACGGAAAGAAATAATAAAGAATAAATATAAGAAACTTTTAAACTTTTTCAGGTATTTATATCAGAAAAAATACTTTTCTATTTTGTAGAATTTTTCGTTTTTCTATCAAATGCTTTACAAAAAATAAAAGAATTTAAGTATTTACCTTTTTTTTTCAATTTGGTTTAAAAGTAGTTAGCTTTGTATAACTTTCAATTGAACTAAAAAAAAAAGTAGAAAATAAACGACACAAATGTATAAGACGACGACATTTTCTTTATAATTTCTTTTGATTATCTAAAAATGCTGAATAAATTTTAAATAGTTAAAAGATACATACATATGTAGTAGAATTTAAGCAGATCAGGAAGATATGAAATTGCTCATCTACTATATTACATTTTTATTTTCGGTTTCTAGAAACCATCCACCAAACTGCTACCTCTTTTCGCATACCACTATAAGTCTCTAAAAATCCCAAACTGAAATTGAATGAGTTTCCCTCCCCAATACTACTCAATAGTATATAATATAATACCTGATATCACCGCATACGATCATACTGAAAAGACCTACATACCTAAACTTTTGAGTTTTAAAATAAGAGAAAGAAATGAGAAGAATCGATATCTCGATACTTTTGAATTCAAAGTAATTTTGTTTTAATTTATGTAATGCGATTCATTTTTATCTGCAAAAGAATTTATTCATTGAATTGTCATCAGACTAAAGTAAATTGCATTTCGAATGCGCATTATCTATGGAAATTGGGAAATTGTGTTCCAATCCATTCAGTTGAAGTACCTGAGAGCTTGAGACATTGCCTACAAGCAATGTGGTATTACTAATGTAGTATACGATTATATTGGCAAAATTTTGAAAATTTTTACGAATCTTAATCAGAGAAAACCAAAAACCATTTCATCCAACTTCCTAGAAAAACATGATTTTCTGCTAAAAACCTTAAATTTCTTGGCTATTTAAGTGCAAAAATGTCAATTTCAAAAAAAAAAAAATATTGCACAAAAAACAAATTAAATGCAGAACAGAAAAAGTATCGATAAAATGAATTCCAAATCCTTATGACAATTAAATGGACATTTTATAATTTTTAAATTATTATTATTATTTTTTTTTTATTTATTCATTTAAACTTTACACTTTTGAATCACTAACAAATATATTTTTAACTTTAAATCATCATCATCAAAAACAAACAAAGAAAAAAAAAATATTATCCTTTTTTATATGTCTCATTCTTTACATTTTTTTTCCCATTTTCTGTTAGCTTTTTTCTTTTACTTTTTGCAATTTTGAATAAAAAATATAATTTAACAGACTGAAAACGGTTACTTTTTGTTTGATTTTATTCGAAAAGGATATATGAAAACATACAACTTTTTTTTCAACTTATTTAAATTGGCCAAAGTCCAAAATTGAAACAATGTATCACAAGATATAGTATGAAAAAAAAATAATATGAATCAAAAAATCAAAGACAAAAAAAAGAAGAGAAATTTGTGATATAAAATAAAAAAATGATTCCCTCATCTGTTTTCAATTTTTTCTTTCTTTCTTCATTCATTTAAATTTTCAAATTCAATTCAATAGACTACATATGATATATTCTCGTAGTACTATATACTATTCGTAATCTATTTATGTACAGGGATCAACTATAGAAATTTGAATGAGATTTTTTCATGTTTATTTTCCTCTTTCCCAATTTTCTGTTCGTTTCTCTTGTTTCATATAATGTGAAAATACGAGCAGTATACGTACTACACAAAAACACATAGTCAAGTCATACACAGTTTCTCTTTTACACATAACGTATAGCATACAATATACTCATATGCAATGATATCTGTATTCGATGGGTTACGTGAAAGGATATAGACAGCTAACTATGGGATATGTGTACAGTGTAATACGAAAAATTATTATCGAACACACATTATACGAAGTGCATTCTCGTATATAAAAATGACAAAAAAGGCAATTCTTTTTATCAATTTTTTTCTGTAGCTTCATTTTGTCAATATTTTTTTTTTTTGCCTTTTCAATGAGAAAAAAGGCAAAATGCCAAACAATTTTTGCAGTTAATTTTGACCACATTTTATATCTACACTAAAAAATAAACATACCATCCCACACTATACAAATATGTACACTGAGTATACTACTCACACACAGATATATGGTGAGGTGATACATAAATTTTATAGTAAAAAGGACTCAAAATAATAAAATACGTATATAGAAAATGAGAAAAAAAAATTCGGAAATATTAAAATAGCTAAAGAAAAAAAAAACACTGAATGATTTATAAAATGTATAATGTGACATGAACAGATTTTAATTTTTATGTTGTTTTCTACTCGTCTTCTTTTTTTCCGTATTTTCCAGATAATAAAAATTTCTTCCTTCCATGAATTTGCCTATTTTATTTTTATTTTTTGGCTAATTTATTTTCTGTATTGAAATATTTTTGGTGTTTGTAATTTTATTTTAATTTTTTTTTTTTAATTGAAAATAGATTATTTTAAAAAATGTCAATATTTCACAAATTCATATTTTTAAATTCGAAATTCGTTGAAACGCATAATTTTGTCAGAGACTGTACAAGTACTATGTCTTCCACAGATCTACATTCAGCTCATATATGTATTTAGATTCTACTTTTTTTTTTAATTAAAATCAAAAATCTGATGTACACATAATCGAACAAACTAAAAAGCTAATGAACAATATCATCAGTATAGTAAGTCAGTAAAACAAAACTATAAAATGATTTCATCTAAAACTACTATCTATAAAGATACAAGATACGAGTATAAATGTAATTACATTCAATAAGTCTACATAGTCTATAGAATCTAAATAATCTATCTAACCTCTGACTTTTGTATGTAATCATTCAAAAATGATTCACAAACAAATCAAAAAAAAATGAGCAACTATCTATTACAGAGGTGCACACTTATGTACAACAAATTATATAATCTACACTATGATATGTCTACAATTTGTATGTGTATCATGTATGTGAGGATGAATATATCTTTCAGACATCATCATCATCAACATCATCAACATCATCATGATATGATATTACTTTTAAACTTTAACAACATAACGTATACTTTAACAACATTCATTTTGCTACTCAAAGGATATGACTATAGAGAACATATATTCAAAGGTATGTAAGTATGTATATTAGATTTGAAAATTTTAAAGTTAAAGTTTAAATAAGTAAATAAAAGAAAAAATCTTATTAAAATCATTTTAATTAATTGTTAAAGTTCAGAAATATATAATATAAATCGGATCTTATATGAATTTTTTTTTTTTGCATTGTTTCATTTTCTTTTTACTTTAACCACTTAAACATCAATACATGGATTTTATATTGCGCATTTATACACAAATATAGATTGTGTAGACATGTATTTGTATGTTGCGTACGAATAGTATTTAAAGTACGGAATAAAAGATAATTTATTATGTATTTGAAGGTTATCATCAATCTATTATTAATTTGAAAAATTTTCTATTTAAATATTATATTATTAAATTATATTTTATTTGAAAGTTTCAGGATACAGAATTATTAATGTGTAACTATTATATTTATGTAATATATATATCTATATAACTTCATAGATAAAAGAAGTGTATCAGTATGTATATGTGTGTGTAATATTTTACTTTTACTTTACTTTATTTAACAATGGAAAACTCATATTTGCTCATTCAAACAATATTCTTAAAAAAACATTGAAACATTAAAATTTCACTCAGTTCTTGTGTAAAATGCACAAAATTTCAATAATTTAACTTAACGAAGATTCTAGAATCATCATCATCATCACCAATGTCGTTTACAGCTGTAGCTGATCCAAAGCTTTCACCAAAGTGATTCCTAGACTTCATTACTATCATGAATGCAACCACTGGATTACCAACTACTGCTTTGTGCAGAAATCATCATCACCAATGTCGTTTACAGCTGTAGCTGATCCAAAGCTTTCACCAAAGTGATTCCTAGACTTCATTACTATCATGAATGCAACCACTGGATTACCAACTACTGCTTTGTGCAGAAATCGAACCTTCAACTTGGAGATCAGTAGGATGGTTTCTCTACAACTGTCTTACCAAAATCTTAAAATGGAGGAAGCAAATTTGCTAATGAGATGGGGGAAATATTTAGCAATAACAATTCAGTATTTAGTTTTTTTTAAATTGTCTTCTCTAGTTATTGCAGATTTGACACTGTTTTCAAATTTCTCTTAATCAGAATGAATAGTTCCATTATTTTTAGTTTAAAATGAAACTTTGTTAATAAATAATTACAATTTTGACATAATTACAAAAAGGATAAATGAAAAAAAAATTACAAATTTTCATAATTTATCAATGTTTGAAAACGAGAAATTTTTTCAACTGAATTACTGCAGTTCCATTCAATTCTGTTCACCACTGTTCATAAGTAAGATTCATATACAACTGTGTGATTCATAAAATGTATATGTAGATAATGTTTGACTATTTATCTCGATCTACACATATGTACAGAAATTCTCGTAGAGTAAACGAATACTACCGTACTCGTATTTTATTCATTATCCTTATTTTAATGGCATGTATTGTTTTTTTTACAATTTCATTGAATAAAATGCACACACTCACACAAATATTGTACTACTTGTGTGAATAAAATTTTCATATGTTCCTTTTTTTTAAAATAATAATTTTTGACATATTACGCATAAAACACACAAATACTAGTACATATAAATTCTTACTTTTATTCATTTCTTGAAATTTTAAGTAATTATCCTTTTTAATGTTTATATATCTTTTATTCTAGTTTTTCTTCACTAAAAATAGTTCCAAATTTTTTTTTTTTAGTTTTGTAATTTCAAATTATTCAGACGTTTAAAAATTTGTCATGTTCTACTCTTTTTCATGTTTATAACAGTAGATATATACCATAAATTATAGCATTGAATAATTAAATGTATAAATGAATATTTAGATACATAAAAGAGATACAAGGCACTTTTTTGTATACGAGTATGTATCTGATGAAAATTGAAAAGGAATCTTTTGAAAAAATATTTTCTATAAATTTCTATAAATTCAAATAGATACATAATTTTTTACATGCTTTATCAACATACATACTCGTAAGTGTACAGGAATTTGTATATGAAAATTGCATTCATTTATGGTATACCTACTCATCGTAGTACGTGATTCACTGAAACACTGTATTATTCTATTCCATTTCTATAGTGTTGTAGGTAGTTTTATTCAAAAAACGAATTTTGTGACACATTTTCAGAGAATTCATTCAATTCGCATAGTATGTATTCACACATTATAAATGTACTCATAAATTCATACATATGTATGTAAAAGTGTGTTGATAAATTTATGTAATTCCTAAATTTTGTTTTTAAAGTTACAAATAATATTGAAAAGATAAAAAGTAAATTCTACTTTTGCTCATCATCATATCCATACATTTCTCATAACATTGAACACACGTACAAAGAAAAATCTGTCTGCAGTTTTATGAAGTAGTCATGTTGGTTATAAGATGTAGGTAACGTAAAATTTATTTTTAATCTCTGATGGTATTAAATTTAAAATAAAAGAAGCTACACATACCGATACATGTACGTATATATAATTGACTAATACATTAAAATACATAGATATTTATGTATGTTCAAGCTTTCATTCATTCATCATGTTTCAACAATCATATAGCTACTCATATATATGGGGAAAGGTGGGGTTTCAAACCTGAAAATATAAATTTTCTAATTGACGTAAATTTCAATAACTTTTTCTTACTACTACACTAACTGCATATCTAAATAAATATTTGAAAATTTTATAAATTTGTGTTAGTATTCTTTTTGAAAAATTTTTGTAAAATAATAATTTTATGTGTAATAATCATCATCGTCATTATGATATTGTGATGAATATACGAGTATGTATGAAAAAATAATGTAATTTTCTTCTGTTCATATTTGAATTAGATAAAATGGTTTCTCAACTACTTACATATTTTACATTAAATGACATGCATTTATGCATTTAAATGTAGAATATAATTTGACTTACCTGAAAAGAGAACGAAAAAGAAAATAAATGAATTAGTAAATCAATGTAATTTTATTTAAATATTTAATAATGTACTATATAAATATATTTTGTATAATTTTTAATTTAATTTTTATTCATTTACTTTCGAATATTGAAAAATATTTAAATCATTCATCTTTGCATTCATAGTCTTTATACCTAAGACAGACATGAAATAAGTATTAAATTACAAGTTAAAGTAGAAAATTGATAGTAAGACACAAAGTATGACATATTCTTTGCTATGTGAGCCATGCTTTCTCCGAAGAGATTTCCTGACTTGTAACTATCATAATACGTCTACAATTTAATGTGGATTGCGAACCAATCAGCTGCTGGTAGATACACAAGCTCATTTATATGATAGAGCTTAGACTTTTTAAAATAATCTAATAATACTTTGTATCACTTGTTGGCTTGTCGGTTGTCAGTAAGTAGTCTGATCAGAATTTCTAAGCTCTTTTTCTCAGAGAGCAAGTATTTATTCAAAGTTGAGTGAAATTTTGGGGAAATAGGCAACGAAAAATTGAAAAATTATTTTTATTACTTTTTGCCTTGGACAAGAATGGAACATGCGATTTCGAGATCAGTAGGTAAGTTGCTCTACTACTAAACCACCAACTCCTCAGTAAGTAAATATGTAAGTGTAGAATCCTTAAAATATCGACTCCAGTTATCAGTACATGATTCGATTTTTTTCAATACAAAAATGATTTTTTGAGAATACTGCACTTCTTTCTATGTTAAATTTCTAACACCAAAAATTATTTTATTATTTTTACTGATTATTTATTTCAAATTCAAATTAATAACATTTATTTGAAAGATTTTTTTTTCTACCCAAAAAAGGATGTAATAGAAGAAGAATATTTTTAAAATCGATAACAAATGTGTAATTGTATAGAAAAAGAGCACATTTATTTAACATGTACATATTTTAAATTCATTTGTAATGTACTTATAATTAATCCATCAAAATCATATATTTTAAAATTGTAGAAGTTAACAGAAAAATTTTTAATCATCTCTTGTATCACAATCACCACTCCAGTAGACTAAGCCATCACCATATCGGACAACGTTGCATATTATAATCATCATCACCATACATATTCTTCACTCTTAACAATATCATATCTCAGTTCATTTTCTTCTCATCATCTTCATTTCATTTCTGTTTCAACTTCAACATTACGCTTACGATTTAATTTAAAATTATAAAATAAATATTTTTTAGTTCAATTTTTTCTTTCTTTTTGAAAAATAAAAAATTGAAATTAATTACAGGACAGGTTATATGTATGTATTCAACATTCATACAATATTCATATTAAAATATATTTGAAGAAAAATTCTACAGGGAGAATGAACAGGAGTATGGAGGAGTATGTATATAAAAACTTTAGTATGAGCAGTACTATCATTTGTTGTTTACTAGTATAATTGGTTATGGTCTTCTGTACGAGTATAAATGCAACATTTTCCACAATTCAATAAATTTTACATAAATTAAATTAAATTTTATGTAAAATATTAATAAATTTTTTTTTTTTTTTTTTTAATATTTTTTTGAATATTAAAATAGGTATAAACGAGTATATGATAATCTCTGTACAGGAATAAATGTATAATAACGGAGAGACCGATGATTTTATTCAAAGTTAAAGTAATAATTGCGATGATGATGATGGTGATGATTTTCATTAGTTTCCATACTTTTTGTATTTAAAAAAAAAATAAAATAAAATAGAATACAAATTAAAACCATTTTGACTAGATATTCAGATACGTATTCTGATATTCTGGTAACGAATAAAATTTATAAATCTAAAAAATTGAAAAATTTTGAATATTTTATAACTTCATTTTTTTGTTCTGTGTGTAAAAATAATTATTTTAGATTTACACTTTATCAAAAGTAAATCTAATGTACAAAAAATACATGAATCCACATAAACATCCATACATACATTTTATAAATTTTAATTTTAATATATCTATTTCAACATACATATGTATAATATCCTGACTAACTATTATTTTTATCCTTGTATGATTCATGGTTTATATAAAATACGGATTTCAATGTCTTTTACAAAATAAATATTTCATCATATACCTACATATTTTTGTAAAATATATATGTGCAGAAATATTAAATACATTAATGCTACTATATACGTCCATGAAGGTCCATTTAACTAATGAAATTTCAAAATTACATAGCAAAATGAATAAAAAAATGAATATAGATAGATAAATGAAATGTGTACTTGTACATTATATCATATCCTCCAGAGAAAATAAAATAAAAATTAAACACACACATATACGCAAAAAAAAAGAATTACCAGAACGATTACAGATTATACATACAGAGAATAGAATAACATTGACTTTTTAATTCTTTCATATACATATGTACCATTATGTATATACGATGATAGCACAGCCAGGATATAAAATACAAGCATAATATGAATAAGGATATTTACATTGTAATAAAACTTGTACATATATCTACACATTTACTCGTATAATTTAAACTTTACTATGAACTTTATAATTTAATTTCGAAAATGAAATGTGAGTGAATGAACTGTGGGTAGGTACTTGATATGTATACGTGTATACCAACATATATGTATGTACGTACATTCGATACTCGAATATTCGTATTTAAAATAAAATTATATTCAAATATGTGAAAAGAGTATCTATACTATATATACAGATACATATTACATACTCTTTCTTGTATACATTTTTTATTCCTCTGCCTCTCATTTACTTTATTTCTCTGTTTCTTTTTCATTTTATTTTATCAATTTTTTTTTTCACTTCGTTTTTTATCTCTGAATCTGTTTTCAATTGTTATTTAAATTTATTTCCTCTCACACTCATCTACAAATTTCTATATTTTTTTTTTTTTTTAAAAAACAAAAATATATGGAGAAAAAAATGACAATGTACACTATATAGAAAGGACATTTGAAATGTATACAATTTTCCTCACAAAAAAAAATGGAATAAAATAAAAATTGTACAATGTAGCAAAGTAGAAAAGGACCAGAAAAAAAATTGAAATTAATAAAATGAATTAAATTAATTCAACAGACTATATGTACAGACTTGAGACTTCTATATACGTTTACAATTTTTTCAGACTCACGTATGTAGATATAAATGTGTAAAAGCAGTCTTTAAAATTGAAACAAAAAATTTTCATCATTTCTAATTAAAAAGGATGAAAAAAAAATATTTCAAAATCTACATAAAACCGATTTAAAAAATAGATGAGAGAAAAAAGAATAATTTTTTGTTTTTTTGTGAACAAAATAAAAATGTAGTAGATCACATTTGAAATGTAAAAGATTTCAACAAAAATACTTGTATCTATTTGTATGGGTGTAATGTCCATAAGTGTTTATTTTCATTTAAGACAGACAAAATAAAAACATTAATAAATAAATAAATAAATAACGAAACACATATGTTTTTTAGTAAAATTCGAAAAATATCCTTTAGGGCAATATAATATCGAATATAGAATTCTACATAATGTGTATAAATTTTTCCATGTAATGTAGAAAATAAAAGAATTCCAGCTGCTTATAATCAGAAAATTAAATTAAAAACTCTCACAAGACATTAACAATAGAACTACTCTATAGCTATATAGATCGTATGTTCTCTAGAATTTATATGTATACGAACTACGACTAATAAATAAAAAACTCGAATATGATCGTATATTCGATAGAAAAAAAAAACAGTATGTTGTTAATATTTTAAGTTTGAAAACGACGACAAAATCAGACGGAAATCGATAGGAATAAAATAGAAGAAAAAAGCTATATATGTAGATTTGAAAAAGGATATAATACTCATTGTCGAATACAGTAAATCGAATTAATAGAAAAATTATCGATCAATTAAAAAATAAAATAGAAGAAAAAGAACATAACAATGAATTCTTATAGTCGGATATGTGAGGATATATGTACGACGTACGAGCATACATTAGTTACTTACAGAGATTTTTATATCACATTTTCGACACAAATACATATATATACAGCAAATGTGTGTATTTCGTGTAATATGAAAAAGAGAACTCAATTAAATTTGTACATTAAATTAAAATTTGAATTTGAATTTAAAAAGGAAAAAAAAAGTAAAATTCATTACCACACTTTTCATTGTAACACACATAATACTCACATGTATATGTTTTATACATTTATGTTAGCTACATATATATTTTTTTTACATAACATGTATCCTTTAAATTTATGTTGAATATATGTACTAGAGATAGAGGCAGGTATATACATATGTATACGAAAACATACAGAGTATGATGAAAATTTAAATTCAATTCCATTCGAAAATAATGACATTGGCTTTAATCTTATAATATCCTTCTGACATTTTATGTTAAATTTAATACAATTGACAATGAACATTCATTTTATTCACAAATAAACCTATGTACATGTACATATTCTATATACATAATATACTCTCATATACATATCAAAAAATCTACATACACACACATGAATTGTATCTTTCTGACAAAAAAAAATATAATAAAAGTGAAAATATAACGAAAAATTAATTTTTTTTTTACTTTGTCTATATACATACATATAAGCAGAGTATAATAAATTTTGAATCTAAATCCTTTTTTAGTTAAACTTTGCAAAATAAAATAAATGTAAATGTAAAATGAAAATAAAAAAAAAAACGTAGATTCAAAGAAGAAAAAACACAATGGTATACAACATATTCATATACATATATCATGTGTGTATATCTATGGAGGAGTATAACTATAAATAAAGATGTTATCATTGTATATTATTTAAGATACATATATACATGTGTATTTACTATATGCTAAAGTGGTGTATGTGTATAGGTATACAACACCCACCACATGTGTGTACATATAGACAAGAATGAAAAAAAAAAAATTTATATTATATAAGTGTATACAAGGGATATGGAAATATAAAATTTATACCCGAATGCATGTATGTATGTACGTTTTATGAATGTATCTATATATATTTATTCACATTTGATTAAACCCTTTAATTAAATTCCTAAATCTGTTTTTAATCTCATGTTAAGTTTATATGCTACATACATGCATATATGTACGTCTCCACCTTATCTTATACCTATACCACAAATAAAAATGAAAATTTTCATCTGCACACATATAAGACATTCGTACACATTATGTATGCATGTAACATATACATAAATACCTAGAGAAAAATACATACTTGAGGTTAAAATTCATATACATATGTACATACACACATTTATATAAACCTACGTAAACCAATAAGTATACGTACGTACGTTAAATTTTAAAAAAGAAAACGTTCGCCTTAATACATTTCCTACTGCATATCTGTAAGTACATACATATATAGATTTGGCTTACTCTTACTACAGAGAAAGACTTTTTTCGAAAAAAAAAGATAAAATAAAGGAAAATAAATTTGAATCGTTTATTCCTTTTTTTTTCTCAATTTCATTTATTGTTGTATTTTTGTGCGTATTTTGTTCGTTGATTTCATTTACGAAAATTCGCAATTTTAACATTAAGATTATCGTAAATACTGTATAAAGTAAGCAAAGTAAAGTAAAAAAAATGCTAAATGTACGATAAGATACGACGATATATCCTTATATTTTTATTTTCATGCACATACTTATGTAGTAGATAGACGACAGCTAAACAATAATCATTCTTTCAGTCTATATTCGTGTGAATGATAATTCAAAAAGCCCTCTGACATTTTCAATAATCATTCAGGCTGTCATTCATATTTTTAATTTTTATTTTCAATTTTAGTTTCTATATGATCTCTGTTCGTCGCTAAATGATGTTCCAACTTCATTCGAACTTCATTCAAACTTAATTCGAACTTACTTAAATGAACTTAGAATGAAGATGTAATGATCGTTATTTTTAATTAATTTGGGGTGACAGTGACAGACAGAAAATGAATAATCATTCGCAACAAATTATTATGGATTCACTTTCATCTGTCTACGACATCACATTATGTAAAACATAAAAGAACGAGAGAAAGAGTAAATAAACGTATAGAAAAAAAAGTTTCAGTTTCATATCATCCATATCGTGTATCTTGTAATTATTGTGTTCAAAAAAAAAAAAAAAAATTAAATAAATAAAAAATAATTTATTTCTTTCTTCTCTTATTTTTTTTTTCCTTTTTTTATTGTGTGTATTAAAAGCATTTTGTTAATGAAGAAATTGTATAAATAAATAAAATTATTTTCTAAATAATGTACAAAATCGTGTGTGTACATGTTAGCTCGATGCCGCATACTATAATTAGATAACGTGATTATACATTTTAATATAATGAAAAGTTTTCTTTTCATTTCGTGCCGAATTCAAGGATTTTACATTTCATATGAACACATACATTTCTCTATACATGATTACTACATATATACATGTATATATATATATATACATATATACTACATCTCGTGTATTACATACACTAAGAATTACAATAATATTTTGACTAGGTATCTTATATCTATATACACATATTATTATATTAATATTGCTGATGATTATAATGATTAAATGAATTGTATCTAAAGGATTATATGTACCTACACACATATTTTTCTATGTAATATTTATTTTTGACTCATTTTTGTATACTTTATACCTATAATTTATTTTTTTTTTTTTTTTGTGTATTTATCTGTTATGTACAAACCCTTTTATCTTAATTCTATATAAATACAGAATCATATTATGTAAGTATATAACTTGTAAAAAATATTTGCAGATATGTGCACTCGTATAAATGTATATATCCTTTCAATATTTCAAGACAATAGAAATATACATCTAAATAAGTATATACACTCTCATTCTTAAATGTATCTATGTATACATGAATGTATTATTGATGTATAATAATTATGAGTAGATATATTATAAGTATAATAAAATGATAATATTTCTACGTACTCACATATATTTAAATATAAAATAAAAACAAAAAATTAATAAGAAAAAGAAAATAAATAAATAAAAAAATATTATATTATGTATATGTTTACTTGTATATATATTAAAGGATTTATGTATTATTATACTTATTATATTTCTTTTCGAATTAAATTCAGATAAAAACTTAATCCATAAAAAATCACTTAATGACTTTTCTGCCAAAATCAGATTTTTTTTTTAACTCAAACACACACACACATACACCACACATCACATATTATTGATGATACGTACGTACATATACGGCTCACATACATTCATATTTTTAAATAATCGTATGTTTTTATGTACGAATGCGAGCATATATATTACATATGTGTGTGAGATGTGTGGTTGGTATATTTGAAACTGCCACCACAGTCCACAGTATAGTGCCACCCATCGTTTTTATTATATAAAATGAATTTGAACATTTGAGAATGTATAAGAGAGAAGATGAAAAAACAAAAAAAAAACAAAAAAAAAATAGTGAAAAAAGGATGTAAAACAGATATACTCGTAAAAGTATAATAATACATTTTCAATGGCATTCACAAAAATTATGTATCTATAGCTATATTATTGGGTGTGTATGTACCCGTGCTTACAAAAAAAAGTGCGATCATACCGATATGTGTGTATAATCTGAAGGATATATATGAGTACGTATTATGAATGTAATGCATGATGCTGTATGAGTTATTTATATTGAATTTTTAGTATTTTCGTACATGGATTATAACAGAAAATTAAGTTTTGAATAAAACGCGATTTGACTTTTGATTTACGAGTATATAACATTTATTTCATTTCAAAATTATATAATATAATCTGTTACAACAGAGAGCAATATTAATAATAACTATAATATTAATAATAAATGATAATAAAAATAATAATAATAATAATCATGTTAATATTTATAAATATCAAAAGTATAAATGTATTATATTATCTTAATAAAATGTAATACATACTCGTATTTTCATGTTGATTTTCATTATGTTATTTCTCATTAACTAAAATAATATTAAGTTGTAATCGTATCTTGTATATAATTCTCTTTTTTCTCTCTTTTTTTCTCGTTTTATTCTTTCTTTCTTTCATTACATTCATTCCTTTCCATTTTCATTTCAATTTCCTTTTGTTCTCTATTCTTATTCGAATGTATCATGTAAAACAAATATTTTGTAAAAACAACAAAAAACAAAATGAAAATGAAACGAAAAAGAAATTTAATAAAATTCACACAAAACAACAAAAAAAGAAAGAACACAGAAAAACAAAAAAAAAAAAAAAAAAAAGAAGAAAATTAATATTTTTATATGATATCCTAAGAACCTAAAAAGTATATGTTATCTAAAACTCATAAATTTTGGATGGAAAAATGTTCGTTTTTTGTCTTTTTCTTCTTCCTTTTTGTAATTTATGTCGGTATTAAGAAGAATAGCAATAAAAAATGAAACTCAAATAAATGAAGAAGGAAAACACAAAAATATTAATGGAAGGATAAATAATATTGTACTCGTATGTACATACATACATAACATATCGTAAAAGATATAAAAATAATGTTGTACGATGACTTTTATTTCATAAATATTCACATTATAAATTTTTCTTTCTTTTTTTTTTTTCTTTTTTTTGCTGGAAATACATACATATAAATGGAAAAGTTCAACATAAGTCATCATCATTATCCACGAAATCAAAATAAAAAGGATATATACGAGTACATATAATTATAATCTTTTGTATACACTCATATAAATGTTCAGCTTTGACAAATTCAAATTATACAAATCATTCTCGATAAGTTCTAAGTAGTGTCTATTCAAAATTATTTAACATATTTGTAGGAGTATGCATGTATATGTGCTTTCCAACATTATATTGTTGGATGTCTTATATATTTGTATACAAATTACTACAATAAAATATGTCACAATATGTTTGTAACTATGTAAATTTAGATCCTTTTATTCATTTCTTCTTCTTTTGTTATCATCCACGTGCCGAATGCCAATATCATACATCAGTAATAATCTTTATATGAAACTTTTTAACAATATACTCGCATAGCTAGATAACAATAGATTGAATATAACAATAAAAATAAAAATATAAAATAACTGACAAACATACAATTTAGACATACATTATTTACGAGTTTGAGGATATAATAATATAAATACTTAGTGGATTTGAAAGTAAAAATATTATAAGTACACCATAATAATGTCATTAACACTTTTCTTTACATCGAATCGATATTACCCGCGCTGCACCTCCCATCACCCACACACACACGCTAAAAAATTCTTCATATTTCTTTAGGACAAAAAAAGAAATAAATATAAAAACAATATCATTTTTTTTTTATTTTTTGGCACATTAAAAATGTTCTGATTCACTTCACTCCACCCTCTACGTCTTCCACAGTAGAGATTAGACTCAACTCAAAGACTGAAACGAATAAAAATTATATACGACTATTCTTTTATCTTATTTTATGTGACTTATTCTTCTAAGTTTTATGAAATTGAATTATTTGTGTGGATTTTTGTTTTTTGCACTTCGAGACGCTAATGTGCTTTCGCCATTTATAAATATTACGAACTATACACATACATGCACGTATAAATGTATATGCATGCATGTGAGTGTATTTTCAGCATTTTACTACATTTTTGTCTATTTCCTTTTTTTCATTTTCTTTCAAATTTTTTTTATCCTGTTTCGTGTTAGATAAGAAAAATGGCAAATAAGAATTTGGAGAAATACAAAAAAAAAAAGAATAATACTGTGACAAAAAAAAATTTATAGATAATGGAGTCATGAGTCATTTTTATGTGTATATTCATACGAAACTACATTTATGTATATCCTTAGACATGCATTTAGATATGTATGTAAGATAAAAATGGAAGCTTTTACTAGAATAAATAAATGAAAAAATCCCAAAATATTTTTATTGATTGACAAAATGTAAGAGCTCAGTAGCTTACCGAATATAGAATACTGATCTCAGAAATCAACCATAAGAAAATACTTAATTATGATTAACAATATTAGGGCCAGTCATTATTCCCATTGGCTGTACACAAAATTTTCAGTACTTTGTAACTTCTGAGAATGGCAGCCTGAAAAAGCTGCGTTGGTAACTGAGTATCTAGCCTATTTCATTGACTATTCAATCAATATACTTACAAGTTTCAAAATGAAAATTTGAAAATGATGAGTGAATTACTACTAGTTCAGCAAATACTACAGGTACCGTACTAGGACCTTCACTACTACTACAAAGTGTGTATAGAGTAGTAGATGAACAAGTATAAAATGTTGTTGGTTGATTTTCTGTGTTTGTTATGTACAATATTCGCATTCTGCTCTAAAGAGAAAAACAATTTTTTCTCAAGAAAGAAAATACGAGTACACATGATGTGTGAAATACTACTCGTACTCGTACTAGTGTAGCGCGTACCGTTTGTACTATAGATACCTTACATTAAATACACGTACGTTCATATATAAAAATATTTTTCTATGTACAAGATACATGTAGGCAAATGCAATATGTACTGCTCGTATATAATGTACAATGCACATCAATTCAATAAAAATTGCACAAAAAATTATATTTATTCATTCTTAATATGGATTCAGTGTGTGAAATACCTACATACCTTATTTTGTCAGTACCTATACTATTATAGTACTATACGGTCGTACTAATTTTCTGTTGATGATGTTAATTTTTTGAAATATTTTCATTGTACCGAAATACAAAAAAATTTACTAATTGATAAGGATACTCGTAGATAAATGAAAAGAATTTTAATGTTTTGTTCTCATTTATATTTTTAAATTTAATTTATTTTTTCAAATGATTAAATTCTCATGTCAATTTCATTTTATATAGCACGTAGGTACATATAAAATATACATTGAATATGTAATACTTTAAAGTAAATTCTAATCCTTATAATCAGAGTTATGTAATTTTTATTAAACATTCCCAAGTATGATATTATACGCAGAATAGTACCTCTATGCAGTGTAAAATATTTAGAAAAAAATGTTTACACACATGCATTTCACATTCATGTATACACATATATGTTAATATTATGGTGTATGTTCTACGCTTTGTGTATATACTACATGATGAACGAACAATTTAAAATAACTTTGAAAAAATTGATTTAATTAAATTTTCGAAAGAATAAAAAAATTTTTTTTAGACCATCAAAATGATAAAATACAAAAAAAAAAATAAACGGTAAATCATTTTATTCCTTTTTTCATTTTTTTTTTCATTGTCCAAAATCCTTGATGTAGTATACATAACGTACACTAAATGTATGTGTGTACATGCTGCATATATAGAATATCGTTCGTATGTAAGTAGAAATGTACATAAAGTCAAATAGAAAAACTCTAGAAAAAAAAATTATAAAATTGTGCAGATAAATTAAGAGAAAAAAAAAATTGTACAGAAAGAACACAGAATGTACCATATTATACTTTTTTAACATCAAAAACAGACATTTAATAAGTGTTAAAAATTTCTCGCCATCATACCAACTGTATATAATCTCCAAAATGAAAAAGACATGTACACTAGTACACATGTATGTGTTTGTATTGTGTGCAGTTGTAATTAAACGTTTATATGTATTTTTTTATCCTTTCTATTTTTCATTTCATTTTATTTGTAAAATTACAAATACACACAAGATCCGTATGTGTATGTACATATATCTACTAGGTAACATTTGTAAAATTAAGTTTAGGTTATATAAATTCAGGATGATATAGAGACTCTACATAAATGTACAAATGTCCATTTTATGTATACATGTGTGTACGTATACGTAACATCAGAAATAATGAAATATAAAAAATAAAATGGGTCACTCATTAAATACAAAACCACAAAGGCAATCATCCTAAAAATTTAATATTGTTCGAAAAAAAAAAATTTTTTTAAATATTTGGTATTCTCTATTATACATATCTTTCACGAATGTATGTGTATGTGTGTGTATTTGCCCTAAGTTTACACAAAAATCATTTTATAACTAATTTCATATTGGTTTTCTTGTATTTATTGTACGTAACAAGCAGATATGTAGACAGAAATGCAGATAGACATTGTTTCGTCCTCCTATCTAACAATATATAAAAACAAATAGTTAGCCCCAAAGAAACGAGAACGAAAATCATAAAAAAAAATCGAACGAAAATTAAAAGAAACTAAATAAAATAAAATGGCGAGTACAAAACTAAAAAATACTACTTTACCTATTATGCTACAATACATATAGTACACTAGTAAAATTTTCAAATTATCATTAATCACAAAATGTCCTCTTTTTATTTATCTTCTTCATTTTTTTTTTCTGTTTTTTATTTCTTATCATCCACATATACGTAAAAGTGTCTAATATGAGTGTTCTGCTGTTTGTTGGATTTGTCTCTTGGCCTTGCTTTTTCATACATCACACCATTCATGTCTATGTCCAGCGCTAATTTTAGCCCTTTTGGGCGGCCGGTGCACTTTTAAACTTTTCATAATGTAGGTTGAAACTTTTCTATTTTAAACTTTAATTTATTTTCAGGTCACCCAAGAAGTGGGATTATAGACGCGTTTACCTCATAAACGTTCAGAAGAAATTCTTCTCCGTGCTCGCCTGCTACAGTGCAGTAACTAATATACACAAGAAAATAAGAAGAGAAGCAACTATACGATTATCTTTCTACTTTACCTTCAGCTTCTCTTTCTATGTAACTAGACACCTGATAAATCTATTGACCTATATATTCATGTGCAAACAAACATTGTCAATTAACTTTTGAGTATATGACTTTCATTCTCTCATTATTCATGCCCCTGAGATTTGCCGCCAGGTTTTAGTGAACCATTTCAACCTATAAAAGAACCGGGTATGCTTGTGCCTAAGCGGTGGCTCATACAAGTACACTTGTTCATGCATGAAAAAAATTTTTAAGCTCTAAAAGTTTTATGAAAGACAACACGAAACAGACAAACAAATGTACACGATACGAATGAATGAGATGAAATAAATGAAAAATAATAATAATTATAAACGATAAAAAATGATATGTAATGTAATGTGTAATTCAACGGTTTCAGAAATGCAGAGAAACAGAAAAAAAAATGAAATAAAAGAGAAACAGATAGAAACAAACAAAGAGAAAAAAAAACTTTTAATTTCGCTTTCACATCACAAAAAATTTATTTTCTAGTTTTTTTCAGCATTTTGTTTTCGGTTATCTCATTTCAAATTTGTTTCCTTTTTTTTTTTGCTTAACATACGAGCATATACGAGTGTACTACAGGGCGGAGAGTAAAAAATAATCGTCTGGATCGATAAGAATTTTTTTGGTGTTATTTTCTAATTTTGTGTTTGTAATTTTTTCCTAGTTTTCTTTATTTTTTTTTTGTTTTGTTTTTTTTTTGTCTTCCATTACAATAAAAATTCATGTGAACACAGTGAATACAGAAAACTTGCATACGAGTATATGAAAAGATAAATTAGTAGTGAAAAATAAAATTTGCGAAAAAAAGAAAAAATATAAAACGAAAAATAAATATTTCATTGTTGTTTTATTAATTCAAATTTTTCTAAATATAAAGCATATAGTTGCCAACAAGTTCACGCATATTTAACGAAAATAAAAGTTTTTAAAAAGACACACCACACTTATTACTTATGGCAAAATATAATGAAATCCTGCAGAAATAAAAACCAAAATATTAAAAAAAAATCAAAAGGATAGAATCAATGATGGCAGTGAATAAGCAGCAATAATATTATATAAAGAAGATCCTTCATGTATACATACATACATTTATGTATTTACGTGAATATTTTTTATATGTTTAGATGTATAGCGAAAGTAACAGGATAACAACTACACAGTATAGTATACCATCAGTAGCTGGCAGTCATAATGTATGTACACATAAACATGCATTTATGTTGGTGTAAGGCTAAATCATCCAATTGAAATTATTTGCAGTAACTAAAAAACCATCATCATTTTACAATGTTCTATTATTATTTTCGTTTTTTCCCTATACGTACATTTATGTATGTACACACATTGGTTCATAACACAACGAAAACGATGCAACCCAAAAAAATTACATACACATACTTACGTATACAAATAAATTTTCAAATACAGAAAATATATATGTAGTAAAAACAAAATTGAAAATTGTTAAAAAAACAAAAACATACAAACACAAAATTTGATACCATATTATGCGAGTTATTTGAAAAATTGTGAAATGAATCCGCATTTTATATATATGTATATATGTATATGTACATAAATACTTACGTATATATCGCTTGAGACTTGTAATTAGAATTAAAACATAGAAAAGGACATAACATGGAAGTTGTTTTTTTTTTTTTTTACTTTATTTTGATTTTTTTTTTAACTTTAGTTTTATCTCTCTTGTATGTATATGGAGAACTTATTATAAAGTATGAAGTTTTCAAATGACAATAAATTGTACGTATTGGTGTTTGTATATGCACACACACACACATATACATAAATATACTGTTTAGTCGTACATCATTTTACACGTATAAAATTCATGCATGTAATTTACAAAAAAAAATTTATTTTTTTTTTCAAAATTTTGATTTGGTTTTTTGGTTATAATTTTTCTTTTTTTTTTTTGTGTAAAAACAAACAGACAAAAATGTGCAAGAAAAAAATAAAAAAAAAACACAACAAAATTAAAACTTTTAAATGCAGTTACACACATGAGCATTTGTACGAGTATAAATGTGTAAGTGAGTACAATAGATATATACTTAGATGTACACATGTCGTGAATTCACAATTATAAGAACATCTGTATGTATATATGATGAAACATGTGTAAGTGTATCGCAAAAATATAATATGAGTTAAATTACATGAGAAATATATATGTAGTAGGTATTAGTTATATGGTTATGTGATGCAATTATTATACTCGCTCAGATGTAATATTTGTTTTTAGCGTAAAATTGTATAACTATCCTTACATACAAAAATGCATATACATACAACATACATTTGGAAAAATATACAAGACTTGTTTGGAGAAAAAATGAACATAAAAACAACAATAGCAATAACAAAAACGATAAAAACAATTTGAACAATACACAGAGGATATAACTCATTTACGAATACAGACTTTTATACGGTACGTATACAGACGGGGCGGTATACTATGTACTTACATACGATTATAAACATGAAAAGCAGAAATATTGAACAAATAAAAACAATAAAACTACACACATAGAAATTGTGTATACATACATAAATATAATTGTGTATAAATACTAGTAAAACAGCATCCAGAATGATGAACAAAAATAAATATGAACGAAGAAAAAAACAGTAATGAGAAAAAATACTGTAAAATAAAAAATAGAAAACTAAAAATAAAAAACTGAAAAAATAAAAAAAAATTAACACAACAGAATGAACAAAAAAACACAAAAAAATGAAAAACAAATCTATTTTCCATGTAAGTATAAAAGAGTATATCGTGCGACTGACTCCTAAAAAATATCTAACAGTCAGTTTACAGTTGTGTATGTAGTAAATGATGCAATGTTATAGAGTATACTACTTACATACAATCTGCAATGCAATTATAGATTCTTTACGGTAAATAAAAATTAAAACAAAACCACAAATAAAAAATAAATTATCAAGTGTTCATTTGCTTTCCGTTTATTTCAATTTTTTCCTTTTTATTTCTGTGTGTGAGTGATTCTTTTTTTTTATTCCTAAAGTGTTTTCTAACATTTTTCATGTAAATTCATCAGTTAAATCTTAGATGGATCGGATCGGTGCTCACACATTATTCATTTTCAATATTATTCCTCATAGCTTTTACATTACGTACATTTACAATGGGCGAAACTTTCTCTGTCTCTATAGCAAAAAAAAAGGATGATAAAAATTTAATTGTAAATATACGTACGTATATAAGTAAGTATGTGACGTGTCTACAAATTCAAAAAATATTTTTTGGCATCCTACACAGCTACTATACCACCATCATATATATACCCGTTCGTTTATAAAGGCTCATTCAGAATGTAACGCTAAGTGAAAGTGAAATTTCTATGTCTTTTGTTCCTTATTTTCTTACACGACATTATATGTCTGCGTCACTCTCTAATTGAAGTTGAAATTGCCAACGTAAAGTGAAATTAGGTTCTATTCCTAATTTCAATTTCACTCAACAAAAGCTATAAATCCAATTACAAAAATGTTGTTAGGAAATTGACCAACAGATGGAGACTTCCAAAAAATGCAAGAATTTCCCTAAAATTCCTTTAAATTCCCACTTAAAAATGGAGAAATTCAGTTGAGAAATTGAAAATTTGAATTTCAAATGTCAATTTAAATAAAAAAAAATTTTTTTTAATCAAAGTCAAATCTCAATAATTGAAGTGTCAAATTTTTGAATTTCAAAGCTCACTTTGCATTGTGAACAGTGTGCTTTTTCATGAAATTTCACTTTCACTTAGCGTTACATTCTGAATGAGCCTTAAGGATTCTGATTTTTTTTTTTCGGATTTTCTACTATTTTATTTTTTTTTTTTTTATAATTTTGTTGAAAAAAAAAAATGTTTTTTTTTTCTCAGTTCCCTAGAGTGCTGTGTATGTGAAGTTGAACACGAGTAGAGTATTCGTATTTGTAAAACCGCACAAAAATGTGGGTAAGCTCAATTGTTCCATTCAATACACATATACATATGTATGTATGTACCATGCATGTAGTCCATTCATAGAAATGTATAGCAAACAATAGAACCACCAACCAATCAAAACTAACTTTTAAATTACACAACAGCATCGAATGCAAACAACAACTACAAAATACATGCAGTTACACAACAAAAATATAAAACAAAAACGATAACAAAAAATGTAATAGACAAAAATCCTCTTTTTTTTGGTCCTTTTCATTTTACATTATGATCGTATTGTCGATTGTATAAATACTCTTTAGAGATTTTATTATTGTTGTTGTTGTTGCTTTTGTTTTTGTTGTTTATATTTTTTCATGTTGAGTAAATGTACAGATGAAAATTATTACGCTACTGGACCACCCATCCATTCATTCATTTACTAACAGCCAAACAGCTTACTTACTGAACTCACATCCATTCATTCATTCATTTTACTACCGGTCATAGATGTATACATACACACAAATTTACGGACATATAAATGTGTAATACTGGTAGTACCTACATTAGTTTTAAATTATTTTTTTTTTGTTTTTATTTTTATTTTCATTTTTCTATTATTATCCTTGTTAACCGAATAACATTTATATTTGGCAATGTACTTACATTGTCTGTGTAATTTTTTTTTGTGTCTGTGTTTGTTTATTTTTTTAACAAGTATAGTCTCATTCACATACTTACATATATGGAGGTATATTCATGTATAGAAATGTAAAATTTCATGACTATAAACATACAGTAAAACAAATAAAAAACATTTTTTGTTATGAAAAACGAATTAAATTGAAAAACAAATAAAAATAACACCAAAAAAAATAAATATCATAAAAATAACAAAAATATATATAAAAATAAACAGTAAAAACAGGAAAACAAAAAAAGAAAAAAATAAAAAGGTTCCAGAATCAATCTTAACTTTGATTGATGATATTTTATTTTATTTTATTTCATTTTTTTTTTTTTTTCATTTGTCTCGTTTAATTTCTCAATGGTATTGTTAACTTTTTAACTGCGGCTATTGCCCACAAAAATAAAATTATAATAAAAAAACGATTTGAAATAGAAAAAGATTCACTATATAAAATGAAAAATATGTACACAAATTATAAAAATTGTATGGGGGAAGGAAATCTTTTCATTTTTCAAAATTTGATTTCAATCATTTTTTTTTTTCAACAATTATTTTTATTTATTGCCTTTTTCACACACAAAAAAAATAAAAATAAAAATAATGAAAATCATTCATTATCATTCTCCCTTTCTGAAAAACAAACATGTTCTACTTGTACTTAAGAAAGCAAGTAACACTAGCAGCCAGAACTACGACTCGTAACAATGAGTGACATCCTGATAGTAAATTAGAACCCCACAACGTACGCAAGTAGTAGAGAAGCTCTACTAAGAAATGACACACACTATCATTATCTCTTGATAAAAATTTCCTACTTGGGGAAACAAGTACTCCAGAAGAGACAACCAACAAATAAGTACGACTCATAGTCATAAGGAAGTGAGATCAATGAAAACTTGCTTGTAGTGCAGCACTGACAATGGTAGTACCTAGAACTAGTACACCAGGAGTAGTGTCTAGTAAAAAACATCATTCATTATTATCATTCTCTCTCAGTAAAAATATAAACAAAAATTTGACTGCTTGCTTGCTTCACCGATGATAAAAATAAAAATAAAACAGAGTGAATGAGTGGAATCTAATAAAAATATAATAAAGAGAGGATCATAAAAATATGTAAAACGATTTTTTTTATTACATTTTTAGTAAGACACCAGAAGCTATCTGCAATTCTTCTATCTATCTGTCTGTTCTACGTTCTACTTATAATATATCTTGGAAGTTAAGAAAAAAAATTTATTATTTTTTTGTTTTTGTTTTACTATTCGTAGAGAATGTGATGAATAAATTCATGAAAGTCATAAATTTTTCATGGACTAGACTGTAATAAATATACACGCTATATGCAGAAAAGAGTGTATATTTGTATATGAAGAAAAAATAAGTAGTTTTTACGTGTGTTATTAATACACCTATCAAAATATAAATATGTACGTATATGCACTCGTTATGTACACATAATAAAAATGAAAAGGAGTCATAAAATAATATTTGAGTTAGTAAAACAAAAATGAATAACTTTTATAGGGAATTTACATTTTTTTGTTTTTTGCTTTTTCGAAATGAAAATATACGAGTAATATTCATAATAATTGACAGTTCGTATAAGGTCCTTTTTTTTTAAAGAAAATTAACAAGAAATAAAATCCAGCATAGTAAAAAATTTAATTTTTTTTTTTTTTTTTGACAATGATAGTAAAAAATATTTAATTTAATTATTTTTAAAGGATAACAATCAATCTTAGAATGAAGAATTAGAAAGAAAAGATTCAAAATGAAGACACAAACATTTTGTGTAAGTAAATGGTAAGATTCAGTCAGATTCAGTCAGAGAACAGAACAACAGGAACTTTGGCTGACAACATTAAAGAATCAAGAGAAATTGAGAAGCTTTCTTCTCGAAGATACAAAACACACTACAAAATTAAAATGATATTAGATATTGTATTATTTTTTCTAAATTGAAACTCAATTAATTAATAATGAATTCAAAAGGATTTAAAAGGACTCTTCTATGGCAGGTCATGACACAAGATAAAATGATATGAAAAAAAATGACCAGTGTCAAATATACTTGGGTCATTCTTTGATAACTCAAAGGACATTTTCTGAAGTTGTTTCATTAAAAAATAACGACAATTGAAACTGTAAGTATTCAATACTTTATATTCCTTACACAACAGTCAGAGTCAGGCCTCTAAAATCATATCATCTACACATTATATATATTTCAAATATTTCGTTAGAATTTCTCTATAGAAAGGAAGCAGTAACGCATAAGGCAATTTGGTTTCACTTTACAGAGAATCGATCATTTATATAAATACGACTTCAATAATCATATGTTTCTTCTTTCATATTTCAAAACATTTCAATACACTTTGTTCTATAATAATATTATGACTTCATGATAACTCAAATAACAACAGCATTCTAAATACCATCCTATTATAATTAATATTTTTATGACTTATTTTCTGTTCTTTGCAAATTATTATCCTTTTTCATTTAACATTTTCAATAAAGAAAAATTTTTTTTTCTTAGAATTTTAATGACATATTTTTGATGAGTGCTACTGTATAATTATAATTATACGAGTATATGCGGCGATATAGACTACGTGTGTATATGTAGTCGCCTTTCACATACATGTAAATACATTCTTTCTCTTGTTTACTTGACTGTAGAATTATTTTTTATTTATTAATTTCATTTATGTAAATTACAGACAGATGTACAAAACACATGATATCACATCTGCTTTTGTTTTTTCATATATTGTTGTAATTTCGTTGTCTTTTGTTTTATTTTTTCTGAACAAATTTTTAATATGATGAAAATACAAATCAAAAAAAAAAACATTTACATTATGCGTATGAACGTATATTATCCTTAACATATGTATATGGAAAATTTTTAATACGAACGAATACATTTAAGTATACTACGTAGTACATGTCTACGTATGAATGTTGGTGTTACAATACCTTAGCTGTAAAAGTCAGAATAGCAATTTATCTGTGTATCCTTTAATAATATATTCCACATACTGCAACAGAAGTATAAGTATAGTACCTACACATTATCATACTCATTATAATATTTTTTTGCATATTAAATTCAAAATAAATACGGTACTACAATGAACATATGAATATGACAGACATACAAACGAACAACAGAACATTTTATAGAATTCCTACAATATCCTTTTTATTATACGACACCGATATATTTATTTCTTGTAATAACCCTTTTTTAAAAAAATGTACTCAATTACACGATACGATAAAAAGAATGAAGGAAGAAGCAAAAATGTAAAGAAAAAAAATTGAGAATGAAAAAACAATATTACAATTATTGAGTTCTTCTCAAGTATTGAACTGAAGTAAAGGCCAATTTTTGGGGAGGAAATAGAAAATGGATAAAGAGAAAATTAAAATGAAAAAAAAAAGTTATAGGAATACACATATATCTACTGTGTAGATAGGTAATGATGATACACACTATAAAGTACACCAGATTGTGTTTATAATTACTTATTTCTTTTATTCATGTTTTTGTTTTTATTATCAGGCTGATGTGTATGGTGGTTCTTTTTTTCTTTCTCATTTTCATTTTCTGTATGTTCTGTTTTTTAACTTCAATATGTTTTTTAACAGACATGGTATGTACTTAATGTGTACTACTTACTACACCAGTACTGAATTTATGTAGAATAGGTACATACGGCATATTGTTGGTTATCTGGATTACTTTTATTATTCGAACTAAAAATAAAAGTATCCAAACATGTCAGCTAACATTTTAAGAACCACAAATTGTCTCAAGGTCAAGATTATTGTCTACAAATTTGTAGAATTTCATTTAATCGAATCATCATTAGCTCTCTACAACCTTTTTTGGGTCCTGACTTGCTTCAAGGTCTGTTTTCATCTGAGTCTGTCTATCACTTTCCAGCTCACTAAGTCGGTTTTTTTCAAATCGTGGAACGTATTTTCATGATCTCATAGTAGTGTAAACGATATTATTTATGATTTTTGACAAAATGTCACTTTTCGATTAAAATAAAATTTATCTACTACCAACTGCACGTCATACAAGTATTAGAATATTCTCGCAATTATTTCTGTTAACTGCATTTTATCTACGAATTTTTCTACTGTAGATCAGTTTAAATAATCGACATGTTACTGTATCAACATAATAATATAATGGATATAAGTGATATGCATGCACAGCATGCTCCACACACAATATATATTCTATATAAAATGTACACTCAATAAAAATTCAATTTAATTGGCACGTGTTATCGTGACATAGTAAATTATATATTTGAAAGATAATTTAGTCCTAAAGAGAGTATATCATATATGCACATACACACATACATATATTAAAATATGTATACACTTATATAGGATGAATATGTAAAATTGTATAATGAATATGTACACATCATATTTATTTATTGGTACACATGACTTTGTGAATAATAAAATTCACACATATAATGTTATTGTAATATCAAATACATGCATTTATGTAAGTGTATGTACGTGTAGACTAGCATGTATATCTGTTTCTCTATATATGTATGTTTCTGCAAAATTATGCAAATAAATACAAAACAAAAAAAAAAAAAAAACAAAAAATAAAAATTACAATATTTGTAAAGTTATTTCTTTGTTATCCTGTTTTTTTTTTCTTTTTGCGTGCATTGTATTATGTCGAAGGGTTTTTCTTCTTCTTCTTTTTTAATTTTTGCATATATGAGAATCTATATACAGATGTACAGATGTATTTAGTATATTAAAATTCCTTTTTTATTATTTTTTTTATTTTTTTTTAAAAAATATTTTAATTGAATGAATGTCTGTTTTTTTTTGTACATACATTACATGTTGTGATTCATTATCCTTTTTATTTTCATTATTTTTTATTTTGTGCGATTTTAAAGGGAACAACAAAAAATCGAAATTGTATGTGGAATATGATAATAAGTATATGTCACATATATTATAAATTATCATGCACATATGTAATAAATGACTACTACCACGTACATACATATGTATACAGTCGTCTCACACTTATATACATTATGTGGTGACGGTGGCAAAGTGTTACAGTTGTTTTAATTCACACATTAAACAATAACAAAAAAAAAGAAATCATAAAAGAAGAAACCTTAACATACATTCTTATACAAAGTATATACGTATGTACATAAATATTCATGTAAATATGCAGATTATTTATCCATTTTTTTTACGTATATCTACATACACAGAATTGTATATTTGTGTTTATTGAGCACATAATATATTTTTAAAATTTTACACTTAGTTTTAACATTTTTTTAATATTTTCATATTATTTTTTCATTTATTTTTAAACAAAAGAAAATTATAAATTGGTCTGATAAACGACAACATAAAATGCATTTTTCTCACTCAAAATTATTTTCGCATATGTTGTATTCCATTTAATGTTATACGCGAAAATTTAAATCAGCAATCTGAAATCTATCTACATTATAGTACTACGCATTATTTTGGGTAAACACATACGAGTAATAGCATAAGTATGGTACGGTGGTGCATCCGTTTATATAAATTGTACGAATATAAATGCTCATTTATTCAGAAAGCATTGATAATGAGATGTTAAAATAATAAAGGAAAAATAAAAAAAATATGCATATATAAAAATAAATATAAAAATAAAACTAGGACACATGTACATATAAATTAAAGTGATACGTGATACTTAATTTATCTCAAATTTCTGTTTAAAAAAAATATTTTTTATTCCATTTTTGGTTTTTGTAATGTAAATGAAAATATTTTTAAATTTAAATTAAAGGATATAATACACATACATATGTATGTAAGTATGTGCTTATGTAAAAAAATAAATACTTGAATATTACTTATTTTAAAAAAAATTAATAAGTTTTAGTTTTATTGTTATTTTTGTAGATTTTTTTTATTAAACTATTTTTTTTTTATTAGCATTTTATTTATTTTAATATTCACCAGAAAATCAATTTTTATATATTTTAAATTAAGTGAATAAAACATACTGCATACAGCCATACAGAAAATAATAATTGCCGGAATATTGTACTCGTATATTCTTTTGCATTTTCGAATTTATTAATTTATATAGATAGTAAATACGAGCTGTCTTTTTGTTTTTATTATAAACATAAATGAAAATACATATATGAATTAATTGGATTTTATTAATAAATACGATGAGTATCTAGATACACTTCGAATCATATCGTATTTTACATCATTATATAATATGTGGTGTGTGTTATCTTTCAATGAAATTTAATAGCAAAAGCTTCATTGCTTTAACGCTTCAACTATTTATGAATGAATTTAATTGTGAATTATAATTATTTTTAAAATGAAAAATTTTTGAGAATTAAATTTATGTTTCATTTCTCATAAAATACTCAACGTATACTACAGAAAACTTATTTATATAAAAAATCGTTCTCTTCTTTAGCTCTTTCTGATTGCAATTCTAGTGAACTCGGAAGTGTAATTGATAGAGTAACTGGTCTACAGATCCCGAAGTGCAGATTCGATCCAGTCCAAAGCAAAAGTAAGAAAAAACATTTTCAATGTATCGTTGATTATTTCCTACTTACTTTTATTGCCACCAAAGTTCACTCAGTTTTGAATGAATATCAATGGTATCAGCTTGCTGGGAAAAAGAGCTTTCAAGTAAAGTTCCTTGGCCAATTTGAGCTGTACTCAATGCAGACCAAAGAATAAGATGATTGCAGTTCTTCACCCAATTATTTTTTATAAATTATTTTTTTAAATTTTTTTAATGTTTTTAAAGTTTTTTTTCTAACTTCATTATTTAATTTCAATTTTAACAGAGACGCAAAAAAGACATAAAGGAATGAAAATATTGAAATAAATAACAAAAGATAAAATCATCTTTCTTTTTTATTGTATATACTTATGTATGTATGATTAAGTAACTACAACTGCCAGTACTGGCAGTACTACACATTGCCTTCAAATTATTCACGCCCTAATTTTCTTTTCAAAAATATTTTTTTTTTTAATTTCTTCAATTTTTTAATAATAAAATTTTTAATTGTGTTTTCATTTTAAATACCCACCATAAATTTATGTGTTTGTTAAATGAAAAAATAACCAAAATTAAAAACAAGATGAAAAAAAAAAAAATAGAATTAAAATTAAAATACAATAAAAGCCAAAAAATATTGAAAATTTGTTTTACAACAACTGTAAGTATGTACATATGTACATACTCGAACACGTAATATATTGGAATCCATTATTTTTTATAGAATTTTTATCATAAGCACACACACACACACACACTGCGCAAAATAATGCACATATTATGTACAAGCGAGTATGAGTAAATACTCCCAATCACATATCCTTTTACGATGATAATTTATGAAAAAAATTTTTTTTGTATTTTCAGTTTTTTTTATTTTTTATTTCTTTTTTTTTTAATTTTTTTATATACACACATTCATATTTTTATAAATTTATTGTAATACATTTAAAAAAAAAATGTTCTATAGTATTAATAGAAATATTTTTTGTGCATATATGGTAAATAAAAGAGAAACACAATATTAAACACACAAAAAAAAACAAAAAATGACCAACAATATATTTTTATTTATAATCAAAATATATATTATCCCTGTTATAAAAAAAATTTTTTTTGTATATTGTGTGTATTATTTATTTTTTGTTTTTATTTTTATAAATTATTTAATTTTAACTTTAAATTATAAAATGGTCACTATAATTTCATTATGATATGTCCGAGTACGCATATAAAAAATTTTATATGATATAATTAATAACATACATAAAATATCCTTTGTTGATTGTAGCTAAAAACATTATAATATTTTTATCCTTGTACATTATTTTCGTATACAAAGGCTGGTATAGGTACACATTTATGTATTGTATATTGTTTGTACAAGTAAAAATTCAACCAAAAAATAAATAAAAAAGAAAAATCAAGGCATAATTTTTTGACCATTTACAGTATTTTATTTCATTTTATTTGCTGTTTTTTATTTACTTATTTTTTTTTTTTCATTTTTGTGTTAATTTTATGATAGCATCATAAATTTAATTTTAAAATAACTTTGTACTGTTATTAAAAAATATAGAGGCGACAATATATAATAAATAAAAGTATAATATAAAAACCAAAATATCCCATGTATTTTAATTTACACGATGTACATACATACACACAAGGATAATTTTTAAAAATTACTTTATATTTTTTTTGCATTTCTTTTTATAATCTTTTGTTAATAAATGATTTATAGTTTTGTTGTGTGTACAATTATGGTAATAGGCAACGCCACATTGTATGCAATGTATACCATTGTAGCAAAAGTACACTACATCATTGTTGTCTATAAAATATTAAATTAATAATAATAATAATAAAACAATAACAGAGAGTACACTACTCTCAATATATTATGGCGACTATTGTGTACAAAGAGAAGATATTATAGTAACACATGCACATAAAATAGTAAATCATAGGCTCATAGCTAATAAATGAATTGGGTAATTATTTTGCTCTTTTTTTTTTCAATTTTTATGTGTTTAATATTTTTATGATCCTTTGTACGTAAATAAAAAATGAATTCATTCCATGTACCCAGGATATGTCAGAGTACACGTATTCAAAATATTTTCATAAAGAAAGAAAAATGAAACATCACCTACCATACAGATTTATCGTAATTTTTCAAAAAAATGTATCCCACACATACTTTTCCCATATAAATATGTATATGGATATATAGAATGGGGCAAAAGTAACACACTAATGTAAATTGGCTGTCCTTTTGTTTGAAATGAATAAAAAAAATTTTGGACTTTGGTTTCACTGGAAATTCATTCGAAAGTGTAAAATTGATGACATTTCGAAGATTGAAAATTATTTCGAAGATTGAAAATTATTTATTTGTAATATACATACTTATAAAGAAATCGAAGCACATAATTGACATTAGACGCCATCTGCAAAAATTATGTAACATTATGACACTACTTCTCTTCTCCCACTCTACATGTAGAAATTCAATACTCGATACTTTATTTGGCTTTGATATATGGCTTATCTTATAGTATATTGTCGTTATTGAGATAAATGATAAATTTTGTATTTTAGAATTATTTCGAAAAAATACATAATATATTTTATGCCTATTTCGCTCTCGCTCTCTCTATTTTTCTGCAACAAATTTTGTTGTTAGAGATAATAATCCAAACAATATCTATGCGATTTAGATGAAATAAAATGTTTTCTCAAAAAATAAATTTACATCACTAGCCACTACCAATGTACATACATATGTACATATGAGTGTAAGTCTACATTTTATTGCTACAAAATTTTATGAATAGCTATTTTAGTTCTATTTCAATTTTTACTCAAAAAAAAATTTTTTTTTCAAATCTTAATTCCTCATTTTTAAGCTAAATAAGTATAAGTACATATTCTATTAAATTAAGTTAAGTCTAGTTTTGCATACTAATCCCACTAATTATATCCTTGTTTTAATTTTGTTTTTTTCTTTCTTCTAAATAGGAAAAATATATTACAAAAATAAATTAAAACAGTTACCGTAATTTATCATGTACGATAGTACTAAACACACAAAAAAAAACAGGATATGAATAAAATTACTGAAAATAAATGATTCGACAGCAATTACAACAACAACAACAACAACAGCAACAACAAATATTACACATACAAATTATAACAAATCAATCAATTTGATCCCTCTTTTTTATATTCTAATTTTATTTCATTTCATTGATAATAATCCTTAAAAATTTGACTATTTCACGTACAGATACATACATATAATGTAAGTTTAAGAGGATTCTATATATGTACGAGTACATATACTCTTGTTTATTTTTCATTTCATTTTGAATCGCTGTTATAATTTGTGCTTAAAAAAATTCTACTTGAAAAAAAAAATTTAGGACGACACGAAGAAAATGAATAAATAATATTAATAAAGGATATACCGTAATGGACAACATTTATATTATATTCATTTTTTTATATATGTATTTATTTTTTGTTTTTATATCAACACCAAGGGTGAATATTTGATGCATACGAGTATCCAACAGTTCTGCTCCACCTACGATTATCTCTTCTTATTTATTTTTTTTTCTCATTACTTTTTAATTCCTTTATTTTGCTGCTGCTATTGCTACTACTTCTGTTATTCTGTGTATCCTATTTTGTCAATTTTATTTGTTTACCGCTGTTTGTTTTGTGATAATTTTTTTTTCTTGTTTTTTGGATATATTTTCAGTTTACAATTTATGTATTTTTTTTCCGAATATTGTGCGCGTATATAAAATGAAATTGAACAGAACATTTTTTTCCGTAATTAATCAAAAATAAAAATTGATAAACACTCTATTATAGATACATACACAACACAAATATACGAGATTATAATACGTAGGTATCATTTGCATTTAATGAAATTTTATTATAAATTGAATATAATTTATCAAATTAAAAGAAGAAAACGGATATTTTTCTGACTTTATCTTCTCTTTTATTTCAAGTAAAATTAAAGTATAGTTGTAGATATGTCTTCAATTCTAGTCATTTTTTTTTTTGAATTTTTTTATCTTTTAAATAAATTTTTCTCATGAAATTTAAACTGAGAAATAACATATGAAGTTTTTACGAATTTTTAATTTGATTTATCATCATATCCTTTTCTCAACATATCCTTTTTATCCTGGTATTCTAAATAAATACAATTTTTATTTAATTTTTACTATGAAACAAAGTGCAAATACGAGTACAATATTTATTTCTAAAATTCATTTAAATTAATTAAAATAAAAAATTTTCTAAAATTATTTAAATAAAAAGTTTTTATTCCTTTCTGTTTCAGTTGAAATTTGTTTATTTCATTTTCTCATTAATTTTGAGTATTCGTTCAAATACATAAATACTTTATCTTTGAAGTACAAGTGTCTCTCGTAGTCGTAGAATAAAATATAGTATGTATTCGTGCATATCTGCTCGTATTATTATAAAGAAACACACGTATTTCATTCGAAAACAATAAAAATTAAAAGAAGAGAAAAGAAACATTAAAATTTTATTCAATTTTATTAAAAATTTTCGTACAAAACCATAACAAAATTTTCGAAAATTTCAAGTGACAAGAAAATAAAATAAAATGGAAAATGTAATAAAACAACATAATCAACTCTAATACCAACAAGCATGTAAGAGTACATTTGTATAGAGCAAAACGAAGAGCAACAGTATATAATGTAGAGAGAGAAATAAAGATAACTAAAAAATTGAATAAAATTTTTAAGAACAGAAGCTGTTGTTAAAACTTAAATTTATCTACAATACAAGAGTTTACCGAGAAAACAGGAAAAACAAAAACAATGAAAAATTTTATATACATATTTTAGTACAAAGTTAGTACTAAAATGTATATGCTTATGTGTGTCGTTATTTGTATATTTATGTAGGGTAGAATCAGTACCTATATATATACAATTAGAAAATTTAATTTAAATACAATTACTTTTTAGATCTAAAACTTTATCTAAAACTCTAAAACTTTTTGAAAATAAAAGTGTACTATCTACCACCACTACAACTACTAGATCTAGACAAATTTGTCATATACATTTATATACGAACTTAAAATTTATTGTATGTATAACGACGCATACACTAACACCATATTTTTTGGTAATATTTCAAAATATTTTATGAATGTCAAAATATTGAGGGTATCCATTTCAAATTGTAAAACGTAAGTAGTGCGTCATTTTATGACTTCATATGTGAAAGCACCTTGTGAAATATAAATCGTAATTCTAACTAAACTATTCACAAATTCAAAAATTTGAAACACAAATTCAACGAACTTCTCAAAATATAACCACAAAGTCAATTTTCACATTCCATTTATTAGAAATGACAAGCTTTCAAACTTTAATTACACAAAATTTATTTATGAGGCTGAGCTACACGCGACTTAAGAGTTTCGTTCATTTAGTTAGAGAGAGCTTATTATTCTCAAAACAAAGGGAAAAGCTACGGAGTCTCATAAAAATACTAGCAATTACGCCACTTATACGAATTACGAGACTTACACGATTTCAAATGAATACCCTCTTTGCTTATGTGCATATGAATGTAATTACATAATATGTAATACTCTTACAGGTTGTTCTGTAAACAAAAGTTCAAGTGCTATATAATTAAAAAAATTTCAACTTTTTGATATTATTCACAGCTATATTGAAAAATTAAATAAATAAATATGGAAAATTTAGTCTATTAATTTCAAAATTTATCAGAGCTATATTACATAACTATACGTACGTTACATAGTGCTAAATGATTTTAGCACACCCTGCTTGCATCCATCATATATATACAATGTGTTCGACAATAGTATTCTTCAGTTGATTGCATCCGACATTTATAATATCTGTCTATAAATTTCTTTTTTTTTTGTAATAAATTTTGCTGTGAAATTGAATGAAAAATACCTACTACATGCACATAGCACATGAACAGATAAAGTTTTCAGTGTTTTAATATTATTTTCATTTTATTTGATTTTCTAAAATTTTGAACACAAATTTTCCTGCACTCGTATGTATGTATGTTTATCTGTACTTGGTAGGTACTTCAATATACCAGTAAACCTACATTTTCGATGTAAATAAAAAACAGAAAATTATAGGAAGTAAGTACTATACTTAGTAGAGGAAAACATTTCTCTGTTTGTTTGAAATTCAAATATCTAGACAGTATTAACGTATATTCGTAGTGTGAATAAGACATAAAGGTATAGTATGTAAAAACATAAGGGTATAGTATGTATATGAATTTGGTCAAATTGTTCAAAAAAAAATTTTTTTAAAAAGATTGAAGTAGTACTTTTAAACAATTAAATGTTTTGAGGCAAAAATAATAATAATAATAGTTTTCAGATTTTATTTATCGATTTTATATGCTATATCTAGGCATTCGTTTGTACATAATAATGTCCTCAAATATGTGTTTGTGCAAATATATTTTCCAAAAAATTTTCCTTCATTTAGATAGAAATAAAGAGAAAGTTCTACGAAAAAAACTCTAAAAAACTATAAAAACAAAAAACAAATTAATACCGGACCGGTTACATCTGGAAATAATTTTCCTCTCATTAAAGTCCAATCTAGAAAACTTATACGTTCGTTTTCCAGTAAAATCGTTAAAGCTTCGTTAATATATATTTTACTCGAATTAATTTTTTTTTGTTTTTTTTTCTTTTTTGTGTTTCATTATAGAATGAATATCTACACATACTCTCAAACACTATTTATCGTTTAACATATCAAATTTTTGAAGAGAACGACGTACTCTAATATAAAATATATTCTGTAGTCTTATACATTTACTATACGCATAGTGTTTGACTCTATAACTATGGTCATGGTCATCAAAAATTATCATTATTATCAGAGAATCATCGTTACAATTTTTAGTTACTACTATAGACAATTTGTTACTGGTCATAATGGAAAACAGAAAGAACATACTCATATACTATACATTCTTCAATATACGATCAAATACTTACACTACACAAATTCATACACATACTCATACTACTTATATGAAATGGTTTTGATAAGTCTAAGTTTTGAGAGCAATAAGGATATATTGTATAATGTGCTGTATATATGTGAATACGGATACATACATACCATACATATCTGAATATAGCATCACCCAGCATCCTTAACATTCATCCAAAATAAAAAACAAGACAAAAAGTAGATATGTATGTTATGTATATAAACTTTTCATATGTAATTTCCTATTCGTTGATATAACCACATGAAAAATTTTTGGACGAATGAACAATTTTATTTCATTAATATATATATTATACCATCACTTATTATAAATGTGTGTAAATGTACGAGTACACAAAATATACTCGTAATATAATAATAATAATAATAATAATAATAATAATAATAAGTAAAGGATATATGTATGTAAGTATAGACACAAAAAAATCAAATATAATTTCGTATTCGTACATTAATGAATACTTATTTACAGCAAAACAACAACAACAACAACAAAAATAAGAGGAAAATTTATAGAGTTGGAAACTTTTTTCTTTTCACATTCAAAGTATTTTTTTTTGTTCAACTAATAATTTTCTACTTTATTTTTATGAAAAACAAGAAATATATCCAAATATATTAGGATATGCACGTAACATACGTACATATATGCCTATAGTGACGATGGGACGATGGTTTAGAGAGAGAGAGACCCAAAAAAGATGGAATTTATAAAAGAGGAAGGAAAAAAAAAACATTAGAAATTGGTAACTTTTTCAATACAAATTCATCACGTATGCAGAGAGTACTTCCTAAAGTTGATTATACACTTGTACATTTTTATCATTTTTATGACTGATGACAGTCACTTTGACTTTCGAACTGTCAAACTATAGTTTTGAAATGTCATTGAAGAATGACATTCTGAATTTTTGGAATTGTAAGTAAGTAAGTAAGTATGACTTCACCCTTGACTTCGGCTTTCGACTTCATTCATATGCTTAACATGTAAAAGTAGCTGTCAAGTCTACTGCATTGAATGTACAGAATCGTCAAAATGAGTTACCAAAGCCAACTGTTAAAAATGTGATTTTCATTAATGCAGATAAACTTCAAAAAATTCAATCTAGCAACTACAAAAAATTTGATTTCCGGTGATCATATGATAATTCCATTTTTGTTTTTCTAAAAATTTTCTAGAAAATTTCAACATTTTCTTTCTTTAGAAAAAAAAAATTCAATTCAATTCTCATTACGGTTCACCACTATAAAAATTATTAAAAATTATGATCTTTTGTAATAGAGAAATAATTTACATACATATTTTTTGTATAAGCATGATGTGTACAAAAATGTGAAACGAAAAGCAAAGAAATATGAAAAAAAAAAAACAAGGATGTTTTATTATTTTTTCTCAATTTAAAACCGCATCATTTCAAAAGTACCAATTTCCATAACGCATCAAAAAATTAACACACATACATGAAGGAAGTAAAAGAGTTTTTTTTTTTTTGTTTTCAGAACTGAATTGAATTATGTATGTACAAGTATACTTACATACATTTTTATGAATGAAAATATATCCTTGTTTGTTTTATTTCCTTTTTGTTTGTGTTGTTGTCTAACTTTTATAATTCTTTTTTTTTTTTCAATTTTTATTTTATATATTTTTTATTTTCTTCTTTCTATGCATTCTCTTTGAATTTATGGTTTTTTAGTCCTTTTATGTGTTTTTCCTTTTTATAATATGGATATAAAAAAATATAATTTTTTTTCATATATCTTTTTATGTACAAAATGTATTTTTTAGCTTCATTAAAGAGTGTACTAATACAATTTACATATGCGAGTTGTAATATGTGTAAAGTATAATGCGTATCTATGTACTCATTTGTGTGTATAATCGCTTAGAAATTTATTTTAATATGCAAACATAACGTATAGTCTATACATCATAGATGCCTTTACACACATACATATACTATGTGCGGTGGTGCGGTGGTTATATGTTCATAAATATTTGTTATCCTAGTAAAAATATATGGAAACAAATTGAAACAGTCTTTTACTATTTTTTTTATTTTATTTGTTTTTATGTATGTACGTGTATTTACGTTTGTATATTCGTTTTTATTTAAAAAAAAAAACTACTTATTTTATAACATATTTGGTTTTATTGTTTTATAAGTGGAAAAATTTTTATTCGCATTTAAATATTAAAATTTATATAAAATGAAAGAAATTTAAAAATTAGAAAACTAGAAAAAAAAAACCTTTTTTAATTTTTTCCACATTTTTATGTGTAACTTTTATACATTTTTATTTGGATTTTTCTTCTTCTTTTATTTTTGTTGTTTGTTATATTACTATTAATGTTTGAATGTGGATGAATAATTATTTTTATAGGAGAATTTTTATGGTAAAAAATTAAACGAATATTTTCTATTTTATAATTTCATTTCAAAACAAAAAAAAAGTTATAGTTTGTGGTTATTCATTACTTTTAGGTTTTTCCTTTTTTTTTCGAAATTTTTTTTTGGCATTATTTTTACATTCTATTAAGAGTTTGAATATTAAACTTCATAAAGTATGTTAGGATTGATATTTTAAATTTATGTGGTTTTTGAAAAGGAAAAATAAAATGATTGCAATTCATAATAATTTATTACTTTTGATTGTTTTATTATAAAAATTATTTAAGGCAAAGATAATGTAGTGATGGGAGTGATTTTCATCCTTAAACTACTTTATCTTTGTATACGGACACTTACTGAGACACTTGGCTGGGAAGCATCACATTATCTTTGACACTTCTGAAAGATGAATCCCTAAAATTATGCAATCATCATTGTCAAACCAATGTATATATTTCTGTATTTTAAATTCGGAGTGATCAACTCGAATTTAATCGAATATCCCTTATTGTAAATCCAAAAAAAAAATAAATAAATAAAGATATTAACATCTCAAAAACGAATCAAATAAGGATCAAAAGGATCAAACCAAAAGGAAAACTAAAACTTTTTACATGAGTCACTTGTTAGAAATGACGATTTTTTGAATTAACATTACATGTCTTGTCTGTGTATAGTATACTCCATGTATTCTACAAGATTTATGCATTTTGTTTAATACCTGCTCGTGCTAATACTATAACTACCATCAGCTCCCATACATTTTATCTACAAAAACACACTTTTCTCTTTCCTCCTTATTTCATTTTTCTTTATCGCATTTACAATTTTTTATTTTTTTTTTATTCTTTTTGATTCTCTTTTAAAAAACATTTTTATCTCTTTTCTTTCTCTTTTTTTAAATGGTGTCAATCGTAAAACGGATTATATCAAGGATATTGCTGCTGATTATACATAGCAGTACACAAACACACACACACACACACCATATATAAAAAATTTAGACCAAAAGGAATAAAATCTAAAAAAAGTAAAAAAAAAAAAGAAATTGAAAAGAAAAAAAAAAATATTAAAGAAAATCATCATCTCAAAATCTCTTTTTCAACAGCAGCAGTAGCAGCAGTATAGCAGCAAGTGGAATATATCCAACTATTATCCTTACATAAAGCCACACTAAAATATACTATATTAGATAAAAGCATTGTATATAGATATATATAACAGACACGTGTACGTACGTATAAATTTTTGTATGTATTCAATTGTATATAAGTAAGTAATGTATGTACATGATGAAATTAAGTGTTTGGTTGTGAACGGTAAGTATGACAAAGTACTTTTACATGACTTGCTTTTTTCACATGAATGATATATTATATATTTTAACTCCTACCGTATGTACACTTTTACTACACTCTACTACATACATACATACATACATACATATATTCATTCTTTTAACATTATACAAGCCATACGTAATGTAACTGCACAGCAGAAGTTGTCTCCTCCTTTTCTGGTGAGACGGTTACTTTTGGCACAGCCAGCAAACTATACTTACTTAAAAGGTGGTGTATGTATGTACGTATTGTGTGCACATAAAGCTAGTCAAACGAAAGAAAATATCAAAAAAAAAATAAGTTTCCTTTACTTTTTGCTTTCACACAATATACACTTTGAATTTGAAAAACCTTATTTTTTTTGTGCTATTTTGATTTTTATTTTTTCGTCATTTTTTAAAGATTCATCATAAGTTCGCAGTGACAAAATATAGTAAAATAAAACAAAATTTTTCATTTTGAAGAAAAAAAAAATTCGAATTCTTTTATCATAATTGCTCTAAAGCTAAAGTAAAATTAAAATTAAAAAGGATGAGAAAAGAAAAACATGCTTTTCTTCTATCATTTTTTTTTCACATTATTTCTTTTAGATTTTTTGTAAATTTTTTTTTGCAAATTTTTATTTCTTCCTGCCATTTAATTTTTTGTCCCTTCTATAATTCTGTTTGTTTATTTTTATCTAAAGTTATATAGTTAGTTGAGAACTTACTGAAATACTCCGAAAATTTATCGATCCAGTAATAAAAAGTTTCATTTTTATAAATTTCATTCTGAGTGTGTTTACTGTCAATTATACACTTTCTAGGTCACTTTGAAAATATCATGATTTTTCGTTCGCCATGTTTTTGTTAATTTTTGTTTTTATAGCCAAGCCATACACTATACGAAGTAGCGAGGTAGGTACATACATCTACATTAGATACAGGAACAGATGTTTCTACTTTTATAAGAAGAACAAAAAATCATTCATGATGACTACAATTAATTCAAAAGCAATTTATCATATTTTTAAAGGATCCTCTGTTCTTAATTTCTTTCTCTTCAATGTCGTTTGTTTTTTCATAATATTCTAATAAGTTTTCTTCGTTCTAAATGTTCCAAAAATATACCAAATTATATTCTTCTTAAGAGCATAAAATTTCAATTATCTGTGTTTTTTACTTGTACTACATAAGTATCTATAAAAATTTAACAGATAATTATGACATCAAAAAACAAAAAAATGTCCTCTGAACATCTTTGTATTTGTGTCCTTTTTACTTGTCTCCATTTTTTTTTTTTTTCTTAAAGAAAAATGAATTTTTCTGTTGTTTTCATTTGCTTCTTTTTTTCATTGTTCTATATCATTTTTCGTTTTACGCGTGTAACATTTTGTTCTTTATTGTCATGTGTCCTTTATTTTTTATGTACCAACCAATACATATGTACGTTACGTCGCAGAAATAAAATAAAAAAAAAATAAGTAAAAACATCAACAACGAAAAACTAAAAATTGAACAATTTATTTTCAATTTTTCAATATTTCTATGTATAAATAATCGATAAATTGAAACATGACAAAAACACACTTATCGTCCAAAGAAAATAACCTTTTTATAATGATGGGACGGTGATGATGATGACGTTGATGATTAAAATTATTTCATTCATAATTTAAAATTTTGTCGTTTTCTCTTCAATTTTGTCATTTTGTTGACTTTTCATTGTCTCATTTCAAATCTGTTTTGTTATAAAAATTTATTCATTTTCTCTCCTCTAACTTTCATCTCTTGTTCTTCCATTTCTTTTCCTTAAACTTTTCTTAATGCATTTTTCATTATGTGAAATTTTGTACAAGAAAAAAATTTAAAATTAAATTAAAAAAAAATACAAGAAAACAGGCAGCAGTAACTCTACGAATGGACAAATCATGCTCTAGATATTTTTTTTTTCTTATTTTTCTACAGATCTAATCAAAAAGCAATGAAATGAAACTTCAGAAAAATTAAAAATTTCAAAAAAAAAATTCATTTTTAATTGCTTTTCTTAAATAGTTTCGTTATTTCCGTGAATATGTTTCTTATATTTTTGTACGTGCACTCGTATAATTATTATTATTCTATGCTCTGCTGCATTTCAGAAATTGAAAAAAAAAAATATTTTTCTTCTTGCCTTCTCTGAAGATAAGAAAAAAAAATTTAAAACGAAATTATTTTAAGAAAATGAGAATTTTGTTTCAATCAACGAATTGGGGGTGCAAAGAAAAAAAATTAAATAAAAATGTATCCTTCTTAAGAACACGACATTAAAATGTAATATGGAAAAATGGAATTTAATTATATGTGATACTTATATAAGTATATACTTACATAACTAGGATAAAACAGGAAGAATAAAAGAAAATTTTAAAATTGAAAATTAAAAAATTTAAAAAACAAAATACAAAAAAATTGAAAACTGTTAAGTTTTTTCATTTAAAGACAAAACGTGAAAAGTTCAAAAATTATATTTCGAACGAAATTAAGTTAAAATAAAAAATGGAAAAAATTGAAATACAAAATATTTTTAATAAAATTATAATGAAAATGTGTAGAAAATTGAATAAAAATGTTCATTGTCTTTTTTTGTCTTTCATTTCTAATTTTTGTTGTGTAAGGAGTTTTTGTATTCAATGTATTTTTGGTATTTTTGGCTTCTATTTTGTATTTTTGAAAAATATTTCTTCTGTAATATAAAATTAATTAATTTAATTATTTGAAATTATTTCATTTCATTCCAATTCTATTTCATTTATCCTTAAAAAATATAAACACTTACGAATATTTATTGGAAGGATAACAACGTTATTCTAGAAATTATTGTATAAAAATTGTTAAACGGATGTATGAAGTATATGGGAATGATGAACTATTATCTGTTCGTTGTAATTTAGTTAATCAGCTTCAGTAGAGCATTTTTGACATTAATTTGTAAAAAAATCCAAGTAAAATGCTAGATCAAAAATCACAAAAAAATTAATTTAAAAAAAATAAATAAAAAATAATGATAAAATAATATTTTACATCTAAGGATACAAAAAGGATAAAATCACATAAAACAATCAACTATTTAGAAAAAAGTGCGTAGATCGACAATTAATTGAGTGCAATGACAATAATTACAAAAACTTTAAAATCACTCATCCCCAATGAAAGTTTACAATTACTATTAACAAAGGAGTTGCCATACCTACACATTTACATATTTTAATTTTCGAAAATACGAACTATTATTTCTTCTTCTTCTCTGAGAATACAGCCTACCTGCTCTATAGTAACTGCCACCATTCTTCTCTACTCTGAGCTTCTGACCTCCGCTCACATATTTTAAAAACTCTTATATCTTTGTCGATCTAATCTCTATATCTTGATCTATGTCTCCCACTTCTTCTAGCTCCGTCGGGATAACGATTCCACACAAAAACAAAGGATTTAATCCTTTTCATTTTATGTATGTACTCTAACTCTTGCACATGAAAATTATATAGAAAAATTTATAAACCTTTGAAAGAAATTAATTCTATATTTATTTTCTGTTCTTAAAATACATACAATACCAAATGAGTATCCACTATATTGTAATGTCCTTTTTGGATAAAATTTTGTTGTACAATTTATATTTAAATATCTAAAATTTTTATTCACTATACTCTATAAATTCAGTACCTATATAAAAGCATTTAAATGATTCATGCATGTATGAGTATTTGGCATATAATGTACTTAGTTACAAAATTAATATATGTGTATTATAAGTGCTTACATGATATGTAATTTAAATACAGATTTATATAGTTGTTTGTGGGCATATGGATATATGCATTGTCCTTTAATTCCATAACTTTAAATACGAACAGCATATACTAGATACATAAATAATATCAAATTACAAAATCATATACCAATTTATTTCTGGTCAGTTAATTTTCACCATTTCATTATTATCTTATATTCTTTTTACACATTAATATATAGAATACAAATGGCATATCCTATAAAAGCTATGTATGTATATTCTGTTTCTATAATGAAAATCTTTAACTTCAATCGGTATTACGTACTATTTGGTACTATGCTATGTGTACACCAAAGTTATGCATGTCGGTATATGCATTTATAGAATCATCATCGTATATATGTACGTATATGAGCTGGCTAGATAAGGTGTACATTTAAGAAATGAAAATCTTTTATAATAAAATGTCTGTCTTGCATGTACGAATCCGTATACCCTATGTATAGGTGCATGGTTTGGTTTATTTTTAATGAAAAACCCATATGGAAAATTTATTGTCTCCATGAAGTGTTTTTATATTTTTACTTTCTTTCTTTCTGTTTTACAATCTAATGTAAGTACGTATACTATATGTATGATGTGCATAAATGTAAGAGTATTAAATACAAATATCATTTCCTTTTGGATTATATAAATTTTTCTTTGGTTTCTCATATGTAACTTTCCTTTATATTTTGTAATAATAATGATGAAAATAATAATAATATACAGGATTACAAGAAATGTAAATTGCATATAATCTACGTACTCCTACTCGTTCTTATTTATACACTTGCAGATATAGAGATTATGTGTATATCTACACATTGACATAAATACACAGCATTCATTCAAATTCGAAAATTTACATTCCTATAAAATACACTACTACACTATAAGACTACACATTAAAATTCATTGTGTTTCTGATGTCTCTCTTCTAAACACTCTTCATATTCTTATTACAAGCCATACTAATACTAACATTAAGTTGTGTTTTCTTTCTTTCTTTTTTTTTTGTACAAAATTTCTACAATCAAAATGTAAAAATAAAAGAACAACAACAAAAAATAAATAGAAAAAAAAAATAAGGAATATCTATCTCATTTTTGATTTAATTCAAGACAAAAATTCAGATTATAAATATTGTCTTTCGTCCTTTTACATTTTCATTTTTTGGTCCATAAATAGATATACAAAGACCATAAGAACAAGTACACCGAAGAATAAAAAAAAAATAAAAAATAAAAATAAAGAAATATCTATAAAAAAATAAATCCAATCATTTTATGTCCATTTAATATTATTCTTTCTTTTCATATGATTGTGTTCATTATAGGTATATTATATTCTAATACATACGTAGGTATCCATTATTATTATATTTTATATATTTTATATGTGTACACATATTCATATGTAATAAGGAATCCTTGAAAATGCAATAAAAAATCTTCATAGTTTTCTTTTTTTTTATAAAATTAAATTTATTGCATATTTGTACCTAAGTATGTGTGTTCATATATGTATGTGTGTGTGTAAGTATATGTATAAATATTTTTCTTTCTTATAATAGTATAAAATTGAATATAAAATAATTGCTGTTGTATATTACAGTACATACATACATACATTTACTAGTACATACATATTGTTGTAATTGAAATGATAAACAAAGAGTTTGGTAATGTTATAAAAGGACGATTGTAATAAAAAGCACATATTTAGATACATACATGTGTACATATATGAAAAAATTTGTGTGTGTGTGTGTGTGTGTGTGTATGATATGAAAGATATAAAAATACAAAAGAATTCATATGTATTATTTTCATTTAATAAGTAATCTTTCATTTTCTATTATTTTATTATTCTATGTACTATAGAATTATTACAATACACTTTACTTCTACACATACATGCATATACATATGTGTGCGTATAAGAAAATAGAAGCACATACACACATGAATAAATATGAAATAAAGAACAGATGAACAAGCTCATATCTTAATAAATACTTATATATTTCTATTCCTTTAAAAAGTAAATCAAAAAAAAAAATATAAGTAAAAATCTTTTCTTATAATACAAACTACTCGTATTTTAGATTCAATATAACAATAAATTAATCTCTGTCTACTTATACGTACATATACAGTGGGTGTGAAAAGTTTTTGTACATCTGAAAATTTTTGTAAATTGCTTTCTATCTCTCTCTTCCTAATAAACTCTTGACCAATACAGACGTTCCGATACATTAATGTAGTAGAAAAGTTTGTTATTATTATTCAAATAAAATACATAAATTAATTTCATTGTGTTAACGTTAGTCGTGAAAAAAAAATTGTAGTTGGTAACAGAAATCATTTAAGATTCATCTTTAGTATTTAGATTTAACTTTTTTGTGAACAGAGAAAAATAGAGTCATAAGTTAAATTGCAAATGAAAGACCAAAGTGTCTTCCTGAACTATGCTAATTATATATTTAGGCTAGGATAACACTATTCAAAAAATTTGTTTAAAAAAATTTATGAGATTATATGAGTGCACAAACATTTTTGACTCGTAATTCTAGGACTTGTTTCAATAATTATTTTACTGTAAATTGAGAATGAACAGAGATATGAAAATGAACATCCGGAATAGTATTAAGAACATAATAAGGATTTTATTTGTGCAAAAAATGGAAAGATGTGTTCATTTGATTTTGACTTACAAGAACATGTATCTAAAATTTTTAATTTGAAGGTGTACAAAGACTTTTGATGTCAACTGTAAAGTACAATGAATTACTTATAGTTTACTTCTTATTGTGTGCAATCCTCAATCCAAATGAATGTGTAATTGTGTACCTAAATAGATAGATATACTCGTATAATCGTCAGACGTAAGTACAAGATTTTATATGCAGTTAGTTAGTTAGTTGACTTGTATCTTGTATCCTGTATACAATAAAAAGATATAAAATATATTGGATATTATTACCAACCACTTTATATTAATCTAGTCAAATTATAATTGCATAAATTCTTTTTCATCTTTATCATCATCATTGTGATTATCATCATGATTATCATTCTTTATTTTATTTTTTATTTTCATTTTTATGGATATATGTACATAGAGTCAGTATAATAGTTTCCAGTATAATTTTCCTTCTTTTACGTATAAATATATGCATGTATTATAAAGCAAAACAATATTATTTTATATGTTATACATAAATTCAGTTGTACTATATTGTTAGGAAAACTATGATAAAACTATAAATGAAGTAGACTGTATAACTTATGTACATTGTATTGCACACAATACACAATACACATATATATAATACGCACATGAAAACACATATTTATATATTTTATGTACATAACAATTTAAAATTAAATGGATATTAAAATTATAATGTATAATATTTACATTTCATTCCATCATATACTTTGTTTAAATTTTAATATACGACTATACCATTACACAGCAAACTACATATATGTATGTATGTATACTCGTATATTGTACAGTATATGGTAAACATAAAATTATTATTTTCTGAAATTCAAAGATTTTTCATATTTTATAAAATACAAGCATAATATACTCGTACTTATTCGAGTATAATGTGTATGAGAAGTTCTAGAATATAGCAACTCTCTACCTTAGATTTGCATTTAAGAAAATTTTCCTAATAAATATAGAAGAAGGTACTATAGAATTTAAAATGAATAATGAAATGAAATGTAATAAAAAAAAATTAGAGATAAATGTAGAATGAAAAAGATTCTCATTGATAAATTTTATATTTTTCAATTTAAAGAACAAACATTAAAATTTAAAATTTGCTTTCATTTTAAAATTCTTATTTTATACTAAGAATATCCCACAATAAATATGGAAACAAAAGAAGATCCCATACAAAAAATTTTGTATATAAGATTCTATGTAGATTCTAAGAGTAGGTATACCGCATTTTTAAATTCAAAATTTACATACTTTCTAATAAATTCTATCGGACAAATTGATTCAATTTGCATACGATAATTTATTTTTTAACTATTTCGTATGTTATAGGTGCACATACTTGTACACAATATTACTTTAAAATAAAATAAAAAATTTGTCCTGTTTTGTACAAAAAAAAAAAATTGTTTTTCATCATCCTAATTTATACTTGTACATCCATCCATTTAAGTTAACCCGAAACAGAAGGACATAAAAAGAGAGTGATAAGAGAGAAGAAACATGAAAACAACAACAACAATTTTTTTTTTCATTTCAATTCAATTAATTTTTTTTTCTTTTGTATTTTGTATTATACGAAGTTTAGTATTTAAATGACGTGAAAACCCTTATCAAATTCTGTTAAATGCAGAGATATACGTTGTATGTACACGGATTTCCAATCTATAAATTGCCAAAAACACATTATTTACAAAACAAAAATTATTCTAGTAACAAAAAAAACACAAATAAATAAAAATAAAAATCACTTAAATATTTATAATAACGTGTATGTGTGTTTGTTTCCTCTACGCATATAAGTACCTTCTCACAAAATTAATGTAGAAAATCGTCCTCATTCACACTACCACCTAATATTTCATTTAAAATAAATAAAATGGAAACTAGAAAACAAATTAATTGTTTCCGATTTTATTTATGTAATACGTCATATACCATCACCTTTATCATCTCCCAAATAATTTTATAACCCCAATAAACTCCCACACCAAAAACTCTGAAAATGAAAATCCTAATTGAATGACTGACTATACAAAATTCTATTGTTATCGAATATTTATTGTTGAAGAGAGTATATGGTGATGTTTACGTGTACGTATACAACCGTGTATATATCATACTCATATATGTATGTGTACGAGTATTACGTCATGTCATTTTTGTAACGTATATAAAACTGTAAATCACATATAATAACTTGAAACGTCTCTTAGTATCAATGAGTATATGTATGTGTATACGTTAAATATTAATTCTTAGAAATAGAACTTTAATTGTTTACGATATTCGTTAGATACTGTAAAATTCGTAGAATGTACAGAATATAAAATCAATAATAACAAAATAACAATCAAAACAAAATATACTTAGAAAGAGATATTAAAAGAAAAACTCCAATAATATTCAATAAACTTCAATTTATTTCGGCAATTTCCTTATTTGTTTACAATTTTATTTTCACTTTGTTTGATTCTTCATGCTCATCCATCGCGTATATACGATTACGATGTACATATTTGATACCTGAACTCCTGTAGTACCTACGCTTACTTGTTTACTTTATCTCTACATATTAAGTCTCCCCAAATTTTTCTCTATATTTTCTTCCAATTTTGAATTCATTCATCAAAACTTATTTTCATTGTAGAGCTTTATAGTATAATATACAAAAGAGGTAGAGAATCGCTTGAATAAACACAATGTGATCATGCAATCAATGAACACACCTACACCACCCTAGACGCCTTCACGAGATACGAATAAATGCCACACAAAAACAAATTAACAATTCAAAATCAGACAAATTTGTAGGCAAAGAGTAAAAAATAAAATAAAAAAAATTTATCGAAATGAATTTGCTGAATAACTACAGCAGCTACAATCCTACCGCCTACTTAAAATAGTGCCAGTTACATAGTAGTAAGTTTCAGATACACGCTGATGACATCCTTTCTATTTCTTTTCTTTTTTTTTCGTGTATTTGAAAAGGTAAAAGACCTGTATTACTTCTGTTCGATTTTTTTTTATTCAATTTACAATATATATTATAATTGCTTACTTTTTTTTATCCTTTTTTGCATACAGTATAAGTATAACAATGTACGTCTGAAATTGATTTTCATTTTAATGCAAATTCTTGTTTTTTTTTTCTTTCCAAGTTTTTTTCTACCAAGTCATGAACATAACATTAGCATTATGTATCCTGTACGAAATTGTATTGTAGAGTAATGTATAGTACGTAATACTTATATGTTTAAGTGTATGCCGGTGACTGTAAAATTTTCCAATCTCTTCTATTTTTTCTTTTTTTTTTTTCTTCTGAAAAATATCTCCAAACATACGAGGATTTTACATTCACATAGTAAATATATAGAGTATATCTAGACATATTTAGTGAGTGAATTAAATACTACATTCATTATTATCAAATATACATACCGAAAAGGACACAAAAGAGTTCATCCCCATACAATTAATTCAATATTTTTTCATCTACCTACATGAGTATAATGTAATGTAAATTATATTATACGCATATAAAAAACAAATTATAGACATGAATATTGCGTACTTTTATCGTAAATTTATAATTATACACATGTACAACAAAAATGTACACTGATAAATTCAAGTTGACAAAAACAGATGTCTAATATATACACTTACATACATTTGTATATAAATCCGTACTCATACCATTCATAAGCATATATACTAACAATTTATTCATTTATTGGAAAACTCTTACTCTGAAATTTACGAGTATTTTTCCCAAATACAGAAGATATAAAAGTTTTTCTTTTTCCATTTTACTTCTTTTGTTGAATGAAATGAGAAAATTTAATTTGAAATTTTATGTACAATCATTCGTAAATACATACACACAAATTACGATTAAATCCTGTACTATACTTGTATCTTGAATTGATTGATAAATGTATGAATGAATGGTACGAGTTGTTACTACTTAAAAGCACATTATTAATACCTTGTTATTATTATAATTGATCAAATTGAGTTTTTAAAGTAACAACAACAAGAAAAAAAAAAGAAAAACAAATTAAAATAAAAATAAACAAAATGATTTTTAATGGAATTTCGATTAATAAAAATATAATGTATTTTAAAGAAACGATAAAATAAAATATAAAGAAGATTGCTTAGAAACATCAAAATAATATTTTAATGAAAAATTTCAAAATGTTGTTGAAGGGGGGAAAATACACGCAATTATGATAAATTGTGTAGGCAAAATCAATATATGATTAAAAATGAATGCGTAGACGTATTAAAGGATTTGGTATACCTAAGAAAAATTTTCATTGAAATGGAAAGGAAAAAGGGAACACGCATTAATGTATAAGAATTTAAGTGAATCGATGAAAAGGATAAGTATATAATTTCGGCAAGGATATTAAATTTTAAATAGACTTGAGTATGAGTAACAAATACGAGTGTACTGATGTATATGTATAAACATAACACGTAATTCAAGTATCCTTTTTTAACCAAAACCGGCACAAAAATTACATACTTTACTTTACTTTACATACTGGTATAGTATACCGTCATTAAAATACGTTTGCAATTCACTCCAAAATACTACGTAAACTCAAAGCAATAAACTACTTACTTCATTTTAGATATCTCATCGAAAGGTAAATATCAGAATTTTCCATATAATGTATATACATGAATGAATAACGTACACCTGTCACATATTCGTATAAGTATGTCAATATGTAATCACAATTAAACGCACAAAAATAAAGAAAATAGCAAATTGAAACCAAAAAAAAAAAAAAATAAAACAACAATTTCGTAAAAATGAAATGGAAGATGTAATTGAAATTCTCGTCCTATTATTATCCGAATTTCATATAATTTTTTTCTTGTATTTGTGTTTATATTTGTATATCCTTGATATGTGGAGTTAAATAATTAATCCTTAATAGACAGAGTTAGTTTCCTGCATACAATTTAATGAATTTGGGTAAATAGTTGGTTGGTTGGTTGATTACCAAAATACGAAGATACGAAGTGGTCATTTTTGAAATACTTTTTGGGGAAAAAAAAATTAATCCGTAACAATGCGATTTATATAGGCAACTGAATAATGAGGATATAAGAATGTATGCAAAAATACTTTTTTATTGTATAGCTAATTTTTGTATTTATAATTATTGTACTTTTAATACCAAAATAAATAGAGTATCATAAGGAAATGAATGATTGGAATTTACACGATAAATAAGATTCATTCTTCTATCTAACTATTGTAGTATTTTAGTGACAGGAAATGGAAATCTAACCAACTAGTATGCAAAAAGTACGCATAAGAATCAAGTAGCAAAATATTTAGTTGAACATAAGTGGGCTATAACTTACGTACTCCAATTGAAATATAGGACATGCTCCTTCATACCATTCATACGTATGTATATATGTAATAAAACGAAATTATTCAATTTTGATGAAACAATCTTTATTTACGTACGAAATTCATTCAAAATGTTCTATTTTCCTTGATTACATTTCGCATTTGACATCGATTTTTTTTATTTTTTCTGTTCATTTTACTGTACTGTTGATTTTCACTATCCGTAACAAGACAAGGATTAATTAAAAGGAATTTTATTCAATATAAAATTTGATTACAGGTTTCAGTCGCCTTTCATACGGTTTGTTTGTTTATTTACGTATCAGACGCTTTGTTTATTTTTTATTTTCATCTTAATGGAAATATTTTTTTTTCTATGCTTTAATTGAAAATGTTCCTTTTCAATCAAATCAAATCCATACAATTTTTTGTATATGTCAATTTTCTAGACATTGAGGCACAAATACGAATGATTACCGCAAATAAAATGTAAATTGGAGAAATACAGATAATTAACAAAAAAATATGAAAACTACAGTACACCAACACAAATATTTTTAAACAAGAAATCATAAATCATTGAAAATTTACTCCTTTTTCCCTCATTATCACAAATATTTACTTTGCAAATTTTTCTTATTGGCAAAATGTTCGAGTACATTTCGATTGTAAGTGGCTATGTGATTATTAATAATTTCATTTATGATTTTTTTAAATCTTTTTTTTTTTCTTGATTAATTTTAATTAGTTTTCTTTTCTTTCATTTAATTTTCTGTTTATATTTCCTTTTTCTATTTCAGTTTTTCTTTACAAAACTACTATGTAATTTTTTTTTTTTTATTATTAGAGTGCGGTTATTATTTCTCAATTCTACAATATAAGTAAAATCTATATCCTAAACCTTTGATAACAAAAATAATGATATTAACTCGTGATCGTGTATAAATAAACGTGAATGAATGAATAAATGAAACATGACGAGACACGAGAAATGAGACAGTGAATTAATTTCTGTTCATTTCACTGTTTGATTACTGAAATCTACCCAATAGCCTTCCCCTCTCCTCTCACATAGTTTTCCTTATCTATTTTTTATCTTTTTTATCCTTATTTATTTCATTTTTGTTTTCTCATTTTTTTTCGATCCTTTTGCTTTTATTTCATTTTTCATTAATCAATTTACTCTTCTACATTTGCGTATGTAACATTTTTTTTTCATTCTCACACTATTAGATAACCTTAACCAATTCCAGTCCATTTTGGAAAGAGCGTTTAAAGCAAAAAGAAAAACCTTCTCCAATCCTTTCGTATTTTGAACGTATTCCATATGTTTTTATAATTTTATATTTCATTTCATTTTGTGTTCTCTTTTTCATTCCCCCTTCATTTCCTTTTCTCATTTTTTGTACATTTGTACGAGTATTTGTTTCCATCCGCCAAACAATTCATATACACACCTACCCACATATAATTTGAAGGATATAATGTATACATATAAAATACATTTTTATCAACCACACTTATCTGTTGTTGTTCTATACTTTTTTTTTCAGTTCCTTATCTGTTTTCCTTTTCATTTTCCTTGGTTTTTATTTTTTTGCCAACCTTATTTTTTTCTTTCTTTAATTTTTTTGTTGCAAAATAAAAAGTCAAAACGATAAACCTACTTAATATTAAATAATCTAACTCATTTCTATATATAAGTTATGTTACATATATATGTATGTAATGCATATCTACCTAAAGCTCTTTTATATTATCCACAATTCGATATCTCGCACGCACGATCTTCCATGTTGTGTACGTTTTTCCTACTACTACTCATACTGCTACTACTACTACCACTTACTCTATACATTACCACTGCTGCTGGAAAAATAAGAAAAAACATTTTCTCTTTATATTTCTTCCACAATACTCGTATATGTTTGCGTATTTTTCCTTATTCCGTTTTCGTTTGGTTTTTCCTTTTACATATTTTTTTTTTTTATTATTTTTGGATAACTACTATATAAAAATAAAAAAAATAGAGCAGTAAAGTATCATGAAGCATTCATATACAAGCACAAGGAATTTAATATAATATCCTCAAATGCCCATCTTTACATTTTTTTAATGATTTTTTTTTTTCATTTTTCTTCCTTGCAGAACATTTTTTTTCCACATTTTTTCTGTTAATAGTCGATTCTATATACAGTGTTTTTTTGGTATTCGTTCCTATCTCTGTCTGTCAGTCAGTCATAGCTTTATAATATACACAGGATCCAGATAAAGTCGAAAAAGAAAAATTTAATAAAAAAAAAAACAAACAAAATTACGGAAGATATGTACGTTGTCGTCCTTTTTTAAAAAAAGAAATACATATACGTATTTTTGATAACAACAGAATATACATACATACTTACGATAAGAGGATATAGTACATACGTACGTACACATAAGTATATGTTATGCATATAGAAGAGAAAATGGGAATGAAAACGAAAATTAAAAGAAAAAATAACATTGAAAGAATATAACAACGAATAACTGTTATAAATGTATTTGTGTATGTATGATATGGATACGAATACAACACATACATTAAGGAAACATATACATATAATATCAAAATTAAGTAAAAATATATAAAAATGAAATGAAAATAAAAATAATAAAAAGAAGAAGACAACGAGATGAAATGTTATATAATATAATAACAAAAAGGAATTCAGTACTTAACTTTTAGGGTAACAGGATATTTGTTTGAGAAAGTTTATTCTTTGCAATTTTGTTTTTTTTCTTTTTATTTTTCATTCTTATTCCTAATATCAAGTTAAATTTTTTTTTCCTACGCTTTTACAAATTTTATATTTTATTAAGTGGACATTTAGATGTATCGTATGTACGTACATGTATACAGTACTTATTTGTATATAGGGAATACATGTATCAGGTTGAAGTTATACTACACTGGTCTCTGATATTATAAATAAAGAACAAAAATGGGAGAAAATAAAGCATGATAAATTGAAGCATGTACACAATTCATATAGGGTTTACAAATAGGAAAGTCAGAACTTTCAACGACCTGAACGACAACACTTATCGAAAAGTCAATCTCAAACTTTGGTCCACAATTCCACAACGCTTAAAAATTATTCGAATTTATTATCAAAATCCATGTTCGGTTCGCCGTAAGTATCGTGCATTAAGAGAAATTTATGGAAAATTTTGAAACTTTTGAATTACAATTTTCTTTTTAAGGCTTAAATATTTGAAGTGACTCATGAAGTGACTTTCGCTTATTTACTCTTGTAACAGTTCTAGATTTTGGGAAAAAAATTGTCTTTTCGGGCAAATCGCATTTCTGGCAGCCAGACGAAGCCAAGGCTTTGAGAATGTAATGTAATCGATTGTTCTTCAAAGTGACAAACAAACCACGTGTGTATCACATGCAGATGCAGTTATTATTGTATTTTATTTTAAAGTTCTGGCGTGCGTATTGGTAAACCCTATGTTACGAAAGCCATTCATGTACATATACACTCTACTATTTCTAATAATATCTAAAATATCCAGTCTATACTATGCATGTAAGAATTTATATTCTTACATAAATTTTGTTTTTTTTTCAATTTCATTCTTCATTTTCAATTTTTCAAAAAAATAAAAAATCTTTATTTCGATTTTTATTCTATCAAAATTTAATATCTGTGTAAACATTTGCCATGTAGTCGCATATATCTACTCTCATGTTTGTATACGAGAATCTAAATCCAATATATGAAATGAATGTACATTACACCAAATTTTTCATACATCACATTCATAATATCAAGACACTCATGTACGAAAAATATATACAGGATATATGTATATATGTCTAGATTTGTATATTTTTAATTTATTTTTTATTCATATTTTTTTTTTCAAATTTCCTTTTTAATATCCTGATATTATTATTCAAATATTTAAACAAAACAGATCAATATATTATGGGAATATTGGAGTTTATTATTAATTTCTATTTATGCAAAAAAAATTTTTTGTATACGTCTTATTACGTTACGAAGCAATGTTTGTATGTATCTATCTACAAATAAATTTATTGCGAAATAAACTTACATAATATTTACTAAAGTAGGTCGTTTGTTCATTTAATGAATTTAATTCATTTATAAATATATTTCTAAGATTCTAATTTTGAAAATACGTTATTTCCAAATGAAAATTTAATTATTTTAGAATATTCAAAAATTTTTAATTTCTATACAAAAATTCCTCCTTTCAAATACACAAGAAGGAATTTGAACAAGAAGGAAATACTAAGATTTAAAAAAAACAGAGTCGATAAGGATGTATAAGATTTGGATTTAGCTGTGAATTTATAAATGTGGGGAGGGGTTGATGACATAGTGTAAAGCAATAGGTCTACTGATTTCAAAGTTGGTGTTTCGACTCCTAACCAAGGCAAAAGTAAGAAAAATTAAATTAAATTTTCATTGTTAATTTCCATATTTCATTAACTCCATAGGTTACTCAGCTTTGAATAAGCGCCAGCTTTTTGGAAAAAAGAACCTAGCAATGCTGGTTGGTCTACTTCCTCACACAAGTAGCACAAAGTGTCATGAAATCATTCTGAAAATAAAATATGGGTTCTCAATCAACTTTAAACTGTGGGTGTGGATGTTAGGGTCTAGTCTAGAAATCACTTCAGAAAAATTCTTGGCTACTTAGAGTTTTATTGTAATACAAGAAGAATAATGTATAAGAAAACTAGCACAAAAAGAAAATTCCGATGAGTAGTCTGTTGAAAAAAAAATTAATGTTGCATTAATAATTATTTGTTATAACAAAACTTGCATGACAAATAATAATCGTATAAATTATGTATTATCTTCTGCATATTCATGAAATGATTCTTCTTTATTTCATTTTTAAATTTTCATATTTTTTTTTTTGCTTTCTTCTTCGTATTTTACTTCTTATCCTTTCACATTTTCGTATAAAAAAATAAATCTTCTATTAAGTATAGTAGGGTAGTAGATAAGTTGATTGTATACAACTTCACATTTATAATCATTAACGTCATTTACACACAATTTACATTATGGATGTCAAGTAAATATGTGTCTGTGTAAGTATTTAAATAACAGGGAGACAAAGGATTGGAAAAAAAAAATAAAATAAAATTTTTATTTAACGAAAAGGATATGGAAAAAAGCTAAATTTTTAAATTTCATAAATGAAAACAAATATGAAAAAAAAATATTCTTCCACTATGTACAGACATAATACGTTCAAGGACATTCAAAAATATTGTATTAAACTGTATGTTTGCACATGTACAACCTTAAAATGTATTTGTGTGTAAAATTTTGAAAATGTACAAGTACTATATCATCATTTAAATTTATTTTTACTTATATTTCATTTCATTTGAAATTTTTCTCAATATACTATACATAAAAAAAAATTATTAGTGTTTGTTTAAGGATATAATAATAATATAAATAAATATATGATAGTATTACACTCATAACAAAAACATTATTTTGACATCTTATGACAATGGACGATACATAAATAAAAACAAACACCATAATAATAACATATATTCACTTGAGCGGAAAAGAAATACTCAAACTTATCACAATCATCGTCATCGTCATTATCATTATCATCATTATCATGATTATCATCGATCGATTTCTTGTTTTTTTGTTATATTTTGTATGTAGTACTATTTTTACGTATTATAGATTATTTTATTTTTCATTTTCATTTTCATTTTTTATCATCATTTACGTAACATACAAATACATAGACATAAGCAGATTTAATAATGCAGTTAAGTGTCCATGTTTTATTTATTCTTGTGTCAAAAATGTATATTCGTATATTGATTCATAAAATAATCGTTTATAGAGTAGAGAAATGAAAATGGAAATGAAAATGAAAATGGAATGAAAAAAAACAAAACAAAACAAATGAAAACATAAAATAAAAACGAACGAATATGTACAATACATAAACAAATAAATAAATGAAACTGAACGAATATAAAAAATGAAAAGCAACAAAAACGAAACAAAAAAAAAGATGGAGAAAAAAAATATAAAAGGAAAAATTGGTTATCGGGTCACTTGTTATTATGTGCAAAAAAAAAGAAAAACAAGAAAGAAAAATAAATATAACCTATCTTGAATATAAATTCAGATACACATGCACTTAAATATAAACAGATAAGTATATGTTTTTATGTAATGTGAGTTTGTGTGTTGTATCTAAAAGTAAGTACTAGTAGTAGTGTTTTTTTTTTATAAAAAAAATTTTAATATTGAATTTTCATTTCATTTTTTTTTTGTTTTTTTCTTTTTTTTGAATTTATTGAAGTGTAGATTGTGTAAATGTCCTTATGTACTAGTTACATATAATATATAATGTAAGTATATGTAGTTAGTTTCAATTGGTCATCAATTTTCATTCAAGTAAAAGTAATAAAATAGAAATTCTCTCTGATATTGTAAATTTCTTCTATTACTCCTTCTCTAGCAGTCGTTTTTTTTTCTTTCATTCCGATTTCACATCAAATTCGTTTGTACTTATACTATGTCCTATCGAATCAAATGAATTTTATCATGAAAGATAATAAAAATAAATAACGCTAAAAAATTATTTCCAGATATACCGATATACGACTACTCAAGTACAAGATATTGAGTGTGAAAAATATAAACAACAACAATAACAACAATAACCAAAAAAAAATGAAAGAATAATGATGAGTACAATAAGAGCACATGTGTCTGCATAAGTACTTTTTCAAAATGATAATAATGGAAATATATTTTTTTTTTTGGGTCATAATACACACATACAAACAGACCAATACTCGCACAACACAGATACGTTTTTAGAGTGCGGTAAAATTCAAAAGGAATATTATTGACAATTTCCCAAAAAAAAAATTATCATGTTATCCTTACTTAGGTTACTTTCTATACTTCCATAGATTTTCTGTATTTTTTTTTTAATTCAATATTTTTGTAATTTTCATTTTATGTACATATATCCCTTAGGGCATACATGTTTTATGCATTTTTATCATTTTTGCCAACTATAGGTATTATACCACTTATAAAACTACAACGTTCGATGTTCTATCATTATTTAAACTCATCAATATACTCGTACATATTTAAAACTGAGATTTACAAATTCAATACAACACAGGATTGTAGTAAATAAGTAAGTATGTACAAGAGTATTTATGTATTAGGAGAAAAACAGCAAACACATAAGGAAAAATATATATGATCAAAATAGGAAAACAAAAAATCATTATCAGCACGTGTCCATCATAATCGGTAATATATCATTATCCTTGAGTAGATTTTTATATAAATGTTATTTTGAGAAATTCTTCATGTATACTTGTAGTAGATTCATAAATTTTCAGATATACTATGTATATGTACACCATGTAACCCAACGTCATCCTCATCATCATCAACAACAACAACAACATTTTCGTCCTTATTATTACCTAACATCCATTATTACTTATCATTGCATATGTAAAAGGTATATTTAAGTACAAGTTTGTCTATAGGATAAAATAATATAAAAATAACAATAAGGATAATGATGGGTGTATATGAAAGACATACGGCCACCACAAAAAATAAATGCGAAATATATAAATCGAATCGATTCTAATAAAAGGAAATCAGAAATATTGAAAATTATGATAAAATGAAGGATGTTATTACATTACTAGACGAATATTAGAAGGTGCACGGATGTAAGTGATGGCTTAAGAAAATAGAAAAAGAAAAAACAAATAAATAAATAAATGCGGGGTAAAGTGGAGATAAAAACACGAAATGTAGAAAACGTGAAAGAAATACTATCCTATGCGAATACTACTGAATATTCATGTATAAAGAAAGAAGGACTAAAATTATTATGCAATTTTCTTTAATAATAAATATTATGAAATTAATTTTAATTCTAAAGAAAATCCTTTATTGTTTTCTTTAGATTTTCCCTTATTATTTTTCTTTATGATTTTGTATTTATTTATATTTTTTTTATGTTTTCAATAATCATCAGTTTACTTATTATCCTTGTATTCTTTAAAATGATGTTTACATATACAAGCACATTTTATATTCAATCAATATACGATAATCAGCATACTCGTGTATTATGTATTATGCACTTATTATGTATGAACGTAGTATAAACATAAATATTTTAATATTATTCGCATTTCCACTCAAATATGAATCGATAATGATAAATGGATAACGGATATGAATAAGTGTTTTTTTCTTTCAATACAATTTGATTTTCTTTGCATTTTTTTTGTTGTTGTTGTCATTATATTGCTTGCATTCATCCATCAAATGTATTCACATTACACATTTTACCCTTCAATTTAAATTTATGTAATATCATTGATGCAAGCATATATGTATGTATGTATCTACATATGTAAACATATATACATATACACAGCCTACACGAGGACAACATGCATGCATACATATTATATCCTTAGATTTTTATTTATTTTTTTATTATTATTATTTTTTTCTCTAATACACAACAATAAACATTAAATTGTGTTCAACGTTATCATTCATTCCCCTATTATAATTTTTATCCTTTTTTATTTTATTTTTTTTTGTTTTCATTTTTTTATTGTATATAAAAATTGTGTCTCATCCTTATATTATTTATACTCGTATATGTGCACTTTTGTTTAGCAAGGATATTTCATATCACACATTATCAAATCAGAATATTATCGTTAATAAAGAATCAAAGTTCAACCAACATAAAAATAGCTCAACATGTTTGCAATATTTTACAAGTTTGTATACTATTACCATCACCACTACACATTACATATGCTCTCGCTTTTATATACATTTATGTATATAAGTGTATGTATTTATATGAATAAAAATGTAAGTACAAATAACGTGCATTCAGACATATGAATAGACTTATGAGAATGTTTGAATAAAAATAAAAGAAAGTAAAAAAATAAAAATAAAAGAAAAAAACCATTTTTTTTTTAAATTGTATATAGAATTAATGTTCAACAATGACATTACATAACAAGGATTAAAAATTATGTACACGATATGTGAAAAAGACAGTGCGTTGAATGAATCATAATTTATTGCAATTTTTATTATTCTTGTTGTATATCTGTGTGTGAGTGTGTGTCTGTATGAAGAGATGATTTATGAAAATATCCTGAATAATAGAATAATGTAATTTTGAAGGAATATAACAATGAAAACCAAAAAATTTTAAAAATAAAATAAACTTTTACATAAAATTCTAATTCTCGGAAAATGATTATAGTATATTTTCATTTTAAATTTTTTTTCTAAAGGACATAAGGACATAAGTTTATTTGAATAAATTTTAAAAGAAAATTGAATGGAAAAACAGTACACAAATGAGATTTGCACAGTGTCAATAACCTGCTAATGTCCCCAAATAATAAAATTTTCACTCAACATTTTACTAGGTCAATAATCAGAACTCAACGGTTCAAAACTTGGGATTTTCATAAACAATTTTCAAAAGAAAATTCAAATTAAAATCAAACATAAATGAATATGAAAAAAAATTTTGATGGGAATTTAAAAATGAAATAATCCTCTTTAATTAAATGCCAAAAGGAACTTTTATAAAAAAAAAAAAGAAAAATGTTTAAGGTCAATAAATTATTTTTTTCGGGTTCATTGAACTCTGTAGAAATATAAACAAGTCCTCCCATTTTAATTAAGTTTTCGGTAAGTAAATAATATCCTTAAAAATAATTTGACGATAAAATTCAATAAATTTTTTGCCATTCAATAGGTTTGTCTCTAATCCTTGATACCAAGAAATATTTATTTCAAAATTAGTTTTTTTTTACATTTTTTGATGTGTCTTTATTTTAATTTACAAATTTAGTCAGAATGGTGACTTTATAATTTTGCGTTAAATGTATTTTCTGGTCAACCATAAGAATTTCAAAGTTTCAATTAAGAAAATAAACAAATAATCCTGTTAACATATTCTTATAAATGATCTTTGTATTTAATTACAATAATCAAAAAGGATTTTCTCGTGATATATTTGTAACAAAATTTTATGCCACAAGTAGTATGCGTGAATGTACATTAAACATCAAAGCATTCAGTCACTACATCCTACACCACATTTATGAATGTTAGACAATTTAAATTAAAAAGCTTAAAAAAAAACAAATTTCTGCATAGAAAAACTGAAAATAAAAATGAAACTACCTACCCGGCAAACAAAATTGAATGATATATACGTAGTGTGTGTTAGTGGATCAAAAAGAAAATTAACATTTTTTTTATAGTCTGCCTGTCTGTTGTGTCCTTTGTGCAATTTACAATTTCAATTTAATTTAACAGTTTTTTCACTCAACTGAATTTCTTTTTATTTTATTTTTGAATTTTAATTTTTGATTTTTTCTTATTTAAACATTGAAACAGACTGTAAAAAAAATCCAATACAAAGACCAACTAATACTGCATTCAATTAGAACAGCGAAAAAAAATGGAAGAAAAATATTAACTGGAAAATATGATATTTGATTTTTATTTTTGATTTACTATCATGCTTTTCAGTGAACGTGTGTGTGTTTTTGTGTTTGAAAATCTCTTCAACTTTCGTAGTTCTATATAGATTCTATAGAGTAGTTTTGATATTCAATTTTCAATTGAAGTTATACGTTTTTTTTTTGTCTTTGCCTGCTTTTTTCAAAAATTTACAATTATTGGATCAATTCGTCTAGTCACACAAAAAACAAAATTAAAAGGAATATAAAATCAACAAGGATATAAAGAAAATTTCTATGACAATCGAAAAACTACTTGAGACAAAAAACGTTATTTTTTTTTTTCAATTTACAAGAACGTTTTCTCTCTGTCTAAATTTGAGTGTACTCAAATATTTTTTAATTAATATAATCCTGGCACACATTAGAGAGGATTTCTTTTAATTTTGATTTGATTTTAAAAATATATATACATCAGTCAGAGAATATGTATTTTGAATTAAAAAATTTTAATTGACTTTATCCTTATAATCAGATCCTTATCATAATAATTCATTCATGGATTTTCTTTTAGAAAATTTTTTTCTTCTTTCAAGAAACTTTTCTTCAAATTATGCATTCGATTAAACAAAGTACCATAGATAGTCAATGAGGATAATCGAAAATCATAGCATTTAGTACAATAATAATATAGCACACTATTTTTATGTTCATAAAATAAAAGTATATTGCGTATATCCTTTTATTTTATAATGATTTTTGAATTTTTTTTTATTTTAAATTAATTCACAATTATGTATACACACACAAAACTACACTCATAATATAGATACACGTAAAACATATAAACCAGTTCATATACACTAACACAATGACATAATAAATTGTGTGGAAATTTTCTGTTAATGATTTCTTTAAAAAAGTTTTTTAATTGAAATATTTTTCTCATCTAAAATATGAAAAAAAAAAAAAAAAAATTTTTCTTTTTTCATCCTTTTTGATTTTCAATTTAAAATATTTTTATCACATCTTTCCGCATGTCCTATTCGCCTATATACATAAACGCATGTACGAGTACTATATCACAACTAGAAATTATTTTAAAAAATTGTTTTTTCTTCTACAATTATTTTTTCTTTATTTTTCTTATGTGTTTGTTCTTACTTCTTATTTCATTTCTATTTTATTTTCCTCTGATAGTTTGTGTAGTTTGCTTTTTTTTTTCAAAACTATTTTTCATTCATGACAATTTTCTTGCCTTCTCTCCTTCTTTATTTCTTTTTTATTTCTTTCAGCACTATATATTTCTTTGCTTCGCTTAGCTTTACTCAGCTTTGTTTTACTTTATACTTTTGATATTTTTCTCCCTTTCTCCATTTCTTCTTCGTTTTCGTTTTGTTTTAATGAATCAAATTTTCATCGTCATTCTTTAACTGATTCAATTCAATTTTGTTTTCTCATCTCGCTCTCTCTCTTTTGCATTTTTTTTGTCGTAAACTTTGAATTTTTTTTTTATTTTTGATTTTAAAATTAAATTTTATTTTAAATTTTAAAAGTTTCATGAAATTTTTTTCGCCATTTTTTTTTTGTCACTTTAAAGTTAAATTTTCATTTTTCATTTATTATTTTATTTTTTTGTCTTTCCCATTTCATTCTTTTTTCAATCATAAAATAAAAATGAAATTATAATATATGTACGAAAAACAATATATACAAAAAAAAGGATATAAAAATACAAACATATGCATGAATATGAATATACAGAACCCAGTAATAATAATAAAGAACACAAACAGCAGCAAACGCTATAACTGCAACAATAATAACACGATAAAAATTCACAATCTCTGAGTGAACTTGTAAAAAAATTATTTTTCTCATTTTTTTTTCAACAGTTTTGTTATTGTTTTTAACTTTAGCTATACAACTGATGTAAAAATAAATTCCCTAATTTTTCCTTAATACATTGTTTTTGTCTATTATGCTATCATGATATAAGTCATAAGCAATAGCTAAAGTAGTTTTTTATGTTGTAAATTTCGTATATATCCTTTTTTTATGTTTTTCATATTTTTTTCAATTTTTATTTGATTATTGTTGTTGTTACTCTTTTGCTTCATGTTTTCTTTTTTTGCATATAATTTTTATACTCTATTCTTTATTTTATATTTCAATTTTATTATGATGTCCTTGTAGAATTTTTATTATAATGTTCGTAGTAATAATATGATGACATGTCATAAAAAATATAAGAACAACGAAAACAGTAAAAAAAAATTGAAATAAATTTTTTAAGAAAAATCCTGTTTTTCATGAGTAGGTGATAGTCCTTGTAGTATCTACTCTTACATTTCATCTATTGTAAATACATTTATGAATGTAATTTATCTTAGCAATTCCCAAAGTATTCATTTTAAGCTGATGGTATAAAGTTAGGAATTGACCAAAGTTCGAAATAACGCTCACTTTCATTCAAAGTTTTCGAAAATTTCATATTACACCGAAAAAAGAGAGTACGTATGAAGAGGAATAATTTAGTATTTAAATTTTTTCTCAACGATCATCAAAACGATGATAATGGATGGATTGGATAGTGGATGAGATTTTCCAGAAATATACAATTCTGATTAATTACTCTTAATTGAAATGTAACGCATCAAATGATTTAATTTATTTTTTCTATAAATAACTTTGTTCTCAATGAAACACTGAATTTTATGAATAAAGTTTAAGATCAAAAGACAATAATTAACGAACCGTTGATTATAATTTTTGTATGTCGTCATATCTTTAAAGAAAAATTATTCATGGATTCGCAATGATTTACAATTATTCATTTACATTTATCATTTCCTTTTTTTTTTATTCATCCAAAAAAAGTGTCAACTAACAAATGAATTTATAAATGAAAATGATAGAAAATTTTATTCTTCCTCTATTTGTCATACGCACATCAACACAAGTCAATTAATAATAATAAAAGTTAAAAGTACGAAATGAAAATAAGAAATCCCTATTTACATAAAGGGATTTTTATTAAAAAATCTACTCAAACTCTTTATAATCCCTTACAATGTATTTTATTATAAATTGGGAAATGAAATAACTAAAGTACAAATAATATCCTTTTCATTTTTTCTATTATTACTTTTCTTTCTTTCTTTTTTTGACTAAAATTAAAACATCTAAAATAGCCAATTTCTTGTCTCATAAAATGTTGACTGACATTCCTTTAGGCGTGATGTGATTTCTTAACATACGTATTTCTGAAGATTTATATTTATATGTATATTGTCTACGTACCTTTCTTATGTGCAAATGCCTATTTGATATTCATTTTACGTGTGTCTTTCTCTACTCATGTTCTCTATATATTTAATGCTGAGTCTATTGAGTTTCCTTTCTTTTAAATAAAAAAAAAAAATAAAAATAAAAATAAAGAATGAGGGTTAAATCAAATTTGTCACTCAAATACTGACACTTGACAGAATATTCTTTAAGGGCATATTAAATACTTTTATTATACATATGTAAAATTTACCTATCATCATTGTAAATATCGTATGTATCTGTCTGTATTATGTCTCTATTATATACTATACTATATAGTGCTTGTAATAATATGTTAAATGTGATGTGAGTTATATATTCAAGTATCTTCTGTTTCAACACTTCCTCTCCCTTTAATTTTTGGTTTGATGAATATCTATTTTTTTTTTCCTTTTAAATTTAACTTTTACTTACAATAGATACACACACAGTCACACATTTACATTACATTTATTAATGAGAATCATGATTCAGTTTGTTCGATTTTTTTTTGTCTTTTATATTAGAAATTATATAATTTCAATCAGAAATTTACAAATTTTAATCAACCAAATACCCCATTAATTTATTATTATATAGCTTTTTTGAATCATATGCCCACACACACATTCTATACATGAGTATCTTGTAATAATATACGATGAACGGATGCCGTATTATAAAATAGAGCATGACACGGTGGTAACTAACCGAAAACACATCAAAAAGACCCCTACTATGTAATGTAATTCGTAATTCTTTAGAAATCACACATATAGAGATATTCCTATACTCTCATATTTATTACTGTCATCATTCTCATCATCATCATTATTACCGTCGTTATCGTTTAATTCAAATAACACACACACACACGCAAACACATAATGAAATGGTGATGTCTCCATCTTATATTTTTATCATTAATATGTAAGTACATAAATGTATGCGTGGATAAAATGAATAGTGATGATATTGATGACAATATTGTAACGCTAATAAGTCTACTGAAGCGTTAAGATAAATCCACAGAAAATCATTGAAATTATATTTATATGGAAAAGCATGTTACTATAAAATCATACACACATATATATACAAACGCGTATAAATTATTATCAAAGACATACGCATATACAATAATAAAAATTTAACATACAAAGAAGGCGATAGAATGAATAGATATTAGAGATGGATAAAGTCAAATTAATCCTTTATCAACAAAATGATCATCATAGTCATAGTCATCATCATTTCAAAAGAAAAGAAAAGAAATGAAAAAAATAAGTCAAAAATATACTGGCACAAAATGACAACTAACATAAGAACAAGAAATACATAACTGGTGATAAAACATAATTGACATGCCTGGATATCCTTCTTCAAATTATCCTAATCAGTGACAGTATAGCAGAAGCAGAATATAACTCTCTTATTATTCGTACTGGTATATGGTGTCATTATTTCTATATAAGATAAAATGATTTGAGAGATTGACTATGCATCCTTCCATTCCTTTATTCGTATAAAAAAACCATTCATGTATACTTACTACATATACACGGATATCTTTCGCCTTTGGTGGTCTAATTTTCATTTTCCTGTGCATGTATCACATCACTTATATTTTCTTTATTTCTTTCTTTCTTTCTTCTAAGATATTTTTGTTCTTGTTTTTATTTTATTTTTTCTTGCATTCTCATTTATTTACTATATACGACTCCATTTTCAATCAATAATCATTGTGTACACAGGATTTCGAACTCATTCCAAATCGAAAAATAAAATAAAATAAAATACTCGTCGAATGTAATGTACATTATTTCTAATTCTTATTAATTATGTTCATTGATTCATTGCTTTATCATATTAGTTTTATCTCTTATAGAATTTGGAAGAATAAAAACAACAAGAAGATGTGAAAGGATATACGAGTACACTGTATTTCGTTATGTATAAGAAACTTATAAGAAAAAGGGCGACTTATATATTATGTTTTTTATTTCACCTTATTTTTGTATACTGCAATAATAAGGATGATGATGATGATAATAATAATCATATACACAAACTCTCATATGAAGAACAGATAAAGGAGTATATGTACCAATCGTACAGTTGAAATGAAGACGGCATTCCAGGAGACTGAATCACATTATGCTCGAAGGCATTTTGAGTCCTTTTAATGTCGGTATAGATTTTTCTTTTTGTTTTTGTGTTTTTTTTCTTTGTGTAGTTTTGTTTTATTGCCAATTTTTTTCTCGTTCTGTTTTTTAATCAAAGTCTCAGTTTATTTTATTAGTGCGATAAACAAGTTAAAAATAAAATAAAGTAAAGTAAGTAAAAAGAAACGAAAATAAAAACAAATTAATAAACCTTCAGGAAGTTAAGTTCACTGCACCAAAAATATTCTGAAAACAAGGAAATAAGGCTTGAAAGTGGTTGCGATTATAGGGTGAATAATAATGATAATAATAAATAAATGTAAATGGGTGGATTTTATTTTGATATTGAACACTATACGGTATACCATAGAAGAAATATGTATATTTTGTATTAGTGCAATACACACACAAATTAAAATTTTATCCTTTTTCTTTTTATTTCATATACTGCATTACTCGTACACATATTTGTACAATTTGTCTGTTTGGTGTTGTAAAAGAAATTAAACTCATTCCAATTTTTGTTTAAATGCAACAGGAAAACCTTTTACCAAACTTACGACCTTACGAGTATACATATTACACATAGAAAAATACAAACAAACTTTGATAGCATCTCTATATATACTCACATCATATTTGCCTATGTATTTGTAGCTTTGTCCGTATATTTATTTAATGACTTGTGTATATTTTCTACACACAGATATCATAGCTAGATGCTTTGAGCAAAACGAAAAAAAAAAAAAAAAACAGGAAGCATGATTAATCAAAAGATCAAAGTGTTGGATGTAATACGAAAAAACAAACAAAAAAAAAATAGTAGAAGTTAATGAAAGTGTTTGCTTTCTGATAAATTCATTTTCTATCTTTACAAGCACTTCTTTCTCTATTTGTTTTTTTTTTCTTTACTATTTTCGTTAACTTATGTTTCTACTTTTTTCTTTCTTCAGTGCTTTTTTCTCGTATCCTCATTTTATTTAATTTTGTTTTTTCTCGATTTTAAATTTCTACTTTTTCAATGAATTTTTTTTTCCTCTTTGCTTTGTATCATTTTCTTATTTTTATTTTAGGCTTTTTTACATCAGAGTGTCTAAAAACAAAGAATATATAGTACAACAGACATAGAACAAGAAAGACAAAATAAAACGGAACTTATTTTATAAAAATGAAAATTGTTCGTCCTTATTTTTCTTCTGTATTTTTCTTCTGTAAAATATAAATAAAAAAAAATACCGAAAACATTACAAGTGAAAGACAAAAATAAAAACTGCAAAACGATAATAAAACACAACTAGAACGTAATATAACAACAATAAAGGACATTAAATAGAAAATATTTTATTTTATTTTATATTTTATATAATTTTTTTATGTAAAATGTTCATTCGTTTGAACTTTAATTTATGTCAAAAAGGTTTGTTCTAATTCCTATCTCTCTCTACTATGTACTCTTGTATTTATTTATAGTCTAGATATGGATGTTCAAATGCACAGATATCGTACTAAATATATAGCAGCTTGTATATGGAACTATTTTACTACAACAAAATGAATTTAGTGGAACCATCAGCATATTATGCACTTTTTTATTCATTTACAGAAAATAGAATAAATAAAATGAATAAAATCTAAAAGGGAATTAAAGGGAAAACTATAACCAAGTATTATTACATTCAGGAAAATTACATGAATCGTCTATATGAAAACTTTATTCTACATACATTCATATGCATTCATGTGTCTATTCACAGGACAAAACACTGCAGTTCTCTATTAGTATTGCCATTTATATTTTGATATATTGTCGCATATATGCTCTCGTGTTCTGTGTATGTGTGTGTATGTGCATGTGCATATCCTGTCCGTTGTTGATATTTATATAAAAGTGAAAAATTTTTAGGAACGTGATCTAGTTTCATTTAATTTTTCTCTCTTTCACGTTTCTTTTTTTTTTTCTTCATTTTCGGATAAATAATAAAACGTTCTTTTGTGGTCGTTGTAATACTACAGTGGCGATGATGAGAATGATGACGATGATGATGATGACGATGATGATGATGATGATGATAATAGTGTAGTGTTTGGATAGTTAATACAAAATTTACGAAACTTATTAAATTTTCAAATGAGACAATCACCATAGAGGTATTCTATATTTGTCCTTTTATATACAAAAACTAACACATTCACATACACATAAAATTAAATTAGAAGAATAAAAATAAAAAAATAAATTCCACGTACAAGAGAGAAATGAAAAAAAATAAATGTGTACCATAAAAAGTATAAAAAAAAAAATCAAACAAGATAAATGTGGGTTTTCGTATATATGCCAATATTTTGTACATACTACTACCAAACTGCTTTCTGCTATACACATACGTACTTCTATGTATGAGTAAAAAAGAAAAGTGATTTCAGTTAATTAACGTTTTACAATTAGAAAATTTTCCAAACAGGACTTTCAAAGCAAAATAAAAATTTTTGTACAAGAAATAAACTGAAGTTTTAATTCAATTTATTTAGTTTTATTTTTCTTTTAAAAAAAAATAAATAACAGCTCTATTACTTCTTTTCATGGAAAAAAAATAAAAATGAAAAATATATTTTCCATTTTCGAAGTATGTATACGACAAAATACAAAATACAAAAAAAAACCAAGAAGGACAAATAAAAGGACATTCATTATAAAATATTTTATATTATGTTTATGATCGTAATTTTCCATTTAACACTTTGAAATATTGAAATAAATGCTCGTATATTGCTTGTATATAGTATCGACTTGTATAAGTTCATACAAAAAAATATATAAAATTCTATAAATACCATATAATACGGAGATGCAATTAAAAAATTTTTTTCATTTCATGAAAAGACAAAAATTTGAGCATAAAACACAAAAACAAAAACACTGACAAAACAACAGCAACAACATAAACAAGAAATAAATAAAAATAAATACCGCAACCTCTATATCATACACTTAATTAAATTAAATGATTTGGAAATAATTTTTCAAGCACAATTTTTCCAAATGATTAGATTTATTTTGATTGCAGGCAGCAGCAGCAGCAAAAAAAAAAATTAAAAATAAAAAAGGAATAAAAATACTCGATATAGATACATATATTATCACATTTATGCAGTAGTGTAATGTAATATAATCTTCTATATTGTGAAAAGTACTACATAAAAGTGTACACGAACACAAAAATGAACTCGTATGTTATGTGAAAAATTTTCCAAAAATTAAATTTATAACCGCAATTTATTATTAAAAAATTTAATTTAAAATATATTTTATCAATTAAACATTTATAAATACATATACATGTATACAAGATATACGAGCTAAAAATATACATAATATGTACATGTGTGTACTTGATGTATGTTTGTATATTACACTATATTGAATCGATAATTAAAAATAAAATTTAATGAAATGCTAACAACAAAAATTTTTTCTGATTAATTTTTATAATTTGACGCGTTCGCAAAAAAAAAAAAATGTTTTTGTGAATGTGAATACAAGATATGTACAAGTATCAGTGTATTACAGATACAAATATATTATGTATCCTTAAAGGTGGTTGTATGTATAAATGTGTTCATGTTGTAATTAAAATTAATCATTAAATTAGGTGTTAAAATATTCAAATTAAATTAAATTAAAATAAGTTTTTTTTTTTTCAAAAAACAAATTGAAATAAAAAATATATAATAATGACAATTTAATTACAAATCAATTAAATGTATGAGTTTATGACAAAAAAAAATTATTTAAATTGAATGCTTATACAATCAGTTAAATTTCTAAAGTTTCAAGCTTACTCTACAACTACAAAATGTAAAATGAACGTAAAATGTTGTTAGAAAAATGTTCATGTTTCTTATACACTTTTGATTTTTACTGAAAAAGAAATGGAATTTTACTGGAGAATGAAAATACGAGAATACGATAAGTGAATGAATTCTAACCAGATCTACTATACCATAGAGTATACATAGCACCACCACAATCAGGAAACCAATTACCTTACTGCTACATTACTTACTTTTCGACTCTTTCTCTTTACTCTATTATCATAGTGCACAGTGTAGACTAAGCGGATAATGTAGCTAGAGGGTTTTTCATGTTTCTTCTGCACTCGTATTCTACTGAGAATAAAAATGGAAATTATAATACGAGAATACGATAACTGAATGAATTCTAACCAGACTTACTACACTTGGTACCACAATCAGAAACCACTTTCCCCACTGTCACACTACTTACTACACGATTGCTTCTCTTTACTTTATTCTCATAGTGTACAGTGTAGAACAAGTGGAAAATGTATACACTCGCATTCTATTGAAAAAGAAAATAGAATTTTAATAGAGAATGAAAAATACGAGGATACGGTAAGTGAATGAATTCTAATCAGATCTACTATAAATAGTATCACAAACAGAGACAAATTACCCAACTGTTACAATACTTACTATACCAATCTTTCTCGTTATCCTATTACTTATTTGTATGATATAATAATTTACTATAATTTAAGTATTTTTTATCCAATAAAATTTTTTTCTAGAAATTATACATTACTATAAATAGTTCATATCATTTAATAATATTTAAAACCTTCAACGATTCATTATAAAAATATTATCAGATAAAAAAAAAATGGATAAAACTTATTCGATTTAATTAATTTATTTCAAGTTATTTTCCTTTCTCTATTTATATTTTTTTAGCTTTTGTTTTATTTTACTTGAATTAAAATTCAGATATTTATTTATAGGTAGGCGTTTGTTTCTTAAGGGGAGACTAATTCAAATTTCTATACATCTCCTGCATACTATACAATACAGCTATCTGAGAATAGTCCTAATCCATATGTACATACACATTATACCTACATGTGTGCAGCTACTGAAAATCATTTTTATATTTAGTTTTTATTATTTTACTTCATTTTTTTTTTTCCTTAAACACCATTCCTGAACGTCGTCATTATTATTATTATTTTTTATTATTATTGTTGTGTTGATATCTCATTAAAAATAATTGCAATATAATGGCTTCAAAATGAAGACGAAATAAAAATAAAAAGAAAAAAAAATGTTAAACAAAAACCAAAAACAATTTTTGTATTACGTTGTTATTATTGGTATTTGTATGTTCATATTCATTTTATTCGCTATACTTATCAGCTGTGTATGCATATTTTTAGTTTATTATATAGTCCTTGATAACTATAGAATATATTTCTAATATAAATATGTTGAAGGTCTAGGATAAGCTATGTACATGATGATGGATAATATGATTAACAATGTACTAAAAATAGAAATATAGAAAAACATTTTTCTTGACTTTAATTTTATGCTTTTGTTTTTATTATTCCTGGTTTTTTTAATTTTTACGTTTTATTTTACACAGACTTTACTCTTAAAATAATAATGAATTTTCATAAGTTATTCGCCTAAAAATCCTTACACTTGAAAATTCAACTTTATGAATATTTACATACATATACACTCATATTAATCCTGCCTACTATATGTGTAAATACTTACTCCTACATAAATGACAGACACAGACATTATAATTTAAAGTACTTTTTCAACAAGAAAACGAAAATAAATAACCAAAATATAGAGTCTATCTATACTTATAGCCAGATATATGTGATGATTGCATGTATACGTATGTACATACAGCTTTAGAACAACGAAAAACTTAATATAAATTAATGAAAAATAAGCGACTAAATGAAAATGAAAATAATAATAACGACGGTAATGAGACGTCTCTATGTGAAGCCTTAATAATGAAAATAATAATAAATTCATACATACATATGAGTATATGAACATATTTTAGTTGGTACTGTTCTGGTGTTAGTGTGTACCTACAAATCTATGACATTATTGCTTCATTATTTTCGCAAAAATACAAAACACAATAAAAGAAAAAAAAAATAAAACAGAACACCTAAAGAAAACTATTTCGAAAAAAATAATATATTTTTCTTTAAAAAAAAAAATGAAAACATACAACCGATAACAATAGTAATAATAATAATAATGATGACGGTAGCTATAATATGTGCGAGTATGCATAAGGAATCAAAAAGTGTTTATATATAGACCGCAATTATTATTTTTTCAAGTTTATATACCACCTACATCTAATACTGTAGAGTAGATACCTACACGTAAACATACAATTGGAAATACTGCATCTATAAATGTTCAATATAATGAGGGTATTCACTTCAAATCGTTATCCTATGCAACGTATAATTTTACAAACTCTTCGTAATTCTAGATGATGTGAAAGCACCACATAAAACTCTAATACAAATTCAATAATCTTTCCAAAATATAACCTCAAACTTCGTTTTCATAATTTCAGCTGGTAAAAAATGATAAAACTTCAAACTTTGTTTTACATAAAATTTATTTACGAGATTGATCTAAACGACTAAAAAGTCTCGTTCATTTACACGAAGCTCAGAGAAAAATGTTACGTATTCTTTTAAACATACGACCAATTACGCTATTCACACGGATTACGAGATTTATACTTGATTTGAAATGAATACCCTCAGCCTCAATATTTTCCTACTTTTGTGTATTCACATTTTGTATACATTCTCTCTTATATAGTTTGGGTACCTTAAGAAATTTTTATTGTTTTCCCATTTTTATTCATGTTTATTGTGCTTGTAGTACATGCAATTTTATTTTTATTTGCCTTTTTATTTGCGATTTTCGTAACAACAACAACACAAATAATAATTGCAAAACTAACTAAATCCACCACCGGAGTCAATGTTGTTGTTTTTTGTTGATTTTTATTTTCAATTTCCTTTGAATTTTTTCTTTATAATTTTCTTTTATATTCATTTTATTTTATATTTTATAATCTTTTGATTTTGATAAACAGAAAAAATAACGGAAGGAAAATTAATTCCAATATAAGAAGAGTACCTTCGAAAGGAGGAGGAAAATTTTTATTGTCTAAAAAAATATGAAATCGAAAAAAAAAAATTGAAATTTTCTATTCTTCGTTAAAAAAAAGTGAATAAAAGTAAAAGAAATTAAAAAAAAATAATAATAATAAAACGCACTAAAACTATGATTCATTTTAGATGAAAAAAAATATATATTAAGAAAGGATGTATAAATAAAAAATGACAAAAAAAATCTGAAGAACAAAATTCTATGTGGAGACATTTTTTGTTGTCGTCTACATTTTTTGTAACGTTCATCATCAATGGTTGTACATACGTGTATCGCACCATCTTTCACCAGAAAGTTTCACTAGAAAAGCAATCTCATTTCACAATTCTTTTCTTTAACAAAGAGAAAAAAAAAAAAGAAAATGGTGGTAGACTAAACATTTACCTAGCAATAGATTTACATAGAAAGTATTACCTAAGACAATGTATTATATTGGAACCTAAGCCTCTCCCTTACAATCGTACATAAATTAAAAAGTGTAAACATAAGAACAGTCAATGTAACAACAAAAAATACAGTAAAAAATATGAAAAAAGATGGAGACGGAGAAGAAAAACAAAAACAGTTTCCTGAATTTTTTTTGAATCGGAAAATTCTTAAATTACAAGTTTTTATTTATTTATTTTTTCGCTTTTTTTACTATTCTCTTCCCCACATCAAATCTTCCATATTTTCATTCATACCTTTAACAGAATTATTATACTTCATATTTATATTTAGTCAGGGATGCACAACAATGTCTATAGAGAGGTGAAGGAATGAACATTTCCTTCTTTTCTTCATCCACTATACTTCTTAATCATGTGTATGAATATTACAGATTTTATTTATATTTTATATTTTATTTTGATTCTACCTATACGGTACATAGGTGTAGGTACATATGTACATATATTTAGTAATACATATGTTTTTTTACATTTTATTCTTCAACTGTTCATAGCATATACGCAAACACTTCTTTCTATCTTTCTACACCAAAAATCAAGAATAATGATATTAAAAAAAATGAAAAACTATGAAGTTCAAATAGAAAAAGTACAATGGATATAGAGGCAAACATGTGAATAAAAAAGAACCAAAATAAAAAACAGAATAAAAACAAATATCCAAAAGAAAAACAGGACATGTGTCAAAGACATATACTGTCCTCTTACAATATAATATTTTGGTTTGAATACAATAAATGTAAGGTCATACACATGCATAAATACTCGAATCGTACATGTGGTACTTATGTATCCATACATGATAAATAAAATATAATAATAGATAAAGTATTTAGGAACAAATTTTACAAGGATATATGGGATTATTATATGTACATACGTGTATGATGATTCTACAGAAGTATACATACAAAAATGCAGAGTGCCCATATATACACCTTTATGTATGAATCTTCTATCTATTCTATGTATGTATATGTGCACATATACATATAGCCATTTAGGTTGCCCTATAGTAAATGCTGTGATATACATAATACGAATAAATAAAACATGAAAACATGATGATGACTACAGAAAAAAAAAATTCTTTAATATTCTGTTTTTTTATTTCTTAAAGAATACATACCTACTTTTTTTGTTTTCCAGAATATATTGCATATACACATTTCATGTAGTCGTATTCGTATGTATTCTATCGCACACACAAAAATATATACGATGACTTTAAGTTTTTTGTCAATGAAAATTTATTATAAGTAAGTAGAAGTGCGAGTGCTATAATTGAATTAAAGTTATTCGTTAAATGAAATTGGTAAATATTTTACATATGTGTAGTAGCAGTGTAATATTTGTCTAGACATATTTGATGATTAACTAAAATTATTTATACTAATGAATGACAATTGATATCACAAATATAATTCTCATGTTCTTGGCATCATTTTCATCTAAATTATAACCATTAAAATGTCCTATTTACTTTACAGTTTAAAAATCATTAAAGAGATCATTCTTTAAAAAATTCATTTTTTTTTTATTATTATTATTATTTCTTCCCAAGTTTCTTATTATTATTATTATTATTCTTCAATTAATCATAAGAAAATCAGTGAGACATAATAATTGTACACGTGTACGATAAACGAAATAAAAAATGATTGAAAATGAAATGTTTCAAATTGAAGAAATTACTTATGTAAGTAAGTTCTTCTAAAAATATCTCTTTACTTTTCTTTTAAAATTTTGTTTATCTTTCTAATAATATATTACATCTACCTAAGACAGAACGACATGTCCTAAAAGTCCTACATATTCGAAGGATAAATAATATAAAAAAATATAGATATTGAGATCGAAATATAATAATATTTTTTTTCAAGTTTTAATTTATTTCTTAATAAGGATAAGCTCGTGTATTAATTATAATCTGTGTCATATTATCTTTATATTAGAAAATTTATTTGAAAATTTATTCACCTGTACATAAATGTACGTATGTGTGTATGTACATACTCCCACTAATTTCAAATATAAGCAATTGTATAAATCTGCTAAAGATGTACAATAAATTTTTCATATGAATTATAAATCAAAGCAAAAGAAAAACTAAATAATACGAAAATGTATGAAATGATTGTAAAAAATATAGTCGTATAACATCAAATATATTTGTATGTACATATAAATAAAAAAAATTTACTAGAAAAAAGTAAATAAAAAAAAAACAACTGTAAGAAACCATAAAATTATTGTGTATTACATATACACATTATAACAAGAATATATCCGAAGAAAACACAAACACAACATAAAAATGAAATAATAAAAATACCTACAACAAGAAATCCTATACATGTAAAACAGTTGTAAAATTTAAAATTATTAAGAAAATAATAAATAAAAAAATAATTTCTTATAAATTTTAACATTAGAAAAAAAACATAAAATAATAATAAAATTTACAAGGATCTACATAAAGTATTTTACAAGTAAGTATGTAGAAAGATAGATAAATATACTTAGATAAAAATATATAAAAGATACACACAAAAAAAAGGAAATTCCCTATACTCATTTTCTTCTCTTATATGTATATTTTATGTTTTTCTCCTACATTTTGAAATACAAAAAACATTTTGTTAATATAAGTAAGTATATGTATATATATATATTTTTTTTTTTTTTGGAAAATTTATGTATCGATAAAATTATTTTGATCCCTTCCACATTATTATACTGAAAGAGCGCGGAAATAAAATACGTATGCATGTCATATACGTTATCTATACATTTTACTCATATTAGTATAAGAAAATTCCCGCATATCTGTGTACTTGTGAAAAGAAAAGGATACACACATTCCCAAACATTATCTCATCATACCCGGTACTTTTATAGATTGAAATGGTTCACAAATACCGGCCGCGAATCTCAATGGGAACGAATAATGACAGAATGAAAATCAAATATGATATCCGTTTTTATAGAACAAGAAATACCGATAAATGTTTTGAATTATATTTTTATTTGTAAACAAACATGATCATTGAACTCTTGAGAATATGAGATATAGAAGAAGTTCCGCATTTGGTGCTACTTACATTACAACTGTTAAAAGATTGGATTACGCCAAAATGAAAATAAAACATGTTTGTTTACTAAAATAAAATTCATTTTTTTATTTTCAAAATCCCTTTATGAGAGCGTTGGCTTTCATTGAAAAGACATTTTCTTATATGAATATTTATACGTGATTGCTTTAGTTTTTGAAAGAGAAAATTAGGCCTACCAGAGAAATTGATCTTCAATGAGAAAAATGCCTCTTAATCGTACCTGTTGGGTAATGTGAAAAGGATGTAATTTTTTTTGTGTAAAGAATTGAATTTATCGAAAATTGAAATTAAATTAATGTTTAAAATAGAAAAGTTTAGAATTGCACCCGGGAGCCTAAGAGGCTAAAACCGACACTGTATTGTACGTATATTTTTCACTTACACCTAATACAAGAAAATGGGAAAAAAATTTATTTGTATACCTATGCATATTCGTTATAGTTTTATATTCTTTAAATTTATTTCATTTCATTTTTTTATATACATATATATTTTTTTTTGTATTTTTGCATTCTCTAAAGGAATTTATAGAAAAAAAAAATGTGGTGGAAAATTTTCACTTTTACATTTTTGTCCTTTTTTCTCATTTCTTTTGGTTTATTTTCGATTATTATGTCTCATATAATTTTTATATATGAAAAAAAGTGTTCTACATACGTACATATATACTTATCACACATTTTTGTACACAAAACTGATTATTTATTGTATATACGAGTATTTATGTAGATTCATTCATAGATGTATTGTACATAAGTAATAGGAAGTGATGTACTATATATATGCGATATATAAGTCTATAAGGGTACTCACGGTTAGTTGTTCTTGATATTGAATCATTGTATTGTTGCACACAAGATATAAAAACAAAGGGCTATTTGCTAGTATCCCAGGATCCCAGTGTGTATTTCTGTTCAACAGAATTGAAATTTAGGCACTAGACAGAATTAAAGCAGCCAACCGAAATCTACTACAATCAGCATATCGTTTAGTACTTTAATAAAACAATGCTAACACAATAATGGCAAAACATGTAAGCAAAAAATCTTCTGTCCATCGCATTTGAACAATTTTGAAGTCACCGTCAAGAGCTGTAGCTCCATCGAAGCAGAAAAATATGAAAAAGTCGCAGGTTGTTTTTCAAACATTTTGCTCTAGTATACAAATTTTTAACATTGTATATTTTACATGACCAAATTACATCTTATCGTCAATACACTTCACATTTCCTTAGTTTTATATGGTTTTATTTAATTTATTATTTTTTTTTTATGAAACCTATACATATTTAAAAATGTATTTTGCTTGTATTTTTATTTGATCATTTATTCATCTAATTTTTTTTTTTTATTATTATTTTATTTCTATATTTCTTCATTGCATTTATCTTTTTAACCTATGTGGAATTAGTTTTATTTTCTAGACAATAATAAAATAACATAATATGTAGGAGGACGTATGGAAGTATATTTATGTATGTATATAAAATATAATTCAAAAGAAATGATGAAAATTATGGTAGAATAAAGTAAAATTATTTTATAGAAAAAAATATTAATGGCGAAGAAAGTACACAGAGTGCACATACATTGAATACATAATAATGTGTTTATGTACAAGTTTATGATATTAAATCCCTAAAGATATTATTTGTAGGTACATTATTATTATTATTATTATTATTATTATTATTATACTTTGTGCTCTAAATTGTATAATATACAGGAATATATTATACGCCTATGAATATAGGAAACACATACGTGTATATGTAATGTACGTACTTACATAGTATTTCTTAATATTTGAATGTAATTATATTTAAAGGAAGTTTCTGATTCTTTATGGCAGGATATATATATTTTTTTATAAGCATTTAAATATTCTTCGCCTCATATGTGCATACATAAAAAGTTTGTACAGTGTTGTATTATAACACGAATGGAATACATAATAAATTATACAGAAAACAAATATAAATTTTTCTTCATACAATATACTACATATTTACATTTTCGCATGAACCATGTCACCAATTTTTCAATAGGCAAATTTTCAAATAAGTATATTGCATACATTAGGTATGTGTTTGAGTGTGATGTGTCGATAAAAAAAAAGATGATATAAAATAAATAATAAAAAAAAATAAAAGCAAAAAAAAAAATAAATGACAGATTTTTCAAATTATGACAATGATGTGATGATATTTACCAATGTATCTACGAATGTGTACATGTGTCAACCATAAATTATAATATTATATTCGCATAACTTATGAAAAGATGTATGAATGTACATATACCTCTACACTACATACATATTCTCGTTATAAATGTTTGCTGCTCAAATATAAAAAAAAGAATGGTTAAAATTGCGCAAGCTTAGCTTAAGCTATCTATGCATTCTATTTACATTTTTATGAAAAAAAAATATTTATTATATTCATATACACGCATTGTATACTCTATAGATTATATTCTGCATAGATAAATTTATTTATTTCTTCAATAACAAAAAAAAAGAAAAAAAAGGGAAAAGAAAAAAACATTGACATCCTTAAGTAAAAAAAAAAAAAAAAATTTTTTTTCTTCAATCGATCGATATATACACAATATTATATTCAAGATAGAAAAAAAAATAATCAGGATCAAGTACACGTACATCTATGTACATCTACGTACATCTATATAAATTCATATGCATAATATACGTCTAAAATATAGTACAATTATATAGACAAGTATTAAAAGTATCAAAATAAAAATAAATAATAATAAATAATAATAAGAAGGAAAAAAATCAATCCATCTTCTTATACTCTTCTTTCTTATACAATTTTTTTTTTGTTTTATAACAGACACAAAAATAAGCAAAAAAAAAAAAATGGAAAGAAAATAAAAGAAAAACAATGAAAAATCGAAGAGGTGTATGATGGTGTACATTGTATCTATAGTAAAGTGTACGAGTCATAAATGTATGTGTAAAGATGTGATAGGATAAATAAAATCCTTACAGCCTATACGAACCGTGCATATAGTTGAAAATCTACAAAAAGAAAAGAAAAAAATATACGAGTATAAATCAGAAAAGTCATACCAAAAAGATGTATGTACTGATGAGAATACTCGAATATGTACATACGTAATGTGTGTAAAGCAATAACTCCTGAAGGAATGAAATCAAACTTTTCCCTTTCAATTCTACTACATATTCTCAAATCATAAAAAAAAAGAAATAACTGCACATACAACTAGAGAAAATAAAATGTTTTTTTAGAAAAAGATGAAAATCAAAATGATGTTGGTAATGATGACGATGATGCTTAGATGTTTTGTATAACATTTTTTTTTTTGTTCAATTTTAAAATACTCGTATATGTGAAAAATAAAAACTCCCTATTATAAGAAATAAAATAAGTTTTACACACACATAAGGACGAGACAAGTGTGTACACATCTAAGATAAAAAATTCATTAAATGTATTCGGGTGTGTGCACCACACATACTATATGATGAGTGTTAGATGTTTGATTATTATTATTATTATTGGAATTTGTTGAATTACGCTAGCTAAAATAATAACAATAAATGTATGTATAGATATCTACAACTACAACTACATGCGATTATATACAATTATATACAATATAATTTCTTGAAAACTTTATATTATATCCTTAAATTCTTACATATTTTATTTTCTGATATTTATTTTTAATTATACACGATATCATTATTTAAATATATGTGAAGAAAAGAATAATGATGGTGCGTACACATATCCTTTCTATATTATTATTTATTTTTTGAATGATGATAAAGAAAATCAATGATGAAAAGTTTTACAAAAATTATATTGTCTGGTTATATGTGTAATATTGTTTCATTTATTCATTTATTATACAAATAGTATACAATCCTGGAGTTATATAAAGCATGTATTTTTTTCATTTCATATCATTCTTTATTTTTCAAATACATAAATTGTAAAATAACAAGGAACACATAAACATTGTAATTTTATGATTAAGAAAATACAAAAACATAAATCATAACAATATTTCTATAAAAATCTATAATAAGAAGAAGGAGTCAAAATGATAATGAAAATTATTTTCTATAAAACAAATAAATAAAAAAAAAATAAAAAATGAGAAAAGAAAATTAAAAACAAAAACAAAAAAAACGGAAGAAAAAAAAATAAATTGTTTAAAGGTAAACAAAAATATCGGTATGAGTGTAAATATTATAAACTTGACATATTAATAATAACAATAACAATAATAATGATAAGAAGAAGAAGAAGAAGAGGAAAAGGTTTGAGATAAATATTCAAGTGTGTGCACATCACATATTTATATCTAAACTCATATGTGAATATGTAAAAAGTCCCCATTATTATATTTTGTTTACACAACAACGGAAAAAGAAAAGGATATGAAAACAAATATTTAAAATTTGTAGTAGTAGTAGTAAATGGCAGAAGTATTAGTGATAGTAGTGATACTACAACCTACAACTATACAACGATAAGAAAAAGAAGAGAAATTATTCTCACTATAGTTCACATCCATTCACCCATCCTTCATCTAATATACATATTAAATGTATGAGAATATGTGTATATAGACATGTAAAAGTTGTTTATTTAATACATATATCCATCCGGATGAATGTTATTCACATAAACAAACATGACAAATAAACAAGCAAGAAAAATAAAAAAAAAAATAAAATAAATAAACAAAAATATGAAAATATGAAATGAATGAAAATGTAACAAAACAAATAAATGAATAATATGCACACACACTCGTACATTTATGTACACATGTACATACATAAAATACAATAAAAAAAAGAAGGGATAAATTAAAAAAAATATACGACAAATACACCACATATACAGTACCCACCACCTTACTACAGACGAATATATGTATGTATGTACCTACTATGAATACAAGAAGAAAAATTATGAATAAGAAAAATCCTTGAAAACGAAAGAAAACGTAATGATTAATTGCAAACAAATATCTTTATGACAGCTGGCAATATTTTTTTTTTCTTGTTATCCAATTCTTTTACTTTATACGTTTTCTTTTTTCGTACAGACACATGTACACCATCTTCTTTTCTTTTTTTTTATTTATTCGGAATATTATGTCTATACAAATTTTAACTATAAATTATGTATTTATATTTTTATGTATATAGGAAACATATAAGGTTGAATTAAATAATAAAAAAAAATGTACAATATACTCGTATATGCATACGTGTATATATGTACATACAATATGCATGTATATAGTGTAAATAAGAAATATTTAAAGGATATAAAAATAATAATAATAAGATGAAGAAATATATAAGTACATATATTTCATAATGTATAGACGTATGGAATAAAAGGATATTCTCCCATTACATCTACCATATGCATATATGTATGTATATATCGTAACTCCTATAATAATAATAGGTGCGGGAAATGATAAAATATACAACAACAACAACAAAATCCAACAGACAAACAGGAACAGAATAAAACCAAATTATTGAAATATATTTCAATACAAAAGGATTTACTATAAATGTTTGTATGTACATGCATATCGTATACTATTATGTACGTTTGTATATAATATGTAAATGCGGAAATATTCTCACACCTCATGCATGTATGTGAGTTTTTATGATAATAGAAGAAAAAAAATATTTATAAGGATTTTCATTTATAGTAGTAGATTTTCTTCACTTATTAATAACATACACACAATTATATACGTACTGAAGAACACATACATACATAGATATATACAAATCATATATTATATACATTCGTAATATTATTGGTAAATAATTTCCTGCAGAGAATCAAATCAAGTATAAATGAAAAATTACTTATCTATACGTTTACGTTAAAATACTCGTATATATGTATAAGTTTGTACACTTTTTATACAATAATTAGTAAGTAAAACAGTATGAAAATCTATATAAACCCAAAAAGGTTGTATGAGTAAATTACGGAAAATGTGTGTACATACAAATATGTACATATGAATAACATATCTTTGTATAAATAATAATAAATAAAAAATAAAGGATAATTACTTATATATTATAAAGAAAAATTATGACTAAAGAGTTATCAAAATACCTATAAGAATTTTATAAGTTTTATCTGTTGGACGATCATATATCATATCATATCATATAAATGTGTGTGTGAATTTTATTACTAAAACAAAAAATTATTTTATTACATTATATACCATATATCCTAAAAAAAATATTTTTGAAAAAAAATTACTATACATTTCATATATCCTTTTTCCTTCATTTCTTTATCTTCTTTGTTTTAATTCCGCATTGATTTTCTGCTTTGTTTTTATTACATGAAATATTTATCCCAAGGTTAAACATATATAAGGATCCATTCACATCTCCACATTCTAGCATAATTTACGTTCCGTGTAAATATATATATGTATGTATGTATTTATAATGCGAATATTTATTTTTATAGGAAAATTTATATAACAAAATAAGTATATTAGCAATCAAAAATGTTAAAAGTACAACAACAGTATAGAGATACTGAAACGGAAAAAATAAAAAAAAAATTTATTTTTGCTAAAATGCCTACCAGGATTGTATACAAAAAATAAAAGATTATAAAAGGATATGTACATACATATACATATGTAAATGTGATTAAGTATATATAAAAGTATATCTATACATACGATTATAAATGTAAGAGTGTATGTGTGTACATTAGGCAAAGATAAGAGAACATTTAAGATAAAAAATATATATTTATATTTTTAGAATGAAAAAAAAAATTGCAATGGAATATGTAAGTATATGGATGAATGAATATGTAAGTATATGAATATACAAAATTACCTTAAGGATAATTTTTGGTATTTTTTTTTTTTTTTCTATCAAAGATTTTAATCATAAAGTAAATTTAAAACGCAAACAAAATTATATAAACATAGAATACTCTTGTTTTTTTACTAACTAGAATTATAAAATATGAATCGGGTTGTATGTGTATAGAATAGATGATATTTTTAATATGAATTAAATGATGTTCATTTCATTTTATGATGAAAATTATATTTTTTGCTTTAAGTAAAAAAAAAAAATTAAAAAATTTTGTTTGTAAAAAAAATATGAAATGAAAAATATCAACAACAAAAAAAATATGAAAATTGTTTACATCATCTTGTACTGCTTTGTGTATTTAATATATGAAAAATAATATTAACATTTATGTACATATTACAATTATGTATCTCCAAAGATATGATAGATATTTCTGTCAAACATACATACAGAAACGCAATAATATAAATTCTACTATAAAATTCATGATTAATACTAAAAATTAAATCGTTTACAAACTTAGAAAATTTTATAAAGTTTAAAATAAATACACAAGTTTTGTTTTTTCTTGTTATACGACTACGTAGAAAATATCCTAAGGCTTTTATTAAATTTATAGAACCTAACATCGAAATATTTAAATCCTCATCAGTGTACATACGAATATAGTCTTAAATGAATGTTTTAAATTGAATTGTTTAGAAGGAAGATTAGTAATGTAAGTATTAGCATACTTAATACACTTTAATTATATGCCTTAACTATTTAAGTACACTGATAAAAAAAACTACTTATAATTATACCACCGAATACACTTCTATTCCATTCATATAATTTAAGAATTATTTTCTAGATTATAAATGTGCTCGTGTATTACGTACAAAAGATACTCGTATCGCAAATTTTATCTAATTTTCAAGAAAATATTTTTCGAAAATGTTAACGAGTGTATGTAGTAGCGCCATCGTATGTGAAAAGTTAATAACTGAATGAAATTTTCTTATCATCCAAACATAAACTACACATAAAATACACAAACTATATTCATTATGTGCTCATATAAAAACGAATAGATAAATTCAGAAGTAAACATTAGAAATAAAAAATAACAGAAAAACATTTTATAAATCAGTTATAAAAATTATGAAATTATTAAATTACGAAACTTTTAAAAATTTTCTTAATAAAAAATAACACAATTATTCATATTACATAATTTAAAAAGATTTCAATCTTTTTTCATATCCAAAATCTTTTATTATTTTTTTTTTATTATTATGATTTAAATATTACAATTCGATAATGTCCTTCGAAATGTAACCTTATTCCCCATCGAAGAATATATTTATTATCCATATAACCTTATTCTTTGTTGGCATTTAATTTTTTGTTTCATTCATCACACGATTTTTTATTACATATACATATTTAAAATCTAGGACAATAATTTTATTTAACTTTACTACCACCACCACCACCACAACCACCACCACCAGTTTTACAAAATAAAAACATTGTGTAAACAAAGTACAAATTATTAATATTATTACTACATATGTTTTATGTTCTCTTATACTCTTACACACTTTCTTACTCCACTCCCCAATCCCCGTCTCCATTACTCTCATTTCTTATTCTATTTTTTACATAAATTTTGTATTCTTCTTGTGTAAAAATTCTAGGAATACAAATTTTCATTTTAGTTATATTTTTATTTTTTTTTACATTTTTCTTATAAGTTTTTTGGGTTTTTTTTTCATTAATTTTCTCTTTACAATGTGTATTTTATAAAATTCAAAAAGATAATAAAACAATTTTAAAAGAAAATTTTATATAAAAAACTTTTTCTAAACTAAACACCATATTCGATACACGTACATTCATACATACACATATACAGGCACAATCTGTGAATGTTAGATTTCTGTGTGTTTTTCTTCTTTATCTTCTTCTTCTTCTTCTTCTTCTTATACTACTACGCCAGACTATAACAGCTATTACTACTACTGTACTGCTACTGATACATTCCATATACAGCACCCACCCATTATGTATTTTTCTAACAAATACCATAATATATAAACTATTCATTCATCTACAAGATTTATAAAGTTTTTACATTACAACATCTAGTATTTGGTAAATGCATTTTATTGTTGTTGTACAGCTTATAAGCATAACAGCATAACCAAACCAAACCAACTATCAATACAGTAAGAATATTATATATGTATTATATATGAGTAATAAGAGTGAAACATAGAGTACTATAGAAAGATTGAAATGAACGAAAACTTTTCACCATTTCAAATCGTCTTTTTGTTATTTAACTATAACAAAAGTTTAAACAATATTCAATTAGACAAACAAGAAACCAAAATAAAAAGAAAGGAAAAAGAAAATATCAAAAAATTTCTTATAATATTTTTTAATTGTTAACTTATTCTTTTTTAATTTTTTTTTCATATTTTCATATAAAATTTTCTTTAATTTTTGCTTTTTTTAGTAATTTTTTTTTTTTTTTTTTTTTTGAACATAAAACTAACAAACTGAATTGCACATTTGCACACACATAATCCTGTACACAGTCAATCATATTATATAACATCTTCACACAATCATAAGTACGTACAATCATTATTGCAGTCATATGACAGAAATTTTATTTACAAAAGAAAAAAACAAAGAAAACAAAAAAGGAAACTAAAATTCATAATAAAATATGAAAAGGAACCTCAATAAAGAAGAAAAGTTTTGTTATATCGTAAGAAGGATCTTAAAAATATTTTTATCCATGAACCAATTTTTATATATTACACACATTCACAGACTCCTTAAATTGTTTTATTTTTTTTTATTGATCAGTAAATGGAATTAAAAACACACAACTCAAAAAGTATAAAAAGTGTTAAAAAGAAAAATGCAAACAAATACGAATTTGTCCATACACAAACGTAGTTAGTATAGATAAGATAAAAATGAGAAGAATAATAGGATAACAAAAACAATTATACATTTTATATTATATGTATTATTGTAGTACATATTATGATAAAAGGATATTACATGACGTACATATATACAGAACAATTTACGATGACAATAATTGAAATGATAAAAAATTATGACAAGAAAATACTTAAATTTATCAAATGTCAGTATACTTATACATAATGTATACACACTCGAATTAATCTGTGTTGTTGAAACGTGATTGAAACTATCGTACAACATTACAATATTGAAGGTCTCATTAATGTCACCGTAAATGTCAAAAATAAATGCGAGTTAGTTGTTGCGTAATTATGAAGAGAGATAAGTTTTTCAAACCAAAAAAAAAAAAAAAAGTTTTGTAAATTCTGGAAAAATTGTTTAAGTTAAAAATGTTATCAAAGATTTTCTTTGTCCTCTTTTTTTTTGTAATCTTCGATTGATTTCATAACAGAGAATTTTCAATGCAACTATGTTAAAATATGTAAAATCCTTGCAAACATTTATATAATTGTGTCTGGCATACAGAGACAGGATATGATGGTGTACTTGTATACCAGTATTCATGCATATGATATGACGATATTCAAACAACCTTAAGAAGATTATGCACTATCATTAGAAAAGTTTGACATCAATTAAACTTTTAGTTTCACAAAAAAAAAAGGAATTTTACATTTTTCAAAAACAACAACAAAAACAGTGGGGAACATGGTGCCATAGTGATTCTATCAACATTTAAATGCATTATGTATCTAATGTGCGACATTAAAAAGTGCAACAAGAAATTCATTGAATCGATATTTTGGTATCCTTATTTTCTTCGTAATGTCGTCTTGCAAAAAAAAAAATATTCTTCAAGAAAAAATATGTAATTGTCCTTGTATTTTTTTTTTTTTGTGTTATAAAATTTACAAAAATATCACATTTATATCCTCTCAAATGTAGCAGCGCCTTCATTGTGATCGTTAGATATTATTTTTTGAGAAAAAAGAATTGTTTCTTAACTTTTCTTGCACGTAATTTGAAAAGTAAGCAGTTGCAAAAAAAAGGACATATTCTAATATTTTTTTTCATTCATTTTTTTAATCAGTTTTTGTTTGATTTTTAACAATCCTAATGCGGTATTACTATGTCGTACATACCTTGTCGTTTTTATGTGCATCCCTTAACGACATTGTATGCATATTTAAAAAAAAATTGTTTTTTTTGTCTCTTCAATAAAATGAGAAATACCCGCACATTTCATTTTATTTAAAGTACATATAGTAGAGAAAAGAAATTTGAAAAGGACAAAAAGAAAAACGCAGAAAAAAAATCTAAGAAAATGCGAAACAACTTAAGGTAATCATATAAAATACATTACTCGTTTTTCCAAGAAAAAATAAGAAAAAAATGTTTTTATACAATATTTTTACATATATGAGCAGCAATATGGTAAAGTAAAATTAAAGTAAAGTGTAGAAAAATTAATACAATCAGAACAGATTTTATCCTTTATTGTGAAAAACATAGACGTATCTTTTACATATATTTTGTTAAAAGAAATGTTTAAAAAAATAAAAGAAAAATGTGTAAAGTGTGCAAAATAATAAAAGATGCATACATAATATCCTCAAGGGATATTACTACACAAAACTACACATAACTGCTTAAAAGTAAGTTTTGATTTCTTTTTGTTTTCATTCACATGAGCACATTATAAGAAGTATGTACATAAAGTAAAAAAGGACTACAATGTACATACAGTTATTAATATGTATAATGTGCACGATAGGTACGTGTACGTGTATTCAAAATTATAAAAAAAAGTGCATATTAAAAACGGGTAGACTAAATAATGTACGTACTTATCTCTAAAGGTGTATACATATACATATATCTGCATGCATGTATGTAAATAACAAGCAAGATATTATCACTTATAAAAGATAAAGATCCTACTGGAAAATAAAATTAAAAAAATAAAAAGATTAAAATGAAAAGAAAAATCAACTTCTTTTATTTATTTTTTCTATTTTTTTTTTTTTTTATATAAATACAAGTAGGAGACATAAAAATAAAATTAAAAAATATATAAATTACAAACGAAAGTTCTTATATTTAACTTGACAAAAAATAATAAAATGAAAATGAGAAAAAATAAAATAAAACAATTCATTGCAGACAAAATGTAAATGTACAGTGAAAGTTCATAATATATAAAAACTCATTCTAGATAGACAAAAGAAAAGTTATTGTATATATAACAACATAAAACTATCTCTATAATCTCTACAACTATACTTATCGTATGATATAATGTCACTTATGCATACACGACAAAAAACTACAAAAAAAAAGGATATATTGCAATGTATGCATACGTATATAGAGCATTCTTGTGCATATATACTTATATGTATGTACTTTTAATTTACAAACATTTGTAAAACGCATAAAGAAATTATTAACTTTCTTATGTATACTTTTACATATATATATAAAAGTGGATGAATGTTCTTATACTTAAATGCTAGTACGTGTAATTTTAGTTTTGTTGACTACATATATATTTCTACTTTTGCTTACATTTCTCATATAGCATTATATATGTATATAACTTTTTATTTAAGTTTCTGGTGTGTATATTTTTGATATTCTTTTTGCATGTCGTTAATATTATCTTGTTCATTTCTTATAATTCTTATTTCATTTTTTCAAATATTTTATTTTATTGTTTTTGTACACATCATGTGTATACCTACTCGTATTTTTATTCTTTAGAAAAAGTTGAATTTCTCTCTTAGTAGAATGCGAATATTATACATGACAATAGACGGAAAATCAACAAACAACATTTTATACATGCTCCTCTACTCTACACATACTCTTCTGCAGTAGAGATCATTGGATTAGTACAGTACCAATAGTATACGCTTCACTAGTACGAGTAGTATTTCACATAATTCATTTCTATACTAGTATTTTAATTGTTAAGAAAAAGTTGATTTTCTCCTTTATTAGAATGCGATTATTGAACAAAACAAAACACGGAAAATCAAACTAGCAACATTATATACTTCCTCCTCTACTCTATACTTACTTTAGAGCGATTGAGATTATCGACTATTACCACAGTACCAATAGTATACGCTACAATATATTTATACGGAAACATATCTTTTCAATATGCAATAAAAAATTGAAAGAGAAAGTATTTTTAAGTGTATCTACATATGAATGATGTATTCTCAAAACATTGATATGTAAGAAAACTCTATTAACCTAGAAACCACAAATCTAACTCATACATACATATATTCTTTTACTTAAGTATATTATCTTTAAATGACGTGTTTGTATGAATGTATGCAGTGTATTCTTTTAATAATAATAATGTCAGTTTTAAATTAAAAGTAAAACTTTAGATATACACATACCACAGATCACACATCACATTTATGTATTGTAGACTGTACGGCACTGTACGTACATAAAGCCAATGTATGGACAATGCATATAGAATGATATAAATATTAATTTAGTAGTACTCGTATTTTGGTGTAAATGACATCAAATTAATTTTCTATTATACACATACACATGCACAATACATACATATTTGTGTTAAAATATGAATTGGGTCACATTACTTTTTTTGCTTCTAATACTTATATAATGATATATTAATATACAAAATGTACGAGATAATACGAGTATATGAGCATTTTATAAATATCCTTTGTCTAAATATTTTAATAGATAGTGTATAAGACAAAATACAAACTATTTATACTCGTTGTATATTTTACTTGTATATATGAAAAATATTAACCTTATACACCATTTATATACTTACTTACATACTTATATATTACATATAGTAAATGGGTTAAATGTATGTACATACATATACAGATTCTTAATATTAAATACTTTTAATTATAAGAATATTATATATCTACGTATCAGTAAGTAAGTAAGTATATCTTAAATACACAGCAGGACATTATAATATGTACATACTCACATGAGTCGATATACATACATATATCATATTATATCCATATTACCACTCCATACATACATCTTATTGAATATTATTAGGACATTACTATAAATTTTATGTACACACATGTGTATATACATATATGCACATTCAAGGAAATATTGTGATATTATACTTGTAAAACGAAATAAATTTCATAAATGTATGAGTATTCAGGAAGATAATTGAGCTCTTTTACTCGTATATAGAGAAATAATTATGATTTAATGTTAAATATTTTAGAAAAAAATACATATAGAAAACAATATTTATAATAATAATATTAATAATTTTCATGAACGAAATATAAAAATAATTGATAATTATAATAATCATTAACTTATAGAGCAATAGAGAATACTCCTATTACATAGTTTATAAAGAAAATAAAATTAATGAGGATTATAAAATATTCAACTATGCTATATTGGGTATTTAAATCCTTTCAAAAAATCTACATTAATATAAAATATAATAATATGAAGAAGATGAAAATAAAAGCCAAGAAATAAAGGAAGGAAAATATGTAAAAACGAAAAGATATATTTAATAATATAAATGTAATACATTAACTTATTTTATGTACTACATACTTACATATATCCTTGATATGTAGTATATACATAATGTATATGAATGTAATAATGTACATAATATAAATTGAAACATATATACATTTTTGTGTACACATACATATGTATTATATTATGTACATAAATGTAATGTAATTTATATTGTATGTATATATAAATGAAAATATTAGGTCAAGGATTATTTACATTTTTAATGTTAGTTATTTTATACTTGTATGTGAATTTTTTTTTTTTTTTCTAATTTCAACTGAAAATTACTGGTATATGTTCTGATAAATATATGAGTATACCGCACACATGTATAGGGTTTACCAACATAAGCGAATCAGTACTTTGAAAATGAAACACAATGATAACTAACATGTGATATTCATGTGCTTTGTTCATTATTTTGAAAGAACAATCAACTACATTACGTTCTGAAAATAATATTTTTTGAAAGTTCTTTTTGATTTCGTCTGCCTGAATGCTAGAAATGATTGATTTTTTTTTCTCAAAATCTGGATCGACTTCTAACTGTTTAGCGAAAGTTTGAAGCAAATCATGATGAGTTGGATTTAATTCTAGAGTCATAATTGAACTTTGTAAGCCTCCAATGAAAGATTACGATACGAAATTTTCCATAAGTTTGTCGTAATGAAAGCAAACGTAAAGCAAATCGAATATGAATTTTGATAATAATAATTCTACTAATTTCTACTTGCAGTTGAATCGTGTAACTTTTCATAATCACTTGTCATACAATACTGAGCACAACAATCAAAGTTTGAGATTGACTTTTTGATTAGTTTTGTCATCGTTGAAAGTTCCGACATTCCTATGGGTGGACCCTATATTATGGTAACAATAATAATAATTATTATTATTATTATGTAGCATACTGCATACATCATAGTAATATGTGAAGTGAAATTAATATCTAACAATATGTGCATACATCATACACAAAGATACACAGAATAACATATATACTTATGTATGTACATACGATGTACGAATTAAATTTTATATAAATTTTTTAAATTTTTGTAATTTATTAGGATATTATATGTTGTAGAAATTATCATTCTTTGTAAAAGGAAAATATGATTTCATTTTGATTTTTTTCACAAAATATGTACATATAATATAAAATGTAATGTGGTGTTTTGTTTTTTCTAGTAAAAATATATGAAAAAAATTTATATATGTACTACGTATGAAACGTTTATTTTCCTTTTGTTCAAACAAAAATATCAAAATATATACGTAAATTTACAAAACCATCATGCAAGGACATATAATATACATAGATACAATACGAGTATGTAGTAATAAATTTACAAGACGTATGTATGTACATAAAAGCAGAGTTGGTTTTAGTTTCTTGGGCATCCGGTGCACTTCTGAAATATTCGCCCTCTATTTTGAAGCTTTACTATTTTTAATTTTAATTTAAATTTTGAGCTGCACTGTAGTTGCCGTGTACGTAGAAGAAGAATAGATTGAAACAAGATCCATGTGAACGAGAAAAACTCATAAATGTTTTGACCTATAAACAAACAACATCTGTAAACAAACATGATCATTGAACTCTTGACTATTTGAGATGTAGAAAGAGAAGTATATCATTTTATATTTATTGACTATAAGTCAATTGTAAATTGTTTCATAAATATTTTTCTTAAGTGAAAATTTTAAGAGAAAATGTTCGCAGAGAATACTTTTTAATCTGTGATTTGTAAAATTATTTCTCTAAAAGCGGATATGTGACTTTCATTACGTCCTTATTTGCGCCGCCGAGATTTGACGCCCAGTTTTAGTAAACCATTTCAACCTATAACAGAATTAGCAACCGGGTATGCATGAAACCTTGTATATACCGCATATAAATTCTGAAATACACAATATTGTATATTATATTGACATTTGATGTAATAACATACCCATACATCATTTAAGTATATGTATACATACATAAAATGTACATTTTGTGGTACACATATTGTAGATACACAGTGATATTATTGTATATATAGCTGTATTACTATTCATTTATTATAAAAATAATATATGCACATATGTACATACGAGTATAAACAAAAATACTGCTTATGTATGTATACTCAAATATCGTACTATATAGTAATATTCATTGTTCAAAAAATGTATGTAAATATATTTAAAAGTAAATTTAAAATGAAAAAAATAAAGAAATCCTACTGGATATGTATAACATCTACAAAACATATAGATATTTTATTTGTACATTTCATACATACAGTGAATATAATTTTCATTTACTATATGAATTGTATGAACTTTTTATGTACATACAAGTAAACACATTTATGCATATGCACATAAAATACAAACATACATACATACATATACTCGTCCTTAAATTATTATATACGATAATTCCGCTGTAATATTTACAATTCTTTTTTCTTTCTTTTCAATTCAATATGTGTACATATAAATATATATATACATATATGTGGATGCATATTTGTGTATTATGTGTTTATATGTTTATATATGGTAAACATACATAAATGTATATTCACACATACATATGCAATATTATTCATTTTTTTTTTCATTTTACAGGTCAAGGATTTTTAATGTTTACCCAATCATATATAAATGTACTTACACATATGTATATATTATGTACACATGTGTATATTTTTATGTAACAAATAAATATATACCTACATGTAAATATACGTATGTAGATAATTATTTACCAACAAAATATTGTATTTTTATGCATATATATACGATGAAAATTTATGCATATACGTTTGAAAGGACACACTACACAGGAACATACCAATAAAACAACAAACAAAAATAAAACAAAAGAAAATATAAATAAAACAAAAATAAAACACAACGAAGAAAAAATCAAAATTTATCTATGCATTGTATATGTACATACATTAGATAGATACATACAAATATGTATGTATATACATATATTTACGATGTAATATGAATATTTTAAAAATATCCTTGTATGATTTTTTATCCTTTGCTTATTTTCGATTCTTTTTCATATTATTTTCAATTTTTCTATCTGTTGTTTTTTCTTTTTATGTTTTTTTTCTGTGTTTGTTTTTTCTCTTATTTTTTCCTTGTTTTATATATTTCCAATTTGCTATTTGAAAAAAATAAAAAAAATATATATACAATTTTTTACAATAAAAATTGTAATCCTTAAATAATGTATACAACAGGAAACATATTCATTTTTTTTTCTATATATTTTTTCATTTTATTATTTGAACTCAATCACAAACAAAAATTGTTTTTTTTTTGTTTGATTGTTTACATTAAATCTCATCTGTTCATCAAAAATGTTTTTTAACATTTTTAACATTTATTTTTACTATTATTCAGTTTTCTTTTTTTTTTACTTGCGCAACTTTTTTATAAATAGATCCTAGTAAAAACTATCCTATGTATTTTATGTATTTCCTATTACACAACAACAACAAAATTTCGTATTTTGAAAATGAAAAAAAAAATTGCCTTTTGCATTACATTAGGATACTTGACAGCACAAATAAATACCGAATTGTTTAACATTTTCACATGTCATATTATGTAAAATGAATTTTGTTTTTTAATTTTTCTAATCAAAAATGAAATGTTTTTTTTTACTTTTTTTGTACTTTTTGTGATTCCATTTGATTCGATTTTTTATTTTGTTTTATTCATTGTTAGTTCTTTGTTTTTTTTTTCTATATATTTTGTACCTTATAATTTCTTGTTTTTTTTTTTGTTTTATTTTAATTCACTTTGTTTTTTTCTCGTGTTGCTTTTATTTTGTTTTTCATTTTTATTTTCATTTCTAAACAAAATTCATTTATTTTTTTATTTGTTTTGTTTCAACTTTGTTTTTGTATATTTATTAGCATTTTCAATTTCATTTTATTTCACATTTCATTGTTTTTCTTTGTTTGTGTGTGTGTGTGTGTGTGTTTTATTTTTCATTTCTATTTTTCTGTCTTCATTTCTTTCAATTTAAATTTTAATTGCTAATTTCTTTCTTTTTATTTTTTATTTTTATTTTTTTTCAGTATTTAGTTGTATTATTTTTTTTTTATTCGTACTCGTATACTTTTCATTTAATTTTCTAAATTTATCGTGTACATAAACGTGTGCATTTTCACTGTACATACATATATATTCATGTACAACTTTATGTACATATACTCGACTAACTATTCATACGTACATAATTACAATCATATCCTAAGTACATACACGAGGATATGCATAATAAAATGCATATCTACATGTTTTACATTACATTCATATGCAAATATACGCGTTTCATTTAATTTTATGTTTTTTATTCGTTTTTTGTTAATTTCATTTTTTATTTTTATTTTTTCATTATGTAAAGAGGATAATTTCATTCAGAATAATGTACTTTAGGTTAGAAACGTGCTACAAGCACTTATATATACATATTTGCAATATGCATATACACAGTAGTAGAAACGTATACCGACTATGCATTATATACTACACTACTCTGCATACCATACTTCATGTAAATACGAGTACACGAGAATTGTATAATGCAGAAAATTTAATTCTAAATTAAATTGTTAAATAGAATGTACATACGTACATACACGAGAGGATATTCATATCATGTGAATGTGTATGTATACTTGCACCTGTGTGTATATAATGTATTTATTTCTTTTTTATTTTTTTTTTTTTCAAATGTTTAATTTTTTTTTTATTTTTTTCAGTTATTTTAATTTCGAAAAATTTTTTTTAATTCATTTTCATTTATATTACATATAGTATAGTAGCGGTGGTAATTAACATACATATATTTAAAGGATAAATATTGCAGAAATAAATATGTACATATACTCGTTAGAAAAAAAAAAGAGAACCTAAATAAATAAATTGTTATACAATCATTTTGTCCTTGTAACAAAAAATAAAAGAAAAAATTAAAACAAAACAAAAATGAATTTGTTATGAAAAATAAATAAAATAAAATTATAGAGAAGAAGAAGGACGTAAAACGTTTTTAATTTTCTCTAAATATATGTGTGTTTTTGGTTTTTTTGAGTTCTTTTTTATTTTTACCTTATTCTTTTTAATATAAAATGTAAAAATATTATAAAATGTTCACGTACATTACACATATAAGTGTACATCAGAATTTTAATTGAGTTATAGAAAATTATAATTTAGGTTAAAATGTTTTTTTATATAGAAGAAAAAAATATAATTCAATTTTGAACAGCAGCAACAACAACAAATAATAATTTTCTTAGATTTTTACATTTTATTAATTTTGTGTTGTTTTTTTTTTTAAATCTTGTTTACCTTTTCATTTTTAGTTTAATTTTTTTTTCTCAAACTCTCTGAACGAGTACAAGTGTGTATATATGCACACTTCACTCCATTCCAGTTAACACAAAATTTTATATTATAAGTATCTATTTTATTTAAAAAAAAAATAATCTACAATTTTATATTCCACATTTAATTAAATTTCAATTTCGAATTTCGAAAAATTCTAAATGAGATTCAATAAAGAATTTCAATACTATTTCTGTATGTGCTTGTAAATTTTATGTAGGTTATGGTTGATTGAAAATGAAATGAAAACAAGTGAATTTAGCTACAACTACGAGTATATTACTTCAATGGTAAATAGATAATAATTTTTAAGGTCAGATTAAAGTTTTGTTTGAGGTCAAACTATTCAACATTTAACATTATAGAATGAATGATGACAGAGTGAAGGAGAAAATAATAAAAATAGACTCAAGTAAAAAGCGACCAACGGGTAGACTAAGAACAAGATGGGAAGACGCAGTTAACACAACGATGTGGAGATAATCCTAGATACAAAGAACTGAAGAAGCAGGGCAGAGAAAATAGGACACAGTAATAGTTACATTTTGTTTCCATTGATTACGCCTCTCTCCTGTTCTTCCTTCTACATTTGTTGTTTTCATTTATTTTTGATCTTGCTAAAAGATTTTGTAGTTTATGGAAAAAGAAAAAAGCAACAAAACACTTGTATGTCTGTCCATAATAATTTACGAAATTACATAAATTACTACTTCAAAACAAGAATATATTATAGTACTCGAATATGCATACCTAAGTATGTGTACGCGCCATTGTACAAAATTACCTCGTGTAAAACGTTTAAATTATTTTAAAAATGAAGAAAAAATATTTTTTTGAACTTTTTTAAAATTATAATTAAATAATACATGAATATTTAATACTGTACACTCTACACTGGTATACTTTTTCAGAGATTTCAGACATTTAAAGTTTCCAAGAAATATTGGAAAAAGTTTTTTTTTTTTTGCTTTCTAAACAAAATGTTGTGTGAGCGATGGTGAGGTAATGAAAATTCGTGTAATAACGTTAATCATTAATAAAATCGTTTAAAAAGACAGACATAACACCTGAACTTTTCAATAGATCATAACATTTACAATTTCTGACATGGATTGTATAGTATAGAGTGTTATATGAAGTGTATTTATGATTTATGAATAATAAAAATTTGATTTAATAAAAAAGAAAAATATATATTGACTTTTGATACTACAATGTATAATTTAGAAAATCAATCGTGTATACGAGAAGTATCCTTGAAGAAAACTGTGTCTGTATTTCATGTTAGATTTTATTTGAAATTTATGATTTTTTAAGAATATTTTGATCAATTTTCTACAAGAGATGTATTGTGTTGAAGAAAGATGATTGACTGTATTGTGTGGTACTGGTCTGATCTGTCTCAGATTATGTATCTATTCTCATTACAATCTACTCTAATAGAATCCAGCTTAGGTTCAGTAAAGTATATTGTTTCAATTCAGAGTAGATTGTCCTATATTGGGAATAAACAAGTTCTCAATATAACTTACCAGGATGAGATTAGATACAGAATCAAATGTCGATCTCAGCCTGATGAAATCTACGTTGGAAGATGTACTAAGCAACTTACAACGAAATCTAAGCTGTATTGTAAATGTAACTTTAATCTTTTCTCTCTCTTTTTTCTATCTCTCTGCAAGATTATTCGTGATTTAATTTCATTTTATCAATTCGTTTCATTGGTGTTGTCTTGGGTTGATGTTAACAATTTCGACTATAATCAACATATGATCAATTAAATATCCTTTTCCCTATGGCCTATGTGAAATTTTATACATCAATTAATTTTGGTTTCATTTAAAAAATAAAAAAGGAACTTACTCAAGAAATACTGCAAAATCCTTTTCCTAACATCGTTAAATAACATACATTCAATGAAAAATAACAAAAGAAAAATTTGCATTCATATACATAAGAGATACACATATAATACAGATACAAAGTGTATTAAAAAATAACATGAAATTCGAAATGAAAACAAATTTTTTTATTTTTAACATAAAAGTTATACAAGAAACTTTTCGTAAATTTTATCCTTTAAACAAAAACAATAAATAAATAAATAAAAGTAAAAAAAAAAGTACACATACAGCAAACTATACATATATGAATTCATTCACAAGAGAAGCAAACTGCATTTTAACTTTAGCTTAATTTAATTTTATTTTATTTTCTTTTATCCTTTTTTTTTTGGTTTTTAGAGAAAACAAATAAACTGGAAAAATTTTTGCGAAATGAAAAACTACGAGTATGTGTAGGAATGTATACTAGAGTGTTCATATTTGTATGGATAAATCCAAACAGAGCAGCACATGTTTATCTACGAGTATTTTCTGTTTTCTCATATTTTATTTTTGTATTTTCTTTTAAAAAAATCTCTCTATCAAATAATTACAGCCACTATATTCGAGATTATAAATGAATGGTTTGGTAAAATTTTACTACAAAACTTATATGTATGATACATACCATTCAAAAGAAAATTTTATAGAAGAAAATTATACAGATTCTTGTGTACACCACACCACGTATTACTATCGCACCTCACCCCACCAAGTTAAAGTAAAAACAAATTTCAGACTACACTGCATTCTAGTGCTAGCTTCCTGCAAGCTGCCTGCCAGCCTGCTCGTGCTTGCATAGCAATACACTTTAGTACAGGCGTACCCAAGTAAATATACCAAATTTTGTTCGTTTTTTTATGTTTTCCTTTTGCAAGAAAAAAAGAATAAAAACTAGAAACGAAAAAAGAAAACTAAAAATTCACCAAAGAATAAATAAAATAAACAATAAAAATAACAACAAAACATAAACAAAAACAATTTTTTAGTACGTACTCGTAACATTTTGCCATAACTAAAAATTCATTGTATAAAGATTCATTCAAAAAATAGTATGTATTGTATGTAAGAGTGCGTCGTTGATGTAAATTTTATATAATATTTAAATATGTATATCTGTATAGTTTTGTACTATGTGTGTATTGCCAGTTTTACACAACAATATATAGCGCGTGATAAAACATTTATTTGTACATTATTGTTTTCTCTCTAGCGATGTGAAAAATAAGAAGTAAAAATTTTCGAAAAATTTTCTTTTTCAAAAAACAAAAAACAAAAAAAAACGCAACAAGGAACAAAAGAAAAATAATTTTCTACAAAAGGCAAATTTTAAGAAAATTTAAAATAAAACAAAAGAACATAACTATCTACAGTGTAGTCTATGCGTGTGTGTAATAAAACTTTTCAAAAACTATTCCTGGACGATTAAACCACCCAAAATTGCAACTTTTACTATAAAAACAAAAACTAAAAGTTGATCCAAATAAACCCGCATAGATAGTATGTATGTAAATGTATGAAGTACACAGAAAGTATACAACTCCTTTACAATACCATACATCTGTTTATTTGTATTATTTATAAAAACACTCTGTTTTTTCTGTAACACCCCGCAACAAAACTAAGAATGTAGATTGTAATAATAACAATCAGTTTTCTATATGAATGTACTACATACAAATATACTCGCAGTTAATCTATTTAAGATTTCAAATTACAACACTGTAAACTGTAAAATAAATGAAACAAATAACCAAAAAAGGATAATGAAAAATAACAAGACAATAATAGAATTTAGATATGTAAATAACTAAAATAAAATAAAATAAGAAAAATGAATAAATAAAAAATAACCGAAGAAAATGAAGAGAAGCTGATGAATAAACATAAACTTCATTTTATGTAGTGCTAAATATAGTAACAAAAATTCATTTATATTTTTGAATGTTTTAAATAATCATTTTCCTATGCAAGATTACACACAAACAAATTTTGCTACAAACTAACTAACACACAAGCATAGAAAATATGCTGCTAACGTATATATAATTTTGATATGATTTGTATACAAAAATATTTATATAATAAGGGTATTCATTTCAAATCACATAAGTCTCGTAATTCACGTAAATGGCGTAATTTTCCTAATTTTTAGGAGACTTCGTAAATTTTTCGTTTGTTTTGAGAATTACTATAGGAGCTCTGAGTAAATAAACGACATGTTTTAGTCACGCAGATCAAATGCGTAAATAAATTTTGTGTAAACCAAGATTTGACAGCTCGTAATTTTTACCAGCTAAAATTTGAAAATTAAGTTTGTGGCTATATTTGTATATTTGGAGAAGATTGTTCAATTTGTGTGACACAATAAGAATTTTTGGAGAGTTAAGTTCCAATATTACGATTAGTGTTTTACAAGGTGGGTTTCAAGTCATTTCGACTTATTAATGACTTAAAATTATACATTATACCTTTTACACGTTTACGATTTGAAATGAATACCATGAATATTTTCTGGTATATATACTCGTATATTTATACAAATTTCAGATTCAAATAATAAATATTAATTTTTTCTTGCACATTAAGTAGTCATGGCACGGTTAAAATGTAATTTTTCTTTTTCTCAATGTTTATACAGCTATACCTAGTATACATACATAAATAAGCAATTGTGCATATAGTACATATTTATGTGGATAAAGTGCACAAAAACTAGTATACATATATATAATGTTCTCGTATTCATGTTAAATTGAAATTTATTGCATTTTTTCTTACAAGTAATTTTATATTTTGTCACTTTCATTTTAAATTTAGCTTGATGAATAAAAAACAAATACATAAAAATACACACAAAATATGTTTTTTTTATTATATAATAAGAAGAAATTGTTTATTTATTTTTTTTACAGAGATAAATTATTTTTTTTTTTTCATTTATGATTGTGCGTGTATTTTATGAATTCACATTAACCTAATTTCAAGAAGAAAAAGGAAAAGGAAGAAAATAATTTCATTCAGATAAATACAATATATAGTGCAGTACAAAAATCTACATAAATGTTTGTATGTATTTGTTTATGGTAAGTAGTAATTTATTGTAGATACCTTAAAAATGTGTAAAATTACATTAGATACCTACACATACAAGTATGTAGATGTAAGTGAAATATTTATTAAAATTAAAAAATTTTTAGATTTCGAATAATTGTAAATGTTGTGTGCTCTTCTTTAGATGTTAGTGGTGAATAATTTTTAATTTTTGTAGTAAATATTTATGTACATATGTATGAATAAATTTAAATTATGACATAAAATAGTATTTTATAAACATTTGTTAATTTGGGAGGAAGCTACTCTTGCAGAATATACCTATCATCATCATTGGCACTACAGCCTCTTATAGGTTTTGACCATCTCCAGAATTTAACACCATCTGGTGTTTCCTTCTTTTGGTTTCGTAACATTTTAATTTTCAAAGAAGAAGGTTGTCGACCTTCTGTCTCTTAGTATAGTGGCAGGATTGCTACTTTTGGGACTATAAGCCTGCCTTTGTATGATTTAGCCTTAAGAAGAGAATTCTCCTAACTATGTTAGAAGTCTATACCTCTCTACTGCCTACCGACCTGAGACGACGCCGAGTTAACGATATTCAGGCTGCGTGCTTTTCCCTCTCGTTTTTTTTAACAGGACTTGGAATCGGCTTTGGTGGAGTAGAATGCATACGTGTGCATTAAAAAATGTCACAGATTTTGAGCTAATAACAACCAAAATAATTCAAAATTCCAAAAAAATAAAAACAAAAATCGATTGAGAAATTTTAATTTTTTTTGCTGTATAAAAATTATGAAAATTTTATATGAATATAATTATGTAAAGGACATGAAATTTTTAAAACGAAATCCTTTTTTTCGAAACAAATTTTATTGCTAAAAAATATTTAAAAATAAAACACAAATATATAATTACATTTTAGACATGAAAAGAAAGATACTCCATGTCGACAACCCATTCAGAATTTTAGCCTCCTCAAAGTAACAGACACATACGCACAAAATACCGAAAAAATGTATTGTAAGAAACACAGACAAAAGTATGTATTACATATAATAGGCAACGAAAAAAATATCCTACATTTAATTGATAACATAATTTAATTAATTAGCTATTTATAATTTGAATTTCATGATCGTAAAAGAATAAAAATGTATATGTATGTATGTTAAAAAAGAACATTTAAAAAAATATATAAAATCTAATTTTCGTTACGAAAATGAAAAAAGAAATTCTTAGAACTTATTAAAAATAATAATTAACCAAAAAAGACTAAGAAACATATATAAGTACTTTTTTAAAGATGGAGTATACTCGTATATACGACGACATTTAGACTTTATAGAACGACATTTAACTTAAAAAGAGAAATGTGTTCAAATGAATATATAAGAGTAAAAATTTTAACTAAAAGCTAAAGCTACCTATTTAAATGACAACTTTGTATATTTGCAGATATAAGAAAGGTAATATATACCCATGTTTATCGTTAAATAAAATTTTTGCTTTCTTAAATTTTTTCTCCCAATTTTTATGAATTATCTCCCATGCGAATTTTTTCGAACAGCCAAAAATAATATTAAAAAAATACTAAATAGAAAATATACAAAAAATACAAAAAATTAATAAATTTATTTTTTTCTTGTTTCATAATTTCTAATTTATCCTCTACATAAAGGTAACAAACTGTACACCATCATCTTATACTTCAACAAATCTATATTATACAATATATACGAGTATATGTACAATTATATGAACATATAGCTAAATAGATACCAACATATATTTTGTTCCTAAATCCCAATTCTATACTTAAAAAATTATACTCATTTATACAAACATTCTTCTTTATATTTTCACTCATCCACATATACTACATACACCCATACACACACATATATATGTATATAAATAATTTAATAATTCATTAATTTATTTATTTATTATTTTTTTGGTTCTTCGTCGAAAGAAATTAAATAAAATACAAGAAATAGAAGAAGAAGAAATAAAAAAGAAGAAGAAGAAGAAGAAGAAGATAATTATTTTTCTAGTCTCTTTTTCTTCCGTTTTTCATTTTCTATTTCAAATATAATTTTTTCTTGTTTTTTTGGTACATCTATATTTATGTACATTTCATATTCACATAATAATAATATTCACAATTTTAATAAAGACAACAACAACAAAAACAAAACAAAAATGGAAAATTTATTTTCTTTCTTTCTTTCCTTTTCTTTTTAATTTCTTAGAAGAAAAAAAAAAAAAAACAAAATACTTTAAAACAGCGTGAAAATTAATTTCAATAGGAAATTAACAAATTACGGTTAAAAGATGATTTCAATATGGTGTACAGATATTAATGTCTATATGACAATAGATACATAGATTTGTATATGTATATGTAAACCTATAAGAAGTCTATAAATATATCATATGTATGTATGTATATGCTTGTATGTGCAAAATATCTGTGTACAATAAAATACAATTAGATACACTTTTTCATTAAGCTCTTATTTATAACTATATTATATAAATCTACCTATACATCTCTATATACAATTCATTCCTTAAAAATTTTATTACATGTATATGTACATACATATGCATATACATAGATACAAAAACATATAAACCAAAGTGATGATGGTATAAAAAGATAAATAGTTGTCTATCTATACCTAAAATCTGTGTAGAAAATATACAATATTATACTTAATTATACCTGTATCTAATATATACATATATCTATGATTGTATTTGTTTTCGTGTAAATTTAAATATATTTATATTATAATGAAATTTAATAAAATAAATGTATCACCCAATATCATATATATGTACCTTACCTACACGCTTATAGAGTACAGAAAATGTTCTCTTAAGAAAACCATAAATTTACGTTTAATTAAGTCTCTATGGGGTTTTTATACGTATATATAATATGTTTTTGTATAGGTATACATATAAGTAAAATAACTACACAAACGCATTCCTTTGTATAAATATTTTAGTATAGATGTAGGTACATATATTTATATACAGGACTCATATTGGTACAGGTACAGATACACATACACAAACAGAGTAAAGAACTTCTCTTTTACTTTTTTTTCCTACTTTTATTTTTTTGTTTTATTTCAGAGTTCATTTTTGTTTTCGTCGTCCTTTTTTGTTTTTTTTTGCTGATGGTGTTATAGTGTTACCTTATATTTTTTGTACAGAAATAAAATATATTATTTAGATATAAGCGTATACACAAACAAATGTATAAGTCTATGTATGTATACATGAAGTTACGAAAAATTTTCATTTCTCATTCTGAAAAAAAAGAAGTTTTTACATGTACATACATGTAGAAGTTTTTTTTTTTTGGTTTTTTCTTTCTTCAAGTTGAAAAATTATAAATGCAGGTACCGTATACACAAAGATTTAATTTGAAAAATTAAAAGAAAAACTTTGATGAAAATTTTCTTTTTTTTTTGTAAACGTATACAGATATCGAGGTTATACAGACATATATACATGTATTTATAGATACTTATATATATTAATTTTTGTATGTACATAATATGCATACTATAATGTGTGTATCCTGAATATGTAAGAAGAAAAATCAAGTGTAAAAAAAAATTATAAATGTGTAAAATACAGGGTGGGCCAATTTTGACTGACTAATGTGAAATAGTGAAATGCATATAATTCTTTTAATTTTGAACCTTTGCTATAATTTTCAGATTTAAATGAAAGAGAAATTTGTTAACTTTTTTTGATTTATGGGTGAGAAATAATATCATTCAAATAACCTACATTTTTGAAGTTGACAAATAATAGCACTTTTAAACTGCTTTGCATTAGCACAGCAAACAACGTTTCTGATTCAAAATTTTGTAATTTTTGCACGAATATTGTTCTTGGTGTATTTCTGTAAACTCGTCCTTTTGAATAGCCACACAGAAAAAAAGGGGCGTCTTCAAATCTGATAAATGAAGAGACTAGAAAAAATCTGCATTTTTTAGAATAATTCGTTCACCGATAAACTTTCAAAGAACCTCAATCGTCGCCCTAGTGGTATATGCTTTATGTTAGAGTTATTTTGAACAGTTCCCTTAGACGATTTTAGGATCTTGATAATAATATGGACCGATGACTCTATCGGTCATAACTTCATTCCAAACGTAGTGCTTCTAAAACTAAACAGATGGAATTGACGCTGATATAGTACCAAACTTTTAAAAACAGTCAGTCGAAGTTGGCCCACCCTGTATATACACATAAATTTATTAGAAATATATTTTTGAATAGGGTTCTCCTTTCATTATTACATATGAAACTGACCCATACTTTCATTCAAAATTTATCATCGAGATAAAAATAAAAATAAAATTATATGTATTTAAAAAAAATTGGAAAATTGTCATGACTATGATTGTATGCAATTATTTTTTAGAATCAATGATAAACTGATTTGATTTATGGTAAGAAAAAATGCACAATCTCTTAACACCTAACATTTCAAACAAGAAACAACTAAGATATGACTGTCCAGTCCAGTGCCCGTCAGTTCATTGCACTGTTTGCAGATCTTTCATGTTGTCCTCAAACACATTTTGTTTCTGCTTTTTGAGCAGTAAGTTCACAGACAGTAAGTAATGCTTTTGAAGTTACAGCAAAGTGAAGACTCACAGTGTACGTACAAGTATTAAGGGTTATTTACAATTCATCGCAGATTTCGTGACAGAGTAGATTTATCATAGTACCTCCTTCATTGTCATGCATGAAATGCTATAACGTTATATTTTTTCTTTCCTACATCTTCTAACGTAGATTCCACCAGATTGAGGTTGAGATTACGCTCTATCTACAATCTCACGCTGGCAACATAGCGAAAGTTATATTGAAAACTTCGCTATACACCAAGACACCAAACAATTTAAAAGATTCAATCTACTCTACTAAATCCATGGTAGAAGAAGCTCTATTAGTACTAAAGCTTGTACTAAATCTCGCTCTATCATGTACTTACTCTGGATTGTAAATGTAACTTTATACTCTTAAAGCTTAGATAAAAGAAATTTATGGTTGAACACGTAAAACCCATAAATATCTGAATAATTATATTGTAGAAAATAAGAGCATTATATAGCGAATACTAAAAAAAATTATTACCTAAATATTAAAGTATTTACGAATGCACGTATCTAAATACATTTAAATATTTTCATTTGACTCCTTTCTTCGTAATGAAATTCCTTTTTCATTACAGACTATATGTCTTATTATTGCAGACATATACAGATACCTGTATAATTATTATTTTAAGCACCCTGCAAATACTTTTATATATTTTTTAGGAAAAAAATTATTTTATGATTTTCATATTACTGTTAAAATAAACAACAATACAATAATATTTGCACATATATACATATAGTTACATACATAAATTCATAAGTATAAATAAAAAATGTATAATCTTCACTATTCTACGAAGTATATCAAAAATATACTTCAGGAATAATCCGCATTCCAGGAATAAGTATATTGTAATAATATACAAACATTATATACGAGTACAATACTTCGTTTTTTTGAAGAATGAGTTAAGACAAAAATAAAATAAAAAAAAATATATTAAAAAACGATACCTCTGTACAGAGATACATATATTCTATGTTGAGTATATTATTTTCAAAAAAAAAAAAAAAAAAAAAAAAGTAGCGAAAAAGAAATATAAAAACAGAAATAAATCTAACAAATAAATGAAGATGAATATTTTACTTCGACAAAAAAAAAATCATTAAAATGGAAAAAACTTTAAAGAAAAAAAAAACTAAAACAATAACAATCTCCTGCATATAGATATACAGCCATTACGTAATTGCAAGGATTTAGAGATACCTTAGAAAAACTTAAGATTTTTTTTCTTTTCATTTCTACAAATATACAAAAATAAAACACAAAAATAATAGCGAAACGAAACGAAATAAGAAAACATTATACCGTCATATTTATGTAATTCTATACAACTGTAAGTATGAATAATATTCATTGGAATGTGTATTAATGAAGAAAATATATTATAAATTCTTGAATATAACATATCTATAAATGTACACAGATATTGTCTCGCAATAAATATAAGTGTGTACTTATCTCTGTTATGAATTTTTTTTTTCTACTATGAAAAAAATGAAAATGAAAAATAAAAGTATAAAAGAAACTATCAAGTAATAAATATGTAGATACATATAGTACTTTACATGCATACATAAATGTAGAGGAGGTGTGCATATTCTACTACCCTAACCCTAACATTATGTAGTTTTTCTATCAGCCACCATAGCCGCCCACTCATCTATGTAGTGCATCCATCTTCACTCATTCAAATTTATTCGGAATTCATTCATTCGCGTTAACACTAAATAAACAAGAAAATTTATGTGTGTACGTACTACACTTATTTCTATTTATGCACGTGTAGGTATATGTGCTAGATATAAGTTGGATTGTTTTTTTTTTTCAACATTTCTTTCATTCTGTTTCTTCTTTTTTCAGATTTTTTTTTTTTTTTTTTTGCTATTTTTCTGCTGTTATTTAAATTCTTTTTCTTTTATCTATACTTTATTTATACTCTATAGTATTTTGTATTTATATTTATAATAACAGTATTATTGTTTGTATTTTACACATTTTTGCATATTACATAACTATACAATACAAGAATACCTAAAATACGACTATATACAACAATACACAATACACTAAAAGTACTCTCTAATCATATTTCCATTCTTTTCAAACCGGGTACTTAAGGTGAATTTAAAAATTTTCTTCTTTTTCTCCATTGTCTTTGTTTTGGGATTTTTTTTTTAAATATAATTTCTTTTTTTACATTACAACACACTTTTATGTGTGTACAAGTATATGCTTACATATACATTTTTTTCACATCCTTTTTTACAACACAATGAAACAGACTTACATACACAGTAAAGTGTAGTGTATATGGCAGAGTAATAAATAAATGTACACCAGTATTATATTTGTGTATATAAAAGTACTTACTTGTATATAATGTATACAGCATATGTACGTACATACATATGTATATAATATCTTAAAAATATAATATGTATTCAGGACAAATGAATAAAAGATATTCAGTTCTAGTTACCATTGGGATTTTTTCATCTGATAATGACATAAAAAGGATATACTATCTCCTCGTATATATAAGCATACATTTGTATATATATATATATATATATATATATATATATATGTATATATACAATTATATACGTACATATATACATATTTTTTTATATAAAAAAAATGAAAATGAATTTTTATTATACATACGAGTATAAACCGCGTATTATATTATGATATTATTATCATTCAGAATCATCATCACCATCATCATCATCGCACATTTTCTTTTTCATATAAGTATGATATCTATCACTACATTGTTTATTTTATTTATTTTCTTTTACTTCGATTGTATGGTGTTTTTCTTTTTGGTTTTTGTTTTAAAAGAAAAAATATTATTTTTTTCTAAAGGCCTTTAAAATATTTTTTTTTATCTTTTTCATCTTCCTTTTTTATTGTTTTCTTATTAAATTTTTCTTATAATTTTTTATTTTAGATTTAAAGATTTTTAAATTTTCAAATTTTCGCTGTATAAAATATTCATTTTCATTGTTGTCAATTAGAAACGCCAAGGCGCAGAGAAGTAATAATAATTTAAATAATTCAAAAAAAAAAAAAAAAGATATCAAAAATTATAGAAACAATAAAAGGATTAGACAAAACAAAAACAAAAATCTAAATTTATCCTTTATTCTAATATCATTTAGAGGAGCACGTTACTTTCTTGACGTTTCATTTTCAATTTTTTTTTTTAATTTTTCAAGTCTGCGATACACTGTAGTTGTCGTGTTAGCAGTTACAGCCATCGCAAAATTCGAGCGACAACTACAGCGTATCGCCGAAAGTTCGCACAATTCGGGCGCAACTGCAGCTTAAAGTATATATGAATTTTAAATTTCTTCTTCTTGCGAATAGATTACTATTACTGCAAAATCCAGGTCGGATTAGCTCGTTGTCACTGAAAAATAGAATAGAATCTATTGGGGCGACAGAGCCAGCGTAAAGTTCAGCGTAAAAAGTTCCATTCAATTACTGTATACGCTGTAGTTGTCGCCGTAATTGTGCGATAGCAGTTAGAGCAATAAGAAAGGGATAAGATATGTGTCAATGAACACTAATTTCTGTTATTTGTTACTATAGATAGACTCGCTAGTGTAATCTAGACCAGGTCATTGAACAAACCTATTATTTATAGTTTCCCGACATGATTGAATATAAATTTTTTTTTCTCGATGTTAATTTTCATTTTAGTAGAAATCAATATAATCAATAAATTATTATCAAAATTTTATCTAAAATCTATAAATCAAATAAATTTCATTATTGCGTATAGATATATTTTTTTTCGTAATTTTTTTTATTATTTTTACTTTGATTTAATAATATATAATAAGGGAAAGACTTTTCCATTATTTTATATTACTCCAAATGAGTAAAAGTATAAAAGTCTAAAAATCAGAAAAAAAGAAAAAAATTATTCATGTACACATACACATACACATATGTATATTGAAAGTATGATAATAAAAATTTCAAATATATTACAAAAAAAAAATTAAATAAGTAAAATCTCTGTAAACATTTTATGTAATATTATCTATATAAATGTGTACTACTTACATACATACGTAAGTAATCCACAAAAATATCGAATCTTTTGTAAACACTGACATCATGTGTATGCGTATATATAAACATAATAAATACTTATGTATGCGAATGTATTATGAGTATACATATAATAGAAAAATGATGATATAAATCTTGAAAGGTTGAAAGGATCAATAAATTATATAAAATCTATGTGACACAAAAGATAATATATACAACACATATACGTATACATATATGTATACGCATATTTATTATTTGTGTATAGTATACGAGTAGATATTAGTATTTTTGTATAAAATACACACATTATATTAATATTCGTATGTATATATAATACAATAATAATAATAATTGTATATCTTTAAGCCATACAATAAACAAAAAAGGAAAACAAAGAAAAAGAACAAAAAAATAAAGTATGTAAACAATGTCAAATTTACCTAAAATAAGAGATAAAATGTATACATATACATATATGCCTAATATATGAATATTATACATGTAGATATGTATGAATGCGTATGTGTTTCTATATTCGTATTGTATAAACGAGAGGAAGAGGATTTGTATTTATTCTTGTATGAAGGTTATTCGATATATCATCATGATAAAAATTAATTGGATTTTTGTTTATCTCTAAATATGTATCTCTATACAAATATATCTATGCATATAATATACTTAACTATACTACATGTATAATTAGGTTGAATGTATATGAGTTATAGAAAATTTTTAATATAAATTTTTCCACAAATACTATATAATTTTTTATACATACACGAATAAGTTAAATTTTACTTTTTAGTTTCGTTTCATATACTACTCGTATACGTGTATAATGTGATACTCAAAAATATTTGGACAATTTCAATTTTATTTGATTGCTATTTTATGCGAATTATGCGGCTTCTACATTCAACACAGTGAGCAGTGACTACAATTTGTACTTCGAGTTTCGACTTCACAGCATACTTAACATGTAAAAGAGGCTATCAAGTTTACTATACTGTATTGAATGTAGAAGTTCTAATATGTACACATTCATTAAATCAAAGTCGAAGTTGAAGTCACTACATTGAATCACAGATTGAATGTAGAATTGGCATTAATAAGGGGATTCATGTCATTTTTCAGTTCGTTATAATATTCTAATTTTAAAGTTTCGTAGTTTCTGTTGACATGTACGATCATTTCAAATTTCTTCGTAGTTTTATATTTTCGTAGTTGTTTTTTTTTAAGCTGTCACATTTGTTTTATAATATTTGAACTATTTCTATGCCAACAGAGGACTGCGGTCAAACATCAAAAACATACAAAACTACAAAATAAATGAAAATGAAAATATGGAATTAACCTAAGACAACTGAAAAACTGCGAAGATTACGGAGTTTACGATAAACTGAAACGTGAAATGAACCCCATTAAAATTATAAATTACAATATATTCTTCAATTTTTAATATTTTTTAATTGTCTGAGTGGTCAGGTTCATGCCTTCCTATAAACAAATAAACATATGGTGTGAAAAATGAGAAAAATTTTCTGAGAATCGGAAAATACGATGTACCTAAAATGTGTACGAAATTTCCTTTCATTATTTCTTCCATTTGAAAATATATTAAAAATTAATAAACTTTTAAATACACTTATGAGAATTACTGTATGTAACTAAATGCGTATTATACTGTACGTACATAATGTTAATGGATACATTTAGATAAATAAAATCCCTCTCCATACTGAAAAGAAAAACATTATATCATGACAAAATGATATACGAGATTGTTAATTAATTAAAATCTCAGTTTTATAATTTTGTCTCCATTTACAAACCATAATATATAATACATACATTCATGTATTATTATAATATTATTTGTATATATGCGTATGTAATATTTTTCCTTTTAATGTTATCACTTAAATATGATCGCCAAAATTCTATTTAGTTATATATTTATGCACTTTAGTAATTATAATGTTTTTTTTTTTGTTTATTTTATTCTCATTCAATTTATTATTTAATGATGCATTCATTAATTTAATTCTCCTTAGTAATAATAATAATAAAATGAAACACATATGTAGTAAAAATGAAATCTACTTATTTATTATGTATCTATGTAATATGATGGCCAAATCAAAAGAAGTTTTAAATTTTAAAAAAATCTACCATTTAAAAGCCTTTTATAATGAATTATTCTTACTTTTTTTTAAAAAAAAAAAATAGAGCACAAAAAATTTAGGTAAAAAGTTGAAAAAAAAAAATAATAATAACAAAATCAGTATATTCATTAAATTCATTTTTTAAAAATATTTAGAAACGAGTATTTTGTTTGTCATATCCAATCCTATATAGACAGTGTGTACATATTATATGTACTACATATTATCCTACATTATATTCTAAAAAAAAAAATTATTTATTTATTTACGTATTCATTTTATTTCGTTGTTGTTTTTTTTTTCACTTCCTTTTTAGTGATTCTATAAAAAGCATTTCATTTTAAAAAGCCATACGGCCATACTATATATAGAGTCAGTTAAGTTAAAGAAAGTCATTTAGTTAAATACTCAGGAGACCATATAATATGGGGATGTATATATTATCTTTCTAAGTGTATAGAAGTATAAAATAATGTATATACACCATGTAATACTGTATCATTATGTAATAATAAAATGTACAAGTAATATACAGATATGTACTACATACAATTTAAAATTCATAAAAAGAATAAGAGCACACAGCATAAAAGAAATGAAAATGACGAATAAAAATGAAAAGAAAAAAACAGAAAGAAATACAACCAGTAAGGACGAATGTATATAAAAGAAAAACAGAAATCAAAACTAACATAATTTTATGAAAATTACTTACTACTACTAATGTAATGTATACACATAAAATACAAACAAACATAAAATCTTGTATATTATGTATAAATGTACATTTTATATTTTAACAATTTCATTCCTTATTTTTTATCCTCATTTTTTATTTATCTATAATGTAGTGTGTAGTTGTAGTATAAATGTTTTTTGAGTTAGAAAAAAAGAAATTTGTTACAATTTTTTTTTTATTTTTGTGTTTTCTTTTTCCTGTTTAGTATCAATTTAACATTTTCCTCATTTTATTTTCTTGTTTGTTTTATTTTTTTTTTTTTTTGCTTTTTCTCTTCTCTTTTTTTTTGTATATCTCTTTACTTGTTATGGCTTTTAAAAACTTTTATGATGTAATTTAAATGATAGTTTGTGTATATAGTTAGGTAGTTAGTTCATTTGAAAGTACATACATATGTATGTACTATGTAGATCTCTTTTCATACATACTTGGGGATACTTACATATGTATACATATACGTAATTTACAAATATATGTTGGTACTTAATAGTTGAAAAATGAATAAAAAAAAAAATTAGAAATAAAATAAGAAAAAATTGAAGTTAACAGAAAGATAAAATCGTGTTACACAAAGTTATCAACTATACTGCTGTATCATGAAATAATAATCAGAAACATTTTATAATATAATTATGTATATAAGTTGATAAATAAAATTATGAGACATAAATATTATAATTTTATGGTTTTTCGTATTACTTTTTTTTCCTATTTTATTTGTCAGTGTGTTGTAATTTTTCGATATTTATTTTTTCAGAGCTTTCATTGAAATAATTCTTCTAAACTTTATTGCTATCATGAATGTACCTGCAGTTTAAAGTGAATTGCAAACCACTGAATAGGTGGTAGAGAAAGAAAGTATGTACGTTGCAAGTAAACTGCCTCACTTCTGCCCACACCACAGCCCTCCAGGGCCTTTTGGCGGTAGTATGAAGTTTATTGGCAGTTAGCTATAGTACAATATACACTAGCTACAGAGTACCTTGCATAAAATGCACTCGAATTTTCATTCTTAAGAAAAATCAATTTTGTTTTTATAAATTACTAGCTCTACACTACACACTATAAGAAATATACGAGAAAAAGGAAGAGACAATAAGTAGTAGGTAGTAGTAATGAGGTTATTAACATCTAAATATGATACGATATACACAAGTAGTACTCTTCACTTGTATTTTCGTGAGAAAAAATTCATTTCCTCTTCATACTTGCTCTGCGCTACACACCACAAGAATAGAAGTATACAAGAAACAGGAAGAGACAGTAAGTAGCAGCGAACTATATAGTACGATATAGGATATACGCGAGTCAAGCGAGTAGTATCTCGCACCTGCATTTTAATTCATCAGAAATATTTTATTTCCCCTGAAACTTGCTCTGAACCACAAACCTAAAGAATTATAGGAGAAAAAGGAAAGCAATTTCATTTATTGGAATAAACTCGCACGCTCGCAAGTTATTAAACTGAAATTTTTCCGACTGTTTTTTTTTTATTTTTGTTTTTTTCATTCGAAGAAAAGTATTCGTGTTAAATTTTAAAAAAATGCATAGTCATTTTGATTTTAGAAAAGCAAAGGAGAAAGAGAGGAGTATAGAAAAAATGAATAAATTTGTAAGGTTTAAAGAACAGATAGAATTATACAAATTCTACAGACAATTAATGTGATTAGCCTTTCATTTATACATGTATTGTACATAATATACCAAGGATAATAATGACTACATTATAATTTTTTAATTTTTAGAAACAAAAATATAAATATCATCTAGTAATTTTTATGTATACCAACAACACATACATACGTTAAATATACCTAAAACATTCATTGTCCTATTGTAAGACATCCTGTCTTGTGCATCATTGGAGTAAGTAAAATCAGCAACTACAATATTTTATTCAATAAAACAGTTAAAAATTTGTTTCATTTTTCATTTACAGAAAATAAATAAAATAAAATGGAGTGATTCTGATACTGATTCAGATTTTAAGATTTATTTTTTATTTTAATTTTATTGTTATTGCACACAAAAAAGTAAACAGACAAAATATTTTTTAAATATTCAGATTAACAGTTAACAGGTTGCAAACATTTTTATAATTTGTTTTTTTTTTTTTTTGTTTTTATATTTCTGATACTACTACATACATATATGTACATACAACCCTAGTACCATCTAGATATAAATAATTTAAACATTTTATACTTTTACGAGTATGTATCTATCTACATTTTTGTATTCATTTGTATACAAAAGTAATATGGTTGTACATTATATACGAATGTGTATTCAAAGAGGAAAAAGTAGAATTCTTCAATGTGCATATATAGAGTATATTATGTAAAGTATTTATTTATTCATTATGAAATGAAAATGAAATTTATTTAAAAGTTACATATATAGTTGGATACATAAATTTTAATGTAAGTTTATATACAATATTAATATAAATATTTAACACATACTTTTACACAATTAAAGGTGTGTATGCGTATGTATGAAAAAGGAATAACAGAAATAACAAATATGTGTGTAAGTAATATTAAATTAAAACTTCAAAATATCATCGTACCTATATAAAATAAATATTCGAAAATTTAAATAAATATATAATAACTTACAAAATACATAAAAAATGTAAACAAACAATTTTCCCTCATATACATATCTAGTACGTAACAATAATATATACCGATTATTCGTAATAATAATAATGAATATGGTACATTCATTTTCCTTTATATTTACACTTTAATGTATTTGTATATACATATATTCGATTTCGATGAGGTACAAAACATATGATGTGATATATTTAATGAAATATTTAAACAGAAAATTGCTTCATAATGATTTTTAAGTTACCTGCTACAATACACATTATAGGAAAATATATAAATTTTCTTTTATGTTTTTCATTTCCTTCTTGGAGGGAGAACGCTAAGAATGAGAGTATACAAAAATCATAAATGTAAAATAAATAAAAATTTATAAATATGTAAATATCATTCATAAAATAAATTTTACATAATTTTCATAAAATAAAATCAATAAAAAAATATGAAATAATCATAAGTAACCATAAATAAAATTTGTAAATATAAAATATAAAAAATATATATAATATAATGTTGTGTTAGTAAAAATATAAAAATATAATATGTAATATAAATATAAGAAAAAATATTTAAAAATTATGTCAAAATTTAACTCAAATGATATTTTACAAATTCAATTAAAATGTGTGCAATAAGTAGATTCTGTTACCACATCAAAAATAAATACAAGATCTTGACTTTATAATTGTAGATAATTTATGTTCTTGAGTGTTCAACATAAAATTCACCATACAAGGATGCGTTCTCATACTAAATTCGCATCTTAATCTGAATGCAAAATGACCATCGGATAATCTTTGACAGTATTCGTGTGTCTACATTCTCCTTTTAATTAATGATAAAAGGATGATAAAACTGTGAAACTGAATTAAATCAACATCATATCTGAAACCAATGCAAGGATAATGATGTAGCGATACATCTATTCTTGTAAATTTTTTCATATGCTAAAAAATTTTTATATTGAAAATTAATTACCAAAAATATGAAAAATAAAATATATACTAATATAAATGAATTTTCATTTGAAAATAACTTACATGTTGTTGTTACTATGATGTACCAATACAGTATAATTCCAAATCTTTGATTAAATATCGATCTCATGACGTCATTACTTCAAAAAAATATCAATTAATTATTTTAATTTATTTATTTATTTATTTTTTTTTTTGCTATTAGATACTCTTTCTTTTCTTAAAATACTTTACACTTGTTCACTCTCTTTACTTTTATCTTACTTCATTTTTACTATTTATTACTATTATTACTTTATTTTTATATTAATTAATTTTTTCATAAAACACAAATTATTATAATTTACAGACTTTTACTTATCAATTACCACACACATTTTCAAGAAATTTTGTAGTACATTAGATACACATCACATTATTTTAAAAAATCCTCCCATAATACAGATGAAGTTGATGATTTCCTGTAATGAAAAGAAAATGAAAAATATAAGGAATTAAATCAAATTTTGTACAAATAATTTCTATATTCAACTATGATTTTATTATACATTTTTAAATTGGAAATATTTTTAAATATTTTTAATAAAAAAAATGTCTGTACGTGTAAATAAACTCGTACATCTAACAAAATAAAAAAATATGTAATAAATAGTAATATGAGTGTATATGAAATTTGACAGCATAATACAAGCAAAATAAAATACATAATGCAGTTATTCTAATAATGTGCACATACAAATACAATACACCATACGAGTACATGATAGAACGGTGAGTATAATGCTCCCGTATATATTTTTTTATTACAAAAAAGGAAGTCAAAAATTAATTTGTCATCTATTGTTCATTCTGTGAATGTATGTGTTTTGTGTCTATAAAGTTAGTTAACTAACTAAATAGATAGACACGCAGATAAATAGATATATATGGCTAATTTAATTTAATATAATTTCATTACAGCAATATTCAATATCACTTCCACTTCCAATCCAATGTACAGAAAGTTGTATGTATATGGTGATTATGACTGTGAGTACATGTATACATACAAAGTAAAATTTTTACTAGTTCTTTCTCTAGTTGCTATTATACTATATACATAGTCATTCATACTATTATTATCTATTAGTCGTATTTATTTTATGGTTCTCTTTTTTAATAGAAAATTCATATGAATGATGTGGATATCATTAAACAAAATTTATACAGATGTTGTTTTCGAGAGTGACTAACTATAAAGTCTGTACTGGTGAGCAGTATGTACTGCACATTCATGAACTTTATATGAATGAAGAATATAAAAAACAAAAAAATTTGAAAAGAATCATAGTAGAACATAAAAAAAAACTTACATTTACATATAATGAAGATGAATAAAAAAAAGGAATCACAAAACAAGATATAAACAATATACATAGGTAGCAAAACAAACAGAATGGACAGAAGAACGAATAAAAAATGGACATTTAAATGTTTAGTACACGGTACCACCATGTACTACTACTACTAAATATAATATACATGAATGTAAAGATGTTAATACCATGAATGTAATTCGAAACGTATACACACACTCATATGTAATATCCTTAAATAATCCATCATATATGAACGAATAAAGTCGTATACTGTATTCCACATACTCATATCCGTATGTATATTTTGTTAAATCTTTCGAAACGAAAATGTGCAATATCTTTTTATTTTCAAAAAAAAAAAAAAAAAAAAAATGATAAAACAAATGAAAAAAAAAATCAAATAAACTTTTCGTCCATTTTTTCTTTTCATCTTTTTTTATATTACACGAGTACTTTTGATTTTTTATTTGATTTCATTTTATTTTTTCTTTAATTCTTTATATTTTATTTTTGTACTGTACAACCAATTTATGCTCATTTTTCACATCATTTTAATGTTTGCAGACTATGTATATAGTATATTCGCAACTACGAATCTCACACACAAACATAAATGCATTAAATATGAATGCGATATAAAATAAAATGTATTTATGACATTTATATACTCGTATATAAATATCTGTAGAATATACAATGTTACATTATTTTTTTCCTATACACGATCTATATATCATAATACAGATATACAGTTGTGTAGATTGTAAAAATAAAAATGTATAAGTATACCGTATCCGTATATTTGCATATAATAACAATTTTGTAACATCAGTTCAACATCGATTTTCAACGATAAAAACAACAATATGTACATATGTAGCCACATAAAATGGTAAATAAACAAAAAATTACATTTGCATGTATGTAGGTTTTTAAATATTTTTTTAAAAAAAATAAATAAAAAATGATTGTTGACTATAATATGTAGATGATGATATGGTTAACATTTTCGTGTAATAGTAATGGTGTAAAGGAAAGTATATTTTTTTATGTGTACAATTTTCAAATTTTATAGTTGTTATTTATATAGGTTTGTAATTGAATGCACTTGCATACAAGGAGTATATATGTACATTTATATTTACTAATATATTCACTGTAGAAAATAAAAAAATATATAAATAAAATCTTTAAATTTATATCATGTACAAGGATAGATATGTATATAAAAGTATTTTAACTTTTCACTACATCATAATGTGCATTCGTAATATACATTACATACATGCATGATATTGTGTACTCTTACACTATATAGTCGATACCAAAAACATTAACCATTCATTTATCTTCTCGATACATATGTATACATATTTGTATCTATAAACTATGCAATATTAGAAATATATATGTATGTATGTATGTATGTATATAGGTAAGTATATAAGAATATATTGCTTTCATTTGAAATTTAGTTCCTTATTTTGGTTTACTATGACTGTGTATATGAAAATTACATTTATCCATGTACATATATCCTTGCATTAAAAAAAAAATAATAATAATAATATGAAGAAAATGCTACATACCTACTATCTACATACTACTACCTACTACTTTACATATTCAAAGTTTACACTATAACAAAATATATATAAATATAAATATGCATACTTATATGTACGAGAATGTCTACCTTACATGTATATATATATATATGCGCATTAACAATTTTATGTAGATATACATTATTGTACATACATATATTTAAACTACAATATTATGTTCTAATATTGTATAACATTTTGTTACTTACTATCTACTATCTGTTTTATATAAAATACACAATGTACTATTTTGTTGCCAATTTAACAACAACAACAACAACAACGATAGCAAAAGTATCAGTAACAACTGCAACAAAAAAATAATAAATAAAAAAGCAAAAAATAAAGAATAAGAATATTCCAAGGATATATAGATATGAACATTATACAAAAAGGTACTATCTATATGCAAAATATTCATGTATATGAGTATAAAGACTTGTATTTTGTATAAAAAATTGATGAAACCGAATGCATTTTAGTACCTACTTTAGAAGTTAAATAGCTATACATACACATATTATATGTATATGTATATCCACCATTTTTATACAAAATGCATTTTATATACAAAGTTGTTTTAGTTTGTGTTAATTTTTTTTTCTACTATTTAATATGCATTCAATATATATGGCCAGAGAATGGATCCATATACATCTAAACACATAGAAATATTCAACCTACGAGGCTACGAGTATATATATACATACATAGTACACTGAATACATAATTATGTAGATTATATCATGTATATACGATGTGCAGAGATGAAATCAAATTGCATTAGATAACAAAATTCGTGTAAATCTATACAAGTAACTTTATATAAGTTTATAAATGTATATAGTTTTTGTTAAAATTAAAAACTTTTGTTAAAATGTGCATCACTTTTGTATACATATATATACATTGTATCTATATATAATCTGCATTATAAAATACATAAATACTTATATCAAAACTAAATTATATACTTAACATAATATATGTATCAGAAACCATATAGAAATCGTATATAGTTTTATGTTTTTAGTGTACATAATATACAGTATAAAATCTCTACTGCAAAAAAACTTTTATACATACTTAGATATGTATGTACAAGATATCAATAAAAATATAACGAGGGTATTCACATAGTGCAGTAAAAGACATATAAATCGAGTAAAATTTGTAAACTACACTTACTTATTTATTCACACATTTTACTCGATCAACATGCCTTTTAATGCATTACGTGAATACCATTTAATACAATTTAATGTAAATATGGGTATATCAGCCTGTAAGTAGGTGCGTGTTTATTAAAATTTTTTTTACAATCTTTTTAATATATAAATATCTAAAAGTATAAACAACTCATTGAAGATAATGTTATAAATATGCATAGATAAATACAAGAAATACAAGCACAATTACAAGTACTAAGCATATTGTAAAAGACAAAAAATAAATAAATTTGCAACAAATTCATTTTATGTACAATACAACCAATCTATAACAATGAGGATATTCATTTCAAATTGTAAACGTATACGCAAGGAATAATTTTACTATGACTTCATAAGATAAAATTACATGAAAGCATGTCGTAAAACACTTACATATCGTAGTTGAAACTTAACTCTTCACAAATTCAATAATCTTCTCAAAATGTAACCACAAACTGAAATTTTAAATTTCACCAAGTAAAAATGACAAACTGTCAAACGTTGATTTACAAAAAAACATCATTAACGAGGTTGTTCTACATGACTAAAAAGTCTCATTCTTTTACGGAGAGCTCGTAGTAATTTTCAAAGCAAAGAAAACAGTTACCAAGTCTCATAAAAATACGACCAATTACGCTACTTACGTGAATTTCAAGACTTACGTGAATTGAGATAAATACCCTCAATATATATATATGTATCATACACATTTACATATTATACATACTATATGTGCACATTATGTAACATATGTATACAGTTTATATTAAATATTATATACAACCAAGTAATGTAATCCGTCTCGATTACACAATTTGACAAATTGATCGCGTGATAGAAATCTGTTAAAATTTTCTAAACGTTCATATAAATGTAATGTAATATTACCTTTGCAAATTTTCAATAATAAAGATACACACAAATATACTACAAATGAATGTATAAAACAAAAAAAAAATATATATACTTAACATATATACATACTTACATAAATACATCCATACATATAATCATATACAGAAATATGCATTCATTCGTACATACTCGTTGTTATACAATTTATTTTGAAAATTATTTTATTGTAAATATGTAAAATGTTCGAAAATTCAATAGGGATTAAAGTGTATTATTTTATATATGCATGGGTAGTACAAAATCTATTGCATTATAGCATATAAAATACTGTATATAAATGTATTTACAAATAAAACTTGCATGTAAAAATACATACACTCATACAGATACTTGTATTCTAAGTAAAAAGTTTATATACATGAAGGTAAAATATTAATTAAATTGTTACGTAAACAAATTACAGAAAAAAATAATATAAAATTATTTACGTACTACCATCTTATACTTACACGAATACGTATATGTATAATATGCAATGTTATATGAATGTGATATATAAGTAGAGTGAAAATTGTAATTGGTATTCATTATTTTTTTTATATATTTTATTTTTGGTTATCAAACAAATTAAATAAATTAATTTCAATTGAATTGAAATAATGAATTGAAGTGAACTTGATATAAAATAAAAGAAGAAGAAGAAGAAAAAGAAACTAAAAATACTAGTTGAAGGATAAAATATTTAATACAATATATACGAACATACATATACAGAAAGAAAATAATTAGTTTTTAATCAATGATTACTATAAGTTTATGTAAATTACATGTATAATTGAACTATTTATATTTTAATATTGGAGGAAATAAAAAAGAAAACTTCGTTGCATTATTTTTAAAAGAAATAATTGCATAATTAGATGCAGTACATCTAAAAATAAATATATGTAATTCATTGATTTAAAGAAAAAATGTTTTTTTTAATAATTTGAAGATTTGCGTATGTAGAACAAATTTCATGTAAGTATAAATGTATTTGTAGATATAATTGGAATATCATGTACGACCATTCATTTTTATTTTCTTTGAAATTTATCTCTCTTGTGAGCCCAACGCCACCGAAGTGATTTCTACACTTTGTTCATTTCATTAATGCACATTATATAGTTCAGAGGAGATTACGATTGCGAATCACTGAGTTTCTGGTAGAGAGACAAGCTCTTTCGCATGATGGAATTTGGAGACTTATCTGTTTTTAGAATTATGAATGATCTAATAATGTTTTAATTTATTCGTTATATCAGCAAGTAGACTAAGCTCTTTTTTCCCAGAAATCTGATACCAATGCTGATACTCATTCTAAGCTGAGTGAACTTTGAAGGTAATGAAAGTTGCAAATAGGCAAAGAAAAATTGAAAATTATTTTTTTCTTACTTGTGCTATGGAACGGAATCAAACACATACTTCGATATCATAGTAGGCTAGTCGTCTACTACTATACCATCGAGCCCTACGCGACCTTATTTATTTATCCTTAAGGATTTAGTGTATGATTTTTCATTTAATTCACAAAATACCTATACAAAATACCATTATTAAATAGTAATGAAATTTGTACGAAATAAATAAAAATTAAATAAAATCAAATGATATATATAATTCATATATCATTAATATATACAAATAATTCAAATATATTACACGTCATATTATTACATATCCTGCAGCCTATACATCAAGTAAGCATATAATTAAAAGTTTGTACATATATACATATATATATATATATATATATATATATATATATATACATATATTTATTATTTTCTCTTTTAATTTCTTTAATTCTTTTTTTTTTAATTTAAATACTAATTATCAGTTTCCATATAATTTTTGTCTATTTATTATTTTCTTGTTGTTTTCATTTATTCATAATAAATAGAAATATTAGTAAATTTCACTGTATATAATCCGTAAATAAATTAAAATTATTTATAAGTGCATAAAATGTACATAGTAGGTACAAACATGTATGCATATGATTATTATTATTCAAATAAAAACTTTTTCGTTATATAATTAGAACATTTATAACTAGCTAGTAGTAATACATAAATAGAAAATTTAGAAAAAAAAAAATTGAAAAACTAAAATAAATTATAATTTTATAATATTTAGAATATACAACATAACTACATAAAATGGTATTACATATTTAACTAAATAGCAAATGAAGATAATTTCTATGAAATATTATGTACATAATGTTGTGTATACATATAATCATAATTCAAATAAAATATAGAACATACAAAAAAAAATCAAAAATACATAAATGAAAAAATAATATATATGTATATAAAAATAAATAAATATTTTGTTCCCTAATAAATCTAAATTATGTATGTATGCGTATACGACGCAATATTTATACATTTACGTACATATCATATATTAATTTTATAATTTCAAGAAATATATACGAGAATATGTAATCGTACATATATGCAAAATGTAATAAGCATTCATACATTATACTCCCATTCATAATGCATACAAATACTCATACTCATTGCATATGTACGTGCATACAAGTATAGCGAAAATATTATGATGAGTGAAAAATTAGATATTCAATTAAATTTTATACTCATTAAAATACTGATTAAACTTTATGTATTACATTTTGTTACAAACATATACATAATATTCATATATGTATGTATGTACATTGTTAGTATTCTTATATGAAAATGTATGTATGTATAATAAACGTTATTTGTATACAAATTAAAAACGTTCATATCTTTATAGTAGGTTTACCAATAAATACGTCAGAACTTCAAAATGAGATACAATGGTAATTATAAGGAGTTGAAGATGCTACAGGTTATATTCACGTGATTTGCTTATTATTTTAAAAAGCAACCGATAATTATTACTTTCTGAAAATAATATCATTTGAAAGTCCTTCCTGTAATCGTCTAGCTGAATGCTAGAAATGCGCTTAATTCAAAAATATGATTTCTTTTCCAAAAAATCTGCTCCAAAGTCCAGTCAATGAAAATTCAAAGAAAATCATTATCAGTTTGGCTTGAGCTTTTTGAGTCAGTTGAACTTTATGAACTTTCAAATGAAGATTATAATTCGAAATTCTTCAAATTCCTCATAAATTTCTCGTAATACACAAAACGTACTGCAACGTACTGTGAACTGAATATCCATTTTGATTATAAATTCGAATGATTTTGAAGGATTGTGGAATTTTGTACTCTTTCATAGGGTATATCTACTTCCTGTCATACTGAGCATAGCAATCAAAGTTTGAGATTTCACTTTTCGACCAGTGATGTTGTTGCGCGGCTGTTAAAAGTTCTGACGTTCACATTAGTAAACCCTATATCTATAATTTCTAACATATATATATATGCATGTATGTTTGTAGATATGTACGTAAATTATTTGTAATAATACACGTTTGAGATTTTCTTTTAAAGAATACGTAAATAAATATGTACATAAATGTATATATGTGGTACTTATTCGTTTATACTTCTATGCGAATGAATTTTCTATTACTTTCATAATATAGTGTATTCTAATAATTATGCATATAATATTCTACATAAATGTACATATGTACATATACGTAATATTATGTAATTTGAAAATTTACCATATTACATATACATACATAGAGGTACTCGTATATTTTTTGAAGCTTATATAATTCCTTTAAAAGGAAAAATTTTTTACATTTAAAATATGTATACAGATATTATATATTTACATATTATGTATGTACATATACACTTATTAGCAACTGTATATCCAACATATATATATATATATATATGTATGTGCGAATATGTATATAAATGTATTTTCAAACATCATTATGTTATAGTGTAAATTTTGTGTTTGTCAAAAAAAAATTTATATACATACACATGATGGAAATGATGAATAGCATTATTAACATATACTTAATTTTTAATACATTTATGCATATACAAATGCACATATGTATGCATGTAGATATTATTTGTACAAATATACTCTTACACAAAATTTTATTTATATAATTTTTTCAAAGTAAAATATATAAATGAACAAATTAAAAAGGGAAAAACTTTGACAAGTATTATGTTAGTGTATGAGGATTAAACTTGTATTACTCCGTTTATTTACCAGTATAATGAAAAAAAAAAAAAAATAAAAGAAAACAGAGAAAAATTAAATTAAAAAAAAAACGTTACGTAAACGTAAAAGTATATGAAAATATAAAATGTAGAAAAAGTTTAAGTTTCCTTTACTTTATTTTACTATTTTTGTAAATTGAAATACAAAGAAAGAATTTAAATCGAATCATTTCTACGTCAACCACACAATAATTTTCAATTTTTTTTTTACTTTTTTTTAATTTTACTATTTTATTCATTTGAAAATCTTTTTGAGAAAAATTTATAACCAAGCAAAAAAAATAAATATAAATGAACAGTGAGAAAATAATAAATAATGTTTAGTATATACACACAAGAGTGTATATTTAAATTTTAATGTTGAAATGTTGAATTTTTGGTGTGATGAAATAAATTTTTAAGTGCGATATTTCTTTCTCAGTGAAGCCACAACAAATACATATATTGAAAGTAAATTAAATACTTTATCTTTATCAATACTTTATCTCAATATTGGCCAGATTATTTTGAAATAAGATCAGTTCAAGCTCCATCATGTACTTGAGTTGTTTCTCTACCACCAATTCAGTGGTTTGCAATCCACATTAAACTAAGTATTAAGTCCGAAAATCACTTCAAGTAAAGATCTTGGTTAAATTTAAGCTGTGCCAAAATGCAAACAATTGAAGAAGGAGAATTTTTTTTTCGAAATATTTAAAACTACATACTATTTCGTATATACTCCTTGTACATCTACTGATAACCATATACAATCTTCCTGATCATATGATCCATAGATATCCTTTTTAAAAAATATCTTTCTTCATTCAATTTTATCAATTTTTTTTTTATACTTTTGCCTCCTTGAATAATATTTTTACTGAATTTTTTTCTCAATTATCCACTCTACTGAAGGATCTAAGAGCTAGTATAGCAAATTTTCTAGTTACAAGTATAAGATTCATTTTTATTTTTTTAATTTTATTTCTTTTAATTTACCAGGAGAATATTTTAGTTTTTTTTGTGCTTCTCTAATACAGCATTTGTAATACATACTCTGCTGCTAGTAAAGCAATTATTAACTACAGTAAAATGATTATAGAAATAAATAAAATACATAGTATATAATCTTGAAAAATCTATTTTATATTTTCTCTCATTTAAAAATGAAAATAAAAAATCTTTACTTAAACTACTCACAATGATTACTGTTAAACATATACATACACAAGTAATTCTATACTCACAACAACAACAACTGGTACAAATACATACACAAGTATACTTCATAAATTGTAATAATAAGCAATAATTTATAAAGATATAGTATTCGGTACTCGTATAAAAATTGTAAAAAAAAAAAATCTATATTACACAGAAATAAAAAAAATTAAAAACATTTGATTCTAAAATTTTTTTTTCAAAAAAAAAAAAAACAAAAAAAATTATAGCAGAAAATAACATTAAAAACACTAAAAATAAATAAACAATAAAAATAAAAAACATTTTCGATTCAAAAGAAATATATTTATGTACAACAGTACAACTATAAAATATGTATGTAAGGTACTTTAAAAACAAAGTGCAATGCAATAAAATATGAAAAGTTTTTCACATCCTATACCACTACCTATTACCTAATACTTTAAAAAAAAAATACATATGTATAAGAATATATATTTTATACAAAATTCTATGCTTTTACTTTTATTTAAATGTTTCATTTTTTTTTGTGTTTGTACATATGTGTATGTGTTTATTTTATACTTTTATATTTGTTGCTGTTATTTTTTTTTTCTTATTTTTTACTTTTATATTTTTTTTGTATTTTTATTTTTTTAAATAATAATACTTGAAAAACTTCTGTGGTATTTTTTATAATAAAAACAACAATCAAAAAAAAATAAAAAACAAAAAATAAAAATAATAATAAAAACTAAAGTATACACTAATACTCTATTTATATGTAATACAAACAGTACAAATGTAACATTATAGTAGGAGTAAGGATAAAATAAATGAAAAAAAATAAAAAAAACAACAAAAATTAAATAAAAAACAAAAATAAAACAACTTAAAAAAAATACAATGTACTATACGTACATTTTTAAATTGTAACAGAAATACATATATTTATTTTTTTTTTTTTCAAAACTTTTAAACATCAAATTGATGAAACTCACTATTTATTTATATTTTATATATAATAGTATTTACATAAACACATATACACATACACATATTTGTGTATATATACTCATAAAAGTATTGAGAACGCTTTTTTTGCATTTTTTTTTTCAATTTGATTTTATTTTTCTGTTTCGTGATTTTTACTTTTTTTTTTAATTTTATATGCTTTTGTTTTATTTATTTTTTTTTGTTTGTGTTTTTTTTCTTTTTTTTTTTGTAAACAATAGTTATATAAGGAAGGAAATGAAAAATTTGTATTGAGCAAAATGAATAAAAATTACTATATAAAATACTATATAAGAATTCTCTGTATACATAATAGCAACTATACATATTCATATAAAGTTCTTTAACTATACATTATAAACACATACATATGTACGTGGTATACATTTACATATACATTACACATAATATATGAATAAATAACAATATACAGATATAAAATGCGCCCTTGGCCTCAACTATATAAAACTATAATAAAAGTATGTATTGCAAAAATATAAAACAAAACAAAACAAAAATAAATAAATAAAAGCAAAAGCATAATAATATTCGAAAAAATAAATTTAAAAAAAAAGGATAAAAAAAATGAAAATAAAATGAAATAAAAAAAACAAAAGAAATTTATTTCTGATAATTGATTGCAAGTTGAACATTTTTCAACTTTACTTTAATGCGTAACATATTGTATCATTTATACATAGATATATATACACGAGAGTATATATATATATATATGTATATGTATATATGTATGTGATTATATACAATACGTATGTAGTGAAGTATAAATAAGTATATGTATACAGTGTATCAGAGAGGATTTATCATTTATTATTGTGTGTGCTTATTTGTGTCCTAGTTTATACATAAGAACATATATAGAACAGAAAGTCATGTAGATGTAAGTAAAATATTTTTATGTATATAATCATTCATATGTATGTATGTGTATCGACATAAATACACAATTTGCGGATATATGAATGTATGAAAATATACTTATTTAGTTATATTGAGTACATATATAGTTTTATAGTTACTCTTTTTTTTTGTTGAAAGTGAAAAAAAAATGTTTTGGCATCATATTGACGTCAAACAAGATAAAAAAATAAATCAAAAACACAACAGAATAAATAAAGAACCCAAAAAAAACATATACATAGTATAATACAATACATACGTACATCAATATCAAGAACAAAATGAAATCAAACAGAAGAATATAAAATGAAATCTAGATTTCAAAAGTTATCTCAGCATTTATATTATTATGTATCTACGTAGATGTACAGACATTTCACATATGTATATGTATGTAGATATGTAAATACATTATATACCCTTACACATATTTACGTGTATATAAAATAGCAAATGTGTACATGTATGTACATATTGGTAAATAGGATTCCTGAGAATCTACACATATGTATGTTATGTATGCTTGTACGTATATATATATATATATATCTACATGAAATTTATTGTGTATATACGACGTACATTCTCCTATGAGTGTAATAATAAAACAAAAATTATAGTTAGATATAGAACCTCTAGAATAGAATTTGTGTAGAATTTGTGTACTCCAATTGCACAAATAAATATTGTCGTGTACATTTTTATGTACTTTTATTATTGTATATCATGTAATATGTATGTACTATATAGTGTATGGTGTTACAATAAATCGAAAAATAAAATAGAATTTTTTGTCCTTGTTTACTTGTCATTTACATACACACGAATGTACTCGAATTAGTATGTAGTTTATTACGAATATACATACATATTTATATAAATACTGGTATTGTATACACTAAAATAATAATGATAATCTGGTTGATTGTGCATCATTTATATTTTTACTGTGTATGTCCTTTTTATAATGTTATGTGGCACACATTTTAAAATGAATGACTTTTTTCATAAATGTTATAGATATACATTCATACATATGTATGTATATGGTGCTGTTCTATTACACGAATGAGTGTATCTATATGTTGTACATTTATATTATTATTGATCTGTAAGTATTAAAGATATTAAGTGTATATGCGAATATATGAACTTCATATTATATACAGATCAGACATACGAGTACAATATACATAATTTTCTATGATTTCTATTTCCTGTCTGTTATTCAATATTATGTATAGCTATACGAGTACATATATGTTATTTGAAAAAAAAATTAAAAAACAATTCAAAATTCTACAAACATTTAAAACAAAATAAAACGGAAATGAAAAAGAAAAAAGCAGCAAAAAGTGAACATTTAAAAAACAGCAAAAAATAAAAATTTATTTATTGGTATACGATCTACTGATATGCATATGTGCATTGTATGTATGTTTATGTGTATATGATGTATGCATCTAAATCAAATATATAGTTAGATTTTTTTTTTATTGCTCTTCTGTACAATGTTTATATTTTTTAAACAAAAAAAAAATGATGAAAAAAAATTTAACTAAAGCATTTAACATACATACACAAAGAGCGAACAAGAAAACAGAACAAACTATTGATGCTTTATATTTTTTCAAATAAAATCAGTAGTAAGTATAACACAATTCAATATAAAATAAAATATCCTTCTATATACAAACACATAACAATACATATCCATACTATTATTTTACTAAATAGATACATATATTTTTTTTTGTATTATCTACCAATACAATTTAATTTTTTTAGTAGTAACAATATCATATCCTATCATCATAATAAATTCATATTATTTACATTCATTCATTTATTACATATATATGTATATATGTATATGTACATACAATATTTATATTTGAAAATATACATATAGGTATATACATACATATATAAATTTTTGTGTATACATACGTACATGTATAAATTAAAAAAATGATTGATGAATTTTTTTATATGCACGAGTACGAGTATGGGATTTGTTACTGCGGATTAGATTGTTGTGCTTGTAGCTATCATAGATAAGTATGTGTGTATATGTGTGTTTGTGTAAAAATATTTATAATAAGGTCATGAAAAATTATTCTCAAATGTAAGAGTATATCTATAACATAAACTGACTGTAGATACATATGTAACGTACATTATTTGTTACATAAAATTTACTGTAATCTATCTAATAACGTTACATAAAAATGATGAGTATATATGTACATCTCTATATCGTGTATTGGAGTGTTCATTTTGAATTTGTATATACACGATATATGATATACGATATATGCGAGGGTAATTCAAAAGATTCCCGGAATACCTACCGGCGTCAGTAAGTAACTAAAAGGCCAACAGTCAAGAAGTTTGGTTATATTTTGAGTGTTTTGAAAGCGTAACTGCTGTGTATGAAAAAATCAATTTATTTGTTTTTATTTAAAAGGATACAGATACCTGAAAAATTAAGTATTATTAAAACATTGCCTAAAGCGATGCGCAAAGAACACACTGAAAGACGTGCCGAACTTTCACTGAGTTTTTGACCAAATACAATTCAAGCCCTGAAGACTTTTCGCACCGCACTGTACAGTGACTAGTGATGAAACTTGGTGGTTTATACGTAGAAAAATAAAAGTCTCTATAAAAATCAACAACTTGTGTTTTATTTCATTTTTCCGGGAATTTTTTGAAAAACCCTCGTATCTGTATGTAATGATAATATTTTTTTCTTACGCATGGTTACGTTGCGATAGATATCATATCATCCATCTGATAGTTAGTTATATTTCCATGTGAGCAGATAAAAAAAAATGTATAATCTAAAGAAAATACGAGTATACCTATATGCTAGTAAGTAGTTACTTGACATTGAACTGTTTTTCTAATAATTTTTTCTTTTACTTATTTTTTTTATTTTCGAAAGTAATTTTGTAAGTAAATAATTTTTGCAAAAAAAAAAAAAAATACATATGTATATATTCTATCATCATCAAGTATACTCTTAGAAATTTGGATTTTTATATGTTATTTAACTTGTATTTACGCAAGTAAATTTCTTTTTCAAGTTCAATTAAAAATTTGCAAAATTAAAAAAAAAAGGATAATTAATTAAATTTTATAAATCCAACATATAAATATGTAAAGTTTTTATTAAATATCGTATTACTAACAGTAAAAGATATTAACTTAAAATGTGTAGATAAATAAAAATATTCAATCTCAAAGTAAATAAATATTAATACACGTAATATATGCATTCAACCAAAAATTATTTAAAAAGTTAAAAATACACAAAAATGTAATAAAATATGATAGTATTACATACTTTGAGTATTCCTATAAAAATTATATTTAAAAAAAAAATATAAAAAAATTAAACGAGAACGTTTTTTAATTATTAATAATTACTGCAATCATAAGTTACAATTTCATACATATATAGCTTTACAAATTAATTAATTACGTCAGATATTATAATGAATTCTGAATTGTTATATGATATGTATTCATTTATATTTATTATTTGCACATATATACTCGTACAAATTTTAAATTGATACTTTTAACCTTTCAAATTTCGAATGTTCAATTTTCGAAAATTTTAAAAATATAAAAAATATAAAATAAAATTTTTACATTTAATATCGTTGAAAATGAATTCAGTATCTATTATACCATAATTTTAGAGCATCTACACCTACGTACATCTTCTTGTATTCGTTTTAAATACTTTTATCATAATTTTCGTCCTTATCGTATAATAAATGATCCGCCGCCTATACACCTTAATATAATCAACAAAAATTATTTATGAAAATCGTTTTATAAAATGAAAATAAAATCAAAAAAAAAAAAAAAAACTTAAAAGTTTAAAAGTCTGTAACCTACATAATACTTAATCTATTAATTTAATGGTCTTCACTTTAATTATATTCATAGCATATTTTTTATATACCCTTATGTAGTCCTGTACACATGTATTATGTATATGTTTAAATCTTTATCCCAAAGCAAAATTCTATGTGTATACATATTACAACATTTACAAAAAAAAAATATACATATAAGAATATTTTTAAAAATCTCCTTAAGAAAATTATATCCCTCTTCAATTTAAATTTATATATATATAAAGGACATATATCATACTCTATTTTATTACATTTTCAGTTTGGTTTTTTTATTTTTTTTTTTTACATTTAGATCCACTACATTTTTATAATCTAAATACGTATTGTATCCTTATAATAATGTTTTTCTTCTATTCTCCTGACTCATGTAAAATAAAAAAAAAATATAATTCGAAACTAAATCAACTAAAAATGAAAAACAAAAAATAAAACATAAAAATTATATAAATAAATAAATGATTATCTGATTAAATTTCATCATTCATAAAAATGAAAAATAAAAAATCCATATATAGCTTCTTAAAATAAAATCCAAACTAACAAAGAAAAAATTATGTCAGTGAAATGAAGAAGTAAAATACTCCTATACCTAACCTATAAGTAAAAAAATATCAGATGATGATCATGATGAAGATGGCAACCACATTCAAAATGACTTCAACCAAAAAATATAAATGCATAAACCAAAGAAATATAAATAAACGACAATAAGAAGAAAAAGAAAGAAAAACAAGAAGAAGATGTATACGAAAATACTGGGTATATATAGTATAAATACAGGACGAACAACAAAAATAAAATAAACAAGAATAATAATAATAATAAAAATCAAAAATGATTCATTTCAAGTCATAAAAGTTAAACAAATTTTTATAGGTGTAAAGGACATCCATATATGTATGTAGTACATAATAATGTACATATACTCGTATATAACTCTTCGTATACTCGTGTACATTTATAATATTGTGTGTAATCTATTCTTCTCTATAATACGTATTATTATTATTTTTCTTATATTTTGTCTTTCTTCCTTTTACTTTTATTTTTTTTTTTTTTTAGAATTTTTGTTTTTCATTTCACAGAACAAGATATAACCAAACGTATAGAGAGAACGTAAAGAAAATGAATGAAAAATGAAAAAAAAAAAAATATGTCCATATAGTATTTTCTTTTATACTTTTTTTTTCCTTTATCATTTTCTTCATAATTTCTTTTTTGTGTTTTTCCTCAATTTTTTATATTTTCTTCGTTGTGTATTAGTTTTGGTTATGGTTATCTTGTCGTTGTTGCCATATTATATCGTTTTCGTGTCATAATATTGTTCAAATTCGTCGTACTTTCATTTTTATTATACTCTTTATTACTGTATAGTATGTACACATAAACTGTATATATATTATATTACATGTCTCATGTGAATAAGTCAAAGAAAAATAAGAAATAAAAAATAAGAAAACAAATTTATGAAAAAAAAAATATAACAGACATACTCGTACATTCGTAGATTTTAGATATATTCACGTGGAAAAGATACATAAGCACTAAATACAGAAAAAGAAAATAAAGAAAGAAAAAAAAAACATTTTACCAAAAAGAATATGAAACAACTCCCAAATAAAAAAATTATAAAAGAAAAAATCTCTAAGGTATCTTATACAATGCTTATATACTCGTAGACTTAAAGAACACTAAATACATACATTCTCATCGTATATATTTTCATATTTTTCTTTTCATTTTCATATAATATACTGTGTAGGTACATGATCCTGTATATAAGTATGTATAGATGTATGAAAAAAAAAATATTTTTTAGTCATATTTATTTACTTTTTCACTTTTTTTTTTCTAATATAGGTATCCTTTTTTCAATTTTTTTTTTTTTACTATGTTTTCTCATATTTGTATTCTGTAGTATTAGTGTAATAAGAACACACGTTATAATACTTTATACATATAGTATGTATACAGAAAGCCAATTTGAGTGATTTGCGGTTATTTCGTTGTTTTGTTGATAACGTCTAGGTCATATCATATAATATGTAGTTTATATTACTTACATCGTACATTTATATGAATTTTACTTTCAATTTTTTTTATCAGTCTTTTCATGTATATAATAGAGAAGAAATTATTTTTTTTCTATTTTTGTAGCCCCGCAAAAAAGTAAATTCAGAAAATAAGAAGAAAATAAGAAGAATAAAAAAAAACATGAATGATAGGACCATGATATTAAAAGAAATATACTCGTATTATATATTACACATAATATTACTTACAAACACATGTATGTAGATATGCACATATGTACGAGTAGATACATGAAAATATGAATGAAAAGTTGACATGAATCTAACATATTGTACATACTCGTATGTACTACACATTACGTATATGTACAAAATACAGATATTTGTGTACAAAAAGTTATGTGAATTGATAATATGAAAAGGATGTCCATTTTACAGAATTATATATGTTTTTATCTTATAATGTTACGTTTATATCGTATCTGTTGTAATAACTACAGCAAGTAAAGTAATATAATTATTTCTATGACTACAAGGACAATACTACTTAAAATGTGTTGGTTAAATATATTTAAGAAGTCATCATATAATGTTTCATGAAAAACGTGTATGTCCATAAATATTTGAATTTACGAGTTTATAAGTAGAATGATTGATTCAAAAGATATTACATATTACATTTTATAAGCAATGGCAGATTTTTCAATTAAACCATATTAAACGCCTCTACGCATCACTTGAAGTTTCAAAATGAAAATTCAAAAATCAGTACACATGATGTGTGTAAATCCTATACTTGTTCTAGTACAGCGTTTACTATAACTACCGTATGATCTCTACTGCAGAAGAGTATGTATAGAGAAGAGGAGCAAGTATAAAATGTTGTTAGTTGATTATCCGTGTTTTGTTTTATCAATATTTGTTTTTACCAATAAGTATAGTAAATTTACAGCCATCCAAAACAAAAAATCAAATTAAAAAAATTCTTATAAAATAATTTAATTAAAATCAATCTGCCTACACATTTTAAAACACAAAAAATATAATACAACTTTTACTTTATATTCTTACAATTGTCACAAAGTGTCCTCTACAAATTAATACAAAAATAAATTTTCTAAAGATTCCAAAATAAAAATGAAATAAAATTATAAAGACAGAAAAATAAAATGTTCAAATATACTCGTGAAACAAAATGAAAATTCCATAAATACATTTCAATGTCAAGAAAGAAAAATTCCAGTTTCAATTACTATAACGTTTTCTATTTTAATTTTTGTCCTTTAAAAAAGAGAAAACAAAAACAAGAATAAAGTTGAACGGAACTTAAATCTACGGGTTTGTTTTTTCTTTTTTTTTCTTTGTTACGTAACTAATATTTTATGTTTATATTTTTTTTTTTTTATAAATAAGTTTTTTCAAAAATTTATAAATGAAAAATAAATACAAAATAATCTCTATTATGTAGACATTCCATTCTATACACAAATTTATCTATATGTACGGTGTATATTTATGTATATGTATTTGTATTATTAAAGTTATTTTTATTTTTTTCTCATTTCATTTCTAATTCATTTTCTAAATAAATGTCCTATAATCTTAAAATAAATTTATTGAGAAAAAAGGCAAAAAAAAAACAAATTGATCTCGCAGCAACATAAGTAAAATCTTTTTTTTTTAGAAAACTTTTTAATAGGTATACAAGTACTCATAATGTATCTGAAACCATCAGAAACAGACAATGACTATATAAGCAACTAGAAACAAATGGAAAGAAAAACGAAACAAAAAAAATTATTTTTTAAAGATTATGAAAACGAGGATAAAATTAACTATATATGTTTTTTCTTTTCTATACATACAGTAAGTACCTATAAATACTTTTAAAATTCAATTATATGTAATATAGGCCAAACAAAACAAGTATACAAGAAGTATGAAGATATTTTTTTATATTTTCATTTACATAAAACAATTGATAAAAGTTTATTTTTATCAAATATAAACATAAATTTCATAAAACAAAAACAATCAAATATAAAACAAAAAATAAACAAAAAAAAAAAAAATAAATAAAATTGAAACAACAATTTTCATAACAAAATATCACAAAAATAAATCAAATCAAAAATATATGAAAATAATTTTTAAAAAAATAATAATTTCCATTCAGTAACATGTAGAAAAAGGTAAAAAAATTTGAAGGTAATCATCGTTTTGTGTATGTTTTTTTTTTTTATATATAAATCAAATATACTCTCTTGTTTTGTACTAAATATAATTTGTTGTGTCATAAAATCTGTTTTTATTCTGTTTTATTCTGTTTTTATTTATAAAAGATACATTATATATGTATCTATACTATCTTTACTATGAAATCTAAGGTTTTATTTTGATTATAATTTTATTTTTATTTCTTTATTATTGTTAATAGTAATCACTGAAGGTTATAATGATAACAAAAACGAAAAAAACAAGTGCAAAAAATAATAAGAAATTCTATCTATCTACATATAAAAAAACTTAAATATTTTATAGGCAGGCATGTAGATTGTTTAGTTTTACTTTAACTTTTTTACTTCAATAAAAAGAACAACAACAAATTAATAAAAAAAAAATGAAAAGGAAATGATAACAAAAAAAAACGTAACGCAACGCAAAAAAAATTGTATGAAAATAAATAGATATGTGATTATTCGCACATCATCTATTTATTTATGCATGTGTGTAACAACTTAACATTAAGTGTACTATAGTACTATATATTTATGTGACTTGAATGTGCTATACGTTGTTAAGTACATATGTACGTGTATATGAATACTCGTATGTGTACTAAAAGGTAAATATTGTACATAATATATAAAAACTGTTTACATAGACACATTAAATGTATTCTCAAAAGATAAATAAAAATTTTAATGGATGTAACATACTCCTCATATATGTATGCAACTACTATATGTAACTATGGTGTAATATGGTACACGGAAGTGAAAATATAATTTCAAATGAAAAAGAAGAAAAAAAAAAGCATATTCTCTTTATACTTTCTTCCTTTCTATTTGCTTTTATTTTTTTTTCTTTTTTATTTTGTTTCTGTTTAATAAGAAATTCTGATAGCTTACTTTTGCTCTCCATTTCTCTGTGTACCTACTATGTACACGAATATTTTTATCATTATTTTTATGTTAGGCATGTAGTATGTATGAAAAAAACAATTTCTGTGAATATTATATGCACACAATGTAGTACATACTCTTAGGCGCATTCATGTTGTAAATACATGCATGTGTTGGGAATATGTATTCCATTTATTTTTAATTTAATTTTATTTTTTTTTTGTTTTTCATTTATTATTGTTTATACATCTAAACATGTAAGTATATACATACACATCTATATATCCTTGTACTTATGTAAGAATAAATTAAACTTTTCGTTTACTACATCTACATATCATATTAACTGCAGGCAACTAAATATGTATCTACAAATTTTATATAAATAGGCACTTACTTTTACATCTACAAGAAAATATGAAAAAGATTACAAAATTTTCTTTTTTACAAATGGACGACAATTAATATAAAATTACATAACTACATATACTACTTTCATAAAATGATAAAAACGATGTATGAAACAGTCCATGTTTAACGAAACATGACCGGTTTGAATTTAATGAAAATTCAATTGAAAGTTATTACATTACATATTTCTATCTTGGCATTGGTAAATAATTTTTATAATCTCCAATATTTAATTATGTTTTAGGTATATCCAGTTAGATGTCACGATTTAAGATCAACATTTTTATTGCAAAGCCCGATTATATGCAGTTGTGTTCCATTGAAAAATTTCTTGAAAAATCTTTAAATAATCTCACAATTCTTTGGCAATGGACTGTACTGTAACATGACATCCTCTCTGCATGTTATGTTCCTTTATTTACAAAAACAAATATAAGGACGTGATAAATAACAAATAGAAAAAAATTAAATAAATAGTACTATAAAATTGTTAAGAAAATAAGTGATTAAAGTGTCAGTTAGTTAAATAGCCTATTACAACACGTATTTTTTTATTTTATGTGCACATATACGTACTTGTATCGTATATGTATTGTATCTTACATCATTATACACATGCGAATATAATATACATGATTGTATGGATCTATGAACTTACAAAGTAGGATGTCAGAGAAATAGTTTAAGTTTTGTTATAACTTCTTCTTCTTTCACTATTTCTATATAGAGTTTTATTATTTTTTTATATTTTGTTTACCATTCATGTAGTTTCCTATTTTATGTATTTTTTCTTCTTGTTTACTTGATATTACATAATACCTAGTAGCTAGTAGTAAAATGTGTTTCGTATCCCATATGTAGGAGTATGAATATTTATGTATTTAGGACATTTATTATACATATATGTAATTTACTTCCGAGTCTTTTTAGTTATAAGTTTGTACATAGAAAAACTCATCATCAAAACATTTACTAATAAATATGTTTTACTTTTATTATTATTATGTTGATGTATTTACTTGTATTGATTGTGTTGTAGATATATACAAACAACGCACATTACAAAATTTTTGTTTGAACATTTTATTGCATTTTGTACATTTTATATGTAGTATAGGCTGACATTGTAATTTTATTAAATTGATGAAAATGTATTTAAATGTTCGTTTTATATACAATTAATACATAAGAACGTATATCATATGCTTTTTCATATAGGTACATTCATTCATAATTAAATAATGAAACTTTTGCATGATTTACTATTTTACTATAAAATAATAACTGTATACATATATTGCCTACAGGTGGAAATAAATATACATACGTACACACAAAACTTTACAACTATAATACAAAACCTACCGTAAATATAATATAAAAAAATATCAATTATATACACGATTACCATACATAATATACAAGTATGTATAATGAGAGTATTCACTTAATGTAGTAAAAAGCTCGTAAACTCAATAAACCTAGTATACTACACGAATATACACTGTTTACTCGATTTACATGATTTTTACTACATTAATGCTCAATTTCACAGTGAAAGTTTAAGCTTGAGGTTAGTTTAGCCTGCATAGAAGGTTTAAACATGTTTAAACTTTAAACTATGGATTTCTCAAGTCTAAATTAAACCACCATAGTGAAATCAAAATATCTCTTAACCGTAAATTTAAACAAACTTTCACTGTGAAATTGGTCATAAATGTCATAAATGAATGCCCTTAATATTATTTCAATACTTTGGATATACTATACTCCTTTTTAATGTATCCATATGCATGCATATAACAACTATAACCATTGAATAATAATACATAATATGTAAAAATGCATTTAATTGAATCTAATACTGGTAATAATAAACTGAAATATATACATATAGATTTTCACATACCTGTACAATAGTAATTTGTAGAATCATGTAGCATTATTATGTACGAGTAGATAGTAGAAATTGGGTTGTATAGAATTTAAATTTTATCATTTTTACGATAAAGGATTAGAAGGACAATAAAATTTTTCATACACACAAAGGATCTACTTAATATAGATAGAATGATATTATGTAAGCACATACATATAAGTATTTTATACGTTGAACGTTTTCAAGATGTTTAGAAGAGTCAAATGTGTGTTTAAAATAATACAGAAAAGCATACACACAATTACTTAGAATTCACGAGTATCTATACAATGCAATATACTCGTAAAAGGACAACAGATATATTATATAGAAAAAATGTATCCTTTTTATTTTCTATGTACCATTTATCCTATATTTTTTTTTTCATCATTCTATAATGTTTTTATTTTATTATTGTTTTATTTTTTATGCATTATTGTATTTCTTCATCATCATAATCATTATTATGGTAATTTGTCATCATTATCAACATATTCTAATTTAATTTAAGGATTTAAACAATATTATAGTGAATATTAAAGTTTTTTTATATTGTATAATAGATATTTAAGAACGATAATAACACGACAATGATGAGGAGTCAGAAAGAAAACAAAATTATTATTATTATTTAATTATTCCACACCACATGTTACTACACTTTTTTCAAGTAGGTAACTATTATTTTATTTTTTTTGTATATTTTTATATTATTATTTTTTAATTAATTCACACACGCAATTTATGGCGATAATTGTAATGACCACGACAATATTAAATGTTATAGCATAAACAGGTAATTTACATTACATATTTAACATATTTTATTTATATGATTTGATGATGATGATGACGACAATGATAAGTATAGTAGAATAGTTGTATAAATTGTGAAAGTATTTCACGATTAAATTATACAAAAATATCTAAAGGATATTCAGTTACACATATTGTATAAATGCATAAAGTTTTATTTAATATACAAATAAGTAAGTGGTAATAGTGTAGTAATAATATTATTTAAGTTTATTATTATTATTATTATTGTTTTTATAGCAATATAATATACTAATAATAGTTATGGTTAGTTATATAGATAAAGATAAGATATAGTAGTAGTAGTATTTTACTTATTATTTATTTATCATGAATTTTATAATGAGTATATGTGTACAAATATTTTACTTTTGGCACGTTGTATTTTTGACATCAAAATTCATTATTAAATAGATATAATATTAAATAATTTTTTTAATGTAAAATTCATATATTCATATACTTATATAATATACTCGTATGTAATTTATTTCACACCGAACACGATTTAATCACTTACTTATATTACATACACATTTATATATCTGTTCACATGCCATAAACATTATTTATCGTAAAAAAAAAATCTTACTTTTGACCGACATAACATACAAACATACGCATTTATATGTAGAATATTGCACGAATATGTTATGAATTCATATACAATTTATACGATAAGATATATAGCTATATACACCATCGATAACGTCGCATCACTTTCTTCTACATTGTTACATTACATTAATTTTCATTTTTATCTATTTTCATTTATACATATATCGTCGTATTCTATGAATTAATGATAATATATATAAAAAATATTAGTAAAATAAAATAAAACAAAATAAACTAAACAAAAAAAATATTTGTAAATAATACAAAATAGTAATAACAAAAAAAAATTAAAGTCCTTTCAAATATTTTCTTGCATGACAAATTATATAATAATAATAATTAATTATTTATTATACAAGGTCATTAATATGATAATAAAAAATAAAAAAATAAAAACACCCAACACATGATTATAATATTTTTTTATGATTATACATATGTCCTTGCTATCTGTCCAGTTATACACATAAATAAAAACGTTTACGAACATACATAATATTATTAATGAAGATAAAAACAAACGATAAAAAAAAGAATGTCATTTAATACACATTTATGATTGTAAGAATGAATGTATATGAGCAGAGTAGTAGGCAGTGTAGTATTATTGTTATTGTTCACACCTTTCATTTAATTACAGAAAAAACAAAAAAACAAAAAAAAAAACATGAATTAAAATAAGCAAACACAAATTAAAAAACATTAACACTATATTTAGGTACTCTCTATGTACGTAATATACGCTAGAATTTATTTTAATTGTCGTTTTTTATACAACATATTATTAAAAACTATTCAAAATTTAAACGGCAGTACCTACACAATGTACTACAAATGTATTTACATACTCGTACATATGATGTGTAAATGTTTATGAAAAATATTTATGTATGTTGTAGAAGGTAAGTACCTAAACATTTTTTTTTCTATTTTTGCAACTAAGTATTTCGTTTAATTTTTTCTATTATAACATTGTTTATATGTAGTTATATTTTATTTTTCACATAGAATTATCATACTTCATTCTTCATATGTATGTACATATATGTACGATTCTATTCTATTCTCTATTCTAAAAAAAAAAAAATGAATTTTTTTTCATATCTTTTCATACGTTCATTTGTCTATTTTCATTTGTATTCCAATTACCCATTCTATAGTAGTTAGTATGTTTATATTTTATTTTATGTACTCAACTCGTATATATACGCTCATTTATACTACATAATTGTACTAAACTCGTACCCGTATTTATACGAATAATACAATGTACAAGCAATTAATTCTGTTCAGATATATTTATGGATCGTGTGAAAGAAAAATGTTTTTTTACTTATTTTTTTATGTTTTTATATTCTCTGTTTTTGTTTTGTTTTTGTTTTTAGTTTTACCTATTCTACATTACATCTAAAACATACACCTCCATATGTACATATGTACGAGTATATATGTATGTATGTGGTTGTAGTAGGCATAGGCAAATAATGTATGTATGTTGGTATATTTTTGTTAAATTAATTTTTACACGCAAAATTTATTTATAACAAAACAAACATTTAAATAATCTATCTACATTCACATTTTTATCATTGTTTTGGTTTTTCTCTATATTATTCTTTAGATTTATATATATACTTGGGGGTACATACATATTTTTTTTTTTTTTCGTTTGTATTAAATACAGAAATTTTAATAATTTCATCACACTGTATTATATATCACTTTAAGTGATTCTTTAAAATTAAATAACGTGTAACATTAATATGAGTACGTATATGTTATGTGAATTGTATGTACGAGTATGTTACACACATTTTTTGTATGAATGTACATACATACATACATACATACATTTCTGTAATAACATCACATCATCATAACTTTATCTTTTGTTTTAATTTTATTTCATTTTTCCTCTCGCATTCAATTTTTATCATCCCATGTATATGTGGTATGTATACGTATAGTACGTTGAAATTTTTGCTTATATGTAGACGAGCAAATATGTATGAAAAACAAAATAAAAACAAAGACGAAAAACAAAACAAAAAAAAATATTCTTATCTACATAAAAGACAGAAGGATAATAATATATAAAAACTGAAAAAATAAAAAAAAAAAAACCAACAAGAAAAAACAAAACAATATCTATATATATAGTAAATTCGGGAATTTAATCAATAAAATACCCGTCAGGGATAATACAGAGGATTGTTGGCGACTTTTATTATGTGTAGTATATACAACAGCAAACTCGCATATATACAATATATGTACGTTTTTCATGTGTGGATTTTGTTTTTATTTTAAAAAATAAATTATTTTTTTTTTCACTTATATTTTTTATAACTTTTTTGTTATTTATTTTTTTTTTTTTAAATATAAAATTTTCTTTTAAGCTTAGACACAATACAACATTTATGATGAAAAATATTTAACAAAATAAAATTGAGTAAATATATTACCGTATCAAAAATTATGCAATGGACCAAAATATATTTTCTTTATGTACCGCGAGAGTACTTTAAGAACTATGAAAAAACCGAGAAAAATACAAATTTACGAAAACAAAGAAAATATATTTTTAATCATTTTCTTCTATCTGGGAGATGATAACACTACACGACAAGTACAAAATTTTAATTTGGAATTTATTCTTTTTTCACATCAAAAAAATGTATTCGTCTGTAATTATTCAATTTATATTTTAGATAATAATTTTTTTCACATTCATTTTAAAATGTATTAATATTTGTTTGAATAAAAAATTTATTCATTAAAAATCACTTAAACAAATTTTAATTACATTTTTAATTATTTATAGAATTATTCATTTCAATTATTCATTGTATTTTTGACAGTAATAATAATAATTATTTATGTTTTTTTTTAAAAAGAAAATTTCGCGTCTTTATACGACAAATTCAACTCGAATACTGTACGATTTATAATCGAATCCGATTCTAAAGACTGAAAATTCTATACTTGGAAAATTCTATTTTATATATACACACTCTGTCTATGCTATGCACATATGTATTTAGTTCACAGTATAATTTTGATCAAACATACATATATGATTGTACAAGAGAAGAAGAAACATCAACAACATCAACATCAGCACCAACAGCAGCAGGAACATCAAAATAATCATACACCAACAATATTAAAAAATACATTTCATAGATATAGGAATCGAATATAAACTTGAATGTTTGTACGAATATTTTAAAATAGATTTTCTTCTTTTATACTCGTACCATGTACCAAATTTCATTTAAAAAAAATAATGTATTTTTTTGCACTATTTTTTTATGTTAGTTTTTCAACAAAATGTCTCACATTTTTCTTCGAAAAAGGAATTTGAGAAAATTTCTCAACTATACAACATAAACAAACGCACAAACAAAAATTATACAAATACATATATTTAGATTTTAATTGAATTTATAGAATGAAAATGTTGAATGATTCCGTTCATTGTGTATCTTTTTATCATTTTTGTTTTTGCTATACGAACGAATACAAGTAGATATTGAAAAATTTTCTCTCTTATTTCGCAAAAAAATAACAAATTCTCGTGTATTATGGTAGTTGATATGAGATTATCAGCAGCACAAAAAATAAATAAATGAAAATCTCTTTTCACCACATAAAATTCATTGTCTCATATAAAATTCATTGCGCTTTGTAGATAGAGTCGACGACACAATATTCTCATACACTATACACATACACACTGTATGTACGCATAATACCGTTTGACATAAAGAAAATTCATATCCTTTACATACTCGTTTGTAGTCTAGTCGTAGTATTTCATATATTTAAAAACTCTGTTATATGTGTTTACTGTTTATCGTATAGTTTCTCATTTCAAAATTAAAGAGGATAACTAACTGGTGAATTTTCTTTTTTCTTTCTTCTTTTTTTTGCTTGTTTTAGTTTTAAAAGGAGAAAATGTACTATATTATTGTGTTGTGTATAATTAATAATGCAAAAAGTTACCACGGCGAGACGAGACGAAAATAATGAAAATTGCAATAACAAAAAAATCAGTACATGTGGGAGAATAAAATGTAAAAACATGTATGTGATATGAAACGTAAAATAAGAAGAGCTAAGTATATGGTAGAGGTAGATCATTCATATTTCAACAACGGAGAGTATGTTTTTTTGAGAAATTTTGAAAATTTGGCATTCATTCACTCTTTATTTCGTTCACGTTTTTTTTTTCCTTTTTTTTTTTTGGTTTGTATAATCTATACATTTTACGTTATAGATAATGTGTATGCATGTATCTGTTTTGTTGTCCAACAATAATAAAATGACGATGACTACAATAAGGACGATTTGCCTTGTCTAGTCAGATATATTGTGTTCAGCATCAGCACCAACAGTATAATGTACATAATAATATCCTTTCTATATACATATACACACAGACATCATATATTGATGACGAGATACGCATGTACAAATATGTGTGTATGTGAAAAAAAAATATAAATATGCATACATGTATACGTACATTATTATCTGAGACAAATAGGCTATATAGTTGTTGGATGATGATGACGATGCGATGAGGGTGATTATTGTTGAATAATACACAGGACTATTTACAGCTTGATGTGGCTATTTCTAATATATGTAAGATTTTATTATTATTTGCTCTTTTTGTTCATACAAAAACAGAACTCACATTGTTCAAGTTGTAACAAACAACCACCCAATATGTTTGATTGTGTTTATATGATTCAATAATACAGAATAAATTGAACGAACAGTCAACAGTGTGAAAGAAATGTAACACGAATTAATAAGAAACAATATTCATACTATGGTAAATAAGGGAAAAATTGTTGATTCAGCACTTTTATAATTTCTAGTTTATGCTTTTATTTTTGGGTTTTTTTTTTTTATTTCTGTAGACTATATGCTTGTAGTAACAAAACACATATTGATGATGGTGATTCTTATTTTATTTATTTTTGTGCAAAGATTTTTTTCCTTATAAACAGATTCATTATCTACATATGTGGAATTTACTTTTTCCTTTTTTTTTTTTGTTTTGGATACTTCGACTATTTTCTAATAATGATAATAATCGTAATTTGCAGACAATACTTGCGTATGTCTTGTGATATTTTCAGAAAAAGAAATGTGTTTTTTTTTCTCTGATTCATCAAAAAAATTGAATATCTATCGAAATCTTTATTTTTTGAAGAAATAAAGTTGCTAATAAAAGATATTATTATTATTAAATTATTTGAATTATAAATAACAGATAACTTTTATCCTTATCTGTGATTTTATTCAAATTAATAACTCATACATCAAACCAACTAATTTCAAACAAGATTGTTGTTTCTGTTTTACTCTATAATCAAAAAATAATTTTTATTTAATAATTTGTAATTGCGTATGTATTTTTGTTTTATAATTATACATTCTATGTTATACATATAAGCACTAGATATACATACATATGTACGTAAAACAAATCAAAATTTATCATAGAACATATTACATTTATTCAGTATCCAAATTCAACAACAAATTGTTGTAACAATAATTCTATTCTACACAAAATTATAAACATCTCATGCCGTAGGTATACTATTTCAAAACACCCTCCTCATCTATATCATAATTTCATTCAAAAAATGTCATTGTATCGTATCGTATTTAACAAAAAAAAAAATCTCATAAAAAATTCAAAACGTGCATACATGAAACACATAGTAATATGAGGCACATAAAAATGCCGACAAAAAAAAACAAACAACAGAACAAATAAAAAATGTAAAACAAAAATACAATTTTCACTGATTGTTCTGTTAAAATTTTAAATGAAAATTATACTCTATATCTAAATATGTACCATATAGCTATGTATGGATAAAATCATGTGTGATATATTTGTTTATTAGATATTACTAAAATACTCTTATAATATCTATATATATAAATAGAAGTAATATAATCTAAAATCTGATTTTATCATCTATAGATACATTTTATATTTGTACTAGAACGTATACCATTTACATAATGTCTACTGCAAGTACTACACACGTTATACATATATGTATGTATGATATATACTTAAATATTTATATAACTCTGTGTATACATATATATTGTATGTAAGTATAAATTACCATTTCATCCACCCTATCATACTATTTTCAATCTCATTTTATTATTAGCGAATAAACATAGAAAATTTATATGCAAGTATAAGTACATATAGTATATGCATAAATAGTATTACAAGTCTTTGGATTCAGATAGAGTACATAGATTCATACTTATGTATGTACATATGTATTTTTATTGTACTTAATATTTATGTGTATACATAATTTATATTATATACTCATGTCTACATTGTAACACACTGAACTGGATGTATGTATGTAAAAAAATTTTTTTTTTGAAAAGCCAACTTAATCGTTGTGTGAAATCTTATCGCATCATTTTTTTGAGGGTGCAATGAACAATTTTTGTGGTAACTGTAGCAATAAATGAGAATTCATTCAAGTGACAAATATACATTATATATACATATAATGTATGTATGTAGATACATATGTACAAATATGTACATGCATATAATATAATCGTATATCAGTATTATGTAGGTTTAACGAAAAATGAACATTTATACAAGTAATGAAAATAAGAGAAAAATCTATGTACATATAAAATGTAGATATACGATATGTATTGTACGTACTATATGTATCTGCATATGAATATCATCTATAGATATTTTGTAATTCATACACGATACGAGTATTTATGTATATTACTATAGATATGATATGTATCTCATACAAATATAATCAGCAGAGAAAATGCAATTGCAAATTGTAATTATAAATTAATGCACATACTTACATGCTCTTCTAAAATTTGTACATATGTACGAGTACTATATGATAAAAATTGTGAAAATATCTATACACATCTATTGACAAACATATTATTTGCAGAGAAATAAATACTCTTACATACAGATACGTACTTACTTACATACATGTCAGAGTAAATACCTACAGTAAAAAATCACATACACTTGCGTTATTTCTAGTGTGATTTTTCTTTTATGTGTACTTGTTCACATCGTTATATCCATATAACGCAAATAATATGAGACATATTTGTGGATATGTGTACGTTCACACATATCATATGACTCTTATTTTATATATGACTAAAATAATGCATTTTTTTACATTTGATCACCTGAAATCGGAAACTGAAAATTAAGAATGTAAGCAACATAAAATAATTAAGAATCTGACATAACATGCACTCGTACTCATCACACTACATGTACATTGTACCAAGTACATTAGAATGGGCGAAGTAATGGACTAGATGCCACTTTTAATGTTGGAAATAAACGTTCTGGTGTGTATTTTTATTGTATTTTTAAATTAAAAAATGAATAATTTTTTTATATTTTTTTCTTTTCTTTATTATTCAATTGTTAATTTATTACTGTAGGATATAGGGACAATTTTTTTTTTTTTTGTATTTATGTTTGTAATGTGGAAAGCAATAACTATACAATAATCAACGCAGCTGACACTTTATCTGAGGATTAGGGATTAAATGTTGTTCCTTGTTATTTTACCAATGTACCTTAGGATTTGTGTGTTTTTTTTCTTTTTTTGATTTTGCAAAAAGAAAAAAAAATTAATAATCAGCTTTATTGCAAGACCACAGGATAACAACATTTAATTGTCCAATTCAATGCATATTATGCTTAGAAAAATTCAAATCAGTTTACTATCTATGTGTAGGTACCACAGAATTCAATAGAAAATAAATATTGCAACATCTATGATACACACACATACATATATATAAAAAAATAACAAAGAAAAATAATTCCAAACATTTCAAGGGACTTATTTCTGCGTTAGATCCCAAAGGAATTAAACAATTTTTTCATCATCATCATGATTGCGATAATAAACATTGAATAAATGTAACTCAACTATACATAATAGAAGTATGTAAATGCCCGTTCATCAAAGGAAATTTTTCTATCAACATTTGTATTAAAAATCCCTATCATAAAAAAACAGATTACTACTTCTCTACAGATTTTTCTCTTTTGTATTTTCTATTTGTATTGTGTTACTTTTATTTTTTGTTTATAAATCAAAATTTTTGCACAATCATTTTTTGTATTTTTCGCAAACTCAGTGTCAGTGTGTATAAAATACTCATCTCAATTTTTTCATATTGCGCATATTCCAACACATTGTAGAAATATCTCTCACAATTATTATTCGCTCAATTTTATTCAACAACGAACACAACAAAAACAAAATCATGAATGAGAAATTGAAACCGAATCCGTTTTGTTTTTATTGTACATATAAAGTCATCAACCTTTTCCATATCGTGTGTGTATGAATATCCTTTGAAAAATTGTGCGATATATTTACCTACATTTATATATTACAAAAATCATGTTTTCTATTTTGTGTAGTGATATATGGGTATATATCCTTGCTTGCAAATTTTATGGAATGATGATTTAAGAGACAATCAACGATGGTGTTAATTTTATTTTACTTTTTACGATTGCGTAAGATCACAATCCATATCAAGAGAAATTTGTTATAATAAATGAACATTGAAAAACATTCATTTTAAAAAGGATAAATTTTACAATCATTATTGTATACATACAATTATATTTACATATGTATGTGTGTGTGTGTTGTTAAAACAAAATGTTCCTAAACATAATCAAATATTATAGGATGTAAGTATGTAACTGAGTGTTTGTTGTAAAAAATACATATATGTAAGTATGTATATGATTTAAATAGGCGCCAGAAAAAGGCGCCATCAATAATATCCTTTTTACATGTGATAATTTACACAATATATATACGTTGTGTACTTACATATTATTATATACTCGTACATATTTGTATTACATCGTAATTACATACATATGTAAGTACGTATGTACATCTGAATGTGACAAACGTTAAATGTCTACTCCACAAAAAAAAAAAATAAAAAAAAAATGTATATTCAAAGGATATAGGCTAAAAAAAAAAAATAAATATGAATGAATACCTTCAATAGATATAATTAAGTACTGTTATATTCTTACCATGAAAAATAAGTACCGATTGCATATGTTAATACATTTGTGTCTGAATGTGTGTTTAAATATCATAATAATCCAAAAAAAAAAAAAAAAAAATAAAAGACGAATCAACCGCATACATTGAATGAAAAACGTGAACGATTTGTTGTGACATGTGCCTTTTTAACTGAAAAACAAGACTGTTTGTAATGCTGTAACTGTAACCATTGTACTATAGACCGTACGTACGTAGAAATTTTATTTACCCTCCCCTCATTTATATTGGTATCGGTTGATTTTTTTTTCCTTTTTTCAATTGTTTCCGAATGAATTTTTGGATGAAAAAAAAAATGTAATCAAAAATCAGTCCTTTTACAATTTTTGAATTTATTTCCTTTGCGTTTCGTTTATTTTCTGTGCAATTTTTTTTCTTTTTTTTTTTGTTGCCGCGATATTTCCTTTATCATTTTTTCCTTTTTTTGCCATTGAGTTCATGTGAATATAAGCAGAGATTGTTCTATTCATAGATCAAATACTATTACATATACATTATATACATTATAATGTGAAAAAATTTTATGAAAAGATATCCTTTTTATTTATCGTACTCTATCTAGTATAGATTTATTTTTCTTATCAATTTTATCAGATGTATATTAAATGTCATGATATTCACCTTTTACCCATATATACACATGTAACATATGTAACGTAACTAAATTTTAGCATCACATTCAAACAAACCAACCAAAAAAATATAAATTTATTCTTACAATGAAATTTATTCATATACCTACGTAATATAGTTTGTTTGAATTCGTATGTGTACAAGTATTAATGTCCCATGGGTGTTTTATATACATATTTCATTTACTCTTCGAATATCCTTTGTGACTATTTTTCGTTTATTCGTTACGTTTTTCTTAATTCATTTATTTTTGATTTTATCCCATATAAAGAAATACATATACATGGATATATATAAAATTGTATAAGGATTTAATAATAAGGACTCCATTACAAATATATACGATTGTACCAGTATTATTATAGTGTTGATATGAGAAGGAATAAAATATGTAATATTATCACCCCTAAAAATTAATCGTAAATTATTAAATAAATACATAGAGGTACCTGTATATATGTACATACGAGTTATTTTATATGCTGTACACTTATGCATTAACGAGCACATAATATATTTTGGCATTTTACAGATAATAAATTTTTCTAAAAAAAACAAAAAAAAAATAAAATAAAATAAAATAAATGAGGAAGGAAAAACTGTCAATTTTTAATGAATATGCGGTTTAATCACATCGCGATTTACCCGCGCTACCAAAATTTATATTTACATTGTGATTTTATTGATGTTTTCTATATTCACAAGCACGCATGTATGTATATGTTAATGTATAGTATGTATCCCTAAATACTATAATAAAAATCTATTAATTTCTAAACAATTACAGATTAACACTTTTCCTGTTTATTATTTTATCGTTTCGTTTTATTCAATATATATTTCTTCTGTCTTCATTCATAATATACACAATTTTCTCTACATAAATACTTTATTTAATAATGTCCTTTTGTATATATGTACATATGTATTTAATTCCACACATACATATGCGTATATACGCGCTCTCTATTGTTACATAAATTATTTAGATTATTATGAGATTATTACAGATTTAGAATTTTGTTGCCATTTTACTAGAGAAATATATGTATGCATCGCATCTAGGCACAATCTCGCTTGTGTATGGTAAGTATAATATAATGTTGTATCTGGGATTTATTAACACACATTTATATATACATGTGAATGAACTGATAATTATTTTTATTATAAAATTATTATTTTATTTATTTATTTATTTTTTTTTTTTTTTGCTCTTCATAAACTATATAATACTCGTACATATAGACACTCTATATCAAATTCATTTAAATTACGAATTCATTTATAAAAATTGTTCGTAAGAGGATAATTTAGGATATTGAAATCGTACATTATACAGTGTGATACACACTTCGGATAAAAGAAAGTTTGAAAAGTACGAAAGGGAAAAAATTATTTTCTCTTTCATATATTTTGATTTGATTTCAGTTTTGCTTTCACTTTTTTTTTCATTTTTTTTTTTTTTGCTTTTTTTTGTGTGATGATGAATAGGATATTCATTAAGTCAATTTTGAAGGGTTTATTTTATTATAATTTTTCATTTGTTCATCATTTATATCTACTGCCACAGTTATACAAGAGAGTATACCACATTCTACATTATAAATGCCAACATCATTACTGCCTTATGTTAGGATTTTTTCCTTTTTCTATAGCTTTAATTCTAAATATGATGATGATTCAGTTAAATTCAGAAAACTTGAAAATACAAAACGAATTTATTTTCGTTGTAATTTTTCCGCAAAAAAAGGATTTAAAAAATTGTTTTAAATGTTACGATGATCCCGTGTGTATAACATGATTAATTTTACAAAAATTAATTTCATTTTTATTCTTATTTTCACATAATTTTTTTTTCCGTCTATAGAATCGATTGACTGAATTTAAATTTAAATCTTTTACATACAGAGAATATTTTTTAATGAAATTAAATTGTATTGATAGAATGATAGATAAAAAATATATTACTCGTTTTATGTAAGGATTATAGTCTCATTCAATTAAATAATAAAAAGAAAACAAATCAAGATTACAAAATAAATCCTACATTTAACTGATTAAAAAACAAAATTATTCGGTTAATTAAATTCACCTTCAATTAAAAAAAAATACATATATTTCTTTTTCACTTCTTTGTTAAGTGAAAATTATCACAACTATTTTTATGATATAAAAAATGGACGATGTGAACGTATATATGTATGTACTGGTAGCCTAGTTATAAATAAATGGGAGTTGCATCTAGAAATTATTACAAACATTGCAACATTCTATAAACATGAAATTTAATTATTATTAAAAAAAAATTCATTCAAACAAATGAATATTTTTCCCATTTTTCAAAAAATTAAATAAACTATAGTATAAATTAGTTTTTATAAACAAAACAATGAATTAAATAAAATTATTAAAGGACATGAATTATCATCAAGAAAATAAAATTACTACTTTGTACTCGTACGTATATAAATATTTTGTTACATACCTTAACATTTTAACACTTCAATCTCCACCTATTTAATTCATTTCCATGTCTATTGATTCATTTTCATTTAAATTTTGCTCATTTTTTTGAAAATTTTTGACATAATTTTCTTTCTGATATAATTTTCTGTTGACCTTGTTTATTTACAATTTGTTTTTTCGCTGCATTTTATACTCGAATTTAACTTAATGTTTCTTCTTGTCTGTTTTTTTTTATGATTTCAAATTATTTCTTTTTTTAAATTCATTTTTACATAGTTTGTTAACTACTATTTTCATTATTTTAATAGTTAATTTTTATGTAAACAAGATTTTTTTTATAAATAATAGAAATTTTATCATATTTTTCCAGTTTTTTAATTCCAAGAGAATTGGATACATAAATCTGAAATATGAAAAAGGAATAAAAAATAAATAAAATGAAAAATTTTTAATGTAATTTTAAACACAAACATTTCAAAAAATAAAAGAAATAAAAGATACAAGATTTATTATTAAAACCAATAATATAAAAGACAACAAACAACATATATAACTATGTATGTATATGTACATATCTATGTACTATTATATATACATTACTTGTATTTAGTTATACAATAAAAACCCTAAAAACCGAATTTAAAATTTTCAAAGTTTTCTTAACATGACATTGTTAGCTATACATATATGTACATTATATAACAATTATACATATATGTATGTATTTATAATATATCCTTTTTTCTATAAAATTCATTTGGACATAACATACATTACAACAAAATTTTCACAACACACTAAGTAAGTACTTGGATGATGATGAGAAATGTTTTTCATATCAATTATATATTTTAGGATGTGTATATATGTATATTTATGTAGATATAAATAGAAAAGTATTATATAAAAATATGTATATGAATACATATTGTAAAATTATGGTTGGTCTTATATATACTTACATATCTATATGTATGTCTTCCTTTATCCTGTCTTTGGTTGTGTGTGTTGTGTAGTATGTGTTTTTTGTATTTTTTGTTTTCATAATCCACTCTTAAAGAGATTTTCATTTCTATAAAACTTTTAATTACCACTTAAAGTGCAAATAGTAATGACACTTTCTTTATATACCTATACATAGCATTTATAATCTAGATAGCATACATACAATGAGTAGTACAGAAGCATTTTCTATATGTACATATGTGTGTGATAAATTACATTTCATTAAATGTACAAAAAAAAATATATGTATACTACTTACAAACGTATAAATGTAACACAAACAAAGAATATTTTATGTATTTCTTTTGTATCTCGTACATATCACGATATGCTCTTATTCTTACTCATATACATATTTACAAATACCTATATATTACACACACTTTCATTCATTCATATCTATTATATCCTCGTGCAATTGCATTGAAATAAAGTTAGTCAGTCACTTAGTTAGTTTAGTTAGTTAGTATATTAGTTAGTCAGTTTAATTGTATAATTTTTACTTTATACATATACAACTTTACTTATATTTTTTTTTTCTTGCTTTTCCTCATTATCTTCTTCCTTTTATTCTTCTTCTTCAATTTTATGTACATATCTTTTTTTTTCTGCATAATTTTTGTCAAATTCATTTTTCTTTTTTTTTTGTGTTCCTTTTTGCTTGAGAAATGCATTCTGTTTTTATACACATTAAGTGAGAGAAAATATGCATTCACTAGTTTATGAATACGTATACACGTATTTGTATATAAAAGGTCAATAACATCTTCTTCAAGAGGTCAATAACTATTTAGAAAAAAATGTAAACAAAACTTATTTGCATTAAAAAAATAAATAAATAAACTTTTGTATTCTGTTCTCTGAATGTTGTGTTGGTAGTAATAGTAGTAGTAGTAGTAGGCATGGTATATAGAGTGGGTGTAGGATCTGCTTTATATACCATACCATAGTATAGCTATGCACTGTATGAACTTTAATTTTATATGCACTATGCTAGTACTGTACTGCTCGTATCACCTAGTGCTATACTCGTACACGTTACTATGAATTAAAGCCATTAAAGCTCCATTATTTTGCATATAACTAGAAACTAGGATACTATGCTAGTAGAAGTAAATTATCAAAGTTTTTTTTTCCTCTCTCACAATTTTTGTTTTTATTTTGCATTTTATTTTTCCATCATCTAGTATCTAGTTTCATTGCATTTCATTTCCACTTTAACATTTTCAACGACAACAGTGTTCACTAAATCGTTTCGTATTAAATCAAAGTATGTAAGTAAGTTATCCATAGTCAATTAGTCAATTAGTTTGCTCTAGTTTTTCGCATTTAGTTTTAGAGTTTAGTATATACATATTTTTTTTTTTTTTTCAAAGTAATAATTTTTATGCTTTCTCGTCCTGTTTTTTGAATTTAAAAAAAATTTTTTTAACTTTAACTTTATACCTATATTCCGCTGTTATTCCAATTTTTCTGTAGTATTAAAAATTACATCATTTATACACACACTTTTGTAAATTTGATATTTTTTTATTTGATTTTTTCATTGATTTAATTTCTTTTATGTATTCAAATGTCCCTTTTTTCTAGATTTTTTTTAATCATCTCTATTTCAAATCTGTATCCTAAAAAGTTCTGTTTACTAAAATGATAACAATAAAAACATGAAATCTGAGTGGTAAAATTATTTTAAAAAAAATGCAAAAATTTAAAATAAAAATACAAAAACCAGTAAAGTGATGAGAAAAATTTTGGGAAAAAGTTATGAAAACTATTATATTGTTCCATATGCATACATATGTACCCACAAAAATTGAAAAAAAAAAAAAAATAATAAAGGAAAAATTTTTAGAAAATTTATAAAATTATAAAATTATTTACACTATAATTATGACATTCTCTATATAAGAACAAATATATCGTTTGTATGTCTGTCATTTATCTCCACAATATAAAATATCAAATTTTTAGTTATTCATTTATTTTTTTATTTCTTGATTCATTCATTCATTTAAAGTTTTTCAAAATTTGTCCTGTACTTTTGTTTGTATTCGTATATATATTTTTCCTTTAAATTTTTATCTCTATATACATGTTATAATTTTAATTTTTTTTTTTTTCAAGTGTAACACCACATTTTTATTCTACATTATATTCTTTACATCTACATTTACATTATACGAATTTGCACGCATACTTGTGAGTGAATGTATAATATGTGTTATTGTACTCTATAATTACGATACCACAATGTTACAAAATTTTTAATGAAGCCATAATTTATATACATTCATCCACAACGCACACTTTGTGTGTATGTGTTTTACCTCCTTATATTGTGTTATATAACGTCTAAAACTATACAAAATATATATACAGTCCTATAGCAATTTTCATATACGAGAGTATGTGTATAGGAATAACATGATATGGGATCCATATGTAGATATAATTGTATATGTGTATTTATAGTAATGGTAATATATCTATTATATTATATGTTATATTATAGTGGTACATTTTACAAGAATATAAATTTTATAGTTAGATAACGTGTGTGTATGTGTGCGCGCACATCCATAAACATTTCTAGAAAATTTTCATACATATATCATATGCATACAGTATCTCATATAAATGGATAGTTATGTTAAGGATATGGATAAATGTATATTTTATTTGAAAATTAAAAAAAATATATAAAAACAAAAAACAACGAATAAAATTGAAAATATTTTACACATAAATTTGTTAGTTAAAAGTTTAAACTATTATCCATATCTATATATATTCAAATATATGTACATACATACATTCTCGTACATTATACATTGTACACATGTAAATTCGTACATGTAAACTAAAATATAATAAAGCATTAGTAGGTAGGTACCAGGAAAATATATAGCAAGTTGTACGTTCATATGTTTATCTGTGAATATATAATTAATTTCTATTTCTATATACAATTAAATATATGCATGTATTTATGTATACATATGTAAGTTTATAACTTGTAAAAATATGTATATGTATACGTATATGAGATGTAATAAAACAAAAACTAACTTATACATGCACAAGTATCACATAAAAGTATAGAATTCTATGATATATCTACCATATATATTTCTTATAACGCGAATAATAAATTTTAACACAATTTTGAACAACATCAAAAAATATACGAGTATGTATATACATAATGTAAGAAAAAAACATACAAATTATATAACGACGACAACATAACATGAACAATATTATACAATACAGAACAACAGCAACAACAAATTAGTCAACAACGACATGACGTTACATCTACATAAGAAATATATTGTATGTATAGAATTTTTTGATTTTTTTTTACAGGAGTAACAAATACTATACATCCCTGTAAACTTATACGAGTACAATTTAATTTGTAAGGAAAAATATGTGTACCAAATTTATATAAACGAGTAAAACACATCATAAAATATATGTACTATTTAAGGTGTTGATAGTGAAGAAGAAGAAAATTAATAATAAAGAAAAAAGTTAAAAACAAAACAATATTTAACACAGTTAAAAAGGAATTTAAAATTCAAAATATAAAAAATACATAACAAGGATATCAACATCAGTTTTAAGATAAAACACTATTATCGTATAGATATTTTATTAAAGATCTAATATCCTACATTATGTACGTATACGTATGTACTTGTAGACATAAATAAAGTATACCTGTGTGCGTATAACCAAAGGATAATATATAAAATATATGTGACTTTATATGTATGCATGTACATTATATTCACAAAACACTAACATAAATTTGTTACTATTCATACCAAAATATATATTAGTATGTATGTATATCCTTCTATGTATATTTTATGTTATACAAATTCATATCCTTACACAACACTATTCTTGTAGATCTTTCAAAAATCTCTACAGGTATACATATGTATATATTTATGTGTTTATGTTTTTTCTCTGAATATTTTGTGCTGATGACATAGTTTTCACCACCAGCATATTTTTCATGTTACTGTATACTCTGTTACTCTATATGTATAATGATGACAAGCATGTAACATATAGAAATATAAACATTTTAACTGAATATTTGAGGAGAAGAAGAAGAAGAAGAAACTATAACAACAAAATTGAAATAAAGATTGATGTTAGGGATCCTCTTTAGAGGAATAAAACTATATACTTAATATCATAATTTTCTGTGTCATCCTTCTACATTATATTATATAAACATTTGTATATAAATTCATGTACCTTTAGGTATAAAATGAGTGTATAAAATATCCTCATTCATATTGACAAATTATACTATGTACATATATAGATAAAGATCCTAACATTTAATTTACATTTTTATAGTTTTTTTTATACACACATTTACACACAATAATATTGTCGGTATCTTGCCTGTTATTCCGTTATGACACAGTGTAAAAAAATAAAAATAAAATAAATGCACGCAAGTCTTGTATACTTTTTGTAATCGTTGTTTCATTTTATTTTCATATTTTTTTTTATATTCCTTGTAAATGTGTAATAATATTTTAATATATAAATTTATGAAAATGTATATGCTCATGCACTTGTGCAAATAAGGATTCAAATGAAACTATTACAAAATAATAAAGATATTACACATTTTAAACATAAAAAACAAATATTAAAACTAAATGATACCGTGAATATGATCCTTTCAATTTAAAATATGAATTTTTTTCAAAAAAAAAACAAAAAAAATGGAAGGCTCTTTTAGACCTCAATTTATTTTAAATACTTGAAAAATATACAAAAAAAAATTGTAACATGTACTCTATCTTTTTTAATTGCGGCTTTTTATCAGAGGACACACAAAAACCAAAATAATGAAATGAAAAAAAAAATGGTAATACAAATGCACATATACGTATATACGAAACCTCTTAACGTAAACAATTAAAAATGTCGATCACATGTACACGTGCATGTGTATGGATACAAAAATTAAAAAAAAAAAAAATATGTAGGTATGTTAATATGTAGGATAAATGAAATCATATAATTTTAAATCTACTCTACTACTCAATCTATCTCTCTATATCTCTTGTTGCTGATGATGATGGTAGTGGTTTTTTTTATTTTCTTTCAAAAAATGTAATAAATTACATATACTTATTTATTTATAAAAGCACATAAATGTATGTATACACGCGAGAAAATGTGTATATGTACAAGTAATATAATGTGTAAAATGCAGATCCTTTATTGTGGTTTTCGTATATACAAGTAGGAAAACATTTTATATGGTTACGACATTTATATAAGTATTTAACATCATTTTGACACATTAAACATATAGTACATTACAATTATTACTCCATATTATGTATATTCACATACATATCTATTTAACGGTATACTACTGGTACTACACATACTTATGTACGTTATATTACAATGAATAAAATACCAACCAATGTCTACTATACATATATATCCACAATTATTTCCCAAAAAATAATATATCCTTTTTTTTTTGTTGTCTATAAAATACAAACAAGAGTATTACATATGTGTATAGAGATGCAATTGAAAATGAAATTAACATGTCAAAAAATAATTTTTAACCTTTTATTAAGTGAAGTAGAAACATATTATTATTATAATAATAATAAAAAAAAAATAAAAATAAAGAGAGTGAAAAAAAACACACACATACTCACTCAAAAAATACGCAAATAAAAATAATAAAAATAAATAAAAGTTAAATTTAAATGACATTAAATGTCCTTTTTTTGAATGTTATGACTTTATGAATTTTTTTTTTTTTGTTTTAAATTTGATTTAATTTTCTTTTTTCTTAAAAAAAAAAAAAATGTAAGTGTATGGTAATATTAAAGGATATTTGAACATCCTTTTTTCATTGTACATACATATAAATATTCGAGTACTTACTTATATATTTGTAGTAATTTTCTTTTAAATTTATGTTTTTTTTTTATTATTTTATTATATAATTTCTCTTCTGTCTCTCTCTCTCTCTTTCTGTTTATTTAACTAATTTTAATTTTCTAACAGCTCTACCAAAACAAAAATAAATTGTAGAAGTAAAATAACTGAAAAGAGGTCAAATTAACTTTTTATGGTATTCATTATTTTTTTTTTTTTATATTTTTGTATTTTTAATCTTATTTTGTTTTTTAATTTTTTCTTGAAAAACTTTTCGTTAAAGTTTTTAAATTATATGTGTATTTTTAATTATTTATTTTTAAATATATTTATTTTTTTTTTGTGTAGTATTTTAGCTATCTTATATCCTTACACTTTTTTTTAATATAAAAATAATACATACTTTTTTAAAGTTATCCTTTTCTCATAAGAATTTTTATTTTTTTTTGTGTAGTTTTTTTCTTTTCAAATCCTTCATATGTTACTTAATTTAATTTAATAAAATTTTTAAAACAGTTTCATACTCGTATAGTGTATGTATGTATGTATAAGAAGTAATAAACCATAAGTTGCATGTATTTATATTTTTCTTATGCATTCAATATACATACATACATACAATTTATATATGAATTAATTATTTTTTTTTTCTCTTTAACTCTTTGTGTATCTCTTGCATTTTCATCACCCTTTTCATCATATCTTTTATTTTGTTTTTTTTTTCCAACACAATTTTTTTATTTTTTGATATTGTTGTTGTGTTTCTACCATTATATGTGTAATGCATCTCATTTTATAATAATAAGTAATTTGAAATTCTATAGTAATTGAATTAATTTTTCTATATTTTTTTCACTTCATCGTATCCTCTACTCCATACTCTATGGGCATCATATATCTCTCGTACTTACAACATGCATCATCAACTTTACTCGTATAATGAGGGGGAAAAAAACAACAAATTTATTTTTTTTTCCACTCTCCAAAAAAAAAAGAAATTAAAAAGAGTGTTAAAATGAAAAATAAAAGGATATAAATTAAACAACTATGAGAAGTCTAGTAGTAAGCAAACAACAACAAAAAAAATAACGAAATTAAAATAAATAAATAAAAAATATGAAAATTTTTCTTCTTTTTATTTTTAAAAAGGTTCTTGTTTCTGATGTTAAGTGCAAGATTAAGATTAATGATATAAGCAAAAAAAATAAAAAAATAAAAAATAAAAATATGTATGTAGAAAACATGCAAAAAATGTAATATGAAAAAAAATAAAGGAAGAAAAAAATTTATAGTTGTTATAGTATCTGAGAATGAAAAATAAAAATTATGAATCTAATTAAGTTTGTTATGTGTGCATACAAACATATATATTTACGTATACATATATACAAACACTTATGTAAGAAAGGATATACATACATGTGGCATACTATATAAAATTTGTAGCAATATTCAATGGTAGAATATGGGGTTGCATATTTTTATTATTAATAATGTAATTGGATATAACACGAATTTATTAAAAAAAAAAAAAAAATAAAGAAAAGAAGTAAAATAAAATAATAAAAATGTTAATAAAATTGCAAATTTATTGTTTATGAATTATTGTTTGTCATATAATGTTTTGTCCTTTTTTTTTCATATTCGTCTCTCTTTCAAGTTATATTTGGCTAAATTTCATACATTTATTATGGAGAAGGTTTAATGAACTTGAAAAAAGAAAATTAACTTTAAAATTGAAGAGAAATTTTAAAGTGAAATTGGAAATATGGATTTTCCTATCCATATTTGGAAAATGAATTTAGTAGAAAATATTCGTATAAAAGAAAAAGGATTATGACAAAACGTTAAGTGTACATGCATCGTTAGAAGGATTTAGGTAAAAATCAAGATCGTAATCTTCGCATGGTATAACTAGGATAAAAATGTGGTACACTCTTATCCTTTTTTTTTCATATAAAAAAAGTACGATAGAAACTAAAATGTGTTCATGTTAAATATTTGAAATTAAATCAATTATGTAACAAGCGCCATCTATTGGAAATTAACTAACCCTCCTAAACCCTCTTAAATTTATCAAAATTATTTTTCCTTTCAAAATAAATTATTTTTTTTAAAGATTCAATCTGTTCAATTTCATTTTCTAATTACATAAATGGATTTGAAAAAAAAATTAATTTAATTTTTTACAGCAAAATTTAAAATCTGTAAAAGTTATATGTAATATCCTAAAAAAAAGAAATTTTATTTCTTCCGTATTTAATTGTAAGGTCATAAACAAGCCTTTCTTCATTATCCCTAAACACACATAAATATTATGAAAAATTTCTTCTGTAGATATTCTATATAGAATGATGTCTATATATGTGTGTGTGTGTGTGTTGTACAGAGTTTTTTACATCAAAAATTTTCTTCACGTAGCAAAGAATTTTCTTCGTATATATATGTACATAATGTACGAGTAAAGTTTGTTGATTGGTGGTCATACATTGGTCTACCACAATGTAGACCATAGTGCTTCCATACATTATACAATACTTATGTACATGTACATATGTAAGAATAAGTTTTATGAATGTATAACATATACATAAAATACAAAATTTTATTACTTTAACATACTGACCTGTATAAAGCAAGGAAATAAAATGAAAATAAAAAATATAAAAAATAACAAAATTTATTTTTATAAAATACAAAAGATATACAAAGTGTTGAATTGCATATTTTTCCTTGTTATAATATAAAATAACTTAAAACACTAAACAAAAATAAAAATAAAATTAACAAAAAAAAAAAACAGAAACCAAATTGCAAAACTTGTAAAAATGAAATTTATCGAAATAAAAAAAAAATGTTTGTTTCTTATATTATTTTTGTTAGTTTTCTTTCTTTATTTCATTCTTTTCAACATTGTTGCATTTTTATACACATAAAATAGGATTTTTAGATAAATACGAATAAATGTACACGTAAATTACATTACATACATACATACGTAGATCTCTTATTCTTTCATTTTATGTGATACATATAGCATATGAAAATGTATCGTAGATTTTATTACAAATAAATCTATCATTTAGATAAGTAGAACTAGAAATAACTACATAATATTGTATTATCCCTAAACGTATAATTTCTTTTTCTATTTTTTATGATTTTTTTTTTTATTTTGTTGCTTCTTGTTGTTATAATATATTTTCTTTAGTTTATTTATTAAAATTATTATCAGTCATTTTATAACGAATTTAACCATAAATTTTGGTCATCTCTATAGCAAATATACATCTTATTTTACGGTATCGGGTGTAGTGTAATATACAATACTTTTTTCTTCTTGTATTGTTCGGAATTTTTTCATTTTCATTTTTTTTTTTATTATTGTAGGATATGATTCCTTGTTGTTTAGCAGCACACCACAGAACACACTGAAACAGATCCAAACATATACTTATGTATGTAAAAATTTATAAAAAATATTCCTTGTTATACCAGATACAGAAGAAAGGAGTGTGTTGTTGATAACTTTAACGTTGGTTTTTTTTTTGTTTTTTTGTCGGTTTAAAAAAGAAAATGTATATATAAATTTTTCTCAAATGGATTATTTATAACAAAAAATTAATCGTCTGTAATGTTTTATCGTCCAACAAAAATGGATGCTGTATCACACTATATCTACCGATTGTATTGTATTCTATATTCTTTATTGCTAAAAGGACTAATAATATGAATAAAAAAAGAACATTTTTTTTTAAATGAAAATAAAACATAATCGCAAAACATATGATGATTATGATGAAAATAATGATTAAGTTTTTTCTATGTTTGTTTGTTTTCTGTTTGTATTGCCCACACACTTTAATTTATATGTACATACATACTTTAACTTTATATTAAACAAAAAAAAATTGTACTTAGATAAACAGATAGATAAATGATACACAGGAAAAAAAAACCGAAATAATTTGTCTTTATTATTTATTAAATTTTATATTCTATCCTTGTTGTCGTATCGATTATATTATATACGATAAAAATATTATTTTATTTTATAGTAAGTGATATACTCTCGATGGATGGATCATGAAAAACAAACTCGATTTTATTTATTCATATGTTTTAAAGATTTTTTCATGTTGTGTTCAAATCCACCTCATAATAATTTTTTTTTAGAAGGATACTTTAAACAAAATTTTTTTAATTATTATAGTCATGAAAAAATATATTCATTATTTATGTGTGCATATACTATATGAATATCTTTTTCACAGGATCAAAATAATGATGACTATGTGATTACAATTTATAACAAAAATCTATGTGAACAAAATTTGTGAATACTACACTAAAATATAAAATTTAAAAAAAATGCATTATTGTGTATATACACTTATTTATTGTTCATATTAAAATAAAACTGAGCTCAAATACATACATAATACTCGTATAATGAATGTATATATACAAACATATATATATATATATATATGTAAGTTTTGAACATTCATGTCCTGCGATTTTTTTTTAGAATTTATTTTAAAAAAAATATATATTTTTAATCAGATTTTATTTTATGTGATTTCTCTTTCATTGTTTTTTTTTTTAATATATAAAGTGTATATAATATATACTATGTATATATATGTATGTATACTCATTTGTAATAAATATGTATTTCTTTTTAATATCCATTAACAATTATAAATAATATTTAATAATGATTTTATCTTTTAATATTATAACACGATATATTAATGGTATACATACAATATACACAAAGATACATTTATGCAACAAATATGTACATATATATGTATTTTTATATAAGCATTTTATTGTTATTTTATTACCAAACATTCATAGTATAGTATATAATATGTATATAAATTCATTCTCTCATTATTTATTTCCACTTTTCAATCCTTAATTTCATAACAACACAACAAAATAAATAAATTAAAACCATATAAAACAATTTTTCCTTTTTATTATAAAAAAATTATATATATATGTATACAAATGTACATATATGTATATAAACGTGAATATTATAAGAACAAATAGTATATTTGTCATATGAATGTTATAAAAATCGTTTCATTCTCCTGAAATCATATAAAAATGCCCTAAAGCATTTAAATATTATATGACAACAGAAAATATGCATTTTCATAATTTTTATGTTAATAATAATAATAAAAAATTTAACACAAAAAGCAATGTATATTTTTTTTTTCTCATTCACAATATCATAATAGGCTGTTCGGACATCACATCAGAATTTGTGTTGATATTTGTTCACCGATAGTGTAGTGAAAAATTCATTATCGCCGTAGAATTGGTAAGTTGTGTGCGCATTTTAATTCATCAGAAACAAAATTGTACATTTCACTCAAAGAGAAAATCAACTAAAACACTTCTCTACTCTATTCCTCTCTATGCGTACTCTTTTCAAGTAAAGATCCATGACATAAGTAGTACGGTACCTGTAATATACACTCTAAACTAATGCGAGTATTATTTCAGATATCTTGTATTCTCATATTTTGAAAAAAAGTTGATTTCCTTCTTTATTAGAATGCGAATATTGAACAAAATAAAACATGGAAAATCCAACTAACAACATTTTATACTTCTTCCTCTACTCCACTACTCTACACATACTCAGAGGTCATTGATAGGGTACGTTATCTGTAGTGTACGCTACACTGGTACGAGTAGTATTTCACACATTATTTGTACTCCTCTCCTATACTAATTTTTAAATTTTCATTTTGAAACTTCGAATGAAGACTGCGGGCGCTTATTCGAGTATTTATGTTATGTATACAAAAAGGAAAAAACTACAAAATTTATAAAATTTTTTTTTCATATTATTTTGCAAACATTCGCAATAATTTATTAATTGTTTTTATTATTTTTTAACAAAATAAATTTGTATTTTTTGTAATTTTATTTTTGTTTTTTTTTTTTTTTGAGAATGGTAAAAAAATTTGAAAAGAAAAAACAATTGAATAAAATTATAATAATAATAAAAACTCAAAAAAAAAATAATAATGAAAATAATAAAATAAATCTGAACTGAGCACACAATGTTATTAAATCATTTCTCACAATTAATGTACAATTTCATATAATATATGATTATAATCATCAAATGCTACAAAAACGAGTTGATTTATACGAGTCCAACACATTTATATATGACAACAGAAAACTCACATTATTATCATTATTGTTATTATTAATATTATTATTACAATTATTATTAGCATTATATTACAGTTCATACATAATCGTCATAATTATATTATTTGCATTTTATGATGCGAAAGGATTTCTTTTTTTAAAAAAATTATATAAAAATATAAAATGTTTTTCATTGTGCTTTTATGAAAGTGATTTATGGGTATATACATAAGTGCATGATAAATCGATTTTTATTGTGTAACAATACCATAAAGTATTTTTTACTTGACTGATTTTAATTACATTCAAAATAAATTGCAGAATAAAGTGCAATCCAAAAAAATATTTTCAATTGTTTATTCTACTATATGGAATGTTATTTTATGTTTTTCATAATAGTCAAAGAAAATTATATTTGGAGAAAACTTTATAATCAGGAATTGTATATGAAAAATATAAGGCTTTAAAGCTAAGAACGCATATTAAGTTTATGTGACTAAGATGAGGTTGAGGATGAGGGAGGACCAAGAAAATTGCTGAAAATGCAAGATGGGTGGAGAACATCTTCAACGACGCAAGAAGGCTGCTCAAAGTAAATAACTGAAAACCGCCTATCGAAATGTCTAGAAGTCAAAACTGACGGAGTCCCAGGATTGATTTGAGCTGCAGTGCCATTGAAGAAGAAGAAATAACAGGCTAATTGAAAAGTACCGAGCCTGACTTATTGGTAGTGCATCATATATCAAAATCTTTTATATTTTGACAAGAACACTTCTTCAGAAAATCTTCTCCAATGTTTCATGAACATCTTTCAACTAATTCGTGTTTAACTGCTGTTGGAAAGTGAAACAAAGTGAATTTCGTGTCATCATAAAACATTATTATTTAAGAGGAAAATCGGCCAAAGAAACAAAAGAAAAGCTTGATAAGTATTACGGCAGCTCTGCTCCATCGAATACAACAGTCAAGAGGTGGATGCAAGAATTTAAGTTTTACCGTACTAGCACAAAAGACAAACCACGTTCAGGTAATAATTGAAAAAATCGAATCTCAAAGGATATTTGATTGTTAAATTACATATTTGTAGAGAATACAAGTTGTAGGTGCAAATTATCGATCGATCACCGTTCCAATTTATTTTGCTCTTATAGTATATTAGAATAAACGAAATAATCGTATGTATACGTACATGGGAGCTCACAGCATAATTTGAATTTATAATTTGTGAAATGAAAAAATATTATTTGAGTTGCAAAAAAAAAAAGAAATAACGTCAAAATATCAATTAAATTATGTCAAATGTTTTTACAATGATAATGATAAAAATTATCTATTTTACTTTTTTAACATATACGAATATAATACGAGTATGTTATTTTGAATCAAATCAAATAAATATTTTTTTTTTTTGAAAACAAAATTATTATCACAACGCATTATTACTCTTTATATCTATGTATTTATATCTATTTTTGTATATAATTTTTTTATATACTATTTTATATACTCGTGTAATCATATTATAATATATTATCATCAAAATTTATTATTTGTCATAAATACACATGTAATATATACTTATATATTTTTTTGTATCTTTTTGTCCTTTTAATTTGCATAAAATTAACGGGTTAATTTATTTCATATAAATTTATCGAAATAATAAAAGTAGGTAGATAATAATAATAATAATAATGATAATAATGATCACACACACGCGTTATGTAAATTGGATGCAAATAATGCAAAGTATTCAAATGAATAGAATTTTCTCTATTTTTTTTTCTTTTTTGCAAATTAATCAAACGTACAAAAATGATAAATTCAAAATTAAATTATTTGAATGTTAATGTATTTTTTGTGCACATATACGTATATGTATGTAAATTTTATTTTTAAAAATTATCCAGAGTAAATCAAATATGATAGAATCCCAATTGTGTTTTATTGGTTATAAATGTATACGTATACGTATTGTGTATGGTATTACAAATGGAAAAAGTCTAATAAGCTTTATAAAGTTAAATAGTAAAATAATAAAATAAAATATAATAAAAAAAAAGGACATTAATAAAAATGTATCAATCTAACAATTATTGGTTTTCATGTTTTGCATAATAAATTTATTTATTATTTAATTTTTATCAGAATGTATACTAATATTGCACATATAAATGTAATACATAAATAACATACGTGTGTGTAATTTTTTAATTATAGCTGTAAACTCATTTTTACTCATGTTAAATGAGAGTATGTAATTTCTAAATTGCATTACATAAAAATTAAAAATTTTTAAAAATAACATATGCATTTACACCTGATGGGTATAGTTAGTTAGAAAGTGTGAATCAAAATTATTTTAAAGATAATACATAAATAATACACATTTTCAATCATCCTACGGCTATTTGACAATTAAATTATAATTTCGTCTTGTTCTTATTTTAAATTCCGATTTCAATTTTCTTCTTTCGATTTATATGTGCTACTAAAATTGTAGTTGTAACTTATAAGTACAATTATAAAACCAAAACTCATCGGATAAACCATTTGAGCGTAATGGCTGTCGGTTGGGAGTAGAAAGACGTTGTAATGGCCGACATTTACGAGGAAGAACAGAGCGTAATGGCTGCTGACATTTAAGAGTGGTAGACAATGTGATGGCTGACAATTTGAAGTATAGAAAAATAATTTAAAGGTTTAAACAATTATTATTTATTATATTTCCTAACACACATATATTTCTTATATTTGCTTATTTGATCAAAATAATATAACCGGTTCAGCTTTAGATGACCACTTTCAAAGAAGTATAATCAATGACATCTCAGCCTTCCTTAAATGAGAAATGAGGAGAAATATTATCAATAATGGCATACTGTATCAGCTTCAGATCACTACCTTACATACATACAACCTTAGTTGACCACTTTAAACCCTCATATCTTCCCACATCCTTATAGCTATCGAAGCGCAACCACCATATAAACCTTGGTATTAAGGTCATCTTATAGAAAAACCTCTTAATCAGCCATTTTATACAACAAAATTTTCAAATATCGTTAAATATACGACTACGAGTGTATACACCACCCTATACAAGATAAATAATGTTATAATTTTTAGAGCAATTAAATTCATAAAAATTATTATGAATATTTACAGGAAAATATTGATTCGGATTATTTTCTTTTTTGTTTTGTATGTAGTTTTTTGGTATTTTTTGTTTGGTATAACATTTAAAACAGTATAATATGTAATATTATATAGGATTTACCACAAAAAGTAATTATCACCATTCGACACGATAACATTATTGTATCTATAGATACTTACATTTTTTTGGTTATTTTATCTAAAAAATTCATTCACTTTACATTTATAAAAATTTAACAAAAAAAAAATATCTGTTATGTATACACAAAATGGATACTATGTACTACATATTAACATACAAATATACCCATATTCATATAGTTTATATTAAGCGTTCGCTGATTAAACTATAGTACATGAAAATAAATGAATTCACATTAATAATTATTATAAAAATTGAAATTTGAATATTCATTTCGAAAAAAGAAGTGAAAAAAAAAAAGAATGAAATCTATTTTCAAATAAATAATAATTATTTTTAATTAATCCATAATGACAACAAAAAAAATATTGTAAATAATAAAAATTATAATTTAATTTAATTTAATTTGAAAATATAAAAATATATGTAAATGTATGCATGCAATGCATATTAAAATTGTTTTCTAAAAAAAAAAAAAAATAATTAAATATTCTGTTGATTTATTATCATTTATTTATAAATTTATTTATTTTTTTGTTCAATTTTGTGGAATTTTAGAAAAATAAATTTTAATTTATTACAAAAAATATCCATTTTGATATGATACTTGACTTATTTAATTTCATTTTAATATTCATAAATTAATTGCAGGGTATAATATGCATGTTTTTGTTTTATTTTGGATTATTCTCCTTTTTTTTTTGTTGTTAGTTATAATGAAGCGTCCTTCATTATCTAAATTGTAATTTTGTTTTTTGTATTAAAAATATATTATGCATCAGATAATAATTTATGCAATTAATAATAATCAGTGTTAATATAATTATGTATTATTTTGGATTAAATTATGTTATATAAAGATGAATTAACGTCACAATATTTTCAAAGCATTTAGTATTTATACACATAATTTACAAGTACGTAGCTATATTATTATAAAAATGCCATTAATATTTTTTTTATTGATAGTAGATAGTAGGTATAAGGATATACATATACATATTTTAGTTATAAAGTCTCTTTAAACAGATAATCATTGTTTATTGTTATTGCAGTGATAAAGATCTATAGAAAACATTAAATATTAATTTATGAACTATGTATATATACCATTTCTATCTATATAACAGAAAATATGAGTCTAGATTTTATTGTACAACAATTTGATAAGTAAAGATGTGTGAAAATTTAACAAAATATTATTATTCTTTTTCGATATCACTAGAGCTTTATGTGAACCAGGTCTTTCACCGAAGTGATATCCAGACTTATCACTATCATGTGTGCACCTAGAGAAAAAGAAAGCCAACAAAGCCTTAGAGAAGATGGCTGGACAAAATGAAGATAAATCTTTGATAAAGCCAGTTCTATCGAGGGCTGTAGACCTAATGATGATGATGATGATGAGCTTAAAGCTGAAACTATTGATCATATACTTTTATAAAAAATTCCTTACATTTCTGAACTTATCATTCAATCACTCTAATGTGTACAATAATATACATGAGGGCATATTTCATATACTGAGACATTTCCTGTAGGCGAAAATTACTTGTATGTATCTGTACCATTGTGTATCTCTACATTCTACCATCGATATCATCAATAAATTTCTTAATTATCTTAGATTTCTGAATATATGGTATAAGAATTCCACTATTTAAGTATGTATGTATGTATATTTGTACGCTTATAGATGACATTCTATATGGCAAATTATTCTTATTTCAACTAATAAATTAACTTATTTTCTTCCTTCTAGGCATACAGCATACGACAAACACTTTTCGGCCAGAGTTTCAGAAGTGTATATATAAATATGTACATTGTACATAAGAAATTAATATAAGAATTTTTCATGTATGTATATATTATCAGTAAATAATAGTGACAGTATTTATAATAAACTCAATTAGAATTTAGATATCTCTATATACAAAACATAAGTACATAATGTCATAATGTTTGCGTGTATAAGTATTTGTGTTTATATGCAATATTGAATCTAATCTATAATTATGTATAAATGAATTTTATGTATATTCAGTAACAATATTCACAAAAATGTCATGCTAAGTTATCATTTTCTTATACAAATAGTATATAAGGGGTATATAACATTCTTAACATAACTATGAGTATGAAATATATACTCGTTCATTTAGATATTTTATAGGAAAAGTATGTATATCAAATAATTGAGTTCTGATTACCCTCAACATCATAATATGTATAAGTATGTATGTATACTCGTGTATGTACACTTTTCGGTATATAAACAAAATACAAAAATATAAATGTCAAAATTAAAAGCCACAAAATATCTACATCAACATTTATATACTTTTCTTATTAGCACGAGTACTATATTATGTAGTATGTACATCTACTACATTTTTATACATATACATGTATAATTTATATCTTTAAATATATTTTATAAAATATCATAAAAGATTGATTTATTTGAATGTCATTCATTTTATATTAAACATCAATTTTATATTAAATTACCACCATTTTGATATACATACATGTATATGTATACACATATGCATGTACATAAGAACTATAATAAATGTTTTTATATAATACCATATACTAATAAGTTAAATTTCATTTATTAATATGTACTATATCCAAACATTTTGGTAAATGAAAATGTCTTTAATATGTTTTTCATTATGTAAATCAATTTTAATTAATCAAATAATCTTTAATACTATATACACATACATAAATACAATCATTATATACATATGTAGTTGAATAATAATGAAGTAAATAACTGTATAAAGGTTACAGAATTATTATCATTATTATTATAACTATTATTAAAATATCAATTTATGTGTTGTTTTTTTTCAATATGTTTTGTATTCATTATTTGTTAGATGCATTAAATGCAAATGTAAAATAATTAAGATAGAATTTCATTGATATATGCATTTATGAAGAATGTGTGTACATATTATGCATTGGTATAGTAATTCTCATGAATTATATTTTATGCATAAAATAGACAAGTAACAAAAAAATAAGAAGAATGAAATAAGTATTATTGTACTTATCTTTGTTTATCCAAATGCATAATATGTTCATGTATGCTTTCATACATACATATGCATCTATCAGTCTGCTTATGGATGTAATGTTATGGTTATATATGTATTAATGAAAAATTTAGATACAAAACATTTATCCAACGATAAAGTGTTATTAAGGATATTAAATTATAATCCATCACTTTAAAATATTTATTTAATTTTTGTAACATGCATACATAAATAATTATATACATGGTATATAGAGTAAATAAGGTAAGTCAGTTAATTTATAAAAGGTAAACTGACGTCATTGTTTTCATTCATGAGAAAAAAATTTCATTTTCTGCTTATACTTGCTCTGCACTATAATAGATCATAAGAAAAAAATTATACGAGAAACGAAAAGAGACAGTAAGGAGGAGCTAACTGTAGTACGATATAAGCGAGTAGTACCGCTCAATTATTGTATTTTCATTCTTGAGAAATATTTCATTTTCCTTTGTAATTTCTCTGCACTACACACCGTAAAAAAAAGAAGTATACAAGAAATAAGATGAGACAGTCAGTAGTAGCCAACTATTTAAGTAGTACGATAAGTAAGAAAAGAAGTTTGTGAAAAACATGAAGAGACAGTAAGTAATAGCTGACTATAGTACGATACATTGTATGTACACGAGTAGTACCCCTCACTTGTATTTCCATTAGAAAAAATTCATTTCCTCTTTATACTTGCTCTGAACTACATACCATAAGAACAGAAGTATACGAGAAGCAAGAAGAGACGGTAAGTAGCAGCTAAGAGCTAACTATAGTATGGTGTGTACGAGTAGTATCTCGTACTTATAAGAAAATAAGTATACGAGAAACAGGTAGAGATAGTAACTAGTAGTGGTAGTAGCAATAAGATTATTAGCAGCTAACTAAAAAATATAATACGTACATAGTACGTTATGCTACTAGGCTATATAGTATAGTACCTTACATACCATTCACTCGTATTTACCATAGTAAGTATGTAAAACCATGTACATAAATACATGAATATTTGTATATGTATATAATACCATAATACGGTAATACCAAAGTAAATCTAGGTAAACCAAGTAAGAAATCTCAGCTATTAAGCTAAATAGAATGGGAGATCCGAGAAAAAAGTAGTTCAAATATACATGTTTATCAAATATTGTCAGCAATTCTCACAGCAACAACAATTTTCTTAAAGTCTGAAAAGAACTTTACCTGTCAATTCCCAAATTACTATATTTATAATGTAAAAATGTGTACATGAAAAAATAAGATAAAAAGTACACATACTATCAAACTTCTCATTTTCTATATCACCGACATCACAATAATGCAAAATTCTCTCTGCTTACATTTTTTTTTTACATTAGTTTTTAATAGCCTCCGTGATATGCACTAGTGGTAGTTGAAAATATTCTTATTTGATTCACATACGAAGTCTATTTCGCTTCAACTTTTTTATTCGTTGTTCTTCTAACATATGTATGATAATAGCCTCCGTGATAATTTGACGGTAAATACACGTACTTGTAATGTACACGTGCTTGATATTGCTGTTGTTGTTTGAGTTGTTTTTTAGAGTGAATTTTTGATTGTGTTGTTTTTTACGTACTCAATTTTATAAAAAGGGGTGGCTTCTTAATTATTTCTTTCTTGTTTCAACTACTTCTTTAGTCTAGATTTGATTTTCTGTCTATTTTTTCGTAGCTGTCAGTGTATTTGTGTAAAAAATTTCGAGGTCATTGAAAATTAAAAAATATTTTATATTGAGATTTTCCACTTGTTAGGTATATATATACACTTTGGTAATACGTAATACCTAATACATTATCAATTACCTAATCATTCATTCATTTATTAATACACTGTCTAACACAATATAATTACACGAGTATACATAGTTATGTACGAGTATACATAAAGTCATGTAAAATACAAAATGTAAGTAAAATGTAACAGTTTACGTATTTCACTTAAATAACATATAATGTTTGGGTATGTGTAGTATACTCAAACTTTATTATTAATTCAATTTTCATTTAACAAGCATTTCCTCTTTACGTTTTTTTTTTAATAAAATGTTATACATATTGAATAAAATGTAATATTAATAATAATAATGTACATATACATATAGAAAGGTTGTATAAGTAATATAAAAATAAGTCACAAAGTAAAATAACAAAATCAAAAATGAAATTCAATTTAAATCCTTTTTATTAAAATTTAGTATTTACTACATACACAATTTATGTGCATATTTATACACAAATACATAAACTTCTAGTTGTATATATAGTAATACATAAATAAAAAAGAAAATTGTAAATTTATTTAGACACATTACTCTATACAAGTATATAATAATAATATCCTTTCTCAACCACACAAATTTTTATTAGCTTTATTATACAATACCATTTTATATACTTATAATATAACGTGGTTAGATTTATTTTTTCTATAATATAAGTGTAAGTTATTTTTACTACCTTATACTTTTATTTATGTTTACTTTTATTTATTTTTATTTTTATTTTTTTCTTTTCGTTTTACATTCAATATGATGACATAAAGAAAAATAAAAACAAACTTACGATTATATATTTGAAATGTTTAAGAAAAGAATTAAAAAAGAAAGTGAGTGCATAGCAAAAAAAATTGAAGTAATGAATGAAAACTTCAATTATATGACATAATATGATGGCATTCAATCTATGACAAGAGCAAATACCTATACATACATAGTGTACATAAATTGAAGAAAAAAAAACCTTTGAAAAAATATAAAACTAACAAGAAAAGTTTTAAGCAATCAACAACAACAAAAAAGCTAATAAAGGATATATAAAAGGACTTTTCTTTTTATATATTCTGTATTTAAAGTGAGTTAACAGCAAAAAAAATAAGTATAAGGAAAAATTATACAAAATCTCATCCATCATATTTTTAAATGCCAATAAAATGATTGATTATCATATAGAAGATAGAAGTAATGTTCATGTTCGTATTATATGTAAAAGTATCTACTATTTTATGTATTTGTGTTGATAGATTGTAAAAGTATTTATACTAAACACATAATGGCAAAAGGTAATTCTTATTAATAAAATTGATCTAAAATTAATTAATATTAAATATATTAGTACCACATAATATTATGTATCGTATATATTTAATACATACACACACATACATGATAAGATATGAAATAATAATGAATAGAATCAATAATAATAATAATATACAAAATTCAATTTAACAATTAACATAATTATATATTATTCTTAAAGGATGTTACAAATTATCAAATTTTCTGATGATAAATATAAATATTTTACTCTAAAGAATTGTAATATTTGACGTAAAACAAATCCTTTTTATAAAATATAAATATAGCTACGTAAATTAGAATTATTTTCTTTTAAGACGTTTTAAAATTTTGTATAAAATTTTTCATCTTCTTCTCTCGCATAGCACTACAGCTTCAAGTGAGTCAGATCTTTCACAGTAGTGATTTCATGACTTTATTACTAAATCTATGTAATATTTAAAATCAACACGACGTCAATGCTTTACTTTTGATATCAAATTACATACATACATACATATATCAACAAAAGGTCAAACATATAATAACTGGAATATCCATTCAATTCAAATCAAAATTCTATTTAACATCAATCATTATATATCGAATTGAAATGAATTCCATAGAATTGATGGATTTACTTACGTATGTGCATATTGATAATTGATACAAAAACGATGTGTATATACTACTTACATGTACATTATATGCTCCTAAATATATATGTGTAGATACTTACATATAATTTAATTTATAAGATTAAATATTTCATTTAATTAAATATAATTTGTGTAGAGATAAAATGTACAATTATATACTACAAATATGTATGTCTGGTAGTATATTCAATTATTTACTTTATATGTAGTTGTACAGATTTAATTTTATTAAAATCATTCAAATAAAAATACTTTCAAATAAATTATGTAATTTAAAGTGATTTCAATTAATTTTATATGAAATTAAATTTTATAAGATATCAAACATCATAAAATCATATTTCATTATACATTCACATATGTATACGTATGTACTCATTTATATTTTCATGATATGTAGTAAATTTAATGAAAATACATACGAATGTATACGTATTCCTATATGGACTGTTATAAGAATAAAAAAACAATATTTCCATATAAAATTTATTTTATTATTCATACATACATAGTTATAGTAATTATTTTATAGTGTAATATAATAAAATATAAAATTTTAGAAAATATTTTAAACTTTACTATTTGATAATTACATATACAATACATAAACGACCATTATAAAAGTAATAAAATGTACAATTACATTTTTATGAAATATTTATGTGTAAATTATTATATTATAAAATGTTTGTCAAATCTGATTTAACACTACAATTTTATGTACATTATATGCATACATGTTGATATGTATATGTAATTACAACAATTATAAATAATGAATAAAATAAAATAATAAAATTGTATAACAATATACATTTGTCTTCATGTAAGGGACTTATTACCGAATAGAATTAGTAAGGGTATTCACTTAATAATGCAGTAATAAGTTGGCATGTAAACCGAGTTAAATTTGTATTTTTACACGATTTATACAATTTTATGAAATTTTATATGAAAAAATTTTTTATCACGAAGCGAATAAATTGAAGTCTACAAATTAATCGGGTAATTCATTTACGAGGATACTGTATGGTATCGTAGACAGACGGCACAAAATCAATAATATTTTGTGGCGAATTATCATTCATTTCTCATCTCCAACTCCAAATTAATTTAAAATGATCATTACATCTTCATTCTAACTTCATTGAAGTGTATTCGAAAAAAGTCTGAATACCAACTTTATTCAGCGACGAATGAAAATGGTGAATTAAAAATTTCTAGTGTTGAAAAAAAATCGATCACAAAATACATTCAAAATACCTGTGAAATACAGATTAAATAATTTAAAATTGACAGTAATACCTAAATTTAGCAATTAAAATTAAAAATATATGAATGATCTGATGAATGATCATTGAAACAGTGCCGCGTGTCAGAAAATTTTTGAATGATCATTCACACGAATGAGGATTCGAAAATTGATGAGTTTGTAATTTTACTCTCTTAAGTGAATGCCCTCAGTGTTATTGCAATAACAAATGTATGTATACAATATGAAATTAAAAGGACCTAAGTATGTAAATACATATATTGTATATCATACTATATCTATGTGTTACATAATTTAAATTCAAATTTTATTTTTTCTAGTTTCAGATTTTCTTAATTTTATAATATCAAACATAAATAAATAGAAAAAAATAAATACCATACATAAAATATCCTTCTTGATACGTACAATTATATGCATGAATATAAAATGTACCATAAAATATTTTATTTCAATTTTTGTTACATATATATAGTAGAGCAAGAGCTCATATGAGTGACATTAACCATTTTATAAATTATTTTTTTCATTTTTTTATACAAATATCTCCTTTTTCTTTTGTAACATTTTCATGTCAGATCTTTATTGTGAAAAGATTTAGGTTAATTTTATATATACATTTATTTTGAAAATATGTATGTATATAAATATGACTTTACACTTTACATGCATATTCGAACATTCATGTTATATGCAGGTTACTTGTATGCTTGTATCTATCTATCTGTGTACGTATAGTATCTATGTACAAAATATTTACATGTCATTTTCTTTAAAATTTTAACAATATTTGTATGTACATACATATCTATAATATCTATAGGAAACAACAATTAGACAAGAGACATACAGCTAGTCAATTCAATAGTTAAAAAAAATGTACAAAAAAAAATTATTTTTTGTTAAAAGAACAAAATAAAATAAAAAACATATACATACATATATACGTGTGTGTATAATATGCATTTATAATATTATTGCAATTGTTTTGTATCAAACACAAACAAAAAATAACAAAAAAAAAATTAAAAGACAAAAAAAAAAATAAAAGAACATTTTCTTTATATAAAAATATATAGATAATGTGTGTGTAAATAAATACATATGTATATGAATTGTGATATTATAATATATTGCATACATATACACGAAAAAGGATAAACAGAAAACCCAAACATAACAGCCAGTCAGCCAATCTCAACTATGTATGAGCTTTCAAATTGTTATAATGCTTTTTTCAAAATTTAATATTATAAATCATATCATATGCACACATATGTACATATAATATTCTTTATACTATGGATTTTTATATGAATATATATACATAAGCATATATTATGTATAGATAGAAAATATCTAAAATATTCATATATGAATGTGAACTATAACTATGCTCGTACTCGTATGTATACGAATATACATGTACATTTATATTGGTATAAATGAATTTTCTAGCATAAAGATTTATCCAATTTTTATAGTGGCATATCACATTCCTTTTCACATTTACTTCTAAATTAACATATAAAATTATACATTTAATGTATTCATACACATTTAAATATATAATATACATACATATGTATATTTAAATTTGCATACTCGTACATATTTATATTCATACGAAGATATTTAGATATGTACGTATCCAAAAGTATAAAATGTCATAGTACTCTTACATAAATATGTATGGTATATAATGAAAATTTTCCACATAAATTAATGTTTATATGATCATACAAACATATGGAGGCATGTACATACTATACATATATGTATGCATTTTTGTAAATACAAATACGTTCATATGCAATATGCATATATAAAAAATATATAGATTTCATGCATAACTAACTAAGGTATATGTAAGAATAAGATTTTCTTTGGAAATGATTTAAGAAAAATTCACATTTATAAGAAAAAGGATTACCAATATTATGTAGTACATTTATAAACCACAAAAAATATATAATACATATGTATATTTATATATGTATAAATAAGCATACATATAAATAATGTTGCATATTCATATGCATTAATACATGTACAATATGCAAGTATTTTCTTTAAGTTATCCTTGCACATAAAATACAGTATCATCTATAATATGCACCACCACATATACATATAGTCATACTTATTCGTACACAAAATACAGAGAGTTTATCTTTCAATGTTTTGGGTCAAATTGCCAAAGAATGAAAGACAAAAATGTTATAGATATATGTAGATTATTTTTATTTTTTATTTTAATTTTTTGTTTTTAGTTTATTTTTATTTAATTTTTTCAGTTTCATTTTTTACTTGTTATTTGTTGTATTTATTTATTTTTTTATTTATATTCTTTTTATCTATTCAAACCAATATAATGTTATGTCATGTATTTATATATGTATATATGCATGGTCAAATATCGCTATACGTAAATAACTGATATTTTAAGATATTTTGCAATTTATATCTTACGTTATTTTTATATTCTTTTTTTTTTTCATTTTATTTATAAGTATTTTTAAATAAAAAAATGTAAATACTATACTCGATACTCATACTAAATATAGTACATAGCTGTAGGACAGTGATTAAGAAAAAGAATAAAGTTATTGTTTCAAATTTGCGATTCTATCGAATATAATATTTTGAATTTTTGAAACATAACTTTTAACAATATATTTCAACATTTTATTTTGAACTTAATCTACTGTCATTATTATTATTATCGAGTAATAACTGCAAGCTATATGCAGAGTATACTTGTACAAGTACAATCGTCTTCATCTATTTATCTTTCATTCAATGTTTATGTAAAACAAAAATCTTAAAATTTTATAAATATTTTCTTATCCATAATGCACATTGTTCCTTTCTTTTTTTTTTGATATTTTTTTTCTCTATATTTTGATATTTTCAATCTATATCATCGTCATCATCATCATCATCATCATCCAATCCATGTATTAACATCTAAAGATAATATTGATAAATATGTATTTTAAAAATGTATATATAGTGGTACAAACATATACTATAATTTTTTATCCACTACATATATGTATGTAAATATATTTGTACATAAAATATTTGCAAATATATTATACTCATATTATATGAATATACGCGAGTATGTACATAATGTACATATGTACTTTATTTAGTTTATTCTAAATATTTTGTATACCATTATGGTTATTATAAGTATTTCGCAAGTATTAAATCTTTAAAATATGTACAACACAATCAACAACAAACTAAAATAGATATAAAATTTTACACAAAAAAAAAAAATACTTAAGATAAAAAAAATGTTGAGATGATGACGAAGATTGTAAAATTTTAGATATCTTGCATTTTAAATTATTTAAAGACGAATAATTTTATCAGATATTAGTAGTATACTCTATACATACATGATTTCTGGTACACATACAAATATTGGAATATATATATATATATATGACGGTTGTTATATTTACATACATTAATACAACATCTGATATATCATGATATCATGATAAACATATCCCATCTATACTATACTCTACTCTATATACATATAGTCATTACTCTTCGTGTATATTTTGGAACGTTCAATTTCATGAAATTCATTAGAATGCATGTGAAATTTTCATGTTTCTATTCTCATTTCACTAACATAAATACTTACGTACGTATACATATGTATATACACATACACATATATACATACTGTATGTACATACATGACATAAATACTCTAAGAAAATTACAAAAATGAATAAAAAAAAAATTGAAAATAAAATAAAATGAAATGAAAAAAAAAAGTGTAAAAAAAAATGAAAGAAAATAAATTTGTTATCTCTTATTACGATACACTAATATACCATGGGTATTATCATCATCAACATCATCAACAACATCTACTACATCATCATCATCATCATCATCATCATCATCCATTCTCTTCATCCATCCTCATCATCTATCCTTTTCATCTTCTTCATCTTAGTATTATTATTTCTTCCAAATCATTTCATTTTATCATCATCTGATACATATATACATATATCTACATATATCAACATTTTTATATAACATGGTATCCCATATCCTTTTTTTTGTTATATTAAAATTATACACACGTACATATTTATTTATATACACAAATCTATATTTATTCATATAAACGTGAACATATACAAAAATATTTGATCATCAACATCATCATCATCATGTATACGTACGTAATATTGTTCAATATTTACATCCTCGTATGATGTACATACATATACATACATATATAATAATATGCAAATTAATACAAACATGACACTTCACGCCTTTCCAAGGAATTTTAATTAAGGAGTACGATGTGCGGACTCGAATACACAATTAGATCTAGCCTGTCATTTTCTTATAATATTTATATATTATATGCATACATTACGTACATACATTCACACATCTGTATAGGATATGTTACATTCGTTTTACTGTATATATTACATAAATTTTAATATATGCATAGATACAAAAATAATGAAAAACTATACAAGTACAAATATATAAAAATATACGAAATGTATATGTCTAATACACTGACGACGAATCCGACTTTTGTTTTAAGGGATATTATATAGATTGTTATATCAACTCTTACAGCAACTAGATAAAATAGCATTATAGAATAAGATATCTTATAAGTCAAAAATAAATAAAAAATGATATGAAATGAAATGCAAAAAAAAAGGAGATAAAAATGAAAAATATTTTTCAAAAAACAAAGAAAGAAGAAAAAATGTTTTTTTTTTTTTCATAGAATCAGGATAATAGGAATTATTCTTTGTGGGATGTTGAGCACATGTTCTCTATCAGTTGGATAAACTTTACTTTCTATATCCTTATATCCTTATATATTTGCTATTTGTTTAAGATGAGTGCAATATCCAATAATTACAAAAAAATTTTCCTTTTTTTTTCATTTTCTAATATTTTTGAACAAGCAAAACAAATGAATCATGAATACAATTCATTTTCTTGCAGAAAAAATGTACTTAAATGAACTTTCCTTGTTAATTATTTCAGAAAAATTGATAAACAAACCATTGATTGAATTATTAAGTATGTACATGCAGTCCCGGTCTTAGCCTCTTGGAAGCCCGGGTATACTTTTGAACTTTTCGCCATGGAGCTGGATCGACCACACATTTAGAGAAGATGTTAGTTTCATACGTAAGCGCTGGATAGAAATTCACAAGTCAATCGTTCGAGATGACATCCTCGAAATACCTGGAGGCTTACAATTCCCCAAGGAGTAAAAACCGACGAGAAGTGTTGGAATTAAATTAAAGAGTTGGCTTGAAACAAAGTCCGCTGAAAATATTTTATGACCACTCTATGCTGCTCTTGAGAATTTAAAAAGGAACTAATAATATTCTGAATTTTAACAAAATTAATTATAAAAAATTATTCATTAAAAATAATCCACCATTTATACTATTTACCCTGGAATCCAAAAATATATGAAGTTATTTGTATTTTGAAGTAAAATTTTTCCCAGAAAACTCATAAAATTTCAAATAAATTCAAAAATAAAAAAAATATTATTTTGCTTACTCAGTTCAATTCAATTTTTTGTTTCTTTTTTTTTATTTTTATTATTTTTCCAACAAAATATCTCAATAAATCTATCCAACATTATTGTCTGAATTAGCAGAATATTGACAGATTACCATACGTATTCAAAAATTTATCATATTTCCCACAGTAAAGTACTAAATGCATATTTCATATCAAAAAATTGAAAACAAAAAACCTATATATTCATGAGAAAAAAATATATTGACATACGTGAAGGAATAAAATCTGAAAATTTACTTTTTATTTCAATTTTAATTTAACAAAAAGCTTCCTTAGTCATAGTAAAATATCGATATATGTACTATGTATTATTATTTTAAAATTCATTTACACATAGGTAACACTAGATAAAAAAAAATTACAATTAAATAAAAACTGAAAACAGGATATACTGTCATACTGTCGTATCTCATAAATATGGAACAAAAAAAAAATTACTTAAAAAAATATAAAAATTATAAAGTAAAAAATATCTTTTGATTTTTTTTTTTTTTTTTTTTTTTTGGAACTTTAAATTCAGTCTAGTAATAGGCTATATGATATAGGCAATAGGATTGGACCTGGACTAAATGCATATACATATGCACACAGTTTGTTAAGTATTCGGTAGGTATTTCCACATTTTTTAAATACTCACATTTCAATTTACCAATATTATGTATGTATGATACTATATCCAATTTCAATTTGTAATAGAATATGACTAAAAAGATTTTCACTCATATAATACTGTGTTCAAAACATAAAATACATTTTCCATTTAAATCATATGCGGACTATACCAAACGATTCGATTTTTTGCGCTTAGTTTAGTGGTACCATAATAAGCATCTGTGCTAAATTTCATGTCAATACATATATTTATAAAGTTTAATAAAATACGCTTGATTATCTACTTTTATCCAAAAATGTGCATTTATCAATATTTTAAAATTAGTGAAAAATTCATCACAAAATGTATCGTCTCACAATGCATTTTTTGTGCATCACTATTTCACTGTAAATTCGACTCATTTAAGATATTGACATAAATTCAGACGTCTATTAGGCTACTAATGAAATAACCTAAAGAAAGACAAAAAATCTTATCGTTTGGTTCTGTCCCCATGATTTTTTGGAAATGGAAAATTCATCTTATTTTTTGAACACAGTAGTATGTGTAGAAAAGCAACCAAAAATACAATAACACAACTATACACACATACTCTTTCACATTTTAAAAAATGTACGAATAATAACAAATTTTTTTTCGAATGAATTTTATATAAAAGGATAAAAATGTATGTGTCAAGCTTTCATAAAAAAAATTATTAAATTTCAGAAATTTTTCTATCCTATTCCTATCCCATATGTATACGGAAACGAATATGATATTAAATAGAAGTATGCTGGAATTTGTGATATAAAAGGATATTGATACTCAATTTATCAATCTATAATTTTTTATTTTTATTTTGATACAAAAAATAATGTTTATTTTGCCATTGTATGCCTGTATTTTAGTATATGTTTGTATACGCATATTATAAAGTAGCTACTTTTCGAACATTTTTATGAATTGTCCATTTTTGATTAATTGGAAACTATCAAATGTAACACTTTGGCTATACAAATACAAGCACTATTGCGATATGAACATGTATGTAATGAACTTGTACGTGAATAAAATTCATTAATATAGACATTCAGTAGTGTAAAACAAGAAAAAATACAAATTTTTATGTGAGTAATTAAAAAAAAAAATTTGTGTTTTCAAATTTTAAAACAAAAAGGATAAAAGTTTTAAAACTTATTCGTCTCCTACATACTATAGAATACATACTATACTATAGGCATGTGTGTATGTATCTACGATAGTGTATGCGTACTCGTATATGTTTCAGTTATTCTCCTGTACACACCACACCGTATAGACATTTTCGATCAGAATTAATTGGCTTTTACTTATTTTCGTGATTTTTATTTTATTTTTTTTCTAGCAATAGATTTATTTTGATTCCTGCATATTTAAAAATATATTTAGAAATAGAACTAAAATAATAACGAAATAAACTAAAAATTAGACAAAAAAATATAAAACAAATGCAATATATGTGTACACAAATGTATGTAAAAATTTTTAATTTTAGGATACGATATCGGATATGTATGTATTGTATATATGAAAAAATGAATACGATTTTATTCAGCAAAAAAAAAAAAATAAAAATATTGACTTTTTTTATAAATAATTATGTAGGTCAGTACATAAATCTCCAATAATTTAACAAACAGTTTTAATTTGAAAATAAAATTCACATTAAAAATATTGATCGAAAATCTAAAACATATCATAAAATTCATATTATGACAATTTTTATTTTAGATTTTATTTAACTATTTTTCATTTTTAATTACGACTATACACATTTTAGGATTTAAATTTAATAAATGAAAATTATGCAAAAATTTATTTATCAATTTCATTTTTTAAATCCCAAAATTGAGGTTTTAATAAATTCCATGAAAAAAATGCACATAAACTCATACGCATGGATAATATTTAGTTAGTTACTTTGCACAATACAGCGTCATCGTAGTAATTTAAAGACTTATTTGTATGCACCTACAGTTTAATGTGGATTGGGAGCGAACAACTCATCAGCTTCTCTTTGCTCTCTTCTTCCATTCTAATTCAAAATTTTGTGAACTTAGAGGTAATAAAAGCTGGAAATATGCAACGAAAAATTGAAAATTATTTACTTTTACTTTACTTTTGCCGTGAACCAGGATATAGCCTACAACATTAAGTTCAATAGGCCAGATGCTCTACCACCGCGCCACCGATAATATCTAGTAATTAATTTTATTTGAATTTTTAAAAGGTACAAAAATATTCGATTGAATTATTATTTTATAGAGTTTCAGAGTTTCATTTTCAGAGTACACCAGAGTGTTGTTATAGCTTCTGATTATACATATAGATGAAATAAGATCTCGAATGAAATGTGAATGAATTAAAATTTTTTAATTCTTTATATTCGAAAAACATTTACCACATTAATTTAACGTAAATATCAGTATATAATATCGATTATCATTTTTTTGTATTTTTTTTTTTCTAAATAAAACGCTTCAATTCCTAATCAAATAAAATCCTACATACTCGTACATATACCTTCATATATTTAAATTTATTTAAACAACAAAACATACATACATATATAAATTATTCTCCATTCGTATATATTTACTTAGGAATTATTCAATTTTCAATTGTAATTTTGCTTGCAGCAATCCAATTTCAGGAATATATAACACATATAACACATATGAAATATTAATAAATATTATTAATACCTCACAGAAATATATTTACAGTACATATACGTTACGATTATACTCGTACATACATATATATATACATACATATAAATTTCCATATTTAAAAGTAAATATGTACATGTCTTACTCTATATGGTGTATAAATAATCATTCAGTATACATAAATTAATCCAATTCTTCATTAATCCTTGGAATCAAATCGAATTAATTCAATATTTAATTTTAGAAATCATGTATATACATTTTTTTTTCACAATTTTACATACATATTTATACATAATATATGTACATACATACGTACATGCATATGTAATTTTACTTAAAACATGTGCATGAATATTTATATATAATATAATATTCATTATTTATTTTTATATGATAAACAAATAATAAATTATTATTACATATGTATATGTAAGTCCTAGAGATTACTACTTAAACATTCATACCTACATCGTATGTAACATATATTTATTTACTCATTTATGTACATTTACGATTAAATGTATAACATATAAAATCAATTGCCCGGAATTTATAACTTTTTATCATAAGGTCATATTATATATATCAATGTATGTATGTATGTACATTTATATTGTATATAATAATGAATTCTTAAGTGGAAAAAGGTCATCTTATGATCTTTCCAATTCAATAAATGAAACGGTCGATAAAAATATATTGTATATTTTTTTTCAATTATTATACTGTTATGATTATGTACATATGTATATACATTACTTGTAAATAAATAATATAATATTCAATTTTGTGTAAATATGTATGTAATTTTATTTTATTTTATTTCATTTTATTTATTTTTATAGCAATTTCATTTCATTTTTTGTCTCTTGAGATCCGCATTAAAAATATTACAAATCATTATAAGAGGATTTTGTTTTAATGTATTATTTACACACACACAAACGTACATATGTGTGTATTTACATATGTAATGTATAGTGTATAAGTTTTGAAAATTTGTTTTTAAATTATATAAAATACAAAAAAAAAAAATGTATTCAAATAAAAACCTTAATATGTTTTCATTGGTAGGTTACTGAAATTTAGAATTAAACTTTTCTCATTACTCTGAGAGTGAAAAGCCCTTTAAACTTTATAACGATTTATAAAATTTAATATTGCAATTTAAACAAAAAAATTATTAAAAGTAAAAATTAATTCAATACATTTATTACTTCTAATTATATTAACATTAATTCATTTTTATTATGTCATTATATAATCACATCTTTTAAATTTTATTATTCAATTTCCTTAAACAATTACTGGAATAATTTATTTCCATTAAGAATAAATTATTAAAAAAAAAAAATATATATAAAATTAACAATTCAATTTCTAAATTAAATTTTAATTAAATCCTTTAAAAAATATATAATTATTATAAAATTTTATATATTAAAAATATTATAAAAATGAATATCCATTTGAATTGCATTATCCTTATCATCATGATATTTATCCTATTAGCATTATTACATGGTGTTAAACCTGGTTTTGATTGGCATGCACATACCTCAATTTGACGACCATTACTAAAATATTGTGTAAAACAACCGTTCGTAACAGTACCTTCACCGACAATATTCACTTTACTGCACATATAAGTGATATTTTCAACTTTGAAACGAATATGAAAAGGAATGAAAAAAAAAATTTATTTTGTATATCCTTTTTATGTATGAATGTTTTCCTATATAGGTTTTACCAATAGGAACATCAGAAACATCAGAATTATCAATGGTCACAACGACAAAACTAATCGAAAAGTCAATCTCAATCTTTGATTGTTGTATAAGTATTAACGATATTATTTTTAGAACCAAATATAACCGATTGTTTATCGAAATAATAATCAAACCACGTGAATATCACTTAAAGTTTTCATTGTGTTTCATTTTAAAGTTCTGACGCACTTATTGGTAAACCCTATATACAAGTGCATATATGCATTGTACATACCACGAGAATTATAAATATATGAATATTTTACACAAACATTTATATCAGATTGTCTACATGCAATTTGTAATGGATTCTTTTTATTCTGTTCCCACAGTTGATACGTATTTGGCACTTTACTATCATCTGAATAACACAAATTCAAATAAAATTATTCTTCAATATATTTTCTCTTCTCAAAATCTATATAATTCAAAACAAAAAAAAAAAAACAAATTAAATACGAAAAACAAAAAATATTTTTAATTACTTGTTGCCTTTAATGGTTTCACACATGGTATTCCTTTGCTATCATTTAATAAACTTTTACATGTCATATTACTTAAATCACTTTCGTAATTATAATTTGGTCCCAACCATGTAAATTCGAAACAATATGATGTATTTCTTAAATCATTTTCATCCGTTGTTCCATCTTTATTTAATTATTTTTGGTTGTTTGTTATAGAAAAATTACAAAGAAACAAAAAAGAAAAATAAAAAATTAAATAAATAAACAATTCAATATTCGATGAAATAAAAAGAAAAAATTACAAAAATTATCTGTCTGATATAATCAACCTTGTGCTACTGCTAATGATATTCTCTGTACTAATACTAGAAAAATTATTGCCAAAAATTTTTCCATAATGAAATTAGATTTTATATTTTTTATTTTTAGTCACAAAAAATTTAAGAAAAAAAAAACCAAAATTTATGAATGAGTAATATCTTTTAAATATCTGTATGTACACGAATTAGAACTAATAACGAACGACCTTTATACTAAAAATATCTGACAACTTATCAATTGATTGATAGCAAAATATATCAAATTCGATAAGACAAAATTTTTATAAGCGATATAACTTTTCAATTTTTTTTTCTGATATTTTATCTTATCAAACATTTACTAAATTTATTGCACAAAAACGTTTGTAATGTTTAGAGTTTAGCACAATTTCATTTAAATTTGTATGTATTAGCTGCTTTCGATTTAGCAATTCCAGGTACTTGCGAGTACAAAAATGTGTCTAGGATAAATTGTTATAACGAACGACACAAAAATTATTCGTAACTAATTACTTGCATCTACTTGAAAAATTTTTCATGAGTAACTGCTAACCACGGATAGATGGTTTAGCACAGACATTTACCTTTTTTACCCGCAAGTACTTGAAATTGTTAAATCGAAAGCAGCTATCATTTTGGCAAAAAAATAAATAGAGTAGTAAACTCAAAATTATTCAAACTAATTTTTTTTTCAAAGGCCAAATAATATAATTATTCAACAATTATTCTGAGCTTTAATAAATTTTCGTAAGAACTTTATTGCCAATGTTTTAGAAGACATAGTATGCACAAAAATTTTACAGTCAATAAAAAAAATTTTTTCATTTTCATTTTTATTTTTAGGCTATACACAAAAACCAAACTTTTTAAATTTTCAAAAATTTCAAATTCCCAAAAAAATAGAAATAATCTGGGTCTAAATTTTTCAACAAAATTTCATTATCATCTGTATTTTTCGGTTTTTCATTTATCATAATTTATCCATAAAATAAAATGAAATAAATAATGATTGGAAATTATTTATTACGTCGAGTATTTCGATATATGAAATTAACAATTTTTAAATATTTCAAAAAATATTGGTTTATTGCAATGTTAACTGAAATGTTCATTATTTGGATTTTACTATACTTACATGTACTGTATAAACAAAATGGTAATGAATCATCCTTATATTATGATCAAATAGGTTCGCTACATACGTGAGATGCTTCCTGTCATTGGATTTCCACCATAGAACAGAAATATGAATTAGAACAGGTATAAAAATTTTGAAAATTTTTGAAAATTTTTTAAAATTAATAAAAGATTTTATTTACATTTATATTAAAAAATTTTTTCTAATTCATAATTTTACGTTTTTCATACAGAAATCAATATGTAATGATATGAATGCAAAATTTATAGAGAGGAATTTTCAAAATGAAATATAACCTATAACTTATAAAAAATATTTATTAATAAATTTAAATGTACAATAAAGGAAAGAAGAGATAATAATTAAAAATTTGTAAGAGATAGTTACTACTCCAATGGTGTGCATTTATCGAACCAAAGAATGAATCGGACCACAATGGATTTAAGTAACAGAAATTAAGTAATTAAATTAAAGTTAATTTAAATGTAAATATAATATATGGATTACAATTAAATAATTTGATTTCAATTTAAAATTTTAAAGTCTATTTCTTGATTTTTATTTTATTTTATTTTTCTTTTTATTCTTTTTCTTTCTTCAACTCTAATTTTTTTCTATTCTTCCTTCTTCTATTCCTACTTCTATTCTCTTGTATACTTTCGTTTTCCTAATTCGTTCCCAATCCCTTCCTAACTTCCTAACAGTATAATTACATATTTGTTACATTTCCTTCCTTTAAAACTTCACAGCAATGTTAGAACAATGTAAATGTAACTTTTAGTTCCAAGTTACTTTGAGCTCACAAATTGAACACAACAGCTACATCTACGTAACAAAAATCGTAACAAACATTGAATTGGGAAAAATACATAGCAAATGAGCATAGTAGTGGCAGTAGTATTGTATAGTCGTCGAACTGTACAGCAAGACGACGGTTACTATATTTTCTTTTTAAATACATAAATTTTAATGATGTTCAAAAATTAAATTAAAAGAACCAGAATTTCGTCTCATAGTCATACTCGTATTGTAACGCTATACTATAACTACAATCAAATTGAAAGCATCAATAAATTCAAAAATATGTAAATATATTTTCAACACATAAACATTATTTCTATGTAATTTTAATATAACATTGTAATAACATTGAAGTTTTAGAAAATTTTCAAAAAGATTTTTTTAATTCTTACAAATTAATTTATTTCAATTATAATTTTCTTTCATATCTTTAATACAATTTATGTTATAATATTGTATATATACATTTATACGTGTGTGTTCCACTTTAGAGACAAATGAATAATGTTCGCGTGATAGTATAGCCCCAAGTCTTCATTCATGCACTATGATGATTGCACTTCTATAGTTGTAAGGATGTGAAAGGTATGAGATTTTAAAGTGGTCAACTGAGGCTTGTATATGTACATATTTCATTGGATATTTCTTTGAAAGTAGTGATCCAAAACTTGTGTGCAATTGTTTATATTTCTTTGAAAACGGCAAAATGCATGGTCATCTATGGATGGAAGTTTGTGTCTGTGGTTATATTTCTTCGATCAAATGAGCTTAGATCAGATCAGAAATAGACGATTTATTAAATATAGATGTATGAGGATATAATAAAATATATTACATAAACCAATGGCATATTATAGTCATAGATATCATTATATCAATAAATAAATGTATGACTGGAAATTCTCAGTGAAGCGGGAACTTGCAGCTAGTTTTAAATATAAATGATCTAAAATTTTATTAAATTACCTACACGTAATATATATTAAATATTTTGAAAAGGATTTTATATTGTCTCTGTCTTTCTTTTATTTTTTATTTTTTATTTTTTTTTTTAAAGAATGTTGAATATATAAATGTTAACACCTGTACCTAATTAAATCATAAACTACATCGTTGATATATTATATTTATAATACATATGCAATACATATCTTCATACATTTTACATATATACAAACATTTACACATTTCTCACTCACCTACATAATATTCATTATATTATATAGTAACGTTATATCATGTGTAATGGCGCTATATACGAATATTATACATACATACATAAAAATACTTTTATTGATTTTATTTTTTGTTATCAATATACAAGTATATAAAAGAAAATTTATCCTTTTCATCCTTTTATTGTATTTATTGTAATATATGTATTTTGGCATAATATTTACACATAACCAATACATAAATTTTAAATGAAAAATTTAAATGAGAAAATTTATACAATATGTATACCATATTAAGCACCTTTTATAGCTATATGGCTATACCCTATATCCATACAAACAAACATTTACATGTATCCATCTCCATTATTATTCATCTTTTATGAATACTTTATGGTATATACGAGTATTTATGAAATATATACAAAAATTAAATTCTAATTAGATTTTTATCATATAAAACACAAGTAATTTTATAATTAAACAATATAAAATGATGATGTTATCGGCAAGATGAATGGATCAATTGGGTATGACATTAAAGTCATTTTATTATACATATTTTTAAAATATATCTACACGTCTTTACGTTACATACTCTACACCATTCATATATATATATATAAGTATTAAATACTCATATATAGTATTCATCATAACATATCCTTGTTATTCTTTCTTTTGTTTCTTCAATCTACAGACAAACATATAAATATAGGTAATATGTTATATACATCAGGCACTATAGTATGTACATACATGATACATATTTATAATACGTAATATAAAAATTAACATGAATATAATAAAATGCTTATACACATATAGTACATTGTTTAAAAGGATAAAGAAAATTGCATTATTTGTAAAAGGATATAGTAGTATATAGATGTATAATACTTAAAATGATAATAATTATGTCTTTGAAAAAATTTTTTTATTAAACAAACACTACATAATGTATGCATGTATATGTATTTATATAATATCCTTAAAATCTAATAAAACTATGATATAAATCGACTAAATATACACATATACATGAAGACAAATAGATACATACAACATATTTCTAAGAATATTGCCAATTTTACATAGTATAAGTATTTTACATAGTCATACACTAGTAATGTATAATCGTAAGTAGTTGTGCATACAAGTTACAGGATTTATCTTGAAAATTTTCAATCCAGACACAATTTGACATTAATTGTGTTAACTAAAATGTACTTACATATTATATATACATATATGTAATCATATACATGTATACACGTTTATAAATATTTGCAGTATATTTATTCTGTGTATGATACAAAAGGATCCGTTAAATTGACTAATGATGATAGAATCTAAAAATGAATTTTATATCCTATATATCGTTTACACTTCATACACATACGCAATCTTTATTATACCATTTTAACCATCAACATACACAGACACACACATTCTATATTATATTTATGTCTTCTTACTTCGTAGTCGTATATTAAATGCTTTATAGTGTATACGATTAAATTTATTAATTACTTATTTTTGGTGTAGAGTAATACACAAGAATTATTAATTATATGTATGTAAAAATATTATTAAACTAGAATGATTCATTGCGAATGATCATTCATTTTCATATATAAAATTTTGTTAATTGTTTTTCCGTGTTTTGCCATGTACAATATTCGCATTCTACTGAAGGGAAAAATCAAATTTTATATTCAACCCTGAAAATACTAGTATACATATATACATGATATGTGTTGTATTACTCTTTCTATTGTTGCTTATATACGATCTAAGGATAGTAAGGAGTAGTGTCTCATATATTATTGCTTAAAAAATATCCAAAAAAAGATAATAATGATATTTTTTATTTTCCTTAGTTTCACATTTTTTAAATATTTTTTTTCACAGTTTATTTTTAACTTATATATTGTGATAAAGGTCTATGGCATACTTTAATATGATCAATTACAGAAATGAAGACTAGAAGAATGATCACTATGATCTGATTCCGTCCGTCCGTCCGTCTACCACATAATGTGAATTTTTCTCTTCATCGTATCGTATGCATACTTAATTTATTTTTATGTGCATCGAACTTTAACTTTTTTGCTATTTGAAATTAATTTTGATAATTTTCATTTTATTTAAATATTTTTTTATAAAATTTCAAAAAATTGCATGCCTATCGGAAAATACCAAAACCGGCAAAACCTAATCATTTAGGATATGATAATTTTCATTCAAAATCTTTAAGTATAGATCAATTCAAAAATTAATAAATAAATTTGAAAAAAAAAAAAATAAAGAAGAAATTTCAACTGAATTTAAATTCCAGGAAAATAACGTTTGGTATCTAGTCGGTATAATTTTAATTTTAATATCCTTTTTGTTCATTCAATTTCGAAATAATACGTGTGCGTGCATATACAATTGAAATGGATAAATCAAGAGATATAACAATTCCACATCGTTCAACACATAATCAAGGAACATATACTGGAAAAATATTCAATTATATAAACAGTGATAATGAAATATTAGAATTGACAGATGTACCAGATGCGGATCGTCAAACATTCATATGTAAAATTTATTGTTTAGTAATTATTTATGTTATTATTGCAATATTACATATATTACCAATTATATTTATGTAAGTATAATTTAGTAAATATTATGAAAATACAACAATCTATCCTTATTCTGATTTTTTATTACTATGATCTTATTTAATGATCACAATTTTTTTTTTGTCTTTGTAGTAATATTGCCAGAAAATATTTTCATGAACTATTATACACTGCATGTATGTTTAGTATGTTATCATTGACTGGATTACTTACATTACTTCATTTTCCATACTTACGAAGGAAACCACTAATTAATATCAGCATTATTGCACTGACGGTATAATAATTTAACAAAATGAATTGAGTCTAAAATATAGAATATTGAAAAATTATTATAAGGATCTATATTGAACACTAAATTTTTGCTTATATTTTATATAAATTTTTATAGATCGAATTTACGAATATTGTATCAATGTTATTCGTGGCACATTACTCAAATTCAATAATTGCAATATTTTTTGGAATAACGATTGCTGTATACGTGTTCATTTCATTTTTTGCAATTGCAATGCCGGTAACTGTATACATTTATAAAATCTTAAAAATATAATATTTTTGTATAGCATTAAATGTTTAAAATTATTTTTAATTAATTTAAAAAAAAATTTTTTTTTTTATTCTTTTCGGTGTTCTAAATGATTTCGCTTTAAAGTACGATATGACAAAACGTTATGTTCTAATTAATATGCTTGGAATGTGTTTAGTTCTATTCGGTATTGTATTGGTACCAATATCATATTTAGTACAATATGAATATTTTAATTTTTTATATGGATCTGTGGCAATGTTCTTCTTAACAATCGTAAGTATTCTCGTACATACTCGTATGTAAAATAAATTATTCATTTTATGTTCGTATTTTTTCATTCAATTATATACTTTTTATCATTTTATGTTTGTATTTATTTTAAAGTTATAATTATTTTTTTAAAACTTTTTTAATAATAATAATAAATTTTTTTTATTAAACTTCTTTGTTCTATAGTTTATCATCTATCAAACACAAATTATTTTTGGTGGTCGTTATATACAAATAAGAAAATATGAAATATTATTATCATCACTACTTATTTATATGCAATTATTTGTTTTATTTATTATTATATTATCATTGGCTAGACCAATTGAAATTAAATGAAAATTAATAATAAAAGAGTAAATAAAAAAAAATTAAATTAAAATTCAACGCGTATTCAGTACATTCAACCTTGTAGTTGTAGTATATGTGATAAAAGTATGTATCCAAAAACAAACAAAAATAGATAAATACTAAATAAATTAAAATATGTAAAGAAAGGACAAAGGAGACACTTTAAAAAAAAAAGGAATATACATAAAAGTCAAAAAAAAAATTGAAATAATAATAAAGAGGGTAGAAAAAATTTTTTATTAGATAATAATCATAAAATTTAATTTATCACATAAACGATTAAATTAAATTTAATAATTTATCCTTCATTTTGAAAAGAAAAATCAAGAGTACAATACGCATTCATATTTTACTCTGCCTGCATGCAGTGTAGAAATTTACATTTAAATTTTTTTTCACCCTCGTTATTTTTTTTAGAGAGGCATTTCTATTCAAATTTAAATGTTTATACTAAATTTTAAAATTCTGTAATAGTTGTGAAACAATGAAATGATTCAATAAGAAAAAATGAAATTGGTGATTAAAAATTTTTCTTTTATTTACCACTGAATTTTTCATTAAATTAAAGGTCTATCGTCGACTTTCGTCTATCGGTCGTTAAATTTATTTTTCTACAAAATGTTTCATTCATATTTTTAACACCTATCATGATAGTACGATAGTACGAGCTGCATTTCACACATCACCTATACTCATATGCTCGTATTTCCATTCATCACAAAAAGTTGATTTTCTCTTTGCGTAGAATGCGAATATTGTACATGACAAACACAGAAAATCAACTAACTACATTTTTGTACTTACTCCTATTCTCTATACATACTCTGTAGCAGTAGAGGTAATTGACTTATTACGATATCTGTAGTATACGCTACACTGGTACGAGAAGTATTTCACATATCATGCATTCTCGTATTTTCATGTTTGAGAAAAAGCTCAAATGCTCAAATACTCCTTCATTAGAATGCGAATATTGAACAAAACAAAACACGTAAAATCATCTAACAACATTTTACACTTGTTCCTCTTCTCTGTACATTCTCTTCTGTTGTGGAGATACGGTGTCTGTAGTACACGCTACACTGGTACGAGTATTTCTTAGTATTTCACTCATCATGTATACTCATTTTTGAATTTTCATTTTAAAACTTCGAGTATTGCCTAGATAATTTATTTAACCTATAAATTACAGTTTTATGTGTATCATATACATAAATACTTGTAAACAATGAAGAAAATAAAAGATCATAAAAATATCATGATGAATATTACATATTTGCATTCAAAAATGAAATTTAACAAAACAAAAATAAATAAAAAACTCATCAACTGACTAAATAAATAAATGAATGAATGAATGTAAAATCTCAATTTCAACTTTTAACAATATCTCAATTTCGAATTAACAATACATTTCTATACATATGTAGCACATACAAATGTATACAGTTGCATATGAATACGTTTTATATCCACAATGGACCAAAATAAAATGAAAAATAAAAAAACCCAAAATCAAATCAAACTTAACAATGAATTTGAACTGAGACAATCGAATAAAATGCAATAACAGATATACCCATAACAATACATATACACATACATGCATAAATAAAGTTCATATAAAATTGAGAAAATTTTTTTTTAAAAAATATAAAGATACAAATATGTATATGCCATACATATGTATGCAATTAAACTTAAAATTGACTTTTCATTTTATTTATAAATGAAAAAAAAATATTTTTTTTTTTAAACAAAAAGTAAACAAAAATATGAGAAACATATACTACACGGAAAATCAGGATCAAAAAATTAAAATTAAAATTAAAAAGCAAAAAGAAAGAAAAAATAAAACAAATAAATCCGAAACCCAAATAAGTTGAATATCAAAAAATCAAAAAATAATAACAACAACAAAAATGAAATGAAATTAAAAAATAAAATTTTTTTTTATATTTCGTATTCATTTGTTTTCTGTTTTCTTTTTTTAATTATATTTTATTTTATTTCATTTTTTTGTTGTTGTTATTATTGTTGTTTATTTGTCCTTTCTCGTCGTTTTATTGTTTTAGTTATTATTATTGATATACGAATTGTTAATGTAATTATTTCTTTTGTTTATTATATACTCGAAACATATTTGATTTTCGTAAAAAAGGATATCTTTTATTGTGTGAATATTTTTCATACCTTAATTTTTTACATAATACACATATGTACTTGCATAGAATTTACCTATAAGTGTGTCAGAATTTTGAAATGAAAGATGTAATGATTCCTAAAAAATATATTCATCTGCTTTGTTTATTATTTTGAAGAACAATTGATTACATTATCATCATTCTCTGCTTTATCTTGCTAAATGCCAGAAATACCCCTCGTCTAAAAATATGATTTTTTTCTCGAAAATCTTGATCGGCTTAAAATTGCTCTAAAATCCAATGAACGAAGTTCGACACAAATCATTATCAGTCAGTAGGTTTGGATTTTTGAGTCATTTGAGCCATCAAAATGAAAATCATGATACAATATTCTCGAAATTCTTCACAAATTTCTTGTAATGGACAAAACATAGTGCCAACCGATCATGAATTTTGATAATAAATTCGAATAATTTCTACGCTCGTTTACCTTTTCATGATCACTTGTCATACAATACTGACTATGGAAAGCGATCAAAGTTTGGGCGTTTCGTTTGAAATTGACATTTCGATCAGTGATTCAGTGTTATCATTGTGGCTTTTGAAAAGTCTGACATACCTATTGGTAAACCCTATATGTATTTATATTCATTTGTGTATTGTATTATATTTCTCATAATAATCACATCAGATTTTATGTATTCTAGTGTACTTACGAATATAAATATAAAATTCAATTCTCAATTCCCAGTAAATTCATCATAATTCATAACATTTTATTGTAAAGATTCGCATATATGCATTTAAGTATGAACGTGTGTATATTTTATGAGTACGAGAATATACATGTATGTATGTCTGTGTGTAGTGCAAACAAACGTACATTTATGCACTCACATACAATTTAAATAAACCTATAAGTTTGGTAGATTTTATATTACATTTTCTATACATTACATATGTGCCTGATTCCTTTTGTGTATTCATTTTATTTGTATTTTTAATTTTTTTTTCGTGATTTTTTTAAACACACGTATAACAATGTATGGTATAATTATTACGATGACAACGATACAATTACGAATAATAAAAATAACAGCAACAACAAAAACAACAATATCCCAAAGAATATTAAAATATTATTTTATTCGTATAAACCTATATAGACTACATTATACGCATTTACGTACAAATACAAATGTTTGTATGCATATATATTTATAATATTTTTTTTTTTGAGTATATACTCGTACATATGCAAATCTGATGTATTTTATATTCTCATGTATATGTAAATGAAAATCACACAAAAATCACAATAAAAAAAAGGAAAAACAAGAGCACATTATTGGCGACAACGACTGTCGGCATTTATAGTGTTTTTGTGTATGCAAATATGGTATGTATATTTGTATTATATACTCGTATGTATAGCAACAATCAGAGAGGATTCATTTTCCATATAAACATTTTAAACATCATCCAAATATAAATACGAATACATATCCAAAAATAAAAAAAAAACAAAAAAACAAATTTACGAAAATGAATTCATCATCGCGTATCGTGTATACTCGTATATCGCATGCACATACTCGTACATTTGTTTGTAAAAAATGTATTTTTAATGGAAAAAAAATTTTCTTTATTTTTTTTTTATTTTGCAAAAAATCAACAACAATAACAACACCAACACAACAACAATATCGGATAGAAAACAAAAATAAAAATAAAAATATTACAAAATACGTAATATGCAAGCAACCAACCATCCACCACGTTTATTATTGGCACCATTAAACAAAAACAATAATAAATATATCTGTAAATATAATGTACATAAGTACATATATATTATATACATAAATATTTATGTACATGATAAATGATTACATATACATAGGTTGTCTAAAAAGTTATTGGCGTCAACATGAAGATAACGCTTCTCGTCGAACTCATTTTGGTATATAAGGATGATTGCAGGATAATTATAAAAATTGTAGCCATTTTTGGACGTTCTTTTGCTATTTGGTAGTCATTTGTGTTGCACAATTTCAGTGTATTTGTACAAATGGAAAAAAAAACTGAATAATCGTCTCACACTTCAGTGGTTGTCATGACGAAAATTCATAAACTCAGATTTGAATTGATTGATCTTTAACCGTATTCATCAGAGTTTTCCCTGTCTCCTAGTTTCAAAGTTTGGCACAACAGACAAAAGTTTATCAAATGAAAACGTCATCGTATTTGTCAAAAAACATTCGTATGCTATGGAACAATATGATAACTATTTATATTATTTAGAGATGATTTAGAGATGTTAAAGTTGTGGAAACATCTTTGGAAAAAGTAAAATAAAATATAATTTGATCGAAAAAAAATTTTTTTTCTTCTGACGAGACCAGAAACTTTTCAAACTATCCTCGTATGTACATACACGCATACGTGTAAGTAATTTAAAAAAAAAAATAAATAAATGGAAAATATGAAACAATATAAAAGCTGATTTTTATTACATTAAATTTTTTTTTGTGTTGACTGTTGTTATATTTACTGTTTCCTGTTTTTATTCTTTTGATCTCTTCTTTTTTTTCAAATTTTTATTGTGCGATTTTTTTTTTGTTTATTTAATTTTCATCAACAACAAAAAAAAATAATTTTTTTATTTTATTGTTGATTTAATCCCAGGACATATTAATCTAAAACAAAATGGGGGCGATAACACAATGACAATTATTACACACAACAACAATAGAATAACACAAAAAGATATAAAATTATCCTTTCATATTTTTATTGCACGTTTTTTGTTGTTGTATTTTTTGAAATTTTTTTTTCCTTTTTTATTCCTACGCTATACAATTTGTTAATTTTTTTGTTTGTTTTGTTTTGTAGTTGATTGTGCGTACACAAAATCGTTGTATGCTGTAAGAACGAATATGTATACGAGTGTACATAAATTTGAAATGAATGAATTTTCTCAGTTTTCATTATGAAAAATTTTAATTTAAAAAATTCTTTTTTGTACATTTTTTAGATACGTATATACTCGTAATCATACATACATACATACTCGTATTATACACATATTACGTCCTTACACAAGTTGTTTATATGATTATCTTATATAAACAATCAGAACAATTAGAATGAAAAGTTCCTTTGGGATAATCATAATAATAATAATAATAACATTAAAAATGAAATGAAAAAAAAAACATAAGCAAAAAGAACAAAATTATAAAAAAGGAGACCCCGTGTATGTATAACGGCAATGGAATATAAGTACTCGTACATATTCAAAATTTAAAGATCAGATGAAAAGATGCGACATAAATACTACCCGTCGTACTCGTACATGTATACACAGCATCGTACATAAGTAGTACGTAGTACGTAGTACATACATACCCATATTTATTTTGATATTTTGACTCTATGTTGTACTTTGTACATATTTTATAGTATACAATACACAAAGGACTGTATATAGACTAATAAAGTAAAATAATAAGGATAAAATGTATAACATTTTCATTATCTCATTATTTTTTCCTTTTATATATGTGTGTTATTGTTTTCTTTTTAAATCAAAATTAATTTATGTCAGAGGACTAAAAAGGTGTAAGAAATAAAATAAAATTTAAAACAAAAAAAAAAAAAAAATTTAATAAAATTTTAAATTTTGAGGTAATATACACGAGTATGCACATACGACGAGGATACAAACAAGTTTATGTGCTTTATATTGTATCCTGTTTAGGTAAATAATTTTTATCTTGAACATTTTAACTCTTCCTTGAATGCAATTTAAAATAAAATATTTACTTAATTTCGAAATTATTAAATAGAAACTAATCAAGTTAAATTCTTTAGAAATGTAAATTCATGAATAGATAATTTCATAACATCTCCTGTTTTTTTTTTTTTATAAATATTTGCAAACATTTGCGAGTAAAATCATCAAAAATACAAGCCAACAAAAAAAAAATGTCATTAGAAATTGTATTCTTTATGTCAATTTAATGAAAATGTTTTTTTTTCCTTTATTTTCTTATTTAATTTTTTATTAAAGACGACGAGTGTATTTATATTGTATTGTAACCATAACTACCAATATCCTTATATTATAAATAATGCCGCACAAATCACCATACCATATACATATATTAATTTCATCATCATCATTATCATCATTACCCTATATTGTTTGTTCATATTGTATTACAAAAAAAAGCAAGAATTAAACAGAAAAATTTCATTATTATCCTTATACGAATGTCATTAAGATTATCAGTCAAAATATATCTCTTAATTATCTCATTCTCTAATTTTATTTTATTTTATTTCATATATCTACAATTGTAACTTTGATTAACTTTGGTTTTTTTTTTTTTAGTAACTCGTACTCCTGAAGTTACTACAGATTTATTTTTCTCTATAGTTACACAAATAACAAAAAACAAAAATAAATGATGTCAAAAAAAAACTGATGGGGAATTGGAATAAAATAAAATAAAAATTTGTCATGTTTCTTTTTTTTTTTTTGGTTTTGGTTTCGTTATTTTGATTATTATCTGTTTTGTAATTTCTATGTTTGGTTTTATTTATTTATTTATTTTTTTGATTTTTATTTCATTTTATTACTGTTGTGTAGGATATAATGTAGAGATAAGGGAATACTGTTTGGGCTCATTATTACTTTTTTTTTATAAAGAATTATTTGTTTTTGTTTTCTTCTCAGTCATCATTTTTTATTTATTTTACTTGTATAAATTATCTCAATCATCATCATATTCATAGATATGTACAATATATTTATGTGCATTTATGTGCTACAAAAGGAAACAAAGTGAAAGGATAAAAAAAAGTATTCAACTAATTCGTTTTTATTTACCAGAATTTTTTCGTCCTATATTTCCTGTGTAATATATTAAATAACTCGATAGATTTCGCTGTTTTTCTAGAATTGTAAATTAAAGGATCATTACTCAAAAGAAAAAACAAATGAAAAAAAATAAGTTCCAGAAATTTTTTTTCTCAGATTTTCTCGTTCATCATCATTATTAGTACTGCAACTCTTTACGAGCCTTGATCCTCATTAAGATATGCCTCCAACATGTCCTCCTATCCATTGCCATATTTTTCCAGTCGTTTTGTGCCCAGCTTCCTAATGTTCTCCAAAATAACTTTCATATAATATCTAACATTTCTTTGGTCTCCTTCTGTTTCGCTTATCATTAAATTAAATTTTCAATTTTTTTGAACTTCTTTCTTTAATTTCCTCTTCTGCTCTTTAACAACATTTTACACCAATCTAAGAGTGTATTAATTTAAAATTTCCTACACTGTTAATGTATCTGTATGTGTACAAGTACCTATTTCTTATATAAAATTGAATTTGTAATAATATTCAAAAGGATCACAATATAATATGCAATCTATTATGTATTCACCTAAGATAGTACAAACATAATATATTACTTAAATACTTTACGAGTATGTAAATAAAATATCCGTATACATACTTAATTATTTTATGCATTTATATACCATCCATAAATATATCAGTACATAAACGTAAAATAATCGCATATGTACTATACGTATACTTGTAAGTGAATTACAGATATCGATTATATCTCACAGACTGTACATTTGCAATTACACGTTACTATATACATAGACGTATACACATAAGTCTTGTAGATAATAATGTGTACACGTTCAAGTACATATCGTATACTCGTACGAGCATATATACAGTACATAACATACAACAGTATACTCTTGTTTTGCCAAATAAAATTATATTATTTTGATAGAATGTTATACAATTTTAATGTTAAATTTTGAATTTTATAACATAAAATTCATTTTCAATATTCAATGTCCATTATTAACGAGTTTTCTCATTTTCATTTCGTATACATACATGCTCGTAAGTTACATACATACATACAATCCCATACATATACAAACACATCCAAATTAGTATGTAAAAAGTATACATTTGTATGTAAAGAAACATTGTATCAGAATGTACCTAAACATTATACTCCTATCATGTATGAGTGTACCTACGTAATTGGTAATGTAAAGTTAACAAATAATACTTAGATAATATACTATACAATTGATAATATGCAAATTTTTTTAGACTATTATTTGATTAAATAAAAATGATCAAAATAAATGTACACATACATGCTTCTCTACATACATATCTACATTGTAATAATAATTGAAAATTCAGAATATAATGGATACATATTGTAAATATTTTCATACGTACAATAAGCCTCAATCCTTCGATGTAATCTCAAATGGCCTGTCTTTAGATGTCTTATTTTAAGAAAATGTAATATTTTCAAAATTAAAATTCAAAATTTTCTTTTATATATTATAAATTTAATTAAATTATAATTTTATTCTCTAAACCTGCTAAACTTTATATGAAAAAGGATATTTTATATTTGATATGGAAATTATTCTGAATACAATTACAGAACAGAACAGAACTAAATTCATATTTAAGACCATTACAGCTAAAAGGCCCCGGAGGATCGTGGTGTAGGCAGGAGGGAGGCAGTTTACTGTCCTCTCCCCTTAATAAATAATAATAATAATAATATTTAAGACCTTGTTTACACTATGAATTTATCAAACAAATTTCTTAATATTTGTGAAACGTGTACATTTACTTCATTTTTCTATTTGAATATTTTTTATTTATACGGTGAATAAAATCGATTTTCATATGCAAACAACTACAGAAATTTATTACCCAAAAATTTTACTTATGTTTTCATTCATGAGAAAAATATATTTCTCCTTTATACGAGTATCTACTTGGTCTGTACCTGCACTACACACCACAAGAAAAAAATTATACAAGAAACAGGAAGAGACAATAAGTAGTGTAAATAAGGTTGTTGGCATCTCTCTACTATAGTACAGTACAATATATATGAGTACGTGCGCTAGTAGTACGTTTTACTTTCATGAGAAAAATTCATTTCCTTTTTATACTTGATTCGTACTCGCTTCGCTTGTACCATAAGAAAAGATGCACACGAGAAACAAGAAGAGACAGTAAGTCTATAGTAGGAATGAGGTTGTTGGTAGCTAACTGTAGTACAATATACTCTAATTCTAGTATCTAGTACGTTAGTAGTGCGTAGTACCTTGCATACTATACACTCGTATGTATATTTATTCATAAGAAAAATTCATTTTATATTGAATTAAATGTAAAATTTATTTTATTTTTGAATAAATAAAAGTAATACTCGTATGTAATAAATGTCTCGATGTTAATAAATGTGGAATATATTTGTCAAATTAATTTTCAGTGTAAACAAGGACTTAATGTATTTTCTAAATACATATTTATGTATTTTTTTTTAAATTTACTAAATTTGGTATAGAATATGATTAGAAAAAACGATATAATGCTGTATCTGTGTTAATATGGTCATATCCATTATTTTCTATTTTTCTTTTTTATTTTTTGTGTGTTCATTTTGAACATAATTTTCTAAATTAACTTTCTATACATAAATATTTATGCACATAATGTAATATTGGTGTATTTATACATAATTATAAATTTTATAATTTATAAAAATGTTGCATGTGTGTAATTAATATTAATGTATTAATATAGAAGGCACTACGCATCTGATATAGTCATATCGATATTCCAATTTGAGAAATAATAATAATAAAAAAACAAAAACAAACAAATATAAAGTAAAAAAAAATGTTTTTTTTTTAATTAAAAATAATAAAAAACAAATTAATTTTATGTGCATATAATATAAACATAATGTACAATTCATATGTTGTATTTATGTATTTATGTAGTCTTATTTACATGTATACATATAAATACGCACATTAAATAACATGTTTATAATAGCATGAAAAACCACCAAATCTCATTCAAATAAATAAATTAATTTGGCAAATACGAAAAATATTTTTGTTTTGTATTTTCTTTTTTTTTTTCTCTCTCTCTCTCTCTCTTGTTATTCTATAACATATTAGTACAGATATACAAACAATATTTCATGTATATATCATGTATAATATAGAAGAGACAGGCATATGTATTTTTATTATAGTGTTTTTCATGCAGTATTGTTCTCATATACATACAAGTGATATTTGAATTTGTATATAAACGCAGATATATAATGTCATTGGATAAATATTAGTTTATATTTATGTACATACTCGTATACTCGTATATATAGTATCGGTTTTCCAAAATAACCACAAAATACACAATACACCAATATTTATTTTTTTTTTGTATGTTTTCCTAATTTGCTTGTTTTATTTTTTTTTTAAATTTTATGTTCATTTAAATTTTATTATTTTTATTTTTAGTTTCTTTTTTTATTTCATTTTTTACCAATTTTCTATTTTAATTTTTATAATTACAGATCTTTTAGTCCTTATACAGCTAGCATATATGTACAACGCAAGTGTATATTATTATATGGTTTCATTCCATTCATTTAAAATCATTGCATATACTGCACAATTTTGAAAAACATATAACAAAAAAACATACATACCTATAACAAATTTTTCAATCTATACTGCAAACATTGAAATTAATAACGTCCATAAGTGCATACTCATACATGTTAAATGTACATTATATGAATTTTTTTTAAAAGAATAATTCAGTTTTTTATATTTTTTTAATCAAATAATTTCAACTTCTACAATAAATACTCTTATAAAACATACTAAATATACTCGTATACACATTTGTGTATATAAACAGTTAGTATTAAGAGTCTTTGTACACCTCCAAATTCAAATTTTGGAAATAACATCTTCCCCATTTTTTACACAAATGAAACTCTGATATTATATTCTTAATATTATTACAGAATTTCATTTTCATAACTCTGTTCATTCTCAAGCTGGTGAAAAATATATTAAAATAAGTCCCAAAATAACGATTCAAATTATCCAATTTTCTGGGTAATATTACCCTAACCTATAGATGTAATTGACATACTCAAGGAAAATACTTTGGCCTTTCATATACAATTTAACTTATGACTCTATCTTTCTCCATTCACAAAAAAAGTTAAATCTGATGTATATGCAAAAGATGAATCTTAAATGATTTTTGATATCAACAAAATTTTTTTTCAAGACTGATATAACGTTAACACAATGAAAACAATTTATGTATTTTATTTGAAGAATAATAATAAAATTTTCTACTACATTAATGTAAAACACATCTTTACTCTTGTCAAGAAAGAGTTTATTAGGAATCGAAAGGAAATTTAGAAATGTACAAAGACTTTTGATGTTCACTGTAAAATATGCATGTATGTATGCACAATTTGAAATTGTGTCATAGACATTTTGGGTTTTTTTGTTTGTTCCAATTTAAAAACAACGAAAAAATTACAATAATTTTATAATTCGTTGTTAACCTATTTTTTGTGGTCAAAAAAGAAAAAAAAATACAAGAAAAATCTACGATAATACAAATATAGTATAGTTTGCTCTTTGTATTTGAAAAAAAAAAAAAACTAATAATAATTGAAACACACGAAAAATTTAAACACAAAATTAAATTGTAAAACTTTAGAGGAAAAAAATATAACGAAAATTTAAATAATGAAAGCTTATAAAAATGCTGATGTTTTGTATCCTTTTATTGCTTTTTTCAAATTTTTTTTATTTGAAAAATTCAAAATAAAAACAATAAAAATTGTTGTCAAATAAAAATTAGTTCAATTTGAGGTTATCATTCATTCATTTATTTATTCATTTTGATTTTTATTTTTCGTTTTTCATTTTAGTTTTCATTAAAGCAATAAACAATCATCATCATCATCATCATCACCATCATCATCAACACCATTATCATGCTACCGAATCACAATATTATAAATGAAGCAATTACATACGTACAATTACAAATACTAAAGAGATACATTCATCAAAAAATAATAAACTATTCATAAAAATCAAAAAAAGGAACTGAAAAATAACTAAATGAAAAAAATAATAAATAAATAAATATACTTGTATAATAACGGAACTAAATACCAACAATTTCAGGATTATTTAAAATATTAAATAATTAAATTTGAAAAACAAAAAATCAAAAATGATAATACAAGATTATGATAAAATTGTGGTCAGTTTTTTGGGCAGGTATTTTTTAAAAAACTTCAATTTGAAAAACAAGCACAGGGATGAGGAATATAAGTACATGTACTTATGTAATATGTGAATTTATTATTTGGAGAACAGTGTTTTTCACTTTTTGTATGTATATTTTGAATTTTTGTACATTTAACCATATTATAAACAAACATACTAAGAATACCGTAGTATAGTAGAATATCTATCTACGCACACGTATGTACTACAAATCTACCTGTTATACATAAATATATACATACTCATACTCATACTAGAACATATATCTATCGTGTAAAATCTTTTGAATACCATACAAATTTTGCATTGTTTTAAGCATAATCATATAACAAACATAAATATATAGACAAACTTGAGTTAGAGAGAGCCACACAAGTATACCACAATTTTTTGAAAATTTTGAAAACAATTCAAAAACTATACTATATACTATATGTACATACTTACTACCTGTATGTGTATAAGTATTACGAAAAAGTTCTTAGATTTTTTGGTAAAATTTTCATTTATTTCGGTGTTTTTGTTTTAATTTAAGATTTTCCTTCTTTTTTTTTGTTTCTGTATTTTATTATTTTTCTATTAAGAAAAGATAGATTTTATTATTTTATTGTTGTTGTTGTTGTTGCTGCTGCTGTTTTCAATTTAATACGAAAATTTATCTTTAAATAAAAACTAAAGTTTATATTTAATTGAAGACACCTGAAATCCCAGTGGAAAATTAGTTGACAGCAAGGGGTAACAGCTGCCATCAACTAAAAATTTACTAATCTCTACTACTTTATGTATGTCAATTATTCTGACAATCATGCTCTAATCGTGTGATCACAGAGAAAATTAAAAAATGTCAGAGAAAAATGTCAAGAAATGTAGAAATTTTATCTAAATGTGATACATTACATCGATAAATATTTTCTTCCTTCATTACGTTACAGTCCATTAAACTACTCTCACTCCTTTAGAATGTCTCTCCAACAGAATCACGATCAGCAGTTTGTTCCAGCCAATCGTTTACGCTCAATATCGATAAATATTAACAGCATATATTGTCATTTTAATCAGATGACTGTAAAAATTTTTAATATTTTAATAATTCCTTTTGAAGTGACCAAAAATTTTAATCATCAATTTAAAAAATACATAAACAATTTTTCATACATATCCACTGAATATCTACAATGTTTCCATCTGTTGAGAAAAGCCAACAAAATGTTTTCTCAAATAATCGTCTGGGTATCATTTTTATCAAATCTATATAAACTTCATCATACATAAATCTATTCCAGAATTATGCATTTAAGGCAAATGCACATTAAACACTCGTATATATTTTAAAATAATATAAAACAAAGAAAAAAAATACAAAATAAGAAAAGAAGAAAATTTTCACAAAATATTTTGTGAAAATCAAAAATATTTCACAGATATGTATATGCGAGTATAATACTGATAATACGAACATTTACATACATAAATATAGTATAGAAAAATGTACACGTTATTAAATATACAAAGGAGAAATACTTAAAATTTTTATTGTATATTTTGAAAATTTTTGTATAAACAACTCAACTACTATTAAAATTAAAAGAAAAAATCATATATCTACCTATCTGTATGTATATACGTACGTTTATAAACTTTAATAGATTTTTTGAAATATGTGTACGAGTAGATTTTATATAAGCGTATAGATATTCGGATTATACACACATTTAACGATACGACAGGTAAGCAGACTGTATACTGAAATACATATACACACCCACAAAATACAATATTCAAAATGAAAAAAAAAAAAAGAATTTATTAAAACATCTTAATGACTTTCAATTAAATAATTTAAAGTGAAGAAAGCCGAATTACACGAACAATGAATATTATTATGTTATATTTATATACTCGTTGATATACATGTATTTGTGTATAAGTATTTGTGAGTATGTATATGTAAAAGATTCTTTTGAAAATTATACGAATATGCGTATGCATACTACTTTTTCTATATAACTCAAAAATTAAATTATTATTTTCTGTTGAATAAAGTGTGAATTTTTTTTGTTTTATATCCTTATTCGAAAATTATTTATTTTCAATTTGTTTTCATATTTATTTGTTTTTTTTTTGTATTTTTTTGTATTTTCATTTTACTTCTTCATTTAATAATATTCATTTAATACTGATAAATAACAGACAAATATATGAATGTACATGTTATACGTAAAAATTTATTTAATTTAAATTTAATTATTTCATTTAAAAGAAAAAGTTTGAATATGAATTTAAAAAAAAATTTTTTTTTTTTTAGCATTCACACACTTATATACATATATATGTACTACGTATGTATAAGTACTTTTAGAGAAGAGAAAATTATGACGAGAAAATATCTGTTATATCCTGAATTTTTATACAATAATTTTAATTTAATATTTTTTTTTTTCATTTTCATTAATTCTTGTTAACTTTAAAAAAAACTTTATGCGTATTCATATGAAGTGAAATACAGGTATACATTTTACCTTCACGTAAAATAATGTTTCATAAATTTTAATTTTTGGTAAAAAGTTTCCTTATTTTTTGTTGTTACTTTTTATATATTATATATATTTTTTTTTTAATATTAAATAAAGAAAGATGTTAAACGTGGATGCATAAATTCAGTTTTTTTGTTAAATTTTAGTAAATGTAGAATAAAAAATAAAAATGAAAAAATTAATGACGAAATATATTCCACGAGAATTTTCCAAGAATACATAAATATACTCTTAGTTTTATAGTGAATATTAGTGAATATTATGCTCTTAAAAATATTGAATACTAAAAAAGTATGTATGTAGTTCCTTTGTCAAATTATTTTTCAAATTTTTAAATTGTTTTCCGATGAAATGTTTTCAAATGAGAATTTGAAAATTTTTGAGAATTTTCAAAAGTTCTTCTGAAAAAAACATTTAATTTATGTAGAAAATGAAAAAAGAATATGAATTATTTCGGAAAAATATAATCTGATTAGAAGCATAAAACAGAATTAATATCCTTTTAAATATGTAAGTGCTTACACAATTTAATGCAAGCAAACTTTCATAGATACTTTGAATGTACATAAAATTCTTCTCAAAATTATGTCCTTTTTTCAGATTACTGTTTTTCTGCTAATATAATTCGATTTTTTATTTTCAAAAAATACAGCAAAAAATAATAATTTTAAAATAAAATCCCTCAAAAACGAAAAAAAAAATAAAAATTTGGAAAACTAAAAACCGAGCACGAGTACATGTGTACATCTGATAGTGATACGTTTATTATCCTCCATGGTATTTATTACAAAATACATTAAATGAAAATATACATACATATATAGAAAAGTTAAATTCATGTAATTGCATATATATGTGTGTGTACAAACGATAATTTTGTACAATATTTTTGAAAAAATAAATAAATATACATAATTCAAAATATAAAATAATGCCAAAAATTTAAAGCACAAACACAAAAAAAAAAATAGTTCCCGTACATGCAATCGATAAATTTTATATTCATAATTTTTATGTGTTCATATTTAATTTTTTATTATTACCCTATTTTTTGATCGTTTTTTTTTTTGTCCTGTTACATGAATGTATAAATGTAATGTGTATATCATGTGCAATGTTTACGAATACATGTTTGTAAGTGTTTACAGATTTATAATAAATGCAATATAACATTATTAATATTTATTGTTTTTTTTTTACAAAACGTATATGGGGTTTACCAAAAGGAATGTCAACACTATCAACGGACACAACGACGAAAACACTGATCGAAAAGACAAACTTAAAACTGCTATGAGATGTGCTCAGTATTATGTGTGAAAAGTGATCATGAAAATGTAAACAATTCAATAACGCGTAGAAATTATTTGAATTTTTTATCAAAATTCATGCCAAATCGCCGTACGTCTTGTGCATTACGAGAGATTTATGGAGAAAAGGCTTAGTTAAAGTTAAACCGACTAAAGAACTCAAGTAATCATAGTTTGTATTGAACTTTCACTAATTAAAATATAGCGAAGGACATTTAAAAAAATATTTTCAGAACGTAATGCAGGTGATTGTTCTTTAACACAATAAACAAATCAAGTGAATATCACTTGTAGTTATCATTTGTGTTTATAATTTTAAACTTCTGATACGCTTATTGGTAAACCCTAAATAATTATTATGTACATAATATTTACGTATTATATATTAAAACCAGGATTTTAATAATGATAGTACAGAAAAATTAAAAAAAAAAGTTATTTAAATCAAGGATAATATTTTTGAATTATAAAAAAAAATAAATAAATAAATAAAAAATTGAAATTATTATAGAATAAAAAAATGTTCAATAATTGGTTAAAACCATTTAAATATAAAATTTATACCTAATAAGTGTACTAACTATATGTTTTATTAACAATAACAATAATAATTAAAATAATACGCGAGTACATACATATGTATTTATAACAAAACCAATATCTGAATGTACACACTACTTACACTCATGTCATATATTTAATAATTTTACATTACATATCCTTTCTATATACCAATCTATCTATCTTCTGTATCCTGTGTACGTCTGCACGAACATTTTTATACATTAACGAACATATTTAATATTACAAATGTTTATGTGAGTATGTAGAGGACTTTAATTTTGTATGTTTACGTATTAAACACATTTATTAATTATCACACTATTTATTTATTTTCAAAATAACACAAAATAAAAAAAATTACATTAAAATATTTATTGTAAATTATTTTAAATGCATACCATTAACATGTGTATACTCGTATTATTTATAAAATTGAAAACCGTAGTATGCATATTTGAATTTACCATAAATATTGAAAATTTTAATTTAATTATTAAGTCATATATACCATACATATACATATGAATATGTGTGTACTTTACTGTAAATGTTACTTTATGTATGTACATATGTAAATACTTTAGTTTTATAATGTAAATAAAATATGTATATTATATATTATATTATAATGTAAATACCCATAGTACGAACGAACATGATCGTTTTTCTCTTATAAAAATGCATATCAACAAATCCAGTAGAAAATTTTCGTAAATCAAACAGTACAAAAATATTATACTAATCGTAGCGTACACTATAGGTAACGTACTAAGTCGATGACATCTGCTGCTTCAGAGTATGTATAGAGTAGAGGAGCAAGTATGAAATGTTGTTTGTTGATTTTTCGTGTTTTGCTATGATCAATATTCGCATTCTACACAGAGAGCAAATCAACTTTTTCTCAATGAAAATACCATTATACATTATGTATAGAATACTACTCGTACTAGTGAAGCGTACCTACATCTATCATTAGTTTCACATTTGTTAATTATTTTTATATAATTTCATATCGATTATTATTATTATTATTTATCACATATACAAATGTGTTTATTATTTGTTATTATATTATCGCTTATATATCAATAATAATTATATGTAATATGATTACAATTATGATAATATCTTTCACATATAATATACATATATCTGTATATGATATGTATATGTCTATGTATGTATTATCATCATCATAATAATTATATACTCTATCAATTATTATCAATGCAAATAAATTAAATTTAATCAAATATCTATTGTGTATATTTATATTATGTATTTATGATGAATTTGTACACAAATCTATCTACATACATACGCTCTACTTATATACTTATTTATTGATTTGAATGTATTACAAATTGTAATTGCATAAGAGTAATATTCGTACGGTGTAATGGAAATTTTATTGTAAATCAATAAACACGCATTTACCTATCTACATATATTATGATTAAAAATGTTTAAGGATGAAAAGTTTAATATTATTATTTGAATTAATTATAATGAAATTTATTACTACAATTCAATAAAATAATAATAATAAGTAATAAAAGACATATAGAATGGACATTAAATACATATAACAACCATAGACTAGATTTATCTAGTCTGTGACATAACGATATTCACTTTTGATAAATAATTTTTTCACAAAAATAACTTTAAATTTGAATTTTCTATAAATATAAAAATAAAATACGAATGAAATCACGAAAATTCTGTTAGAAAAATTCAAATTATAATGTTGTTGTTCAAATCCTTAATAAATAAATGAATATGATTTACTAAGATAATAGTTATTATATATATACGTACACCACCAATAATATATACTATATACGTACACCAACACGTGTACATGACAGTCATAAAAGTTAATCCGCATAAATAACAGCAGAGATAAGATATCGTATGATAATCGTGTGTTTAATAAAATTACATTGACCATAATAATTGTCGAGTGTACATAAACAATACATACTATGTATGTATATATTAATGAATGCGTATTATAAATTTTAATTTCTGTAATACAAATACATACGTACTATATGTACGAGTATTATATTATATTCTGTGGTGTGTACATAAATTACACTTTTACACTGTACATAAACAAAATATACTATACTATAGTTTATTATTTTAAAATTAATGTATATTTGTACATATACACATATGAATTTTATTTTAAAAATAATTTCTATTAACAGTTAATTACAAAAAATTATAGGACAATATTTAAAAAAAAAAAAGAAAAATTGGAGAACATTTAAAAATTATCTTCATAACATATTTTTATCCTTCAATAAATTTATTAATTTTAGATCAATGAAGGATATGAAATTCATTAAACGAAAACAAGAATATATGAAATTTTATTACCTTCTCGTTTCCATTTTTTTTTATCATGAATTAATCTCAAAAATCATTGTCCGAAAATAAAAAAAATATTGAAACAGAAAATGTTCATAAGATTATACATATTTTAAAAGTATAAAGCATTATAATTGTGAGTCTCATTTAAAATAAAATGTAACTTGTATTATAGAACAGACACAATATAAAATTAAGTAAGGTAATAATTTTCCACATCAAATATGAATTCAATATCCAAAAATTTTTCCACATCATCGTACATAATAATAATAATAATAATAATATTTACTGACTGTTCATTATAATAAAATGAAATACATACAACATTTTACTTTTATATACAAACATTTACACATTGTAATAACTGCGTGAATCTATATATGTGTGTACATATAAATAATCGACGATAATAAATGTATACATTTACTAATACATACATATAATCCTAGCATCCAATGAAATAAATTGTTTATTAGATTGTAATGTACGCATATATAGGATAGGTATATAAGATATAAAATCCTCGTATGGATTTGTATATAAAATTTTATCATCTAAGGACCATTTAACAATTTTTCAAAAATGGTTATAAATTTTATTTTTAAATGATATGTGTATAAATAGAAAATTATTATTTATACTTTAGATTTTGTTTATTTTTCTCTTGCAATTATATGTACGAGTATATATAAACATCACATCACATACTCATACATATGAATAAGTACATATATTAATAGATTTACAAGCTTTTGTATAAATCTTATTTAACAATCTATAACAATGTACAAAATAAATTTATTTTTTTTTGTAAATAAAATCTGTATCCATATACGTACACGTACGTATTTATTTATGTAATGTAGATAGTGTATGTTGTACTATTTGTCACCAACATCATCAACATCAAACTCATCATCATCATCATCATCATTATTATTATTGTATACCTACTTCAAAAGATATTTATCTCGAAAAACAAGATATTTATATTGGTGTGAGATGCGATGTAAACAAAATATTGAAACGTGATCTTATTGCTATTTTATGTTTTCGATTGAAGATGAATTTTCCACATGAAAATCTACATACTTACCTATACATATGTATACATTTGTACATTTGCATGGATGTATTTTGTATTTTCTATTATGCAAATATACAATTATGAATACTCATGCATATGTGTAGACACAATTATATGAAATGTACACATCAGTGATAGACTATACATGGATATAGATATGGAATATTTTCGAAAATTTGAATACAAAATATCTGAATGAATATGCATTAATAAAGCAACATAAAATAAAAAGGGTGATGTACAAACAAATGTGAATATTATATGAGAACAACAGCAACAAAAAAATAAAATAAATATCTTCTTTTTATTTTTGTACATAATATGTACATATACAGATTAATAAAAAAGGATAATAAATATAAAACACAACAAATATGTTATATACGCTGACGAAAAAACAAAATATGGCTGTATTAAAAGTTATGGTCATTTTATTCCTATATATATTTGTGTGTGTATGAGAGTATTTTTGAGTGGGAGTTTATGGCTATGTATACTATTTTTTTTTTATTTTGATTTTGTTAAAATTATTTATTTTTATCCTTTCTCTTCTTCTCTTTATACATTCTCGAACAATAATATTTCAGTATTAAAAGTGTATTTATAAAAATTATTTGATACGAAAATACAAAAATTATAAACAAAACTAAATATTTATATACATTTCAAACAGACAGACACAAATCACTTCTATTTTATTCGTTTTTTTTTCCTTTTTTTGTTTTTAGATTTTGAAAATAAAATGTATCATATTTATGTGTACAATAATCCTTGTGTTAGCATATGTAATATATGTAGATATATTCACATAAAATAATTATAAAAAAAAAATGTCCAGACATTAAAAGATGAATAACTTCATCATAAAAGCATATTTATGGATGAATTCACACACATACATAATATGTATGTCCACCATATCATAAAATATTTGTCCATTTTAATGTACATACAATCCGTATAATATAAGTACATACATTTATATGATACATAAATAATATTAAGGAGCTATAATATTGTATGTATTTATATGTACATTAAATAATAATAATAATAGTCACGCACACAAACTAACACACACCATATGTATGTACACAAATAATAATCGTTCTTATAATGTGTGGTATATTATTATATAAATATATGTACATATATTTCAACATACATATACAAATATTTATATTTCTATCTAACTATAAATATGTATACATGTATGCATATTATGTGGTTAATGGAGGTTTTATTTATGTATAGTATGTACATTGTATGATGTATAATAATATCTACATATAATTTTTTTATTTATTAATATGTTTCATTAAAAATAAATAATTTAATCATGAAATTCACATACATATGTATGTATATAAATATAATATTGAATCTGAATAATGAATAAATAATAGAATGTTGCATTCATATATTACCTAGTCGTAAAATAACGTGTATATGATGTACTCGTATATTATATAGAAAGGAAATACATTACAAATTGTAGAAAAAATATAAATGTATGTATATAATTTAAAGTAAAAAACAAAAATCAAATAAAATAAATAAATAATAAGCAAATAAATATATACATTATGTACCTATATATATATATATATATATATATATATAAATGCAACCAGGATAAAAGACTGGAATATAGAAAAAAAAATATGTGTAAAACATATGTATACATTATACTTACTTAATGTATAAACGAATCGAATATATGAATGAATATTATTCGATATAAAATAAAATACTATACTACTAGAACTATACACACATATTATGTATTTATAACTCAATAACTACATACATTTTGTATGTACATATATAATATAAAAGTACATAAGTATATAGATACATACATATGTTTATGTATAAAGGAAAATTTATGAAAATCATGAAAAGTAAATATTAGAAAATATTTTATACTGGTAAAATGTCACGTATTTAAATACATACTGGTATATAATACATATAAATATTACATATAATATAAATAATATATCTATGTATCATCATATAATATCAACATTTGTTGGTTGATTATTATTATTATTATTGGTTATACATATAATGTATTAAGTTTCATGTACATATGTACATACGTATATATAAAAATGAATGAAAAAATATAAAATAAATGAATATACATATGAATTATACATATGCATGTATGTACATAAATATAAAAATAAATAAAGGATTGACTATTTATATAACTATATAACATATAAAACTCGCAACTGAGAAAAAGTTCAATGATCTACATACATTATGATGTATACAGTCGTATATGAAGAACTAAATAAAAATTATTATTATTAAAAAAAATTTTTTTGTAGTGAAATTATTGTAGATACTTTTTCACAATTATTATTATTATTATTATTTTTTTTAATTTTCCTTTTATCCTTTTTTCTATGAAATATAAATTTCATAGAAAAGTTTAAAATGTTGTTAACAACATCATATATTATTTTGTTCATTTTAAATTCTTTTAATTCAATATGTATATTGAATACTGTATATGATACACATCACATATTGCACCATATTATATGTATATGCGTACATATAATAAAAGATATTGTGGTTAGAGGATATTTTATATAAATTCAGGATATTATTAAAATTTTAAATTATATATAAAAAGTATTTTCAGTTATTTTAGTTTAGTATATTATATACATATGCACTCGTAATTTGATTTTTGTTTCTTTTATAAATATATAAGTACGAAGTACATACTCGTATGCATATATTATATCCTTGTATTCTATTAAATTAAAGATACATATGTACAATGTCATTTTAGTTTTACAGAATTCAATTTTTAGACTCAAATTTGATTTTGATTATTAAATGATTTCTTGAAAATGCAATAATATTACTACAGAAATTAGAAAATTAATTTGAATACGATTACATTATTTATATAAGATTGCAAGGGTATAGAAAAATTAAACATTTTTTTTTTTAAATTAAATTCTTTGGTTTTATTTAAATAAAATAATTGTAAATGGAAACCATAAAGTTGAGATAAAATAAAATTTTAAACACGTTAACATGTTAAATAGGTACACTACATGTAAGTACAAAATGTACGCATATCCTTTCTAAAAATCAATTATAATTTTATCTTTTCTAAAATTCATTTTACATAAAATTTTAATAAAATTCCAATTTTAAATTAAATTTTTATATTTTATGATGTCATGATTTTTCAAAAATCCAATATTACTATACATAGAAATCCACATTAGATAATATTAAAATCCACAGGATTTTCAAGAGTGAAATCAAAGAGCAGCAAAAAAATAAAACCATTCTTTTTTATTGCTTTTCAAAAAATTTCACTTTAAAATAAATTCTCGTTACTTAATACGAAATTCAATTTTATGTTTTATATTGCATGTCACAAAAATAAATGTTTTCTTATAAAGAAATAAGTTATTACCAAAGAATACCAAGATTATATCGTTGAATTTGAATCCGCATAGTATACCAAAAAAAAATGGAAGAAATATTATAAAATTCTTAACAATTTTTGTATTTGAATTTGTAGTACTTCTATATTTTAAACAGATCTATGTATAGTGTATGTATAAGCATATAAAAATCATTTAAATCAATTTTGAAATCGTACATAAAATACGAGAATATAAATAGCAAATTATTTGATTCTATACTTCTATCTAAAACCAATAATTCAACTCAGATTATACAATTCCTTTCTATCAAAGTACAAAAATGAGAATCTGATCTAATACCAAGTAGTGTTATCTTGAAAATTTAATTTAAAAAATTTTTTAATTTGATCTATTTTATTTCACTTTATATTACCGATGATAACAATCCATTTCATTTATTGTTTTTTGTATCAAAATATTCAATTTTCTTTTTTTTTTTTTTTGTTTTGTTTTGAAATTGGAATCATTTTTCTTTTGAAAATTTCATTATGATTTTATATATAAATTCTATGATACACCTTTTTCATGTACATATGTATATCCATACATACAAAAATGCATCATTAGTGTACTTAAATCAAATGCATTTTTATTCTATTATAGTTAGATCCAATATCCTATAATTTAATTTCAATAAATATAGATAGATAGAAATAAAAATATGATATATTTTTATGTATAAATGTATGTACATATATATATGTATATGGCAGGGTAGTATTTATTTCCTTTTGTGCGTGGTATTATTTGGCTTATATATTGAAAGCATTTAAATTACAATTAGAGAATGCAATATTTAACAAATTTAAATATAATATATGTAATGTATACCACTAACACTGATTTGTTCATGAGGATAATTGTATATTTAAAATATACAGTTATACATATACAATATATACTAAACATTAATGTGTCCCTATATTATAATACACCAATAAATGTATTTAACAATAACCATAAACCTGTAAATTTTGTAAATTCATTAAATATTTAAGTTTTAAATTTATTTATTTATTTGATTATTTATTTATACGTATACATAAATACATTTATATTTAGTATACATTTAAATATGTATTATTGTATATGTATTTGTGTATTTGAATTTATGTGATAAAATTTGATTCATTTTCAAATCTAAACAGTTCAAATAACACACAAAAACAATAAAAGGATATATGATAACAAAACAAAAAAAATAAATAAAGAATAGATATCCATTTTTAGTATACTCGTACTCGTACTACATCATATATGTACCAATATTGCAGTACATTACATATTATCGTATGTATATACGTATACTTTTTTGTATTAATAATGTTACATATAAAATTGACAGTTTATTAGAGAGAACATCTAATATACTATATAGGTACTCGTATAACGTAGATTCGTGTTTGTATATTATATATTATCTATGTACTATAGTACATGGTTTTGTATACAAATAGGCTGTTTGTTAGATACAAGTACATAATATATGTATGTATGTACATATGTACATGAAATACGAACTATCTGATAATATACCTAAACTACAACACATCTAATAATGTATAGATACATACGTTGCCACATACTTTTATAGATTTTACGATTTTACATTATCTATCCTTTTTAAATTATATAAATATACATGTATTTATACCTATATACGATTATAGTGTATACAAAAATAATTTAAATAATTTCTAAATCGTTTAAACAATCGAAAATTACTTTTAAATCAAATTTTCAAAATCAATCCAAATATTTGTATACATATTATAAAAGCAATGTATTATAATAGGCCGGAGCCAATATTATTTACACACTCATATAAATAACAAATGATAATAATAATACTACCGGCATTTTATATACTATATATTTACATATATATATTTATCCATTTTGCATGTATATATGTATATACTTAGGTACATTATACATTAGATAGATACAATTATATGTAAGTAAGTTTATATGTGTATAACGACATTAGAATAGAATTCAATTCAAATATAATATATCATCAATAATTATTTATAAATGAAAATAGTTTACTTAATATTTTATAATATATGTATGCGTAAGTACGTACGTATATGACGTATATATACATATGTATATATATGTACATATTTAAAATCAAAACAAACCGATTACACCTTATAAAATGTGTTTTTGTTTTATTTATTGATGTTATGACTCTATGGTAAACATATACATTGTATATACGAATATAATATAAGAATAAATATCACATACATAGATACTATAAAAATAATTTTTACTATAAATGTAATCTGTATATATAACATCCACATTAATATGAACTACAAGACTCTTTACATAACTAATACAGTATGTTTATAAATATTATTATATGTGCTCGTACATAATGTATATGTATATCCTTTGACATTAGTAGATACTTATGTAAGTATATAAACACACTCATATACGAGTGTTATGTATTTTATGTTGTGATATTTGGATTATCATACATTACATGTGGATTACAAAATTAAAAATTAATATAGAGGGCGCTGTACTTCAACAGCCTCTATTTTCTGTGAAAAAAAATGACCAAAAATCACTAAATTCTGACTTTAAAACACAATAATTATTGAAAGAAAAGACTTAGAGTGGTATATGTCAGGTGTCATTGGGGAGATGGGGGAGTTTCCTACAAATATTTTAGACTACTTTCTTCTAGCTAGTATACTGTAGTTGTTGTAGGGTGTTTTGCAGAGAAAGTGCGAAAAATTTTCATTGCCCTCTAGCGGCTAAACGGTTGAAATTTATAAAAACATAAAATTTTAAATAATTATTTTTCATAATACACGCATATACACAAATAACGAGTACATACATGTATGTAGTGACTGTGTATAGATATGCGTATATGTATGATATGTACAATTATGTATATGAAAGTATATGTAAATATGTGTATATTTTGATGATATTTCATCTACATAAGTATATACATAATTGCATTTGCATATACAAATGTATGCAATAAAATCATTTTATATAATTATATCTATACATACACGTATGAATGTGTACACATATATACATTCATACATATTCATAGTTATGTATAGTGTATAGTGTCACATGAATTCATTAAATTAATGATGCAATCCTGAGTGCGTAAAATAGTATGGTTTTTGCATGTTTACACAACTGGTTGATTACGCCAAGGGATTAATAATAGATTATTTTCTAAATATACATACATATGTACGTATATACAAACATATACAAACAAAAATGTATTGCGTATGCACACAAATACATACAGATATGTACATACCTACATAGATACTCGAACATACTTACATGCATCATGGATAAGATAAAATTTTATACATTTGATATTAGAAAAAAAGAAAATGTTTAAGGATATACACATATATTGTACATAGTTGTATTAATATGTATATGTACCTATATTTGAAATTTTATCTACTTTTATCTCATATTGTACGTTATTATTGTGAATATATACATGTGTGAATATACAGGGTGTTGAAATTGTATGTAAAAATAAAAAATTTTCTAGGATTTCCAAAAATTGACTAAAACCTTAACTAACATAACTTGCTATATCTCTGAAATTTTTTTGAATTTTTGAAAAAAAAAAGGAAAATTTTTCAGAAAGAATCAGACTTTTTACTGACGGAAAAATAATTCCACATTAAAGGGGTGTTTTCTCTAGCAACCACTGATTTTCAAAAAATCAGGTAAAAAAGTGTAGATTTTTGAATTTGACCACCCATAACTTTTGAAGGAGACGGGCAACAAGGGTGAACTATATGTCAAATGAAACGACAAGAGCTCTCCTATCACATGGTGGCATACTTTTTGAGCTGAGGTTTAAAGTAACGAAAATACAGAATGTTTAGTAAAAAAAAGAGAAGAAAAACTTTGATGCTCTCTAGCGGTGAAACGATTGAGATTAACCCCCACCCTCTCCAAATGTAGAACGATTTTTTGTTTGTCTCAGCGAGGCCTATCTACTGTTAAATTTTTTTACCATTGAACTGAAATACTCTGTATACATTACATGTGAATGTTGTTATGATATATGTATTGAGTAAAATATAGTATTATTGGATTTTTGATAATTTTGAAAATAATATAAAGTTTAATTATTATTGAGCAAAATATTCACATTCCAAAATTAGTACATATTTGAAATGTCTTTTAATTTATTATAAATTATATAATTATTTATTTTATTTGATTATTTAATTTTTGTACAAAAAATTTCAAAAGAAAATTATCATAAATTCTATACCATCAGATTATAAATTTAGGAAAAAAAAAACAAATTTGAACCTTAAGGATATGTAAAAAACTTTTACAACTTTCTACTCGAACTGCACAAAAAATATTTGTCTTAGATCATATTCAAAAATGTATTGTTCATAATATTCATACATGATGTATTTATGCATCTGTATAGATATGATGTATTACTATACATATGTTGTTATGTGTACTCAGTCAGAGGACATATTCTATTAAATCAAGTAGTATTAGTAGTTGTACTACATGTATATTATCTATATGCAGAAATTTCTATATGATTTTACGAGTATTTGTATATATTCCATACATAAAAATATGAACATTCGTACATTATTTGGGATCAATATACTCATCTAAATAAACCAAAATGCGATACAGATACACCCATCGATATCCGAACATGATGATGATGATGATATGTCCTGAATCAAAACATGCAAATATGTATTTATGTCCTATACAGTCAGATATATTATCATTATTATACGAATTATACGCTTATTATATGACTATTAGTAAAGAATATATGCATATATTAAGATTGTATATATATTGTATAAGGATTGTATATACTCGTATATATCCTTCATTTTCATTCTTTTTATATTTTTTGTACATTTTTTACGTATATGTAGTATACGAAGGATCGAATTAATATATTTTAAAGTTTTGCTACTTGTTTTGATATTATTGTCCCTTAGAATTTTCATATGTATACAAAATAATGTAGAAATACATATGTACATTATATGTTTAGTTATGTGTATTATGTAAATGTACATACAAATTTTAATCAATGGACTCTGTGTACATATATGTATTAGTATATATTTCAAAAACTGATTTTAATCTATTGAATTGGTTTATGATTTACCATAAAAATATACATACATAAGAGTATTCATGCATATGTATATAATATGCATTCAACATGTCTATATGTATTGTATTTTTCATTTTATATAATAATATATGTGGATAAATAGATGTACATATAATATGTATGTAAATATGCATATAAACACGTTTAAGCAAGAGTATAGGTACATATCTATGTACATAATATAGTTTGGCAAATGGCAACATCATATAAAATGGATGACAATGTTTCTTCTTCTTCTTTTTTACTATTATTTTTTTTCTGTAAATTTTATGTATGTACTATAGTATATATTACATATGTGTTTATGTACATACATACATATGTATATAAATTGTCTATCTCTCTGTCTGTCTGACTGTCTAGTTCGGATACCACACACATTATAATATGTCTGTACTGTACATCCTTTCTTTATGTCTACTACCACGTATACTACACACTACATATACGATGCAATGTTATATTTATGCTCTCTGTATTTATATTATGTTGTCAACAGAAATAAAAATAAAAAATAAAAAATAAAAATTGTTCATGAAAATAAATTTGAAAAAAAATTAAATAAAATGACATAAAAATTTTACAACTTTCATTTTAACATATATGTACACAATCATATTTACACAATCATACACAGACTCATATAGTATGTACTTATGTAACTTATGTAAATGAATTTTTATTAATATCATCACATATGTGTATGTATAGAATAGAAGAGAATTATTACTCTTATTTTACGTATACATGTACATATGTACATATAGTACCATACTTAGTATTTATGTACATCCTGAATATATTTTTACTTATTTTTTTACTCATTTTTTAATTCTCCTTTTTTTTTGTTAATTAAACAAAAAATAAAATCAAATTGTGTTTGTCCATTTTTATAAAAAAAAATAAAAAATATCCTAACTTATATATATGTACTACTATATATACGTCATATATGTAAATTGTTATCCTTTTAATTTGCATGCACATTTACATATATAATATCGTAATACACTATATACATTTATGCATACAAATTATTCTATTTGAATTTATAGATTCAGGTATACTCTTACACTACAGATATACTATAATACTCAGTCATAAATAATATACGGACGTATACGAAACATACATATACTAGTACTATTATTATAGTACTAGTGGAATGGTGGAATTATGCACAATTCACGAATCAAAAAAAAAAAAAAAATCAAAATATAATAAAAGTGAAAAAAAAATTGAAAAATACAAAATCTATTCATCATAATAAAAATTCAAATATTAGCATATATTTTCGTTCGTATAAATATACATATACATACATACATATGTACCATATATTCATATACTAAAGGCCATTCATTTATTGTACGGACATAATGTATAGATATACGACGAATATCTATACTATTTTGATTATTTATGTTCATATGAATAAAATGCACATACGATATTTGATTTTGAAAAAAAAAAATTGAAATAATTTTACAAATAATACACAAAACACAAACTGTATATTTATGTAATGTATAGGGTATCATTGTGTATAACAGACAAGTGATCATGGAAAGTTAAACCATTCAACAACGTATAAAAATTTTTCGAATTTTATTATCAAAATGCATGTTCAGTTCATCGTACGTTTCGTGCATAACGAGAAATTTATGAGAAATTAGAAGAATTTTGTATCATAATCTTCATTTAAGGTACGTATATACACGACAAGAGATTTTGGTCTCCAGAGTCCAAAAAACGGTCTCCGGAGTCCAACAGATGTGTGTATACACCAAAGAGAGCTCCTTAAAATTTCAAGAGACCAGTGTTCTCTGGAGTCCGTTTTGGTCTCTTGTTCTCCTGCCGTGTATACTGTAAAGAGGTGGACTCCACACGTGAACTCTGTTTCAACTGACTCAAGAACTCTTGCTCACAAACAACTGATCATTGTTTGCGTCAAACCTTCGCTAATTTGACTTTAGAGCAATTGGAAGCGGATTCAGATTTTTGAGAAAAAATATCATTTTTTTTTCAGATGAAGCAGAAAATGACTTTCAAACGATATTTATTTTCAGAACATAATGTAATCGATTGTTCTTTAAAATAATAAACAAACCACATAAATGAATATCACGCTTATTGGTAACCCTATATATATTAATGTGTAAATATGTAAAATATAAAATTTGAATTTGAATTTTTATTTATTTTTCGTTCTATGTGAAAATATACCTCTATACATATTCGTATGTAATGTATACGTTTTTCCAAATAATAGAAAATTGAAAATGAAAATAGAAAAAATAAGAATAATAATGATAAAAAAAAATTCACTTTCAATTTGTTATTTTTTTTCGACAGATACTTTTTCATTCTAATATTTATTATTTCTCATTGAACTTTTTGTTGAAAATTTTTAATAAAAAACATTTTGATTAAAAATGTATATATAAATTATTTATATATAATATATAGAATTACAAATAATGTATTATTGCTGATTTTGGTTTCCTTTTTTTTTTTTCATAATTTATTTTTTTTTATGATTTTCTTTCCTATTCTCTACTGCGATTTATAAATCAATAACATATGTTTTTTCTTTTTTTGTTGATTTATAAATTTTTATACGATATAAAAATTTTCAATATTATATTATTAGGTTATTACCTAACTATATGAAGAAAATGATAATTAATAATGAAGAAAAAAATGACAATTAAAATTTACTCAAAAAATGAAAAATTCGAAAAAGAATCAATTCCTCAACAGAAAATTCATAAATAATGATAAACTTTAATCTCAATCATAGAATAGAAATGTTTGTATCCTTTCTAATAGATGCCCGCCCTATCTATAAGCTTAGCACCACATTCAAGTCTTACAGGGCATAATACCTATAGAAAGCATCTCGCTAGCATAAGAATTATCAATGATGTACTGTGTGCTTCTTGTGGAGAGGAGGACGATACTACGGAACACTTCTTGTGTGAATGCCAGGCCTTCTTCTCTATTATAATGCGCATTTTCAGCACTGATGTCATTATAGACCCGAACAAATCGGGCCTGAAAGTCGAGTATGGAACTCCTTCATTTCCCAAGAGCGACGAAGAAGTTTGACTAGACGGGGGCTTCGAGTACAATGGACAGCGTTTTTCTGAGTGCTCTGGTTTATACCTCCCCCTAAACAAACAACAACAACAACGAAGTTCATTTTTTATGAAACTATATTTTTAATCTACAAATAAATATTAATTAAATTAAATAATTTTTTAAAATGAAATTCCTCTGTTCCTCCTATCTCATTCATATAGAAAATTTGCTTTTTAAATTTCTTGTATTTTCTTTTTTTTTATCATAATATTACAAAAATATAAATTTTATGTGTAACTACTGTACTTTATTTGTATATAAAATATAAGTTACTCGATATAAACTTTTCTTGAAAACAATAAAATAAAAATTGTAAATTTGAAATTTTCATGTTGATTATTATTATGTAATATGTACGTTAGCATTACGTAACGTACAACATTACATGATTACTTACACTTGTACCTTGTACTCATACTTGTACTCTTATATGCTTGTGCCTCTCTGTATTATATGCTATGTAAATGATGTGAGTAAGGATATCAACAGAATTAAAATAAAATAAAATTTGTATTTTAGTTAAATAGAATTTCGAAATTTTATGTACACATTTCATGTACACGCTTTTTACTATATATAGAATATAATTTATGCGCCAGACAGACGGAAACAAATCAATACAATGATAATTCTTCCAGTCCTTCATTCATGTAAATGATCATTCAAAAACTTCTTGATATTCGACACTGTTTCAATGATCATTTAGACTGTCTCATATATTTTTAATTTTTATTGTCAATTTTAGATTATTATTTTCCCTTTATAGTGGTTTCTATTGTCATTTTTTTTTTTTTTTTTGTCACCACTAGAAATTTCCAATTCACTGTGTTCATTCGTCACTGAATGAGATTCTTGGAGCTTCATTTAAACTTACTTCAAATAAAGTTAGAATGAAAACGTGATGATCATTTTAAAATTTAATTTGGAATGGCAGATGACAAAAGAATGATCATTTGAAATGAATTATCATTGATTTTTTGTGCCACATCTGTCTACGATATTACACATTCATACTACAAACAACCTGTGTACTATTTTTTTATTCTTTTCTTTAAAAATACATATATATTTTACACATACATACTCGTATATTTAGTTAAATTTTTGTATATTGTTTATGTATTTTCATATACAATTTTATGTTGAACTTTTTTAATTTTCGCATATAATAAAAAATAAATAAATGAATTATAACAAGTATACATACATATATTACATTTACATATTTAAGTACATAATGTACGTGTATGCATTTGTTAAAAGTTTTATATATGTGCAATAGCAAATAATAATAAAATAATAAAACTTAAAATACAATATAATTTCATTAAAGTTATACAAAATATTAATAATATTTAAATAAAGACTTAATAAATTTACACACATATTAATTGTACACGCATGTATATACAAAATTTAATTCGCAAATATGTGGATACATAACATTGCACATAAATAAAAATATGTACATATGTAAATATAATATAATTTTGTACAATTTTACAAAATTTTCTGTAAAAGTCAGTAAGTATGTAGGTAGCTGTATGTTTATATACGTTTTATTTTTAATTTATTTTCTTTTATATTTTTTGTTTTGATTTCATTTGTTATATTTGTATTTCGTAGAAAAAATACACAGACATCGTAGATATATATACTTTTATATATAAATAATCGTAAAATACACATACATATATAGAAACACACACATATACTTTTTTTTTGTTTCAATTATTATTACACAAAATGATTATAAAAGTTTAAAATATATAAAATTCAAATAAATTACTTACTGTTTCTAATGGTTTTTTTTTATGACGTACGAGTATTCTGTACTTGAGAAAATAAAAAAAATTAACAACAAATATACAAGTAGTACGTAATATAGTAGCAATGAATGAGACCAAGACAGTTTTGCAAACGGTTATACAAACACAAATATGTACGAGTACATATATAAGTAAATAATATGCAAAAATATTTTTAAGGTAATCTTTATTAAAATTATATCCTGAAATTCGAAATGAAATTATTTAACATTTGTTTTCAAAGCATTTTTTTCGTGCAAAACAATCCTACAAAATAATATATAGTAAATCATTTTTTCTAGCAGTTAAATTCTTTCAACTGGAACAAAAAAATGTACTCATGCACTCAAAGTTCATATAATTTTTTCTGAAATTTTAATTTTAAACCACAAAATTTTTTCATACAAACCGAACATCCTGTAAAATACTTTTCTGTCCTCATATAATAATGTAATCATGAATAAAGAATAACGAGTCTATGTAAGAGTTTAGTACATGTATTTTTGTATTAAAATCTGGTACATATTTATATACATATGTATTTGAGAAATATTTAAGAGTTTGTAAATAATTTTTGTAGATATAAAGAGCATATATACACGAACATTATTTCATATACAGAACAATAGAATTTAAGTAAATATAAATTCGATTAAAAACTTTAATAATAACAATAACAATAATAATAACAATGTGACAAAGTAACAAAACAATAAATATAAATATTACTACATATAAAGAGAGTACAATATATACATATATGTATTTACTTGCTTACGAGAATGTAAGTATGCAAAACAAAGTGAAATAAAACACGAGTTAACCAGAAAAAAAACATCAATATTATAGTAAAACATGTATACAAGGACACATATACGAGTACCTACATAATACTTACTTAAATACATATGTACTATACTTTTGTAAATAAGGAAACAATATAAAAGTAACAAAAATACCTACTAAAATATATTATATTTTTGTTGTTAAATCTTTGTAGTAGTGAAAGAACAAAAAAAAAGTAAATAATAATAATTATAAGTCCTTTTATGTAGAGAAAATTTTTGTTTAAAACATTGTTTTAACAAAATTTTACTATATAGACTCATAGTAAAATTCATTGATTAAGGAAAAACTTTTTGTTTTTAATTTTCTCTTCACAGGAAACAAATTAATTATTTTTATTTTTATTAAACTTAACTCTCTATTTTTTTTTTCCTCTGCGATGCATTATTATCAAACATTCCAAATTTCAATTTATTTTTAATTAATTTACACAAAAATAAAATTTACAAATTTACATCCATTCGAATTTCACCAAAAAAAATATTCAAAATATAAAACAAAATTTATTTACAAACTCTCTCTCTCTCTTATTTTTCTATTTGCATGGTTATTGATGGTAGTGGTAGCTAACTTTAGTGAATAATTGATAGTACGATATACTCGAGTAGTAGTACCTCTCACTTGTATTTTCATGAATGAGAAAAAATGCATTTCCTCTTTATATTTGCTCTGCACTATAATATATCACAAGAAAAAAAGTATACTAGAAGCCTAGCCTAGAAGTATGAAACTGGAAGAGACAGTAAGTAGCAACAGAAAATAAGTATACGAGAAACTGGGAGAGTCAGTAAGTAACAGGTAACAGCTAACTATTGCACAATATACACGAGTCGAGTATTACCCCTCACTTGTATTTTCATTCATTATCATTATAGAAAAAATGCATTTCCCTCTTATTCTTGCTCTGCACTACACATCACAAGAAAAAAGTAGTAGTAGCAGCAGTTAGCTAGTAGTAGCGGGTTAGCGCAGAAAACAAGTACACGAGAAAAAGTTAGAGAAAGTAAGTATAGTTATAGGTTATAGTATAGTGTATAGCAGTGTATCTGTATACTACGATAACGATCTACGAATACGAGTATCGAGTACGCTAGTAGTGCATGCGCATGGTAGATAGTAGTCTAGTCAGGTAGTGTCTAGTGTGGGTGGTACCAGTCAGTAGTACCCAAAGCTTATATATATACCTATACTAATATCTTATTGTATATAGATAAGCTTTGGTAAGCTTACATACCATGCAAGCATGCACTCGCATCGCATGCACTAATATTTTCATTCGTGTTCAGTCCGTCATACTGTAATGTACTCTATACACCACGGTAGACAGTAAAAATGAAATTTTTTTTTTTTTTTTTAAATAACAAATGGAAAAATTTGAATCGAATATTGTAACAATGATTTACGATTACGAGTACACAGTACGCGATTGTAAAATTAGTAAAACATATATTTTTTTTTTTAAAATATATTTCAAATTTGAATACATTTCGATAGCATATTTTAATTAAACATTTTAAAGAATTATTTTAAATGTAGAGATGTTGATTAAAAATAATAATTTATCTGTCAGCAGAATATTGAATTGAATTGAAAAGTTGAATGTTTATTCACCTCATCCATGCAATTATAATGTAATGTTATGGCTGTATACTCACGTAAATTAATTTTAACATCATTATAAAAGTTGAAATTTTTTTAATTTATTTGTTACAAAATTTAATATTTTAAAAAGAAATATTACTGATGAAATGGGAAATTATTTTTATATTTCATTTGAAATTTTATTAATAAATAGTAAAGTCGATAGTAACTTGATTAATTTTTTATTTAGAATTTTTGAAAACCGAAAGACCAAAAACAAAACCAGAAAAAAAAAGCCAACACAAATAATTTATAATAAACATCCAATATACTCGTATATAAGAAGGATACTTATATGATGCAACAAATTAGAGATTATATTTATGTTTTCTTTATTCTTTTCATTTTTTGGTTTGTTTTCGATGTTTATTTTGTAGTTTTTTGTTTTTATGTTATTTTTTTTTTCAAATTTATTTTCTTTTGTCTGTTTCAGAAATCCTTAATTTTTAATCAGTTATATAAATATTCCAGGATATGCACAAGTTGAATAATAATATAAATGGAACAAACAAAAATATAATGAATGACATTTTATTTTTATAAATAAGTATAATGATCTCATATACAAATTTTAAAAAGGATATAAAAGGATAAATATTTATTTGCTTGATGATGAAAATGATGATTTTATTTTCTAATTTTTTTTTTTTGCAGTACTCCTCCTATACTTACATATACAAATTTTTGACATACATATACATAGATATTTCTTTATTTTCATTATTTATTATTATAATAATCAACGAAATACCACCATACTAACAAAATAATATATATACGTACTTAACGAAAGAAAAACAAAAATTATTTAATTTCCTTCTCATAGCCTATTTCTTATTTTCTTTTGGTATTTTCTAGTCTTTGGATAGTTTCGTTTTATTTTTTCAGTTTTTCAGTTCAGTTTTTTTTTTTTTGTTATTTATCCTGCAACAGTTTTGCATAACATAAACTAAAATACTATACAGATGATAACAGAGCACTATTTCATTACGTTACGTATACCATATTTTGTCTTCCATATTTATCTATACAAATTGAAACCATTCATTATACAAGCAATATACGAAGAGAAATATAAACGTACAAAGTTCAGTTTATATATGGGATTCCTTTCTAGCTATTATATGATGATATGTTTCTTCTTCTTTATTATCGCGATCTGATTTTTTTTTTATTCTATATATATGCAGTTTGTTGGTTTGTGTTTTTATTTTGAGGTTTTTCTATATTTTTTTTTGTTCTTGTTTGCTTTTTTTTGGGATATTTGCCAAATACTTAAATTATCCAAAATAATTTATTTATATACAAAAGGAAAAATTGTTTATTTTATTTTAATTTTAGTTTTTTCCTGATTTGTTTTTTTTTTTTTTTGTATATAAGTTTCCGAAATGAAAAATAATTTATACATTATTTAAGAATTTTTTTGCATAATACCATCGAAGCACAAAAATACAAAAACAAAAAATATATTAAAATAAATAGAACCGGAAAAATTCTAAAAAGAAAATGTCAAGAAATTTTGAACTCTTTCTTTATATTCCTGTATACCGCGTGTATAACTAGCTATATAGCATATTATATACGAATTTTCTTTCATTTCATTTTGTTTTTTCTCTTTTTATTTATTTATTTTTCTTTTTTTTTCTTTTCCTTTTTTTTGGTTTATATCTCATTATAATTGGAATACATTTTTATGTTTATTCATTTGTTTTTATATTCACACACACATACATGTACTGTACATGTTATCTACTTACATACATTTATATTCAATAAATATATTTAAAAAATTTTTGAAAAGAATGTTACAAAACAAAATCTAAAATTCTAAAAAACTAAAATTTCTGGAAAATTAAAAATTCAGAATTTTAAATTTTTCCAAAAAAAAAAAAAATTATACAAGAATTATTCTATACAAAAACAATCTCTGCGGTTATTTATACACGCAGAGGGTATCCGCGATAAAAATTTCGGTATGGTATATACAGTTTCAAGAAATTAAACATAATGTACAATTTCATATATGAGTTCGTTAGAGTATTTGATTCATTTTCTAATCTTCAATATTTTCATCACCAAATTAAACTTTTTGTGTCAGTCTTCAATTAACTCCCTGGCGCATATTTTCTTCAGAGCTGATATCAGATGGCGTGGCGATAGAGAGTCATTCAAATACATAAACTCAAAGATTATTGATCAGATTTATGTCAAGCTGGACTTTATAAGGATAGATCATTACAGCATACTTTGATGTTTTGATCCTCCTTCTTCCACTTCGTGAATATACACATTACACAGTATCGATGTTTCAATTCATTATCTTTTACCTCACTTAAAATTGGCACTGCACTCTGGAATTTATAATTAGCTTCTTTCAGTATATGGGTAAGAGCATTTTTTTCAGAATATTTGTTACAGAATGATCTGAAATTTGCATCTGAATTATAGCCAGAAAACCAGCAGAAGTATTAATGCCAATTATGTAAATAAACAAATCATTACTTTGAAAACGAATAAGAACATAGAGATCCTTACCAGCCATACTTACTGTGTTTGTGTTTAAAATATGGATATGCAAGCAAAGTACTTAACTAATCTTTGCCCAACTAAAATATGTGCATTCTTGTAATGCATATTATGTATAAATGTGTTTTCTAGATTAAATTCATTTCTTTTATTTATTACTTAATTTTAATTATTATTATTTTTTTACATTCATATGAATCCCATTCTGACAATTAGAACATTTAAATAAATTGAAAATGTATTTTTTTTTTTCAAAGAAATAACTAAAACCTAATGCAGTTAAATTAAATTATATTTTCAAAAATAAAAAATTTTATTTGATAAGCAAAATTAGAAAAAAAATGCTGATGATTTACAAATAAACTGAAATAATCGATTTAAATTAGAAAGAATATGGAACGAAAGGTACATATATTATATAGTAAGTGATAAGATGCATGACTCTTTGTTCAAACTTAATAAATATTACATCACGTACAATACCTCTCACACACACACACAGGCAAAGGTAAAATTAAATCAAATAATTAAACTTAATTTCAATCAGTACATAAAATTGTACTAGCAAGATGACGCAAGACGATTAATAACAATTTTTCTTCTTGGCGGTACAGTCGAATTTCAAGCCCGACCTACCTTAAAATTTACCTCCATTCTTCATGACTTAACGCCTCATCTCTCCAATTTGTTGCAGTTTAATGAGGTAGTAGCATTGTCTGTTTTATCCATTCATCTCTATCTTTCTTTCTCTCTTAGGCTCCCTGGAAATCTCTTCCCGCTCCTTCAGTCTTTTGTATTTTTAAAATCTTCTTTGAAATTTGATTCTAAAGCATCCTTTGTACATATCCTGCTCGTCTCAGTTTATTTATCTAAACGACAGTCGTAATGTCGAAATCATTGTATATGCTGTACAAAATAATTCTTGATTATATATCTTATCCTCCAATATGATATCCTCCGCGTACTGGTTTCATTAATTTTCTTAGGTCTTACTTGTCTTATGTTTTTCTTAATTTTGAGAAATTTTATCTCTCATATGTATGTATGTATGTACATCATAGTATCCTTAATTCAAATATAAATTCATACAAAATGTTTGTCTTTTTTTATCATTTCTCATATTTTATAAGAAATAGAAAAAAAATTCTCAATCTGTCATATACGTGCACATGAGTATATGTATATGTATTATAATCTTTCATATACATATGTACTCATAATATGTTTGTGTATATACATGTGTAGCTATCAGTTATCAACATATACATATGATCCTACTCCTACATCCTACTATATGGTTTAAAAAAAATACGATTTTCTTTTCTATTATTATTATTATGATTATTTTTATTTTTAATTTTTTTTTTTATATTTTTATATTTTTCTAATTTAATTTTAAAAAGAAAATCATAACATCCTTATATATTGTATGTATACATAAACGTGTACATATCTACATAGAAGAGATGAAAATGCTCTTCTCATATCATCTAATAATAATTTTTAAAAAATTTAACACATTCAAGAAATTTATTTATTTATTTTTTTTTTTGTATACATTCCCAATTTCTTCTGGACTATTTGGTTGATTTTGCAACAAAAATGTACATAAATGCACTTTTACATATACATATGCATATAAACATTTCTCTATGTATATTATATACGAGTATATTCTCTCATAATATTCATATATGGTATTATAAATATAAATGTTGCAAAAATATTAAATTTTGTTTTCTTTTCATTGCATTTTTTTTTTTTTGATTTTTATTCATTCACATTTCTTTTCAAAAAAATAATAAATAAAAGGAACTCAAATGTATTAAATGAAAAATTTAGGTCATTTCATATATGAATGTACATGCATATAAGACATATAAACAGAGAAGTATAAAAAAAATAAATAAAGGATATCACGTTAAAAAATATAAACGCAAGTTGTACGTATGAATGTACACACATTGCATTTAAACAAATAAAAAATTCATGCATATGAACATAAATAGTGCGATGAAAATATGAATAGCTTCACTAAAAATTCAAGATTTTCACATACATTACATAGGTACATTTTTATATGAAAGGTTTTATATTCTATAAGTTCTTCTAAGTAAAAGTTAATGCCGATTCTGCATTCAATGCAGTGACTTCAACTTCAAATTTGATTTAATTTGTATGTATTAGTATTAGAACTTGTACGCAGAGAGCTTGACTTGAGAGCTTTTACATGTTAAGAGCATGCTGTGAAGTCGAAAGTCGAATTTCTTCGTCACTCTCACAGGTAAGGCAGAAACTCGAAAGATTTTCAATTCACTACCAAAAATACACATCCTAATGGAGAATAAAGACAGAACATTCAAACAAAAAGTACTTTGTCGTGTCGTTCTTCTCTTCACAAACCGCACACCACAGCACGTTATTGATGATTCCTATATGGTGGTAAGATGTAGCGTATAAGAAGTATTATGTCCTGTTAGAGCATTTATCTTTGCTCTCTGCTTTCTTTCTTCCACAAAATATTAGTTGTAAGTACAAAAAATTTTTATGAATTTTAATTTAATTCTTTTCCAATAAAACAAAGTCTTTTTTTTATAATGAGGTTATATTCAAATGCTAGTTCATATTTTTTTTTTCTTTGGGAATTCATGATATATAAAAAACAATTTTATATAAGTATTATTGAAAATTTATTTTTTCTTTAATAATTTTTCACAAAAATTGCAATGAATCTATCCATATTTCCACCATTATACATATACGTGTATCTAAATATCAAATACGTACATGTAAACTGAATGATGTTTGATATGTCGTCTTACTGATACGTCGTATTGTACAATGTACATAATGATATATGCAATTGCAAGTACATATAATGTGTTACATATGCACCTACAGCTATAGCTATACTATATAGATAGTATGTACATATTATGCTACTGATATGCTACTCATTTTATGCACGTTGTACACGTTTCAAAAATAAATTCCATTTAGCAGCTGACTGCAAATTTTTATCATTTCAGATTTTTATTTATTTTTTTTTTCTTTTTTTTTTAATTTTATTTTTTATTTTCTGATATTAAATGTGTAAACCGTCAGTCAGTTAAAGTTTATCTTAATCTAAAATTTTATACAGATACATATATGTATACATACATATACGAATATGTACGAATATACATGTGTGTACTCTCCCATATATGTACATAATAGGTATTATAATAGGTATATACGAGTATGTGTACCATGAAAACTTTATAAATATATCTCCGCATACGTCTATTCTATATAATAATAGCTTCACGTATGTTGTATGTACATATGTATATGCATGTAAAAGAAGGACATTATATACTACTACACTATAAAATTTATTATTATTATTAAGTAAGAAAATATAACAACATCACACACCATATATGTATGTACTATATAGGAAAAAAATATGTAAGAAAAGATTTAAATAAATAAATAAATGAATATAAGAAATAAGGATGAAAAAATTTTGATAAAAATGTTAGTGTGTATGCGATAATGATGATAATACAAAAAAAAAAATAAATATTTTTCGTAAAATGAAAAAAAAAAAGGACATCAGTGTAATATTCATTTTACTACAGTTACACTTTTGATGATGTTGATGATGATGATGATAATGATGATGTACAGTATTCGTAAATGTATTCTATAACATTCTACACATTATTCGTAAATGTGCATATTTATATAAATACATTCATGTTAAGGATAAGAAATATGTATATAATAAGATTTTTATATATATCTGTATCTACATATGTACACATGTCCATTTTAATCATACATACAAATACTCTTATATATAAATTATATATGCACTGTATTTCTCATCTCATATTATAATGTACATATTCCTCATAATATTTAGCAATACAAATTTCATTTAATCCTGGAAACCTCTGTAGAATAAATGAACGTATGTATAAATATTACATATTATATACATATGTATATGTGTATGCATATGCCATACATGTATTGTACATAATAATCCTCATGATACGGAGTGTTCATTTAAACGAAATGAATGCTTCTTTTTTTTATATTTTGGTTTTTCTTAAATTAAATATTTTTTTACTTTTATGCTTTTTTTACTAATCTGTATTACTTATACATTTTTTTTTTGTATAGATTTTTTTTAAATATTTCATTTGAATTAAATGTGTACCGTATATGTACATATTTTTTATGAACTACATATGTGTACATGTGTACAAAATAAATCATAGTAAATATGCATCTACACATACATACACACACATCTACGAATCTATACATCATACATACAGTAGCTAGCTAAGTAATCATCATCAACAAAAATTATTGCAATATGTATACTATTTATACGTGTGAAATGTGATAATCTATGCGGTTAATATGTACATTTTATTTTCACACAACAAAAAATGAATGATATAAAATTGCATACAAGAAGTTCATACGAGTATATACGAGTAATAAAGGATACAAGAAAATTTATAATTTTTCTTATTATTGATTTGGGTTTTTTTTTTTGCTTCAAATTTTTTTTTCATGTTTTTCTTTCTGTATCTTCGAAAAATTAAAATCTAAAATGAGATTTTTAATTGTTCAATTTTTTTGTTTTTTTTTTTGTTGGTTGTTTATTATGTTTTGTAATTAGTATATACAACAATGCTTTTTAAATTTAATTTATTTTCTTAATTTAAATTTGCAGTTAGATTCAGATCATTTTTTGATACTGTATATATATAGAGGATGAATATAGAAGATATGTAATGTGCATGTGTGTGTTGTGTACGCTCCAAAATATAATATTTTTCTAAAGTAATTTCAAAAGAAATTGAAATGAAAAATGCAAAATAAAAATAATAAAATATAAAATGATAAAAATTACAAAATGGCGACGGATTTCAATGTGAAAAAAAAAAGAACAAAAATCTTGGCTATTATTTTCAAACTTGTATAATTTTTATTTCGTCGATTTGATATTAACTCAAAATGGTATATACATATGCTTGCAGCAAGATGATCAGAAAAACAATCATGGATCTTACACAAACAAATCTAGACTAAATTTGACACTACAGTTTGTTTGAATAAATGAAAACTTGAGACGCTGGTAAGCTAATTTAAATGAACGTTATGAAAACGGTAAGCTTAACGCAGGCTAACAATTTTCGAAAAAAAAGAGCCCAAATTATAATTTAGTTTTTTCAGAAAATTAAACTTCAAAAAAGTACCCCAAGAAGTAATCAATTAAAAATTCAAATCTTTCCTAACAATACAATTTTTTAATTTTCTATTTCGCCTTTTGGTCGCCACAGTTACCGTGTAACGTAAACCAAAATGTTGTATGAGATTTTTTAAGATTTTTACCTCGTATTACATATAGACATTGATTCTTTTTTATTATTAGTGTGGCTCGGTGGAGCAAGTGGTAGAGTAACTGCTTACTGATCTCGAGAGTTCAGGTTCGATTCCTAAGAAATTTTTCTTTGCCTATTTCTGCCTATTTCCATCTTGCATTACCCCCAAAAGTTCACTCAGCTTCAAATGAGTTCCAGCTTGCTGGGAGAAAAAGATTAGAAATGCTGATAAGTAATCTACAAGTAACACAAAAAAATTCCAAGTATTAGAGTATTGTATTACATATACATCATTCTAATAATAGATGTGTCTGGATCAGTTTAAGCCCTATCATGTTGTAGAAGAGTTTGCTTCTCTACCAGCAACTCAGTGGTTCGCAACCTACATGTTAAACTGTGAAAGCTCTGATTCCACTTAAGAGAAGGAGAAGAATTCTTTATTACAATTATTATTATTATTATATTATTATTAATTTTCTATCTAATTGGTTCAGAGGCTGTAGTATTGGACTGGTATAGGTTTGAGGTCCCGAGTTCGAATCCCAGCCAGCGCACTATACTCTCGCCCAAATCGATCATTGATTGGGATTCCAATCATCAAAATATACACCAGTTACTGATTACTGATGATAAACTGGATGATATATCTTACAGAATTATAGACCGGCGGTGCCATAATGAACTGAGTATCCATGTGCACTTAATAATAGTTTGAAAAAAAATCTATAATTGGTCCATATATAACTTCGTGGTAAATAATTACAATAATTCCATATATAGGTAGTTTCCATTCAACAAAAATTAAATTTTTTTTTCCTTTCCAAAATTAAATCAAATAAATTTCTGTTCAAACAGGACAACATTTTTTGGTTTTTTTTTTTTTTTTGGAATCTATAAATTTCATATTACATTAGAAAATAAAAATGTAAAATGTAAGTATGTATTTTCGCTTTTAATTATTTCCATATTTCATTTATTACATTTTCGAGTAAATCATATACCTAAGTATATAACATCTTCTATCTATTTCTATATTGAATATTACTCTGAATAATCTCTTGTTTATTTTTCTATCTATACTCATGCTCGTAGTCATCACGTATACGTACATTACATATATCCCATATACATTCGTATCATGTTCATGTATATGTACATACATAAAATCAATGTGTTTTCAACAAAATCAACATTCATTTTTTAATTATTATGTAAATGAATGTAAAATGAATTTTGTTTTATTTTTGTTTTATTTTTTGCTTTTTTTTGTTCATTTTTACAACATTTTCTCTTCACTGTTTTTTTTTCTAATTTTCTTTATTTTTCTCCGCTCCTATACTACACTCATGTAGTATATCTTTTTTTCATCTATCTATTTAATTTACTTTCTTTCTAGAAGTTTGTTTTTTTTTTGTCTTTTACTCATTCTTCTACTTAGATTTTTCATCTAATATATATTTTTTTTTTCTATATATGTATTATTTTTCTTTAACACATTACCTATACATATGCATATACATTTATATAGATAATGTATACTATACACAAATTTATGTGAGTGTCTATATATGCGTCTATATATACGTATACATTCGATATAAGAAGTCATAAATTTTCATATCGAATATAAATGTATGAAAGAAAAAAAAATAATTTACGTATATATTTCCTTCAACATCCTTATACAGCATATAAATATTGTGTGTGTGTGTGTATGTAAGTAAGTATATCTACATTATTTTTTTTCATTTTCTTTTTCTTTTTTGCCAACATCGAATATTAAAGTGTCTTCTGATTTATGACCAATTTATGATTTTCCAATATTACACATATGTACGTATACGTATAATACGTTCGTATATATACATACTATAATACGCACATTTATACAAATATACTATAGATAGATATAGGAATGTGTTATATATTTTAATATCATACTCGTATTTACAAGCGTTATAAACAGATATTATATTGTCTATCTATATAAGGAATAGATAGGTAAGTAACGTACATATGTTTGCATTATATCACAGATTATATATATGGTTATATATGTACATATTTATACGTTTTGAATTTCATTATCTTTATCTACACGTGAATATACATATTTATATTTTTATATCTATCATTATCCTATCTTACTCTACATATATACATACAACATTAACCGTTAACGTATGTATAATTTTTTATGTTTTTTAATGAAAATATACAACAACAACAGTTAAAATATAAAACAACAATTTTTTTACAGTAGTTAAAATATGAAATTCAGAGGTTTTCTTTCCTATTTTGTTTTTTTCTTTTTTGCGCGATATTTTGATGAGAGAATTTTATGTGTAACAAGAAAATAAAAGTAATAATAATAAAAAACCAGATAAATGTATATTCGATACCATATTAAAATTATTATGCATGTTGGTAAGTCGTTCGTATATAATATGTTTATGTAAATTTTAAAAAATATATAAGCGAAAATTTGTTAAAGATTTTTTTTTATGATTTGTTGTGCTTCCTTTTTTTCAGTTTTTTTTTTGGTGTTGGTATTAGGGACAATATTTTTTTTTTTAATATTTTTATACTTTGATTACTTACATACTTACTGTGATTGTAAATTCCTTATTAGTAGCCTTGATGTTAATTTTCCAATAATGTGGGCCGTTGATTTATCTTCAATAATATGAATGGATGAATAAATGAAGGAATATACAAAGGTATATGAATGAATAAAATGATGAATGTATGAATGAAAGTAATGATGATGAACATTTATATGAGTGAATTGAGAATGTATATGAATCTAATGATGTACATATGTATGTGAGCCGTTCAGTGCACAAATCGATTAACTCCATAAAACAAAAAGCTGAGATATGCGAGAAAAGCTTTAAAATTGCCTTTATAATATGAATTCAAACATTATATTGTAGAATGCATAAATACATCAATCTTTATTATTCTGGAATGTTATTATAAATATAGAATGTTATGACATGACTATCTATATGCCAAATGTTTTGGCAATTAAATTTAAGATTTTTCAAAAAGTTGCGTTAATCAATTTGTGCACTGAATGGCTTCGTATGATGATAAATGATGAATACATGTATTTTTAATATCTTATATTATTTTATGTATTTTATTTTTTTATTTTTAATTTTGTAAACAAAACAAATAATTACATGGAAAAGAAAATAGGTATAGAAGCACACAATAGAGAAGGCTGGAGGCAATTGATAGAAGAGGCCAAGGTTCGATTTGGGCTGTAGTGCCATACGGCCGTACAAAGAAGAAGAAGAAGACGACGAAATCCATATTAAATGAAATTTGAAGAATTTTTACTTAAATGAATCAAAAGTAAGTATAGAGAAAGTAGAGATTAAATCTAAAAATTTTTAAAATAAATAGAAAAAAAATTAATAAAAATACTGTATAAATAAAAAATATCCTAGAAATTTTAAAATATAGATATTCAAATAACAGGATTTTTCCTTTCCGCATTTAACAACACAAAATTAATAAAACTTCATTGATAATTTGATTTTTTTTTAAGTTTTTATTTTCTTCTTTTTTTTCTCACTATAAAAATTTAAATATGTATAATATGTGTATATATATTCTATAATGTGTATAGAATTTTTAATTCTACAACAAAAAAATAAAGTATAAGTTAAAATATATTTTTTCTGGTACATTATTATCCTATAAACTACATTTCAAATATGATTATTATCATTATCATTATGTATTATTATTATCTTTTTCAGCTAAATACAATATAATATGTAATATGTAATAATATTTATTGTACTATTTATAATAATATTCGAAATTATACTACGAGTATCTTAATAATTAATTAAAATAATTTATAAATTGATTATTGATTCCATTGCATTTTTGATTTTCTTTTTATAAATTATCGTCATTTATAATATCACTTTTGTTTTTTTTATTAATAGAAATTCGTTGATTAGATGTGTCTTATGAATTATGTAATAATTCTCTCTCCTTTTAAGCCAGCCTTATTTAATTATCATTCATTTATATGTTGCATTTAATGTACATTTAATATTATATTGTCTAAAGTATGATTATAAAATATTTCAATATTTTTACTGTTTGGCTTTCATTATATAACCATTATATTGAATTTTTTATATTTCATATCCTTTTGTTTTTTTCTTCATTTATCCATAATGTATCTCATTTTGTTTTTTGTTTTTTTTTATTTTTTTTTTATAAAGTATTTGGCAATAATGATATTTTTCCATATGTATTCGTAAAACGTTTTGTAAGTCTTTTTGAACATTTTAAACTAATTTGTAATATAATTATAATGAATACTGATATTAATGACCATATTAAATACAGGTACAAGAATGTAAAACGACTATATGTCCATAATACAGTATAACGTAAAATGTAATTATCTGAAATTTAATTTTAGAAAAAACAAAAATAATAATAAATTATATTACTTTCACTTTTACATACTTTTATGCTTATTCTAGCAATTCACTTTATACAAAATGAAAGATATTTTTAAGAAATGTATACAAAAAAAAAAAAATTTAAAAAAATTAATAATAACAACTTACCAATAACAGCAAAACCATAACCAATTTTATCTTTACCCATACGATATGATGATGTTGGTACCATTATTTCTAAATATTGTTTTGTTTTTTTTAATTTATATAAATCATATGATACAATACGATTATTTAATAATTCATTTGATAAACGACGTTGCATAATTGGATATGTAAATATTCTTGATTCATGCCAATGTGCTGTAAATATAATATTCGGATCTATATCATTTAATAGATTTTTTAAAAATTGTGTACCAGCTAATAATAATGGTAAATGTGATAAACCGATACGTATCGATTTCATTCGTATCATAATATCATCATTATTATCATATTTATTTAAATTTAATGTTGTATAATCCAATAGCATACGATTTATTTTAAAAAAATTCAAATTTATTTCATTATTCATTTGATATTCGAATATATCGTTTGATTCAAATTCAATTTCGAAACGTCTTAAATTTGAATTTGATATATATTCACCATTTTCACCGCCGATATCATTATCGCCAGGTACGTGTACTTGCTAAAAAAAAAAAAAAAAAAAAAAATGTCACAGGAAAAAAAAGAAGACGAAAAAGAAGAAGAATGAAAAAAAAAACGAAATATGAAAAATTTTAAATTGCGGGACGATAATGTTCGTTAAAAGATTTTCTCATGCCTCGTTTCTGTATCTCAGTCGAGAAGTTCTCGACTGAAAGTGACGTCACAGCTTCTCGACTGGTAATTCTCGATCCAAAAAATTTTTGCGTTTCTGTATCTCTCGAAATTCACCAATCGAGAAAATCGTGGTTAGTATCTATAATCGAGAGGGAATATCGGGAATGAAACAATTTGACATTTAAATGGTTAGTGTATTAATTACAATTTCAATATTAATTACATAGTTAAACGTTTATTTCAAATATTTGAAATTTCTATCATACAAAGGTTTATATGTATGAATATTGCAGTTCGATTTGATGAATATTTTTCATTTTATGAATTTATGTTATACATGTGTACATATTTAAATACAAATATAATTAGTACAATTATAAATTTAAGATAATTTCATAAAAAAAAACAAAAAGATAAATATGGGATAATAAAAAAGGGTAATTTGTTGCAGGTAAATTTTAGAAATTTTTGTAAACATTTTGCTTTTTTATATTAATCGACATGTGTTATTACATGTGAAAAAATTAAATAAGTAAATAAAGAGAGGTAGTATAAAATATCTATCTATCTTGTAATTTTTTTATTTGCATGTAGATATAGTAATACAAACCAGTATGATTGGTATTAATTATAATAAACAAGAATTCGAATTTCCCTTCTTGTTTATAAACTATAAATACCATTTGCGTCTTTAAATATAATTCTTTTGTTTTTATTTAGAAGCATAAAAAAACAAAATCTTCAAAATTTTGAAAAAATTTATAAATTTTACGTGCAATATATATATTATTTAATTATAATATATTATTAGTTTTACCTGACATTCCTCTACAATAAAAATAAAAAATATATTATATATATACTTATATGTATGTTAATTTATTATTCTTAATTTTTTTTACACCGCTTTTATTTTTTTTTCTTTTATAGATAAGGATAGGTATAATATTATATATAAAAACTATTTTTTCTTAAATTTATAATTATAATAACAAATATACATATTATTATCACTATTAATAATTATTAATAAATAAAATTGTAATTATTATTACCGTATTACAATTTTAAAATTCAAAAATATTTAAAATTCAACGGATTTTTCAGTTCTCACTACCAAAATTATCGGTGAGAAGTTTCTCGATCGCTACATTCTCGATTCTCGATTCACCACAGATACAGAAACAGGCCGATCGAGAATGACGTCATAATGACGTCAAATCGAGTTTACCAGTCGAGAAAACCAATCGAGAAGTGATACAGAAACGAAGCGTCATTCATATTTTTTGAAAAAAAAAAAAAAACACTCATTACACTTACTTTTATTTCCGTTGAGCCCACATTAAAAATATTTTGAAATCTTTCTATATACAATTTATATTGTTCATCTGTTGCTACACTACCTTCATCTAATAAATCACCTAAGAAACATACAATATTTGGTTTAGAAAATTCTACTGCATGCCTGAATGTCTTTTCTAAATATCTAAAAAAAAAAGAAGATTTTTTTTTTGAATGTTATTTTTGTATATTATTACAGTAATATTTAATTTAATTTTATCCTTACCGATCTGAATCTACCATAGCTATTGTACTAAATAGCATTTTATCAGATGTTTCACCAAGAATTTGTGGATCAGCAACTAACAGTAAACGAGTACAATTCTCTATAAATTAAAAAATAAAAATATTTTAATAACTCTCAATGTGAAAAAATATTATGCATTATATATTTCTTATTACCAGTTATGCATTCGATATTGTTCCATTCTTTTTCATTTATACGATAAATAACGTATTCATTGAATACTATCAAGAAAATTGTAACTGATATTAATATTCGTACAACTAATCTGAAAATAGAAAATAAAAAAAAGCACACATACAAAATTAATTCACAATTTTTATATAGTCCACGTATGTATTTTACACTTGTAATGATGTAAATTATAAGTTTCCAAAAATATACATTTCGAAATACATATATGTAAATAAATAATTTGTAAACAAGTTTTTTTTTTCTGATGATGTAATACCAATAGGCAATAATCCATTTTATTTTGATTTACATTACAATTGATTTACACAATTTTTTTTTTTTATCATTTTGTCATGCACAAACTCACCTATTTATTAAACGATTTGAAACCATCTTTCAATAAATCTATAGTAATTATTTTTATTGCATAATATATATTTTTCTATTAATATTATTTACATATCATTTATGTATGTAAAGTAGGTGACAAAATAAAATATTGAATAATACTACAATGCTGTCTGCTTTCTTCCAAAAATTTTTTTAAAATAATTTTTTACAAAAAAACCAATTACATATTATATTTATAATTAATTTGACCTTAGATTATAATTATTGTTACAAGAGATCAATCAATTAACCATATTTTGCCTACCAAATTTGAATGCTCATCATATATTCAATTAAATTATTCATTAATTTTTTTTCTTCTATAATCTAATTAACATCACATATCTTTGATATTGTTAATTATAAATCATCAATTATTTATTGTCATCATCTCTATAACTGTCGTTCGTCGTTCATTTATTGCTTTCGTCGTGTTCTCCAATAGAATTGAATTTATCGAACTAATGAGGGCTAAATTTATAATTTATTCTTTTCACGTACGTATTTGTTTGTTTGTTTATTTTAAATGCTAATTAAGTACACAGTATAATAATACAACTTTAAAAATGATTTAATACTACATTATTATTTTAGGTGACCGATTTTATCCTGAACCAAACTACCCAATAAGCAAGCAAACAAGCACATCACCACCAATCAACTAGCCACCAAAGCACCAAATTTCAGCCAAACAATAGAAGCATTTTATTATTACATTTGCAATTTTGCATTTATGTACAAGCGTACAAGTAAAATATTTATAATTAAATTATAAAATAATGAATTGGATCACCGGCTATATAATACCCCGTGTTTATAAATAAATAAATAAACAATTTTATTTTCATTTTTTTTTTTTAATTAACGTACTACATATTGCAAGACAGTAGACACATAATGTAAAATTGTTATGGAGGTATTTTTTATAAATTTAATTTAATATGGTGTAGAAATGGTCTGTTAAATTTTTGTTATTGTTTATATTATGCAATAATTTTATGTTTTGTTGACGTTTTACGAAAGTTTTCTGTTTTTGTTTACACATTTTAATTATTTTTATTTTGTAATTGTATTGTATAATTATTTTTTATGAAATTGTTTTTGCAAATATTCTATATTCGTCCATTTTTTATTTTTTTTTTTATTGCCGTCAACTGTCAATTCAGTTGTGTAAAGCTAAGTTGCACTAAAAAATATTTAAGCTATGTACATACTACTGGTACACTCTAATACACTCTAATACTACTAATACACTCTAGTATTGGTTGGAATATTCAATATTAGAAATCAAAATTACAAACAAAATGCGCTCAAATATTTCTTCATATAATTTTATTGGTATGTTGTAAATTAAACTGTAGTTAATGCCAAATAATTTTAAAAAAAAATTTCGTTTTTAAAAATGTATTTTTATATACTAGCGTAACCTAAATCAGATCTACTATATTTTTTCTTTCTATTTTCTCTACTCTACTACTTCCAGATTCCAGCCAGTCACAGTTAGCAGAAGCAGTAGCAAGGCTAATAAAATATATAAGGTTAGCTGTAGCGATACTAATAACCTACAAATTAAGTTGTGACGTCACAATGTAAGATTTCTTGAAGCATTCATAAGACCGTATTATGTTAGTCGAAATTTCGATGTTAAAAAGATGAATTAAAAGTTAAAAAATTACTAAAGATTACTAAACAAAACAAATTAAGTTATTTTTAATAGTTGATAAAATATTGATTTAGTGCTCTAATTCTAAAATACATTCGTGTTTTAAAAAACAACAATAACAATTTAACATTTCTTACAATATGACGTCAGAATCGGTTGAAAATCTGATTGTAAAAAAAGCAAAAAGTTTTCCTATATACGGCTACAGCTAAGTGAAACATGAGAGAACCATGAGAACCGAGAACTGTCAATTTCAATTTATCTATCATTTTTTTTCTCTATTATGATTTGTGAAATTTTCCGGCATATTCATTTTCAATAAAGTTTAGTAATTTTATAAAGGAATTTACTATTTCTACACATTAATAGGATCGATTTTACAAATTTATATTTTAATTAATTGATGCCAAAACCGAAAAAGGATCCTTGTAAAGTGAATGCTTGTAAAATTCAGGCTTGTTTAAAAGGTAATTTCAATAACGAAAATTTAAGAAATGCATACACATATGTATGTATAAAAAGCAACATGCATTCAATTTTATTATATAACTTCATACTGAATTTTTTCATTATAGAAAATAATTTTCAAGAATCCGCTTGTCTTGAAGTATTGGAGGATATGAGATTATGTTGTTTGAAGTGGAGGAATGAATCATTTGTATGCGGTGGTATTGATTTAGAGAAAAGTTTTTTAAAATTTACAACTACTGAAGAAGAAAATAATTCAAAGAAAATCGAATCAAAATAAAAATTGGTAAGAATATAATTTTTTCTGTTATTTATTTATTTTTATTTTATACTGTTTTGGATAATTTTTTTTTCTTATTTTTTTCTTTAGAAAAAATAAATAAATAATGCAATTAACTAACCTTTATTTACAAAAAGACCAGCAAAGACGTCGTGTTACAATCGCACCGAAAGCCAATTGGATACAACGTAATCCACGTGCGTTTCAAATACTTTTCATAACTGGAAGTTTATTGGTATTCTTTTCGAGACCATTGTATGATATATTTATAGCTGATCCATTACCACCATCTGATATACCAGCATCGAAACGATTACGATAAAATAAATCATTACTTAATCGAGATTTAGATAAACTGAAAAGAGAGTAGAAAAAAAAATATAAAAATAAACAAAATCAAATGGAATCTGTTAAAAAAGCACATAAACGTTTAAGAAACTATCCAATATTGCTTGGTAAATGTTCAGAAAGTGCTACAAAATATGCAATTTGTGTAACAAGAGATTTAAATGTTAAACAAAATTTATGTGATACAGAATTTAATGAATTTAAAAATTGTCTGCAACGTGTTGCAAAAGATATGAAAACAAAATTATAAATAAATAGATGCACTTAACAATAACAATTGCATAAATAAAAAATAAAATTAAAAAAAAAAAATGTCTATAAAATTTTTTTTATTAGAAACTATAACATTGCGACAACATTTAATAATCGGTTTCATAATACGATTAATATTGATAATTTATGGTGAAATACATGATCAATATTCTGAGCTACCGTATACAGATATCGATTATAAAGTTGTTACAGATGGTTCAAAATATTTATTAAATGGTGAATCACCGTATAAACGGCATACATTTCGTTATAGTCCTATTCTGGCTATACTATTAATACCAAATATATTGGTACACAAATCATTTGGAAAAATTCTATTTTCAATTTTTGATATATTAATAACAGAAATAATTTATAAAATTCTACAAAATGAATGTAAAGAGAATATATGTGAGAATGTTTTAAAACGACAAAAACAACAGCAACACAATACAAATAAACAGAAATTAGAAATTGATAAATTATATAATAAAATTATAAAATTTTTCAATACAATTCAATTGGCAAAAAAATCAGAATATACAATTCGTATCTCATCATATATTTGGTTATATAATCCATTATCAATTGGAATATCGACACGCGGTAATGGTGATTCAATTGCCAGCTACATTATTTTACTTATAATTTATAATTTACAAAAATTTAATCGTAATACATTTGTAGCTGGTCTATTATATGGTTTTGTTATACATTTACGTATATATCCGATCATATATTGTCTTGCATTCTATTTATGTTTATCTAAAAGTAATCAATTTACAAAAAAATTTACAACTTCTTATCAAATTATTATAAAAAATATTTATCATAGTATAATTTATATGAATCGAGAACAGATTACATTCATTTTATGTACAATTTTAATGTTAGCTGTAACGAATGGCATTTTTTATGCAATATACGATCAAAAATATTTAAATGAAACGATCATTTATCATTTAATTCGTAAAGATATTAGACATAATTTTTCATTATATTTTTTAATGCAATATCTTTCATCATCGATGCCATCATCATCTTTATCTTATCAAAATGATAATTTACTAATCGTTGATCCTTACTTTATTGGTTTAAATATTGAACAAATTTTAATGATAATCGAAAAATTTGTTATACATTTACCAAAATTAATAATTCTATTACGTTTAAGTGTTGTATTCGGTGTTAATATGAAAACTTTAACATTTTGTATATTCCTTCAGACATATGTATTTGTTACATATAATACAGTTATAACATCACAATATTTTGTATGGTATTTAGCATTATTTTCATTATGCTATAAAGATTTACAACAAAAAATTACAAAAAAATTATTTGCCATTTATTTTTGTTTATGGATATTGGGTCAATTATTATGGTTATTGCCAGCATATTTATTAGAATATAAAATGTGGAATACATTCAATTTTATTGGTGTACAATCGATATGTTTCTTTTTTATAAATATATTCATAATGCAACGTTTTATATACAGTTATGATTTAAAATTATAAAATAAAATAAAAAAATGTTTATAAAAATAATTTGAAAAAAATGAAAATGATTAAGCATGTAGTAAGTTGGATTTATAGTTGCTAATAGATTTGATAATTATTATAAAATATAAAAATAAATATGAATATTGAGAACAAATTTAATGTAAGCCTTTGAAATTAATGATCAATAAAACAAATAATTTTTTAGTTAAGAATCGAGATTTCAGTTTTTTTTTATGCCATGGAAAACTCAACGATCATGATGAACAATAATGAGTTTCGTGAATGGAACGAGTTTTAACGCATCGAGTCTCGAACAAGGAATCTAGCAACGAATGTATTAACAAGTGAAAAATACCAAAGATGAAGACTTGTTCTGTTAAGACTCTTAATCTCTCAGTCAGTTATGCGTACTTGCACTGGTGGCATTTTGTTTTATCTTTTGTCTAGAAAACTGAGTTTTAAATGTATCTCGAGTTTCGATCAAATAATCTAAGAAAAGTGTATCGATATCCTCTTAAAAGGAAAATACCACACACACATCGAAGGCGAATACTTGATCTGGTAACAGCTTCAGTCTCTCAATCAGTACATCAGTACGGTCATTTAAACTGGTCGGTGGTAGTGGACTGATGTTTTGTTTTCTCTTTTTCAACGCACAGCTCAAAGGCTAAGAGCTAAGAGTTCTCCTAATTTACCAAATATTAATTAGGTTTTTTTTTTTTTTTTTACAAAGTTAGCAATGTTCCAGCCCCAAAATATTGTCCAATTTATTTGCTTTTCCTTCACCTTGTATGTATCTTCTATTCTATCTATTTAAAATCCACCCATCATCAATAATCATCAGTCATTTTTCGAATGGGAGGAACTAACATTCTTACAATATATTAATTAGGCAAGCAATTAAAACACAAATTAATTTTAAAAAAAGAAAATTTTATTTTTGTTTTTTTGTTATTTTTTTTTTTTGTTTTATGTTTGTTTCTGTTATATAATTTAAGGCACATTACAGCACATTAATTTTATTATTATTTAACGATCGATCAATTCAATAGATATAATCTACGATTTTAAATGATTTTTACGAATTTTTTTTTTTTTGATTTTTTTAAAAAAATTAATTTAATTAGTTTATTTAGTATTTTTCATTTCATTTTTTTTTTTAATTTTAAATTATTTATTTATTTTATAAATTAAATCTTTATATTTAAAATTAAATATAAAGAATAAAATAAAATACATAAATTGAAAAATTTGAAGAATAAAAAACTATGTATATATTTTTCTCTTTTAATTAAATGGGATTAGGGATAGGGGGTTTTCTCTTATTTATCTAAAATATAAATTAAATTAATTCTTAATTTTCTAATAATCTAACAAAAACAAAAAAAAAAAAATTTGTTATGAAATTTATTTAATTTGAAAATTATTTTGCAAAAAAAAATAAAAATTCAAACATTTTTTTTTTTTTTTACATTTAAATACAAAGAAAATTCACATCACTCGTAATACATTGAAATTAATTTATATAATTAAGTGTGCATTATTTCAAATAATGAAAGCATTTAAAGGATTAAAAATAAAAGGATAAGAATAAGGAGAATAATGGGAAAATATTAACTAAATGGGTGTTAGTAGATAGTAGTAACAAGGAAGATCACTCACTAATTCTATGACGCTATCGCTCAAATTAGCTTTGTGATCTCCTCAATAAGTTGATTACGTATAGGAACATAGGTAAGGATGGGTAAGGATGTAGGATTATAGAATACATATATAGGTAGAAGAGTAATTTCTGTTAATTTTTATTTTAAATTAAAATTTTTTCCCTTATTCATGAATACTACTTTTAATACATCAAGTTCAGCAGATTCATTAAAAGAAAATTTCTTTCCTATTTTTTTTTCGTTTCATTTTTTGTTCACATATTTTTTTATGTTTTTTGTTTTAATTTTTCAGTCTAAAATGAATATTAAATGAATTTTTTTTTTGTTTTGCATTATCTTAAATTATTTAATTAGTTCTTTTTTTTTATTAATTTACGAAATAAATTAGTTTTATTATTTAGTTTTTTTTTCTCATTTATTTTTTTTTTTATTTTTTTTATACAATTAATTTAAAATGTAAGAATGTATTTACATAAAAAAAAATATGATGTAGGTATTTGATTTATTTTCTTTTTCTAGGTACATGATTTACAAGAATTTTTCATTTCATTTTAATATGGTAAGCTATAAACAATGAGAGCAAAAGATCATCACTATTAGACCATCAGTCAGCGCAACACCAACACTATAATCGTCTCTTTATTTACTCACTCTTTCCGTTTTTTCGGAGGCAACTTTTACATCTCTTTATTTGCTCACTTTTCAGAGACAACTTAATCTCGTTATTTACACATTTTTCAGAGATAAATATAACTTAACTGATAAAATTTTATTTTTATTTCTGTCAACAGAAAAAAAATAAATATGTAATACAATATTACCAGACAGACTAACAGTTCAACCAGCCACTTATTCCAAACCCAAAGCATCCAATGATACCACAACCGATACAGCAATAAATATGAATTAGAAATGGATCAAAAATTAAACAACAAATTGTTATGTTGATGATCGCTTAAGAACTTAATGCATGTATAGCACTCTTCGTCCAGTCCAGGGATAACACACAATTTACCAATAATGCTACCGATAAAATTACATATGATTTTATTTGAAAGACAAAAAATTGTATCGGATTGCGAATCTATTGCATATTGTGTCGTTCAATTGAATCAAAAGTTTTCACTTTTTCGTTAGTTCGGTATCTCTCGAAAACTGAGTCTAACTTTTCAGTCTAATATTGATGAGTGATGTAATGATTAACTAACCTAATAAGGCTACATCCAAATCAGATATTCGTTTTTTCAACTACTAGCTGACGGCATTTGTTTTTACTTAATCTTTGCTCTTAAGTGTGTCCCCACTGCTTGGTAGCTTACACAAATTCAATTAATTTACAATTCTCTTCTCTTATTCTTATTCTTCTTACTTTTTTGAGACTTTTATTCATTTTTTCTTTTTGTTATTTTCTTTTTTTTTTCAAATTGATTTTTATATTTACTTAATTAAATAATTTTTTTTTGTTTCTAAATTTTATTTATATTTTTATTTATTTTCAATTTATATTGTATAATTTGAAAATAACTTAAAATTCTATTGGTTTTTTATGTGTTAAAATACTGTTCCTGTGTTTTTTCTATTTTGTTAAGAAAAAAAAAAAAAAAAAAAAAAATTTACAAATTTTTATTGATTACATAAAATACACATTACATACATTTATTTCATTTTTATTTATATATTTACTATATGGGTGTAGGAGGGTAAACATTCTTACAAATTTTTTGTTTTTCTTGTTATTCATTTTTATTTTTATTTTTTTTTTTATTTTTTTTAGTTTATTTAACTTAACAATAATTAAATGATTAGGTATGTATAGGTAATTAAATAATAATAATAATAATAATAATAATAATGAAAACTGGAATTATTATGCACCCGATTTTTTATCTTTATTATTATTTTTTTTTTCATTTACGTTTTCTACTGGAGTCATTTTTGTTTTTTGTTTTTTGTTTTTTTTTTTTTTCAATTGGGTAATTTTAAAGCTTTAAGTTGTTCGTTATTTCTTCATCAATAATAATAATAATGCATAATACATAATTATTTTATTTTCATTTTCAATTCAGTTATAAATCATATGCTTGCTTGCTAATAAATTTTTTCTATTCAATTTGACTGCTTTTCCCGAATAAAAACAGTCGATTTTTTTCTAGTTTTTTTTTAAGTTAAAATTTTAATTCTAATTTACTTTTAGATTATGATTTTGTTAGAATTTTATCTAAACGTTTTTTTTTTTGTTTTTAATTTTTCTAAATATACATATATGTAATAATAATTTTACAATCAAATTATCTTTTTTTTTCTTTTTAGAGAATTTTATTCTTAATCGAAATTTCAATTACAAAATTTTAAATTAAATTTTTTCATGTAATTTTTTTTGATTCTATAAAATTGTATTGGCAAGAATTCAATTTTGAACTTAAAATCCCCAACTAAAATGTGGGTGAAAGATAGATGGATTTTATTTTCAAATAATCCAAAAAAAAAATAAAATAAAATAAAAATCTTATAACTAATTTTCTTTTATTCCGTGTGTTTTTTAGTAATCGAAATTTAAAAAACACATTTTTTTTTTAAGGATCTATGTATCTTCAAATTTTTTTTGTCGTTGTTGTTTCATTGTTTGTTTTTTTTTTCATTCAAATTTCATTTAACTAAGCTCATTACCTTCGTATAGACTTTCACAACTTTCTAATAATCTTAAAACTGGTGATATATCGTACGGATATAATGATTTTGAGACAAGACGACTTATTTGTAAACGTAATCTAATTAATACACTCATTGCATCATCTAATGTTGAATTATGCTGTTGTGCTGTTAATGTATGACTACTGCTGCTGTTACTGCTACCACCACCACCGACACCACCGATACCGACACCGAAACCGCCACCAACTCCTCCAGTTAAAAATAAAGATGATGATGATGATGATTGTCCAACAATATTGTAAATACGACGATAACTACCACCATTAAATTCTTGACAACTACCAACAAACATTGACCAATTTAAACGTATATATTTTAAAAATCTTAATAAATATAATAGAAAGCATGTTTCATTACTAACTAATAAATCTAATAATAGATCTGAACTATTCGATATCATTTTTAAAAATTCTAGGAACGTATATACCGGATTTAACATTGATACCAATTCTGGAAATGCATTATTACGAAATGATATACCAGCTGTTACATCTAATGTACATACCATTGCTTCAATTAAATGATCATCTTGATCATCGAATAAATGTATTAAAATTTTACTAAAATGACATTCCGGATGAAATTCTAATGTATTTTTAATGAATGATTCTAATTTTTTTAATACATCACGTATTGAACGTTCAATTAATACCATATCTTGGAATGCATCATAATCAGTTGAATCAATTGATGAATCTGATGAATCGCTTCGTATCTCTTTAACGGTAACAGCTACTGATTTTAATACTAACAATACCATTTTTTGTAATATAGTTTTATCCATATCAGTATTCGTTATTAAATTATTACTACTATGATGGCTATCATTATCGTCGTCATCATCATCATCATCATCATCGTTATCGTCATCATTATCTACATCGTCATCATCATCGTCGTCATTCTCTACATCGTCATCATTCTCCTCATTTCCACTATTTCTATAATGATGATGATGATTATTATTGCGACGTTGATTATGATGATGATTTCTATCATTATTTACACATTCGAATGAATCATTTTTATAGCATATACTTTCACCACGAAAACCAATAAAACCAATTATATTCTCTGGTTGCCGTCTCGGTAATGAATCCAATATACGATAATCTTTAACATGCCGTACAATTTGATGTGCCAATTGACATGTTTCATCTGGTAATAGATCTTGTAATGCCAATGTACTACCATAGCATAATGCTTCATTAAATAAATTTAACATTTGTTTATAAATTGTACACGATAAATTACTATTTAATAATAATTCAAATTTATCTAATTGCGAGTAAAATGGTAATGTTTCAATTATAGATAGATTCGCTTTAACCGATATTATATTCTCCCATAATGATAAAAATGTTAATATACAATTTTCAGAATTTTTTATATCCTTATATGATATTATTAAATTGCTCATATTTTTAACTAATGCTGGCCATTTATTTTCTAATATTTTTATTGTTATACATTTTAAATTTGTCGTATCAAACGATTCAGAATCAGTTAATGTAATTAAATGACAATTATTACCACCATTAGTAGACGTAAATGTAGATGATAATGTACCAGATCCAGATGTTGATGGATTATTTGTTGTTATATCATTTATTTGTCTTTTCAGTCTACTATGTGATCTGCTGCCATTACTACCACTACCACTAGCACTACTACTACAACCGCTACTACTGCTACCACTACTATTATTCAATATCGATGTTGATGTTGATGCTACTGTTCCATTACCTTCATTATTATTTGATGATCCTCCTCCTCCTCCTCCTCCTCCTCCTCCTCCTCCTCCTAATTCATTATTAAAATACACTGCAAAATAATTATTTTCTAATGATGGCTGTTGTGGTCGTAAATTTGCAATTATACCAGTTCCAGTTACCATTCGAACTGAATTATTTTCATTATTATTATCATTACTATTATTATGATGTTGTTGCAATTGTTGCTGTTGTGAATCATTATCATCATCATCATCTAATGGATGTATATCGATATCTTTCCATTCAACAATTCTTTTTATAATATCTAAACTAAAATTTATTTTTTGTACAGCATATATATCTAATGTATCGAATAAAAATAAATTATCTACAATTTTTTTAATCCAATCATCATTAAAATTATGATTTTTAGCAATTACTAAAAAACTTGATATTACTTTACATGATAAATATTGCACATATTTATTATTTATATTACTTAATTCGATTATTTCATCGATTAAGCTATGCTGCTGCTGCTGCTGTTGATGCTGATGAATTTGATTATGATGTGTATTATAATTATCAAAATTTTGTGTTATTAATGCATCACATACATCCATAATACGACTACATATTAAACCTTTTGTATTCTGTTTTAAATATATATCAAATAATAATTGTAAATTTGATAAAAATTGTAATAATTTATTAATTGGCCATTCATATAATTGTGCAATACGTTTAATACCATTCATTTGATCCATATAATAATAATTATTTTGAAATGGTTTACGTAATATTCTTTCATTAACATTACATAAACATTGTTTTGTTAAATATTCTTCAAATTCTTTCATTTCATTATTATTATTATTATTATTATTATTATTACTATTATTATTTATATTTATATTATTAGAATTTATACTATTATTACTATTACAACTAATACTACCGTTATTACCATTCGATAAACGTAATAAATCTGGAATTTCTTGTAACGATGATGATGATGATGATGATGATGTTTTCAAAGTAGCACGATCAACTTCATCTGTACTAATGCAATTGCTGCTATTATTACTACCAACTATTATTGTTGTTGTTGATAATTTATGGGATGATGTTGATGATGATACTGTTGTTGATGGTAATGTTAATGATAACGGCGATGTTGATGTTGTTGATGATGATGATGATGATGAGGGAAGTACAACTAAAATATCTGGTGGTTGTGTATCTTGATCATCTTTCAATGATGAAGACGATGATAACGATGATGAAGATGACGATGTTGTCATCATTATCATTCCATTGTTATTGGATGATGATGCAACACTGGTTGAGATTGAATCAGTTGAATTTTGAACAATAACATTTCGATTATCAATTCTTTGACGTTTCGAAACTGGCTGTTCATTATTTGACATTATCGTACGTGATGTTAACGATGATATCGGTACTATTATGGATGATACTACGGCTGAATTTGATGATGATGGTGCAGACGATGTTGATATGTTATTATTACTCCCTTCTTGGGATGTATTACCACGTTCTTTGCGTAATACCATTTGGTAAAATTCTTTCTTTTTTTTTTTTTGTTTATTTATTTGTTCCTTCTTACTTGCCTATTTTGCGTAATTTCTTTTTTCGAAAGTAATGCAAAAATTTTTGCCCTTTTTTTTACATGTAGATAATATTAAATTATTGTAAAAAAATGAAAATTTTTATAAATCCGTAATTGAAATTCCATAATATTCCTAAAAAAAAAAAAAAAAAATTAAAATAAATTAGAAATTAAACTTTTTTTTATTTAAATATTCATTAATTTTTTATATTGCTACAGAGAAAATTTTGTCGATTTACCTTTAAAATTCAAAAAAAAAAAAAAAATGGCAATAAATCGAAATTATAAAAAATTTTTTAAACAAAAATGATGATGATAACCAACTAAAACTACCTAACTAAATCACATTAACCAACATCATGACTAGCTAGCTAACTATAGCCAGCTAGCTAGGTAGCAACATTCAATTTGAAAAAGAAAAAATGGTTTTTATCTGGAAAGAGCAGCTTCCGAAATACGCGATTACAAGGTTATATGTGGTTTTTTGTTATAAAATGGACATTAAATATTCCATATTTTTTTTTTTTTGTTCATCATCATCATCATCAAATATTCCCACGCATTTTCTTTGTTATTTTAAAATAAAAATTTTTTTTTCAAATCTATTTGTATTTTTTTAATATTTAATAACAAAATTTTCTCAAAAATAACAATACAAAAATTTTTTTTTTATCATATTTTATATAATTTATCAACTCATCAACAACACTTACCTCCACTTGTGTATTTGATATATAATTTTGAATTAAAATTTTATTTTACGAATGTGTGCAGTATTATATTTTTGCCATCCAATTTTATACTTAAAAATAATTTCTTATTTCTATAATAATGATAATATTGTCAAATTTTTTTTTAAATAGTATCCATTAGAAAATTATATGTATGTATTTATGAATGGATGGATATTTATTATTATTTTATTATCTATACTGTGTATACTAAATAAATAATAAACAATATATGTTTACAATTTGCAATAATATACATTACACACTATCTACACAACACTTATACACTACAATACAATTTATTATTATTATTATTATTATTAAAATATCATTCAATTATATTTTTTTTTTCTTTTCTTTTTTTTTTTTTTGTTATTAAAAACACTCTTCTATTATTACTTTTCTTCAATGTTTTTGTTTGTCTTTAAATATAATAGTCAGATTATTTTCTTTTTATTCACATATTAATTACAGCATTATTTTATAGTATTTAAATTCACAACTAAAATGATAAAACAAACGTATATGAGAAAAAAAAACAACTCAATTTTAAAACACAAAAATAATTTGAATAAGAGAATTGGAATTTTTGACTTCCTAATTACACATACAAGCCTGTTTCAACCCGCCATCTTGGTTATGTTGGACGCTATTTAAAAAAAATACATCAATTTTTTTTTTCTATTTCAAAAAAAAAAAAAAAAACAAGAAGAAAAAAGATAGACGAAAATAATAGAAAATTTTTATCTGAATTTCGAATTCCATAATCTTCTGAAAAAAAGAAATTTGTATATGGTAGTTTTTAGTTTTAAAATGTAGATGTCAGATATATTTGCTAGAGTATAATTTCAAAATAATTTTGAGAATTACTGTACTGTGGTGAAAAAATTTTGAATTAGTAAAATTGGAGAAGTGAATTAACGAAAAAAAAAATAAAAAACAATTATTTTCTCTTCATTGGAAATTTTATTATATAAAATGTAAAAAAAAAAAAAATAATTAATTTAAACATTTTTAAAATTATTTTTCCTTTCATAATTCACAATAATAATAAATTATCAAAACATTCAAAAAACCAATTGAGAAAAAAAAAATAACCCAACCCAACATATGATATGATGATAAACGATAACAGTCATCGTCATAATTAATTTCTAAACAAACAAAATGTTTCTTCATTTCTCCTTCTTTTTCTTCTTCTTATTTTTGTTATAATTTGTCTTTTTTTTTCTCTTATTTTTACTTTACATAACAAATAGCAAATATTTCAAATAGAAAAATGAATGAACTGCATTCTCGATAATAATGTTTTTCATTTGACATTGAACATTCAAATTTTTTTGTATATAGACGGACGGAGTACAGTACACACCTCTACAATACATATAATTGTTGCTATAATCGTTCTTTCGTGCGTTTTTTTTGCTCGTTAATAACATCATCAGTACTTTTACCTTTTACACTAATTTTATACGAAATTATCTTCAGTTTTTTTTATTATTATCGTTATTTTCTTTAAAAGTGAATTTTTTTTTTGTGAAAAATATCTGTGTAAAATTTAAGTGAATTTTATTTATCAAAAAAAATTGTAAAAAGAAAAAAAGTAAAAATAAATTATCTTTACCGAACGAAAAAAATAAAATCATCATCGTCATCATCATGTTATCATTACCATTATTAACATCTGAACCAATTTATCAAAAAATTCAACAATATTACAATGATAATGGTTCAAAAATTAATATAAAAAATTTATTTGATTCAGATCCTAACCGTTTTTCAAAATACAGGTAAGTAAAGTACACATATACCCAGTACCCAGGCACCCAGTTTTTAATTTTAAATGCATATTATTGTAGTTTAATTTTAACGTAAAGGATATAATGAGAATTTTGAACAGTAAAATTTAAAAAAAAAAATTTTTTTTTTTATGAAAAATACTACCTATTTTAATTCTTTTATTAAAATAAATTCATCGAATTTTCTTCTTTGTATGTATTGGTTTGGTATCGCACTTCTTCTTCTTCTTTAGAAATCAAATTTTCATATACTATTCGATTTAAAATTTATTCAAAAGAATGAATTTTAATAATGAATTTATACATATAGATAGATACGTATACACGAATACAATTAAAATAAAATCCACGTACCCCTACAATATATATAGTTTACATCTAGATCTATATATGTTTCATATTTTATATAATATCCATGTTACCCTTGAACTACAAATGAAATTCATTACATGAAGAGTAATAAATTGTGAAAGGTATGTATGCATACATACCAAGATTTAAATGAAAGTGAAATAAATACCAACACACAAATGCTCTAGCCATGAATAAAATATGTGGACAAAAGCTATACAAAATACTAACCATACTTACTGCCACTACTACCTTACTATAATCTATGACTTGTCTGATGAAACTATTCGATTCAATGCGGTATATTTTATTATTGTTCTCTATATCATACTCCACCAAATAATACAAAGTGTAGTAAAAATTTCTCCTCAACAAAATATAAACCTCGACCCGACCTTTAGTCGTCATTCATAAAAATGTATAGTATTAATTTTCATTGATTTTCATATCATAATTTTTGCATATACCTTACTATTTCTGATGTACACACATTTCTATATATGGTTCATTCAAAAAAAAGAAATTTTTTTCTCTTTAAAAACGAAAAGGAAAGAAAAAACTTGCGGGTCATTGACCCATTGTTAGTTTTCTTCAGTTACGAAAATAGCAAACGTATATTAGATATGCGTTTAATGGCATATATACGATGGCACTTTATAAAAATTACAAAATCGATATAGTCGTGTGATATATGCAAGTGCTGCATTCAATTGAAAATTCCTTTCTAAATTTAAATCACGTGTCAGCCATTCAAAAAAAAAAATAATATCGAGACAATTTAATTAATATCACCTCACCGTTCAATAAAGTTCTTACATAATGAAAATGAAATATTACTACAAGCACTATAATACAAGATTACAAGTGTATAAGTACTTAAAGTAAAAATAGAAAACACAATAATTTTCAAAATTGTTCAAGTACTTATGTTCAATTGTTTAAGTTTGTTTTTCTCAATTACAATTTATTGTCAATTTATTTTTAATTACTTTTTTTTTTCTGTTATGTTTACGTTTTTGTTTTTATTTTTGTTTTTTCTTTTTTGTATAGTCTCCGTATAAAAACACCAAATGATGGTGATATTTTATTGGATTATTCAAAAAATCGTATTACCGATGATGTGTGGAAAATGTTATTGGAATTGGCTGATGCACGTAAATTATCTGAAGCACGTAATGCAATGTTTACTGGCCAACATATAAATATAACTGAAGATCGTGCTGTATTGCATGTTGCATTAAGGAATCGTTCAAATGATTCAATTATGGTTGATGGTAAAGATGTTATGCCAGATGTACGTGCTGTATTACAGCATATGAAAGAATTTTCAAATCAAATAATATCTGGTGATTGGAAAGGTTGCACTGGTAAAAGTATTAAAGATGTTGTTAATATTGGTATTGGTGGTTCAGATTTGGGACCATTAATGGTTACCGAAGCATTAAAACCATATAATAAAGGTTTAAATTTACATTTTGTATCAAATATTGATGGTACACATTTAGCTGAAGTATTAAAAAAAGTTCAATATGATCAAACATTATTTATAATTGCATCGAAAACATTTACCACTCAAGAAACAATAACGAATGCAACATCAGCCAAAAATTGGCTATTGGAACATGCAAAAGATGTAAGAAATTTATAACAATAATTTTGTTGATAAACATTTTTAATTAAATTAAAATTATTTTTCTGTCTCTGTATAGCCATCAGCGGTTGCTAAACATTTCGTTGCACTATCAACGAATAAAGAAAAAGTAACAGAATTCGGTATCGACTGTGCAAATATGTTCGGATTTTGGGATTGGGTTGGAGGTCGTTATTCATTATGGTCAGCCATCGGTCTATCAATTTGCTTATCAATTGGATTTGATAATTTTGAAAAACTACTAGAAGGAGCATATTTCATGGATAATCATTTCAAATCTGCTCCATTCGAACAGAATGTAAGTCAAATCGATCAATGAATAAATTTTCCGAATAAATTCTGACTAAAATATTTTCAATTCTCTCTCTCTCTCTCTCTATATATATATATTTTTTTTTTTGCGCAGGCACCAGTTATTCTCGCATTATTGGGTATTTGGTATTCAAACTTTTATCATGCCGAAACTCATGCTCTATTACCATACGATCAATATTTACATCGTTTTGCTGCATATTTTCAGCAAGGTGATATGGAAAGCAATGGAAAATTTGTAACAAAAAATACTCAAGTTGTCAATTATAATACTGGACCGATTGTATGGGGTGAACCTGGTACAAATGGTCAACATGCATTCTATCAATTAATACATCAAGGAACGCGTTTGATACCGTGCGATTTTATTGCACCAGCTAACACACATAATCCAATATCGAATGGTTTACATCATAAAATTTTATTGGCTAACTTTTTAGCACAAACAGAAGCTCTAATGAAGGGTAAAACAACTGAACAAGCACGTACCGAATTAGAAAAATCCGGTGTTAAAGGTGAAAAATTAGAAAAATTGATTGTACATAAAACATTTGGTGGTAATCGTCCAACAAATTCGATTGTCGTACAAAAAGTTACACCATTCACATTGGGAGCATTAATTGGTAAAAGAAAAACGAACAAAAAAAAATTAAATTTTTAAATTTTTCGTTATGAATGGAAATTAATCAGACATTTTTTTTTGTTTTTTTTTAGCTATGTACGAACATAAAATCTTTACACAAGGTATTATTTGGGATATAAATTCATTTGATCAATGGGGCGTTGAATTGGGTAAACAATTGGCAAAAGCAATCGAACCAGAATTAATGAATGCAGATCAAACGATCAATTCACATGATTCCTCCACAAATGGTTTAATTAATTTCATTAAATCGAATTGGCATTAAAAATATTTTATTTATTTTTTTGTCTAGTTTTGTGTGGTGATTCGTTATTTTATTGTTATATGTATTTATGATAAAATTATATAGGTAACTATATGTATCCTAGCTTAGCTATATATATTATATAAATGTATTGAGATTTTTATTTAAATTCTTTTTTGTATTTTTTTTTTTTATATTTTTTGTTGCCTTTTAATATTATTTATTTTAATTTTTACCGTTGCATTCATAAGAATTTATGTACACACACTACATTATATAGGGTTAAAATAAATAATTTAATATATGCTTTTTTTTTAATAAATTAATTTTTGTTTGTTTTGTTTTTATTTATAAAATGAATTTTATTCATTCATTTCAAATATATAATTAAATAAAATGACTGCTGGTAGAGAGAATAAATTATACTTTTGTATATTATATATTATGTATTTGTATTATATAGATGTTTTTTTTTTAAAAAAGAGAAAAAATATATTCAATGGATTTATTGTTATTTGTATAGAATTAAAATTACATATCTATACTTTCATAAAAATTGTATGTCTGCGTATACAGATTAAAGATCAGCCGATCATGATCTCCAAATTCATCATCAAATTGAATGGATTTATGGGACATTTTATTCTTCTTGGATCTAATATACCTACCATTTTATAATAATAGATCAGAATCAGACTAAAGCTATAACCATAACCTAAATAGACGTGACGAAACGAAACGAAACGAAACGATACCTACGATAGTACTGTGGTACATAGAACTAGCCTAAATGGACGTGTTCTTACGTTCGTTCAATTTCGATAAGTTTAAATGTCAAATAGACGAAACGAGACGAAACGGATAGTGCCGTAGCGGTCGTACATTTTATCGTTTCTACTCGTTTCATACACATTTCTATTCGTTTCTACTCAATACTCATACACAATTTTATTCGTTTCGAATCGTTTCTATTTGGGGCAAATTGTCAAACTGACGAAACGAGTATTTACGTTCGTTTAATTTCTTTCGTCCCGTCACGTCTATTTAGGGTCTTGCTTAAGTCCTATCATGTAAAAGAGTTTGCTTCTCTATACTAGACTATATTATATACTACTAGCAACTCAGTGGTAAAATGTCCATGCGTTCGGTAATGTCGAAAATATTATCAATTGATGGATTCAGCATGATCAAAATCATGTACAAGAAAAATCCGAGCCAATTCAAATAAATAATTATAAACTCCTCATACGTCATACCCCACATAATAAACGACAACGATTTATAAAGTTCAAAGGATTACCTACCATATTGCTCAACTTTTATAACCAACGTTCAAATGTTTATATACACATACAGATCATTAAAAAATTGAATAAAGAATAAAATACGACATTAAACAAGCAAACAAACACACGCACACAAGAAAAATATTAATTAAAAGAAATATTAAAAGATGATTTTTTTTTTTACTATATAATAATACATATATAATATAGATTTAATAATAATAATAATTATAATTATAATGATAATATTATTTTTAAAAGGCTTCTTGTGTTTATAATATATTTGTTGTTTTTGTGTTTTTTTTTTAGTCCTTTTTTCTATACATATTACACATATTAATAATAATATATCAACACTATTATATATAATTATATTATGTAGAGCTATACATTGTTTACTTAATACAAAAAAAAAAAATGTAAAATAAACAAAATTGAATATTTTAAACAAACAAAAATGAAATGAAATGAAATGAAATTATTGTAATTTAATAATAAAATTTGTGTTTAAAGATTTATTATTAATAATTTTTGTTGTTACATATATATTTTTTTTCTTCTCCTTTTTTTCTCTAATGGAAATTCATAAAAAATTGATTGGTGTTTATGGTGTTTAGTGGGATATGATATGCCATATTGTGGATACATATACCTTTGAAACAAAATACGGATAGATTAATGTACGAATGTATGAAAAAGAAGCGAGAATTATATGAGTCGTCTCTACACGTCTTTCCCTTCAATAGTTGTTGTGTTTTAAAGTCAACATTTAGTGATTTTTTGCTACTTTATTCAGAGAAATACAGGCTGTAGAATCACAGCGCCATCTGAATTAATTTCTAATTACATATGTATACATAAACAAGAAGCCCATAAGATACCGCATACTCGCTTCATTTTTGCTTTTTATAATAAAGGTCCCACTCTTGTAGTACGATGTTTTGTTTGTCTCGATGAGACCCTATCTACTGTTTGTGGGTGTACCTGTACTACTTCGATTTTAACGGGTTTAAAATCAAAAATGATAAAAACTAAATTTACGTACTGGAATAGACACATTTTTACAATTGGACGACTCATATATGGAAGTTAAACTTTTTTTTTTTTTTATTATATAATTTATTGTATCGTAATCGTTTTATTTTTAAACTTTAAATTCTATAATTCTTCATCATTTTAAATTTATTTATTAATTAATTATATTTTTCTTGTCATTATTGTTATTTAGATTTTTTTGTTTGTTTTTAAATAAAATCTGTACAATATTGTGTTTAGCCCCATATACAGCAGATTTCTCGCACTTTTATTTTCGATATTATGTACGTTATAATTTTTTCCTATTTTTTTTTTTCCTAATAAATTCTTTGATAGTTTTATTTTTCTAAATCTATAATATTTCATTTTTTATTTATTTATTTAATTTTCTAATTTGTTTTATTTCTTAAACATTTTTATTTTTAAATTCATTTTTAAATCATGTATAAATAATGTATTTTCATTATTTAATTATTTTTCTCAGTTATTATAATAAAAAGAATTACATATCTATACCAATCTACTTCTATGTGCCACAGTAGGAAAATTATTTTATTTTATTTTATTTTTGTTCAAGAAATAAAAGGGAAAAAAGAACAAAAAATAAAAACTTCCTAAAATGATAAATATACATACGAGTAATCAAGAGTAATCGATGTAAAATTTAATAAAAGCAGTAATGTAATTAGTATTCGTTTGATAACGACATAACGATGATGATGATATTGTTACTTTAATAAAGATAATAAAGATGGTGACTCAATAATTTAAATTAACAAAAATTTGTATTTCTTATCGTCATTATTTCTAATTAAAAATTATTATACATTTATGTATATAGACATTTTTTTTTAAAAAAAATTTTTTTCGTTCTTTAAATTTTTATAGAAAATTTATATCGACATTATAAAAATGATTTTATGCATTCATTGTTTAAAAAAAAATTTTTGCAACATACGATTTATTGAAAATGTACTATAATGGAATAAAATATTCGTTATGATCTTATGATAATGTCGTGTGGTGTCATTGATAATTTTAAATAATTGCTAAATGATATCAAAGAGAAGAAGACTTAAGACAATATAAGACATGGTCATTGACATGGTGTAATTTGTAACCGCCATATTATTTTTTTTTGTTTCAGTTTTACAGCTGATTAATGTATACTGTGATCTATGGGTGGATAATTCTCTAATTTAATTAGCTGTGAAACCGAAAAAAACACACCTAAACCTATATGGCGCTACAGATATTACATCATGATCATACCATTGTCTTCTTTATACATACTATATGATATATGATATGAACTATGTTATGTTATATATGTATAATAATATAAATGAATGAAAATCAATGTAAAAGCGGGAAAGATTTGAATATTTCCATCACTTCATCCCGAAATACGTTATTGCACAATAGAGTGTTTCATGTTTAATCATTTTTAATAAATGTATTTATTCCTAATATTATTCTCACCAATCCAATCTACTATCACAAATTGGACTGTCATAAATTTTGTTTGGCGGAAATGTCAAATCATATTATAACAACTCAATAAAAATGAGAAAATATTCAAATCTCTGATACATATACTATAAAAATACTATGTACTTTCTCCTATTGGAGCTTAATTAATAAAATAACATATTTTATGCTATGCATAGAATATCCAATATCTTCTATCTTATTGATAAAAATCTGCATTATCTTTAATATATAAATCAAATATAGTACAGAAAACTAAAAAAAAAAAAAAAAAAAAAAAAAATATATATATATAAAAGCAAAACAAAAAATAAGCCAAAAACAAAAATTACATAAAATAAAAAATTTTTATTTATAATTTATGATTAAAATAATCTTAAAAAATTAACTTTGGATAAATAATAATATTCATAATTATTATTATTACTTTTTTTTGTAATTTTCTTTTTTAAAATTACATATATTATTATTATATAATGAGAAAAAAAATACAAATACAAATATATTTGGCTGAACTTCCGAATTGGTGCCACCAGATTTTGAAAACGAGACCTTCCGATAATGATACTTTGGAATGTACTTTTTAACGTGGTATATGTCTCTATTGGCGCAAATTCATCTTAAGGACGCAAACTACTCTTAATAATGTTTGGTCCAAAATGGCGTGTTTTACGAAAATCATTATTTCTCCAGATCAGAATCTTGGATCGTATTAGTTAATATACCATTTGAAAGAGAACTTCCTACTCTATTTGTTACAGTTTATTTCATTTTGATCGGATTAGCGGTTCTCCAAAGTATCAAAATATCATTATCGGAAGGTCTCGTTTCAAAATCTGGCGGCATCAATTCGGAAATTTCCCCAATCTATTTAACTGAATCATACATATAAATTTAAACATAAAATTAAAATAAAAATTAATTTATTTCTTTTATGATTATTATGAATCGACACATTCTATAGGAATGTTATCAGTTACACATATACATATGTACCTGCACATAATGTACTCGTATTTGTATATAATATGTGCTTCAATTTGTGTAATGCATTCTTTAGTGTTTGGTTTTTCATACTCTTTTTTTTTTTATTTATTTTACAATTATTTATATTTGTATTTGTATGATAAAATAATATTTATTTTTAAAATGTATGATTCATAAATTTTTGATTTTTATTTTATTTTTTCATTGTTTTTTTTTTTTCAGGAAAATTCAAATGAATTTCATTTCTTTCTCTTCTTAATTTTATATAATCTATATAATTTTTTATCGTTATTTATAGTAATTATTTGATTTATTTTATTAAGATAAATATATATCGTATAATTTAATCATAATATAGCACATATTAGTATATGTAATGTTTTAAATCAATTAATTTTGATTTTTGATTTGAATTACATAAATGTATGTATATTTTTTTCTCTCTCTCTCTAATATCTAATTAATTTAATTAATTTTGGTATTAATTTTCTTTATTTTTTTTTTTTTCATTTTTTCTTGTTTTTTTCTTTTTAGATTTCAATTTTAAAATATCATAGTATTAAACTCTTTGAAGAGAATAAATTTGTATCAAAAATGAAAAAAAAAATAAAAGGTTTTCTTTTGTTTGTCATTGTCAATTATTTTTTAAAATTAAAATTTTTTTTTTTTTGGATTTATATGACAACAAGGATAATAATATCTAAGCATGTGGTGATCATTCATAAATTTAATTATGTATTCACGTCTATATGTATATGTACTTACATGTGTACATATAATGAATGGATCTAATCATGATGATAAAATATTTTTGAAGCCTTCATTCACATTTTTTTGTTTTTAAATTAACATGTTTTCATTCTTCCATATTTTCTTAAAATTTTATTGTTTTTTTTTAGTTTTTTTCAGTTTTACCACCCTTAATTTTCTTTAATTTTTTTTTTTTTTTTAGTTCAATAAATATTGAATTTGATGTAATTTTTGGTTGTTGTCTTATACATTTTTTTTTTTATATTCTTCGACGTTTATTATTTTGTGTTGGTGGTGGTGTTGTCGATGGACTACTATTATTTGTTGTATCAAGGCACATTGAACCTCTTGTACGTTTTTGTGTATTACGTTTATTTGTTGTTGCTGTTGGGGTTGTTGTCGTTCCACCAGTCGATTGTTGAATTTCAGTTGATATCAATTTAACAACAATTTTCTTATTATCAATATTATCTTTTTGTTGTATTGTCTGTTTACCAATTAATGGTGATGATTTATCTAAAAAATAAAAAAAAAATAAAAATTTTTTTAAATTTTTTTAAAATTACAAAAAAATGAATTGAAATAAAGAGGAAATACAATTGTACAATTTTTAATACCAAAAATTTTACTAAATTTTGTTTACCTTTATTATTATCAGCAGTATTAGTAACTTTATGATCTTTTTTATTATTTGTATTTGTATTATTTTGTTCATCTGTTGAATTATTAATTTGTTCAGATTTTTTACGTTGTATTAATGTTGTAAATTCTGGTGTATCTGGTAAATAAAAATCTTTTTGTTCATTTGGAAATGGTATCGGTTCCATTTCATCTAATACATCTAAATTATACATGGTACGTAAATGTGCCCATATATATTCAGCCGGTATATCACGATTTAATGATTTTGATAAACGTTCAGCAATACATGCCATATAAAAATGTTTATTAACACCGACTGGTTTTAAACCTTCTAATGCAAAAAATAATTGTATCTCCTCTTCAGCTGACCATTCCATCATATCTTCTTGCTGTTGCTGTTGTATTTGATTTTGATGTTGTTGCTGTTGTCTTTCTTTTGATGACATTGTCATAATGAATATTATTTATTTATTGTTTAAAAATAATAATAAATTAAATATGAATTTAATATGTGTGCCTGCCTATGCCTGTGTAGATTTAAACATCATACGAAAATATTTTACAATTCATCAAAATAAAACATTCAATTTTATCAAATAAATCACCAAAATAGATAGCAATATAGCATTAGGTATTAGGAGGATATTATTTTCTTGTGTTGAACTGGAAGATTTATTTTATTTTAGTTTTTAAAATTTAAGATTTATTTGAGTATTTTTTATCATTTTATTTTTATATTTAAAAATTTTTCATTTTTAAAACACAATTTTTGTGTTTATGATTTTTATTAGTTCTTAATTTTTATTAATTTTTTTTATTTTTAATAAAATTTATGTATTCTGTTCTGGCATGCACATATAAGTATTTAAACAACATCAAAAAATGCAAATTTATGATGATGATATATGGGATTGGGAGAAGAAAAAATTGCATAAAACATCTTATTCACCTTCACCACCATAAAAATTTAATGCTTGCCTTGCATTGTTGCATTTGCTTTTTTTTTAATACATAATGTACGTACAAGTACAATGTTCTTCAATTCAATTTCACTTAACTTCACTTACTATTTTTATTTACTTTTTTTTTTTTTTACTTTTCATGCACGATCATTTTCTTGTTTAAGTTTTATCACAATTTCATAATAAAAATAAAATAAATAATATGAAATTATTGTTTATATATTTGTTGCAAATTGCAATTGTAATTATTTTTTATTAATTATACAATTGTAATGTACATAAATTCCAACACAACAAAAGTAATTAATTTAATAAATTTATTTTGTTGTCAATTTTTTTTTCTCCCGATAAGGTTTAATATGTAATTGGTAATAATAATCTAATTATACTTATACCATATGCATATGTGAATGCGAATGTGCATTTCATTTATCTATATAGTGAACAGTGAACTGAACAGGAACACCCGTGCGTGAACACCAACACTATTAAATGCATATAAAATAAAGTGAAGAGCAAGAAAGAGAGGTTATGTTAGTTTAGTTTTTAGTATGTACTTGTCATTGTCACTTGATATGTACCACTACCAACTACAGACTACCACTACAGATGTAAACTACAGATAGCAGTAGCAGAGTAGAATAAAATTATGGGAAATATGTATAAAATGCACACGTACCTACACACACTGTAGGTATTATAACATTTTTTAAAAAATCAAATTAAAGATTAAACTTTTAAAATTATAATTCAAGAAAAATATGCTACTAAACATTTTTAGAAATTATTATTTCAATTCAATTTTATGTAAAATAATTTAATAAATTTTTATTTTAAATGAAAAAAAATAAATTGAGGTTAATGTAAACAAAAATTTTTTATGATTAATCTCAAAAGCATTCACAATTCATATATGCAACCAATGCAACGCAAAAAAAATGCATAACGACGAAGCGAGCGAATTCAAATAAACCATAATTTATTTTGACATTCCAACAAATGTCAATACAGTGTAGTGTAGGCCAACAATAAGATGGAACACAATCTTTAACCTCTGATAGACGGTAATAATGATAATGTTAAATGTTTAACGATCATTGTTCCATCATGTTTGAATCTTCATTTGTGTAAAATTTTCAGAGTGAAAAAGAATTCATCCAGCTCCAGCAGATTAGTCACTCCTTGTCAATGTTCAAACTTTTAAATTTTCATCGGAATGATGTCAATTAACATACATATAAACTTAATTATCTCAATAATAGCCCTGTCGACAAATTAAATGAATAATCGTTAAAGCGTTGCCGTCTGTCAGGGATATAAAACACAACCTCACACTATAAATATACAAATACACTAAACACTACTGAAATATAAATTCTGATCAAAATCAATAGAAATATAGTTATGGTGCAAGTATAGTATATTCGAAAATTATTTTCAAATAGACTTAATTAAGTAAGAAAATTTTAATTTAAATCAAGAATTAATTAAAAACGGGTAAGTGATGAATCTAGAATTTTATGAAATGAAAACAATTTCTTGTAAATTAGATTTAGAATAAAATAATTCAAATTTATAGATTTCTATTTCTACTGTACGGTTTTGTTCAAAATAAAACACGTGCATCAATCTGAAAATATAAATCAGATGTTCAAAATGAAAATTAAATTGAAAGATTTTTCTAATTGTGATATTACTTTAGATATATATTTGTGAATTGCAGAAAAATCAAAATAATGGAACAACATCAACAGAATCATATACTTGAATTTTCACCAGATTATAAATTATTTGCATTAATCAATGAGCATGGTATATTAAAAATTTGGGATACAGAAACGAATGAATTAAAACAGGAGTATACACCAAATTTACATTTATCATGTCCATGCACATGTTTAACATGGATAACAATCAAACAAAAAAAGGTACTATAACGAATTTCATTAATTAATTTTTTTTTTAATTTGATAAAAAAAAAAACAAATAAAATCATAATAATATTTTCAGTCAAAAAAGGATCGTAAATCAATTGAAAATGAACAATTGAAAACATTCTATCTGGCATTGGGTACAAGTAAAGGTGGTGTTTCTTTGTATTCATATGCAGCAGGAAAGGTAAATCAAAAAAAATTATTTGAGTTTTAATTTGATTTAATTGAAAATGATTAAATTTATTGCATTTAAAATTTTGTAGATTGAAAGAAATTTTCAAGATGATGGTCATTCTGGTCGTATAAATGCAATTAAATCAGATAATTCAAATTATTTATATACAATCGGTGATGATAATCAATGTATACAATGGAGTTTAATTAATGAAAAAAAATCTTTATCATTTAAATTGAATACAATTGTAAATAGTTTAGAGAAACCATACAGTTTAGCATATTTGAATGAATCAAAAAATTTATTAATTGGTTTACGGCAAATGCTATTATATTCATTGAATTCAAATGAAATTATACAAACATATAATGGACATACATCTGATATTATATTGATAACGACATTTAATCATAATTCAATTGAATATGCAATAACAGCATCAAAAATGGAAAGAATTTTATGTTTATGGAAATTGATTGAGGGTAAAAAATCAAAATATAAAAATTGTTTATGTACATTCATAATGGAAGATATTGCATATTCTATTGATTGTAAAATTGAAAGAAATAATGGTAATAATGATGATGATGATGATGATAACGATAACAGCAGTGGAATATTGAAAATAATTGCAGTAACAAGAAGTGGTAGAATTCACGTATATGTGATATCAATGGATAGGTAAAAGAATATTTATTAGACTTAGAATTTGACTAAAATTTCTAATTATAATTTTTTATTTTTGTAGTATAAAATCAGAAAAACCAGTGAAACCGAAATTAACAATTGAAATAATTTCATCAGATAATACCAGTTATGTTGAGCCGATATCAGCTATAACAGCAAAATTTAATTTTGATGATAAAGATAAAGAAATATTGATCGGATATGGAGATAAACATTTTCTATTATTTGAACAAATTGTAAATACTATTTAAAAATTCTTTAACAAATTCAAATTAATTTTATTATTTATTTGTTTTTTTTTTTTAAAAAAATTTTCCAGACTTTAAATTTCACAGAAAAAGTTCAAACTTTGATACGTAACGATCCAAAAAAATTATATTTGAAAAATACAAAATCAACATCTGGAAAAGGACAAGAGAATTTATTGAAAACTATAACACCATTTGTTGATCAGAATGATGTTGAATATAAAACATCCGGATTAACATCAAAAAAGAAAATGAAAACTATACAAATACCAATGGAAACACGTCTAGAGAATTTACATTTAAGCAATGGTGAAATACCGCAAGCACAAAGTAAAGTTCAATTATTAATGCAAGCACTACACAGCAAGGATAAAAAGTAAGTTATTTCAATTTTAATTAAATTTTTAGGTTCAGGTAAAAGATATGCAGTTTGTAAAAAGATTTTTCTTTCAATTTTTTTTTTAGCCTTCTTGGTAATGTTTTATTAACAAAAGACGAAAATGTTGTTCAACTAACTCTAAAAAAATTACCAGTACAATATATTGAAGGTCTAGTGAATGAATTAACACTTTTAATGGAAAAGAAGCGATCAAAGTGAGTTAAGAATTGGAAAATCAAAAGAAAATTCAACTGATTGCACTTTATTGATTGCGATTTTTATTTTTAGTGTTCAAACAGCTTCAGTTTGGTTAAAAGTTTTAATAAAAACACATACAAGCCAATTAATGGCATTGGGTTCAAGTGATTTACTAATGAAATTTGGTCCATGCTTAGGGATTATCGAGCAAAGGAAAAATTCATTGAACGAATTATCGAAGTATGTTTTAAACTATACGAAAATTATTCGAAACAATTTTAAATTTTTTTGGGTTTTTTTTTTAATTTAATTGTAGGCTGAGTGGTCGATTGCAATTATTAATAAATCAAATTAAAAGAAATACAGAGGAAGAAGAGAATATGTATAGTGAAAATGTTCTAGTGTATGAAGATAAAGGTAATTAAAAGTGCAGATATCTTATGAATTAAGAAAATGAAATGATAAATGTTAAAATGTTTTTTTTTTTTATTACTAATTAGATTCAGATATTGAACCAGAAGATATTGAGGATAGATATTTATCAGGTGATGATGAATGGGAAGAAAATGAATCCGAAGATGACGATAATGATGACGATGACGAAGCTGATGATAGTAGTAGTATGTCAAAAGAAGATGAAAACGTCGACAAAATGGAATTAGATTAGTTTTAATTACGAATTTTATTTTAATAACTTAAGAGAACATAATTTTTCAAAGAAAATAATATAATATAAGTGAGACATTTTTGTTGACTTACTTGATATCTTCCAATGTATTCTTATAAATACTTTGAATTCTATACCTTTTTTGAATTATTTAATATGAATATTTTCCAATAATATGAAATTCAACTATTTCCTTATCAAATATCATTTATTAGTGAAAAAGCTAGGCGTGCATGTTTTAAAACGTACAAAACATATCCTCTTTAAACCAAAACAAATTGTTTTCACGCTATCTTTTAGTAAAGAGCTAAACTGATTAGCAAATTCACTTTTCGAATCCATATTTTACCAAATTTATAATTTATTTATTTTGTCTCTAATATAAAATTAAATCGATTTTTTTTTTAATTTCAATCTTATTATTCATTTTAAAACTATCATTTATATGTAATATGTAATTGAAATAATTAAAAATATATTCATGAGCACAATTCATTATGATTCCCGCCAAAAATATAAAAATTTTTTAATTTACTTATACCCCATCTGAATGTTAGATTGCTAAATTAGAATACAATCCAAAAATGAATTCTATCCAATACCAATAAATTAAAATATATTTATCTAACATTTACGCCATCTATAACCATATATATTTGAACTTTACATCACATACCTCATTTTAGTCACAGATGCAGCAACGAGCAAAGCAGTATTTTTTTACTATCGAAATCAAACGGAACGGAATAAAATAATAATTATTCGTTTCGTGTATTGTGTAGTGTAGCCGCAAACTACAGTTATTTATCACAGTTTTCCATCCATACCATTCATCATCATATTTGAATAATAGATTTTCTGTGTATTTCTGTATATTCATACATACACGATATTATGTAGATTAGATATATATTATCTACTATGTATGTATAGTATACATAATAATTCGTGATTTCGTCGGAATTAACGCGAGTCGCAGTCGAGTGATACATACAAACTGACAAACAGTACAAAATATATAAACCAAACATCATAAAATATAATATATAGAATTGTATATATATGTGTGTTTATTTTGAATTTTCATATACATAATATATGCATATAATCAAGTAAATATGTAAGTATATTTATATAGCTATAAAATAATCTATAATTATTTTGTGTTGAAAAGACGAATTTAATTTGATACATGAATTGGACGCCTCAAAAGATGGCGACATAATTTGTATAAAATTTGAATCGTACGTACTCGTATTTATTTTGAATTTTTTATTGGATTGTAAATTTTGTAATTTTGTGTTATTTTTTACCACGCTAGCATAAAAAAAGTTATTACATACAATATAACACATACATACCTATATTTACTTGTAACAAATACAATAATAGAGAGATTTCTGAAATGAAATTCTTAGAAATATTTTGTACACATATAAAAAGAAAAATAATTATAATCCATGCTTCATGGTATTTTATATTTTATTATTATTCTTCTTCTTTGTAATTTGTAAATATACATTTAACTACACATGTGTGCATAGCCTGCATAGCCATCTAGCAGCAGCAGTAAAAATACGATAAACGACGATCCATCCAGCTTGAGAAGAGTGTCTGCCATTTATTTTAGCGAAATATATATACATATATATAGTAAGTATTTAGTATATGCATAATATACACATAACCAAACATATGTATATATATTTTATATGCATATATAATATATAAATTTGTAAGCAATAAAAGCGTATTGTATTTTGTATTTTAATAAAAAGGAATAAAAAATGTAAAAAATACTGTACTCGTTCGTTATGTACTATTGTTTGCTTGTAGCCTGTAGCTGTAGCCCTGTAGTCCTGTAGCTGAGTAATGAGTATTAGTGTGTATGTATATATATAGTGATAGGTGATAGCTGATAATAGGGCTAGAAAATTGTCAGCCATCTATTGTGTTTTGTTGTATGTTGCGTATTTATTTTGTATTAAGAATTGAATATTGAAATCGAAATGAAATTACGATATGGTGAATGGTGATGGTGTATCGTATATAATATTCAAAACTTCACATTTCTTCTTTTTCTTAAATAATTTTTAAAAAAAATAATGTGTAATGTGAAATGAAATATTTTTTTTTTCTTCTTTTCTAAGAAATTGTGGTGATAATTTATAATGAAGGAAAGAAAATTTGACATTTTAAATTTTCATATTTTTATTTCATTTCATTTTTGTTAAATTTATTTCTTTTAATTTCGGTAATCGCCAGCGGCACGGTACTAGTTACTGGTACATAATTTTGAAAGATGCAAAAAAGCAAATTATGAAAATCAAAATAAATAACACAGGAAGAAAATTAAAAATTATTACATACATGTACATAGTGTAATATTTTTATAAAAAAAAAAAAAAAAATTCTTATGAATTATCATGTTGCAAAATGTGTAAAAAGTGATGATTATATCTATTATAGAGAAAACTAATTTAACAATATTAAATGAAATTTACTTTGACCGGAAAACATTTTTAAATGTAAAATTGTACAGTGAAAATTTTTTTTAAAAAGATAAATTAAGGAATAAAAAAAAAATTTATAAGAAGAAGTAGTAGAAGAAGACAAGAACTAGAGACGAAAATTAATTTAATGACGAAACAACGAAATTGTTTGAAAACAATAATTATTAATGAAAAAAAAAAAAAAAACAGTGAAAAATAAAATTATTTTGTGTATCTTTGAAAAAGGAAATTTTTTTTTAAATAATTACATACTATGTACATACATTATAAATATAAAAATAAAAGTATAACAAGCAGAAAATATTAAAGGAAAATATACATAGTAGTACATTTTCATGTTGTTATTATTTTGTTTAGCTTATAATTTTTTTTAACAATTTGTGGTTGTAGCGTAGTATTCGTAATAAAAAAAAATGTGAGTAAAATTGGTAAAATTTATTTGAAAGATGATAAATGACAGAAATTTCACTTAATCTTAATCTTATCTCTACTACTAAACTACACTACTGTACTGTTGTGCATAAAAGTATAGCAAAGCAAGTAGCATGCATCAGAAAAAGGCGCTTCATTTCAATCAAAAATTCAAAATTCCATAATACTCTACAACTTACTAAACCTAAAAAATATTGATGTTGATAATTAATTGAATTTAGGTATAAAGACGATAATAATTATCAAATTATAAAAAAAAAGAACGAAAACGAACGGCAACGAAGTGTCAAGTCAATTCGCAAAGAAATGGAAATATGTAGTTAATAAATTTTCTAAATTTCAACATCTGCTCTGATTTATGATATAATATCAATAATATATATTATGCTGATGCTGTGCCAATGCCATGTATTGTTTACTTTATTAGAAAAAAGAAGAAAAAAATCGAATTTATGACAATAAGTGGGAGTGAATGGAGATTTTCTTATTCAAAAATAAGACGTTGGATACTGCTATTGGAGCTTGAGTTCACTTAGCTTCTTATCCTTTTGGTCTTGTTCAACATCCATCATACTAGTCCAGTACCTGTTACTACCTAGCTAATGTTTTTTCATTCATTTTAGCAGCACATAATAATGTAGGCAGGGCAGATGCTAAATTGCTAATTTATGCTTGCTTGCTTATGGGCTGTTAATTTTCACGTGATCTTCAGTGATCGTACAACGTACAAGCAAAGGATTTTCATTTCTTTAAAAAAAAAAATAAACAGCTGACACATAAGCGTCACTTGCCTTAAGAAGGCAAAAGAAAAACATCAAGAAGAAGAAGAAAATGATATACATATACTGTCCCGGCTTACAAATGAATATACCTATAGAGAGCCCTTCTTTGCCTAAAGTGTAAACGGATAATATGGCAATTTGGGCAATGGAATATTATTTTTGCCTACTTTTTGTGCCTTTCTTATTTCTTCATACTGTGTTATTTTCAATTAATATAGATATTGCTTTAAGGTTTAATTTAAGACATTTTCCGCATAAATTCGAAAAATGATAATTTTATCCTCTTATTTGTTTTTTCTTTTATATTTTTCTTCAATAATTTCAGTTTGTCATATAGAGCCCTAAACAAAAACTAAAAAAAAAAAAAAATGGGTGATATTGTATATCCACAAGGTTGTAAACCATTAACAGAAGATCTTGGTAATGATGAGCTTATACGACGACTTAAGGTAAAAATAAAACACAATAATTATCACAAATGTATAAATTTATATTTTTTTATAATATATTTATATATAGATAAATTTATATCTTTTTAAAAACTGAATTTAATTTTCCTTTATACTACATATACATATGTATATCATTTTACATTTTCCTTTTTTTTACATTTTATATAAGACTTTAACACATACATTACAAGGTATGACACAAGATGATGGTATATATTCACAGTATATACCATTAGCATTACATTTGGCCGATGATTATTTTTTAACGCATCCAGCAAAAGATGTTCAATTATTGGTTGCATGCTGTATTGCTGATGTATTAAGAATATATGCACCAGAAGCACCATATAAAGATCAAGAACAAATAAAAGGAATATTTATGTTTTTAATAAAACAATTGAATGGTTTAAAAGATCCAAAAGGACCAGCATTTAAACGTTATTTTTATTTATTAGAAAATTTAGCATATGTTAAATCATTTAATATGTGTTTCGAAATTGAAGATTCTCAGGAAATATTTTGTGAATTATTTTCATTATTTTTTAAAATTGTCAAGTAAGTAAATTGTGTATAAAAAATTGTAATGTTATTCAAAATTTTTTTGTTTTTTTTTTTTTTTTTTTTTAAATGAATTTTTGTTCATTTTTTACAGTGATGAACATAGTGCAAAAGTTAAAAATTTCATGTTAGATGTATTATGTCCATTAATAACTGAAGCAGATAATGTAACAACTGAATTATTAGATATAATATTAATAAATATTGTTGAACCAAATAAAACTCAAAAGAAAAACGCTTATCAATTGGCTAGAGATTTAATAGTAAAAACAAGTGATACATTGGAACATTATGTTAAAGGGGTAAATATATATTATTTTAATTATTTTATTTTTTAATTTATATTTTTAAATTTCTATCAATTACCATATAAATGTATGTATAGTTCTTTAATCAAGTACTCATTATGGATCCATCAAATAATGCATATTCAATTTCAAGTAAAGTATATGATCTCATCTATGAATTGAATGTAATAAGTCCACAAATACTTTGTTCTGTATTACCGCAATTAGAATGTAAATTGAAATCATCAAGTGAAATCGAAAGGCTAAGTAAGAATATTACATTTTCATTTCACTTTAAAAAATATATATTATATATATAATCATTTTATTTCATTTTTCTTTAATGTAGAAGCTGTATCACTTCTTGCCAGAATGTTTTCTGAAAAGGATTCAACATTATCAAAGATATATCATCAATTATGGAGGCAATTTTTAGGACGTTTCTATGATATTGCTGTATCGATACGAATTAAATGTGTTCAAAGTACAATGCATTTTTTATTAAATCATCCACATTTACGTAAAGATATTATTGAAGCATTAAAAATACGACAACATGATTCTGATGAAACTGTACGTTATGAAGTTGTTATGGCAATTGTTGAAACGGCAAAACGTGATTTTCAAATTGTATCAGAATCTGAAGATTTATTAGAATTTGTTAAAGAACGTACATTAGATAAAAAATATAAAATACGTAAAGAAGCAATGCATGGATTAGCATTAATTTATAAAAAATATTTAAATGATTCAAATGTACCAGAGGCAACTAAAAAAGCAGTTAATTGGATTAAAGATAAAATATTACATGGATATTATATGACTGGTATCGAAGATAAATTATTAGTTGAACGTTTATTAATAACATGTTTGGTACCATATCAATTACCGGCTGATGAACGTATGAAAAAATTATATCAGCTATTGGGTACAATCGATGAGAATGCAATGAAAGCATTTATTGAATTACAAAAGAATCAATTAAAAGTACGTAGATATGTATCGGATTGGGTTAAAATGCATAGTGTACGTGATATATCGACAAAATTACAAAAAGAAGTAAATAGTAAAAGTGTATTAATATCAAAACAATTACCAGAACCGATTAAAGCATTAGAATTTTTAAATAAATTCAGTGCACACATGAGAAAGGATCCAACATTGTTACGTGGTATGGAAACAATATTGAAACGTGATGTATCATGTAAGGAATGCGCTGATACAATGTCAAGTGTACTTAAAAAACTTGGACAACCGATTATGACAAATTTATATTATAATACAGTCAAAATGTTATTGGAACGAATCGCATCGGTTATGGTCGATAAGGATTCAATTGAAATACTTGTAGGGTAAGTGAAAAATATTAACAAAAATCTCTGAATCTATATTAGTAGTGGCTAACTTGGCAATGATGATTTTAAAGTAAAATTTAAATATTTTTTTATATAAATTTGTATTTTTTTTTTTTTTTTTTTTCACAAATAGATTAATTGAAGATTGCATGAGAGGTGGTCCTGTTATCGAAGAAATTGGATTACCAGAGGATACAGCCGGTGAAAGAGGTCTAAATCTTTTATGTGTATTAGCATATGTATTTTCGGCACATTTTCAACATGAATCAATTTTACGTCATATGATCGCCTTATTAAGTTTTGATGATGAAAATGTTGCCCCATACATATTGAAAGCATTCACACATTTGGGACGTTATAAACGTTTATCTGAAACAAATCCAGAAATTTTAGTTGATTTAATACCATTATGTAAAGATTTTGCAATGATTGGTACACCAAAACAAGCAAAACATGCGATACGTTGTATTTATGTGAATACACAAAAAACCGATGATGATGGAGGATCATGCTGTGAAGTATTTCATGAAATTGTTGAATCATTTAAACATTTATTAACACCAGAAAAAAATAATTATCGTACAGCAATCGTATCTTTAGGTCATATCGCATATAATTTACCGCAAAAATTTTTACAACAAATAAAATCTTTAATTGCTAAAAAAATCGTTAAAGAATTATTAATAAAAGATGTTCCTGAAAATCGTACAGATCTACCAGAAGGTAATTGGTGTAAAGAAAATGAATTACCCGAAGAGACAAGATGCAAAGTTGAAGCATTAAAAACAATGGCAAGATGGTTATTGGGCTTGAAAAATGATGTGCTATCGGCACAAAAAACATTTCGTATGTTAAATGCATTCATTGTACAAAATGGTGATTTATTGGAACAGAAACGTTTATCATCGGCTGAAATGTCATGGTTAAGATTGGCAGCCGGTAAAGCAATGTTAAAAATATGCGAACAAAAAGGTGTCGGAGATCAATTTACAGCTGAACAATTTTATAATTTATCAACGTTAATGGTAAAAAAAAAAAAAATTTTTTTTTTTTTCAAAAATCTAAAAGGATATTTCATTTATATTTTTGTATATATATATATATATATATGCATATATTTAGATTGATCCAGTACCAGAAGTTCGAGAGATATTTGCTAAAAAATTGCATAAGGGATTAAATAAAGGTATACCGCAAAAATGTTTACCATTAGATTTTATGGGTTATTATGTGCTTGGCGGCAGAGAGACTGATCACAGGTAAAGTTTATAAAATTCTCTTCTATTTTGTAATTTTAATTCTCTAAATTTTCATTTAGATTGCATTCATTATTGAAATCGTATATTGAGACTGATGTTGCTAGAAGACGTGAATATGTAAAATCGTATGCAACAGGTAAATTTCTCATTAATTCACAAAAAATATATTTTTATGTATTTTTGTATATATTTTTTTTTTTGTTATTTTTACATTATATTTCTTTTATTTTACTTTGATTTTGATTTTGATTTCTTTTGATTAATGATTTTTCTGAAACAAAAACGAAAATATCCATTTCTTTTAGCTAATTTACTTGTAGTTGAAAGAGCAATGAGTCAATTACCTCATATATTACCGGATTATATGCTGGTATTTGCTGTTCCTGTATTAACGCATGATCCAAATTTTACAAATTATGAAGATCGTTCACAATTAAAACAAATCGAAAAATGTTTATGGCTAATATTGGAACCATTAATGTCAAATAAAGAATTTTTCTGTTTAGGATTTTATAGAAATATTGTTGAACGTATGAAAAATCATAAGGATGCATTAATGCCAGACGATGAATCAACAAATTTTGTAAGTAATTTGTTATAATTTCGAATACAAAAAATCATTGAAAATGATCTAATAAAAATTTTTTTAATGATTTGTGCACATTTTTTTTTTTTTTTTGTTTTTCTTTGAATATTTTTGTTAAATTTAGAAAATGTGGGCTATTTGTGATATGTCACTACGTGTTATATTTTCAAAAATTACCGTTATCGATACCAGAGATATTGTATTAGAAGCTAGAATTCCATCAATGTATTTTAAACAGCAGCCAGATGATTTTCATAATAAAAAAATTTACATACCAATGGAATGTCAAATTAATTTCAATAATAAAAAAAGTGTTGTGACTATAAGTGGAGGTGGTGGTGGCGGCGGTGTCGGCTTGGGTGGTGGTACAACAGTATCATCAATTGATACAACAGCTGGTGGACAACAGAAAAAACGAAAAAATACAAGACAAAATAATACAAAAGAACAGACATCATCAGATACACAGGTAAGTGGTTAAGTTCTAAAGTCGAAATACTTATATATTAGTGTTTGCCAAGTTATAGAAAGGTGGAAAATATATATATGTATATTTTTTTTCCAATTAATTTTAGACATCATTAAAAATGGACACAATAAATGATAATAATGATAGTAATAATGATGAAGATAATGAAAATAATCATCGACATCATTATACTCGTCGTCGTCATCATCATCCACAGCCAACAACTGCTGACAAACGTAGACGACGTATTAATCGTGGTGATCAGGATGAAAATGATGAAGATGACAATGATGAAATTAAAAATGATATGAAACAAGATGTTAGTGATGACGATGATGATGATGATGATGATGATGGTGATAGTGATAATGATAGTATTGAAGAACCGCCAACAAAACGAACACGAAGTCCATATTCAGATGATTGAAAAAATACAAAAAAAAAAAAATGAATAATAAAAATAGTAAATAGGACAAAAAGGATAATAATAAATCATTTAAAATAATATTTTTTTTTTTTTTTTTTTTTTTTTTTTGAAAAAAGACAACCAATCCATAGAATTTAGATACACACATTAATGATGACGATGATTATTAAATAATTTTACAGTAGTAGCAGAAGAAGATGAAGAAAAAGAAAATTATACGAAAACAGAAAAATTTAAAAGAAAATATCATTTATTTTTCTGTATTATTTGTTTTTTTTTTTTTCATTTATTTTTTAAGAGATGATAATGTCAAAGAAATTATACCTCTTCTGTGAAACTACAATCAATGCCAGTAAAATTGACTTATTATAACTTTTTGGAAGTGTCGTTCATTGTAGAGTTTTATATGTACATTCAATTTTAAGCTTTTATACACTCTGTTTTTACATTATTTTAAAGTCATAAATGCTTTGTCCCATGGGCCATGAACAAGAACATAAAAATGAATCAAGATAATGTAAATGCACGATAAACAAGCACTATACATACAGTTAAACCGACTGTGACTGAGTTGATCACCATCTTTAATAACTGATGACGTAGATATTATCGTCAATGTAAACAAAACATTTTATATAAAACTGTGAAAATTTAAATGAAGAAAATTAAATATTGTGTAGATAATTAAATAAATAAATAAATAATAAAAATGATTATAAGAATAAAAACAATAATAATAATAATTGTGAATAGAAATGAGTAATAATTGGTCAAGTGTGCTGTAGAAAATTGTAAAAATTATGAAGGGAATAAATATTGTGTACGACACTCATAAAATATTTCCGCTTTTCCTTCAAATACAACATTATGTGCAGAATGGATTCGTATCTGTGGAAATAAACACAATTTAACTTGAAAATGGCCAAAATATGCTCTGATCACTTTATGACCGATGATTATTGGCTACAAGATAAGTTTGTTGAATACACCTTCTAGGAAGCTAGAAAGCAATGGGTTCAAGATTAATACTTACTCAAAATTTAAGTGTCTGCTTATACATTACTATGGCCAGAGAAATTCGATAGAAAATAAAAGACCAGAAATCAGGAAAAATTTTCATTAATATTTTAAAACTCATATAAAATTATAATATTTCTATTTCGACAATAAATTGTACGTCACAGTTGCATGTCAAAATTTATTTACTTTACCTACATTGAACATTTTGTCTGTTTTGGATTTTGATTGTCAGTCAAAATCAATTCAAGCTCATCAAATCACTTCACTTTATTGCTGAAATGAACTGAAACTGAACTGAAACTTAAATCAATACAATTTTTATCCAGTGCCAGGCCAGAGCCAGTAGAGACTAGAGAGAGAGCACAAAAATTAAAGTTAAAAGAGTTAAAGTTGACGATAATGTAATGACGACGATGACGATTGACGATTAAATACTGAATAAATGAATTGATTGTGTATATGTATCGACAGAAGAGGTATATTGTTGTGTATTTAAATAAGAAGATTATAATAATACGATTATACCTAAATTCATTATTTTTATATTTTTTAATTCTACTTTTATGAATAATTTTGTTTTTAGTTTATAGATAGTCTTAAGATACATACTATTTGTTTTTTGATTGATTGAATAAGAATTTTTAAATCTACGTGAATTTAATTTTATTTTATTTTTTCCTTTCATTTTAAATTAGAAATACAATTAAAAAAAATACATAATAAAAAGGTACAATAATGTTAAAAATAATGAGGAAAAGAAGACGAAAAGTTACAAAAAAAAAAAGTATTTTTATCATTTTTTCTACCTTCCTTTTTTTAAAAAACAAAATTTTTTTTAGTTTATTTTTTACTTATTTTGTTTCATTTTTAGTTTGTTTCTAATTCTTTTTTCTTTCCGTTTTTAGTTTTATTTATTTATTTATTTTTTTTTTTAAATTTTGAATTAATATTTTTTAATTTTTTCAATTATGTATTACTTTACGAATGTGTAATGTACATGAATAAAATTTATGTAATTAATTAGTAAAATATATTATATAATAAGGTATATACATTAAAATAAAAAAATAAATGATAAAATAAAATATAAATTAAGAAAAATTAAAATTAAAAAAGAAAAGATAAAAAAAAAACAACAACAGAAATTATAATTTTGTTAATACAAAAAAAAAAAAAAAAAAATTAAGAAAATTATTACACATAGAAATAAAAAAATACAACAACAAAAACAAAACAAAAACAACATTAATATTAAATAAAATTTTTTGATAGTATATAAAGTAAAAAATTAATAAATAAAAATAAAAAAAAAATTATGAGAAAAAAAAAATGTTTTCTCATTTGAATATAAATTATTTGTTATAATAATTTATTATTTAGAAAAATAAATTAAATGCTAAGATTTTTTTTTTTGTAAAATTAATTTTTTTAATTCAAAAAAAAATAAACAGACAAAAATAATATAGTAAAAAAGATTTAAAGAAAAATTTACATATATTTTTATTTTGAAATTAAAAATGCTGATGTGAGTTTAAATTGATTAAATGGTTTATTTTGTTTTATTTTATTTTATTTTACTTTTCATTTTCTATTTTATTTTAATTTTTTTTTTTTTTTTTCAAATATAAAAAGAATCCTGTATAAAAATAATAAATAAATAATAATATAAGAATTTATGTTTTAAAAATAATGAAATTTAAAAAATTAATAGTAAAAAAATGAAAAATCTTGAAGAGAAAATCATGAAGAGAGAAAGAGATAAACAATTTAAAATGATGATAATATAAAAATTAAAAATAAAAATGATGATGAATGTGTGAAATCAAATCAAATTAAATATTTATTTTATTTTAATTATTATTATTATCTAGAATCTAGGATCTAAGATTACCTGAAAATGCATCCATAAGTTAAATTGGTTCGATCGGTATTTTGTTTTGTCATAATTTTAAAATGATCGTCGTCTGTATTTCAAGCACAGCTCAAATTTAACCAAAATCATTTTCACCACAGTTCACAATCTTATCTGTCTTACTACTTTTCACTGATTACGGAAATTGAAACTGAAATTTACTATGTTTATGTGATGTTAGTTTTGTAAAGTTTTGCTACTGCTACAAAGACTGTGGGCCTTTTTGGAAATGAAATCAGATGTAACGATCATTATTATCATTGCACACAACTATCGATCGTTAAATAGTAGAATTGCATGCAGGTATTACAGAAGATCACATGTTACGATATGGACATTTTTTTTGTATTTCAGCGATCATCTACTGAGCCATCGAGTCACAAATATTTGTCTTGTAAATTTTTGTAAATTGTACAAAATATTGATTGATAGACAGATAGATTAAGGCATTTTGGTGTTTTGTAAATTATTTTTGAATTAAAGTTTGATGAAATCTTACATTTTACCACTAATATTAGTAAATAAATGAAGAAAATTGTGTGGCATTGTGGACATTGTTGCTGTTTTTAAAGTTGTAAACCTTGTGACAAGTTTGAAATTTTATAATGTTCATTTAAATCAGTTTACAAACATCAAATGTTTGTTTATTTAAGCTTGTAATCAACTTCAGTCAAGATTTGCAAGATTCATTCATGTAGTATTTTCTATAGCCTGAAACACATTAACATGCAGTGCATTGCAGTGCAGTGCAATGCTGTTATTTTATCATCATTGAATTTTTCTGATGAAATGATTTTGTTGAACGAATGAATACTTATCAATTGATGCAGTGTGCAGTGAATTTAGAAATTAGACAAAGTTGAATTTGACAGCACTGCACTGCATGTTAATGTGTTTCAGGCTTATTTTACGGGAAAAGCCATTTGACTTGGCTTCCAGGTTGACAAAGTAAAACTTTTAAGTTTGGAAACAGTCATCGACAAAAATTAAGGTAAAATCATCGTAGTTTAGTTAATAAAAACAATCTCATTTATTTCGATTTGAAAATCAAAAGTACTTTATTTTTATTCATTTTTTTTTTTGTTCAAATTTTTCGTTACTTTCAATCTAATTTTTCTGTTTTTTTTTATCAATTTTTTTTTTAATTTCATTTATGTTTTGTTCCATTGAAATTTATTCTTCAATTACAATTTATTCTTTTTAGGAAATACTTATTTTCTTTTAACATTTTTTTCATTTAATTTAGCCTGACTTTAATTTAATTTCAACTTTATTATTTTTTTTAACACTTTTTGTTCGATATTAATAATTAATTTATATATATATGTATTTGTTTTCTTTTTTTGTAATTTTTCAAATATCGTCGTAATCTTCATCTAGTTCGAGATTTGAACATTTATTCAACAATGATGATTGTTGTGAACTTGATGATGATGATGATGGTGATGATGATTTTTGAGTTTTGGTTTCGGCTAATTTATTATTAGCTGCTGCTATTGAAAATTTTTTTTGTTGTGATTTGGAAGAAGAATTACCTTCAATTGCTTGCTGTAATAATGATGATTTTGATGATGATAACGTAGAAATTGATGTTGTAGTTGATGGTAATAATGATAATGATGATGTTGATGACGATACAATAGCTGGTAATGGTTTTAAATTTGATAAATCTATATTTATGACTGGATTTATTGTTATTGTATTACTTAAAATTGTCGATTTATCATCATTATTAATTGATGATAATTCATTGTCATGTAAAGCTATATTACTATAATCTATTTTAACAATTGGTTTACTACAGATATTATCTACTGTACTATCGACAATTGGTGATGGTATCGTTGGTGGTAATGTCGGTGTCGTTGGTAATGATTTTATTTGATAGGTAGACGATGATAATGATGATGATGTTGATGTTGATGTTGATAATGGTGATGATGATGATGATATTGTTGACGATAATGGTGATGATAATTTCTTTAATTCTTTGGGTGAACAGGGTACAGATTTCGATTGATGTTTTAAACGTTTTACTGAATTTTTATCTAAAGAATGAAGAAAAAGAATTGAAAAAAAAAAAAAATTAATTTAATATATTTTCATTTTCAGTTTCTGGTAAATTAAAAAAAAATAATAAATAAAATTTACCAGAATTTTTTATGTTCGGCAACGAATCCATTCTTGATAATTTTGCTGGTGTACATCCGTCATCATCTGTATCAGATGTTGCAGTATGCTGTGTTAACGAAATATTTATTAAATTATCTTTTGAATAATTTATAGGTGTTGTTGCTGTTATCATTTCTGTATTCTTTTCAGTTAATTGCTTTCTACAGGCATGTACATTATCCCATTGTCGTTTTAATTCAGCACGAAATTCTGTACTTGAATTTGATGATGCCGACTGTGGGGAAGATACAGATAATGATGGTGTAATTGATGTTTCACCAGATGCTGTTACTTTTGCTGATGCCGTTGCGCATTTAATATCGATCGATAGACCACCATTACGAACTGAATTACCATTTGCAGTTCTTTTTGTTGTGGTTGCTGTTACAGCAGCTGCTGTTGATGTTGCTGTTGCTGCTGATGCTCCTGTTGATGCTGCTGTTGATGCTGCTGTTGTTGTAGTTATTGTTGATGATGATGTTTTGTTCATACTAAGATCATATGGTTGCATTGTATTATCTATTGATGATGTTGAAGAAGCTGACGACGATGATGATGATGATGATGATGACGAAGACGATGAATGTAATGGTATAGAATTATTATTTCCACCAATTGTTATTTCTATACCACTGCTATTATTAATTCCGCCATAATTAATTACTAAATCTGATGATGATGTCGGTGATGTAACAATAATACCAGCATCACCATCATTTACAGTCTCATCAGCTATACATATATCTGGTATATTTTTAACTAATTCACGTAAAAAATCGAAACGATTCTCTGACATAATACATTGTTTCATATGTGATGGTGATAAGGTTTTTGCATTACGTGAATTTGTTACTTTCAATGTTTTCGTTAATAATGATTCAACAAATAGTTCCAATGTTCTAGGTATATATTGAAATAACGAAAAAAAAAGTTCAATTCGAAACAAAACAAAAATAAAATAAAAACAAAAACAATATTAATTGATTTCAGTTAAGGAAAAAAAAAAAATTAAATATAAACAAAATATATGTTTGTTATTCGTTTTTGTGTTTTTTTTTTCTTTCTTTCTTAGAAATAATAATTTTTAAGATAAGAAATGGAGGTGTCAGGTTATAGAAGTGATAAATTTTTACAGAGAAGCAATAAATATTGTATGTATGTATGTACATATTTACACACATTTTCAATTAAATTTTCATTTTTTTTTTCTCGAAATCACAATAGAACCGATCACTGTAATTATTTCAAAAGCACCATATCAAATCTATGTACTTATATAAAATTGAAAAACTATGCGTCATAACTACAACTAGACACCTCCACAAAGTTTTACATTTACATTACATCTAGTTTATAATGTGAGACAATAAGTTAATTAGTAGGAGTAACTATATTATCTAACACTGTCAGATGATTTGAATTAATTTCAATTTTTAAAAATACATATTTTTCGTTTTGTTTAGTTTTTAAAAAAAAGGATATAAATAATGATTGGAACTGCTTGTGCAACTTTTCCAACTTCTTCATCGCTTTGCATAATTTTTTTGATTCTTCCCTAAAAATAAAATTAGAAATAAGAAAAGAGAAAAATTAAAATTGTGTGAAATAATTCCAAAAATTAATAAAATAAATATTTTTATTATTTAAACAAAAATAAATGTGATTGTAGTGTTGAAAAAAAAAAAAAAAACGCCTACAAAATAATTGTTATGTTACGTTGTACATACATATATGTATGTAACATCATATCAATTTTTTATTTTGATTTTTAAATTACACAAAAATATAATAATTATGATATAAGGACAACAAGACCACTTACCGCTGGAAATCTAGCATTGTATTTTTTCTTTTTTGATGGCATTTTTCTTTTTAATTCTTTCTCTTTAAATTATTAAAATTTAATTTTATTTTTTATTTAATTTTTATTTTTAAATAAATTAAATTATAAATTATTTAAATATTAATCACTTTTTTTAATTATATTTTATTTAAATTTTATCTTTTTTGTTATTTTTATTTGTATAAAATGATAAAATTTATTGAGATTTTTATTTAGAAAAAATCCATTAAAAAATGACATGGCATGCCTTTATTTTGACATTTTTTATATATAAATTATTTTGAGAGAGGGTGACTGTTGACTTTGACTGATATGATTTTGATTAGTGTTTTGTTTGACATTTCTTTTATTTCATATACATACAAATTCCAAATTTTATGGAAAATGATAAAAATCAAACAAGAAGAAAGAGACAATATGGTTCTTGTATTAAATATCGAGCGAAATCGAAAATCTAAAAAAGTGTGAAGAAGAAGAAGAAAATTATTTTATAGCAACTGAAAATGTGATACAGTAAAAAACATATGTAATGTAATAAGTAAGAAGGTTCATGACTTTATGATTTATAAAAAAGTGAGGTTAAAATCAATAGAAAAAAGCTGAATGAAACTACAAACTTGAAACTGAAAAGAATATTATAAATTCTTAAAATCTGTAAATTTGTGGATGATATGCCTTTGGGGAAATTTGGAAAAATTGCAATTGGATGGTAATTTTAAAAAATTTAATTTATTTAATAATTTACATTATAAAAAATAATTTTTCTTTTTTGTGATATTTTAGGTCAATAATAACAGCAACCGGTCTGTATGCTTTTATATTATCAAAAAATTCAATTGAAAAACATCGTATCGATAGCATGAAAATTAGAGATCGTATGAGAAAATCAAATTACGGTGATTATAAAACAGAAGGATCAAGAAAATTTGAAGCATAAAAAAAATTAAAACGATCATACAATTAATTAAAGTTAAAGTTAAAGCAAAAAGAAAATATAAAATAAATTTAGAAAACTAATCACCAAAAACATTTTACTTTAAAAAAAAAAAAAGAAATAAAATGGCTATGGCACAAATGAATCCAGCTGATCAAGCTAAATTACAAATGATGCAGGACATGGAAATTGAAATGATGTCCGATTTATATAGTCGTATGACAAATGCATGCCATAAAAAATGTATACCACCAAAATATCATGAACCTGATCTAGGTAAAAATTAAAAAAAAATTTCTTTTCAAGAATCAAAATAATGACTTCCTTTAAGGATACATGTAAATTTATTAATTTCTTTTTATGTTTTCTTTCCAAAAAATCTTTCAGGTAAAGGTGAATCAGTCTGTATAGATCGTTGTGTAGCCAAATATTTGGAAATACATGAACGTATTGGTAAAAAATTAACAGCAATGTCAATGCAAGATGAAGAATTAATGAAAAAAATGGGTAGTGAACAAAAATAATCTATAAAATTGAAGTAAAAGTTAGTTATTGGACAATAGATAGACATAGATGCCTAGCATATTTTTTTTTCTGATTTCCTATGCATAGCTTCGTTTTTTTTTTCAGGATAATAAAAGAAATGGAATGGAAGTTAAAGAAAAATCCAAAAATCAATTATTATTACATACAAATGTTTATGGTTGTTTTTTATTTTTAATTATTAAATATAATAATTTTTACCAATAATTTATTCATTTTTGTCATATTTTTTTTTTTAAAAATCTTCCAATGCATACGTTTTGTTTTAGACAAAATCTAATATTGTTCTAGTTTTATACATTTTTTTTTCCATTGTACGTTCAAACCATTTCTTTATTTCGGATACAATCAAAACAGATGATGTTAAACTAATTAAAAATAATAGATCGTATGCAGTTAATGCTTCTGTTTGAAATACATTTTGTAATGGTGGAAAATATATGACTAGTAATTGTCCGATTAAAGAAAATCCAACTGCTATTAGAAACATTTTGTTTGATGTTAAACCAATTTTAAAAATACTTTTTGTTTGTGAACGGCAACTTAATGCATTGAACATATCAAATAATACAAAACATGTAAATGTCATGGTCGTATCACGTTTCGTTCTACCTAATGAACCGTCAGCCATTTCCCTTTGGAATACCCATAATGTACCAAGTATAATGATGCTGGCGCTTAATAATACATTTATTATAACTGATTTCGTTATCATTGGCTGTTTAACATTTCTCGGTTTCTGTTTTAAAACATCTTGATCAACGGGTTCGACGCCCAATGATTGTGCTGGTGGTCCATCCATAATTATATTTATCCATAGTATTTGCATTGCATTCAATGGATTCGCAATACCCATTAATGTTGCTAATGCAATCAATGATAGTGCAGCTATTGATGTACTCAATTGAAAACGTACAAAATTTCGTATATTATAAAATATTGATTTGCCTTCTTCAATGGCAGCAATAATTGTATGAAAATCATCATTTACAAGTATCATATCAGCTGCTTCTTTACAAACATCAGTACCATTTTTACCCATTGCAATACCAATATCAGCACGTTTCAATGCAACGCCATCATTAACACCATCACCAGTCATTCCAACAATATTACCAGTATTTTGTAATGCCTTAACAATATCCAATTTATGTTTTGGTGTTACTCTATAGAATACGCTTACGTTATTAACTACTTTCTCTAATTGTATATCATTCATTTTATCGATTTCTTGTCCAGATAATGCCTGATTATGTACTGTATCAAGACCGATGAGATTAGCAATTGCAATAGCTGTTTCCTGTGAATCACCAGTTACCATTTTAACTCTAACTCCAGACTGCATTAACATTTCAATTGATTCTCTAACAAGTGGTCTTGGCGGATCTGTTATACCAACAATACCCATATAAATCAAATCTTGTAATGATTTACCTTTAGCCATGGCTAATACTCGTAAACCTTTACGTTCAATTTCATATGATTCAGATAGAAATTCAGTTTCATTTTGTTTTGTTAATGTTACTGCCTGCATTCCATACATATATTTGGTGCATTGTGGTAATAAATATTCGAGTGCACCTTTTGCAAAATATATTTCTTCTTTATTATACTTATGAATACATTTAACTACCATAATTTTTTGTTCAGATGTAAAAGGATATTCTTGTATTCTAATATAATTATCAGATGTTGCATACATTCTATTTTTCATTGCTGCTGCTAATAATGCACCCTCCGTTGGTTGTCCCAATAATGTATCATTGTTCTGTATTATGGCATTATTACAAACAGCACCAACTTCTAGTAGATTCGTAATATTCTGTTTAGCCATATCGACACTATTACAATTACGAATATGAATTTCACCGTCATCATTATAACCAGCACCAGTTACATCTGCCATATAACCATCAGATGTTATTATCACAGTTACAGTCATTTCATTTTTAGTTATTGTACCAGTTTTATCTGAACAGATAACATTAACACAACCTAAAGTTTCCACAGTCGGTAATTTTTTTACAATAACGTTACGTTTTGCCATTCTCATAACACCTAATGCCAATGTAACTGTTACAACGATCGGTAAACCTTCCGGTATCGCGGCCACTGCCAAACTTACACCAATATTAAACATTTCGCTTAGTACTTTACCTTGTAACCATCCCAACAGCATTATAATGGCGATAATTATGAACGAATAAAAACTTAATTGTGCACCAAGTATATCCATCGATTTCTGTAATGGAGTTTTTGGTGCTTCTTCGGCTTGCATCATTTTAAATACTTCACCAAATTCACTTCTTTCACCAGTGCTAACAACAATCCCCTTACCGCTACCACAACGTACAAGTGTTCCCATAAATGCGATATTTTTCATTCGTGTATGATCCTTTAAATTATTATGATTAAATAAAATATCTGCAGTTTTACGTGATGGTTCTGTTTCACCAGTAAAACTTGATTCATCAATTGATAAATCGATAGCATCAAATAAACGACAATCAGCAGGAACACGATCACCAACATTTAAATAAACTATGTCACCAGGAACCAATTCACGTGCTAAAAATATTTCTAAACGTCCTTCTCTTAAACAATTACATTCTGGTGGCATTAATTTTTTCAATTCATCTAAACTTTTTTCAGAACGATATTCTTGTATAAATGCAACTGTTACAACAATCAATATTGCAACTGTTATACTTACAGCATCATCGAACTGTTTCATAAATACTGAAACAGTAGCTGATCCTAATAATAATAGTATTAATGGATTTTTAAATTGTTCTATATATTTTATCCATGTTGGTTCCTCTTCAGTAACATTCAATTCATTAAATCCAATAATTTTTGAACGATATTTAGCTTCTGACCATTTTAAACCACTTCTTATATCAACTTTTAATTTACCAGCTACTTCATTAGCACTATAAGTTGATGATTCGGCTGTTGTTAACATCATATTTTCTGGAGTGAAGAAATTATCTTCAATCGTAATCGATCCGTTTTCACCGCAAGCAGATACAACAACCACTCTTGATTGTTGTTGTTTATGAGAATTCGCTGTTAAGGACGATGATGCTGATGATAAATTATTATATCCTTCCTGTTGCTGTTCTTGGCACTGTTGCTGATGTTGTTGTTGTTGTTGTTGCTGCTGTTCCTGTTGCTGTTCTATAGTAAAATTTATGTCTGCTTCTTGTGAAAGATGTTCGTATTTACGAGTTTTCATATTTGTCACAAATCGATTATGTTTAATGTCTACTGTAGCAGTATCCTTTATAAATATGTAGTTCTTTTTATTTTAGAAAATAATTCTTGTTCAATTTTCAATATGTATATAGATATGTATGTACTCAAATATGTATGTAGATACGACACGAATCCCCCGAATCACAGAAAATTTACCAAAACTACTATATTTTTTTTTTTTATTGATTATTTTCTATTATTTAAATAATTTCCATATTATAATTTTGTCTTTTATATTTAATCAAATTAATCACACTTTTCATTCAATTATCGATAGTTTTATTCAAAATTTTTTTTTTTTAATTATTTTATTTCTTCCGTATTTTCTTTTTCCGATAAAAAATAATTACAAGTATAAATTACATTTTTTTTTAATAAATAAAAAAAGAACACGTTACACACATACTATAAATACAAATACACCTACACACCTACTAGTAATTTAATTAATTTAATGCTAAAATAACAACCACAACCATCATCCACATATCTTTTTTTATCTTTTATTCCTCTAAGAAGCCTTTTTCAATTTTGTTTTGACGTCACTTTATTTACATTTACATTTTATACCTTCATTCATTTATCCTTTTATTAAATTTTATGTGATTTTATGCAATTTGGCAATTTCACTTTGTGCTTACTTAACTTACTCACTATATATATTATATATATATATGTATGTATATGTATATACTTTCCAGTTTCCACTTTACCTTTCATGTGTTTTCATGCTTCATTTTTCTACACTTCCATTTTTATTAATATTTCTGAAATTTTATGTTTGTGTTTCATTAAAAGTAAAAAAAAACAAGAAAAAAAAAACTATCTGTTTATTATATATAGTAAATGTATATAACTTTATTTATACATAATTTGTAAAATAACATAATATGTGTATGTATTTTCAATTATTATTTGACACAAGAACAAAAAAGTAATAAGTAAAACAATCAACAATTATTATTATTATTATTTCATATTCCTTATAATTACAATTTTTACACTATTACATAATATCCAGACAAAAAAAAAAATAACATTTCAAATATGTATTACAATCAAATTATCTAATTAATCTATAAATTATTAGCTAAATGTTGTTATGTAACGTGCCAATTTCGGTATGAGGATTACCATATCCTGGAAAAAAAAAAAAATGAAAAAAACAAATTTAAAATTAATTTTTTATAATTTGCTTTGCATCATTCTGTATGTACATACTTCAATATCATGTTCATCATCACTTTCATCAGTCGTATCAATATCACTTGTTTCAATACTATTCTCCCAATCGGATCTATTCTCATCATCATTTAATTCATTTTTATTTAGTTCATCAAAGACAACATGTGGATAAGTCTATAATTTATAAAAAAAAAAAAAAAAAAAAAAAAAAAAAATGTAAAAATTTTTTGAAATTTTTATACTGTGATTTAGATTAGTATTTAGTGGTATATGTATTTAGGCTCTTTGTTGAATGACTTACAGTTGTTATATGTTCCATTTCATCTTTTGATAATGGATTCTCAGATAAATCTAAGATTCTTATGAATTTAGTATTTCTGATAACATGTAAATTATTGCTAATTTTTGGATTTTTGTTACTGTTATCATTATTATTTACATTTGTATTATTATTTGTATTATTATTATCATTGATGCCATTTGAATTATCATCATTTCTTGTTGGTGATGATGATGCTTCGATGTTGGTGTTTGTTGATGTTCCAGAATCTATTGTTATTACATTATTATTTATTCGGCATATATTATTATCATTTAAAAAACAATATCTTAATTTTTTTAATTTAATTAAAACTTCTGGTAATTCATATAAAAAATTATTACGTAAATTTAAATGTATTAATTTATGTAAATATATAAATGTATCTGGTAATTTTTGTATATCATTATTTTCTAATGTTAACCATCTTAATCTTTTTAATTGCCCAATATTATTTGGTATTATTTTTATTTTATTATTTCTAGCACCGAATGTTTCTAAATTTTTACAATTACATAAATTATCTGGTATTTCTAATAGACCAGTATTATTACACCAGAATGTTTCTAATAATTGTAAATTATCAATATCATTTGGTATATATTTAATATCATTACAGCTAACATTTAAAAAACGTAATGATGTTAATTTACATATAATTAATGGAAATTCTTTTAAACAATTATAATCCAATGTTAATGTATTTAAATGATTTAATACAATAAAATTTTCTGGAATCTGAAAAATAAGAGAAAAAAAAAATGTAAAAAAGAAAATTAATTTTAATTTTTTTTTTTTTTTTGGAATGATTTTATGTAAATTTTTTTTTCTTAAAAATTATCTACTACATACATAGCAGATCAAAGTTCATTATGTAAATGTGAACATAAATGTATGTGTAATTTTCCTTACCTCAACAATTTCGTTATGATTTAAAAATAATTTAAATAAATTACTACAGCTAGTCACTAAATCTGGTATTTCGGTAATTTCAAATCTTGATAAATTTAATGTATACGCTTTTCTCATGCTAGCTATTTCAATAACAGCTAACATATGATTCTCTTTTATAAATTTATAAATAGAATTCATTTTTATATTTTGTTTCGTTATTTATCAATTAATTTGTAAGTTGTTGATGCTTGTGTTATTTTTTCGAATTTTTTAATTTTATTTTCGTCCCTTTCAGCAGTTAATTATTAAATAAAAAATTGTATGCAATTTTATGACGCAATTTATTTATTTTCTTTAAAAAAAAAAATATTAATCAATTCAAAAAGAAAACAAAAAGTAAATACCGAAATTGAATCAACAAAAATTTATTATGAAACCAAAATATGTGGAAAAATTTGGAAGAAAAGTGAAAATTTTAATTTCGATTATATGACGATATACTAGGCAAATAATTTATTTGCATTTATTACAAAATATCTTCTTTTTTTTCCTGTTGTAATATTATATGTAGATATAAAATATATAAAAAAGATATGCAATTAATAAATATTTATAGCTTCGATGATTTGTTGTTGTTGTTGTTGTTGTTGATTTATAATGTTAATGTTATTATTGTTATGACCCTTGATGATGATGATGATGATGCTGTCCAGTTGATCAATTTTGTATTCCAAATTTCTTTGTTATTTCAAATCAATAATAGTAAATAAATACTACATTTAAATATGTAATTATATGAATTTTTTATCACTATCAAATTTAATTAACAAAATAATTTTAAAATAATTTTACTTTTTTATTCCAATGGGAATCAAAACCAAAAGTATATCGAGTGATTTTTTTGAGGTAATATCTATAGATAGATAGTATGTAATGTATGATAATAAGAAATTTTGAATTACCACAAAACCAAAAATCAAAACGACAAAAAAATATTAAAAATTACTCAATTTTATTGTCTTGTCATAAATAATTAATTTGTTGGTATTGTAAATGTCAAAATCATGTGACTCATATTATTCATTATTCCTCCTTTTGATTTATTTTCTAATTTAAAAATATATATTTTCATAAATTACTGCAAATAGCGCCAGTTTTATGAATTTTGGTGAAAATTTAAAAATTGCATTCAAACTTGAGAAGAATAGTGTTAGGCTATTTGTTCTTGTTGTATGCAGGCAGTAATGATGAATTATTTTGTTTACATTTTTTTGTTTGCCATTTAAAATTTGTTTACATTTCATATTTCATTTTGAACTGATTAAATTTGGTTGGAATTTAAAATTCGTCAGCTTAATTTTTGTTTTACTGACCTGACATTATACAAAATTTCTTTGTAGTTTGTAGCTAGGTTAGGTAGATACAATTTGCCCCGTTGTCGCTGTTGTTATTAAATTCATCAATATCAATACACCCATCTCTATCTAAAAAAAAAATAAAATATATATCCATATAACTCGCACTAATAGGATATAATATTTATAGTTTTAAATTTTCAAATTCATCAAAAAATACAGTTCAGTGGCTAGTGATATAGTATATGCGGTGTCGTTTTCGTTTTTTCATTCTTCTTTATTTATTATTAATTACGATTACGTGTATTGTTTGTACATATACGTCCGAACATATGAATGCAAACGAATTTATAATATTGTAAAATTGTAATCAAATAAAAATAAACAAAAAAAAGCGACAAAATAAGGAAAAAAATAGAATAACGTACACTCGTACACGTACAGTTGTTACATTGACAATGGTAAGCGGAAGCGGAGTGGAGAACAGGTACAGTGTACAGACAGTGTGTGTAGACGTGTAGTATAAAATAAACTATAAAAAAGTAAATAAAGAAAAGAAAAGCAAACATTAAAGAAAAATACAATAATTACAAAAATCACACAAAATAGAAATACGAAATATCAGCAAAAGTGAAAAGCAAAAATCAAGTGGAATTGGAAAAACGGCAAAGTTCGAGAATTATTTTATATTAAAAAACGCACACAAGTTCATTGAGTTTGAGTTTGAGGAGTTGAGTCAAGTTAAGTTCATTTCATATATTTGTCGTGTTTCGTGTATAACAAGAACAACGTATACTCGTTTCGTTCGTATAGAGTATGTCGTTGTCGTATCGTATATGGTAGTATCTATAAAAAAAACTTAAAAGAAATAAAATATAAAACTATAAAATTATTTTTAAAAAAAATATTATATACACTGGATTCAAGAAAAATTTTTAAATCGAAAAAACAAAAAAATTACAATATTCTACATAAATATATACCTACCACCTATTTAGTATCTATGTATACATACATAAATAAATAACAGAAATATTTTATACAAAAAAAAAATAATAATTGAGTGAATTTTTCATGTACATATTTTTTATTCCAAAAATTTACAAAAATTACAATTTATTTTTCCGACTAAAGAAGAAGAAGAAACAACAAAAAGAAAAAAAGTAGAATACAAAATCAGCCAATTTTCATATTATTATAAAACTAAACAATTAAAAATTTTTATAGAATTTTTATTTAAATTTGAATTTTCTTTTGGATTCGACAAAAAAGAAAAGCACAAGAATTTATCTAAAAAAAATATATTATAAGCATTTATATTACATATACAGAAAAGTGAAATACATACTTCCAAATTTCAATTTCCAATTTACTTCAATTTAATTTTTGTGACCAGTGTGTGCTACACCAACAAATAGCCATATAAAGTAATAAAAAAAAAAAAATTAAAATTAAAATTAAATAGCAATCAAGTGTATTTATTGTATAAAATACCAGTCAACCATAACATAACCCTAAATCTAAATCTAAAAAAAATAGAAAAGAAAAATTAAAATATTAAAAAAAAAAGTAAAACGAAAGAAAAGAATTTTTTTTTTCAAAATAATATACATATTAAATTCTATATACATATACATATATGAATCTCTGTTGTTTTTTTTTTGTTTTGTTTTTTTTCATCAACAAAATTTTTTTTTTATTATAAATTGTGTGTGAGTCTTTTTTATTTTGGTCTACATTTGTAATATACAATTTTCTTTATTACATATTATTATTATCATTTTTTTTTGTTTGTTTGTTTTATAAGTAAAAGGGAAATAAAAAAATAAAAATTAAAATATAGCTAGCTAATAATTCTAAATTATACATTTTATATATAACTCGTAATCGTGTTAGTGTTTTAACATAAAAATAATAATTATTAATAAGAATAAAAGTGATATTTTTAAAACAAAAATAATAAGATTTTTTTTTTTTTATATAAGAAGTGAAGCAAAAAGTACATATAAAAAATTTGTTTTTTTTTTAATCAAGAAAAAAACAAAGTAAAAAATATTTTTTTTTTAAAAGAAAACGAAAAATATACAAATTAAATAAAAAAAAATGGAAGCAATTGCCAAACACGATTTCTCTGCGACTGCTGATGATGAGCTTAGCTTTCGCAAATCACAAATTCTAAAGGTATGTAGATGATGTACATTGTACATTATTATGGAATGGATAGCCGTATAGGATAGCATAATGTAGGTCCATATCCATAAATATATGTATTTACGTGCAACAGTAGTATGTAGTGTATCTAAATGAACAGATAAATGCATGCATATGTGGATAAATGTATAAGAAAAAAATAAGAAAAATTTTAACATTTTTTTTTATCTTTTTGTATTTAATTTGCTTTGGTTGGTATAATATATAAAAATAATGATGGAGAATCATTCCATTCCATTTATATTTTAGAGGTACAAAAGGAATGGAAAATAAATGTAATGTTGGTAATGTATACAGTCAGTACATAAAAATAAAAATGAGATACCTATAATACCTAACTATACATATATGTATTATATTATACAATAATATTCTATTTGTTGTACCTAGTAGGTACCTATATTTTATTTTAAAATGAAATTATCCTTTATATCGGCTATTATAAGTATATAAATAATCATTCTCATATGGATACGTACATAATAATATACATTTATAATACACAAATGTATGTAATGTATGTACCTATAGATAGGTAGAGTTGGTCGCAGTCGTATATAATATTATAATATTAGTGTTTTAAATACAAGTTTAAATTTAACTTACATTTTTTTTTTATACTTTACCATCATCATCATACGAATATTTATGTGTACAATATTTTAAAATTTCAGGTTTTAAATATTCAGAGAAAAAAAAAAAAATAAAAACAAATAAATAAAATAAAATTTGCTGAATATACCTATACAACTCGTACATGGTGCTGCTGCTGTTGCTGCTGCTGCTAGAGTGCTTAGTGCTAAAATCTGATCAATGATGATGATAATTTTTATTGAAAATTAAAACCGACATTCTAAATTCTAAACTAAAAGCAATACATACTACAAATTTTAATGATAGAAACCTTCAGTAACCTTCTTCAAAATCATTTCATTTTAATGATATTTTTCTTAAAAACCAGGATTAATGTTACAGTAGAAAATACATAATTACATTACGATGTCATTTTTAATTTGCATTCGGATAATCGGATAATTCGGACGAATCTTTTCAGCCATATATACTATTTCAATCAATTATTATTCTTTAAGGACAAAAAATCTCTAAATTGGAATACGATGTGGTATGTGGTATCGTAAATGATCCTTTAAATCTATAATTATTCAGCTTCAGACATCGCTTGCTATACTTTTCATTCACAATAAATATTTCAAAATCTCGTCTACAATTTTCTCTGTCTGCGATAAATAGTATTTTTCTTTGTATTTTAACAGTATTTGTCACAAAATTGCACACAATTAATTGAGTGTGCAGTTTTTACTGTTGCTGCATGCAATCCAAAAATTGTTTAGAGAAAGCATATAACAATGTCTGACTGTAGTTTAATGTAAAAAAAATTATAATCGGATTTTTGTGTGGATCGGATCTCATGGATCATGGTAAATTGATTACAAAAATTAGATATAAAAATAAAATTTGAGGGTATTGTTATACTTGAAAGGAAAAATAAATCAAATTCCAAATCCAAAATATAAATTGTAATTTTAAGAAAAAAAAAAAAAAAAAAAAAACAATATTATTACAACCCTACAATTTTATACTAATTTGAAAAAAGAGGGTTAGATTTTAGACAATTTTGAAAACAAAAAAAATGAACAAAACATTGTTAAATGGTCATTTTAAAATAGGTACACGTAAATATATATGTATGTAGAAAAGTACACCCTCTTTATTGTTTATATATTATTACATAAATTTTTAATTTTCATTATATAGTTAGGTAAATATCTACTTACCAATATTTTAATATCATATAAGATACACTAGGTAGGTACATATTTTTTTTCTAAATTCAGCTTTAAATAAATAACTATAAACATTTTTTTAAATAATATTCATACGTTTATAAATATGTACATAATGTACACATACTTACATGGTTGATATGTATATAGCATAGCTGACGATACACTCTTTAAAATTTTCTACGTATACATTTCATATGTAATACACATATGTTTAATAGCAATCAAATATATTTATGATAGAGCAACAAAACAATAGCTATATGGATACATATACTTTACCTACATATAAGTATACATACCTATTTATATTTATTTGTCTACATAGCTCTATAAATTCATCTACTTTATGATATTTGCATATCTACGTAGTATTGGTAGTATATATGTAGTTATTTTTTCATGTTTATATACCCAAGTAAAAGTTTATAAAATAATTGCAAAAAAAAAAAAAAAATACGTAAACCATCACATCACCATCAGTGTATTAAAACACAGTACGAGTACACGTAAATACCTATGTATATTTATATCTATCGAGGTACCTATTATAATGTATAAGTAGCTGTATAAATTTGTCATCTATATAGATTATCCACTTTTATATAGCTACATAATAGTAGATATATATGTACATATATTTAATTATTTTGTATGTTAATATGTATGTAAAATACCTACTAATTGATATGAATAGTCGTCGTCATGTATGTACATAAATGTAGGTATAATAGCAGAATAATTATTATACTACTAACTAGAGAGAGGTAACACATACAAATATTACAATTACAAAAAACGACGACTACCCAATTTGTTTGAATACAAAAAAACAAAAAAAAAAAAAAAAAATGTGAAATAATGAAAACGTCACAACAAAAAAATTGAAAAAAATTAAAAAAAAAAAAAAATAAAAAAAATAAATGAATGAATAAAAACGAAAATGATACACAAAATAAAATGTAAATACATATACGATCATACGAGTATGTAGTAGAAATATGTACATATTATGTACGTACATGGCTATACTTGCAAAATAAAATATAGCCAATATACTATACTTCACTCCAATCCATATGATTGTACGTACATATATGTATCTTCTTATTACTTTTTTTGAACATAAAATACTCGTATCGTTTGTGTAGATAACCTAACATATTTTTATGCATACCTATAATCTATAATAGTAAAATACTTGTAATGAAATTTATACTCTACATTTTATGTGTGTAGTTTATACATACGTGTGTTTTTTTTTTTTTGGTTAATTAATTTTTGAAAATTTTCAAATTCAATTTTAACCAAATACCTATTCATTTTATTTATTTACTTTGTGTTTGTTTTTGATTAAATTGTGTTTTCCTTCTTTTTTTTTTTTATCATTCTCAAAAGCATATATGTATTTCGGAAATGTTTTATTCATTTTAATTCATTTTTGAAAAATATACATATGTATATTTTTTTTTATTAAAAGTAACAAAAAAAAAACGAGGACTATTTTTTTTTTTGTTATTTTGAAAGTTAAGCAAATTTATGGATGATGATAAATGCAAAAATGAACGCCGTATGCAGCTACATATATGTACGATAAACGATAAAATGATGATGAATGATTCATTGGAATGAATTATATTTTTGAGAAATAACAATGAATAATTTATATTATGTAAATTTATAAACACAAACACATACACATATGTATATTTGAAAAATTGAAAATAAAAATTTCCGATATTTTTATGTTTGTTTATATATATGAGTTCAGTTTCAGTTCTCTTGATCTACTTTTCAAAAATAATCTACAAACATTCATATAATTACATGATTTGTAGTTGTGTTCTGTTCTGCATAGCATAAATTTATCTACATTTTATGTAAGTGAATTGAAGATATCGTTTTTTAAATAGAGAATATCATTTGTTTGCAAAAAAGAAACCCCAGAAAACCTATCATATTTGAATGGATAATTGAATAGCCAATAGCCAGTATATGTTCGTATATTCTGACATTATTTAGACATCTGGTCTGGTCTAGTCCATTCCAAAATGATTCATTAGAAATTTCATGCACTATTATTATATGCATGTAGAGCTGAATATATGTATATATATATTTTCGCTTAATACACAATATTGCAAGAGCACAAGGTAACGCATTATTAAATTAATATCCTTTTGATCAAATTAAAAATGAACTACTGACTGAACTGTGTATGAGTGCAAACAGTTTAATAATCAAATTAATTTTATTTTTTGTATGAATTTTCTCTCTAAAACATTTTTTTTTTTTTAATTCAAACTAAACAATCGTCTGTAATGCAAATTTATACCTAAAATTTTAAAACATTTTCAATTTACTAGATGCTACCAATACCACATTACATGGTAGCTACACTTAGGCACAATGAAAAATTACTTTTAAACGTTTTTGTAATTAAATTAAATTAAATATTACCAGAATTTACATATGCAATGCATCGAAAATATATTTCACTTTTCATTTCACCACACTACTGTAGCTGGTTGTAGTTAAGTTAGTAGCAGCAGCAGCAGCAGGTAATCCATCAAGAAGAATGCCTAACCCGTATACGATACACATACGATTATAAAAATAATGTTCATTATTCATTTTTTTTTTTTTAAAAAAATTTTTCACAAATAAATTAATTTTTTTTTGTACTGTCGTATTGCAATGTATGTATGTAGGTAGGTGGTAATGGTAATCTGGCAATGGTGATGCTGATGATGATAAATAGCAATCAACAATATAAAAAAATATGCTGCATCACGTACTAGTATCTTTCAGAAAAATTAGAGGAGCAAAAAAATAATTGTACATAAATATGTATGTAGTTGCATAAAAATTAAATGTATTTTGCCATTCATATCCTTTTGAATTAAATTTTATTCTCAGATTATTAATCAAAATAAAAATAAATAAAATAAAATTAGTTATTATATATACTTATATATTAAAAAATAACATACACATACCTACTTAAATAAACAAACAACAGAGAGGGAATATAATATAGTGATAATATATGTCACATTTATGTGCAATTTATTTTTGTTGTTTAAAATTGTTCTTTCGTTAGAGATTATTTTGATTTTTCTTAACAAGAAATAGTAATCATAAAATAAAAAATAAAATAAAAAAATAATAATCAAAATAATAATAATCCTTTTCATTATATTTATTTTTAGATTCAAATTTATATTTACGATTATTTTGCATACACAAAATGCACACAAACACACACGATGATAATGATTACGATTGTGCGTTATTGTTATTATTATGATTATTGTACATATTCAGATTTAGATTCGGTTGAATTTTGCAGTCACACAAAAATACATAAGTAATATAATGCTTCTTCTCCGTGTATACATATCCTCTGGTGTATATCTCTCTACATGATATTATTTAAACGTACAGGCATATATTTATGTACAGTACATGCACATTTAGTGTATGTATATTTTATGCACTGTAATTTTATTTAAAAATTCACAAATTTACATATATGTATAATATCCTATTCTCTCGTCTTCTCCAGTACCTAAATCCTAAACTAAGTATTTTCTGTACTGTATACTCTGTTCTGTTCTGTTCTGATATGCTATTCAAATTTTGAAATAAACAAAAGAAATTTATTTAAAAAATATAAAATAAAATACATTTATGTTTTTGTTTGAATGAGTGTGAGGAAATTCTCTTCTTTTTAATAAGAAAATTAAAAAAAAAAATGAAAGAGAATTATCCGTAAAAACTGATGATGGATATTATATACATTATATTCAAATGTACATTTAAATGTATTTAAATACGTATATTTGTGTAATTCATGCACTTTTACATATAATATGTATATTCGCATCTCCATATAATAGATAACATACATATATACGTATATGTATATTTATTTATTTTATGTTTGCGGATTATTTTTCAGAATTATTTAAAAAAGAAACACACAAATAAACAAACAACAAATAAACAACGAAAAAAAAAATAATAAGGAAAATATAAATCTAAGTACATAAACGCGATGGTATGTGCAATATTTTAATCGTTCATGACATTATTCGCTTGTATCTTGTATTTATATTATATGTGGGTACCTACTATTTTTTATTTTTTTTAAAATTTTTATTTTTTAATTTTTTTTCCAGTACATATGAAGAGCATTATATCAAAAAGCGACATGTCCATTTTATTCAGAACTGGAATTGTGTTTGGTATATCAAATAAAAGCTGAGAAAGTGCTCTGCTCTGTTGATTTAAATTAAAATTTTGTTTCAAGACAGTCTTTTGAAACAAAATATTAATTCACATCAACAGAGCAGAGCGTATTTCCAGCTTTCATTTGATATATCAAACACAATTCCAATTCTGAACAAAATGGACATGTCGCTTTTTGATATAATGCTCCTCATATATGCATATTAGGTATTGGCTATATAACATAAATATAGAAGAGGATACGTATACATACAGAATGAACACTTTTTCAAAAAAAAAAAAAAAAAAAAAAATCCTATAGTCCTATACACTTACCTTCTATACATTTTGAATGACGACAACTTATAATGGCTGAGTTCATGATTACGATCGGATTGAAATCAAAGTATTGTAAATGCATTTCATCATATAACAAATAAATTGTAATCTGAATGCTGTGATTAAGTATCTACTCAAAATTGAAGTGTTCATATATTATTTCATAATAATTGTAATTATAATCTAGATCCAATTCGAGCATAATCTCTATTTGATCTGTTTATTTGATCGAAACATGTAGAATTGTAAATCTTTTATTTTCAATGGATTATGTCCCTTTTTGGAAATGCAGCCAGATGTCACATTGCATCGATCATTGCATACAATCATCGTATGTCATCAGCTGGATTGTAGAATTGATTGCATCTAGTGCATAAAATCACATGCGCTGATATGCACATATTTTTTTTTTTGCGATCGTATGCCATCATCATGCATTTTTGACATTTCTGACATTTGCATGTATACATTTTTGAACATTTAATTTCCGTCAATTGACAATCTGATTGCATTTTCGAAAAAGAACTCCATAATTTATTTTGACAATTGATATTACATATTTGAGAGTTCAATCTAATCACTCATTCGATTGTAATTATGAACTCAACCAACTAAAACAAAATCTCTGCTAGAATTACCTTTCTATTTGTTGTACACGTACCTTTATTTATTTATTTTTTTATTTTTCTTTTTATTTTTTTGAATCTTTAGAATATTGAATTGAATTGAATTCAATTCCATTTTTCATTTATATGTACCTACATATTATTTTGTAGCTGTATTATGATTGCTAACTAAATTCAGCTGGTTACTTTTTTTTTTATTTTTTATTCATTTTTAATCCTTTTTTAATTTTTTATTTTTTATTTAAACTAAATACATACATAAACTTTGTATGTATGTACGTTATACGTACATACTTTTTGTAGTAGTACTCAGTATTTCTCTGCTGTTAACTGCTTAGTAACTTCACTTGGCTGGAAATAAAATTTTTTTTTTATTAAACTACCGCTTTAATATTCTTTTAATTTTTCATTTAAATACACATCTATTTGATGATGATGATGATGGTGATGAGATGATAACAGCAATAGCCACAGCAACAGCAAAATAAAATTTTTTATGATGCTGCTGATAATGATGATGATGATGATTGGGATACTGTGTACTCAATGTACATTTACACATTCTTACCTATTTGTATTTAAAGAAAAAATAGGAAAAATTTTTATAGAAAATAATAATAATAATAATAAGAAAGTACATAGTAAAATATATATATCACACATAATATATACATAAATAGATAGAAGATAGTATCAGTATAGATACACTTTTTTAAGAGTTATAAGTATGTATGTATTTTTGCTGCTACAATAATATCATCATTTTTATGCGATGATGATGATGATGATGATGATTGGGATACTGTGTACTCAATGTACATTTACACATTCTTACCTATTTGTATTTAAAGAAAAAATAATAATAAAAAAATAGGAAAAATTTTTATAGAAAATAATAATAATAATAAGAAAGTAGTAAAATATATATATCACTCATAATATATACATAAATAGATAGAAGATAGTATCAGTATAGATACACTTTTTTAAGAGTTATAAGTATGTATTTTTGCTGCTACAATAATATCATCATTTTTATGCGATGATGATGATGATGATGATGATGATATGAATGTGGTGGGATGGTGGATAATGTGGACGATGATTTTCTTCATTCATAATAATCATCAAAACATTTATGTACTTATATGAATTACCTTAGCTAACCAACAATCTTATGTATGCACTATTATCACCTTTTGACTTTTTTGTTTTTCATTTTTCTTAGTTTTTGTCATCATCATCATCATCATCATTATCATCATCTATCGTCATTATCATTATATTATCCTCTTATTATTATTATTATAGGTGTGTGTACGTTTAAAGAAAAGAAAGGTATGTATGCATACATTGGTACATTATGTATGTGCATCATTTATCATAATCTTCTGTATATTCTTCTGTATAATTGTACATACATACATACATACGTTTAAATATTATACCGTTTTTCTTCTTTACTTTTAAATCAGTTGTACGTACGTACTGTATGTATATACAATGCACATTTGCATAAGCAATTGCATATATAAAACATATTCGTAGTATGTTTGTTTTTTTTTTTTTTTTTAAATTTTTAAATTTTTAATTTCAATTTTATAAAATGCATACAACGTATACCGACATCGTATTCAAAACGTATAAATTCAAATCATTCAAATCCATACGAACTCTTCTATGCCTGTAGTTTATTCAGATAATATACATAACATATTATGTAGTATTTATGTACAAACGTATACATTGAGAGTACCTATCTATCAGAATATTTACGTATACTCATGCACATCATGTATCATATATGTATCTACCATGATATCTATTATGTAAGAACAAAAAAAATTGAATTTTTTCTCTTTTGATTTTCACTAAAAAATAAATAAAGGAAAAATTATCCATATATGTATACACATGTATTGGTACATGTATTTTGTATTTTAAATTCAAAATTTAAATTGATGCTGTCATACTTTTGTATAGTATGTATGTACATATGTATACATATGAGAGAAAATATATGCATTAGATATTTACATATATACGTATAGGTAGGTAGGTAGGTACATAGGTACTGTAAATAAATGTATCATATAAAATAAACACTGTATTTATGTAGTGCATTTATGTGCATGGTAACTAAAATACTTACATGAATATGACATATTAAAAAAAAAGATTGATAGATAGATACAGACAGTATATAATATATAGAATGGAGGCATCATATACATATACATACATATGAAAATAAATGAAAATTGGACAGTTGAATAGAGGATACTACTGTACATTTTCAGTATTTTTTTGTTTTTTTTTAACATCTACATCTGCATAACACAGTCCATGACATAAAGAATGACATCGATAAATTGAAAATATTTTTCAAAGACTAATTTTTTCTTTGTTCTTCAATATCAGTTTATATATATAAATATAGTGATCAAAATTTTTAATAGGATCCACCTGTTAAATGGATTTTTGTTAATTGGAATTGGAAATCATGATAGGAAAAGGGAAAAGTATGGTTTTCTCTTTTCTATATATACTTATTTATATAGCTCTCTGTTCGTTTGGGAATCATGAGAGAATAAATTCAAGATAATATTTTGTCAATTTTGAAACAGATTTTTCAAAATCTCATTTGACAGTGAGCAAAATTTTCAATTGAATGACGAGCCCATCTGCCAAATGATTTTGTTAATTGGAAATCACGACAGAGAAAGGAAAATAGGGTGGTTTTGTATTGTATACCTCTTTTTCTCCCTCTCTCTCCCATATCTCTCCCTCTCTATCTCTTTGTAGATTTGAGAATCACGAGAGAACAAACTCGACCACGACAATTCAAAATAAGAAAGAAAGAGAATATTTTGTTAATGTCAAAAATAAATTTTTCAAATTGAAGTTTTACAGAATCATGTACAGTAGAACTGGTGTCTTTTGTTTTATTTAAGAACTATCATTCATTAACTTTGAAGAAGTGATTCCATTTCATTGAACATGGACTGTATGTAACATATAAAGTTTACATAGAGTACTTATATCATGCATACATATGTATAGCATACTTTGTGTATTATAATGTTCATAATTATTATGTATTTTCTTTTCATATTTTAATATGAGATGCATATATGTATGTATACACAATATGTAAAAAGGTTTAGTAGCTATATCTAAAATATACAGTGAGAAACGTGACGATATATATTCATTATCATCATCATCGTATCACATCACCGTCATCATCGACTACAATTATACATACAAGATACACTTTGATGTACATTGTAGTGTGTTTTTGTAGTTATGTATTTTATATTATTCTTTTTAATTTTCATAAAATGTAAATTTGTGTACTTTTATCGTTTATTAGATTTTTTTTTTTTAATGTATAGGTATGCGCATATATTTTATTTTATAGAAGCGTTCGTACGTGATTTTTTATTTTTTTTTTTTTTTTTTTTTTTTTATTTATTGTAAGTAGGCTTTTTGATTATAATATTTTTTATTCTCAATTATATTTTAGATATACCTAAGTACATTATGTACATTATACCTATATGTATATATCCACTTAATATTTTATAGTTTTGTTGTGCATCTAATACAATATTCAATGATTCAATATTAAATATAATTACCTACCTAGAATCCTATAATATGCATTTATATACTACGTGAAAATTACGATAACCTTCTTACCTCTATATTCTGGTACTCTGGTATACTTGTATTATATGTTTGATACATTTTTATTTTGCTTGTTATATAAAAATTGCAAATATCCTACTTCTCGTAAATAATGCAATGTATCTATATGTATATAAAAAAAAAATTATTCATCTTATATGTATAGATACATATAATATAAAATATAAATTTTCTGTTATGTGTGCTAAATAAAAAATTGAATTAATGATTATGATTAGAAAATGATGTAATTGTGTAAATTATGTATAGCTATATTCATTTTTCTGTATAATATTTGGAACATACAAACATTTTTCAACTAAATAAATAAATAAATATATGTCTAGAATCTATAGGTATATTTTATATTATGTAGATATACGATTCGCGTGTACTTCTTGTTGTGTTTTATAATCTAAATAATTTGCAATTTTCTTCTCATAAATAATTCAATTCATATAGAATTTTCTATTAAACATTTTTTCTTGTATATTCATACTCGTCTGGATAATATTTAAACGCCTATATATGTACATAATACGAGGGTAATTCAAAAAAAATTCCCGGAAAAATGAAATAGCACACATAAGTTGTTGATTTTTATGGATTTATTTTTCTACGTATAAACCACCAAGTTTCATCACCAGTCACTATACAGTGCGGTGCGGTGCGGTGCGAAAAGTCTTCAAGATTTGAATCGTATTTGTTCAAAAACTCAGTGAAAGTTCGTCACGTCTTTCAATGTGTTTCGTTGAGCAACGCTTTTGGCAATGTTTTTAATAATACCCAATTTTTCAGGTATCTGTATCCTTTTAAATAAAAACAAATGAATTACTTTTTTCATACACAGCAGTTACGCATTCAAAACACTCAAAATATAACCACAAACTTCTTGACTGTTGGCCTGCTAGTTACTTACTGACACAGGTATTCTGGGAATTTCTTGAATTACCCTCGTATATACGTACAATATTTACATATTTTTTCATATATATAACAAACTCCAGTAACTTTATAACATATCCTATTTTATTGAAATTTTGCATAAATACGTATACATATGTGTACAAAACACAACATTTTATGCATGTAGATAATAAACATTTTCAATAATTCTACTGTATAATGAATTTTTACTTATATGTAATTTATTTTCTACATAAATACATACTTATGATGTATTTAGTTTTATATTTGTTTTGTTTTGTTTGTCGTTTGTGTCATCACTAATAAAAATTTTCATAATTTAGAGTTCAAGCATACACTTATATGTAGCTATACACTCTATGTGACTCCATTCATACACAATACTCATAAATAATGCGAATATATAAATAACTGAGACTGAGATGTGTTACACTTTCTATTTTTTGTTTAACTTACAACTAATTTAGTTAATTGGTTATTAATTAACTAAAAAACTTACTTAACTAACGAACTAACTAACTAACTAACTAACTAACTAGCTATAATTAATAAGAAGAATAACTATAAACCACAAAAGATATATAGACTCCAAAATGAGGAGAGGAAAAACAATACTAAAACAATAATATTTTTTTTTTTTTCGCATCACATTTTATGGTTAAATTACAAGATAAAATTTGAAGAAATTAGTGAAAAAAAAAAACGTAATAATTTTATTTTATTTCCTTTCATTTTAATTTATTTATTTATTTAATTTATTTCCTATGTGTAACCTCTGTTTATGCAGATTTAGGGCTTTAGGAAATGAAGGAAATTACATTATTCGTTAACAATTATTAGATTACCAATAAAAATATGTATTTACTTTCAAAAAATGTTAAAATTAAATTTAAAAGAAAGTTTCTGCTATTAATTTGATACTAGAAAGTATTTTCAAATTCTATAAGAGCAACGAAACGATCCCTCAAACATCAATCTTTACATATTTTTGTAAATTCTAGAAGTTTTACATAATTGTTTTCAAATCGTATTTACACCTTTCCAAAGTCCAGATTCAAATCCCAATGAAAAATATTTGTCAACCAACGACACCAACGTAATATCGGTAGCATTAAACCTTTGAAAGAGAGAAAAGTTCTTTCGAATAATGCCTAACATACAAAAGTAGCTGTCAAATCTACTGCATTGAATGTATAGAAGTTCTAATTACATATTCATTGAATCAAATTTGAAGTTGAAGCGTTGAAGTCACTGCATTGAATATAGAATCGGCATAAGATTAGTTTTACTAAGGAGGGAAAGTGAATTTTGTGAAAAAAATTTGAAATAAATTTCGTCTCAATATTTTTTTGAGTCATTGTACTTGTACATAAAATATAAAATAATAAAAGAAATTCGTTCGTAATTTCTCATTGTATTGAATTTCGATTTAATAATCATAAATATAAGGCGATTTTTCTGTATGTACACGTATGTAAGTTGAAATTTTATTAAACGAATTTATTAATCATGCTAAAGATAACATATACACGATATACGATAAGTATTAAAAAAAATTTTTCAAATTCATTTATATAATTTTATGGACTTATTTTTATTTTTTCAGATACATCATCGTTTTATTTATAATGTTGTAGATGTGTCTATGGTTGTTGGAATTTATGTATTAATGTGATAAAACAATAAAAAAGAACAAGATAAGAAATTTATTACGATACTAGGAACTAAGCAATTAAAATATGACAAAGAAAAAAAATAATGTTATTTTTATGATTTTCCAAACGATATGCTACTAGCCTGTACAGTGTACACACCTAACAGAAATGCACAGGCCACAGGGCACACCTTTTTCTTTCATTCTTTAGGGTTTAGGGTGCCAAAGTGTTGTTTTCGATAAGTTTACAATTTTTTGCAAATAATATATAGAAACATTCTCAATATCTAAGGAACAGCAATCCATTTTATATTTCGCCATTTTAAGAATATAAAATGTGGACATTAATATTTTCATACATGTACTAGGTATTATGTATTAAATGACAAAAATATTATTAAATGATTTTCAGTCTTCTCCTGTCATATTTTTACTGTCATTTTTGTAAACGATATCATATTATATAAATGGTGGTCTATCTACAGTCTATATGTACTTAATATACGAGAATTTGTTTTTTTCATAATAAAATTTAATAGTCAGTCAGTCATCCCTTTATTTTTATTTTGATTTTATTCATTTAAAAAAAAAAAAACATTTTCATAAGAAATTTCTTTTCAATTTCAAACAAAAATACATTATAAATGTACATACTCGTATGTACACTATACGCGAGTACTGTATTTATTCGATTTTTCATGAATTTCTTTCGTAATTTTCTGTTTTATTTTTAACGTTAAATACAACATATCTACTAATAATTGTCTGTTTATTTAAAAAAGAATAAAAAGAAAAAAAAAATCCATATGACCAGACAATCATTACAATAATGCGAGGGTAGTGTACGAGTATACACGTACGTAAAACACTACGGCTACAACACCAGTCAGTCAGTATATGTATATCCATCTATAGAAGTAAGTATATATGTACATACGTCAGTATAAAGTCAGTTTACGTATGTACATGGATGTATATAAATGTTTTGATAATGAGTATACGTGTATAAGAAAAGGCCTCTACATATTTTATAATATGGACGAGTATACATATGTATACATAATGTACATTATTCATATTTTTTTCTTCCTTCGTCTTCTTGTTCTGATTCTTATTATATGTATACATAATGTATATTTTTTTTTCTTTAATAATAATTTCTATATTCATATTATTTAATATTTAAAAATATTTTATTTTACTACATTCATACATTCATACATTACTTATTTTATTTTTATTTTGATATTATGCCAAATTTTATTCGATCTACATATTTATATTTTTCTCATAATAATTTATTTTAGATGCATATCTTCATATAATACTCGTACATACATAATTCTTTCAATTGTTTACTTATTTTATGTGAAGAAAAATGAAGCATAAAGAATACATAATTCTAAAAAATAAATAAAAATAAAAATAAAATAAAGAAAATAATAAAAAAATGAACATCAAAAGATATTGTTTTCTGGTATATATGTACTACTCTATACTCATATTTTTTATCTGATACATATTTCATTTTTTTTTTTTCTTTTAAAGATATTTACATTTATATATGAACTCATCCGTATTCGTATAGTATAGTTGGTATTATGTATTATGTAGAATAAATTGTATCTAGAATTCTATAATAGAAGGTGTTTCATTTATATGCTACACGTATACATATAACACTGACACTGGTGTAAGTTGAACGAGTGTGAGTATACACAGCAGAGCACACTAAAAATATCGTTCATTAGCCAAAAAACTAAAAATATTTTTTATCTTTATAAATTGAATTGAAACAATAATAGTAAAAAAAAAAAAACAACAAATATGAATTAAGAAGAAGATAAATGAAGAAATACTAAATCCTATCTTAAATGGTGTAAAATGTAAAATTAATAAAAAAAATAAAAAAAAATACGAAAACAAAAATAAAAAGTCATTCATCTTTGATCGATTTTTCACATGAAAAATTGAAAATCATTTCAAGAAAAAAAAAAATAAAAATAAATAAGAGACCTTTTAAAAAATTGGGTGACTGAACGATTGAACCTAAAACCTTTCAAAAAAAAAAAAAAAAAGTGAATTTTAAAATTGAATTGTCGAAGAGAAAAGTATAAATATGGAAGAATGAAAAGAAGAAAATGGGATTTCCATCAGTGTTCCATTCCAATCTCAATTTCAACTCAAACCCAAACCCAAACCGAATATCGATTCATAATGAATATGATAATGATAATGATGATAAATGTATGTAGGTATGTATATAATGACGGACGCAAAGAACGAATGAACCATTTCCATTTGACTGACTGATTACAAATAATAATTTTAGATAGATTTTTTCATTTAATAATTCTTATTATGACGCAAGTGTGTTATTATTCTGTTTAACAGTTTTCATTATACTTAGTATATCGACTTATGGGTGCGGGGGTCATATTTCAAAAAATTCTAGAAGTTCAGTGTCGTGTCAGTCAGTACATTGGTGCATACACATTCAAAGTGTACACTGTACATTTTATATGCTGTATTTTATATTCTGTATCATTGTGTGATGAACTAAACTGAAACTCTACTGTGTGTAGCGCAGGCTACTACACAAAACGACAAAACTATGTGCATGGATGGATGGCTAGTACCAATATTAGGCAGGTATATAGTAGAAGAGGAGACAGAAAAAGTTAGACCTTTAATTCATTTTTATTTTTTTAATTTTACTTTTCATATTAATATTATTACATATTATTAAAATAAGGGACTTGTTGTGTATAGACGACAGATAGAATTGAATATTTAGAAGAAAGAAAATGAAGTTAAATTGTGGGGGAGAATATTTTTTCTTTTTTTTAAATTAAGTACTTGAACATGAACTAAATTGTATGTACGTAGAGGTACTACATTATATTATAAAAAAATAAAGTTTTACTTGTTTTTTTTTTTAAAAAAAAGTAAAAACAACATTAGAAAAAAAAAATCCATATACGAGTGTATGTAAAGTAGAGTAGAAAGAACACAGAACATAAAATATAATGTGTAGGTATATATGTATATAAATTTTATACATTGGGGTTCTTATAAGACCTTTTCAACTTTTGAATGTACATACATATGCACAGACGTATATGTAAATAGGTATAAGTATATCACATATAAATGAACTTTAAAATATACAAATGATATGTAGATATATAAACATACATTTTGTAAGTATAGAGAACTGATATTGGTAGAATGGATATGCTTGAAGGGATAGAATTTCTCTGTCTCATCATCCATCAGGAAACATTCATAACGCGTTTACTATATACGTACTTAAACACATAAGAAAAAGCGAAAAAATCCGAGAGAATTGTATGCATCCATGCGTGCATAGTCTGATTATTACATTTTTCCCTTTTAAATAAAATTCTTATTTGTAAATATATCTGAATCATATCCTATTTCAATTTTTTAATTATACTCCTAATAAACAAAATTAGAAAATTAATAATGGTTTCCGAATGGATAGGTGAAATAATTTTAGAAAATATCGATTCAATAATTTCAATTTTCGATTACATTCCCATTATCATATTTTTTGTAAGGTTATACCATTATTACATACTGTATTGTAAGATTTTGTAAAGTGCGTAAAGGATAAGATCGCTAGGCCACTTGATAAGAATGTCACCTACAAGGCTACAAGGATAATTTAAAAAAAATATTTAGGAATGTAATATATAAGAGAAAGCCCTGTCTGAGTGCTCAGATTCGGCGAATAGGCGTCCTCCTCCACCGTAAACAATAAAAATAACAACAATATACTCTTAGGTAAAACAGAATACTCTGTAAATTTAGAAATAGATGGAAGGAAGATGTCGAAAAAGACACGAGAAAGCTAGTTTGAAGAAAATGTAGAACAATTGGCTAAAGACTAAAGACCAGAGTGTGGTTGTATTAGGGAAGCCTAGGCTTATAGAGGGATGTAGTGCTATGGAAAAAGAAGACAAATATTTATGCTTACCTAAACGTGCCTAAACTCTTAAAATGAAAATTTATTTTTAAATATTTCAATTATAATCCAAATTAGTTTTCATTATTTTCATGATAGATATAAATAGATCATTATCATTATGAAATTATTCAAATGTCAGTGCTCATCAATTATCAAGAAGGCAATGGATACAGTGCGCACCTATTAACCATTCTCCATAGATCATTATAACGTAAATTCATAAATACATTAATGTTATGTTCAGTATATGTACATGTGTGTACCAAATACAATACACAAACACAATAATGATTTTAAAAGTTTAAATCATTATAAAATTTTGTTTAGTAATCGTTTTTGTTTTTAATTTGATCTGACGTAAACACTCATGTTAAATGTGTGATGGGTGTAGGATGTGGATATATTATGTACACAAATACATGTGCGTTTATTTATATAAACAATAATTTTCTAAGTTCATACATAAATATGTATTTATAAAATCCTTTAAATAAAATCCTTTTGAAAATTTTATTTTATTTGTTGGAAGCATAAATAAATTATTATAAATTCATTTAAAAACGAAATATATAATGAAATCGATAATAATACATAATTAAAAATAAGTTTAAATTTAAAGTTTCCAATTAATAAAAAATTAAAATAAAAAAAGTCTGAGAATAAGATAAAATATAAATCAAGTTAATCAGGAAAGGATAATAATAAAATATCAAAGGCAAAATGTAAAAATGTAGAATAAAGAAAAACAAACTCATTGCTGGAAAGAAGCAAATAAAATAAAATAAAATTTAAAAGTTTTCTTATTAAAAAATAAATTTTAAAAGATAATATGTTCGTACGTATAAACAGTGTGTAACGTATAACAACAAGAAGAAATGAAGTTAATCAACAAAGTACAACGAGTTACTTATAATATTCTTTTGTTCATTCTTATCTAATTTTTTGTTATTACTTTTGTTTTTTTCTTGTTGTTGTTGAAATTTTTTCAAAAAAAAAAAAAAAAAAAAAAAACGTAATAATAATTTCTCTCTGATGTATGTGTAATTAAAATATATACCTACTATACGAAATAGTAGAAAAGAAAAGTAATTCATTTAAAAAGTTTGTAAAAAGTAATTAATCCTTCGTAATATATTTTTCTTGTTATATCCTCTTGGATTATTATTTTTCTTTTCTTTTTTTAAAAATTATCTTTTGTTCTTTCCACACAGTTTTATATATTCGCATCAAATCATTTTTAAATTTTTCGATTTCACATTCAATTTTTTTAGAAAATTTAGAAAATCAAATCAATCAGATCAGATTTTTTTTTTAAGAATTTCTAAGTTTCCATTTCATGTTTTTCCAGTTTCAATTTTTTAATTTTTTTTCTAATGATTCATTATAATATCAGAAGGATGCGGTAATACGAATTTATAAATTAGGTGTACTACCACGTATACGTCATAAGTAAATTTGTTTTTTAATTGCTTATCGGCTCGGCTCGTTTATTATTAACATGTCATGTGATTTTAATTTGTTCAACCCAAAAATCTATTCATCTATCATACAATAGCACATATACATAATTCAGGTGAAAAATCAAAAATAATGAGAACTGCGATGTGATTTATTGGTATGAATGCTGATGTGACGAATAGTAATAATCATCATTTGTCCACATGTTTTATGGTTAAAATAAAATTTCTTTTTTATCACATTTTTATTGAAAATTTATGAATTTTTTTTACAATTGATCTACTATAATAATTGATGTGTTTTTTTTATTTTTTTTTTGCGATGACCTTGTTGTGATCAAAACAAAATTGTTTTCATTTATAACCATCTACATCTACTTACATACACCTTTTCTGAACGTTATCGGAATTTTTGCTTTTTTATCAGCTCTAAATTAAACAATCAACAATAATATATTAACGTATGTACTTTATTACGTATTTGATCGTTTACGTACGAATTTTTTTTTGTTACTGTACGTGTATAAACCATAAACAGAATTCTGTGGTAATTTGTGTTTCTTGTTTTTTTTTTTCATTTTTAAAATTTTATCGCAAAAATAATATTCAAAATTAAATATAAATAATGATGTACAAGTGCATTATGCATTACGTAGAACGAATGTACATTGATTATATTTACATACATCCAGGGTACACTAGTGATTAAATGCAGCAAAAAGAAACTGTCGCATGACACAAATTCATAATCGTAATAAACCAGCGATAAAACATCAAATGTCATACGATCAATAATGCAGAAAAGTGCCGCACATCACGATTCTTAATATTTGCTGCGTTCTTTTTTGCCTAGTAAAGTACTCCCAAGTACTCGGGAGTGAATTGTAAATGGAACGCAATTGTTTTGCTTCGAAGTAAAAATGTAACCTCAAATTTCACAGTATACACATTTCTATGTAAATATTGCAGTGTATGTAAATATTGCAGTGGCGCAGTTGGCCGTGCTCACATTTCAGCTGTCATGTATTTCAAATTTGTTTTGTTGTTGATTTTGAATTCTCCATAACCTTAAAACAATAAAAATCCACCTATTGAATAAAACATGTAATAAAAATATTATAGACTTAAACCTATTTCTTTAACCCCGAAACGCAAAAATTTTAGCGTAACTAACCATACAATTGTCAAGTAAATTACTGGAATACAAGAGGTTATGTAGATGATCACAACTGTAAGTACCTACTTGGGAGTACTTTACTAGACAAAAAGGAAAGCAGCAATTGTAAAACCTGATACATATTTGGTAGGTAGTAAAAGTGCAGTAAGAAAGCGTGCATCACAGCTGCAAGCGTCTCTATAGTGTGCACTGGCTCTTAGATGAACAATCACTGTAACAATGTACATAGGAAGTATGCAACAAGCTATAGATCTAGTACTAAGAACATACAAAAATTCATATAACAAAACAATACGCTTCAGTTAGTACACATTTCTCTTATCAAAATTTACCGACTAATTTATAATTTCTTGCCGTACCTTTAAAGTTTTGTGTATTATTGTGTTTTTACTCAAGGCATTTTATTTTTTTTTTTTTCTAAAAAAACTTTTTTTTCCTGTTTCTAATTTAATGCACGAGTATGTAATTTTGTTTGATTGTTTTGAAAAAAATTATGTAAGTAGTATGTGAAACAGAATGCTAATAATAATAATAATTTATTGATGATGATCAGATGATATATGATGATGATGGTGAATAGAGATTCTCTTTATTTTCTTGTATTATAATGAAAATACATACATATACGTAATACGTATATGTATATAAAAGAATTCCAGCACAGGTAATCAATTGAAATTGATGTGAAATTTACACAATTAAAATGTACAATAAAAGAAAAAAATTATTTTTAACTTGTTAATTAAATCGTTTCGAATACCTCCCCTCTCCTAGCTATACGTATACGAGTACAGAGAATTTTTGTTTTAAATTAAAAATAATTTCTGCTACACGTACAAATTCATACACGATATTTCACATAGAACGATATAACTTTATGCAGAGGATCGTGTATATATGCATGATTGTAAAATTTTTAGAATGAAAAAAAAATAAAAACCGTCATTTATCAATGTTATTAATTCACTTGTCTTCAATGTTTTTTTTTTATCCAGCGCTTTGGTTTTTGCTTCATTTTTATTTATTTTCTTGTTATTTATTCGATTGTATTTTTGTTGTTTTTTTTGTACATGAAATCAAAATTAATTGAACATTTTCATTTTTATTTCGTATTTAGTTTTTATATAATTCTGTATTTAATTTATGATTAAGTACGTAAGTTCATATATACGAGGGTAATTCAAAAAATTCCCGGAAAAATGAAATAGCACACATAAGTTGTTGATTTTTATGGATTTATTTTTCTACGTATAAACCACGAAGTTTAATCTCCCAGTCCACTATACAGTGCGGTGCAAAAAGTCTTCAGAATTTGAACTGTATTTGTTCAAAAACTCAGTGAAAGTTTGGCACGTCTTTCAATGTGTTCTTCGCGCAACGTTTTACACTATGTTTTAATAATATCTAATTTTTTAGGTATCTGTATCCTTTTAAATAAAAACAAATGAATTACTTTTTTCATACACAGCAGTTACGCATTCAAAACACTCAAAATATAACCACAAACTTCTTGACTGTTGGCCTGCTAGTTACTTAACTTACTGACGCAGGTATTCGGGGAATTTTTTGAATTACCCTCGTATATCTATGCATCGAATGTTACCTAGAAACAAAACACTAATAGGTACCAGCACTCTAATGAGAGAAAACAAAATGTATAAAAAAATTCTAAAAAAAAAGATATATTAGAAAAATGATTGATTGATTACTGCTGTTAAACGTGTACGTGTTTATCTCATTTGATTTTAGGTACTGTAGTACACATTTTTGGTGAAAAATATGATTACAATTTGAAAATATTTAGGAATTTGTTTAATATTATTTAACAAAAAAAAAAAAAAATTATGTTTCGCTATGCCAGTTGGAATGAAATGAAATTTGTTTCGATCCTATGGGATCTATGGATCCATCGATTTTGAAGTCAGATTCTTTTCTACCAAACTATCTATAGGTAGGCTATTACCAATGATTTGCATTGGCCTAAAATTCAAATAAAGATCCTCACCAAAGTGGTTTCTAGACCTAGACTTATTATCCTAGACATGTATTTGCATTTGCAATTTAATATGTGGTTTGCGAACCCATGCAGTTGTTGATAGAGATTCACATTAGGTATTTAATTCACTTTGTTATTTGATAAAGAAAGTAAATTTCAAATAAAAAAATCGGAATCCTTTTTATGATATACTGACTAACTAAGTACATAGTATAATTTTACCGTTTTCACTTAGAAAAAAGTAATATCCTTGTACATTATGTACATTTAATAAATAAAAATCTATCAGAAAGTCTTCTTAAAAATAAATAACTTGTAAGTAAAAATGTTAAAGGTTCATTGAGTATCGTTTATCGTAGATATTTTTAAATTTCCATTACACATAATTTTCCTGTTACTCATACTACTGCTATTGATAAATTAAAGCAGATTGATTTTTATATTTTCTTTCAATTTTCTAAAGTTATTTTTAAAAAAAATATATACATACATAGGTTTGGGTTGCTTTCTGCCTCTACATTTCTATGTGTACATTTTTCTGTATTCAATTTAAAAAAAAAAAAGAAAGAATTTTCTTTCGAAATTTTTATTTGTTGTTGTGTTGTCTCTCAAATTCTTTCCAGATAAATAAATTTAAAATAAATTTTTTTATTATTCGTAGATATTTTCCTTTCTAGTTACCATTAATAAAGGATTTTTTAAAAAGTTTATTTTATTAAATTGTATTGCTTGATTTTTATTTCATTTTTTTACAGATTTTAAATATGGAAGACGATATGAATTGGTATAGAGCTGAATTGGAAGGAAAAGAAGGTTTAATACCAAGCAATTATATAGAAATGAAAAATCATGAGTAAGTTACTAAAAAAAAAAGAAAAGAAAAATATTTATAAAAAATTTCTTGTATAATTGATATTCATTCTTGATCCTGTATCTTAAATTATCTCTTGAAATTATTGCTGTAATCTATGTAACGTAATTTTTATTGAAGAGTGAATATCCTCACAAGTGTATTTGAGATAATTATAATAAGGAAGAGAATCAATTATTCATTCAAATCAAATTCATCTCAAATTCTAAGATACATTTTTTTTTTTTAATTTTATTTTATATTTTAGTTGGTACTATGGTAGAATTACAAGAGCTGATGCTGAAAAATTATTATCGAATAAACATGAAGGAGCCTTTTTAATCAGAATTAGTGAATCAAGTCCTGGTGATTTTTCATTATCTGTTAAGTATGTTTAAATATAAATTATTTTTATTATATTAAATTACCAAATGCACATTAATTTCTTTCAATTTTTTCTTTCTCTTTTTCATAGATGTCCAGATGGTGTTCAACATTTCAAAGTACTAAGAGATGCACAAGGTAAATTTTTCCTTTGGGTTGTTAAATTCAATTCATTGAATGAATTAGTTGATTATCATCGAACGGCTAGTGTATCTCGATCACAAGATGTTAAATTAAGAGATATGGTGCCAGAAGAGGTAAACAAATAAATTAGTTTTTTTTTCCCCTATTTTCTATTCATTATTCTAATATCTAATTGTGTATATTATTTTATTCTCTCATATTTCTTTTTCATTTAAATTTCGTTTCATTTCGTTTCATTTCATTTCATTTTTTTGATTTTTAGGTTTTGGTTCAAGCATTATATGATTTCGTGCCACAAGAATCTGGTGAATTAGATTTTCGACGAGGTGATGTTATAACGGTAACTGATCGTTCCGATGAGCATTGGTGGAATGGAGAAATCGGTAATAGAAAAGGTCTATTTCCAGCTACATATGTAACACCATACCATTCATAATAGGTTTATATTTATAAAATATATATATTATATATATATTATATTTATTTATATATGTTACATAATTATACATTAACATATATAAATATATATAAATATTAAAAAAAAAAGAATAAAATAAAAAATTGCAATAATTAAAAATAAAAAAAAAAATTAATAATAAAAACAAATTTAAAAAAAAAAACATGATACAATAATGAAAAAATACAAAAAGAAAAAAAAAACATAAACAAGGAAAAAAAAAATTAAAGTAAATTATAAAAAAAATGAAAAAAAAAAAATAATAAATGAGTGTCTAAACAGGAAAAAGTACACAAAAAAATATACAAATTTTTTTTTTTATTGTAATTAAAATAATACAATAAAAATACAAATACATACATAACATAAATATTACTATATTAAAAGTCTTCTCTGAATTTATTATTACATAATACAAACATACACACATACATCAAATTTGTATCAATCCTAAAATAACGCCTTTATGTTGGAGACGAATCAAAATCAAACAAACTGGATCGGATTCATTCAGTTTTTAATATGAGTACAGACTGCAGACGTACATACTGCAGACGTACATACTGCAGATAATCATGTATGCGCGCGCAACTTACAGTTTAATGTGAATTGCGAACTACAGAGACATACATAATTCTCTGTACATGATAGAAGATAGTTTTGACAGAAATTACTTTTGCGATTAGATCAAGGTGTAATCATAAATTGATTGTAGCACAAATAAAAATGAATAAAATGCAGAAAATACTTTTAAACGAGTGAAGATCATTGTTAAATAGTAAAGCCAACAAACAACAATTTTTATCGTGACTTTAAAGTCAGCTCTGTTTAGTGTTCAAGTCTTCTAATTTCAAATTTAATTTCTGTCACACTTGTACATGACTACATAAACTGTTTCATGCCTTTATAATGTCCAAAATAAAATCGTTTATTTTTCATTTTTATTTTATACCACTAGCACTAATATTTTTAATAATAATAATACTACTACTACTACTACAATTACAACTACAACTACTGATATTATTGAAAAATAATTTTTTATATAAATTTAAATATTATGTATTTAAACTAACAAACATATTATACTACAGTATATACCCAAAATCTGTAAAACCAGTACGATTATGCTCTTTCATAATTCATTCATATATAAAGAAATTGTGTACCAATATATACAAATACATATTTTCTATTCTGTCACTACATTCTCTAATATAAACAATATTTTTGTTTCGATTTTATTGAAATTTTTTTTTTTATTTTTTTCACACAAAATAATAACGAGAATTAATTATTATTGTGTGTAGGTACTAATTTATTTTGATGACACAGACAGAATTAATCTGTGAAAATTGCAAAAATGATTCAAATTAAGTATAATTGGTGAATAAAATAAAAGCTAAAGATAACTGAAAGTTAAACTGAAAATGAATTCAATTCTATTGGAATTTAATGAAAATTTTTAATATTTACCACAGATAATTTTATGAATCATATTTTAAAACTTTTTTATCGAATGCAAGAACAATTGAATATTAACGTACAATTTTGAATTTAAATACACCAATATCCGAATCTAGACGTATCAGTATGTCCATAAATGAATTTGATTTTGTTACATTTGTTAATAAAATGCAGTGGTTCATCTGTATTCTTATATCTGTATCTTTACTAAGAAATTTTATTACCATAAAATAATTTGTTTGTGTTGTTCTTTTTTTTATTTACTTTTTCTAATTTGTATATTTTTTTTTTTTTACACTTTATTTTTAATGCAAATACAAATAGAAGTTCTTATTTTATGTGAAAAAAAAAAAATAAATAAAAACACATACACGTACAATATCATATTCAAGTTTTTATATAATACATTTTTTTTTTTTATCTCGAAGATTTATACACAAAAAATTACAAATTGATTGTTCAAACATATATAATTACAATTTTTAAATAAATTTTTGTAATAAAATCTAATTGATAAAGAATCAATTAATGTTTTTTTTTAATTTTCAATTACAAAAAATAAAAAACAAAAATAAAGTTAAGTATAAAAGGAAACAAATATAAATAATTCTCTTCTTGAAAATGATAACAACAAATCAAAAAAAAAAGCAATTACAAAAATAAAAAAAATTGTTATTTATAAATTTGAATAAAATATAAAATAAAAATCAAAATTCAAAAAAAAAAACAATAAATTTCTACTACATATTTACTAAATTTAATGGTTAAAGTGTAGTTGTTTTTTTCTATTTTGATATTTATTTTTTTTTCTATTTTATTTTTTGAAATTATTGTTATTTTGAATTAATTTTTTTTTTACTAACATTAAGGTGAAAATTAATTTTAATTTAAATGATTTATAAGTGATATGATTATTTGAACTGGAATATAAGAACAAAATAAAATCAGATTTTTATTGTTTTTTTAATTTTATACAAAAAAAAACCTTAAAAAACTTAAAGAAAATAAAATTAAAAATACAAATATGTATAAATAAAACAAATAAAAAAAAAAATGATGTTATATAGTTCATTGTTTAGAAATATCAATTAATCGATGAAAATTTATATACCTATGTTTTATTGAATGATAATAATACATTTTTTTTTCGACAAAATTTTTTTTTTTCATATCAAATTAACATAACATGTAGAAATTATGATAGAAAATTAATTCGAACTAGAAAAAAAAAAAATATATTAAGAAATATACAAAAAAAAAAATAAAAAAATAAAACTTGTGTGCTTGAAAACAATCTACATACTACTCTGCTATGTGTCTATCTATTCAATAATTTGACTTATAAATAATTTAAAATTATGGTGATTTAATGTATCTCAAAATAATATTTTTACATAAAATCTATAATTACCCAATCATCATATATATTTTATATGTAACTTACATATTTCTATTTCAAAATTTTTAAATCGAATCTAATCTAAAAATAGTAAAATCAAAATCAAACAAAAAAAAAATATAAATAAAATCTAAAATAGTAAACGGATCAATTAGAAATTTTATACAGAAAATTCTCACATTTTTTAAAAAGATATTTTAGATATTGAATCGATAAATTTTTGAAAATTTTTTTATACATATATAAAAATTTAGTTTGATTTTGTCTGAGCGTACATCTAGCTCTGTAACTCTGTAATCTAACGCTGTTCTTTTTTCTCAGCCACAGACAGAACATCATAGTAAATTGAGCGTAATTCCGGCTAGTCAAAAATCAATAATCAAAATGGTAAAAATAGTAGAAGAACACTAATTAAATTTTAGAAATTAAATTTGATTAAATTTGAAATAGAAATGTGTAGAAATATGAAGATGTAATGTTTTTTTATATGTATTTTTATTATTATTTTATTTTTTTTTTTTTTTTTTTGTAAAGAAAGAAAGAAAATAAATTTTGATTTGCCATTACATTGAAAAAAAAAAAATGAAAATGAAACATGAAAAAACAAGGAAAGAAAATTTGATTAAGGTGAATTTATTATGTAATAAGTTATAAAAATAATAATAATAATAATAAATAAAATCAAATACAAATCGATAATAATTATAATAAAAAAAAAATAATCCATACAATAATAATACATAGCTGCTATTTTATATACAATTATAATATAATATATATATGTGTTTCTTTTTTTTTTTTAATTTTTATTAAAATTTTCGTTTTTCAAATGTAGCATATAAAACAAAAAATAATTATTTTCTTCATAAATTAAGAATTATGATGTACAATATTTTTTGAAATTATGAATTTACATTATTATTAATTATTTTCTTTATTATTTTTTACATTATATAAAAATATTTTTTTTTCGTTTTTGTTTTTTATATTTTTCATATTACATATATCTACATTTATAATACATAATTTTAAGAACAAAGCAATAATTTTGAACAGAATATTTTATATTATATTTTTATTTTAATAATTTTTTACATAATGCATAAAATATTTCTATATAGATGTGTTTTTTATAGTTTTGGTTTCGTTTTTTGTTATTTTTTTTTTCTTTCTAAATACATAATGTATTATGCTATAATTATATACATACATACATTTAAAACAGCATATTATGTAATACTGATGATTATAATTATTATTGTTTTATTTTCAAGATAAAAAATATTAAATATATAATACAGAAAATAATGAAAACATTTAAAAATATTTTAGTGGTACTAAATGGAGAATTAAGAACAATAATAATAATAATAATAATATGTAATAATAATTATGTAATGTTTATTTTTAATTTTATTATTTTCTCAACATTTTTTTAAATAAAAATATGAATACAAAATTAAAAGGAAAATATAAAATAAAAATAAACATAAATTTATGAGAAAAAAAAAACAAAAATGATATATTATACTGTGTTAAGAATTCAGAACTCTAAAAATAATAATAAAATACAATATAAAAAGAAATGAGAGAAAATATGAGAAGATGAAAAATAAAATAAAAAAAAAAATTTACAATATATACATTTAAATTAATTAATAAAACTAATAATAATGAATTTGAATAAACATAAAAACGAGTAAAAAATAAAAGAGAAAAATAAAAATAATAAAATAGATTACATACATAAAAATACTAAAAAAAAAAAATTATTTGTAATTTGTATTTGATGTATGTGCTTATGAAGAAGACACCAAGAAATATAAAAATTTTATGGAAAAAAAAATCAACATTTATATAAATTTATTTTATTTTATGTAATTTTTTTTTATTTTAATATTTTATTTTTAGGTTTTTAATTACATATTTTACTTGTTATAGTGTGTAATTTCCATAAATCAATCCACCTAATGTAATCGTATCGGAACCGGAAGAAAAATAGAATACTCATAACATCGTATATCGTAAACGTAATCGTCGTAATAATGTACACTTTCTCTTTATTCAGCAACATTCAGTTGAAAAATTTAATTTACCGGTTACTGTTGTAATTTTTCACAATAAATCAAATGTAACCTCTAAAAACTGAATCAAACCTAACCGAATTAAGCAAATTAATTTTCTGATTTCTGGATTTTCTGAATCTAAACTAAACTCGTTCTATTTCACTCAGTCATATTATGGGATGGGTTTAGTATAAGTATATTTGGTTTTGTTTTGTTACGAATGAAATTTGAAATTTCCCTTTCAATTCAATTTATTATCATTTCATTTTGAAATATTTTTCTTCATATTTCATTTCATTCCATTTCTATTCCGTTGTTTGTTATTTGAATTTGAAATGTGATGATAAAGTGAAATGTCAAAAAATAATTTTCATTTGACATTTTAGACACATATTTTGAATTTTGTAATTGTTGTAAATTGTAATGTAATTTAAATGGTGATTCTGATTCTACATTCTGGTAATTGGTGGTGCTTTTTTTCTGCTTGGCTGGAATTAAATATAGAAATTTACTAATTACTTACATTTACATTTATTTGGATAAAATCATCAAAATATTATTATAATGAATTAATTGAAAAAAAAGATTAAAATAAACATTTCGTGGCTGTTTTTCTGTTCATTCTCTAAGTTTCTAGTTGTAAGTGATTTATTTATTATTTTTTTTTTTAATATTTTTAATATTATGGCAGACCTTGTGTAATTGTTATTAGTAATATATTTGCGATTAGTGAAGAAGAAAATAATTATAAAAAAGCAGAAATATAAAGTTAATTTTTTGCAAATTAAAAAAAAAAAAAAATTAACAGTTTTCGTTTTTTTTGGTTATAATTTTTTTGCGTGTGTAATTGATGTTTAATTTGAATTTTAAATGTGTGCGCATAAATTATAAATGTTAATGAAAATAATATCGTAAAATCAGAATTTATTTGTTTATAATTATTAGAAAAAAGAAATCAATTTAAAAAAAAAATAAAATCAACAGAATAATCTTGAATTAAAAAAAATAAAATAAAATAAAACAAAAGGCGATAAATATAAATAAAAAATTATTAATAATAATAATAAACTATACAATATAAGATAAATTATTATGATGACTTGGTTATTATATAAAAAACGTTTATTAACACCATTACAATTAAAAAGATTATCAGAGCATAAATATTCATGTTCAAGCAATAGTATTTTGGATCCTTATTTACAACCATGGTGGTGTTGGCTAACATCTGTTATGCCATTATGGATAGCACCAAATTTAATAACAATTATTGGTTTAATTGTTAATATTGTAACAACATTAATATTAATATCGTAAGTATACTAAATTATTAAATTCAATACATAAATATATTCTTTTAATTTTCATTACAGATTTTTATAATAATATAAATAATTACAATTATTTTATTTTTAATTATGAATCTTGAAAAAGAAAAGACGTTCTAAAAAAATTTTTTTTTATTTTTGTTAGGTTATGTTCGCTGTACATATGTTTAGTTTTTTTTTTTTTTTATTTTAGAAGTCCATATACATAATACTGCCATATAGATATAAATGTAGAAGATTCTATGATGTGGAGTGTTATATATTTTTTTGTATAATTTTCTATTTCTGTATTTAAAAATTGATCAAGGAAAAGGAAGGTCATTATTTATATATCGAATACTATCGAATAGAGATACACATATTTGATATTACATGTATAGAAAGTGTAGTTAGTAACGATAATTATGATGGCACAATGTCATGGATATTTCTATTTAAATAGAGATTACACATCAAGACATATTAAAAGAAAGCGAAAAAATAAACGTAAAAAAATGAATCAATTTGGAAAATTTATATAAATAATAACACACTACATACTAAAATAAATGTACAATTTTACATATATGTATGTACATAAAATAATGTTCATGCATAAATGATTACCGAAATACGTAATTCAATGGTGCAAGAATAAATCTTTAACCCTGAATTTTATATTTTATACATACACATATGTATGTATGTTATATATTTTTTTAATTCTTTTTAATTAAGTACTACACGTATGTACATGTACGTACATACATATTTTGTACATATACAAGATAAAATTCGATTCAATTGCATGCGATTGCATGTAAGTACAACGAAACGTTGTACAGGTATGTACATACATATATAGGAGGTGCATTGTGCATTACATATTCATGTACTACTGCACGGCAGACGTAACACATACTCTAGCTGAGCATGCAAATATTAAATAAGTAATAATCTTTAAAATACATCTATTATACACCAACAGTATTTATACACCATAATATTCATCTAGTTCTAGAGTACATAAATGCATTTATTATAGCTATAACATGAAATGATTTGATTTGATTTGATTTGGTTAAAATTAATGCAAATTTCCTTTTGTAAGTATAGTTGATTTTTAAATTAATTCTAATTCAAAAAATAAAATGTTACATAATAAAATACATTTAAATAGAAAGAGGTCATATATTGCAGTTTAGAGAATGTAACTATACAAAAATATAATATCATATTTTATTACATATATAATATGTACATATTAATAATAATAAACATATGTATATTAATAAAAATAATTAATTGTCAGTAAATCAACAGATCACAATAATATCAATGTAAGGAGAAAAGAAAGTTTACATTATTTTTTATATATTCGAAATGTTTAAATTAATGTAAAATATATGTATACATAGGTAGCCATATATTTGTGTAATTTGTATGCCAATTAGAACAAAAATATAAAATATTATTATTGTACAGTTGTTAAATAATATAGAAAGCATTCGTATATATTCGCATATGCATCAATGCATTCACATTAATGTAAATGTAAATCAGGTAGTAGGTATTACGTATTACCGTATTACCTATCAGAAATTAGAAATAAAAAATAACAAATAATAAATAATAACTGGCTCTAATTAGTTTTTCAACCATCAAAAATCTGATATATTGTACATTATTGTTTTTATGTAACAATATTTTCTTCCGCTTTATCATACGATTTAAAAAAAAAAAAAAACAAAATTCAATTTTTCTGCATAATCATCATCATTCATTACCACAAAATAATGTATGTAAAATATTTACATGTGTATATGTACAACGGTATATGTATATTTGTTACCAAAAGAAACGAAGAAAAAATAAACAATTTTGTCGTTATTTGTTGTTTTTTTTTTACGTTTGTAATATAATTTCTAAAAAGTCAAAAATAATGACCTTTTTGCAACGTGCGTAACGATGCCATCATCATTATTTAAATAATGATACAATATACAATACACTGTACACATTAAATTATAAGAAACACACGCATTCATCATAATATGTGTATAGATACCGTTGTACGTACAGCGTGTAATTGTGTATCAAATAAATACATATACCTATGTGTATATAATGTAGACCATTATTATTTATAGACAGCATGTAGTACTATATTATATATATTATTCATTAAATCAGTCATTAAACCTACAATAATAATTATAATCGAGGATAAAATGAACAGACATTAGTGATAGAGTTTTTGATTCATTTTTATTTCAAAATTAATAGAAAATAAATTAACTAGGTATGTAGGAGGAGAACAAGGACGAATGAAAGATTTATGATTTTTAATTTTTTGGTCAAAATTAACCAAATAATTTTGGCTTCAAATATATAATTTATTTTATTTGCAATAGCAAAAAATAATAAAAAAAAAATGAAAAATGAAAAATTAAATTAAATAAATTCTTATCAATTACGTATATTTTATGGAGTGATAATTGTGGTGTGATTTAATTTCATACTTGAAATAATCAATTTTTATTTTTATTGTTTTTTATCGTTTCGCAAGTTTTCTCTATCATCAACCAGCAATCATTTAAATTTAATGTATGATGTACGCATATAATATAAGCAGCAGCAGCAGCTATAGCAGCATTTAATTTGTGAATAAATAAAAATTTATTACCAAGAGTATTATGAATGCATGCATAATAAATAATTGATAAAAAAAAATACAAAATCATAAAAATTATCAGGACAAAATTTATGTACATATGTACACTCATACCGCAGTATGTACGTAAATGTACATTACAATGTGGGTAATCAATTCAAAAAAATTATCACTAGAGTCTAGAGAATATGAGACAACAAACTGTACAATTACTACCGGACTTTATCGACAAAAATGAAATTTTTATTTATTTATTTACTACAAGAGATAGCTCTCGTTGATTTTTTCCTTTTTTTTTGTACTGTACACATGTACTTGTGCATATTTTTTTATTTTTATTTTCAGAATTTTTAATTAAAAAATATAAAAAAATGAGATTACAAAATTATAAGAAAGATAAACTTCCTCTTCCTTTTTAGTATATATATAGAGTTAAAATAAATTTATTGATAAAAATTTCAATTTTATTTTTAAATGAATTTTCTTTCGAGCTAATATAAAAGATAAATGCATCCATTCAACGTTACTTTATACTCGTACACACATTACTCTCTTCACATACTCCTCACCCACTTCACACATTCTTCATAAATGCTCCTCATATACTTACTTCTCGTTTACGTATGAATCATAAATAAACGATAGAGAAACAACACAGATAAAATCACGTCATTTAATACAATGTCAAATAATATAACAAGTCAAATGAATTATGATGATAATCATTTAAAAATAATATAATGTATTCATGTGAACTTTCACTATCAGTTTCTTTTGAAAATCGATCGTTTTTGTTTTTCGTTTGTTCGTTGGTTATTTCGTCACTGTTATTTTTTTAATCGATTTTTATTAAATAAAATAATAGAATAAAAAACAAAAAGCAAAAACCAAAAGTAATGTGATTAAGTACGTACATGAATAAACCAATTAAAGTATAATTTATAACAAAAATAGATTTTTTAATGATTGATTTCTGTTATCTCAGCCTACACACATTCATATGTAAGTAAGTACAAAAATTTATTAATGTTGTGGTTCGGGTTAATAATTTTATTTATGTATTGTATTTAATATCGTATGTGGAGGATAGATAAATTATTAATTTCGTGAACAATATATGTGTTGTACATATGTATATTCAAAACAAGCAAGCAAATTATAAATTATAGTATATGTATAGAAATAGAATCATGAAAAGAAGATAATTATGAAAAATATTTGACGAAAAAAAATTAATTACATGATTTTATTTATTTTGGTTAATAATAGGTGCTTTCGATTTGGTAATTTCAAGTACTTTCGAGTACTAAAATATGTGTCTAGGATAAATGGTTAAAACGAACGACACAAAAATTTTTCGTAACTAAATACTTGCATCTACTTCCAGCTACTTGAAAATTTTTTCATAAGAAGCTGCGAGTAGATGGTTTAGCGCAGACATTTACCTTTTCTACTAGCAAGTACTTGAAATTGCCAAATCGAAAACACCTAATGAATGTGTTTATAAAATTATATTTTTATGTATTACATAATATATACGCGTAATCGATTCGTTTTCTTAATCGTTTATACACCATATCCATTGAAATTAAAACATTTAGAATTGTATTAAATTATCAACGAATGTATTTCTATAAATTTTTGTTTTATTAAATATTATTTTCAATTAAATTTAACATTATGTTACGTACATGAAGAAATATAACAACAACAACAACGAAAAACAAAAAAAAAAAAATAATTCATCATTTCTAGAATAAATTTTCTTAGAAATAATTTTTGATTTTTTATTTTTATTTTTCTCATCTATTTATTTTTATATTAGTATTTTTGAACTTCTATATAAGTAAAATACATACATTAATCTTCTTCACATTTTCTATTTTGTTTATTACCTACACAGATATAGTCCAGATGGTAAAGAATTTCCACCACAATGGACATGCTTTTTATGTGCATTCGGTTTATTTGTTTATCAAAGTTTAGATGCAATCGATGGTAAACAGGCAAGACGTACATATACATCGACACCATTAGGTGAATTATTTGATCATGGATGTGATTCAATATCTACAATATTTGTTGCATTATCAGCATGTATATCATGTCAATTAGGCGTATATCCGAATTGGATGTTTTTTCAGGTTTGTTTGTTTAATTTGCTATTTTATTTATTTATTTATATATGTATTTTAATTTAATTTTTTTTTTTTTTTCTTTTCAAATATGTATGTATGTAATAAGATATTTTGAGTTTATGATTTTTGTAAAATTCTTATCTAATCTTTTATTTTTTTATTTATTTTTATTTTTTTCATGAATAGTGCTTTTGTGCAATAACATTATTTTATTGCGCACATTGGCAAACCTATGTATCTGGAACATTACGTTTTGGTAAAGTTGATGTTACAGAAGCACAATTAACAATAATTTGTATACATATGATATCAGCAATATTTGGTGCTGATATTTGGATGACAAAGGTATGTTATATCTTATATATGTATATGTATTGTTTGAAAAAATATAAAATTTACATAACTACATATTTATAATTAGATGACAGAAGAATTTTATTTGTATTTTGAAAAAAAAAAAAAAAAAATACTGCAAGCAAACAAATAAACATATTAGAAAAAATATTTTATTTAATGACCCCACCTCCCCCCCAATTCGTTTTATTTATGTTGTTGTATCAAAAGATTCATATTTAAAGATTGAAAATTTATTTAGAAAAAAAAAATAAATTTTTTGTTTTGAAATAAATGTAGATATAATATTATTCTGTAGGAATTTACATGCAAATATAAACGTATATATAGTTCGAGAAATACTTACGTCACTTTATTTTGTAAGCTTTTGGAATAAGTAAATAAACAAATTGCAGTAGTGAATAAAAGTAAAATGATAGTCTTGATGATTATTATTATGTACTTAAGACTACGATAATGATGATTTAGCGAAAAATACACTCATAATGAAAAATATAGCTGTAGTACATACCATACAATACAAAATAAGATTATTTAGAATTTCAGATTTATGTTGCGACGACAACAAGTTAATAATATGAAAACAATTATGATAAAATGAGAGAGGTTTATGGGATTGATTGTACTTTTAGTGCAACGTAATGATAATATTGAGTGTTTAATTTTAATTATATATAATCTATTTTAATTTTTTTCGTTATTATTTTTAATGGTATTTATCTATCAGATTTACAAACATTTAAATATATTTATACTCTTACTCAGATATTACGTAATTTTATTTACTACTTATTTTATTATTATTCTTATTCTTGTAAATGTAACATATACAGGGTGTCCGGTTTCGGGTGGTCATCCGGCACACAGTAGATAGAGGGCGCTGTAATTCCACAGCCTGTATTATCTCTGAAAGAAATGGCAAAAAAATCCCTAAATTCTAACTTTGAAGCACAATAACTCTTGAAACAAAGAACGTACAGAAGCATATAAGATATCATTGAAGAGAGGGGGGAATTTTCTTCAGATTCTTCTAGCTAGTACACCGTAGTTATTAAAGGGTGTTTCGTAGATTGAGTGTGAAAAATCTTCATCGCCCTCTAGCGGCGAAACGGTTGAGATTACCCCCCTCCCTCTACAACGATTTTTTGTTTGTCTCGGCGAGACCTATCTACTGTGTGCCGGATGACCACCCGAAACCGGACACCCTGTATACTATATATTTTTAAAAAAAAAAAAAAAAGAAAAAAAAATATATAAATTATTTATTAATACAACAAACAAACAAAAAATATATGTATATATAATATATTATATAACAATTAGATTATTGGTAATCTTGAATTATGGACAAGTTTAATTATAATGACAATTATATGTGGATTATGGTCATTATCGAATGTATATTCAGTTATATTGGCTGGAGGAGTCGGAAAAAATGGTTCAACAGTTGCAGTAAGTTTGCATTTATTATGAAAGAAAATAATAAAAAAAAAAATCCAACAAAAAAAATATAATATATACATATATGTATATATTCAAATAAATTATAAAAAATAAAAAAATAATTAAATAAATAAATAAATGAAATCATAAATTATTTACGTAATAATACAATAATAAATACAATCTTTTGGCTAATTTCCGATATTCTAAAGCAAACGGAAAATATTAATTACATACATATACGTACAAATGTACAAAATAAAAATTACATTACGTTCATTTCAAAAATAATAATATGTAATCGGTAAAAAAAAAAAATTTAAAATAAAATAAAAACAGCTTTTAGTAAATTCATTATTATGTTTGTTTTTTTTTTCTCCAAAAACTTGTGTTTTTAACTTTTATACCAGAGACAGAGTGATGTGATATTGATAACAATATTATAGAAAATAGAAAATTGATTATGTTACCCTAAAAAGAGTCATATTTGCACAAATGAATTAAATCGAAAACCATATTTATGTAATGATGATCGATCATGCTCAAAGAGCTTACAAATTCGTACAAGAAATATTAAAGCGAATCGAATCATAAAATTTTCAAATTGTATCGTGACTATAATTAATTTTCTATAGTCACATTCGATTTGTATATCGATAGCATACAAACATATGTCTGTCTTGGGTATATTATTGTTTACATTAAAATAATGTACTTTATTATAAAATGTGTTATTACATTACATTACATTTACATTTTCTATTTGTTTTCTAGTCATTTTTCTTTACTTACATTCTTTCTTTTCCTTTATTTTTTTTTGTAATACAATACAAAAAATAAAAGGATATTTTTTTTTTTGTTCGTTTGTTTGTCAATTTTTCCGATATACTACGTATTATTATTAAATTTATTTTTGAGAAAATATTTTCAAATTCAAGAATAAAGATTGAAATATTTTATTAGTTAAGAGGGACCATGTTTATGCGTGAATAAATTAATGATCAGTTTTTTAGTAATCTTGAATCGGAATCAAAGCGCACTTATGCCACTCCTACATTCAATGCAGTGACTTGAACTTCGACTTTGATTTAATGGATATGAGTATTAGAACTTATACATTCAATGCAGTAGACTTGACAGCTACACTTTTACATGTTAAGCATGCTGTGAAGTCGAAAGTCGAAGTTCAAGTTGAAGTCACTGCATTGAATGTAGAACCGGCATTATAGTTGAGAAGAACGTATATTGCCGTTTGTTTATAAAATGCAGAATTTTTATACCGCTTCAATAACATTGGATTATGTTGATTAAGATTACGTAGATTTTTCTTTTCACAACATTGCAAAATTTATAATTTTTTATATTGCATTACTGCGCAAGTGCATACATATGTTTTACGTAGACGTACGTACCATCATTGATTTAACTGCTGAAAGTGATCGAAATTAAAATGCGCATTAACTTGTGTCATCGCATAAACATGGTAGGTACTCGTATAAGTGATTTGAAAAAGAAAATTAAATAAAATTAAAATTTCGCTATTATTTATTAAATAACTGACGGATATACATATGTATGTATCTGGAATATTCAATTTATTTATTTCCCATAAGATTTTTAGCTTTTTCCTTTTATTTTTATTTTTATATTTATTTATAATGAAAAATTTGCATCTTGAACAAAAAAATTCAAATTATACTGAAATAATGAATAAAATAATCAAAAAAAAAAATATACATACATACCTTAGGTAGTTTTTTTTTAATGTATAATCAAGTAATTGTATAATAAATTTGGAATGCATTTTGTTTAAATAATAATGATAATGATAATGACAATGGAGGGTTGAATGAAATTCAAAATATTTTATAAATGTATAATATACATAAATATTTTAGATATATAAATTAATCGAATATATTTTTATGTGTTTATTTAAATTTAGTCACAAAAAAAAATTTTTTTTTTAATAAAAAATGTACAAAAAAAAAATAAAAATAGGGAATGAGGGATTTATATTTTGAATGTGTTTTTAGTTTGTCCTATTCGTTTTAATTTTTAATTTTAATTTATCTTAATTATATAAGTAAAATAATTTTTATATAAATCTTCTTCTTTAAACGTTAACTTTAACGGCGTTAAACACAATCAAAACAGTTAGCATACAGCAAGACCAGAAATATTCTCCTATGGTGTAAGCAGAAAAAATGCCTCAGTCAACTTCAAATACACATTCATAACATATACACAGTCATTTATCATTTGAAATTGTCATACTCCGGCAGATGGCATAGCTAAATTTTTTCAACATTGTTCAAACGGTGACAGTCAGCTGATTTTCTGCATAAAGTGGCTAAACGATATGAATGCTGACTTATCAAATTTCTGTTGGCTGGCTTTGATTGTGTCTAGCACTTTAGAGTGATTTAATTTTGTAATTAGATAAATTAAAAAAATTATTCTATTAATGTCCATTTAAATTCAGCTTATACCTTTGATACATGCGGTACTACATACTTTAACGATCACTCTAAGATCCTAGACACATACAGCTCGAAATTACCATAATTTTCGAAATCAACCTTTTTTCTTGATTTTGGCGACGAAATCAAGAACTTTTCATATAATTTCAACAGATCGAAATTATGGTAATTTCATCGAAATTACGTAAAAATTGCTTGATTTTGATCAAAATCACGATAACACTTCCAGTTTCCAATTTCATTTTCCAGTTTCAGCTGTCATTAACATCATATGTTCATATAGTTATACTGGTTATACATTCTTATGTATTTAATGGTTACATTTTTAAAAAGCTAAAAGCTCTTTTTGATACACAATTAAGTATAGAACTTCAAAATTCATTCATTCAAAATCAACAAAATGCAGTGTGTCACTATATGATTTCAAAAGGTTGATTTCGTAAAATTATGGTGATTTCGAGCTGTATGTGTCTAGAGCATAACATTTTTCATTCGAGTGGATAAATGATCATCATTGAGAAAATTCATGAACTTCTATAATTGAATGAAGTTAAGATTAAAAATTATAAAATAATCATTTAAATTCATTATGAGGTGTAATAGACGAATCAATGACGAATAATGATCATTCGATCTGGTAAAAATGATCATTGAAACAATCGCCATTTTTATCCGAAATTAAACTGTTCTCTTGTCAATTGAATTTAAAAAACTCCCAATGCACACCATGAAGTTGAGTAAAATTCTGATATTTTGATTCGAAAAATATTATTCAGTCATCAAAGATCCTTTAAAATACAAATCCTATAAAATATTTTGTTTTCTTATAAAAACAAAAAGAGACAAAATTATTAAAAGAAAAAAAAATTTATGTTTTTTTCTATTTTTTTTTTTGTTTTTGTTGTATACAAAATAAAAAAAAAAAAACAAAACAAACAACAACAGATACCAATCATAAATATAACATGGAATTACATACCATGCTTGTTATTCTTTTCTGGATATATACAAAATTCGATTGCATTTTCAAAAGTTATTATTGTTGATGGAGGAGTTGGAAAAAATGGTTCAACAGTTGCTGTAAGCTGAATTTTTCCGTAAATTATACTTATAATTTTCATTAAAGACAACATTAAATTTTTTTTTAATTAAAATCAAAATTAATTTATTTTCAATGTTTTTATTTGATTTGATTTAAAAAAAAAATAAAATAAAATCTGTAAAGTAAAAAAGGAATAAAATTAATCTGAATTATATATATTTTTTTTACCATTAATATAATTATTATTTTCACCTAATCCATATATTTACTATATACGCATACAGAGCTCACCATAATTTATTTTTTATTTTTTTCTTTCGAAAGATTAGCTTTTTTTTTTCTAGTTATCACATATATATTTTTTTCTCAATTAAATTAATTAACTGATCAATACATGATTCAATTTCAAAATCTACATAGGAAAATTCATAAAATTCTGAAACTGAATTATGTATTAAATATTGCATTAATGCGTTTTAGGATGCTGTCTAATTGATAAAATGGTAGCTGGTAGCCATTTTATTTTGTTCTCTCAAAGTTTTTTTTTTTGTTTTTTATTAGGAAATGAAATGATGAAAGAAAGAGAACTGTATGAGTGTTAGAATGCATCGATATGGTATCGAATCGATTACATAATCTACAGTCGCAATGTAATTATACTAGTATACTATGAGTGTATAAAAGCTGATGTTTATCGATCGATACTGTATTGATACTTTCTCATAAACAAAAACTCATAAGCATGAGCATAAATAAAATTTTATTGCATGTTGGATATTGGGCTTAAATTTACGCTTTTCAATAATAAATTTTTTTGTTTTGTTACAAAATAATAATTTATTTTATAAAAAATTTAAATAAATAAATAAATTATTTTTATAATAATGGTAATAGAGTGAAATATGTAACGAAAAATGGTGATGGGGGAATACAAAATATTTGAAAAATTATTCTGATATATGATGTAGTATTTGTTTTTGAACATTTCAATTTGAAATTACAAACCAAAAACAATAATTGATTGATACTCTGGATTTTAAAATGAATTGAGGAGGAATGACCTGTAGTTCTAGACATACATACTATATTTATGTAGGTTATTATACATGAGACAGACATTTGGATGATATAACGATTAGTTTTCTATATACAGTTTTTTCCAGTGGAATCCAACATTGTTTCAATCAAAAACAATATTGTTGAAATCAAAATCAACACTTTATGTCAGTACAGATTGAATTTCATTATGAGTTTGATTGGAACAATGTTGATTTTGATTTAAAAAATGTTGTTTTTAATTGAAACAATGTTGTGATTCGACTGAGAAAAAGTATATATATACCACATATCTGTCTCAATGTTTTAAAATCTTTCACTTTATCACTGTATACACCCATTCAATTTGGATTCGTATTTTTTCTGTACACAAAAATAAAATATTAATTTACAAAATTATTATCATTATATTGATGATATAAAATTTGAAAACGACTTTTTTAAAAACAAAAATTCTTAATAAAATTACATTTGAAAAAAAAAAAAATTTAAAAATAAAATTGAATTTTATTGTATAATATATGATTATATTAAATTTAGCTACCATACATTGATCTGGATCTAAGAATATGCCCACTTTATTTTGCATTCGGTGTTCATGGTCTATTAGCATATCGTTATGCAAAAGTAATTGTGTCTGGAGGATGTGGAAAAAATGGATCAACAGTTGCTGTAAGAAAAAAAAATAATTAAAAAAAATAAACAAAATCAAACAAAATATTAAAAAAAAAAGAAATAAAAATAGAGATAAATATATTAACAGTATTGTAAATGTAAAATATGGTAGTAGATTAAAAAGAATTTTGCTAGATGTAAAAAATGTATTTAAAAACACATCATATAACACACAATCTACGTACATATAGGTATACTTACATACACACATACATATAACTGCATAATAAATGTAAATGAAGAAAAACACGTTCACTTTTTTACTGTAAAATATACGCATACCTGTACACATGTTGCAAATCGCAGTCATAAAAATATATGTAATGTCGCTTTTACATTCAATGCAGTGACTTGAACTTCAACTTTGATTTTTAATGGATATGTATTAGAACTTCTACATTCAATACAGTAGACTTGACACTGACAGCTACACTTTTACATGTTAAGAGTTTGAAAAATTTTGAAAACAACAACGATTTTACATACAAAAAATTTTAAAAAAATGCTTTTGCATACCTTTTAGGTGCTAATAAAAATGGATTTTTGAATATTTTGATGAAAGAAAAAAAACATAATTTTATTTTGTTAATAAAAATGGAAATATAACAAAGATTTTTATACTTTTTTTTTTTGTAAAAACATCAGAAAATTCCAAACTTTATTTTGATACAAAAATCATATAGATATATGAAGATTTAATGTATGAAAATAGAAATCAAAGTTGAACGATTTTTCAAAAAAAAAAAAACCCTCTACTTTTTTAAGAACTATGTATAACTAAATTTCAGTACCTAAAATCAAAAATATGCTCTATTCAAGCACCACAATATCCTTCAGGCTACCTATATTCAAAATTTCAAAGAAATTGGTCAATCAATGTTTGCTGTACGAGGTGCATTTGACAGCTGAAAAATCGCAATTTTGACAACTTTGACACCCTGTAAAAAGGAAACAAAGACATTTTTTTTAAAAAAAAATCATCGATTAAGCACAACAATTCCTATCAAAGTATTTATGTTTCAAATTTCATTGAAACCAGTTAAGTAACTTTGGAGATTTGTGGTGCACAAGATAGCAGATATCTCGAATTCTAATCTTAAGCATGCTGCGAAGTCGAAAGTCGAAATCCAAGTTGAAGTTGAAGTCACTACTGCATTGAATGTAGAAACGGCATAATGAAATAATTTAATAAAATACACACTCTCTAAAAATTCTTACTCTCGTACATTATGTAACTATGAAATGAAATTAGAACATTTCTTTCTTTTATTTGTAAGTTACACACATAAATGTAATTATTGTATTTAATGTTGTTCTGAAATTATGTACATATGTAAATGTATTGTGTGTACGTAAACGGGATTTTTGAAGAGACACATCAAACAAAACAGACAAAAATTAAAACACAGTGACTAAAAAAGAGAAAACATTTTAAAATGCTACATGTAATTCGTAATTTATTTGATTATTATTTATTTATTATTTTTTTTTTTTTTTGGAAATTGTGTGTCGCATTTTGTGCATATAAATTACGACAGTATTGAATGTAGTTATATAATTGTACATAAAAAAAAAAATTTAAATTGAGATTTTATGATAAAAACATTTTTTTTGTCTTTTTTTGCTGTGATTTAAAATATTAGTACGTATTTTTGGTGTTATTTGCACAGTGTGCATTTTGAATTATTAATATTATTTTTTTCTCTTCTATATATAATTATGTATATATGTATAGTTGCATCTATGTAATATCTTTTGTAAAATCTCTTTGTAAAATTTTTTATCTTTGCATATAATTGTTAGAATCTTCTATTGATTTAAGCAGCAAATAGTAAGGATAAAAAGCTTGTATTTTTCTTCAATTTTTTCCAAAATCTCTTACTATTTCTTAGTAGTTTACCTGTCTCTCTCTCTCTCGCTCTCGCTCTCTCCCTCTCTCTCGCTATTTTAGAATTGTTTCATTTTTCCTCTGTCATTCATACTTTAACTTTTCTTGTATCTTGATAAAATTTTGCACAATAATAAACTGAATTCTGGAAAACAGACGGAATTATGTAACTCGAATGTAAATAATTTTCGAAATTCGAATATAAAATACAAGAGTATCGATCCTAATTTGGCATTACACCTAAATCGATTTTAACTCAAATTTTAATTAAAAACAAAAATTCAATTCGATTTTAATTTTACTCGAAAATTAGATCTCGAATCGAGTTACATAATTTCACACCTGAAAAACTATATCGATACACGATATCGATATTCATAAATTCTGGAAATTGAATCTTGAAATTGAATTATTATTATGTATCCGAGATATTGTTGTGTCGATGGATTTTAGAATTCAGTCATAATTATATTGTTGTTAAAATGATTTTGCAACACTTAAATACGAGCTACATAGATGGTGAATTTTAAAATTCAACCCATACACGATTCAATCAGCCTGTTGTAAAATTTAGATTGTCATTAAAATGGTAGCTTGTCGATCACGTTGCGCTCCATTATCTTAGCTCAACTCATTATAGTCGGATTTTACAATCAAATTTGGATTGGGTTTTAAAATTCACTCCTTGTAAAAATGCTTGTATGTTGTATCTTACTTCTTCTGTATATTATGGTAATTGAAGATGATATGGTATGAAGATCTTTTTACTAACAAATAAATTTACAGATCATTTTGTTATTGTTGTATTTGATAAATTAATTCCTTGCATTAATGTATATTTATTTTTGTTGCTGTTGTTATTCTTGTTGTATTTGTATTTGTTTTATTACTGTTTGTAGTTGTTGTTGTGTTGGATTGTAAAAATTTGTGTAGACAAATATGCTCGTATGTATTTTCGTATGATGAATTAATTTTTCAAATACAACACAATCGATCGGATATAATTATTATTAACTAAAATGGTTTTCTATATGCTACTCTTTATACTAACTAAATTATATCGAAGTAACTAACTATCAAAAAAGTAGTAAAAAAGATTAAAAAAAAAAACAAGTATAGTTTTAAACTGTTTTTTAGCTATAATTTGTGTTTTGTAGTGTTTTTCTTAATTATTATAATTTTGCATTATAAAGATTGTTTTTTTGTAGCATACTTTAATTTTTGAGTTGTTTTTTTTAATGGTTTTTCTTATGTTTTTTTCCTTGTTTCTTTGTTTTATTTGTTTTTTTTTTTTTTTGTAAGCGAACTTATTTTTGTTTTTTTTTTTTTTTTATAGATTTAGTTTCTTTTTTTTTTTCATTTTTTTTTTGCTGATTTGTTTTTGTTTATTATTTTATTTTCTTAAAATCAAAACTAAAATAAATTGCTGTACATATATATAATAATTAAAATAGCACCGTGCTTTTTGCAATATTGAAACAACGCAAAAAAAAACAATTACATTTGATTGATGTTGAATTATATTTGTTTAAAATCAAAAAAAAAAAAAACCAAAAAAGCCAAAAGAAGTATTTTATTTTGTGATCATTAAAATAAATTAAATTTTCATAATGCATTAAAATTTAAAATAATTGTAATAATTTTTTGAAGTTTATACAATGAATAAAGTGTATTTTTTTTTTGGGGGGGCTAAGTTATAAAACGTATCGATGTAATTGTATTGATCGATACATAGTTATAAATTCTAGCAGCTTTGAAAGAAGCTGAATAATTTTAAAGTTGAATTTTGTTTTATGTATTAACGGTGACCTTGATGCGTTTTACAACTCAGCCTTTTATTAAGTAAATTTTTTTTTATTTTTTGATCTTGCATTTGATTCCAGAAACATTTAATTTGCGAAAAATGTTAAATTCAATTTAAAAGACGATATGACAGGATTTTAATTGTTAGCATTTATTTTTTATTGGTTTGTTTTCACTAGACTTATGGGTTCACTTATTTCATTTATTCGGTTTGATTGTGAAAATTATTATGCATTTTTGGATGCAAATAATGTTTCTGGAATATACGAAAAAAAAAAAAGTAATAATTTGCTGCTAACATTACATCAAGTGCATAGTACTAGATAGCTAATCAATAATTTATTGAGCATATTGAGAGCATTAAATCATTAAATTCACATTAATAATTTTCATTCATTTTATCTTCATCAACAATTTATTTTTAATTTTTTTTTTTTCATAAAATATTTTGCGAATTAATTGCATTTCGTGTCATGCATCGATCATGTTAAAATTGCATATTATATTGAATTATTTTTGTTTTTTATTATTATTTTCATTGGCTATACTACAAATAAAATAATCACAATTTAATATCATGAACAAGAACAATTCATTAAAAAGAAAATATCAAATTCATTGTATAAAAAAAAAAAATAACGCAAAACAAAAAATTAATCCACAAATCATTTAAAATTTAAAACATTCATAAAATATTTTTTACAATTTAAGAAAGAAAAGAAAAAAAACAAAAAGTTAAATATTTAAAAGGATAATTACTAATATAACATTTTTTTTTCGTCTCTTTCTCACTCTCCTTTTTTATTTTTTAAAAATTTCAAAAATTTTATTTAAAATAAAAAAAAAAAACTCAAATCAAAAAACAAAAAATCAAAAAATCGAAAAATTTAGGGTACAAGTGTTCTATCACCGATAATACCATTATCGCTAGTTGTTGTTCCAGCATTCATAATTGCTCAAAAATCACCAGATGATATATTTGGTACACATCCATCATTATATATTCTGGCATTTGGTATGGTTGCAGCTAAAGTAACTAATAAACTTGTCGTAAGTATACATCAACATTTATGATTCATTTACAATTCAGTGTGGATTACGTGCGAGATTAAATGATACATTTGTCTGTACACAATTCAGCAGCATAGATTACTGTATGTTATTAATATAGGAACATTGGAATTGGTACACAATCTTTCAATTTTAATTTCCCCTATCTTCAGCGTCAGATTTATGAAAACGACATAATTACAATCTGAACAACTTGATCTCAATCTCACTCTGGTGAAATCTACTCCGGGCAGAAAAGAGGGATAGCGTTATAGAATTTATAGAATTAGAAACTGATGGAGGTATGAAAAATTAATTCTGGCACGAAAATCTACACTGGATTGTAAATCTAACTTTGAATTAAATTTTTATGAAAATTTCCTCGAAAATTTTTCTTAAATATTTTCAATTTTTTTTTCTTTTACTAATTAACAGATTGCTCATATGTCTAGAAGTGAAATGGAATATTTAGATTCTGGTCTAATTGGTCCATCAATATTATTTTTAAATCAATATTTTAATTGTTTCTTACCAGAATTACCATTATTATGGTTTGCATTAATATGGGGTATGCAGGATTTAGTTCGTTATTGTACTCAGGTAAATTGAATTCAAAAAAAAAAAAAAAAAACATTAAAACAAAATTTCTTTTGGGAATTAAATTTTTTATAAAATATTTTTTTTTTTGTCTTTCTCATTATATTTATGCCGTAGGTGTGCTTAGAAATATGTGATCATCTTCATATAAAATTATTTAAAATTCCATATCCACCAAAACCGCCAACAATAACAACATCAACTGGTACAAATAATATTGGTATATCATCATCATCAACAAATCATCCAAGTAATTTACATGATAAAAATGGTACACAACAGCAACATCGAAAACAAATAAAATCTAGTAAAAAACATTAAAAAAAGTATATATACACATATACATATAATTTTGTGAATTTTTTGATAGAGAAAATACAAAAACAAAAAAAATCTATAATATATTTTTTTAATTTTTTTTCTTTTTGTCTTTTCTGAAATACTATTATACACATATGTATTTTTTTTTTTTTTTTTGATTTATAAATTTTCATTTTCATTTTCATTTTAAAGATAAGAAGGTTAAGTAGTAAAAGAAAATTGAAATAGGGGGGAAAAAAATTTAGGACAGTATTTTATTAATATGCATATAGTAAGGAACAGAGAAAAAAGAAGATAAATGAAAAATGAAAGAAAATAAAAATGTATAAATATTAAGAAAGAAATAAAATCAATAAAATTATATTTTGAAAAAGAAAATAAAATAAATTAAAAAAAAAAACAGAAAGAATATATGAGTATAATGTTGATGTAATATTTATTGATAATAAAATCTATTATATATTTGATCTATACTTTGATAATCTATTAGATACTTTTCAGAAAGCGAAATGTCACATTTATGTGATTCTTATACCGAAGACAGATCAAGTATTTAATCTAGATTAAATCGATAATCTAGATTAATTTTTCAGTCTGTCAAATTCAATTCTTGATGGATCTATTTGTATTATTGACACACTGCAGAGATAAATCATGGTTATCTAAGTTTTCTAGTTTATCTTTGCGATAACCGACTTCCAGTACTCGGTTAAGTTAACTGAGATTCTAGAACTCAGTTATCTTTTTAACCAAGTTCGAACTCAGTTATCTTTGACGTTTGTGTTATTTTTTTTTTTTTTTTTTTTTGTTTTTATATTATATTTAAACAAACTGTCAAACCAAATTTCAGCTATCATGCTGACTAGATGAAAAATGATTAGTGTTTGAATTTATTTCTCGACAGGTGTCGTATGAATACATAAACTAGTTCAACTCAATTTAAATGTGTCAGCCATACCAGGTTATCGATAAACCATTTGAGATAAACATGGTTTATCTATGCAGTGTGTCAATAGTATAACTGGATTATATTAATCTAGTTCTGTAAACTGGATTTACTTTACTAACTCGATTAACAAAATATAATTTGACAGTTAAATTAAATATTAATTAAATAGAATTTATTGAACAAATAAGAAGTTTAGAAAAGAGAAAACTAGATTTACAATCTGTCACATTATTTAGATTCAGATTAATCTAGATTACATCAATCTAGATTCATTTTTGGTCTGTCTAGACTTATAACAATTTGATTTTAATTTAGTTTCGTAAAAATTACAATATTGATAAAATCGATAATGTAATTAATATACAAAAGAAATTGATCAGCACTTTAACTAAAACACTGTAACTTCTTCTAAATAATTCATTTTAAAAAATTATGTACATACATACAAGTGGATTAATTTAAAATCAATTTAATGTTTGTGAAAAAAAAAAGTAACCAACCTCTCATTTTAATATGTATTTTTTTTTTTTTTTCAAATTTTTATAATTTGTTAATTATTTTTTGGGCTAAATTTTTTAAATTAATTATCTACTTCTAAAATGTAAAAAGTTATTTATTTATTATTATTATTATTAATATTTCTTGTGAAAAAACCCATCATTTGGCTAACAAAAAAATTATTATTCGTGGATATAAATAATATAAAAATAGAAATTATAAAAATTGTAAAGAAAAGTAAATTTTTGGTAAAAAAAAAAAATGTTTTGAGACTAAAATTTAAAAATAAAGAAAATAGTTATTTAGTGTATAATTGTATAATAATTATAAATATTATAAAAAATTGTAATGGTTCTATTTAATTATTTTCAACAAATTTTAGTTTGTTTTTTTTTTTTTTACAAAGAAAGAAGGAAAGTCTTTTGGTTTAGAAAAATAACAGAAGGGAAACTACTAATAAAAATAAAACTAAAAATAAAATAAAATAAATTAAATAACAATTAAATAATATTTTAAAAAGAGGTATAAAATTTCATTTAAATTGCTTAAAGTAAAAAAAAATAAATAAATATTTGAAGAAAAACAAAACATGGTGAATGATCAATTATAAAATAAAATTATAAATATAAAAATTTTTTTTAGATAAAAATGAATGTTGCAAAAAAAAAAAATTAAAAGAAACTGATAATAATAATAAAAAAAACTAAAAGTCAAAAACCTTGAAATAAGCAAAAAAACGAAAATAAAATTTACATTAATTATATATACAGAGAAACTAAAGAAAAATTAATGTAAGAGAAAAAAAAACATTAGATTTAAACTAAAAATAACTAAATAAAAAAAAACTACAACTTAAAGAGAAATTATTTATGGATCTTTTTATGAAAAAAAAACAAAATAAATCAAAAAAATAAATTAAATAAATACAATAAATCTAAATAAAAATAAAGAAGAAGAAAAACTGAAAAAATAAAATTGTTTCCATTAAATTAGTAATTATAAGTTTACAAAAATTTTGTGTAACTTTTTATTTATTTTTATTTTAATTATTTTTTTTTTTGTAGTTTTTATTATATTATAATTTAATGAAACAGTTTTGTTTTTCAATTGCAAATTTGAATTAAATGAAAAGTCAAACCGTTAAATGAGTTTTGTAACGATGGTTTCCGATTTCAAAAATATTTAACGTAAAATGAAATTTTGGTTTAAAATGAAAAGTGAAGACATAAACCATTTCGAAATAAATAATTCCGAAATTCATTTTATATTTATTTTATAGTAAAACCAAAATGCTTCATTTTCATTCCTTACCTTAAATCCGAAAAAAGATGTTTTGTTTTGAAGTTTACTTCCATTTTATTTTTGTTTATTTATTTTTTTCAATTCCTCTTTTTTTATTTCATTTATATATTCTTCTTCATCACTTACGCTTTGAAAAAATTCATTCATTCACTTGATATCGTTTTGAGAAGTACATCAGCGTCAACTTTAGAGCAGAATACAGACAGCAGCAGATAGTATCGTCGTAAATAAATAATAAAACTATTTTATCTGTTTATCATTCATTTTTGATTTGTAATTAATGTTTACCAATACCAATTATTGTTAATGTGAATTTGTATATCGTGTATATATTATGTTATGTGGTATATGAAAGAAAATAGTACTAATTGGTATTTTTGGTAATTTGTAAATTTGATTCATGAACTGTGCACTGTATCATCGTTTGTTGTGTTTATTTTGTTTCGTTCGTGTTTGACAGTTGACTTTTTTTTAGAAGATTATCTTTTTTTTTAATTTTTCTATGTGGTGATGACTGATGAGATGCAAATGCAAATGCAATAATATGCATTCTGCTGCGTTGTTTTCTATTTAAAAGAAAGTGTAGTTTGTTAGGTTTGTTAGTTACTTTACTAATTACTACTGTGAAGTGAAGAGTTTATCTGGAAATGTGAAAAAAAAAATTAAAAAAGAGTAGAGTACAAAATATAATAATAAAAACAAGGATAGGTAAAATATAGAAAAAAAATAATCAAAATAAATATAAACGTAAGAAAGTGGTGTAAGAAGAAATTTTGGGGAAATAAAGGAAGAAAACATTTTTTTGGCTCAAAAATAATAGTAAATTTGATTGAATATAAAATATTAAATGTTAATGTTCTAAAATGTTATAAAGTATGAAAGGCGGATTTATTATTTATTTTAATAATTTTGGAAAATAATTTTGCTGTTTTTATTTATTTATTTATTTTTTTTTTTTCAAAATTAAATTTTTAGAGTACCTAACAAAAGAAAAAAATATCAGAAAATTTGTGTAAAAAATAATCAAACAAAATAAACAAAATGAAGACGATAAATTTATAAATATAACCTTAATTTTATTTTTATGTGTACATTAAAAGTATGTATCATCGCATAATCACAAAAATACATATTATAGTACGTAGATGTATCGAATCGATGAAGAACAATAAATTCAGTGAATCTTTTTTAAGACAAAAAAAGAAAAACTAAAGACCAAATTAGAGAAAACACTAAAATAGTAAAATACGATTTTTAGATGCATGCAAGCACTGTATCTTTATTTTTGTATAAATAAATGAAACTGTGTGTAGTGCTCGCTCAGTGCATTTTTATTTTGAATCATCATATCTTACAATTCTAATACAATATTTATGCACAGTTGTATACGTATAGCGTAACTATATATGCACATTATAAACATAAATATTCATTTGAATGAACAAAAACAACAACATACATATTAACAAAAAGTAACAAGAAAATAAAAAAAAAAAAAAATATCATCCCATCATCATCAGCAGGAGCAGCTGAAGGTTATATTATTATTTGAAAGAAAAATATATAATACAATCTTGTATGTATATATATGTACACAAGTGTGTGTATCTCTATACATAAACACTAATATATTTAGTTATATATGTTGTATATATCTTGTCTTGTTATCTACCAGGCTCTACGTCTACATACATTTTAATGCTACAGTATATAATACGAAAAATATGTTTTGATTTTAACAAGATAAATGTGTTCCATCATAATAATGAAATGTATTGTAGAAAAAAGATACATCACAACAGAGAGAAGGTACTTTTAAAAACTAGCCGTAGCTGCTAAACAAAAAACAAAAATTCTTATTTTTTTTTACCTAAACCTAATGGTAAATTGAACTGCAGTGTTTTTTTTTTTTTTTGGTTCTTTTTATTTTTAATATTTTGAAAAAAAAAAGTATTTTTTGTATACATATGTACATACATTACATATTGTACCTAAATTCACGAGTACGTAAACGTATGTGTATGAGAGGAATTTTTTGATTCAGATATAGGTACGTTACCTATAATATGTACAATAAACACAACACAGGTTTTTATTTTTCTGACTTTAAAAAAGATTAAATACTTAGATTATGAAAAATTATTGTTTATCATAAATAAATTACAAAAATATGTATGTATAAAGAGAGAGAGAAATACAATATCCACAATTTACAAACACAAAACACTCATGTTTCATCTTTCATCTACCAGCACACCAGTATAATATGTGGCAGAAAAGTGAAGATGTAAATTTACTACAAAAATAAAAAAAAAAGAATAAATTACTTACAAAAATAAAATAAACAAACATTAACTACAACATTACAAACACTAATGTATATAAATATTTAATTAAACATTTCGCTACAAATTCATTATACAAACATACAATATTTGTGTTTATAATCATTAATTTATAATTAGTTTTTTTTCGTTTTGTTATTTTGGAGCATAAAAAAAAAGAAAAATAGATAATCATGTATACAGAAACGATTATAAATGATGATTGCATAGAAATATGTATAACCATGTAATTATGATTATGTACAAAACTTTCTATATAATACACAAAATGTACCATAAAGAGTTTTCTTATTTCAACTGACTATGGCTATGGACCAATATTATGATGAAGTTTATTCTAAAACATTATAAAATGTGCTAGTTATAAACTATATTTACCTATGAAATTAATTTTTATTTCAAGTTATTTTAATTTTGATTTTATTCATTTTTTTTTTTAGATTTTACTTTGAATTATTTTTGTTTTTAGAAGATGTATTAAAAACTATATAAAATAACACTCAGACTTGAAAAAAAATAGTAAGTAATAATAATGAATGTGGGTATTTTTACTTGCGTAAAGTGTGAAGAAACGCAAAGAAAAATAAATTCTAGTTAGTGCGTGATGATATGTTTCATAATTGGAGGATATCATTTCCTCCAATTATTATCATTATTAACATTAACATTGAAACGTTTCATAATATTCAATTCATCTAAAATACAATATAATCATAAAATTATAATCTATAAATATAAAATAATTAATAATAATAATAAAAATAATAAACACAAAATAAAATATTTTATATTATAAAAAAATAAAAAAAATAAAAATAATGGCTAAAATAAAAAAATTTCATAATAAAAAACGAAATTCTAATTTAAATAACAATAAATTAATAAATGTGATTTATATTATACTGTTAATCATAAATGGTAAGTGTGATATTTTATTAGGTATATCATTAAGTATTTAAAATATATAAAATTTACAATTTTCATAGGAATTTTATTTGTAAGAAATTTTTAATGTAAATAATCAGCATATAAAAATTATTTACTAAGCAAGTAAAATTAGAAATAACGATAAAATGACAATGAGAAACTGGTCTAAAATAATAGCCAAAATTGTTGATATACACCTCTTAACTGAATCAGCCAACCAACAATATTGCAACATGAACAAATCAAAAAATTTCTCTATTCTGTGACTGCACTTTTCTGCCTCACAAAAAGTTGCGATTAACTTTTAAATCAGATCTTTCGCTTTTCGTACTTTAGAAAATGTAGCAGCTACGTTCTATGGTTATCCTTAATAATATATTGAGAAAGTACCTATTTAGTTTTAAAATGGAGATTATGTGCAAAATATATCTACTATATAGGTAAGCTTCTCCTATACACTAACTAATTAACTAAATTTCTAACTTTTTTGATGGTGTGTACGGTGTGTACTGTGGTACTGTGTAGCTCATTTTTAAGAACGATGTCGAAAAATTGCCTCCTGTTAATCTTCTCTTCCAAACATTGCGATCCCCTGCTGCTATTTTGCAATCCTCCACATTGAGAATCTCCTTCGCATCGTCCCTGAACCCTGACGTTTTTAATTTGCTAACTTATTTGGCTGGCTGCAGAAGATAGAATGCATTGGAGGCAAATTGTGGAGGAGGCTAAAGCTTACCTAGGGCTATAGAGCCATAGAAATGATGATGATAAACTAGCTGGCCAAGTAATTATTTTATCTATCTGTCTTTACAGAATATGATCCAAATCCTCCTTTCTATGTAAGAATTCAATATAAATTTCATCTGAAATTTTATAAATTTATTTTTTCCATCAAAATTTTTACAAATCGTTCTATTGATTTTTATTTTTTCTATAGTCCTTAAAAGAAGATTTTTATCAAATATCCATTTTTGTTTTATTTTTATGATAATCATAGGATCATATATAAGATCGTTGCTGTTAGAATTTGACAATTTTTAATTTACAAAATCATATATGTACATATATACAGGTACATAGATGATCCATGATGATGATGATGATGATGATGATGATGCATAATCATTTTTTGTCCTTTTGATTGTGTATTTAATCGTATAATTTATTTATTTATTTTTTCTTTAATTTTTTTTATTTTAGTTTAAAACAAATGAATAAAATACACACATACTTACCAAAATATTATATATACAATGTATGTATTTTTTTCGTATATTGTATAATTTTGTGTTCCTCTCGAAAAACAATGCTCTTATCTTTTGTACACCTCATTGTTATTCTTTTCAAATATGTAATTGTTTATTCAAAGTTTTTTATTTTTTTTGTTTTTTCATTTTTATGTTTCCTTTTCGTCGTAAAAAAAAATGTTTCTTCTTTTTTAAGAATTTTTCGTTTTATTTTTGTTGATTATACTTTTTTTAAACAATTTTGTTTTTCTTTTTTTTTTCTGCATTTTTCTGTCTGAGTCTAAGTCTCAGTTTTTTTTAAATAAAATGTGCCACTATGCCACTAGAGATTCAAACAAACAACAAGAAAAAAAAATGAAAAGGAGATACATACTCGTACAACGCTATACTAACATGATAAATATTTGTACGAGAATGTGTATTTAAACGATGAATTCAAGTACATATTTGGTTACATATAAGAGCACATAATATCCTCGTTCTCGTATACCTAATATGTGCATACAACAATGACAATGATGATGATGATGAGATGATGATGATGATGATGATGTTTATATATGTGAATTAATTAGAGAGCTAAAATGGTAAATTTCTTTTTGTGTGTGATTTGATTTTTTCTTTTTTTTTTTGTACACAAAATGAACTGTGGTTAAAATTTTTATTATTTTATTATTAAGCAGAAAATTAAGTTAAATGTAAACATTTAAAAGGATACAGCTTTGCTTCTACTGTATTAAAACTTTATAGAAAAAGAAAAATATATTTTCTGACAGAATGACATTTTTAAATTGTTATGATGAATATAAAAATTGTTTTAAAGTTTTCTAAGAAACATTTAACCATTTAACAACCTTTCTTGTACTATAATATTATGTACAATGTACACCAGTCTAACAAAAACAAGAAAAAAATAATATTCCTTTATGTTAAGAATTCATTCTTTGACCTTTACAGCTGCATTTATGTACATTCATCCATCAGAACACAAACATTCTAAACAGAATAATGCTTGCATTTAAATACTTTTTGCAAAATATAAATTTTTTTTTTTGTACACGTAAACACGTATAGGTACACATTTATGTACGTTTACAATATATCCTGTTTATTTTTTTTTTTTTTTTTTTTTTGCTTTCAAAAATTGAATTTATCAAGGTATAGGTATGTTCGAGTACTTAAATATGTGATGTAACAGTACATGAAGCAGATAATCCTATATGGTTTATGGTTCACAAAATTTCATTATGTACCATAGTAACTTTTATAGAAGAATTGAATCAGATTATTAAATATTTTTATTTATATTTTTTCTTTTTTTTATTCTAAAGAAAAGATAACAAAATTGGATTTTAACACGTTTTTCAATTATATATTATTTTATATACAAAAAAGAGACAGGATTATAGTTTCACAATATAAGGAGAAGGTGATACATATAGTACATATATGTATTTTGAGATTATTTTGTTTTTTTTTTTCGTAAATTGAATTGAAATATTGAATAGAATTATTCAAAAATTTTAGAATTTTGCTTCGAATATTTTGTATGTTCGTGCATCAATTAACATACCGTATATGATTTTACAAAAATTTTTAGCTAAATATTTATGTGATTGTGTGTGTAAATTATTGAAATTTATTTTGGTAGCCCGATATAATTGGTTTTCTTTTTTTCATATTTTTTGTTATCCATATTTTTTATTGTAGAAAATGAATCAAAATAAAAATAAAACGAATGAAAATGAATAGAAAATGAATCAAAGAATTTATTTATATTTTTGATTTAAAATTCATATTTTTTCCCATTATCATAGAATTAAATTGATATATATGTACGTATATATTTTTCTCTTTATATATATAGAGATCTTCCTATTGAAATATGCAAATCTATGAAATTTATTTTCGTCCTTTATCCTTTGAGATTTTCGTTTTTTTTTTATTTGAAAAATTGAAATCAAAATAAAAAATTTTTTAAATTACAAATAAGGAAAATAATATATCTATACAGATATTTTTTACATGGAAAAAGGATATTCGTTTATGTTGATTGGTTAGATACCTATATATATATATTTTTTGCTCTACTTTTGAGAATATGTACATGCCTACAAATTTGTTCATTTTTACTTTTATTTCCAGCAAATAATAACGAACATAACCTAGACACAAAATTGAAAAATCTTCATTCAAATTCAAAATTATTTTTTATATCAGAACGACAAATAAACAAAAAAATAAGCAAAAAAGCAAAATTTATTATTATTTTTTTTTTTTGGCTGGAGTTCCGAATAGGTGTTCCCTCTGATCCTCTTGAAATTTTGACCACAGATAGTCCTTGTGACGCAAAGCACAGAACTCTAATATTTTTTGTCGGAAAGCCCTCTATCGGTCACAATTCGCATTTAAAATTTTTTGTCAAAATTCTTATTTTAGCAATATCTCTGTAACGGTACATGATGCGAGTATGTTTTACAGCTCAAAAGATGCGTCTTAAGATGCTCTATATTCTAAAAAAAAGAAACTATCAAAAACTCCTAGTAGAAGGATAATAAAGGACATTTTGTGATTTTTGGCTATTTTTACATTTTTGACAATTTCTCAGAAACGAGTAGGGATAATCGGTTCAAATTTTTTTGCAAATCAAAAAGGACACCATGAGCAAGATTTTTCATTCATTTTACTTTGATCCTGATGAAAAAGGAAAATGTCCTGCAGAGAAATAATTTTATTAATACTGAATTTTGCAATTTTATGTTCGTGTGCACGTGTATGCATGTGAGTATGTGTATTTGTAGAAGTCAAATATATGATAGTTTGTGTATGTCCGTATATATGCGTGTGTATGTGCATTTGTAGAAGGTAAATCTAACAATGTGTGCATTAAATATTTTATATACAGGCATACATATACACTACGCGTATATGGCAAATATGATAGAGTATGCTTGCGGGCTTGTGTGTGTATGAATTTGTAGAAGGCAAATCTGGTAGTGTGTGTATGTAAGTGCATGTGTGTGTGCATTTGTAGAAGGAAAATTTGATAGTGTCTGTATGCACTTGTAGAAGGCAAATCTGATAATGTGTGTATGTAAGTGCATGTATGTGTGAGCATTTGTAGAAGGAAAATCTGGTAGTGTGTGTATGTAAGTGCATGTGTGTGTGTGCATTTGTAGAAAACAAATCTGATAGAAAATGCTTAATGCACAAATTATCAGATTTACCTTTTACAAATGCACATACACAGCACGCACGCACACACAACACAAACGCGCGCGCGTTTAGTCTGATAGTGTTTGTATGCACGTGTATTTTCAGATTGTTTGAAGAGTATTATTCCAGTCCAGTCATTGAAATAAAAATGTAATATAATATAAAATTATATCTAAAAATAATAGTAATAAACACACATGCACTTACATACACACACTATCAGATTTTCCTTTTACAAATGCACACACATACATGCACTTACATACACACACTATCAGATTTTCCTTTTACAAATGCACACACATACATGCACTTACATACACACACTATCAGATTTGCCTTCAACAAATGCACACACACACATGCACTTACAAACACACACTATCAGGTTTTCCTTCTACAAATGCACACACACACTACCAGATTTGCCTTCTACAAATTCATACACACACACACACACGCACACAAGCGTACTCTATCATATTTGCCGATATACGTGTAGTGTATATGCATGCCTGTATAGAAAATACTTAATGCACACACTGTTAGATTTACCTTCTACAAATGCACATACACACGCATATATACGCACATACAAAAAATATCATATATTTGACTTCTACAAATACACATACTCACATACATACACGTGCACACGAACATAAAATTGCAAAATTCAGCATTATTAAAATTACTTCTCTGTAGGACATTTTCCTTTTTCATCAGGATCAAAGTAATGAATGAAAAATCTTGCTCATGCTGTCCTTTTTCATTTGCAAAAAAATTTGGAACGATTATCCTTACTCGTTTCTGAGAAATTGTCAAAAATGTAAAAATAGCCAAAAATCACAAAATGTCCTTTATTATCCTTCTACTAGGATTTTTTGATAGTTTCTTTTTTTTAGAATATAGAGCATCTTAAGACGCATCTTTTGAGATATAAAACATACCTGCATCATGTACCGTTACAGAGATATTGCTAAAATAAGAATTTTGACAAAAAATTTTAAATGCGAATTGTGACCGATAGAGGGCTTTCCGACAAAAAATATTCCGTGACTTTTCTGATATTGTCGAGTAGAATCTGTGTTCAAAATTTCAAGAGGATCAGAGGGAACACCTATTCGGAACTCCAGCCTTTTTTTTTTTTGAAAAATCAAGAATACAAAAATCACACATCCAAATTTTGGTTGTCCATTATTTTTCGTTTCGTTTTTATATATCTTTTCCTTTTATTGAATGTGGATTTATTGGTGGTGGTGGTGGCGGTAGTGTAGCTTTAGATTTTTCCAATTTTTCCTTTAGGGGTTTTTTTTTTAAAATTTTTTTTCTCTCTAATTTTTCTCAATTCTAAACATCAAAGAAATTTTCCTTTGGCTATAACATATACTTTGGGAATGTGTTTGCATACATGTACATACATATTTATAAAAATCGAATTTTCTTTCTCAATCATATATGTATTCAATTTTATTTGTTGTTGTATTTTTATGTACTGTATAAATTTGTATGTATGTGTGTTTGTGTATGCGATGATTATAATCATCATAGTCGTCATCAAAATTACAATTTTTTCTTTTATGTTTCGCATTTCTTTGATATTACTAACTAACTACAATTTTTATGTTTGTTTGCTTATTTGTATTTTTGTTTATATTATTTGTCCATAAAAAATTGTTGTAAATATAAACATGCATGCTTTCTGTATATATATAAAGATTTTTAAAGGGAAATGAAAATTTTCTTTACTCTCTTTATTTATTTATTTTTATTATTATTTTCAATCGATTTTTCTCTATAAAATTTACAAATTTTTAAGAACATCACTATACAATATACGTAATGTATTATAGTTCTACAAATAGTATATAATAGCTATATGCTTATGTCCATATGTATTGTATGTACGTACATTTACAAATAAGTCATTTTACATAGAAAAATTTATGTGGAAATAGAAGTACATAATATACTGTATTTCAAAATCTTGTTGAGTTCGGTTTTCGGTAAAATTGTGTGTCAAATACAAAATGTAAAAAAGTACATAAATTTCACAATCATGTACACAACAAATACATATTATATAATCTGTAAAAGGATATATATATTTTTTAGATATATAGAATTGTATAAATATGATTGTATTCCATAGTTATATGAAAGTGATTTTGTTTGTTTTGTATTTGAATGAAATGAAACACAAGAGAATTTTTATTCGATACTATATAGAAAAAAATAAATGGGATATTCATTTTAAATTGCTAACGTATACGCAACACGTAATTTTATCACTTCGTAAGTCAAAATGACGTGAAAGCACCTGATATAAAACACCAATCGTATAATTGTAACTTAACTCATCACAATAATTCTCAACTTCTCATTTTGTCACACAAATTTAACAATCTTCTCTCAAAATATAATCACAAACTCCATTTTTAAAATTTAGTTGGTAAAAATTACAAGCTGTCAAATCTTGGTTCACACAAAATTTATTTACAATGTTGATCTACGTGTGACTAAAAAGTCTCGTTCATTAACACAGAGCTCGTAGTAATTGTCAAAACAAAGGAAAAAGGTTACAAAGTTTCGTAAGTTAAAATAAGATCAATCCAGCATATAGATTTCGTGATAGCCAGAGTGGTGTTTTCATAACTTATTTATTTTCACAGAAAATATTCTATAGCGCTATGCTTTTTTCAGCGTGGATTTCACCAGAGTCAGACTGAGATTAGGTTTTAATTTCTAATCTGATCCTGGCGAAGGGAAAATTACATATACTGAAAATTTTTTAAAACTTGTGTACCAATTTTAACGTTCCTATGTGTAATAACATACGGTAATCTGCGCTGGATTGTGAATACTCATCAACTCTAGAACGAAATTTACATTGAATTGTAAATGAGACATTACGCTACTTACGGGTATTACGAGATTTACAAGATTTGAAATGAATACCCTTAAAATTTTTTTAAAAAAAAATGTATGAGAGAAAATTATACTTAAATTTCAGTAGTATTATAGTAGTAAGTATACAGGATACTTTGATATTGAACATTTTATATAGATGAATACTGTATATAATACATAAGTAAGTATACAATGTATACCATACACAATAATGTGTACATAATGTGTAATGTATAAAAGTAAAATTGAAATAAATTGAAAAATTGTAGAAATTTCTGTATATGTATGGAAGTGAAGAGTATACGTACTCATATGTATATGTACAATAGATGATGATGATGATATTCTATTACTTTCTATGTAATATGGTTTGTGCTTTTATAGAAAATAAAATTTTTGTTAAAAGCACTTTATACAATATAAGTAGTAGAGTATACATAGATAGGTATAGGTAGTTGGGTATATATACATAATATATACATAGGTATTTCTATTTGAATTCTAATGATGATGTCGATAGTGATGATGATGATGATGATGATGATTGCAACTAAAAAATACAAAAAAAAAAAATTCATTCATAGAAAAATAAAATTCATTTTTTTTTTACACACACAACATCATACACATCCAGGAGTATATAATGTACATATATATGCAAATATACTCGCATACATATGTGATTTATTATATTGTATATTGGAAAATTTTCTCAATAAAAGCATTATAAAAAGGTGATTGACTTTATTATATATATGTAAGTATAATGACGCACAAACATTCATTATATATTGTAAACGTAACATATAATACACCTATACTCGTTTGCATGCACGTATCTTATAACATTTATCTATATTATTATCTGTAGTGCAGGAGCAATCGTATTTTTATTGATGATTTTATATAATAAAAAGCTTTTTGCAAAGAATAAAAATTAAAAAAAATATATATATATATATATATGTATATAAATAAATGTAGTAGTAATTTTCTTCTATTTTTCTTCTATTTTATTTTCTATCAATTTTCCTTTATAGAAATATGACAAACAAATTTATCGTATCTTGTATGATGTTTGTTAACAAATTAATATAAAGGATATACATTACGTTCCTCTATATATGCACATTTACTATTATAGATAGATACATACTTATATATATCTGAATATATAAAACAAATTATACGTCTATAGAATTATTAAAAAAAAAAAGGACAAAAGGAAGAGAAAAGTTGATTAGAGATTCTCTTCTGTTATTATTTTTATGTACGTACATATAATACTACATCATGTTGCTTATTTTTAATTGAAATTAGTAGTATAAGGAAGAATAAATTTTAAATAAGAAACAATAAGAACAGTAGTAGCACAGTGGTAGTAGCGATATGAAATGAATATCAAGTAGATATACAATAATGATTAATAATTACAGATGAAAATTGTAATTAAATGCAATGCCTACGTAATGTATGGTTAAATATACGGGTTTATTAAATGTTTTGAATATGCATATATTTTTTCAAATTTTGAGTATATTGTATTTTGAAGATGTGTAGTTTTGAGATTGAGTGTAGCAGGCAAATGTACTCTTAAATTAATAAAAACACAATTTAATTTGAATTTGGATGATACATTTTGAAGGTACCTATATGAATATAAATATACAAATGCATCAGTATGATAGCCTATAGGATGCTAGGTTGTACATAAGTGACATACATAGCTATTAAAAAATAACGAAAACAATGATATGAGAATGATAATGATATAGGATAAGAGAAGATGAAGGTTCACAAGGGATTAAAAGCCAAGGATGATGGTGAATGATAGAATAAAATCTATAACCTACCTAGAAAGATTATATTATAAATGTAAAAAGAAGATAACATTTTCAAGGATATTATGTTATAATATTACCTCAGTCTCAGAATATACATATACACATACATATGAATCAATTGTTTTTATTTCCTTCTAGAAAATAAAAAATAAGAAGAAAGCTGATTATATATACTCAAGGCATATATGTACATAGGTATAGATGCAACTAGAGTGGATTATATATGTAAGAAAAAAAATGGATATAAGATAATACGTGTACCTTGTACAAATTTGAATATATCTTCCTATAAATACACTTATCAATATACCAGTATCTATATGTATGTGTGCATCATCTATGTACATAATCTCATTAGGATCCATATATATATACAACATATATTGAGATGAAGAAAAAAATAATTGTAAAATATAAAAAAAAAACGCATACTTCACTTCAATGTACGATAAGTATATGTACGGGTATATCTACTACTGTAAAATGTCCTCGTCGTGATATTCTCGTAAAACAATTTCAATATAATGTTTTTTTTTTTTTGTTTTATAAATTTACATTGTGTATTATTACTTATCATGAGTACATACTGTTGGTTTTTCAAAAAATTATTATTATTATTATTATTACGATATACATACTTAATGTATAAATAAGGATAAGAAAGTATATGATTAAGTAAAAACACAAAAAAAAAAATATATTTTCTACTTCGATTTTCTTTTCTGTTTTTTTGAATTCTAAAATTTTTATTAAGTACACAATGTATTTAATAATGAAAACTTACTCTAATAATGATTTCTCATGATCCCCACACATATTATGTGCATAAATACATTCATTCATATGTCCTTCATTTATTATTATTACCATTTTTTACATTCTACACTTTTCTGCTTCTTTTTCTCGTTATTTATTTATTTTTTTTTTTTTTTCATTTTTAATTTTTAATTTTGCAAACGCTTACATTATATTACATATGTATTACATATAAAATCATTGAGTTCCAATTAGTAAGTAGGTTCATTGTAATTGTATGTATGTATATATTTAGATGTACATGTACTTACATTCCTATATATAACTACCCACCTACCAACCAACCTACCCACCTATCTATCCATTTACATGTACCTATTCCCATCTATGTATATTTACAGTGTGTGGACTGTGGTATACGGTGTGGTAGGTGGTACACAGTGTATAGTAAGTAGAAAAATATTTCATATATTCACAGTATGTACCTACTTGTGAAAAAAAATAAAAAATAAAAAATAATTGTATATTACTTTACTGATATTACATACATACATACATACATATATGCATGTACATATATAGATAGTATTTGTATTAATAAAAATGGTATAGAAAGTTAACAAGCAATAAGTCTAAGTACGTATAAATAACGTACGTAACGTAAGCTGTATATCGTTGTAATTTATATCCATCCATAAAATCTCTGTATTGAATACAACATAACGTACATATGTACATACTCGTATATACAGTAATGTAGTTACTTGACAACATAAAATTTTTATTTTTTCTATAACCTCTTATTTTATTATTTACTTAAAGAACAAAAACAAAACAAGAAATCAAAAATATAATATAATAATAAAAAAATATATATCCACATAAAAAAAAAAAAAATAATATGTATAATAAAAATTCACGTGATATATTTTTTCCCTTATATTTTTTTTTTTTTAAATACAATTTTTTTTTTGTTTTTTTTTTTTTTTGTTTTGTTTTAACCATTGCATTGAAATTTTTATCAGATTCCAATTTATATAAGCACATCATATTCTCATTCGTGTGTACATATACATAATATACGTAATATTCTATATAAACTCTTGAGCATGTTTCCGAAATAAGTGCCATATATTCGTATTAATAAGAGTATATACATATACCTATAATTTATATTATATACATACATAATGTACAACAAAACGTACATGAATTATTCTATATGCGTGTAACGATGTGTGTAGGTGTATACGTATACCTTTCCCTATAAAAATTGCATTTTTGTAATACATCACATTGCAGTTGCAGTTGCAATTTATGTATACAATACGATAATGGTAAAATGCAATGCATATTAGGTATGTATATATGATATTATAGTATATTATGTATCTACTTGTATAAAGTATGGATACAAGTGTATATATGTATATGTATTGTATATATATAGGCCTGCATATATTGTGCATATTCATTTTTCATTCTATTACTCTTGAATACACATACATATATTCATTGTATATATGTATATAGATATAGATACAAAAATTTATTTATAGAGTACATATGGAGAAAGGACATCATATTTATATTGCATCATATACAATACTGTACACAGTACAAGATATAGTGTGATATAATATTGTGTGCATATGTGTATGTAATTAGAATACAACTATGTAGAGTAGAATATATCGCCATATATCATAATATTTAGTTATATATTTATATATTACAGACATACATTTATGTACGTTTTTACATAATGTTTACTTATTATTCACCTTGTCCTTCTTCTCATCCTTAATTTTTGTTTGTTTGTTATATTGTCCTTTTTCACCTCTATTGGTTTTTTTTTTTATTTTAAACTCTTCAATTTTGTTTTTGTTTTACTTCTTTTACTTTAATATCCATATATATACGTATACGTACATATATCCATATACACTGCATATGAGTAGAATATGACTAAGAGAATGCATACCCTGCTAGACACAATTCGATGAAGTAATCGATGAGTTCATGATGAGCCCTTCGATGAAAATCATCATGAAATTTGTTCTAGGCTTGGGAAAAAACTCACTTATATACCTTCACACAGATAGTGTATGTGAAACAAGTAAATAGTGAGAATATCGATGAGTTTTCAATGAGTTTTCGATGAATATACTGATGATCATATCGATGAGTTTTCGTGTAATTCATCAGTGCAATCATCAGGTACATACTGATGAATGTACCAGTGATCATATTGATGAGTTTTGGTTTAGTTCATCAGGGCAATCATCAGAAATGTATTGATGATTAAATTGATGAATGTATCAATGATCGTATTGAATATTATTGATGAGTTTTGGTTTAGTTCATCAGGGCAATCATTAGAAATGTATTTAGTAGGGTAGGGTAGGTATCAGTAGAAATGTATTTAGCTATGAAAAGAAATAATATTATGCATATAAAATTAAAAATCATAAATTTAGCTACAAAAAAGGAGTAATGTTTATTGAATTTAATTTAGTTATTTCACAATTCACTAAATTTTTCAAACACTTTTTTAAATTATTCTGAACTTTACTTTACAAATTCTCCAATAAAAATGAGTGCTAAACATAAAAACATTAAGTCACGAATAGTAAAACTGTTAAAGTAACGGTGTTACATTAAAAAATTCCAAGACGTCATTAATCGCGAACTTCATCAAGAGAATCATCGAAACTCTCATCGATTAATTCATCACAACACTCAACTAAAAAATATCGGCATTGATGCATGTAATCATCAAAAAGTTCATTAGGATATTCATCGAGAAGCTCATCGTAACGCTCATCGAAATAAAAAATAGAAAATTTTCTTTGAGTTTTTTACTACTACATTTGCAGACAAATTAGAGCAGTATTAGTGTATATAAAACCTCTTTACCCCGATAGCATATCATTTCAGCTATCAATGAGTTTTGTCTAGCAGGGTATTATATGATAATATGACTAGAAGCTAGAAGAATATGTATAAATTCTATATTAGATACATACATACTTACATACCTGTATTTGTGTACATACATACATGATGTAATTGAACTACATATACCATATATATATATTGTGCCGTCTGCCGTGTACTATAAAATTATGATGTATGCACAGCACAATATGTAAATATCTACTACATATAAATATGGTTACTGAATTTTCTGTATAGTTTATGTGTGAATAATGCAACAATGTGTAAAAAATAATGTTCATATATAGAAGAGATTTTTTATATAATAAGGACGATTTATTTATACATATATACATTTGTACATATGCACTGCAATAGTAGAGTATAAATGTTCGTATGTATAATTTGTATTCAAATTCAATCCGTCTTTTATTATCACACATATTATGTATGTACATATGTGCATATAAATTTGTACGTAGTGCAGTGGTGCAGTACTATACCGTACTACGGTACTACAGTGTAATTGGAAATGCATATATGTATGTATCTGCATATATATATTTTTTTCTATCGTGCACAAATATTCATGAATTCATTTATACCATACGGAAAATAAGGCATATACCTATGTGTACATACATCTATATTGCACATATTTACTTATATAATTGAAGGTAGAAGTGTAGAATGTAATGCAATTCAATACATAAGCTTTTAAAGTTTTAAATAATAAAATGAAAAAAAATTATGCTTATCTTATAAACAAGAGTATGTATATAGGTATATATAAAATTTATACACAGATTTATACATGTATACTAATATATGTACATATCTGCAAGTATATGCATAGGGAAAGTGCATTCATGCATGTTTTTGCTTCTAGGTTAGGTACATATGTACATTATGTATATATTTAGTCCTCATGAAATTTTCTTCCTTTATTTTTTATTTTTATTATTTGTTCCACTGTATTTCTCTATAACTGATGATTAAATTCTGATATATAGTACACTAGGTACTGTTGTTTATAATGGTATTATATGGTTTACAATCATATATTAGTATAGGAATATGGCATGCATATATGCATAAAATATATATAAGGTATATATGTTTGTATGTGGATACAATATGCTCTCCAAAAGTAAAGTACACATTTTTAAAATAATGATGAGATGAGGGCTTAGATTAGCATTTAAACGCCTTCATAAGGTATACATTTTACATTATTTATTTTATATTTTTTTTATTTTTTTATTTTTCAAATATGTATTCTATGTTGTTGCTCTGTTGTTACTGCTGCTGATGCTGTTGTTGATTTTTATTCCTTTCTCCACTGTTTTCTTTTTCACTATTTTTTTTTTTTTTTCATTTTACTTTATTTTATTTTTTGTTAGCTCCAGCTGCCTATGATCCCCTTGATTACTTTCTTCGTAGGCTGCTGTGACTCTGACTCTGAATCTATGGCTGGTTGGAATTGGTTGTTTATGGTCTCATTTTGATGTCTCTGAAGTTGTATACACGTACCATTGTATATGTACATGAAAATGAAATATTCAAATTGTTTATATACCTTACGTATGTACATTATATGCATTTGTAAATCACAGTATGTATGTATTTATGTAGCCTAGCTAGTTAGTTTTTAATGTTTATTTTAATATTTTATGATGATGAAAACTAAACTACTAACTATACATACTAGACGATATGTACCTATATAAGTATATATATTTTTTTTTTTTTTTTAGTTTAAAATGGCACGAATATTTAATTTTATTCCATTATATATTGCATTTATATTCATGTATATACATATGCACTTTTTTATGTACATAATTACATATATTACATACATTTGTATCTCTGTGCATATAGTTTCTAGATACAATTCTTGTACCTATACAATTTTATATTAAAAGTTGTATATATAGGGTATATGTACCTACAGACCTACACTATAATATATAGGTATACGTACATTATAAGCACACATAATGTAACGTAACGATATTATTACAGAAAATAAACAAAAAAATAAAAAAATTGAATAGAAAAAAATGTAATTTTTCTCATTTTTTCTACATACTTTTTTTCATTTATTTAATTTTTTTTTGTAAAAAAGTTTCAATGATGAAGGTACATACACATACATTATACATATAAAATGTACGCGAACATTTAAATACGTAAGGATATTTTTTATGTGCATGTGTTTCAGGAGGTATCATGAACTCAATATGAATTTATTTTTTTTAAAATTGTTTTTTCTTGTGTTAATTTTCTCTTTTTTTTTTTTTCTTTTTTTAGTGTATAGCTACATATTTATTTCTTAAATTTTAAATGTTGGTTTGGTACATACTATAACTATACCTACTCGTAGAATATGTATATGAGTATTTATTATAATAAGAAGATGAAGATGATGTTGATGTTAATAATGATGATGACGACAAGAGCATAGTATATATGTAAGGTACATTACATATACATATACCCATATCAACTTCTATTATATATATATCCTATACCCATACCCATAATATGCATATTTTTATGTAATAATAGTAAACGTAACGAAACGAACAAAAATTTAAATTAAAATTAAAATAATAATAATGAAAAAAATAAAAAAATTTTTTTTTTTTTTAAATAATAATAAACTCTTACACAGTAGGATAAGTTTAATATGCATACACAATGATACGTGGTATAGAGAATGAATGAAAGGAGAAAGAATCGAAATTGAAAAAAAAAATAAAATAAAAAAATATATATTCATCATTTATTTTAGAATTTTCTTCTTCAGCACAATAATAAAACAAAAAAAAAAAATACATAAAATAAAGAAAATGAAAATGAAATGAAAATATGTATTATGAAAAATGGAGTATTATAAATATAAAAGTACGTTCCTATTCCTGTAGGTAGATTGTACGTATACGTAATGTATGTATGTACATTTGTAAGTACATATACATAATATGTAGAATAACAGAACAGTGGAAAAAAAAAATATAAAAAAAATATATGTATATAAAACAGTAGCATGTAGGATAATAACATGTATATACGTACACGTACCTCTGCGTATAGTGCATACATCCATACCATATCTATATTTTTTTTTGCATATAAAAATATGAATGTATGAATGTATTATTTTTGGTATATATAGTAGTATATAGAAATTATGAGAGAAAAAAAAAATTGCATATTTAAGTAAAAAATAATATATACAATAAAATGTTAAATATTTTGCATTTTGGTTGACTTTCAAATATGATTAATGTCGGTTGGATGAATGAATGTGAATGAAGAATAATATTATTTTGTATTTAGGTGCATATACATATGAATATTTTTATTACGTATATATATTATGTAAATGTATGTTTTCACAATAAATAAAATACGTTTACGAAAATAATATATAGGGTTTACCAATAAGAAACGTCAGAAACTTCAATGCACACAACGACGACGACGACGACGACACTGATCAAAAAGTCAAACTCAAATTTTGATTACTGTGCTCACTGATCGGTGGTCAGTAAGTATTGTGTGAAATGTGACAAGTGATCATGGAGAAATACACGATTCAATAACGTTCGAAATAATTTATTCGAATTTATCATCAAAATGCATGTCCGCTTCATCGTACGTTTCATGCATTACGGGAAATTTATAGAGAATATTATAAAGAATTTTTCATCATAATCTTTATTTGAAGGCTTCTTGGCTTGGCTTCAACTGGCTCAAGAATTCAAATTAACTGATCATCATGGTTTGAGTTGAACTTTCGTTAATTATTGGACTTTAGAGCAGTTGGAGGCAGAATCAGATTTTCGAGGAAAAAATTAACATCTTTTCGGATGAAGAAGCGCATTTATTTATTTATGTATTTACAACCAAATAAGGTTTATAGAAATTATATACATTTATAAAATTGAAAATTAAAATACAAAATTTTTAAATTAAATTAAAAATTTCAAATTTCAGCCAAAACGAAACCGAGAAGGATACTTATTTGAACAACATTATTATTTTCAGAACGTAATGTAATCGATTGTTGTTCAAAATAATAAACAAATCATATGCGAATATCACTTTGAAGGTTTGAAGTTATCATTGTATTTCATTTTAAAGTTCTGAGATCCTTATTGGTAAACCCTATTTACATTATACCAACACTTTAAGGTATATACACATTATTTGTATAGAATGAAAAACTACCAACAACATGAACAACAACAACAACAACAATAATAACAGTAACATCCACAGCCGCAGCAACAAAATATATAAATAATAAATAAGAAAAATATTTATAATATTCTGAATTGAAATTGATTCAATTTTTCAGTTTTTATATTTTTATATATATACAATTCATGTAATATGCAATTTTTTTTTCTGAATTATTATTATATGTATGTTAGTTAATGTGCATATACTTATGTATATACATAATCCAAGTTGTATAAATTTAACTATATAATATCATAATGTGCGAATATTGTATGTAAATAATCGTACATATATATGTATACGTACATTAACTTGAAATATAAATGTAAGGATATGGATGCAGATGAATGAATGGCTTGATGGATGGATGGATGGATGAATGTATCTTATATGATGCATGTTGTATTAATTATGTAAAAAAAAAAATTTTTTATATTTCTCATCAAAAAAATAAAGTAAATAATACAAAATATTTTTTGCTTAATTCATTCGAATGAATTTCAATTCAGTATACAGTTTTTATATTTGTATTATATATATGTATATATTATGATCCTTCTGTTATCAGGATTTCATTTAAATAGTTGCGGTAGGTATACGTACATTGAATGTATATAGGAGGAATGTAAATATATATGTATGTTTTTATGTATGTGTACGTAGAGTAAGTATATATACGGGATAATAATTAAAAAAAAAAAATAGTATATATATATATTATATAGGTAATGTGCATATACATATAATATAATGTAATGTTTACTTGTGTAGGTTAATGTAAATAATATGCATTTGTTGAAATTTTATTCAAAATCATCAAAATATTAATAATAATGAAAAAAAAGGAAAAAAAAATATTCTTTAGAAATTTATTATTATTATTATTATTATTCAAGGATTATTTTATATTTTTAATTTTCATTTCTGTTTATTTTTGTATACATATAAAATTTAAAAAAAAATAATTTTTTTTCTTCATAAGAAATATACGTAATTTGTTTTTGTTTCATAATGAAAAATATGCCTATGCATACATTTCAAATGTATTTTATATGAGTATTATATGCATTTACATTTTATTATTATATTCATTAATATGTATTCAGTGAAATTCTGAAATTTTATTTTATTTTATTTCAAATTTTGTATGAAAATTATATGAATGGATAAATGGTATGTCTTATTACCTACATATACATACGTATATGCGTGAATATATGTATTTATAATTTTTCATTTATTTCGTAGTTTTTTTTTTTTTTTAAATTAATTTATGATTTTTGGTTAATTCATTTATTATGCATTTTTATTTTTATTTTTTTGAAAAAAATGTACGTATGCATTATTCATGTATTATATTATATAGAATGAGAATAATTCGAAATAGGATCCTTATGCTTATTTAATTTTTGTAAACGTTTTAACATGGTTTTCCTTATGAAAGAAATTTTTTATAATGAAATGAGCAAGTAATATACGAACGAATGAATGTACCTATACCTTTAACTCATTTGGTATGAAGTAATTTTGAATTGTTTTTCATAATCTGTCCGAAAATAAATAACAAGAAAAAGCCTCGTATAAAAATTTTATTTAAAATAATAAAATTAGGCCTACATGCTTATAATACTATGTGCATATATTATTTAATTTAATGAAATGCAATTCGTCGATGTTTGTTCCCCAAAAAAAATAAAATTTGGGCTAAAAGAAAAATTCGCATAATTTATTTATTTGTTTTAAATTGAAATATTTTTTAAGGATTTATAATATGCTTGTACCTGTACATAATAAGAATAAACGTATATACGTATAAAAATACATTGAAAATTAATTATATAAAATAATGATGCTATTATTTTACAGAATTCAATTAATTTCTATGATTATATTCAAAATGTTTTTTGATATTTTCTAAAAATTTTTATGGTATTTTTGTAAAGAATTTTTTTTTTTTTTTTTTAAATTTCAATTCACGTTATTTAGTGAAGTTTTTAATTAAAGTTGTACTCACTCGTCCTCATTTTCTTTTTATAGAATTAAATATTAAATAATGAAAATAATAAAGATGGTAATATATAGTAAGTCTAGAAATCATTTCAAGTGAGGCCCAGACTCAATATATGAGCTGTAGCGTCATTGAAGAAGAGGAAAAGGATAGATATGTCATGGATAAAAATCTTAAAAATTTTATATAATTTTTAATAAGCTGACCATGTAATAATTTAACTAAATGTAATTAATAATATTAAAATATTACGTTTTGTATTGCATTTCAACAGACATCTTTATCACTTAGCTACATATTATATAGATAGTCTATTACATTTTGTATTACATTTTAATTGATAGCATAGTCATTTAATCCTTAACTTAATTTCTAGAATTCACCAAAAAGATTAATGATTAATATTTTAATTTTCTATTTTTTCAAAATTTTTTTCATTCGCTTTTTTTTTAAAAAAAAGAAAAAAAAATTTAATTTAATTAAATTTAAAACTGCTTATAGTCAATTATTATAATTATCATAAAATGACACCTACCTTGTATTTTGTATACCTCTCTTATAATTAATAATTAAAAATCAAATCAAATTATATGAACAACGCCACCATTTTGTAATACAATTTTATAAAAAAAAAAAATAAACAAGAGCTATTAGGTAGGTGTATGACAATAATACAGAGAGAGAAAAAATAAAACAAGAAATTTTTTAATTTATTCCTCTCACGTATCATATCATAATATGTATAAAAAAATATGCAAATTAATGAATGTATACGAGTACATACCATAATGTGAATGTGCCCAGATGTGGATGTAGTAGATATAAAAAATTATATTTTATAAAATTTTTGCTAGTTAATATTATTAACTTTTCATTTTGTTTTCTGTCTTTTTAAATTAATTTTTTTTTTATTATTATTTTATGACATAGATGTGTTTTTTTTTTAATAAAATAATTTACATATACATACTTGAACATATGTACAATTCATGTAACTAACATGTAAGATAAATCTTTGTACCTACATATTTAGTTTTATTCATTAAAATCTTAAAATGAAACATTATTCATTTAAATTTTTAACATTTCATATATGAAATATCAAATGATATATGAATGTAATATACAAATGAGATACCAGTATACATATACATAATTTACAAATTAAATAGTAATAATGATAATAGGTATGTTGCTATTATGTACTTTAGTTATAATAATTCATTTATTTTTTTTATACTTTAATGTGCTTTAATTCTCAAGAAAGATACATGCAACAATAGGGAGTAAAGAAATAAAAACAAGTAAGAATTATTCATAATATTATTTAAAGTTAAATGCATACATGCATACTTATATATGTATACTTAATTACATATACTCACTTACATATATGTATATGTTCGAGTACGCGTATAAATATTTATTCACATACATATGTACATATGTACATACCTATATACGCTATGCCATTAACTTTATCAAAATAATAATAATAATAATAACTTTAAAAAATTAGATACACATTGTATATGCAAATTTTCTGTACATTTTAAATTAGATATGATTTATGCATAAACTATGATAAAAAATAAAATATATACTGCATCATAAAAAAAAAAACTAGAAGAATAAAAAATAAAAAAAAAATAAATAAATAAAAAAGATAATAAATGTTTTTTATATGTACAATAAATTATGTGTAGAAAGGAAAGATACATACATACATATATACACACTTCTTATATACGTTACATTACATCTATACATACTTACGAGTATATTCCAAAACAATAATTATTCATTTTAGATCTTGTTTATGTTCGTATATCTGTACGATCATTTATGTATGTATGTAGCTGTGTATAAAATTTCTGTCTATATATAAAGTATAAAATTTTTTGAAAAATAAAATAAAGTTAGAATAAGACAAAGAAAAAACAGTTTAAAAAATGTAAAAAACAATTTAACAAGAAGAAGAAGAAGAAAAATAATAAAGATAAACCTGAAAAGTGATTTGAATAATTATCAAATAAACTAGCTCACAACATGATAATATACACCCAATATAATATGTGAAAAACATCTATCTACACGTATAATAACGTACATTTATGCTTTTTTTATTTTCGTTTAGTTTTCTTTTTTTTTTGTTAAATTTTTGCAAAAATAAAAGATAAAAAAAGGAAGAGAAAATACAAGATTAAAAGTTAAAAATTAAAAAAAAATATATGTATAATAAAATAAGATAACAACAACTTTGTTTATTTGTTGTGTTCCCTTTATTATTATTTATTATTTTAATTTTTTATTTTTTTTAATTTTTTTTTAGTTTTAATTTTTTACATTTATGTACACATTTCATTTTTTTTTTGCTGATTTTTGCTGTTGTTTGTGTGTTATTTTAAATTTAATTTTCTGTGTTAACTAACTAACGATGTAATGTACTTACATACAAGAACATGAACATGAACATATAAACGAGAGTATCTACATATATGTAAATATTATATATTATACAGTCAGTAAACTAACTAGCTAACTAACTAACTTTTATTTATAATATTTGTGTGTGTGTGTATATATATCGTTATATTTATCGTACATATGTACATAATATGAGTATAAACTTATTTCATATGCAAGTAAAAATTTCATTAAATATACGATACGATATATAATGATATACACAATATATATACTGCAGTAATATGTATATCTATATAGGTATATGTTCGAGTGTATAATGCATTTATCTGAATTTTATCTTAACAACAAAATACTTTAATATACGAGTAGGTTGCTATCATACATATTACATACTTGCATTAACATCTATAGGGATATACTATACTGGAATCAAAAAACAAGGTACCTAAATTTGTTTATAACTAATGAAAAATTTTGATTTATTCTTTCAAATTATTTTTAATCACCTTCAAAGTAGGTACTCCCTGATGTCCGATTCAACGCACTTATACGCCAACGTTTTTTTCAATCCTTCAAAACAGTCAGATATAAGTCATTTTCCGGCATGACCTTTCATATACATTCTTATATTCACGGCTTTAATGTTTAATATCTTCAATCGAGTTGAAACAGTGTCCCTGGATCGATATTTTAAGTTTTTGTTGAACAGAGAATGCTAAATTAGGCGATGATTGTGATTGGATAATATGTGGAGTAGAATTTTTGGCAATTGAATTCAAATTCTTTGCTTAACAACATCAGACATAGACTTTTGTTTTGCAGCAATGAATACTAATATATTGACATGAAACTCTTGCATAGCTGATGTCAAAGACACAAAAGTGCTGCCTACTTAAAGACACAAAAAATAATTTCAGATTCTGAAACAATATTTAAATGAAAAATTCATCTTATTTTTTGATCACAGTATTATGTATTTATACGTATGTATATACGTACTAAAATGTATGCATTTCATTTTAATTTAATACTACACATATTGTTGTGGTTTTTAGCATCGTATCGTCAGATATATGGATATAATGTTTACGAACAAATCAGTTTATACACATGTATATAGCTACCTTTCTGTATATAAATTTTATACCAGAAAATGTAAATTCTGGTATACTTATCGTATCGTAAATATACATTATATTTATAGTTTATTCATAACTATATAGGCATTGTATAATATTTAGGTATCAACGTATTCATATATCCATATGAGTCGTCTATGTATAAATTTGTATGTTTGTATGTACGTTTTTGGTTAAATATTCATATATATGTATATTATAAATCCAGTCAATTTTTGCTTTTATAGGTTCATTTACAATTAAAATTACGTTTTACATGTATATGTGTTATATGTATATTTTATATATAATATATGTATACATCATTATACCTACACATTAATACAAATACATGTCCAGATAAAAAATATGAACGTGCATATGTACATATATATAAAACCGAAAAGTATAATAAATGAAAAAGGTTTTTATTGTTCATGATGTATAAAATAAAATACATATAATATAAATTTACAAATACATAGATTTCTATATACATATAATCATACACAAATATATGTACATACATACATTTATATGCAAATGTAGAATAAATTATATTCAAAAGAATACAGAACATGACATCGGTTTTGATATTAAAATCATCACCATATAATACCTATATACTATACTTATTTAGATACATTATACATAAAGTAGATAGATGCATGCATATATGTATGTAAATATTGAACCTAGAGTAGGTGTATTTATTTATTTATAATAAATGAACGAACAAGAAATATATATATATTAAATACATATGTAGTTACGTGCATATGCATACATTTAACTATGTACACATTTGTATATATACATACCTCTATTCAATATGTGCAAGTGAGGTCTGAGATGTATCAATGTTGTAATATAATATAAATTATTATCCTCGTAAAAATAGAAGAACAAACAAATGAAATGAAAATCCTTTCTCTTTTTTTTTTATATATTTATTTTTAAATAATTTTAAAAATTTATTATAACACATGATATTATTATAATTTAATAATACATAATGCACACATGTATACACACACAGAATAATTAATTAGTAGTACTATATATCCTTTTAACTTTACAACTTTGTGTTAAAATATTTTTGAATAATTTATTTTTATTATAATGTAAAGGTATTTTTTTTTTTTACAAAACTAGATATCAAATACTATTAATTGTGCTTGTGCATATTTTATTACAAACATTTTATATGGAACTGAAAGTTACGTAGATATTTCAATTTTTATAATTTTAAATTGAAATTCTTAATTTTCAATAAAAAAAAAAACTAAATCTCTTATGAACATCATTATCATCGCAATAGCATTACAGCTGTAGGTGAGCCAGGGCTTTCATCGAAGTGATTTCTAGATATTATTACTATCATTAATGCATTTACAGTTTAACGTAAATTGCAAACCGCTGAGTTACTGGTAGAGAAGCTTACATGCAGTGTTCGGGAACCGGGTATGCTTACATGACAGGGCTGGAACTGATCTATAGTATTATTATTCGAATGAGTCTCATGAAATATGAATAAATGATTTTGTAGTGCATATATTTATACGACAATATAACATTCTATAGTTTCGTCGTTCATAAGGAAAGAAAAATGTATAGAACATTTTAGCTTATAAATGAATTTAATTCATCTTCTGTGCTCTAAATACTAAATAATCAATCATCTGGATTATTTGATAAATTTTCATTTATGATTTATATGCTTCAGGCAATTTGAATTTATCCACACACGTTAATAATAATTGTTTCAATTTAATTGAAAGTTAATTTAAATTCATTTTCATTAATTGAAATTTTAATAAGAAAATTATAAATGAAATCAACAAAATATACTCGTTAGGTATCTATCCTAATGAATTTTAATATAATTAAATATTGAATTAATAATAATCATTTATGTTGCAATTATTCAATTTTATACAAACACACATGCATATATGTATATACATGTGTAAAAGTATATATACATTTATTATATGTATTTAAATTAATTAATGAATTAATTTAATCCTGCACACATAGTCCTACCCCAATATTTCTATATATGTTATGCATTATATAAAAGTTCATTTACAGTTCATTAAACTTTTGAGTAGTAAATTAAATCATTTTTATTATAATGCTTCTGTTCACACATAATTTAAATAGAGATTTTCATTATCAGAAAATTAAAATTTAAAAGTTAAAATGCAAATATATATAATAGAGATTTTATTAATCAATTATTTATCATTTATATTTTTTGTTTTTATTACCTCATTTGTTTTCGCCACTGATTTAATTCAAAAGTTCATATCTTTCCAATATTATTGTAAATTTGCTGCCTTCATATGTAAATGTAATGCAGCAAGCAGACTGGCATAGTGGCAGATTTGTTTTTTGTTCATACTCATAATAATGAACTGATGGTACTGATGATAATTATTTCATTAAGGTTGAGTTCATGATTATGACCAGATTGCGACCACATAAACACTATGATTATCAGAGAATAATAAATTTTGATCTCTTTAAATATTACGATCTACGAGTATGATGTAGATTATATATGTAGTTAGTTGATGATCGAACCGAACCGTAAATCAAATCAATAACCTAAATTTATAAATTTTTAATTGACAATGATATAATTTATGACTTTGACATTTTTCGAAAATACAGTCAGACTGCATACGATTATCATTACATGTAGTGCAAAAAACCTCATGCTGTGATATGCATGCGTTTTTTCTTGCGATCGTATGCGATATTCAAGCATTTTTGAAATTTCTGACGTTTACAAAGTCATCCATTTTCTAACATTATTTGATTTCTGTCAATTATTGACAATTCAATAGTCTGCATTTTCGAAAAAATTTTATTTGTTTTATTTTTTAAAACCATACAATTTTTTTTCGTTCAACATTACACTCATGATTACGATTTAATTCTGTAAATAATCTATTAAATCTGATCGCTAATTTGATTGTAATGATGAACTCAACCATAATGTACATACACGCATTGATAAAAAAAATCAAATAACACAGTAGAAAACATTTAAATGTATAAGAGCACATACGAGTATGTATACATAACAAATGCATATTATAAACATTCATTTTATAAAATAATTACAATAGGCTCATTAAATACACGCAGATAAATTGTGATAATTACAAATTAATTAATACATAATCATAATTTAGAATTTATATTATTTTATTTACATACATATTAACTAACTATCTATATAATTTGATAAATAAACATACAACAGCAGTCATTTTAATTATAAAATATTCGAAATTATTTCAATTTATAAAATACCAAACATTCTATTTATATTTACCAAATTTATTTATATAAATTAACAACAAAATACTTATAAATTATTATGTACTCGTGTAATAATTTTATTAAATAAAATTTTATACTAAGTAGGTACATAATATATAAATACAAAAATAATCATGTTATTACATTTTTAACATTTTCATCATCGCATCATTATCATCATTATTATCATCATCGAATGATATTTTACATACATGGACATACACTTACATAATATGTACACACGTATACGTAATCATTCATTTATACATTTATATATTATATACGTATGTATGTATACTTGGATAGTATGTACATATGTATATGTAAAAAAAATGTGTGAAATATGAAAAGAATTAAAATTATTTTCACTCACTTAAATTTATGTGTTAAAATCGCTAAAGTGATATTTAAAAATGATTTTAAGAAAATAAAAATAAAATAAAATAAAAATGATAAAAAAAAAATACAAAAATTTTGAAATAATGAAAATGAAAATAATATTTATGTACATACTCGTATGTGTAAGAATATGTATACAACTACATACTTATATCCATTAAAAAATAATATGAAGTGTAAAAAAAACAACAACAGAAACATTGAAAGGCAGTTAAAGTGATTTGATTAAATCATACAAAACAATACATAAAACCAAAACAAAACAAAATAAAATATAAATAAAAATAAAAAGATATAAAAAAAAAGAATATTTTTTAAAAAAAAAAAAAAAAGGAGATGATATTATATAAATAAAATGAATGAATGTTCATATCTGGAGGCATATATAACAACGTTTATATGCATATAGTAAATACATGTTATATGGTGAATGCGGATGGAACACGATGAAGATATACTTACTATACATATATACATATGTATATGCATGCACATGAATGAATGCATATACCCATACTCGTTGTAGTATGTATATACATTATTATAATACAGAACATATAAGAGCTCCAGTAATTGGAGGATTTTAAATGGTTGTTGAATGTTAGTTGTTGCAATTTAAATTGCTTAACGAAAAAAAACAAAAATTAATTGAAAATAAAAAATAATAAAAATAAATAACACAACAATAACCATAATAATATACATAGTGGTGGAGAGTAACGACAACTGCTGCAGTCTTTAATGTAAAATCAGCAACCAGCCAATGTACCATCATCATCATCATCTACTACTATATGTAACATCGTATATATATATATATATATGGCATCAGTATTGTTGTTGTTACTGCCGTAGTCATCGTCATCAATTAAGTTTTGTATATACGAGTCTCTATATGCATAAATATGCTTTCGTATATGTACATAAATTTGAGTATACATATATACTTATATGCATGAAGATATATATGTACATACATACATATACAAACTGAAATATAATAAAATAATAATAATAATAACAATGGTACCATTCTGTATATACATAATGTCTGTGCACCTCTTTATATTCGTATATACGTATACATTTTACCTGTACTGCACCTAAAACATTTATCTTCTAAACTGCACATAGCAAGCAGAGCAGCACCATAATCATCAGATACATCAACAGCAATAGCAACATCAGCAGCAGCAGCAGCAGCAGCAGCAGCAGCAGCAGCAGCAACAGCAACAACAGAAACCAGCAACTCAGTCGACCGGTAAACGAGAATTTTATTCTTTTTCTCTTTTCAAATTTTATTTTTAGTCTGTTTTAATGTTTATTTATTTTTTATTTTTTTCTTTTAAATAATCCAAAAAAAATTGAATTTTTTTTACATTTTTTCGTTATTGTATTATTTATTATATATTCAAGACCAACCAACAATTTACCTTGTTATATGGAAAATTAATGTTACAGGTTAAACGAACCAAAATGGAAGGTAGAAAATAATAATAATAATAATAACAAAACACAAAATGAGACTGAACAAGGAGAAGCAAAATAAAATACAAAAAAAAAAAATACAAAATCAAATTAAGAGGAACAAAATGAAACAAAAAAAAAATGAACAAAATACATATAAAAATACAGGAAAAAATTAAATTTGAACACAAAAATTAATAAAAAAAAGAAAAGGAATGAAGAGAGTTAGTATCAGCTGAAATAACAAGAAGAGAGCAAAAATGGTAAAAAAAAAGTTTCATCATAATCATCATCAAGATGAGTAACGAAAAAAAAAAACAAATACAAATTTTATAAAAACATTAACAAAAAAAAATATACGAGAAGTAGTATACAAATACAACCAGGAAAATGTTTCATTGCATATGGATATGGATGGATGGAATATGGGGATATGAGGAAATTTTTTGTTTGGATGAATTGTTAATTTTTTTTTTTTTTTATTCCAAACGAGCATAGATATACTCGTGTACATTTTTTTTTAGGTGTACATACAGTTTTATTTATTTTATGGACACACGAAGGTGTGTAGTATGCTGTGTATATAAGATGAAATTGGAAGATTATAATAATGACCTTTGTGGTGGATGGTGGATGCTGATTATGCAGTGATGATGTTGCAAGTATCATATGTACATATACTTACGTACAGACACGAAGGTAAATTCATGCATATTTGTTGGTACCTATAAATACCAGCAGACCAGCATAAGAAATAAGAATTTAAACATTTTGATTTTTCAAAAGTAAAAAAAAAAATAAAAAAATTATAATAAGAAAAATGAAAAATAAATAAAGAAAAGACAACAAAATGAGAAGCTATAGCAGAAACAACATGACGAAAGAAAACAAAAATGAATTTTTATATCACGTCATAAAGATCTTATGTATGTGGAAAAAAAATATAAGAATACAAAATACTTATATCTGATATATGAAATAAAATAAAAGTCATTATCATCATCATCATCATCATCATCGTCGTCATCATCATAGCCTAGTTAGTAAGTTTAATATTATAAGTATATTATGAAGTTGGTGTATATTATTATTGGCATTGGCATGAGAGAGAGAGATTTTAAGAAGAAAACGATGAAGATTCTGTGAAGATTTAATACGTACACTCGTACTTGTACATACAAGTAAATTGATCTACACATACATATTGTTGGAAACCTGCAAAAAGAAAAGAAATAATTAATTAACAATTTAATTAATTTAAATTAAAATAATTTTAATTAAAATAATACACATACTTACCTGTAACATTGACACTTCTTTGTTTACATTTATTTATGTGATCTTCTTCTTTCTACAACGTCAAATGTCAACGTTATAATCACTTTCTTTTATTTCGTTGACATTCGTTGTAGAAAGATGTTTCACTTTCCACTGGAAGTCTCTATCAATTCGTTGACGTTGTCATCTTTCGGCGAATTGATAGAAACTTCCAGAACATCGATTCTTTTTTTTACGATACACGTTTTTTTTTTTTTTACAGTCAGTAAATGCAGTTCTTTTTGTACAGTCAGTCATTTTTAGTTCTTCGAGTGAGTTCCTTTTTTCTAGTTCAGTTCTTGTCAAAAATTTAGTCAGTCGGTCTTTTTAGTTAAATTTTTTCATTTTCTTGCTTTTTTTTAAGATTAATTTTTAATTAATGAAGTTTAATTTAATTAGTTTTTTTTTAGTTATTATTAGTAATTTTGTAAATTAATCATAGAATAAAGAAAGTTTTCCTGTGTGAAGAAACAAATAGTTTTACTTTATTTTATATAAAAATTAAAGGAACATAAAAAGGGTAAGTAGTTTTATTTTAATTTATTAAAATTCCATTTTTTAAGGCTCCGCTCGGCCTCCTAATTTTCCTTTCCTTCTTTTTTTTTTTTTTTTTTAATAAAACTTTTAACCTTTTTTTTTCTACTTCTGTAGAATTTTCTACAAAAAAAAAAAAAAAGGGGTTAAAAGTAAGGAAAAAATAACATTTTTCCAACATTGGTGTCAGGTGTGGGGTGCTCCGATCGATCTTAGAAATAGGATCGTGCACCACCACCTGATCTTATTACCCTTTTTCTTCCTTTTTTTTTCCTTTTACCATTTTTTTTCAAATTTTATAAATTTTCTTTTTTTTTTTTGCATAGTTTTTTTTTTATGTACTTGAAAAGTACATAAAGTTTGTATAGTAGGGACACTTGGGACATCAATCTTTTATTATGTTGTTCCATTATAATTGGATATTGTGTTTTCTTTTTTTTTTTTTTTTTTTTTTTTTTTTAAAAAAAAAAGTGGTGCAATTATAAAAAAAAGGGTGCAGTGCATTAGTTTCTTTTTTTTTTATATAATCTTGGTTGTTCTATGGACAACGTTATATAAAACACGTGTATTTCATTTTTTTTACTTCTTTTCTTTTGTTATACACGTGTTTTGTTATACAGTTATACACGTGTAGTACATAGTTCAACCAAGGTTATATGAAATCAGTTAAAATTGAATTCTACAGGGTGTTCTAAATTCCTCTTGCAACAAGTGGAATATCTAAAAACTGTTTCTTACTTTCTTGCAACAGGGTGTATAATGCTTTGCAGGGTGCCCTAAATTCTTTTTGTTACAAGTGAATTTGATCTCTTCAGTCCTAACGAAGATCATTTTTTTTTGTTTGGTAACAGGGTGGTCCCTCTCTTTATCGCGCTTAAAATTGAAATTTCGATTTTTTTTGTTGCCTATAAAGTATACCACACCCTTTCTGTTACAAAAGGCCTACTTTCTTTTGTAACAGGTGGTCCCTTTCTTTATAGTGCTTCATTTTAGTAGAAATTTCTACCTATCCTGCTGCCTATAAAGTATACCACACCCTTTCTGTTACAAAAGGCCTACTTTCTTTTGTAACAGGTGGTCCCTTTCTTTATAGTGCTTCATTTTAGTAGAAATTTCTACCTATCCTGCTGCCTATAAAGTATACCACACCCTTTCTGTTACAAAAGGCCTACTTTCTTTTGTAACAGGTGGTCCCTTTCTTTATAGTGCTTCATTTTAGTAGAAATTTCTACCTATCCTGCTGCCTATAAAGTATACCACACCCTTTCTGTTACAAAAGGCCTACTTTCTTTTGTAACAGGTGGTCCCTTTCTTTATAGTGCTTCATTTTAGTAGAAATTTCTACCTATCCTGTGCGCATAAAGTGTACCACTCCCTTCCTGTTATCAAACTTTCTTGCTTCCTTCTTAAGACTGTTGTTCATCTTTTTACTTGTAAAAAATTTTGAATTTTACTTTCATTGTACACCCTTGTTGTTCTTTAATTTAGATATTCCTGTTTGCAAATTTTCCACTACAGTGTTGTATAGACTGCTCCATGACAGGGTGACCATTTTCTTGTCTGCAAGCAAAACTAGTAATTGTACGCGAATAGTGTTTAACCATTACAGGGTGTTTCTCACATTTTGATTTTTTTTTGGGGAAATTTTATCTATACCCTTCCTTTATCTGGTTTGGCCTGCAGATTGAAAACTTTTATCATTATTCCCCTCTTCTTCTTGTGGAGACGATTCCTATACCCTAAAGGTAGTGGTGAGAGGGATTGAAGGGCAAGATGCAATACAGTCCCCTACAATCTACTGGAAGGAAGTAGATGGATCTTTTCTTTTCGTTTCTCACGAAATCCGCCTTCTAAATTAACTAACGTCCCTGCTTCTTTACGGTGCCTAATCGAAATGGTCCTGTGCGAGGTCTCTGCGGCACATTATCGGGCTATTTGGGCAGTCCATTCGTTCGTTCCTGGACTTTTGAGGACTTCTTGTCCAATATGCATCTGTGAATATTGGAACTTTTGTTGAGGGAAAGCCATCAATGTCGCGGGAAAGTGACTTTTCGGGAGCAGTGCTGCGGTGACTCCAAGATGGCTAGGAGGTCAACGAGTCCCACAGTAAAACGCCCAGTGAGTAACCTATTTTCTGCGTAGTTCGAAGGAAGCTGCTTAGCTCTTTCGATCCTACCTTGTGAGACATCGACCCCTACTGCGTTGTAATGATTTTTGGGGTGGTTGATGGGCCCCTTACGAGCTTTCTGGACAGACACAGTTCAGAAATTCGATTTTCCCATCATCCACATTGCATGCAGAAATCATGACACGCAGATGCGATGTCTCAGGGGCACTACGCGGAAATCCCCTGAGCGTACTGTGGTAGACTCTAGGAGAAGTAGGCTCATCAGAGAAGACCTGATAGTTTAGGCTATTGCGGAGACCTACTGTGGATAACTGTTCCGCTACGGCACGATGTGCGACAGTGGCAGAAACACAATGGAAGTTTTGTAGCATATTGGACAACAATTGGACCTCAAAGGGGAAATAGGGAATGGAAAGTCCATTAGCTCTGAAGCTTAAAGAACGAAGAGGTGCTGGGCTATTGATGGGCTGAAACAGTGGCAGAGACGTTGGTGAGTTGGCTGCGTTTTTCTTCTTTTAGAACCATTGCGGAAGGAGGATTCAGGAGAGCGATTTGTGGAGACCATCTAAACCTACCTTCCTAAATTTGGGAAGCCTACTTGCCTTTCTTTCTCTTCTCTCGCTAATTTAGAGCACGGTAGTGGAATGGGATGTTTTATATGGGGCGAAGAGTTAATCATGTAGAGTACCCTAAAGCCTCAAACTTTCAATCGCATATGCATTGCTGTACTTGTCTAGCTCCTAGAATAATCTAAGGCTTCACACCCAAACTCTTACTTTCCTCACTTCTCCTCGTTCCGATCCAGTGAGCCTTTTCTTTTATTGCTTTTATTTTATTAAAGTGTCTAGAACTTTTCACTGCGGAAAGCCTGTTTTTCTTTTCTTTTCAGGTAATCCTGGCCTATCAGTGACGTCTGGACACTCGAAATGCTCAGTCGGAACTTTGAGCCTTCAAACGGGGGGTCGTGTTGGAAACCTGCAAAAAGAAAAGAAATAATTAATTAACAATTTAATTAATTTAAATTAAAATAATTTTAATTAAAATAATACACATACTTACCTGTAACATTGACACTTCTTTGTTTACATTTATTTATGTGATCTTCTTCTTTCTACAACGTCAAATGTCAACGTTATAATCACTTTCTTTTATTTCGTTGACATTCGTTGTAGAAAGATGTTTCACTTTCCACTGGAAGTCTCTATCAATTCGTTGACGTTGTCATCTTTCGGCGAATTGATAGAAACTTCCAGAACATCGATTCTTTTTTTTACGATACACGTTTTTTTTTTTTTTACAGTCAGTAAATGCAGTTCTTTTTGTACAGTCAGTCATTTTTAGTTCTTCGAGTGAGTTCCTTTTTTCTAGTTCAGTTCTTGTCAAAAATTTAGTCAGTCGGTCTTTTTAGTTAAATTTTTTCATTTTCTTGCTTTTTTTTAAGATTAATTTTTAATTAATGAAGTTTAATTTAATTAGTTTTTTTTTAGTTATTATTAGTAATTTTGTAAATTAATCATAGAATAAAGAAAGTTTTCCTGTGTGAAGAAACAAATAGTTTTACTTTATTTTATATAAAAATTAAAGGAACATAAAAAGGGTAAGTAGTTTTATTTTAATTTATTAAAATTCCATTTTTTAAGGCTCCGCTCGGCCTCCTAATTTTCCTTTCCTTCTTTTTTTTTTTTTTTTTTTAATAAAACTTTTAACCTTTTTTTTTCTACTTCTGTAGAATTTTCTACAAAAAAAAAAAAAAAGGGGTTAAAAGTAAGGAAAAAATAACATTTTTCCAACAATATATATATAAACATTTATATTTCTGAAGATATGTTTTCTTTATTTTTATTATTATTTTTTTTTTTATAAAATTGTACAGCCATATACACATAAAAATAACGCGACTATAAAAATTTACGTCATAATATTTATGTTTGTAAACACTTTTAAAGGTGATAATTTGATTTTTTTTTTACATATTTTTGTTTTTCTCAAGTTAATGGTGTAAACTTGTCTTGTATATAAAATCATACATACAAATATACTATAAGTAATGCGTAATATTTATGTTCATATTGATATGGGATGCATTCACGTTTCACGTATTTGTGATCATTTCACCAAAAAAATATATATATAAAACGAATAAAACTAAAGTGTCACATTGAATCTTCTCAAAATAAAATATAATTTTTATTTTGATCTTTAGTGTATTAACCAAAAAAAAAAAAATATTAAGAAAAACAGGCAACATAAGAAAAAAAAAAAACAAAAAAAATGAATTTTATATGCTCATAATAATGCTCATACATAATGTCTTATGGTTTTTTTTTTATCGAGTGAAAACTTTCTTTTATTATTTTCATTTTCGTTATTCATTTATTATTAAATATGTAACATGTGTTTCATATTATAAAAAATTTATCACAAAATATTTTTTTGGTGGTACTTACTAACCATTACACGTTCATTATTTTTATACAGAATGTACACATATTCATTTATCTTCAAGATCTGCTTCCATCTTTCTTTATCTTGCATTGCGTTTATTCAATTTTGAATTCCAGACGCGTTTCAGACCTCTTTCCACATTCATCCATCAATCTGAGCATACAAGAATATTTATGTTAATTTTTGTATAGTTTCCAGATTAATTTTAAAGGACGAAAAAAATAAAAAAAAAAAAAATAAAAATTAAATTTGAAAATTTTCAAAACAAAATAATCGAAAGAAAATTAAAGTAAAAATTTATGCATAAAATTTATTGGGTGTATTCGTATACATAAAAATGGCATATATGTATATGATAGTATTGTGAGAAATTTGAAAAAAAAAATAAATCATTACTTAAAGACGAACGTTTCAAAAGTAAATAATGTTTTGTATACCACATATACACATTAAGAGTCTAAAGTAAATTATATATGGATTCTTCTGTATATATTGCTTTTGTTCTGATCGAGAAAGGATTTTTTTTTTTTTTAAATAAAATACGTTATATAGTAGCTAATTTTTGTTCAATTTTCTTGTTAAAAGATTTCAAGGATTCTACTTGAAAAAATGTAAAAAATAAGAAAAAAATTACACAGTGAATTTCCGTTTGACATACGGCAGGGCAGGCATATTATGAGACAGCAGCATCATGTACCATACATACATAAATGATGTAACGTCTTTTGAAAAATGAAAGAAAAATTAATATTTAAAACAAATATCTTACGTATATACTATACATCCTATACCATATACAGTACATAAATATAACTGATGATGTGAAAACTTGGAAGGCATATACATCATAAATTGCATGGTATAATAATGAAAAAAAAAATAATAATTCGTTTTTTTTTTCTTATTACAAGAAGGGTTAATCAATATTTTTGCTTTAATTGCATTTAGTTATAGTTGAAAAGAACATATATTACATTTATGCATATTCATATACCATATTCTCGTACTCGTTACAAAATACTCCTCGTATAGTATTTAGAGTGCATGTGAAATCTTTATATGTAAATATCGTTTGAAATGCTTTTAAGAAAATGTTACTTTATCATCCTCCCATAACAATGTATGTAATATACTTATTATGTACTACAATCTGGATCATTATTTTTTATAGGGTAGAGGCAAAAAAAAAAAAAAAATGAATACCGAGAATGAAAAAGAAAAATGAATTCATTTTGTGTACAAATAAAAAGTAACATGCCTACATAAATATATGTGTGTATATAAGCGTACATACATGTGTGTTTGATAAATTGTATTCAATTTAACCATAAAAATTCATATTTGTTTTTATTCATAATTACATACATTTGATTGGGAAAATTTTTTTCATTTATTTTCTTATATACTCTTTTAAGGTTCCTCTTATTTTTTCAAATTTTTTTTTTTTTTAACATACATACTTCGTCTGTCTTCGTTTTTGTTTTCATGTTTTCTTATATCGAAAATTTATTCAGAAATGGGCAAACAAAAAAAATAATATAATGTTTGTTTATTATTCAAAAAAAAAAATTATATATGTAATCATAAATTCAATGTGTAATCATTAACATATCATCATCATCATCAATGTTAACTGCTACAAAAAAAAAAAAAAAATGAAAAAAAAAAAACTGAGATATCTTGGAATAAAAGTTCAGTACTATGTAATACATTTCAGTTTTTTATACATAATGTAGACAAAAATATAAAATCTAAAAAAATATTTTTCATTAAAAAAAACAACAACAACAAAAAATCTATCACTGTGTTTCTCTTCACATTATGTGATTGTCATTTTTCCATACCATAAAACCTTCAATTCAATTAAATTGAAAACAAATATTTAAATAAAATTCAGTTATTATGTTTACTAGTGGTATAGATATGTATATACATATATGAATATACTCGTATTATATACAAAAGTACACGTTATAGTAATTGAAATTCAAATATTTTTCGCTAATATAATAATATAATAAATAAATGGAATTTTCATGTTATTTTATTCAATAAATTTATGCATTTCTCATATACATAACGATCATTATGCACATAAAATTCATCTAAAAATATTCTGTGCATTTTTTTCTTTTTTTTTGTTTAATTTATTTCTTCCTTTTTTTATAAAAAAAATAAAAAAATATTTTTGCTTATATTAAAACTAACGATTCATGGCATAAAATGATTGATATACGACAACATATTATTATAATAAACTACTCGTATTCGTTTTGTATATATTCATACATAACATAAAATACAGTGAAAATAAGAAGTTAATGTCCTGCCTTGTATGTATGTATAGAGTCGAAGAGTCGAAGAGCAAGTATCTATAAAATGTTAGTTTATTTTCCGTATTTTGTTTTGTGCAATATTCGTATTTTCTACCGAAACGGAAAATCAACCATGCAAATACGAGTATACATGATTACGTGAAATACTACTCGTACTAGTGTAGCGTAAACGTATACTACATGGTACCGTATTAAGTCAAGAGTATGTACAAAGTAGAAGAGAAAGTATAAAATGTTGTTTGTTGATTTTTCGTCTTCTCTTTTCTGTCTTGTAAAATATTCGCATTCTACAAAAGAGAAAATCAACTTTTTCTCAAACATCATAAAAATATGAGTGAGTACAAATGAAATGATGGCAATGGCAGTAAGTATAAAATGTTGTTAGTTTATTTTTTGTATTCTGTTTTCTGTTTTGTGCAATATTCACATTTTCTACTGAAGGGGAAAATCAAGTTTTTCTCATTCATGGAATTAAGATGAGTGTATATAAATGAGAAGCGAGAATAAAATGTAGTAAGTTGAGTTATATTTTTTAAAATTCACTGTACACATTATAAGAATAAGTATCTACCTCATAATATACCTATAAGAAAAATTCATTTAAAAAACACAAAAAACAACAATAAAATTGTATTCCTTTTTTTTAAAGGTATATTTTAAATTATTTCGTATATTTTTCGTTAAACTGCATAAAAAGTTAGTTTTTGTTTTTTTATTTTTTTTTTTTTTATAAATAAAATGCTACATTATGCATGATTGCATATTGAATGTGAAATGCATCGTTGATGAGATATGTCAATGAATGGTTATGGTTTGGTTGGTTGTTGTTTTGATTGTCTTGTGATATTTCTTGTTCTTGTATTCATGATGATGATGATGATGATGAGGATAATAATAATAATATAGCATAGCGAGTATGTGGATGAGGATGAGGACGATGACGAGAACGAGAATGATCCGATGATGATGATGATAGGAAATCAAGATAATGAATGACAAGAAAATAACTACGTTGTATGTGGTTGTATATAGTATATGTCTGTTTATTTTTTTTTTTTAATTTTTTTTCTTTTTAAAATGAATATCTGAATGGGTATATCTATATGTATATTTTTTGTTTCGTATAGAATTGATATAGATACTATACGCACCACTATAATATAAAAATAATACAAGTACACGAAAATAATAATAACAACAATAACAAATAATATATAAGTTTCGTTCATCATCATCAACATCAACATCTTCAATTTATTTAATATATTTTTCATATATAAAGTATTAATGATATGCATCTATGTATATCTGCCTGTATAGGTACGTGATCTACTGTAGAAGGTATACTTGTGTATAGTAAATTTATATTTTTTTTATTATTTTGAAATATAAAAACAAAAGATTATACTTTTGCATCCTTGTAGTTATGTATATTTATTATTTTTCAGAAGAAAAAAAAAATAAAATTGAATTGAATTGAATTGAATAGAAATTATGCATGTGTGTATACATGAAGATGGATGGAAATAACGTATACGTACATTATATAATTTATGAATAATTTACATTCATGTACTCTTGTATAAATATTTTAAGGATAATTTTTTTTTTCATGGTATTATTATATTATAAGAATGGCACAGTATAAAATAGTAATGCATTCATATTAATTTATCGACATCATCATCATGAACATCATCTTCATTGTCACTATTCTTATTATTTACTACATATTAATTTTCCAAAGTATGTATACGTACATATTTTCGTATAATATACTTATTTAGATAAATATTTCAAAATAAGGATATGTAAGATAAATATATATGTATGAGTATATAAATTTATATAAGTATATACGTACAAATCCGCGTAAATAAATACGCGAAATGGGAATTTTTATATGAATGTGTGGTGTCTAGATATAAAAATTGTATTATGAGAATGATTGAATGATAATATCGATATAAATATATGATGATGGTACGTAACGTATAATTCTTTTCTACCTTAAAACCACATTGAAAAAATATGAAAAAAAAAAAAAAACATAATTAAAATAATGAATAAATAAACAATAGATTCTACACCACAATAAAAAAAATAAATGTACACATGTCGTTTGAATAAAATATATAAGGTGAAAATATGTTATAAGTGAGGGTAATAAATTTTATATGAATTTTTAACATTGTACTATCTTCATATCTTTGCATGTAACGTAATTGTTAGTCATATAATTATTCCATATATTATGATCATTTGTGTAGATACATGCATGTGTATTTTTTGCACTTGAATTACTTTAAATAATTCATATACATGTGCATTAAATGTGTGTAGTACATGCATGTGAAGGTGCAGATATTTTAAAAGTGTAATCCACTTTAATTGAAGAATAAATTTTAAATTACTTTACATGTTTTTTTTTGTCATGAACATTCTCGAATGTTAGTTGATACAAGGATATTTCGAATTCTATACATTTATGTAAAATTATTCATGATAATGATAATAATTTATTATAATTACGACTATCTATTTATTACATTACATACCATACATATTTATATTGAAATTCTATATAAAAATATGTAACTTTGTAACATTTTTTTTTTAAATTTAATTTTACATAAATAATAACAACTTACAATCAAAGGATATACTCGTATAACTATGTAAATACATTATGTATACAGTAATAAAAATATATAATCTGATTATGTCATATTACATTTCTTTCATATACATATTTCTCTTTTGAAACATAATAAAATAACATGGACGCATTTACGTACATATGCTCGTACATTCATGCACTACTAAGAAAAATTTATCAAACATTTGAAAATAATTTTCTATTTAAAATTACATCAAAGATCATAAAGTTATTTTAGCCAATTAAATCTATTGGTTAGAATAGTTTTATGATCTTTGTCAGCTTACAAATATAAACGTCAAATCTTATTATCTTAAAGCAAAAGTCAATTCAGTCAAAATTTACAAGGTTCATGACTGCTAATATTTTTATTTGAAATTGAAAAATTGAAATCAAGTTGACGAAGTAAAACTTACAACTTTTAAAACAGACATATTTAAATTTTTAAATTAATTGAAGATCCTGCTTCTTCTTCTTCTTCTTGTTTGACGTTATTGTCGAAGAGGGGTCTTAGCCTCCTCCACAAGTTGTCTCCACTTCTCTATCTCTCGCTACTGCTTTCCAATTTCTCATCCCCATTCTTCTCATGTCTTCCTCGAAGTTTTTCTGTTTCTGTTTGCCGTTTGCCATTTTCCGTTTGCCGTATCGTGATCGCTGATTTCATTCCCTATCCGATGCTCTTGTCTTGGGTTCCATGACTTTTGTATGATTCATGATGTTGGGTTGGGTTGTCAGCTACACGATCATATTATTGTACCTCATTCATTTTATTACCTTAATTTCCACAGGGGTTGATTACACTATCTCCATTAAGAGTGAACAGCACCCACCACGTATAGGTAGTACAAGGGAAAGAGTAGGAGAGGTGAGATACATCATCTCCGTGGATCAATTATTGAATTATATTTTTCCTCTACTCTTCTTTGAAAAAATTTTATGATAAATCATACAAAAATGTTCAATACAATTTTTCATAGCACTGTATCTAAGTGTACGAGTACACTCACAAATAAAAGTGTTGAAGAGAATTTAAAATATGTAAATATAAAAATAAGAAAAAATATGTTCTCGTTGTTAAAAAGAAGAAGAAGATGACGATGATGATGAGTAAAAAAAGAGCATCAAGAAAAAACAAAATGCTAACTTAAATTATAACATACATACAGTATACTCGTTTGTATCAATCTGATGGTAATTTTCAGTTGTAGATTATTTTTAAGTACTTATCAGGTATACATTTAATATATTTATGTATGTACATAATTATATATGCATATAGGTATTCGTACTTATCTACGTGCAATAAAAAATAAAAATAAATTAAAAAATAAAAAAAGAAAAATAAATAGAAAGTAAGTAAAATAATCATCATCAGCATCATTATTATTATTATTATTATCATTATCATCATCGTTAGCAGCGGTTGTTACTAACTTCCCTTATAACATTTAATAATATGTACGTATGTACGTACGTATCTACGTAATTATGATACAAATACCTCTACCTGTACTGAAAATAATTTCATACCAAAATGATACATATTTCGATGTACATATAAGTGTAAAAGATCAGTCTATCTGTATAGGAATAGGCGAATAGGTATTATGAATGGATGTACATTACATATTCGTAAGGTACTACAGAAAGAATATTCATCATCACATCATTATGATGATGCGATGATGACGATGATATAATGATAATGATGATGATTTGAATATTTACTCGTGCATATGTGCACATTATATGATTGCATGCACTACGTACTACACTACAAATGTACATAATATACATTCGTGTATACACATAATAATATCCTGTTATTTTATTTTTAATATTTTTTTTTTCCATAATTGTAGATCCCTAATTTTAATAATTTTTTTTCATTTTATTTTTTTTTTAGTACTTATACATTAATTACACACATATTTATACTTGTACATACATATGTATTGTATGTACATTTATCGCGAAGAAATGCAAGAATTTTCTTATTATTTTTAATATGCATTTAACGTAATCTGGCATGTATGTACATGCATTAAAATTATAATTACAAAATAATAAATGGAAAAAAAAAAAAAATAAAAAAAAAAATAAGAACAGAAATTATTGGATTTTATTATTTTCTTATAACCATACTTATAACTAACATGTGTGTGCCATTCTTATACATACATATGTGTAGGTAGTCGTATATATTTTTATGTACGTACATATATCGAATATATGCGTTCATTTTATTATTTTATATATTTTTTTTCTTGAATCGAATTTTTAATTTTTAAAATGCACAAACGTACATTATGTATGATCATAAGAGCACATTTGTATATCATTATTGGCCTTATTCTAAATGTACTGATGTACTGTAATGTACATATTATAATGTGTGTACGTAAAGCGTTTACCCATGTATGTAGATATTTATGCTAAATGCATATTTATACGCTTTGGCACTTGGCACCATAAATTTGAAAAAAAAAAAAAAATATTCAACAATTTTAATACATATTTAAGAAAATATGTATACGAATATGTACGTGTTCATCGTTTGTACTGTACAAGCATGTAGTACATATGTATGTACCTACTCGTATATAATAAATTCTTAATAAATACAATAACAACACATGTATATGTCGTGTGGTGTCGTCTAGTCACATAAATATTGTGATAAGAATCAAGTTAAAAAATATATATTTTTTTTACATTTATAATGTACATATTAGCATGAAAAATATTCAGAATTTATATTGACAAACATACATTTATATTATATACATAATATTTAGAATTCATTTACATAATATGTATATAATATCCGAAGATATAGCAACATAATATGTATACCTAAAATAAATAAATAAATAATAAAAATATGGTATATGATTATAAATATTTAAATATCTAATTTTGCATATCATTAATCATTCATAAAATATTCATTCTTCATATACATATATTATGTATAAATTACTCGTATATAACGTACACAAATGTACATATTATCATATACACGTACTTTACATACATATAATCACACACGTTTTTAATGTCAAAAAATGTATCTGCAAATATTGAAGAGAAACATACATACTAATTTTTTTTTTTATAGATTTTCTGAAAAATAAAATAAAATTATTAATGAAAAAATAAATGACTTATAAATATAAAATAAATTCTCATAAAAAATTTTGTATGTGCCATGATGATGATTGTGTACACATTTATACATACCATCTGTATACTCATATAAATACGCTCGTACGTACACTACCTATATTATATTATTATTCCTATCGATAGTTATGGGGGCACATGGACCTCTATCTATAATATAAAACCTTGTATATATGGATCACTACACTATAATGAACTGAAAGAAAAAAAAAAAAAAAGAAAAAAATTGAGAAAAATTTAAAATGAAATTGCTTATTTTGTCAGTTCATTTTTATTTTATTTTTTATTTTTAATTTTTTCAACGTCTTGTTCATAAAACAAAATAAAAAATTCATTTCACGTCTCTTATTTCAACATTAAATTCAGAATAAAATTAAAAATATCAAAAACAAAAAAAAAACACCAAAAATAAATTTAAAATTTTGCCATCAATGTCAAGAATTTTTTTTTTTGGTTTTTGATTATTTTTCTTTTATTTTTATTTAAAAAAAATTTTTTTTATTGTTTTTTTCACTCTTTGGCTCGTTCATTTCAATTTATATATGTATTGTTATAATATAGCATTTTAGAGGTAATTTAAGTTTTATTATTTTTGCCCATCCATGATGAGAGTGGTGTGCTGTTTATATAGCGAGTCGTTCGTTGATACCTGATTTTTCTTATTTGAAATCAAGGAACACAATAATATAATGCTGGTGCTGGTATTTATGATAATAAAGAATTATGTACGCATGTAATGTATGCCTGTGTAATGTCTGGAGAAAAATAAAAGAATGAAATTAAGGGAAAAACAATAAAATTTGTATAGTGTACAGGCACGTTCGTATATGTATCCAATAATGGTTGTATATATACCTATATAGTAAAATCACAAAATCTTTTAAAAGTTCATAACACTATTATCTGAAGATATTTTTGCGGTTGATTATTGCTGAATAAGGTGATTCGCATATTGCCTGATTTGACGTGTATATATAGATGTTATAATGATGAGGTGAAGATAAATGATTAGGTGTTGAGATGATGTTGAGAGAAAATTTTATTTACGAACGAGATTCTGTTCGTTCTCTGTACACGAGATTTAAAGAAATGTTCCAAAATGTGAAAAACATAGTTTGTATTTTTAATATTCGATACACCTTCTTATTATTCAAAGTTTAAAAAGTTCATTATGATCATAAATAAAAAAGGTCTATATGATGATGATGAAATTTAATATATACCTAATATATACTCCTCGTATATGTACACATATTTAATAAAAATTATGGACGTTCTGATGAAAAGACATAAATTTATTACCTTCCAATAAATTATATCCTCGTATATAATACTTCTTGTGTACTCATTTCTTTAACAGAATTTTTAGAAGAACATTTAATTTTTTTTTTTGTTTTATTAAATGAGTGCTAACTGACTAACAACAACTGCCTGACAGCCCCAATAATGACTGCTGACTAACTGATGAAAATACTATTAAAAATGAAGAAGCCAAAAAAAAAAGAAAAACACGAGACGCAGACGAGTTTATATATTTTTTTGCGTTGATATTTTAAGTTATTTTTCTTTTCTTTTTTTTGATGGTGCGATGTGAGTTTTTCATGCCTGCTGTTAATTGGTCTCTTGTGAATTTACTGTACCATAAACCATATCTTACTAGTACATCGTATTACGCACAATACAAAAAAAAAAGATGAAATAAAGTCATTTTTAATTACCAGAAAAAATAAAAACGAACAAAAATATTTGCATGTTGGAAATTTTTTCAAAAGTGGCAAAATTATTTAAAGAAAAATCATCAAAATATAACAACATTCGTACTGTACGGTGAATAATAATACAATTCGTACATACATATATCTTATTCTAAAATGATAGATTATTCGAAATATCTAAAAACAAAAATTTCATTTAATTTGATTATTCTCAAAGATTAGTACTTATGCACAAAATATATTTTCAAATTTTTAATTCCCTGAAATGATGCATACACTAAGGGAAATTTCTATTACTCTTACTTTTTCGGAATGTATACAGCAATCAGCAAGCATAAAATGTTGATAGAATATGGTTTTCTTGTTTCTCATACAGTTTACTGAGAGAAAATAAATTATGTTCTCATAAAAATTAAAATACGATACTGAGTGGATGGACTGTAGCACAGTATGAGGTACTGACTATGCTAGACAACCAGACTGGTATAAGTGTAACCACTGCTTATACGCTGTTGCTGTTTACTAACTATACTACTCTTTCTCATTGCCCTGTATACCTGCTGAAACTAATGGAAATTACGTTAAGTGTGCATACTTGTATGTAGAGAAAATAAATTTCTCTCAAGAATGAAAATACGAGTTGTAGTATGTGCTCTTTGTGTGGACTGTAGTTAGGGTAAATATTTTACTAAAAATCAAGACAAGCGAAGAGTTAATGGTCTCTGCAGCTATAGTAGAACGTATCATACTAGAAAACAAGACTAACGTAACGTAATCGGTGGTGTTACAGTCAGCTACCATTGTTCTCACTACTTCTTCTCGTTTACCTACTATATATACCTCCTGAAACTATAGAAATTACGTTGTTGATTGTGTGTTCTCATACTCATATGTAGGAGTACTCCAAAATTTAAAATATTTACATTATTTCATTCAATTCTTCTCGTATTAAGCCATTAAATGATTATCACTATAATAATATGTTTTCATTTTTAACTGTGGTAGAGATATACTCGTACATAGGTACTCGAATATACTCTCGTATACAGGCTGCAATTAAATAAATTTGTATCTATCTAAATTTGAATACATACTTGTAAAATACAAATTTGTTACACACACGAAAAGAGAAAAGAGAAATGATTTATTATTAAAGATTTTGTTGTACCTACATATAATATACGAGTATAATACTTGATACAATTATATTCATTCGTACCTTATTTTTTGTACACAGATACCTACACTCGTATTTATTTTATTTTAATTTTTTTTAATACAATTTTCAATTCAATTTGTAGTGAGTAGTAAAATATACAAATCAATAAATTCAATTAATTTTTTATTTTTATTTTATTTTAAAAATTGTATTTTGTAGGTATATATTGATTATTTCAATTAATCACATGTCATGTAATTATAATAAAAATAAAAAAAGAAGATATTATACTCCTGCTATATAATATAGGAGTAGTGTATGCTACAATACATTGGCTGAGTTCATCATTGATATTATTTGAGATACTTCATATATGTATACTTAAAAATTGATCGCTAAAAATAAACTTCTATTCAATCAACATTACGCTCTTGATTATACGATTAAATTCTACAAAATAATCTGTTCAATTTGATCACTAATTCGATTGTAATCATGAACTCAACCCATAGTTACATCATCGATGTTTGCATGTTTATGTATATATGATTGGATGTGTGTTTTTTCTGTATAAATTCAAGCTGTATAGCTTGTTCAAAATTCCCAGCGAATAATCTGCGCATGTTTCTCTTGAAATTAAATATGTACATAAAATGATTATATGTATTTGTGTTTTTCTCCCATATAAACCTGAAAAAGTGTAACCACTACAATTATAACCTCGCTCAAAGCATGACGCCATACTCTCACTGCGCATATATTCCATTCGCTGGGAATTTTAAACAAGCTATACCTTCATGATTTATACAAAACCTATTCACAAGATACACTACGTACCTAGTACCTGTGGTAGTACATATTATACTCGCGTATATTATAATAATTCATATTAAAAATATTATTAACAATTGCTCAACAACAACCGCAACTGAAAAAATAAAAAAATAATGCAAAATTACATTATATATCGGTAAGAAGATATTAAATACTGTATTAAAAAAATTTCAAATAAAAACAGCTATATAGATGATAGAAATAAATTAAATCAGAATCGATATCATCTCATCTCATTCACCAGATAGCAAGGCAAGCAATATGTATAATTTACAGCTTATATTCCTTCTGGTTAGTGTTGCAGATGAAATGCAAAAATGAAAAAAAAAGAAAATTAATAAGAAAATAAAAATATAAATAAAATTGATATGTTTTTATTTTTTTTAAATACGAGTGCCTACAAAATCATTTACCTACTATAAATAAATGTCTGTAGATAAATACAATAAAATAACATTGAAAAAAAAAGTATTGCAGATATACGAGTGCACCTCTATATATCTTACCCAGTTAAATATAATATAATATGAATATGCATATAGGTGGTGGGTATGGGTAGATAAGCAGCACTATAAATACATACAGTTATACACATACATATTATAGGTGGATACAGATCTGATGATGTTGATGATGACGGTGACGATGATGATGATGATAATGGTAGTTGAAATGTACATGGGATATATTACAACTATTATCTTCATCATCATTATTATATTGTTGCTATTCATTCAGTTTACTACTATGTATATATTCGCAGTAAGGTATTAAACAAAATGCATCCTGAATCCAACAAGAACAAGACGATGAACTTGAATTAAAAACAAAAAAAAAAAATGTATAAACCAACACATTACATAGAAACACTATATATAGGTATAGAGAAGATAAAATTGAAACCTTCTGAAAAACCACAAAGTAATTTATCTGAGAGAGTCTCGTGTCAGTGAGCTTCTGTTGATTTTTACACTCCATCATTCTGACATACATACATTCTCTAGCTTTTTCTATATATGTATAGGTGCATATAAAATAATATTATAAAATACATAAGTTCCCACATATAAATGTATCCTCGTATATTTTATAGTAGTAGGTAATATTATCATCCATTGAAATATGGATAAGGGATATAATGTGTCTGAATGTTTATAAAAAATGCTATATCTTCATAAATGCAGATTTGTATATAAATAATTCTCGTAGTTGTAATGTATAAATATCAGAATTTTTATGTACTCGTATATACATAGGTAGATAGTATATCTGTAAAGATATGGATTCATTATTCAGGTGTTATTTAAGATTTATTCGTCTGCTGTTTTTTTTTTTATTTTTTTTTTTTATTTTTGTGGAGTAAATCTAAATACGATTACATTACAACGAAAAATATTTAAAACATTCTAAAGATTTTGTTCTATAAGTTGACACTTTTTGGATTTTATTTTTACGTTATAAAGAAAATATTTGAAATTTTTCACATTTGAAAATTCATGTTTGTTTTATGCCAAAAAAAAAAGTTAACTAATGTCACTTTCAAATTGTTGTTGGGTTTGATTTTTTATTTTTATTTTTTGATTCATTAATTTTATAATCAGTCAAGATCGGAGTAACTTCCGAATTGGTGCCGACAGATTTTGAAATGAGACCTTTCGATAATGATATTTTGAAATGTCGCCTTTTTAACGTGGTATATGTATCTATTGGCGCAAATTCATTCTAAGGTCTCGGTTCAAAATTTGGCGGCACCAATTCAGAAGTTCAACCGTCAAAATAAAACTGATACGTCGGTTTCTAGAGAGAGAGAGAGAGAGAGAGAGAGAGAGGGGGAGAGAGAGGGAGAGAGAGAGAGCGAGAGAAATAAATATAAAGATCGAAGTAATATGACATGAAGCTAGTCTAATTCTAATCGTGTTCCATTTTAAATAAATTTCAATTATTTTTGTTCAGTATACTTTGTGGTAATTAATTAGACAAAATACCTCCAAAAAGAAAAAATTGAATAAAACATAATTAAAGAAAAGACATGTACGTCTTACAAAAATATGTATGTGAATGCATCAAGTTCAAAAGTACCAAATACATACATACATACTCGTATATGTATACTTTTTTTTATATTATATAAACATAGTGTAGCGATTAATAAAAAATATAATCTTTTCGTGCATACTTATTAAGTATATGATTTTGATTGTATATACGAACGGCAAGTATATGAATGGTTTTTATAATAATCATATAGATGAAGGCATTTTTCGAAGTTTTATTTTAAACAATCATTATGTATGTACTTGCTATATGTATGTATGTACAAATAAATGCATCATGTACATACATTTATTATAAACATTAACATATTGGCGATGTATGTATGTACAAATTGTATATATTTATTTATACGGATTTACATGTGAATTATTTTTTTTTCGAAACCACACACTATACCTATCGTTATTTTTTCTTATTTATTTTTTTTATTTTTTATCTTCTCATTATTTCACCTGAAATAATCATGATCTGAATATACATATTACTCACATATATTCACACTTATTCGTGTATATGAGCTCTACATAGATTTGTACATGTATAAATGCTCATGTCTGCTTAAACTTCTCTCATTGTTGATTTATATACAAACAAACATATAATGTATATATATGTATGTTTATGTAATATACTTATATATATATTTTTTTTCAATTTTAAGTAGTATTTTAATTTACGATGGTTTGGATTGGAAGAATGTTATGCTATAAGAAGTAGAATAATATGTCAGTCAACAAGGTATATAAATATGAACACCTTAAATGCAACATATACATATTTTTGTACATAACACAGCGTATATCTATAGATAATATACATACATATGTATGTAGTATGTAGTATGTAGTATGTATCTATAGCCTATGTATAATACATTACCTGTAAATATGTACCAATTGCATGTATTTATGGTGATCATGGATGATGGAGCTATTCGATGAGAGCTTTTGTTTTTTTTTTCTCTTTTTTTTTTTAATAAATATTTTTTTTTCAATTTTGTTCTTGTCTCATTTTACACTTCTTATATTTTATTTTATTCTACTTAAAAAAAAAGTAAAAAAACAAAAAAACAAGATGCAAAGGTGTGTTTTTGTACCAGTATGATGCGGATAAATGTATGTGTACAAACTTCATCATCATTCATTCAATTTTTTATTATTACTTCTTATAGGTACTTTTTTATATTACGAGTACCTACATATGTATGTATATCATCATATATTTAACACTGCTGAAAATCCTATATACTATATATATGCGCCCTTAAGGGAATTTTCAGATTTGTTGTTTTATTTTTTAATTTTTATATTTTACTTTGGTTTCTTTGGTTTTTAAAAAAATTTTTTTTTTCATCTCTCATATATTCATTGAATTCGAACATTGCACATCATAATCTGAATTGTATACCGTGAGTATGTACATGTATATATATAATGTATAAGTAATTTACTCGTATCTAATATATGGATGAATGAATATGTACACACATTTATGCATGTATGTATATGATTGCATAGAATTTTATATTTTTTTTGTTTTTCATTACTTTACATATTAGTACATATACATACATACATACATATATACATATATATGAATTGTGTACGAGTAAATTTTTTTAATGAATAAAAACATGATTGAAATTGAGGATTGGTTTCAAAAAAATTGAAAAAAAATTCCATTCCATTTCAATCAGATGAATTTTCTTAGGTGTATTTTTTTTTATTCGTTTCATTTTCTTTACATTTTTTCGTATTAACGTATATGTGTACATGCATTACTTATATGTATATCTATTTATGTATGTTGTGTGTATTTTCTTTTACTTACATACTATAGATTATACATATTTAGATATACATTGAAATATGTACTTATATGAAAGTATGCAGATACTTTTAAGTACCCTCGTACTGTGAATGTTTGTAATATGAATTCTGGTTATTTTTTGTTCTTAATAATAATATGATCTGATTGAATACTTACATACACCTACATATATCTATATGTGAATATATATTCTCGTATATTTGTAATATCATATCATTTTTGCTTGGTTGAATAATGGAAAAAATTTTTTTTGAATAAAACAAAATGTTGTAGAAAAATAAAAAAAAATTAAATTAAAATAAGAAAAACAAAAACCAAAAGAAATGAAGAAAATAAAGAAAGGGCCAGAGAAAAGTGAATAATAATAACAAAAAAAAATAAAATAAATTTTTTTAAAAAGATATTTCATCCTCGATAGATACATATCTCTAGGTGTTTATAGATTAAGAATATACATATGTATGTATGTACATATGAATAAAAGTTGGTATGCTCGTATATGCACATATTTTAATCTCGACTTAGTATACGATCACGTAATATCAACTACAGTACACAGCGAATATTTGAATATTTTTCTTACATTTATTTCCTAAATTTATGTACATAATATGAATGTACGTGAATATTATTTATACTTTCATAATTCATTTCATATTATTCGTTTCATATTTTCCATACTATCACTTGAACATTACAATGTGCATACATATGAAATATGAACGGGTTTTTTGTTTCGAAATAAATGATTTAATATATTTTCATTTATTCAAAATTCAAAATATAATTTTAATAATTTTACATTTACTTACATATTTTCATATCTCTAATACACTCGTTTATGAACATCCTGCTTAAATATCTACAGAAACAGAAAGAATTGCATTCATATAAGAAATTTTATCTTTGTCTATTGAAAACATTAATTTCGAAAAATTTAAAAATTAAAAGAAGTAATTTTGAATGGAAATAAAATTTTGACTTTTTTTTGTGAAGTCAAATACAAAAAATTCAGAAATCATAAATACAGACATGATAAAAATTCAATAGATACTATACATGAAGTGTATTGTACAGACGGAGGAGTATAAAAAAATACACTCTTAGGGTACGTTCATGTTGTACTAGCGTCGATAATAGCAGCGACAATAGCTGTACAGCTGGGCAGATCGATGCAGTGCTCATATTGGAGCTTCGATACCAGTGAAATATGGAGTGTATAACCATGTATACAGTATAAAAACTCACAGTTCACATTAAGAGCTCAACGTCTCAACAAAAATTTAAAAAAAAAATGTCCAATTCAGAAGACGAATTATTTTTGATTGAAAACAGTTCAAAATACGAATGTGAATCAATGAATTCCAATTTCAGTTCAAAAACAGAGATTACCTATTAAAGTATACATACATATTCTTTGAATTTGAACCCACAAATCAGCGGGAGCATAGCATCGATAATAGCGAAGAAAATAAAGAAATAATTTATCGACGCTCTTATCGAAGCTATGCGAAAATGATCTCTCTGCTCTCATCGTCAATATGAACACATGCATTTGAGTGTACACATATTTTTTCTATACGCTATTGTCGCAGCTATTATCGATGCTAGTGTCGCAGTTCCAACATGAACGCACCCTTATGCAATTTTTTAATTTAGATTTCAATTTAACGTTACATGGTTACATGGAAGCATTTTGTTATAAAATTCCTACACTTCTATTGTTCGATGTGATATTTGAATTATTTTCTGTGTAACTCCGTGTATATGTAGATATTTTCATATTTGAATATGATAAGATTTTGAGGTCTTATATATATTAGATATACTAATAATAAGAATATATGCATGTATCGTCATCACCATCATCATAATAATCATTACAGTTCTGTAGATGAATCTGAGCTTCCTTTTAATTAAAACAAAATATAAAAAAGTTTTACGATTTTCTAGAGTTTTATAAATTTTTTTTTAAAGGTACCAAATTTTATTAATTTTCCGTTTCCTTATTCTTTGATTTGTTGAAAAACTCCTAAAAAAAATGAAGTTTTAAAATAATATTCATTCACATTATATACATATACATATATGAACACTTATCATATAGATGATGTAGTTTTTGTTCATTGAAATTCAATTAAAATTTTCTTGTTATTTTAAAAGTTTTTACGTATAGTAGAGTGTATTATAGCTGAAAGTTATGTTTTCTACATAATATGTGTACCATGCAGTATATACCTTTGTATATTATTATTATATTGATCCTTAATTTCTAAGGTTATTTAGAAGTAATTTATTTTTTTTCCAATTTTTAGTTTGTGTATCTTTCATTTGTCTTTTTAAATTTTACATTACTACTATACTTTTACACACTATGAAAAATCGCACACTAAATTACAAAAGAGAATTTTTGTCAATACAATTACTCATATTCTAATACCATCATGTCATTACAATTAAATTTTTATTACAAAAAAAAAAAAAAATAAAATAAATAAAATCTCTAAAGATTTTTTTATTTTATGTGCTTTGAAGAAAACAAAAACCGATTACAGAGATTTTTAAAATGTGATTAAAACTATGTACTACATAATCTACATATGTATACTTGTATATTTAAATATGTACATACATACTTCATACTCGTACGAGTATATGCGAGTACATTGCGTGTACTATATGAAATCATTTAAAGTAAAAAAAAAATAACACATTAATTTCAGAAAAAAAAAAAGAAATTCAATATTTCAATCACAAAGAGTATATTATTATATTGTACAGGCATATAAGTAATATTGTACATATTGTATCCTTTTTATATAAGTTTACATAGTTATATGTTATATAATACAAGATGACATTAAAAAAAAAAAACCAAGAAAAAAGAAGTAAATTTTCATATTGCGATAAGAAAATAATACAAAAAAGACTGCGAGAAATAAATTCATTTTCTTTTTTTTTTGGGTTCAGTTCTGTTTGAAAGCACAAACCGTAAAACAAAAGACGACAACAACGACAATTCTGATGAGTGGTGAGGGTGTTCAGTTTAAAAAACTGAATTTTAATGAAAATTTCATTATCCAAAAAAAAAAGAAAGAAAGAAAATAAAATGAAACCGAACTGAACTGAACTGAAGTGAATGGAAAATGAAGAAGTGAATGTATGATGGAGAGAAGAGTGTCTGTCAACATTTTAAAATTCATTGTGTTTCTCTTTTCATCAGTAATCTGTTATAAATATTATTATTTTTTTCCTCTTTTTTTTTTGTGTTGGTTTTTATTTTATTATTTTTTTTTCTTTTTGTTTTTTTTGGTACATTATTTTATATTTTATAATGTGACATTTAAATTAAAGTGTGAAAAATAAAATCATTTCTGTACACATATGTTCTACATTACTATATATGTGCATATGTAAGAACTTTGTATATATAAGTACATAATTTGTAATATAATCGTGTTTGTGTGTGCGGTATATAATAAAATGTGTATCGCAGTTTAAAAGCAAAAAAAAAAAAACAAAAAAATGTATGTTACATTTGTGTATTTGACATCTTTTAAAAGAGAACGCAACAAACAACAGAAAAAAAAATTAATAAAAAAAATAAAATTACACACACACACACACACAAAGTATAAAGGAAAACCAAAGGAATAGAGAAGGGAATACCAAAAAAAAAATAAAATAAAATAAAAAAAAATTGTAAAAATAATGTCTATGGAGAAATGCAACAAATACAACACTACACACTGCAGCAGCAGTAGCAGTAGCAGTAGTAGTAGCAGCAGCAGCAATAACTGGGAGCTGCTCCCATCATTTATTGTGCGAAACGTGTGGATGTGTGTATATATACATATGTTATATTTAAAAATGATTACACAGAAACAACAAAAGAATTTTCCTTTGAAGTTTTTCCTTTTTTCTTCCTCCTCTCTATATGTACATACGTACATATAATATATATTTTTTTTAATTTTTTTTTAAATTTTTTTTTTGTGTTGTAAAAATGCATTTTGTTCACTGAATTGCAAACACTTTGTAAATGTCCTATTCCTTTGTGCAAAAGTGATGATTTTGAACATTATACACACATAAAAATATATTATTATTTTTTTTTTTCATAATATGTACATGTAAATTGCATATAAGTATATATAAGAAATTATATAAAGAAATAAGACGAAGAACAAGGGAAAAAAATTGTAATGTTGTAAAGTACGCAAAAAAAAAAAAAAATAATAATCCAGGATTACGTGAATAAAAAGAATTTTTTTTTTTTTTTTTTTGTATTTTTGTAAGTACACACATTATACGTATGCATTTTATAATACAGTACTACTACTCATATTTTATATCGTATTTAGAAAAGTAAACTAAAAACAACAAAAAAATAATGTGTATTCGTGTTCGTGTATGTGTTCAAAAATAAAAATAAAAAAATTGAACTTTTTTTGAATTGTTGCAACAACAAAAATGAATAAAGAAAGAAAGAAATAATACGCACGCACATACGTATATATACATACTACTATACATACGTATACGCAAGACGAAAAACAATAACAATAAGAATTAATGAATGAATGAATTTTTCTCTATATACATATACAGTATTTATATGGATGAGAAGAGGAGAGGGAAAAGTTTTGATTATTTGAAAAAAAAAATAAAAAAATCGAAAAATATTTTTTCCAGTTTCCTTTTTGAATGTAGTGCACAATAAAAAAAAAAAATTTATTTTTTACTGATTTTGAATCCTTTTTTATATACGTATGCATATTTTGTTTTTTTTTTTGTTTTCATCCTTTTTATTTTTCTGTTGCTTTTCATAATTATTACACACATTTATATACGTACGTATACATGTATGCATACGTAATGGTGCTACAAACAAATCTGTGTATGTAGTTAATTTAAAAATGAAAAGAAGGACTCTCTAGAAATAAAACAGAACACAGAAAGCTATAAAGAAAATTATGATAAAAAAAAAAAATATATATGTATATTTTTGCCAAGGTCTTAGGGTGTTAAAAAATTACGATATATTGATTTGACATTGTGTCGTCGTCTGCGTATATGGTGATATTATTTTGCTTAAAGGGTTCATATACTTAATAGCCCTGATTGTTGTTTTTTTTTTTCTTGCTCCTGTTTTGTTTTTGCATGCATTTTTATATATTTTTCAGTTTTTATTAATTTTTTTTTTTTTTTTTGTTCTTATTTTACTTTAAAATTTTTGAAGGATTTAAGGATTCTGAACTCCTTCCAATAATAATAATAATAATAAAAATAAAAATAAAATGTGTAAAAAAAAATAATCAAAATTTGTATTATTTACACACACATGCAGATATGTATAAATAAATCATAATGTAGATGAGTGTATCCTTGCACATCATAATGCATATATATGTACAAAATATATAGACGAACGATGAACGAGCAGCATATGTGTGATAATAATAAATATGCAATTTGAAAGTGTGAAAATGTTTTATATTCTCGTTAAATCTTCTTTTCAATAAATTAAAGATGAAAATAAATTTTTTTTTTGTTTTGTAAAATCATTCAAAATTTATGTTAAAACGGGAAATACATATATGTAAATATCCTGAGGGCAAAATTCATTTTTTTTTTCATGTTCAATCAAATATATATTTTTTTTTCTTCACTTCCATTTTATGTGTTTTTTTGGTGTAAATATAAAATTGTAAAAAAGTGTTATATACGTGCCACTTTTACATCATGAAACGAATAATAAATGACTAAATGAATGAATAAATGCGGATGAGTGAATGAATAATTATCCGTGTGGTGTGCTAAATTCCAATTAAAACTGTACGTACAATTTTTTATTATTATTAAAATAATATAATTAACACACTACAATCTTTTCTGTTCCTTCTTGTTTTTTTGTTTTTTTTTTGTTTTAATGATGCCATTATGTATATTTCATTTTTCTTTATTTTATTTTCAAGAAGTTCTAGTATTCCTTTACATAATTTTATGTACGCTAATTTATTATACAATATATAAGACTGCATTAAAATGTATGCGAGAGAAGCATGTTAATTATTTTTTACAAGAAATAATAATTAATTTACCAACTATAACTGGCAAAAAAAAAAAAAAAAATTATCCTCAAGTAAACATTTTTTTTATTAAATCATAAAATTAGTGTCATCAGATATGTATTTATTGTGTGTAAATCGTATGTAATTTAAATAGGAAACAGTATTATTTAGGAATGTAGAAAAAAAAAGGAATTCATAGGCCAAATTTAAAAATGAATTCAAATTTTTAATTGTTGTAAAAGATAAATTGAAAAGAAGTTTTATGAAAAATTACAAAAAAAAAAAACCTATATTTTTTACAGAACATCCTTATATTTTATCACAGTTCATATAGCACCTTATACTTTTGGTCATTATATTTATCATTTTATTGGGTAAAGATTTTTCTTTCGTTTTCAATTATTATTCAGTTACAATTCAATGATAAATAACGAACAAATTCGAATATAAAAGAATATCAAAACGTATGCGAAGTAACAAAAATTAATTAACAAAACGAAAAATTTTCACTTATTTTTTTAGTCCAAATGTACTACATATACGCGTCGTATACATGAGTGTTGTAAAGCATATATGTATGTATTTACATCAAAAAATACTATGTATTTGAATCCATACATATAATAAGGATATGTGTATAGGTCTGAGTATCTTTTGTACAAAAAAAAAAATAAAATCGGAAGTTCCTTTGATTAACATTTTTTTTTTATTATTTATTGTTGCTTTCATTTTTAAATGAAATAAAAAGGATTTTAGCAAAATAAATAAAAGGAAATAAAAGGAATTACTACATACAGAATGATGTATAGAAAAAAAAAACGAATTTTCATTTTCATCATCTCATACATACGAGATAAGTACGAGTATGTGTGTGTAGAAGAGTAGATATATGGTGATGTGAAAAATCAAATGAACAGGAAATTAAGTTAAACAGAAAACAAAAGTTAATATTAAAAAATTCTGAATAATGGGAGATAAATGAATGAAATGATAAACACAAAAAATAAAAAATTAAAAAAAAAAAATACATATTAAACCTATTTGTTCCAATATGCATTTATATCCTTTTTTTGGAAGAAAAATATTTTTTTTTTTTTTGAATTTTCAAATAGGAAAACAAAAATTTTTTCCCACAAATAACAAACATTGTATACTTATATACTCGTATACGTAGATATCAGTGTTTGTATATGCGTTCATATCCTTTGAAATATTTCGAAAGTATTCCAGATTATATATACAGTGAAACCTCTTTTAACGGACACCTCTCTTTAGCGGACACCTCTCACTAACGGACACAAATTGACATTTTGGCCGTCACCGTATAGCATGTATGGGCGTTTCACCTCTTATAGACGGACACCTCTGGTTAACGGACACGGACACTAAATTTACTTATTTTAAGCTAAAATATTCTCTTCAGCGGACACTTTTTACATATTATGTACTAGAAAATCAAAAGACAAACAAAACAAAAATTTCAAATAGAAGGATCGTTATCATGTTTTTATGTTCTAGATTTTTACCGTTGTCTAGAGAACGAAAAAAAGTCCGGCTGTATAAATTTTATTTGTAGATAATGCACGTGTGACTATGTAGTACATATTATATTTTTTTACTGGCGGCAAGTAACTGTATTTTGCATAGACGAATTCTAGTGTTTGGAATTGATTCGTTTTTTAATTAAGAAGATAAACAAATTTCAATTTCTTTTTTTCTATCAAATATCAAAATTAATTGTTTTTTGTTTTTGTTTGTTATTTAGAATAAATATAGAAAAAATAATGCGTATAATTATGTGTTTGCATTGTTGATATAAAGGAAAAGGTGAAATAAAAGTGAACTTTTTTTACTTGACTAATATAGACCACCTCTAATTAGCGGACACCTCTTGTAGACGGACAAAATTTTTGGTCCCGAGAGTGTCCGCTTTAGAGAGGTTTCACTGTATATATGTATATTCAGTTTCATAAATGTAGTAATGAGTGTGTGTGTGAATCTGTAAAATTGTAAAATAATATATGTAGTATATGTACTATCTTTGTCAACAATGAAGGCAGTTATATTTTGTTGCAAAATTGTTGTTGTCGTTTGTTATCTTTCATTTTCATTTTTTTTTTAGGTGAGTTTATTTCCGTCGAAAATTTTCATTTTTCCTGTTCCAATTTTCGCATTTACCATATAGGTACTCGCACATTTACGAGTATGCATGAAAATTGTATTGAGAAGAGAACATATAGTTATGTAAGTATGAGTATATATTTTATCTCCCCTTAACATTCATTCATACATTCATACTCACCCATAATAGTGTAAATATTTACGTAATTATTTATAAGGGAAAGGAATGGGAAGAAAATAAACGGAAAGGGATGGCAAAGAAAAGAAAGGGAAGGGAGGAAAAATGGAAAATATAGGTGCAAAAATATTGTAAGAGTAAAAATATATTTTTTTTCATCAGATATTTTATTGCATATATAACCGCAAAATAGAAAGAGCATTTGTGTAAGCGATGAAATGGAACGATGAATCGAAGAGATTTACGTACATTTGTAATGTAATATCAGATAATATTTATGTACATTGATACACAATAATAATACAGATATGTTTGTTATTTCTGATTTAACATATTTTATAATTAATAATTATTATGATAACCATCACTCATCCAGTAATTCGATACTCATGATAAAACCAGGAGAAGTGTATGCTCTGAATCGGAATGTATTTTTTTCTTTTCTTTTTTTTTTTAAATGAGTGCATTAAATATGTTTAAAAATTAATAAATTAAAATAAATAATGTAAAATTAATTAAATTACGGTAAAAAGGTGATATTATTACGAAATAATCTCTATATACTAACATAGTGTACGTATATTTAAATTTGTATATAGGTGTGAATATTAAAATTTATGTACATAAGATCGTATATACATATATGTATAATGCAAAAGTTTTAAATATGCGTAACCTATTTAATATGTACACATGTATATCCTGTATAAAATGTATAATTTAATTAACAAAATTATGCCATAAAATCTATACAGTCTCCTACATTATATAATGTATTACAGCATCCAAATTTAAAAAGAACATTTTTTTTTATTCTTACAATTTTACATACTCGTACATACATGTAACACTTAATTACAATTTTGGAAAAATTCACATTCCAGCATGTCCTCAAAAAAAATTTTTTTTGCAATTAAAATATTCGTGTAAATTTGAAATATTTGAACCAGCGTCAACATCGGTTACCTACTATACTACAGTTCTTTCCGAGCTACGACCTCCTGTAGCATACAGAATAATCCTTCAAGTGGCACGGTCCAATGCCATATTTTTCCCGTTTTAGATTTATATTTTCTTCATGTCTTATAGAACGTTATCGATATACATATATGTACTCTCTTAGGTCTATATGCCTCTTCTTTCTTTATTATTCATTTATTATAGGGAAGAAGTTTTTTTTTTTTACAAATTTTTTTCTAATCAAAACATTTTTAATGTATCCCGATAAAATATTTATATTTTAACTAAAATTTCCTTAAAAAGGATATAATATTCTTCAAAATTTCATTTAATTTCACGTTAATTTTTAGTTTCTAAAATTTTAAAAAATTTTTCAACGTAATCGTTCATTTTATTTTGTTCCACATCGTACATATACATATTTATATGTACGTTCATGTTACATATACGGTACGATGATTAAATACACGTTGACGTTACGTAATGTACATATTTTAACTTAACATAAAAAAAATACTAACATATACTTATAATATTGTGTACTGGTACATATGTATTATTATATTCCGATACATGTAGATAGATATATGCGGATTTATAATATCGTGTAATAAGTTGATGTAATGAGGAAAAAATTCCCACTTTATGTATGCACTTGTACTTGTACTTGTGTACATAAACTTCCACGTACATATATACCAACATATATGTACGTATCTAGGATAGACAAACTGAGTAAAAATAATAGCGAGAAAAACTTTTTTTTTTTTTATATAGAACGAGGATGCAAAATAAAGAAAACAAAAAAGAGGATTCGTGATATTTTTTTTTTTACAATTTTCTTTTCGTTTTTTTTTTTTAATTTTTAGTCCGGAAATATATAGTAAATTCCGGAGTAAAGAGCAAATCATCATCATCATCATCAACATCAACGACATCATTATGATGATATGGCTAGTCTGAATTATATTTTTTTTTTCTGTTGCTGCTCCTGTATTCCTGATGTAGATATAGCGAATAATATTTACCGACCGTGTATAAAATACACACGTAAATACATACATACAAACTTATAGATACATATTTAGATAGATTCTGCCTGGAATATCATGTTGTATTATATTCATTACTGCACTTAAGTTATGCTATAAAATGTACAGCAGTACTTATACATATACATATATATGTATGTCAGTAAATAATGTAAATTTTATAATTTTATATGTACTTCAATGTAGGTATATATGCATGTAAATATGATTATGTATGTATGTATATATGCATCATACATTATATCTGCATTATTAGTATAGAAAATTTGTATATGAAATGAGAAAATAATTTGCATTTTACATTTTTGCAAATAAAAAAAAAATTGAAAAATGAAAAAAAAAATAAAAACAAAAATGGGATATATAACTGCCATGTAGTAAATTAGGAGGATAGAGAGAAAGAGAGTGAAAAAAATTTTTATTTTTTAATTGCAACATTCATCACTATGGGATGAAAAAAAAATAAGCATAGAAGAAGAAGAAGAAGAAGAAAATGGGAGATGAAGAAGTAAATATGTATGTGCTATACTGCACTGTATAATAATAAGTAGGTACCTTACCTATACAGTGTGTGTATATATTGTATGTAAGTACTTACGTGTACTGTTTGTGTTTTACGATTTAAAAACTTTATTTAAAAATACATAGCTACGTAGTAAACATATAAATACGTGGGATATATACGGGAGTATCCATATACAGTCTGTTCAAAAAGATACGACAGTCGGGTAAAACAAAACACAATAAATGCCAAGATACTAAAAATGTTACATGAGTCATGTTTAGCTTGTCTTTGTCCATTTCGTTGACCAAGATTTTTTTCATTTGCGTTTAAACTGTTAAAGTAGTTAGATATTTAAAAAATGAGCTCTGTTTATAAAAAAATGTTTGAAGTGATATTTGTACGAGTATATACGAGTAAGTTGTGTACACAGTGAAAAGAACGGAATGGGGCTAAGGTGTTGGACTGGCCATCACAGTTCCCGGATGCCAATCGCATAGAAAACGTTTGGACTTTGATGAAGCACAAAATTCGCGGGAAAAAAATAAAGAGTGCTCGTCACTTGGAAAGAACGTTAAAGAGACTGTGGAACGGCTTTTCCAATAAGTATGCCAAAAAATTGAGCGAAGGTTGTACCAGAAGATGTCACCTCATAACTCAAAACAGTGGAGATTGGACTGTATACTAGTGCTATAACGCGAAATAGGTTTAAGATTATTCTTTCAATAAAAATGCTATTATGTAAGCTCAAAAACTTTTTGTTTTATTTTTATAAAAGTTCGTCTCTTTTTGAACAGACTGTACATATGTATATTATAATTACATATCTGTTTATAGAGGAAGATGTACGCGAGTAATGTAGCTACCTATATATACTACATTACTACATTCATATGATTTTTTACTACTGCAATTTCCTATTTCATCTGTTTATTTATTTATTTATTTTTCTCGTTAGCCTTCGATATAAAAATACACACGCACACACACATACACAATGTACATGTAGCACTAGATTGTGTAATGTATTCAATGAAGGATATATACTCGTATATGTAGAGCTATATGGTATAAATATAAAATTTGATGCTGTGAATTTAAAATATGTACTTAAATAATATAAACAAATGTACTGTGTTTGTATTTACATATGTATGTACAACACATCATCATCATCATCATCATCATCATCATCATCATAAAAATATAAGATATGAGATTTTGATTTTGTTTATAAAAGGAAAATGAAATGATTATTTTATTTATTTATTTATTTATTTTTTTATTTTAATTTATTTATTTTATATTTATTTATATATGTATTTATTTTGTGTTTATTTGTTTTTGAATTATTTTATTAAAATAAAAAGAATGAAGTGTTGAAATTGATAAAAATAATACATATAGTAATAATGCAGAAGATGAATATTTCATATAAATACATACACTCGTACACATATACATATATGCAATATTTGTACATATATTTATACTAGTATATGTATGTATATGTACAAAATAATAATAATTTGCATACATAAATTTATTATATACATATATGTAGATATGGCACTACATATCAACTTTCATGAACAGGATATTCACGTTGAAATATGTAAAATTGAAAAATTGAAATATTATAAAAAAAAAATGTATATACAAAAACACATATACACACCACAACATAAATTACAAAAAAAGGAAAATGTAAAAAATGTATGAGGGAGTATATGTAATAAATTATTGGACGAAAAAATAAAACATAGAAAAAGAAAAGGATATTACATTCATTCATATGTAGTATAGTGATATATGTAAATATAAATTTGATTTTTTTTTTTCACATAATTTCAAAAGGATAATCTGATGAATATGATGTGGTTTTATTATTAATATATACATGCATATGTATACGAGTATATACGAATACTTATTTATGTATATACATATATATATATATGTACACTTGAATGATACATGTATGTATTTATTTTATTATTCTCTATATTTATTAACTGCATTATATGCAGCATAATATAACTACCTATTTATGATCCTGATACTTAATTAATTAAATTAATTAAATCAATTCTGTATATATATGTATATGTATACACTTGTAATTGTATACAAAAGAACAAAAAAAAAAAAAAATACAACTTGTTCATCATACAATTACAGTACATTATAAGTAGGTATATATGTATATACATGTGCATATTAATTGAATCCTTGAAGTGAATAAATAAAGCTACTTTACATATCGATACTCTGTATTTTTTTCTTCTGCCGATGATGGTGAAGAGATTTTGTTTTTTAATTAATGAATAAATTATTGGTAAAATCAAAAACAAAACAAAAAAAATTTATGTATAACTTTTTATAATGAATTTTTTTCTTTTTTAAAAAATTTGTAATTTTTTCATAATTTTCTCATTCATTTTTTTTTGTTTTGTTTTGTTTGTTTGTTTACTCTTATTATAGATACAATAGCTGCTAACAATAATTTACCAACATTACTGTTATTTACAACATATCATGATATACGAATAGCTAACGTTACAAAACCAGTCGGTACACCACCAATTGATGTAATAATTAAGGATTTACTTGAAGGAATGGCATTAGATTTTTATTATGAAAAGCAATTAATATGTTGGGCTGATTCTGGTCATGAAACGATCGAATGTAATAAAATAAATTCATCATTGTTATTGCAATCATCATCATTTATGTCATCAGCATTATCATCATCATCACAATTATCATCATCATCATCATTATTAGGACCATTATCATCAACATATTCACCATCCTCATCAATATCGTCATCATCTTCATCATTGTTATCATCATCTCTGTCGTCATCTGTATTACCTTCATCATCATCATCATTATCATCGACATCATCGTCATCATCTTCAGCTGCAACACCGACTACAGCCATTACATCACAAAAAAATTCAAAATACAGTATAATATCATCCGGTATCGATAAGCCAGAAGGTATAGCTATCGATTGGTATACAGATAAAATTTATTGGACCGACGGTGAAACGAATCGTATCGAAGTAGCAACGATAAATGGTAAATATCAGAAAGTTTTATTTTGGACTGATTTAGATCAGCCGCGTGCAATTGCATTGGTACCATTTAGTAAACTTTTAATATGGAGTGATTGGGGTGAGAATCCAAAAATTGAACGTGCCAGCATGGATGGTGATCCATTGTCTAGAATGATATTAGTTCATGAAGATATATTTTGGCCGAACGGTATTACAATCGATATAGAAAAGGAACTAATTTATTGGGTCGATGGACATGAAAGATTTCTAGACGTTATGAAATTGGATGGTAGTAATCGTAAACGAATTATTGATAATCTTAAGTATCCGTATAGTGTTACATATTTTCAAAATCGTTTATATTGGACCGATTGGAAGGTTGGTTCAATAAATGCTTATGATTTGGAAACGAAAGAAATCAAGGAGTTAATCGATACACCTGGTACTCCGATTGCAGTGCGTGCCTGGGATAAAAGTCTACAGCCATATCATGATAATCCGTGCCAAAATAATAATGGAAATTGTTCACATTTATGTTTGTTATCGACAAATCAAAAAGGTTACAGTTGTGCATGTCCGACTGGTATTAAACTATTATCAGAGACACAGTGTGCTGATGGACCACAAGAAATGTTGTTTTTAGTTCAAAGAACACAAATTAGTAAAATTTCACTAGATTCACCAGATTATACAAGTTTTCCGTTACCTTTTGGTAAAGTAAAGTATGCGATCGCAATCGATTATGATCCTGTCGAGGAATTTGTGTATTGGTCTGATGAAGAATTTCATGCGATACGTCGAGCTCGACCTGACGGTAGTGGATTTATGGATGTCGTAACGTCTGAAGTTAAAAATCCAGATGGATTAGCAGTAGATTGGTTGGCGAGAAATTTGTACTGGACAGACACTGGAACCGATCGAATTGAAGTTTGTCGATTGGATGGAAGTTCCAGGAAAGTTATAATCAATGAACATCTGGAAGAACCTCGTGCCATTGCCCTAGCACCATCATTAGGATGGATGTTTTGGAGTGATTGGAATGAAAAGAAACCAAAAGTGGAACGATCTTCGTTAGATGGATCTGAAAGAGTAGTTCTTGTATCTGATGATCTTGGTTGGCCAAATGGAATCGCACTCGATATCGACGCGAAAACGATTTATTGGTGCGACGGTAAAACAGATAAGATTGAAGTTGCTAATATGGATGGAAGTGATAGACGTGTTGTTATCAATGATAATTTACCTCATGTATTCGGACTAAGTTTATTGGGAGATTATTTATATTGGACAGACTGGCAGAGAAGATCAATAGATAGAGCTCATAAAATTACTGGAAATAATCGTATGGTAATTGTTGATCAGTTTCCAGATTTGATGGGCTTAAAGGTGGCTCATCTGAGAGAAGTAAAAGGAACGAATCCATGTGCAATAAAGAATGGTGGGTGCTCTCATTTGTGCCTTAATCGTCCTAAGGATTACGTTTGCCGATGTCCTATAGATTATGAATTATCGAAAGATAAGAAAACTTGCGTAATACCGGCAGCATTTCTACTGTTTTCGAAACAGGAAACTATTGGCAGGATTTCGATTGATTATAATGAAGGAAATCATAATGACGAAACAATTCCGTTCAAAGATGTTCGTGACGCTCATACAATTGAAGTGGACGTCAACGAGCGTAGAATTTATTGGACTGATCAAAAGTCTCGTTGCATATCTAGAGCATTTTTGAACGGTTCTGATGTTCAAAGAATCATCGACGCTGGTCTAATCCGTCCTGAAGGTATAGCCGTTGACTGGCTGGCACACAATATATTTTGGACTGATTCAGAAGTTCGGCGAATCGAAGTTGCTCGTTTGAATGGAACTAATCGAAAAGTTTTAGTTTGGAAAGGAATTGAGGAACCGAGAAGTTTAGTTCTTGAACCTAGAAAAGGCTACATGTATTGGACTGAATGGCCATCAGACTCAATTAGACGAGCTGCAATGGATGGATCGGAATTGATAACGATTGTTTCAGCTGCAAATCATGCAAATGGTTTAACTTTAGATCCAGAAACTCGAAGATTGTACTGGGCATCGCAAAGTAGACCGACTGCGATAGAATGTGCTGATTGGGATGGAAAAAGACGACAAACATTAGTAAACACAGATATTGAAGAACCATATGCCGTTACACTCTATCAGGACTTTGTTTATTGGAGCGATTGGAATACTGGCGATATTGAACGAATCCATAAAACGACTGGCGGAAATCGTTCCTTGGTTCATAGTGACTTGCCGTATACAAGTTCTCTATTAATTTTTCATTCATCTCGTCAATCTGGCACGAATCAATGTCGAATAAATAACGGAGGATGTACGCATTTATGTTTAGCTTTGCCTGGAAGAAGAGGCATGGCATGTGCTTGTCCATCACATTACACTTTAGCTAAGGATAACGTATCTTGTATTCCACCACGTAACTACATAATCTTCAGTCAAAGAAATTCATTTGGACGTCTAATGCCGAATACATCTGATGCTCCCGATATACCACTTCCAGTGTCAGGAAAAAATATCAGAGCTGTTGAATATGATCCTGTTTCGCATTATTTGTATTGGGTAAAATATTTTTAGAAATTTTTTCACGACTATTTTTTTTAAAAAACACTTCACATTAAAATGTTTGCTACAGGTTGAGGGACGAAGTCACAGCATCAGAAGAGCTTTTGCAAATGGAACGCGAGCATCAATTTTTGTTGGAGCTGGATCACAACCCTTCGATATCGCCATAGATATTGTTGGACGACTCCTTTTCTGGACATGTTCTCATACAAATACCATAAACGTAACGAGGTAATTAGAAGAATCCTAATTTTATTTTTTCCAGGAAACTCAATGAATTCATTTTTATCATTTCAGTCTTGATGGTTACGGAATTGGAGTAATTGATACAGGCGATTCACAAAAACCCCGAAATATTGCCATTCATTCAACAAAAAGGCTTCTATTTTGGACCGATGTTGGTAGTCAGCAGGCTATATTTCGGGCAAGAGTTGATGGTGCTGAAAGGATGATGCTCGCTTACAAGCTAGAAGGAGTTACAGCATTGGCCGTTGATCAACAATTGGATTTGATATTTTATGCTCATGGAAAACGTATTGATTGTATAGATTTGAATGGAAAAAATAAGTAAGTTTGACTGTGAACTTTCGTTTTTGAACAAAAATAATTTTAATTGACTCAAATCAAATTCCACAGGAAAATTTTGGTATCGACTCACATAAGTCAAGTGACTTCTATTGCTGCATTACAAGGATTTGTTTATTGGCTTGACGATAAGACAGGAATTGAACGTGTGACCATAAATGGAGACGGTCGACGTCCTGAAATTCAACGTTTGGCTCAGGTTACTGACATTGTTGCTGTTTGGACACCAGATCCAAAATTTTTGAAAAATCACACTTGCCTTCAGTCTAGAACGAAATGCTCTCATATTTGCATTGCAACATCAGAAAGTCGAACACGAAATATTTGCTCATGTCCACAAGGTCTAATGCTGTTAGAGGATAAGCAAAATTGTGGAGCTCTACCAGCTTGCGGTCCAGAACATTTTACATGTGCAGCTCCTGTTCCTGGAAACGGATTAAATAGTGATCTAAATAAAGACTGTATTCCAGTTTCGTGGCGATGTGATGGACAAAACGATTGTCCAGATAAATCAGATGAAGTTGGATGTCCGTCATGTAGACCAGATCAATTTAGATGTCAGTCCGGAGAGTGTATCGATAAAAGTCTGGTTTGTGATGGTACAACGAATTGTGTTAATGGACATGATGAGGCTGATTGCTGTAAACGACCGACAGACTTCCAGTGCCAAATAAATAAAGTTTGCATAGCGACCTCATATTTGTGTGATGGCTGGGATAATTGCGCAGACGGTGAAGATGAAAGTCCAGAACTATGCAATCAGGCAAATCCCAGACGGATCGCTCCAGCATCAGATAAAAAAGCTTTTATGATTGTAATTGTTGCAACGATGATAATAATTTTCACAGTTGCATATTTGTTACAAATTTGCCGTACAAGATTGGGTAAGAATAGAAATGAACCAAAAGATGATCAAGCCGCTGATCCATTATCACCGGGCTTAAATAATCGTGTATCAAAGATAGCATCAGTTGCAGATGCAATGCGTATGTCAACGTTGAACAGTCGTAACAGTGTGAATAGCTATGATAGAAATCATATAACTGGTGCATCGAGTTCAACAACAAATGGTAGTAGTATGGTTGCGTATCCAATTAATCCGCCACCAAGTCCAGCTACAAGAAGTCGCCGTCCATATCGTCATTACAAAATTATCAATCAACCACCTCCACCGACACCATGTTCAACAGATGTTTGCGATGAAAGTGATTCAAATTACACTAGCAAAAGTACAAGTAATGGCACAACTAAAGCATTACAATATCAATACGATAGTGAACCATATCCACCACCACCGACACCACGTTCACATTATCATAGCGATGTTAGAATCGTTCCAGAAAGTTGTCCACCATCGCCATCATCTCGAAGTTCAACATATTTTTCACCATTACCACCACCTCCGTCACCAGTCCAATCACCGTCAAGAGGTTTCTCATAGCGAAAATTCATTTTTACATTTTTATCATTCAGATTTTATTCTATTCATTATCATTATTTTCGTTTATTTTAATTTAAATTTTAAACATTTCTTGCTTTAAGTGTTTACATTATTATTATTATGTTAAGAAAAGAAAGAAAATATGTATGTGTATGTATTATGAATGATGTTGAGAAAATTGATGGCAGCAAATACCATTTTAAATATACAAATTAAACTACAAGAAAAAAAAGAAAGTAAAAGATGAATTCAAATGAAACCATTAACCAAAAAGTGCCTATTTTTATGTTTTATTATCGTAGTAATTAGGAGTTAAATACAGTTTTTATATGTATATGTAATGTAAAAAAAAAAAGAACAAAGAAAAATATGAAAAAAAAAAAACAAATAAAATTAATAATTTATAGTAATATATAAAATAGAAGGAACTGAACAAAAATGATAGTGATTAGAAAAAATAAAAAAAAATATGTTAACTTTGTTATGAAGAAATTGACAAAAATAGATGGAGTAATTAGAAGGAAATGAAAAACAAAATCAAAATAATATTGATTAGGACACATCACACTTTTTGATTAAAAATATTCAATTAGAATTTTCTAGATAAAAATTTAAATTTATTTTTCATGATGAAAAGAGAAAAATTTATTCAAAAATATGAATGTTTATGTAACTATTTCTTAATATACAAACATTACATATTAACAAAGACTATAAGTTACTATATAGTCTTTGATATTAGTAATCTAATACTTAAAAGATATCATCACTAATTAATATTAATATAAAAATTATCATTATTATTATTATTATTATTGTGTATTGTACTTGTTGTTGTTTATATATTTTTCTGAATGAAATTGTTAAATTATAGGTATTTTTTTTTTTAATCAAAAAGAAAAGAATAGAAAAAAAAATATTGATATAATACATATTGATTGCATAAAAAAAACATTACAAATAAAGGAACATTCTCAATGTAACGCTAAGTAAAAGTGAAATTTCATGAAAAAGCATACTGTTCAAAATACAAAGCTAATTTCAAAGATAATTTCAAAATTCGAAAATTTGACATTAAAATTTTGTTTAAATTGACATTTGACATTCAAATTTTCAAATTCTCAAGTGAATTTCTCCATTTTTAAGTAAGAATTTAAAGGAATTTTAGGGAAATTCTTGCATTTTTTTGAAAGTTTCCATCTGTTGGTCAATTTTCTAACAACATTTTTGTAATTAAATTTATAGCTTTTGTTAAGTGAAATTGAAATTAGAAATAGAACCTAATTTCACTTTACTTTAGCAATTTCAATTTCAATTAGAAAGTGACGCAGACATCTAATGTTGTGTAAGAAAATAAGGAACGAAAGACAGATAAATTTCAATTTCACTTAGCGTTGCATTGAAAATGTTCCTTAATAATAACAGAAAAAAAAAATGAATTTAGAAAATTAGGAAATGAAAATAGAAAAAAATAAGACATGTAGACAACAAAAATAATAATTGCTGGTAGAATTATTTTTTGGCTAATAATAAAAATGTCAAATATTTGTTGAAATACATAAAATACAAAAAAAAAATAAATAAAATAAATTAAGGATGCATCTTAAATAAATAAATAAAGACTGATTTGACACATTACAAATATAAGTTTAACCAATAAAACAATATCAAAAAAAAAAAAAAATTGAAAAGTAAAAAAACATGAGCAAAAGCAAAAAAAAAAATATAAACAAAAATATAAAATATAAATTGTATAATATGTACGTGTATTAGAGGAAATTCGTGTAAATTATGAATGAGAAAAAATCAAAATTAAAAAAAGGAAAAGGAAGAAAAAAAGAAAAAACAGCAAAACTTTCATGTATTTTTATTATTAATATATATGAATGTGTACATGAATAGTATTAACTATTTGTATAATAAAATTTAAAATATTGTAAAAAAATCAACAGAAATGATTATGTAAAACGTAAAACAAAACAAAACAAACATAAAAATAAAGTTGATATTTATATTTTTTTTTTAAACTTGAAATTGTTTTTCTGTCAGTCATTTTTGAAGAAATTAGAGGAAAAATAACGAATATTTAAAGACAAAACGCCATGCGGTAAAAAATTGAAAACACAAATAAACTTTCGCCTTTCCATTCTTTTCTGCTGATTATAGTTCGGTTAGGAGGAGACAAAATGATTATGATTCGGTCTTTTTATGTGGAGACAAAACGATAAAAATGACATTCGATTGAAATTGAAAACAAGTGCAGGGTGAATGAAGTCATAAAACGACCTACAGATGACCAGCTTGGTTATCAATCGCATCACCAACCTGTTTGGAAATTGATACATACACTAACAAAAGAAGTAGTTTTCTGTTTTGTAATCTAATTAAATATCATTACTATTAGAATTTTTACAATTTTAAAGATTAACGATATTCTATTTCGATTAAATATTATTTTGTTGGAAGATAATCATAATATTTATTCCCTTCATATTCATTTTTATATTAAAATTTTGTTGATGTTGTATCCTGTTGATTTTCAATAATTTCTGATGTAAATTGTTGTGAATTTATTGAATTTTGTAATTTATTATTGATTATAAATATTTTTAATTGTTGATTTTGTTCACTTTGATGTTTTTCTTCAGTAATGAAAATGCGATCATTGACAAAATATTTATCTGTTGCATTATTATATCCATCTTTAGATGTTTCATTTAATTTATTTTTATCACGAAAAATACGTAAAAAATTATTTGTATTTGATTTTTGAATCTAAAAAATTAAAAATAAAAAAATAATTAAATACAAGATATATTTAAAATTAAATATAAAAAGGATAATAAATCGAAATTATTTTATGTATTTATGTACCTTATTTCTATGATATTTCCATTTATATTGAAGCAAATTGAATAGAAATATTGGTGTTTGATTATATGCACGACGAAAATTATCATTATATAAACCATAAATTATTGGATTAATAGCTGCATTTAAATATATTAAATAATGTGATGTATACCATAATATATTAAAACTATTATTATTTAATTGATTTATATCAGAATTTTTCAATGAATGATCCATAATGAATATTAAAACATTAAATGGCGTACGTAATATAACAAATACTATGATGATTATGAAGAGCATTTTAATAATTTTTCTCTTATATGATATTGATAATGGATTTTCACGTTTCAAATTTATCTTTTCGTAGCTATCGAGCTTTTTTTTTATAAAAAAAAAGGAGAAGAGAATTGCTATATTATGTATGTAAATTGTTAAATATGAAATTAAAAAAATATACATTTTAATTTTGATACTTTACCTTACAGAAAATGACTGAATAACATAAAATCATAACGACTGATGAAAACCATACCAATGAAACGATTAACACATGCCAATACATTCTCAATACAGATGTATTATCTTTGCAATATGATTCAACGAAATCACTCCATATTATTTCCTGAAAAAAAAAATATTGTACAAATATGTATAGATATATGTATGTATAATTTTCTTAATAATTTCTTTCTCTACAACATAACATAATGCATGTGCAGACTGCAGATGCAATTGTATTGAGTAGTAGAGGATGTCTAGTAGATAAATATATGTACATAATGTATATAAAATTTTAATTTAAATTATTACCTCATATGTTCGATATACTGCTACCGGTATCGATAATATAAAACCAATCAACCATGTAAATATTATAATTATTTTTGAACCATTTATTGTTAATTTAGCTTCATATGGTAATGTAATTGCTGTTAAACGATCATAACTGATTGCACATAAATTTAATATTGCTGTCAATAATAATGTACTCTCAATGAAACCTTCTAATTTACAACCAAACATACCCAATTGATAATTTTGATAGAAATCATGAAACATAAATAATATTGTGCATATACATAATGTTAATAAATCAATAATCGATATATTTGCTATTAATAAATTAATTGGTGTACGTAATGAACGATTTCTGTATATAATATTAATTAAAATATAATTGCATATAATACCAAATATAATTAATGGTATAAATGTTGTTATTTTTATTGCTAATTGCCAATTTGGTATTATAATCCATTTATCTTTTGGAAAACTATAAATTGTGTAATTAATCTGAAAATTGAAAAAAATATATAGATATTCAAACACAAATACAAAAACAATTTTTTGTTTTGCAATTTTATTTTAAATTTTTTAACAAGAATCATATATTATTGTTCTTACTCTTACCTTATTATTATTATTATTATCCTGTCCTCCTCTGTCTTCATATGAATTATTCACTTCTAAAATTTCACTAGATTTCATGGTTTGATTTATTTTCCTTTCTAATTCTATTTACAATGAGTTTGTATTCCTTTATTTTCAATGTGTAACCTTAGACCAAGGAGATATATAGAGATTTTATAAATTTTATACAATTCCAGAGATGTGTACAGTTATATTCTCTGTTTTAAATTTTTGTGACTTTTTTTTGATTTTCTAAAAATTATCCTACAAAATATTCTGCTGCTTGGAATAATACTACTGTTTGGAATTTTCAAAAACAATGTGAAATTCAAAGGTCCTGGTCTATAAGTCTATCTAGAATATTAGTTCAGTATGTTATCAAATGATAAGCTAATTTTAATTTGTCATATACTCGTATATATTTTCATTATTTTTTTTTTTTTTTATTTTATGTTAGATTATTTTTTTTTATCCTTTGGGGTTTTTTTTTTCCATTATTATTTTACCGAACAGATAAAATTATGATAACAACAACTGCGTTGTCAATAAATTTAACGCGGACTTGCACTATGTATTTTATTATTATTATGATAATTACATGCATGCATTCACCATTATTGTGTTGTACCTACCAGTACCTACTTTACTTCATTTCATACTTCATAAATACAGCCAATAGACGGTAGTTTTATAGGCCAATTGGGGCCAATTAAAGTGAATTTTTATTCTAACTATATGAATGACTAATGTGTGATTTCCATTAATTGTAATCTGTGGTTTTTTACATGTTTTTTTTCCTTTTTTTTTCCTTATATTTTTATCAATAAAAATATATTTACATACATATTAACAATTTATATCGTATTTTTTGTGTTATCTCTACAATAAAAATCCTGTTGAAAATTAGAAGTAGGCAAGTAGGTAATCAGGTTTTGTTTTTGTGCTAAAAATTAAAATGAAACTCTCTGATAATTAGAAAAATTTTATTAATGAAAATTTGATAAGCATATCATTGAAAAATGTAATACAGGATATGAGAAAAATTTGTATCAAATCTAACATAAATATTACAAATCGTATATTACTTATAAATTTTTCTACAATTATGAATGAACATTGAACAGAGTACGATACGTATACGATGATAATTGCGATGGATATGGTATTGACTATTGAAGTATAATTGTGCTTGCATTTGTTTTTCATCCAACTTTAATTTTCCCTATATCATGTTCATTAATAAAATATAAACATCTGCGTTAAAATTACGATTTTGACCTTTATAAATTCTTGGTTTTTTTTAAATGTTATTTTCCCAAAAAAATTTTTTTCTTTATATTTTTCTTGTTTCTGTTGGGTTGGATACAATTTTAGAATTTACTTACATACATATGTGCCATGCCACATCACATGTATGTAATTTATTTTTATTTTTGTTTTAAAAAAAAAAGAATATTTTTGTCATATAATTTTAGCTTATGAACAAAAAACAAAAAAAAAAAAGAAGAAGAAAAAAGAGGAACAAACAAACATTTTTTTAAGCCACATGCAGAACAAATTAAATGAAAACATTAAACTACGTGAGGTCAAATTGAAATTTTAGCTTATTTTTTTTTTTTATTTTTATCTTTTGAATCTTCTTCAGCATTGAAATGGAAAATTTTTCAGTTTTGATCAGAAGTTTGGACGGTTTGCTTAAAAAAATCGAAGAAGATTGAAGATTTTTTTTTTTTTTTTAGTTTTTAGTTTTTGTTGTAAGTGTTTCGGAAAATAAAGGTGTGGTGAATGCAGAAAAGTATTTTGCTTATGTTTCACAATTAAAACAAACATTTTTCCTAAAGGATAATAAATTATTTTGTTGAAGAAATGTAAAAAAAGCCACATTGGAGATCGCTTAGAAAAAGGTAAAAAAAAAAATTGATTTTCTACATTTTCTAGTTTTAATTAAAAAATAATTTTTTTGATAATTTCTTGCATTTTAGATTTTTCATTTGTAGTTTTAAATTAAAACAAAAAAAAAAAGAAAATATTGGAGAAGACAAAAATGTCAGTTGCATACAATGTAACGATCATATCATTGATTGTTGCTCCACTTGGATTATTAATTTTGTATTTAATAATGTCGGGAACATCTTGTGATACCGGTAATTTTATATAATATTTAAAGGATGATTTTTAATTTCGTATAAATTTTAATTTAATTTTATTTTATTTTTGTTTTCGCACAGATAATCCTCCTTCAAATGAATCACTGATTTTGGTCAGTCTAATAATAAATATTACAATTTGCCAGCACTTTAACAAAAACATAATAAAATATTTCAACTTTTTTATTTTTCTTAGAAACATTCATCATCATCGATAGATAATAATTATTCAACAGATTGCCATGTAAACGGTTGGTCGAAATGGTCAAATTGTACATGTTTGGTAGAGAATTACAGATATCGTAGACGTATTTTAGAATCCAATTATAATTCGACAATTCATGAGATTGATCCATGCGCTGATATCGATAGCATGCAATATATAAAATGTCAGGATTCAGATTGTGGTAAAGTTGATTATTGCAATCAAACGATTGATTATGATTCATTGATTCAGATTTCATACCATTGCAACAGTAATAGTGAAATTAATAGTAATAGTGGAAGCAATAGTAGTAGTAGTAGTAGTAGTGCATCAGATGATAATATAATTGAATTTTGGTATTTTGATCCAAATGAATTTTCATGTTCGATGATTAAATTAAAAGATTGTGTCAATTATGATGTTGTACAAAATAAATTTCCATCATTGAATCAATGCGAAAAAATATGTTTTTTTCAAAATTATTTAATAGGTGATGTATAATTATGTTAAAAATTAATAAATAAAAATAAAAATTAATGAAGAAATGTTTTAAAATTGTACCTCCATCTCCAATAGTCCAATCGAATTTTAGGTATCGATTCTGGATACATAAGAGATCTCTTATTTCCCTTAATTATTTTCTCCTTCTGATTACTCGTTCATGTTATTGAAATTCAATTCGATTGCAATGGTATAAATCATTTTCAGCTCCCTGAAATTCTATTTTACATTCTACATGATTCTAAGTTCTGCATGTTTCTAAAACGTGTATCTGATTGTATCTTAAATTGAAGACAAAACTAGAAAAATTTGAAATTACATACAAGTTCTAACATAAATTATGAATAAAGTCTTTTTTTTTTTTTTTTAGAAAACAATTGAGTATCTCTTTATTATAATCTACATTTTTTTAAATATAAAATACCAAATAAAATATTTTATAATTAATATGGAAGCAATTGCATATTTCGTCATTTTTTTTAATTTAATTATTCCTTTTGTATCGTTACTGATACCGTTGTAATGATTATAATGATCATCTTTGCTATAATTATCATCATCATGATTATCTAGTCATGATTTATTTGTAGTTGTGTCAGATGTTGCTGCTGTTGCTGTTGATGGTGTTGGTAAAATATTAAATTTTATATTACCATTTTTACTACGTTTCTGAACGATACGACCATTTTGTGATTCCTTAATTGCATTTTCAATTTTTTGGAATACACGATCACAATTTGTTGTATCATCAGTTGATACACCCTGTATCATTATACGTACTTCATGTCCTTTTTTTAACCATTTTAAAATATTTTTAATGCGAGACAATATATCATGATCAGCTATTTTACTGCCGATCGTTAATGATTTTTCACTTTTTTTGCCAGCAGAAGAACTGTAAATGAAATTATTTTGTACTTCAATTATATGTGCACATTCGTATGTGTGCTATGGTGCTAGTATGCATGAACACAGAATAGAAAAATGTCAAAGAAAATACATAAAATTTTGGTACAATACCTTTTTGTTTCTCCATCTGATTCATCTTTTTGTTGATCCTTTGCTTCTTCTGCTAGTAATTCAGCTGGTGCATATAATCTACAGATGAAAATGAATAATTTAATGAATCAAAATCAACCAATTAATTTGAATAAATTTGAAAATCCTCTCAAAAATGTGGTAATTTACAAAATTTTTTACATTTTTATTTTATTTACCTGTATACTGGTCGTTGAGTTTTTGGATCTAAATCTTGCAATTTAATTAATTTCAATTCACGACGTTTCGATAATTTCTGTGCTTCAGTCAATGATGTAACTGATATTGAATTATTTGGACCGATTAATGTTATTTTAATAGTACCGGTATCATCTTTTTTTTTCTTTGATGCACTACCACCACTAGAAATTGTATCATCTTTTGATAATAAGAAATTTTGTTTAAGAACAACAAATGATCGAATATTATTTGAAATTGGAGATCTTGAGTTTTTATTTAATGATTTAAGTAAAACAGTAGTATTACGACGTAAAATGTTTACAAACAATACATTTAACATTATAAAATAATTATATTTATTAATGGATTTTTTTATTTAAAAAAATCATCCACCAGAATCAACTTTAATTTTGACATTTCTTATCGTAACGTAAGCGTAACGTGTAACGTACACATAACACACAATGCACACAAAAACACAAAACATCTGTACTGAATGTAAATCTTATATGAAATATTTTTAAAATGTACAGGGTGTAGAAATAAAAATTGTCAGAAAATTGAAAAAATTAACTACATTCCAACGATGAAAACGGCAAGATTTACAACCACAACGAATTGAATGATGCGTGTATTAGCTAACGGAATCCAGATTATTTTTCTCCACACTAGATGGCACTAATTTAATTCGTGTCGTTATGAATTTAAATCTTCCTGTTTTCTGTTGGAATTTAACTCAAATTTTTCAAATTTTCGAATAGATTTCTTTTTAGTTTCCAGGATCTTCGCATACAGGATACTTTAATTGTAATTGATTTTTTATTAAATTATTATCGGCCAGAGGTAGGTCTAGAAATACATGGCGAAGGACCGTATTGACAGAGCTAGAAGCTGGCCGATGAAAGCTGATAGTGGAAGCCATATGCTCTAGACAGAGATGAAGCGGAAAAGAATAATTATCGGCCATGATACACTTTGATCGTCCATTGAAACCTTCAGGCCTTCAGTTAAATTAATACTCCATAGTGAATATTGTTTTTTTTTAATTAAAATTACTTTTATTAATAATTAGAAAACAGAAAATGAACAAAAACAAATTAACAGATTACATTACTTATCAGAATTTATACATATAATATTGTAGGTATAGGTACATATTTTTTTACTTTAAGCAAATCACAACCATTATAAAAATGTACATACATTACTTATTTTTCATTTTCTTTCTTTTCATATTTTTTTTTTCTTTTTTAATATTCACTTCTTACATTAATTTCTAATTTTTTAAATGTTTTATCATCAAGAAATGACCATTTTTTATTCATAATTTGTTCAACTTCTTTTTCAACTAGCTCATATGAACGTGATGTAATTTGTAACCATTTATAAAATTCATCTGTCCAGTCTGGTGATTTTGGCCAATCGCAACGTTTTATGACTGCATTACGTCTAACATTGAATGTATGAAGATTCTTTGCTGTATGAGCTAACAGTAGCACTGTTGATGTTGAAATTTTTTCACGAATTGTCTGTATTAATGAGAAGAGTAAAATATGAAAAGGAAAGGATATCAATTTTTTTCGGTATGATTTTATTTTTCCTTTTTTTTTCTTCTGCACAAAAGACTTACAAGAGTTGTTAGCTTATGGCATTGTCTTGCTAAAAGTACTAGACTGCTATCAATTCGATTATGAAATGAATTTGGACTTGTAAATCTTGGTAAAAGTTCATGTCCGTAAATTGTAAGAGAATTCCTGTAATTGTCTATGATTCGTAACATCAAATCTGTTGTTATCTGTTTTGGTAAGAATTCTTAATAAAAATCTTTGTAAAATCTATGTAGTAGAATTTCTTTTTATGCCAGTAAGTATCAAATAAAATTATTGTAGTTACCTTCGTTTCTGGAGCATAGTAATGTATGCTAAAAATTGGAGCGTCTGGCTGGAAAACGAATTCACCATTTTTTGCTGATTCGACACGAATATGAACTTTTAATGATGGATTACATGATTTTAAATTTTTCCATGCTTTTGATGAACACGGACTAATTTCTAAATGTGATGGTGTATAACGATTTTGTAACAAATGTAAATGTTTCAGTTTTGAATCTCCAATTAAGCAAAGAATATCGTCATCAATATTTTGTGGTGATATAACGAGGATCTGTATAATGATGTACGTACATGGAACAGAATAGAGTTAAATTGTATAAATTATCTGAAATTTCATATTGAGTAATTTTATATTTATACTTTGAGATTTAAAAATAATCCAGTATGCATTATTGGACAATGAGACGTTGTCACATTAACTAGATACAAGACTTTTAAAACTGTGCAACATGAATCCAAAACTTCGTCTAGTAAATGATTGGCTTCATAACGTTCAAGTACTAGATCAATTAATTTAAGGATTTTCAAATTTGTTAATTTTTTCATAAGATTTTTCAATGCAGCCAGAAGTTGTCCTTTTCATTAAGAATAAATATGTAATGCATGTTATATATAGAGTATATATCGTATAAAACTTTTCAGCAGTTTTAGAAATGATTTTAACTTTTAAATTTACCTCCAGTTCCAAATAATTTAATTCCAGATGGATCTTCTGTTTGTGACATGTTACACGGAAATACGTAAGCTAAGCTTTTGATTTTAGAACCAATACCTTTCAGTTCATTAATAGCTTTTTCTTCTTGACTCTATATAAACAATTCATACAGAAAATTAAATAAAATGATTGCTCTCCTTGTGAATTTAATTCTTTACATAATAGACTAAGGTGCGCATAACATTGCGCAATATACTTAATTACTTACCCTATCAATGCACCAACTTAAAAGTGTCATAAATTGAAATATATTATTAAAACTATGTTGTGGACGAAAATCTAAACCTTTTATGTAGCGTCCGACTCTTGATAGACAATTTTGTGTTCTTAAATGATCTAAACAATATTGCCATCCAGAATAGTAATTGTATTTGGAACGTGTCAATGTTAGATCATCAACAATAAAATTTGACCATACTGGGGGGAAATGAAAAGCACGATACCAGTTACGACACACCTGTATACGAAAGATAAATTGATATGGTGTACAAGTAAATATAACAACGAGTCAAATATTTTGTGATGGACTTCATTAAGTGTGAGTTTGTGAACAAATTATTTACACGAAAAAAAAAAAAAACTTACAAGACTGGCATAATAACGTTCACGTACTGTTAAATATGAAAATATCTGTTCTAGTAATAAATCGGGAAGATCACACCAATTCGAATATTCTTTTTCGGAATCATCAATATCATCGTCTTCTTCTACATCTATGTAACATGCTGGAATTAGGCAAATTTTATTAAATTTTTGAAAAAATTTAAAAATTTTCAGTAATTTCTTGACTAAAATGGATATAACTCCCCCCCCGTATATATAGCATAACAATAAGGGTATTCACTTAATAATAATTTCTCTTGAAAAACAATACGAACAAATTGTTTCGTTAAATTTTCGTTAAGTGTGCGTAGTTCAAAATGTTTATTTTGAAAATTTGGTAACTAATTTTTCTTTAATTATTTCGAGTTACAATTTGTGATTAATGGAATATGTTGAATTGAAAATTAACGAAATATCAATAGTTTCGTTGAGTTTCTATTAACTGTTATTTAGTGCACGCGAATACTCAGTCCATTATGGCTTCACCGATCAGTATTCTGTCAGATCAGATGTATTATCCAGGTAATCATCAGTATAATCAGTTACTGATGTAGTCTGCTTTGCTGATTGAAGTAATGATCGATTTGGGAGAGAGAAGTGCACTGGCTGGGTTTTGAACTCGAAACTTCAAGCATTTTAATTAAAAAAGAACAAAATCTATGTCCATTTCTAAAACATTTTTGAAATTTTAAAATTAATTTTCTAAAATTAAACAAATGAATATGTTTCAGTTTATTAATTGATTGATGAGCTTTATTTGAAAAAGAAATTCAATGTAAAGCTTTCTTGTTTTTTATACTCGTCATACAGATGTATACATCTGCGACACGTCTGCTCATACATTAATTATCATACTTGACATTGCTGCGTTCAAGAATGTATATAAGGGAATTATATTTGTAATGAAAATTTGAAAATGTGAAACTTTAAATTGTCTTAAAATGTTTTCTTCTTATGTTTTACATAATTTAATCGTTCAATAAAATCGAAAAAAAAATAAATAAATAAATAAAAGGAAAACGTATAGTTTTTGGAAAATTGAAAATTTCATTCTGTAAATTCATGGTAAAAGACTTTAGCCACCTTTAACCAGCGTAACTATGAGCTAGTTCATATTATTATTACTATATACCTTCATCATGTAAATCCATTTTCCAGCAGCCTTTTTGCATTTTTATTTTTTGTTGTTTTCAACTATTAACTATAATTTTATATATTAATTTATTTATTTAATTAATTTGTTTATGTTTTGTTTAATCACAATATTCAAGTTTGATTTTGTTTTTATAAATTTGTTTGTATACAATTTCGAAATAAATTTTTTTTTTAAAATATTTTCAATTTCAACATTTTTAGATTCATTAATTTATTTAAGATTATATAAAAATGTTTTACTTTAATATTTTATAAAAAAATATATAATTTTCGGCAACGAAATATGTACATAAATAAAATTACAAAACAATCGAATAAACTGAATTTCATAACTTAAGTATATTATAATATTTGTAACAGTATAGTATAACACTCATATAACTGAAATAAACTATACCACTACTACTGTATATTTAATAATATTTAATAATAATAATAAATAAAATAATTCACTAGAAACACAATTTGTATAGTAACACAAATAAAATCGTACAAAAGAAAAGAAAAGAAAAAAAAAAAAAATTAAACTTGAAATAAATATTTTTAAATAAAACAAAAATTAATAATAAATTAAAATAAAATTACACAATTTATTACAAAAACAAAATATTTAAATTTATTTAAATATATTTGCTATATGGGAGTACAGTTTTATAGATTTATGGAGAACTTTCGAATTATGGTTTTATCAAACGTTTTTTTTTTCTTTTTGATAAATTGACATAGAAAAATATAATTTTCGATTCTAATTTGTTCCCGATTTATTACTAGACTGACCGATTTTATATTAAGAGAAGAAAAATTAAGTAACTGAAAATACGATCAAAATTTCGATAATTATGTATGTATATACGAGAAATGTTACACAAACGTATGGCGGCTATACACTGAGATTTGTAAAATTCAAAAAAAAAAAAAAAAAAAAAAAAAATTAAAAAAAAATTATTTTTTATTCTATTTATTTTTTCAGTTAGATGTTCTCGGTTGTACACAAATTTCAAATAACGAAAATAATTTTTGTATAAAAATAGACAGGTGCTTTTTTTTCTGCCAATATTATGTACATACGATGTAATGTATAGTATGTGTAGTTATAATGTGTTGGGCATGTATGATGCAAAATAAGATGCGAATGAAAATTGAATATTTTTTTTACAATAAATTTTCTTTTTTTTTTTTGAAAAAGAAAAAAAAAACTCATATGAGTACTTCAATATAATGCGAGGATTGTCTGAAAAGTTTCTGATCTAACGAAGAAACAAGTATTTTTTCGATCAAATTGTGTTTTATATTTCAACATTGTTTCATTTTAAGTCTATAAACTTTTTCTAACGACTCTCCCATACCGATTTTCATCTTGCTCTGCAACATATGTTTTCTACAGATACGATGACCTTCATTTGATGGAAACTACTGTTCTCCGAGCCAAACTTTGAGTCGGAGAATACGGTGGATGATCGGTCAATCAATTCAAATTCTAGTTTATTAATTTTTACTTTACCATGGCAATCGCTGATGTGTGACCCTGTGAGACAGTTTCGATTTTTTCGAGCAAAAGATGGTCCAAAATGGCTACAATTTTTACAGTAAACTTGCAAGGTATGTACCATCATCGTATACAAAAACGAGTTCAACAAGAAGCATCATTATTCATATCGAGGCTATAGAAACTTTTTAGACAGCCTATGTACTCGTATTCGTAGTACATTACACGATGTGATGTGTATCTACGAGTATGTGTACACGAAATTTTCAATTAAATAATGTTTTTTTTTCATTCATCGAACAAATAGAAATAATTCTGCTATTGCTGTAGATCTGTGAACTCGTATACACTGCTGCTGCGCGGATATCTATGGTGTGTTTTTTGCTTTTGGAATGATTTGCGATCAGAGATGGATAGGTCAATAAAAATTTTTAGATGCGAATATTTTCTCTTTTTTTTGATACACATACTGAAGAAATTTTTTACAAATAATAGAATTTTCTTAAAATTTTTTTTTTTTATCTTTTCACTTGAATGAGTACTTTGCACATACTCGTTTGGTATTTGTGTAAAATGTGAATGCCTTTTATATTTACTTTCTTGTTTATTTTTTGACGGTTACACAATTTTAATGTTAAGTGAAAGTGAAAAAGGATTTTATTAAAACTGTTATTCAACTTTTTTTTTTTTAAATTAATTTCCGTTTTTTTATTATTTTTCATTTTTTGAAGTGAAAGAAAATGAAATTAATTTTGATTAATCTTTTGATGGATGATTTATATTTGCGAGTACTTCTGATTTGGTATTCGTCAAAAAAATATAAAAAAAAAAACTGTGAAAAAAAAGACAAGAATACATTATTGTAGAATGCATTATGAAAAGAATCTGATACAGATAAAAAGATAAAAAATTCCGTCTAATAAATTGAATTTAAAAGTCATTCTTATTACATTTTGCAGTGTCGTAAATCTCACAATAATTTATAATGCAATGCGTCTTAATATATTTGCACTGTACTATGCAAACGATAGTTGGTCTATTTATGTATGGTGTGGTATGATACTACTCGTACAAGTATAGCGTGGCGTGGTATACTGCAAATACCGTACTTACCGTACTTACGTACTTACTAAGTCAATGAGTTGGAGTTCTACTGCAGAAGAGAATGTATAGAGAAGAGGAGCAAGTATAAAATGTTGTTTAATGATTTTCCGTGTTCTGTTTCTGTCTTGTAAAATATTCGCATTCTACAAAAGAGAAAATCAACATTTTCTCAACCATAGAGATACGTTTATCTTTATATATATGACGAACAAGTATAAAATGTTGTTAGTTGATTTTTCGTGTTTTGTTTTGTTTAATATTTGCATTCCACAAAAGAGAAAAACAACTTTTCTCAGCCATGAAAATATGAGTGAGTACAAATGAAATGAAGGCAAAGACAAGTATAAAATTTTGTTAGTTCATTTTACGTATTTGTTTTGTCAATATTCGCATTCTACAAAATATAAAATCAACTTTTTCTCAACTATGGAAATACGAGACGAGAACGAGTATACGAGACGAGTCGAAGAGCAAGTATACGATAAAATGTTAGTAGAAGTTTTTATGTTAAAATGAAGGAGGTGTGATAAATCTGCTTTGGAATTGAAACAAATTTACACTGAATAACCCTTAGACCTTGCATGAATCATAAATGCTTGAATCATGTATGTAAATATGATTATAGGTACGGCTATCTTTAGAATATCACAAAAACAAAAATGTAAATAAAACAACATTATTATTGTTATATTTTTTGTTTAAATTTAAAGATAATGAAATATAATTTTTTTTCTTTATAATATTTATTCAAATAGATTCATATCAGTTTTTTTTTTAATTCAATTATTTTATAATATTTTATTTTATCTTTTTCTCTCATTTTTATTTATTTTTTTTAATATAATTTTTAATTTATATTTTGTATATATAATAGATTCATTTTACATTTAAGTATGTGTTTATATGTATATAATATTATATATTTTGTAATATGTACTGTAAGATGATTTTTATTTATTAATTTCATAATATCAATAGAATTCTATAAATACATTTTTGGATTTTTTTCTTTTTTTCTATATAATATTTTTTGTTTGTTTTTTTATTTTAGTTTTTTTTTTTCATTTTAATAAAACTTTTATTTAATGTTAAATAATATGTCTTTATATAATATTATAATATAAATAAATGTTGTTTAGTGTATACACAGTTAATAAATAGAATTTATGTTTTTTTTTTTCAATATACATATGTATATACCATTTATGTAATTTTTGTTTTTAATTTAATGTTTGTCAACATTATGCATATAGAGTTGCAGTATTATTAGTATTATTTTTTTATTATTATTTTTTATTTTCATTATTTTTCCTTTAAACTTATATTATTTCTTTTATTCATTTTTATATCATTTTATTTATGCATTTAATATAATTTATTTAAATTCATTTTTTTTATAATTTAATTTCAATTTTAATTTTTAATTTATTTTTATTTTTATTCTTTAAAGATTTAAAAGAAATTATATAAATATGTGCATACATAATTTTCATAAATATTGTATGTACATATGCTATACATACATTTACATTTAAGTATGTACATAAAAATATATTCGTATAGATGTATGTGTATAGATAAAATTTAAAAAGAAAAACTATAAATTATGTTTACATTTTCATATATACATATGTATGTATGTATATAATATTTAATGTATATAGATATATGTATGTATAAATACAAGTTGCATGAGTAATATATATATAGATGTTTATGTATATAATACTATATACTATGTATGTATAAGAAAAATTTATAAATATTTGTTTTGTTTTTTTTTTTTCAATTTTGTGTTTTTACATTTTTTTTTATTGTTTTTTATTTTTTAAAAGTTTTTGTTTTTTCCAAATGATTTTTTGATAATACGAGTATACACATACATAATAACAATAACTGAATGATAGTATATATATGCAGTTAAAAAAGATATACGAGTTCAAATAAAGTATGTATATGCGCATATGCGCATGTAGACTTATATTGACATTTATTTAATGTTATTTGTTTCTTTAGATTTTTTTAATTTTTTTTGTTTTGTTTTTATGTTTATATGTTTATAAACAGACATCTGTTTCAAATATCAATTTTTTCTTCGTTTCTAATTAACAGAAATAAATTTTATGTTTTGATTGCCTACATTTGTTTGTAAATATCCTTGACTTAGGCAACTTTAGAATACATTTCAACACTGCTATTAATGAAGCTGCACATACTCGTATGTATATATACCTAATATGTTAACATTCACGCTACATCCTACATCTGATCAAACGGTCGATCCTCTTTTCTGATCTTCTTTATGTACATATATGAATTTTATTTTGTATTTTATTTTTTATTTTACTAATTCCACATGTATGCATATATGTGTGTACATACATAATATGATTAATATGGATAATATATATCTATATGTCTATATATAATAGTATATATTTATAAGTAATAATAATATTTTCATTTTCCCCTTTTATTTTGATCCTTAATAATTTTATTTTATTTCTTTTACAATTATTTATTTATTTATTTAATATGTAAATAGTATTACATAATGGTATATAATTCTATATGTATGTATGTACATATGGATAAGTATGTATATTCGATATATTTTTTATAATATATCTTGTATAATGCAATATTTTATATAAATGTTTGTATGTATTTTTTTTAAATAAAATGTATATAGTATTATTATGTACTTATGTAGAATATATATGTATATATTGGTATATATTGGTGGTAATTACATTATCATATATTTGTATATATCATATTATGATGTAAGGTAAATTTATTTTTTTTTAATAAGGATAAAAAGTCTGTACTCTAATTATTACCTTAATTGAATTTTACTTTATACGAGTATACTGCTGTAAAAGTATATACTGTAAAAGTCCTAAAATGATAAAAGCGATTCTTTTGGTTTTTTTTTTTGTGAATGAAAAAAGAAGTCTGTATGGATTTTGTTTTGTTGAAGTGCTAATAAAATTACACAATTTTAATATTTTATATTTTACATTTATGTATAGTGAGTATGTATATTTAAATGTTATATAAATGTGATTGGTTACATTTGCAAAAAAAAAGCAAAAATGAAAATATCCTTTAAAATGAATATAACAGAATGGGACAGAAAATAGTTAAAAAATAAGCTAGCGAGACAGTCTCAAGTTACCCTCATATTTGGGTTCCAGGCCATAGGAACATAGAGGGCAACGAATAGGTGAACTCGCTAGCGAAACATGGCTCATCTCTACACCTATCGTTGGCAGAACTATTGAATATCTCTACATATATAAGTAGCGTGAAGTCAGCGATTTTGCTTCATTACTTATCAGCGGCAAATAACAGATGAAAGAATTTACCCACCTGCTCCATGCTAAGAGCAACATGGCTGGAATTTAACAAGAAAAGAACCCAGACTCTTATCGGTAGAAACCGACGAGAGATCGCTAATGTTATGGCGATCCTAACAGGACACTGGCCTGCTGGAGAACACTTATTCTATATATGTTTTTAATTTTTTATCAAATACATACAGAGATTGTCGATAACAGAATAATACTTATATGTATGTTTATTATTTGGTTTTTGTATTTAACTTCATTTACATTTATAATTTCTAAATAATTTTATGTGACTCCTTGACTAGTGATTAAAATGCTTATGATCCTGTATTATTATTATTATTATTATTATTTTTGTTTAAATATTTCTGTATATTATTACATTTTCAAATCAAATTTAAAAATTTGTTTTACTATTTCTATGTATTAATTGATTGATTTACTATAATATTATTGAAGGATTTTTTTTTAATTTAATTAGATATTTGTTTTTCTTGTATATTCACTTTATTTATTTTTTTTTTATTTTTTTTTTATGAAATTATTATGTTTTATGAACATCATATAACGTCCTGTAATTTTCTAAATTTATGAATTATTTTAAAATATACATACACATATTTATTTAATAAGAGCGTGAATTTTAATTAATTTTTAAAAAATATGAATACACATTTTTCTCTGTTAATTTCAAAAATTGTGTATTTCTCTTTAATTAATTTAATAATAATTTCTTCTATGCGTATATGTAAATCTTTATCCACTGTAACCATCTGTTAACAAATATTACTTGCTACAAAATTCATGTAGTATATCATCGCATCATCATCATTATCATTCCGATGGTGTATTATTTGATCAATGTAAGGTAATGTTTGGGGCTTTCACATTACGATAATGAATCAAATATTTTTATACAATTCTTATATTACACACACAGTCTGAGAGATGTTAGAGCCGTCAGACCTCCACCATTTTAGCAAAGTTGAAAAATGTTGGGGAATGGTAGTCTACTAATGTAGTTAAAAGAAGATATATGGATGGATACTCTCTCTACCTTGAAAGCGAGGACATTTTAAAGTTTGTCAAAAATAAACATTCGATTTTGTCAGATCCGTTTCGTGGGGTCTTTTTAAAAGTCTTTTTTTTATGTAGGCAATATCGAATGTTTGTTTTCAACAAACTTTAAAATGGCAACGCTTTCAAAGTAGAGAGAGTATCTATCCATGCCTTCTTTTTCAGCTTTACCAAAATAACGTAGGTCTGATGGTGGCTCTTGGACCTTACTCTACCATTGATTTTCGCAGTGTATTCTTTTTGTTTGTTTTGTTTTGTGTACTTGAAAAATATACACATACACATTATTTCATGATTCATATTCTCATATTATACACTTAAAATATTTTAAAGTTTAAAAACAAAATACATTTTCTTTTCAATTTATTTTTATATTTAAATTTCATTAATTTTAAATGTACATATATTATACGAATACTACTACTAAAAAAAAGTTGTAAATTGAAAATATTTTTTTTTTGAAATTCACTATATTTTTTTATATTATAATAATTATACATATATAAATAATTGAAAACGATTGATTAAAAATTAATTTTCATATACATCGATACATTTACATTTACAAATACAATTATACAAATGTTGGCGAATATTTATTTATTTTTTTCTTTGATTTTATTTTTCATAATAAATATTTATATTGAGGGTATTCACGTAATGTAGTAAAAGGCTGGTAAACCGAGTAAAACGTGTTTGTATTTTACTATAGATTTACTATAGTTTTACCTGCCTTTTGCTACATTAAATGAACACCCTCATTTTTTTTTTCGAAATAAATTACTCAAATTTGTTGTTTTTTCTTACAATGTTTTGTTTTTTCTTACAACGTTTTGTTATTATGTTTAAATTATATTTATTAAATATTTTACACAATTTACTTGATAATAGATTACAAAAAATTTTGTTTTTTCTAAATTTAATGTTAATAGATTTTTAAATTTATTTATTACTATCATTTATCATCCATGCAAGTATGTTATTTATTTTAAAACTATAGCTGCAAATGTACTCGCTTCGCTGGTTACATTTTTGGTCATACATTTTAATTGTTGACATTTAAGGCTAGTATGCCATTGGTTATTTATTCTTATGTCCTACATACATTTGGAAAATCCGTTCATTTCTATTATCTAAGCAGATTTGATCAAAGAAATACAACCAGTGCTATAGACGAATGCCAGCTTTAGACAAATATTTTCGAATGAATATAACCGATGGCACACAAACCCTAGATCACTACTTTGTTAACTAGTCTTAGTTGACCACTTTAAAACCCCATATCTTCAATACCCTTGAATAGTTATCGACTCGCAACCATCATACATAGACCTTAGTGTTGAGGTCTTCAAATACAAAAAACTCTTAATCGCGGTCATTTCATACAGCCAATTATCAAACATCAGTTTGATTACAGACAAAACCGTGATTCCATTTATATATGTACATACATTAATTGTAATTTAAAAATTAAAATCATCTTTAAAAAATTATCCTTTTCGTTTATATATTTTTTTTTTGCATTTTAATGAACATTTTTTGTGTCTTGATTTCAATGAAATTTAATTTTTATTTCATTTTTATACATATTTATTATGCACTCATGGGTATAACTGTAATTATTTCTTATTTATTTATTTATTAAAATACAGGACGAAGTTAATATTTTTTTTTTTGTTATTATTCAAAATTTAAATTTATATTATGTTTATAATTAATTTTTGTATTAATCTCTTTTAAATAGATATTACATATCTACAAGATAATGGTTGATGTTTTAAAAAAAAAATACATATTTATTTAAATTTATACTTAATCCTTTAATTTTATTTCAAATATATATGTACATATTTGAATATGAATTGAATATGTATACGTTCTTTTGCGTTTATATATTGCTATTTTTTTCTGTCAATTTTAAAAGTAATTTGTTTCGTTTAATTGTTGTAAATAAAAATAAAGTCAGGACGTTATAGGATTTATCCGTTTTTAACCTTTTTAAAATACATAAATATATAAACTAGTATAGTGTAGTATAGTATAGTGTATAGTGTATATAGCACAGTTTAGTATATTTTCATATAGAAATATCACACAGAAAGACTCATTTTTTCACCCCCATTTTCTTTACTCAATTTTTATTATTTTCTCTCTCTTAATAATTGCATTCGAAATAAAACATGTAACCATAATTATATGAAACATCAATATCATAAGCAATGTACCAATACATATTTCAGCAATTTTTAAATATTATTTTTTCATTCCATTCTCTTGGCTGTTCTTCGAATACTTACATTACAAGTTACGATATGTACTCTTAAGCCGTAGTCAATGTCTTGAACCAGTCTTGAACTATATATTGAAATGTAATTCTCTTCTTATTTTTTTCTATTAGTATATTTTTGTCTATCATTTTTTCAAATATGTATGTACTTTGTTCCTACATCTTTTTGTTACTTTTATTTTTTCATTGGAAAATTTTAAATTTATTTTTTTTATATTTTTCGATTTTATATTTTGATTGTTTGTTAGCTCATTTACAATATTTACAGTTGTAGACGGTTGTAGTGTAGTGTACATTGTAATACATAAATGAAAATATGGCAAGGTTTTTGGACAGTTTTCGTTTTAACACTCACATAAATACTAATTTTCATTTGCCAGACTTTGTCAGAGAATTTTATATAATAAGAATGATGAATGAATGAAAATTTTTAAATAACTTTTGTATTTGTGTGTTTGTTTTGTTTTAATTTTATTAAATTTTACAAAGAATTTTTATTGAATTCATTATTTATTTATTTATTCATTTATTTACTAATAATTTTCTTTTGTTATTATTTTCTTTGAAATATAATCTCTTATAAACTACCATAAAATTTAAATATTTTAATTTAATTAATTTTCTCTCTTTGGATTTTATATGTTTTAAAAGAATAAGAATAAAGGATATTTTTTCAGAATATATTTTCTGAAATTGAAAAAATAATGTTTAAAAATTTCTAATGAATAACATCCTAGATATTGTGTATTCCCTAAATTATCGTGTATTCCTGTAACTTATGTACATTACGTACATATGTGCACGATTTAATTATTGAAGAATTCCATTTAATAATGATGAATGCAATCGCACTGCATAAAAAGAGTCCAGTCTACATTCACGTCACGCACTACTTTACGTTAATTCTCGTTGAAATACTTTCTTTACTTTCTTTACTTTACTTCTATTCTATAACTCATCACCTATTATGATCCTATCTACAATAATGATTTTATTTCGTTTTCTTCTCTTCATAATCAATTTTCTCATTTGCAAAATTTCTTTTAACTCTACTTTCTACAAAATTTGATTTGTTACTTTTTCAATTTATGTGTTTCTAAAATATTGATTCCCTTCGTATGTATACGATATGTTCTTAAAAAATTGTATATGATTTTTATGTATACGGATTGCGATAATTGGGTAGTCGCATCCTGGTCAAAAGTACCTATGGTCAAATAATTTATTATCGACAAAAAAAAGTGCAACAAACATAACTTAACTGTCGTAAGATGCCATCATCACTAATATAACATTTTCATTTTGTATTTAAACTTCGCACATAATCATTCTGTTCTGTTTCCAGATTTTACTTTTAGCAATTTTATTATATAATTTATAATCGTTTGCATAGGTTTTGAAATTTTTGTTCCTTTTAGCAATTTCAATTTTTTAATTAACAATCTTCTTGTTAATAAAATAATACGAGTAATTGTATACGTACAAGTGTATATTTTGTGTATATTTATTAATTAACATATGTAATATATAGCATTTAGATGTGTAACGATAAATAAATTTCAAAATTTTAATCAACAATAATAAGGACATTTAATTAAACATTTTGTTTTTAAATGATTTTCATTAACGAACGAAAAACAAAAACAAAAAGGGGATAAATAAAATAAATAAATTATTTTTACTTTAAAACGTTATATTTTTGCTTTGATCCTTTTACTTTTTTATTTAAAAAAAAAAAAAAAAATTCCACTTTTTATTTTGATTTCGATTTTTGTTCCACATTTTTTATTCATAAATATGTATAATAATTAAAGCTATAAACACAGACAATTTTTTGTCGTTTAGTTTTCTTTTTTTATTTTCATTTGAAAAGTTTTTATTAAACTGAATATTAGATTTGATTAATAAATTTAAATTCTTAGAATTGTTCTCTTTTTTAAAGTGTTTTATTTTTTTTTTAAACTTAAAATATAGATAAATTGAATTTTTTTTAAAAATATATGTATCTATAAATATAATAAATTATTTAAATTTTATTTTAAATATTGTTTTTTTTTTTTTTTTGAATTCATTTTAAAAACAACCGTAAAATTTTTTTATTTTATTTTTTTTCATTTTATTTTGTCATGCCATTTTTCCAATCGTCATTCCATCATAAAATCATTTACTTACATGTTGATGTTTTTTTGTTTTGCTTAATTCATTTTAATACATTCATTATCGATCTTATAGATAATTAATAAATTCTGGATTTAAATATGAGAATCCTATAAATTCATTTTGATCCAAATTCATCATGAACAATTTATCAGTTGGTGTTAAATCAGTTTTCTCAGATGTAAATTGTTTATCAAAGTTTGATACATCTTTGCGATGTTTCTAATTAAATGGGAATATAGAAAAAAATAAAAAACAATAAGAAAAATAAATCAATTTGAAAACAATTCAAAAAATTCAGTAAAATATGTGAAAATGGTAAATGAAAAACATCAAAAAAAAAAAAAACAAATCAATAGCGACAATATAAACAATTGCAACATTTAACAAATGTTGCTGATACATTTACTATATACTCATGTTTATACAGTATTTAACTTACAATTTTCGGTTTAAATGGTGGTTGAACTTCACGATTTTCAATTTTCTCCCAATCGATACGTCTAAAGAATGCATGAGCGCGTACATCCTCTTCACCGGATGATCCACATCCTAAACGTTGTAGTGGTTTTTTAGTTAAAAACTAAATATAAAATTGAAGAGTAGAAGAAAATGCATTAAATTGAAGTTAATCATAAAAAGGATATGCCAAATCGATAAATTTTTATAGCAATTCATTTTTAAAAAATAAAGAAAATCTGGTATTTATTTAAAGACACTTACTCCTTTGCATACTTCTTTAGCTTCTTTGCTTATACTTTTTGGATATGAAACATTATGATCAGTTATAGCTGCAAATAATTCTTCCTCATCTTCACCATCGAATGGTGGTTGTCCAACGAGCATTTCATATAGTAGGACACCATATGCCCACCAATCAACTGATTTATCGTATGGCTGATATAAAATAATCTAAAACAAAAACAAAATAATAATAAAAAAATAGAATGAAAAATAATTAAAAATGCAAGGATATTTATTGTGAATGAATAAATTTCCCATAAAGAAAGCGAATGATGAAACGAACCTCTGGTGCAATATAATCTGGTGTACCACAGAATGTTTTTGTTGTTTTATCACCAGTAATACCCTCTTTGCACATACCGAAATCGGCAATTTTAACATGTCCATCAGTATCAAGTAAAACATTATCAAGTTTTAAATCTCTGTACAAGATACCCTTCGAATGTAAATAGAAAAGTCCAATAGCAATTTCGGCTGCATAAAATCTACATTATCGTTACCCAGAAAAAAAAATAAAAAATAAAAAATATAAAATCAATTTTTATGGTTCATATGGGTACATATTCTAAAGGATTAAAACTATTTATTATTATCTTACACAGCAATTGGTTCTTTAAATCTTCCACATTGTTGTATTTGAAACATTAAATCACCACCATTCACATATTCCATGACAAAGAATAAACGATCCTTTATTTTTTTAGCAGGCAATAATAAAAAATTGAAAAGAAATAAAAAGGAAAATGGAAAACAAAATTATTTTTTTTAATTACATTCTATTCAAAAAGGATAAATGATAGGTTAATGAAAAGGACAATGCTATTATTTTTTTTTTAATTTCATTTTTATTTTTTGATTTTGTTTTATTTTTTTTTTAGATTTGGATTTACCATAGTTTGGAAGCACGAATGTAACTGAACTAAGAATGGTGGCTTTTCAGATAATGCTAATACACGTTTCTCGACCATTGTACATTCAACATCATCATCTTGAATAATTACATCCTTTTTAAGGATCTTAATTGCATATAATTCATCGGTACCTTTACGTTCAGCCAACATAACCTATAGTATATGATTGAAAAATAAAGTGTAAAATAAAAATCAAAACCCGAAAAACAAAAAAAAAATATATATTAAAATTGAATAAAATGAAAGGAAAAGTCTAGAGAAAATTTAAAGAGGGATATTAAAAAGATATGAAAATATATGATATCCTTATTATGTTATTTTATTTATAGGTGAGATACAATAATCGTATATTTGGGTCATGCATATTATTTTTATTAAGTATTTAAGGATCAAATATAATTGAAAAATAATTTAAAATTTTATGAATGAAATTCATATTTAATGTACTATGTATTATGATATATATACCTTTCCAAATGATCCTTTACCAAGAACTTTAATGAAATTGAAATCACCAGCTCTTATCATATCACGTTTGTTCATATTATGTGGTAAATCAGCAGTATTACGTACTGTTGGTTTTCTATTCGAAACTGATTTCTATATAAAATATATAACAGATATAAGGAACAATAAAGAAGAAGAAAAAGAAAATAATAAAATAAAGCAATCAAGAATGATGATAATAATAAAATAAAAATTACGATTTTTTTTTTTTTTAAATTACTATATTAAAGATTTTATAAAAATTTAAATTTTTACTCGTATAAAATGGAGGGATATTACTAATGTACATACCCTCATTTGGCTTCGTAATTTAGCTAAATCAGTATTTGCATCAGTACATGGAACATTATAGAATTCACCTTCTTCTTGAGTTAATAATTTAAACCATCCATCTACAGGATTCTATAAATATATGTATATATGTATGTATGAAATGCAATGTAATATATAAAAGGATATTAATAAAATGATAATGAATAAAATATAATATATATGAAATGAATAAATATGATAGATTTAATTTTAGTACACATTTAATATCTGATACTCTAGTATCTATATGTATATATCAATAAATTTAAATTGTATATGAGTATGAGTAATGTATAGTGTTGATATTCATTTAGAGCAGGATAACATCGTATATATATGTATTTCATTTTATGTATTTTATTTATTTATTTTTTTTATTATATACCTTTATTATTTCAGATACACCAAACGATAAGGATCCCATAAAATCATTTCTTGAAGTTCTATCCCAATCCCATACTTCAATTAGAATCCTTTTATCTTTATCTTCTGGCTTTAGATCACTGTAAATATATTAATTGAAAAGTTTTGTATTAAAACAAAAAAAGAAAAAAAACATTTTACAATAAAAAAAATATGGGAAAAGAGAAAGATATTAAATGCATAATACTTGTAGATTATGTACGATTATATGGTATGTATAAATGTACATATATATATAAAATGTATATACAAAGGATATTTTGAATAGAAATTAGATTTTATGTATCCATTCTTGTGCATCTACTCGTGAATACACACATAAAAATTGTATTTCGGAAATATTTAATTGAAAAATAAAAAATAAAAATTTATTCAAAATTGTATCGATTTTTATTTTTAATTATTTTTTTTTTTTTAAATTAGATATTTAAGAATATTTATGAGCTATTTATACATATATAAAATCGAAATAAAATATTTTTTTTTGTATTACATACTATGTTATGGTTTCATTCCAAACTGGATTCAATGATGATTTTATAGTTTTTGTCTTCCTTTTGGTCTTTTCCTGTTCATCTGGTATTAATTTTGTTTTAACATAGGGATCACTGAAACCGTTTGGATCCATTGGAATTAAATTTGCTCCTTCTTTAACTGTAAATTGTAATAGAAATGAATATATAGAAAGTAATTAATATAGGATGGAAAAAAATATAATGAAAATAAGGATATTTAGTATAATGAAAAGTTATAAAAATGTATTTACGATAAAAAGTTTTCATTATTTTTTTTTGGAAGTTAGTATATAATTTTGTGACATTTTAAGCGTTCATAAACGTTTTGTATATAAATAAATAATATATGTATAAAGGGATAATGAAGATGATATCGACGGATAAGATAAAATTTTGTCAAAATGACGGAATCTTAATTATACATATATTATCCTTTAAATATCTTTTATAATTTTATAATTAATGTCACAAATATGAACGAAAAATTATCCAAATATTAATAAAAATAGTAATTAATCAAATTAATGATAGATGATAAAATATTTGTATCCTTTAAATCCACAAAGAATTTAAGTCATAAAATTTTATCAGTTTCTTTCTACTTATAAGTATATATGTACATATTTGAATTTTTGTATTTGTTTAGAAACTGATTAGTTTTTTAAGAATTAATTTGTTGACTTTTTCAAGTATTTTTCATGTATCCTTTAGATAAATAGAAATTAAATTTATGACCTAATTATTTGTTTAAACATGAACAGATCATATAAAGATGGTTTTATATCTCTGAATCACAATCATAATGCTGCACGTAACATCTACATTACAACAGCCGGAAATATTTGTATGTTGAAAAATTGTTCATACAAAATGAAATTTTCTCAATTCAAAAAGTCACATTATTATGTGTACTATGTACATAAGAATGTACGAATACTTGCAGTATGTATCCGAAGAGAAATGAAATTAGATTAGAATGGTACTTGCATCGCATTGCATTGCATGCAGTTCCCAGTTAATAAACGAAATTCATAATTTCTCTGTGTGTAATTGAATAACAAATGAATGGACAGAAGAGTGAATGCAATGAGTGATCACAGTACTACTGGTACTACATAAATTTCATTCATGCACAGAATATGCAAGCTGTGCTATATGTACACGTACTATAAAATTTTTTATTAAATCAACACACTTTGTAAATTGGAATCTGTGGAAATATTGAACACATACACACACCTAAATACACTCACAGTATGATATCGAAAATATAATTTTTATATTTTAATAGAAACGAGAACAAAAGAAATAAATTAATGTATTAAAATGGAAATTGGAATGTAAAGGTGATGTGGGTGGGTGAGTGGTGATGGTGATGTGTGCTAGTAATAAAAATCAATTGCAGAAATACTCATTATTTTTTATAATAGATACATTCATTTGGGTGAATTTGTGTATTTCGTAATGTTCAATGAACTGACCTAGTAAAATGTTACAAAAATAATGAAAGGAAAAAAAAAAAACGAATATAAACCAATAGGGGAATCTAAAAAAAAGTACATTAGAATGTAGAACAGACAGAGGTAACACACAGTTCTAAAATGTGTATATGTATGCACATTAATGAGAAAATATATAAAAACAAAAATTTTTATTTGTTGAATTACAGCGTACATTAACTGTGTAATGGGTGGAAGGTTGCTTTAGGGGATCTATTTGCTTTTACTTCCATTGCACTACTTGAACTCGTCATGTTTTTAACATTGTTTTCGTTTTAAACTTTTAGAATAAAAAAAAAAAATAGATACATATAATTAATCATTAGATAGACTTTGTATAAACAAGGATTTTATATATTATTTTGTGTTGTTTTAAAGAAAAATTATTATTATTATTCATTTATTAGTTTTGAAAGTTGAAAAACAAAATTTATCATTTAATATAATCCGTAATTCAACGAATTTGCATATTTTATAGAGAAAAAACGAAAACAAGTAATTTATTTTTACTTTTAAATGTTACGAAAACATGCAATCATGTAAACATTTTTTTCTTGCTATACCGTTGCTTCTGCCCTTTTTGTTGGCTGTCATTTTTGTGATTGTGCTATTCACCCTTAAGGTGTTTGACATCCAAAACAAGAAACAAGAAAAAATTGCTTTTTTCATTCGTATATTCATCATTCATATTTCATTTGTAAATGCACAGTACATATATAGTATGTAAATATTTGAATTCCAGGAATGGTAAATACTTGAAACATTCATGGAAATCTGAGTAACCTGTTGGTAATCAATTTCTCATGAAGAATTTATTTTCTTATTCAAAACACGAACACATCACCCTCAAGTATTTTGTTTTTATTTTTCTTGATTTTTATTTTGAGGGCTTGAGATTTTCTTTTTTATTTTATGTTTTCTTTTGCCTCGAATGTGAATAAACTACTCTACTATTCTTGATATGTTTTTTGAGGATGTCATCTAAAATAGTAAGAAGTAAGTCAAGTATGCATTAAGTATTTAATACATATGTACATCATTATTATAACATCGATGTGCTTGACTTTTAAAAGCTAAGCTATTTTTTTTATTTCTATAAGAGTATTTGTTCAGAAACAGAGACAGAGGAAGAGAGATAGGAAACATTCTGTGTATTTTTGATTGTGAAAAAGATACATAAAGGACTAATGAATTTATCAATTTATTTATGAAAAATATATACATATTCAAATACGCATAATCCATTAGTAAGTTTGTCCTTAATTTTTTTTGTAAAATTGAATGTAGTAAGTACATGTAATTTATGACAGTTTTACAACAAGTACCATATTGAAATCGATTACTTGTGTCCTTGTTGTATTATTATCATTAGTTTTTTTTTCTCCTGTACATTTTATATTGTGATAAGTTCAAGTTTACAAATGTACATATTTATTTTTTATTATTATTATTATTATTATTTTTTTTTGATGTCCTTGGTGTCTGAAAATTTATTTTTTTTATTACTTTTCGAATCAATAATTTATTTGTATACGAATATACATAATATGTATGTAGATTATATTACATGACTTCTGATATTACTTCCTGTGTACATCAACAAGAAAATAATAAATGAAATCAAAAACAGAAAAAAATAATGTCTATTTATGTAATTTCAAGGATGAAAAATTTTTATAAGGATAAAAGAAACATATAGTAAAAATGATGAATTTGAAAATTATGAAAATTTGAAATAATAAAATCCCACAAAAATGTTTTTATAATCATTTTCTTTCTAAGAATATTTTGATTTAAAGATTTGTAAATCATTTCTGAAAATTTATTATCATTCCCTTGTAGAGTAACAGGGTAATAATAATGCATTGAACAAATGTTCATCATCATGGGTACTATTAGCACAGTATTTATTAATGTCGGATTACCTATACGTTTGCTGATATACGATGAAACTATTGGTAATATTATTTTTGAATATATATATTTTTCTTTTGGTATTGATGATAAATGACAAATAACATAAAAAGACAATTCTTGGAAAATATGTATTTTTTTCGTCTCATAAGTTTGAGTATTCAAATGGAACAGAGATTATCGATTGAAGAGATTATTACAGACCTTTGAATATATCATGGATTGATAAAATATTTTTTTGCACACCAATGAAGGATACAATTTCATAAAAATGTTTTATTGGAATAAAATATATGTATATATATAAAAAAAAATATAAAAATAAATAAAATAAAATTGAAAGGTAAAAAAAAAAAGAAAAATAAAATAAAAATTTCCTTATATTTACCTTCAACTGTTAAAATATTTCTGGATACATATAATTCCAAATAGATACGTCCACGACGTTCAGTATGATCACATCCGCATAAATTTGGTACGCTCTCTTCGCATTTACTGTGTACGTTCATATCACATGCTAATGGTTACATAATACATATGTAGGTATACGCGTGTAGATTTATTGCCCATTAAGTTTAGTTTATATATCGTTGAATAATACATATGTATATACAAAATCCATATTATGCAATATATAAAAATTGTTTAGATACAAATACATATGTAAGAAAAAAATGATAATAATTAGTTTAACATTGTATTTTTATTTTTATATTTTTAAAATGAATTTTACAAAAAAAAAAAAAAATAAGTATTTTATGCGTTACTTATAGAAAGCATATATAGATTACATACAATAAGAAGTATCGAATTGAAATGAAATTAAATAAAATAGAAGAATAACAGAAAGTTATATTTAGAAAGAAAAATAATAGAAAAAAAAAAGGAAACATTATGAAAGGATATATAATAAAACGAAGCATGTAATGAAATATTTAGAGCGTATATAGTACGTTATTAATAGTACGTTTCAAATGAATTCTTAAATGAACAACAAAAATATAAATTATGAGCGTATGAGTATGCATGTAAAAACTTATATTTATAAATACTATTGTATATAGCAGCATATTAAGGTTAAATGAAAAAAAGGAAATGCATTTAAGAGCTTATAAGAAAATAAAATAAATAAAATGAATGTTTTTGAGATATGGAGTAGGTGGCTCTTGCTATACCATGTTCAAATAGCTATAGAATGGTGTGTTTATATTTTAGAAAAAAGAGACGTTTAGACATCAAGAAAATGGATATCACTTAATTGTACTTATTAAAAATCTAAAGTACTATGTACACAAAAAAAAAAAGAAAAAATTAATTAAATATAAAATGAAACATGAAAGAATGTGTATACGAGTATTTATTATATATAATCAAAGTTTGAGATTATAATATTACTTAAGTTGTATATGTTGTACCATGTAAGTAGACATGAGTGTACTTACTCCTCGTATACATGTATAAGGATATAATGTATAAAATAATTTATATAAATTGTATGCCAATTTTGTTGTATATTTTACATATGTATGTACACGTACTTACATTACTACAAATACTCGTATGTGTTTGGTAAACTTTTAATCTTTCCTTAATTGCTTTCACTTATAATGTGTGTGTGTGTGTGCTTTAAAAGATTTATAATAATAAATTTTTCATGTGTATACAAGGTGTTTTCTTTGAACGTATCACTATAGGGATACCATAACATTTTTCAAAATATTCCATGAAAAAAATAATTTTTAGTTGGTTGGTGGTTGATTGGAGTGGCAGTTCGTTTCAGTTTCCAGAAATTCCCAGAAACAGACTCAATTAGCACTTTGCGTGAGCGTGACGTTTTGTTGTCATAAACTCGTAGGTGTTTTATCCTGGACTATAACCATTTCGTCCTGTTTAGGTAGTAAATCAGACTACCTACGCATAGATTGGCTAAAAATAATTGTATTATCGAAAATTTCTATCGACCCAATTGTTGACGCTAGGGACCTTCAAACAGAAAATCATGTGTAACTTTTTGTACATCCTGCGTATCAAAATTTAATGTATTCTAGTTAATGATATAAAAAACAAAATTATTGCCTTTCTACTACAACATGTAATCAAGAATTCGGTTCTAAACGAAAAAAAAGAACATTTTAAATTCAAAATTTATTGTAAAATTTTCTTAAAAATTGGGTTCCCGAAAATAGATTACATATCGTTGTATACCTAGTGGCATGTAAAAATGAAACACCCACTATACTTTTATCTCGATTATACGAGTATTCGTGTGTCATTTGCGTGATAATTTTGAATTATAAAAAATTTTTCCTTCATCGATTCATTCTATTTCACGTATATAATTACTGTATAAAACGAAATGACATAAAAAAACAACATGTCTCCTTCATAAAATATTTTTTTTTTCACAATTTTTTTTATTTACTGTTATACAAATGAAATAAATAAAATTTCCTTTATACAAATTTTTCCCAATTCACATGAATGACCTTCGATTAACGATATAACTCTATACATACTATGAAGATAATTTTAGGTTCCAGAGCTAAACTACATGTTTGCATATTTTATGTTGAGACCAACATACACGTTTCATTTTTTTTTCCATTTTCATTTTGGCATCATTCATGGTTGAAATGATAGTTGAAAAAATATAAAAAAAAATACTTTTTTTTTTTATTATTTTATTCCCATTTTCTGATTGTTCATTCGGGATCGATTTACAAAAAAAAACTACGTGAGATAAAATATTTTTGAATGGATATAATAGAATCCACGTATAGTTTTTCCAGAACGTTTAACAAATAAAATATGTAAATAAAAATGCTTACATAAAATTTAAATAGTTACCGGATAAAGGAAAATAGAAAAACAAAAAAAAAACGTTAAAAAAATTACTTGTTCCTGACCCAATCAATTTCGAGATATTAGATACATTTCAATGAGGAATATAGAATCGAAAAAAATTAGAATTTGAATTTCAAAGAGAATGAATTAAATGATAATTTATTTGATAATTTATATAGCATTGTTTTCAAATTGTTAAAATTTTTTCAGTTACTGTATATCCTTTTTTGTTAAAATTTGCATATATATTATTCCATCTACGAGTATGAGTACTAATAACTTTAGTCGGAGTGCAACACTTAATACAGTTACACTTTATACAAAAATTACTTCGTCAAAGTCAAAGTCAGTTACAGGATTTTCACAAAAATTCTAGACATTATGTATGTGTCTGTGTATATGTGTGCGTTTTGTATGTAAATGAAGTTATTTGTGAATCGTTTCATATACATCAAATGCTTTCCACTTTTTCCAGGTTCATTTTTGTCTCTCTTTCTTTCCTTCTCTCTCTGTCCATTTTATGAATAAATAATTGGGAGATTGTAAATTTGCGAAGTACTTCAAAAAAATAAAAAACACAAAAAAAATTTTATTCTTCCTTTTTCGTTTTATCATTTTTTATATTCGTACTTTATTTTTAGTTTTTGTTTTTGGATATTTTAGATAAAATACGTGTATATGCAAATATCCATTACTACCAACTACTCTGCTACTAATTTTGTCACAAAGTCAATATAGTGCTACATAAATGTATGTATTAATAAAAGAATATATAATTTATTTTTACAACGAGTATTATCATGGTTCTGTTTATTTTATTTTTCGATATGTAAATTATGTACGTTTGTATATTTTATATATACAGAGAATTGTGAATGATATTGTTGTTGTTGTTGTTGTTTGTTAGGGGGGAGGTATGAAACCAGAGCACCCAGACACAACGTAAATTAGATATTAGATACTTTGTATATACGAGTACTATTTTGTCTGTACAATAATATAGTGTATTATAGTAAGGTATCCTTTTTGATTGTTTATTTCACGATTGAAATTTGAGAAAATAAAATAAAATGAAAACAAAATAAGTGAATAAAATAAAACAAATAAATAAAACAAAAATAAATTATGTACCTACATTATTTTAGATACTATGTGTTTGCTTGCATATCGTATGTATGGTATGTAGTAACAATAGTACGTAGTATTTTTACTGCATACTATACCATACTATATACATTTACACATACTTAATGTAATGTACAATTTGAAATTCTCTTGTTTTTCATTTTGATTTTGATATTTATTTTCAGTTTCATTTTTTTCCATATTTCCTTTATTTTTTTTTATTTTGTATTTTCAAATTTTATTTTATGTTAATTTTATCAATTTTTCTTCTTCTTCTTCTTCTATGTCAGATAAATAACGAGAATTTAAATAAAAAAAATAACGAAGAGAAAAAATAAAAAAAAAAAATTGAGTTTATATTTTTATCATTTCGTTTCGTTACGTTCCGTTTTCATTTTTATATTCTCGTTGTCATTTTATTTATTCACATTTATTTTTTGTTTTTTTTGTGTAATTTTCTCTTTTTCCATGAATGTATAAAAATCAAAACAAACAACGAAACAACAAGAAAGAATAACTGAATTATTCATGAAAAAATATATACTGAATATGTATTACACATTCTATACATCCTCCCTCATACATACATATTATATTATTGTGTACGTAGTAGTAGTTGTTGTAGGAGTAGTAGGATTAGTAGGAGTATAGTAGTTTGTATACATACTGCTTTATTTTAGTTTAACTTGAATGTGATTGAATGAATTTCTTATTTCTGTTCAAAAATTTTTTCTCATTTTCATAATAATGCCTTTATGTATGACTTTCATTCTTATTATTTTATCAGGATAACTGACAAAGAAAAAATAATGAAACAACAAAAAAAAAAAACATGAATGAAATGTTAAAAATTGTTAAAAATGAATACCGATAATAAAGAAAAACAAATGAACATTTTTCACTTTCATATAATAGCTGTTGAATAAGCATAATAATATACTATATTCTTATATTTTCGGTGTAATATTTTATAACCTTCTACAGATACATCATATGTATCTCAAAGGAAATAAAAGGATATATAGTATATATATTTTTTGATTTTTAACATACATATTATGATTTTTATAGTACACGAATGCATATACCTTCTCATATTTTATGCGAATAAAAATGGAAACATTTTACATGTACTACGTACTACCTGTATGTAAGTGCGATTACACCTTTTTAACTTTTGATTAATATAAAGTATGTAATATGTTATGTTTTATTTTTTATTTCGAAATATTTTTCATTGTTTTTATTTTTTGAAAAATTTCCTAAAAATACTTTCATAAATAATAAATTCAAAATAATTGTGTGTGTATAAATTATGTATTCACATTTCTCTTTCATTCATTCATTATTTTTTTTTTTGTTTTTAAAATTGCAAGAATTGTATGAAAAATGAATGAAAATTCTTATTTTTAAGGACATAGCAGGTTTTTTTACTGTTGGTATTTAAATATTTATATCATATGTACTTGTATAAGTATATGTGTATTATTCAAAAATATGTTTTATAATTTTTTATATTTTGTATATTTTTTTTTTGTTAGAATCATGAAAAGGATTCAGTAATCAAAATTTTTTGTTGAATTTATGAAAATTTTGTATTTGGAAAAATAATAAAATATAAATAAATATCAAAAATCAACAAAAAAAAAATGGAAGAATATTAGGAAAATGAAGGAAAAGGACTTTTTGTTTGAAATGTAATCCCAAGTGATTTTTTAAATTTTTTCAAGATTTTCCAATTTTACTTTCACATCAGAAATGGAAATAGTAATAAAATATTTTCAAGGATAATAATAAAAAATTTGAAAAAAATTTTTTCATAGTTTCATATTCATTCAAAATAATGTATGTACATACGTGTGTGTACAATGAATTCTCATGTGAATATAAGAAGAAGATGATAATTAATGATTTGGGATTTAGAAAGAAAATTTTTTTTTGTTCAAAAATTTGTTTTCTTTATTTAAAGGATTTAAAAGATTAAAATCACAGATGTAGCAGCATATCATAATTATTAGAAAATTGAAAAATGTAAATTTATTTTTAGTTAGAATGAAAACTTGTTTGAGTTCTTCGAAAAATTATCATTGTTTTTCTTTACTATCCTTTGTCAAATTATAAAATTATTACACAACAAAAAAAAAAAATGTTTCTCAAAACATCTGTCATCATAAGTATATGTAAGTAATGAAATTATCTCCTCGAGAACATTTTCAATCTTTCTAAATTTTTTCAATTTGCTATTTTATTTATTTTTGCATATCAAATTTCAATCATAATTTGTGTATCGCATATGAAAAACTGTTTAAGGATTCAATCCTTGCGTTAATGCAAATTTAATATTTTATTTTATTATATCTATTTTTTTTATATACATATATATATATTTTCTCACATCAATTTAATACACATTTTTGTGTTATAGTTTGGAGATGCCATGTACATACTTACATGCATGATAAATTCATCTTAGAATCCTTACTTTGAACACAGATGGTACGTGTGTGTTACACAACACGTGCCAAAGTAACTATCTATCCACATATGAATGATGTATACTCGCAATATGAGAATTCATATTGTGTAGTAATAATTTATGTACGAGTATTGATAATTTTTCGATGATTCCTTATTCACAGACGTTACTACACAACGAGTATCAATGCAAAAAAAATCAAATAAAATAATAAAATAAAAATAAAAGTATGAAAAAATATTAAAATCAAGAATAAATCTTATCCATTCATGTATGTACAATTTTTAAATATATACGAGTACATAATATTTATTTATTCCTTGTACAAATGTTGCTGTACACACATACTATATTGTGTGTACGTGTTATTTAAAAATGTCTCTCTTTATTCTTCTTCAAGATATTTCAAAATACGAAAAGAAAATGTAAAAAAAAAATTGAAAGTTATTCTTCTAGAAAATTAGTTTTTCTCAGATAATATTAGAATATTTTTTTTACAATTTTCCCTCAAAAAATAAAAATAAAAATGAAAGATTTCATTTTAAAGAAAAATCAAAATAAAAAACATAAATGCAAAAAAAAAACCCGTTAAATCGTGATGAATGATAGAAAGCTTGCACACCGATGAATTATTAGTTTCAATATGACACATATGAACATTCGAGTATACGTAACGATTGGAAATATGTTTATTAAAAGGAATAGGAAAATATAATTTCGTATGCACTGTCTATGTACTGTGAGTACGTTGCATTTACATTTAATTTGTATCAGTAATGTAAGTAATACCAAGGCCAAGAGAGCTGCACAAGATGATATGACCAACTTGAACATTTCCGACTGGAAAGAAAAAAAATCGAAACCGAGATAGTTGGAGTTAAATTATCTCTGAGGGAAAGGATCTAAGTACTTAAGTCTGTGGAGCCTTAACAGAAGAATAAGAAGAATGTAATATATGTAATATACGATGATGAATGATATTCATAGGACAACAAGGAATTATATGCATCTCTGTCTATTTGTCTGTTCAATTGGAAGAAGACACATTATGATGGAAAATTATGATTAAATGTGCAGTGGTACTTATTGGCATTCATTTACGACATTGTATGTATGTATTCTAGAGAAAAAAAGATATGTAAATTTATATTTTCTTAAAAAAATATTTCATTCAAAAGGACATAATATATCACCATATACATACTCGTACATACACGTACATGAATGAATATTTTTTACTTCATTCATTCGATATTAGAAAATATGCTCGTCTTTTTATTTTTTTTCATTTTTATTATTCAGAGTTTCAGTGATTTTCATTGTTTAATGTTTTTTATTTTTTATTTTTTTCATTTATTTCTCATGTCATTTCATTATTAAACTCCTACACCTTATATATATGTAGTTAAAATAACAAGATTGAATACAGGGAAAAATAATAAAAAAAAATTTGTAAAAAAAAATAAATAAATAAATTGTAAATGAAAATCGTATACAGAATATTGTAATAAAATAACTGGTAAATTAAATTTTTGAATATGATTTTATATCATCAGACACAACTACGACAACCTCTACAACATGTCGAATGTATACGATACGAGGAGTAGTATTGAAATGATGAGCTGGTGGAATGGAATCATATTCTCCTATGAGTATCGTACAGTAAATCAAAAAAGGAAAAACATTTTTTGTTTTTTCAATAAAAATAAACATATTTTCATTTGATTGAATTTTTTCTCTGTATGCGTAATATCGTGCAATGAAATTTAATTTTTAATATTTTATTACGATAATTTTTTTTTTCTTTAGGTGGATGCTGTATTACTTTCAGTTTTCAGGATTTTCAGGGTTTTCGATGCCATTATACATAGATTGAATAATAAAATAAGCAAAATGAAAATTTCAATTTGAAAAAGGAATGAAAATATTTGTATGTATAGGTACTACACGTACATAATTTAAAATAAATTGAAAATCTGTCAACATAAAAACTCGACAGCAGTTAGAAAAATTTGAAAATTCAATTCAAATATTCGCATTATTCGTTTCTGAGGTAACAGCGAGGATAATTTTTTTTTCCTTCAGGATATTTTTCTTGTGTAATTTGATGATTACAATTTTTTTTCAGAGTAAAAAGAGAAATAAAAATTTAACATAAACGCAAGTAATAAAATCATCACTTTAATTTATTAATGGCATTCAGACCCATATCGAGCTTTGATTTCCATCAGAAGCTCCTGTACTCTTCTGATTTCTCGTACCTGTAACTTTACTTCTGCATTTTGTCGGTTTCTCTGCCGGTCTGTTTTCATCCAGCTTGCAACTAAAGACTTTCCTACGTCTTCGTTCATTCTCACTACACGCAATAATTCTCATTCTCACTGCAATCTTTTCAACTTCACTACTCTCCTAAGAGGTGAGTGATTTTACACTTGATACAACTCTGAATAATATCACACTCTCTCTGAAATTTATACATTTCATTTTTTTGACTAATGTTGAACAGGATATGTAGTATGTAATTTTACAATGAATTTAAATAAAATATAAATTCATTATTCATCATATATTTTTTTTACGTTACGTTTATTCTATTCAGAAAATTAAATTAAATTTCAAGTATTGAACATTTGCAATATTACAAGAATGCATTCTTCAATTCGAATTCAATTTTCAGGAGAATAAGAAGAAGAAAAAAATGATTGGGTGTTTGTCTTTTTGCACATATGTACTTATTTGTAATTTTTTTTCTTCCTGTCAGTCAATGACATTTTGAAAAATGAATTATTCTACAATACAATCGGTCTTATGTGTCTGTTATACGAGAGCACATCAGATAAATGCATACACAGTAAAATACAGAAAATGAATTGTGCATACAAATACCATATGCATGTTTGAGCATAATGTATATAAATTCAGGAGATTATAGTCTAGCAATTTATTATATCGAAATAAGAAGTGAATATTTTTTTTTGCGACAAAAATTTTACATTTTTTTATTATTGACAATAAAGTATTTTAATTTGGTTTTTTTTTCACAGTTTTCAAGTTTGTAGAAAAATGAACTAGAGAAAAACGGTAAAAATTTTACTCGAATATTTTTTTAAAAAAAAAAAAAAATTGTAATACATAAAATGTAAGAGGAGCTTTCAAATTTGATTTATTAAAAAAAGGAAATAAATAAACAAAAAAGGAAAGGACAATAAATGAAGTGAAAATTACATTTAAAGAATTCAAAGAGCGAGTATGGCATGGAACAACAGGTAGGTGTATTCATTGTCTGTCTTGCTGTCTACAAAATTTTAAATGTGTTCCTTTTTCGAATTTTTTCTACTTAATTTTTGCAACAGGATTATTCACACAAGGATGATGAGGCAAATATCACAGTGAAATTTCCAGAAATATTTTCATCCGTTTAATGAAAGTAACCAAAATATAGAATATTCAAAATCGCAATTTCTTCTGAAATTCAATTCGAACAAAAAAATAAAGTAAGAAAACCACAAATAAATAAGAAAAGTAAAAAAAACCAATTTAAGAAAATTTCATTATAAAATCTTATTTGAAATTTTCCTTAAGAGGAAAAATAAATTGAAAAGAGGATTTGTTATTTATTTATTTTATGTTTATTTTTATTTCTTTTTTGGTAATTTTGGTAAATTGTATTTAAAATTCATTTGAATATAATATTTATTTTATATAAAATTTGATTCATTTATAGAAAATGAAAAACCTGAAAAGAAATATTCATATAATACAATCAAATTTTGTTTACATATACTTTTAATGGAGAAAAAATAATATTTCATTTTTGAATTTTGTATTTAGTAATTCGTTTTTTATTTTCAGATGCAAATCGTATTAATGAAACATCGCATTTACTTTAAACCATAAATCATAAAAAATAGGATATGGACTGATACAATCAATGAAAAAATAAAAATAAACGCACCTATATCAACAGATTAAATGAAGAATTGCCCTGGGTAGTAAGTGCTTCTTTGAGTTTAATAAGCATTATGAAATCTAAACTTCTTATGAGATCAACAAAATGCTGATTGTACCTGTGGTAGAACATATGGATTGGAAACATGGATTATATTATATCGAAGAGAAATTCCACAAAAAGTGTGGAAGATAAAATACAATGACGAATTGAACGATCTCTATAATGACATGAATATATAGACCATCGCATAAGAATTAACAGAATCCAATGGTTGGGGTATGTAGTGAGAAAGCCCAGAGAGTGACATATTGAAGAAGTTGTAATTCTTGAACATGCTTGAAGGAAAGAGAAGGCCAAGAAGACTTGAACCACCCTGGATTGATAATGTGGGCGATAACATTAAAGTAATAAATACAAGGAAATACAAAGTATCTGCACAAGATAGAGTATGGGATGGCAACAGATTTTGATGCAAGCCAAAGTTTATCTCGGGGCTGTCGAGCTGATGATGATGATATCAACAAGTTTTTGATCTCATTCACAGAGCACATGAACATTATTTGTATTCAAATTAAATGAATTTATTAAAAATTTTGTGATGATTAACAGTAGATATAAAATTTAACAGAAAATAATAAATCAGAAAAACATAAACAGAAGCAAAATCAATAAAACATTTCTTATATTATTTTTTAAATAATTTTTGCGTGCAGTTATTATTTTGTTGTACTATATCCTTTTTTTTTTTTTTTAAATTTCTATATTAAACTCCATTGCAAATTATCTTATTATAGATATTATTATAAATAATAAAAATTATTATAGTTTAGGTAATTATATACCTTGACATTTAAGACCCTGATGTGCTAATCCATGTAATAATGTACCACATTGATCACAGAATGTCGGTGTTAAATATGTATATCCTTTCCATTTATGCCGATTATGCCATACCTATATATTTATACATATATTGCGAAGAAATCTATATATCAAATATAAAAATCAGGTATGGATATATATAATGTACATAATAACGATGAACGAAAACGACATAATATTAAAAATAAAATAAAATAAAAAATTAAAAAACAAATAACTTTAAGGAAAAACAAATTGAAGAAGTAAAAGGATAATAATTTAAAAGAAAACATTTGAAATAAAAAAAAAAACGAGAAGTAGAAAATAACAAACTAAGAATTGAATAAAAAGGATATCAACAGAAACAAAACAAAAAATAAAAATTAAAAATTAAAATCAAAGAAAAGAAAATAAAAGAAATAGTTTCTCCGAATTTCATATATGAAACACAAAAAATATGGGAATAATATTATACGAGTATGTATGTATTTTGCAAATAGTATTGATATCCTATATTGCTTGCAATATTGTAAATAATTTCCAATTAGCAATGAAAGAAGTGAATGAATAAAAGAAATTTATTGTTGCAAATTAAATTAACAAATTAACAAAAAAAAAAAAAAAATGTAATAATAATTAAAAATAAAAGGACGAAATTTAATACATAATTGATTACATTACGGAGCACTTTTTTATGTATTTATATTTACTATATGTTTTTGCAAATATTTGTTTTTGTTAATGTGCATTTTTATGTGGAATATAATCATCCTATATAAAAATTTTTTTTGTTTTTTTTTTTTGGATATAATGATACTGATGAATGAGCTTTTAATTAATTAATTGTGCATTTTATACTGTAATTTAATTATATTTTGTGGCAGTAACATATTTTTTTTTTTTTTGCTCCACATTTCATACACACAATCATTTAAATTTTTATTATTAAGAATATTTTCATTATTATTTTCCTGTGAAAAATTATACCACATATAAGTAGTACTCGTATCGTATGCTCATACATTTTATAACCAAGCATATTGTGTTACAAAAATTTTTAATAAAACAAAAAAAAAACAAAATGAAATTTATAATTTTCATAGAGGATATTAATTATACTGCATAATAATTAATATTTTTTTTTATCCTGAAATTCTTGAATATAATAAAAATGTGTTTAAAATTAATTTAAATAACTGAACAGGATCGTTCCAAAAAGTGTTCTTGCAGCACATGTACCCATGAATGATGGTAAAATGTAATGTGTAGTATGTGTATGTATATGTGATGATTTGTGTCAGTATTAATCAACTTTTATATGAATTATTATGAATAATGTATAAACAGTGAATCACACAAATTGTTTGAATGATTAAATTAATTTTAAACAGTTTTATTTTTTGACTCAAACCTAAAACTATCACATTCATTCTTCTTCTTTAAAGCGCCTCTTCTATTCGAAGGTTGGATGTCAGTCTCTTTATATTTTCCTTATTCTTTGATACTTTGATATTGTAAACAGCTATACAGCAGAGCATTTATATCAGCCAGCCATTTATTGCCAATCCACGTGACTATGCTTTCGTTGGTGATTTTATTTAAACCATTTAAACTTTTAAAATTCTTCTATAAATCCACATTTCAAAGGAATCTGTTTTGAATATTTCAGCTCTATTTAGAGTGCAGCATTCAGCGATGTACATTTATTGTTTACCTCATATCCAAATATTTTTTTGAGCTACTATACACATTGATGTAAAAGTAAATATTAATCCGATTTTTTTTTAGATTTTGTGTGTAATATTTCGCACTTTATATACATTTCAAGTGATTTTAAGCATTTTATTGTTCCCCATTCATAGATAAGTGCATATTTACATGCATACACAATTCGTTTGAGTCGATTAAAGAAAATTATATTTAACGTTGAAAAGGATTATTTATTTGTTTTGTATTTTAGAGGAGATTGTTAAAATGAAAATTAACTGAAAAATCTGATAATGCGTGAATATTTGAATTAGTAATAATAATTTTAAATTGAATTATAAGAAAATTAAAGAATAAATATATTTTTAAAACTTTTAGTTGGTTTGGTTAAAGAAGAGGTACACAGAATCATTTTGAGTATGTATATTATTCGCTACTATATAAACTTGCTCTCTTATATAGTTTACAATTTTAAATTTAATATAACTTTAAGATGAACAGATTCATGAAAATTATCTTTTACTCTTCACTCAAAGGATTAGCAATATTAAATTTATACAAATACTTACATTTTATATACGAATAGCTATATACCTATATTGTTTATTGTGTCAGAATAAATGCTTATTGGTTGTATTCGTAAATTATAATCGAAAATCGATATACATACAGAAATCAATTGTTTATTTATTTAAAGAAATTTAAATTCATTTTCACTGTGTATGCATACGAAATACGAATACGAATCCATTCAAGAGTGTTACTAACTAGGTACTAGGTGTTGTTTATATGCACTTATATACTTACATACATATAAGAAATTTCTGTTCATGCACCCATCATATACCTAGGCAGTAATATGCTTGTATATTTGTATGCATTGTGAATTAATTAAAATTTAAATTACAAATTATTTATAAATCGAATACCTAATATAAACGTATGAATATAAGTATCATAATATAAAGTCGAATTATATTCACATGTTAGGTATGTAAACTTTATGTGGATATCCTATGTAAATATAGTATGAAAGTTGAAATGGAATATGAAATGAAATTAAAAATTCATACATATATAACTATCGTATATAAAATTTTGTTTCTATTGTCATTGTATGTTTATGTGTGTGCATAAAGTAACATCAATATCAAAGAGCAGATGTGAAAGAGTATTTATATATACTCGTATATATGTGAAGAGAATGAATAAAATAAAATTGTTGAAATGGTATTAATTTGGAAAATATAATATAATGTAAAGTTTATTCGTGTACAATTATGATATGCTATATAAACGTGTCATAAGTTCTATATGCTTTTCTTTGGCCTATAGAATAGACAGTTTTATACAAAATAAATAATCACATACTCGTGTATTGAGTATTGTTTGAATTTTGTTCATAGATTATGCATGCATATGTAATATCGATTGACAAATAATGCAAAGTACAATAAATTAATTTAGGACATTCAATTTTTTATTTATACATTTGCCTGAAATATCGATTATAAATCATTGTCCTTATGTGTATCAATAATGAAAAATTAAACGCAATTAATTTTTTTTATACAAAAATTATTAAAAGAAAAAGAACATTGTGATACACAAAGGATTTTTAGCCCAACTATGAGTGAGCGCAACATAACATTTTTAAAAATATTTTTTTTTTTTCACATCACTGTATCTATACTTTGAGCTTCAAATAATAATACTGTTATGCATATGGGTAATATTATTTATTAATCTCTTATATGAATACGTAAAAACATACTGTGTGTATTATGTACATAAGGGATTCGATTATGATCGACAAAATAATATCCACCATAATTACAGATAATATACATAGTGTGTGTACACATTAATATACTGCGTGTAATTAACGTATACAGTATGAAAATAATATTAAATATTCATTACAAACAGATAAAAGGAAGTACATATTAAAAATTACAAAACACGCGTATATAAGAGTAGAAAAAAAAAATAAATAAAATTTATCATGTGTTATCATAAAATCCCTATTAATTTCATCATTTTTCATTATTGAATTCAAATGAATTTTAATTTTAAATATGTATCACAAAGAATATTTTATTTATTCATAAAAATATGAAATGAAAAGGATAAACAAGGAAAATGAAATTATGTATTACACAATAATGTTGTTAATTTTGTTTCTTTTTGAGAAAAAATTATTGCTCTTTTGATAATTCTAAAAATTAATTTAATTTATTTTCTTTTTTTTTCAATTTTCTTTACATTTTTTTATTCATAAGCATATCAGAACAACATAGTGTTATCAAAATGCAGAAGAGAAAATTTGAAGAGATGAAATAAAAAACAAATTATAAATTTTTGCAAGATATTCATGAAAAATATTTTCAAAACATTCATTTCCTTGAATTTTTTTCTTTGTTCTTAACTGCTTCGAGTATATTTTTAAATTATTTGAATATCATTCAAATGAATAATTCAGGAAAGAAGTGATTTCCCTTCGAAGGGATATAAATAAATAAAAGTATTATATGTGTAAGAAAGTGTATATGGTAATTTTGTATGCAATTTAATTTTAATTTTATTTTAAATATTTTTTAATTCTAAATTCTTGTATATTCGTTTTTCCATTTCGTATATTTTATTGCTAATGTGTTAATCCTGTTTATGTATTTATATATTGTATGTATGTACATTTTTTTTTTTAAATTCATACAACAACTGCATCTATAAATATACAAATTGAAACAAAATCCAAAAGAATTTTATTCATTCATTATTCCATTTATTTGTTAATTCATTTCAATTTATTCATTTATCGCTCTAAGTTTTTCAACAAATCAACAGGATAAAGAAATAATATGAAAGAGTATCATATCTAATTATCTAAATAGTATTTTTAGTTTTTTCTTTTTCGTATATTGCTTTTTTCATATCAGATCCTTTGAATAAATTTAAGTGAATGAATGTTATTATTTGGGTATAGCTATTCTTTGAATACACAGGGTGTCATTGAAACAGGACATTGTTTTTTTTAAGTAGAAAATGATAATAAATTTTTGCATAATTAAAATTCGGAATACTAAAATTTATATAAAAGGCGAAAAGTTAGGAGTGTACCAAGCGTCTATACGGTTATAGCCAGCGCTGAGTACAATAATATCATTCTAATAATAAAGCAGTCTAAATCCAAACACATTAAAGAGCTTACTTCTCTATGTCAGCAAACCCGGTGGTTCGCAATTCACGTTAAACTGTTGAGAGTCAAATGCATTCATGATTGTAATAAAATCTGCAAACTACTTTAGTGAAAACTTTGGCTCACCTTTAGAGCTGTAGCGCTGATGTTGATGATGGTGACATTTTTTAAATGTAATTCAATGCTATAGAATACTATTTTGTTACAAATTCTATATTGAATGAAAATCTTAAAATAAAATATTCAACGTTATTTCAGAGAATTCAATAAGTTTTCATTAATATAATAAAGTAGTTGTAAATTAATAAATCCAGAAAATTTAAATGTACTCGTATTATTATTTTTCGAAATAAAATATAGTTTATATGATTGTACATAAGATTGAAAATTTCTAACAAAGTATAATAATTAAAGTTTTTAATTGTTTACATAACAATAAATTGCAAGAATGGATACCTTATGTGTATCATTAATGTAATTTTGTTTTTTTCAGAAGTTTCTAAGAGTTCTCTATGAATTTTAAACAAAAATAGAAAATCTAAGGTATAGGGGAGGAATTAAAATGAAATTAACATTTAGTTAAAAAGAGCATCATACCATACTACAATATGCTTTCCTATTTTTTCTCCTATTTTCTATTATTCGTTATTTTTGTTGCTTTTTATGCTTTTTACTTTTGCAATTTTCAGTGTAAGTGTATAGTAATTAAAGTTTTCCTCAACTGTTGTTCATTTTTAATTTGATGGTTATATGAAACATTTTGTGAATTAATTAAACAACAAATAAAGTTATTAAAAGACAAAAAAAAATGTAGAATAACAATAACAACCAGATACTGATCGTATTTATTAAAAGTAGAAAATTCAATTTATATTTACGAGTATAGTGGTAGAAGAAGGGGAGTAATATATAAAATTCTATATTGTTAAAGTTTTAATTTTCCTCAGAAAATTTAATTTTTTCTTCATTTGCGTAGTTTTTCAAATTGACCATGATTTAATTATCATTTATCCTGAATTGGGAATTATTTTTTTTATTAGATAGCTATTTAGGAATATTTCTTTGTGAGTGTTTGTTTGTTAAACATTTTTAGAAAAAGTAATGTATATAGTATTTGTGCCCATATTTAGGACATTTTATTTGTTGAATACATTTTAATTAATTAATAAACTTTCATATATTTTTTTGATCATTTTAATCAATTCATCGGCGTACACATACATGTATTTATCTAAAAAAATAAAGGAGAATTTTAATTATAATTATAATTATAATTAAATTGGGAAAAAGGATAATGGGTATATTTTATCTTTTTAACATTTTGTTTGTGAAAAAGTAATGTGAATAAGTAGGATGATGAATCTTTCAGATAAAATGAAATTTATAAATTCATGAAAAAAAAAAAAATATATATGGTGAAAAATATATGGTCGATGAATTATTTGTTTTTCCTTTTCAAAGATACAATTTTCCAAAACCCAACGCGAATATAAATTTTTTCCAAAATGGACGTGACATTTACTTAGCTAAGTATATGGTTCAGTTTTAGAAACAATAATCTGCCTTTAGCTCTCGGTTGTAGATTATTCTCAATTCTTGAATGATAGTGGTAACATAAATGAATGAATACCAATTTTGTTCATTTCTCTTTTTCCATTTTCCATTTCAAACTAACAGACTAACAGATAATACAAATTCGTACGTACATGTTTGTAGAATTTGTTGGAATGCTAACAAATGACATGATCATTCATTCAAGAAGTTTTAACGTGAAAATAATAATTGACATTCGGTATATACAAATGCATGTAAATAAAATGAAAATGAAAAATTCATATCTAAACGTACCTATGTACGTGAAAGGTACAAGTACAAAAGTGTATGTATATATCCATTTGAATTATTAACTCATATCTCATAAAGAAAATGAAAGATAATGGAGATGTGCATACAAATGTGTGTACATAATTTACGTATTTTTCTTCTCTTTGAATTTTTGTTTTTGAATAATTTTTACTAATGTTTATGTCTTTCTCTAGTAATATTAAAATTTTTCATTTCATTTCGTTTTATTTCACTTTTTTTTTTAAAAGATTTTTCATTTTGAATTGACAGCAAATTATCATTTTTGTTTCTACTCATTGAACATGTTTGTATGCCTGTACTGCACTAAAGTACTTTTATAAAAGAAATAATATGGAAAAGAGACCGATATTGACATATTTCATTTTTACACGACATAATTTATTATTGTAATTGTATTCTAATTCATTCACAGGATAACGTATGCATCATTTGTTTATATTTGTAAGTAGTAATTTGAATAATGTGTACGGTATACCTATTTAAAGGATATACTACATACATATTGTGGGTATATGAGAGGATTTATTACAAATGTATTTTTTATTTTTATTTTATTTTTATTTCTATATTTTTTTATTTATATATTTTATTTTTTTTATTTATAAATATTTCTATTTTTTTTCCTGATAATAATTTCTCATAATATTCAAAGAAGGGATTTCTTTTTCTAAAACATTAAATTTCTTTGCCGTACACATTACTACTTTTTAAAGAAAGCCCATAACAATCGGTATACTATTCTGTATTTAATTTCATTCTGTAATACGTGATGACACATATATCTGTCTTTCTGAAGTATACAGAAATCTAAACCACATCTATACACTTTTTGAACAATTTAATTTAAGAAAATGATTTTTAAACACTTCATTTTGTTGCTTTTTTTCACTTTTTTCCAGAATTTAATTTGAAATGCTATCGATCATTATTAATCTCCTGTTGATTGTTTGATTTTCTAGAGTGAAGTAGTCATCGCATTGCTCAGTTCATTCATTGAGAGATAATTCTTGTATCTCTGTGGGATATAATAGTTTTTAAGTGCAGACTGCAGAGTATACAACTAAAACAAAACTAAAAAATAAAAAGAAATGGAAAAAAGAGAAACAAATAAAATGAAAGAAATCGTAGTAAAAACAAAACCTGAATCAGGGTGGATATATTCTCTAGCCATGCGACGTGACATTTGGTATTATCGGGCAGACCAAAACCAAATAGAAAAAATAATAGAATGCAGTAGAAAATTTATTTTATTTTTGTTATGTGTTGTAATGAAAAATCCGAAATCAATTAATTCGATACGAGGAATTCTCTTTAAATCTTTTGATCAATACGATTTTGGCTATTTGCATGTGTAAAATTTTCACTTGATGATTGTATCAAAAAATTCAAAATTTATTTTCACAAAAATAACAACAAACAAATCGGTATACATATGTATAGATTTCAGTTCAGTATTTAGACAGTTTAATTTTGTCAATAAAATATATTTAAATCTAAATAAGAATTAATCTAGTACTTTTAGGTCCTCTTACATAATGTTCATGATACGTTCGAAGACTAAAAAAAAAATTTATATTTTTAAATAACATTTAAAAGTATTATTATAATAATTATTATCCTTGTTTGTTATTATTAGAGTCACGTTATCATTATTCTCATTTAATACACACTCGTATTTACCAGGAATGAAATGAAATTAAAAATTTTCTCATATTCCGTTTACATTGGAACGCAAATATGCTTGAATTTGTTTTTAATGAACGAACAAAAATATTGAAAATAATAAAAATGCGAAACGTAAAAGAAATTAAAACAGAAAATAAATTAAAAATAATTTTAACTCTACAGCAGCAACTTATTGTATACATTTTTACAATGAACATTTTTTTTACCGAAAATAAAATTTACAATTTGGGATGACTTTTATAAGACTGTATTTTTCTCCTGTGTGTTATTTATTTTATTTTTTTTATTGAAATTGATCGCCGCTACAAATTTGTTCCTTTCAACATGAACATTTCGTTTCGTTTTATTTATATTTTATTTCATTTATTTTGTTTTTGAGTGCGTGAAAAATAGTTATTACTTGCACAAAACAAGCTTGTATTGATGATTATTTTTTTTATTTTCACATAAAATGGGCGCAGTAATGAATAAAAAATGTTACGAAAGAGAAAAAAGTTTTTATTAATTATCGAGCGAAAATATTTTTAAAATGAAAGGCTAAAGGTAGCTTCATACATATGAAGCATGTTCAAATGTTTATAAACAAATCTAAAGTTTTTTTTTGCACAGTATAGTTTCAAGTTTATTAATAAATTCTTTTTTTATTTTTGTATTAACCTTGATCCCATTTTGTGTTTGTTATATTTTATTTTTAGTAGATTTTATATCATTTTTCAACAATTTATTAAATATTTGATGATGTATTTCAAAACTCTCTTATTTTAAATAACGTTGAGTTGAATCGTATATCATTTTTGAAGTGTAAAATATACAAAATATCATTTTATAAATTAACGATTTATACCTACATTTGTATTTGTGAAATTAAATTTGTTCACTCTGTTTAAATATTTGAATTTGTGCTTGGTGTATTGTGCAGATAATCATTTCATTTTCATATGTAGTTTTATAAAAGTACACTGCAGATGAGAATATAATTTTTTTAACTATACTCGCAATGATAAACAAGTATTCGCGTATCTTTCTTATTCTCAAATATACTCAAGAGTTTAATGACCATGTTTGTTTACAAATGAAAATATAGGTCAAATCATTTATCGGTTTTTCTGATTTCAACGGATTTTATCGGTTTTCTGAATTTCAGTTATCGGTGAAATTCTTCTTCGTACACGCCTACTACAGAGCACTTCATAATTTACACAAGAAAAGGAGAAGAAAAACTAGTCTAGTATTCTTTAGTATATTTTTCTACTTTTCTTTCAATATGACTGCTCTGACTGTTCGAAGAAGAAGAACAGATCGAAACAAGATCCATGTAAACAAGAAAAACCAATAATTGTATTTTGACCTATATTTTCATTCGTGAAGAAACATTTTTTTTTCTCCAAAAACACATAGAAATAGGAATTTTGTGATGTTGGAATAAAAAAAATCAAATTAATGTTTAAAATAGTAAAGTTTCAACCTAGAGAGTGGGCACCCAAGAGGCTAAAACCGGCGCTGAATAGTAGTAGGACTATAACTAGATAGATGATGTGAGAGCGCTAAACTGCAATTTAAAATTGGTGATGAAAATCCATTTAATGTTATCATTATGAATGTTAGAAATAAAAACAACAATTTATGTGATGAATTTGAAATACATCTAAGTAGATATGTACAAAGCGAATGTAGAAAAAAAACTGTTAAAATGCAAATGAAAAAAAAAAATAAAATTAAACAAAATAAGCTCCACAAAAAATATGTATGTACATATGTATGAGAAATGATTATAAAAGACAATGAAATTATTAAAATCAAAATAAGGAAGCTTAAAAGAAAATGAAATACTTATTTTACATACACATAAATATATTAAAAAATTGTTTATGATTTTATCCTTAAGTTTTTATTTTTTTTTTTTGTTTACCTGAACATTTAAGTCCTTGATGATAGACACCATACAATAAGGAACCACAATGATCACAGAATGTGGGACCAGAAAATGTGAATGGTTCAAATTTATGTTTTGTTTTATCCGAATCCTGTTTGTTATTTTTTTATATTTTATTATTTTTTTTGGTGGTGTTTTTTTTTCGATTTTTTTTTTGTGGTATTTTTTTTTTTGAGAGAGAAATAAATAAATGAAATCAATAAAATAAACAAATTTGCAATAAAAAATGTACACAATACAAACACAATTTAAAAAAAAAATTATAATGATAAATGAAAAAATCCAATGTTTATGTGTATGTATTTTCTCGTCACATGAACAAAATGAAGAAAAAAAAAATATAAAACGCGGTAACGACGATGTAACAAGAAAAATTTATGACGAATAATAATTTGAAGTGAATTTTGAAATGTAATTGATGAAGATTATATGAAACTTTAATGCTCTCTGGTGATGAATTTATTGATTTTCATTCAACATTTTTTTTAATGGTTTATAAGCTTGTTTGCCATTGCTGTGTGTGTTTAATCCTATTTTTTTTTTATTTTGGACCAAATATTATATGAAAGACAACACAACAAATTATACTTTATAGTGTGGTAAACACAATGTAATTTCATGCACTGAAAAATTTGTTGAGTGTTTTTTTTAAATAATTTTGAAGCATACAGCAAACATAGGTTGAATTTTTGTAATGTTTTTGCATTTTTGTGTTATATTACGAAACATTATGTTTCCTTTTTTGTAATCATGTGACGACGACACAACAGTGTAATAAATTTATGAGTTTGATCTAATTTTTTCTTCATTCAAAATCAAAAAAAAAAAAATTAAAAATAAAAATGAAATGATTTTCCTTTTGAAAATTTCACTTAAAAAAACAAATAATTAAACAAACGTTAAAAGAAAACACAAAATAAAAAAATAAAATAAAAAAATAAATAATAAAACAGAAAGAACTAAAAAAATATTAAAATTTTTAAAATAAATTTTATCATAAAATTTGTACAAAAGGATAATCATGTATCCGTATTATATACATAGATAATAAAACATTATACATATTTACATACAAATATAAAAAATAAAACTTACCGTATCGACCCCTTTATCCTTTCCAGGACATCTAAATGTGACATATTCATGGCATCTTTTATGTACCACAAAGGAGCAAACTGTATAAATAATATAATACATAAATAAGAAGAATTGAAGATATTTGGTATATTTTTTATAAAATGTGTTTTACCTTGACACTGGAATCCTTGCCTTCCAAAGCCCCTATAGAAAAATGGAGAAAAAAAAACAATATTAGATTTAATTTTGGATTTTATATTAATTCAATTGATTACAATAATTTTTGTAAATCAACGGAAAGAAAATCTGAAAGAAAATCTGAAAGAAAATCTGTTCAAATTTCTGATACTTTCCATCATATTTTTTAAGATGTTATTTGGTCTTTTAAACATTTTTTTTTTTCCATAAAGAAGCGAAAAAACAAAGTAAATATCTTTCAAATATGTTGAATTCATTCAAAAATGATTTTATTTTCTAGCTATTTTCCAATCTATTTTAAATATATTTAATTGAATATGTGTGCTCTTTTATTATACATATACTGTCCCCTCCGAGCTCCAAGAATTTTTTTTAAAGATAAGATTAATGCAATGAATTTATCTTATGTTAAAACATATTTATTTTATAAGCAACATAAAATATTTATAAATGGAAGAATTGATTTCCCTACATTTTCATCATATTTTCATCGTTTTCTTGTTGTTGTTTTTTGTTTTTCCTTAGGAATTAACATTTAATTTGTTTTCCTTTTATTTTATTTTAGAATATTTCGTTGTTTATGTTTTATATTTATTTTGTGTGTGGTAAATATTTTATGTATACATTTATATAGAATTTCGAAATTCTTTAAATTAATTCAAGTATGCCATGATTGGAATTCTAGTAATACAAAGGAAATGTACAAATGAAATAAAATAAATAGGAATTTATTTAGAAAGCATATAGCAAAAAAAAAAATTGAATACGAAAAGAAAAGAAGAAGAAAAAAAATGTGATAAGAAATTTGTGTGTAATTGGTTTGGTTTTTTGTGAAATATTTTGGGAGCATTTTTCTGTACTACGTTACACATTCATTTTGATGGAAATCTAACAAATTTTTAGAAAGCTCTTTTGTGCGTTTCATTTATTTTTATTAGATTTGATTCCTTTTATTTCAATAAATTTCATTATTTATTATCAATTATATTAACGGGATCATATATGTATACTCGTACTTGAAAGCTTAATAGATTTGTTAAGTTTGTTGGCATTTTTTTGATTTAATCAAAAATATAGTCAAAATAACAAAAGATATTAAACTCAAAAATTAGTAAAACAAAAGTAAATTGTTTGATTTTCGAATTTTCTTTTCAAATTAATTTTTATTTGAATCATTATTATAGTCATTATTTTACATGTAAGTACAAGTAAAACTAAAATGGATATCTGCAGTATATTTAAAATCATAAAATAACATTTTGTAAACAACAGAAAACAGGCAAAGTCTGAATTATATCATAAACACAGATCCTTATTTTTTAACAGAAAGAGTAAACAATAGAAAAAAATATTTATAAATCCTTTTAATAATGTATGATACATGATACATATTTTTCCGCTCTAAATACGAAATTTTATGAGAAAAATTATGAATATTATTAAGAAAAAACAAATATTACAACCTGTGTGTATTCCATACACAAATTACGAATACAAAATGTTACAATAGCCAGAGTAAAAATTTTTACCACTTCTTCTTCGTGTATGTAATGTGTACGTAAGTATATAGTAGACAACAAATTCGCATTCATACATTTTTTTAATGTTTTTTACATTTTAAAATTTGTATTATCTGTTGTAAGCATATGCAAGGACGACAAGTATCTACATGGGTACATTGTAAATAATTACATGCATTTGAATAAAAAACATTCGTAAACAAAAAGTAATAATGTACAGAGATACATAATTTCTGAAAAGCTTTTACAAGTCACTTTAATATTCATTTTTATTATAAAGTCGAAATGTCGAAATGTTAAAGAGAATTACAACAACGCAACAAAAAAATGGGTAAGAAAAAGAAAATAAATGAAAATTTAAAGGAAATAAAAAAATTTGTTTCATTTTTTGTACTTCATACGTTTTGTGAAAAATTTCATATTGTTTATATTTTCAATTAAAATTCATGTCTAAGGGTATAGAAAGAAAAATATGTTGAAGTTCACTAATACCACTAACCTGGGGTACTAGACAAAAAAGACTAGTCAAGTGATAATGGTAGCACTGTTAATAGAGTGCCAGTAGCCAGTGCATTCATTATGTGTATACATAGAGTAAAGAGAAAATAATGTGTAGAACAAGTATAAAATAGAAAATGAAAATTTTTCGTGTTTCTCATTCATACATAATCGTTTTTGCTTATACTGAGAAAAAAAGTCAACTTATTTTTTAAAAATGAAAATACGAGTTTTGATGTGCGGAATACTAATAGCGAGTAGCGATCGAAGCTAAAGTAGTATTCACATAAAAAAAGAAGAGTGTATGACTACTCTTATAACAGAGTGCATTCGTATAGTGTAGAACAAGTATAAAATGTAAAATGAAAATATTTCGAGTTTCTCGTGCATGCTTATTCGCTTCTACTTTCTACTGAGAAAGAAATTCAACTTATTTGTTAAGAATGAAAATACGAGTATACGATGTGTGAAATGATACCAGCGAAGCGTAAACTGAAGAAGAATAAGGGTAAATGATTGCTCTGCTAACAGAGTGTATTCGTATTATGTAGAACAGGTATGAAATGTAGAATGAACATTTTTCGTGTTTCTCATGCATACACAACTCATTCGCTTCTATTAAACGAGAGAGAAAATCAACTTATTTTTTAAAAATAAAAATACGAGTATATGAAATGTGAAATACTATTTACTATTTTGTATCGTAGTTTAGGAATTAGACTTTATTTATTATAATATACGATTGTATATTTTTTTTGCAATATATTATCATGCTTCATGTAATGTAGGTAAGTTCATATAGAATGTATTTACTAATTTCCAGCTTAAAATATACATATATACATACTACGATAAAATGACGTAAATCATATTTTATTCTTTACTCTACACGAGAGTACAGAATAATGTACATGTTGCATATAGTAGATAATCGTATGTATTTTATAATTTTCAAATGAATTTACAAATGTATATAAATTCTAACGTATAAATTATAATGTAACTATCGTTTAATGTACAAGTATAATAGTAAATATTACATTTTATACCTTTGCATATGAGAATAACAATAAAAATAGAACACTATATCAAAAAATTCTTTTTCATTTTGTACAGTAATGTAGTTTTCGATAATAACATGCAGGAAAAATGTTCATATGCTTTATGTATACTGTTCCGTTTGTATGTGTGTATGAGCACATATGAATTTATGAATATATTTTAAAAATATTTAAAATATTCTCTAAATTCAAGTATGCACCGTATCGTATTGCATACAGCATACATAAATGTATTCTGATCTAACTATATTTTATTTTAGTTAATATAAATTCTTACATGAAGATGCTTATAAAATGCAAAACACACATAACTTTATGCATGTAAAATGTATATATGCAACAAGAAAATTTATGTAAAAAAAAAATTTATAATAAAAATGATCCACTCATCATACACTTGGATTAAATCTCTCGAAATAATTTTTCTGAAAAAAAAAAAAAAATAAAAATAATAATAATGTAAAAATATCAACACGAAACTATCAGCGTAACCACAGATATAAATAAGTATACGTAAATAAAATCATCTCCGTATTACAACCATAACATATCTCTGAATTTATATACAGAAACTTACAATTACGTAAGTAATAAAGGAGTACGGTTGCGTACATATGTAAGTATATACATACATATATTAGAGGTAAGTTAAATTATCTGCACGTGTATGAATGTAAATAAAATTTATTATGTACATATATAGAAAATAATAAATTATTATACCGTATCGTATCGTATCTAATCTGTTGAGTGTATTATCTTGTTATAATGTTCTGTGTTCTGTGTTCTGTGTAGTGTTCATTTTTTTGTTAAAAATATCCTCCTACATACTCCTATATCTGTTGTTTGTAATAAATGTATAGTATTTGTATAAGAGTGTACAGATAATTTTCAGTTATATAAAGAGTTTCTTTTCAAATTTGAATAATGACACTATATATCCATTTATTTATCCATTTATTAGATTAATAATATAGATGTATATACTACACATGATGGATCGCATTCATATTTTATGTACGAGTATTTGATGGGTGGTAGGTGAAATCATCATAGCAGGAGTTATTGTCGTCTTTTTCTCTTGTCATGTCTGTTTGTCTGTTCTATGTTTGTCGAATAAATAAAATTTTCATTTGAAATACATATATTTTTGCATATTTCTACAATAATCAATGTTTTATATTTTTTTTTTTTATTTATTTTTTTTTTGTGTTTATTTGTTTATTAATTCAATTGAAAATTTATTCATTATTCTAGATTTCATATTCATTACAGAATACAGGAAGTGAGTGCTGCATATATTTACTTATGTAGGAGTGTATTTATATTTATTTTTGTGTGAACAAATTTATTAGAGTGTGAACGTCGATGATATTATAGTTAGAAGAGGAAAGAAAATTTGAAAAAAAAAAATTTATTTTTTTTTATTCTTTTTTCGACAGAATTCCACTAACTGAAATTGTCTTTAAATATTTTTTTTTATTAAAAAATTCCTTTTCACAATTTAATTTATCCGATCCTATATTTTGCATAATTTACAATATACTTTAATGTCCTTTTTCTTTATTTTCTAAAAGAATTATTTTTACAATGATTTTTTTTTTCTTCACATTTAAATTAATCTGAAATATCTTTCAGAATCAATTTAAATAATAATAGTACGAATAAAGTTAACTGACATTTTCAATTTAATTTATATAAATTTATACATTATCAAGCTACATATAATTTTTATTTTCTTTTTCTTTAACCATTTTACTTTAATTCTTTTCATTTTTTGCAATTTTTTATTATGTTTTTTCGTTTATTTTTGTTTTTACTTTCTTTCATAGAATAATGATATTCCATATTATACGAGAGTCCATAGATATGCATTATTATTATTATTACAATTCCTTTTCAAATGTCATTTAATTTTCTTGTTTTAAAAAATGTTATAACATGCACTTATGAGACAAGTAATATTGTGCATATACATACATCCATACTTGTATATCTACGATAATATGGTAATAATATCTAATGTACTTTATCTGTAATGTAGCAAAATTTTGTATAAACATTTTCTTTTTATCCTTTAGCAGTCTATACTTTTTATGTATTTATTTTTCTATATTTAAGTTTCGCCTTTTATGAATTTTGAAAAAAATGTAAAGAAATTATATAGTTTTTTTTTTCATAATTTTGCTTTTAACTTTTTATAGTGTATTTAAATAAATGAATGAACTACTACGAGAAAAAAAAAGGTATATCATATAAAGAGAAATATTTGTACTAGTATATGTACAATATAAATTTTGAATTAATTAAAATAAATAAAAGATGACTGCAGTATATTGTTGCAGTTTTGAATATACACATTCTACGAGTATATGCACACACTTACATAATGTTGACTTTGTTTCTATAAAATGAAATAAAATTCAATTGAATAGTGTGAATGGCTATTTAGAGCTTTTAAAATGTTAGGTTACATACGCGTTTCCAGTATATACCCGGTTCTTTTATAGGTCTGAAATGGTTCACTTAATCTCGGAGGCGCGTATAAGTACAGAATGACTTGACTTTTTTAGAAAAATAATTTTTTAAATCACAGTAAACAAATATTTTAAGAGAAAATTTTCGCATAATTAATATATGAAGAAGATAATTTATAGTTTACAACTTGAAAAATGTGCCTTACATGTGCTCTGTCTATATGATTATAAAATACTGAAATGCAAATGATATTCACATTAATAGTCATCAATATTTTGCTCACATTAATCATAATGTTTTGCTTGAAACTTGCATAGTACGTAGTACCATGTAGTACATAGTCAGTACATAGTTTAAACAAGAAAATGAGAAGAGAAACTACAATTCGTGTATCGTTTGATTTTTCTTTCTATTTCTCAAATACTTACTCAAGAGTTCAATGACCATGTTTGTTTACACATGAAAATATAAGTTAAAACATTGATAGGATATTTTTGCTTACACAGATCTTGTTTCAATCTGAAATTTTTCTTAGTACACGCCCACTACAGAGTAGTAGACAGTTTACACAAGAAAATAAGAAGAGAAACTACTATTCACGTCACGTTCACTAGAATGTAGAATGAGATGTAGAAAGAGAAGTAGGAATAAAAGTCGAAAGGCACACAAATGGCAGTATCTCTTGTTATATTCTTGTATAATTTATGTACTGTTCTGTAGTTGTAGTAGACGAGTAAGGAGAAGAATAACACGGCCAAGAATAAATTTTAATTAAATTTATAAAGTAAATGCTACAAATTATTGATTTGTCTGTCTGATAATGTTATCAACTTTATCATCATTACAAAAATATATAATTCGAGTTCATAAAAACTACGTTTTTGATTATAATTTTTAATTTAATTTTATTTTCGTTTCGAAGACGATATAATAATTTATGATGTTTACGTGCGTACAACACACACACATATTTGTACGTTAAATGTACACATGTATGGATGTAATGTGTTTATGTGTGACATGTAGTAAGTATTTTCTAAAACTGTCTACTCTATGATATACATATACACCTCCATTACTCAATTAATATCCTTTTTTTTCTGTCTCTTTGTGCAATATCGTATTGAATGGTTTTTAGTTTTATGTTTTATTTTTACTTTTCTGTTTTATTTTATTTGTGTGATTTTATAAACTGACATTTATTCGATGCGTATGTCTCTTCAAACTTAACGCATAAGTATCTTAATGTAAACAAAAAATAATGTGAAAATTACATTTTTATTTTTATTTTGCTTTTTGTAATTTATTTATTTGTCCATGATTTTTATAGTTTTGTCTTTTTAATTTGTAAAATGAACTAATACGAAACGATATACTCGAGAATGAAAGATAAACATAGACGTTGTTATACGAAATACGATTGACTACGTGCAGAAATTAATAAAGTTTTTGGCATTTCACAAATAGGTATGAGAGATGTTACATAAGTCAATGAACGATATATGAAATAATCGTGTACTCACGTATAAAAAAAACTGATATACTCATATGTTAACTCTTCTAATGTATGACCACAGTGGTTGTTGTAAATATAAATGAAGGACCAAAAATGAATAAAATAAAATCAAAGTAGGTGTAATGCGTAAAAATACAAATTTTTTGATTACTAAATATTTCTTTTTTTTTTCATACAAGATTACAATAGAAAATATAGTCCTTTTTAAATTTATGTATGTAACTTAATTTAATTTTTTTTTTTTATTTTTCGACAAAAATATATCGTCCATATAACAAAGGATACAGCTATACTCACACATACGAATATGTATACACAAAAAGAGATAATATGTGTGTATGAAGTAAAATGATTTCTAAGTATTTATTTTATCCTTATCGTAGGACATTATTTTTTAATATAAAAATAAATTAATGGTCATTGGTCAATCGAATATATAAAATTGATCTACTTTGTAAGAGGATTATAGTAGGGATTATAGTATAGCACATTTGTAAAAATGTACTAGGTATACAGAAGTTCATATACAGACTAAAATGAAAAGCCAATAATGTTGTATTAAATATTAATTGAAAAAAAAGGACAATACAAATAAGAAGTAGATAATAATAAGCGAGAATATTTAACGTATTTGATTGTATTAAATGAAATAATTTCTTATTACCTAGAATTTTCCTAGGATATAATCAATTAGGAATGTGTTCTATTTTTAGATGAACAAAATTTATTTTATATATAAGTATTATGTTGTGTAATTATTTCAAAATTCTTGGTGGAATTTTCTTTTTCTTTGTTGCAATCTCTCCGGAATTAATTGATTTCCTGCCTAAGAAGTAAATAATTATATTAGAAATTTTGATATCATTGATTAGTATTTTAATGAATTATTGATAACAAAATATTGCAAATTATTGATCAGGATCGCATGATATCAAAAATCTGATTCTTTTTTTACCATATTTCATTTGTATTTAGCTCTATAACATTTTCGATGTGAATCCTTTATAAAAATTTAGACAGAAAACGCACGAAACGTTTAGGTATGTTTTCTCTCTGCTTATTGTTTTTTAGCTGATGCTAAAAGAAAATCTTCGTTGTACGCACGTGTAAATACATAAAAAAGTCTTTATTTTTTAAACTACGCATAATACAAAAAATATTATAATAAGAAGAAAACGAAATTCTAAGAATAAATGTGAATATGTTACGTGTACGATATTCACATGAATGCGTAAATTACCTATATGTATGTACATACATGGTTAGGCATGCACACACATGTATGTATCACGGAAATTGATTTCTTTACGTATATTTTTCTTTGTTCTATATTATCCTTTATTTTTATCCATATAATAAAAATGGTTTTTTTTTTTATATTTTCCTTTTGTTGAATAGAATATGAACGAAGTATTACACAGATTTTATATGAAAAGCATGCGTTGACTATACATAAAATATAAAATATAACATTTATACGGATCGATTATAAATTTTCATTGTGATAACTGAATGTACGAGTATAGAATACAGAATTTTAAATGAAAGGATGCTATAGGGATATTATATTTTATATAGAAGAAAAAAAAATGTTGGAGAAAAAAATTATGTTATTATTTTTAACATTAAAAGTTGGGACTATAAAAAATTTAGAAAAAAGTCGATACACATCCACAAAGTACATTCATGTATATGTACAAGCAAAAATATGTAAACATGTTTATGTATAGATTTATATGCATTTATGATTTAATGTATCGGATATAATAAAGAAAAAAAGTTTATAATTTTTTTTTCTTTTAGAAACGAATTTGATAATAATAATTTTTCATTGTGTTCATGTATTATTTTCCATTATTAATTCCATTAGAATTAAGAGATTACTTACTTTAAATCTCTCTCTTTCTCAATCTCTTTAGAAGAAAAACAAACAAACAAAATAATAAAAAGGACAATTTTTTTTTGTTTTTCAAATTTTGATTGTTTTTCAATCGATAAAATGAAATCCTTTATTTAGAATAGTGAAATAATGTTTTGTTCTTATTTTATTGTTCAATTTTATCGGATTACAATCAGAACGAACGAATCATATATATGCTATGATATATGCGTATTAATGTTAAATTCAAATCAAGGATTTAGTTTAATTTTTTTTTTTTTCAAATTCTGTATTTATAAGCTGAGTTTTTTTTGTAACAAAATTGAATATTTTATTATTATTATGTACATAATTATGTAAATAGAATTGTATTCATTATCCTTTTTTTCACAATTTTCAAAGACAAAATAGATATAAGAAGATGAACATACATACATGAACTGATGAATAGTGGATTATAATAGTGCACGGATATACGGTTGCTACTATATGGACATAGCGTTTGTTTGAGGGCTCTGGTCCATACCTCCCCCTAAACAAAAAAACAACAACAACAACATACGGTTACTACTACAAAAAAAAAAAATACATAAACGCATATTCATATACACAAACTCTCCATGTATAAAATATGAAAATATTAAATGAAAAACATTAGATATTTTTTTTTTGTTCACATATTATTAAAGGACACATACACATCATATTCAAATGTTAACCTATTCAAATGAAATCAGGGACAAAAAAGTGACAAATAAAAAATCATAATGTTTACATAAATGTGGGTAAATAAGAACAAAAATTTATATGTATAAAAAAGCTCTCATATAGATAACATAAATTTTTCTATTCAAATGATACATGTGTAACCTTAAAATCGTTATACACAAATCCTTAATATGAAAGTGTAAAAATATAAAATATTAATGTGTATGTCATTTAAGTCCCATGTCCCATTTATGACTTATACAATAGTGATGATAATGATAATGATGATTATGGCAATAATAATGACCATGTGGTAGTAACACATACATACATGTAATAATGATTCTATTTTCAGTGTCAGATCAGCAAAATGAATAAGCAAAAAAAAAAATAAATAAATAAAACAAACAGAGAAAAGGATAAAAAATCGATACCCGAGTGTAAAGTAAAAAAGAAACTATCTATAATGATGATGAAATTGTATGTATGTATAAAACATATAATATTTTTGAGTATGTATAGATTCATGAATGTCCTTTACATTTGTTACATATTACATACATTACGAATACGATTTTATATTTTATTTTATTTTTGTTGTTGTTGCATTTATATAAAGTTTCAAGTATAAGGACGAAGAAAAAACCTATCTGTTATTTGTTGTTTTTTTTCTTCTTCTTTTTTGATTTGTATTTCTTTTCACTTTAATTATACTTTAATAGATTTTCAAATTTGATATAAGCATAGGTGGATATGTACTTCTCTGTAGTTATATTTCTTCTCTTTTATTTTGTAAGTATGTACAAGTACTTATACTATTTAAAATTTCGTTTTTCGTTGTAATTTTATTTTGAAATAAGAGTTTTCTCTATATTTAATTAAACATTTTATATGACCGTAACACAAAATTAGAGCAAAAGTAAAATAAGCAAACACAGAGAGCAGTTACAAAAAGGACTAATACAAAAAAAAAATTAAATTAAATTTATACAAAATGACATTCCATGAAACTGTAGAATATCTAATAAAACTTTTACTCTTTATTCCTTTTATTCCTTTATTTTTTTTCGTTTTGTACGAGTATGTAACTTTTAACGTTTTTTTAGATATCATAATTACATTTTACTTAATACATTATGTGTTAGTGTTGTACTTACGATAAGAACGTACGAGTAATGATAATAGAACGTTGTTGTAATGCATATGCATATACCCACATATGAATACAAATGTACACATGGATGTACTCATATGTAAATTATTATCCTTTTCCATAAATACTCGTAAAACTAAATGAAAATATAGTTTTTCCTTGAATTATATAAAATTCATGTAAATGCAAAATATCATAAATTTTACATTTTGCTTACTTGAAAAAATTATTTTTGTCCTGTATTTCGATTTTTGTGTATGTACGAAGTTATTTTTTTCAGCATTTTATAGTAAGAGAAAAAGAAAATCCTATATACAATTATTGTTACTTGTAAGGATTCTATTCCAATCTGTAATGTACAAAGTGTAAAGTGAATACGAAATTAATTTATAATTTACTTTTCTTGTATGTAGTAATATGTCATTTAAAATTTATCGTATTCTTCATATTCATATGTAAATATTTTGAAAATTGTGTTTTTTATTTCATTTTATTTTTTCATTTAGAAAACAACGACAAAAATACGAAAACTTCTTTCTACATTAAAACTCTGCATCTACGTAAACGTAATGTATTTGTTAATTATTATCAAGAGTTTATTTTTCATATTTTATTCCCGTTCAAATTTCAAATTTTTTAAATCCAAAAAGAAATGTACAGGGTTGGGTGATTTGTAATAAAGTGTTCCAACATATATATCAATCGATTCCTTCAAGTGTTGTGATTAGCGTTTACGATTAGGCATTTTTTCGTATCTTTTATCGAAACCTTATTTGTCATCCTATAGTGTTTCGAACAGAAGTTGTAACGTGTTATATGAGTTCACCTCCCTGTACAGCTGATGAAAATGTTTCAACTCTTAAAAATTGGAAGAAAGAGAGAAATTTCGAGAAGATGCCTAATTGTAAACGCTGATCACAACATTTCAAGGAATCGATTGTTATATGTTGGAACTCTTTATTACGAACCACCCAGTATATAATACAGTTAAAAAAATTCCACATAAAATATTTTATATATTTTCAAGGATTATACTCATAAAACCTACATTACATTACATGTTTCAAATTTTTCGGATAATGTCGGTCGGTAAATATTTTTAATTTTTAATAAAGTTTACTGAGGGAGAAAACACTTTGTAAAAAAAAAAAAACAAAACTTTTGTTGAACTTTTGGAAAACGTGTATGCATTTTAAAAATTTTATGAACACAGGAATGAAGAATGAATGCAAACATTTTTTTTTTAAAAAATAAAAACAAAAAATAAATAATAAAAAAAAAAACACACACAAATGTAAATGGTAAACAAAATTTACTGATTATTAACCACAAAATATGATAAAATATTCTGGCAAATGGAATATGTAATTAGCATCAGAAAAAATTTTTATGTATAAAAATAAAGTAACTAAGTAAAAGATTCTATTTTGTATGTACAACGTGTAGGATATCATGTTTTAATTTTAAAGCGAAAATTCAATTATTTAATTAGATACATGAATTTTGTAATATCAATAGATGCTTCTTCATCTGTGAGATTTTCATAATACATATTTTCATTTTATTTATTTATTTATTTTGGCTGTTTTTGATGCGAACGAACACGTTGGCAATTTTATGAATAGAAAATAAACTGAAATCCGAAATTATGTTAATCCGTTTGTATCCGTTGTTGCGTATTTCATTTTTCTCTTAAAGGATTTTGTTTAAATTAATTTTTCTTTCTATATTCTTTTCTTCTGATATGATTTTCAAATGTGTTCGTTTAGATGAAATTATCCTTTACGTAGTTTTGTTTTAACAAAAATTGAATTTTTTAATTTATACACATACTGAAATTCTGCACGAATTTAAAATATCAATTCACACAATAAATGAATTCTGCATTGTTGTTGAACAATTTTTCATTGAAAAAAATTGTAGAGAAACAAACACAAAACACAATATTTCTCTACATGTGAATGTATACATATAAGTAAAAATTATTATTAATTCAATTCTCTGAAGTGGCATTAAATGGATATTACAATACCACACATAACATGTAAAAGCATTAAACAAAAAAAATTACTTGTTGCTTTCGTTATTAATTATAAAATTGAAAATAGTTTTGAAATTCACAAAAACAGAAACAAAAATATTTTCTGCTATAAAATTCCACCAATACCATAGTGAATTTACTCGTAGTTTGTAGGTGTAAAGTGTATAAACGTATATGAAAATGATAAAGTGCGTAAAATAAAAATAGGCAAACTACTTTTCATTTTAACGCAATTCACATTAACATTTTTGTTAAAATTTTGAATTCACTTCCAGCAAATAAGAGCAAATATTTATAATATTCCAGAGAGGGTGAAAAGAAAAAAATAATTTTATTTTCCTTATAATATTTTTCAAATTGTTTTTTTCTTTTTTCAAAAAAGTATAATTTATCTCGGTACTTGACACCATTTTGTTTTCACACTCGAAATTCTTCTAATTTCCTTCTTATACATACTTTGATACTGATGGTTTTTTATTTTTTTCCATCGTCTTTGTTATCAGTGTAAATGTACATATTATGAGGTATTTTTGAATTTTTAATAATTCTCAAGTGTGACAATAACATAAAAAGAGAATCATAAACGAGAAAAAAAGTTAAAAAAAAATATAAAAATAAAATAAAATAAATTTTTGGTAAAGAAGTTTTACATAATGATTCTGATTTGTATGCGAAAATGTTATTTGTTTTTTCTTGATTGAAAATTTACATATATTAATTTGACAACAACTTTTCATTTTAAAGAAACTGTAAAATTGATCCTTATTGTGTAGGAGAATAAACCATCTGTCGTTTTTGTTTTACACTCTTGTATATCTTATTATTAAAAATTTTTTGAAACTATAATAGACATCATATTCACCCTAAAGGATTATATTGCTTTCATATATATTTTAAATTTGAAATTTCAGTTTCATTAAAATTAAAAAAAAAAAAAAAATCTCATGTTTTTCGTATATTACATGCTTATGCCTGGTAGCAGTCAAGTTTACATTATGAATGGGTTCTACCGTTCTACATACTTTGGTACTTGGTACTACTTACGTACTGCATAGCATTGTTATTTATGAACATATACACATAAATGTGCACCTATGTGCAACTTACGTAAGTACATACACATTTATTACGCATATTATATTGATCGCGATATTATATACTTTTTTAAATTACATTTTGTCTACGTATGCTATACGTAAGAGTATGTGAACGTATAGATTTTTATAAAGTAAAACAATTTCTTCGTTTACACATTACATGTAATGTTATGAATGAAAGAACACAAGAATAGGGATGGTTAAAAATATTAACTTAAGTGAGTAAACGAAATGCGTTTGTATGTATGTATCATATCATTGTTATACAGGTGTTTTTATAATATCGGGATTTTCTGTGTATTTTATACCACCTATAGATAGATACTCGTATATATGTATGTACGTGCATATCCCCAAGTTTCATGTCTTTTTTTTTCGCGATTTCTTTTTTTCTTTCAATGCTCTGTAGATAAAATATATATCAGAATTATGTATTGATTTTTATCGTTATTATACCTCTATAAAATAAACTTTTACACCATTTTAATAAATGTTTGTATGTGAAATACAGGATACATTATATATAGATATACGAATCTGTAGATAATGTATATCTTATGAAATTGATGTTCATTTTATTTTAATCCTTCCCTATGGATCTGTCATATCATACGATATAGAATAAGAAAAAAAAAATTACATTGAGTAGAGCATTATGTCAATCTATGTAGTAAAAAAGCGACGATATCAGTACGTTAGTACTGTAAATTTCTAGCAGTAAAATATGTACATATCATACATAAATTACATTTTGCATGTATTACATCTTGAAGGAGCAAGTAAACTCTTCTCTTACATAGCACATAGTTAACTACTTATATGTGGTGTTCCCAGAAGATTTTTTAAAACAAATTTTGCAATTTCTTAAAAAAAAAATTTTTTCTTTTCCATTGAATAAACTTCATAAACTCATATTGCTCATATCTTATCTCAAATCTTATGATAAGATTTTCTACTTTGAATGTTCTGTTAACCCATCAACAGAACATACACTACATAACGTAGATAATACGTTACATGATGTGTAGAAAATTTAATGAGAATTTGATACAAAAAATAAATGAAATGAGATGAGAGTATAAAATACAGACTGTAATATGCAATGTAAGCAGGTAATATAGATTTACGTACTTGCATTTGCTTATGAAATGGATTAGATAATGAAAAATTAAATAAAAAAAAAAGAGGAAAAGAAATTGATTACGATTACGTATTGAATATTTAATTTTGAGAATATTATAGTTGCTGATTTTCAGGATATTACACAAATCCCAATGTATACTCGTTCTCCTACTCTCATGAGTTTTGTTTATTTATTTATATCTTCTTGTTTTTTTTTTTTGGTAATTAGTTTTATGATTTAAAATTAATTTCGAAAATCACGTTCATTTTCATGTGCGTGTTAGTATTTAACATATCAGTCATTATAATAGAAAATTGTTTATGTATGAAGGGAATTTCGAACCAAAATACATAAATACAGACGTAAATTTTAAATTTATATATGTATTTTGAAATATATTTTAAATGTAACATATGTTGTGATTAAAGAATGTTCTCGTAAATGTTTCTGAAAATCTTAATGGGAAACATTATTACTTTGGCAACATTATCGTAAAATTTTAATTATGAATTTACAAAATATTTTAATGAAATTAGAAAATTTTACAAAATTTAAAATATTTTCTAATGAAAAATTTATAAAAATTCTTTACACTAACGCAATATGATACCAGAAATAAATTATTTACGTACCTGTAATTAAAATTAAAATAAAGAGAATTATGTAAATAAAAATAAATCAGTCAAGCAGTTTATCATTAAAGTAAGTATGAATGAAAAATAAAAATGAAAATAAAAACGAAAATCCTTAAATCCATAACAATATTTTTAATAAAATATTTCTGTATTATATGTATCATAGTTATATCCGTGTATAATTTGTATCCTGGAGTTAAATGAATTATATTCATGAATTTAATGAGTAGAAATCGAAATCAATTAATTCAAAAATATTCAAGTGGAAAAATTTACATATACTACATACATATATTTGAGTGTATAATAGAGAGTTAAGATTGTATTCGTAATTATGTATTAATTAAATTTGTATATATGCTTATTAATGCAATTTTTCCATAAGAGAATATACTTATTAGGCATGGAACAGATACAGAAAATAATCTGAAGGATATACATAAATTAAATGAAAATGATCAAATTAATAAAAAAAAACATATATAAAAAAATATCAGTCAATTAGTCAGATAGCGATTTTTGCTCAATTTAATTTGTAATCTCTAAGTCATTTGCATAAAAAAGAAAAGAGAAAACTTAAATGAAAAATAAAAGAATCGAATTATTATTGCTGGGTAAATTCATTAATTCATGAGCAAAAATTTTGTCTATTCAGCTAACAACAAAAATTATGTAGCTACATAATATTTTACTCTAAAATTTGTTACCACAAAATAAATTTTATCGAGGTTATCCGAAACCGAATTCGAATCTTAATATGTATATCCCTAAGGGAAAATTATTTAATTAGATGCTTTTAGTGAAATTTTTTATAATTGCATTTGAATTGAATGTTCTCCTCTATTATATTATTTCATTTGTATACATTTAAACCGTAAACCTTTTCATTTTGTTTATTTCTTGTTTTTAGTATTCACAGTAAGTATCTATTTAAGTTTTTTGTTTTATGGTAACCATTCTGTTACTAAATGTTTTCTGAAAACTTTTTCTCGCAAAATATCATATTTGAATTGTATGTATATGTGTAATTAAATAGATAGAAATAGTATGTGGAAAACTTTGAAAATTTATAATTTTTCGTCAGTTTGAAAATAAAGTAAAAGTATTATTGAAACTTTTCCATTTACAGTTTTTTTTAGTGGTGGTCGGTGGGGGCGGTAGTTTTTTTTTTTTATCTTTTGATTATTTTTTGAAAAAAGAAAATATTAAATTCCTTACAAATTTAATAAGAGTTTTTACAAGTGAATGATCTAAATATGTGGATATTTTAAGTGATTTCTAGAATAAAGTTTTTAAACTTTTTATGGTTTTACTGTTGTAATAAATTGGTTACGGTTTTATGTTGGACGGTATTGTTTTAGTAGTTTAAAGAAATTTACTTAAAATTCAAAGGATCTGTTTGTTTTTCAGTTAAACATGAAACATGATTTCATATATACATGTTGTTCTTGTTCCAGTTACACTGTGTTATTGAACTCAGCAATCACGTAATTTTAAGGAGAGTCATTACTGTATAACGATTGATTAAAAACCTTTATTCTTGTTAGAACTTTTTTTTAAAATAAAACAAGAACTGCACATTTTTCATTCGCATTTTATAATAATTTTTTTTTTTGTAATATTCTTATTACTGCTACGTTTTTTAAATGCAAAATTTTCTATTATATCCTCTTTTATCTTATCCGTTTTTAATTATCACGAATAAGAAAAAAAAATATATGAAAATGAATACATACTTGAAAAATTCACAGAATAATTTACTGAGAAATATGCAATTATCTTGTGACATTATGTTCTGTGACATTGTAGTCATTAATTATGTGCATAACTGCTCTCTACTCTTAAAAACTTTTATAGTAGAGCACATTTTTTTCTTCATTAATTTTTTTTATTATGTATTCTAAGGAGCATTATATCCTGGAAATAAATTAAAATTTAAGTATGAAATAAATTTTCACGTACAAATTTTAATGTATTTTGTAGTATGAAGAAAAAAGAAATTGCCAAAAAAATATGACCCAGAATGCATAAAAAGATTATAAGAATTGACTTCAAATACAAGTATTAGCACAATTTAAAGGAATTATGGAACCTGTGTACGGGTAGAGTAGAGTGGTCACATGAATCAAGTTGAATGCTTGAATGCAAAATAAATTTTGACTCGAATAAAGTGGAAAAACTATCATACTATCAGCAATGTTTAGTAAAAGTAGCGAGAGAGATGGGGACAGTGTAGTAAGTATAGTCATGTATAGTAGACTAAAGAAAAGAGAAATTTTCTGTGTGGAATTAAATTTTAATCAATGGAATGCATGTTCATTTTTTAGTTGTAGTATTTTGTTTTTTGTTCACCTTCAAGAGAAAAACTTAAACACTTTTCAAAACTTTTCTAAGTAAACATTTTAACTTTTTACTTAATTCAATGTGTGTGTTTGTTTGCGTGTGTGTATGTTTATTTTATTTTTTACTCGTTCTGTTTTCTTATTTTTTTTTTCGATATCATTTTAAAATTGTATTTGAATTTGAACTTTTCGAAATTCCAAAAAAAAAAATAATAAAAATGAAATTGTGTAGCATCGGTGTATGACATATTATATACAACAGTTTAGTCCTGCAATTTGCTATATTTTTCAAATATTTGTAAAAGTACTCGAATATAAATGTTCTTGGCAACAATTTATGATATATTTTTTCCTCAAAACTATTATAAGTAAGTATATATGTGTGTGTATAGTAATTTCTAATGAATGTGTTTTGAAAAGTTTTCATTCTACAAAATGGCATTTTCATTTTTTGTTGAAGTTTTATAAACATGTACTTTGAATGTTGTCCATTTACAATAATTTTTATGGTGTTTTTATATAAATTTTCGTTACAGTTTTTCCTAAATTAAAAGAGTATTGCAATTTTTTTGTGTCATTACTTTAAAATTTCTCTTCGGTTTTGGTTTGCTTAACTTTTGAATTCAAAAATTCTTGTAAACATTTTTTTTAAAATTGAAAACACAATAACACTTCAGATGATCATGATCATTCAGAAAAATCATGTTGCAAACATATATCATAATTAAAAATATGTAAGTAGAAGGAAATAGAATATTATTTATTAGTAATAAAGGATCAAATATCCTTTTTGTTTATCAAAAATATTTTTAAGAACTACGAACAATTAATAATTTCAATTTATTTTCTCTAGTTTCTTTTTTTTTTTTTTAATTTGGTTATCAGATTCGAGTGCTTTTAGTTGAATATCTTTTGTAAATGTTATTCTCTTATATAATTAACATGTGTACATAATGTAGGCTGTAAACCAATATAGGTATACATACATACATATGTAGTTAACATCATATGTAACATCATGCACATCATGTGTTCGTATTCATGAATTAATTTATATTTCAATTTAATTTTGTTTCGTGATTAATTTTTTTTTTTTTTGTATAATTCTACATGAATTTTCTATTTATATATATTTTTATCATTTATTTTTTTGATCTTTTGATCCTTATTTGCAAAATAAACAAAATAAAATTATTAAAATTTAACGCATATTTGTACGTATACATATGTGTATTAGATTGCATTAACTAGAAAACCTACGCACACTCGCACTCGTGAATGAGTATATGATGGAGCGTGAATGAAAATAAATTTATTACACATTAAAGCATAGTAGTACAATGATAAAATTAATAAAAATGTGTATATACACATGGTTGGAATGTTTATAAACATATTTTTTCATGTACAACTGATATTATGTACGAGTATATTCATCACTTTGATTTGTTTTATAGAGTGAAATATCAAAATGTACAGGATAAGAATAACATTAGAATGTACAGGATAAGGATAAATAAAAATTTCAGAATGAAAATATGAGAAAATATGAAATACAACTATAACATCAAAAAATTATATTAACGCGTAAATAAAATTAATGTTTTCTTTTTTATACCATAACAGTAGGAATGGTAGAAGGATATAAATTTAATTATGCGTTAGATGTGTACATAAAGATAATAATGGAATAAAGTTTCAAGAAATTTTATCACATTTTCTTTTTCTGTCCGCTATTATTTTGGATTTGGATGTTGTTTTTTATTTCGTCATCCTGATAAAATATCGGGCATTATCCTTACAATAAATTTATTTTATTTTTTGTTTCAGTGTACATTTATTTACTGTTAATGATCCTGTTGCTTTTATACTGCTGGTTCTGTTATTTTTATAAATATTTTATTTTTTAATAAATCAGATTATAACTTCTTGTATCCTTGTCTTTTAAAAAAGTATAAATTTTATTAATGAAAATGAAAAATGAACAAAGGCAAAAAAAAGGAGCAAGATAAAACTAACAACAACAGGGAATATTGAAGTTATAACTCCTGACAGTTTATATTTTTGTGTATATGGATTTGTAATATTTTCGTATTTGTATTTAGTTAGCTGATTGTTTTCTTGTTTTATTTATTTATTGATTCACTATATTATTTTGTTACCAGGAGTATCATAATAATTTTCGTTTTATTTTTGACCCAGTGTAAATGAATTCTTTCAATTCCTTCTCTTTAAGTATTTTTAAAAATAAAATAAGTATGTATATATAAAATGACTATGCACTATAAATTTTAGATTAATACAAGAGAATGATTAATTGTGTCAAGAGGATCTCTTTGAAAATGAAAATAGAAATGACGTAGAAATAAATATTTTTATCTTATATGCATTTACGGGTAAATACACCATAATGTATATCTTCATGAAAAGGATAACAGAAAGTAAAAGGAATAAAATAATGTTGCTGTATACCTATATATTGTTTGGTTCTATTTTACTGTATTTTTTGAATTTTTGTTTCAAATGTGTAACATGATATTATGGACATTACTATACCAGACTATACCAGAGGTGAAATTTTTGATTTTAAATAATCCACAGGAAAAAAAAAATGTATGAATTGTAATATTATACGATCTAAGTCGAACAATAGTTTCCTGAAGCTTTTTAGTTCTTTAATCAATAAAAATTTTTCGTTATTTTCCTATTTCTATTTCTCTACTCATTTCTTTTGCCTTCGAATTTCTCTCGTTAATGACATATTCTTGAAAAGACATAAAAATATTTCGTGACTCCAAAATATCATTATCGCTAACATTATCATACATACGCATAAGTTTTTGTACTCTTATGTACTCGTATACTTATAAAATATTTAGAATACTCATACAATATCCTCATTATAATTAATGCGTACGTGAATGTAATTCGTTTTTGCTTATCAATTTTTTGCTTGTTATTTTCATTCAATCCAAATCCTTAATGATATCTCTATACAGTGTGTATACAACTATAGAGTAACTATACATACGAAGAAGTATGTGCGTACAATTATAAGTCACAATAAGATTTTTGTTTCCTAGAAATATTCGTAAAAGAAAATGAAAATTTCTTTTCTTGTTTATTTTACACGTGATTCTTTGCCGTATATAATCAATCAAATCGAATTTAATGTTTCGTTATAAATTTTTTGATTTCATTTTTTTTCCTTCATTTTCTTATATTTTGAATAATCCTTAAGTACACTGTTTTTATTTTGTCATGGGTATTTGGTTTAAGTGTAAGTTAGTGAGCCTTGACATTGTATACTACTAGAATATTATCTATGTTACTATTTACGTAGATGTATTAATCCTTCAAAAATTTTCTTTAGTTTTGTTTTTAAAAATTTCGATAAGAAAAATTTTCTTTTTTTTTTCTGCAGGTAAGTTACAAGAGTGTGCTGCTGGATTACTAAAAAAGTTTTGTAAATAATGACGTTGAATAATTATTTATAAATTTTCTGTAAAACAAAAATGTTTTTCATACAGGATTAAAATTTTCGCGTATGGAAACAATAGGAAACTTTTAAAGAGAAATCTATTGATCGCAAATTACTTGTGGAAAAATGAAATGTCAAAAAACCAAAACGAAAAAGAAAAAATTAATTAAAATAAAAGTGTAGGCGAATATCCTGTTTCATTGAATTTTGTTATTTTCTTTTCTTCTTCTTAATTTCTATAGAAGATTGTGTGTTAAATTATCGAAAATACTATGCGTAATCATTCCCTAATTTACAAGTCTATTGAGGATTGTTTCCTTCAGAACGATGACTAAATTAAAATTAAAATATTTTATTACGTGAGCAGTGTTTGTGTGTAAATGTCAGTTATGCATACTCATCATTCACGTAATTTTTTTGTTTTAAAGAATCATTCATCTTCTTTAGAAGTAAATTAAAAGTTTCCGTTTCACTCTTAAGCTAGAACGAAGAGTTAATGGTGTTTTTCTCGTAGGTATGTTGTAAGACTTTTGCAATACTTTTACGTATAGAATTCAAAATCTAATTTCCAACAACATTCACCATTACCTATAAGCTCTAAGTTATATTAATTTGTATATTCATAAAAGTATAATCGATTTCTTGTACGGAACGAAGTGAAATTGTGTCCTTATACAGGTTCAAAATGTACAAATATTCTTGGTATTGATCACAATTTTAGTATTCTGAATGATTTTCTAATCATCTATTTTATTTTTTTCCTTTTTTTTTCTTTACAGTTTATAATCGTTTTATAGTCATTTCGTTTTCTAATCATCCTTGTATCTTCCTTATATATTTTATATTGTATATTAAATATTCTTTTTTATGTACTACCATCACATATTAAACGTGTATAATCTACTCTTATTATATATTTCCATTTACATAATAAAATAGAAAAAATAATATATTTCCTTTCTTTCATTCATTCTTTCTTTCATGAATTAAGGACATCCATCCATCAGTATAATTTTCACGTAAATTTACGATATTAGAAAACGTGACTAATTTTTTTTTTTATTTATTTATAGATATAAAAATAGTTAACAAAAATATTCGTATATGTACCGCCGAAATAAAGGTACAAGTGTGAATGCGTATATATGTGTGTTTGTGCTTTAAAGAAAAATTTGTTCCGTATTTTATATTATTACATACTTTCATAGATATTTTAATTTTTTTTCTTACTATTTTCTTGCGCCTTATTTTTTGTTTTCGTCTTTTTTTTCTTTATCGATATTTTTTTGTTTTTTTTTTTTATTACCAATCAATCTATTGATGAGTTTATACGATAATAAGTATAATTGATGGAAGATTATATTAGGTTGCAGTACTATTTTGGACAAATAAAATACTGAAAAAAAATATCAATACTTGTATAAATATACACGTATTTAATCAGAATTAAGAATATGTGTTCACGTATGTACATATGTAGAGCGATACGTATAAAAGCAATGAAGTATAATAAGAGGAGGATTATCGCATAAGCACAAATAATAAATTGATGATTAATTCGTTTAGTAGAATTAACTAAGACGCTGATACTAAGATTTGTATTTTATTCTATTTCTATATATGTACTATGTACATATAATCAGTGTGTCAAACAGATTAGTTTTTGAAATAGTTTCAAACAAAATGATTTAGTTATAACAAACTTCCTGTGTATATCTAGGGATCTAGGCTAGGCTGTTATATTTGAAGATATAAAAGTATGTGTTCATAGTATGAATAGATAAAATGTTAGATTTTATGCCAGTACGTGATATGTATGTAACAGATACTCGTATATACTAGGAGTACGTAGGTGTCACATGAAATAATGTGATAATTTACAAATACATTTCAGCATATTATTGTGATTAATTGTATAAAGATAATCATTAAATTGATGAATTTTTGTTGCCAATTTGCTGTTTTTATTACCCGTAACCCATACTCATGATCGTATACTGACTGAGTCAACAATGAATAAAATATAATGATTAATTATCACAATACAAATTAGTTAATGTGTAAGCATTTGTATAAGATGGCATGATGATCATCAATTCAACTAAGTACATAGGTACTAAAAATAGTATCGTTTATCAAAATGAATTATGCATGTTGGTGTAGGTAGGACAAATTATTTTTGATATTATTTGTTTTCTGATATAGAAATTCATTTTTCAGAAATAATTATTTGTGTTGATATCTAGATAAAATAACAACAAAAATATAAGATATGTGTATGTGTTACTATTAAATTTTTTTGATGTAAATTTCCACTTTCCATTGGACAAACTACTCGGTCGACTTTGTAAAAACAAAAAAATATGAATAAAAGAAATTAAAATCAATTAGGATTTTATGCGAAAAATTTTCAAATTTCGATTACACAAATATTCGTAAAAGTTCACAAAAATTTTTTTCACATACAAATTATTGTAATTTATATGTACACAAAATGTATAGGAACCTTATAACGGTATCTGCTTGTTAGCCCCCAAACCACAAAAAAAAAAAAAAACAAAAAAGGAAAGAAAAATAGGACGTAATTTTACGAAAATTGCCAAAAATAAAACAAAAACCAAGAAAAAACTAATTATCCTGGTCATTTATTTTTTGTATATATATTCGATTCTATTTATATATGTATGCATGCTTACACATAAATACTGACGTAATAAGCTTTTATCATTACAATATTCGCATGTATATTTATGAACATTATGTGTATGCGTGTACAATAAATATTATTGTCAATAAAAATGCTAATCATATAGGTCCTGATGGCATGTTTTGCTCTCTATTTTTTTTCAGCTTTATTGAAATTTGTATTTGTATACATACATATTTCAATAAGGATATATTATTATTATAATTATTTTTATATATTGCTTTTTATTTTATTTATTTTATTTTTTTTTGTGGTTAGGATATTAATTTTTTTTTGCTTCATTTGTAGTCGGTCAGGGTTTATAATTAATTTATGATTTGAATATCAATTTTCTATATACAACATACGGAATTGCCTATAATAAAAATATCGAATTTTTCATATTTTATACGTAAAAAAAAAAATATATAAAAATGATTTTAATGAATAATGATAATGATGATGATGATGATGTAGAAAAAAAAATATACAAAAATCCAGAAGGAAAAAAAAATCAATTTATATAGTAACGTTTTTATTTACAACTGTTCCTTTCATAATAATCAAAACTAAAGTTGTATAAAAAATAAATAATATTGTATATAACGTACGTCTATGCTCGTCTATACTGCCAATACTACAGTACAGTACCTAATATACACAAGAAAATAAAAAGAGAAACTACTATTCGCGTATCTTTTTATATATCTTACTTTCTGCGTCTTTTTCTACTCTGCAAATACTAAACAGTTCAATGACCACGTTTGTTTACAAATTAAAATATACGTCAAAACATTTATCGGTTATTTTTATACACAGATCTTGTTTCAATTTGAAAGTTTTCTTTCATTTCTTTTCCTACTACAGTGCAGTACCAAATATACGTAAGAAAAGGAAAAGAAAAACTCGAAAAATTCGTGTATCATTTCACTTTTCCTTCTACTTCTCTTTCTATATTTCATCTGATCTTGAAGAAGAAGTAGAAATGTACACGAATAGCAGTTTTTCTTCTCCTTTTCTTCTGTAAACTATATGTACTACACTGTAGTATGCAAGAAGGCAAGTACGAAGAAAAATTTCAAATTGAAACAAGTTCTGTGTGAATAAGAAAAATCGATAAATATTTCGATCAACATTTTCGTTTGTAAACAAACATGTTCGTTGAACTGTTTAGTATTTGAGATGTAGCAAGAGAAGAGAAGTATAACTAAACGTAAATACGCGAATTGTAGTTTCTCTTCTCGTTTCGAAGAGTGAAGTGATTCGATTCGAATTTAAAGTTATACCAAGTTATAATACTATGATGCATGTTTAGAAAAATTGTTGTTACACACAAAAACGAAATATAACCTCTTCTTTAGTTATAACAAATTAAGTATTATGATAATGTAAACAGAAGGATAATAAATTTTATAGTATAAATTAAAGGAAAGAAGGATATTCACATACGTAAGTAAATTATTTTAAGCTGTAAGTGTACAAAATAAATGTGTAATATAAGATAAATACTTTACTTGCCTTAGAAAATATGAAAAAGTTTTTGTTAATCGATAAATTTCAGCACACTAAATATAAAGTACAGACATTTTCATTTTTGAATTTTGGCTTTGTAATGCGTATGAAATTTATGAATGAAAAATATACTTGTGAAGAAAAAAATGGTAACAATAAAATCAAAGATATTTTCAAGTGATACGTACATAATATGAGTAGAGTATGTGAAGAATCAATTTCAATGGCGTCAGATGTGTGTATATTTTTTATTCTAATCTATAGTGAAAAATATAAATGCATCAAAGATTTAAAACTCATAAAAAAGGACAAGGATAAGTATTTTGTACTTATAAGCTTACACCTTGCACTTTAAACGAACATACATATAGTATTCGAGTATTTTTGAATGGTTGTATAAGAAAAAAAGAAATTCAAATAAAATTTATAATTGAATTTAGAAGGATATACAAGCACACAAAACACATGTAGTACGTATATGTTGAGAAATCAATAATTTTCTTGGTTTTTTTTTTCTGTTATCGTTATTTTTTGAGATTTTTATGGTTCTGTTTTTTTAAGAGAGCTGATTGAATTGTTTTACAAGACGAAATGTTTTTTTTTTTAACTAACTTTAGTGAATATCCTTACAAACATATTCATTATTCGATATTTGCCAACCGAATGCTCTAAGCTAAATGTTTCAAATAAAATTATTACTCAAAAAAAAAAAAAAACAACAATAAATTTAAAGAGAAAAATGAATAAGAAATTCGCATGATATGAAAAAATATTCTTATATGTATGCAGCATCAAAGTTTATGTTGAGTTCATTAAAAATTCAATTTACGAGTAAAATTTCTCATGAATATACGATCAAAATATTACAAATTTTTTGCGTTTTACATGATGAATATGTATACCTTTTGATGTATGTATATATGTGTAGATATATTTATACGCATGTGTATGTGTATTTGTGAAACTTTTTAATTACCGTGATGAACAGAAAACATTTTTTTTTTTCGTCAAAATGAATTTTTATTCGAGCATAAATTAATATTTGACAAAAAATTTTTAATGAAAAAATTTTTCATATTTTTTCACAAGGATAACACATAGCAGCATCATGTATTTGTAATTTATGAAGTATAATTTATTCGTGTAATTACATGATATTTATAATGAATTTATGTCCTGCTTTTGGGACTCTCTTTCTTTCTCTCTTGTTCTCTCTCTATCTGTCTTTCAATTTTTTGCTGCCTTTTGTAATTTTGTTGCGTTGTACACTCATTGTTTAGTTGCCAGAAAATTTTACAAGTACACTAAAGCATCGCTAAATGTTTTGAAAATATTTTCAAAAAAGAAAAAAAAAGGAATAAATTAGTGAAACAAACTTATTTTGTATAATATAACTATGTCCTTAGCTGTAATGAATATATTTTTATTTTTTTTTTTTTTTTTAAGAAAAAAATTTGTTTGAATCATTGATTATGCGATGTCCTTGATTGTCTTATTTGAATTTACATTGTTTATATTCATCTTTTAAATTACACTCACTTATTCGAGCAAAGTGAAATAAAAGACCGTCTTCTTACAACATTGAATTAAATTCAAGGATCGAATGAATTTACATACAATGCGGACTCATAGAAGATAATTTTGCTGAGTCATATCTCGTGCGGTGTACTATCACTATGTATAGCGTTCATGAATCCCATCACATTTTCATTTATAAATGAGATCTAAATGTAGACGAGTACATTATCAACATTATTTTTAGGAATTTTTGTTTTAAGATATTTTTATTCTTTAATTCTTGTAGCCCATATCTTCAACGTTTTTTTTTCTTTTTTTTTGTATTTTTTTATTGTTGTGGAATTCAAGAGGAAAATGACACATAATTTTGTGTTTGTAATTCGTGAAAAATTTTATTGAAAATATTTTAAGAGAGTACGAAAATAAAAAAAAATGTTTTTCATAAAAACGATGTGCGTAGATATTTTTTTCCTAATTTATGAGTATATTTAGATATTTAATTTTTAAAGAATTTACAAAGCTAAATTATAACATATTGAAGTGAATATACATACACAAATATTAAATTGTATATGTATGGGTGTGTGAATGGTTTTACACACATTGAAATGAAAATGATGTGTCATATTTTTGTAAACTTGTCACATATTTTAAATTAATCAAAATAAAAAAAAGGAAAAAAGAAGAATAACGAAAAAATTTTCGGAGAGATACTAACACATTTACAACATAGAAATAAAGAATAAAAGTAATATATTTTTGGTATCCGTAGATACAAGTAATAGGAATTTTTTGAAACAAATATCGTAACAATAATGAAGGAAAGAAAATAAAATGAAATGTGTAAAAATGACAACCAAAAAAATTTTTTGTCTACTAAGAGTATATGTCTAAACATAATATACATGCCATATATGTACTTAAATATAAGAATGTGTTAATATCGAGTAATTTAACAATAAAGGATAACGATTTTATGGAAAAAATTTATGGAAAAAAATAGAATGTACTTATATCGTATAAATCAATAAAAATATGTTTTACATGAATGTTCTACAGAGGATAAAGAATGTGAATGTTAATGGGAATATGTAAATACTCGTATGTACATTATACGTATAATGCATGTAATCAATAAATACATATTTAACATAGGAGTTTTGTCCTTATTGATGTTATGTATTTCTACAATATTCTGTACATATTTGTGTACAATTTTATTTATTTATAGATTAAGAAAACATAAGAATAATATGAAATATTACTGATTTGATTATCATATATCCTTTTTCTGCAAACTATAAAAGTAATCACAACTAAGGATAATATGAAGGCTTTAAAAATTTGAATAATATTTGTTTGAACACAAAAAAAAAATATTTTAACCGATTGAATAAATTATGAAGTATCCATCGTAGGTTACATATGTAGACTTTTAGCAAAGGATATAACGTATCGACGTACATAATAACTATACAATTTAAAAAAATTTATCATAAAATTTAAATTCAACAATTCCGTACGATTAGATATGAAAATAGGTATAGGTAGAGAATTTAATTATATGTAGGTGTTTGCCAATACGTATTATACGCACGTAAATATAATAACATTTACTAAATTTAATTGATAAAAAGGATTTTTATCATCATTTCACATATTACATAAGGTAAATTTTGTTAATTTATTATGGTAATTGATGTGGGATACATACAGGTGAATAAAGGTGTGTACATCGGGTACATATCTAGGCACATATTTTAAGAAAGTTTTAACCAAAAATTAATGGTTAACCATCTGTACATTATCAAAGATTTTAAGCTTTTAGGCTGTTGTGGCATAAACATATGTACATATGTATCTACATTATGTATTCACTTCACACACATTCGCATTTTACAAATACAAATATTTTATGTACTCGTTTAAGGCTTGTTTAGGTCTAGAAAATTTTCTCATAAAATAATAAAAAATAATATAATAATGTGAAACTAGAGGAAAGTACTAAAATATTATTGTTATCCTTTATAGTAGATTTTTTAAGGCAACAATATGTGTATGAGTTTATACGTTACAATAGTACGAGCAGTGTTCTCCTCACATCACATCTTCATGTGTTCTCCTTGAGTAGAATGCGAATGTTGTACAATACAAAATACGGAAAATCAACAAACTGCATTAATTTTACACTTGCCTTAATTTCATTTGTACTCATATTTTTATGATTGAGAAAAAGTTGATTTTCTCCTTCAGTACAATGCGAATATTGAACAAAACAGAACACAGAAAATCAACATTTCATACTTTCTCTTCTACTCTATACATACTCTGTAGCAGTTAGAGTTATTGACTAAGTACGGTGTCTATGGTATACGCTGCAGGCTTGAGGCTATACGCTACGAGTAGTATTTTACATATTTTCGTCGTGTACACTCATCTTTAAATTTTTATTTAGAAACTTCGAGAGATTCCAATACGCAAAAATCTTTTTCTCTGCATAAGTATGGAAATCAAAATTTACATATCATAATTACTTTTTTTCATATATGTACATTTACTATCAAGTTTGTTTATGTGTAACAAAAATACTGCATAAAATATGAAAATGAATAAAAGATCAAAGTGAAAAAAGCCCCTTATATACATTATTTTCTTCATAATTTTATTTATACATAATTTATGTATACAGCAAATGAATTTACAGGAAAATATTTTAGAAAGGAATTTTCAAAGCATATAGGACGTAAGTTAATTTTTCTAGGAATTTTTAATTTTTTTGAACAAACATTAATTATATATACATAATTACTTTACTTGTAGAAGTTTTAGTGTGCACATATGGAATATAATATGTGCCGAAGAATTTAATTAAAAGATAATTTTTTTTTTGAAATTTTTAAGATATGCAAGTCCTTATTTAAAATGATTTTTATCATACGGTTTCTAGTAAATCGCCTAATCTACATGTAGACCACTTGTTGCCTGAACTATATTATCAGTTATATTTTGGTATACTTTTGGTAATTATTTAAGCTGAGCGCTTTAAATTGAAATTAAAAGAAAAAAATTCTTATAAATTATCCTACAATTAAAAGCTTTACGGTGAAAAAAATATATATTTTCTAAAAGGATCATACACAAAAAATGAGAAGAAGATAATTGCGATCCCTTTAAATTATTTGTAAAAAAATTTCTTTATAACAAATTACAATAATCCTTTTAAGGATACAATAATCCTATTAAGAAAATAATTATTTTTATACGTATATATATTTAAATTTATTTCTTTGAAAAAAAAAGGACATTTTATTGTCTGAGATATTTTAGAAATTTCGAAATAACAAAATACAATATTTGATCATTTGTAAAAAATCTTTCAATACTTTTGGGTGTTTTTTTTTTATTCTTAAACAAAACAAAAAAAAGATATTTAATTTGATTTCTTATTTTCTTATTCATATATCGATTGATTTCAATTCCTTTGTATTTTACTGGTTTTTTTATTTGATTTCATCTGAAGCATGTTGTAAAGTTTTTCCATTTTCTTATACATATTTTATTTGGTTGATTGGTCGATTGTCATTGTAATTTTTCCATGGACGTACACATATAAATACAAATACTAGAATTAGAATCATCATTGTAAAGTACCTACTTCTTTTTCTTGTGTTTTTTTTTTTTTTTATTTTGAAATTTTGAATCTTGCTTCTCTCTCTATTTATTCCAATTTTGTTTTCATGCTGTGTAATTCGATTTAGCTTGATTCAATTTAATTTGATTTGATTTGATTCAATTTCATCATAAATCAACAGAACGGTGTCATTATTCAGATATTCCAGCATGCGATGATATAATGTACGAGCATTTACAATTCTTATATACGCAATTTCGTCAAGTACATATCAATACGGTTTTATACGATTACTTACTTGTTGTTATATATTTATTTTTTTTTTTTTATTTCTGTTGACAAATGAAAGAAAATTCGAAAATACTATACGAGTACAACATCAAAAAGAAAAATAACGAAAAAAAAAATTTTATGGAAAGAATTAAATGATTTTTTATGGTAGGAATATCATGAAAATATTATTGTTTCGTCTGTTATTTTAATTTAAACATAGAGTTTGTTGTATTTTTTATTAAATTATAGGTACTACTACTACTACTATTTCTATCAGAATTATTTTTCTATTATCCTTCCCACATGTCCTTGCATATTTATATATTATATTAAAAAAAAAAAATCAAAATATAAAATATTTCTGAATTTAATATGATAAGGATATATACAATAATTGGTTCGAATTCCATGTAGACAACAAAAAAAAAAATAAGTCCTTTTCGTGTTTATTTCTCCTTAAAATAATAATGTATATATACACAAGTAGATTTTTATCAGGATTATAAATATATTATTAGCCATATTCTATTTTCGTAATATTAAAATATAGTATAGTGGTGGTATTTTTGTAACTCCATAACAGACTTTCTCTCTCTCTGTACTCCATGCAACTACCTATACCCAATCAGCATATTTACGTATATTTAGGGATCACGCAATTTTTCAATTGTCATATTTTTTTTTCATTCTCATTATTATTATAATTTATTATTGTTTTGTTTGTTTATGTTGAAGACACAGGACACAGATGTTTAGAATACACAAAATAAAATACATATAAACATTATTTTATATTTTTTGTGTGTTTTTGGATTATTAAAATTTTTATTTAATTGATTTATTAATGTTTGAAAAATGACAAACAGAAAGAAACAAAAATATGTGTACAAGGATAAAGAATAAAAATAGGAAATTAAAAAAAAACAAAAAATAAAATGAAAATTATCTCTTTACTACGAAAATGGTGGTAATAAGTGAAGGATAAAGCTTATGTTGTTTTTGAATTTTTTTTGTCAATTGTGAAATTAAATTAAAATTCTGTGTTTCTTTTTTTAATTTTTTGTTTTTTCATTGTTAGGATTTTCTGTGGTTTAAGAATACAATTTTCACGAATATATACACTATACAGAGATATATCGCTAGACATCTAATCCTTATATGTCAAGGAAGATTGACATTGAAATCATTAAACATTTTTTTTTCAGGAGAATTTTTTTAAATAGTTTTTATAAGCAATAAAAAAAGGATGTTAGCTTTCATCTCCAATTTTTGAAATTAAAGATTTTGTAAAATGCAAACGTAATTGAAAATATTCTTACATAATTCTTCAAAATAATTTTTTATTCATGGCAGCATAGCACTAACATAACTGTAACAGTCCTCACAAATAAAGGAGCACACCATAATTACACAAACAAGGTTAATATTCTCCAATAATTTAAAATCCTAATTCACATCCGCACAGTATGTATGTTTGGTTCATCCTTGTACAATTTTTCTTCTGTATAATAAATTTCAAGTTTATATTTCACATTTTATACCCTTATTTGTGCGAATTAATACTCAAATCCTTATACAACTTAATGAAAATGCATACATTAGTTTACGTATAGTACATGTATGCAAAACCATATTTACGATTATAAATAATTTTATTTAATTTTAATTTTATTTAATAGATAGATAAATATTTCATGGTTGAAGAATTTTTGAAAACGTTTGCATCTTACATTATGTATGCTTATGCTTATGCTTACGATGTTGTAATCATCTACCTACATTACACTATACACATCAATTAACATGTATACTCCCCGTATAGGTATACAAGTATATATACGTGTGGATCTCATCTTCCATACCTAACCAATCTTCATACTTTTCCTTGTATGTATTACCGTACTATGTAGAATATGAAATGTACAAGTGAGTGGGTCTATTTGACTATGTATATATACACGTATACGATATAGGATATAAAAACAAAAACTAAAATGTTTTAAGACATACGATGAATACAAAATTTTTGCAAATTAATGCAAGATGTAAATTTAATTGAAGTAAAGTTATCTGTATAAATGTTCTGTATAGCTGTTTTTAATTAAATTTAAACAAACTTTCACTTCAGATTCGATTTACAGATAAATTCTTTATAGAGACAGAGAAAGATGTTAAATTTTAATTTTTTGAATTTTAAATTTTATTCATTTCATTACTGCTGGTATATACTAATGATACTCGTAAAAATTCATATTATGTTTCAGTAAATTGATGTAAAATTTTGTAAACATTTTGAATTTATCATTGAGAAATTTGTAAACTTTTACGAGATTTTTATGAAAGTGTATAGGTAAATGTAGTTGAAAATATTTTTAAATTACTAAAAAATTATATAGCTTCATGACAAAAGGATATAATTTCAGACCAAGGAGAACTACTAAATAAAATTCAATCTCTTTTGTTCTAATTTTTTTTTTCGTTTAATTACGTATGGCAATGATGATGATGCACTCAGTATTTTTTGTTGTTGTTTATTTTAATCGAATTATACCAATTATATACCACTTGACCGCCATTTCGATATAATTATTTATTTTTTAAAATTTTCTAAATAAAATTTACAAAAATTCGCTTACAATTTCAAGTAAAAAAATGAGTACAAGTACACAAAAATGCAATGCATGACCAATAAAATAGATTCTAATAAGAATCGTATATACACACAGATGGACAATACATAAATAATCATGTGTATAACACTATTGCACAATAATATTTCATTTGTAATATATAAGTATTTATTTTTTTTAAAGGTTAATAGCGTAAAAATGTCTTATTTAATCTCGTAAATTGGTTCAAGCTCAATTCAATGCGAAATAATGAAATGTACGAACGAGTATTATAATTGAAAACATTTAAACGACAATATACAAAATTTCGATACCATAAAAATACTGTAACAACCAACAATAATAATATAGAGTTGTAATAGTATTTAATGTGAAATATAAATATCTCTACAACACTCTTGCTTAATGCCTTATTGTGTTCATGTAATATTTTCGAAATGTGAATTTTTTTATTTGCTTTTTGTATTATTTTTCAAAGTGTGATTCGCACTTTTATTTGAAAAAAAATTTATAATTGAAGGTTAAAACTTATGTAATAGAAGAAGAAATTGTAAACTAGAAAAGAAATAATAACGGAGAATTTCATAAAAGACAATGACAATAATAATTCTAATCTACAAATAAAACAAAATACAAATACTCATTATAGTATATAGAAGAAGAATAGAATTATGTACTCCTACGTATAAAAGATATAAAATGAAAGCGTATAATATAGAAGTTTCGTTAATTACGTAACGATAATGATTCGATATAACTTTTAATTTAAGTATTATACAGTATATTACATCTAAAAGGAAAGTATTAAATATAATTTCATATTTAAATTTTATTTTTCCTTTTTGTTTTTTATTAAAAATCAATCAAATAACACGTAGAAAAAAAATTCTAGAATATTGATTTGTATTTAAATTCATATTTCCGATTCATATATAAGTACAATGTATACATAAAAACATTTTATATGAAAATTTCAAAACGCAAAATACTTTAGTCTTTCAGTAAGTTGTACTCGTACATTCTTAATTGATGTCACCTACATGTTTACTTATGTAACATTAGGTAGGTGTAAGTGTATCTGTACTTATGTTCATTACGTATTTACAACCGTAACGTATAATGGATATCAAGGCGTTTAATCGAATGTAATAAGGTTTCATTTTTGTTTTGAATTTTCATTTATTATTTGAAAAACAAAAACAAACAAAAAATTTCAATGTCATGTGGACCAAAATTAGAATTTAAATTGGATGGTGGTAGAATGAGAATATTTGAAATACTCGAATAACATTTACAAAATTGTATTATATTGATGATATATTGACGTAGTATATGTACTCGAATATAAATATGTAATGACAATCATATGTAATTTTTCCCATAATTTATTGTTTTTTTATCTAATATGTGGGCACATGTATTAATGATAAACATTTTTTTTTTAACAATAATTTTAATCATTAATACCATATACATTTTGGCATTTTCCGTTTTATAGAACGCAAGCTCCTTTACGTAGAAACAGTTTTTATTTTCATTTGAATTAATTTTTTATTACATTCCCATAGATTGATATTTTTTATTTTAAAATTAAAATTAACCATGAACTATGAACTATTGTATTGTGTAGAATACAAGGGTCGCATATACAGTCAAATATCATGAAAATGTCAATACATTTTTGTTTACGAATATGAGTACAAAAATACAAAATAATAATGATTAGTATGAGATGTTATCGAAAAAATTTGGTGATATAAATACGCAATTTTTATAAGTATTTCTATCAAAAATATATTCTATAACAAAAAAAAGATAATTTCACATACAAATATGTACATTACATTTTACATTATATTCGCATACATTATGTATATGTAAATAGAAATGTATGTTCTTGACAATTTTAAGAAGCTTATATATTTTTTTTTTCCTATACACCTTGAGCCTATATACATAGTATACATAAGTAGTATACATTTTTATTCTCATAAAGAAAGTGTTCGAAAATACTCAAAATGCATACAAAGAAGCCTACAGCAGAAGCTTTACTACATCGATAGAGTTTTATAAAAGTATATAAAAATCTTTTTCTATATGAAAGAGAAAAAAAAAAAAAATAAATTACCTCCATTTTATTGTTTGCATAATTTTTGAATTGAAGGGATACCAACAGACTGTACAACATATCTACTCGTATATCAGTATATAAAGTACGTGTGCAGAGTATTATGTGTTATTTAAAAAAAAAAAAATCAATAAAATAAGAAAAAAAAATGTTTTTTGTTTTTATTCATTTTCTTTTTACATTACATGCAATTGAAAGAATATTTTTCTTTCCGGATTTGCGCCTTCTTTGTAGTAGCATAGTAGCTACATAATATCTATATTAGTGAATTTATGTAATTATTGTAATGTACGAGTATTTATATTTATAAATAAAATATGGAATAGAGGTCACCTATTTACCGTATCATAATAAACAAGGAAAAATTCACAATTTCATTTACAGAGAATTTATATGTATATAGTTACATTTCAAACAAAATTATAAACAGAATAATGAAATAAATTACAAATTATACTTAATGTGTATAAACGAAACTGTAAAAGTGTATTTAAAATTAGCTGAAAACGTTTAGAAAATATGTACTTTTTTGTATTTTTTTCATTTCAATATTCATTTGAAAAATTTTTCATTTATGACACAATATTCAAATGAACATAAAATATAAAATGTTCAGAATATATTCGAAAAACGTGCGTAAAATAAATGCAGAATTAAAAACAAAATATGTATGTAAAATGGAAACCTAAATGATGAATCTAAAAATAATAAGTGGTAACGATTTGATTAATCGATTAAATTGATTCGAAAATTTATCAAAATATTTTTACGAGTACATAAATTACTCACAATTCTAAGGCTACGATGATTACTTATAGAGGCTTTTATTAGGTAGTAGGGTAGTAGGTAATGACCATGAAATTAAATCAATTACACGTATACAAAACGAAAAAACATAAGAAGATCGTGAGTGAAAAACCAATAAATGATTTTATCAAAAATTATAAAACAATGAAAAATATCCTTTAATTTTTATTGCGTAGAAAATTTATTAAGTACGGTACCTATTTCCAAAAAAAAAAAAAATTGTTGTTTGCGTGCTCAAGGTATGTTGAATGTTCATATACAATATATGTATCTCTTTATTTATATAACGTGCCTATACATAAGTAATTATATACATATATGTATGTAAGTATATAAGAGAGTATGTTATTATAATATACAATCAAATATAAATTTTTTATGAATAAAATAATTAAATTTTTCATTTAAAAATTAATTTGAACAAAAATGTTTTCCTTTTCTTTTTATATTCTTCATTTTTATTTTTCTTCTTTATCCTAATGTATGCTAATGTCTATTAATTATTTAACGTATGTATATATAGGGAGTGTATAATTTAAGATTAAATTACTTGTACCTACAACACATACATATATACTTTAAATTTAGTATTACATCCATATATTATATTCAAATTTGTATACGAATATGTGTATGTACATACGTAATTTGTGTATGAAGATGAAATATATACCTATATATCCTTGACATTATTTCAATACGTTATTATATGTACTCGTATATAATATATGTAGATATTGCATGGCATGTGACAAATTTCATTTTAAAATGAATATTTAATAAAATTGTTGATCCAAATAGAAATATAAGTAAATACAAGAAAAAAAAACAATAAAGGTACATTTACAATTATTTATCTAGTCCAGATTACGTAAGAGATTAATTGGTATTCACAATTCAGCGTATATTACCGTATATGTTATTGTATATAGGAGTATTGAAATTGATAGAGAAACTTTCAATATAACTTTCACTATCGCCAGCTTGACATTAGAAATACAGCCTAATCTCAATCTCACTCTGGCTGGAGTAATATTGAGCTAGACAGAGAAGGATAGCGCTATAGAATTTCCTAAAGAATGGGTGCGTTCAATTGGTGTTCACAGCGGATTACGCTGTAAACAGTTCAGTAAATTTTATATAGCGATTATCTAAACATCGCTGCATTTTCATCGCTGACTTGCATCGCTGCAATGAACTGAACGCACGCAATGTGTGAAAAATCTAATGTATATAGAGAACGTATCTGGGCTGAATTGTAAATGTACCTTAAAGAACGAAATACGGAAAAACATAATAAATATTAAATACTGGTATGAAGATTATACTAAAATTTATTCTATTTTTCATAAGCCTATGTTACATTCGAGTACATACGAGTACATTTATATAGGTAATAATGAATAAAATATATATGTATGTATGTACTACGTATATGTAACTTATTTAGATTTTTAAGAATATACAGAGTTCTTGGTTCTATGAATACACATTTTTATATATAAATTTTATTTTACGCCAAAATACATATGAATTTAAGAGTATTTTATAAATTCTATGTTTTTCTGTTTGTCCTTATACGTATATATGTATGTATGGTATGTACATAACTTTGACATTTCGATTATTTAAATTATTAAATAATTGACAATTAATATTACTATACTATATGCACTTCACATCTATACTGTTCAACAATCTATACATATAAACATTTTGGAATAAATGCGGGTATCCTGATATAAAAAATAAAAACATAGGGTATGAGTTAACCTTTATAATATATGGGTAATTTACAATATATGATCCTTATAATATATGAATGTGTGTACACAAAATACACAATAAAAATAATATTATTCTATCCATACTTTAAAATTTTGTTTAGTACTAAGTGATACAACAGAGATGTTCATATCTAAATATATATGTATGTTATGCATATTATGTGAACTGTAAAGCTATCTTTGTACGAGTATATGTAAATAAGGATATTTAATTTTTTATTAGTTAAGAAGTAAAAATGTCAATTTCAATTTAATTTCAAAATATGTACTTGTATGTTATATGGAAATTAGAATTTAGAATTATTTTTTCTTGTTAGGTATTCATTTCGTTTTTAAATTTAACTTATTTGTTTTTGACATTAAATTTGAATTTATTGTAGATAAAGGTTTCTGGGAATTTATATTCAAAGTCAATACAAAAACAAAAAAAAAAGTGTTTAGTACTCATATGGTAATTGAGATTCTCTGAATTGAGCTTCATTTCATTTCACAGAGATAAATTATACATTATTTGATGATATTGATCCAGTATTTATTGAATTGAGAAGATGGTAGGATTATAAATAATAAAAAGGATATTTGAAAAACAGATTATTTTGTTGTTTTGTGCGGTTACGTTATACATACATACATATAATGTGTATGATATTTTTGAAAAAATTTAATTTAAAGGATATTTTTATTATTTATTTAATTTTATTAATTTTGAAATGAACGTCTTTTTTAAATGAAATTTCGTCGTTTTTAATATTAAATAATAATAGTTACGATCAACAGTATATCAAATGTATATGTATTGTATTATTGTACATATATGAATTTTAAATTAAATTTTACTAAAACAAAAAATTTGTTTACAGTTTTCACAAACACAAAAAAAAAATTTCCCTGGCGCATCTGTATACTCGTGTACTCGTACATTTCGTATGTATAGTCATATAATCGAATCGTTTCAATTTATGATATTCTATTGTAGAAATGCGAGTACTTTAATAATAAATTATCATATACATATATCTTCGTTTTCACTCTTTCTCTTTCAGTGTACATACATTCGTATTTTTCTCTTCATTTATATTTTCGAAAATGAATTATCGATTTACCATTATTATCATTAGTGTTTATTCATTTGTACTTTAACTCTTATAAATTTTTGTGTGAATTGGAACAAATTAATTTGCATTTGTGCATTTAAAATACATAATTGAGTTTTTTGCTTTTATGAACGAAAAATTTTATTCTTTATTTTTTTAATTTATTTATTTATTATTTGCTCTATATGAGTGTGTTAGTAGTACTTTGCATATATATTGTATAGCATGCATTTATTTATTTTGGTACATACATTTACCTTCAGATCAATTCAATTTATAATTAATAATAATTTTCATTCATATTTTATTGTACCTGTACAGATAAAGATACGAATCATATGTAATACATATTTTTATTAATTTTCATATTTCATTTTCATTTTTAATTTGCATTTTCATATTTTTTTTTTATTGATTGACTTTTCAATTAATACACAGAGTTATATACGCATACATGTACATTTTACGTACATACACTATTATTATTAAAATATAATTTTCATATTATTACAAATATACCTTTGCTGTCATAATAAATATGAAAAATATATAAACGAGAGGAAGGTGTTTTCAGATATAATGTATTTTATTAATATATTCTCGTCGTCTACATATAACATTTTTGCATAACAAAAACGTTTTTGTTTTTATATTTTCTTAATTTCAATTCAAATTATCTTCCTTTGTATACACACCCACCGTACAAAAATTGTATACATACATGCTGTATATAACTGCAATTACATCTACATACATATCTCCTCTATAATACAGATATTAAAAATTTTGCAGCTCGCGAATAATTTAAATTTATCAATAAATACATGCATAAAAATAAATTATATCCATATAGCTTTATATACGAGTATTATTATATAAAAATTGTATTCATAATTTATTATAAATTGATATTATCTGTAATTAACGATGAAAATATAAATTATTATAATTTAAAATGACAATGTCAAAATCAATGTATCATATCATTAATATCAAAATGAAATTGTTTAGTATACAAGTATTAACACACATACATTTACATAATTTACATATACATTTCGTTTTGTGCATTATACTCTTGTGCACTTGTTTTATATACTTAAACATAAAATTGATAATTAACAATATTACCTATAAGTGGTAATTTTATTGATATATTCGTACGTATATAGTCGCTTATATAGATTTTCCATTATAATAAAATTGTTATTGACAGTCAATGATTTCAATTTCATAATTACAAATTAAAATGACTGAACTAAAATGTTTTTAAATGACACATAAACACTCCACACTATACTAAAATTTAGTATAATCATAATTGAGCTTTAGGATGCTGTTTGTTATGCAATACAATATGAATTTATGGATTGATGCATATTTTGAAATTCAGCCCATTCCTCAAAGATAATGAAATACATTTTTCGAAAATTTTCATTCTACTTTCTCACCTCCAGTTTGACTACCAATTATCAAACCAACTATGGTTGATTTTTTTGTACTCTTTCACATAATGGATACATTTGTGAAATACATTAGTGTTAGTATAACTTGCTATTCAAATTTATATTTAAAAAACATGTACAGTGTTTAACAAAAAATACGACTATACATATTCATTGGATTTGGATCGAATTTATTCATTTGCAAGTTACATATAGCGTGTGTGCTTACTTACATGAATGTTTTTCAAAATTAATTCATATATTTTTTGCCATAAACATTTTTTTTCTCATTATATGAGCGTAATGAGAATGTACATACATACGTACATGTTATATATATATATATATATATATAAACACATATGTATTTTCTAAATAATTTTATTCATTTTTCTTTCTTTTAAGCAAATTAATATTGCCTTGAATTTTTTAGCGTATGTGTGATTAAATAATAATATATCAGTATTATTTAGTTTGCGATTTATTTCGCACTTACATTTTAATTAAAGCATACATACATATGTATACAGAAGCAAAATAAAAATATTTTATACAAACGAAAAAAAAAAAGTTCAAAGTCAATTTTTTTATCATTACAATCTAAATTAGAAGCATAAAATTTTGTAGAAAAAAAATGTTGAATGAGAAGGAGGAGAGAAAATTGATTGAAAAAAAAAATTGAAATAAAATAAAAAATAAGTAAATAATTTGTGTGTTTGATGTAAAGTGTATCGTATCAAATTATATATAATAATATTCTTGATATAAATGTAATTTAAATTCTAGAATATGTTTGTACATAAGTACATCCACATGCAAATACTTATAGATGGACACATACCCATATACTTATACATCTTATATTTTATATATGATTTTTTTTTATACCGATGAATATATGAAATTAAATTGAACACACTCGCATATGTACATGTATATATTATGTTTACACACATGAAAAAGTGTATATAATTTTTATTTATTCGATTTTATTATTTATTATAAACGATTTTGTATTGTTACATGATTGCATGAATTCAAATAATTCGCATTTCTTTTGATAATATTTAATTGAAATAAATTGAAACTGACAAAAATTTAATAGATTTATAGTGATGATGATGATGATGATGATGATGATGATGATTATGGTGATGATGTGGATATGGATGTGAATGTGTATGATGCATACAAAAAAATCAATTAAATAAATGAATTTTTTCTGTACATATATAAAATGCGACAATTTGTATGTATATTGTTGAATATTTACTATAGCCGCAGTCAGTATATTATCAACATAGTTGCTGCGCTGCATCTATAGCGCAATAAGTATAAGTATAAACACATTAACTTTTTAAATGAAATGAACACACAGAATAAATTACCTAACAATCAGAATATTAAAATGGTTTTGATTGTGAAAATTTAATTTGATCATTCATTCATTCATTAATTCTGTGTATGTATATATGTGTGTGTGTGTGTAATTATACATATTATTTACTTTAAATAAATATATATGTATACATAAAAGTACAATCGGAAAGAATGTTATTTATTTTATTTTACAAAATAAATTCAAAGAAGACAAAGAAGAGTCATGTAAAATGAACATATAAAAGAGCAATTTTTATTTATTTATGTATATACGTGTATTTACTTTTACTTAAATGGCTATCGCGAATGTACACAAGAATATGTACTCGTATATCGTGTCGTGTTTGTTTAAATGTCTATGCTATACAGAAAATGACACTAAAAAAACATTAAACGAATTTGTTTTCTAGACATTTTACAAATTAACCGGTCTGTTGATTACTTTAAATAATTACATAGTTTGAAGTCAGTGTAAATTTTTGCATTATGTATGTATTTAATTTAACTCACGTAGAATATTTAGTATAAAATTTATTTGAAGATATACATGTAAAAAAAAATAATTTCTATACGTTTTAATTTGAGTAAACAATTTTTTTTTGTTCAACAAAAAATTATAAACGCAATTTTACTATAAAAAAAATGATAAAACCATAATGAAATCCTTTTGTATAATTGCTAGAGATAACCGCATAATTTCATTCTTCGTCGTTCATTGTGTATTATTTATGATTTGCTATATGATTTTGAATAGTATATGTATTTATTCGTATAAATCTATCTATACAATACAACATCCATTTGTTCTGTTTATGACAGGAAATCAATCAACATTTTATGAAGAAGCATACCTAAATAGAGATTCAAAATTTGTATATTTTATCAATAATTAATTTTCTGGAAATTATTAAAAATTTCCAATTATGAAAATTTTTCGGTTTTATATTTTCATTTTATCTATAAATTTGTAATTCATTATAAATTTCTGTTGAAAATATCAAAAATTACTAAATACATATATATATGTTATGTAGGTATGTATAAAGTTAAATTGATATATTAAATTAATTGAAATTAATTGTAATGAAAACAAATATTTAATTGGACGTTTCAATTACATTTTAAAATTAATGAGTAATTAATTATGAAAGATTTTCATTTATTTTCTCTTTTTTTGTGCTTTAAATTAAACTTTGATTTGTGGCCATTATTCATTTGTAGAATTTGTAGAATTATGTTACGTTGCAAGTTATTTTTACAAAATTTTCTGTTTCTTTCTAATTTGATTCTCCTCATACAAAATATTTACATAAACTATGTTCGGTCTCAGTTCACAGTCAGTCGGTCACAATCACAACACAATTGAAAACTGAAAAGCATTAAGCCCAACTTGAAATAAATTGGTACTTGAAAAAGTTGTAGTAAAAGTTGAGTTTGTGCTGTTTTTTATTTTATGAGAAAGAAAAGAGAATAAAATTTAAATTATAAAATACATTTCATAATTGAATATGTAAATATTTTAAATTGAAATTTTATTTTTACATAACATTATGTAAATATTTATTGTTTTATTTGATTTTTCGGTGAGCATTTACCTATGTAAATAGACGTAGTATATAAAACATTATGTGGTTTGTAAATATTTACAATTTCATTTCAAAAAGAAAAACAAAAAAAAAATGATTAAAATAAATAATAAATTTTTATTATTTATTCGATAACTATGGACAATAAATATTTGAACGAAAATCATAAATAAATAAAAATAATAAATTTTTTAAAATTATAACAATAAAAATTATGGAAGAGCCAGTACAAAAATGAAAAAAAAAAAAAATATTTAATTGAATTTGAATTATTCATGATAAAGACCTAGAAGAACAATTGTCTTGGTGAGGTAATTCTGCAACAACTAACAACCAACAAAATTTTATTTTTTTGGAAGAATATTAAAAATAAATATCAAAAATATTGATGAGAGAAATCAACAGAAAATCATATTGAATAAATTTTACATGTATGCGGATATGTTCACGAATCTGTTATATGTGTATTTATGTACATACATACTTAATATATAAATGAGGATATTATGGCTGTGGGATCTACTTGTAGGTGAATTCGTTTATCAAAAAATAATAATATTATTATTGCATACTGAAAAGAAAATAACACATCACAGAACACAAAATTATTTCTCTCAATGGTCCAATAAAAAAATGCCAATTATCCTGTTACACGCATAATACATTATTAATGGTAATATAATTCGAAAGATACTCATACATAATGTAAGTATTTTATAATGTAATATTCTGAGAATTTTTTTCCTTGAAGAACATACTATAAAAATATGGTATGTTTAATAAACAACATTGAATAATAAATTTTTTCCATTATTTATTTTTGTATATTTTTATATTATTTTCCTTGTTACAAATAAAATTCAGATGTATACTCATGTATGTATCAGTATTGAATATTTATCATGAAAAAAGAAAATTTGAAAAAAAAAATGTATCAGATCCTACCTAATTACATATTACAACAATATGATACGAGTACATCATAACGCTAACAATTAACTATGAAATGAGAAAAGGCTGATATATTCCTGATATACATATGTGCTCTTATGAATAATATTTTATTTTTCAAAGGTAGGAAATTCAAAAAAATACAAGACGAAAAATGTGATACGTGCATTCCCGTTGTATAGATTTCTAATTTATTTCTTCTTCTCTGTTGAATATGAATACATTCATGAATACACATATTGGCATTGAATTAGTCTGTAGGAAATTCTCCTCATTCATTGCAAAAATCCAATGATCAAACGTAATTTTATTTTTGTATTTTTCTAAATATGAATTTAAGCAAATTACACTCTTAAAATACACTTTCAATACAATAAATTGTACTTTGTACGTGTATAATGAGGAAATTTGTTTATATTTGTTTTAATTTTCTAGAGTTTTTTGGTGTTAACCATAACAATATAATGATTAATGAACCACAATTCAAATTACTTAAGTAATACCACTAGAAAATATTCGAGTATAATGTGTAATCGTAAGTGTATATATAGTATATTTATAAGATTTTTTATGTGTAATTGAAAAATTTAAATTACGCATAAAATTTTAAAGCAAATAAATTAATTGAATGATTTATATGCAAATTCATTATTTTAAATCGAACTCAATTAAATAAATTAAAAATAAAATAAAGTATTTTAAGAGCTGAAAAGAAAAAAAAGAGAAAAATATTATTTATTTAAATATTTATAAATGAAATTCATCATGAGCATGACTTAATTTAAAAATGAGCGAAAAAAACCACAGTCAATGACAGACATATGATGAGACTATTGAGAACAAGAAAAAAGACGAGAAATTGAAACGATGTTTATTGTCTAAAAAAACTGATAGCAGTCTCCTCATATTTACTCTCCTATCATTTCTAATTTTCAATGAAAATTTTAAATTTCTAATTTTCAATGAAAATTTTAAATGTAGTCAAGACGAATTCGAGTTGTTCACGATTTCATGCTCTTGATTTTATTGTGGGGATGGGGATATCATTGTAGGTGAGTAAGGAAAAGAAAGTTAAAATGCCTGTTCATTAAACTATTGTAGTGCAACGTGCAACTCTCTTCTTGCGTAAATCGGACCGGACTGATTGTAGACAAGTACGAAAGAAGGTCTGAGTAATCAGAATACTCGTAGTATATGAAAATGCAGGAAAATGATAAATGATTTGTAAATAAAAACATGATTAATGATCTTCTACACATTTGAGCTAAAGAGAATATTGAAACAAACTGATGTGATTCAATAGCATGCTCTGATCGTTTAGTGCTGAAAACTTATTCATTTTTGATTTGATTCAAATTTTCAATATTGGAGAACTTTTTTAATGGCTCATAAAAATTATTACAAAAATAGTTTTTACATTACAAAGTCCGCATGATGTGTGTTGAGTGCCTATTTTTTTCACGTAATGCTTCATATGCTTTGATGCTTTTCATTTTTCACTATTCACTTTCGAATTATTGAATTTTTTTTTTGCAGATTTCAATTTTCAATCAATCATCAAATATACACACAATAATACAAAATGAATGTGTACCAAATGAAAATGAAAAAAAAATTCTAAAAACGAATTAGAGAAAACCAACATACACACTACACACTATAAAAATAAAATCCAAATATTTTCCAGAGAGTGATTATTTGGTCTGTTGAAAGACGGTTTAATTAAAAAAATTTTCAAAAAAAAATATATTTTTTCATTGAAGGACGTATGAGTGTAGATTGATGATCTAATATACATCAGAAACAATGCTCGTATTTATATGAATGGTAGTTAAGATGATGAATTGATTGATAAAATTCTTTTTGTATGAATTTGTGTGAGGCAAAATTGATTAAAATAGAATATAAATTGAGAATAATTGTTTCTCTATTAATTTGTTTTTTTTATTTAAATATTTTTTTTTTATCAGAATTAATTCATATGTAATTATTATTTCAAAAAGAAATGAAATTATAATAATGAATGGGTTCGTGTTAATTGACGAAAATAAATTATAAAATCAAAATCATTTATTTGATTGATCATGTGGGCAACAATAATATTTACAGTCCCTGTATACAAATAAAGTGCACAATTATGTACCATATATGTAATTGAATTTAAATTTCTATTGAAGTAGTGAAAAATAATAAATTTTAAAATATATTTGGTAATTTTACACATTATCCTTATAGTTATATTTGATTATTCCCGCAAGAAGACAGTTGAAGTTTTAATTAAAAAGTTTGAAATAATTGTAAAAATATAACTTGAAAAATTATTGAAAAATTTTGAATGAATAATGAAATTTATTCAATTTAATTTGACTTGGACTGTACCCTATTTACTTTATGTACACATGTTATACTTATGTGCACACTTATGTTATATCTACACATGTTATATGTAGAATGAAATGTCCATTATAAAATCCGATTTAATTAAAACACTCATGCACTCTCATACAATACAATATATCAGAGCATATAGAAATAGTACTACACATATTTCATTTTAATATTTCTGTTGAATTATTGATTATAATTTTTCATCATTCACACATCATATGTATGTATACATATTTCCAGTCCATTCAACTTTTGAATATAAAATGAATATTTTCATAAAATAAAATATAAATGAAAAAAGATTTATTAAAAATTATTGTTCAATATAATAATAATAATTATTTTATTTATTTCGCACGCTATATATTCATAATGTGCATTTTTAAAATCATTGAACAGAAATAATACGAAACGCGAGTATGGAGTATTATATGTATGCAGTAAAAACAAAAAAAAAGTAATTTTTATTTTTATACATTTTATTACTTTTGCATTCATAATTATTGGACTATTGCACGATATTAGATTCGTATTCATATTTGTATGAAGAAGAGAATTGTATCAAATCAAAATGAAAATCATTTTCAAATAATAATAGTTATTGTAAATATATGGGATTTTCATGTTCGTATTAGTATTTCGAAAAATTCAAACTATATACATACATAAATGAAAGAACAAAAATAAATTCGTGTAATATTTTTTAAATTTTATTCTTTAATCTTTATGGATTTTTGGTTTTATTTTTTACTTTTATTGAAATTTCTGTATCTAGAGAATATAATGGGAATTTTCATAATGATAATATCGAAAAATATATTTTCTCTATAACAGAAATTTAAGAAAACTATATAAATGAGCAAAATAAAAAAAAAAATAAAATATCAAATTTCTGGAAAAATTAATTGTATGAGTAAAATATATAAAATAAAGGATTTTTTTTTTGTCCTTGCATGACTGAATATTATATTTGCACAGATACTCGTAGGTTGTAAGTATTGTAATTTATTTTTTGTTTATTATTTTTGAAATGAAATGAAAATTGAAATATAATAATAGAGAGAAATATTATATTCGAAGAGAAAAAAAAATAAAAATTCCCAAAGGTAAACAAACTTCTTATTATTTTTCATTTTTTTTTTGTGTATTGTTTATACAGCGTATAATACAGAGTACAATCATGCATATATGTAGATAACCATTGACACTACTAACACATACACAATGTACTGTACTAAATGTATCCTCCTATTTTCTTTTCTATATTCACAACAATGTCAAATATACTAACAAGACGAGAAAAGTATTTCTGTTTATTTATTCGAAAAAAAAAAAAATGAAAAATAAGAATTCTATGAAAAAAACGGATATACACCCATGCAGATACAATTACGGTAAGGCAAAAAATCATCGAACAGGAAAAATATATAAATTGATATGAACCCTATTTTTATGTTTATATTTATGTAGAGGCATGTACGGGTATGTGTATGTATAGAATTTTTTTCATTTTCCTTTTCGATTGGTAGATATTTTTCATTCACGTTTTTCATATATTTTTGTATATATTTTTAAAAATATTTTTTTAGAACACAAAAATATTGAAGTTAAATTTGACAATATTTATATTTATGTTTCTTAAATTAGGTACTTGTTTTTTAAGATTTTATAATTTATGTGGTTTAATTAGGTTCAAACAAGTCAAATTTTAATGATTTTTCTTGTCTATGACATGATTGATTCAGCTTGAACCAAATAAACCAATGAATTAATGTATTGGCTCAACCTTACAACATGAAGAATATCGAATCAAAAGCTTATCCGCCTTATCATGATAATAAAAGACGATGAAACGATGAAACGATGAAACGAAACGATACGGTATAAAATTGCTATTATGAACCTTCATCGTTTCGAATATTAAGTGGTACATAGTGGTACAATATAAATCCCTTATAAAAACGAAGCTTTAATGTTTAATTCATACAATTTCCAATTTTGTTGTAAGAAAAAAGTGTTCGATGTCATTTCTATTATTTTGTTGATGTTTTGAAATATCATTTTTAATAATAATTTCCATTTTTTTAAAAAAATTAATTTAATATTAATATTCACAAATATTAGTAATATGCTTTAAATAAAAAAAATTCTATTAAAAACCAAAAAAAAAAATAAATTTATATGTAAACGATGAACAAAATGCTATCGACTGAGTAGACGATGAAAATCGTTTGAAATTGGAACGTTTCGAATATCATGATCGCGTTTTTAACAAGACGATACGAAACGTTTCGTCTTCGAATATCATGATAAGGCAATATATTTGTTACTAATATGTTTCGCAAGTTGCAACAATCTAAAATTCTTCTCTATACTCGCTACTGCATTGCAATATAATGTACATAAATAATTTACACAAGAAAAGGAGAAGAAAAACTACTATTTGGCCTTGCGTATCTTTATACGTTCTTTTCTCTTTTTCTATTTCTCAAATATTCAAGAGTTAAATGACCATGTTTGTTTACACATGAAAATATAGATCAAAATCAAAACATTTATCGGTTTTTGTTATTTATACGGATGTCTTTTCAATCCAGAAATGGAGTAGAACAACTTCTAATCGCTGATCTTTTTATTTTTCTTTCTACTACTCTTTCTATGTATATTTCATCTAGTCTTGATGAAGAAGTAGAAATATACGCGAATGGCAATTCTTCTTCTCCTTTTCTTGTGTAAATCAGGCGAGTACGAAAAAGAATTTCAAATTGAAACTAGATCCGTGTTAACAGGAAAAATCAAGATATGTTTTGATCTATATTTTCATTTGTAAACAAACATGTTTATTGAACTCTTAAGTATTTGAGAAGTAGAAAGAGAAATAGAAAGAGAAGTAGAAAGAAAAGTAGAAAGATAACCGAATAGTAGTTCCTCTTCTTATTTTCTTGTGTGAATTATGTACTACAAGCTACAAAAAATATAGCAATTGGATTATTCTGCTGTTAGAATAAAGCAGAATAAAGAATCAAACTAAAATTTGAATAGTAAAGTTTCAGTCTATAGAGGTCGAGAAGTTTAAAATTGCACTGGACTCCCGCAAGAGAATAAAGCCGATGCTGTTCTATTCAAAATGCAAAAAATTATAAAATGCAAAAGAATGCAATGTTCAAAGGACGAATGAACACGTTGATAAAGAAATAAAATAATGACAATAAAATTTTTTTTATACAAAAAATTATCTTGGAAAAAGGATATGTTGCACATTTCATTAGTTTATTTTTAGATTTATTTTTTTGTTTAGATTATTTTCTCTATAAAATTTTATTATTAGTTTGAAAAAAAGAAAAAACGAAAAAGAAATGTTTTTTTTTTCTCTCTTTTCTATTGATTTTCAATAAAAAATTTATTGAACTGAATATAAAATTTGTATACAAAAATAGATCCGTACATTACATATACTCCTGCACATTTATGTACGTATACAAGTAGTAACCAAATTTAGTGTACACGATACATAAAGTACTCGTATAAGAGAATATAAGTTAGATATTGTGCTCAATGTAACATGATATATATCCTTTAATGTGTTTAGGATATAAGAAGTACACTGACTGACAGTATATGTGTAGCGTACATAATGAAATGAAATTATATAAAAATAAAAGATGAAGGTACAGGGAGGTTGTTTATATGATAAAAATAGATGTAAATATATCTAGCTTATTTATCAATTTATTTATTTACTTTGATTATATTGATATTTCATGGAATTCTATATTCTTTATTTCATTTTCAAGGAATTCACTTTTGGAATTTCTTGAATATTGTTTCATTTCTGGAAAATATAGAATTTCCTTTATTATTGCTTTCAAAATATAAACAGATTTACTATACAAACATTTGAATCCTATATAACTGTTATACTACATTCTGTGGGGCTTATTCTTTGAGATAGGTATACTACTATCGTCTATCGCGTTAACGTTAAAAATTTCGAAAAAAATTTACTAGAAAATATGAATAAACATTACAGATAGGAGGGAGCAGAAACAGAGGAAAATGAAAAGGATATAAGCATTCAATTTTTTTTTTCGTTTTCTACTATATCAACGTTTATTTCAATTTTCATTCAATAAATGATATTTGAGTTTTATTCCATTTGGAAATGTTAAATGATTCGTTCTTAGAAAAAATGAAAAACACAACAAACAATCCAATCAATCACACAACAAATGAAAAGAAAAAACAAAAACATAACAAATTATTGTTTGAATTTTTTAAAACCCATTTTCTACACGTAATCATTCCGCTATATAAATTTTATCTGTGATAGAAAATTTAACTTTATTTCATGAGTACATTTATTTGTATTTTTCATATGATATGATGTAACATTTTATACCATAAACGGGTATCTGTATGTGAGTTAGTTAGTTTTCCTTCATAAATTTTTTTTTCAGAATTATTTCATTGAATCAATTCAATCCCTTTTTTTTTCATTTTCATTTTTTTTTCTAAGCAACAATAGAAAAAATTACATAAATAAAAAATAAAAATTTAAATGAATAACATTCATATCCTTGTCTACGTTATATGCATATGATATAATACTATAATGTGTATGATATAATACTATGAAATATATACAATAAATAAAAACTTTAATGTATCTTTGCATTCATACATACAGACATACTCGTACGTAATACATAATCCAATATTTGTCTAGTATTTTATATGTAGCAAGGGTGGTATTAATATAAAGCATGACATATTCTATATATCATATCCTGGCTGTATAGAAGGCATTTTTGTTTTGAAAAGAAAAAACAAATAAATTTAACATTCCACGTGTTGCATTTGCTTTGTTTTTGCTATTTCTTTTTCCAGGATTATTATTTTTATTTTATTTTTGTATTTCGAATGAATACAAAATGTACTACGAGTTAAATGTCGTGTACATGATATTTATCTCATATGCATATATGGTAGGTAGACGATACCGATACAAACGCTTTTTATAGTGTCATAAAAATATACATACGTATTGCATTTTTAAAGAATTTATCTTCACTGTAAGGATATCATAAAAATATAGTAAAACTAAAAATAAAAAAAATGAAATCAACATGAAACATTTTTTTTTTGTTAATTTTTATTATTTGTTCTCTTGCTTACTTTTTGTCGATAACACAAAAAAGAGAATAAAAGAGAATAAAAAATAATTTCAATTTTTATTTACAAATTAAAACAAAACAAAAAAAAAAACAAGTCTCTATATTTTTTTTTTGCAAAATAAAATTGAAAAATCGATAAATACCAGATCCTATCATATTTATATACGATCATATAGCTTTACCACATGCTGTACTATTTTCCATTTTTTTTTTTACTGCATTTTTATTATGTATTGTATTTCGTTTTTTCTATTTTATTTATTTATGTGTACGAGCAATTCGAAATAATATCCTTTTTATGTGATATATCCTTTTATGTATTCCATATATTACTATGCAATTTCATGTTTTATTGTTAATTCATATTCGAAACAATATTGTACCTCAACCTATACAATTTTTTTCCTGATTTTTATCTGCATATCTATATTACCAGGTTTTTTTAATGAAAATTCATATTGCAAAAAAGAAAAAAATTTTACACTCATGCATCTTACATATTTATTTATAGAGATGTGCGTATGTGTTAGGTTTTGACATGGTTAGATATATATTTTCATTATATGCACACACAGATATTTTATCCTTTTTTTGTTTTTATTATCAAGCAGAGTTTTCTGATCTGATATTGTATAAACATTTAGATTTGGATATACATACATATATATTTTTATGTCATCACATAAAATGTGGTGTGTATAGTGTAGTGAAATGTGTACATTATATTACATGCTTCATTTTCTATTATTAATTTACGATTGCAAAAAAAAAATGTTTGTTATACACATACACACACATATATACATATGCACATTTAAATTCATAAAATTACTTCAAATATAAAATGTCATTTAGCTATATATGTAACTTCATATGAATGCGTATATATAAGAACAAATCATAATTTCCAAAGTTTTTGTTACAAAAATACATATAAAAAGAAAAATAATAATTGAAGAAAAAAAGGGAAAAAACAACTAGAACTACATAACTATACATGTATGCTATGAAATTGTATGCTATTATCCTTGAACATATTGTATGTATTTATATGTACATAATAAATAAAGCTTATAATGCGTGTAGTACATTTATATTTCTATATATATGGATATATACGCACACCCATATCAATAATAAACATAATGAGGGTATTCATTTAATGTTGTTATGACACTAGCTTAATGTGCTGTTATAATAGCATAATGCCGATTCGACATTCAATGCAGTGACTTCAACTTTGACTTTGATTTAATGGATATGTATTAGAACTTCTACATTCAATGCAGTAGACTTGACTTGACAGCTACTTTTACGATTACATGTTAAGTCTGCTGTGAAGTCGAAAGTCAAAGTTCAAGTTGAAGTCACTGTATTGAATGTAGAAGCGGCATATAATGTATAATAAAAGGCTCGTAAATCTCCTATAGTAAATCTAGTAAAATACACTTATTTTGCATGGTTTACTCGGTTTACATGCCTTTTACCACATTAAGTGAATACCCTTAGTATAACATATCTGATAAAATTAATATACATTGTATACACGAGTTGTCCATACATACATGTCCATGTGTGTGTATCTATGTGGAAATATATTTGCGTAAATTCTCATAGAAAATTTTATGAATATTATTATTGTAGCATTTTTATTGATATTGTTTCATTATTATTTGTCAATGTTTCTTATTATGTTTTGTTAGCTCTAGATTATTGCGTAGTTTGTATTTTATTTCTAATCAGACAAGAAGCTTATAATTCGTAATAATAAATACATATGTGGTGACTATGATAACGTATGTGTGTACGTAAAATTGTAGTATACTCATTACATATTGTAGATATTAAAGATTAAAGTTCCTTTTTTGTTTGATATTTTTCTTTAATTTTAAGAATTATTTACAATTTTTTTTTTCTTATCTTATTCAGATTTTTTTTTTATTAAAAATAAATTTCATAAAATTAACTAAAGAATTTTCATAAAGTGATTTTATGTATCATGAACTATGCACGTACATTTATGTGGATAAATAACTACAATCCATATCATCTTAAAATATGCAAGAAAAAATGTGTCCAGAAGAATGTTATATACGTGTTTAAAATTTGTTCAATTTTATTTTTCATGTAGAAATAATTTTTGAAATAATAATTTATGCAGGTCTCCTATACACACATTTGTAAGTCACTAGGCACATGATCTTGCCCTGTATAAAATTTTATTTTTTGTATTCAAAGAAATCTTTGAAAAATTTTTAAATTAAGAATTTCTTCTAGATATTATATTCCTGTCTCAAAAGATAAAAATAAATTCTGTAGTCCATGATTATTTTTTTTAAAAATTTAAAAAACGACTACTATTTGAAATCCTTTTGTTAACATTTTCTTCTTTCATTTTTCTTATCCTAGATATTTGTAATTATTTTTTATGTTTGAAAAAACTTAAATTATAATGTAAAACTTTTTTTATAAAATCCTTATAACTTTCTAAAAATTATAAAATAATAATGAAAGGATAATATAATGTGAATTGTATGTATGTGTATTAAAAAGTAAGTAAGTATATGTAGGACATACGAATAATAATAATAATTACCTGTGTGTATAAATAAAAGGCAGCAAAGGTGTGTTGTGTGCTGATGAAAATATTCGTTACAATAATATGCTCGTATTATGTCAGTGTACATATTTTATAATACGAGAGCGTATTAAGTAGTAGAGGAAGAGGAGTGTAAGGATGATGAGAAAATCAATAATATACAACTCATATGATGAAACATATAAACTACATAAGTGTACGTCCATATAATTGTATGATAAAATAATTTTATGCCATTTTATATAAAAATTTTTGTACGAGTATATGTATGAGTATGGATGAATATGTGATGGTCGTGGGCATTTAAAAATAACAACGTACACGTATACGAATAAAATATATGCAACAGTCTGTCAGTTAGCCATTCAGTCAAGTTTTATACACCACCATACCGCACCACACTGTATTAGGTATTAGTTAATAATTAACCAAAACACATACTCTGAGAGTATTTTTGTTTTGTGTTTATCGGATAATTTTATTTATATGCAAGTTATTGGGTGGTTGGTTGGATACATAGTTGGGTATTATAGTTGGGCTTAAAAACTTAAACGAAAAAAAAAAAAACAGTCAAGTCATTTCTTTTTTAAATAAAGCCCAACATTTTGTATTATAATGGACGATGATTATGATAATGACGATGATGCGATGTTGTGTTGATGATTATCTAACTTTAAAAAAATATTTTTACAGGTCAGAGGCTTTTTGTGTATGTGGATATCCGTTATAAATTTTTTTTTTTTTTTATTCAAAGCATTATTCATTTACGTCAGCCTTCTGTTTTTTATTTTAATTTAAATTTTATATACTTTACAGGTGTATGTGTGTGTAGCTCATGTATGAAGGTGAAGCTATTAGGATCGAAAAGTTAATATGTGTAACAACGAAATAAACGATGTAATACGCCTAACACTTACTTATGTACATACTAATGTACGGGTAACAGTACATATTAGATACATGAAAATGATTTTACAAATTTTTACTCTTACTTGTATAGCATAAAATGACCCGACATTATGTAATTTATAAACTTATAACATACACGAAAATTTTCTTATATTTTAATTCTGTTCCTGGTACACATTTTGACTTTGTGTATGATGTATTTTAGTTTTTACTATTAATTAAATAATCATGGTAGATAGTGTGACAACTTGACAAGTCATATTAGAAAATTTTTGTGTAGAATACGTACAGAAATTTTCGTTTTACATATCATATCAAATCGTACATATAATTATATAAGGATACACCTCCTATTATTTTGAGAATTATTATTATTCTAAATTTATCAATTAATGTCTATTTATTATCCTTGTAAAATAATAAATCATTTTTTTTTGGACCCCAAATTGGACCCCAAATTTTGGACCCCAAGGCATAAAAATTGTATATTTATCTAATAAATAAAATAGATAGGATCATAACTGAATAATTTTTGTGTTTCATTTAAATTATTTATTTATCATTTTTTTGCCCTTCAATTTTATATATTTTAAATTATTTTTCATATATTTTCTAGGCATAATATTTTTTCCATAAAGTTTACTCTTAAACTTTTTTTTTATTTTTGTTATTTTATTTTAATTTTTTTCGTTCATTATTGAATTTTTTTAAGCGAATTGATTCGAAAACGTGTACATTAGATATAACTTCAATAATTAAGAAAATAACAAGAGAATTTGGTTTTTTTTTCTATTTTCCTAAAAAATATTTTCCAACCTTTTCCCTTGGCCTTTTTTGTTGTCACATTCATGGTAGATCTACATGGACAATTAATTACACAATTTGATTTGTAACTTGGATGTGAACAGTTCTATAGGCAAAAATATGTGTAGAGAATGTACGCAAAACTTTTAAAAAATTAATAAACAAAATAATAAAAATAATATACATGTAATGAAAATTTGTATCTGAAAAACTTTTATTATAGTTTCTTGTTTCTATATTGTGCGTTCTCATGTGTATAGTAAATATTCGATTTTGACTCGTATTTTTTATACTTTATTTTTTCTTATTATGCATTGACGTATAAAGTTGAATGAAAATACTGTTACAGATGTAACAAAAAGAGTGTAAAGACAAAAATATGAATGAAGAAAGAGTGTAAATGTAAAAAAAAGAGTAAACATAATGACATGTTTTTTGTCATATACATATATGTATGTTATCGAAAGTTTTAATAATTGTTTGTAAACATGTCAAATATATAGGATTTCGAAATCAGACGAAACAAAAATAGTATATAGAACTGAAATACATACGTGTTCATTTGTTCACTTTTCTTTTGCAAATAATTTTTTCGTAGAAAAAAAAATCAAATAAACTTCTGTATTTTGTGTAAGTTTTATATCATTCATATGACAAAAAATAAAACTTAAAGAATCGAATTATAGTTGTAATCGTGTGGAAAACAATTTAAGTATGTACATTGAATTTTGATTGTTTTTTAATTAAAGTTTTGAAATTAGATTTGGATCGATAAATTAAATAAATTATGGATTTTATTTACCAGCAAGGTATCTGCGAAATGAAATTAAATTCACACGAAATGAACAAAATGTCATACAGAAGCGGAATCGATTAAATTTGAAAATAAAATTTTGAATAATTAAATATTAAAGATTTTTTTGAAGTAAAATGTGAAGAAAATGTTGTAAAAATTTTACAATTATCCGAATAATTCAATTAAAAGTTTTTTGCCTTAAAGTATTTTGTCATAGCAAAATTTGAAAATTAAAATTTTTTTGATATTTTTTGAAGTAAATAAAATTTAATTATTATTTTTCAATGCCATGAAAAATTTTTTTTATTACAACGACATTTTGTGAAAAGGAAATTTCTTTGTTTTTGAATAAAAAAATTTTCTTTATGAGTTTTAGTTTTCAATATAATTTTCCTATAAATAATAATTACGTAATTATAAATTCATTTATATGCGGTGTACTGTTATAAACAATAAATTTGCACATTAGACTATAACTCTTGTATACAAAATAATTTGAATTCACTGTACTTAAATGTAAATGTAATTTTCGCATTTGTTGATTTTTTTTCTTTATAAAACTCAATATGTACGAGTATGTTATTTATATTAAATATACTACGTACTTATATACGAGTATAGCACATTATGTATACACAAAATTTAGTTTGTAACAATCACAAAATTTTACGTTACACTCGTAACAGTGATTATAATGTTTGAAAACGCAAAGTATAAATTAAAATTAAAAAGAAAAAATTACTACATTATAAATAAATAAACGAGAGCGAAATGTTTATAATCTTTATTAAATTAAATATAATCATGTGCAGCGTATATAAATATGTGTGTACGAAAAATTACATTATTTCTCCAACACGACTTCTTCCAATTATTAAAATTTAATGGATTATATAGGAGTATACATTAGGCACCTATTTACTGTAGAATACCTACATACATATATAGCTAGCACTCTATAAGCATGTAGAATATGTTCGTAAATAAATAATGTATGCATGAATTGTTAAAATTAATGTAAACTCAAAACTGTATATAAAAAGTACACAAGACATAAGAAACAAATTATTATTATAATAGAAAATACAATGAAAACATATACACATACACGCAAAAAAAAACAAAATGATTACAATTAATATGTACGTATAAAAATTCTAAGAAAAATAAATGTTAATTACATTCATAATTAAAATTTGTATTTATGTACCCGGTAGCGATGTTAATTTTTAATTGTTAGTGTGGATACAAAATGCATAATATCCTAAAGTCAATTTTGAAGCTTTGAGATCACAAAGTCAGTCAAGGTACAGAATTCATTATTCGTTTTACATCAGTTCTCCGCTCACGGCAAGTACTGTAGATTCATTCATGAATCCATAATAGTAACAAAGTCTAGAAATCACTTCGATAAAAGCTCTGGCTCACCTAGAGTCGTAGCGCCATGGATGATGATGGTACCACTCATCGCATAACGAATCCAGTACAATAATGAAATAAAGTGAAGCTTCTCGGAAGATTGAATGCCCCTTGAAGTCTTTGTCGTTGAATTTCTAGTGCCTGGCTGGGTACAAATACTCGTAATACGAAATTATTCAAATAATATAACGTAAAAAATATGTTTATTCGAAAAATTTATGCATGCAGAGAAGAGGCGAATTTCATTTATATTTATAATGTAGAGTATAAGTATAGTTTTTGTACTGGTGTATTACATAGAGGTAATGTCGAATAGTATATGTCAAAATGTATACACACACATAACACAGATTTTTCCTAACAAATATTCTCATTTTTAATTTACTATTTATTTTTTTAATTAGGTACATGGTAATTTTGTGTTACACATATTCTAACTATTACCACCAGTACGACGAATGTATGTACATAACATACATATATGTATATCTCTGCTGTTATATCGTCTAGCAAAATGTTTATAGATGTAGTCATTCATTAGTTCGTTAGTACGTACGTATACGTAACGTATGCATGTAGGTATGTGTACATGTTTTTATGTTTTTAATAATTTATGCTTTTTTTTTTACTTTAATAATTAATACACACACGATAATAACCTTTGAAATTTTCTCATATACTTACGAGTATTTCATGCTACGTATTATACGGATATGGTGTTAATGAATGAGAATGGCAAATAATATAATTTTCTTATTTTCTTTTACTTGTACACCTTTGAATTGATTTTTTCAGTTTATTTTATTTTTATTTTTGATCTTTTTGATTTTAAAATCTTTTTGATTTTAAAGAGAACTCTATTTTTGTTATATATAATCCTTCAAAGAATCTTCATTATTTATAGAAATTTTATAGAAACTGGAATAAAAAATTTCTAGGTTCCTATAATGTATGATGTTCTGTGTAGCTTTTTGAAAATATTTTTATGTAGTTTTTATTCAAAATTTTCAAAGTTTAAACAAACTGGCTAACCAAACTGAATGACGTAAGTATTTACCTTCGGTAGAAGATTTATGAGGAATAAAAGATGAATTATCTAAATAAAATTCTATTCTATTCAATATTTGCATACAACTTGCACATTGAGTTTAAAAATATAAATCTAGAAATCTATAAATCTAAATAAGTAGACGCAGGAAGACACGTAGATAGTTGGATACTTAGATACATGGTAAAGTAAATAAAAATTATAAATGTGCTTGCAATAACTTACGATGCCCAATATACGAGAATAACACCTTTTTGGTATATAATTTTTTTAAAAATTTTAAATTTAAACTTTAATTTTCAAAACAAAACAAAAAACTTATGACGTCAAAACATACGAGTTCGATAATATTTAACATTTTAATATTTTTTATAATCTCTTCATAGTCACTTCCGCACAGAACTCTTACGTATCTATGTATGACGGTATGACATTCTATCAGTTCTATATTCAATTGAATTTGAATTTAATTTACAAGTAGAATAGTAAACCCACTTGATATCGCTGTTGTAGGTTGTAGTGTAAAGTAAACATATCGCTTACATCCATGACAGTATGTGTGTACGATTTTGTATAATGACATGTGAAGTTTTTATTATTATTATTATTGTTGTTGATTCTGATGACATTATTAAGATAAATGATATTTGAAAAAATTAATGACAGTTATAATGATGTTCGAAAATTTATCACAAAACTTGTTTTTCATCAGTATACAAAATACATAAATCTGACAATTGAAAACGACGAATAAGTGTCTAGAATCTATAGAAATTACATTGCTCGTCTAGAACAAAAGTTAGAGTTTATCGAAATTGATCAATCGATACGAAATACAAATAACGGATTCGGTACAAAATCAGTGTGTGGTTTGTTGGATTTGTGTGCAAAATAAAAATGTGGACAAGTCTAACCGGTATATAGAAAGCAACAAAAAAAGAAAAAACAATTTTCGTACATTAAATACAAAATACAAGCGTACAAAATAAATAAAGTTTGATTTGAGGTCATTTTGAACAAACTTTTAGTTGTTCTACTTTTTCTGTTCAAAAGATTTAATTGTAAATTTTATTGTTTTTTTTTTGTTTATCTTTTTTATTTATTTTTTTTTTTAAGATATTGAATTTTCTTTATTTGTGTATTTTATTTTGATTAATTTTTCGCTTTCGTTAATGTTTGTCTGTTTGTACACTTGACAACTTTGTTGACTATCGATCAATCGATTTATAAAAGGAGGCCTGCCTAACTTCGATATTATCATACCATACCACTCGTATAATGATAAAGTTTTAATTACAATTTCTTGTACATGTCTGTTGTTCCCTTTTTTTTTAAAAGTCAGATTCAGCCCTTATAATTTGGTAAATTAACAATAAAATACAAACATTTTATGTATACATGTTTCTCAATAAAAATGAATAATTAATAAAAGAGAGAAAACGTTTTATATTTATTTATAGTACGAATATTATTGCAAAATATTTTTTATATTCGTTTTAAATATTAACCACTTTTTCTTTTTGGAATTAAATTAAAAAGTTGTTCGTTATATGATACATCATTTTGTTGTTTCATTTTATTTATTTAATTAATTAATTTTTTTTTTTTTTGCTTGTTGTTTTTACTCAATTTTTCATTATATTTTCAAATACTTTTGTACTCTTGTACTCGCTTGCCGTATACCTGTTCAACGTTTGTATTTTGTTTTTGTTTTAAATCAACTCTTGTATTTCTTATACATTAATTCATGGAACAATAACAACATTTTGTATTTTTATACTCATATTTATTTAATACATTTCTCTTCAGTTCATTTATTTACTTCATTTCATTTTCTAAAAATTTCAAAAAAAAAAAAAAAAAAATAAAGAGAGGAAAATATTGTATGTATGAAGAAAAAAGAAAAAACATTTTTTTAACTTTAAAAAAACTTTTCATTTTTAATTTTGTATGTTATGAAAATATAATTTTCATCTGAATTCTCTACGAGTATCATATTTCTTTTATATTCATTTTTTCTTCCTTTTCTATCTTTTTTTATTTTTGTATTTTTTTTTTTTTAAAAAAACATTTTGAAGAAATACATATGCCTTGTTATTTAAGAAACCTGCCATAAATATGTATATAGCGAAAAACTAATACCATATACTCGTGTATAAAAGGAATAAATTAAAGGTAAATATATCTGAAAAGAAAAAAGTTTTCATAAACGTTTTTATGTACTCGTAGCTATTATATTATTCTTTCAATTTTTCATCTTTTATAACTTCAATTTAAATTTTGTTTTTCTATATTTTACTCTTATAGAAAATTAAATAATAAAAGGACAAAGTTTTATCCATTTTAATACTATTTTTTTTTTTGCTGTTTTTCAATTAAATTTTTCATTCACATCAAAGTATCAGAAAATATGTATAAGTACACATAACAGGATAATATCGAGATAATTCTAAAGTCTAGATGAATGAGAATGTAGAAAAGTAGAATAAAAATATCTTTCTTTACTTATTTTTATTCTTAAAAATGAATAACTTGTCTCAACAGATATAATCTGACATAAATGATCCAATGAAGACTAATAAATGAGACTGTATACAACGATCTTGTGGTATGAAGACCGAAATCACCATTAAAAAGAAATGAAAGATGCATGTCAAACAATGTTCGCTTCTATGTAAAATAATGTATTCAAAAATTTCATTTTTTTTTTACATTTCAATAGTCAAAATTAAGTGGGTCAAGGATTTAATTTGAAGTGTAGATCTATCTAGACGTATATATAACCAGAGTGAATGAATAAATATTGAATGAATGAATGAATTAACACACAAACTAAATACAAGAGAGTACAAATTCCAATAGCATTCATTAAGAGATTCGAGAATAAAAAGTTTCATTTATTTTTGCATATTTATTTTGAGTCTTTGAAAGCATTTTCAAATTTGCAAAAATGCCTTTATAGAGGACAAGGTTCAAATATTTTTTTTTTTTTGCTTTTTTTTTTAATGTCAAAATAATTCTGTTCTTCAATTAACTTTTCGTATTTATACATAAATTAAAATTTAATTGCATGCTCACGACTATATACGAGCAACTTTTGTCTACAAATGAAATAATTTATTTTTTAAAAGGATTCAGATTCAAATCGAAATGAATGGAATTTGTTATTATGATTTGTTCAACTGTTTATTTGTTTATTGATTTTTTGTTTGTTTCCAATATAAATTTTAAATCATATTTCATGAATACGGAAGAAGGATAAATAAATTCGTTTAAATTGAAATATAATTCAGAGTAGATAAATTAAATTTTGTTATTTTCATTCAACAATCCCACAAAAAAAAAAAAATTGCACAGAATTGACGATAGAAAAAATCTGTAATCAGTTTTTATTGGATTATAGATTTATCGAGAATTTCATAAAAAAAGCACGTTATTTTACTTCCTATGGAATACACGATTATACGCGTATTTTTTATTCACAAAATTTTTTATTTCAGTAATTGGATTAAAGAACTTCATTCATATCTAGTGCTGTTCTGCAAAGGATTTAACTTCAAAAATCAAGTTTTATGAAAGCTTTAATCCTTTATGACATCTACATACATTTATATTATAATCGTTTCATAATATGAATTTTAATATTTTGGAAAAAAAAAAATTCCCATAAAAAAAGGATATTATTTCCATAGAATATAAAACGATTTTTTTTTCCCTTTAAAAAATATATTTTTATTATGTATTCATATTATTATTTTTTTATTATCCTTGCAGAACATATATAATGTTTTTGCGTTACATATTATTTCAAGTTTTTTATCCTTTTTTTTATATATATTTTTTTTTTTAACAAAAAGGGATACGAAATATAAAATTCATACTTCAATCTTGGAATTAATTAAAATTCAAAAAGTGGAAATTATAAAATTATTTTTTGTTCAATGCTCGACACGATCAACACGATATACAATGAAACAAAGACAAAAAAAAATTGCAAAATTTAAATTTCCTGCTAAAAGAATAACAGAAAAAATATTACATATAATATATAAATTTTTATTTTTTAATTTTTTCTTTTTAATTATGTCAGCAGATATTATCGTTGAATGTAATCGGATATGAAGTTCGCTATGCTAACATTTTTTTTCTTTGATCCTTTTTTTTATATGCAATTCCGAATAATAATTTCAATGTAATTTTTTATAAAAATAATTGACCAATGAGCATTCGAGTTAATGACGGTCGGGTCGGTATTTACTCGTACAAACAGATACAGGTAAGTTATGTTAAATTTCATTTCAAGCTTTTTACATTTGTGGTATAGTAACGTGTTTTTAAAGGATCATTAAAAAAAAAACAGAAGAATTTAAATTATCGTTAAACGTAAATGCTACAAATAAAAGAAGAAAACATTTTATTTAAACGAATTTAATTGTATAAAAAGGTAATGGTTATCATAAAAATCATTTAAGGTTCAGGCCTCTGGCTATATTAAAAGAAAAAGGATATAAAGGGGTTTTTTATTTTACTTTTTTTTTTTTTAATTTTTCAGTCCGCCAGTTTTATCGTCTAATAATTACAACCAAGAATTTTAGTGTAAAATTAAAGGAAAACATGAACCTTATATCATATCGAATTCATAGTCTCAATGAACATAACTAAGAATATTATTACTTTATCCTTTTTTGTCCGGATACATTCATTTTTTTTTTCTGTATTATTTTTATACTGTTTTGCATATTAAATAAAAACAACATGCAAAAATATAATCGTCAACAATTACAGCTCATAAAACAGAAAAATTATCTTTGTAACTATTAAAAATCCTTTGAATAGCAATTCTCTTTTCCTTGCTAATGAAAAACGTTGAAAAAGAATTTATAAGGAAATGAAATAACACGAAATATCCGAAAAAAAAGAATTGAAAAAAAAAAAAAATAAAGGAAAAAAGGTTCTACGTTCTACGGTTCTAAGTTCCTATGTTATGTCCTTTTAAGTTTTACTTTTTTTTTTCATTGCACAGGTGGTATGAATGAATAGCTTATTATAGTAGGTGGCTGGGTAGCATTCTATTGTAAAAATATTCATGACCGTTATATACAGAATTTCGAAAATGAAAAATTAGAAAAAGGATTAAAAAAAAATAAAATTTTCGAAAGACAGTGAACATTTTTCACTCTTTGTTTTCAAAAATAAGAATAAAAAAATTTCTTTTCCTTGTTTTATCTTCTCGAAATTATACGTAAACACTCTAAATCCTTAAAGAAAATTGTGGATAAATTTAATTTACTCGTTTTTTATTTATTTTCCTTACTTTTTCCTTATGTTTTTATGAACCATCAATTTGTTTTTTTTTTAGGGTGAAAAAAAAAGGACAAAAACGAAACAAAAAGACGAACTAGGAAATAATATGAGCTGAATGAAGTTGATGTTGTATTTTTCTTACATCAAAAGACAGTAAGACAGTATACGTACCTATAATGTTGAAAAAGGATAATAGAATATAAGCACATAGTCACAGTATATACTTACATGCATACATTTCATATAGAAAATATATAGGTTTTGAATTTTAATGAATTTTTTTAAATCCCAAATAATAAAAAAGTGTCATAAATTTTTGAGAAAACTTCAAGTAGGTACAACTCCTCGTACATAGTAATTTTTTTCCTTTTGTATGTTACAGTAGTACTATGTTGAATAAATTGTGAGTATGTACGTGATGAAACTGTGGTATTAGAACGATAGAACGTAGTTGAATATCAAATGAAAATTGATTGAAAATAATTTTCAATTTTTCCAAAAGACAAAAAAAAATCAAAAAAACTGTGATCAAAAATTTTCCAAATATTGTGTCATTATTTTAAAGTTTTTACAATTTTTCCACGAATTTTCTATCAATAATTTATTTTTTTCTTATCTCTAAATACATACATATTTATATCTGTGTCGTTTAAACAGATCTATTGTACGTATGTGTAGCAGTATCCTGTTTTAGTACATAATTACATGAAAATTCCATTAAAATTATCATGAGAATTCATAAAATTTTTTATTTTTTTTGGTATCATAATTTACGTATACGCATTATATTATATACATTTGTATTTAATGTGTGTATCCTTATTGAATATGATAAACAAATTATTTTTAGGTATGGAATCCATATATTTTGTTATGGGTGTGCTGTCGTGTGATAATTTTTTGTAATAATTTTAAATAAAAAAAAAAATAATAAAGGATATTTGTATAGAAAATGTAAATAGAATTGTCATTGAGAAAAAAAAATGACGAAAAGTAATTTTTTTTTGTATCCAAAATTTAAATGATATTAAATTTCAATTTTAATATTCCAATTTTTAATCTACATTTCATGAATCCTTAATAATAAGTTTAAGACTATGAATTACAATAAAAAGTAATAATTTTAAAATGATTACAAATTAAATATGTATACGAGTACCGTGTGTATTTAGTCGATTGAAGCCAAGAAATCATTACAAAAAGATAGATTTCTATGTTTTATTGTATAATTTTCATTTTTTATTTGTTTGAAAATTAATTTATTCTGTAAATTATTCATTGGTATAGGTATATATTTTGGGTCAGAATCAACCTCTAAATAGTCTAATATATTTTCTGTTATTTTGAAGATGTACACAGACACGTGTACACAACAACCTGTTAGCAAGCAAGCAATAATTCTAAATACTCATCGTCATACATATTATGTATCTGTATCCTGTAGTTTTAGTATTCTGTTAGGTTTTCCAAATATTTTGAAAACTTAATAAAAAATTAAAATGATAAAATTTTCCTTTCGTTATATATAGTTTTAGTTTTGTATGAATTCTTGAAAATGCAGGCATGTGTATGCGTGTGGATATAATTTATATCCTTAAAATAATTTGAAAATAATCTGCATAAATCATTCTGGTATGCTTATGTGTATGTTTGTATGCTATTGACCTCCTTTTTAACTTTGTATAACATATTAAATGAATTTTTCGTGTATATCATTACAAATTAGAGAATATTTTGTATGTGTACACCCCCCTCCCACACACACACACATCCATATACGAATGTATACACAAATGTACACAAATTTATAGGTACAATAGGTACTATGAATATAAAAAATAGGATCAATATTTTATGTATTGTGCAGCTCTTAGAGTATTATTACCAACGATGGTATATTTTATTTTATATATGAACTTCATGGAATATGATAGTTTTTTTTTTGTATGGGAATACAAACAAGAATAAGGACATACATGGATATACGATTATAAATGAAGAAAAAAATAGAGAATATATTTATTATATATAAATATTTATTGTAAATAAAATTACGTTTTAAAAAATTCTATAAGCATTTATAAGGATAAAAATAGTTAAACGTATATGCGTATACTCGTATAGAGATAAATTATACTGATAAAAGAACATCGTAGCTAGGATTTATATAAAAAAAAAAATTATTATTTTTATTATATTTTTTCATATTTTTGTAAATTGTAAATAAACATTTATACAAAAAGGATAATATGAAACTTTGAAAATTCTTGTCACAATTATTTTATTTTATTTTTTTTTTGTCTGCTATCTTACGAGGATTTAATTAAGTGAAAAACTATATACAGAAATAAAGATAACATATCATATACTTATTATAGGTATACTTACCATATGAAATCCTTACAATGTGAACAGAATGTTGGTTGTTTAAAGAAACGTGGTATAAAACGATGATCTTTAACATTATAGACATTTTTCTTTTTTAATGCTCCTTTACGTACACGATTTTTCATTTTATTATCAATTTTTTCTTCTTTTTCATCTTCTTTTTGTTCTTCTTTTTTATCCTTTTTCTCTTCTTCAGCCATTTTTAATGATTTATTATTTTACTTTTTTTTTTTTTTTTTGTTTAAAAACTTTTACTTTTGAACTGTTTTATTATTTTATCTTTTGAAATTTATTTTTTATTTTTATTTTTGTTTGGATTTTAAATAAAAACCTTATAGTTTCCTTGACCTATCAAAGAAAATAATGAAAATTAAACAAAATATAAACTTTTATGAGGGATATTATTATGTATAGAGTCACCCAATTAAATCGACAAGATACACGAAAAATCCTGTTTTTATTTTTTTTTATATTTTTAATGTTTTGTTTATGTTATAAAATTTATTGTTGATTGTTGCCCTCTAAAGGATATTTTGTTGAACATAAAATCGGAAAAAAATTTCTTTTTAAGGAATTATTCAATTAATTTTCACTTTTTGTATAAAACTTTTATCTTCCTTAATTTCTTTTATTTTTTCTTTGTTGAAGTAAAATGATAGATGAGGCTTTCTTTTTTAATAAAATTAAAAAAAAAAAAATATTTTTATTTTGAAAATCCTTTTAGATGGGAAACAAAATTGACGATGACGACAAAAAGAAAATGAACGAACAAATTAATTTGAAATTTGCGTTTTTTATTTTTCTCATTCATTTTTTGTTTCCCGTGATCTAATGAAATTAATCAAGAGATATGAAAAGTTTTAAATTATGGAAAATAAAACTTATGATAATGATGATAACGATGATGATGCTCAATTAGTTTTCTTGCAAATTTTTTGTTCGTTAGCATACGAATTCTTTCTTTCCTGTTCTCTCTTTTCCTCTCTCTCTCTTTCAATGTTTTCTTCATATACTTATAATAAAATTATTTTCATTTTTATTACTTAATTTATTTTTATTTTCGTATTTTATTTTTTCTTTTATTTTTCAAGTGAAAAAATTATTTTTTAATTTTTGATAACGATCACAAAAATACCATTATTCATGGCTATCAAATTTTCAAAAAAAACAAAAAGAAAAGAAAAAACGTTTCAGGTGAATTTATGAATTACTCTACGTATAATGGAAGTAATAACAAAAACTGCTTGTTCAATGTGAGAAATTTAGTCGCAGCACTCAAATATACATATTTAGCGGTTAAAATTGATCTATATGAGAATGGAGAATAATACAAAAAAAAATAAGCAAAAAATTTTCTGCTATAGAAAATGATGCCAAAAAATTTAAGAGGCAATAAAACAAAAATATAAAAATAAAAAATTCATTTATATAAATGTACTGTACGGTATAACAAGTGAACATACACGTGAAACGAATAAAATGCAAAAAAAAAAAAAAAAAGAAATTGTCATCAAAATTTATAAATCTTCTGAATTATGAAATTGTAAGTGATATCATACACTCCACTGAACTCGTATGCTGTTTGCATAAATGCGGAAGATGAGGAGGAAAAGCACTCTATAAATATTGTCGTTTGACCTTTTTGTTAAATGAAACTAATTTTTATGGTTTTTATTTTATTGTTTGAAAATTGAACAGAACATCAGCACATCAGTATTTGTAAATGTATTAAAACAATAAAAATGATAGTATAAAAACTAATAGAACAAAAAATAAAAAAGGATATAAACGACAAAGATTTTTAATGGCAGTGATGCACTAAAAACGAAAATTTGTTTTTCTATCTTGTAGATCAGACAGTCTGATTTATATTTGTCGCGAACGATGTTGACTTTGTGACGGTTTAAAGAGATTTGATTTCTGTTTTTTTTTTTTTTTGTTATTATTTTTTACACGAGTAACGATTTAGACTTCTTATAGGCAATTAACTATAATTGCATAGTTTTTAAATTAAAAAAAAAAACAATTTTTTTGTATCTATCGTTAACATGAAAATACTTCTGACATGCAAATTAAATTAATAAATTTATGTTTTGTTTTTCTGTTTATTGTCGTAGGGAATGTTGACGATAAAATTATTTACAGTTTCACTAGAAAAAAAAAAGTAATTTAACACTGAAATGAAATTTGAAAAAAGAAATTTTTATGACACTAATTGCACCAATAATTTTTTATACCAATTTTAAATGAAAATTTAAATTAAAATTAATTATTTTAATTATTATTATTCAGAAGAACAGCTAAGAATATTTCTTCCTTTTTTTCTCTACACAATTGTTGTGTTGTGTATATTGAGTGTTGTACAATCCGTCCGTAACTGACAACTGATCAGATCATAATGAAAAATTATAATATCCTTTTTTGAGAACGAAACGATACCACAACAAACGAAGAAATGGAAAAACAAAATCGGTCGACGAGAAGAGTATGTATATAATCTAATAAATATTGTTCTCTGTATGCATAACACTGGATGAACTTTTACACATTACTATATACGCTACTACCCGTTACACTACCTAGACTTCCTGAAATACGAATACTAATTTGTAAAAAAAGGAGAACAGCAACAAAAATTTAACGATACCAGTAACATAGGTGGAAAATGAGAAAAGTTTTTCACGGATTCGTTTTTATTTTCTTTCCTTTTTTTCTCGATTTTTTTTTTTTGCTGTTTTCTTCTCTATGCTTTATATCATATTCCGTATTCTATACCTTTGTCAATTTATTCTATAGAGAAATCGTAACGTTATGCACTTGTCGTGACAAATTCGCTCTGTATATTGGTACCACTTTTGTATTATCACTTCACGCTTTCACTTTAGAATAAATTCTAAAAAAAGTTCTACACAACACAACACAACGACTGACTGATTCAATTTAAGTTCTAATTCTAATTCTAGTGACGTTTAAAATTTTCATCGGTTTTTCTCTGAAATTATACGAGAATTTCTGTTCTCAGAGCTGTTAGTTTTTTTTCTATATTTTTCGGTTTGTTTTTTTGTATGTTTGAGTTAGAGGAACGTGAAAAATGAACCGCTTCAAAAATTCACCATTTATGAAATTTTTGTTTTACATATTTTATTATTATTATTTTTATTACAGAGAACTAATGGAATGGAATCGTAAAAAAGCTTAAGTTTCTTCTACTGCGGCGCCATCGCAATGATGTGTACCAAAAAATACCCCTTCATTAATAAAAACAAAAACAGTGGACACTAAAAAAAAGCAGAACACTGTAATAGATGAGCACAAAAATAGACAGACATTCATTTTCATTGATTTAAACACGGATATTTATGTATTCGACAAGAATTTGTTCATTGCGAAATAAATTCATTATCGTTTCATTTTCAAATGCGGTCACATTAATTAGTGGACTGACTGTATAATGATTTTGTTTTTATGAGTAGCTATAATAACACTAGAACCAGAATCTCTCAAATCGTCATCATCACTACATCACTCTTTCACTACAGAAACAGATAAGAAATTTGAAATGAAATTTCATTTACTCACTACTCAGTTGTCAGTTCACTTCATCGTTTTGAATTTTTGATTTTTGTAATTTTCGTTGTATTGCAATAAATTTTGTTGTGATGATGACGTTGTCGTCCGTCATCATATTATTATCACTTTTTTGTTATTGGATCCGGGGACATATCTGATTATTATTATTATATTTTTGTTTTTATTTTTTTTAATCAGAATTTGAATTCGATCAAAGAGAGGGAGTGTACAGTTGTAGTACATGATGATTATGACGACACCACATCAATGTAACTTCTACTAAATGCACATTATGTGCATTTTATGTTTTTAGAAGAAAAATCTCTTACCGAAACGATTTGAATTGAAGATTTTTCTTTTTCTTTTTTAAATTGATAAACAAAAAATTAAAAAATAAAACAAATCACGCACAAAACAATATTTTCTATATTTAATTTTAATTTAATTTTTTTATTGAAAAATCATTAAGCGAATTAACTTCTCAAAGATCGTACATTCAAGACAGACTGGTCTGCTGGCTATATAATTTTTTTTTTCTATCTTGAGATTCTAGAGCTTCACATACGAGTACTTAATAACAAGATTATGGTAATTTTTTTTTTTTTTTCATTTTCTTAAATACATAAATACATAATGTGTAAATATGTAAGTACAAATAATGTATGTTACAACATTCGAGTTAGTTAGCTTGTAGTTATGTATGTGCAGGCAAGGCAGATTAAATGTGTGACGAAACGAAAAATAATAATCATAAAATAAAATGAAAAAAAAATACAAAAAAAAATTAAAAATCTCCCCATATGGTGCTCAGCAATCATAAAGAAAATAAATAGAAATATAAACATTTCTGACGACGGTGACACTGACGAGATACAGTATAAAAATCAACATACATAAATTGGTGGTGGAGATGTGATTTTATATCTTTGCTGCTTGCTTATACACAAAATATTAAAAAATTTTGTGCACGTACAAAACTACAGATGAATAAATTGCTATCGTTGGTTATTCGGTGTGGTTTTTATGTGTATGAGAGCTGAGCAAGAATTCATTTTGGATGATGGAGCCTATATTGGTTTCCAAAAAAAAAAAGATCCCAAAGCTTTTTTCAGAGATTTTTTTGTTTTTAGCTTATTTTCATTCGATAATATTCGCAATACTAAATACTCTACAAAAAGAGTTCACTTTACGTATGTATTTGTTCAGGTGAATATTGTAAAGAAAATGTGGAGAATAAAAAGCTTAAAATAAATGGGATCTAAACTGGAAAGTAAAAGTATTGGAAGGCTTATAAAAATCATATGAATCTCAAAGATTTCGTAATGCCAAAGACAATAGATACTAACGAATATTAACTAAGTATATAGTATGGTAGTATCTATTGTCTTTGGTAAAACGTACACGATTTAGGTTGACTTTATTTTTGAATTTTAAATTGTTCTTTTTCTAAGAAAATGTATACCTGGAGAATTTAGAATTTAGCATGAATTAAAATTTGAAAATTTGGAGATTAAGAAGAATAAAATTACTTTCAAAGGTTTTTTTTTTATTGAAATTCTAATGGAATTGTAAAGAATATTAAATTTATGAACGGAAATATATTCAAAAAATTGAAAACTTGACACTAAAAACAATCTAGTAACTGTTACCCACAAAGTATATTAACTGGAGCATGATATAGAGCTTTATAATTTTTTCTGCCCATTTCCATTGCAATTACACTTTTTAACTTTTTCTTATTAACTTGGCGAATAAAATATGAAAGTTCTAAAAACAAAAAAAACATTTTTTTAAAAGTACAAACATTTTCGATGAAATAGAGTTCAACAGTAGATGGAGTTTCATCTTGAATTTATAAATGAATATTTTGGTAGGTAGTTAGCAGTTAGGCAGGTAGCAGTGGCAGTCCGCCTCCTTTTTGTGAAACGGACTCAATTAGCACTTTGCGTACCGTTTGAATATTTCGGTATTTGTGAATTTTAAATTGTAAGGTTTTTTTTTGCAAATATGTATCTCAAATGACAGACGTAGTAATCAGCGTTAAGGTATAACAAGGCTAAAGTGGGTCCGTCTTCTAGAAAGAAAAGAAGAAACATATACAGCAATTATTGCGTTTAATCAAAAACCAGAATGCAAAAGAAATATCGGGCGTCCAAAAAAGAGGTATTTAAACGCTATTGAAAAAGATTTGAGAATGTTCGGTATAAGGAATTGGAGAGTACTTGCCAAAGACAGAACAGAATGGAAACGGACACTGCAGGAAGTCATGGCCAATAAAAGGCTGTTGAACTAATGATTATGATGATGAACGTTTTTTTTTGCAAAGTACCTAATTTGAAACGAACGAAAATGTTTAAAGCCAGTAAAGCCAAAACAAGAAAATAATAGTCCAAGCGACAAGCTCTGAATGTTAAGGTGATGAAATAAATATCATAGAAACAAATTTTTCTTTTTAATTTTTTGATTTTTTTTTAATTTTATTTTTTTTTTTTGTTTTTTATTTAAATATGTATATATTTTTTTCTGTCTAGTATTTTTTTTTAAAATTATAAATAGATACAGACTACAATATTTTATAATGTATGTATTTATGAATTTTTTCTTATGTACTTATTTACTCTTTATTTTTAAAATAATAGAAATAATTATAATACAATTTATTATACAAAAAGAATTTTTTTCAAAATAAAAATAAACTAAAAATTAAAAAAATTTTTTTTTTTTTAAAAAAACATTCATACAAACTTTTTATATTCATCAATAAAATAAGGATATAGTATTTATCTACAGTATGTATTAATAATAATAATTATTAGGATTTTTTTTTTTTTTTGACTACAAACAAACACAACAAAAATATAAAATTTGTTTACCTACTATACATTACATTTTCATTTTTTCGCAAACATGACTACTAATAAACAAAAAAAAAAAATATATAAAAAAAGAAAATTATAAAATTTAAAAATTAAAAAGAACAATCTAATGGATATGTACACAGACATTCTTGGTAATAATAATTCCTTTTTACAATTATTTTTGTTTTTATTTTTATTTTTTTTTTTTATAAATTATTTATAATCTTATTTTGAATTTTTATTTATTTTTTTAATTGTTTTTTTCTTTCTTACTTATCAGCTAAAAAACTAACAATAGCAACAATATTATAATGTAATAATAATTAATAATATTCATTTACATCAATGTATATGTGTATCAGAATGGACATTTACTTTTTGTTTTATTTTTGAACAAAATTCAATTGTACGAGTAAAAAAAAAAATAAAAAATTTTTAAATTTAAAAATTAAAACAAGAAAAAAATATATTTAAAAAAAATTTAAATAAAACGCATAACGAATCACATGTGTATTAATAAAAGTAATAATAATAATAATAACAGTGCACTCACATAAACAAAAAACACACATATAATATGCACAAATTATGAAAATTTCTTAGAATTTTTAAATGATTTACGTGCCTTATTTCACAGTGAAAACTTATGTTCAAGAATCAAGATAAAGTTTAAACTTTGGCTTAAGAGATGTCGAGATACATATTTTGATGTCAGAGTGGTTAGTTTAAGTGTTAAACTCAGATTATTATCCAACAGGCTTGAACCATAGTTTGAATCTTATATGCAGTCTTAATTAAGTTTAAGATTGGCAACAATGTTTTATACGTACATTATAACTATTTATATTTTTAAAAATTGTTTCTTTATTTTTATTATTTTTTTTTCATTTTTTTTTCGTTTATGAATTTGATTTTTTTTTTTGATTTTTGTGTAATTAAGAATGAATGAATTTTTGTTGAAATGAAATTAAGACATATATTTGCTCAAGACTATATGAACCACGATTTTCAACCTGTGTGATAGATCTGTGTCCGATGGAACTGTGTATGATCATTTTTCTGCATCACTGTATAGTATCAATCAATAGCACATGTTTCTGTGTCGGGTATTTTGTATGTACATACAGGGGTAGCCGGAAATTAAAAACTGCAGCATTTCTTAATTGCAAAGCTCATCTAAAACTTTAAATCTGCCTATATGTAGTTAATGCAAATTAATTTTTCAGCAAATCAAAGACAATCACACAGATTTAGTTTTTCTGATGCGCATGTGTACTTAAAGAAAAACATATAACCTGGCATCTTGTATATACTCTTGTCAATTAGTATGTATTGTGTTTTTATTTATTACTTGAATTTCATTATGTTCATGTAAATTTTTTGGATCTGACAAGTTGGATTTATAAGTATGTACTGCATATGGAGAAAATTGTTTAGAAACATAAATCTGCAAAAATGTTGCTTGGATGCATATATCTAAAACTTCATTTGGAACAAATAAGTTCTGAGCATAAGTACGCTTCAAATATAATAATAAGACATGAATTGCTGAATACCCTCCCCCCATACTTGTAAATTTAATGATGTTTTTGTATGCATTATTTATAAAAAATTTTAATTTTACTTTTAAATAAATATTTTTTTTCAGCTTTAATTTTTTTTTATTTTTTTTTATTAGTTTTTTTTCTCACTTTTATCGTTATGCATTTTTGTAAAACTAAAATATTAAAACAGCTTTTATATGATTTTTGATTTTAATTATAATTTAAAAAAGAAAATAATATTAATTAAAAATATAAAACTTAAAAATGTTTTTTGTTTTTGTTTTTTTCTTTTCTAAAAACTAAATTCGTTAAAAACTAAAACAATAATTTGATAAAACATAAACAAAATTTTTGATAATTTTGTTTCGTTTTTTTTTTTTGTTTTTTTGTTTGTTTGTTATTGTTGAATACTAGTGTAATGGTTTACTATTCTAGATATGAATATTTTACATTTTTCATATATGTATAACCTATATACATATCTATCTCATTTTTAATTAATATATTTGTGGTATATACTCGTAAATTATATTATGTAATTGCTATCTTGCTATCCATATTAGAGTTGGCTAACAAAACATACATATACCTAATTATTGTGACTGAATTTCAGAATGCATTCTCATCCGGTAGATATTAGATGCATTATTTAGCTTCAAAGGGATCATGAACACTGAATCCATGAATCTATAATATACCGTATCGATTCATTCTGAAATTTAGTCAGTAATTTTATAATTTTTTTTTTATTAATTTTTAATTTATTGGAAAAAAAAAAAAACTTGATCTTAGATCTATAATAAGTTTTGTAATAATTTAATTTGATTTTTTTTTTATTCTAAATAAAGTGTTTTTTTTCTTTCTTTTTTAATATAATTTAACTTAGTATGTACTAATATAACATATATGTATGTACGAATATCTGTTACGTGCGTTTTTATTTTATTCTATCCTTTTTTTTTTATCTTTTTAATTTTGTTTTATAAATTCGTTTATTTTTTTGTTTTGTTTTTCTTTTCTTTTTTTCTTCTTCAACATACAAATGTGGCTAAATGTGATATTTATTATATATATATGGATCCCATTTTTACGTTATTTTTCTCCAATTTATTTCTATCGGTGTATACGCCACGCCGTATACACGTAAACCCAGAATAATTCGAATTTGAGATCATCGCAATTTTGAAGTCATGCATACATACGTACATAATTCGGATTTTGGTTTAAACCCATAAATCATTTGTTCACTTGTTCAAAATGACAGAAGCCGACAAATGTTATTTTATTTTTACAATCGATTCATTCAAAATCCCAATTTCGACTGTACATATACACGATAATTCAAAATTTAAGAGATCATCCCAATTTAATTCGAAATATCTTTCGTCGTATACACGTAAGTATACAATTATGACCTCCATAAATGTTTACTTTTAAAGAGCATTTCTCTTCATTTGTAATCAAATTTCTTTCTCATTTTCTCATTTCTTTTCTCAATTTACAATGAAATTTTAATTTTATTATTTTTTAGTGTGAAAATTTATTGTCATCATGAAATTATTTAATTTTTTTTAAAAAAAATCAAATCACATTTTTCTTTCAAATAAATTGCAAAAATCAATTATAAAATTACACATTTTTTTTGTCCAATTTATTTTTTTTTTTTACTTTTCAGATTTAGCCTCCTCATTTTCATTTAAACAAAAACTAACAATTTGAAATATTACTTTTATTTTCAATTTTAAAAAATAAATTATACCCGGTTATGTGATTGATTCTAGCACAGCTAGAATTATCCTTTTGTATCTATAATTGAGAATTTTGAGGGATTTCTCATTCAAAAAAAATCGATTAATTTGTTCAAAATAATTTTACGTTTTATGTACATCGCATGTACATTATATCCTCCCCCGAAATCATTCAAATGAAATTTTTTCAATAAAAAAAAAAAAGAAAAACAAATTTTTATCTATCATCTACACTTACAAATTACGTATATATTCTAGTAACTATGCATGTATGTATGTATAGAAGTCTTAAAAAATTATAAATTCTTAAAGCCAAAATGAAAAAAGAACAAAAAAAAAAATCGAAAAAAAAATGTATAACAAAAGCTCGTTTATATTTTAATGCCGTGTTTCGGTTGCACCATTCGCATTACCATTCTGATGATGATTTACACCATTCCCATTCGTTATGGGTGTTGTTGCTGATTGAATGTCATTGGCTGGATTATCCCATGGTTGTCTTTCACCAGAACCGAATACATTATAAAATGTACCGCATACAATATAGATTGCAGCTGCTATAAAGAATACAATTTGCCATTGGCCAATTGTTGGCTGAAAATAAAAGAAAAGAAATTGAATTGTTAATAATGCCGTAAATTTTAGAAAAATTTAATTTCACGTTAATTAAATTTAATTTAAGTTGTAAATTTACCTTTCCTTCGATTATATTTCCGGCTGCAATCGGTGCTAAAAGACCGGCTAAATTTGCTGTACAATTTGTGATCGACATTAATATACCAGCAAATCTTGGTGTTATATCTAAATGATTGATTTTGAAACCAGAATATATGCCACCGTTTAATGCGACACCAATTGTTAAAAGTGCAACTGTCAATACACGATCGCATCCTGTATATGAGGCAGCTATAAGACATACACCCGGACCATATTGACCTATATGTAATATAGAAATGGATTTTAATTAATGAAAATGTAAGTTTTAGTTTAACTCGTCATCGATCAAATGCGATCATTATACAGTTTTTCGCATGACTTACCAATACTGTTAATGATCTTCCTAGTTGCTGTATGTGAGAAACGTCCAGATGAAATCATCCAATCAGCAATGAAAGCAATGAACATTGAAAATAGCCACATAGCCAAATATGGCAGAGATGATAATATTCCGTTTTCCTTAATTGAAAATCTTAATACTTGTTTCATGTACGTTGGCAGTTCTGTCATTAAGGTTTCGTAACCGTAATTATGTCCAATATGAGCAATTAAAATTGCATAGAATGGAAGTGATGTAACAATCGATTTAACTGGAATCGGTGGACTCTATAGAAAATCATAAAAATGAAAATTATTAAAAAAGGATTTATAAAAGAAAAAATCCAATATTTGTATGAACTTACCGATATTTTTGCTGTACCCCATAATGAATCTAAAATGTATTTTTTTTCTTTTTCATCGATTCTTGGATGTGTTTGTGGATCTTCATAGACAAACATTAAAAATAATATTGACCATATTGTACCGACAATACCGAATACATAAAATATAGAGGGCCAGCCTCCATCAAAACCGTATTCAGCTAATAGACCAGATAATGGCATAGATATAATTGTACCAAATTGTGCACCAGCATAAACAGCAGCACCCATTCGTGAACGTTCATTTGGTGGTATCCATTTGGCTAACATTGCATGTGTACATGGTACAATTGGTCCTTCACCTAAACCTTGTATAAAACGTACAATACATAAACCGATAACATCACCTTTACGTGCAGCTATCGGTACAAGGAATGCAAAAACTGAATTCAATAACATCCCCCAACCAAGAAAATTGAGAGAACCATAACGTTTAGCGAGTATACCAAACGGAATCTGTATATAAATAAAGCAAAAAAAAAAAAAAAAGATTATAAAAAGGTAATTTATTTAAATGACAAAATCGAAGAAAAACAGGAATTTTGAAGAAAGAAAATTAAACTTACTTGTGTTATAACGTAACCGTAAAAAAATGATGATAAAATATAACCTTGTATACTTGAACTCCACACGAATTCACCATCCTGCGCTTTTTCCTGTAATTTAAAAGGATAACAAAATAAATTAATAAAAAAATGAATTTTTATTTGGTCTTAGATTAAATACGTTATCCATCTATGATCCAGCAATATTGATTTTCTGAAAATCATTTTTGGTGAATTTTTTCATAATTCAATGGTAGGGGTTATTTTCTACAGAATAATTTCAAAACAAAAAAAAATTAATAAATTTCGTACTGAATTATCAACATAACCGCAAATGTCAACAAATAATGCATGATGTCAATCGATGATAACAGTGACGTTGAGTAAATTCAAAGAATAAATTTGAACAAAAACAGACATCTCTGTGCATCATTTTCATTTTTAAATTTCATTGTTACTTTTGTCTAATATAATTTCTGATAATACAGTATTATAATAAAACGAGAATAAGAAAAGAAAAAAAAAATCATAAGAAGAAATTTATTTTTGATCGTATGTAACACACATAATGAGGATGAATCTAAAAATAAAATATTTTGTTTTTTCGCAATTTCAGTGTATATTTGTGATTTCGTTGGCCTCAAATTGCATGATGTACCGCGTACCATACTCATAGGAAATTTTATGTGCAATTGATAAAAATGTAAGTATGAGTACCTACATATATAATTTACGTCATACAAACGTTAATTGTACGAGTATGTGCAATTTAGAATTGAGGAATTTTAGTATAAAATATCAAAAATAATTCACATGATCATTGATCACTATAATTACAATGCAGCTTCTTTAAATTAGTTTATTTGATCAGATAAAAACTACTACACATAATGTATGTATTCTCCTCGTATAGAAGCCGATGCATTCATGAATCGTATGATGTGATGAATCAGTGCAAAATTGCATTGCTGTACATGCAAATACAAAACAAAAATGTACGTAAAGAGAATTATGTACGAATTATGTATGAATTATGTACAAAAATGTACGTTTTGTAAATTAAAAATTATTTCATAATATTGTATAGACTTTGAACTACAATAATTACAGTAAAAAATAATGTTTCAATTATCGTACATTTTATTACTGAATCACCATAATATACAGAACAATTCATATGAAAGTACATACATACATATACTGCGATATTGTGACATTATGTATGCGTTCATTTAAAAGCTTTTTCAAGAAATTAATTTTCATATTTTTTATAGAAAATAAATTAAAAAATGTTAATTACTGAAATGACTTTGCAATTTATCTACATAATGATTAGGCGTGACTTCAATAAAACGGTGTGATTCGATGTATTGATATGCGCACGATTTATAATAATTTTATAGTCAAACCATCAAAATTCATTCATTTGGATATACATACTAATATTACAAATTACAATATGTGCAAAGATTCGTTCAAATTCGTTATCAATTCTCATTAGTTTACTTACGCCCGGTGTCATGATAAATTTTCAATAATTTAATATGAAGGGGATGTAGCTCAGTGGTAGAGCGTTCGCTTTGCATGTGAAAGGCCCCGGGTTCGATCCCCGGCATCTCCAAAAATAATTTTTTTTTTTTTATATTTTTTTGTAATTTCTTTTTTATTGTTTCAATTAGAAGGTTTGTCTAATTATTGTCTTTTCTTAGAAATCAATAAAATAATGGTGAATATAATAAAAAATGACTGACTGAATAACAAATTGAAATCAAATAATAAAATTTCCTATATTACATATTTTCAGTTTTTGCAGTTCAATTTGAAACAGTACGGTACGATCTATATATAAAATATTCCAAAGTTCGATATCATATTGATAGCCGTTAATTGAATTCATCTCGATTCTATTTATGTAAACATACTCTTATATAAATCAACAAGTTTCTTTAAAAAAAAATAAATAAAAATATGTACCAACTTCCATTTTTGTATCGTATTTTCTGGAGAAAGATCTTTAGTCTACGTACACAGTTTACATATAAGTTTATAAAGATATTCATATACACGTTACTACATTTGATATTATTATTGTGATTGTGACTTTTTAAAAATATTAAATTGATCGGATAACCTTAGTAAATTGAACTGATATTCAATGAATGTACGAGTATGCCATGCGAGTATACAGCACGAATGTACTACATGCATGCATCATGTGTTATATTTAAAAATCCTAATAGACTTTCAATCTATACAATTTAAACACGTTCAATTTTATTACAATTAATTTTATTATAACGTTTATTAACAGTAACAGTCATTGTAATTGTTTTAATTTGAAATTAAACTTTTGTAAAAGTTAAAAGATACTTGAATATAAAGTGTGACAACGTATATATTGGTGTACATAGTTAACTATAACTGGTGTTATTTTTAATTAAAAATGGAATGGAGATCGAAAGACAAGATTTTCAATCATGAAATCACGTGAACCACCATCCATCACCACTATAATAATATCATTTCTGATCTTTCACTTTTTTCTTCTGATGTATTTTGTGTTCTCTATATATACGTACATATATGCCGCCAGAACATATACATACGAGATACGAGTTAATATATTGATGTAGATGACATTGAACTTGAAAATCTTAAAGTGTGGCAAAAAACAAATTTTTTTTTTATAAAATTAATTGTCTATGTTACAGGCTTACAGGTGACGTAATTACAAAATGAAGTGTTCTTTTTTTTCTCAGTTTTTTAATCAGTAAATTGATCAAACATGATCAATAATAATTTTTTAGAGAGACTAAATTTATTCTGAATTTTTGAAATACAAATACAAAAAAAAAATTCTTTGAATATTTTAGCAGTTTCAAGTAAAAATATTTTCACTGTACATGTATTGGCACATAAAATACAGTGGCTTATAAATTTGTAAATTCTATGAGTTTGAAGATAAATAAAATGATGAAATTTGAAGTTTTTTTCTATAGATAGCTTCTCTTTGACACGTGTATAGATAAGAAAATAAAAAAAATTTGTATATAAGTACTTACAAAGGTATCATTTAAATTATGCCTTGAATTTTTATAGACTTACGTACATATATGTATAATGTATGTGAGTAAAATAAGAAAAAAAAATCGTCTCAATTTATTACTACATAACCTGACTGCCTATATAAAAAGTATGTTGTATATTCAACAAACAAACAGAAAAAAAGTCATAAATTTAAACACGTGCAAAAAAATAATTATAATATTAGGTAATTATAATTAATTATTGTGGTTTACAATACAAGTTAAATGGCATACATATACGAACGGATTAACATCACTAATATACATTTTTATCTAATAAATCAGTCACTTATTATGTAACAAATTCAAGTTATTGGTAACTGAAAAATCCAAAAATAGAAAAAATATTTTTGAGATTGTGATTTGTGTATCCAAAATTTATTTACCATTATTTGAAATATTTTTACATTTTTATTTCAAATTACATTAAGGGGATTCACGATGTCACTTTTCAATTCTTTATAACACAAGTTTATTCCAAATTCCGAATATTTTTTCTCTCATAAAATTAAAGTAATGGCCGGCCATCTCAAATTTTGTTTGTAGTTTAATTTCAATCTCAACTGAGAATTGTTCAACATCAAACATGAAACTACGAGGCTACGTTATACAAAAGTTACAAACAACGAAGCATTTTACTATACCTTTATAGCTTTTCGAAACTTTTTCACTTCGTAAATATATGGAAATGAACTACGAAAACTAAGAAAAACTACGAAGATTACGAAGTTTACAACAAATTGCTGGATTCATAGATTTTTTTTTGTTTTTTTTTAATTATAATTTTGCCATTCATAAATGTTATGAATTATTTACCAGAATATTTAATGTAAACTTACCACAACAGTATTATTTATATATGCTGGACATTCATCATCTAAATTTTCTGAATGTCCAGAATCCACAGCCGTATGATTAACCATTGCAACAATAGCAACAGACATATTTGTTCTCATCACATATGCATTTGCCATGCCAAGGAATAGCATGAAGGTAACGAAATGTCGCGTTTGCCAACATCCTACTGTAATGAAAATAAAAAAAAATAAGAAAAATGTAATCAATAAGATTGTATAAAAAGTTTTCGAAATTAAAATTAATTATTGACTAAAAATTAATTTAAAAAATTTGGAAACATTAGGGATTAAAATTTTCTTTAATAATTTTATAATTTTAAACATAAAAATTTTGCAAATTTATTTTGAATACAAAAAAATAAGGATTGCGATCGGGGTTTCTAGTAGGTATGTATTGTACCTAGTTTACAAGTTTTATTTAGATCGCATTTAATTTCTTAATGGAATTCAATTTAATTATAAAATTTCCATTACATCATATCTTCCTCTTTTTCTATCAGAAAAAAAAAATAAATAAATAAATAAATAAATAAATTCCTCTTAATTGTCTCTATAAATGAGTCATCCATAAATTATTTACTTTTGAAAATACATAACATAAGTATGTACTACATATAGAAATTAAGTAAATTAAATTATCACAAGATTAAAATTACGTATAATAACACACACACACCCACTACAAAAAATTGATAAATTTCTTTTTGTATGTATACATCATATAATGTATCCGAGAAAATTTTTAATTATGATAACACGCGCGTAATAAGTAAAAAAAATTAAATAAAATTAAAAAAGAAACGAAATGAAATGTACAATAAAGAACTTATTTACACATCCATCCCCTTAAAAGTATTTGTATAAGTAAGTATGTAAGTGCGGTAGTGATTTCGTAAATGCTCAATTTAAATGTGATTATGAATTTTGGTATGTATGGTATACTTTCTTCCTACTTTTTATTTACTATTTTTGTTCATTTTAAAAGCGATCATCTTATCTGTAAAGTCTATATTTTTTTTTTTCGAAAATAAAATGAAATAAAATAAAATTTCCATAGAAACAAAACTACATACTATAATTCGGAGGTTATTACAATCCACTAGAATTGAATGAATAATAATTTTATTGTATTTCATAGTGTTGTTTAAATATTTAATTTTTTCACTTTAACCACTTTAACACAAAAACACAGAAAAAATGTATGACGAGTATACGAGTATATGCAGACCATGCATGTACGTATTTGATACAAATATTATATGCTTAAGACTGGTACTCAGTTCCCGTGAAATTTTTCGCTTGCAGTTGCATATATAATTTCTACAAGCTAAAAATTGTGGAAAGAAACGTGTGTAGAGTACGTAGAGTTTTGAAATTTTTTGAAAAAAAAATCGCGGAGGCTATGAAATTAAATTAAGTTAAAACAAATAAATAAATATTTATTAGTCAAAATATATGAGTTGTCAATATTTCGCTTGCCTTTTATATGCTCGACCATATAAAATGATTGTGAAAAATGAATTCCACAACTCTCTACTATTAAGTTCCACCGTGATTATTTAGTTTGGAAGTGAGTACCAGAAAGCGAAATTTGAAACTAAAAATTTAGCTAACAATTTAGTGACATTTTTTTTACATTGATTTTATATGGAGAAAAATTTAGCTTTCGATGTGAGTACCGGCCCTTATATTTAAAAGGTTAACATCAGCTACATCTATCTAATTTGTTTGTACACATTGTTGTAGATCATAGAATCGTAAAGATCGTCGTCATTAATTTATTATTATCATCATCATACCTTCTGTATAATCAACATTTTGTTGTCACTAATCACTATATACTAAACATACGCGACTCTAACTCTGTATATATTAATCAAATTTTATCAGTTACACAAATCATAAATAAAAATTTTTTTTTTTTTTGTGTATTTTACTAGTTCTCATCGTAATCAGATAGATGCATCTGATATCATTTTATGTATACATAAGATTACAATCAACTGAGAATCATTTAAAACGTAGTTGAACCAAAAAAAAAACGAAAATATTTTACTACACAAAAAAAAAGTACTGGAGACTCTATGGAGTGGAATATTGTTATGACATCAATGAAAATGTTAACACACACACACACATACACGATTATGATGTGTTGATGATCTTGAAGGATTATAAATTATATTAGAATCTTTTTGATTTGATAGGTACACAACTTGGTACGTTTTTGTTTTACATAAAATTTACTCCGAAAATACACACATTTTTTGTATGTAAATATTTTTTAATAAGAAAATAATAATAATGAATCGTATAATCAACAATAATGAAATGTCATATTGCACAATTAAAAATAACTTCAAAAATGATTTATACCGATATAATCGTCGACTATTGGTTTGTGTTTACATAAAAGTACTCGCAAATTATAAGTAAAAATGTGTAATTTTATAGCAAAATAAAATATTGTACGTAATAAAAATTATGTATAATTAAGGTATGGGAATTTCTTGATATAGCAGCGATTTATGTATCTAATGTGTGTATACTTACTAAATTTATTGGTGCGATGACTTTTTAAAACAACAAATATATGAAAACAAAGAAAAAAAAAACAAATAAAGATGATAAACAGAATGTCAAGATGATGTAAATAAAATGAAAGAAACAACAAAAATATTAGGTATAGGCATAGGCAGCATTTATTATGTTTGTGCAGTTTATTAATGAAATTCAGGAATAGAAAACAAATTTGTTTCTATGAATTTTTAAATAATAGCACTGCGCAAAACACAGTAGATATACGATTATGTGGTGTTTTACTCCATCCAAGTGCTGTGTACATAAATACTATACATTTGAACAGTGTGTTTGACGTAAAAGAAAAAAAAACCTTGTCAGTTGTTTATTTTTTTTTTTTTTCAATTTTCGAAAGGATATTCAATGGAAAATTTTTTTATTTGGCCCATACTATAGTTTTCGGATTGCTTTTATTCGCATTCTATTAAAAAAGAAAATCAACTTTTTTCAAGAATGAAACTATACGAGTAAACATGAGTAGAAAGGAGTAGCAAGCATAAAATGTACATAGTTACATAGTTGATTTTTCATAGTTTGTTTTACGCAATATTCACATATTCTACTGAAGGAGAAAATCAACCTTTTCTCAACTATGAAAATACGAGTCCACGCGTGATTTGTGAAATACTACTCTTACTGGTGTAGAGTGTACTACAGATACCGTATTAAGTCAATGATCCAGAATATGTATATATGGTAGAGTTAAGGAGCAAGTAAATACATTTTTTTTTTTTTTTTGTAATTATGAGTATCGTATGGGTACTATCTACTATGTGCTACTATCTATCTACATTCCTCATTCATAAATTTTTCACATAAACAATATGTAGCTGATATATTGTATTCTAATTAACAAAAATAATTCAATACACCATTTACCACTCATCATTTTATTTTACTATGCGTTATATGATAATGAAATTATTTTCTTTAACGAAGAAGAAGAAGAAGAAAATTGTTTTTTTCAATAAATGTAATCAATTTATACACGTGATCAATAAAATAAAATTGATTGATGAATACTATTCATATTTCAAATCATATCAATCTCAAATTATTTTAGACGAATATACATATACATACTCGTATGTGTGATGTTCATGTACACATACGACAAGTATACGATATATGTGTCTACGTTCGTGCGTTATATATCATATTTCGAAATATGTAACAGTCAAGGAAAATATTTAACAGCTACATAAATACATTTACAGTTTAACAAACTTTCGTATATAATTATTACATACTCGTATGCGGCTATAATGTCAACATATAAAGTTTCATAATTGAAATTTGAGTATTATAAGAATGTGTTAATTACAAATTACATATGTTTATGTGTATTTATTGATATTTGATTATATTTGCAGTCAAATTTTGTATTAATTTTTATATAGGCAACTGTGTGTGTGTGCATTATGTATGTGTGTAAATGTTTAATTTGATTCTCTTCTATATACATAATAATAATTTAATTGAAAATTATGATAAGAATCTTAAAATAGAATCTGTGCTGTGTACATATAACATAAATTAGTACATTATAATCTATCATACATATGTATTTCTGTACTACATGAGTGTAGCTATATATAATCATATAATGTATTATTGTGTAAAATGAAAAATAAATAAAACAATCTGTGCTGTGATTTAATTAACTTACATAAATAAATGTTCGTACAAATTTTTATATGTTGCCTAACTAAAATTACAATAAAAAAAAAATCATAAAATAAATAAATCAGAGAATGAAAATACTCGTATAACGAAAATTTATGTTATCGTATGAGTAATAAGAGCAGTTTTTGTGTAGGTAGGCTGCTGTTACTGCAGTATGCATGCATATATGCTTATTATAAATATGTAATATCACATGGCGGTATTTATAAGGTACACAATAATGTATATATGTATAATAATAAAATTATTATTGAGCACACACACTTTACATATTCATAATATGAAAATTTGAATAATGATAACGTCTGCATTAATTTATTATTTTCAATTTTCATTATCACATCATATGGTAAAGTAAAATTAATTAATAAAAGCTAATGCCTACATTATTGATTATTTTGTGCATGTACACAAAACATCACCACTATAATGTGTATGCATCATGTGCTCAATAAGTGTGCTTCATTCATCGGTTTTTATTATTTTACATGATGAGATTACATACCAAAATTTTACTTAAAATCCCTTAAGAAAACGTTTCATGGCACTTATGATTTAATATATGATTTAAGTCATCAGAAAAACTATACAGTGACATACAAAATGTTGAAATTAAAATACAATTTTTTTTTTTAAATTCAAATCTATTTGCATTTTTAAAAATGAATCATGGTTTTGTGTGTAATCGATGTTTGAAAATTTGGCTATTTGGTATGAAATGATACTGATTGAGGGTTTTGTTTTTTGTTTTAGAAGACGTCAATACCAAGTTTTGTATGGCGGTTGCGTGTCGATATATTTATAAGGGTGTGGAAGAGATAATGGGGGATTAAAGTGATCAACTAAAGCTGGTATTCAAGACATAGTGGTCTAAGGTTGGTCTGTCAGCGCGATTATATTTATTCGAACATATTCGTCTAAGGTTTGAATGCCATTGGTTATATTTCTCTGAAAGTAGTCATCTAAAGCTGATATGCTTAGATCATAAATATAGACGGATTTATTAAATTTATGAGGATATATACTTAATATAATCAATGATTGTATAATTATTAGCCTTAGGTATATCAATAAATAAAAATTTACATGACGAAAAATATCCAGCGAATTGGGTATACTTTCACCCAGTCTCTATATAAATAAATGTACAACATTTATTGTCAGGATATGGGATATTAAATTTGCTATTTACTTAAATAGATTAAATTACATAGTATAATCACATTGTCAATTTTGAAGATTTCACGTTTTTATGATTATTATTAATTACATACATATATTGATAAATGTAAATAACAAAATCGATAATAGAACACAATAGAACAATATAAATATGACTGACATATGCATACATACGTTATATAAATGATAAATCCATTTTATAATTGAAATTTTTTTATTTTCCTAACAATTTATTGTACTTAAAAATATTTGTGTGTTAACCATAATGAAGACATGTATGACAGTTCTGTCAATTTGACAATAATACGATTTATACATACACATTACATTTTTATATGTGTGAATAATACTCGTATAACATTCTTACATTTTATCATTTAATGAGATTATAAGTATAATTTGAATTTACTTTATTTTTATATTTTTATTTGTTTGAATAATACACATGTTTTGTTTTTTTTTTCTTTTTTGTTCAGGTTTTTTAAACGTGACAGAGCATAAAATATTATGAAAATAAAACCAAATATAAAAATAATTATTATTTATAGAGTACAGTGTGTTTTTTTTTTGATTGAATAAAAATGTGAACTTGAACATAAATTTCAAGACCCTTTCTTCAAGAACAAATTCTCAGAAAAAAAAAAAACTGAAAATAATTTGCAAAAAAAAACTATACTCGTGTATAAAAATAAAATCAAAGTATAGAAGTTTTATAAAGTGGTTATAAAACAAAGACACTACTATACTGGTGTCATTCTATTATTGGATTTAGAATAAATTATTATTTTTTTTTTTTTGTAGTTTTCTTTTCGTTATTCTTATATGCAGTATATGTACATGTTATTTTTTGTGTGATACTGAATTTTATAAAACGACATTAAATCCTACACTCTAAAACACATATTGTATTTAAATTTAATTTAAAGCATATATATATTAATCGTATGCACAACACACTACACAGTATTGCATTGCTTGTGTTTGTTTTTTAATTTAAAAAAACAAAGGGCTTACATTAGATAAAAGCAAAAAATATGTACGATATCATAAGAGTATATAATGCAGTATATATACACTGTATTCATCGTAAATATACGATATATATGTAGTATGACATCATAATTCTAAGAATTTATATGCCTTCTCTTCTTCTAATGATTCTTCTACACCAATAACAGTAAATAGTATTTTATGTATTTTCTTGTCCTACAGAATGTAAATATTCTGTAATAAATGTTCGTATATATTTTACATACGTTCATTTATAAATATTTTTATTTATACTTTTTCGTATTTATTTATCGTTAAGAATTTTATTGAAGTGATTTATTGAAAATTATTATTATTATTATTTACAGTATACTGTGTGTGCTTATTATTATTATTATTGAAAATATGATGTGTGTGCTCATTAATAATCGAGAGATTTTATAATTTCATTCAAAAGGTCAATTGAATAACATTATACGACTCGTGGATGTCAGAAACAGTCTACACAATTACAGTGATTGTTCTCTAAAATAAAACATAAAATTAAAATTAAAACTAAAAAATTTTATAAAATAAATATTGTGACAACAACGAAAAAAGGACTAATTTAATAAATTGCTCAAATCTCAAAAGATTTAATTTTATGCGCACCACTGGTTTTTGTTTTTAAGTTTTTAGTTTTAATTGTTTCAATTTATAGAAATCATCATAAATAAAAATCATTTGTGTTCTAGGCTACCACTTAGAATCTATAACCCCTAAATATAGTTTTATTGTAAAAGAATTTTTATTTCATTTGAAATTATTCAAAAAGAACTTTTTGAAATTTTTCAAAATTTATGGACAAAAATTTCATTTTTAAATTTAATTCATGACTACATTATACCATATTAGAGATAAATCGTCATCAGATATTTTTAATAAGATTCATTCAATATTTACATTTATGGGAAAGTATTTATACGAAAGAGAAGAAAACATACAGTACATAACGAAACGAAAAAGAAATTCAAATATTTTTGGCAATTATTTTTATTGTAATTTTTAAAAACATTTATTATTTATTATTTGTTTGTGTTATTCTTTCACTATACCTCATATTGCTCACATGTTTTTAATTGATGCCAAAACATAAAAGAAAATAAAAATAAAGCAAAAATATTAGATACTAAATAAAAATCAAAATGAAAGATTTGAAAAAATTTTAAAAAAGAATTTAAAAATGAAAATAAATATTAAATACAAGGTTGATGAAAATTTATTTTTATCATATTTGTACTCGTATTTGTGTGTAGGTACTTTTTCATTGAATCATCAGCTGATGATGCTGATGATTAGCTACACATACATACTTAAATTTTAAATTTTAAGTAGAAAATTATTGTATAAGAACTTTCTATTAAGAGTAGAATTTCATTTAACCAATCTCATAAAGTAGCTACTCTGGTTTCATACATTTTAAAAGGATAATGCACCTTTAAAAAAACATTTGCAATAAACTTAGAGTGTATTTAATTTTATGATTTTTGTGATATAAGATGAAAAATATTAATCAAATGAATTTGTTAATCATAAGATTAAAATTAATTATAAAAGTAATTCAATGTCATTTCCATTCACATGTCATACCATGAGTATGTATGTATATCTGATTTTCTTATCGTTCAAACAAATACATATGTATTTATTTGAATAAGAAAAATTAATGAAAAGTATATTTTTCCTTTTTTTTTTTAATTTCATCATTCATTTGGTTTTGGTATATATTTACACATCAGACACAGATACGTATTTAAAGGTTATTACGATTACAAGATAATCAGATTTAATCCAAATATTCGTGTATATACGTAAGTGAATTTCGATATAAATCTAAAGTCTTCAAGTTATTTACATATTTATATTTTAATTGTTAATTTTTTTTATTAAAAGAAATTTTTTTTTATTTTTGTTTCTTTGGATCAAGATAATACATAAACAAACGTCACTGTACACGTGTCCTTTTTTTTAAAAATATTTTTTAAGTACATATACATATAGTATTACAATTTCATAGAAACGAAAAAATTATAAATAAAAACATGATATTACTAGATATTTGTAGAAAATAATCGGTTACTGTTTATTGATGCATCATATGTTAAGTACAAATTACTTACATTATATAGCTTGCTTGCTTGCTATATACATTTTGTTAATTACATAGCTTTTTAATTTCAATTTTATGTTTGACATTGATCTTTGTTTTCTTCTCGTATGTAACATAAAATTTTGTATCGTATTTTATATAACATGGAGGTAGCATTACAAAATTGAATGATAAATATGAAAAATATTGTGATTTTATTATGTATGAACAAATGAACATACCTTTACGTATACAGAGGGTTTACCAATAGGAATATCAAACATTGATTGTTTTGCTCAGTGTTGTACGATTGTACAATGTATGTTCGATCTGTCGGTTCGACGTAATTTGTACAAATCTTAATTTAACTTGACAAAGTTTAATTTAACTTGGACAAAATTTAATTTAAGTTGGAAAAAGTTGAATTTAAAATGAAAATGCTATATTTATATAGAATTTTTGCATCACAATTTTAATTTGAAGGCTTTTAAAGTTTCACTGACTTAAAAACTTGAACCAAATGAAACTGATCATGATTTGCTTCGAACTGTCACTAATTGAGCTTTGGAACATTTTGAAAACCTATCTAGATTTTAGAAAAAAAAAATCATCTTTTAAGATGAAGTGCATTTCTAGCTTTCAGCTAGACAAAACCAAGGGGAGTACATCTAAACGATATTACTTTCAACACGTAATGTGATCGATTGTTCTTCAAAATAATAAACAAACCACGTGAATATAACTTGTAGTTATCATTGCATTTCATTTTCATATCAAAGTTTCTGTCGCTCTTATTGGTATACCCTATATAGGCCCATAGTATGTAATATGTATGAAATTTGATGTGGTGTGTGTGTATTTTTGTCTGCAATTGCGTATATATATCTAATGTTTCTTTCTGTTTTATACTTCATTTCTGTTACATATTCAATAATAATTTATATTTATATTCAAGGTAATTGAATTTAAAATTTTTTACTTTATAAATTATTTAATTATAAATTAAAATTAAAATTAGGTATATTTATATAATGAGCACATACATACATACTAATATCTAATATGTACATATCTACTTATGTGTAGAAATTGTAATTGTCACCATATAATCATATCGAATCAACATTAATAATAGTAATAATAATCGCATCATCGTCATCATAGTAGGTATTCTATTTAGTTTATTTATACAATATTAAATTATAATCTAATCAGCTGAAGAGAAATGTACGTAAATGTACGAATAATGAACGAGTCAAATTCAATTATAATTTCTTTGAAAATTTCAATTTTTTGCATTATTTTATTTCATATTTTTTTATTCATTTTACAAATTAGTATATGTACTATATATTAGTATATAATCTTAATACACATATTTATCATCAATTCGATAATCAATTTATTTCAATTTATGAATTCATTTATTCTGTTTCTGTTGTTATTTTTATTATCAATTTTTCTGTAATTTCACATTTTTTTCGCTTTTTATTTCGCTATTTTTATTAATAGCAATTTTTTCAATTATTTTATTGATTTCATTTATTCACACTTATATGTATACCCCTATATACCCTATATACGCACATCTAATTCTAAGAATTAACTTGCGATTGCGATCAAATTCATTTTTCATTTTTTGGTTTTCATTTCATATTGTATTTTATATTAAATAATATTATTTTTCTTAAAATCTGTTTCCATTTAAATTTGACGTTATCGAATACTGAACTTGTATATATTTGGTATCTCTATTACGTTTAGGCTTTATCTAACATTAGATAGACATCAAAATCATATTGTATGAGTGTTCTGTGTATCTGATATAGCATTACGTTCTCATAAGCCTATATAGGCATATAATAGCTTATCTTAAGTAAAAGTAATTGAATCGATTATTAAGGTTATCATCATTCGTATACAATGATATCTATGTACTATTATTATAACGATGGTATTATTCATCAATTAAGAATTTTATTTATATTTTTCTATTTAATTGTGTTTTTTTTTGTTTTTTTTTTTTTTGTAGGTCTATGGAACTATGTAACTTTTGAGATAGCGTACAGTCCTCGTCAAATAAATGTCCTTTTCAGGACTATTTCATATTCAAATGAGAATTTTAGGAAGTTTTCATCATAAATTACCCATCGAATCATATCACAGCACAGGATTCTTATTATAGAAGCTAGAGTTAGGATAGATAGAGTTACGCACTCATTTAATTTATACTTAATCAAGTTCATTGACATTCAAAAAAAAAAACCTTGACTTTATTAGATTTTATAGTAGAGACGATATTTGTAATTTTTTTTAATTTTTACATCAGATATGCCTCTGCTTTAATGTATGATTATGGTACTTGGTATTAAACTTAGTAATAATTTATTATTCATTTTTAATTTTTTTTTTTTTAATTCAATTATAATGCGGATAAATATATACTCTGTTATAAAGCAAACATGAGAAAATAAACTAATAAATTTTACAAACAATTATTTACTTTTATTTATTATATTTTTGTACATGTAAATATTATAAGTGTATATGTTATTATCTGTATGATTTAATACTTATGATCTGTTTGATTTAATACTTCTGTACTCTGTATGTGATCATAAAATTTGACTGCGCATCTCAACGAACTTGTGCAAAAATAAAAAAAAATTTTGTTTTTTTTTTTATTGAAAAGTATAAACAAAAAATGGCGTCGTTCTAGCAATACAAAAATGATGCAAAATATATTTATACAAAACTATGCAAAATACAAAACTGACAAAAAATGAAATATTACAGAAAGTACATTATGTATGTACTCGTATTTACTTTTTTTTTTTTTAAATATTTTTGAGTTAAATAAGAGTAAAGTAAAGTATATATAAAGTATACTATAAATGGCTAACAAATAAAAGTTAATTTCTTATAAGAAAATTATTCTGAGTCTGACGTAATCATTTTCATCTTCATCATGTTAAATAAATAAATACACTATAATGAGGAACAACATCATTTCTTATCTTCTTCGTCTGTATCGTATTTTATTATTGCAATATATAGTATATATATTTTTTTTGGTTATTATTTTGTCGTATTGTGTTATAGTGTTTATAGTTGTACATAAATATTTGTAATTATATGTCGTCTTTCATTATTCATTTTGCGAAATATAAATGATCCGCATTTCAAATTGTAATCAATTGAAAACAATTAAATTTCTGAATCATTATTTCTGATTGTGTGTGTGTGACAAATTTAATATACATAAGTAAATTAATTTTTTCTTGCTGTTATAATAATTTTAATTAGTCACTGTATATAATTTGCTTTCATTTTACAATTACATATTTATTTATAAATTAAAATTTCCTTGAAATTTTTACTTTATTTAATTAACTTTTTTTTTTACTCGATTATTATAAATAAGATAATTCATAAAATGAATCTCTGCATTATCTGTTATCTAATCAGCATTAAATCATATATATATATATATATATGTATATATGAGAATATGAATGTGTAATGTATACATATAATATTTGTAAAGTGCAAGAAATAAGATTTGTAGCTATGCCAGAACAATTTTTGATGCAATAACAAACATTTTATAAGTAAGTGTTAATAAAGTTTATTGGCTTGGCTTGGAAATAATGTATACATGAACATTGTACGTGTATAGTTTTATTTTTTATTTATTTTTTTTTTTTTTTATTGTGAATAAAATTTATTTAATGAATTCAAATTACTTAATTTATTTTATATAATGTATTTTTTTTTTCTTCAATTAATTAAAATTGAGAAAACAGCTCAGCCAAAAAATCACAAAATATTACAACAACAAAAAAATATTTCGATTACTCGTACTATATACGATCATGAGTTCATTGAAGCGGCAAAAATGAAAAAAAACAAAAAAAAAAAAAACCTGACTGATGTTGGTTATGTACTTATATGTAGGTATACTAATATTATATAAGAAAAATGAATGAACAATTCAATTTTAAAGATTTTAATAGACAGAAATTATTGTTAAATAATGAAAATACATACTTATGTATTTAAAAAAAAAAAAAAACTCTAACCTCTAACTGTATCTAATTATACACAGATCCACCTGATCTATCTATATACCCTCATCCATATGTAATTTTTTATATACCTACATCTGTCCATTGAATATACAGAATACAGTTACAAAAGTGGATTGGTTTGTATACCAACAAATTAGTGTTTTTGTATACATAAAGTATGGACAAAATATGGTATAAATATATTGTGTGGGCATTTATTTTTTTTTTTCATCGATTTTTAGTTTTTTGAATTTTTTCTTAATTTTCTAGATTTTATTATTGTTTACAATTTTCATAAACGAAATATGTACATAATGTATTAAATTGTGATACAGAATGAGAGAGAAAAAAAAAATAATAAATAAAAGCGAATACCAAATTTTTTTTTTAAAATTTTCATTTGTTGAATACTGAAATTTTTTTTTGATAAATTATTCGCTAATAAATAAATATTTACACGTGTATAAACTACATACATACACACACATTTATAATATTTGTATTTATATCTATATACATATAAAATATACGTAATAATACTTTACATTTATTTATCTACCTACATACACTTATGTAATGCGTATACTCGGATATGTCATTGAATTATAATCAACCATAAAATATATACATAAATAGTGTAATAGTAATATATTTATAGTTTTAAATATGTGTATTTATATGTTACATTATGCTAAAATTTATGTAAAAATGTGTGTAAACATATTTATTTACTATGTACATATGTATATTCATGTATTTTATGCGGTATACTACTGGGTTGTTTTGTATACATGTAACGTACACTCACAAATACACGCGAGTATATACATTTACGACCATAGTGTGTGTTTCATTTATTTACACTCATGTATACCTTATTAATGATTGAGTATTAATTTTATTTACTGTAAAATATAATTATAAAAATTGACTTTTGATCAACATTTATTTCATTTTATTTTCAATCTTATCTAACAACATATTTTTATTTTCATGTCTAGTAGTGCATTCTATAACAAATTAAGTACCTATATTGTATATTGTATATTGTATCTATCTATCTAGTACCTATATAACTATAAAAATTTTCCTATACAAAAAAATTTAAATTATAATTCGCTATACAATTTTGTAAATTGATTAATTAAAAAACAAAAAAAAACTAAACATTTTTTTTTTTTTGTGTGTACTACACGATGCGAAAAGTTGTATACTTTGTTGAATAATATTGCAAAATGTATATACACGGAAATTGTGTACGTATGTATATATGTATAAATAATATACTCTATAGGTATTAGGTGTATATGTATATTCTTCGTACACGTTATGAGTGTATCAGCAGCCAGTGTATCATTTGAAATTATAGAAAAATTAGAAATTCTTAAATAAAATATAGTACACATGAACACATTGTATAAACTGTAATATACTTGTATACGAGTATTGTACATACATACATTTATAAATAATTGTTTCAATTCTATTTGGTACTTTTTATTATTTTTTTTTCTTTCTATCTATAAATACTATAAGTATAAAAAATACTTGATATAAATGTATAAAACACTCATCTAAGTATAGATATTTAATAGATATATATGTATGTTACTTACTTCCTGGCTTTTTTTCATCATCATATAAGCCAGGTTGTTCCCAAACTAGAACATGACCATTTCGTTGACGATTACCTTCATTTGTTGCTGTTGTTATTCTCATTTTGATGAATATATTTTTATATTTTCTTACTTACTTATTATTTTAATTTTTAAAATTTTGTTGTTTTATTTATTTATTTTATATAAGTAAATATGTATTTTATCTTAATATATGTATATATAAATTATAATAATTACGAAAAAAAAGAAAAAACAATAAAAACAAGTGCAATTTATTGTATAACGACGTTGTGTTTGTACAAATTTGAAATTATTTATTATTATATACTATGATTTTTGTATAAATATTTATAGCACCACTATTTTCTATATGTGTATATGTGTGTATTTTTTTTTTTTTTTTTTTTTTTTTTTTAATGAAATCACAATAATTATTATATAGATGTATTTTAAGGTGAATGAAAAATCAGATTGAGGAAGAACATTTTTTAATTTTTCTTAAATTTTATTAATTGACTTTCTTTTATTTATTTATTTATTTATATTTTTTATTTTTTACTTAAGTAGGTATTTACTTTTATTTATATTTGGTTTTAGGTTATAATATAGGAAAGAATTTTTGTTTTATTTTTATGTATATTTAAATATAGATATTATTAAATGTATAGTAATGTATAGGTACAATAAGTGTTCCTTGGTTTTTATTTTTTATTTTTATTTTTTATTAAAATTTAAATTGAATTTATAAATTTAATAAGAAAAAAAAAATAATTTTTTTTTTTTTTTAATCAAAAAAAATTTAACTTTTTTCTAACACGTTTAAATAATCTCATTTCGGCAACATTATAACCTTAAAACGTAGCACATCATTTTATTTATTTTAATTATGTAAAATATGAAAGAGAAAAACTTTCTTTTTATTTATTGCTGGGCGCTTTATTAATGGTGATTTTTTAAAAAATTAATATATTATTCTAAAAAAAAAAAAAAATAAGAGAAAAAATATCAAATGTATTATATTTTTATGTGTTTTATTAGTTAATAGTGAGTTTTGAATTTTTTATTTTTTTATATTTTATTGAAACTTTATTTTCATTTTTATTTTATTTTCTGTTTACTTTGTATCAAATTTTTCATTTTCTTCAATATTAAAAAAAGTATGCAAGTAAAATGATATAAATAAAAATTAGAAAAACAAACCGAATTGAAAACCGAAAAAGAAGAGGAGAGAACAAAAATAATTTTAAAAAATATATATGAAATATATATAATGAAATTAAAACGCCGATAATATTATTTTCAAAAAACAACAAAAAGAAAAACGCGATTGATAAGAAAAATTTATATAATTTATGAATGTGTAGGTATAAGAAACATACACATACACATACAAACTGAACTGAATAAAATGTATGTCTAAAAGCTTTTTAGAATAATTTACTTTTATTTTGACTTTTTGTTAATTATTATCTCTTTTACTTAATTTATTTACAATTTATTGGATTTATTTTTTATTTTTTAATTGTGAAAAAAAAAATTCAAAATTGTTTTGCAATAAGTAATTAATATTGAAACACGTTCTCTCTATTTAGATTCTAAAATCAGACTGCTAAACTTCTAGTTGTATTATGCATTTTACTTTTTAATTTTATTTTATTTATGAAATTTTTTTTGGTTTTTTTACTTTTCAGAAATAATTAAAAAATTGATTAAATTTTCACTGCACTTTTTATTTACTTATTTTATTAAATTTTTTAATTTGCTTTTAAAATTAGAAAGAAAATTTAATTCTTTTCTGTACTCAGTGAAAAACAGAAATCAAAAAAAAAAAGAAATATTTGATAAGAACAACAATATGATGATTTCACTTCAACAAATTTAAAATTGAAAAAAAAAAAAATAAGAAACAAATTTGAATAATAAATAAACCGCAACAAGCAACAGAAAATGAAATAATATTATAAAATGAAAATAAATTTAGAAGTTGTGTATTGAGGCTATAGTATTGTATAAGAAATTATAGAGCTAACACTAACTTATTATAAAAATATCTAAAAAGAAAATTTTTTAAATTTTTTGTAGTATGTAATTTTATTCGTGTTGTTGTGCTTCTAATTATAATATTAACCAAACTTAATGAATTTTGTTATTTTAATTTATTTATTTTTATTTTATTTTTTTTTTTTTTGTTATTCTCGAATGAATTAATTATGAATTCTGAATACTGAGCTTTGATTCAAATCGACTTTTATTTAAGCACATTTTATTTCAGTTTGTTTTGACAGTATTATAAATACAGATGCAAATACAGTGATGAATCTATACAATACACACTCCACAAGTATGTACATATGTGTATAAATAAATTATCGTTGTATATATACGATGTGTATGTGTATAAGATTATTATTTAAATTATAAATTTATACTAGCACAAACGTATATATCTGTATATCTGTATACATCTGTAAAGTTGTGAGACATATGTATATATATACATTCATTTTGTATCAATATACGAGTATGTATATAAATTTAAAGAGCTGTTAAATATAAATGAGCAGATAATATCCAACACACACGAGTATTTTATATGAGTAAATGTATGCGTGTATAGTAGAGTACTACGTACTACGTACGTAGACAAAATCATGGTACTATACTATCAACATGTATGTCTATACTCTTTTTCATTAATTGAAAAATTTGCATATGATCTTTTCATGTTTAATTTTAATTTTTTATTTTATTTTTTTTTTTTTCATAAAAATGTAAATATATAATAATGTTGACAATGACAACGATGATGATGATGATGATGATGATGATGATGATCGATGATGTTAATGATTATAGGATGGTGATAGAGCGGTAGCAAGAAATTATTATGATTGTTGTTCGCGTTGTTATGAATTCATCCACCAATGCAATTTTAATTAAATAAACAATAAAATGATCATGATGATTATGATGATCATGATAATAATTAAAGTGTAAATATTGATATCATTTTATATTTATATATGTATGTACATAGTTTAAACACAACACTTGTATATAAACAATGATGATAATGCGACAATTAAATACACATTTAGATTATATAGATTATATTGCTGAAATTGTTCACTTCTTCACGTTTTTATGAGTACCTATTTTGAATTTTTATTTTATATTTTTTAAAAAAAAGAACAAATTTTTTTTTTATTGAAATGATAACAAACTTAATTATGTATGTATGTGATGATGCACTTTACAATAATGCGATTATTATTATAAGATTTTTTACAATCTTTATACACATGTATGGTACTAGATACCTATATACATTTATATGTGCTTTGATTTTAAAATAAAAATTACACTGACAGTCACAATATTCAATAAATTTAATTATTTTATTTTTTTTTATTTTTTTAAATTGATTTAATTGAGTCGATCTTTAATGATTTTATTAATTCTTCAAAGGCAAAAACTGTAACTGCCTTTAACTATGTCTAATAACTACTCACATGCGTTTTGTGTAGTATGAAATCAAAAATAAATTTTCCCTTTTTTAATTTAATTAAATTTTTAATATCTTAAGAAATCGAAACGTGTGTATATAGACTAATAATAGAGTAAGAGAATAATATACCTCCTAAAGATCAGATCAGTGTCAAATTTAGTCCAATATCAATGATGATATATGCACGCAACACGCAACGCAATAAATTTGGATTGTAAAATATTTTGTAGAATTGTAAAAACAAAACTATATGAAATGTGAAGTGAATATAAACTGAAACTGAACCTGAACACACATTTGAAACTATTATTAGCTGGTAAAAAATTTAGTTTACAAAAAAATAAGTTTCTTATAAATATTTTTTTTATTTTCTCAGATCATCGATAATCGATGTCATTTTTCCACTATACACATGGCAAATATGTACATGTTTATACGAAACGGAATAAAGAAAAGTATGTGTGCTGTTTACTTTTACAATTTTTACATCACTTCACTGTGTTTAATACGTATAGCAGCTTAGCTTAGTTGTAGATTTTTAGATCGGCGAAATGAAGTTGGCAGTAAAGAGATAAATGTACATGTGTGTATAAATGTACATATATACACATATCACAGTGTACGTAGATATTATTTTTAGTTTTTTAAGTCAATATATCAATTAAAAAGTCGCAGTCATTTTCACATACATGCGTAATATACTCGTACATATACATAATTTGCACGATATTTTCAAAAAAAAAAAAAAAAATCTATATATGTTTGTATGAGTATTTGGATACGTGTACGGTGAATATTTAAAAAGTATTTATAATTATAAAAATAGTATATTATAGAATGAATATTATTTATGTATAAAGATACATATGTATATACGAATGCACAACTACATTATCGAATATTTACCATATGAGCGATAAATATTTCTGAATCTGGTGGTATACATTATCTGAATACATTTTATCTTTTACCAACATATTACTCGTACATATGTATAACATGTGTGTTGTGTATGATACCAATATCTAATATGATAGAGAATATGAGTTTATTTTATAACATTACTATACATTTATATTCAAATTATACACAATTCTGAAAAAAATGAGCAGTCATTTAGGCGGTAGCATCTGGTATAAGCCAATTTTTCTTATCAGAAAAAGAAATAAAAGAAAAACAATAATTATTGAGAAAACTTTTCCTATATGATTATAATCATAAATGTGTAAGTAGAATAATATTGGAGAGCCAGAGCATACACTATACAATACACATTACAATTACAACACATTTGTAGCAAAGAGCAGTTTTTCTTCAACAGAGAGAAAACACACATATTGATTATGATTGTGTGTACAAGAATACATGTTTGCGTATACATATACATAAATGAATGAATAAAATAATTTTTAAAATTTATTGATAACAGCCAGCAATATATAAATTGTATGTGTATCGTACAAAAAATGTGCTCTATTCTACAACTATAACAAAGAAGGCGAGACGACCGACGACGACTTCGAATAGGTCTGTCTTGCTGTGTACATATATAGGTTCAGTTCTTTTCTTATCACATGACATGGTAAAAACTGATACTGAATTTTGTTGTTTACCAGTCATTTACAATTACATACTGCAATTATATGAAATAGTAAGAAAAATAAGTTAAGAAGTCAGGTTCAGGTACATAGACACATACCTAACTATAATTAAGGACGAATAATGAAGATATGTAATTCTAAGAATGAAAAAATAAATGTGTCTTAAAACCTGCCTGAATATTAGTCGTAATCAGACAGAATTATGTTTAAGACGAGATAGAGCCACATTTACTTACATTATACTCGTCTGTATTCAATCGAATTCATGTGTGTACATCACAGTTTCTTATCAGTTTCAATTGGGTTTGCATATGGATTTGTGTTCAAAAAATAAACAACATTAAATTAAAATTGTGTGCATGTAGGCATGTATTCCCATAATATTGCAACAGATATAACATATGTAAAACATTCTGATTGTATTCTTGGGAATTTTCTGGAAATGAACCTAAAAGTTATAATTAATTATTTGATGTCTAGAAAAAATTCTTTAGAAGTTTTTTTATTTACTATTTTTTAATACTTAAGTTTTGTTTGCTCGCATTCAAATATGTTGCTCAACGATAGTGAATTGAATTTCTGATTTTAAAAATTTTTTTGATTTATTTTATATGTACGATGGCAAATTTTTTTCATTATTGAGTATTAGGGGAGAACAGACAGACACGGTTCTTTTACAGGTCGAAATGTTTCTCTAAAACCTGTCGCCAAATCTCGGGAGTCTTAACAAAAAAAAAGGCTTATCTTTCTACTTCTACTTCTTTGTCTACACCTCAAATACTCAGGAGTATAATGACTATGCTATAAATGAAAATTTAGGTCAAAACACAGATTTTGCTTTAATTTGAAATTCTTCTTCGTACAAGCACGTACAAGACTACTAAGGTGTACAAAAGAAAAGAGAAAGAGAATTGGAATTAAAACTAGAAATATACACGAATAGTAGTTTCTCTCCTTGATTTCTTGTTTATATTTGTTGCTGCACGTGCTGCACTGTAGTAGGCGAGTGCGGAGAAAAATAAAATAGTAAATGTTCAACATAGAGGATGAAAAGTTTAGAATTGCAATGAGCCCCAAGATATTAAAACCGGCGCTAAAAGCAGAGTGAATTGATTGGAATATTTGTGGACAAAATTGACAGCGACACAGTAATGAGAATCTGAAGAGACTAGGAAAATAATCTATTATGTATATTATTTTTATGTTTCATGAAATTTTGATAACTTTATTTCCAAATTATTGAATCGATTGAATTGTGAAACTCATTTTGAAAATTCACCTTTTTTTTCTCTGGAAAAACAAATTCATATTTCAAAAACATTGTACCGTAGTAGACTAGTGGACTGGGTACTCCATTTTCCTCTATCATTTATTTTTAGATGTAGTTCAATTCATACACAGATTCACATTTACTTACCTGTATGCCTGTATTTATATACCAAGTATTTCATTATCTTATTTTTCATTTTACATTGTTATTTATAGCCATAGCTCATAGCATATAATAGGTATCATCGGTGAGGCAAGATTCAGAATCAGCAAAAATCTTCTCTTTTCACCGGAATGAATTATTATGCTCGTACAAGATAACACACACTCGCCAATATCCACGTAAGTACAACACACAAGAGTATTATTTTGAATGAAATTTTTTCGTTCTTCTACTACTCGTATTGTCATATTATATAGAAATTCTTTAGTAATATTAGTATGGCACGATATTCGCATACATACACATAATTTCATTATAAGCGAACTGATCATACAACCATGTGATTTTATTTGGCTAGCTGAAAATTCATATGTACCTTGCCCATGTACATATGTAATGTTTGTATATCGAAAAGAGTACACAAATACTATAAAAAATTTACAAGTAGAGTTCAGTTCGAGTATGTAACAATTTTATACACCACTGTAAAAATACAACACTCATAAAACCAACAAAAACCAATTTTCATGCATTGAAATCTATTATTCTGGCTGTCGTATATTTTTACCTTGGCGCCTTATCATGTATGTATAGCAAAGTAAGCATTTTTTTTTGTTTGTTTTGTTTGTTTTTTTTTGTTTGTTTTAACAAGTTCGATGACGATTGTAAAAATTGTAATTAACAAAAAACAATAACAACTATATGGTGTACAACTTTTGAAAAGACAAAAAAAAAACAAAAATTAAGAATGGAAAATAATTGAATGTTATATTGAAACAGGTATGTAAGTTACCTGTTACTGTTGTGTTATAGACTTATAGATTTCTTATACCAGCACAAATCATAATTTCAGTGACAAAATCGAAAAACCAAGTCAATCCATATAACAACATAACTCTAGCTTTAGGTATGTAAGTATTTTTATCGTTCACTAGATTTGGGTACCGACGTATGTGCATGCCTATATAAAGATATTTATGAGATATATTATATGAAATTTCTAAGTAAACATTAATAATAATAGGTAGAGATCAATGAATTCCGATGGAATGCTGTTTTTTTTAAATAAAAATTAGAAAATCCGAATAGAAAATATTAGTCAAGAGGAATTTCAAATTGACGTCTTTTTCAAAAAAAAAAACCCTACTTTTATACGAATGTGTAATAAGTAAGATAATATTTTTTGTTTGTTTGTTTATTCTCCCTTTAGTTTCTAATAATCTGTAACATGCATAATGAAGTACATGTAGTCGTAGTCATGTCATAATGTATATTTTATTACGAAATATTGTTTATGATGATATTGTGTATGGTATGGTCTATGTATTTATCAATTTTTTTTTTAATTTTTTTTATATAATTATTACACAGATTATAGCTTGTGATCCATTTATAGAATTTTGACTTTATTCATTCGGATCGAAATATATTGAGTGCATAATACAATGTACGTTTACACGATATAAAAATACATATGTGGTTACACAGAAGAACACAGATTATATACACAAGCATATTATGTACATAAGTCTGAATACACTTTATTATTTGCAATGAAAATTTCTTAAAGTTTGTTTTTTTTTTAATTTTTGTTTTAAATTTTATTTTTAGAATGATCTTCTGAATAATATTATTCGAATTATAAAAGAGAAACTATCGAAGTATCGAGTATAAAAATTGAGCGCTTGCTTGTTGTTACTATATTTTGAGTGAATGATGATAATGGATAGAATGAATAGAAGAAGACAATGCACATTCCACAGTGTCTCTGGCACTCTGGTACTAACATACAATAAATAAATTCACTCCCTTGTCACTACCACATTGAAACAATTTCATCATTATTTAAAATGAATTTTAATGTGCATTAATGTTTTTTTTTTTGTTTTTTGTTTTCCTTTGCTTAATTTCATTTTGTAATAAAATAAATTTATCAAAATTCTGCAGATACTAACATGCGTACATACATATACCTCGGTATGTGTATCATTGGTATCATTCACACTTACTCATATATTTTGTCAACACATTTGTAAATAAAATATATATAATAAAATACATTTACAAACTGAAGAAAACTAAAAAAAAAAAAACAAATTTGTAAGATAAATAAGTACATACATACGAACTGGTAAAAGTAATTAAACATTCAACTCACATGAAAAAAAAGCACGTGCATAAAGCATGATTTTATGTTCAAAAAAATATATATTCAACAATCATGTATGACTTTCTGTCTGTGATATACATAAATACATTGTGAGTATATAAAAATACGAGTATATGTACCTATTTGTATATAACTATTTTCTCTGTGAATATATGTGCAATTTTTATGTGAATATTTCATATAGATAATAGAGCTATAATGGGTAGGCAATACAGGTAAATGTTGGGTAAATGTATTCAACATCAATAATGTGATGTGTGTAGCTTTTGATTGCGACGATTTAAAAGTCTCGTGACTAAAATTAACATTTTCAAAAATTTATAGAATATAGAAGGCAGGGCAGGGCAGAAAACGAGATTTTTAAGTAAAGCAAAAAAAAAAAGAAGAAAATTAAAAAGAATAAAAAGAAAATAAAGGAAAAAAAATTATTGAAAATAAATACAAAAAAAAAATGGAAAAAAAAATTATTTTAAGTGGAAACGATAGGAAAAAAACTGAGTTCTTGGTATCCGATTGTGTAATTACATTTTTAATGATATGAAAGAGTTAATAGACAAACTATCTATGTATGTGTGTTAGAAAAACACTCTCATAATTTTTATACTAGCAGTTTTATGTAATCGAAATTTATTTTCGATTTTTTCAGTTTATAAATTGATTAATGAAACGATTAAAAGTTGTGTATTTGTAATTTAACCATATTTTTCCCATATACATACATATGTCCGTATATAGGTGGGCATGTAGTTTATTTATTTGCCACTTCAGAAATTATCATTTCAATTAATTGTTTGTGTCCTAAATCAAATATGTAAGAATCACAATTATAATTAAAAGAGCTTTGAAGTTTACTTTTTAATTTCATTTCATTACATAAATGTTTCAATTTCATCAGGTAATAATGCTAGTGTTTCGTGTAAATTTGTACGGTTTACGTACAAAATTTAATGAGATTTCTATTTACTTTGTTGTTTTATTTTTAGATTAAATTGTTAATTTTTATATTTTATGTTTTGTTTTACAGACAGATAATATGTTTCATATGTGTGATACAATTCAAACGTATATAAGTATATAAATGTAGGTACCAACACGATCATATACTATCACACAAGCATCGAGTGTATTTAAATTTAAATAACAAAACGTTATTACATGATAAATTGTTGGTTGTATTTTCTAATTTGATTTACAATATTTTGTAATAATTTTTTGTTGACTTTCGAAAAAAAAAAACATCGAAAAACACACAATAAATGACAAAAACAATATGAAATTATACTTACTTATATATGTATATCTAATTTTATATAATAATTTTGTAGAAAATTACGTTTTAATTTTTAAAATATTTTCATTTGAAGAAAATAATTATAATTAAAAATAGAACAAAATTATGTAGGCAGTAATCGGTATGTAAAATATTTGTATGTACATACATGCACTAAAACATATATATTCACTTACACGTATAGTAATACTATTATAATTACTCCTACACGCATCGCATGTTTTGCAAATACATACTTATGTATGCGAGTGCATCACGTTTACGACGTTAACTTGTAGTTTCCTGTTCTATTATTATATTAACTCGAACACATAAGACAATTATTTATAATGTTTTCTATATATAAGATTCACTTATTTGTGATTACATGAAACGGAAATAAATTAATGAATAATTTGTAAATTACTATGACTAAAACGCATACATACACATAAAAATATGTAATATTTGTACATAGGTAAATGAATTTTAAATTGAATTTTTATACTTATTATCAGTGGCGGATTACAAGATTAAGCGCCAGTTGACATCACTCGAAGTTTCAAAATGAAAATTCAAAAATGAATACACATGATGTGTACAATACTACTCCTTCTAGTGTAGCGTATACTACAGATACTGTATTAAGTCAATAACCTCTACTGCTACACAGCACATACAAAGAGGAGGAGCAACTATACAATGTTGTTTGTTGATTTTTCGTGTTTTCTTTTTCTACAATATTCGCATTTTCTGAAGGGGAAATTCAACTTTTTTTTAACCATGAAAAAACGAGTTTACATTCACATGATGTATGAAAAACTACTCGTACTGGTGTAGCGTATACTATACAAATACCGTATTAAGACAATGACCTCTACTGATATAAAGTATGTATAAAGGGGAGGAGCGAATGTAAAATATTATTTGCTGATTTTTTGTGTTTTGTGGTGTTTTGTTATGTTCAGTATTCGCATTCTATTGAAAGAGAAATCAACTTTTTCTGAGGATTGATAATACTAGTACCTATGCTAGTACATTATGATGATAATTCCAATGTCTTCTTTCTCTGTTTGCTAATTTAAAAGTTTCTTAGTAATAAAGAAAAGTTATTCTTTATTTGTTGATGGCCATAGTGCTCTTTTTCTCATATGTATCAAAGTTTATACGAGTATATCTCTTACAACTTTAATAATTTTTTTTTATTTTGCTCCCCAAAATTTGCCATCCTAGACAGACACCCATATATTGCCTAAGCGTAAATCCAGCCTTGATTACTATTTTCTCACATCATAATATCTCATTTTGTTTACAATCTTTAGAATTAATGCAAAACAAATAAAACAAAACAAAGAAAGTACTATACAAATTTTCATGTAACCACAACAAAAATAACAACAAAATATAATTATTTATTCGTGTATTTACTTTCAGGATATACATAATTAATTTTTAGTTTTTTATTATTAAAAAAAATTTTTTTTTGATAATTTTTCTATACTTGTAATGTTAGTATATTGTACAAACATTGTGCATGCCTGTGGACAGAATAATATCACACTATTGTCACTCTCTGTCGCTATACTGTATTGTCAGTATCACGTCATGTCATTCATATTATCATATAAATTACATCTGCTTTTTAATTTATTTATATAATTTTATTTTTATTTTTGTGAAAAAATAATCATTTTTTTTGTTTTTGTTATTATTGAACATCAAACTGAACAATTTATAAATTATTATTATTCGAGTGGAAAGAGTAAAGGAAGCAAATGTGAATATTTCAAATACTTGTGTAATATTGTATTGAAAAGTGAAGTATAATGTTATACATATTTTTTTGAAGCAAAAACAATTGAATTTTTATTTTTTTTTCTATTTTTTGTTGTTTGTTTTCAAAAATTATTTATTTATGACTTGCAAATTTTCAGTCACAATGTACACGAGTGTAAAAGAAAGAAAAAAGTTTACAATATTTTCAGTGAAATTTTGTATGTGTATAGTAGGTGTTATGTAAGAACTAAATGAGATCATAAATATGTAATTGTCGTTTATAAATTGAAAAATGTTTGTTAGGTAATAAATAATAACATGAAATGCGCATCTATATTCACTCACTTGTACTTGTACACTTGTACTCGTACACTTGTGAATTGTTTTAAAATTTAAAATTATAAAATGGAAAAAAAATTGTTAAATTTGAATAACAAAAATAATAGAAAATTGTTTATATTATTTTGTAATGACCAAAACAAAAATATCCTTGAACTTGTCCTGGAGTTAATAATTTCGTAAGAGATAAAAGATAATTTGCATGCGCCGCCATAAATTTGTTAATAGTACTTATAAGAAATCAATTTTCTATTCCACTTTACAGATTATATGCACATGTATAATCGTATTTGATCAGTTTTGATCTATTGATCCACTTTGAATTTGTTTATGTACTTTTGTATTATTTTCCTAAAAATATATTGTATTTCTTATTAATATATTAAAATGATATATTTTCTTTGATTAATAAATTTAATCTACACTCGTACACACCCAATAAATAATTATTGATAAATTTATTTGTATACCAAATCATACAAGTGTGTGATGAGTAACATAAGATAACATAGGCCCTGTTCAAAAACGTCAAATATTGATTTCAGAAAAGCATAAATGCAGTGGCAGCTCTTTAGTTGCTGTTGCCATAAAGCAGATGTAGATTTTATAAAAAGCAGTGATTTATAGTTTTTGAACGTTTTACCTGACTGTGCTTAGTGCTTGTACTTTATAATTATTTAAAAATGGAAACACTAGCTATAAATATTTGTGTAAACATTTTAATACATAATTACAATTCACCATTATTTGTGTAATACTACGTACTACTTTGACATTTAGCAAACAACGCATCAACACTTTAAACGCTGCACATATGCACTGCATTATGCGCATAAATTTTGATCTATACTACGTTTTTGAACAACTGCACTGCTTTGGCTGCATGTTTTTAAACGCCATGCATTGATGCAAAACTTATTTTGACATTTTTGAACAGGGCCATAATTTACTTCAGAATGCATATCAAAATAAAACAATAAAATCAATTCAATAATAATTCAAATTATATATAACCTAGAAAATTTGTATCATATGCATAATACTCGTATGTAGGTACAAATATTTTGACTTTGATATTAAATTTTATCAATAAATATTTGTCTACATACTAAAAAAATGAAATCAATTTTTAATTTATACAAGTATGTACTTAAAGCGTCTTAAAGTCTACACATAATCCTATGAGTTCGAATACATTATCTTAAATTTGAATTTGAAATTTTCGTTTTGTGAAAAAATATTCTTGGATTTGTTGTTTTTCGAATAATCATTACAAAAATTTTTATCTATTTTCGTCTACAATCTACATAATTTCATAGTTAAGAGGTGAAATATTAAAATCAGAATTGAAAAAAAAAAAATACCCTGAATTTATGTAATTTTCAAAAACCGAAAAAAAACCCAATTTTTAAGTGTATATTCACTTGAGATGGGTTTTATAAATCCCCCACATATGTAGACATATGTTGATATTTATTTGTTTACATTTTCAATTTGATTTATATATTTAAGCCTATTTCTAGTTTTTCTAGTTTTTTAGAGAAATTTTTTTTTTTTAGAATGAATGTTAATTCACATTTCAAAAATTTGGAAAAGTGGAAAAGTTTTCACTTAATCACTGTTCATTGTAATATTGATAAATTTCTTATCAAACTTTATTACAACTTTATTACTTTTTTTTATGTAAGTAAAAGGTACGATTACGTGAGTAAAAGTTTAGAGTGAATGGTTTTTCATTGAGAATTTTATTGCTCTACTGTACTATAAATAAGCGTATTTCCGTCTTACTGACACTACTATGATTGATTATTCATTTATAAGGGAATTCATTTAAAGTTTCATTTAGTTTGTCGTATACTTCGTGATCTTCGTAGTTTTTCAGTTTTCATAGTTCATTTCCATATACATTTACAAACTACGAAAGTTTTGAAAAACAACGAGAGTAAAATGGTTCACAGTTTCTAACTTTTGAATTTCTTAGTTTCGTAGTTGATGTCTGACAGCTCTCGGTTGATAAAGAAACTAATAAAATATTATAAAATAAATATGGCAACTTGAAAAAAAAAACAACTACGAAAAAGTAAACTAGAAAGAAATTTAAGATGATCGTTCATGTCAACATTTAATTACGAAACGTTAAAACTGAAAAACGATAATAAACTGAAAAGTGGCATGTTTCCCCCTATTGTTAATTCTACAAACTTTTTAATTTTATTTTAATTTTTTAAATACGTTAAAAATTTCTTTTATTTTTGTTTACAAAAAATTTCTGTTACTAACTAAATTAATAAATTGACCACTTTAAAATGGCCCAGTTAGCAATTTGTAAAGCAGTAACAAAATTCGTTAAAAAAAATATTCAAAAAATTTTGCAAATGAACTTTGAATATTTCATCCTACTCACTGATTAGTAAAAAAAAATTCTTAATTCATTTAAATTGTATAACCGGATGTATTTTAATTTTTTTTTTGGAAAAATTAAATTAAAATTTATAATTTGAAAAGAAAAAAAAATGTTTTTTGCTTTTCTATTCTTCATTCTCTATATTTAATTGAACGTGTGTAGTGCGGTAGAATATAAATTCATCCATCCGTGAACTATTAATAAAATTCATGTTTGCTTACATTTATTGTACAATTATTCCTTTAATTTAATATGATGTATCATGTACATATTGTTAATTGGACAAATATAATGATAAAATTAAGGTCACAATAACACCACACCATTAATATAAAAAATAAACTAAAATATAAGATTTTATAATCAGAATTTATTATTGCTCGTATTTATAACGTCCTCCATCTCCATATAAAATTACTTATTTTGTATATTTATAACGAAAATTTAATCGTGGTTATTTGTATATAATGCTTGTGCGTATATCACAAAAAAGAAAAGAAAATTAAATAAAATTGATATTTCCTTCAATTAAAAATCTGATTTTGTTGTTTGTTAAAGTCTGCACGAGTCTACGTATGTAATGAATATTTTGCATTATTCGCATAAAACGTAAGGTAATTGGAAGTAAGTTATAAGTGAGCTTAGCAGCATAATGACATCTTTTTGTGAATTTCAATTAAAAATATAAATTAATACTTAGCATGAAAATTTAAATGAATTCTATTCAAAATTTTGACAATCCTTTTTGAAGTACATATATATGTATTTGGAAATTGAAGATTTATGAGAAGAACAAATAAAATACTATTTATCCAGTTGACTGGAATTGGTATGGGGCTGAATTCAAAATTATCTCCATCGACTCCATTAGTCGATTTGGCGAAAGCCTTTCAAATAACCCTCGTTCAATCGAAAAATTTCAATTTTTCTTTTGTCTCGTATAATGTGTACAATTGTACAATTCTGTCTTTGTTGTTGTTGCTGATGTTGTGCTAAATTAAATTTATCATTAAATTATACTCCAAATATATACATATATTTTATTGTAAATAGTTGATGATGATGATGATGATGATGATAAATAACGATTATTATATTTGCATGCGCGCGTGCATACATATAAGAATATTGTGATATAAAACTATTTTCTTCTTTTACATTTTTTGTTTTTTAATTTATTTATTTACTGTTTTATTTTTGTATACATAACATATACGAACGTTATATAAATTATTGCATTTACATATTAATTTATATAAACTACAATATAGAAAATGAAATCATGTATAATATGTACATAAATGTTGGATGAGTCGTATTAAAAAAAATTGTCTGGTATTATACTCGAATATCAAATTCGTATGATGTAATTTACAAATTGATTTTGTATAAATTTTCTGTGATTTTATAAAAAAAAATGTTATGGCTTAAATTTTAATTTAATTTTATTCTTAGTATATATTAAAAATGAAGGAGAAGAAAAAAATTGCTCAGATACTCTAATATTGGAGAGCAAATATGTGTGGAGAGCACATATATTTTCATTAAATAAATGATAAAATTTTGTTATGTTTAGTATTCACAAAATTTTGACGTTTTTGTAGGTAGTTATATGAGCATCAGATATACATACTTATTTGCAAGTGCATATTTATTTATTTAGTATATATACATATATATATATATTTTTTTTTATTATATACATATATACATACAATGTATATAGTATATTTTTAAGTGCACACGGATACTTAGTCCTTATGTCACCGCCGATCAGTAATTCTGTCAGATATATATCATCCAGTTTATCATCAGTAATCAGTTACTGGTGTACATTGCTGATGGGAAATTAATGATCAACTTGGGCGAGAGTAGCCCGCTGTTTGGGAATCGAACCGTGATCTCAAGATCACAAGACCGACACCACAACCATCGAGCTATTCAAGCCCCTTATTTATTTATATTACTGATATGTGTTAGATGAAACTGAGATATATATGTATGTATATAAAATACAAAATATAACAAACATATTGTATGATGTATGCAAAACAAAAAGGAATTTATTTATTAATTAATTTTTTTAAGATGCTATATTAAATAATAATAATAATTACTGAATTTATCAATGTACGAGTATGTACATTATGTACATTATTATTGTATATATTATTATCTGTTTGTATATTAAAAAAGAAAATAAAAGTTTCATTTAATTAATTACGTCCGTTATTATGTCCACAACGTATATCCAACGCATATACGCAGAAAATAATGAAAATATTTTATGAAAAATAAAATAAATTTTATCTGATTTTTAGATTTTAAACAATTTTTTTTTTGTTTATTTTTACTGAAGGAACAAAATATGTACCAACAACCACAACAACAACAACAACACAGTACAATAAAAATGAAATGTAAATAATAAAATAAATAATTAAATCAAGATAGGGTAGGGAGTAAACATTATAGTACACAATTCATATAATTTATATTCAACAACATAAAATGAATTGTACATAATACCATACACGTATATGGTAATTATTTTTGATAAATTTACGAGATACAATGATTTTTATAAATTTACATATTTCTGAGTATACAAACATATACATAATAATATTTTAGGTGAAATGATTTATATCATAAAAATATATACAACAATTGTGCGAATGTATAAAAATATCATAATAGAGATATTCATACTTATATTATATGTAAAGTAATACAAAAGTATTGTATGATGATTATATCATTTTATTTATGATATAAGGATAGTAAATTTCCTTATTTATATTTGCAATATTCATATATTTAAGAAACAAATAAAATTTTATAATAATGTAAGTAGGTATATGCATTATAAAATGTACATATTCAGGAAAATATCTAAAAATGATTAAATTACATTAGTATATTAATTAGTCATTAAATTCAAAAGAATGAGATGATGTAATATATACGTATGTATGTCTTGAAAAATTAAGAAAAAATAAAAATAAATAAAAATTATAACTGAAATAGAAACAAACGTAGACAGTTTTTTATATCATTACAGTGGATACATTGATACTCTAAATCTAAAGTTACATTTATTTATTAGGTTTTAAAAAAGTTGACGTAATTTACTTTACTTTATTTTACAAAATAATTTACGAGTATACATATGAATGCAGAATTTGGTAAATTTTTGTGATCTAATGATCTGTAATTCTTTAAGAGAATGAAATAACAGATAAAAATATTTTATTTGTTACGAAAATTTTAATTTAATTTCAAAATACGTATATGTTAATACGTAAATGATAGTCAATATAGAGGGTACGTACAATGTGTACAATAGAAAATTACGTCAAGTAGGTGCACTTGACATATTCAAATTTACAATTTTGATTATGCATGCATAAATGTACATATCTGTGCAATTAAATCAGAAAAATAATTTATTTTGATTATTCATCTAATTAACTAAAATTCTTTCCAGTTTTATTTGAAATTTTCTAAGATTTTCCAAGATGACCATGATCACGTCTTGTCACGTCACAAATAAAATCTTCCAAACAAATATATCATTACTACAAACGTTAAATTATTTGCATATTTATTGGAATCGAAAATTGTAAACCCATTTCCGTTAAGACACTTTGTAGTTGCGGAAAATTTAGTTGGAGTCGGAGATATTTTTAATATAAATTTTCATACATTAATTTTTCAAATTTATTGTTAATTTCCTCATACCACATATACTGAAAAATGTTGAAAAAAATTATTTAATTTTTGCATAAATATAAGATACATTTTATTTGTTTCATATTACATACGAATAGGTGGGTGTAGAATCACGACAGGTAAAAAATGTGTATGTAATGAATATTACTGCAACAGGTATGAACAGACAGGTGGAATTGTTAATAGTAGATTCCATTTTATTTTATGGCTAAACTTTTCAGTTATTAATTTTAGTAAACATTTTTAAGGTTAGAAAATTTGAAAAAAAATAATTAAAGAAAAGCTTTTAAATACAGAAAAAGTTATTTGTTCGAATTTTTTTAATTCAATGCTAAAACGACAAATTGGTTGCTTGGTTGGTAATTTTATTAGCTTTATAATTTTTCTAGGTTTTTAAATTTACATTAGCGGAAATGTTAGAAAATTTTTAACGTTACAAATCGTATAATTTTTACTACATTTTAAGAGTACAATGAAAATATAATTAAGTATAAGAGAGTATAGAAATTGTGACTGTGAGAAGTTGAATTGCGGTGTTAGTTTAATTTTCTGCATTTTCTGAAATATTTTTTATGGAATGAAGAGAAAAATTTATAATTAAAACAAGGAACTCACTCGAAACTCACTCAACTCACTCAAGTTAATTAAAATTTGTGAATTTATCACTTAATGAATGAAGAGTTTTAAAAAGCTTTTGAAAATAAATCAGATTAGGTATACGTACGTACATATACGCGTACATAAAAAAAAAAATTATTAAAAATCATCGTTATTAAAAATGATAATTAAATAGATTATGATTATCGATGTCTGATTGCTATCTCATATTACATTGCATTATTTAATTTTAAATTTCATGTGTTTTTGAAATGACAAAAAAGAGAAAAATATAATTTTTCGTAGAAAGAAAAAAAAAACGACGAAGTAATAATGAAATTTCAAAAAAATAAAATAATTAAAATATGATTACACATGTTATAAACATTTGTATTTTTTTTTTTCATTTTTAAAGATTTGTTTGCATATTTAATTTGTATATTTTGGTAGATTTTATTTACCAATTGTTATTTTTTTTTGTACATTTCATTCTGTAAATTTAGCATATATGTATCTTGTACAGATATGTAAATATCATTCAACATATGTGTGTATTTACGTGTATATGTACATAATTTGTTAACAAGACGATAATGAGTATATAAAAAAATATCTACATATGAATGTTAATGTTACATTATCATTTCTATGTCTGTCTACAAACATACAAATGTACAAAACATTCATATTGATATGATATATTATATATGATGTAGTACATACATACATACATATTCTTTAAAAAGATAAACATTTTAATTCACGTGATAAATGAATGTGAATCGTGTACGAACGAGTACATATATGTATGTATGTATGTATGTAGATAATAATAAATATGTACTTTATATTTACACAAATATTTTTTTTTCTCATTTTCAATATTTTATTTATTTTAAAATTTTCTGTTGTTTATTTATGAATTTTTTTTGCAAAAAAGAAAAAAAACAGATTTTTTTGTTTTTGAATACAATGTATGAGGAATTTTTTTTTACTTAATATCTGGTATGGATGTATAGTTGATAATTGTTTGAGGATGATTTACAGATACAAAAATATAATAATTGTAAAATAAGTAATAATAATATATGTCTGTTGTACAATCATAAGTTAATTATCTGGATGAATGTGCAAAAATTTGCAAACACATACATATATGTATATGTATTTACGAAAATGTTATTATACACTTGTATAATATTTAAACAAAATTATACCAAATATTCATTTATAATAATCACATGTGTGTCTTATATTTAAGAATTGATGTAGAGTTATGATTGATAAAAATATTTGAAAAAAATAAATATGTATGTACGAGTTGTATATAGGAAAATTAAAAGAAAAACAAAATAACTTTGTAGCAAAACAGTAAATGATATTTTATTATTCGTTTAGGGGGCTTGAATAGCTCGATGGTTGGATGTCGGTCTTGTGATCTTGAGATCACGGTTCGAATCCCAGTCAGTGCGCTACTCTTGCCCAAGTGTATAATTAATTTCACATCCAATGTACACCAGTAACTGATTACTGATGATATAACTGGATCTGATCTATCTGACAGAAATTACTGATCGGCGGTGCCATAATGGACTGAGTATCCGCGTGCACTTAATATAAATATACTATATACATTGTATGTATATATGAATATTTGAAAAAAAAAATATTATTTGTTTAGATACATTTCATGTATATACACATCGCATTATATTGTATAGGACGGTATAGTATACCAATGAGAGTTAATTTGTGATATATGCGGTAACCGGTAACTGCAAAAATGTGATTTTACAGGAGAAGGAAAACAAACTGATTTATTAAACCTGCGTCTCTCTCTCTCTCTCTACTATAGCAATATACGGACGGCAATGAAAATAATATTATTTGACATAAGTATATTGCTGTATGAGGGCATGTTGTGGAAGCAATATTCATTTGCAAAATATGTATATGAACACAAATATTCAATGCTTTTACGAATTTTTTAAAAAACTTTATGTGTAAAAATCAACATGCCAAAATTATTGCCGGAATATTTTACAGAAGCAATATAGCTATTGCTCTTCAAAGCAGAAGCAATAATATACAGAAAAAAATGCTTTAAATTCCGTATCTACATAGTCAATTACTAGTATAAACGCAGAGTAAGCCAAAACTGTTATTGGAAATTTGTTTAGTTTTCAGTATGAATTTATCAATATTTTTTAAAAATTGAATTTTTAATTTTAAACCATCACTCATATATTAACCTTCGATAAACTTTATCTGCCTATATTTTGACATATCATAATGATTAAAATAACATTTATTTTTTTGAAAAATCATTATTGAAACAGTATTAATCGTATTTATATATACTCATACGTATATTTATTTAATTATTATTTAGTGCTTTTTTTCTTTAAAATAGAAAACCGTAGTATAAAAACAATTCTATGTCGATAAACACATTTTTGAAAAAAAAAAAAAAATAAATAAATAAAAATGTTTATAAACTTCCAGTCTTCGTACGAGTAGGAATCTACAAACACATATTCGTATATGTTTATGTGTAATGACTTTTTGAAAATTTATTCGCACATGCATGTATAATACATACATATACTTTATGAACAAGTGGATAAATATTATTTTATAATAATATAATAATATAATAATAATAAAATATATATGATATATAATATAAAATATATTTTGCATTTTATATTTTAAATTACAATACGTGTTTTGAATAAAAAAAAAACCGCATAGAAACTAAACATTTATGTATGTACCGTCAAGGACATTCAATAAAAATTGAAGCATCTAGAACTTACGGGCACTCATGTAACTATGCACGAGTACCATTATATGGAAAACTGTGTAGAAGAATTAATTAAATTATCTACAAGACGTGGATGGATATAAGGATATGTGATCAAATTATCTTATGTTCTAGAGATATGTATGTATACGTGATTATCTATGCCTATAACTAGAGCATTCCGAATGAATTACAAGTGATGGGGAAATCCAAAGCCCTTGGATAAAGAGTAACTTTCTATATCGATCATAAATTCAAAAAAATTCTAAATAAAATCTACTGTAAAACTGTAATTATTACGTCCAGTAGGCACTAATATAAAAAGTTCAATAAATTGCAATACTTACGTACTACGGTACTACTTATAGTGCTACTTACGAGTATATTGCGCGATTATGTAATTTATTCAATTAAATTATAACTATCTGACGTTTAACAAGAGAATGTTCCACTTAATTTCAGTGCTAATATAGAGTAATCTACGAGTAATAGCAACTGTAATTATGTATATGGTGGCAATATATAGCATCTAATTATAGTAATGTTATGGTTAGTTGGTTGATTAATTGATTGATTCACGACAATAATTCTATTCTAAATCACACATAAGAGTGTGTATAAATTGTTTACATTAATTACATTTTTTTTTTTTTTTCGTAAATGATAATCAAATGGGCATAATGATATATATGTATGAGTGGCAGTAAATATTCATAAATAATTTGAAAAAGTGAAATGCATTTACATAAAATATGTAAGCATATAAATAACAATAGAAAATATTTCATATGATTAAATGGTTATTAATTACATTATTATGCACTCTTGTATATTTTTGATCGATATAATAGCGCGTCGACTAGACTATAAGGTCACAAAATATGAGATAAAAAAAAAATATAAACAGAGAAAAGAAAAGAGAAATTTAATAAAAAAAATTACATCAGTATAGCATTCACACAGCTAATAAATGTCGGTCTCTATATACAATATAGAGATAATTATGTAAGCACCAGAGTCAAAGCAAATAACATCAATCCATTATCTACAAGGATAATGTAAAATATGTAGATGATGATGTAATAGAAGAGTATACAATAATAATCAATTACATTCTGTAACTGTTGAATTCATGTTATAGAAAATTAATTTTATTTTTCATCAGATAATCACGACTAGTTCAGTATTACATTCTGAGAATCTGATATTTTTTTTTATTTTCGTCATCAATTAAATTTAAATGATAAATATTTTATGAATTTTTATCAGAGCTCAGAATTTATTATTAATTATCATTTAATATAATGAAATTAATACTACCTAATTGATTAAAATATTCGTTTTATTATTGTGTGTGTATAGTATACATGTATAAAAAAAAATGCATATTCATGTATGCATACATTAAATATGTATATCTGAAGTAGGTACTTATATACGAGTATACATATTTAAATTATATTACGCTCTATTCACGGTTAACATTATTATTATTTTTATTTTTTATTAAAATTTTTGTTCAAGTACACATATTATTATATTTACATTTGTGCCAACATTTTTATAATGTACATACATACAAAGTGTATCTTTAAAAAAAAAAATATGTAAAAAATAAAAATTCCGAAAAATTTAAAACTTAAATTAGCAAAGAATTTGCAATTGAAGGTGTTCATTGTGTAACGTAAACTTTATATTCTTTTTTTTGTTTTTATTTATTTTTATATTTTTTTATTCACATATTTTTTTTTTTAATTTTTAATGTACACGAATATACATACATATGTATATACGTACTGGTTTAAATGTTCGACACGGATCGTCAGTTTTTCTATTTAATTTGAAATTATAACGATTAAAAATTCAAACAGTGACTTGAAAAAAAAAAAAAATAAATTAAAATAATAAATCGAAAGTATATATGTAGGTACATTCATATATGTACCTGCACTTGTATTCGTATGCACAGATAATTGCTTTTGTATTTTTGTGGAATGAATTATTGTGGTTTTTCAAACTAATATAATATTTTAGGAATAATAAATGTTAACAACAAACAAACAAACAAACGTCATAATTTATATTGCTATTTTTAGTATATAAAATATACTTTGTACATGATGGGAATTATATACTATTATGTACATAAATGAATGAGTTCATATCATGAAAAGTAATATCAAATGAAGCTGAAAGATTCTATTTAAATTTAATGTGTGATTTTTTTTAATCAGATATTGAATTTAACCACAAAATTTATGTATAAATTTCATATTGAAAAGGTTTCATAACTATCAGCAACAAATTGAAATTGATTTGTGGACGTGTAGAATTATATTTGAATTTTATATTTAGAATGTATATAATGAATCTGTCGAATAATAAATATAAAATCAAATCATCCAGATTATTCAAATTATTCAAAAATCAAGGATTATTAATTGAATTTGATTGTAGTAAAGGAAAACTGAGAAAATAATTGGTAGGAATATGTTGTAACCAACTTGAATATGTGTGGGGGGTGATGTAATTATGTGTCTGACCACTTTTGTATGTGACTGTTAATTTTATGTCTCTATACGTTGATTATTAGAATGAAAACAATTCTATATAGAGACAGAGTGAAATAGTATTTTAATTATGATAATTTGGAGAAAAATTTTTTAATTTCATTTCAAAATGTTTTAATAATTGTATTTAATATAAATTGACATCATTATAATTTATTTGGTAACATTAATTCTGTCTACATTACGTTAGTTACGTCTATGTATATACAATTTGTACTCATTCGATAATACATACTCATCAAATATTTCATTGTAGTTCAGTGTGTTATATACAGTCAATTATGTATTATTCACAATTTATGTATATACATTATTATTTTTCTTCTTCTACTTTTTGTTTTTTTTTTCAATTAAATTAATTTCAATTATTGTTACAGGAAAATAAAAATAAGAGTAAATTTCAATTTTTATTTTTCTCTTTTTATATTTTGTTGAAAAATTCAAATGTAAAAATTCTGTTTGTTGATGTTTTTCTACATTTAACCGGAAATTAAAATTTATACGATCATTTAACACGGCAACATAATATGTACATACATGACAGGCATATATGGTTTCTAGATGTGTCTATAGATGTGTCTGTGAAAAAACATGACAAATATTCCATACATTTCATTATATTTTAATTTACTTGTTGTCTTCTTATAATTTGTATTTTTAATTTGAAATAAAAGTGTTTTCTTCCTCATTCAAATGGAAAAAAAAAATTAAATTCGATAAAATTGACGCATAATAAATTCAAACTTTACAAATTGATGTTTATGATAATCGTTCGCAATTTTTATTGTTCGATATCATTAAAAAAAATAATAATAATAAAATAATAATACAACTACGCCTCTATTGCTGTGGTGTGATTATAAATCTAAATTTATAAATTTCGTTCTGAGATAAATTTCATTTCAATTCATTATTGTCATTGTTATTGTGTTAAATTTTCAAAAAAAAAATACGTCACAGAAATGAAAAGAAATTGCAAAAGATTATGAATTACTCGTGTATTCGCTTTAATTTATTTCGAAGAAATATAGCAATTGAAATCAATTTAATTGAAGTAGGAATAAAAATTCAATTGATAAATAAAAGAATTGTTATAAAAAGAAATCATTACAGAACTTTCAAACAAAACACAGAAAATTCTATAGTTAATCTCTATAGAGGAAAATAATACTAAAAGAATCATGAATTAAATAAAAAATAATTTTGCAAGCGATCACAATTCTTTGGTCATAAACTGTAAAATTTCTTCTGTGACAAACAAATTTTCCTTTCAGTTTCAATTATTATCGTTGACGTACTTCGTATGTATACATTGTCACAGCTCTATTATCATGATCATTTTCCTGGCGCTCCTGGTATCACAAGAAGTATCAGAATGAAAATTCAAAAATGTGTACACGATCTATGAAATACTACTCGTACTAGTATAGACGTAGAGTATATTACAGGTTTTCCGTTTTTGTTTTGTACCATATTCGCATTCTTCTGAAGGGGAAATACTTTTTCTCAAACATGAAAATACGAGTAAACATGAGAAACAAGTACAAAATGTTGTTATTTAGTTGATTTTCAGTGTTTTGTTTTGCACAATATTCGCATTCTATTGAAGGAGAAAATCAACTTTTTCTCAACGATGAATATATGAGTATAAATGGTGAGAAAGTAGAAAAAGCTGTTAGTTCATTTTCCGTGTCTTGTTATGTTTAATATTCGCATTCTTCAAAGAGAGAAACACAACTTTTTTATAAAATAAAAACACAAGTATACACGATACGATGTGTAGAAAACTGTTCGTACTATCGTAGCGTATACGATAGCATATATTCTCATATATTATTCGCTTCAAAAGATCTGCAAAAAGGATAACAATCTTATACACATTTCCTAGTTCCTAGATGTTTTCTAGTAATATATTGTCACAATTTTATTTTTTTTTTAAACGTTCCAAAATCATTTCATTGTTAACAATTTGTTTTTTTGTCAGAATTTTCTTTCTTGGATAATTTTTTACAAATTTTCTAAAACTCTGAAAACCGTCTAAAATTTATAAATTATCATAAAAAATTCATTGTAATATCTTGAGTGGTTTAATCTAAATTTTATTGTCCGATCCGGTCCACTCTTATATATTATTAAATTTGAATGGAAAGTAGTCTCAACAGAAAATGAATTTGAAGTTTGTTTATTGCTACACAGAAAAAAAAAATTGTTTCTTAACAATATGACGCTCATGATAACAATAATAATAATAATGATAATATGTATAGCAACAATATTGTCCATTAGTCAAATTCAATTAATCGAGTAAATAATGATGATGATGACGATGATGACGGTTGTTGATGATTATTTTTGTTGATCGTTGATCGTTTCTGATTACCTTTATTGTTCCATAAATTTTTCAATAATAAAATCATTTTCTTTATAGCATTTTATGATAATACGCGTGCATTGCATATATACACAGTAGCGAAACAGACTAATAAAATACTATTCTCTATTTTATATTCATAATTCGTAGATCGTCGTCCGCTATCAATTGTATGATGTACGAGTATGTAAAGTTAAGTAAAGTAAAGTTGTGTTATTTTCATTAAATACTTATGTACGAGTATTATTTGAATGAAAAAATAAATATACATAAAATAACAAAATAAGGCCGAGTGAATTGAATAAGAAAAATTATTTTCTTCCTCAACAATATTTTATTTCATTTTATTTTATGTGTGTTTGTGATGTGATGATCATGATAGCATCGTGTAATTTTTATTAAACGATCATTATAATAATCCGCTTACAAGTACATACATAATACTACACTTGTATTTATTATATTCTCTTAATACATACTCATCTGGAAAATATATGTAATTGATATGAATTATGATTATTGTTGAATTTAAATTAAATGATAATTCGTGCGTACATATATGTACGTCTGTAGTCTATCTATACACTTGCACGTATATACAAATAGGTAAATATGTATATGCAATCATAATAATGTAATAATCATAACACTCGTCGTTATAAATCATTTAAATGTGGAATGTTAAATATCTACAATAATTTTTGTAAAAAAATTTTTTTATGTAATCACATTATCATAACGCAATAATTTCAAAGATAGAAATAAATTTTAACATTTTATTTTCTTTGGTTTTTCAAGAAAAAAACAAACAAGAAAAAAACATCTTCAATTTCATTGCACTTGACATAATTTCATCCCACAGTTGTAATACAAGTACACGAACGCATATACTTGATTGTATATAGAGTAGATGTAAATATCTTTTAATATTTATACTAAAATATCAATGAGCTTTAAATATCCAACACATACATATGTAATTTGAATTTTCACTTAAAAATGTGTAAATTGTAAATAAATAAATTTAGAAAAATATAAAAGGAAAAATACAATGAAATTATGTACCACTATATACTACAAATAATTTAAATAAAAATTTTATAAATCAAAAATAATTCATTTTATTTATGTTTTGAGTTTTTTCGAACGAAAATTATACGGTAAATTTTTTATATTTTTTGATAGTAATAGAAAAAAGTATATAGTTTTTTTCTTTTATAAAATTTTATAATTACTGATTATTTTTGAGTTTTATTTATTTTTCAAATTTTTACAATTTTACATGTAAGAACTGTAATTTTGATTTAATGCCAACAAAAATAAATTTTCTTTTTCATTCAATCTATGTACTATATGAGTTTTGGTTTTGATGCGATCATTAAGGTTTTTTACACGTCATTTACAACAGATTTGTTATCTGTATGCTTGATGATTATATGTGAATAGATAATTTTTTAATTAATTAAAAATTGTAGAGAATAATTTATTTATTTTTATAATTTGATACATAATATTACGAGTAATTTGCCTCCTTTATAATATATTTTTTTAGTTTTTAAAGAAAACTTTAAAGAAATAGAGTAAAATGTTAAATGAGGAAAGTGAGAAATGTATTTTTCATTTGAAAAAAAATTACAGAAAAATCACTAAATAATGCTAGCATATTTTGTTGAATTTAAATAAAAATTGATTGCCAAAAACCATTCGTTATTGAGAATGACATATTTTTGTATATATATTCTTCTGGGGTTTTCATTGAAAAATTATCATCTTGACATTTTGTATACATATACTTACATTCATATTACTCGTATAATTTTCTCAAGTTCATGGGCGATAACTAATTCTCTTTTTTATAATTCTGTAACATTTAAACGAAACTTGAATTAATATAAACCTTCCTCTATTAAATTGCATTTAAAAATTGAAATGTATTTTGAAAAAAATCGACAATTTGATTCGTTTGTTTGGCCACTACTCCGAAACTCATCTAATGTACATACTTGATTCTATATGGTAGGCTATATACCACTCGAATTACTATTTGAAACATTGAGTGAATTCAATGAAAAAAAAAAGAAATAACGATTTTTTTAACGATCACTTATTATTTATTAATTTTTCGATTACAGTAACGTGTATCGTATATCATTATTGCTTGTGTAATACTTAAAATAGGTAATTTGTTGCATTGAGGTAAATTGTTTTTAATTGTGTTCAAATTAATTACCTATGTTATATGTATGTGTTTCTTTTGATATTTAATTTTATTTTTATTTAATTACAGAAAGAAATATTACTTAATACGAATATACATAAATATAAGTTATTCATATGATATATGATCATACATTGAGTTTTTAGAGTAAAATTTAAATTAATTACTAATCCATTGAATTTTTAATTAACCTTTACTTACTGTATAAGTATGCACTTCTATACTATTACATATAATTTATAATGTCGGTGACTTATCTATACAATCATATATTTTCAATTAAATTGCAAAAAACAGAAAAAAAAAATTTTTATTGGATAATAAAGAATTTTTTATGATCTTAGTTTAAGAGAGAAGTAATGAATCGAATTATGTACATAAAATGAATGAATCGTATGTATTGAAAATGCAATATAATAAAAAGTGCTCTCATCTTTTATGAGTATGGTCTATGGTGCTATTTCATTTTTCATATTGAGCACAAATTACATACGTATAATTTTCCCTATTGTTTTTTTTTATGTTCTTAATTCGTATTATGAATCAATGATCGCATAAGATCGATCGTAAAATGAATTAAAAAGTTAAGAAATTTTTGTAATAATTCAATTATTACGCACGCACATTCATTCATTTTTCGATAATCTAAAACTTGTGATTCAGATTCAAGATCGAAAATAAAATATCTTTCGATGATCATATTGTACAAAACTTTTACATTGATTTTATCACATTAATATAATTGATTTTCTCCATATAATTTCATTAAGAAATATTTGGATCTTTGTTTTTCTTTTTGTTTTTTTTTTTTTCAGAAGAGCGAATCTAAATGTAATCTGACTCAAATAATTTTTCAACTGTCATACTTGTATTGGTAAGTCTGTTCTGTTGCGAATGCATGAATTTAAGTACTGAAAGTTTCTGATTAAAACATCTAGAATCTACATAATGTTTTTGGTATCGGATTTTATGGTCTCTTCTATGGTATATTTTCCATTCTATACTCTCTGGCTATTTAACTGAATTAAACTGTGTGAAGTATTGAATATATTTTTTATTTGTTTGTAAATTTTCTTCAGTTTATTGTTAATACATATTATAAAAATGCACATACACACATAGTATGTATGTATATTATTTACAAAAAAAATATTTTTTACATTTTTGGAAAAATTTTTTTTCGCTGTATGATAAGATAAAATTCGATTTTATTTTTGTAACGTGATGTATAGCTATTTGTTTTTTTTTTAAATATTTTGATAAGAAAGATGATCAGATCAGGTATAATACACAAGTAAGTGTACTCCTATTATAGGTATAGTAGATTGTAAATTAAGTTGCACAAAATAAGACTATAAATAATAAAATAAAATAATTATTTATTTTTTTGCAGTATATACTTACTGTTTGGCTTCTCGGCCTCTTTCTCTTTTTTTGGATCTTCAAAAACTGCTGTCATTTTTGTTGTTTGTTGTTCAATATTTATTCTTTTTTTTTTATTTTTTTTTTAAAAAATTGCACGAACAATTATTTATTTGTTATTTAATACTGACGGTAAAATAATGTTCACGATTATAGATATTGTATCAATGATTCACTCACACTAAATGAATGTGTATGTAGTAGTAATCTTTACTTTGATTGAATTTTTCTTGTATTTTATTTTGTGAGTTGAACAAAATATTTAAAAAAATTGTGAATGTTTTTTAAATTACTACTCGCTATTATAGTAGTGATGAAAATAATTTTCGGAATTATTGATTTTAGTACCACAATATGTACCTTTTAGGTATTCGAATATGTTTGTTGTTGTTGTTGTTGTTGTTGCTATATATGGATATAGCAAATTTATCACAGATTAATTATTAAATTCTTTTATTTCACAATTATTATTTATAAATTATTATAAATTAATTTAGTATACAGGATGACACTGTTGTTTATTTTATTTTATTTTTTTTTTTTTCAAATGTAACGTGTCGTTGTTTTGTATTGTATCGTATATTATACTGGCACGGTATTTATGAAAGCTTGAATATATTTTTCGGTAATGGTAAACATATAATTTTGATATACCATGCACACACACACATCAATTTATTATAATTAAATTTGTTTTCTTTTTGTTGCTTTCCTTCCGAAATTTATGCTTGTTTATTCGTGGCTTTTTGGTTTTTATCTCATTATTATCTCTGTTAAGAGTTTTATTTTGATTTGATGTCTACAAAATATAACAGAAAGTGAAAAAAGCGAGAGAGAGAGAGAGCTCCACTAATTTTTTTTTTTTTTTTAGTAATTAAGAAAATTTTTATTAGTTTCTTAAATTTTGTGTGTTTTGGTGCTTTTTGTTTTTTAATTTCGCTTTTATGGTTTCGTTTCAGTATGAATTTGAGATTTGATTCGATTGATTATCTGGTTTTTGTTTGTTATTCTTTAATTTGTTCTTCTTCAATATGTTTCAAGTATAATTTTTTGATTGATTTATTTTCCTTTCTTATTTGTTTTTGTCTCAGATATAAATTTTTGTGGAAAATATTTTTTGTTGTTTTATCCGTAGTCAAATTGTAATTTGTATGTTTAATTTCACCGTAAAATTTTAGCTGCCTTTATTTCTTTATTTTCTGCTTTGATATACGAATGATGATTTCGTATATTATGAATGTGTAGAAACGATTTTATAATGTCAGAAATTATTTCGAAGAGACCTGTAATTAAATCATAATAAAAAAAATTAATTACATATATACGGATTTGATATATTTTTTCGTTTATTTTTTATATATATTTTAAATAATTATATAGGAAATTTATGCATGTGATGTACACAAAATGATTATTTAAAATACATAGAAACAAAAATAATTTTTCAAAAACAAATTTATTTGTCAATAAAATGTATAGATGATTAACCATAAGCTTTAATATGAGTGTTATCGAATACATTTGAATGAAAAGTTTCTCTATATATTCATCTTATTTGTACTGGTTTTTTGCAAATTATTATTATTGTTTTTTTTCTTCCATTTTGCATCGAATAACAAAAAGTTCTCACATGTGTATAATTATATCAGTAATTCAATTGTGTCCACTTTAGAAAAACAATAAGAAAAAAAAACAAAATGCAAAAACGAATAAATATATAAATAAACAAGCAAATGTTGAGGAAAAAAAATTTGAAAAACTTTTAATGGATCAGAATACATGTATTTCAATAAAATGTTCTATGTTTAATGAAATTAAAAAAAAAAAAAATTATTGCAAATTTGATTAGCGACCACTCAACTGTATGCAAGCAGATATGTACTTTATGTATGATTCGTGGTCTGTTATTTACATTTAAGTTTTTATAGATTTATAATTCAAATAATTTAAAAAAACAATTCCAATTCGTAGACGTTATAAAAAAAATGTTGCAAGCAATATTGTTTTTATTAATTCTTTTGGGTTTTTTCATCAACAAATATTTTTTGTTTTCGTTTTTATTGCTGTTGTTTGTTTAGGGGGAGATATGAATCTGAGCACTCATACAAACGCTGTCTGTTGTACTCGAAATCCCCTGTCTAGTCAAACTTCTTCGTCGCTCTCAGATAACCAAGGAGTTTCACTCGACTTTCAGGTCTGATTTGTTCAGGTCTGATGACATCAAATAATTTATTTAACTAAATACGAAAATACATTGTTGCATATAAATTGCACAGTTGCATGTACATTCGTTGAAGATTTGTTGAAGATTTATAATGATTACCAGCAGCATGTGGATATGATCAAATAGATTATCGATCATACAATACTTTTCCAGAACACAATATGTGTATGATGTATGTATGTATTTCATTTTAAAGTACATTTTAAATCTGGGTCACTTTTATATTGAAGTTACAGAAGATGTCGATGTCGATAATACATAATACAAACACTTTTGGTTTGTGATTGATAAACATTTAGTATATTTTTTAATTAAATTTAATATCAATTTCTACATGTGATCACGGTAATTCTTCAGGAGTAGATATTTTAATTACGTAACACTAAAATTATTAATCTTTTTTTTTCAAAGTTATATTATTGATTTTTTTTATTTCTTTTTGCTGCGAAGGCACATAAATGATATGGAAAAACGTGTACAGAAGCGAGGGAAAAACGAAAAAAAACATGGTCTTATAATTAATTGTCTCAAGGTTTTCAAATTTTCTTTATATTATATCTATGGTATGGTACGTGTGTATGTAGAACAGATATCATCATCATCATCGTCATCAATTCTTGCGTATATATACATACATACATACATATAGTATTGATTATGAGTATTATTTGTCAGAATGAATTCACGTGATAATATATCAAATGAAGTACAAGTATCATACATGTATACATAACACAGTAGCTTTTTCTATACAAGTACAATAGCTAGTTGTGTATAGCTGTCTGTTTATTTGATATAACAACAAAATGTGATAAAATAAAATTAATCTAACGTACAGATATTAATATCTATCTAATATCTATCTATATCTATTACTTCTATATAATTTTTTTTAATTTAATATGTACATACTCTCTTGTTTCTGTACACACAAATACGTATACATGTACTTATATCTGTGAGATGTTCGTATATTTTATTACGTGTGTATCATTTCTTATGAATTTATCAATAGTTTCATATGAGGTTTCTTTTTCTAGAGCTATCTCTGTATATAATAACTTAATCTGAATGTTGTACTTCTAAATAAATGAATAGAAATAAATACATTTTTTTTTCTCATATTAGTCTTGATTAAAATTCCATGATAAAATTATTATTTTAGATAAAATTGATAAAAATATATAATATGAGGGTATTATAGGCAGGCGTGAATGTATTTTGATAATAATATACATATATAATTAATCATAAAATTAATAAATTTGATAATAAAATAATCACCTATTATATGTACATTAATAATTTAATATAGGTAATCTATACAATTATAGATTTACGAACATAAATGAGTATACATACATACATTCAGTGGATTTATATGAACATTGAATTTTATTTGATTAAAGATTATTGTATAGAAGTAATTATATGTATGTACATACCAGAAGTTAGTATAACACATATGCTGATACATATGCACGTAATGCAATTCTATCGTAAAAGATTCATATAGAAAAATATTTTTTTAAAAATTTAAGTCATAAAATAATAATTGTATTTTAAAAATAATTTTCGGTAGAATTTAGGGTCAATAAATTAAAATTGATTGTAATTTAGGTAATTTACACATAAAATATGATAAGTACATAATTGTGTTTTTATTTATTTTATCAACAACATAGAGTGTTATAATAATTAACAAATTATTAAAAGTATAAATTTACCGGATATATAAACAATTTAATCTGCAATTAACCAGAAAAAAAAAATTTAAAAATTAAATTAATTTGATAAAATACTTAAAATACTTAATTATAACATAAATTAGGAAAATGAGAAAAAAAAAAACTAATAATAAACAAACGTAATAATTGTAATAAATGTCAAAATAATTGACGTAAAATAAATATTTGAATGGTATAAGTAAGGTATATATATCGGCTTACCTACTATATACGTAAATAGCACCCGTTTATACTTACGTATATATCAAAATTAATTGGTATTTTTATTATTATTATTACAATAAATTATGATAATACAGAAGCATTTAGAAAAATAGTAGGTTATAAAAGAAAAAAAAAATTCACATTAAATATGGTATACCTCTCTATATACATATAAATTTATAATTTAAATTAGACCAGTGAAAATAAATTCCTGTACATATTTAAATAACAGAAATTTTGGTAACATACAAAAAAATAAATATGTAATCAAATTATTATTACACGTAATTGAAATGATCAAAGATCAAAGACTATACGACAATTATTTATTTATTTTTTTTTTATTTTTGGACAACATTTTTGAATTTTTTGCTTATTATGTATGTACGAGTTCGAGTATGATTATAAAAGACAAGACTAATATATGACTTAACGAGTACTTAGTAGTATATTAATGGCAATGGCAACTAAAAATTAAAATGGCTTATTATAACTGACAATAATTTTTTATAATAAATTCTCTGGATTTTTATTTAGTGCTTATGTTTTATTTACTCACACATAAATACGAGACGAATACAGAGTACATTTCATACACACTTACGTAGTCGGACGTAGACGTAGATATCATACGACGATCATCGAAATTTTTATGAATTTTTTTTTTTTTACCATTCTCTCTTGTGATATCGTAACAATTGCATAAAACACGTTGTGCAAAAATTCAATGAACTTCAACCGAAATAAAAAATATATAAGTACGTACATATAAGTATGTACATTAAACATTATTATTTTATTATGTATGCTCGTGCAATTATATACATAATATTTTGTCAGTCAGTGAATGATGTATAATACTATTGACACACTGCAGACATAAACCATTGTTATCTCAAATGGTTTATCGATAACCTGGAATGGCTGACACATTTAAATTGAGTTGAACTAGTTTATGTATTCATACGACACCTGTCGAGAAATAAATTCAAACACTAATTATTTTTCATCTAGTCAGCATGTTAGCTGAAATTTGGTTTGACAGTTTGTTTAAATATAATATAAAAACAAAAAAAAAATAACACAAACGTCAAAGATAACTGAGTTCGAACTTGGTTAACAAGATAACTGAGTTCTAGAAATTCGGTTAACTTAACTGAGTTCTGAAAGTCGGTTATTGCAAAGATAAACTAGAAAACTGAAATAACCATAGTTTATCTCTGCAGTGTGTCAATAGTATAAGGCAGTAAAGTAAACCAGTGAACAGCAACAGTACATTAAAATACAATTTTTTTTAAAAAAAAATGAAAATAAAAATAAAAATAAAATAAATAAAATACTGAAAAAATTGAAACATGAGGTAGATAAAACAAAACAAAAAGTAAAAGAGAAATATTGACAAAACAAGTCTGACCATTTTTTTTTTTGTTTTCTCTCTTCACTTATCATAATAATGTTTGGTACATACTCGTATGTTGGTTTACATTATACTATTAAATGACAGGTGAAATAATACAAAATGCTTGAGATATTTATGTGTACGAGTATGCGTTCCTCTATACATTCATCATAAATGTATGAATTATTTTTTTTTTTGTGTTGTTATCGTTTTGTTTCGAATTTTCTTTGTGTTTCATTTTATTTTTAATTTTAACTTTTATTTTTACATTTTTTTACATTTTTTTTTTTCATTTTTTTTTTTTTTGTACGTTGTCTATCTTAAAATACAGTTCAGTAGATTTTTCCGCATTCATTTCACTTTAAATGGAATTTTATAAAATCAGCAAATATGCAAAAATAAGTAAATATGTATGTATGTATATATAAAAGCTATCAAATGCACATACAGTTCATTATTAATGTACTGTACTAGATAAAGGTGTATTTATTACATATATGAGTATATGCATGCATGTATGTAACGTATATAGGTGCTATGAAATATTTTTTGCTATTTTTATTAAATATTTTTCAGTTATTTTGAATTATTTCAGACAGTGATGTGATGCTGGTGTGCAGGCATTTTTTTCAAATTATAGAAAATCTTATGAAAAATGCCAATAATTTTTGTATTAATTTATTTTATGAAACACATGTTATGAGAAGAATTTTATATTCAATCTGGATCTGATCTTATTACCCGAAAAAATAACACATGTACAGATTTGTTCTTATTTGAATTTGATTTTTTAAAATATTATCAACAGGTTTCCGATATTTCAAGCTAAAGATTTATTAATAGATGAACCATGAAAATGAAAATGATTAACAAAATACAAGTTCTATGGAAAAATAAATATAAACAAATTAAAAACATATATACGAATACTTATACGTTTCATAAAAATGTACCCTAGATATACAGACGTACACGTATTGTAAATTTGTCGCTATGTACATATATGTATGTTTCACTTCACACTGAATAAGTACCTGCTATAGGTTACCTACATTTCAAAACATTTTTTATATTTTACAATAATACAAATACATTATATAAATAACGATAAAATATCAATGAAAATGTGTAACAATTTTGTTTTTTATTTTATTTTTTGTTTTTTTTTGAATTTGCATTTGAAATAACAAAAGCCAGTCAACAGAAATGTGATAATTTATTGTGTATAAGAATAAAAATTGTTGTTAACCAAAAAAAAAAAAAAAAAATTATACTGGTAAGAAAAATTCATAGGTACACGACGATACACCACTCCATTATACTATTGGAAAAAATTTTTTAATTAATACTTTTACATGATTTACAATAAAAACTTAAAGACTGTTTTTAAATGTTGATTAAAAATGTTCGTATACAAAACAAAAAACAAAAATGTTGCGAAACATGTTGCAGAATAATATTAATATAATTTTCACAAAAATTTTTTATTAATTTAATTTTTAGCAATAAACTATTATGTAAATAATTTTAAATTATTTTTTATTCTTTTCTAATTCATTTTTTTTCCTTTTTTAATTTTAAATTTTCCCTTTTTAAAATTTTTAAATGTATTTTTACTAGAAAAATTGCGCTAGCAATCCAAACAATTTTTTTTACTACTACGACATTATTAAAGTATAAAACATTTGTTAGAATTTTAGGTGAAACTGTAAAACTAAACAAAAAAAATAAAAAGACAAGAAAAAGAAAAAAATATGAAACAATTGAATTAAAATTAAAAACTACAAACAAAAAAATTCACATATTTAGTTAGCTTGTTTAGTTTTGTACATATGTATATATGTACACACACGAACGATTAAAGTACACGATAACTATTTTTTCTTTTGGTTCATTTTCAAGAAACAGAAAAAAAAATTTTTTTTTTGAGAATGAAAATTTAATATTCTAATTAATTAAATGATTTTATTGAAATAATATTTCAATAATTGAACATAACATACCTGTTGCTTATTTGTATTTTATGTTTTTGTCCTTTTCCCTTTATTTTTATGTTTGGCTTGCACATGTGTATCTGTGTTACCCCAAAAAATAATTACAAATTGTATCACTTTTTTGAATATTTAACAAGTAAAATACTTAAAAATATTCAATCAAAAACCAAAAAAAAAAACGAAAATAAATATTTCAAAAAATTATTTTTCTCTTCAAACCGAATACTACAGATAACAAAATTTTTTAAAATTATTTTGCCAAAAAGAATTTTTTATAAAACTGTAAGTTCTTAAATTCATTTTATTTTAATTTTATTTTTATTTTTTTTATATTTGTTTATTGTTTTGCTCAAGTATCTGAGTGACTGAGTGAATTACAATAATTATTTCAAATTGAAATTGAAATTGAAATTTTCTATGTTTTCTTCGTCTTCTGCTGCTGCTTTGATAGAAACAAAAAAAAAAACGTTGTTGTTTTACAAATGACGAGTAATAATTTTTCACACTCTAAACAACGGTATAATGTTGTTAATTATACGAGTACGGTATATGTTTGAGTATATACTGAACTTTTTCTACTTATAAAGCACAAGTTTTATACGAGCTCGAGCAGATTTATGCGGTCAGCAAAGTAAAATGTATGTACGTATACCACGAGTATATATTTATATATGCACAAGAAACCGTCAAACTATACGTATTATATTGATACACCAATATATTTATGTACGAGTAACGAGTAGTAGGCTAGTAAGTATTGTATTTTATGATGAATGTATTTTTCACCGTCTGTTGTTGTTTTTGTTTTGTCTTAAGTTGAAGAAAATTTCTCTCTTCTTCTTTTTCGTCGGTTTCTATAGTTTTGTTTTGATTTGATTTTTCTTGGTGAATTTTTTTTTTTTTTTTTAATTTTATTTGCTATTTGTTTTTTAAATCATAAATGAAAATCAAATTATTAATTTTTTATGATAAATTTTTTTTTTATTTTTTTGTATATTTTCTTTCGATTTTTGTTAATTTTCTTTTGATAAATTCACGTTATAATTCACAAAAATATCACCACACTTTTACTTTGTAATTAATTTTATTAATCAGCTGCTGGAAAACTCCTTTTTGCTTTTTATATGAATTGAACGATTGCTTAAATGATACTAGTAATTTTTTATAATGTCGCTGAAGCTTTATGTGTTGTATTCATCCTATATATTGTATATACATATGTACATATTTAGCTACATACATATTTATATATGAATACATACATACATTTGTGTACATATCGTTTATAGTCATAGTGGAACATTTTTGTCGTTTATTTTTATTTTATTGTTTTAAAGAAAATAAAACAATACAAATTTTCATGCGTTAGTAAGTATAGTAATGTACATACATATATAAATAGCGTAGTGTATAACGTCAGGCATATGTTTGGTGTGTAATGTATGATAACCATATAGTGCTAGTAGTGTAGTGGTGTAGTTTGTAGTTCATTTGTTCAATTAATTACAGTTTTATCAGTTTTATACATTCATATTCGTATGTATTGTCTTGTATGTAATATTCGTACATATGTTTACTGTGAGCCATTTGCTATACAATCAATTCCACAGGTATTTTATTGAATAGGTATTATAATGATATGTACATACGTTTTATTTGCTCGATTCGGCTTTATAATAATTATTTCATTTAATATGTCGAAGTCGAACATATTTTGGTATATACACACATACTCGTATCTCTATCTGCATATTCATGTGTTTTTTTTTTATTATACTCCTCTGTACTTTTTTCAGTTTCAGAATAAATAAAAGTTGCTTATTATTACATACGTATATGGTGTGGTACCATGATGGTAAAAAGCATGTGGTTACAATTTGTTACATTGTAAATTTTTGCGATAACAAAATGAACAATATTAAGAGAGAGTGTTCTGTTTAATTCAAATCAAACACAACACTACTACCAGACCAGCCTACCAGCACCCAGGGCCAGGTGTAATAATGAAATGATTACGGTGTGATAGAGTGATGTGAATGTGAGACTCGAATTTATCAGGTGTATCGTGTATACATATTTCACTGTACTCCTCGTAATCGTATACAAAAGTATGTGTACATACTGTATAGTATTTTTAGAGTGTTTGTCTCCTCATCTATATACAAATACATACGTCTATTTTCTTCCGAATATGCAAGTATAGTATCTACATGACATGCTACTGCTACCATATGGAAAAAGCTTCGATATTAAATTTTTCTTTGGCATGAAATAACCATATGATATGCATATTATGTATGTTTCTTACTTGTAATTTGGATTTATGTACAAATGTACATAATATACTTATTTACATATAATTTATGAATTGTGTACATAATATAATGTAAGGACATATTTACATATAGAAATTGAAATGATTCATTATAACACAATCATTCATATATTTTGTATAATTGTAATACAGTTTATTATATCGATATAGATAAAATGCTGTTATCAACACGATCATGACAATTATTATCATAGAGGGAGAAAAAAAAAGTTAAAAAAAATTATATATCTATGTATATGTATGTGTATATTTTTGCCGGCTATCAATAAGTTTATGGTGGTCTGATATGCATATTAACATACACACAATGCCTGCTTTATATACTATAGCTGCAACATTTGTGTGTATGTTTAGATGCGAATTATGTGGTTTTTTAAATTATATTTTCTCTTACCTTTTTAACACTTTGTCATTTTGATTATTTATTTTTCTTTTTTCGTTTTTGTTTTTTTTTTTTTTTTTTTTTTTTTTAATTTTAACCGCAATAAAATTGAGAACAATCAATAATCATATTATGTAGTGGCATAAATTATCAATATACTTATGTATATGATTGCTAGAAGTAAAAATGTAGCTATTAAGTATGTAAATCATCATCATCATGAGTGACGATAATTCGTACATTATATACAACTCCCCCTCCTCCAAGAATTAAAAAAAAATAATCAAGGAGCTTAGAAAAGGAAGAACGAAAGGAAATAAAAATATAAATTTCCAATATGTGAATTTGTCATGCAACCTTTTATTTTCATTTACATTACAAGAATCTTGAATGTCTAAAATTTTATTCAGAAAAAAAAAACTTAGATAATGTATGTACATAGTAACATATATTTGTGTACATGAATATGTCAATATGGAAATAAATAAATAATAAGTACATGATGGAAAATAACCTGACAACTGTTAGTGCCGGTATTAGCCACTTAGGCGCCCGGTGCAACTCTAGACTTTTCACATTTTAGGTTGAAACTTTACTATTTTAAACTATGTTTTGATTTTTTGTTTTATTCTAAAAGCACAAAATTTCAATTTATATATATTTTTTTAGCCAAAAAAATTACATCCATTACATTAGAAAAATTTCTAGTTTCGCTCTGAAATATTTCTCCATACTCACCCACTGCAGTGCAGTACATGGTTTACACAAATTGATACTATATTTTTTATGTTTTAATGTTGTATGGTTTATTTGGTTCAGGCTTAACCAATCATGCAAACACCAAGCCATACTAAATGGAAGTTGGATGCAGAACATAAAATATAAAATATAAGTACGTAAAATATAAGTGACGACTATGTGTGTATATTATTTTAGTATTCTATAGACAGATCATGTAAGGTACAATTTCCAAGTTGTATAAAACATACATTTTTTCTCTTAAATCATACCATTTCCACAGAGAATATTTTTTTTAGTGTGATTTGTAAAATTATTTTTCTAAAAAAATATGACTTTCATTCACTCCTTATTCGAGTACCCGAGATTTGGCGCCCGGTTTTAGTAAACCATATTCGACCTATAAAAGAACCGAGTGTGACGACTATACATATAACAGTATAGCAACAAATCCATGCCACAGTATGTATTCATTTCATTACTGAATTTATGCTAATGAATAAGTAAACATGTACAGTATTATTTACGTAACGAGTATGTGTTGATGGGGGAGGATGGATGGAGTTTGGTTGTACGAGAAAAAAAAAAAAAATCATTATTGAATATCATGAAAATTTATTGACCTATTCATCATTCATTTTCTATATGGTGGTGGAGGTGGACTCTACGTGAGTATGTGTACTCGTATATAATTTCTTTGTTTGTTTTTGTGTGCCATTCATTAATTCATATATTATTGGATAATAATATCACATAATACAAATGCTAATAGTGTAATAAAAAAATATGATATGAATATTGCATAAACGTTGCATATACATATTACGATTACACCATATTATATTCGTGTATTCGTGATGTATGCACATCACATGTAGTATGATGTACTTATTGACGACAGAAATTAATGTAAGTCAAGTCATTGTATGGGCAACCAATCTATCGTATAATCTCTATCATGGTATTTGAAATTATAACATAAAAATAATTAATTATTATCACAGAAGTTAATTACGACTATTTATACGAGTATTCATCATTAAATGGTATTATAAGTGATATCTATCTCATATCTAATAATTGAAATAATGAAAATTATAAATTTAATTAATGCAAATACAAATAATTAAAACAAAAAATGTAAATATGTACAGAAATTAATACAATATCCATCCATAAATGTATTTAAGTGCATGAATAATTTATTTTTGTGATTAATACGTGTGTATACTATGATTATGTTTCCTCTTTTATTTTATTTTATTTACATTTTTTTTTCTTCTCAATTTAAATATAATTATTCAACAAACAAATGTTAAAAAATTTTTATTTAATTTTTTTTTTTAACTTTACGTTTTTATTGTATATTTCTGTTGGAATGTATATTTATTCATTAATTTACTCCCTTTACAAATTATTTTGAATTATACGATACGAATGTTACTACATATAAATATCTGTGTTATCTAGTATATGATATATCAGAAGATTATTCTTACTAGTCGTATAATATGACTATGTAATGTTACGAATATTGATGATCATTCACGTCATTTTATTTTCTATACAAATTACATTTTTATTTAATTTCTTCCTTATACTATAATTTACCTACAAAGTATTAATAGAAAAATGTACTACATACATACATGTGTATGTGGGAGGAATTGTATATTAATATCTACAGAATACAGAGTTGTTTTATCTATTTAACTACATACATATACGAGGTTGCAAAAATACATAACGTTTACGAATAATACATATAAGTTAAAATCGTAAACTAAATACATAATGACATTTTTTTTTTTACTTTTATAAATTCCTTAATATATTTTTGACACGTTCCAGCCATTATACGATCAATGATATGAGATATTTACATTCTAGTTAAATATGTATACGACGATTATTATTATGTTATATACGGATATTATACGATTATGAGTATGTATATATTTAATTTGAATTTTTTCCTGCAATAAAAATATCATTATTTTTTAGTTGTGAATATCATGTGTATAGTATATAACAAACCATTACTTTGTATACTGAACTATGTGATCATCAAATATTTTGCATGTATATACGGCTACGGATATTTATTTATTACACATGTGAGAATGTAGATTATTTTGCATTGACGGCTTTATTATGGATTTTATATGTTTATTGTACCTACTTAATACTTATATCATACCAATATTACGTTGAATATTTTAAAAAAAGGAATTATGTTTTTGTCAACAATAATTTTTCAATGTCATTCATCTATGTACATGCATAATTCCACGATATGTACGATTAGTAGTTTTGTTTTTTTTTTTTTAATTTTTATATAGCCACTCTTTTCGAAAATTTTATAAAACAAAAATACTGAAAATAAGTTTAATGTTAAGGTTAACATAAAGAAAATCTAAAGCATAAAATTATAATTTTGAACTTAACATTCAAGAGGTATGTTTCATAATTATATGTATATGGTGAATTCAGATCACGATTGGTCGTTGGATATTTTGAAATGAATTATTATTATTGAATCTAGCAACCAATCGAAGATGAATTTATTTTTCTTAGAAGATACACATATGTATGCATTTTATATCAGCACAAAAGTATTATTTTGAAAGTTATAATCGCATACATTGCATAACACATTTAACGAAATTTTTTGTGTGTAGGTGGATGTTTTGTGAATGTTTTGACAAACAATATTCCATAATTAAGTATCTGGAATACTCTTTTTGATTATTTTTTGAAAAGATGTTATGAAATATACGTAATTCAAATTTATTGATTTTAAAAATCGAAAAAAAAAAATATCTTATGCAGGCTAGAGATTATGTACATTAATTATATTGCAGCATAAATCTTTTGTTATAATTTTTACTTAAAATATTCCTCAAAATTTTGTAAGAGACGAATATATACAAACAAAAAATTCAGGTCAAAATAGAGGAGGTTCCATATAACTTTGCATTTTTGTATTTTAAAAAATTTCACGAAAACAACATATGAACAAAATTATGTTTTTTCAGAATACTGTCTGTACCTTAAATATTTGCAGCTTTTTTTTCCGTAATTAAAATTATACACAAAAATGAATCATAAAAAATATAATGAGCGCTAATAAAAATAATAATAATAATAAAAAATTAGACTTTTATATATTTTTGGGATTTAAATATGTATGTAAGTGTAGTAGTGTGTGTCTTTTTTATTTTATCCTAATAAATCTTAAGATAATTTCAAGATTATGAGTAATGAGTACAATTTTTTTTATTTTTCCTATAAAGAAAGGAATTCCCCTACACCATAATATGAGCATATTATCCGAAGATTTTTTTTTTCTTTTTCAAGTTTTGATTCAGTCTTCAGTGTCAGCATAGATACTATATAATATGAAATAATTCTTTGCTTACGACAATTTAATACTAAAATGACAGCTAATAAAATTAAAATTTATGAAATATCATGAACGAGTATACTCGATATGAGGACTATAGTGTGTGTACAATTATTTGTTTCCTTATCTTGTTGTTAAAAATTGTTTGTTTAACATTTATTTTTTTTTTTTATATTTTCGAAAATTTATATCAGTGGCTTAGAATTAAAAAAAATCATAAATGACACGCGCATAAAACAATTAAATTTATTTAAGCACAACAATTTGTTGTGTTGTATAGATATAAGAGTATAAGTATTTCCTGAATTACATTATAACACACTACGAATTTTCAGTGTATAATAAATAAAAGTATTTAATCAAAAAAAATGATGCACATTATGTGATAGATACTATTTTGTTAAATCCAAATTAAACCTGAAATTGGAATAATAAATTATAAAGGAATATGTGATACGTGATGTGATGATAAACAATATAGCCGTATCAACGACTCACCGCATATGCCTTAATAATTACATATTAATTTGAAATTTTTTTAGATGTCAATCATCATTTTATTTTAAGTATTTATAATACAGTGTTATATCAGACACTTATATAGCAAGAGCAACTAATAAAGGTTGTTCGGAAAGTAGTTTAGTTTTAGTTTTTTTCCAACAGAGTACTTATAGTAGATGTATTTTCATAGTCAATTTCACATTTAAGCCGCATAATCATTATATATTTTGACAGTTGGCTTGTTTGACAAAAATATTCAATTTATTCTACGCAGTATAGTTTTTGATTGGTGCCCTATCAAATATGGAAAGTGGAAGGCAGCATTTTGGGCATATTTTACTTTTTTCACTATCGAAAAGGTAAAAATTATGTTCAAGGGAGAAAAAAATTATCCGATATGTGTATGGATGGAGAAGATGTATTGACAGAATGCCAGTGCCAAAACAAATTTCTATCCGGCAATTTTTATGTTGAGTTGCACCACACTTTGGAAACTCAGTTGAGGATTGAGGCTGATAAAGACGCAATAAAGGCGGATAACAAGTTGTTAGATCGCTGAGAGATTTGATTTGATTGAATTCGATCTTAATTCAATGAAATATTTATTCACTTTAAGAAAATCGTTTTTCATTTTCATTAAAAAAAAAAAATAATAATAACGAAATTATACTTTTCGAACAACCTAATAGATACAGTAAATTACATGTACGTATATGTACGAGTATGTATATGATTTAGTGTAGATATAAATGTACTTAGTTTCAGATTTTATCACAATTCAAATAAAATAATTATTTTGCTAATCTCATTTTATGTATAATTCAAAAAATTTTTTTATTTCATTTATATTTTTCTATTATTATATGGTTATGGGATTATAATAGCAGATACCATACCTATAGCTACGTACATATATAGTTATCAAATTTATAATTTTTATAAAAAGATAAAATTTAATTTATCTGAATAAGTATTTTTGTTTTTCATGTTTTTTTGCATATTTTTCTACTCTGTCAATAATTTTATTATTATACTCGTATACGAGTACCTAATACATCGGTATATAAATTCAATTATACACCTACATATGTGTATATTCTACTCGTATATATATAGTATACATATTCGTATAATTAATTTATTATAATCTTATCATTATATAATTTACAATAAAACTGTAATTTTATAATCGAGAAATTTCCATCCGAATATTAATTATAAATTATTTTATATAATTAAATACATATTATACAAATTTCTAGATAGAGATTACAAAAATGAAAATTTCAAAATGTATAATCACTTCCCTTCATGATGATATACACAGATACACGTTCTTGTGTTCTCATTCCTCTTACCATTCGTATATTTACTTTGCCTTATAAAATATGTATATAATATAAAGGAAACAAAATCCAACCAGAATTTATCTAAATTATTGTTATCTATATAATTATACTATATTTGATTTGAATAAATTTCATCTTGAAAAATTTTTTTATATAAAAAATAAAAGTGAATTTCACGTGAGTTTATGGCACATGAAAAATAGCAAAAAATATTTGTGGAGGTGTACAATTACTTATTGAGCAGAATAAGCTCAGTACACATTTATTATTTAGTTCATTATACACATATTTTTTTTTATATCTTTCTTATCATATCATGCTTTTATCATGAGACTTTTGAAATTAAATTAACACAAACAAACAAACAAAATATGTATAATTCGAATTCAGAGATAATCATATATATAAAATCGCATTTATGCGTACTTATGTACTCTAAAAGCATATAAATAGAAAATTAGTGTGCAAATATTACATTGCAAAAAAAAAAAATTAGACAAGAATTAAATGAGGAAAAAAAATATTAAAACAAATGAAATTAAATTCAATATAAAAATAGATAGAAAATATCTTTAATAAAATTTTTGCTTAGATTAGATAAGGGAAATTATGAAAAAATAAAAAATAAAAAAATACAAAAATGTGGAAAATTGTCATTTGAGACTGATTGATCGATATGTATTGTGTAGGCGATGCCAGCATGTGCATCATGCAGCCGACCCATAAAAAATAATAAAATTTAATTTACTGTATCGATGATTATACTTATGATATTTTTAATTTTAAATTTAAAGTTTTATTTACTTTTGCTTTTGCTCTAATATTCTTTCCCGAATTTTTTCAACACATCAGAAATTAATGGGGGACTCAGTGGAGCGAATGGTAGATCAACTGGCTACTGATTTCTGCCCACAGCGAAAGAAAGAAAAATAATTTTCAAAGTTTCGTTTCATATTTCCAAATTTCATTACCCTCAACTTCAAATTGGTACTAACTTGCTGGGAAAAACAGCTTAGGAATGCTGATAAGTATAGTAGCACAACAAGTAACGCAAAGAATTATTAGGGTATTGCATCATTCTGAGCCATTTTAAGCCCTACCATGTTAAAGAGTTTGCTTCTCTACTACCAGCAACAACTCATCATGACAGTAATAAAACTATATAGAGATCATTTCCCAGCCTCTACATGAGTTGTAGCGCAATTGAAGAAAAAGAAGAAGAAGAATATGAAGCTAATGAACAAATACAAATACAAAAATTTAATGATTTACTTTCATGAAAGTCTAGTGAATTGTCAATAATTTTCATCAATATCGCTTACATATTCTACCAGCTAATTTCATAGTGACTATTGTAGTAGAAGACCCGTGAAATCTATATACATATCAGTCAATTTAATGATATCATCAGGTCATGGTCTTTTTTCTTTTAAGTTGCCTCACTAATTCTAAATAAAATGAAAAAAAAAAAAAATTCAAAATAAAAAAAAATAACAATGGCATGAAAATTGAAAATCAATTTTCGAATGTGTGTTGTACAAGTACGCGAGTATATTATCTATACATACACATAAAGTATGACGATGTTTTTAAACGTGATAAAATCGTTTCATCAAAAAATATCAAAACATATTTCGTACGTATTTACAGTATGTTACATAAGAGTATGTGCGTATTTTGAAGACGGTTCTTTCTTTATGATCGTTTTTTTTTTATTATTATTTTTCAAATTTTTTGAAGGTTTATCGTAATATCTATACACGTGATAATTGAAATTTCATATCTGAAGAATATTTTCGAAAAACATGAAGTAAAATACGAGTACATTACTAAGCAAAAGTAAAGTGGAAGGAGAAAGCAATGAATGAATTTTTATGATATTAAAGATAAGGAGAGTTTTAAATTACAAAAATATTTCATTTTTATTTTTTTTTTAATTTTTAAATTAAATTAATTACTGTGACTGGACGCAATAGATATAAGATATATAAATGTGTACAAATGCGTTTAAAATTTAATTATTGTCTGATAATTCATATAAAATGTTTACGATTTTAATGATGATTTTGATGAATTTATATTTCTTCTAGTTTATTACCTCTTCCCTTTTGTAATTGAATTTCAACATAGATTTTATCTTTTTTATTTGATTTAATTTAATATCTGATTTATTTGAATATTTGATTTGATTTGTGTTATATCAGATTAATTAAAATGTGATTTATAAAAAATAATGAGGACAATTATTGTTCTGTCTGCCTTGCATTCAATACTAAAATAATTTCATATTGATGTTACCACTAAATGGCTAACTGGAATTGATTACTCGATAATAGCTACATTAAAATTTTTCAAATTTTATTCATTACAAAGGAATTGCCCATCCGGGGTTAATTTCACTGTAGAATACTCCTACTACTTCAATACAAATTACACAAATTAATTTTTGCATAAATACATTAAGGAATATACAATATTATCTCATTGTCATTAAATTTTTTGAATAACTGTAAAATTCAAAAATTATACAAAAATTATTATTTTTATTATACACAAAATAGGCATTGAATTTTTATTATTTTGATATTTTGCATATTTTTTGGCGTTCACTAAGTAATTGTACAAATTGTATTATCGCTGTTCGCTGTCTTCCGTCTTCTGTATCGATCGATGATGCAGTACATTACATGATCACCATGATCACATTCACATTGTAATCGAAATTTATTTATTTCCGCTGTAGTAGAAGAAAAAATTTAAATATCTAAAGGTTTGACAGATTTTTAATTCGTTTTTGTTTAAAATTTGGAAAAATTTTTCATTTCGTTACTTTTGTTTTTTTCAAATTTTGTCTAATTTCATATTAAAAGTAAAGAATATTAAAAAGAAAATGACCGAAAGAACGGATGAAATAAAAACAGACGAATGAATCTGTTCAACATTTAAAAATTTCATAGATTTATCATTATCATCGGTAGATTTCAACATCATTTATGTTTATTTTTAGATACTTTTTGAAAATGAAAAGTTTATTATTTTGCCAAAAAAAAAAATGAAAAAAAAAAATTAAATAACAAGAAAATAAAATAAATCGAAAAAAGCCAAGAAAATTATATGAAGAATTTTAAAGCTCATAATTTACAAATAGAACAAAATTAAAAAAATATATATAACAAAAAATGTTCTAAGATACAATAACATAGAACTGTAATGTAGATCAGATAGTCATATTATGAGTTTGTGAAAAAGTATAAAAATCAGAACATACGTACAGATCTTGTTGTTATTTTCACTTTTTTTTTCTACTTCAAAAAATAATTTTCAAACTTTGTGAATTTTATAGTATTTTGTATTTTGACAATTTTTTTTAAAGGACAGAATAAGAATTATGTTGACCGCAAATTTGTGATCATTGAATTTTCTTAGATCAGGAATTTATTATTCGAAAAGGATAGCAAATTGATGAAAATTACAAGTGTAGAATTGAAGTAATATTATTTGAATTTGTGAATAAGCTGAGTTGATCGTGAATTAGGAAATTGTGAAAATTTTTTATAATCAAAATTTCTTTTCCTTTTTGTTGTAAAATATTCATATTTTGTTGTTTTAAATCCACAAAAACTATGAATAAACGTGTTCTACACTGGAGTTATAGAGATTTCAATAAAATACCAGATGATCTGTTACAATACGATGAATATTTGGAAGAGATATATTTAAAGGAGAATTTCATAAAAATTCTACCGCAATGGTTATTTAAATTAAAAAATTTAAAATTTCTTCAATTATCTGGTAATTCATTGTGTGAGCTACCAAATGATATATATTTGCTTGAAAATTTAGAATTTTTCGATATATCAAATAATAAATTAACTAAATTACCGTATACAATAGGAAAATTAAAAAAATTAGAATATCTAAATGTGAATGGGAATTGCATCAATTCAATACCCACCAGTAAATAAAACAGAGAAGAATTTATAAGATGAAAATGCTATTGTAAATAAGGAAGCTTTTAATTTTAAAAAAGAAATTTTTTTCTTGTTTTTATAAAGGTATTGGTGGTCTGAGAAAACTTGAATCAGTCGATATGGGTGGAAATTTGTTTCATTGTTTACCAATTGAAGTGTCACAATGCTGTCGTTTAAGAAATTTCGTAATCAATGATAGCGTATATTTGAAATCGATACCGGAATGCGTTACGAATCTACCACATCTGGAATCATTTTGTGCGGATCGTAAGTAACTAAAAACATGATCGTGAACGTAAAGAAACAGAACGAATAATAAAAGTTCAATTTATTAATTTTTCGATATATTTGTGTATAGGATGTGGACTACTGTATTTACCGGCTCTATTAAGTAAATTTTTATCACATGTTCGGGTGTTTAATAATCAATTTCTGACACATATTCCGATATCATATGAAAAGCATATATCCAGATATTATGATATATTTCATCCGGCTTATCAAAGGTACAAATTTAAAGGCATTAGAAAGGATTCTAGAAGATTTTAATTTTTTGTGTGTAATGTGTATATTGTTTTTTTTTTATTTTTAAGGACACTTGTAGATAATTCATCATACTTTTGGATAAAAGAAAATGAAAATAATACAGTACTTTTATTATCATTCAATACACGAAATGTATATTCGATTAATTGTCGTACATCGTTCTCTCTGTTTGACTTATGTTTGCAATTAGTGCATAAGAGATTCTCATCGAATTTTATACGTGGTGAAAATTTACCAGAAACAATTAAAGAATATATTTTGAATGGACCACAAGTGTTATGTACATTGAGAAATTGTTGTAAAAATTTATATACAGAATATTATTTAGTTTTAGTTAAAAGGTAAGGCAAATACTATACTTAAGTCCTGATGACAATTATTACAAAATATTATTTTCTAATTTTTTTGTGTTGTTTTGGTTTCAGATTGAACAGTACTTCGAAAATAGTTTTTAGTTGCTATTTTTGTTCGGTCGACTGTGCTAATGAATGGCTACTAAAAAATAACACAAAATATTATACGATCGATTGGAAAATTCTGTGATAATTTAACTGAAAAATTTAGAAAAAAATGTAGAAAAATATTAAAAATTATTAATAATTCTATTTTTGAAAGTATTAAATCAGATTTTTAGTTTTTGTTAACAATTTAAGAGAAATATAAATTTATATTTTGACATTATTGTTATATTGTGGTGGTATTATTTAATAATAGAAAATCAAGATAAATAGAATATTCATATGAGTTAATGAGTATTCTATTTATCTTGATGGAAAATTATACTACTTTTGAAATACGAGTATTTTGAGTATGAGAAAAGTATAATTGAAAATTATTAACATCAACAACATATCACTTCTCTTAAATATTTTCAAATTTCAGATTGTATGTAATACCATGTAATACTTGATACTTGATTTCGTTCCACAATATTATACTCATACTCAACAAAATTGTTCTGTTTCTTTCAGTCTCAGAGGTTTCAGTCTTCAGTGTATGAAGTATGAAATACATTGTGTATACATACGAAGCAACATTTTGTATTTTATTTTCTAATTGAGCTATTTTGATAAGAGCTTTTACACTTTAATTCTATTAAAATTAAAATGTTTAAAATGTTGTCTAAAAGTGTTCTGAATCATTTGCTTACAGTATAGCATAGCACCATCTAAAACAACAGAAAGAGCAAACAATTTTATTTGTGTTTTCATAATGTTACAGTCTGGAGTGTGTTTGTAAACAATAAATAAAATAAACAATGGCATGTGAATAAAAATAATTCACTGTAGGTGAATATATGTGTGGTAATATGTAATATTATATTTGTACAGTACAGTACAGGTGATATTGTGATTAAATAAAAATCGAAATAGAACCAGTTTTTTCTGTTTATACTTTGTTTGTTTGTTGTTGCAAAAGTCTATCAACGAATTGAATCTGTTGATAACGGAAAAATACTTAAAAATCTAAATTCTTTCAAAGTAAATAAATACGCCTTACCCCATATACATTTGATATAAAAGCGAATTGATCTATTATTGTCAACTCAGTAATATAAAATTAAGTAAAGTGTTAATACGAAATTAAATAATAAAAAATATAGCAATGGGGAAAGTGTGCCAATTTTTCTACGTATCTGTTTTATTATTGTCAATAATTTTTATTTTAAAACCAAATATTGTTAACTGCCAACATGATCCACATTTTTCGAATAATCATTCAGTTATTGTTCATTTATTTGAATGGAAATGGAATGATATAGCCGATGAATGTGAACGTTTCTTAGGACCAAAAGGATATGGTGGAGTACAAGTGAGTAGAAAAATTAATTTTTAATTTCTAGAGATTTAGAATTATCTTTTCGAAAAATATCTTTTCGAAAAATATCTTTTCGGTCTACAAATACGAGTATGTATATTATTTGTGTAATTCAGGTATCACCAGTCACTGAGAATGTAATCATACAGAATCGTCCGTGGTGGGAACGTTATCAGCCAATATCGTATCGTTTACAGACACGATCAGGTAACGAAAATGAATTCGCTAGCATGGTGAGAAGATGCAATAAAGTCGGTGTTCGAATTTATGTCGATATCCTGCTTAATCATATGGCTGCTGGTGATGCCAGAGTGAATGGAACTGGAGGATCAACAGCTGATCCACAAAAAAAGAATTTCCCAAGTGTACCATATTCGCATCTAGATTTCCATCCAACCTGTACGATTAACGATTATTCAAATGTATACGAAGTAAGAAATTGTGAACTGGTCGGACTCAAAGATTTGAATCAAACTGTTGAATGGGTGCGGAAAAAACAAGTCGTTTTGATGAATCATTTAATCGATCTAGGTGTTGCTGGATTTCGTGTTGACGCTGCAAAACACATGTGGCCATCTGATCTTCAGGTAAGTCATAAATTTTAATTGTTGCAAACGTGATTCAATGAATTACTTAATTAAAAATTTTAAATGGCACACACACCTCTATTTTTTGATAAATCAAAATGAATGTGCCCACTCATTAAATCTTATCAATAATTCAGTTTCTTTGATTAGAAAATTTTATTTATTCGATTTTCTAATCTATATCTAAGGGTACTTTTTTTTCTTTGAATTATTTCATATTTTGTTTTATTTTATCTACAGGTTATTTACAGTCGATTGAAAAATTTGAACACTTCTCACCGTTTTGCACCAAAGTCAAGACCATTCATATATCAAGAGGTAATCGATCGTGGTGGTGAAGCGGTATCAAAATACGAGTACACAAAATTTGGAGCAGTTACAGAATTTCGGTTTTCTTCAGAAATTTCACGTGCATTTTATGGAAGAAATCAATTGAAATGGCTAGTGAGTTGGGGACCTGCATGGAGTTTCCTGCCATCGAAAGATGCTTTAGTGTTTGTAGACAATCACGACAATCAACGTGGACATTCAGGAAATGTTAATGATCGTCAATTAACTTATAAAGATTCTAGACAATACAAAATGGCTGTAGGATTTATGTTATCACATCCGTACGGTATACAGAGAGTGATGAGTTCATTTGACTTCCAAAATTCTGATCAGGGACCACCAAAAACTAAAAACAATGAAATTCTTTCACCACAAATTCGATCAGACGATACATGCGGTAATGGTTGGGTATGTGAGCATAGATGGCGACAAATTTATAATATGGTCGAATTTAAAAATGTCGTTAGTGGAACAAAAGTAAAAAATTGGTGGGATAATGGAAATAATCAGATTGCATATTGTCGTGGAAATCGTGGTTTCTTTGCGATCAACGGTGAATACGGTAGAGATCTGAATCAACGACTACAGACTTGCTTGCCAGCTGGACGCTATTGTGATGTCATATCTGGTTCGAGAATGAAGAACAATCGATGCAGTGGAAAAATAGTGACTGTCGATAATAACGGGTTTGCACAAATTTTCATTAGAAATAACGAAATGGATGGTATCATGGCAATTCATTTGAAATCTAGATTATTGTAAACAAACTGAGAAATTGAGAATAAATAATTTTTATGAAAAGTTGTGTTTATTTTTTATATTACGTTTTTTTTTGCATTAATATAGAAATCATATGTGCAACAAGTAAATTTGTTGTTGTGACGCTTATCTTTATCTTCAAAACAACAAAACAACACAACATAATCAATAAAGCTTTATCATGAAAAGTTTTTTACTTGAATATTTGACCCCTTTAATACTGTGTTTATAGATCATTCGAATCTATTAAAATCTGTACATCAGTTTATTAGTAGCCTGATAAGAGTTCTCTGTAGTGCTGTAATTATGATGGTGATAAATTTATTAATTGTGATTCTGTCATTTCTTTTTTTAGCAAATTGCTATCATAACCCACATTTTATTGGTAATCGTACAGCAATCGTTCATTTATTTGAATGGAAATGGAATGATATTGCTAACGAATGTGAACAATTTTTGGGACCGAAAGGATACGGGGGAGTTCAGGTTTTTGATTTTATTACTTTTGTCAAAATATTTTTTGTGATAAATTGATTTTCTGTTACATTGTAGATTTCTCCGGTAACTGAAAATGTGATAATAGCGAAACGACCATGGTGGGAGCGTTATCAACCGATCTCGTATAAATTACGTACAAGATCTGGAAATGAGAATGAATTGCGTGCAATGATTGAAAAATGTAATGTCATGAATGTACGAATTTATGCTGATATCATACTAAATCATATGTCAGCCGCACATGTAAATGGTGCAGTTGGAATTGATGGATCGGTAGCAAATTTTCCGATAAAAAGTTTTCCACAAATTCCGTATAGTGCTGATGATTTTCATCCGAGTTGTTCGATTCGGAACTACAATAATGCAACAGAAGTTCGAGTATGTGAATTACAGGGACTGTTGGATCTGAATCACACCAAACCGAATGTCCAGCGTCGTCAAATTGATTTGATGAATTCTCTTATTGATTTGGGTATTGCAGGTTTTCGTATTGATGCAGCAAAGCACATGTGGCCAGCTGATTTGCAAATGATTTACAGTCAGTTGAAAAATTTGAGTACAAAAGCTGGTTTTCCTCAGAATTCAAGACCATTCATTTACCAAGAAGTTATTGATTTGGGAGAAGAGGCTGTGAAAAAGTTAACCTTTTACAAAATTTGATTTCACAAAATTTTAAAATTTACTCTCTCTTCCAATATTACAGGACTGAATACAGTTCGTTGGGAGTTGTAACGGAATTTCGTGTTTCAAATGAACTCGGAAAAATGTTTAATGGTCACAACAAGCTAAAGTTTTTGAAAAACTGGGGACCAGAATGGAGTTTTCTAACGTCCAAAGATGCATTGGTATTTGTGGACAATCACGACAATCAAAGAGGTCATGGACCTGGAAGCGGTAACATTTTAACTCATAAACAGAGTGAAGGTTATAAGCTGGCTACAATTTTCATGTTGTCTCATCCTTATGGTTTGCCAAGAATTATGAGCTCCTACGGATTTACGGATCCAGACCAAGGTACATTTATTTTTTCGATTTATCATTTTGATTTTAATCATGGGTAAACTTGTAGGACCTCCATCTGACGCTAACGCTAAAATACTTCCACCAATAGCAAGTAAAGGCAATAATTCATCGTGTTCGAATGGATGGATCTGTGAGCATCGATGGTCCGAAATTAGTAATATGATTGTGTTTAGAAATCTCGTACAAGGGACTGAAATTTTAAATTGGTGGGATAATGGAAATAATCAAATTGCATTTTCACGGGGTAACAAAGGTTATGTTATCATCAGTAATGAGGATACAGAAATATCAGTTTATCTTCAAACAAGTTTACCATCGGGAATTTATTGTGACATAATTAGTGGAAATCTTCAAGAAAATAAGAAATGTTCGGGAAGATCATTGACAGTTGATCAGAATGGAAAAATTAATCTACAGATACCTAGACAGAAGATTGCAATCGTGGTGCATATTTTGGTAAAATACTTAAAATTTGAATTTTCAAAAGACATTTTCATGAAAATTTTATATAATTTCAGGCAAAAGCTCAATGAGTTTACAACTTTGAAGATTGACAAGGAAAATGTGAATATAATTTTTTAAAATTTTTTCACAAAATTAATATTAAAAGAATATTTACATATCTACTTATAAGTGCATGCATATTTATATTTATTTCGCTTACCGTGTCAATAATTGTGCATTACTCTTACAATATATCTCACATCCATATCATGGGATGAATCCAAATTGAGTATTTCAGTGATTTCAAATATTTTTCCATCATATTCTTTTACAATGTTTTTTATTTTTATTTCCGAGATGAAAATATTATGTACATATACAAAAATTCTTGAATTTTGTCACATTATTTTAACGGAAATTGTTAATTTGAAATGACATTGATTTATTTTTAGTTTTTTTTATTTGATTTCTTCGAAAAAATTATAAAAATTTCAAATTCGATTAATTTGTTAATGTGCTGTTCACAACATATCGATAATTTTTCTTTTTTAAAATCAAATTATTGGAAATGAACACAGCATGGCATGTTGCTTGAAATCTACTGAAGGGAAATATAGCGATGATGGGAGGGTGCAATGTACAATGTATGCCTTGTTTGTTTTACTTGTTTTTAAAACTTTGGTTGGTAAGTCAAGTAAAATTGTTGATTGTATAATTATTATTGAAATACTGGGAGCCACTGAAAAGTAATTCCAGAAACTCTCTGAATAATGTAATTGGAAAGTAAAAATAGGAGTAAATGGAAAGCAATTTTTGTTTTTTTTTTTTTTTTTCAATAATTTTGTATTTCAATTTCAATAAATGATGATGAAAATACAATAAATTTTTGTCATTTCTATTTGATTTTACTTTTTAAATATTATATAATGTTAACATACACACAGTATAAGATTCATAATTCTCTTTATATAGTTTTCATTCCTATTTTTGTTTGTTTGTTTTTTTTTTGTTTTTGTAATTTCTATTTTTTATATAATATAATATTTTTTCTTTATAATTATCTAATAAATATATATATTTATAATGAATTTATTTGCTTTGTGTATACAGAAATATATAGATTTATAAATTTTCTAAAAACAAAAAAAAGAAATTTTTCCATCTTTTTATCTATTTATTTTATTATTGTTTTAAGTATTTTCATAACATGTTTTATATAATATTTATATATATTTGAGTCTTTTATGTATACTTTATAAAGTTATATAGGTAATATGAATTATGTATGTATATATAATTATTTGTGTAGTAAATATTTAAATATAATGAATATTATTTCGATTACTATAAATTTTTATTGTAAATTTATATTTATGTATAAGTATATAACTGGTATAACACTTCGGTCTGTAACTATTTTATAATAATAAATTTTATCCTTTCTTATATGGCTTAAGATCACGTATATACACGCCATATCAAAATAATTCGAAATTTGAAATCTTCTCAATTTTAAAGTATAATTCGGATTTCGGTTTAAGTCCATTAATAATTTTTCAATTATGTATGTGTAATCAATTTCCAATATGGCAGAAAATGAAAAATGTGATGTGAGAAAGAAAAGCTTGTTAATTTTCAAAATGGGGGAATACGTTACGTTAAAGTTTACAGTAGAATAATTCATTTGTGTGTAATGTGTGGGTAAAATCCAAAATCAAAATTTTGACAGTAGATATACACAGTAATTTTGAGATCATTCCAATTTAATTCGAATTATTTTTCGTCGTGTATGTATACGCGTATATACATATAGTGTAATAAATTTATTATTTCATTTAATTTATTTTAATGTCTTTCTTTTACATTTTCTTTTCAAATTTATACTTTAATTTTTCTACTATTTTTTTAAATTTCCATTTTCAATTTTTATATTTAAAACATTGTATATATTGTATGAATATATTTTAACAGCAAAGGATAACATTTTGAAAGATATTTTCATTTATTATTTTATTTGATATCAGTTACATTATTTGTTGTAAAATTGTATATGTACTATGTAATATTTTAAATAATTTTTTTTCTTTATTTATAATATAATTTATTACATTGCAATTTGCTAAAATATAATTAAGTATATATTACTTAGTTGATTTCATTCACATCTAAAATGTATGAATTTTTTTTTCTTTTCTTATTTTTGTAATAATAAATACCAGCAGTTTTATATTAAGTATTTTGTGATCTAATTTACAAATTTTAACATTTAAAATATTAATTTTTATGTGTTTGTATTATAAATAATTTATTTAAGAATAATACAGCAAAAATATATATATAAATATAAATGTGTAATTATAGTTTATTATAAGCATAAATTGAACAGGAAGATTTTTGTATTGTATTATAGAATTAGTATATAATGTATATTACTACTATATTGGTTAAATCACTGATGTTCATCATGATTATTATTAGATAATGATGGCGGCTCTTTAAAAAAGAACATATCTGAAAGAGAAGAAGATGAAGTAATGAAAAAACAAAACCAAAATCATGGCACTTAACGAACAATGAAAAAAGAAAAATTCCGAACAAAAAAAATTTTTTATATTTTTGACGTGTATATACCTACCACAAGTAATATGGTAGTGTGGTAAATTACTTTTTGATTTTCCTTTTTCTAATATTCGATTATTTTGTATGTTGAATTCTTTAAGTTTTAGCTACAGTTAAATCTATGAACATGAATGATTAGCAGAGAGACATAACTAGTACTACAAGTGTACTGCAATGAACGATACAGCAAAACGGATATTGAAGCACACAATTAAAATTAAGTGACATATAGTAACTATGATGTTTATTCTCATTATTTTTTGTCATAAGCATAAATTAAAGAAATCATTACAAAATGCGTGAAAATATGCATGATAATAGTAAATTTATTTAAATGGAAAATTATACTTTGTGAATGTATTTGTGTGACTGTGTATTAATTTTCTATTTGAAATTTTAGAGATTTGAATATTTTCTTTTTTCAATTTTATAGAAAAGTATATATCATACAGAGTAGAATCTAAGCCATGCAATTAAAAATATTTATTTATAAAAGCATTTACAAAATGTAAATTTAAACTTCTATGCATTTTAATACATTACACAGAAAAGTTCAAAAAAAAAAAATTATAAAAAAAATTTTATTCTAAACTAAACTATTTGCAGAGAATAATTATAGAGAAGCATAAGAATTATGTATTATAAAATATACGACTACTATATATGTATATTCACATTATAATGACACAACAGTGACTTACAAAATTTAGTGTACATATCATTCTTTCTTTAAAAAATATATAAATGTTATGTATGTAATATATTTCAAAATGTTTTAAACAAGATTTCTGTTATTTTTGCCATTCGAAATTAATTTCATTTTTTCATTTATCTTTTTATAAATTCAATTAAAAAAGCTTCACGCAATCACTAATCTTTTCTATGTTCTTTTTTAAAGGACACAATTTATTTTTGATATTTTTATTTATTAGTAAGTATATTGCTATTCATATTATTATTAGTAGTTATGTATTTTTTTTTTTTTATTATAAAATCCTTGTACATATTTATGTTTTTTTTTTTTTTTTACTTTATATAAAAAATATTCATTGATGGAATAAAAAAATAACAAAAAACTTGTCACAGAAAAAGAAATTTCATTAAAATATTAACAAAATAAAATTAGAAATATATAATTTGTTTATTAAATTTATTTATGTGTTAGTTGTGGTTTTTGTTCTGTAATTGTTACTACATAATTTTTTATTAATTACATAAATTTTCTATTACATTAAATATATAAAACAATCTATCTATAGCATACAAATAAATTATAGCAGTTACAAGTTTCCATTTCCTTTTATTTTCAATTGAACGTATTTTGTTTACTTTTTAGTGTTTTTAGCTTTCAAATTTGGTTGTAAATAATTATGGATGCAGTGTAGGTGAAAAATATAATACAGAAATGACGAATAATAAAACACAAAAGAACATTTTATATAAGAAGCAATGTTGATTTATATTATTTTCTATAATTTTTTCTACTAATAATTATTTTTTGCTTTCGATCACTTCTACATATAACGCATATAATACATGTTTCTGTGTGTAAGTATAGCAACTTAATACGTTTTTACAAGATACTTTTTTTTTTACTATAATTTTAAATTATCTACTACACTATAATGCATGATAATTAAATATAAAATAATTATAATATAATTAGATTCATATACATATATACAATATACAATATAACAATAATAATGATAATATAATTAGGTATATAAGATATAATTTTCTGTATGCATGTACGCATAAATGTATAATTTGATAAGAACCCATTACACCACACCGCATTTGTATTTATTCGTATAATATGTACTGTACAGTGGAAAACAAAATATTCACAACACTGTGTCGGAGTAGTTATATAAAAGTAATAAGTGTATTAAATTAGATTTTATCAAAATATTACGCATAAAGTTAGATTTACAATCCAACCCAGATTACGTTCTACACGTTAATCTTTCACACCTTCTTAAAAAAATTCTGTAGCGCCATCCTTTTTCTGTCGATCCCCATATTAATCGGGAATGAGATTGAGATTAGGTTGTATTTCTAATCTCAGGCTGGCGATATATAGTGATAGTTATGTATATTGAAAGCTTGTGTACCAAATTTCAATGTTCCTATATGTATAATAACATACGGCAATCTACGCTGACTTGTGAATATCATCTAATCTCTTACGTAATCTTGGCTGGATCGTAAATGTATCTTAAGCTTAAGTTTACATTTACAACAATCCAACGTAGGTTCAATAGAGTAGAATAAGTTCTTTTTTTAAAATTGTATTTATAATTTAGAGAAGCATTAAATTAGAAAAAGAACCTAATCTCAATTTCAGTTTGGTGAAATCTACGCTGAAAGTTGTCAACATTTTCTTGTATGAAAATAAATGAGGTGTGATACAAATATATCTACTTTGGCACAAAATCTACGCTGAATTGTAAAATGACAGTTAATATTCATATTTGAGTTTATTAAATTTTGTGTACCACTGTATAGTACATACGATATATAAATATATATATTCTAGATAATATGAGTATTTGAGTATTTTAATTTTATCTATGAATACTTGTATATTTGTAATGTATATAATATAAATGATGTGTATGTATGTATAATAGTTTTGTATGATAATAATATATTTTTTATTTATTTATTTTTTTTTTTTGCTCAACAACAAAACGGATATATCATCGCAATAGCAACAAATAAATTTTATTTAACGCATATAAATTACATATTATAATAAATACTCTCTATAATCTAATATTATTATAAATATAAATATAATTCACATTATTTTCAGACATATAATAATTTAATATTTTAATGTAATAATTATTATTAAAAAAATTCATTTTTATTAAAATTTTTCTAATCGTAAATATTCTTTAATTATTATTACATTTTAAATTCTTTAATTTTATTATTATTTTTTTTAATGATTTAAATTTAAATTATTTAACGGCCCCTAATCCAGCTTTAAATTTTTTTTTTATTACTTATATATGTTTATTTGTCATTTAATTTATTACTGCTAGTAATAAAGTTAATAATAATTTCAAAGAAGCAATCAACCAATCCGTGTATAGCTATAGCTATTCATTTACTAAAATTACCACTATAATAATAAACGTAACATAACATACCTATAATTACATATTATTATCCTTCTTAGTTATTAACTTATCCTTTTAACCACACACATACTTGACTTATTTACTATTTCGTAATAATCGAAAAGCCAATAATGATCATAAGCACACACAAATTATATAGTAAACTTTTATTTTAATTTTATTATTTTTTCTATCTAAAACGATTATGTATACCAATTTAGTGTATAAACCATAAATAAAAGTGTCAAATGTCCATCGAAATCAATTACACACATACACGTAAAATAGATTATTATCCTTTTTTTATATATTAAATTACATATAATAAATTCATTTTAAGTTTTTTACTCTCTAAAAGTTGGTTTTTTTTTTTTAATGTAAATGATATGAGCATTTAATGTTACGTACATACATATATACTTATATCTCTCAATATCACCACGAAGATCCTCATTTTACAACGATTTAACAAAATACATACATAGCACCATAATTATGTACTTGTATTTATAATGTTATCAGTATATTACTTTATATTTTTGTTAGTTTTGTTGTAATTATTTTATTTGATTTTTTTTTTTAATTATTATCTTGTATTTCGTATAAATTTTTATTTATTTTTTTATTTTTTTTTCATATTGCTTATTTTGATATAAGATTGAATTTATAATTTCTTTCATTTTGTAAAAAAGAAAAAAAATGTATTTTAGAAAAACGGTCTATATAATAACAACATCTAGATGATAATTATTTGAATATCGTGTAAATTTTTTATTTTATCTTTTATTTATTTTTTGAGATCTTAAAATTTATCTAACTAACTACCTATCTAAGTATGAGGAAAAACATTTTTTTTTAATTTTTATTTATTGATAATATTTTCAAAAATTCATTTTAAATACAATAAACATGTACTAATGTATAATACGTAAACAGTATATACGAGTAGTTTCATGGATAAAATATTTTTTTTATTTTTTAATTTTTCACACTTTTGTTTTTTGCTGATAATTTTTACTAGATTTACTGATTTTTTATTTGATTTTATTATACTTAAAATTTGTAAGAATGTTTCAACAGTAAAAGGATTGTCAAAAAGGTTTATTTGAATTTCTATAAGGATTGATTTCAAAAAAATTTGTCGAATGATATTTATTCGGTATTGATGATTTTTTATTATTATTATTTTTTTCTTCTTTCAATTTCGATATGGTCCTAAATCCGATCTACTCTATATACCTATCTAACTTTTATCTATCTAAATACGAAATTTTTCTAAAAACTTTTTCCTGCCTGCGATAAACGTTTTTTTCGACTATCACGACGTCTATGTCTATCTATACGATCACGACTACGTCGTTCGGCTGAAGGACATATTGCATCTGGTGAGCTATCTACTTTTTTTAGAACTATCCTAAATGTGAAAGTGTGTTTCGGTGAGGCACTGGCTGCACGTCTCGGTGATGGTGGCTCAAATTCAGTACTACTTAATGTTGCCTGACTTATGCCACCGATTGCTGGCGGTACAGCTTTCGATGATACCGATGTAGATGATGGTGCTGATGATGTGATCGTATTACGTGGTTCAAAAATCGATGCACATTTTGGATCTGTACATAAAAATGTTCGAACTTCTTCACATTGACTTTTTAATGTTAATGGAAAATGTTGTTTTGATGGATCAGCAAAAGGACTTTTTTGTTCAGTTGAGGTATAATGTGAATGCGGATATGATGAGCTAGAATCATAACTGTCTCTTGAGCTATAGTTAGACGAAGTTTGATTCGATAGTGGACTACGTGCACGAGATATGTATTGAAGAATATGAAAATCACGACTAGATTTTTGTTTTTTTGTTGATGGAAAACTGCTTTTATATGTGGTACTGTCTTGTGGTGTGTAATCGAAATGTGTTTCTAATGAGGATTTTCTACCGCTCGAACCAGAACGAGCAAATGTTTCAGCGTCAACTAATTCGATTGATGATTTTCTAAGATCGATATTCGATTTTTTCTCTTCGTTTTTGTCGATGTCGACTATTTCAAAACTAGACGTCTGATCTTCGTAGCTTGTAGATTGATAGCGTGATATATCGAAACTAGTGTCGCGTGATGAGTATCGATCTTCGAAACTTGACTCACGATTGCGGTCAGCATCAACAATTTCAAAACTGTCCGCTCCAGAATCACCTCGATTCAAATTCATTAACTCGGGATCAGTATCCCCACCAGGACTTCTAAGATTTTCTAAGTATGGTGATCGTGGTGGATCAAATGAGGATCTTCGTGACGGAGGTTCAATTTCGAATGTTGGACATTGTAATGGTATACTGCCACCGGCAAGATTATCTTCAGTAGAAGCATTTAACTCTAATAAATTTTGATATATCGGTTCTGGTTTAACAATCGAAGCACTCTGATCATATTGGTCTTTTGTGTTAAGCGTTTGTTCAACTAGTGTAGTAGGTGTCTCATTTTTACTGTCAATCAAATCTGTAATTGTGCTTGTGTCTAAAACAGTGTCTATGCCACTACATTCTTCTGCAATAGATTCAGTTATAGTTTGTGCGTTTTCATTTGACAAAGCGACTATTTGAATTGGACTACCCTCTTCAGATGGTTCTTCTCTAATTTGTTCGTGCTTAATATATGATTCACCTACCTTTTCAAAATGAACGTTAGCTAGCTCAAACGGTGCATCCTTACCTACCTGTTGTACTTGTTCTGCCGCTGTTTCTGATATTTTCGTCGGTGATTTTGACTCGATATCCTTTCCAGGAGTAGTTGCTGTTTCATCAGTAATTTGTTTTTTATCTTTTTTATTTTTGTCATCGGCTGCAGATCGACGTAATTTTAGTGACATTTTTGTGCTTGATAGGCTAAATTTTAAGGGCATTTTTGTTTCAAAGCTTATTTCGGACATTTGCTTGGTAACAGCACTTTTCGCAGCTGTGCTGGCCGCAGCTGGACTGCAGGAAAATGTACTCTGTCGCATTAATGGTCCACTACTTGAACCAGTTTCGGCACGAGAAAATGCAGCTGCAAAACGTCCTGTTCGAGTTGTAACACGTTTGGATGGTTTACGAACAAAAGCCAAAATTTCCTTCATGACGCTGGTCTTCTCCTTCTTCTCTTCTTTTATTTCTTTTTCCTTTTCTTTTTCTGATTCTAATTGTTTTTCAAGTTCTTTAGAAAATTCTAGAGCTGATTTGGATTCTGCCATAGTTTTTTCGACAATTGTGCATGTTTCTGAGGGGTTTGATACAGTTATTGGGGGTATTGGTATGCATGTAACTGGACTACGTTTTTCACCAAATGGAATTGGTGTGAACAAGCTGATCGAAGTCCGCTTTATTGAAAAATTACCAGTTGGAGTACGAGCTGGTTCTTCAGTACAGTCCTGCTCATACAAATGACTATCTTGAACGTGAACAGTTGATGTTGGACTTCTACGTTGCGATTCTATCATTCCAATAGGACTTAAACGGTCTTGTGTATGAATACTGAAGGTTGGACTGCGACGATCTGTTGGGCTTCTTCGTTCCATTGTTGGACTTTTCATTGGTTCAAAATGTCCAACCGGAAGTTCATTTGGACTTCTTAATCGATCATGAGTCAAAAATATAGGACTACGTCTGCCTTGTGGACTTTTTTGGTCCATATATGCACCAACAGGACTTCGACGACCTTGCAATAGTATTAAAGAACCAGTCATACTACTTTTTCGTCGATGTGAAGCTCGTAGTGTTCCTTGACGTGACAAAGTTGTTGGTGTCTTTTGAGAGACACTTCCTGGACTTCTTGAATCAGGTTGTGGTAATATCGGACTTTTTGGACTTCGTTTTTTATCAGTATTTAATGTCAACGGCCCCTGAGAAGGTAGAATGGAGATTGGACTACGGCGTTCTGAGGGACTGCGACGAGTGCGGAAACTTTGAGATTTAGCTTTACGGATTTTTGGTAAGGATTGGTTTTTGGAATGGGAGGAGGGGCCGTTAAGCTTATGTTAGTTGCTATGATGAGGACCATTCGTTGGGTCGCTGCTACCGCTTGAACTTAATGTTGTATTCGATCCGTATGGGTCCAAAGAGCTTTGTACTGACATCGATCTGCCCTGTGATTGCCTAGCCCTTCTCACTCGGCTTGAATTTGGAGACAGCTTTCCTGGGTCGATACTTGCTGGGTCTGCCTATAAATGTTAGAATCAGAAAAAGGGTAGCAGGGCAAAAAAAAACAAAAAACAAATATTTCCGTTCAAATTAAGCAATGAACTTTTTTTCTTTTTTTTTTAGCATGTAGTCGTATCCGTATTTTCAAATTTACACGATCAAATGCAAAATAAAAATAAAAACAGTATATGTACATAAAATATTCACTCACTTGATATGCGAGAGCATTCATGATAATCGAATATGGTACTAAGCCAAGTGGATGAATTTCTCTCATTAGAACGTTTGCTGGAATTTTATGAAATTGAATGTATTCCAAGAAATTACCGAGAATCTCCTTCAAATCGACATTCTTTAAAAATGTAAATGAAAAAATTGCCATAATTGAAATTTAGTTAATTCATTTTACTCAAATACAAATCATAATTTAATTGTCATACCGGATTATTATCGAAATACTTTTTACTCCACATGAGAGCAGCTTGAAATTTTGTAAATTCGTCAGCACGTAATTCTTCTCTGGCCAATATTAAACGAACAACATGTTGCGGTAGCAATGTAAAACTTCCCAAATTTAAAACTTCATTACCATGTTCATCAACGAATTCTAGAACTTTTTGTACTAAACTTTTGGTACATTTATATTGAATGTAACGTTCAGCTGACGCCAATAATGCACATACAGTATCAACATTAATGCAACATTGAACAAATCCAGCACAAGATCTACGTAACTCCTCCAGACCGTAATAGTCGGCTGCATTCATAACACCTAAAATGAATCAAAGAAGGTATTTATTCATTTCTTTTAGGATGATATGATAGATATTTTTTTTTTTTCATTTTATGTACCCAACAGTGTTCTTGGCTGCAGAGTTACACATCCTGTATGAATGTATTCGATTAGCTGACGAAATACATCCGGTTCAAATTCTTCAATTATTAATGTTTGATGTTGCTGACCAGATGGCTAAAAACATGAAAAAATCAATTCAATTTACATCAGAAATTCATATCCGTTTAAGATCATAGAAAAAATGAATTTATAGAAAAACAAAAATTTTTATCAAAATTTATTCTAATTCAAAAATACTGGAATGAAAAACAAATGTCATTTCAGTGGTGCATAAAATATAATAATTGTGCTCAAAATTGTAATTTAATTTTTGTGTTTTGCATGCAGTTAATAAGAAAAATATGACAAAAATACAATAAATTTGATTTTAGTTAACGGCGAAATTGTGCATTAAAATTATTCACTGAAAGACTGAAAGAAGAAATTCATGTAACATAAAGGAATATATAGAACAATAGATACATGAAATAATAAACTAAAAATATCAGTTCTTATTGCTAGAATATAATTTACAAAACTATAATCTCCATTGCTTTGTAAGAATTTAAGAAAATTTAAATGAAAATTTATAGCGAAATTTTTCTATTGAACATTGTATGTGATCAGAGAAAATACGAACACATAATTGGATGATTTTATTGATAAATTGTTTTACTGCCCACTTAGTTGGTATTACAATTACAACCCAGTCAAGTGGGTGTTTGTATTCTCGAAAAATTGTTTAATATTCAATAAATTAAAAATTTCCTGCCTATTTGCTCACATTTATAATAAAAGTAAAATAGTTTGCTTCTCTACCAGCAATGCAGTGGCTTGCAATCCACGTTAAACTGTATGTAGGTGTAACGCAAATATGGTAGCAATAAATCTAGAGATCTTTTGGGTGAAAGCCCAGACTCGGAATGAGCTGCAGAGCCATTGAAGAAGAAGAAGAAGAGAAAAGTTGAAAACTATTATAGAGAATTGAGGATTCAATATAAAAATAGTTTGAAAGTATAATATATCGAATAGAGTAGTAAATCCTCACAGCTAGGAATATATGTATATTTAAAAATAAAACAAATAAGAACTTTTAAGTAAAAATCATTTTAGAATACTTCTTTCAAATAATTTTAACTTTAAAATCTACAATTGAATACGAATTACAAAAGAATTAAGTGTCACATAGAAATAAGTATTCAAAAAAAAAAAGATAAGATACGCACATTTAGAAGAATGAAAAAATACACGAATATAATCATACATATACTCTTATTTACATTTACAAAATTTACATCAATTCATAAAAATTACTTCAAACTAATATAACCATGAGATGAATATTTGCGTTGAGTGATTACGACAATGAACTCAAATCAATAAAAACATCTGTCATGCTCAATTTCACAGCAGAAGCTTAAGCTCAGAGAAGTTTGGATTTGGATTATAAAATGGTAACATAAGTCTTAAACTCAGCTTATCCAACATACTCGAGCCATAGAATAAAACCTTTTACGCAGTCTTCTTAACTCAGCTGAAGCTTAAACTTTCATCGTGAAATTGAGCATTACACACTCATTGTACAATATTTTCATTTTTCAATCAATCAAATGCAGTCCAGTTTTATCAATCTGAGATCATTGTGTAATCATCACATTCAATGTAAATATTCAAAAAAAATTTTCCAACAAAATTACAAAGAAAATTAACGTTTGAGTTTTTTATTTTCTTCTCTTAAAGTTTATCAATAATTATTATTAATTTTTTCTTTACATTATTTTACACAATTTTACTAATTAAGAAAAAAACATTAGCCAATCAAAAAAAAACTATCAAAAAGAAGAAAAATTTTAAAACTAAAAGAAAAAAAATTAATGATTTGGGATAAATCATAGAATTACCTCTGGAATTGGAGCCAATTGTTGGCTGAATCCAGTTCTCTATATTTGAAAGTTTGTATACAACATTACGTAATTTATATTTATAATTATAAAACACTAAAATTTTTTTTTGAATTTAATTTAAAATTTTCAATTGATTTCACTTTACGATCACGTATATATTAAAATGAAATTAAATAAAATAAAAAATATATCGACGAGGACGACAACATATGACATGACGTTATGTACATTAAATGAATGAAAATTAATTATGACAATTTTAGCTTCCAATATAAATTTTCAGATCCTTTTAACAAGTAGCAGAGTAGTTTGTGATTTCATAATGAATTTTCATTTTTACACTTTTCAATCTTCTTTTTTTCTGTTTTATGAGAACATTTAAATGCGGTCTAGCTATGTACAAATTCTGAATTATTTCAATGTAATATGATTTTTTGTTGAATTATTATTTACAAACATTTATAAAAAAAAATAAATTTTCCACCAAGAAAATAAATAAAATGAAATATTGAAAAAAACGTAAGGAGTAAAAAATGAAATTTTGTAGATATGAAATGAACAGAAATAAGTGAATTCTATTGAGGGTGTAAGTGTTATAATGTGAAAATAAATGAAAAATTTATTAAATTATAAATTATGCCTTAGAGTAAGGGTTTTTCTCTGTTCTTTTAAAAATTTAAACTTATTTACATGTGAATTAATTGCTTTGAAATTTTTGTTGAAAAAGTGATTAACAGAGAGGAGGTGGATAGAGAGACAGAGAAACCGAAAAAATGAAATAAAAAACAAATTTGATGGAAAAACAAAATAATTTAAATTTGAATAACACAAAAATTTGTTGTTGTTGTTTTTTTTTTTACCTGCTGTGCTGCATTTTGTAAATTTAAAAGCGGCTCTGATGATCGTTTCAAGAATAGTCGTAATTTATTCTCTTTGGTGGTAGTTTCACGTTTTCTTTGCGGAGATGGTGCTTGATATAAAATTTTAGCGAATACTCTTGAACGAGCAGCCAATACAGCCTAAAAAAATTTGTTTGAATTAAAAATCCAATAAATAAATAACAAAAAATTATCTTTTCGAGTATCCTGTAAATAATTGTTTTGATGTATTTTTTTTTCTTTTTTGTTTACCTTAACGGCACAAACTGGCTCCCTAGTATCGCCCACTAAAAATGTAACATCACATAATTCTGGCATTGATGCCAAAAATTTCATATCTTCGGCAAGACCAGTTTTATTTTCGAATGTCGAGAGATCGGGCTCTTGATCGCCCATCCCCGCATATGCCAACACTTCTGGCATTTGGTCGTCTAAAAAACAAAAAAAACGTAGGAAATTTAAAATTTGAAAAAAGTATTGAAATAAGGATTCAAAAGGAATAAAATAAATTTTAGTGTATTTATAAGCTGACGAAAAAATAACAAAATAAAAATTAAAAATTATATGACAAAATGCTTGTGTGAAAAAGGACTCGAAAAAAAAAACACAACAATGAATGTAATATTCTTAAAAATAGAAAAGATAATTTTCTAAAGAAAGCCGCAGCATATACATGCATTTATTGTTATAGATCCAAAAAAAAAAATAAATAAATAAAAGGATAATAATTATTAAATTATTTGTATATTAAATGAATTCAGTTAAAAATTTCAAATTATTATGATAATGAAAATTTTCATTGAATTTCTTGTCATGCGTGTAACTCAAACAGAATGAGAAGTAAAAAGGAAAAACAAAAACCAAAAAATGAAAAAAAAAATTGTTTAAAAATGCAAAGAAACACCGAAAAACATTAATGAAATAAATTTCGAAAATTCATGGAAATGAAAATCTCTATGATTATGTATAGATATATATGTACGTACGCATATACATATACTGACTAATCTGATGTGTAAAGTTATCTGAAAATATGTTTGAAATTACTAAATTATCGATTCATTTACTCAGATAAATTTAATGTAATTCGATATTTATATCCTTTTATATATATGTGCGTTCATGATTAATTTAATTTTAGAACATTTAGATATAGATGTAGTTACATATTTATAAATTTTCAATGATAAAAAGGATATAAATTACAAGGATATCGTATATTTATAGATTTTTCAGGTCATTTAAATAATGTACATTAGATATACACATATTATGTACGTATGTATTAATGAATTTAATAATAAATCTATGTATACGAAGGACACATTTATGTATGCACGTATGGATATACCGATAAATACAATAACAAATAAAAAATATCGCAAAAAATTTTATATATGAAAAAACAAAACAAAAAAAAAAACATTATAAAATCACTTTAAAATCTTTAAAATGGGATAAAATATTTTTTTTATGTATTCATGAAGCGAATGAGAAAAACTTTTCTAATTAAATTTCAATATAATATATTTTTGACGTCATTATACACATCATAATTCACAAATCTATACAAACTACATTATCTATGTAGGTGCATATACTCATATATGTATGTATGTAGTAGAGTTGTGTCTATGTACAAAAGTATGTTATTTGTGTAGGTGGATTTGTGTTTATTTATTTTGACATTGAGAATCACATTCATATATATTTTTTTTTTTGGTTTATTTTTTTGTTTTTTTTTTTTTTAGATAATGGGTTGAACAAAAAAAAAAATTTACTATCATATAGACAAGGATATATAAACAACACAGAAATTATCTATATATAGATGTAGGGAAGAAAAAGTAAAAATACAAATAAATAATAAGAAATTGACTTATTACTTTTATACAGGAAAATTTATTAAAAAAGGATTTATATTTTATATATTATGTATATAAAAATCAAAATTTAATTTTATATAATATGAAATATATATATACATAGTTATTATCCTTTTTGTTTTATTTATTAGAAAGTGCTTTTTGACAAGCAATAAAATGCATCGTGATATTATCTCTGTCACAATGTACATATGTACATATATCTGCATAATCGCATTTGACCTTTAAACATAACCACAATATCATATAACAAGCTGAGAGAAAATTTTGCCTCTGACTGCCTGTGTTTTATAGGTTATACTAGGTTGTTATAGTATACTGTATGGTTTCTTTTGCTTTTTCTACTTTTTTCAGTTTTTGTTTTATCATTTTTATTTCATTATTTACTCGTAAATATTATGTTACTGTGGTTTGTCGTTCTGAAGGTCATAATGTCCTTAACCCGTTCACGGACTATTTTGTATAAATGTGTGGAAAGTAAATTTACTTTTTACTTTTTTTTAAAAAGTGTTCCTTTTGTCAGTTTATAATCAGTTTTATTTTGTTTTCTGCTTTGTTTCTATTTTAAAATGTGTGCTAGTTGTCTGTCTCTCTTTTGTTTGCGATTTTTATGCATAACATATTATATTAATGAAAAATTTCCATTTAATTTCCTAGAAATTAAATTTTTATTCTTTTTTCGATATAATGTACATATTACACTGTAGCGGTATTCTTCTATTCATTGAATATATTCTTTTTTTTTTTTAGTTTGTTAATATCCTTTTTATAGATATGTGTAATTGTAATGAAAATGTAGACTTGTATACAAAGCGTATTTATTTTTATGACGTAATGACATAATAATCTTATATATTTTGAAGGAAAAATCAATAAAAAGGATCTATCTGAATTATAATTTTTTCTTTCATAACAAAAAAAAAAAAAAAAACAGAAACGAAAGACGTTATAATTATTTTACATCCTGTATGAATTTATCTTGATATTTTGTATGTGAATATGTATTCCTGTCAGGCTGTGTTTGTAGTGTGTAAGAATATTTAAGTAATCATCGTGTAAAATATAATTTATTTTATTTTGTTTTATATATTTTGTTATGATTTCATCTACTATTCATAGGAAAAAATTAAGAAAAAATTAAAGGATAATAAATGTACAAAATGAAAAAAATTCAAAATTCAAACCAAAAAAAAAAAAAAACCAAAAAAATTAAAACATGGTTAACATACCTGTTGCAATGGACGCAAACAGTTTTGCAGCTCCAAATTAAACAAGGATACACAAGAAATAAATATATAACTTATATATGGGTAAATATGTAAATGATGAAAATAATGAAATGCTATATTTTCTCTGATTTGATGTTTCTTTTTTTTACAGGTTTGATTTTTCAGTTGTTCTAAATATATTACAGCGGTAGAGGTATGAAGGATATTTTTCATAATTTATGTACTACGGTACTATAATACATTACATGTGTTGTATAATATGTACATAACTATTATGATATCACATATTTACAAATATATAATAAAATAAGGATATATTAATATTTTTTGATGTGAACGATTACAATACAGTGCGAATTTTATGGGATTGCAGGAAGAATATACTTATATGATTACAAAATCTGAAATTGAAAATTAAATCCAAAAAATATATTTTACAAGGAAATTTAATTAAAAAAGAAAATAGGTACATAGAAAAAAAGTTTAACTTGCAAATGGATCGATATAAAGCAAAATATTTAAAAGGATATTAATTTTTTTGTTTGTTGTACAAATAATATTTTTTTTTTTTTATAAATTACAAGAACACACGAAAATTAAGTAAAAAAAAAAATACTAAAATTAATTTTTTTACAGGCAATTAATTCAGTAAACTTATTTTTTTTTGTTCAAAAAAAAAAAAAATTTAAAGGGATATTTATTTACAAATCAATATTGGAATAAAAAAATTTACAATTTTTTTCACTCATACATAATGAAATATACAGAAAGAAAATAATTGAATAGAATAAAAATTCAATTTTTTATATAAAACAGGATAATACGTATTAAAATTGAAAAAAAAATTTTATTTAGTTTTTCTTTATTTCCTTTTCATTCTTTTATATGAATATGTAAAGGGAAAAAATTATACGAAAAAGGATACAAGATATCAAATTTTTTTTTTTTTTGTTGAGGAAATCAATGAAAAAAATAATTATTTGTATGTACTTTTTTCTTGTAATTTAACTGCGTTCAAAAATGATTTTCTTACAAAAATTCAAGGATACTCGTCTTTTATATTATAATAACAGATTGTATAGAAATATTTTTTAAATATTTTTCTTCTTACAAAATTATAAAGATAAAAACTCAAAATTAAATTCACTAACTTTAATATACAATAAAAATTTTCAACACAACACTACACAATTTAATATATAAATTTTATCCTTTTTTTTTTCAAATTATTTTTTCTTCTATTACTCAACAACAACGTACAAAACCAAACAAACGACCAACTGCAACTGAACGATTAGTAAAAAGAATTTTCTTAAATTTTCAATGTACAAAATATGATATCCTTTAATGGCAGGATTATATTTATACATATAGGTCTGTGATATAGGTAGAGGTACCCTTGAAAACAAATGAAAATTATAAGTAGGAGAAAATAAATATAAATATGTATCCTGAAGTAAACGTAATACGTGCTTCTTTGTGTCATACGTTAGTGGTAGTAGTAGTAGTAGTAGTAGTAGTCGTAACATATGCATAAAGGACATGCGTTCAAAATATTTGACGTTTCTAATATAGTCATGAAAAAATCAATATTATTTTCGAATGTTTACATTATTTCTGATTGATATAAAATATAGTGAAATAAAGGATGCATACAATTTTCGAAATAATATGGTCGCCATCCTACGAATATACGAATGTAAGGAAGTAGAGTAAATCAAAAAATGAAAAAGGAATTGGTTTATTTTGTTTTTTCTTTATTGCAATTTTGTGTTTACTTGTTGATCCATTTTTTTGTTGCTTGTTTGGCTTCGTACAAAATACGGTTTTTATCGAATCAACAGGTCATACATCAGGATATACATTATATACTAACATAAATTTATGTGTGGGCAAAGAAATACGATTATAAAAAAAATATATCTATTAAAATTCATCCTTGATATTTACGTTACATAAAGAGCACGTGGAATTTAATTTTTTTTTTCTACAAATTTTTATTTTTGAGTATTTTGTCTATATAATACCGTTTAGACGATGGACTTTTAATGTGAGCAAGGATAATAAAGTAAACAAAAACATAAGAAAATATGTACCACTTATATTTGTTAAAAATAATGAACATAATTTTGTGTAGAAAATTTTTTGATTTTTAATAGAAAATAAATGGCAGAAAACATTCAAATTACGTGCCCACTTTCTAAGAATATTTTGTAAATGAAAACATTTGTCAAAGTTATTTCTGTAAGCACAATGCCTTCTAGGACTTGTATATAGATGAGATAATAAGATTAATTTTTTTATTGTTTTCCTATAGAATTATCGGATTGAATCCAAATTTATTGAAACTAAAATTGATTGAAATGCAAAGGATAAAAATTATAAAAATTTGAATATATGATGATGAAGAAAAGTCATTCCAAATTTTTTGATTTTATTTATCTCATCACTCTCTTATCCTTACTTTATCACTGACGACAAATTGTAATGAATGAATAAATGAATTTGATATCCTTCATGTGACTGTATCTGAATGTATGTAAATTTGCCAGGAATCTACCATAAAATTTTCGATTTAAATAAAACCATATAAGAGATCCTATTACAAATTATATTAATACCTATTGCATTTCATTAGTTCAATTTATTGTTATCGTTTTATTTTATATATGGGAATAAATTAACGTAAACGTATCTGTGTGTATTATCGGAAATTCACTGTATAAAAGTGAACATTTTCCCATAGATTTCCTTTTAAAATAAATACAAAAAATGCATTTACTATCGAGTTTATACCTTTGTTCAAACATATACATGACAGGACATGATTTAAAACAAAATTAAAAAAAAAAAATTTTTTTTGTAACTAAATATATCGAATTACATGAATGATAACGAAATATTTTAAAATTTATGAGAAAATTGGGACAACGATTACATAAATACTGTATACGAGGTATAGTTATACGGTATTTAGAGTATTTGCTAATGAATGAAAATATGAGTGCATGAAGTGTATAGCGTCTATAGTTAGATGATAATATCCTCATTGCTATTACTACCACACTACTTAATTTCTCTTCCTATTTCTCATATATTTCTTATCGTATGTAGTGTGTAGCAAGTAAAAAGCGAAAATGGATTTTTCTCATGAATGAAAATACAAGTGAGGGGTACTACTCGTGTATGTCGTACTATAGTTAGTTGGGTGATACTTACTGTCTTATTGTCTTTCTAATGTCTCTCTGCTCTTACTTACCTGCTTCTCGTATATTTCTTTTCTTACGGTGTGTGATGTAGTGTGTAGAGCAAGTATAAAGAGGAAATGAATTTTTTCTCATGAATCAAAATATGAGTGCGTGGCATAATGCAGAGAGTTGGTATGGTTTGATGGAATGAAACACATTTTTCTTTCTCTTCATGCAATGTGACTTCACTACTTCAAATTTGACAATAGAATCTCGAAATTACTGATAAATTCACATAAAATTTAATCGATTTTAAATTAAATGAAGCATCAATTAGCATTAAATAATTTTGTATGATGGAAATAATATATGAGAGGCAGTACAAACTGAAATGAAAATTTGAATAAGTAGGAATTTCAAAAAATTCGAATGTAAATTATAAGAGGTGATTTTAGGGTGCTAATTGAAAAGTTTTTCTTTCAAAATGTTTTCGATGATTTTATTTCTGTGTGAACTAGCATATAATATGTAAATTTAATGACATACGAATATATGGATCCTTCGAAATGAAAAAAAACCGTTCCATGTTAGAAGAGATCAGGAAAACATTTTATAAAATTTTCTTTTTCAAATAATTGATTGAAGCAACTGCAAGCCTTTTTTTCTGTTAATAAGTAATATGTTTTTAAAGATTTCCTGACAAAAGTTTACATCGACATTAACTAGCTAGCACTGAGAGAAGTTGAAGGAAAACTGCAAGTAATGATGAAATTGATTAGGGGAAAAATAATGAAAATAAAAATTGAAAGGATAACAAGGAAACTTAAGGTCTGTTTTCCATTATACTTTTTTTGTTTTTTTTTTTTGATTTTTGTTAACTTTCTTCAGAGTACTTTAGCAAGTAATTTATTTATGAACGTATTGTTATTAACTTCCCTTATTATTTTTTTTATTCCTTCATTGTTTTAGTTCTTCTTTTGTTTCATCCTTTATTCAATAAATCTCACTTCTTTTAATTTTTTTATTTTGTTTTTAAGTTTTTTGTTTGTATTCGAATTTTGAAGCTACTTAGAGAACGAGAGTAATAAACTAAACATTACACTTTACAATCGTTGAAATGTAATTAAAACGTCAGTTACATTCGATATATAATATGAGTAGTCTAACAATTTCTTCCCGCATACAATAAATTACATATCTTTCAAAACAATGCGGTATACAGAACAAAAAAAAGAACAGAAAAACAAAATACATAGAACAGAAGTCAGAATGCATTTAATATTGTCTGTCATGATGAAAGCTGAACAGCAACAAAAGAGTAGAGTAATGAAGACGACCACGACGTCCTTGTTGGAGTCGATTTATATGCTCTCTTATCATTCGAGCATAATTTAAGTTATTATCGTGGAAATGATAATCAACTAATTAAAAAAGTTTTCTGGATAATGAGTGGTCATGACTATTACAATTGCTGTTAATTGAAAATTGCTATAAAAAAATGAACTTAGGGACATCAATTTTAATAGTAAAAATAGAATTCAATTCATAAAAAGAATCCAATTTAAATTTTTTCTACAAAATTTTTTCCTTCAAAATTAAATTCAAGTTAGTTAAATGAGAACGTGCTTATGAAACACTTCAGCTTTTTTAAATGTCCTCGTAATAAGTTTTTTAATGAAACTTAAATAAAAAACAATTTTTTTCTGTCTATATTTAACTATCACAGAATGTATCATCATATAAAATCATAAAAACACCTCCAGATACCTCCAAATCCGGATGTGTAATATCAGCTAATTGTTTTTTTTTCACCCCATTAAAAACTATGTGACGGCAATAAAAGTAAATTTCAATTCTTATCGGCGTCATTAAGGATGTACTGAGCATATACATACATGGTAACCGGATAATATTTAACTGCATCGTACATGATATTCTCTATTTGAAAATATTGTCCTTAATTATGAAACATGAGCAAAAATTACAACTCGACGATATCCACAGCACAGTTATGTTTTCCAAACATTTATTTTGGGGAAAGAAAAACAAAAAAATTTTCCTCATATCTAAAGCCAATTATAATCCTTTAAGGATGAAAAATAAACAAAGCATATTTAACTAAAATGGATTTACATATTCACAAAAATAGCTCATCTTAAATTTCATCAGGAAATGTTCTATCTTATCTCAAATATACACTATTTCCTTGTGTATCTACACATGCAATATTCACAAAAGAGAAAAATTTGTTGCGTTCTTGTGTACCTTTTGCACAAATTTTTTATTTTATTTTTCCTTCGAATCCATTTTTTTGTATCCTTATGTTTTATTTGTTTGTCTAATTTTTTTTTGCATCATTTGTATAACAGCATGTACTAGGTAAATTCAGAGTTAAATTTTCATTTATAATACACAGATGTATTAGTGTCTGTGTCAGGGTTGGATTTACGCATTGACAACATAGGCGGTGGCTAAGCAGTAAAATGCGAATATTGAAAATAACAAATCACGGGAAATCAACCAAAAACATTTTATACTTGCTCTTCTACTCCTACTCTCATCTACACTTTACACACTCTGTAGCAGTATGCGTTATTGACTTAGTGCGGTACTTGTAGTATACGCTACATTAATAATAGTAGTGTCTATTTCACCACATCATTATTGTACTCGTATTTTCGGGAAATCCGCCACTGGACTGTATATAATGTAGAGAAAAGGTACAGACAGTCATCAAACAAGAAATATATAACAGCTACGTTTATTCGTTTCTTTTTTGTCTTTTCGTTTGTTTGTTTTTTTGTTTTATTTTAACGTGGGTTGAAATTTTTGATATCCTACAACACGAAAAATTATTGCTCATCTACTTCTCATCTACTATATTTAGTTTTCATTACGATTTAAATTCGTATCGTAGACCTTCTGTTTGCGGTAAAATTTCTTTTTATATTTTCCCAAAAATACACAAGGATGTTGTGTACATATATAGTTTAGCTTTTACTTTTATTTTTTATTTTATTTGTTTTCCTTTATTTTTAACAGGAAATCTGATAATATGTTAACACATTAAATAGAATATAAACTTTCCTTAGTAACAGTACAGTAAAATACATAAATATACATACTTATACATTTACTCGTATTATATACCGCTAAACTGACAATCAAAATTGTTTTCGTTGTCATCATCATATCATCTCATATTTTTAATCATATCCTTATGGCTTAAGACGGTGTATTATATACTCGGAATTTAAATCACTAACATTCTAAAATAAATTTATACTATATACTTGTAATAATATCTACACATTAAGTGTATATAATAACGACATGATGTGCATTTATAGATTATACAGATTATACAGACTACAGAAAGTTTTCATTTATTTATTTATTTTACTATTTTATTAAAGTTTTTCACGTTATGTTTGGTTTTGAATATTACAAAATTCTGTACGTATAAACTTTTTTGAAGACAATGAATGAGGATCTAGATAGGATATTTTTATGATGGATATATTATATAATAATATGAAAGTTAAAAATTTTAATTTATGCTATGGTATATTGAGAATGTATACAGGGTACATCTGCCAATTTTTTTTTTAAATATCAAGACAGGTAATTAATTTTTTCGGCAAATTATAGTGGTGTTGTGCAATTTTAGTTCAAAAATTATTTCATATTTTCTAATCCTTTGAAAAATGTTTGTCGCATTGTCGGTTGATTGATTCAAGTTGAGAGAGAGTGAATTCAATTACAGTGAGAATTTGCATTTAATGCAGTTTGGTACTGTAAGCTGCATTATAAAATTTGTAATAATTAAGAAGTAATTTACGAAGTTTTGATGTAGTTTTCATAGTTATTTTATAAATTAACAAGAATGTAATCAGTATAGAATATTTCAGTATTTAGTGTATTTTGAAAAAAATCTATAAATTTGTAGAATATTTTTTGATATTATAAAAGATACAAAGTGGAGTTTGAACATAAATATCAATATTTCCAACATAATAATCAGGTGAGTATACCAGGTATTTTCATATCTTTACGGTTTATTATTATTATTTTTTTTTTTCAACTTATTGTGACTCTTGTGAATATTTTTTTTATCTCAATATTTCTTAAGATATTTCTGGCTTTAGATGTTTGACATTTATGTTGTTATTTCACGCTTACGGAATTTAGTTTAGATAAAATTTTTCACTTTATTTTTTGTCTTTAGACGTACATACACGTATATACAAGTTGTTTACATAACTTTTTGTCATATACGAGTATATGAAGAGATACAAAATTGACTTTTATAAATAAAATAAATTTATATCCTTTTTTGAATATACACACCTACAAAATTATTTATTATGCATGAACGTTCGGTATACGAGTATGTAGGCAAAATAAATGTAAACGTTTACGTACAATATGCACGTTTTGTAAATCCTCGTACCGTTCAGTATAGTACACAGTGTGTAACGTAAAGAGAAATTTTCATAGAAATTATTCCACATAAATGAGAAATACACAAACATATATTTTATTTAACCGCATATTATAATCCGAACGAAGTGTTTTTATTCTTGAAAAAACCCAAAAATAAAATAAATCTTTTGGTTCTGGGTTCTAGGTTCTATTTATAGTGTATGTAGTCTAGTTAGAAATGTATTGCTTATTGTGTTTGTTTGTATACTGAAAGACCGCAAAAATAAGAAAAATATCGGAAATAATAAATCATTTAAAGGCCTGTAAAAGTTTTCATGATAGTATAATTGGAAGCATATATACATACAATGTAGATGCACATGGTGTATCGTAGATATATGTATACGAGTATAAATTGTAACTGATGTAGAACGAAAACAAAAACCATATAAATATGGGAAGGAAGAATATTTTAGAGGCGGTTTACATACAATATAAAACATTGACAGATTTTATGTTCAAGTAACATGTATGAATATGAATCTATATATACGTACGTTGACGTACGTATATAGACAATTATTATTGTTTGGTATGAATTCACCACTATTTCTATCAGATTTAAGATTTTCATTTCAATGAAATATTTTTATTTTTGCTTTATAATTTTGTTCTTATTTGTGGCTACATAACTTTACCACAAATCTAAATTACATATACGGTATACGTAAAGCATGTTAATAACGTTTACAAGAAGACAACAACAAAACACACACACACACAGAAAAAGTAAAAATGTTCTACTATCATAGTGAACTGAAATTGTGTTGTAAGTTGTAGTTATCTGTAGATTATGTTAACGATATTTTATCCTTGCAAAACTATTGAACTGCAAGAATACACAAAAATACAAATAATAGGTATACAAAAAAAAAAATTAAATAAATAAAATGAATGAAAAAAAGAAAAATCAAATATCGAAATAGAAATGAAGAAAATTTATTATAAATATCACAAGAAATTATGATAAATCCTCTATAACCTGTAACTAGGATTCTGGCTTGTTGGCTTATTTGTGCAAGGAAAAATATATGCTCACATCATCCAATGAATTATGTATTACCATCTAGGTATTACATTATCTACTTGTACACTCCATTTCCAATGAAATATAACACTTTAAAAATAAATTGTTATGCCGATTCTAAATTCAATATTCAACTTTAACTTCGACTCTGAATTAATGAATATACCATATATTAGAACTTCTACATCAGTAAACTTGACAGCTACTTTTACATGTTAATCATGCTGTGAAGTCGAAAGTCAAAGTCCAGCGGTTTTCAGAAATTCAGATCTTATTTGAAAAATTTGCGAAGAATTTACTTATTTTGCTAATGCAGTTTTAGATCTATATGCATGCAGGCAACACTTTATGCCGCTTCTACATTCAATGCAGTGACTTCAACTTGGACTTCGACTTTCGAGTTCACAACATACTTAACATGTAAAAGTAGCACTTGAAGTCTAGCATTGAATGTAGAAGTTCTAACACATAATACACTAAATCAAATTCAAAGTTGAAGTCACTGCACTGCATTGAATGTAGAATCGGCATTATTCATATTTTGAAATATTTGATATGTGACTTAAGCATGCAGTAAAGTCGAAAGCCAAAGTCCAAGTTGAAGTTCCTGCATTGAATGTAGAAGTGTCATTAGTTTGTTTCTTGAAATTTTTAATTACCGTATGATAATATGTACGGAGTTCTATATTACAATTAAATGATATGATGAAGAATTTCTCAAGAGGATGGTTTATTAAATCACATGAAAATATTTATGTAAATAGAAAAATGTATTTATTGAAAATCTTTAAAAATTGATAGTAATAAAAAACATTTCTGACACATTTTTTTTATCCATGGACTGTATTTCAATTCAAAAATATAGATTTCATACAGAAGAGATTTTATTTGAAACAAAATATCAAAGATCGAGTGTACACAGAAGTAGATTCCAAAAGTTATAGATTGCATATTTATCAAAGAATCCAAGGCACCTTACATATATGTACTCATATGCATGCATATGTAAGCTGCTTTGTACACTGTACGTCATACAATGTGAGAATTTGATCTATTGTTTTTTTTTTTTTGTTTGTTTCTTTTTTTGCAAAACAACGTAGAAGAAGGCAAAGTCTTCTTATATTTTATTCGATTTGGAATTTTCTTTCTATTCAATTTTTCTTCGTAGAAAAAAATGCTTCGAAAATACTTAGTTCAAAAAAAAAAAATTATTTTTCGCTATTTGTTTTTCATCTTCTTGATTTTGGTATTGAAAATTTTTCTTAGCTTTTTTTTCTATCGCAGTTTAGTTTTTTTTTTCTTTTTTATGAATGGAAATTCTAGAAAATATCCTTATTTACATTTTTATTTTTTTTTGTAAAAGAAATTTTTTTTCGATTCACAGTTTATAGTGTTCAAAATGAAATTCGCGTACATACATATACGAGGATGTATGTATTTTAATGTAATATTTGTCATAAATATACTCGTATAAAATGAATATTGCACAGAATTTTGACTCCTTTCTTCCTTTTTTTTTTTAATAAAACAGAAAAAAAAAGTAAAAACCAAACATGAAAATAGTACAAATAATTTTTTTTATATGTTAACCACGAAAGCAAGAAAAATTTTCAATGCAAAAAAAAAGTGATATATGCCAGGAGAAGATTAATGTATGATGAGATGAATGGTGCTATATATAAAACTTTAACAATATGAAAAAAAAATCAAGTCCTATTATTTCTTTTTTGATTTTTTTTTTCAAACGTTCAATTCTTTTTTTTTCTCGTTATTTTGTAACAAATGAAAAGTTTGAAGTAGAAAAATACTGTTTTGAACGATTTATGAGTTTACGTTATGAAAGACTAAAAAGAAAAATAAATTTCAGTACGTATATTTCGCCTCCTAAATTTATATATTTTTTTTATTTCATTTTGGCGAAAAGAAAAAAAGGTAGTAAATACAATGTGTACTTGAGATACATATGTACGTACTCGTACATCGTACATGAGTATGATGCATGCATATTACATTCGCAGAATAAATATGAAAAATGTAATAGAACATTTTTATATGAGAACAGAATGACTTATAATGTTTACATATGATATTGGGGGGAAGTGGTAAGAGGGGGAGTATTATTCAGGAACAGATCTATATAGGAGAATATTATGATATAATGTCAACAGTTTTGAAAATGAAGAAAAAGAATATGTTGAAAAAATACACAAATACAGCAACATTTACATATATGTGGATATACAGATATTTAAATAAAAGTACATGTAATAGGTGTATGAATTCAGGAGAATGTAGCAAATAAATCAAAGGATTAATAGCGAATCGAAAAACAAAAAATGGTGAAGAATAACTTTTTTTCTCTAAAATTTATAGCTCAGCCATAAATTTAATCGAATTGAAATCTCAAGCGTAGTATATACGCTAAGTATTATGACAAAATCATGTCAAATATTATATTCCAGAAATTTTATATCTTTAAATTTTCGTAAATATATTTTTTGAATTTTGATTTTTCCTTTTTCCTCCATTATGGGAATTAATCTTTTAAAAAGTTATGGAAACATTTTTCTACATGCGAAGCATACCTGGTTCTTTTTTTAGATTGAAATGGTCGCTTAAAACCGGACGGCAAATCTCGGGAGTGCGAATAGGGACAGAATGAAAGTCGCATATCAAGATTTATTTACTAATATGCTTTGAAAGTTGCAACAATCTGAAATTCTTCTTCGTACTGGTATACTACAGTGCAGTAAATAAATTACGCAAGAAAGGAAGAAAAGAAACTAGTGCATCTTCCTACGTTTATTTCTACTTCTAAACTACTTCTACTACTAAACAAAAAAAGGAGAATATAAAAACTACAATTCGCTTATCTTTCTACTTCTTTTTCTCATTTATACATTTCAAATACTTAAGAGTTCAAAAACCATGTTTGTTTACAGATAAAAATGCAGATCAAAGCATTAACCGTTTTTTTTCTTTGTTTACATGGATCTTGTTTCGATCTGTTCTTCTTCTTCGTACACGCCCACTACAGTGTAGTACATAATTCAAACAAGAAAATAAGAAGAGAAACTACTCTTCGCTTGTCTTTCCACTTCTTTTTCTCTTTTTATACTTCTCAAATACTCAAGTATTCAATGAACATGTTTGTTTAATAATGAAAATGTAGGTCAAAACATTTATCGGTTTTTCTTGTTTACACGGATCTTGAAGAAGAAGTAGAAAGATATACGAATAGTAGACTAAAACAATAGTAAAACTAAACCCGTAGCTGATGCGAAGTACACAGATTCGTCTATGAAGTTTTAAAATTTTGTCTGAGATATCAATTTCGTTGTATTCTTCATTTTCAGTGACTTCTCGTTTTTAAATTTTTCAATTTCTAAGGAAAAAAAGGAACAATTAATTTATCTGGTCATAGTCAGCCGTCAACATTTTTGGAAACATTCAATTTAATTTCCAAATAATTCTTCCTTCTCGTCTCTTTACCTGAAATCTGAAAATTATTTTTTTTTTCCATTTTTCCCTTTTTATCAGCTATCAACTGGAAAGAAAATTCTAAACTTTTTTTTATTTCAATCGACAAGGAAAGGACCACCACACACACGTACATTCACACGCATAACATAAAATAAATATCTCTCGGGATTGGAAATAAAACTAGCAAAAAAATTCGAAATATAAAAAAATTCTGAATGGTAATAGTAATGGGAAGCGTATACGAGTATATTTAGGTGTATGCTCAGAATTTTTTCTTTTTTTGTGTGTCAAAGAATGGGAAAAATAAAAAAAAAATATTGATATGTATGTATATGGAAATTGACAATTTTTTGCTGTATTCGTCTATAAATGTGTGTCTATTAAGGTTCACATTAAGATAAAAGTTGTGATAGTTGGTGAGACAAAAAAAAAACAAACCATAATTGACCAATAAATGTTGCAATTTTTTTCGGAAGATAACAACAGAAAAAAAAATTTATAGGAACTATAGGGATAACGAGAATATTGACTACATTTTTTGAGTACCATTTATTGAGTGTTAATGTGCTGATAAAGGATTTTACTTTTTTTTTTTTTTTTTTTTTTTGAAGATATTTACATGAATTTAAACGTGATGTGTAGTTCGAATGAAGTCATTTGACTACTGGGAATAATGTAAGAGCAGTAAAATAAAAAGATTTTCTGGAAGAAACAACTTAATTTACTATACTACCAACTATCTACTACTTGGAATTTTGAATCAGATACACTGGTTTCCAATAATATGAGTACAATTGTTATTGTCCAATTGCATAGATTATCGTTTTGGTTTTATACGTATCCTTATGTTTTTTATTAAATAGTTTTCTGATTATTATCATAAAATATTTTCGAAAATCAAATCGAATATTAAGCAAAATAAAACGAAGCATCTTTCTGATCATTTGTAAATATTTTCTGATCATTTTAGTAATAATACGACACATAATGTAATGCGTGCAACATAGTACAATTTTCTAGGGACATTTCATTTTATCTTCACGATGCACGTAAGTATGTGTCACTTTAATTAAAAATTCAAAATCAAAAACAGAAAATAGATAAGTAGATTTTCTTTTCATTTTCTTAAATTTTATTTTCGATTTTCTTTATTTTCTTTTTTAAGAATTAGTCAAAGAGGGAATATACTTAAATGTTGACGAACAAAAATGTTTCCAATGTTATCAAATATCTAACAGCAGAACAGATAAGTCTCTGTCTATTTATTATTTATTTATTTTTTCAATGAAAGTATATAACATAATTTAATTTCTAAAATGTCAAATACGCACAAGAGATAAAATAAAAAAAAAAATAAAATTTAAATGAACGTATATTTTAAACACATGTGTACATTGTACGTAAACGAAACATTCACAAACATAATATTATATAACAAATGAACTTTTATGTTTAGGTGTATGTGTGAGTGTATATATGCTTTCATATATATAATATACGAACATATTTATGTATTTATATGTACGTAACGTGAATTTGAATTTGTGTGTTTTTGCTCGCCTTAATTATTTTCTATGCATATTAGCTTGTTAGCTGCATATCCAGATATAAATTTTCAACTGAATAATCAATGATGTAGGATGTGTTCATGCATATGCAACAAATTAACAAATTTTATGCATATATATATTATATGTATATGTATTTAAATATACCACATACATATGAATTATGCATATACTTCGTGTATATCTATAGATACATATACTGATTGTGTATATGAATTTCAATAAATGACGGTATATCGTCGTACACATTATATATGAATTTACGAGTATGTAGAAAATTTTAATTTCGTATGCAAATGATTTTCAAGAAATTCATGGATAACTTATACATATATATATGTATGTTCTGTATGTACGTGGATATGTACAAATGTATAAATATGTGTACCATTAGTATATGCACTATGTATGGATATGTATGTGATTGAGGATATTAGAATATTAGCTGATTAGAAAGTTGAAAATGTCATTGAATTTTTATCTTTTTTTTTTTATTCTTTTGATAAAAGTTGAAAATTCTATGGTAAACTTTAAAATCATATAAAACGAGAATTTTCTTCATGATTTTATTTTCTTATGTGATTTAAATCAGTTTGGTTAAACAGAGTAGGAGTGTAGATATTGTATGAGTTTTTTAAAATAATTTCATATCTAGTTTTATCATAAAAAGAAGAAAAACGAAAAAAAAAGGAAGGAAGGAAAAATTAAAAATATCCTTAAAATTCACTTTTAAAGAATTAATCGCCATAAATATCCAGAAGACATTAAAAATACCAGCATCTACTATAATACTTATTGCATCAACACTATATTCATATTTTTTCCTTGGAAATCATTTCTCTACGTTACTTCACAAAAAAAGGAAAATCTGTTTAAATGCTATAAGGTGTAAGTAAAACGTGTAAAACTATTTTCTTTCTAGTCTGAATCAGTCTGGAACAAAAGGAAGGATACTAAATTTTATACACTTTATATTTTCAAAAAAAAAAATATATATAGATATACATACAAAAAAAATATTAACACAAAAATGAAAAAGAAAATAACTAAAACGGATATAAACTTTCTCTGTGCACTTTATTCAACTTTTTATTTGTTCATTTTTTCATTGTGTCTTATTTCATTCCTTTTTTACAATTTTATGTTGTTGTTGCTTTTTTTGTGTGTTGAAAAAGTGCCAACCAGAGAGACAGAGAGACATGGGGGAAAAAAATTGCATCAACTTTTTAGATTTTTCTTTATTTATCTTTTTGTTTTGAATCTCAAAGCTACAGGAAACTTTTATATATCTGTTTTTCTTTTCGTGTCAATGATTTACTATACTGGTACATACATATATATTGTGTTATAAAGTGTTTTGTTCATTATTCGGATAGTGTCTGTGCATACGAGCATGTAACATATATGTTATTTTCTTATTTTCTTGTGGTCCTTTGTTTTTCATTTTTAGATTTTTTTTTTATTTAATCATTGAATTGGAAAAATGTTTTATTTGAAATGGAAAAAAATATCAAAAATGATAATAAATAATATGTGTAAAGATTGAAATTGAAAGAACATTAGTTGAAAATCGATTGATTATATTCATTTGCTTTATTTTTTTAAAATGAAAATCTGAAACTACTTATCTGGACGTTATTTTAATCCAAATATTTTGATTTGATTAATTTATTTTTCTATTTTTCTGGCAATTATAAAGAAAATGCATAATTGAAATAATTTGAATTTTTATCAGTTGAATGTTTCACTATTCTGATGTAGATGTCGTCTGATGGCGTATTCGTACATTACTTCCGTTGATATCCAACCGAAATATTTCAATTTATCTCTTAGTTTAGTTGGAGTAGAGTTGATTACGATTCATACATGGTTACGTTTACGTGTTTGTGTTAGTTATATTAGTGAGCACTAATCTAAATATATATTCAGAATCGCTCTTGTATATATATATATATGAAATTGAACAGTAAACAGTAAATTCTTGTAAATTGTGTTCAATCAGCAGGTGGTATGTGTATTCTAAAGGTAGACAACATAAGATTAAATGGACAAACAAAAAAAAAAAAACACAAAATACCATTGCTCGTTGTAACTTACTATTACCTATTCTATTACTACACATACTACGATTGTGTGCGTACACATTCATTTCAAATAATTCTGATTAATGTGCAACGTTGAAATTCTTACCTGAGAAAAGAGAAATTAACGTGTTACCATTAGTCAATATCAGTATATAGTTTTTTTATCAAATCAAACAAGTATTCGTTCGAATCTGCCGACACCACCAAGATTTAACGCGATTTACCTGTATAATTATTTCTTCACCGTCCAAAAAAAAAAATGTTGAGAAACTTTGTGTTATTCAGCTAATCTCAGATAATGTACTATCTACTATGTATGCATGTATGTATGTACGATTATTTTGCTTTTGCTTAAAAACTTAAAAACATAATCAAATGCTGAGTATCTTTTATTTTTCAATTTTAAATCATAAAAAGTTAAAAAAAAAGCTAACATAGTATGTATGCACGCACATCTCAACCTTTATGAATGTATTTGTATCTTATCATCAATTCAATACATTATTATATATTATTATGTATCCATATGGGATACATGGATACAATTATTCTACTATTATTATAAAATACATAAAAATATTGCTTATCTAGAAAATACATACACATTATGTATGTGTGTGAATGATTTTATGCGCAACTCTGCGTCTGTCATTTTTCGTATAAAAAAATATACATATTTACATATGATACAGATATATGTATACATACCCATATAGACACCACATATCACATTATGTGTGTGATAGCATATCCAGCTATTATGATATGCATATGGAATTCAAAAATATAAGTACTTTTATCTCGAATATTATACCAAAGAAAAAAAAATAACATACTAACTACATATGTATGCACAATCATATGTGTACAGTATATGTATATGATTTTGTGCATGTGATTCTCTGCTGTGGTGTGTAGTGAGTGTAGTTACTTTTTTATCAGAGGTAAAGCAACTAAAGAAAAATATCAACTTTGAAGTTACCATATCACACAAAATAAATACCAGTGTCTTTAATAATTGTTATAACTTATAATTTTTGTTAAATAACATAAATATATTTTTAAAATATGTTTAGTGTAAAATAATAGTTATTAACATTTTCCAGTAATCAAACATTCAATTTCCAATTTCAATACATACAACATGATACAAATAATGAATATACGATATCAGCAGAAACCGAACGTGGTGTGGTGGTGAAAACAGTGTGGCACACCAATACACTACCCAATATCATATCATATTTTACAACAACAGTGCTCATGGTGTTTAACATATATATGAGTGTATTCGTATTGTATTTCATTGTACAAACATGTACAACTACAGCTACAACACTCAGCGATGACTGTTAGTTCGCGGTTCAATACTCATTCAGTATAGTTTATTCAAAATTCAAAATTCAGTTTTCCCAGTAATCAGTATTCACTATTCACAGTTCAGTTTGTTGGTTGTCGTTATTAAAATCGGTTGTAGGATTGAAGTTATCAACAGAAATATAAAATTTAAGTAAAAAAGAGTTGTAAAACGCAAACGGGAAATTAGAATTGTTAAATCGTTAAAAAGGTATTTTGAATATAAAAAAAAAAACAAGTTGAAATTTTTAAAAAATGAATATTGTCGAAATTTTTCGAAAAATTTCAAAAATGTTCTTACGTACATATTTTTTTGAAAAATATTCATGTTCGTAATTCAATTCGGTATATTGGTCAAAAATTTTCCTAAAATTTTATTTAATATTAATTTTCCAATTAGTATTTTGATTTTTATTTTTTATCTTGTTAACATTCCAAAAAATGAATTTTTTTATTAAATATATGTATCTATAAAACATTTATCTTTCTCAAAAATTTTTTATTTTAATAAAATTTCGATAAAAATTGTGGCAGTAGAGTATAGTACCTATACCTAGTAAATGACAAGTTTTTCTCTAAATTCGTGGTATAATATAAAAATAATTCTCTAGCCTACATAATAAATATATGTATGTATGTATTTACCTGTATATTATCTGAAAGTGAATGTTCGTGTTACAGTACATATAAAATATATTTATATTTTTCTTGTTTTATACATTTTTTTTAAATAAAAATATATACAAATTTGTTTAAATTGTAGTGGTTTTTTCAGAAAAAAAAAAAATTGAAAATAAATAAATAATGTAATAACATATAATTTGCTTTTTTTTTTAAATTCAATATTATTTTATGTAAAAAAAAATAAATAAATAAATACGATGGTAGTGTATCCAATTATAATTCTATCGAATTGTTATAGTCGTCGTCGTTGTTGTCATCATCATCATCATCATCATGTACTATGTAAAACATCACTGAAAATTTTGTTTGGTTTTTGTGGTATTTAATGACAAATAATTATTATTATAACAACGATTGTATGTATAGTAAGTACTATGTACTACATAATAATTGTGTAGTAAACAGTATAATATAAAAACAATTTACATTTATGCAGTATACATTATATACACATGGATATTAATTCATATACTCGTACATATGTATATACCATCCTTACTAGTATCTTATATGTATATTTATCTATCGAAATGACAACAATATTTTGCCGGTATGTACACATTATGCATATTATATACAAATATTATGAAAGGTATATGTATGTATCTACTTACATAATGTTGTGAAAAATTTATTTCTCTAAAGACTCTAAAATAAAAAGTATTTATTGAAAATTCAATACTTTTCTAAATAAATTTTCTCGATTTTCATTTGTTTCTTGTATACAGCATTTTCTATACATCTATGTATATATGTACGTGAAAAAAAATATTTTTTGATAAAAATCGATACGCCCCTCAGGAAAATAATAACAACGGAAAAAAAACAGGCCGAAATAAAAGCTAACAAAAAATAGTAAACAAGAAAATATGTACATAAACGCGTAAAAGTAAATTAAAATTAAGTGAAAATAGGATTGGTTATGACAATCTTTCTTTTCTTATTTTTCTTGATTCTTTATTCTTCTTAATGTTTTATTAAGAAAGTCAACAATGAAAAAGGAAAAAAATAAAATAGCTATATCATGAAAAATAGGAGAAAACAAAATTACTTTCATTTTGTGCAAAAAACAGTATAGGTATACGTATGTATATGTGGGTGAACAGAAACAAGGACAAGGATATTTTACAGAATATAGTAGGCTATTATTTTGATTACTTACTGGCAAGTATTTATAGTATATTCAGTTCACATTATTGTCTACATAAAGAACTATCATTTTTGTTGACTATACTATACTTATACTTACATGAATGTAAGTATGTATGTATATTTTAAAACCGCACACATGAAATTGTGGACATTCACCATATGTGTACATAAATGTATGATTTTTAACTGAGTAACGAACTTCCAAACCGAAATGTAAAGTTCACTACTGCATGAATTTTGAAGTGTAGTTAAAGATATTCAATATAGAATATAATAGAATACAGACATAGTATATGTACATGCTTGTATAATACAGAAAGTATTTTTGATGCAAAGATATGCACATACTACGAGCATAAAAACTTTATAGTCAGAACTGTTTTCATTGCATGCTTAATATATTCATGATGATATGGTAAGAATAGTATTATACGAGTATATACTACAGAATAATAATGATAATAATAAAATGCAAATGATAATAATAATGAAGTTATATATATATAGTATATCTTATCAAGAGGTTCATTTCGAACGAACAAAATACCATTATCCAAAGTTTAATGATTGTGTTATCATCATTATTGAACCATTGAACATTTTGAACATTGAAAAAGAATATTTTCAAATGACTAAATTTATCTTTGCAGAAAGATAATTTATTTCAATTTCACTATAAAATCATTTTTTTTTTCCTGTTCATTTTTATAAGCATATTGTAATGATATAGATAAAATACAAACGAGAAAAAGATATTTGAAAATTCATCATATCTAACATCCTTGATAATGTAACAGATAAAAAAAAAAAAACTAGGATACCACAAAAACTAGAACTAAACAAAAACCGATTGTGATGATATTTTATAAAGACGACATCAAATAGAAAATCATGAAAAATATGTACATTTATGTAATTTGGATATTTACTTGTGCTTCTTTTGTTAAAAATATTTTTAATATTTTTTTATTTTTTATGATTCCTGGATACTCTACGTTACAGTAAATAAAAGTAAAGATAATATTAATGTGTTTTAAAAGTGATAAAAAGTGATAAACAATTAAATAAGGCAAAAATTTAATGAGAAAATTTCTGTTACTTATTAATAATATAAGCGATTAAATTATTTATTTTTTTTAACCATTAAAAGATAAATTTCATTTTTATTTTCAATATTGTATTAATTAATTTTTTCTTATTTACTATGTAGTTATTTTTTGTATTTTTGGAATTTTCATTTTATTTTTCTATTAAATTTTATTAAAATTATAATTATAGTAAGTGAAAAGTGACTAATATTAATGAATTATTTTGACCAAAATAATTAAGAAAATTGAAGAATTTAATTAATTTAATGACAAGAAAATAAAGGATACATGAAATTTGAACAGCATAAACGGAACAGAATTCAATGATCTGAATGTCAACTGTTAATAAAAGGTAGGCTGTAAATCTTTTTATTTTTGTATATACGTATATATTTGTATATATTTTCTTATATATAATAATAGGCTTAAGTATTGATTTTTTATATTGAATAAATAATACCTTTATCAAATATTTTTCTTTAATTTTTAATTATACACACACACATACTCATATATAGCGTACATAAATATGTAATGATAATATATTTCGGATGTCTATAATCAAATTAGTAAATTGACACACAATATGCGATAATTGTAATGTATTTCATTCATTTTATATATTTTCATTAGGATTTGCTCGAAGGTTTTCCTATTTTAGATACAATTTTTAATTTGATCTGCTGAAAGAATAAAATGAAAATTTATTAGAGAAAAGGTTGTTTGTAACTCGTAAGGAATGAAATAGCATGTATACAGTTACAAAGAAATGTTAAAAGATCAAATCTAGATAATTTAGTAATTTGTAGTAAAAATAGGAATAAAAAAATTATTTAAAATAAGCAATAGATAATTAATCAAAATACTATAGAAAATTGAATAAAATAAAGCAAATAGCAGATAGAGTAGATACAGACAGATAAATAGCCAGTAATCAAACAAAATAAAAAATATTAAATAAAATATAAAATTTTTACTTTGAAAATTATCTCAAATAAAATAAGCTTATTTACCTAGTTGAATTTATTTTTAATAATGTACGAGCTACGAGTATTTAAAATTTTATTTTTCATTTTTATTACCAATTGTACAAATAAAATCATCGTAAAACGTGTACATGTGTAATGTACTATATATATACTATATATAGACGAAACCAAACCAAAGTCAATTTCATTGTTTTAAAATTGTATAAATACTCTTCTATCAGTCTCTCATCAGTCATAATTTATCGTTAATTAGACATAATGTACGTGTATATGATATTTAAAAGAAACTTCTGTGACGAATTAAACATTTTCGGTTAAAAGAATACAGAAAACATTGACAAAAAAAAATGAATTAAAGCAGACAAAATCATAATGGTTTTGGTTCATTAATTTTCATTTTTATTCCACCAGCAATATAACATTTGTTATTTTGTTATCTCAAAATAATGCTTAAATAATTGGAAAAAATTTCATTTTAACTGAGAAAATTTATTATTTAACAGATTCGTAAAATTTTCACTTTCATTTATAGAATTATAAAATTTGATTTGAATTTTCTTCGCATACATATGTATAGTAACAATAATGTTTTCATGCAAAATTTTTAATATTGATCTTTTTTTTGTTTTTTTTTTCGAAAAAAATGTTGTGTAACATGAAATTTTTTTTTAATATATTTACACATAGGCCTATAAAAATAATTCAAAGTAATGTTGTTGTTTGTTAGGGGGGAGGTATGAAACCAGAGCACTCAGACATAACGCTGTCCATTGTACTCGAAGCCCCCGTCTAGTCAAACTTCTTCGTTGCTCTCAGATAACGAAGGATTTCCACTCGACTTTCAGGCCCAATTTGTTCGGGTCTAATAACATCAGTGCCGAAATTGCGCATTCTAATTGAGGAGAAGGCCAAGCACTCACACAAGAAGTGTTCCGTGGTATACTCCTCCTCTCCGCAAGAAGCACACAGTGCATCACTGATGACTCCTATGGTGGCGAGATGCTTTCCACAGGAGTTATGCCCTGCAAGAGCGTTGACAATAGCTCTGCAGTCCTTCCTTCCCTGTTTGAGTAGAAAAGCCGCTAGAGCCCGGTTTGGCTTTTTGATAAAGCGCTTGGTTTGCCTACACTTTGGGAGATTTTGCCATAGACTCTCATGCAGATTACCTGTGAGTGCATCTACAGCATTTTTCACCACCGTCGTGGTCGTGGGCACACCAATTACTGGTTCAGGGCCTATGAAAAGCGTAATGTAGTAATGTAGTAGTCAAATAGTCGTAAATAACCTTTATCTATATTAATATCAACAATTTATCCATTTTATCACGGTCTATAATTAGTACCTTTTATCATCAATTTAGGATTTATTTTTTCAAATATTTTTTAACTATGAAATTAGTAGCTTTTTTTTAGTAGCTTTTTCCAATTTCTATGAAAAATTGTAGAATTTATAACGAGAAACCTCTCCACAGGTATTCCAATTATCATTCGTTTTTGTTACTTTCCATAGTGTTTTTTGTATAGATATTTTCTCATATATAGGGTACACATAAATACTTTCTCAGCAAATGTTTTTTGTTTTTGTTATCCCTTTTAAAACGATAATTATTGGACCCGCCCATACAAACTTTAAATTTCTTTAAATTACGAATTCACATAAATTCATATTTCTCTATAGATTATATTTTGTCCCGGTAGGAGATTTCATAATAGCTACAAAGATTATTACGATTATGTTTTTAAACAGACTCAATATTGTGGTGCACCTAGCATTCGTACTTATATGTACAGTGATATTGTTGTATCATAAAAATAACAATTCAAAAAGAAAATCAGTTCGAAAAGTTAATTTATACAAATTTTATAAAAATAACTTCCAATTAATGTCCAAATATTTGCTGTATACTGTGCATTTTGTTTTAAATTTTTGATATTGAAAATCTGTGATTCGTTTATTTAAGAGAATTTAAAACTTTTTATCGATTAGATTTACAAAAATTTCTCACAATTTTTTTTTTTTTTTTTGTGGTTGTACTAGTATAATAAAAATTACCAAAAAAACAGTTTTTAAAATACCCACAGACAAAATAATTTCTTGAAATATTTTATTTTGGTATTCTACACATCTATAATTAATTTAAATTCCAAGCACATCATCACATTAAAAGAATCTAGATTTTGAGGTCTGAGAGTATTTTCGTTTGATTGGATTTCATTCTGGTAACATTTTCTAAAAAAATTTACAATCCAAAACGTTTTCGAATATACTTTGGTTATATACAATACTTTGTCACCTTTTGCACATGAGTACCCACAAATTCTGTTCATAAAATAAAAATATATTTCAAACGAAAAAGAAAAAAAAAAAAGGATTTAGGTACTCCTTTAAGCAAATAGTCAATATCAATTTTCACACGTTCATTTTACACCTCTGTACACATATTATACATACATTGGACTTTATTTGCTTTTGTACGGTTTCCTTTTCTTTTTTACTTTCGGAATATTTCGGTTTCGAATAAGAAATGAAAAAGAGATTTTCTGCATTTTTTCTTTAATTTTATCTTAGCTTCCAGTTTTGTTGAAAGAATTCGTTTCTAGTTTAATCCTTTGAAAAGTATTATTATTTTTTTTTTGCCACATCAATTGAAAAAAAAAAGGAGTTTAATAAATATGGAGGCAAAACAAAATTCGAGATGGAATCTAAATCCCTAAAAGAAATAAAAGTAAGCAGAGAATGCATACAAAAAAAAAAATTATATTTTTATTCGAATTCTTTTTATGAAACCTTTTTGGTTTTTATCAACGATTTGAAAAAAAAAAAAGGAAAATATTTTTTTATCCTATCTAATTTTTCTTTTGAAATTTTCTTTCCTAATTTTATTGTTTCTTTGCTTCTGTATACATACATGCAAGTACATTTTAAAGTTCTTTACGTAGAATAAGTGAATTGGATATTAATTTTTTTTGTGTATGAACATATCAATAACATGAATTCGTTCAATTTTAGCAAAGTGTGAAAATGTTTTTCTTTGGTTTTTTTTTTCTCTTTTTCTCACATCAAATCCCATCAAGAAATTTCAATTCATTGCGTCTGTATAGTATAAAATATTTATGTTTCCTTTTTCGTAAATTGTTAACAATTTTATTTTCTCGATCGTTATTATCTGATTATCTTATCACTTTGCAAGAATTTAATTTAGAAAAAAAGTCTCGAAATTAAACAAAAACATGGCAAACTAAAAAATACTTTAAAATCTTTCGTACTTGCCTATTTAGCTTATCTACATGCGTATCTTGTTTTTGAGCTATCAATTTAAAAAATTTCCGTATTTGAAATCTGAAAAAAAAAATTGAATTGAACGCATTATTTCCTATAAATTTTCTTATAGACTTTAAAGTGAAAGTTCCCATATCTTCATTGCTCATTATCTAAAATAATTTTTCTAGTCAATCAATTATTTATATTTATCACAATTTTCGGATAAAAACAAAACCCGATGAAAAAACGATTGTTTTTGTTTCTCGATAAGACAATCACATCTAAAAAGTTCAAATAAGAAAATTAAGATAAAAATAAAAGTTAAACTAAAAAATGATCAACTTAAAATAAGTACATAATATATAGAAGATGTGAACTAAACGTGGCTAAAAAAAGATAATAAGTTGATGATGGGTTCGTGAATTTATGAAGATTTATTGTTAATTGCAGAGATGATGTTGTTTTAGTTCTTATGTATTTTTCTTTTGGGTGTAACGGGAGTGTTTTTTTTTTTTTTCAAAAAAAAAGCAAATGAAAATGAAGATAGAAGGAAAAGGTGAAAAAGGTATAGGAAAAGTAACAAAAACTTGCATACGATGTGCATATACTTTACGAATTAAATACATCACACTCTCAAACAATGGTTTTGATGATGATGATCTCAGTATTTTTACGTAATATTTCTGTACGGAAGAATTCTTTTTTTGTTCCTTTCTTTTTCTTGTTAAAGAAAAATCTGTTTGAATATTTTCAACGTCGTTTTATTGAAGGCGGAATCAACAGTTTTTATTGTGATGTGCAATGATGAAAAAATGATGAAGAACATTGTTGAATTATATACAACGGATGAAGTGAAGATGATGATGACGACGACGACGACAATGATGATTATAATTCGATATGAGTTCTATCATTTATTCCAAATTCTTTTATTTCCACTTTCTCATAACTACATACATATATCTTGGGTACATATACAATTATATACATGCTCGTATCCGTATGTAGGTGTGTATGAAATGAATTTATCCATGGTTTTTATTATTTTTTGAAATGTGCTCGTCAAATATGTATTTCAGATTTTTGATTGTGAATTTATAAACAGATACAGAAATGAAATAAGGAAAAAATCTTTTTAAATTTTTTTCCATACATACATACATACACATATTCGAAATATCTACATACATGTGTATACGTGTATGTCGATACTCGTATGTATATACTTACCAGTCAAGAAATGAAGAGTCAATGCATCATAAATTAACTACTAAAAAACTGGTTGAAATTTTTATCGGTTTTTTTGTTTTCATTTTAAAAATCTTTTCACCTGGTTGAATCGATGAACTGGTTAAGATTTGAATTTAAATAAAAAAAAAAAAATAAAATCGCTGTTTTTATTTTTTTATTTTTTGGGCTTGTTATTTTTGGAAAGGTAGATCGCGTCGTAATGGATAGAAGGCGAGGTGAAGGAATTAAAAGAATAAACATATACGTTCGTATAGCGTATAGATATAATGTAGATTATAACCCGAAATAATTGTGGAATTCATTCATTTGTTAAAATGATTTCTTCTCCAAAATCAAAAATGGAAAAAAAAAAAATTTAATATATGTATGTACACACGTCGATATATCGTTTAAAACGTGTGTATGGATGCTACATGTGTACGCGTCGTCATCATCATTGAAAATTTATCAATTCAAAATGTTTAAGTTCATCATTTGTTGAGCATTTGATGATGGATTACTTACCATCATGATGCCATATAGAAAAGCCCTCTTTACATTTTCAATACAAAATACAAGACATAGACACAATATTATCTAAATGACAACCATACATAAGTTACAAATATTACAAAAAAGAAATGGCAAACAGCAGTTGACCTTTTATTTTTAGATAATATTTTTGAAAGTTTATCCATACACTATGATGAGTATAGATAAATATACACGTATCCACACATTATAAGAAAAATAATACAAAAAAGATGAGTAAATCTTAAATTTAAAAAAAAAAAATATATTTTTTTTCTCCTTTTTGTATTTTCTTTTTGACTAAAAAAATCTATTTGTATGATTTCTTCGGATTGCTTTACACAAAAAAAAAAAAATCTGTTAAAGAAGGCGTTGTAAAATTGAATTTTGTTGTGTTTATTTATGCGTGTATTATGTACGTGTATGTATTTTGTTTATTCGTTTTGATTCTTTCTTCACTTTCTTGACTGAATGATTGAGTGAAAAATTAATGGAATAGAAGAAAAAAAATACGATAGAAAATTAATAATAGGAATAAAAAACAACGTGTGTAGGTGTTTGCATGATTACTCGTAAAAGGTTTAAGGTTTAAAATAGATTTTTGAAAAATAATTGAATGAAAATCGAGCAATCATTAAAGAGGTATGTATGTCTGCTTTCACGTAGAGGTGTGTATACTGCTAATATGTGGGTATATTTGAGTATAGGTAGGTATAGAGAGTTAGAATGTTGTAGGAACATATGGAAAAAAAATGTATGTTCGTTCTTTTAGCTGCATATAGGATGTGAGAAATTAAATGATGACAATTGATCTTGAATTCAGAATTTTATTTCGTAATTGAAATTCAATTATAGAATTGTATTTGCAGTAAATTAATTTTGAACAAAAATGTATAAGGTATAAGTTTATAGGAGGCTTTACTCGTGTGTCATTTTATTATTTTCAAATTTTGCCTAATTAAATATCAAAGGATTTTCGAATTAAAGTAAGAAGGGAATTCGTAAAAAATTGAAGAAATACATATAGCACTTTGTATTAGTCTATAATACAGAACTTATTTCAAATATTTTCTTTTTGAATTGAAAAGGACTGCCTGCCAAACGCCAAGGAAACATCTTGTACATATTTGATTTCTTTTCAAATTTATTTTTTAAATTACATTGAACATAATATTTTTTTACCGTTTTATTTTATAAGTATTATAAATTAATTAACAATTTTTACGAACAAAAGTTTTAAAAAAAATTCCTAAAGAAAACTAAAATGAAAATTGCACAAATATAACATATCTACGTACATATATGGTAAAAAAGTATGTGAAATTTTAAAAATAAAAAATTCAATATGTTTAAGGATATTTTCATTTCTCTCTTGCTTTACGTTAACATAAATTTTTACTCAACTACTGTTTACGAGTATGTGTATAAATGGGAAATGAAAAGAAATATAATATCACACAGCACACACATTCAAAATGATAACAATGAAATAAAAGTTATTTCTCGACGTGCAGTTTTCTTTTCATATTGTTGTTGTGTTTTGTTTGAAATTGGAAATGAAAATTATTCTGTAGATAAAAGTACATAAATAAAATTATTTTTTTATATGTACATTATGTACATATTTATGTATATAATTTTGAATTCAAAGTTATTTTTTTGGCTCCATTTTTTCATTTTATTCACTTTTTCTTGTTCAGTAAATAAACGAATTCCGGCAGGTAAAAATAGTATGTAATATAAAACTAAAAAACAGAAACAAAAAAACAAATGAATAAAATATGGATAAAAATAAGATGAAACAAGCACATTAAATAGAAAATAATTCAAAATGAAAAATTGTACAAATGATAAAAAAAAAATATATACTACGTGGGTTGATAAGTTTCCTGTATTCATAGTAAAGCACGTAAATTTTCACAATTTTTTTATTTAATTTTCTACATAATCTCCTTTTAGCTCTACACGCTTATTCCAACGTTTCTCCAACAATTCTATCCCTTCCCTATATCGCACTTTGTCTAACCCTTCAAAAAATGCGTTTGTTTCGGTTATGACGTCACTATCCGATGAAAACCTCTTTCCCCGTAACCATTTTTTCAACTCTGGAAACAAAAAGTAATCACTGAGAGCCAAATCTGGAGAATAAGAAGGATGTGGAAGCAGTTCGTATTTTAATTCATGAAATTTGGCTATCGCAATTGTTGATGTGTGAGCTGGGGCATTGTCCTGAAGAAAGAGGATTTTTTTCCTCGACAAATGTGGTCGTTTTTTTAAAATTTCTTCATTTAATTTGTCTAACAATGTGCAGTAATACTCACCAGTGATCACTTTTCCTTTTTCCAAATAATCAATGAATATTATCCCATGTGTATCCCAAAATGTAGTGGCCATGACTTTCCCAGTCGTCTGTTGAGTTTTGGCTGGGTCGCTTTGGTCGGCTTTCACCTGGTTCCATCCATTCTGCAAATTATTTATTTGATTCAGGTGTATGATGAATCCATGTTTCGTCAACAGTTATTATTCGACGAAAAAAATCCGCCTTATTGCCTGTCAACATTTCCAAACATTGCTGTGAAGTGGTTACACGTCTGCGTTTTTGGTCGATTGTTAGCAATCGCGGCACCCATTTTGCTACAAGTTTCTTCATATGCAAATGTTCATGCAATATATTAATAACACGTTCTAATGTTCTCATTCACTTTCACTTTTCTATCACTCAACACAATATCATGGATTTTTTCGATATTTTCTGGTATTGTTACCTCTTTTGGCCTTCATCATCATAAACACTTGTACGTCCACGTTTAAATTCACTGGCCCAAAAACGAACAGTCTCATACGATGGTGCAGACTCACCAAAGTTTCGTCCATGTCTTTTTTAATATCGGTTGCTGATAAGCCTTTCAAATGGAGATAATGTATCACACTCCGAACTTGAACTTTATCCATTTTATAAAAAATGCTAAACACACGTAATTCAATTGCTTGTAAAATATAAATTAATTGGCAGATAGGTTTGAAAATAAAAATGGCGTCTCATAAAAGATCATAATTTCTAAAAAAAATACTCCTAACTCATCGAAGTGTCATCTACATGTTAATACAGGAAACTTATCAACCCACGTAGTATTATTCTGAAATAGTATATTTTTGATGATGAATTTTTGTTTTTTTCGCATTGTAAATATTTTTACTTTTGTGTAGATATTTCATATCGCGAAATTATTATTATTCTTTTTCCATTCGTTTGATATCACTCTTTTTATACTGTTGTTCGGTTGTTCCACAGATAAATGAATACATAAAACATAACGCATGAAAGTTGAAAGAATGAAAATAAATATAAAAATATCCAACCAATATTAAATTCCTATTTCAGTTTTTATTATTCTTTGTCTTTTCTTCACAGTTCTGTGTAGTATAGTGTGTATAGTAGTATATGTGTACAATAATATGTGAAAGTCAAAAGAAGAATAAATAAATAAATAAATAAATCGTCGTAAATAGCTTACAATGAAATATAATAAACATTCATAAAAGTATGAAAACAGAGAGAGAAAAAAAAATGAAAAAATACAAAATTATCCAGAACAATATACATAACTCGTATACTCATAAAAATCAATTTCCTTTTTTTGTTTATTTATTTATTTAAGAAAATATGTAATTTATTGCATGATTTTATTTCGACGTTCATAGAGTGAATTATGAGCGTATATACGTGCACAAAATACCTGAAATTTGTGCACTGTGCGTAATTTATTTATGTTTACATACTGGCATACCAACATTTATGTATGAAATGTACATGAACAAAAACAATAATGAAATGAAATGAAATGAAAACAGAATAATTCAAAAATGTTTTGATTGTCTTTTTCATATTTCTCTATTTACTTTTATTATTTAATTCATTTTCCATTTTGTCTATTCAATTTCAGAAATAAAAAATCAGAAAGAAAATTATACGAAAAATCTTTAAATAAAGGACACGACACGAAAAAGAAAATTGTTTTCCTCTTGCAATTCTTCGAATTTTTTATTTTCCAGTTGAGTACATAACAAAAATTTTCTATAAGAATTTGAATATTATTTTCATTTATTTTCTGAATTTTTAGAAAAAATAAATTCAATTTTCACTTAAACGTATAATGGTGAAAATTTCCTTGAAATAAATTTAAACAAAAAACTGCAAAAAATAAAATCAGTTTAAATATTTTTACAAAAAATATCATAGTTCGAATATCGCATAAAATATAAAATTATCGGATCATTGATATGCAAGTACATACATATCTGTAAATATATTTATTACTCTGTGCTGTGAATCATCCACCGTATATTTACATATTCTATTTAGCTTACCTTCATCAAAATGAAGGACTATAGCTATTATATAGGAAAGAAGTAGAGTAAAATTATTATCATTTCAATTTCTCATTGATACGTTTTATAGTTTTTTTTTGCAAAATGCGTCTATATACAAATAAATAAAATTGAACACTGCAAAAAAAAATTAATCTAGCATGAAATAATTTATGTTACTGTACGAGTTTGTATGTATGTACACGTATGCATGCGTCTGATATACGATAAAATATAACGTATGCAAGTAATATGGAAAAAAAAAATAAAATGAAATCGTTTTCAAATGAACACAGCAGAAAGCAGAGAAAAAAAAAATATAATAACAAATAAAACATTTGAAAAATATTAATTTGAACAGGTTAAAAAATAATTAAATAACAAACAACAATAATAATGCATAAATACTACACTTATGTATGCGCTTATATTCTAGTTACACACATATTTTGCTCTAAATTAAAAAATATACGAGTATATATAATATAAATTTAAAATAAATACTGACACATACAATTGTTGTTTACGTTTGTGTGCGATAAAGTACATATTTTTATTAAACAGTAAACATTAATAAGAAAACAGAATGAAAATAATAATAAAAAAAAAAAAACAAAAAAACTATTAACAAGAAAAATATAAAATGCATTAATCGAAGAGAAAATAAAAAATAGAAACTTAACTCGTATCGATGTGAGTGCGATTGTATATTTACCTACATTATGTATTCAAATTTATGTGTTTAGTGTAAAGAAAAAAAAATGTTTCTTTTAATTTTTTTTCTAAAAAAAAAAAAAAAATAAAATAAAATAAAAATTGTTTTTAGCAACGTTGACTCAAAACTTAATTAAAATCTACATATTATTTCGTTTTTTATTTCGTTTTTAGTTTATTTTTTTTAATTTTAGTTTACTATTTAAAAATCATTTTTTACACAAAATACTAATAATAATAATGAAGTTAGAAAAACGTGTAGTTTTGTACATGTGCGATGATTATTTAAAATTGTTCGTTTGTACACGACTAACCATCATATATGAATGTATGTATGTATGCATGCATGTAACTATTATTGAACTATGGTCTGGATGTACAAATATTCATTTGTAAAAGAATCAACACACAAAATGAATGATTGAATTGAGAATTTATTGAAGGTTTCATTATGTTATTTGCTTACATGAATTTTAGTAGACTTGAAAAGAAAATTCAACTATTCTTTTTTAGTACATATGTATATATTGATTTTATTCATTTTGGATAAAGTCCAAGATTTCAGAGCCACCAGACCTACGTCACTTTAGCAAAGCTGAAATTTTGAGGAATAGAGTAGTCTACTTTGTAGTTGAGAAGGTGTGGATACTCTCTACCTTGAAAGCGAGGCCATTTTAAAACAGCAAGTTCTAAAACTACAAAAAAAAACTGTACTCACCTATGGTAAAATAGCAAAACTAGTTGTTACATATATTTTGCATAAAACATTGTTAGAAACAAACATTCGATATTGCCAGACTCGTTCCATGGGCCATAACTCTCGCCAGACTCTTTAAAAGTATGTTTATAATATAGTAAGCAATATACGTTGTAGTATAGTTCATTTAGATGTGATTCTATCTGGGGGCTAATACAGTACAGCTCCACCAAAATTATCATAAATAAATGTTAACTTTTAAATGTAAGTGTGTACAAAGAGAAAACTGAAAATATTCCACTCTTCCATTCATCATTTTCTGTATTCTGTAGTCTTTATTTGATAAACAATTTTCGTATTTTGTTGTTTAGTTTTAAGTCATCACCTTGTGAGCCTTGGACTCCATTGTCCTAAAGCAATATAGGGTATTGCCAGAAGATGTTATCATATTTTTTTAATTTGTTTTTAATGTATAGGGTTGTCAGAAAAAAAAAAAACGTTAAAAAAATTCATTACACGGTTCTGAATTTAAACAATTCCAACTAACAAATAAAATAATTGAAAATATGAAAATTGTTTTTCATTTAATATTTATTGACATTTTTCATTAAAACATTATATTACCCTATGGAATTAGGTTACAAATAAATGAATGTGCGCGCTAAAAATAATTATAATTTTGATAAATTTTCAAGGACATTGTAATAAAATTTCAATAAATTTTGTCATTTTCATTGTTTACCTACACACAATTTTAGCAAATTAAAGTGCAAAATCAAGAATAGAATAGCCAAATTAATTGTTTTTTTAAACATTTTTTTAAATAATAGCACAAGGAAAAAAATATTTATGACATCGAAATGTAATAGTTTTTGTTTTATTTATTTAAATTTATTTTCTTGATTTTTATTTTTCGGTTTTGAAATGTCAGCACAATTTTTTTTTTTGAATTATGAGTAGGTATATGCACTTATGGTGTCGGTTTTTATGTACGTACGATAAGCGTAATACTTACATGCACTTAGTTATTATATATTAATATTGCTTTTAATTATCTTTAACAATTATTTTTTTTTTTGCGAAAACATACGTACATCAATAAATAATAGAAATTAAATATCGAAAAATTTTATGAATCACAGATAAAATTCATATATTTATATCATTTTCATTATGAAGTGTAATAAAATGAAGCACTATATATAATTATGTACATAGTATGATGTAGATTTTTATGCAATCACATACATTGAAATACTTACACGTATGTACATATATGAGTATTTAACTAATCATAAAGTAAACAAAATAATTATAAACAATTATTGTTCTTTTAACACACAAATTATGTACTTGAAAATTAATATTTTTTAAATTAAATTACATATGTACGAGGGTATTTCAAAAAATTCCCGGAATATCTGCGTCAGTAGATAAGTAACTAGCAGGCAAACAGTCAAGAAGTTTGGTTATACTTTGAGTGTTTTGAAAGCGTAATATTGGTGGTATAGAAAAATCAATTCATTTGTTTTTATTTAAAAGGATACAGATACCTGAAAAATTGGGTATTATTAAAACATTGCCAAAGGCTTTGCGCAAAGAACACATTGAAAGACATGCCTTACTTTTACTGAGTTTTTGAACAGATACAATTCAAATCCTAAAGACTTTTTGCACTTTATAGTGACTGGTGATGAAACTTGGTGTTTTATGCGTAGAAAAATAAATCCATGAAAATCAACAACTTGTGTGCTATTTAATTTTTCAGGGAATTTTTTGAAAAACCCTCGTACATATATTTTATCATATTTATTAATATTACTGTTAGTATAGTTTTTTTGATTGAAACAATTTTATTTAGCACGGATGATAAATATTGAAAATTAAAAAATATCGTCAATAAATATACAATTTTTTTTATCGTTTCTTGGAAACTAAACTTAATCTTTTTTTTTTCAAAATTTAAGAAAAGAATTCAAACTAAAAACTTATCCTGTTCAATTTCAAATATAAAACGATGTTTTCAAGCATAAGTAAGAGTTCACTTTTTCATCGTTATTGATGCACATCTTAAAATTATTCAGCGTTTTTTCGTCTACAGCTAATTTACAATGTAAATTCTCAATATTTCTCAAAGAGTTCTATTTTTCCCCTTTTTTTTCCGTTTATACACTTTTACATTTAGGTATCCTTTTTTTCATGTTAATTCGTCCAAAATAAATTATTCTCAATTATCTAAATGAGTTCGTTTCGATTCAAATTCAAAATATAAACAAAAATTATTATTTTCTTTCAATATTTCAAAAATTTTTAATAAAAACAAAAAAAAAACTGAATCGTTAAATTCATTTACTATGCGAATAGTTAGTTACTTGGTGTACATACAGTTGTATTTCCAAAAATAAAGAAAACTCTTTGAGTAAATATTTTTGTTAAAAAATATCCTTTTGAAAAATTATTTTCTTGTGCTTATATGTTTTTTTTTAACATTTTTTATGAATTATTACAGTAGAGAAAAAATATACGATTATATACACACATACATACATATTATGTGTAATATATAAAGCAGTTTAATATTGCGCTTTGATTTAAAATAAAATTTTTTTTTTTCAGAATATTGCATGTAAAGGCGATGAAAATATTTAGTCGAAAGGAAATTGAATGATAGAAAAATTTTCTGCATGAAAATATCGAATTAAAGGCAGACAAAAAAATCCTTTAGTTAATTACTGAATTTGTTTACATTTTTTTTTAAGTTTTTCTTTTTAAAGCGAAAAATAGCTGGTAGGTACTGTGAATTCTCTTATTTGAAATTTTGACCCGAAATTATATTTTTCGTTGAAACAATTATTTTATGACTTTGTCAGCATACAGTGTGCAGTTGATGGCCCATAGCATTAATACCAATTGAAGACATATTAATTTTTGAATTAAATGGAAATAACGTAGGAACAGTGCCGGATTTAGTCTGTTGGGGAACCAGTGCACTTCAAAACTTTTCGCCCTATAGGTTGAAACTTCACCATTTTTAAACTTTAATTTAATTTTTCTTATTTCAACTGCCAAAAATTCCAATTTCATGCTCTTTTTTTTACCGTGCAGTATACAATTTACACAAGAAAATAAGAAGAGAAACTGATAATATTCACTTATCTTTCCATTTCTTTTTCTTCTTCTCTTTCTGCATATGTACTGTAGTAGCGAGTATGAAACTTTGATATTTTTGAAACTTTCATTTTTGAAACTTTGACATTAATTTCCAATAAGATTTGTATTACTTAGATGGAAACGAAAATTTGCAATGCAATTTATGGTTCTGTATCATTGGTCATGGACTGCAAGAATATTACCTTACTATATATTTAGTAGCAGTTATGGTAATTCAAAATTAAATTCAAAATAACAATCAGGCACAATATGCATTAGCTACCGTGTTACAAAATGTTACGTGTACTTTGCTTAATTATAGTTGATTTTATTTAAATAAATAAAAATCCGATTAAAAATAAAATAAAAGAAAAAACGATAAGTAAACCTAAAAGAAAATACAAAAAACAAATGAGAAAATAAATTAAGACATAACATAATGACAATATAATACTAATGACTGATTTTAAACGATAGAGTGTATAATGCTCTTCAAAATTTTAATAAGAAAACGAGTATGTAGGGACGTTTTCTTACATCGTTTTTAATATTTTCTTTTTATTTTTATTTATTTATTTTTTTTTTTTTTTGATTTTTAATTTAATGAAAAAAGGTTTTTAATGTATTGATATGAATACATAATGAGTATCTATATAGATAGACGTGCTTATACAATACACAATTAAAACGAAGTGGACGTATTTATTATAGTCTCAATATTACAAGTAAATGCATATGAATATGTATGATCTGTAAGATAATCATTTTACGAGTGCATCATTTAATATTGTGCTTAGCTGTTAGTAGTACATATAAGTAGTCAGTCATATACATGTGCATGTAAATGTATATAGTATATACGATAAAAATGTACTTTATTTCTTGTTTAGTTTTTTTCATCTTCTTCTTCTTTTATTACATGCATATTTTACTAGTTCTGTTCTTTCTTCCTTAATGACTTTATTTAGGTTAATGACTGCATAACAATAATAAATCGTTTAGTTTTTTTTTGTTTTGTTTTGTTTCGTTTTTTTTTTTCTCGTTGTTTTAAATAAGATATAAAAAATAAAAATAAAAAATTAAAATGTTTATTTATTTCCTTTAAATGAAAAATTATATAAATTATAAGTACATATATATAGTATGTATATTTACATATAATGTAAAACATTTACATATCCGCATAAAACATTCACCATCATTTATAATCTTTTATATTATTTTTTATGTTTTTTCTAAATTTTTTTTAGATAAAAAAATTTTCATTTTATTTTATAATTTTTATATTTGTTTTCTTCCAATTCCTCTACACATTACTTAAAAAACCAAACATTTTGTTGAATAAAAATGAGAAATATATGAAAAATTTTCATTTTCTCGGTTTAAAAATATACTACCTAATAAAAAATATTCGATTATAAATTTTCATATATGTACGAGTATTATGAACGTACGATGAGCATATTCATATAGTATGTACCTAATATTCATATGTGTATATTGTGTAAAACTTTATAATTAACTTCCTATATTAATAACATCGATAAGCAATAATTTTATATTTTTTAACATATTGTATAAACACACATTTATGTATAATATGTGTAGCGAATTTGTTTAATTGTTTTTAATATTTTTTTTTTATGTTTTCACATTTTCTTCTTATATTTATTTATTTTTTCTTTTAAGAGTTTTGTATTATTTTTCAAATTTTACGACTCTCATGTTCCTAACGTCATGTTTGTACGTCTACGTATAATATGTGTACCCGTACCGTACACATAAATTTTAAGCATTAGGTATACATATTAATCTTATCTGAAAACTACATCAAATAATGAAAATCTAATAATAAATACAGGTACTGACTGCTGTACATATGTAATCGTAAAATTGTTTAATAAATAAAAATAAAAATTTTAATCTTAACATGAAAAATTTTCAAATTATAATGTTATATGTACAATTAGATATAAATTTTAAATTATATACGACCATAGACGAGTGTACTATTTATGCAGATTATCGGTATCAAAAGTATGGTTTTTTCATTAGAATTAAAAAAAAAATAAATAACAAAATATAGAGAAACACATATAAATGAATAAATAATAATAATAAAAAAAAAAAAACATTCGATAAATATAAAATAAAACGATCATAAAACTATAAATTATTTTATACAATCTACCATATATCACTATATGATTCATATATATGAGTCTAGTAAGTATATCGTGTATATATATACGTACATACACATAATGTACAACGTGTATAAATATTGGTACGTTTGTGAGTAAATTATGATAAAGTTTATCGTAAATTGTTTTGTTTTTAATTTTTTATTTTTTTTTTATTTAATATTTTTGCTTTTTAATTTTTCATTATTTCTTTTTTTTTCAACAAAACAGTTGTATTTATACATGCAGAGATGTACGCTTATTATTATTTGTACATATTATTTTCAAGAATATAATTATTGTATAATAATGTATGTCAGTATTTATAGAGTAACAAAAAATGCTGGTTCTACTATATTTAATGTTAATTTCATAAAACATGCAGGAGAATTTTATTTATCGTATTAAATGAAAAATATTATAAAAAAAAAAGAAAAAACAAAAACACTTTTTAGAAAATCAAATAAAATGTGTATGTATATGGCAATTAGGTCACTGCATTTAGAATCAGAATATATATGATATCTGAATTTAATATGTATATATGTATGTATTTATGTTTGTAGGATGTATATGTGCTCGTATCATATTTTTGAGTTAAATACGACATGTGTTGTATTGGTTGTATTCATTTGAACGCAATAAAAATGCATTTTCATGCACATTTGGTGAATTTATTTATTTATTTTGGAACCTACATATTTTTTTGTCAAACATGAATCAAATCAAATATGAATTTTATGTAAAAAAAAAACAATTAAAATAATTTATGAAAAGGATCAATTTTATAAAATTTTGATTTGATTTGGTTTTTTTTTTTGTTTAGATTTTCGAAGTGAAAATTATGACATTTACTATTTACCTATTTACTCATTATAATACTGATTCAATTGAATATACGTATACATATAATATCTCACACATCAAATTTACAAAAATATTTTATTTTTGGGGGCAAAAACAATAAAATTAACCTAAAAAAAAAAAAAACAAAAAAAACATAGAATATATTAACCGAAAATCGAAATTAAAATGCGGTTTGATTTTGAAATTCAATCAAAATCATACATCCAATCCATTCACATAATGATTGTATATACGAATATAAGTATGTAGTCTACATTTTGTGATGTACTTAGAAATTTGTATTCAATCATTTGGAACATGTTTTATACATATACATTAAGTAGGTATATATATACACACATAAAGATTAACGTAAATATATTAATTATAAATTATTTATACACACATTGTACCACAAATTTGGTGCTAAATTAATTACTTAATATAGATGCCATAGGTTGAATGTATTTTGATTAAGGTATTTATATTTTGAGGTCAATAAACCGCAGTAATCTTCGTTAGTTTCAATGTTTGTCGGAACTTTTATCCTCCACCCTCACTCATTAAATAATTCATTCATTGAGTAGATATTTGATTGTGTGTTTATACGTAAAAATGTTTGCGTGTTTTCGATACCCGTATACTCTGTGTGTATAAATAAAGGAATGCAATTGATAAATTATTTTTTCTCATTAATTATAATTGAATTAAATATTAAAATTCAATATATGTAATTACTATGTGCTCATAGTATCTACACTGTTCGTATGTAAACGTTATTTTTAATTGAATTCAATTATTTTAAAGTAAAATTGAAAAAAAAGGTAGAAATATTTTCTTGTAATTTATAAGATAAAATAAATATTTAAATAAAAAAAAAAAAAATAAAAAAAATATAAGCACTAAAATTTTCCCACAATAATCTAACAGGCTATATGACTTTTCCTTTTATATTATTATTATTATTATTAAATATTTAGAAAAAATTTTTTTTTCTCCATCTTTTATTTAATTGTTTAATTTTCATGTTATAAAATACAATTATTAGTTTTCAATTTTTCTTTTTCTTGTTTTATTTTGAATTCGAAAATATCACGCGATTTTATTTTTATTTTCTGTTGTTGGTTCATGTAACATTTTTTTTTTTTTGTTTGTTTTTTGTTTTTGCAAAATATTTTGATTCTCAACATTTCATCTTCATCTCACATTATTATTATTATTATTATTATTATTATCGTCATCATACTATATCATGATATCATGTAATCATTCTTCTTTCACTTTCATTAAAGAAAGTAGACAAACACACACACAGAGAAAAACATGAAACGAAACCGAATAATGTTTATTACTTTTCCTTTTTTTTTTCTTTAAAGGAAGAAGATTTTTATATTTATTAAAGAAAAAAGAAAGAAAAAACTAAAATTCATGCCATATTTACGAGTATTTCTATTTTTCTTTCAAATTCGAGTGAATGTAAATTTGATACATTAATCATTAGCAGGTTTAAAAGTTTATGTAGTCACTGTCATTTTTTCTATCATCATACTATCACTATCATCACTCACTATATACTCTCAAGTTAGTACTTTACTTACTGTATACTTGTATGTTGGATCTCGCAGGTAGTGAAGTAAAATTGTTGCCGAACATTAGTTAGCACAAACTTAGTGCTTTATTGAAAATTGTAATGAAATTCCTCTTCAATTTTCATATACCACTTAAATTTTTGTACATGAATGCATAATTACATTTGCATGTATGTACTTGTATGGTTGTATAAATGAATTTTGTTCTATATATAGTTTTGTTCACTATTATTATTTGTCTGTTTGTATATTTGTTTGATATATACTCGTATTTTTGCAATAAGTATCTAACTACTGTAACGTATATTATGTACTCGTATTACTATCTATTTGTATCTAAATATTTATGAGTAGTACTATGTAGTCATAATAATAATAAATTTGATTTTTCAAATAATAAGTATCTATATTATATTTACATTTGTATGTACATACACATATGTGTACATTATAGATAATTTTGAATGTATGTATAAATATTTTTATGTGGTACTTGTAATGTATGAAAAACTTTCACTTAAACAAAAAAAACAAAAAAAAATTTTTTTTTTCGCAACTTATGATGATATTTTAAAGATGAAAATTTTGTAGTTTTATTCGTAATTTGTAATTTTCAAAAAACAAAACAAAACAAAACAATATACTTAAAAGATTAAATACATATTTGCATACATAATTTATATGTACATACAAGAATGAATGACGTATGACGTATTCGTTTACATTATATGTAGATATATTGAAAATAATAAATTAATATAGCGTAGCGCACAGTTAATAATGAAACTGTAATTGTTTTGTGATTTAAATATAACGCTGATTACGGTAGTGATAATGATGATATTGACTACTTATAATAATTGTAATAATGATGATAATGATGATAATGATGATATTGAAGATGGTAATAATTAAAAAAATAAATATAAATGAAAAAAAAGCATTAAAAATAATAAGTAGTAGCAGTGTAGTATACATGTTCGCATCCACTTAAAATTTACTATTTTCATTTTAATTTTTCCTTATTTTCACTAAAGAGTTTGTATTACTTAGCATTTTCAATACTATATGGAAAGAATTACACATACACGCGTATTATAATGTATATAAAAAAGTCTCTATAGTGTGTACATTATGAATTTGCTTCTTCAACATAATTTTCTACTAAATAAATACCCACACTTGTACAATATTTGTATAGTGAATCTTCTTCCTGTAAATTACATTACATATATGATATGATGTACATATATATGTACACATTTTCTGATCTGCAAATTCATCTTTAATAACACGAATCTGTATTATTGTTTACTGTGCATAATGTAAAATAAAAACAAAACAAAAAACAAATGAAATGCGAGATGAATAATAGCGAACATTTTTTTTTTGTTTTTTTTGTTTATACGTGGAAGAGGAATGAATAATAATCTTCCGGTATTTTTGTGTCTGTTACACTGTTGTATATGTTAACTACAAGCAAATATTATGTATATACAAACGCGTATAGATTGTAAATGAATTATAAAGACTTTATAGGTGCAAAAGTTTTGAAAAATTTTAAAATTTGACTCGGCAATCATGAGTTCAAAAAAAAAAAAAAAATAAAAAAATGAATGTAAATTTGTGCATCTAAATCTCTTGGAATGTACAATTCGAATTTAGAAAAGTGAAATTAAATTAAAAAAAAAAATAAATTCATTTATATACTCCATTAAAATTCGTCATGTTTTAGATATGAATGCATGCCGAATTCATGATAACTAGGAAGTTCTTCACAATTCAATTGAAATAAGAAGAAGAAGAAAAACGAAGTGCATAATATATTCGATGAAAAAAAAAATATACGGAACGAAATTTATTATTTATGTACGATTCAAATTGTAGAAAGATTATATGTCTTATTTACGATATTTACGAGTGTAATTGTGTACCTTATCTACACATATTTTCATTTTTAGATGTGTACATCATTCTCGTAAAATTTTCATTGAAAATTCTGTACATAATTAGGATTCACTTTTGTTTTAAAGCATTACAAATTGAAATGTTACAGTTTTTTTCAATGTTTTCCAATTACATATTTGAATTTATGTGAATTGATTTTTTGACGAGAAAATCACGAGGAAATGTGTGATATAAAATTCCTTAAAGTTTTCTTTACTTTGTTTTTATATTTAAAACGATTTGTGTTCTATTTTTGTAGACATATCACTTCTTGCTATTAATATTTGTTTAAAAGAAATAAGTCAGCCATTCAGTCAATAATTCACTGGTAGAAGTAATAAAATGAACAAAATCCTATGGTCTTCATTTTTTTCCAAATTCTGTAATTCTATACACTACTGAAAACTTTGTGTTGAAGAAAATGTACAGAATATTTTACAATTTATTAGTGCGATTTGAACGAATTTGAATTAAAATTCACTCATATTGTCCATTCGTTTCATTGAATTCTTACAACATAATTTTAAATTTTAGTAATTTCTCATTTAACCATCGCAGCTGCTATCATTGTTGGTGATTGACTAAACAGCTAAAGAAGCTATGCTGTAGGTATAATAATTATTGTCTGTAATCAAAGTGAAAATAAATGAAAATCAAATTATTTCACATTCTTGATTAGTTTTGCATTTTTCTTTACTCTCACCAAATCCTATACATACTTTTCAACAGCAATTAACAATTTTTTACGTATACATATTTGTAAACATATACTATTTATCAATAAATTTTTAACGCCACAAACATATATGTATTATGTATTCGTATGTAATCATATACAGTTGCATAATTATTACTGAATCTGAAATGTGATACTTTACAGTTGTTATGTACTCATGCATCATGTGTATATACTTATATCTGTGCAGAAAAAAAAAACGAAAATTAATTGCTTACCACTTTTTTATTTCTAGTTTTGCTCAGATTTATGTTTATTTTCTTTTTTTTTTGTCAATATTTCATTTATCTTTTCTGTCAATTTCAATTTAAATTCGAAATCAACCATTCAGACATACAAACGTATATGTAAAAAATCAGAGAAAACAACAAGAAATGAACAACAATCAATATCAATAAAGAAGAAAAAAAGATTCAAAATTTTACATTTTTTCATTATTTTCATTATTCAGCGAAATATTGAATTTTTGTGATATCGGTCTTCATTTCAAATCGTTGCAAATTACGTAAAATCGTAAAATGCAGCAGAAATTAAAAAAAAAAATATAAGTGAAAAGATACAAAACAGCAGTGGAAAATGTATAGAAAAATTGCAAACGATTGTACATTATGACTACGAGTATAACCAATTTTGTGGAAAAAAAAATTTTCCTGTCTAATTTTTTGTTTTGGTTTTGTATTTTTGGAAAAAATTTTTTTTTTCTCTTTTTGATTATTGTACATTTTCAGAATTGTGTTATTCAGTTGAAAAATCAAAATTAAATCGAAGGTAAAAACAAAAAGGAAGCTAGCTCTCTGTTTAAGAGTGTTAAGGGAAGTGAAGCAAAATAAAATCAAACAAACCAAAAAACAAAAGAAAAACAGAATTGAAAATGATTAAATAATAAATAATAGCATTGCAAATTGTGTGTATGTGTGCATTCAAAGATATATGTTGGTAGTGTAGGTAAAAATGTGGATATACATACACGAGGAGTATGTAACATTGAGACCAACTGACAAGAATGCAAATTAAATTTTGCACATGTTACGGATAAAACCAATTAAAACAAGAAATATACGAAGGAATAAAAATGAAAGGTTTACGATTACGATATTTTCATCCGTCCACACAATTTTTTACCTGTTTTTCATATTTTTTTTTTTGTGTTAATCTAAACTTATGAATAGTTTTTTTTTTCTAAAATAAAAAAGAAAGGAACTAAACGAGATTTTAAAAATTTTGGACATCTTGATAACCTTGGAATGATCATGATGATGATCATTTTAGCAGTTGTTCTCGGTCGCCTTCTGATGATTTCATTTTAGATTTAGTTATTATTTATTTTTATGAAAGTGAGAAGGTTATTTTTTGTTTTTTCTTAAATCATGTATCGATGTTTATCTAAAATCACTGTATGGATTTCGTGTCATAAAACATGTGTTCTAATTTAAGATATTTTTTTATTAGCTTTTTGATCATTTTCTTTTATGTTATCCGCGATATGTTACGTCTTCTCTTCGAAATTGCTTTTGGGGACTTGTTATCAAAATTAAAAAAAAAAAAAGAATTGAAGTTCGTTCTGTGAGTGTTTTCTTAATAATCCGTAGAATAAATTTTGAATGAAATGTATGTAAATTTGACTCTATAAAATATTCTTAATTTGATCATTTGAACTTTTTTCGAAAGTATTCATTTATAGACTTTATTTCGATTCTTAATTATACGACAATAACTTTTATTTCTTAATGAATCGTTCATGAATTTTATAAAGCCACAAAAAATATAAAATGAAGAAAATGAAAAAGAAAAGAGAGAAAATGCAAGTCAAACAAAGAAAACTCAAATCAAATTTACGAAAAATATTCTTGATAGGTGCCTATAAATAAATAAAGAAATAATTCATTTCCGTCTTCTCTTGAATAATAATTATCGGCAATAAATTTTTCATTTTAATACTTTAAAATGTTTCATTTCACTTAAATACATTTATACATAAATTGGATATAAGAAGTGTGACTGTGAGTAATTCCATCGATAAGATGTCAATTATGATAATATCAATAATTAATGTAAATTGAATAACATCTAAGGTAAATAAATAAAATCACAATGACACGATATGAAGTTAGCAATACAAAACAAAGGCATAAAAACAAAATTGAAGAGAAAGTAAATGTAGGCTGTTAGTACTCGTAGTATAGTGAAGAATTTAACTTTATTACGATTTTACAGATCCAGTGCAAACACAGTTCATGCCAAATGCAATGGGATCGCTTTGGATTTAATCAAAAATTATAACATTGCGTTTGATACTTGTAGATTTAAGTTCGAAAATCGATTTTAGATTTGACTAAGTAATTTTATTTGAAATTTTTATCAGTTTACATTTCGAATCTTATTTGAATCTTGGTGCAGATTTGAATTTAATTGTTAAAGAAATAAAATCCTACAAAATCTTTAAATTATCCTCAATTTTTTGGAATGGACTGTATACATATACTTCACGAGCTATATTCCAATATTTATTTACTCAGTGGAAGAAGAGTGTGGGTGATGAACAAATCAACGTACTACATCCTTGTATAATTCATTTTATTTTACTGTTTTTATTTTAAAAAATTAATGATGTTATAATCCCTTTTTCAAACATTTTATTCAAATTTTGTACCTTTGAGAAAATTTTACAATTTAATTAAGAATTTATATTTTTACTGCGTGTACGTACATATATACTCGCGTAGACACACAATACTCTTCGTTGGTATTAAATCAAGTAAAAAGCAAACAAACAAACAAACAAAAATACAAAACAAAAAACGAAAACAGCAAATAAGTTTAAACAAAAAAAAAGTTTACATTGAAAATACACAACAGCAAAAAGAAAAGAAGGTGATTCCATACATCCTGTCTTGAGAATTTTACATTCGAATTTAATTATGTTAACATAATTTAAAATTCATGAAAAATAATTCGTATCGGTTCTTTTTCTTTGAGTGATTTCTTAGAATTTTTTTTCTTCATTTTTTTGGAAGAGTTTATTTTTTTTTTTTTGTTTTTTTTTTGAATGTGCCTTTGATGTATTTTCGTTTCATAATGAATGAAGTAACATGGAGTAAAAGTGAAAAGATGTTCAGGACATTACCTACTAATAATATTGGACGAATGTATGTAAAATTATAATAAGGAGGGAGGGGGATAATTTTATTTTATTTTTTCATTTTTATTTCATAGGTACGATAAAAAATATTTTTTTGGCCAAAAATTATGAGAATTTTCATTTGTTCAATGATTCAGGATGCTTTTAATCAAAAATATTTACGTTTATATTCAATTCATATAGTTTTTGATTCACGATTGCCTTTCCAATTACATCATTTTCTCGGAAAACTGCCATTAAAGAAAAAGACACAAAAATAAATGTATTCTAAATAAAGTCACCTTGTTAATTATTCCACCATGAATGATGACTAGACATGAAAGATATTTCCATCGTATATTTTCTCCCTGCCATGTACATACATTTCATTCTCTTTCCCATTTCAAATATTTTGTTTTTCCTTAATTTATATTTTGCAAAAGATTTTTCCAGTTTACTTTGATAAACATGACAAATAAGTAACATAAAGTCAAAAATGAAGGAGAATGAAATTTAAACATTTTCGATTCATTCCAATATACAGTACCTATATGTACATACGCGCAGTGTCTGTGTCGGTAACTACATATTTTCTTTATTATTCTCTGTACACCAATTTAATGTCGTTATCATTCATATTTATTTTTTGACATAACAAAAATCAAGAAAAAAACCTTAAAAAAAAATTTTTGTTTTTAATAAAAACAAATTTCCGAAAAGAGAAAAAAAAAATATTGAAGACCAAAGACAGGAGCAAAAATTGTACAGACATAAAAAAATTTTTTTTTAATGTAAAATCGACTTAGACTCTCCTCCATACAATACACCTCCTACTATTCCTCTGTACCTTCGTCGTATATTACTCAAGGGACAGAAATAATGATAGTATCCTTTTTATGCTTTTCATCATATAGGTAGATTTTTAGAATTCTATCAACGTCTACACGTATACGAGCATTTAATACTCGTAGATATGTATCTGTATTAAAGTAGATTTTAAGACGAGCATTTTTATTATACAGCAAAAAAAAAAAATTGTTTCTTGTTTTTTTGTGTTCTTATTATATTTTGTTCTAATTAAGTCATTCAAGTGAACGACATCTTTCATAGCATACAAAAATAATAAAAAATAAATAAGTAAATAAAGTAAAATGAAGGATCTGTGTACCTATTCGTATCTAAGTATGTGTTTCAAGTTTATTAAAACTAAAAAGGAAGAAAAAAATCAAACAAAACAAAATTATAAGCTTGTATTAAATATCAAAGTAAAAATCGATAAAGAAAAAACTTAGAAAATAATGGAAATTGACTCGTATATCCTTGAAAAATATTTTCAATTTTATTTCTTACTTTTGTCCAGAAAAAAAAACGAATCCAAAAAGAAAAGCTAAAGACTTCCCGTTGAACGCTTTTTTTTTTCGACAAACAGAAAAATAATCATAAAAAAGTAAAAAAAGGAAACTGAAAAGTAAAAAAAATTCTACATTATTATCAAGAATTCACAATTATATTTTGTCTCTATAACACACGAATACATTTAAGAGCAATACATACACACAAGAAAGTATGAATTCTACAATTTGATCCTTCTTTAGTTATTTTTCTTTTTTTCTATTTTTCCGTTTTATCAATCGTTATGCTGTTTCTCTTGAGGTTTACTGCTGTTACCATTGGTTACCATAGTCTCTGTTCATTTTACTGAAATTTATTTAAAAAACAAAAAAAAACAAAAAAATTACAAATAAGCTTTAGTGAGCACTTTAGTCAAAAATATTGTTCAAGCAACATAATCTTTTGTCTGCCTGTTTACATTTAAGCAAAATAATCGCCGTGTGTATTGTGTACGTACTCGTACTCACAGAGCAGACATTCATTTAGTATTTATGTAATAATGGAGTTATATTCCGGAATTGTTAATGAAAATTACCACTTAGTTTTAACGGTTTTAACAGACTTACTGATAATTAGTATTATTTTGCTTTTCGTTTGGTTTGAGGTACTAAAACAACAGCAAGTGATAGGATAACCAAAACCTCACCGATAAAAAGTGGTTGTAGTATTCCGGTTGTACGAATGTATGTATGTATATTGTCATCGTCCAGTATATAGAAGCATCTTCATAATTTTTATAAAATGTATGAATGAATAACTGAAAAGGATCACGAAGATTAAAAAGAAAAAAATATACAGAAAATAAAATCGAATTTTCCACAAAGTTAGTAACGAAAACAATAAACTGTACATATGAATATGTAATACGGATAAAATGGACAGACATTTTATGTAGACAAATACATGCAAAGATGTATCCGTAGAAAATACATACATGCCCATAAGTTTGTGTATACATCAAACAATTTCCAAATTGTTTATTATACGTTTCTGCTTTAAATAATTTCAATTTAAATATGAACATATCCTTTTGTGCTAATGTACTTTAAATAAGGTACGTACATTTTTCATTCTATGCAACAACCACACATTATGCGTATATGTACATGACTTTATAAATTTTATGTATTGTTGTTTTTTTGGTTTTTCTCCAAAAAAAAAAAAAAAAGCAAATTTGAAGTTAAATTTGTTTTGTTTTATACAGAAGAAAAAAAGGTAAAAGGTAAATCTGTTTTTGCTTCGTAAACAATTTACACATAGACATGAAAATAATTAGCCTATCAACAAAAATTATTTGTATACATGTAATTATTTTGTGTAAAATGAACGTACAGTGTACTTTGTATAAATTACAACGAAATCCACTGTGTGATTTGCATTGAATGAATTACATGAAAGTATAAAAAAATTGAAAAAAAAAAATAATCTGAAAATACTTACATCTTGAATATATCCTTTTGGGTGTAGGTATTCAAAATATATATGTGGTATGTGTGTATATTCATAATTTGGGAAAGGAGTTTTGGAAAAGGTGATATAATCTTTACGAGTACGAGTACCAAAGAAAAATTGGTGTGGTGTGGGTGCTTGAAATGTTTAAAGTATTAATGAGTTTTTTATACTGACTTTTATTTTATTACTTATTAAATATTTAATTATATTTTTTACATTATATTTAGTCATTTGTGTTGTGTTTCTGTAGATTATTTATTTATTTAGTTTTCTTCCTGTAATAATGTTCAAATTTCAGTTTTAATTTCATTTTATAATAAAATTTTTTTCTCTTTTTCTCATTGCAGGTATGTACGTATAGAAAGAAAATTTTATTTTCTTTCTACAAGAAATATAAATCCACATTTATACTATAGCACGTACACACTAATATAAGTACGGTTATGCAAGTAACTACCTATATACTCTGCTACTCATCATCATCATCATCAGCATCGGATTGGACTTGAAAAAATTACAAAGTTATATTAAAATTTCCTGATGTGTAAGTAATAATTAATGATGATGAAGTTGTTTTGTTTCTTCTCTTTAATCCTTGGTGTTTTTTTTTTATTTTTACATGAATAATTTATGAAAAATTTAAAAGGGAAACAGAAAATATTTTTTATTTTATATATTTTGTTTTCTGGGCTTATTATGTATACCAACTGTAGTCGTAATTATATTTTCTATTTATCAACTTACACTCCGGTAATTACATATTATAATATTATAAAAATTTGTTTTTGCTACTTTTGGTGATGATGATTCAATTTCCATCATCACCAGAACAAAATTATTGATTTAAATAAACAAAAAACAAAAAGTAAACAGTCAATAACTCGCAAAAATTCAAATATGGTTCCACCTTAGTGAAAGACTGACTTTTCTTTGGTATTTTTGTTTATAAGACAAAATGAAAAGTTACGAGCGAGTATGATGGGATGGAAAATAATTGTGTGAAGTAACATGTAAGCATATAATTTCTGGTCCTTTGTTATTATTCACATGAATAAGGCAATATGTTTGGTCGTTTGGTTAGAGAAAAGTTTTGGATTTTTTTTTTAAATTCCCTCTTCCTCAAAATCTTATTGCTAGAAGAAAATTAATTTTCTGTATTTGGGCATACATTTTAGTAGAAAAGTTGTTTGGTATGTGGCTGTAAATATTGATTAAGGATTTATAAATTGATTCCACTTTCTGTTTTATTTGGTTTGAAAAATATCTGCTGCATCTAATTTATCGTATAGGAAACGATAAACAAAAACAAATTGTTTCAAATAATATCATATTTTTACCTGTCAGCTAGGAATTACAAATTTTCTCTCTTTTTTAAGATATATACGTTATTTTTCGATGGAATTACATTGAGATTCTACCCTGCTGATGTGTATTGCAAAGTTCTTTATTTAATTTTCAATTCATTTCTGCTAAAAAATACGAAAATTTCAAACGAAATATAAAATATTCTAAAAGTATAATCGTTCATTTACGGTTTAAGCTCATCTTTTACCTAATCTAAATTCACAGTTCCACTTAAAAATCATTCGATTACTTATATGGTTGCATTCAATTAGTACGCATAGTATATAGTCACAAAAATTTGATATTCTTATAGCTAAGTACACATATTGATTGGATAACGACCATTGAATTTATCAACTTGCAGATTATTGAATGAAATCAAAAAACGAACCTGCCATAACATATGTACGTATTATATAGAAAATCGATATAGAATCGAATTATTTAATTAAAATTTCAAAACCAAAATCCAACACAATATAAAAGAAGACCAACAATATCTCTCCAAAAAGTTTCTTACAGACAAAAAAAAATATTTTTTTCAAAATCCAGTAAGCAGTAATTACGTAATAGGATCAGAATTAATTCGAAATGAAAACGAAAAAAAAAAACGCATCCATATACAGAAACAAATACACAAAAAAATGAACTTATAAAATAGGAAAAGAAAAAATTAAATCAAGAGAAAATAAGAATAAGCAAGGATAATTGAAAGTTAGTTATTTAAATATTCAAAGTTAATTTCAAGTAAAAACCAATAAATAAAATTTTTAAGTACAATTATCCAATTTGAATGTGAGCTGTGTGTATGAATTTGTGGTGGTGGTGGTGGTGGTAGTAGTGGTAGTGGTAGGAAAGAGATGTTAGTTGTGTGTGGTTCATTGATATACAATATATACGAGCACTACGAGCTGTACGCTACGAGTTTATGGTACGCAGCAATATGATGGTATAGAAAAGTTTTTCATTTTTTTTCTTTTTGCTATCCTTTTTGTTTTATTATTCGTTCTTTTTTTGTTTTCTTTTCCTTTGTTCTGTATTGAACTTTCTTTTAAGAGTATTCAATAATTGTAATGCGTGTGCCCTCGTTTTCTGATCAAAAGTTTAGCGGTTTTTATTTTGGTTTGTTTTTTCTTCTTCGGAAAATTTTAAATAAGTTTCATTTTTATTTTACAACAAATAAAAACAATTTCCAATGAATTAATGTTGTAAAATCTCTGAAAGAATTAATTTTCTTCTTCTTCTTTTCTGTTTTTATTAAAATTTAATTTTCCATTTGGTATTTTTTTTTTAAATTTTATTTTAAATAAATTCTGGAATATATTTTTTGTTGTTGTCTTATATAGCTTTAATCACCATCATCATCATCATCATCATTCTTATCAGATCCATTTTTTTTCTTCCTTTATTTTCAGTTTTAGTCTTCATGAATATACGAGTATTTTATATCCTTTTGCAACGAATAAATAAATTCATTGATAAATTTCTATTTAAATTCAATTTGCTTTTGAAAGGATATTCCATAGATTATTATCTGTTTGTGTATAATGTGTATGAATATACATACAGAACATAGAGATAGAGAGAATTAAAACAAAGTAGTTTTATCGGTTAATAATGTTTTTTTTTTCTGTTCCTTTTTCAACTTACATTACATTTTCTTATCCTTTCAATTTTATTTATCTTTTTCTTTTTCTCTTTTTTCTTTTGTTTTATCAAAAAACTTTAGTATACTAATTCAAAAAAATTTTTGTTTTGTTTTTGATGATCTCTATAAGTAAAAAGAAATTTTACTAAACTTATTTTTGCTCCATTAAATTCAAAAGTTTTATATATTGAAGAAAAAAGGACATAAAAATTGTAACACAAAAAAAGAAAGTAAGAAAGAAAACTTGAAAAAATATAAATATGAGAAATCGTAAGAAATTGTGGTATTTTTCTTTTAAGAATTTCAAATGTATTTATATAAAGGACTGTTAAAATGTTGGTTTTCATTTTTCGTCACATACACTACCCAGATTGCACGCTCATTTACTAAATTTTTACAAATAGACGATGTGAAGTGAAAAATTATTATCAATTCATTATCAAGTATAGTCATATTCCATTATCCTTTTAATATTGTTTTAATAATCCAACAAAAATTAATCGCAGTCATGGTGGAATAATTATTTTAAAAAGGTGAAAAATTTTCATTTTGAGAAAATTTTTGGATTAATTTTTCATTATTCACATAGCGGTTGAATTCACTTTTTTGCAACATTTTTAGACGCAATCAAATAATAATTTAACAATATTAGAATGTGTTTGTGAAATAACAAAATGGGATAATGTGTTATTTGCGTATGCAGGTTTATTGATTTCCGACATAAACTTTCTCGTATTTTTCGAACACTTTATTACTATAAGTGTTTTTGTCAGTCCAATTAAGTCGCCTTATTGTAATTAAGTATTCTACCATGATGATGGGTCATTCAAGAATATGAAGCCCACATACAGGACGAGTACAATACACTAAAACTGAATTATATTCTGGTATCTGAAATCGTTGCACCAGTCACTGTAATTACTTAACTGCCTTATAAACAGTTTCGTATAACAACAGTTTCCTTTTAAACATTTTTTTTACATTTCATTTACTTCATAAATACAACAGTACTTTAGTAATTTTTTACTTTAACGATTATTTTATGCAAATTTTTTAACTGAAAAAAAAGAACTAAAATAACAATAAATTCAAGGTGAAATTTTCCACTTCTATTTCCCAATACTACGGACGATTTTAAAGTAAAAGAAAAAGAAAGCAGAGGAAAACTTAAAAGAAAAAAAGAAATGATAGTGCACGTTTCACCATACGAGTGTTATTATATTCATGCCAGAAGCAATTATTATAAATGCTCTATCCTCTACTATATTGCATAAAATGCAAAATGAAATTCAAAAAAGATAAATAAAACGTAAAAGGAAATATATTTGTGGGCATTCATATCCTTGAACTAGACAGTGAAAATGAACTGTAAACAAAGAAAATGCAAATATATAAAAAAAAATTGATTTTTAATTTATTTTCTATTTGCCAAGTATTTGTATACAGTCCGATATACTTTTATATTTGCAGTTGTAGTTCATAGACACATGTACACACACATTTCTTCAATTCGATATTGCATTGCTATGTAGATTTTGTACAAGGATCTTTAAAACTTTATAGTTTTGTCTGCGATTGGAAACCACTTCTTTATGTAAATGTACAAGTATGTACTTAAAAAAATATTTTTTGCAATTAGCGTTTAAGTTTTGTGTATTTGCTGAATAATTTTTCGCGTAATATTTAAATCAGAAAATATACCCTAAAGGACGTATGCATTATTATACGGATACGGTATACATTTATTTGCGGGGCATTTCAAATTTTAATTACACCACAATAAAAAAAAAATATTATATATTAATGGTTGATTAAGCAGATTGGAAACAATGAAGATCCTAATTAATTTTCTTTAGTTTTTTTTGTTTTTCTTGTTTTCAATTTGTTAAATTTTTTACTTTTTTCATAAATTATTATATTCAATCATATTTTGGATTCCTTTGTAAACATGGAATACGTGGTAATAATTTTTATGAATTAAAATTATACAAAATTCTGTAAGAATAAAATTAAATTTAATTTTGTATAAAATGAAACATTTCCGTTATTATAATCGTAATTGGCAATTAAATTTAATATCGCCTTTTAAAAGTCAATTAAATTCAAGGATGAACAACAATAATAATTTTGGCAGAAATATCAAATTTCCTTTTAAAAGTTACACGTACTACATATATTCATTATCGTACATTACTTACATATACATTCATACACAGATACTATATAGTTTCGGTTGTCTAATTTAAATTCCCACAAGCATTTATATCCTTTATATGTCACACGTATATACAATCAAATATATGTAAGTAAAGAAATAAAAAGAATAAAATGAAAATACTTATAATTTTTACCCTAATGTGACACATACATATGATGTATGTATGTAATTGCAAAATATCCCCTAAATCATAAATTTTATGAAATTTAAAACTTTTTTTTTTCTTTTGTTTGCGTGGTAAAAATGTGTGTCATATATACATTTGGGTACGTTACGTCATGTATTGTTAAGTACTGTGTGGGTGTTTGTTTTAATGAATGAAAATAAGAATAAGAATGTTAATAATGATTTTAGGGTATCCCTTCAAATTGATATTTGTTGCTGCTACCCAAACCCAAAAAACAAATACCTGTTAGAGGATATGGGGGAATTATAAAGAAAAAAAATCCAACACAAAAAAAAAACAAAATGAAACAAAGGAAGAAACTTTAAAATCAAGGCAATAACAATCCCAGTTTTATTACGACTCATTTACATTTAAATGATTATGCATCTATCAATCGTACGTAAATTACCTTAAACTTGAAAAAATTCAAAAACACAAAAGAAAAATTGTAAGGAATTTAAAAGTTTCAAGTTTTCATAATTTAAACCGCATGCATGATTTCGTTTCATTCGATCTTACATTGCATTCATCTTTTGTTTATTTTTCAATTGAACATTTTTTTTTTTAAAATTGAAAATCATTGAAGCGATAAAATACGAGGTTATCAAAAATAATCAGTCAACTGTTAATGTTGAAAATATTTGAAATTTATAATTTTTCTGACATTGGTTTTTTTCTGTTCCTGTGTGTGTGTGTTTTATTTTTCTATCGTGTACAATATTTCATGTATGTACTTTTAAAGGTTGTTGTGTGTGCGGTAACGCGACAATAATAATGAAAATGATGATGGGGATATAATACTGGGATCATACGGAAATCTTTGATATAAAATTCTTATAACAGTTTATTGTGTCTGATGTTATCTAAGTAATAAGCTGACTGGAGAGATGTGTATGCTAAATATTTTTGCCTTGCCATACACGCCACGCCATATGATGTGGCAGTACAGAAAAGAAAATCACCAAAAATCTGACAACTGAATATAAATCAAGATCACGATCAGTGTTATGTACTCGCGTACTCGCGTACTTCGTACATATGCGCATGAATAACACACACACAAACATTCATAACTACATTTCTTGTTTTTGGCCTCTGATGTAACTTACACATACATAATATGTAGGTTATGTTGCGTGTAAAATCGGTTTAAATTCAGATTTATTATAACGGTAAAATGATATTTCGTATCGGTCAAATGATCAAAAGGTAAAAATAATTTATGCAGAATTCACACTACCATACAATGTACTATAGTTAGTGAACGAATGTTATATTGTTTGGTTAGGTACTGCATATCATATGAGTATAGCATATAGGTGAATGCATAAATTAAATTCAGCTTCGGTTTGTGATCATCAACAACGTGTGTCGAAAAAAATTTCCAATACAAACCATTGCATCGCTTTTATTTCGTGTATGATATGGTATGTACGTAGATATATGCATGTATATGTACATACCACCATCATCGTCATCATTATTCATCGCGTTATCATCAGTGTATTTCATTCGTACGAATATATTTATGAAGATTCTATTCTTTATGCACAAGAGATTTAGATTATGTGTATTTTGGTCATTGTGTACGATCATTAAGTCACTCATAAAGAGTCAAGAGGTTTCATTCCATTTTTATATCTAATAAAAGATAAAAGGCTTAGATACATGAGAATGATTGAGTGAATGTAAAAAAAAAAAAACAAAAAGAAATTACAAAGAATAAGAAATCACATCTCATGCACACCTGATATCATACACAAAAGATAGAAAGGTACAAAAAAAAATGAAGAAATGAAATAATAACATAATAACGGAACGTGTCATTATTAAAAAAATTTTAAATTTATAAAAAATAAAAAATGAAAAAAAAATTTTGACAACATATGTTTACAAGCCCACAATACAGTACGTTTTGAAAGGGAGTGTATAATGCACATATTCGTTGTGTTAGTAATAATAACGAAAATGATGATAATTATGATGATAGTATTTACGATAAAAAATTGTAATGGTACCTAATAATCATTGAATGATGACGTTAATGGCAATAATCGGAATGATAATCACAAACGAAGACACTCATGACTTTTGTTGAAGAAATATTTTTTTAACTTCTCATCCATTAGACATGAGGAGAGGCTCTTGAAGATTTTCATAATTCTACGAGCAGTATTAAGTGGTAGAGAAGTTTTCAAACGTAACACCATACAATTCTGTATAAAACTTAGAACTTTTGAACATGTCAAATTACTATTAATGTACTTATAAATGTAGGCAATATAAGCAAATACAATAAATCCACATCAAGGATGAATAAATGAAAAGTTGATTTCATCTCTCAGTACAATATGCGAATATTGTACATAACAAACACGGAAAATTAATTAACAACTCTCTAAAATTGTTCCTCTGCTTGGTACATACTCTGTAGTATTAGAGGTCATTAACTGTGCATGGCATCTACAGCATGCGCTGCACAAATACGAGTAGTATTTCACATATCATCTGTACCTACTCGTATTTTCATGGTTGAGAAAAAGTTGATTTTCTCCTTCAGTAGAATGCGAATATTGAACAAAACAAAACACAGAAAATCAACAAACAACATTTTATACTTGCTCCTCCCCTTTATACATATTCTCGAGCAGTAATGGTAATTGACTTACATAATACGGTTTCTGTAGTATTTGCTGTGATAGTACGAGTAATATCCTAAACATTAACGTGTACTCTTTTTTGAATTTTTGTTTTGAAGCTTCGAGTGATGCCTACAGGGCCGCTTAATAGGGAAATCCATCACTGCATGTAATACATTACAAATTTCGATAAAATATTATTTCTGTTTACTGTCGGCATATAATGGCATTCTCGGAACTCTATATCCAGTGCCAGATGCTAGTACTAATGTTATTTTGGATTATGTATTCGATTAAAAAGTTTCTTCTCGTATTTTTGTTTGAAATTCAATTCCGAAATCAAGGGACTATCAGAAACTCAAAGAAGTTTCTGTATTTTTCGGAAATTTAATATTCGATACCGTTATTAATATTATTAACGATGAATATAGATTTCTGTTTGTCATCGTCATTATCTAATTTCTATTAAATCTACAAGTAATTCAAATATCTACACATTAATACATACATACATATGTGGTATTGGTACATCATACATTTATTCGTACCAGTACTTTATCTTCTGGGAAAAATAATTTTGATTCATTTTAGAGCATCAATTGTCCGCCTTCTTATATGTAGTACATATACGCCTCAAATATGTACATACATGCCCGTATAAATGTTAGTTATGTACATATTGAAGTTAAGATAAATAATGATGATGATGATAATGAAGATGATAATGATCAGAATGGGAATCAAATAAAATTTAATATCATTATCCTTTTGAGAGAGTATTATATATTTAGAAATTTAATCATTGTTTCTTTGTCTGTCCGTTTATCTGTAATTTTATAGTTTAAAATCATTGTTTGATGAACCTATTTGTGTGCATATGTGTGAATAAGTATATATTTTACATTACTTGTACAAGGCATTAGCATATGTATCATGTGTACACATCAAAAAGTTATCAAATAGAGCAACGTTTTTGAAAATTTTTCACACAAAACATTTCTGAAATGATGCAAAATTTTTATTCATTCAATTCATAATCCTAGGTTAAATCTAATCAGGAATCTTTTAATCCTTTTCTTTATTCATATTTTTATTTTTCATTATTTTTTCAAATTTTTTCTTCTCTTGCATTTTTTTTTTTTCAATTTGTTGCTCCTCAACAGATAAAATACCGACGATATGAAATTACATTTTTAGTTATTCTAACTTTTTGAGAAAAAATAAAGGATAAATACTTCCATAAATTATAATCAGTATCAGAAGAAAAAACGAAACATTCAAAAGAAAAAGAAAAAGGATAGAATTACAAATTACATTTTCATTTTCCAACCTCCACAGTACCACCAAACTTTTCTTTTGGTTTTTGTTTCTCGCATCGTGTCCATGAAACGAATAACATATTCATTACGTCCGTTTATGTACGAGTATTGAGTATATATTTATATTTTCATATGAACATTTACTCGTATACATATACAAATAAAACACCCCATCATAAATTACAGATAAATTATCAAAATGAGCTTATTATTACCCCATAATTTATTTCCTTTCTATTTCTTTTGTTATTATTTTTAAATCAGAAAAAGCAAAACTAAAAACAAAAGTAAAACCAAATTTTTCATCATTATGTACATCCTCCTAGTATGTACTACATTGAATGTGTGTGTACTCTATTATCAAAAAATGTATTTTTTTATCATTTTCCTTTTTTTTTTCCTTTTATATCTTCAAACAGTTTTTTTTAATATCTCGAACATTATTCGCAGTTTTGTGATAAATGGCATTCAAGAAAATGGAAATAAAAATTCTGACAAGAAAATAATCCATATGATAGAGAACAAATACAAAAAAAAATAAAATAAAAAAAGGAAAAATAAAACATAAAATCATAAATGCTAACAATTTATTGTAAAAAAAATATATGTGAAACTATAAAGATGATGATGGATTGCATTTTTGTGTTTGATAAATATGTATTCATGTATATGTTCATATGGGAATAATGTCCTTTTATGTTTGAATAATATATTTTTTTTACAAATGTTTTTAAAAGAGGCAATGAAGGATTAGTAAAAAAAATTGTGCAATTATCAGGGAATTTATAAATTTTATTTTAAAAAAGGATTGAAATTAAAGAATGCTTAAAAGTGATTGATGTAAATGTAGAATGTTAAAAAATAAAATATAATTTTAATATCGCTAATTAACTGCTTATCTACAAATTACATTGTTTCGAAATGAAAGAAATTTAGAGGACATTACAACAAATACAACGAAATATTCGACAAATATTTTAAGTTAAAGAAATATATAAATATTTATCATAAACAATAGGATAATAACTTTAACAATCATATCATTCTCGCCAAACGTTTGTAAATCTTAGCTTCAAATGTTCTACAAAATTGTAGGCCTCTACAATATACAAATTTCTTCTGAACATTACATTATTCCAAAATCAACACATCCTGATTTATTGAGGAATAATGTAAATAAATCTTACTTTTACATAATTTCGATTAACTTTCTTCACTTGAATTAGAAGCCATTTTCAAAAATATACTCGAAACGGCAAGGTAATACAATAAATAAATAATTCGATTCCAAAGTACGCCATTTTAAAAAAAAATTGCTACCACCCAATCAATTTAAAGAGAGAAAAAATGATGGAATTTCTTTAATGAAATAGTGTTTCTCATCATTTTTTATTGATAACTCGAAAAATATTGATTTCTCGATCATATAATCTTCAGACGAAATTTGTATTTTAAAAAAATCTACGATGATGTAGAATATTAGAAATTGATTTGTTCAGCGGCTAAGAAAATAACTATAAAACTTGTTATAGCTTTTGTATTGGTAACACATTTAAAGTATTATTATTGACTTGGAGTATCTTTAGAGAAGTTTATGTGGCATGTGGGTATGACAAAACTGAAATTTTTATTTTACATTATGTTTTGAAAGAATGTTATTTTTATATTACTCTTGCTATAATAATAATAATAATAATTTATTTTGCCTTCAATAAAGAAATGTGTAATCATAAATAACAATTCAGTATTCAAAATATTTGGGATACAATTTTTATCTGTACTACATGTGGTTTTAAAAGAAAACCAAAAAACAAAATCTAAATATTTAAAATTTCAATTTTCTGTCCTTTCTAGAACCAAATAAGATTTAATATTCGTTATTGAAAAAAAAAAATTTATTCATTATCTTTGGGTCAAAAATTATTATAAATATTTTCATTTCATACAAAAAAAAAAAAAAATGGACTTTAGATTTTTTTTTCTATATCAAAATCCTCAAGAGAAAATAATAAAATTGAACCGAAATTTCAATAATAATAATATTTGAAGAAAATGAATAATAAGATTGGTATAGTTAGATAAAAATTTTCTCATAGAATATCCTTTTTTTTGTTCATGTCTCATCTAAGATACAAGCAGTATATGTATGTACACACACTTTTGAAAGATAAAAATAATAAAAAAATCAACTAGATTACAATTTTCATGCTTCCATCATTTTTATCAGTCACAGTCTTTAGTTTGCTAAGAGTTTTTCTTGACCATTTCAATGAATTTTGTTTTTTTATTTTTACTTTTGTGATACCTTTTTTTTTGTTCTTTTGTTTCTTTTTTTAAATCAAATACCAACATTATTTTTAGTTAAAGAATAAAAATAAGGATCTCTCACACATTTGTATAGATGAAGAATTCATTTATGACCATGAGTATAGAGAAAAAAAAAATGATAAAAATGCCCTAATAAAAGTTTTTATCCATCAGAAAGGAATTTGAAGGAAACAATACGAAAAAATAGAAGATGAAAAACGAAAGAATATATTACTTATATCCAAGAGGGAAAAATCAAATTTTTGTGCTCGGATATTAAGTTGTTTTTACGAATGAGATATGTCAATTTGTATTGTGATGATATAATGAATTAGGTGACCGAAAATGAGTTGAAAAAATGAAAAAAAGAAAATTATAATGTATTACTATATACGTTTATTTTGTTAAGGATGGTGAAGTTTTGTTTAACTTACAGAAGTCTATATAATAAAATAACCCATTATCTCCGAATGATTTGTGATATAAAACTATAAAGGATGAAAAAAATGATAAAAAGATTATCTGAATACTGGATAGAATGTTACTTTTTTTTTCTTTTCATCGTCAATTATTTATCTTTGAAGCTGCCAATGACCCCATTTCTGGAGTAGTAAGCAATAGCACTGTTGTTAGTGTAAGGAAGAATTGAAAAAATATGAAGATATCCATTATTTATTGACTTATTTTGGTTCTCATAATTCATGAAGTTTAATGATCGTTTTTTTTAGTGTAGATCGTTTTAAGTTAGAAATCAAGTGATGAAAGTTTTATTTTACACTCGATGTAAAATTATAAGTAAAAGTTTTAAGTAAAAGTTTAAGGAAATTTCGTCAGTTATTAGTTAAATGCTCATCTGTCGTTGATTGGTCAATAAAATATGTTCAAATATTCTCATGGACTGTACTGTGCTGAGCCGTATCTGTATGAAATGGCGTCGATCAGTAATTATCTACAAGAGTCACGTTAACTTAAAAGGTCTGTCTGTTTCTCTAGAGAATTATTGTTAAAATCTTTTAATCGAATTTAATTGCCCATTACTTTAAAAAATTACTAAATAGAAAATGTAATGATGATTCATTCAGCACCATCAGTAGTAGGATGATATTTGTTTCTGCCAAACAATTTATCCCTTAAAGAAATTATTTTTCAAATTTATTTTAATGGACACGTGTACCAAATTTTTTAATGAAAAAAAAAATTTCGAATTTATATACTAGCTATTCGCTTCAAAGCTGATATGATCAATTTACCAGTAATTAATTAAAGTTTCTCTGTTATTCATAATGATAGTACATTAAAATTTTTTGTCTAGTCATTTAAGATTATTGGAATTTCTTTAATCTATTGTCTTAATTGATATTAAAATTCAATATTTTGTAAAAGAAATTTTCAAAATTATTCATTTCATGAGAATTAAATTTTTTTTCTAGACTTTTCATTGAACTTGTTATGAAATTTAAATCTAAAATGATGAAAAAAAGAAATTGTTTTGAAGGGACACCGTACAAAACTCAAAAATAAAAAGTCATCACGACATCAACTATCGATCGTCTTTCTACTTTCACATTGCACAGTTTTCAACACTTTTCGTTCCTTTCATTTTGTCATCGATTGCATAATCTTCCCAGTTTTATCGCTTGCCTTATGTAAAGCTTCGAAAAAACTTGACTTTAAATTTTGTTTTTTCTTTTTAATTTTTTTATCTTCACGTAATAATTCACTTACTCTTATACACATATGTGCATACATTCATACATATTTTTTGTTCATTCAATATTTATTGTACAACATACAGTAACGAAACAAAATCGAAACAAAAAGACCAATAAAATTTGTAACGACTTGATGACATGATTATTTTACTCGTTCACTTAAGTAACTCACTTTACAATCATTACGAACGATACGTAGGTACATATTTCAAAAATTCCTGTATCATTTTTACAGGAGTGCTATTTAGTAGGTCACATACCAATGTAATTACGAAAAACATAAGAAGAAGAGAAAAAAAAATTGCCAAGGGCATTATAATCAGTCATCAAAATTCACAGAAAAATATATACAAAATAAAAATGAAAAAATAAAAAAAATAATAAAATTGATAATAAATTGATGTTACATATTTTATGCACACATGTGTGCTACAAATTCCTCACCTTATGTTATCTGGTATCATGTGTGTGCAATAATGTTTGGTTCATTATTTGGATCTAGATCTGTCATTTCTTATTAAAAAATTTCGAATGTAAATATTATCGAAATAGTGGCGCAGTTGTTGACTTTCCTATTGTTATAATATTCGAAAATTATTACTGCATCTCGATGTCTGGTAATTTTTTTTTTCAGTTTTTTAAAAATTCATTGTACAAGACAAATTTTTCTGATAGGCATCCAAGATAGACAACAATTATTGTCGTTGATCGTACAAAAATTTATAACAGATTTGGAATTTAATTATTTCTCAAATATTTATTCCGGTAAATTAAATGTTTAATTAAAAGTGTATGCAATTTTTAATAATGACTATACACACAGTAATCAGTAATTGAAAATAAAAGTAATAATTCGTTATGAAGACCGAAGACCATTATTTGTTAAAAAAAAAAGAATAAATTTCGCATAAATTATCATCAACCTACAAAATTTGTAGGAACACTTCTAGCAAGGTTTAAAGAAAACAAAAACGCTTTCTTCAATTTTTGATTGTTCTAAAAGTACTCACCTAAAAGTATTGATGTGCAATACTTTTATTCAAAAGCTTTAATGAGATCTGACATTAGTAATCAACTTTTTATTTAATTTCAAAATATTCTCGTATTTTTATTTCACACACCGAATATTTGTGAAGGTACTTACATATTTAAAATTCTAGACATTTCCTTCTCATTCCACATAATTTACAAAATTAAATTAAAGAAATTTAAATTGTATACTCAAATTTAAGAAATTTTATAGCATTTCTAATCAAATTTTGATTTAATAGTTTTTACTGTTGAATTAATAATCAAAAAATTAAATACTAAATATGTGTATAAACCAAAAATTTTACGAGTACATATATACGTGTATTTCATTTAAAATAATTATTACACATCAGATATGTGTACACAACACATAGTATGTAAGCAAAGGATGTACTTGTACATAAATATTTGAATGAATAAATTCTCTTAACGTTCTTCACTCGTAAATTGTATACATACTAAGCACACATATTTTTGTCGTATTCTTGTATATGTTTGTAATTATTCACCTATATGAGATAAATTGCAAAAGAAATTTTATTAACATTAAAATTAATGATTAAAGTGAAAATATAAAATTGAATTTAAAACAATTTTTGAATGTACCAATACATGATAATATGTATATATTCATATGTGTATTATTTTGTACTAATAGAAATATTTGTAATTTGTATATGCATTTTAACATATTATATGCATGTGTAAGTGTAACGTATACTATTCCTTGTTATTATGAATTAAAGGGGGTATACTTTATGAATGCTTTTCATTCGATACAACTGTGTATAGGTCCATTAATAAAACATACACATATACATATAAAACTGTATATATGAATATTTGCATAGATAATTATATCAATGGATATAGATGGATGAATTTCATTCAATTCGCATTCTCATCTATTTATCTATACATTATATATACATCACATGAAGGATCTATGCATCTATATATACGTATACATATCAAGGATGCAAACGTTCACAATTCTTTTGTGATGACATATCATCATCATGTTTAAATGCAATTTGTTCAGTTCCCTTTTATTTGTAGTTATCTATATGTAATATTATGTACATACATATATGTATGTTATGTTTGTATGTGAATCAAATGTGATATTTTATGTCTTCAGTACAGTTCAGTTCATAAACTAAACTTTATATGTATTTATTTTTTTATGTTATGCATACAATAGAGATGCATTTATATCTATTACTACATTACACAAAGTATACATATGATGTGTATAGGTTTACGCTTAGATGTACATATGAATGTGTATTTCTATATGTATGTATGGTATATCGCTATAAAATTCTATATTGTGTTCTATCTCATTTCATATAAAGATGCATGCATTCTGATCTGTATGAATAGATATTACATGCATATACTATACGATACTACTTAATGTATGATGATGATGTGTGTACTTATCTGCTGTTCTACAACAGAATGTACTGTACACACTACACACGATATACATACAGTATGTCATATACCTATAAATATGTATTCAATAAATTCATCTATGCTTTTATGTACATTATAAGTTTTAATTTGCTTTATAAATCTTCAATAAAACAAATTAATTTTACGGTATTATTTACGAGTACACACATGCATGTACATACTTATGTATTTATGTGAAACGTGGTGAAACTTATCTTTCAATATTATACGAGAAGAAAATCTTTTAAAAGAATTATATGAATATGTTTGAATGTGTATGTGGACGATATATGTACTGAATATGTGTATATAGTATTTATTTGATTCGGTGTAACCAAAGAATCTCGATCGTATCAGTTAAAAAGGAAGTTATTGTTTTCATTCATCTTATACTTTTATATTTTTAATCTTTATTATTATGTTATCCTTATATCCGTGGAAAATATATAAATTTTGTACGTGTTCAAAGAATTGTTTTTTCCTTTCCTCTTTATTCTTATAATATTCTGCTGTTATACTGATGGTTCTAATCATTCCAGACCATCAAGATAATAGATCGAAAAAAAAACTTTTTTAATTAAAAGCAAAAAAAAAAAAAAATGAAAATGAAAAAATAATTTTAGAAAAAATTCTTAAGAAAATATTTATCTTATTTAGGTAGGTATATCCTTAATTTGCTTTTGTTCTGCTTTTATAGATATTTCCAAGAAAATATCCTTATTTAGAATCTAAGAGATGATGTATTAAAGTTTTAGTTCATTGACATTGTTTACATAATCGAATCGTATTGATAAAATTCAATTTTGAATTTATTACACAATAAAATAAGTAAGTATATGGAAGGATTTTCATTGCAAAATTAAAGCGATATAATCCAGTGGATGTTAAAAGAAAATGTATGAGGATACGAAGATAGATATACGAACATGCATTAGAAAATAATGGAGACTGGATATATTGGGTAAACAAATGCACGATAGTAAATGAAATAAACCTCAAACTAATAATCATTTTGATTGTATCAACCTTCAGTATTTCTTGTCGTTAGGTACAGAATTGTATATGTATAGGTCACATAAGACTGTCAAACAATCATATTACAGAAATACATACGAGTGGAATAATATTTTGACTACGAAAAGACACCAATCTTTCATTTAGAGCAGATATTCGAATGGATAACTCTGTATTAACAGTCGTTGGTCGGAGATTATTGAAGTTGTAATTCGATAATCGATAAGCAAACAAAAACTACACCAAAGATTTAACTGATACTGAAGTAAGAAAATGTCTACAAATATGTTAGCATTATACTCGGAAATTAATATCAAATACCATCAAATCATAATCATTAAAATTGAATTAAAAAAAACCTGATAATATTAGCGATTTCACAAATTGAACTGAAATACAAGAACATAATAAGATTATCAGATAATTATAGGTTTTGATTAGGATTTCTTCTTAATCTTTTCTGATCATTTTATTCCACTTAGTGATTAAATATTAGAATGTATTGTACATGTAACGATAATATAATTGCATTGATGTTTGTTAAAGTTCATAGAAAAATCATTGATAAAGGTTTGCGAAAGAAAAATTCATCCAAATGTTAGATGGTAAGTTGAATATGGTGATTTCGAAGCAAGAAAAATAAGTTCAGCTTGAACGCTTTAGGACGGAGTAATGTAGATTTAAAGTGCGATATTAGTAGAGATATCAGATCTTTAGATTTACGTACACATTATTGTCTTGAACATTTCGACAGCGAAATCATAGTTTTTATCAAAATATCAGTTCGTCTGTTTATATGATATTTTCAAATTATTTTCAAAACAAAATTTGAAACAAAATCCTTTATACACCCACCCTACAATTTTTTCAAATAAAAATGTAATGTAAAGTATTGCCGATATTTATGTGGACATAATGTACATATTTTCGTGAATATTTTCCATCTAAGGTTTATATTAGATTCCGATTCGCATATACATGTTCAGGTACATATGTATTAGCCATTTTTCATAATTATCTAAAAAAATTTATTTTAAATGGCATAGTTATAAATAGATGCTCCATCATCAGTATTAGTTGGTTTTACATAGTATAGTATAGCAATAATTGTAGTAGTACGAATGATTTGATTAGATTTTTATTTACATAACATACATCTGTACATAATGTAGATTTAAGTTGTCGAGTAAGTCGTGATGAATGTCATGACCTGTGAGTTATTCATTTCAATAAAAATTCTATAATGACTACAACTTTTATACTATAAATAATATAGCAAAGCAATAGGTATAGTTAGAAACATACCATACTTGTATACATCTATGTACATGTGTGTACCATTCGTATCGTAGAAAAAGAAATACAATGTAATAAAAAAATTTTAAAAATGAAAATAATTCAAAAAAAAAAAAGCAAAACGACTATCCTAAATCATCCTCTGTTTGAGAAGATAAAGTGATTGCGAAAGATCATGATCATGCATTATACTACATGTACATATATTCGTATGTTTAACGAGTATTTTACATATGTATGTACATATGTATATGTATGTGCTTGCCACATATACTTAGAAAATATAAAGACGACACTACCACTTACTACTAATAATAATATAGCGCTAGGATAGCATACGAATGTGTTATATAAATATTTTGCAAATATACGTCTATATTTCTAGTAATTCATTATAAAATCAAATATAAAAAAAATAATTACCATCGAATCAAATCAAAATAAAAATACATGTACATAAGGCACATAAATTAAAAAAAAAAAAAAACGAAGAGAATAATACATAAATAAATTATGAAAATTGAAAAAAAAAATGTAAAAAACTAAAAACAAAAAATGATTATAATATGAGAAGCTACTTATCAAAAGGCGACAAGTCCATGTCGGTCCATTTAGAGTTATTTACAAAATTATGTTAAAGGAAAGCATGTGCACAAATCTAATTATTTAGTTTGCTGGAAATGATGCTTAATTACTTGTATTGTTCAATTTATATTTACTCAGTTGTGTGTAAGCTCTGAGTGTGTGGTGTGTGTCAGCAGTTTTTTTTCACTTTTTCTAATTGAATCACATAAATGTGACATGTCGCTTTTCGAAAAGTAACTCCTCTATGATGATTTTAAATTTAATACGAATGTATAGAATATATTTTCTTAAGATATGTATAAGTATTTTTATATCTACTTAAGAGACACGGATCTTCTTCAATATCCGGTTATATGTATTACCATTATAATATTATCAATATCAACGTAGATACATAACATACACATGTGATTATGTGTAGCTATAAAATTAATGTATCATCGATTGTACAATATATATACCTTTTTATGTTGTTATTTTTGTTGCTGGATTGTTTATCGGTATTACGTATTACCTTTTATATAATATAAAATATACGATCATATACACATATACATATACCCACATATCGATATTCACATTTACTAAACATGTAACTATGTATAAAATAAAGATACATATTTATAATTTTATTTTATATTTTTCTTCTACATTTTTATTTTTAATTTATTTTTTATTATTATTATCTAACCTCTATTGCAAATTCTTGATATTTAAAAAATGTCATCCATTTATATAACTTATTACCACAAAAAAAAAATAATAAATAAATAAAAATGTTGAAAAAAACAATAAGAAACTAAATAAAAACACTTTAAAAAATAATTCGTATTTTTAAGCGAAAAGTCAGTAATATAACATTTATAGCTACGATTGTATATTATTGTACTTTAATATTTACACAGACCGCGACAACAGAGAACTGTATCCATTTGTAAAACAAACAAAAAAAAAAATGATAAAAAACTTCATTTATTATATCGTAAATTTAAATATTAAAAAAAAAATTTTATAAAAACAAACAAATTACAAAAAAAAATTATGAAGGCACATACATATACGAATATAAAAAATAGTCGTACATGGATGCATTAGCTATGTACTTTTGTGAAATGGTTTAGTGTTACTGCGGTAGTATAAATAAAATTTCGTTAAAATATCACATTAAATATGTACGAGTATATGTATGTAATCAGAAAAGAAAAGACTACAAGCTACAGGCAACGAACTATAAAAATGAAATACATTAACGATAAATTTTGGAATTAATTTTTTGGATAATTTTTAGAAAATATAAATTGGAAAAAATAAAAAAAAATTGAAAAGAAAAAGTCAACTAAATGTCTTCATACAAACATCTTTAGCCTTATAGGTATCTACAAATACAACCAAGAAATTATTATCAAAAAACAAATCAAAAAGTTGGGTACCTATACACTTTTATAATAAGTTCTTAAAGAGGTTAGAGGAATCAAAAAAATACATTTCGAAACTGAAAATTCGCATTATAAAAATGTGTCGGCTCAGAATTTATAAATATCATAATCAGAATGTAAAATTTAATATCAAATAAATAAAACAATTAATGAACTTTACTATACAAGAGTATCCCGATATGTAGAAACCCATATGTAAGAAGTATATGTGCCTATGTGTACAACTTGAGATTAAAATTCGTTTTAGAAGTTTGACTTCATAAGTTGAGACATTTAAATCGTATACATAACACACGGTGATGGAATGAATGGATTATACATGGGCATCACACACCGTATAAGAGATAATACTCCCATCTTGCATGTATGTCCGTTGATATAATAACAATGTATTAAGTTGTATAATTTATTAAATGCGATTTGTATATGGTTATTCGATTTATGTAAATATTTTAAATTTTGGCAAATTTTTCTCATTTCAAAATACCGATTTAAATTCAAAATTTTTGACAATTATTTTATATACATATGGATGACTGTATATAGTGTGAATGATGACGATTTAACGATCGTATTTCACCATAATAATATGATTATTTTTGTCTTTGTGATATCTGAAATGTAAATTTTTGATAATTTTTCTTTGAACAATATACAGTGATGAACAAAACAGAATAAAATTGTTTACAGTCACATTAATTTTCAAACAGTAAAATTTATTGGAAAATCATATGAAAATTTGTAATGATTTTTGTTGACCAACGTTTTCGCGTAATTATGCTCAATATTTTAATTATTCAAGTTTTTTTAAAAATGAAGTATAAAAGTTAATTCATTTTCATTGATTGAAATTTGATTGTACTGTCAAAAATCTTTAACAATCTTTTTTCTTCCTCCATTTTAGACTTTTTACTGTGATAAATGATTGAAATTATGACCATAATTACATAAGAGTTTAGCATTGAAAAATAAAATCTAGAAATTTTCATGAATTTTCGATCATTTTAAAAAAGATGTGCGACTATATTTTCTCTTTAATCTTTCATTCAGTTGCATAAGTTTTGTTCGTCACTGTACATATTCTCCATTAAACTTATGTAATCATTTTTAGTGTATTAACTCGAAATGTTTATACAATACATTTAATACGAGTATTTTATGTAAAAGGATAATCATAAAATGTTCGATATTTCAATATTTTTTTTATCGTTAAATTTAAGAACTAAAACGAAAATAATGTAAAGAAAATTGAAATAATTTAGTTATCTAATTAATTACTCAATCATATTGTGATTAAATCGAATAACTTCAATAATAATAATGGCGAGAAAAATTCAATATTTTCATCCTTTTAAATTTATTGTATTTTTTTCTTTTTTTTTTTTGCATTTAGTAAGGCAGTATAGGTTAACCTCTTTTACTTGATTATATCCGATTAATTTGCAATTTTTTACGCTTCATTATTTATCCTATTAAATTTAATATATTTTTTTCTGCATTTTTATTTCATTTTGTTTTTTGCAATTTATCCTTAATAACCTTGTTATTTTATCCTCTTGTTTACCAAAAAACAGAATATTTCAATTTCTTACTTAGTATGTATATTTTCCTTGTTTTACTGATGTCCTAGAAATACTACACGAACACAAACAATTTCTTATAAATTTCCATTTCTCTTGCTTCTATTTTATTTTATACTTATTTTTTTTTTAATTTATTATCACAATATTTTAATTATTTTAAAATCTTTTTATAAACTATACATATTACATACACACATTAACATTTAATTTTCTTTTATTTTTATTATTTTTTTCCATATAATTTTTTGCTTTATATTGGTGCGGGTGCTACAACGCTTATTTATTTGCATGTAGATTTCCGTAGAATGCTTGTATATACATGGGACACGTTACATACATACATACAATTCATCCTATGATACTCCTATAGATATTCATACATAAATAATTACGAAACGACAAAAACAGGATGTTTACAACATCCGTTTTATATCCTCATTATCCTCATCATCAACATCATCATCATTATCCTGGGATGCTGTTTTCTATATGAACACAGATGATATTATATGTTTTGTTCATTGCCATCCATACAAAGGATAGAGTACTCTAACATTATCATGTATAAAATATATACAGCCCGGAATTATATAAACACGGTAAATAAATTATAAATATCTATATGATATGTATGTAAATTGTTGTGTTGTAAGTTGTATAGTAAATACACAATAGTTTACAGAGAAAAAAAAAATACTTACACATACACAACAAACACAAAACATTTATAAATTGCAAACACAAATCCTTATTGTATGTTGTTCGCGTTACTATACAAATAATAATTGCATTATTGCATTGAAACAGTTTATTTTATTTAATGCTGTTGTTGTTATTGTTGTTGTTTTTGTTTGTATTTTTTCTGTACTTTACATTATAGTCTATGGTATTGTATAATAATACTTAGTACATTTATGTTACATTTATAATTTATTTTCTGTTATTATTACAGTAGGTGTGTAATTTCATTTTTTTTCCCCTAGAAAAACAGTCGACAAATTGAAACATAAACACATACACATGTTACAAGGATCCGTAATCATGCGGATACAAAATCTTGAGATTCATAAGCATTATTAATTTTGTCGTAATTTAGCATCATTGGAAGCATTATTACTCGAACACCTTTGGCAGTTTTACAACAATTCGAACCAGCATCTACAAATTTATCAACTGGCAAATATATTGAACAAAAATAACAAACGGAAACAGATCGAAAATGATACATTTTTAAATTCGAATTAATAGAAAACAAATTACAGGAATGAATGAATTGCAATTAATTTTTGAAAGTTCCAAAATTTAAAAGATTCGATATATTCCATATGTTCTTGTATTTTTATTTCAGCTGTTATATTTATGTTCTAATTAATATTTTAATTTCTATGCCAATATCCAACTGGGGACTGTGCCAATATCAACTACGAAACTACGAAATACAAAATTTAGAAATTGGAAAGCATTTCACCTTCGCAGTTATTCAAAACTTTCGTAATTTGTAAATGTATGAAAATGAACTTATACAAAAACTGAAAAACTACGAAGATTACGAAATTTACGATAAACTGAAATGTGAAATGAATCTCCTAAATGTGAAAAGTTTTGGAGAAATTCATGGTAGAAAATATTTTTTTTGTGGTATTTTGTGAAATTATTTTTGTAAAAACAGATATGTGAGCTTTCATTTTACGTTCTTATTCTCGCTCTTGATATATGGTGACCGGTTTTATTGAACCATTTCAATCTATATAAGAACCGACCTTGCATATGTACATATATATCATATGTATGTATCAGCATGGTATACATTTTCCATAATGTAAAGAAATTAAAATAAATTATGAAAATATTAAAACATAAAATTAAAATTTAATATTTTTATAAAATATAATATGCTGTGTACGTATGCATGTATATGCATGAAATTGATGTGCTTAATGTACACATATAGTATGAATTTTTATTAATTTTTTTTTTCATATTGTACGAATATATTTACTGTATGTGATCCTTTTTTTATACTTTTGAATAATATTAAAATTTCAATTTATTATTATAAATAATTCCTTTATAAATATAAAATTTCTCTGAATTATGTATTACATATAAATTTTTTGTATTAATTTATTTTAATATACGAGTATGTACATTATGTATTTATTTTTCATTTTAATAATAATCCAAAAAAAATAAAAATTATCATAAATCATTTTCATTTATGCATTTCATAAAAATAAAATTCTCACTTTAATTTTAATTTTTTTTATACCATCTACAACTACACTTACATCAATATAACAATTTATTTAAAAGGCAAATATACTTTGATGATATTTCATGCAACACACAAACATATTCGTGCACATAACTACGGATTTTTTGATATGAAAATAATCAATTAAATCATCTCAAATATACGAAATAAATCAGTAAATATATGATATGCAAATATGAGTACGAGTATGTAATATTTAGTAGTATAGTATTGTAAAATGTTCATTCAACTACACATATACTCATATTAATTTATTATAACATTCATTTCTCTGTGTACACACAAATGTATTAATAAATTCATAATGAACACATATACAATAATTATTAATTTCATTTTCATTTCATATTTACAAAATTTTACAGAATTGTAATTATAATTACTATAATAATTGTAACTTTGTGACATTACACATATAAATTTGATGTGTGCACTCGCATATAATGATGTAAGTTATATAAAATTATTTGCTAACTGAACCGAAAATTGTAAATATACACATTTTGGGAATAATTAAATAAAATTATCAAAAAATTCATTAAATTTTATCTTTAACGAATGATTGTTAATTTCATGTGTTTGAGTTTGAATTTTTACACACGAAACACATTATAGGATATAAGTAATTAGAAATATTATTTTCTGTCATTTGAATCTGATACAAAGAAACCATTTTTGATGTAATATTCATAATTAATTTCTATATACTTTGTAATACGATTAAAATCTTCAATTGACAACAACGTCTATATATCTGTGTGCCTTTGAAGTGATATGAAAGAAAGTTATGGTAGTATTCATGTCACTTTATATTTTCTCGTAATTTCTAAAATTTCTCAATTAATCTTAACACAACTCAAAGTTTTAAAGTATCCTTGAAAAAGTTTATTTGTACACAATGCAAATTATGTGTCGTTATATAAACCTTAAAATCGTATTTTCTGTGTCTGTCAGACTGTTCGCACTAATCTCTGAAACGTTTAAATTGATTTCAACGAAACTTCACAGACATGGAGAAGAGAAGATGTCGAGAATGAATTTAGCTGCTATTTTATACTTTTTTGTGTAAAACAATTGTGTTTGTATCATCGAATTAAGTCGAGAATACAAGCTAAGCTTTATATATATAACTCATAGCTCTAGCTAATGAAACTTTAATGATACTTCGACTATTTACCTAATAAAAAAATATTTTACTTTGTTTTGAGAATCACGAGCTCTGAGTAAATGAACGAAACTTTTTAATCGCGTCGATGAACATCGTTAATAAATTTCATGCAAACCAAGGTTTGACAGTTTATCATTTTTACCAGATGAAATTTTGAAGAATTTAGTTTGTGGTTATATTTTGAGAAGATTGTTAAATTTGTGTGGAAAATACAAATTTTTCAGTAGTTAGGTTACAATTAGGATTAGCTAGTATTTTAGGAGGTACTTTCACGTCATTTCGACTGACGAGGTCGTAATAAAATTATGTGTTGCGTAAATATACGATTTCAAATGAATGCCCTCAATATCTTTGTCATATGGCGCTCGTATTTTATTATGAACGAATAAATACAAATTTGTACATTTATTCATTATAGATAATATATCATTTATCTCTATATTTATTATATCTGAATGAATATCATACAATAATTAATGATAATTTCTAAAAATAATTATTGTTTTCATACACATACATACCAGTATTATACATGAATGTATACATACACCTAATAAATTTTTCGTATATTTTATTGATTTTTCGTAACATCTTATCGTATATATTTTATCGCATATCTATCAATTATAAAATTCCAATTTATAAATATTTATCTTTTATTTTTTACAACAATAATAAAATGCTTAAAATTGCTTTTCAAATAAGTAAAATGTAAGTATTTGAAAATAAATATTATTGCGCATGAATCCGTACTACAAATACTGTATTGTTGTGCTACTTTACAACCAGTATACACTACAATTTTGTAATTTATTTTAAAATTAAAATGAAAATTGCACAAAACACAAAATAATATTGACAATTTTATACAACAACATTTACATATGTATGTAAGTAAGTGAATATTCACTTACCTGTGATAAAAGACAATAAATCTATCAATTCGATGTTGTTTGTCGATTGTCTATTTTGTCATGATTGGATGGCATTTAATGACATAGTAAAACAAAAACTTTTTAAAACCTTTGAACTTTAATTTGAATCTTTCCAAATATAGAAGAGTATATGTATAGCTATACCATCACATTTCACATTTCATTTGGTTTACGTTTATGGATTCAACTTTATCATTATCTAAAACAGAAAATGAAAAGAAAGAAAATAAATACTAAAAAAATTTAATTCATCAAAATAAACTAAAGTAAAACTAAACATTTAAAATAACAAGAAAAAAAAATGAACAACATATTTTAACAAAAGGAATTGTTTGTGGTGTTTTATACACTACACCACTATAGGTACTTTTTGATGTGACATGAGCGACTATGTAAACGTTAAATTTGAACTGAATGATTTGTGACTTGTGGCATAATGAAAATGATGTGGTTACCCTCACTTTTTTTTTGCTGAATTTTATTTTATGTATGCAATATATTTTTTTTTATGCTTTTTAAGTAACGTAATGTCAAATTATAAAATCGACTGTATAATTAACGATTTTTTAAAAAAAAAGAAAAGAACATTAAATTATTGACTGCAAACACAATATGTATTCATGTTTATATATAATATATTTGTATGTAAAAAAAAAAAATATTTTTATAAAAATCACGACTACATATCATACATCCATTAACACATGTCCATCCATTATTATAAATTTTTGTACACGTAGCGTAGCGGTTGATATATGATTGTCAATTTTATGGATTATAAATAAATATGAAAATCAAACCACATAATCTGCATACGAGTACATTTATGTACCAATGTACGAACAACAAACGTATACATCACATCAATATATAGGTATGTACGAGTATAAAGTGAATGTGACCCAGCCACATATTAAATTTTATCATTGCACTCTTCTAAAATTATTACCAAAACTATCAATCCATCTTTTGATGAGTTCACTCACTAAATTGATGCACAGGACATTATGAAAACACACTCATGTACGTGGATGGATGGATGGATGGATGTAAGTATGTGCTTAATGAACACGTGTATGCATCATTAAATTCATTTAAATTTTAAATTACCAACCAATCACAGACAGTACTAATACAGAGAGTTCTATGTATAGCTACTGCATGTGCCAAGATATCCTAGGACCTTTGTGTATCTATCTATATAGATTTAACTAATATGTTCTTGCCTTACATTATAATATGTTCTTGCCTTGACAAACATACCAAAATAGACTGATCGTCCTCATTTCATTCTGATGGATAAATGATTGTACAATTATCTTTTTGTGTGCAGTACATGTGACTAAATTTTAGTAAATATTTTAAGCACGTACTTATATTTATCATACGATGCAAACCAATTTTTGTATAAATAAATACACGACTATGTGTATACACATACGAACTTATGATCTCCACTACAAACACATACATATACTCACTCATATTAGAAAATAGAAAATCTTTCAAAGTGAAGATAAAATGAAAACCACATCACCAGTCACTGCATATACTCGTATGTTAGATGTGGACTCCTTTGTGAATCTACATACATATACTCGTATATAGCGATATAAATATTTTATATTGATTCAAAATTAACCTCAAAATGAACATCAAATAGAAAATTACCTGCCTGTATATCGTTTACCCTTTATTTTTTAATCATTCTATACAATCTTTACCATCATCATCATCATCATCATTACATATAGACTTACTTAAATACATCAGTTCCAACCAATTAAAATTCTATATAGAATTTATGCTAGTAGATACTATCAAACTTTTATAATCACACCACCATTATCGGCCTTTTATTGGTATTCTTTACAGCATATCACCACCAGCATCATCATCATCATCATCTGTATATTTCATCTTTAGATCTTTCTATGTTTACATAAATCTGAGAATTTATTTATTTATTTCTTTTTTGTCATAGTAAAGTACAAAAGCATACATATGTACACAAACACACGAGTTCACACATACATAAGTATGTATACGAATATAAAATTACAACTTGACATTTTAAATGGTCAAATGGCAATCGTTTAATTTTCACATATCATGTAACCTCTTTTATAGTAAATTTCGATTCAAATATTCAAGATTCTCATAGAAACTGTTATTCGATCTTATCTATATATATCCAGATAATGTATCTCTATAATAGTTAATGGACTCTCTAGAAATAAATGAACCAAAAAAACAAACAAGCAAACAAATGAAATGAAGAATATGAAAAATATATAAAATCATACCCAGCTTCATTCTGCATGTTGCAGACAACATAATATTATAGGAGGAGGTTGAGTCCCACATGAGAAAATTACCTTAAAACTGAGTAATTAAATCCATACAGGACAATTTAAATCAGAAAAAATAATATTAAAAAAATATAAATAATGAAAATTCTCAAATATGGTAACTGAAGATGAAAATCTGATTGATAGATTTATGTAATCAAATACCATATATGTAGGAAAGTAAACAGACAAGAATATGTGAAAATATATCATCATAAGAATAAAAGTATCAGTCAGGATACAAATAAAAACAAATAAAAAATCTTTAAAAGGTATAAACCTATATGTAACTATATACCATTCGTATATGTATCTAATTAGAATGGAAAGACTTACTCATTGCCTTTCTTTGTATCCTTTTCTTTGATTATTATTTCGATGATTATATTTCAAATTTTCATTATTTTCATCGTTTTCGTTTTTATTGTTGTCCTGGCTTCATACATATGACATTCGATTTTACATTATTTGCCTTTGTATTCCATCTCGTGTGGATGCATGCACATACATATGTATATACTCGTATACTGAACAGTGTACTGTACACTCTGGTACATAACTTTAATCGAAATAAAATTAATTTTACGCTTTTTTATAAATAGAAAATATACAAATACGAGTATGTGTATACAGTAGTTTACATCATTCACGTAAATAATGTAAGAATATTATAGAAACTACCCAAAGAAAGATCATAGATAAAAAAAATAAAAGAAAAATTTACTACTTTGTCGTCGTTACATTCAATGATCAATATTTATAACGATATAACATAACAGAGAATTGATAACTCAGAAGATGTAGGTATAGCAAAAAAAAAAGCTACTTTTCGTATATAACTTGAAATCTTCTTATCAAACGAACGAAAAAGGAAACGAGCACCAAAAAGAAAAAGAAAATTTGCAGAGAAAAAAAAATGAACTCAAACAAAAAAAAAATAAATAAATAAGAAAAATGAAAGAAAATCCTCCTTTGCTAGCTGATGTTGTATACATAACTAGCTATAGCTATAGATTTTCACTTGTATGTATAAACTCGTACATATGTGTATAAATGAATGTGCACGAAACGAATATCATTGATAATTTTTCCGTTAAAGAATTTCTACATAAATAAAATGAATGAATGAAATGAATGTGTATATGCGGTAAAAGAAAAATTGAATAAAATAAACGAATTATGTATGAATAAAGTACACTTTCGTACATACATACATACTCATACTCATACCCGTTCTTGTACATATATAGCATGTACATAAGTAAGTACATATATATGTTAAAATGAAAGAAAAAATTCACCGAGGATACGTATTGAAAAATAAATAATTTGCTTCCTTTTTTTTGCTCGTATATGTGTTCGCTCATGTTTAACTATAAAAGAATAATATTACCAATACACGTAATGTATATACACAACACATATACACATTAAAAGCATTTAAATGGAATATTTATTCAGAAGGAAATAAATAACAGATGAGAAAAGAAAATGATAAAAAGATGAAGACAAAACAAAAAAAAAACGAAAAAAATAAAAAATAAACAAATTTTTGAAATTCGAAGCCAATCTATATTGCATGAACTTGTAATATTGTATTTAACAATACTAGAGATTAATGACGACAACTATACTCGTACAATAAATGTACATACTTGTATTTGTTTGTACGAACACAGCGGAGAATGGAAAAGGTAATTTGAGAAGTAAGTGGAAATAGCAATAGTATTCCAGAGTATGGAGCGATTGTCGAAATGATGTACGATTATGTGTTTCAGTTAATTCAACAAACATTGAATAATAGCTTTTGTGACATCACCTTTATATCTCTTAAATGTAGAGATGGTATATAGTATTTTAGAACTTAAATATTCTGGAGGGTGGTTTGAATTTCAATAGTGACTTATAGTGGCTTTCCATCAAGCCAAATATGTAATATTTTTTGATAGTACTCATACCGAGAATTGAATCAAATTTCATTGTAAGCCATTTTCAGAACTAAGTTAATTGGAGTGAATTACAAAAACATGTAGTATTCATTGTGGGGAAACTTCCGAATTGGTGCCGCCAGATTTTGAAACAAGACCTTCTGATAATTATACTTTGGAATGTCCTCTTTAACGTGGTATATATATTTCTATTGGCGCAAATTCATCCTAAGGACGTTATTTCTCCGATTGAAACGCCACAGAATAATACAAGAATCAAGAAGGTATATTATATACTGTGTACTGCATTTGATTTGAGGGTCAACCATTTTGAAAAATAGTCGATTGAAGCATCACACAAAAAGAATCGATTTGAATCTTTAGTCAGCCATTTTTAAAAATGGCTTCTAATTAAAATTATTAAAGTGAACTGGAATCAAGTTTGATTACTTACATTTTTCCTCAATAACTCAGATTATGTTGATTTTCCAGTTACATGATGTTCAGAAGAAATTTGTATTTTGAAGAGATCTAGAATTTTGTAGAATATTGGAGAACGATATTTTCAAGGGTTTAGAAAATACATTATATACAAAATTTTTAATCACATTATATTGGACACAATACAGTATAATCTACTTGGATTATCTTTCCACCATATTGGCTATAATTCTACGAATATATATAATACATAAATCAAACTGTAATACGATCTGAAGAAAAGAGTATCAATGAATCGGATGTAATAATGCTCGAGAGTTATATGCATACATACCGTAAATATACATTTAATTAATATAAAAAACTATTCTATTTCATATCTATCCAACCAAACAGACTCATGTTTGTACAAAATACCTGTAATATGCACCTAAGTATACACTGAATCGAGAGATGAAAAAAATAAAATAAAATTGAAAAAAAAAAAAAAAGATAAACTAAGATTCATAGCACGTTTCATTTGTTTAATTGAAAAATGAAGAATAAGAAAAGTACTCGTATACGAATGAAGAGAAAATTTTTCTATGAAAACTATATGAAAACTTAAAAACATATATATGTACAATCCTATAGATAGAAAAAATTAAAAACAAAACTTTAAATACAATTTTTTTTACATTTTTGTTCTTTATTCTTTTCAGTTCTCTGGAATTTTACGAGTACACACACTCCTACATTTTTTTTCCCCTTTTTTCCATTTTAATTTAACAAATGCGAGTATTTATTTAGTTTACTATATTATAGTGTATTCTGTATTGTGTGTAAAAATAATTAACATTCAATTTGAAAACAAATGATGCCGAAAGGAAAATACAAAATTCTCAGAATCTGTAGGTATGTACATATGTACATACTACATACTATCTATACACAAATGAAAATGAAATCAAACTTTTTTAAACAAACATTTCATACACAAACACACATGTAGCACATACTCGTACAGTAAAGTATTTTTTCTCAGATTTTTTAATAAAACGCGAAAATTGATATAAAAGAAAATTTAAAAACAAAAAAAAAAAAAATTTACATACATTATATTTTTTTTTTTTGTTATTTGTTTTAATCAAAAATTAAAAAATTTTTCTTGTGTTTTGTTTGAAAATATTTTCGGAAGATTTTATTTTTTATATAATTTTCCTCTTTTCTTAAGGATTTTATTTTGTTTTTGGTATAATATATTTTTTTTCCCTTTTCATTAATTTTACGCTTTTAGCAAATCAATTGAAAAAGTTTTAAAGTTTACATAAAAGTACTATAGCCGAGATGTAGGGAATGTGATATCAGTCGTCGCAGAACAGAACAGGCACAGTCTAACAGATAAAAATGTATTACATTTTGTGATTTTACTTTTTTCTTTTTCCCGGTAAATAAAATGAAAAGGAAAATAATAAAAAAACAAAATTTTTAATAGAAAACAACAACATGAACAATAACAACAAAACCAATTCGTAAAATTTTAAATTAGAAAAGTCTAGTGCAGCTTTGTTTTGAAAAAAAAAAAAGAGTCAATTTCATTTTGATTGCCTTTTATATGTATATGTATGTATTTCGAAGAAGTATTAATCGAAATTCTAAGAAAAAAATAATAAAAAAATCCAAAAAAATTGAATGAAAAAAAAACTTTTTCAAAATTATTCAATGAATCATTAAATTCAAATTTTTTTTTTTTGGAGCAAAAAATAAGAATTCCAGAAACATCGAAATATGTGTGATCAATGTATTTCGAAATTTATGTTCCAGTTAACTTTGCATTTGAAGATTCATGTAAAATTTAATAGATTTTAAGCACATAAAAGGAACAAACCAGTAGTATTTAGTTTTGAATTGAATTCTTGGAAATGCTTTTCAGATTATCAAGAAAAAAAAAAACAAATTATGATTCTCCTAATTTAGGACTAAATTCTTTGAATAGAATGTTCAACGATTACTTCAAAATTATTATTTTTTTCTCCTTTTTTTACTCCTTTTTAAAAACATTTTTCATTGAAATATTCGATATGTATATGTAAGTACATAAAAGTACATTTATTATCCTTTCCTTTTTTACATAATCTTTTCTAAAAAGTATTTATTTAAATTATTTTCCTTATTTATTTTTGTTTGTATTTTCTGTACATTTACATGAGTAGGAGTACACAAATAAGTACGTTACTTACCTGGTAATGCTTATGAAAATTCATTTAAGAGTATAGGTATTTTAGGCACTCTTTTTGTAATCCACTTTGTTATGTTAAATTGTACTCTACGAGTAGTATTGTATACAAAATTTTTATCAATTTATACTCGTAATTATACTTAATATTATATCAATTTAAGGATAACATTTTTCAAGAGTCATACAATATATAAATTTTTATACAAGCAATTACATAAATGTACTTAGAAATACATACGAGCTTACATATACGAGGGTAATTCAAAAAATTCCCGAAATATCTGCGTCAGTAGATAAGTAACTAGCAGGTCAACGGTCAAGAAGAATTTGGTTATATTTTGAGTGTTTTGAAAGCGTAACTGCTGTGTATAGTAAAAGTAAATCACTTTTGTTTTTATTTAAAAGGATACAAATACCTGAAAAATTAGGTATTTTTAAAACTTATTGTAAAGCGGTTGCGCAAAGAACACATTGAAAGACGTGCCGAAATTTCGCCGAGTTTTTGAACAAATACGATTCAAATCCTGGAGACTTTTCGTATCGTATAGTGACTGGTGATAAAACTTGGTGGTTTAAACGTATGAAAATAAATCCATAAAAATCAACAACTAGTGTATTATTTCATTTTTCAGGGAATTTTTTTGAATTACCCTCGTAGATGCACAATCATTTATTTACAAATTCTTCTACTCATATGCTCGTATATTTATCGTATCGTACTTACTTAGCGTAAGAAAATATTTTTGTATGTAATTTGAGTATGCATACATAAAAAGGATTGTATAATATATGGCACAAATATATTCATAGTTTTATCTATCAGTTTTACATTTTATCAGTTTTACATAGACATTAAATTGTGGTCTGCATAAATACATATATTGATATGTAAAAAAGGATGTCGCTTTATAAAAATCTATTTTTTTGGTTTTTTTTCATGCAAACAATTTACATAAATATTCATTTATCTATACCTATGCATGCACATTTTACGTAAATGTGACATCATTTTAACACAATTTGTATACACAAATAAAATAGTTCAATATTTAAATGCGATCGAAATAATGGGACGGAAAAAAAATAAACATCGAATAAAAGAAAATCAACGAAATATTTTTTCAAAGAAAATTTTTTTTCCTATTAATATGTAGGATAATGTGTAATAGTTTCTGTGTTTCATTTTGTTGTTGTTATTGTTAATGTTGCTATTTTATATTTATTTTCTTTTAAAATATTTTTGCCTAGTTTTTGTTTGAGACCAAACTCTATAAAAATTACGATGTATTTGTGTATATAAAAGTCTGCATGCATACTCATCAACTTTATTTTGTATCAAACATCTATCAAAATGGTGAAATAGATACATACATATTTTAGTATTTTCCACCATATTCTGTTATTTATTTGATGACTTTCCTCTTTGCTTTCCTTTTATTCTAAGCGCAATACTAAAAACTAAATACAGTATGCATGCAAGTGTATACGAACATAAAATAGAAATTCCATTTTATTCACGATTCTTTGTTTTTTTATTTATTTTAAATTTCATTCTTTATAAAAATATATTTTTGAAAAAAAAACACACACACAAAAACAAAAATTATACTAAAGGAATTCTACAAAAGAAAATTCCTTTACTATTATATACGAGAAGTATTAATGTATTTTATGTGTGCTGTTTTTCTAGTTTATTTTTTCGTTTTTAATTTTCTATTATTATTGTACATACATACATATATTTCACTTCACATCGTCTTTTTCTTATTGTTTTTTACAATTTTTTTTAAATTGTTTTTTCGCTTTTTGACTTTTAACTTTTCCTTTTGTTCTCTTTTGTTTTCATTTCATTTTTATGTTACCTATTTTTGTTCCTTTGTCATCATCGTCATCGTCATAGAAGTTATTTTTTTTCTTTGAAAATACTATGCACTCGTACCTCTCGTATATGTACGAGTATGTAGTAGATAACATAATAGAAGTAGTTTGAAAATATGTTAAAAATGAGGACAATAAAAAAGCAAAAAGAAAAGTAGATTCAAAATGAAAAAAAAAAAAATAACAAAGAAACAAAATATTAAACAAAAGTAATTATAGTTATCAACACACTTACATAAATAAGTATAAAAAATAAATAAAATGAAAGTTAAAGAAAAAGAAAATATTTATCAAGGTAAAATATTAAACTAAAATCTAAAATCTTTTTGTATCCTTTTTATACATTTTTTTTTATTGTATTCTGCTCTAAAAGTTATTGTTTTAGAGAATTATTTCATATTATGTGAATTGTGTAAATATGTTCATCTATAAATACATCCACAAACAACACTTTGCATTTCACCTACTTTGTCATCTCTGTATTTGCACAGAAGCACATATATACATTTTTTTATAGTTACGTATATGCTCACTTGAAGAAAATAGCATGTGTATGTATTTATTAAAAAAAAAAAAAAATGAAATTAATCTAGTCTTGATTTCAATCTTATTTCATTCTTACTTTTATTTTGAATTTATTTTGGCATAAATGTTTGTTACATTTTTTATCAAATAATTTCAGAACATGTACTCGTATGAGTATGTACATATATATCATAAATTAAAAACAGAATAAATAATTAAAGAAAAAGATGATAAAAAGAATTTTTTAAAAACTATTATATATTATGCAAGAACACAAAAATTCTAATGGAATTCCTTTTTTTATAAAGAAAAAAAAAATTAAAAAAAAAATAATTGCTAAAAATAAAATAACAGTTAAAACTGTAAAATGTAAATTACGTAGAATAAAAAATAAATTGGCATCGAAATACTTTTTCATTCCGAATTTTTGCTTTTTTTTCATACAAATTTACAATTTTCATGCCCTTATACATTATGTAAGCTTGTATAATGGCAGCCAGATGATAGGTATGTATGTATAATTTTTGTTAAAATTTTTTTAAAAATACAAAAATTATATAAACAAAAATATAAACAAGTTCTTGATATCTAAGAACAAGAAAAATGTTTAAAGATCAAATAAATGTTTGTTATAGATATAATACGAGTATGTACAAGCTACATTGAATTTTTCAAGGTATTCGACTGGATAAACTTGTCTAGCTTCTAAAATGTTTGGTGTATATCGTATAGTATGTAAATACACTCATTACAATTACAATTTATGTACTTATAAAAATATCTCAAGAATATACAAAAATTTGTAAAAAAAAAATCACTATTTTTCATCAATAATTTAAACTGTTCGAGGACGAGCAAGATCAAGAATTATAGATGGGAAGACAGCATAGAAGCGAATGCGAAAGCAATGTGAGTAAGAGCATGGAAAAGACTGGCCTAGGATATAGACAGCTAGAGAGACTTGCGTTTGTGCAGGCTAAGATCCACAATGGATTGTAAAGCTAAAAGGAAGGAGAAGAATTTAAATTATTTAAAGTAAAGTTCGGAATAATTCAATATTTTGAACTATACAATTAAAGTAACATTAACTTTCTTTAATTGAGAAAAAAAAACTTGCTGTTATCATATTCAAAAATTTACTTGAATCTTGGATTAGATATGAAGCTTCCTATCATCCCAACTATTCATTAAAACTGAAGAATTTAGACTGATAACCGAAGAGTAATTTCTTTCAAACGGAATTCGTTGTCGTCCTATAAATACTCGTATGTAAAATGATTCATATGAATTTATATTTTATTCATCATTTTGTTATGTATTCCTCACTACAGAAAGAACTCTACTTATGTACATATTCATATTATAGAAAAAGCTTTTCATAATCTATTTTACTCGTAGTTCGTACACCTATTTGAAAAAAAAAATCCAACTAATTACACTAATTTAAATCAATTAACCATTAAATGTTTCTATATTATCTACACTTTGACTGTTTTTATTATTATTTTTTTAGAATAAGGGTTTTAATTTCTCATATCAAAACTGCAAAAGTGCACTTTCGTACGATTTTTAGCAACAATGTCCTTGAACATACTCGAATTTTCCACATTCATTTCACTATCAAATAGCCCGAAATTGTATTTTTAACCTGAAAAATTCAAATCTGTTCACATTTAATTTCTAAATTTCATAAGAAAAATTCATTTTTGCACTTTCACTTTACGAAAAATGAATACCCGCATATTATTTTTATTTTTTCAACAATTTTCCGTATATACAAAAATTAAGTTAGACACGCTATGAGGTTAATATACTTGTTTTTTTTTTTTTTAAACGAACTTAAGTTATTTTCTCGTATATATAAATAATTCATTCTACGATTTTTACCATTTTCAAATATAATTTAATTGAAAGTAATAAATACGGTATAGTAATGTATACAAATTTTACATTTGTACGGTAGTTATAGCATGAAATATAAAATAATTTTACAAACTATGCAGAAAAAAAAAAAAAACAAAATATAAAACATATTTTCCAATAATATAATTTCAAGTATTTTTAACTTGTTTTATCATTGTACATAGAAGTGAAATTAATATAGTTATAAAAGGAAACATTTTATGCATTTAATTAAATTTGAAAAAAAAAATTATTCATTCATTTTCTAGTTAAAATTCATTCGAAATGAATATGAAAGAAGAGATCCATAAGTTCGTATCGTATGTAACAGTCTAACAGTATATGCATGTGTAAATTTTGTAAAAAAAAAATGTATTCTACAAGATAGGTACATAATAATATCTCATTTTCTATTCAAATTATCGAATTATTTTTCAGAATAATAAAAATATAATTTTAGAAAGTAATATGAGAGTATTTTATGAAAATATCATGTATTGTATGTATACAATTCTGAATACCCACACAGGATAGATACTTACTACATAAAAATCCCATGAAATTATATAATGAAAAATAATAATAATAATAATAATAATAAAAATGAATATATACCTACATTATAAATGAAAATAAAAAATAAATACCCATCATAATATGTGTATATTACACGAGTATATTATGTATGTAAATGTATAAAACCACAAAATATTTTATAATCATATATAGACATGAAAAGTTTTTTCCAAGGGTTTTGGTTTTCCTTTTTACATTTATATACTGGTATATTATACTGTTATTACATACATACATACACATTACTTAGATTCCTATGTTTCTATATTTTATTTTAATTTCTCTCTAAATTCTAGATTCTACTACTATATTATAGTTTATTTTTAAATGTATGCAATATAATTTTGCTTTTCTTACGAGTAATATTACAAATAGCTTATAATTATAATTTACAAATACTATAGTTACCTACACTAAAATCAAATAATTATAATTTTTATGTGTGTATGTGTGTAATATACGAATATACCATCATATTAGTATATTGTAATCGACATCACATATACATAAATAATCGTAAAATGTCTAGTATCTACGAAATACAAATATATTGTACGAGTACATATTATGTATGTGTTTGTTATACTAGAAAGCAAATTTAATTTTTATTATTTTTTAATTACACTGTAATTTGAGATAAAATTATGCATACGTACGAATACAAAATACTATATGCACTTATATATTATATATTTACTGCGTTCCTTTTTGACCTGATAAAGTACTCCCAAGTACTCGGGAGTAAATTATTGTAAATGGAACACAATGTTTTTGCTTGAAAGTAAAAAGTAACCTCAAATTTCAAGGCATACACATTTCTAAGGCAATGTAGATATTGGAGTGGAACTTGGCCGTGCTCAAATTTCAGTTGTCATATATTTCAAATTTGTTTTGTTGTTGATTTTAGATTCTCCATAACCTTAAACAATAAAAAGCCATACCTATTGAGTAAAACGTGTAATAAAAATTTTATAAACTTAAACTTATTTCTTTATTCTCTAACGATTGAAACACAAAAATCTCTGACTGCATGTTTTGGCTGGCGTAACTAACCATACAACTGTCAAGTAAGTTACTAAAATACAAGAGGTTGTCTAGATGATCACAACTGCAAGTAGGTACTTGGGAATACTTTTGCTAGGCTAAAAGGAACGCAGTAATTATGTGATATCGTTAGAATAAAATATAAAAACAAATAAAAGTAACAAAAATAAAAACGAAATGAATAAAATGAAAATATAAAAACGAAAATTTGATAACTAAATAGAGAAAAACTAAAATAAATGTTTTATATTACTCAGATACGAATATTCGTATTTCAAAAAAATTATGATGTTGAGGACAAAAATGATGATGATGATGATTATAATAATTTTGATGTATGTAGATATGTACCTAAATATTAAGTTTATATATGTAATAATTATACAATTTTCCTTTGTACATACATGTATGGGGAAAATAAAATTTATAAATACGAGTAAATACCTACACTCCATGATAAAATGATAGCACGTAACTGTTCAAATTTTTATGCCATGGTCTTTCAATTCCATATGATTCGTTATAAACAGTACCTGAAATATGATTTTGTTTCCAAGAATTGTTGATTTACTAATTGAAAACCTAAATATCAATTCGGTGGTGAAAATCCTGGCTCGTTTAATAAAAGATATTTTTAACTTAAGTGTGTAAAAGACAAGAATTCAGACAAGAATTTAAAAACAAAAAATTTCAGAAAATTTTAATAGTAAATATTACAATCAGTAAATTCCCAATAAATAATTTTTGGACATAAACTGAATTCATACAACCAACCCAACCCTATATAATCAGAACATATAAAATTAAAAGGAAAATAAACAAAGTAAATTCATAAAAATCCAAAAATTTAACGGTTATGCTATCATTTTGTCGTGGACTGTCTGCATATCTAAATATACGCCGCAGAGTCTTCTATCATTGTTATCATTCTGTTTATTATATAAATTTGGATATAAAATAAAATAAAATAAAATAATAAAATACGTGTGTATAAAATCAATTAACGCACAAACTTATCGTACATAAACACATAACTATTTTATTATTTATATATTTTTTTTACAGGTATTATTCTTCATATCAAACTATAGATCAACCAATAGCTACATAATATCTATAAAACTTTGTATTTGGATGAATAAAACGAACGAATGACTGACTGACTGACTGAATGAATGGATGGATAAATGGTTTATATTTAATACAAGCATACAAGTATGTACATTTATTATGAATTAATTATAAATTCAGGAAGTGAAATTATCTAATAATAAATATACATACATATATGTATATTACAAAGTCATACATACATTTAGGTAGGTATGAAATTGAAACGAACCACGTAATAAACACTTCAATACTCCTCATATAAGTACATACGGCTATATGTACGCGGATATGTTGTATCAAAATTCACAACATAGAATATAACATTGATTAGAGGATTTTTATAAAAATAAAAATATTGTCATCATAATTTAACCATGATGTACTTTATTATAGGATTATTCATGTATGAATGTGTGTATGTAATATTAAAATTAATAACCACACCTTGTTATTTATATTTTTGTTCATTATTTTATTCTTTTTTTTATCATTTATGTATTTTTCTTTTTATTGTCGATTATATCACAATCACAATACATTTATGTGTATGTATGTATTTATCATTCCTCTCGGTATACTACTTATGTGTATTTAAATTAAATTTTCTGAAACAAAATCCAACATTATTATAATGTACCATAATCACATTGTATATACAATAAAATGCGTCTGTATTACAAATGTAAGCATGTATAAATATTTTTACATATTAGTATATAATATACCATGGTTTGTTTATAAACAAAAATCTATTATCAGTTTTATTATTAATAAAATGGTTTGTGATTTTATAACAACAAAAAAAAATAAATATAGTAAATTAAGTATCGATTACTTAATATCATTGCCGCTATATATTCATAATTATCAATATGCGGTTTAGATACCGACAAGTAAGTATGTGTGTTGTGTATGTATATCTTTGTTTATTTTTTCTTTCTTATGAGATTTTTTTCTTTCTTTTCAGTTTCTTTTTTAATTCGAAATGATATAACAATTCAGTGACAAATGTGTATGCTATATGATAGTATTACATTGCTCACAAAAAAAGATATACACGTTACTTTTATGTAGACGCGTACATCGTACACAAGGTGTAGTATAGTCATATACATTCAAAATATTTACCTTCATATTACACACACATACATTACAATAAAATGTCATTGACCAAGAAAGTGAAAGAAAAATACAAATTCATTTTTATACAAAAATCAAAATCGATACTTATATTATATTCGTATAATTATATAAGAAAAACATTTTACAAGTACATACCTACCAACCGGTAAGAAAAATAAAAATACTTTTGATTTTCTTTTCTTACATATTTAATTTTTCATTTTGTTATTCATTCATTGATTTTTCTTTTTCCAATCTTATAGAAGAATGATTATTATTGTTATTGTATACAAAATGTTTTGTATTTTTATTTATTATTTTGAATAATATAAAAATATTTCAAATCATTTTATTGTAAATAGGTAAATAGAAATTTTCAATGAAATATACTACATACATTTTCTTCAATATATCGTCTTTTATCATTGATTTTTTGTTCATTTATTTTCATTTTCAATTTGTTTTTCTTAAAGAAAAATTAAAGAAAACAAATCAAAATTCAAAGTAAAATAAAATAAAATAAATAAAAGATATTATTGAAGAAAAAAAAAAATTGTTTTTAAAAAAAAAACGGAAGGCTATCACTAGTAAGTATTGTAATCAAGTACAGGTACATATAAACGAATATTTTAATACTACAATGGGTATTACAATTAGAAAATCAAATATGTAAATTTATGTGTGTGATGTATATAAATTATTTGTATGTATAGGTACATGAAAATTTTTATTTAAATATCAATAAATGTGAAAAAGAATGATCAAGATATAAAGATATTAAATTTAATAATTATGCAAAAGATTGTAATTTTTCAAATCAATCGTCATTATTATGATTAAGATTTATACATTTTATACTTAATGAGGACATTATGTGAATTTCGTTGATTATTTTCATTTTTCTTACAAATAATTTCCGATTATAAATTAATTTGCTATAGAAAATTATCATTTACATACTTGTACATCCATTAGAATATAATGATTGTGATAAATGTGATTTTTGTAATTTCCTGAATTTCTAATTAATTCATTTTCTCAGTACAATTTCCAAAAAAAAAAATGAATATATTTTCAGGATTATTATAAATAGACATTAATTTATTATATAAATGTGTGATAAAATTATATTTGATAAATATTTTATTTGTTGTACCAAAATATATACGTAGATATCCTCTTTGACATCAATCAGTCAATCTAGAATCTATCAATCATTTTAAATAACTAAATGGTCATTTTTCTCCTTGTATTTTGAAAAAAAAAAACTGAAAGTATAAGGATACGAAATTAAAATAAACTGAAAAAAAATTCAAATTAATTTACATAAAAAATAAATGCTAACTGATTGAATAATTAGAAGAAATAAAAAAGAAAACTTAAAATTTTTACTAATGAGAACGTATGTTGTTCATTATTAAATCATAATTCCTTTTTCATTCATTGCTAACAAAATAAAATAATTTATAGAAAATTAAAATGAATTATAAAACTAGTGATTTTCTTTTTCAAAAGAAAAATATTCTTATCACACTAAAATGTATTTATGTTGATTTAATTTAATAAAATAATAATGATGAAAAATACATTCAGAAGGCGACAACACATTTTCCATCATCACATATTATCCATTCAATTTTCTAATAACCATTTAAATGTTTAAGATGTTCAACAGATAAAAAGCGTCAAAATGAAATTTGTATCTAATGTATAGTCATTTAAACAACCGTTTATTTATTTTTTGTTTAGAATTTTTTAAATTGTTATACGAATAAAGAATCAAAAACAACAAAATTATAAAGGAGTCTTCAACTACAATTTTTAATACTTTAATAATTTTCCAAGGAATTTATATTTCATGCACATTTGTCTGCTCTGCTACATAAAATATCTATAACATAATTATGTAGTACATTTATATACTTTAATTTAAATAATGGAATATCGAATAATATTAAATTATTATCTAACATAATTTGATATACCCATATATAGTATCTATATATCTCCCATTTCGTGTCTCCTATGTACATATGTATGGGTATGAATGTTTGAATGCATTTCGAAAGCATTCAAATTCACTGAATAAAAATGAAATTGAAAAATCAAAAACAAAAAGAAAAACACCTTAAAAACATCAACAGAAAAATATTTTTAATGATGAAAACGACAAGACAATGTATGAAGAAAAAAAGTAAGAGATAAAAAATAATACACAAAAGATATTATGTTATATATTTTTTGAAGATTGTTATATGTTGAAAAATATGATGAATAGATTACGGATATTTTCACATCAATGTATCTTACATACTACATATATATCTATACATATATTCATGTATAATAAAAATAAATAAAAATTCATATATAAATTTTTCATCTATTAATGATTGCATAAGAATGCTTTTTATAATTTTTTTTTTATTTGTCTGTGTTATTATTATTTAATTTTTATTCGATTCAAATACAATTTAGATATTTTTTTTTAAGTTTAAAATTTTTATTATGTTGCACATCAAAATACAGAAAAAAAAAAAAAAAAAAACAAAATTGAATTGAAAATGAAAATAATTTGAAATGAATGATGATTTCATTTGTAATGGGTACATAGTGTATACTCTTGCAAGTACATACATACATTGATAATGCTAAAATATGCTTCTTGTTTCGTATTCTTTTCGAACTTTATTAGTTTCCAATTAAAAAAAAGAAAAGAACACAAAAAAACATCAACACAACATCAAATAAATTAATAATAAACTGACAGAATCAATGCAATCGATTTTCAAAATTTTTTCTGCAACAATGATAAATCAAATGATTTATTGAAGTTTTTCATTGTAATAAATAATTACATATATAATTTTTTAATTTTCATTTCATATTTTGTGTTGTCCTTTTTTCTTCTTCTTGTTGTTGTACTTAAATTTTCGAATTTGTTTCGCCTATCGGAAAAAAGAAATCACTCAATAAAGATGAAAAGATGTTATAAAAATTCTGTACAAATTTGAATGTCTATGTGTATAAGTATCTTTTATTTTAATATTCGTATATGTATACGAGTATATCTATCTATGTATATATGTATGTATGTGCATACAAAAAAATGATTGAAAGATAATGGGCCCTATTATGAGTGTCGATCACATCGATTATCGACAAAATTAAGACGAGACGAGACAATGTAAATTTTGTATTTTGTAAATCGGTCGCCTCGACAGAAAGATACATATTACCATATCAAATTTTATTTTCATTAAGTTTTACCATGTAATTTCTACAAAAGTTGTCAAATATTTCGATATAAAAGTTTATAATTCATATTCTTTTTCAATTTTGAATAAATATTTAATTAATTTTTGTAATTTGTAATAAATATTTGATTAATTTAAATAATTTGTAGCTAAGTACGAAAATATAAAATATATTTATTTAATAATGATTTTTTTTGCATAAAAGAAGAGGATTGAGAGACGCGTTCGTGTTTTTTTTTTTTTTTTCAAACAGCTCAAACAGCATTTTTGGTGAATTTTCTTTAAAGCAAACTTAGATTGAGCAGAATAATTAAATACATCTTATCTTATATATACAAAGCATACATGAAATGTCAAATCACCATAGACTACTATGCCTGTCGATTAGTTTTAGCTGATCGACTCAAAATGTCGATATTTTCGACTCAAATCGACACTCATATAATACAAAATTTGTCGAGTCGAGGCGACAGTCGATGACGAGACGATATTATCGACACTCATAATAGGGTCCAATATTATGTACATATATCAAGGAAAAATATTTTATATAAATTTTTTTTTTCTATCTATAACTTATTGAAATAAAATGTTCGAGTGAGTATGCATATGCCCACATTCATTAATCTACTACAGTAAAAATATGAATAAGAAAAGTAAAGATACAACTGTTAAATCTTCAAGTTAGTTAACTAGTAAATTTTTTTCAAAAAAAAGTTATTCAAAGAAAATATCATTTGTACAAAATTAAAGCAAAAACTATTTTTAGATACCTGTTAGTATAGACATAATGAATTGTATTAAAACGGAAAATTATAGGCAAATTACTTATGCATGTAAAATGTTTAACCACAGTGTCGATAAAATATTGAATATACCACTAATAATATTATTGCCAATTAATTTTTCGTGAAGGTCAAATAAATGTACGATTAATTTGATTATTTCTTTACAAATTTTAATAACCAGTTTTTTCATAATATGTACGTATATATATATACATATATATTTTTTCCATTTTTCATAATTATGATTATTCGATTTCAAATTATAAGTATATAATTTGATTAATATATCTTTTTGTTATAATATTTTCGCTGTTTATATAAAGTGTGAATATAAATTTTTGAATACAAGAGAAGAAGAAGAAAATAATATGTTTTCAGGTATTTTTTGATTAGATACAATAATTAGCAACACTTGATAATGAACAGGTTTTTGAATAATATAATAGTATAAAAATGGCCATGTATACAAATACTCAATTGAATGTTTGATTGTGTTTTTGTGATGAATATTCAACAAAAATTTCTATCATCCACCACTATCTGTTCAGTTATAGATGAGCCATCATTTACATTTGTAATTAATAATTAAATTACAAGAAACGAGAAGCAAGATGATGATGATGATGACGATGGTGATGATGACGAAAAATGTATTAATTATTATTATTTCTGTCTATTGTACCTACTTTCATTTACATGTTTATTCATGAAAATTCAAAATTATTGTCAATTATGAAATAAAGGTATCTTTACATTTTACGGCGATCGTAAAAATAAATGCTTAATACACAGCAGTTAGACAAATGTTTATGTAAATAACAATAAATTTATACAGTATTTTTTGATTTTGTAAAATTTTAACTGTAACATTCATACATATATGAATAATCAACACAACATTTTTTTTCAAATAAATCTGTAAATTTACATATTTTCTCAAGGAAGAATATTGTATTGAGTTGTTTGTTTTTTAAGTTTTTGTTAATTTTTTGTTTAATTTAAAATTTTTCTTTCGTTTTCTTTAATTTATTTAAACTTTATTTTTTAAATAAAAATATTATTATGACATTAAAGAAATTATCAAGTTCTTATTTAAAGACTTTGTGAAAATAAATAATTTGTTGAATAATAAGATGAAGTTTTGATTATTTATTTAGGTGTAATCTAACTCGATACTACCGCTGACCAGCTCTCTAATTGGAATACATTCAAATAATTTAGCTTTAAACTTAGTTAACACCCAGCCACCCAGCTAATAAGGAGTATGAAAAAATTGGCCACAAGAACTTTTACTCTATATTGTTCAATATGTAGCTGTATTTAGAGTAAAATCGGAGTAATCCAAATTTTACTCGGATCTTACTCCTACTTTTTGCAGGAGAAATTATTAAGAGTATACAGTATACTCTGAGTACAAATCGAGAATGTTCTTGACACATCATATGTTGACATAATCAATTTTGTTTGAATTTTGATTTTGGTTCACTTTTACTCTAAAGTAAGACCCTAAATAGATGTGACGGGACGAAAGATATTAAACGAACGTAAATACTTGTTTCGTCAGTTTGACAGTTTGCCCTAAATCTATCTGTCATCATCGGCACTATCTGTTTCTCATCTCGTTTCGTCTATTTGACATTTAAACTTATCGAAATTGAACGAACGTAAGAACACGTCCGTTTAGGCTAGTTCTACGTATCACAGTACTATCGTTTGTATCGTTTCGTCTCTTCACGTCTGTTTAGGTTATAGCTTAAGCTGTTCGATAACAGTATAAAAAAACTGAATAAAGCAGCCATTTTCTAGAGTAAATCTACTCTACTCCGAGTACAGATCGAACAGAGCTTTTATATTACACAAAATTGCAAAATTTCACTTCTCTTGAGTTCAACATTCCAATAACAAATGTCATTCAACATTCAACTCTCATTTTTTTTTTCTAATTGAATCGATACTCGATACTCGAAATTATTATGAAATTAAAATAATCACCAAATTACTTGAATATTTACTATTATTAATTTAATTCACAATCATTCCTAAAAAATTGAAAATGAAACATTTCTTTTTAAAATTTGAATATTTGAAAATTTCACAATATTTAAAATTCGAGTATGAAATGTATAAATACATAATTCACACACATTATATGTATCACATAATTTATTAGATATTAAATTTTCAATATTAAATTTTTTAAAAATCAAAAAATAAAAGAATGAAAAATAAATTCATTCATTTTAATATCACACATAGTATACCTACATATGTATATGTACATCATAAATTATTTATCAGAATTTTTCATTACATAAAAACACAAAACTGAAAAAAATATGTATAAACACATACTATATACTTACTTTGTGAGTATATATGAAATATTTATTGTGTACATAATTTTCCAGGAGTATAACCCACAAAATATTTTAAGCCAAAATATAGAATTTCATATTTATACTTAAATGTAAGGACTTAAAAATATTTTTTTACACACAACACATACACACACATCTAAGTGTATGCGAAAAACATCTATCTTAATAAATATTTTCAAATAAAATCTAATAAAAAGTAACAAATATCTTTTTTTTTTCCTTCAACATAAAAGGATACATTTTTATATTATTAACCACATATAGTACATTATGAACATTTATACATGTATCATGTGTACGTACATATATATGAATGTAATTTCGAATTATACCTTTTCCATTTTTATTTCAAATTTTTTTACGTTTTATTTTTTTTTACTCTTTACCCTTTTTTTTTTGTAGTAATTTACAAAATAAGGATATGAATGAAATACAAATACTAATACAAATACATACATAAAAATGTAATACGTTAGTATATATCATAATATGTTCATTTTGGCTTACTGCTTTTATTATTATTTTGTGTATTTTTTTTTCTTTCTTTCTTTATTTTCGTCTTGAATAATAATAATAATAAATTTTAAATATAAAATATATAAATGTCAAATTTTTAAGTAAGTACATATTTGTAGAACACACATAATAAAAATACAACGTACATCTATACGTACTCGTATACACATATACATTTTACTTTATGAATGAATGTACGATATGTATATATGTAGTATGTACTCGTATATTTAAAATACTTATACGAATAGTAAATATGTAGATATGTATATATGAATATGTGAAGGAAGAAAAATATAAAATAATGAATAAATTTTATGTTATTTGTTATTTTTTTTTGTGTCTTCTTATGTTGATATGTGCATAATTGTTGTCAGATATTTAATGTCAAATAAATAAGTATAAACACACAAATATGTATATAAAATGTACTTGTAGATGAATTTTAAAAAAAAAATAAAGAAAAACAAAAATGATGATGTTATTTATAAATAATAATAATGCAATGATGTTGTGATATATACCATACCAAACGTATTCAAAACATATTTACAAATATACATAAAAATAAAGGATATACATACATATTTTTGTAGTAATAAAGAATGGAATTATGTGCATACATTATAGATGCTTTCGATTTGGCAATTTCAAGTACTTGCGAGTAGAAAAGGTAAATGTCTGTACTAAATCATATCTACTCGCAGCTACTCATGAAAAATTTTTCAAGTATGGCTGGAAGTAAGTAGATGCAAGTAGTTACGAATAATTTTTGTGTTGTTCGTTTTAACAATTTATCCTAGACACATATTTTGGTACTCGCAAGTACTTGAAATTGCCAAATCGAAAGCACCTATTATATCAAAAATAAAACAATGTAATACATGAAATGTGTATGTACGCAGTTAAAAGAAAGAGAGTTATTTAACAATAATAAAATAAATAAAAAGGATATTTATGTATGTACATAAATAAATAAATATATGTAAAATAAATAAATATATGTAAAATAAAATAGAAAACCATCAAATAAACTGAAAAATATAATATAATGAACAATTTTCATAACGTAAAAATAAATATGAGTTTATACAATTTTAGTATGTATATGTATATGTTAAAATGATATTATAATTTTACAGTTTCATATAACGTATTTATATGTACGTGAACAGAAGACAGAAGTTTTATAATTTTTTTTTTATATTTATTAAATAAAATTCTACCACACATATCACTTGCTCATATTCTGCACTATTTACTCGTGTGCCACCACACATACATAATATACACATTATTTACATATTATTTTGAAGTTCACATTCACTGTGTGTATGCATATTTTCTTTTTGCATATATGTATTTCTTTTTATATTTTTATTTTTGTTTCTTTTTTTCTTTGTTTTACTTTACTTTACAGTCGAGTAGCTGTAGCATATATGTACTTATTTACATGCATCCATGTCATAACCATCATAATTTCCGTCATTCGTTTCTTTTATTTCCGTTCTATTCTTTTATTTATTTCATTTCGTAATACACATATGAACTCATGTAATATACATTATTATACGGAATTTACAAACATACTTGTACGTACGTATACATATAGCTATACATATGATGTGTATTATACTTTTACATCCGCAGTGTATGTATAATACGGCGTGTACTCATATTATGAATGCTTTTCTTATATTTTATACGTACGTATTCAATTTCATTTTTATTTTACAATTTTATTTATTATTTTTTATTAGAACCTCTGAATTACTCTGAATATAAACTTGAAAAAAGAAATACATAAAAACTAAATTATTCTATATACTTATGTGTATTATTTATTTGTTTCTTTTTTAAGTTTTTTATCTTTTCAAAACTTCATGTCACGTTTTTTTGAATTTGAATATCAACTGAAAAATGAATTCAATTTTAAAATTTGCATGCACTTTTACAAGAATTTTTTTTTAGTTTTAGTTTTACTGTGTTACTAAGTCGTAGGATAGTATATGTTTGTTATGTGTATACACATAAAGGTAAATAAAGAATAACTTAAAAAAAAAGTAAAAAAAAAAAAAAATTACATTTAAGTAAATTTTATAAATGAATAATTTTTGTCAGTGATAAAATTCAAGTAAAAAATTTGTATCACACAAAAAAGTTGTATAGTAAATATATTTAAGATGGTCGAGATTATATAGTCAAATTATGTATTTTCTTGTAAATCTAAGTACATATCTATATCAACCCAATGTATCAAATCATTAAAGATTTTTTACTACCTATAAATTTCTAACATTATATACATACCTGTTATATGCATTCACAAATATAAAGGACATGAAATTGTTATTTTTCAGTTTTAAATCATTCAAATAAACTATAAACCAGTAAGTAGAATGGTTATTGTAGAAAACGTTTTGCAGACAGAAATTTTTTACACGCGAATATGTACTTGAAAAATATAATTCAACAATATTCTATATAGCTCTATGTTCTATAGATTTCTGTTCGTATTTCAGATCAACTTCAGACTTTATATACGACTTTATATTCCTTCCGTCTGCTGTGTTTTTTAATTAACTTCTCTCATAAAAAAAAAAAATATACGTAATTAAACGATAAGTACCTTTTAGACCACAGTTGAACGATTTGTATATTTACTGATATTTCTTATTACAAAAAATACTGGCGTGTATATTAATAAATAAATAAATAAATAAATTCCAGTCTGTGCACACACTACTTTAATGCAAATAACACCAACAAAACAAAATTAATTTATATTTATTTATATTTTTAATTTTTTGTTTCAATAAATATTTTACTTTATCACAGACCATTCATTCACATATGTATGTAATGTACATGCATTCGGCTACATATTGTTTTAAGTTTAAAATATATGGTAAGCGATGCGATATCCATATATTTGTATCCACATACTACAAAATACTACTTACATACATACATATAGCATCAACATCAACATATGTTTATACTTTAAATGTAAGTAATCGTATAAAGTATATACATTCGTTTACTTCATACCATGTAAGTATGATTGTAATTCAAGTGCCTTTTTCTCATATATTTTTTGTTATTGTTTTATGTTTTTGATTTGTTTATATTTCGAATCATCTAGCTACAGCATATAAGAGAAAGAAAATTAATTCTAATCTAATACACCACCCACAACGATATATTTTATATTATTTATACGTACACTAAATGTAATTTAATCTGAAACAAAATTTTTTGTTTGTTTAGATACTCATTCACTTATACATGAGTACGTCTGTATACGTAAACATTTTGTATGCATAACTCCATTTCTGTTTATTAAGTATTTGTATGTTTTTTTCGTTTATGATTTAGTTTTTTTTTGCTTTTCGCTCTTGTCAAGTTCATTTTCGTCCTTTCATCCATTTCTTTAGCTATCGGATATATTTCCAGTGAAAAACAAAAGAGCAAATTAATGAAATAATATAAACAATGAAAAGAATAAATAAATAACGAAAAAGAAAAACTTGCAAATAAACAATGAATAAACTCCAACGTAAAATTATTATTTTTAAAAATTTATTTACATAGAAAAAAGCAAAATTATTTGAACGCAAACAACATAAAAGAAAAATGAAAAAGATTCATTTTTTGTTACTTACACAATCTTCTCATCTGGAATGTTAAAATACTGGATTTGATAATTTAATTTAAATAAAAAAGTTTTGAAAAAAAAAACGCTAAAATTTGTTTAACTCGAAAAGTGAAAAATAATGAAAAAATTAAGAGAAAATAAACTTGAACGTTTAAACAAGGATTTAGACGTGGAATAGGATTGAAATATTTTAAATATGATTTTTGTATTTTATTATTTTATTTTTTTGTGTTCTTTTGAAATTTATTTTTCCTAAAATATATGTATGTGGAAAAAGAAGTTAATGGGAATTGTCTATTGTTTCCAAGGAATCATGTATTTTATTTCTGATTTTTTTTTTTGAAGATTTTTGCTCAGTTTATATGTGGTTTTTGTCCTCATTTTCACAATCACCATTACATCTTATCCGTCTCTATCACAAAATCAAAATTTCCAGGGAAACAAATCATTATAATCGCATCTTATGACTAAAATAGCTTTTGTAATGTCATTAGTTTCTAGACAAAATTTCCTTTTTGTTTACCATAAATCATAAATATCTGCATTGTATTTCGATGATGAAATAATAATTTTTCTTTAATTTATCAAAAAAATAAACCTCTAAAATTATAAATGAAAGTAAATGAAAATTTTAATTTTTGACACCCAACAATAAGTTGAGACTATCAATTCAGTTGAGACTATGAATTCATGTAATTATCTGTTATTTATCATGAATAAAGATATTAAAAACCACTACGATGCTATTTTTTTTTTTTTTCATTTTTTAACTTTTTAACATTTTTATTTGCGTTTTTCAAAGATAGAAACAAATTAAGTGGCAATGGAAATAGACAATATTACGTATACATTTGAATATAAGATGACTTCAAGGTTGTTACCTGTGTTCCTAAATTGAAAATTTTATCTAAAAACACTTTTCGTTAAAATCAAACAAAATGAAAATTTAAAATTGATCTGATATAAAAAATCTTAAATTACATGTTTTCTAATTTAATTTTTCTTTTTTTTTTTTGGTATTGTTTTACAAAACATTCACAACAAGCTATAGCATGGAACTGTAGTCGTATTCATAAAATCAACTGACCATATAATATGATTGAATTAAATTAAAGAAAAAAAATAATAAAACATAATAATAATGAAGAAGTGAACAAATAAAATTCATTTCACCTATATTCATTTTTCCTGACACTTTTGACAGACACATTAAGTCCGTCATACTTTTTTTTTCAAAATTATTATTCCACACGTTAAGAGATACCTATCATTTACCTCATTTATGCGGCAGCATTAATGCGCACTGCATGACTTCGAATTGACTCAGTGCGGTTCTGTAAACACTGTTTCAATGCGAATTAAAATTTCAATGCACGTTTCTTAACCGAATTGAAACTTTCAAATGCGCACTGAAAACTCTCCCATAAACACTTTGAATACTAATTGATAGCTCGCATAACAACTTTGTTAGGTGTAAGTGGATACGTCACAGCGGAAAACAGAAGTGTAGTGATATAGTGCGCGCCTGTATACTCAACGAGAATCAAGGTTTTATGCGTAAACATTAAACCAGACTGGATTTTTTTCAACTCGATTTTTAGTTCGCATGCTTGGATCGACTTAAATTCGCATTCAAACTAAGGTATACAAAAGATAATTATTACGTATGTCCATCATATTTTTGGTTATATCAAAATTCAAAAAAATTAATATCATTGGTTGTCACTTCGTGAACATCGTTTTATAGTTACAGATATACAAATTTACCTACATTCATATGTTCATATTCCTGTATATTGTATAAGTAGATACCATAAATATTTTATCATTCAAAATAATAATCTCTTACATTAAACAGATACTATTTGGGTATTTGAATTTCAAATGAATTTTTTTTTCTGTTAATATTTTCGTTGTATATACGTACGATTATACTCTATGATAACAGATACACATTCAATATAATAACTTTCATTATTTTTTGTTTTTCTGTTCGTTTGTATCACTTTTCTTTCTTTTTCGATGCAATTTTTAATGAAATTTTATTAACACGATATTCAAAAGTTGGAAATACAAACGATATGGGATGTATACATCATATACGTATTATACAGGTATAGTCAGTTAAATTAATTTTTTTTTATGTTGTTATGAAACTTTCAAAAATTTTAAATTGTTTTGTCCTTACTGTCAAAAAAAAAAAAAATATTATATATTAAATTTTTTTTTTAGATTGCATTTTAAAAATGAACAAAAATCACTGATATAAGTAATTATTCCACTAAAAAAAAAAGATGTAGCAGCATAGCTGTATGTATATCAGTGTCTTTTTTATATCTTTTATTTTTTAATACCATATACCATTCGTTTTGCTTTTGTACAATATTTTTGCTTTATCATATTATTTTGAATACAATTATCTGTTGAAGAAATAAATATAAAATATCATTTAAGACATAAATCTTGAGTTTAAAAAAAATTAATGATTAAATAAATAAATTCAAGATTCCATCATAGTATCAAGTGTAGTTGTTACGTATAGTATAGTCATCATCACTACTATTATCACCTGTTCACAATATAATTTGTGCATTAGTAATACGAACAACACAGGAAATAAAATTAAAATTAATAATGAATTCCATTGGTGGTGTTACTGTGATACAGTCAATAATGATGATGATGAAGCTGATGATCGCGGCGAAGATGATGATGCAAATGACATGACAAATTGTACACTCCATGTATCGTATCTACTGAAATAGAAATTTTTGAAATTGATTTTCAAACGAAAAAAAAAATGAAAAAAAAATTTAGACCTAAACTTGTACACATAACTGTCTCTTACGATGAATTTGTCTTGTATAATCAATTTACCTTTCACATCATACAGACAATTATAAAAGTTTATAAAATCGAATCGGATATTTGAGCTAAAAATTTTATCTGTTAACAATAAAATTATATCAAATTTCAATTGATTAATGGCGAATACCCATTGAGATAATGTTCAGCTAACAGCGGTTCACAAATTCGGTAATTCTTTTTCAAAAAATCTTCAAATCTATTTGAAATGTATAAATATGATTTTATTGTAGCAAATTTTAATCGAAATTATTTTGAAAACGAAAATTTAACAACTCTAGACTGTTAATGTAATGAATTTTGGATAAATTTATAATTGATTAGAATTTAAGAAAATTTTTACTTCCACAATCAGTGCATGTTTCCCGATTGTGTGGCTGAAGAATAAAAATACGAGTACTCATGATGTGTGATATACACACTATTACTAGATTATTGTATACTCGTAAACTAGAGTCAATAAGATCCACTGCTCGAGAGTACATATAGAGTAGAGGAGCAGGTATAAAATGTTGTTATTTGATTTTCTATGTTTTGTTTTGTTCAACATTCGCATTCAACTTTTTCTCAATCATGAAGATAGGAGTATACATGATATGTAAATACTACTCGTATTAGTGTAGCGTATATACTATTAGATACCGTAGTAAATCAATGACCTCTACTGAAGAAGAGTATGTATAGAGTAGAGAAAGAAGTATAAAACGTTGTTTGTTGATTTCTCTTGTTTTATTCTCTTCAATATTCACATTCTACTTAAGGGGAAAATCAACTCTCTCTCTCTCTCAACCATGAAAATACGAGTCATAATTTAATGTCTTTTTCCTCTGTTTGTTAATGAAAAGTTTCGTAATAACAAAAAGTTGATATCTATATTTTTTGATAAGTTTAGTGCTTTTTTCTCATATACATATATCAACATTTGCACGAGTATCTCCCACAATTTTAATATTTTCTTTTACTCCTACGTTAGAATAAAGTGGAATTGCTACACGCAATTCTATAAAAGAATGAAAATATTTTTCTAAAATGTCCCCCCAACATTTGCTGTCTATGTTGCCCATGCATAAATTCAGACATGTCTGCACGAAATTATAATTACAAAAACAAAGTATGAATTATTTTCAAAAAAAAAAATAAATAACTTGAATATCTGTAACAACTATGATTATTAAGTTAAAAATAAAATTTGAAAGATTCATTAAAATTTAATGCCACATATTTCTAAAAGGCACTAAAATTTTAAAAAGATAATAAATTCTCATCATAAAATCTGTTAAATGAATCACGCGTGCTTTTTATACTGCAAATTTAACTATAAAAAAATAAAAACATAAAGTAGCTTCACATCATTATCACAACACTTAAGTCTTGATTTATTAGAAATCATTAACCGTAATACATTATAAAAAATAAAATGTTAAAAGGATAACTAGATTTTATTTATCCTGTTTACATTATTTAGTTATTGGATAAAATAATGTTGAAGTAAATTTTGTACATGATTCTACGATAAATTTGAAACCTACATTTGAGCGAATGCGATTGATTTTGAGCAAATCTTCATTGAAAATTATAAAATCACATAAAACAGAGAAATCGTTCTGTTTATTGTATCCGTTTTATGTGTTGCATTTTACTTCTATAAAATCGTTTTGCATTCTGAAAATCATCATTATTATCCTTAAATTACCTCTACACTTTAATATCTTGGTAATGATGCAAAGGCACTATTAGGCAGTATTATGAATGGCATTGCATTTCGGACATTTTTCCTCTACATATATTATATGCGAATTATAATTGAATTCAATTTCAATTTAAATTATGATACCTGCCAATAAATTATTTCACTTGTATTAATTTAATTTTATATAATAAATAAAATTTATATGTGTGTGTACGTACGTATAATTTATAAAACATAAAAATAAAGAAGACAAAGAAGTACGGATACTAAAATTATAAATATATACTCATCTTTTATTTTTATCTTCGCGTCTTATGTTTTTTTTTTTTTATGTAAGTATATACATAAAATGTATAATATTATCAAGACTTAACAGAGAGACTTCCGCGTTGTGCTTTTTTATTTTCTCTACATGTAAACCAAAGAAAAAAAATAATAATAATGAAAATAAAAATATACTTTTTTTGTCTGATCGTATGTAATGTAACTCCAGCTATATATTTACATTGTTAGTGATGCTATTGTTTGTAACACATAATTATCATATATCGCATTTTACAATGTGTGAGTATTATGTACTGTGATGATGATAATAATATAATAATAATAACATAATTATTATTTATCTTTTATTTTTATTACATCCAGTTATGTATACAATTATTAATTTATATACATAAGTACATATAGCTATATACACACGAACATTTATATTCAATTATTATGTATATACAAAGCTAAAAGATTCTTGTAATTTATAATGAAATCATTGTTAATTATAATTCAAATAAATAAATAAATAAAATGATGAAGAAAAACATTTTGTATGCAATATTAATAATAATACCATTATACAGTGGCGAATTACTCGATTAAGCGCCCCTAAACAATCTCTCAAAGTATCAAAATGAAAATTCAAAAATACACATGAAAGTACACATGCTGTGTGTAGAATACTACTCGCACTATCTTAGCGTATACAACAGATGCGTATTAAGTCAATAGTCTCTACTGCTCAAGAGTATATGTATAAAGAGGATGGGCAAGTATAAAATGTTGCTTGTTGATTTTCTGTATTTTGTTATGTTCGCAACATTCGCATTCTACTGAAGAGGAAAATCAACTTTTTCCCAACCATGAAAATACAAGTGTACATGATGAGTGAAATACTAATCGTACTAGTGTAGCGTATACCAGAGATACCGTACTAAGTCAATGACCTGTATTGTAAAAGAGTATGAATAGAATAGATGAAGGAGCGAGGATATAAAGCGTTTTCAGTTGTTCTTAGCGTGTTTTGTCATGTAAGCACAATATTCGCATTCACCTGAAAAAGATAATTAACATTTGCCTACGCGTAAATACAGCCCTGCCAAAATTTTTATGATGATTACAAACATCATCCTCATTATCTTTATAAAAACTTATAGTATTAAAATTATTTACACACATGAATAAATACGTTTGTATACACAACATGCGTATGATATAATATTTTATACATATACATACATACATACATATGTATTATACACATTATACAATCGTATATATTATATTAATTTTTTTTAAATCAAATTGAATAGAATGAATTGTAAAATCATTGATGAAAATTGAAGAAAAATATCTTAACGTGCGATATAAATAAAAAATTATTTATTAATTTTTTTATGCATCAAATACATGAACATTTATTGTATAATATAAGAAGATAATAAAAAAAAAAATTACAAACATTATTTATTTTTATTATTTATTTGATTTACAGTGAAATAAAAACGGAACTACTGTATGTTACACTCGTATACTTCTACCTGTGTGTATGGAAAATTTATTATTAATTGAAGAAAAAAAAATAAGAATCAATTGAATCTAAAGGTAATTGAAAAATAAAATTTATTGGATAAAATATGAAATATACATTATCTTTTAGATGCTATTTAAATTTATAATACGCACAAATTTAATTATTGTTATTGAACGAAAAATAATAAATATTTTATAATTGATTTATAATAATAATAATCAATCCACAATTTTATTACATCATTTTTTAATTGAATTTTTGAAATTTTTTGATTTCTTGAAAATGAAGATCTCTAAAAAATAGTAGGTAATTTAGACCTCCTGCTGATTGACCAACAACACCATAAATACTACAAAATTTTGCAAACACAAACATCAAACATTCTACATCAAACTGCAAGATAATTAAATTCATATACTTAAATGATAGTGACTTAGGGGGTTCGACAGCTCAGTAATAGAACAACTAGCCAATGATCTTGTAGTCACGTATTAGTTTCCCATCAAGTTTTCATTGTCTATGTCCCAAGTTCACTCAGCTTTAAATGAGTATCAACTTTCTGGGAAAAACAATTTGAAAATGCTGATTTGTCTACTTGCTGATGGCAAATAACTCAAAGTATCATTAGTTGATTTTGAAAATACATCAATCAGTCTAAGCCCTATCATGTAAATTAGCTTGATTCTCTACCAGCAACTCAGTGGTTCACAATCCACATTAAGCTATAGGCATAGGATACACATGACAGTATAATAAGTAATAAATTACGAAATCACTACGATGGAAACCATGGTTCCCTTATAGAGCTGTAACTCTATGGAAAAAGAAGAAATGAGAAAGACTTAAATTTATAAATAAGGAAGATAATAAAACGGCACATAAAGTGCTAATTGAGTCTGTTTCTAACTGGAAACGGACTGCCACTGCAACCAAATAAGGAAGAATTATATAATGCGGATTGGCTTACAGTAGCTACCAAAACTGAGGCATTTTGTTTTCATATCTATGAAATCCAATTAAAATACTCTGAGTAAGCTGAAGTTTAATCTGTCACTTATCAACACAGCCATGCAAAATTAGAAATTTATTTTTCATTTTAAACTCTAATTTTAATCTATTTACTAGTACCATTGATATTGTGCAACATTGAAACTAAAATTATTATCAAGTAAAAAATTGACTTCAATAGAATGAATCAAATTTTTTTAAATGATTTATTAAAATGAAAATTCATCTGTCTATATTCTCGTTTCCTTTTTCTCTCTTCACTGTTCAATTTCAAATTGTAAATTTCGAATTAAATTGTCAGAAAAAAAGTCCAGTCAATTTGATTTTTTGTGTGCTTATTTTATTATTTTAGTCAATATTTTTCTAATCCAGTTGCATTGAATGTACGAGTATACTGCATCTGTCAAAATACTAAATAACTTCTAGGATTTAAACACAGACATATACAAAAATATCACAAATCAAATGAATAATAAAATTGAATTTAGAATTTTCTTTTATTTTTATTAATTGAGTTTTTCATTATTTTATACGAGTATAAATGTATTTCAATGAACAAACTCGTACTTCGTACATATACATTGTACACAGTTTTCACATTCACATTTTTCTGTTACTGTGGACATAAAATTCACAAATATACAAATTTTTATTTACATTTTTTATATGCACAAATTTTTTTATTTTATATTTACTTTTTTTTTTAGTTTGATTTTCATTTTAAAAATGAAAACTGACGAAAAAATTGAATTACATATTTTCCTTTTTTACATTAAAAAATTATATATTTATTTATTTTATTTTACTTTATTTTTGTTTTTTATTTTTTTTTTTTTTTTGTAATTTAATTGAACCAGTATCACATATACGAAAAATATAAATGGCATATTTTAATAGTTTTATGAATTTATATATATTTTTTATGTGTCAAGTTAAACAACAAAAATGAATTAAAATAAAGACCAAACTACCTATACCTAATGTACGAGTATATAGAAGTAGCTATCTCTAGGCGATACTTAGTCAGTTACAGACACAATTTTTACTGTGTGAGTAGAGTTTGCATTTGTAATACACGTAATACGTACACACATAATCGTATTATTTGTTTACATATTTTTATAAATTTTCATTTTCATACTCCTCTTCAAAGGTAATATACGAGTAAATAAATAATTTTATTTTTATATTTTTATTAAATTTTTTTAATTATGAAAAATAATAGATATTGAACTTCATTTAAATTCGAAATATTTATAAAATTACTTTTTGAATCAACAGGTTTTCAAACAATTCATTTATCCATTTTATATTGTATTTTTATATTATTAATTTTTTTTTTTTACTTTGTAGAGATTTTTTCAAGGATAATATCATCTACCTTTTACCTATACTCATAAATAAACAAAAGTGTATTGTATCATTCTCTTGTTATATGATTCGAAATCAATTTTGATTAAGAAAATCTGGAATACCTATATACTGCCAATATAATCTAACCTAACCTCAAAGTTAAACATAAATTTCATAATTTTTCATATTTTTCCAATGTATTTTCCTTTTTTTAACTTTTTGTTTATTTTCAATTTTGCATTTGAACTTTATATACAAGTTGTATGTATTTCTTTCTTCAGTTCTATTTCATTTCTATGTACATATGTATATGTAATAATGTTATAATATACGAGTGGATACTATAATGTAGACATTGTAGTTATATATATTTTTCATCACCCTCTGGCCTTTATTATAAAAATGAAAATTTCATGTATACCCTTAAGTGATACAATATTTTAACACGTTGGCTCCCAATGTATCACCAGTGATCATTTTTGAATTTCGTCGTTATGTACCGCTGTTCACCGGTGATCACTGATTTTGACCGCCTCCAGGTACCAATGTATCACCGGTGAACATTTTCTGTTCTATATTCCAGGTGGGAAAAGTTCTAAAAAATTAATATAATTAAACACAATTTTTATGAAATCTTATAAAAGACACTTTATTTTTTCATTTAAACATAACATATTTCAATGAACTTGTTGAAAATGATACAAACAAAGAAATGTTTTTGGTATACGCATTGTTCACAAAAAGTATTAACTTGCTTAGCTTTTTTACGTGCTAATGATGATCCAGCCTTGAAATAACGTTACATATTATAAATAGAAGTATGTTCACAGGTGATACACACTGAAAAAACATATTAAAATTGCTGTTTATAGCCCAAGTGTACACCGGTGAACATGCAACAATCTATAGACTAAACATCTCGTATACACTGCAATATGATATCATAAAAATATTATATCACTGGGATTATTCTAAGTATAAGAAATATGTCTGGGCTGTGGGAGCAAATTAGGGAAATGTTCACCGGTTATACATTGGTACCAGGGGACGGTCAAAATCAGTGATCACCGGTGAACACTGGGAGCCAACGTGTTAATTAAACAAAATTGAATTTTGTTTGTATATGTGTATGTATGTAATATGGAGGAGTTTTATTCTATTTCATTTTTCCTTTTATTTTTTATTTTTTTATTTTTTCGTTGGTTGGTTGCTTGATTTGGTTTGGTTGGATAGGTTTCTCTCCGGCTTTTTTGAATATATCTTTTTTTGTTTTTTTTTTTTTCTTTTTATTATTCAATTCTTAATTTATTTTTGGTTTTAAATTTCAATATTAAAAGTTTGTATAAGCGTACATGTTTCATATAATTAAAATCAAACAAAATTTACATATGTATATGTATATACAGCATACACTATGGTACAACATTACATATAACATAATCCGTGTGTATACATAATGTAAAATATATGCAATTAAATTACAAAGATAATATAATACTGTATACATATATATTGGTACAGACAGAGGTATGTATCATTTGTGTATACATATGTAATTGTACCTGTCTGGATTCAAAAAAATGTTCTTTTTCTACTTTTTTGGTCTTTTTGTTTTTTTTTTTTTTCTTGTTAAACTTTCAATTTTTGTATTTTTAATAAAAATTTCTATTATGATGAGGTGGTGCAAAAAAAGAATAAACGGAAATAATAATAACAAAGTGAAATAAAATGAAAATTATCATATAATACAAGAATTGTAAATACAATACATACGAGTATAATTCTCACCTCGTTTATATTTTTGCTCGTTCTGCATATTACTTTATATGAGAACATATACCAAATGTACCAAAGTATTTGTGATTGCATTATGGTACCTATACGATCGATTCGGTATGGTATCGTTGTGTTATATCGTACTGATATCATCTATATTATATTTTATTAGATTACGAGCATAATATACGATACAAATAATGCAACTATAATGTATATGATCTGAATATGTATATACAATATGCATTAATATCAATTATTAGAACATTTCGCTACACATTAAATACATTATACATATGTATGCATATCAGATAAGTCTCACATACTTATGCACGAGTAACTCATACATATACACGATTAGATTACATACAATTATTTTGTATATGAACGAACATATGTGCATAAATGTATATTCCTCTTCAATTCGGTTCGTTTTGTTTTGTTTTGTTTTTCATCCTTTTCTTTTTGCTTATTATAGTCCAATAATAATTACCTATGTAACTGACTAAATAGAAATCACCTGCGGCCAATATTGTAAGCATTATATTTAAATAATGAATTGAACTCAAAGTTCAATAATAATGTATGAATGGATGTGTATGTACTAATACATAATACCAATAATAATGGTTGGTACACTTATCTGTTATGTGTGCATATGTATGCATTTTAATTGCACACATACAAACAAGTATGTACGTAGTAGGTATATTATTTTAAATTCATTTTACGTATGCTATATACGAGACTATAGTATACTCGTATAGCATTTTTGTTTTTTTAGATCATGCAGAGAACTTTTTCATTATTATGCTCACATGAAAATCTACACATTTTCACATTTCACACATATACATAAAAACGTGCAATATTTGTATGCATGCATTTCTATAAAATTATCGATGCTATTATTATATAATGCACGACATGGAGTAATAAGCAATGAAGGTATGTACTTATATACGAGAAGTATAAAGAGGTATCTACTCTGAATTTGAAATATTCATATCGACAGCCACATATAGTAAGTACTTGCATACATACATACATATATTTATAGGTACTCGTTTTTATATACCGTTCAATATTATAATATTTAGTCAGTCGAAAAATAATGCCTGCGGTCAATTCAAATTAGAATAACATTTTACGTGCAAATATGCATATGAATCCAATCTGTATTGAGTGTAGACTAATACGAGCACATATACATACATACATATGTACGGTAATATACGTTTAGAACAATTCTACATATTTAGTTATATAAATGCATCGTTTAGGTAACATATTGGAGTATAATATACAGTATTGTACAAGTATAATATGAACCTATATACTTTTGTACACATATGAGAACCTAGATTTTTAGGTAAAACACTATATGTACATATAGAATATTCTATTAATCGTCAAGAAGTTCAATTTATATACTTTCAAATATACATGCATGCATACATATGTACATATTATGTACATGTTATATTTTATGTTTTCAATGACACATATGAACAGAACATTATGTTCAAATTAATGTCTACACATATACATACTTACGAATCGTACACATAGTGTTTATACATGTATACGTATGCATTATAAAAGAATATTTGCATTATTATTATTATTATATTATCGATAAAATTATACATATGTACTTTATACATAAATTTTCATATATTTATGAATGTATGTGTTTATAGTAGTTTGTAAAACAGGATTCATTCATATAGACTTCTCTACAACATGTGTAAATTTCATGTTCAATATAATAATGTATGTGTAAATTAATTTTCTTCGTGTTTTTTTTTGTATAAATAAAATATATGATAGGTGTAGAATATCATTTGTATACATTTGTATAAAATATCCTTTTTACATATAATTTTATGTACTATATACACACACATATGTACGAGCATTTATAGAATTTATGCACATTTATTACGATTTCACTTTGATTCAGACATTAAATACTATGATGATGATGAGTACATATTGCGAGTATAGTGTTTATACACTCGTATAAATGTAACAATATACTCGTCGTATTACATACTCGTATATTACGTATGTATATATGCATGCATATATGCTAATATACAGTACGAGTATATAATACTGTAGATATAAATAATTCATAATACTACCAGTGTATATGTATGTGTGCAGATGCATATATGTACGTCTACTCGTTTGTGTATAACTTCACATATACGTATACTATACATTATATAAACGTTAGAGTTAGAACAATTGAAAAATGATCATTTCTCTTTTGTCAAAAGCAATAGAGAATAATTTGCTTTTTAGACCGTAATTAAAATTTATAGTCTTACATATACAAATGTCTATGTATAGCATACCTATATGTTTATATATTCGTATGTACATTTTCACATACCAACGTATATATATTGGTTATATTTTTCCTGTATATTTTATTTTTTCTTTCTCCCAAAAAAATATATCACCACAAAATGTGGGAGTAAAATACATATTACATTTCATATGAAAACCATATAATGTACATACCGATATCAAATCGTTTACACATATAACAGGTATGTACTCGTATATAAATTCATTGGAAAAAATATGCTCGAATATTTATATCAATAAATGAGCAAAATTGTTGGAAAATGATTTATTTATATACACATATACATACATAATCGTATATACGTACAAATTATTTACCTCATAGTCGTTAGTTATAGTTAATTGTTGCCAATAATATTCAAAAAAATAATTAAAAAAAAAAAATTAAATTAAAATTTATAAAACTACGAATATTAATGAAATACATATGACATATGCATGAATGTATTTTTTTTTTTTTTTTTGAAATTGTTTTAAATGAGAATTAAAATTGTTTCAATTTTTCGAAAATTGATAACATTTTGTTATCATTTTATTTTTTTTGTTTTTTGTTTTTTTCTTTGGAAATTAATAAAAAAAATGTTTGTTTTTTTTTTGTATTTGAAATGAATGAAATGTGCGAATGAAAAATTAAATTTGCAAAAATGCTATTATGCATGTAGTTAGTTTGCATATAAAAAAAAAAATAAAATTATTTTTGAAATTTAATTATTATTTATGTCAATTAAAAATATTGTGAAAATTTTTGTTGAAATTTTATTCTCAATTCATTGAATATTTTTTGTATGCTGTGTTTTTTTATTTTTCTCTGTTTTTGAATGTGAATTATTTTTCAAATATTCATGTTTCACATCCATACCATTCGCGTATTTAAAATATTTTATATAGAATCTGTTTTTGTTTTGTTACAACTAAATACAACCATACGTACATATGTATAAATAACAACGTAAATAAATTATAATTTTTATTTTTTATAGTTTAAGAAGTATATGCTTAGTAATATAGGAAATTATTTTTGTATACACTTTTGTAGGACATTTATTCTAGAACTAAATAGTCATCGTATGTTTTTATCACAAAACAAAACTTCATAAATTTGTTGTAAAATGTACGTTTATGCTTCCATTTTGATTAAATTTACTCACAATAAATTGAAGTCTATGTATTTGTTTAATTTTTATCTGCCAATTATTTACTGACCATCCCTACTATTAATAAATAAATAAATAATAAATCTGCCAATTATAACTCAAGCAAAATGTACTATAAACCTTTTCAATTTCTCATCACTCATCGATATTGAGAAAATTTTTTAACACAAAAATTGACCATAAATTCGAAAATAAAACATCAGCAAAAATATGTATTATTTCTACGAATTTCAAAGAGCATAATGACAAATGAAATTAAAATTTAAAATAAAATCAGAACATAAAATTCAACATAAATGAAAATGATCAGAATTTAAAGTAAATATAACAATTTTTTTACTTATTTATCCAATAAAAATAAAACAAAACAAGAAAAGGATATACAAAATATTTTAATTATCATTAAACTTTTCCTTCTGTTATCCATTAAAATTACCAACCAACCCACCACATACGATTAAATACGATTGCTACATTATACGAGGGGTATAGTATATAAATAAAGTAGTATACATTTACGAGAATTTGTCAGCTGTGAACAGATGAACAACAAACAATATTTCCTTTTTGATTTTATTTTTTAAGGTTAATTAAAATCAATCCAAATGTTATAATGATTTACTTGCAAAAAATTATAAAAGAATAATAATGAAAAACATATAAAATGTTGAATAAAAAAAATAAAAATAAAACTTTAAAATTCATTAAAACTCATTGAAATTCCAAAAAATTGTAATAATTCTAAATATGGCAATAGGTACGGAAATATGTGCAGGTTTACATATTTCGTACACGTTTTCTATAATGGGATGGGAAATATTATACATACAAAGATAATAATATTCTATAAAAATTAAATAATTTATACAAATATTTTTGAAAAAAATTTTAATTTGAATTTAGGTACTTTGTACACTTAAATCATTAAAATGTTTCTCATTTAACGTTAACTGAATACTTAATTAAGAAATCATTTAAGATTTTTTGATTGCTTATCTATGTATATGTATGTATGTATGTACCTTTTCTTATACGTACTCGTATAAGAAGCGAGCTCCTATATAATGCTTATAACTTTGTTTTCAGTCATTTTTTTTTTATTATTATTATTTATCACGAGTATGTACGAGTTTATTTTTTTGCTTTTTTTGAATTTTATATAAATACGAGTATGTATTATGTATTTTTTTATTGCTCAGCAAATAAAGTATAAACGGAAATAATTTTAATGATAAATGAAAAAGAGAATGAATGGAAAATGAAATGACATTAAAAATGAAATTAAATAAAATTGTATAGCATATATTCGTATTACAACGCGTATACACAAACTCGAAAATCCGAATGTACATATATACATACAAATGTACAAAAATATGAAATAAATTTATTATGTTTATATGTACATTATACACAAACAAATGTAATTTTATGCATAAGTAATTCTCATGAATAATTCCATCCAGTTTTATCGTATTTATAACGTATTTATTTTATTTATATATTTTTTTTAAAGTTTTTTTTTTTTTTCACGAATAATTGTATCAAATTTATAAAATTGATACGATTCGAATTTCTTAATTTTTATAAATAAATTTTATTCACATCTCATTAATCATTCTAATTTATATATGTAGTAATTCCTTCATTATTATTATCCTGATGTTCATTTTTATCATATATTTTTTTCTTGTTTTTGCAATTTCAAAGATATAAACATCTTTATTTTGCTTGTTAAAAATATAATAAATACTACACAAAGAGCTAAGACATTTGTAAGTCTACCAATATGTACGATAGTATTATATGAATTTGTTATGCATTCATTATACACTCGTATATATATGTTTTTAAATTATTTTTGTTTTTATGTAAAATATAATTATATTACTTACATAAATGTATTTACAAGTATGTACATGTTATATATACAAAGCAAAAAATAGGATGATATTACATATATGTACATATAGTTATTGTAACATGTATTGTATCTTTTGTATCTTTTAAATTAATTAATATGTTTGTAACTTAATAATTGGTCTGTCTATAAAAGTAGATTACACATTACACTCCACATATAAATGTGCATACTTAAAATCATTGTATAAATTACATATGTATATATGTACAGTAAAATCCTTGATGATGACGATGAAGTAGTATTTTACATCTTTTTTAAGTTAAAAATGGGTGAAAAATAAAATTGAAAAAAAGAAAAAAAAGAAAACATGAAAAATATGTGTATGCGTACAGGTAAATTCAAATGTATGCATGCATGCACTATATTCGAGTACTCTATGTATTTGTTTGGTTGAAAATGAAATATATAATGATGAATAGAAAAAAAATGTTAACAAGACAAAATGTATAGCTACTCTTATAGTATTGTGAAGTTGCATCCCATCTATATTCATGAACATTTTTTGATAAATTTCTTGTACACGAGTAAACCATCATCGTCATCTTCATCTTCATCAACATTTCGTTCTGAATTTTGCTTTTTATTTATTATTTCTTCTTGTTTTTTTTTCTTTCTTTTGAAGGACTAGTACACCAACAGTTGTAATCTCTGTTTAACAACACTGAAATTAACAAGAAAATGATTTTATTTATATATATATACATTTTTTTTTTATTTTTATTGTTTCTGAAACATTGTTGAATATATTAATTTATTTTTTTATCGCATTTAAAGAAAAATAATTTTAAAAAAAATACGTAGTTGCATTATAGCAAGACTTGCATTGTATATACGTATGTATTTTTATATCAAAATTTATAAATATTTCATGTAATTTAACATTAAATTATACAATTATTATTATCGTTTTTATGCCATATATTTTTGTCGTCGTGTGTTATATTAAAATAGAATCAAACCAAAACAAACCAACCAACCAAACAACTGACTGACTAACTATAAGTTGACAATGACTTACTCTTACTACTTATCGTATATTGAGAATTCTCGGTATGTATCGCTACAGAGATATGGTATAAGAGCATGATTATAAATGGAATACATTATACTCGTAAAATTTACGAGCTCATCCTTATCATGCGATAAGATTTTTATTTCAATTATAATCTATTTACTCTTATTTTTATTTATTTATTTTTTTTTTATGTAAAATATGTAAAATTTGTACATACTTACTTACAGAAATCGCAATTCGTAGTACAAAAAAAAAAATAAATAAATTATCATTTAAGCTGAAAACCCATAGCACGCTGCAAGCTTCACGCTGCAAGCTTTTGCATCTCGCTGTCAATTTAAACATAGGAAAATGCGAAGAAGCGTACCAAATACGTACTTCATGTGAAGCATGCCTCACGCCTCATTTGAAGCTGAAGCGCAGGTTTGTTAAATTTTAAATTTTGCAGCATGAAGCCCAACTTTATGTTATTGTCACCTCACATGAGTTGTCATTTTAAACAAATATATTGTGGTTTTTTACCAATATGAGGTATTGATTTGGATTTGTAAAGCCTCAAACTTTTGCAGCGTTTAAAATTTCGCTTTTGAGACTTGCAGCGTTGAAGCTTGCATCGTCCTATGGGTTTTCAGCTTTACTCTTCCCATATTATAATAAAACCAATGTCAAGATCAATTTCAGTTGGAATATATTTTTGAAATGCATTCATACCTCTGTTTGTATGCCTATATACTTTACTTAGCTTTAGATGACTGTTGTAGCTTTTAATGCTTAAACAATATAATGAGGTGCGACTCATTAAAATTCCATTCCATTAATTCCTTGTGGTAGGTAAGAGCGTAAGAAAATGTTGTTTGTATAAGATATACAATGCGAATGCAGTCATTATAGTACGTCCATGATATAATAATGGATATACGATGATGATGATGATGATGATGATGATGAGTATACTACTTGTCTGCTACTATGATTATTATTACCTACAAAGATTTCTGGTATAAATTTTTATCCTTTTTTTTATTAAAATAAATAAATAATGTTGGTTAAAAGTTAATCGTATATATTAATGCAACAGATCCAAAATAAAAAATAACAACAAAAAAAAAAATACATTACATATGAACACCAACGGATTACTGATATCTATACACCTAAACACTGCAACTTATATCTGAAAGATAGATATAGAACCATGTACAATTTGGATTTTTAAGTAATCATACACAGAAAAAATATAAAGTTCTCGTATATGTTATACCAATGATAAGACAAAATAAAAAACACACACATATGTTACATGTAATTTCTTATCTGTTTTACATTCATCTTCGTACTTCATACATACATGCATGAGATAAAAAAAATAATTATTTTTTTTTTTTGCTTTTCTACATTTATTTATTTTTGCAATTCATTGTATTCGCGAATTATACTCGTATAGGTAAGTACATGAATGAATGAAAAATACACCCTTGAGATTTATTTATGCTTACGTTATCCTTTTTAGATTGAATAAAAAATTAAATTAAAACAAAAACTAAAATTATGTATAAATAAATAAAATTATTTTACTAAAATGCAGACCTATAATACGCGTAGAGTAGCGAATTACAGTATAGAGTATTATGGAGTATAGACTATAAATTTTTATTCATATATGAACAAGTACATAATGTGTATGTACAATAATTATAAATTAAACAGGTAGAGATACTATGTAACTCGCACAGTTATCGGCGATATATAAAATAGAATCTTTTTATATAGATTCAAGACAAATAATTATACAAAAACATAAAAAGAATGAAAGAAAAATATAATAATTGAAAAATAAACGAAGAAAACTTCTTTATATATAACATACGTATATATTATAGATACAGCATTAATTTACATAAAATGTATATGTACTCATATATTATGTACGAATAGCATCTTGACGTGTATAAATATTTATTAAAGTTTTTATTATTATTTTCAGGCATAATGTAAAGAAAAATTTATGGAAAATTATACCTACTATACTCGTATGTATTACGCGAGTATGTACATACTATGCACTGTACATATGGCATTAAAAAGTCTACGAAACAGCAGCTATAAGCCTAAACGCATAAGTCGATATGTACTACATGTATGTATATGTACATAGTTTACTGCATACGTACATACACGATACGACGATACGTACGTATAAAATCTACGTGTATTACCCATCTCATATGAGAATTATAATCACTATACGTGTACGATTGGTGTATGTATTGATGCATATACACAGATGATAATAAATGTAATATATGTAGACAAACTGATTGACCTTATCGATATTGAAATTAAATATATTATTACACGAATAAGATTTTTTCATTTTTTTTTTCTTTTTTTTTACATTTTCAATTTCTTCTTCAATTTAATTTTTTTTTTCTCATCTTGAATGTTGTTATTGTTGTTGTTGATATTTTTTTCATATTTATTTTTTTAATTGAAAATATTAAAACTAGTTGCGGTTTTTACAAATGATTATTATAATCTTCTAAGTATGGATACGTACAGGTAATTCTGTACATAATATATGAACGCATTATACTCGTCGTATGTATACTAATATATGTATGTATACTATATGCATGAAAGTACCAATCCCATACGTATTGCAAATCAATAAACATGTCCTCTTTAAAATTCAAATTATAAATGTACAAAAAGAATAAATATAAAATAAAAAGAAATTAATGAAAAAATAAATGGAAAAAAAATCGAACAGAAATTTATATAAGAAATTAATAAATAAAAGAATGAATGATAAGATAAAGGAAATATGTGAAAAAATTATACACATTATTTTTCATTTTTTTTAATAGGAAATACACTAAAGTGTATATGTATATGTATAATTGTACATGTAACTATAGTCTTCTTATCCAGTGGTCTACTAAATACAAATGACTAATGGTATGTATAAGAGTAAAAAGAGTAAAACTTTGGATGAGTTCGTGATTACGATAGGATGAATCTAAGAATTCTAATCTAATGCCGTTCATTATTGTAATCTAAATGCTTTGATTACTTAAAGTTGAAGTGTTCATTAATCTATAATCTAGAACCAATCCAAGCGGAATCTTCATTTGATCTGCGTTCAAATACTACTATTATGTATTTGAGGACCAAACTTTTCACAATTAATCTTATTCGAGACAGCTAATGTTAGATTCAAACCCAACATAAAAAACGAAGGCGTTCTCCTTCGACAATACGCTCCATAGATTACGATTAAAATTCTAACTAAATTTGTTCAATCTGATCGCTTATTCGATTGTAATATGATGAACTCAACCTTTGTGTATAACTTCAGATATTATGGTAATTAGAGAAATATTCAAATAGCTTTTATATTTTTCTCCTTTTTACTTAATTGCAAAGTAAGTAATAAAAGTAATTCGTATAAGTATACATAAAGGCAGATATATTTTGAGATGTTGTCAAGACACAAGAAAATTGTTACAAGACGAGCAAAAACAAAATAATTCTCATAATGGAAATGTAAAAAAAAATTTGTTGTTAATCTTTCAATATTATTTTGTACTTTTTCTCTAAGAAACTTTACGTATGTGCGAGTACGTATGGATATGCAGAAGAAATTATAATAAAATGTCCATCAAGTTAAGTAAACTAAAAAAATGTTCTCTCTTTTTTTCTTCATTTTATGTTTGTATTTGTATTAAAATATTGTAGATTTGTGACAATATTTCAGTCAAGTTTATAATCTGATATACATTTACACACATATATGCGGACATTCTTATGGTACATCCGTTCATATCAGCTGCATTTAATGCACATACGTAATTAAACGTAATTTAAGTTTATTTAATTCCCTTTTATTGTATATTACTACATAGTACCTTACATTTATACAAAATATATGTCCATACAGGCATGAATATTTGCCTTCAAACGAATAGAAAAAAAAAGAACATTATATCAAGAGCTCAAGAGCTTATCAATCCCGATTGACTATTAAAACTGAAAAAGATGAAAAAATCTTGAAAAACAAAAAAAAAATTCAGTAAAAATGAAAAAATAATTAACTGGTCAATCCGGTTAGTTACCTTAAAGTCATTCATATTATTATTATTTTTTTTTAAATATATATAAATAAATAAAATATATACATTACTACCATAAACGATCAATTACAGATATTACAATAATAATTATATATCTGTATGTATATGTACACAGTGACTATCGAGCTGCGTTGCAATGAAAATCAAATTGCATATCTGTTTATTTTTCTGTTTATTATTTTTTATTTTTGTCTTTCAGATAAATAATTTATTTTTTCTCTAAACATTTCTTTCTTTCATACTCGCATACTCATCGTAAATATACCATACCATACCATATAAGAAGTATGTAATCACATACTATATGTACATATCCATATCTTTTTATGGCATCTATTAACTTTTATAATCATTATTATATCAAAAAGGTAATTACAGTAAACTTAAACTTCTGTATATCTATTTCAAGTTCATGCTAAAAAAAAAAAAGTTATTATGTTATATGGCATTTTACGTAAACGTATATGTAACTTATACAGCATAATAATAAGTAATGCATACATACATAATGGGGATATTATCTGTATGTGTAAATTAAATTACATATTACAGATACGATATGAGTATTAAGTGTACATATAAAATCTATACTTGTATATTTTTAACTACATATGTGTATTTATTCGCTTTATTATTTTAACGCATACTTGAACAGTTATATAAAAATATTCATATCCATGTGCATATATAAATTTATATAGATATAAATTTTCAATCACATATATTTTTGATATTTTCTCAAAGATAAACTCGCAATGCATAACTTTGGATGTATGGATACATATACATATACGAGTATATTTCAATTTCAAATGTACAAGTACAGTAAATATTTATTTAACGTTTTATTCACATATGAACATACGTATGTATGATTGCCAGTATTTTAATGGATAAAATGTTGTTGATCTTGTAGTATAAATTACAATATTTGCAGTTCAATTAATTTCATAAACTCTTCACTATATACACGAGTTTATGAATAGCAATAGAAATACATATCTAAGCCGCAATAAACTGACCATTGCTTACGTTTATTAGGAATAGTATATTAAAACCTAGAAATTTTATGTTTGTTTAGTGGAGACTGTGGTACACTTGGTGTATTACTAACTGGTAAACGTTTTGTACATTACATTTATGCATAATATTTTTACCTGTATGCCTGTATCTATCTAATCCATGCAACCAAACCAAGTATTATTTTTATAGGTGCGTTTTGTTTACAAAGTGCAGTGTATGTACGTATACCCAGTATAAATACAACATGATGTCCATTAAAGTATCTAGAGACTAGTATTTCTATGGTTATAAAATACTAGTCAAACCTGTTGAACATTTTTTTTGTGTTAAATTTTTCTTATTATTATTATTTTATTTTATTTTTCACTTAAGCGAATATTTTTTTTTTCTTTTAAATTTTCTTCTTGTGGTGGTTGTTAGATTCCTTAATGATTAATCACAATTTTCTCTAAATCTTTGTTCATTTTTATTACTTATATTTTTCTGTGATTTAATTTCTCCTACATTATTACGGACAGATACTATATGAGTGTATGTGAATAAAATGAAATAAATATTCGATAATTTATTTAAAAAGTAAACCAAATTTTTTTTGCTACTGTTATTTGTTGTCCAAGAAATGATGGTTTATATTTCCATATTTTATATTACACGATTATACTATATAAAGACACACTGATCCACAATAAATTGTACTTGTAAAAACATGTAATGTATGCTCAATGCTCACTAGTTTTTCAACTCTACATATTTCTCAAATTTAAATGTTACACTAGCCATCTACGACTATACGAGTATGTATGTATGTACACACAATAGCCATTGTATGAGTTACGATATAATAAATAGCATCTATGATAATGCATAAATTTTGCAAGAAAAATAATATAAAATTTCTTTCATGCGAAAAGAAAATAAAATAAAAACTCCAAGCTACAAAAGTAGTATTGTTATGGTTATTCTTTTTCTATTCAGTTTATTGCACTACATTGTTGCATATACATATGTACATTATGTACGAGTATACGTATCATATATACACCTATTTATATATGTATGAGTATCTATCAACTCGAGTATTTGTCTTGTGGAAAATTCTTTTTATGGAATAACTGGATTAATTCAAAAATAAATAAAACTAATTCATAAAAAATGTCTTTCTATTTTTGTTTTTCCTTCTTATTATTATTCTTTGAAATTGAAATATTATGGAATATGTATCTCTGTATAGAAACTGATAAAACAGGAAAATTTTTATATCAATCTGAAACGAGAAGAAAAAAAAAACAAAAATGAAAATAAATGTATAAAACAGGTAAAATAATATAACAAAAATAAATGAAACTAAATGAAAAACAAATACATTTTTTTTTTTAAATAAAGAGAAAATAGAACATTTGAGAATACTATTTATTCAAATATGTGCATAGATATTTCAATAATAATAAGTTAAATTAATTTAATTGGAGAAAGTAGGATAAATAAAATAATTTTTCAATTGAAAAAATTTAAAAAAAAAAAAATGTTCACAATGTTATATCGCAAGGCATGATAGCCGGATTATAAACTTAATTATTAAATGAAAATTATAATTGAAAATTAATTAATTAAATCAATCAACAATAATTATTAATAATTTTAATAATTCTTCAATATATCATCAATCAATCATTCATTATTTTATAATTATTATTTCTTGATAGTATAATGTCAACAGCACACATAAAATCAAACATTGATGTCATTCATAATTATTATTATTGAACATTCAATTATTACCTTCGTTACGTTCGTCTCCAAAAACTATAGACAGTTTGTTGGAATTTTTTCAAATATATTTCTAGAATAGAAGCCAAAAACAACTAGACTTTCTGAATCTTCTAAAAGCTACTCGTAGTGCGGTAGGTAGTCAAGTATCCATTTATTTGGAATCAAATATAAAAATTTCGCAGTCAATACCATTCAATCTGCATGTAATATTTTGCAAATATTAAATGCCATTTGGCAAAATAATTCATCAATAATCCATCAGTATTCAGTTATGAAAAGTTCAATGACCCCCTATGACTACGACGTGGATATTAAAATATATAGTGGACATGCATTGTTTAATCATGTTTAACTCTGTTGGATAACTTTAAACTTCATTTTCGATAAACCAGCAACGAACGAAAAAAAATGTAAACAAAATATTTTTAAATCTCTGACATTCTATAATATACACACACACAATGTAAGTATATGATTATGCATAGTTTCAGTCATTCAGTTAATCGTCAGTCAATCAATCAAATTGGTAATTTAAAATTTTTATATCAATCATATCAATGTCAATTGATTAAATTGAAATCACTCTACTCTACTTTGTATAGTTTTTAGTTATTTTCGAGAAATGCTTTTATTGTGCATTTACGGTTTTACTATAACAACAACACGTATGATACTCTACAATTCGATTCACACAATTTCAGACTTATAGTATAGTACCTATGGCTATGATGTGAATGAATGTACAATTTCTCACATGTGTAAATGTATATTCTCGTCCAATACATTCTTATATACATATAATATACATAATCGACTACATGTTTGCTTGCATGCACTTAACAATGACAATAACCTTTATACTCCAAGGGCTATTTACTATTTTTATTTATTTTTTTTTTCCATTTCATTGTCAATTATTTTGTTTCTTATACTCGTACAACCATCCTCTCTCGTTCTCTTTACTGTTTTCGTACATTTTGTACTTTTCTTTATTTCGTCATCATCATCATCATCATTGCATATTCAGTTCGCATAATATCTCAATTAAAATCGACAATTTTCCGATTATTATATACAGTCTCACATACACAGAAATTGGTTTGGTATATACAGTCAGTGAGCGAACATTCAGATATCAAGTGAAAACTTTTAATAATACGAGATAACTAAACACTCGAATATAAAATGTGTTCTTTTAATTTTATTTCGTTTATTATTTCTATTTTCATTTTTTTTTTTCCATTTTGATTTTGTTTATGTTTACGTAATGTCATGGACATAATATGTACGATGTGAGTAGATATGTATGTATGTAATATAGAAGAGAAGTATTTATTGTATTTTTAATATACGATACCATTTTAATTGCAATAACATGAAAATACCATTAGCCATTAGTCCATTAAGTTAAATCAACAAATCAGAGAAATATAATAAGAATGAAATACAAAATATAAAAATAAATAAAATGAAAAAAAAAAAAAAACGTCAAATAAAATAAACAAGAGACAATCAATTTAAAAATTATATTAAAATATAAAAATATGCATATACAAATGCTATATGGAAGTATAATGTCTGTCTAGTAGTAAGTGAAGAGCAAAAAAAAGGATCTCTAAACTATGTTATGTGTACCATAATCATCATCATTAATAATAATATTAAAAATGACAACAAAATTTTAGTCAGAAATTACGAACGACCGAATGGTTTACGATGAATTAAGTGATATACATTTATAGAAACACTCTACACTCTACAGTAACGATGCATACGTATACGAGTGCATTTGTAATTTAATAACCACTGCATATCCATTCAGATAAAGTTTATGTACAGGTTTTAAGTGGATATGTTGACAGTGATTTCGATGATGATTCTGATGTTGTAATGGCAAATAAAAATAAACAAAAATTAAATGAAATTATTTTGCGGTCGTTGCAAAATAATCTAAACATACATATTTTTATATCCTTAATAGAAAAAAAAAATTTTTTTTTAAGAATGAAAAATAGAAAAAGGATGAGGTACACATGTATAAATAAAAAAAAACATTTAAATATAATAATTGATGACGATTTACAAAGATGATCATGATGAAGACGACCAAAAAAATATGTATTACAAGTATCCACTTATAAAAATTCATGACTTCCAATTATTTAATGTTAATCATCGTCATCGTGTATAATAAATGTGCATGAACATAACAAACATTATTTGTACGAGAGTTCTTACATACACTTATGTATTTCTTCATTTCATACCAATACTTGAACTTATACTAGAAGGCAGAGAGTATAAAAATATTTCGTGCAATAAAATTAAAAAATAAAATATAAATGAAAAATCATGCAATAATAATGATGATAATGATGATTATCATTACAATTATTATGTTAATGATAAAGATATAAAACGAAAAAAATTTTTTTAAATAAAATAAAAATCAACTGATCTTTCTTATATATTCCTTATGATGATGTAACATTCTTGGTCTTCATTTTTCATTTTTCTCTTTTAAATGAAAATATTCAAGAATGGTCTACAATAAAAAAAAATTTATTCATTCCATAAGCAATGTATACTTCATATTTACTAGATAGATAGTGTACGAGTGAATGTATACATAAAATAGCAGTCAAAGAAGAATTACAAAAAGGAATAAGAAATAATATTGGATGGATGTTATTTCATTATAAGCTCGTATGTATTACTAAATAATGATGAAAAGATACTAAAAACAGAACGACAAAAGGAAATATGTATAGTCAACTAGATTCAGTATAATTCATGTTCAAAACTAAAAAAAAAAAAAACATAATAAAAGGAATGCGAAAAAGGAGAATAAAATATTTACTGAGCATTGTAAAATGTATTTTATAATGTTTATATCATCTCTCTATACAGAGTTTCCACTTTATATTGATGTAAAAAATTAAAAAAAATAAAATATTAAATAAAACTCAAAGGAATTGTAAATACTGTTGTATGATTAATAGCTTGTAAGGATATACGATAGTATACAAAAAATAAATGTTACAGAGTCTACTCTACATCCACTATTATTACACTGCACTGATTTTAATTACGATGTTTTATTTTTAAATAAATATTTTTCTTGTTATTGTTTTTTAATCCTTATTCCATAACTTCAATTTGTCCTGTATATTTGTGTTGAATAATAATTCGTTACTTTTTGTTTTCTTTTTCTCTCCCCCACACTTTATTTGTTCTGGTGTTTTAGAGTTTTTTCTGGTAGGATGTAATCGTGTTACATGAACATTGCTTAATAGGCGCCGATTTAATGATTCTTCTTATTATTTTTTTTTCATTTTTGTTGTTAAACGACAACGATCATAAGCATTATCTCGTCATAATATCGTCTTCATCATTGTCGTCATCTTCATTATTATTCTCTGATGTACATAACGATACTTATCAATTTGTATTTCAAAGGTATATTTTATACATTGAAAAAATTATATTTAAAAAAAAAAGGATATCTATACATTAATTTAATTCATTCATTTTTATTCTGTTTCATTTTGAAATTAACTCATAATCATGTTGTTGCATTCGTTTAATGAATTTATGATTTGTTCAGTTGATATTTATGTGCTGTAAATTCAACCAGTTTGTTTGTTAAACAGTGTTATAAAGTCTGTTCATCAGTTACAATATAATTACGATATATACTTTGAGTATTATACGTTAACATTATTAACTGCTATCGGTTATAATTTCTGGCTTATGGTTATGATTTATACTTCTCTATTTATTCGATATTCTAACTGACATTAACCAGTATTGTACACGAAATTGAAGAAGAAATAAAATCTCACAAACGAAATGATTACCGCTTAATTTCTGCATGTAGGATATTAAGTTATTTTCTTCGAATTAGAAATAATGTTTTTATTGCTATTAATTTTTAGTAGATTATCTCAGTAATTTTCTTGTATTTTCTCGATATGTTTTCATTCAATCCTGTGTAGACTATAAAATCCATTTAACAGAGAATTAGTAACCATTCTAAAATAAATGGGAATAAAAATATAAAGAAAACAAAAGATAAAAATCTCATTAAATAAGCAATTATTTGATTGTGATTAGATTTAATTAAGAATCAAACCTTGTATATGTATAATGTAGTACAAAAACTGTAAGGAATAAAGTCAGTTAAGATCATCTTCCATTTAGAATTCACTTTAGAATCCATTCGATTTTTTTGTATTCTTCTTTTTCTTCTGCAATTGAAATACGACTGGGATTTGGCGATACATTACAGCGGTGAACAGAATACATTTAGAATATACCTTATGGCCTCATGTGTAAATATGTAGCAGTTTATCTACAAGTACATTTTTACATGAAATAATTCTATAAGCAATAAAAACGAAAGAAACAAGAACAAAGTAAATTATACAAATCACTAACATAAAAATTTTTTTTTCTACTTAGCTCCCTTTTATATCGTAAATCTTTCAAGAAAATAAAAATAAGAAAATATCAGAATAAGAGAATAATGTAATCAAAAATATAAGTTTAATCTGTGTTTTCTTTCGTTTTCTTAATATTTTATATATCTTACACGATGTAGTACATAAATTTTTTACTTTTATAGAATCATGAATCCTTAAGTTTTTTATTTTTCTCTATACTCTTCACTTGTATACTCAAGATGGAATACATTCATATAGCACAATCTCAATATTACATATTTTTTAAAGCCGAAACGAAGAAACTTTTTTCTTCCATTTATTTTTAATTTTTACTTTTTCCTTTAACTTTTTTCTTGATGTCTGATTCTCTTTTTTTTTTGATTTTCTTCATCTTCTTTTTTTTCTATTTTTCATTTATTGAAATATTCAGTACGAATGCATTTTTCATGGAATTCTTCAATATATGTATTTGTACTCCGTTGTACAAAAATACACATTTTACTCTCGTATATACCATCATACACAAGACCCAATATTGTTCGAACTTCATCAGCAAAAGTTTATAGTGCATTTTGTCTATTATTTTTCTTATACATTACGTTTTCATTTTATTTTATTTTACATATAAGATGTTCTTGTTTCTTATATGTGTACGAGTATATGTTTAAAACTTTTTTTACTTTTTCGCTTTTTTCTATACTTCACTTTCGTATACGAACTCAAGTTTTGTATGTACATTCATCTGTATCGTAGTGTACCTTTATGGTTAAATTACTTTTATGGAATTTATATCTTAAAGATCAATATTATTTTCTACTATAGTCATACACAGTTCTTTTGTACGTTGAAATGGTTCACTAAAACCGGGCGTTAATCTCGGAGAAATAATTTTCAAAAATAAAGAAAAAGAAAATTTTCTCTTAATAAGTTACGCAAGAGTTCAATGGCCATGTTTGCTTACAAATGAAAATGTATGTCAAAGCATTTATCAGTTTTGCTTACATACACACGGATCTGGTTTTATTCATAAGTTCTTTTCCATACACGCCTACTACAGTTTAATATATAATTTAAAGAAGAAAAGGAGAAGAGAAACTACTGTTCGTGTGTCTTTCTACTTTTCTTTCTACTTCTCTTTCTATATTTCATCTAATCTTGAAGAAGAAGTAGAAAGATACGCGAATAGCAGTTCTTGTTCTCATTTTCATTGTAATAGGCGAGTACGAAGAAAAATTTCAGATTAAAACTAGATCCGTGTAAACAAGAAAACCCAATAAATGTTTTGATCTACACTTTCATTTGTAAACAAATCTGGTCATCGAACCCTTGAGTATTTGAGGAGTGGAAGGGGAAGTAGAAAAAAAAGTACATATAGAAAGATACGAGAAATTTAGTTTTCCTTTTCCTTTTCGGGTGTAAATTATGTACTGCACTCTAAAGAAGGAATACATAAAAAAAAATTAAAATTGAATTTCAAATAGTAAGGTTTCAATCTATAGGTTAAAAATTTTGGAAATGCACCGGGAGCCCAGTAGGCTAAAGCCGGCACTGCTATTAGTAACATACTCGTATGCAACATACTTATGTAGTATGTAAAGTATAAAAAATTTAAGGTAAATTATTCACAAATGAAGTCAATACGAGTATTTTAATAATGGCAACCGAGTATATTCGCATAGTGTATTCACATAATTTATAATAAAATGCCAATGGCGAGACAAACTACTATTTTTATAACATGTATCTTACATTTTCATTTAGATGACGTTGTTTGTATCTGTAATGATGATATGTTATATAGCAATGATCGTGATGAAGTTAAAAAATAAAATAAATTCATAAATAAATAATAATAAAAGAAAATTGTATTCAAAATTTATTTTAGTTTTTTCTCAGACATAAACACACACACGCACACAAAAATATACTCATCCATGCTATTGTCCAAAAACAAAAAAAACAAAAAAATATCATCAAATATCAAGAGTAATATATCCAATTTGACTATAGAATTTACCTATAATCGTCCTCATATAGAGACATAAAATGCCAGCAGATACATTATGTAAATAGTAGTAGTGAACATCCTAAAGACATTTTTCTGTTTCTTCTGTTCCAGTTCTCTTATTTTTTTTTTGTACATTTCCATGTTATTTCATGTTAAAAAAAAAAATAGTAAAATGAAAAAAAATAATAATAATAAAGAGTAGAATAGTAGTAGTAAAGAAAAATATTTTCTTTACTTTTGGCAAATTACCAAAACATGCATTATACCATATAGAAACAGAATCTAAAAAACAAAAAACAAAAAAAGACAAAAAATGTATCCTTTTTACTATTACAGAATTTTGTAAATCTTCCAATTCATTTTCTATAGGGTTTCTTATTTTTTTTATATATATATATTTTTTGTTTTATGTGTTTTTTCTTTTCCTTTTTTATATTTTATTTGTTTTCTTTGTTGTCCCTATTATTATATTTTTTCGTTGTTTAAAGGTTATTTTATGAAAAGATGGTGACAACATTACTATATTGGTTTCCATTCCATTAACCTTTTTTCTCTGTATATAAATAAGTTCAACAACATCATCATCATCATCATCATCATCATCAGTGTATTATATTCGTACTATAAAGTGGTGCAAGAGTAATAACACACGCCACTAAAAGTGTAAAATGTTATTGAGAAAAAAAAAGGAAGACAAAAAATGTACTAAGTATATGGAAAATATAGGAAAAACCAACCAAGTAAAAACATGATTTGGATATTTTTATACATGTGTACGAGTTTGATAGTATAAAATGATTTTCACTTTAGTGGATTTTCTTTATTTTTATAGATTAACATTTATACTAACATGCATATACATACATCTGCCTATGTATAGTTATATAAGGATCCATAATACCATGTACATATACTTACATATATGAATAAAATTTAGAACATAACCAAAACATAGTAAAAGCCAACAACAACAAAATGAAATAAAATCGAAAGAAATTTTGAAATTTGGCAAAGCAGAAACAAAAAAAAAGATCCAAAATGAGGTTATGGAAAGAGCGTATATAAAACATGTGTATTTTCACTTTACATTAAATCGCGCTTACATTTATATCCTTACACCACATACATATACATATATAATAATGAAAACGTTTATACATCTTCACGTACACACATAAATTCGTACATTTTAATATCCTTTTATCCAAATTTCATGAAGCTATACATTCAACAGTACACATCACCATACTCGACACTATAAATACGAATCCTATATGCACTATTTTGTAAACCATGGCGTAAAATTTTTCCTTTAAAAGCACTTACACATTATACAGAGAAGTTTAAATACACTGAAAAAATAAGAACAAGAAGAAGAAGAGAGAGAGAAGTAACAAAAATAAATTAAAAAAGAAGAGAAAAAGAGAAAAAAATGAATGAAAATTTTGCGATGATGTAGAAGTTTTAAAGTGTACCACAGAGAAAACTTTAATGATTTTATAAACAGGCACTATACCCAAACTATATAAATGCAATACATGTACGGTATAGATATTACAGATGCAACATTAATCGGCATAATATGTGTATGAAGGTGTATACGTGTATCTGTATAACAATTCATTGTGTATAATATAATTTTTGTGAATTTGTTAGATTACAGCATCAAAAATAATTTTCTAGGTGATTTAGATAAATATTGTATGGAACTAGTATAATACTATATAGATGCGATTACTGTATCCTTAGTTTTGTATTTGTGTATATGTGTTTACGAATATTTATAAATTTAAAAAATACACAAGCGTGGCATGCATGTAATATGTGAGAATGTGTTCACACAAAAATTTATATCCTGCGGATTTTATCTGTGTTGTATTTCTTATATTATATGGGTACTATAGTAGTTTTAATAAAGTGTTTTCATCCTTTTTTTTTGTGAGTGTAAATGATAACAGCTACGAGAACATATAAACAAGCATTAAGTGTGTTTTGTGTATTCCACATAGAATAGTGCAATGTACTGTGTGGTACTATATCGCGTACTAAAATGCACATTAAATTTATATATGTAATATAATTTTTCTCTTTATTTTATTACGAAATTTTTTAATTACCATTATATGTAATTACATAAATTGTTACCTCGTATTATATGGAATCACGTTCAATTATTCGAAAATGATAAAAAAGATAAAAAAAAATTGAAAAATTAAATTAAAATTATAAATTGTACTTTGAAGATGAAATCAACAATCATGCATACAATGCGCAATTTAAAAAAAAATAGTTAACATTTTTTGTTAATTGATAAACAATTTATGAGTGTATGTGTTCATTTTATTAAAATATTATAAGTTATAGAATGTACTCATTTTCATATAGAGAATTAAAGGAATTGGTTTAGTAAAAATAACTTTATGATAATGGAAATCTAATAAATTTAAAATTTAAGGATTTAAGTTTCAGAAATTTTTTTTATAAAATTCGAAAATTTCATAGTGCACATAAGTATTATATGTGTGTATTAAATTTTACAAACATGAATTCATTTCTATGATTCTATTTTCAAAAAAACTTATAATTTAAATAAGGACGAAATAATATTTTTGTAAATTTTGTTCTTGTTTTAAAAATTTTCAAGTAACCACTTTGAAACCACTTAAAAAAGTTTAAAGTTCTGAATAAAAAATAAAAATTTCTAAACACATTTTGAACATTTGACATAACCTCTTCTAAATTTTATTTTTCATTTTTTACTGCATTCGTTTCCGTCTATTAGAGACATAATGAAATGACATTTTCATTCTAGACTTACTTGTTATATGTAATTGTAGAGCAATAAATTTTTTTTATTTTGAAAAAAAAAAAAAATAGAAAAAAAATATTTTTCATCATTAAATTAAAATTATTTTATCTCTCAGATAATATTTTTGCCTTCGAAAAATTTCAAATAAAATATGAATTTTTTGATTTGACAACTAAAAAATGACGACAAAATGAAATGAAAATTAATTTTCAAAAACGATGGAAAAAAGAACAGAGAAAAAAATAATGAAATGATGAGGAAAACAAATTGTTACATCAAAACTATATGAAAGTATTTTTCATATATTACAATAGTCTCCTTATATGTACTTAGATGTACATATATATCGTTAAAACCAAAATCCTTTAATGGAAAATCCATATGATAGCTTATACTTATAGCTATCTATATACTTACAACCTCACATTGTGGATAGAATGGTTAAAAAATCTGTCATCAGTATAATTTTTAGATAGAATTTTATTTTCCTTTTATTTTTTTTTTTCAGTTTTCTCTATTTTATTTTATATTTTTCTTAGAAAATTTTTCGTCTGTACGTTGGAGTATTCTATCTGTTCCATTGCTGTATTAATATAAAATGAAAATAAATTTGTAGAAAAATTATTTTCATATTTCTTTTTTTTTTCGAAAAAAATTGAAAATTGAAAATAAAAAAAAAAACGAAAAATTTTTTTTGGGTTTTTTCTTTACAATTTTTCGGTTTTATATTCGGTTGTGTGCGTATTGCTTTATATATAGTTCTGCACTTGTAAAAACTTCAATATAATATTCTCTGTTCCAAAAAATTATTATAAATGATACACACGAGTATATATACGGATATACATACATACTTACATTCTCGTGTATTTGAATTCCATAAAGTAAATTTAAATTTCACAGTTCGATAAATCTGTCAGAGATATCATCATCGAGAAAAAAATAAAACTCTTCAAAAAAAAAATTTATTTTTCTTCTTATTTTATATTATTGTCATCTTCATTTTGAGAATTTTCTAAAGTTAAAAAAAAAAAGAAAACTATTTTTGCCATATATACGATGCGATATAAAATGTGTAGAAGATATTTTTTCTTATATACTTAGTTCCATTCTTTCTTTAAAGTTTTTCAAATAAAATTATTTCCAGTTAATACTGAAAAGAAAATTAAAAATTGAAAAATTATGATCGGAAATATACTACTTATATCACTAGATATGTGTATATATGGCTCATGATAATTTGTCACAAAAATAATGTAGGAAATTATTTAAAAAAAAAAATTAAATTTAAATTCAATTATACATTTGGTTAGGAAATTGTTTGACTTTAATTTGAAAATTTATTAAATCAGTCCAGTGTATTATTGGAGCACTAGAGCACAACCGGTAGAGGTGCAAGTAAAAGCACATGATTGATTATGCGGTCAGGTAAGAACCACTATAATATGGTTTGGGTGAAGGCTCTTTGTTATACCACTGCGATGATAATAATCATAAATCCAATAGAGTAGGACAAAAAGGAATGTTTTTTAAAGAAAGATTCTAACTTTAACATTACAAAGTGTGACCTTTATCGAAGCATTGATAGAAAAATCATTTTTAATTGTTCATTCAATTATGTAAAACACTGAGTAAAGTCTCATTTACAATTCAGCGTGGATTGTCGTATGTTATTATATACAAAGGAACACTGTAACTGGTACACAAGCTTTTAATATTATATTCTTCTATCGCCGGCATCAGATTAGGAATAAAATCCAACCTCAATCTCACTCTGGTGTAATCTGGGATCTGGGATGGGCGGAAAAATGATAACGCTATAGAATTCTTGTGTGAAAATGAAGGAGATATGAAAAATCTAATCATTAAATTAACATAAATATTCGATGCATTTAGTTTTGCATACACAGTTTAAATCCAATAAATTGTTCATTCGACTGTGTTTAATGCAAAAATAACCCTGAAATTTAAATAAATATTTTTATAATTTACAAAACAGAAGGACGAAAGGAATGAAACAAGAAGGGAAAATTTTTATTCGATTGAATCGTACGATAGAGAATCTAGATTTTGTTATCATCACCATCATATGATTATCGTTATCATCATCATCGTCGTTTTACTATTTTATTTTTATCATTATTATTATTATTATTATCAGATATGCATATACTTATGTATTTCATCTTAAATGATGATTATTTTACTAGCATTAAACAATGTATGTCTTTGTTTCACAAATGAAATTTTTCAGAATATGCACACATTTGTGCATTATATTTTATATGGAAAGCGCACATATGCATACGAATATGAATACTCGTATTTACACTTGCACGAGTAGAGTAGTAGAGTGTGTGTAATAAAAAATTATCATAATATTATTATTATGGTAATATTAAACATTTAGACGCCGTAGTATACATCGAATGAACACCTTAAAAAAATAATCAATAATAATTATCCCAACAAAATGGTACGTATGAAAATTCATAGGCATATGAATACAAACTTACATACATTTATGATTATAGAGGAGTTATATTTATTGCCTAGATAAAATTCACAAAATACAATTCATATACCTACCTATCTTCCTAGTGTATAATTCGTGCACATATACATATAAATGTCTATAAAGATAAAATGGTGTAATGTAAATGTTGTGCAGAAACTTTAATTCAATTTTACTTGCAATCCACTATATAATTTGAATGCATAAAATCTATAATCCTTCGAAGGTCAATTCATGTATGTATGCATATATTCCAAGCGTATGAATAAAATCGAAATAAAAAAATATTCATACGCAAATTTATGATGCATTAAAAGTACCAATCAAGTGTATAAATGTGTGTATACGAGTATATTATGTTATGGTAGGCAAATCAATTATTGTTTATGACTATAAGGATGTAAAAATATCTTATATAAATGAGTTTCGAATTTTTGTATACATACATATGTACATATATTTTAGCTTAATAAAATACATTTAATTTGTATTTTATTAAACCTCGTAGCCATATAACGATACGAGAATAACGATGATCAGGATGATGATGATGATGATGGCAATGAATTTTCAATGATGATCTCTTATAAAATTTGTATCAGAAAAACTTCATAATTTTATGACAGCATTTTGTATGAGTATTATGAAGATGTAAAACCAAGTACATATACCAGATATAGTACAGTGGTATAGTGTAGTCTGTAGTCTATGATGAAGGCCTTCAACAAAAACACAATTAAAATAAAAAATTTAAAAAAATAAAAACATAAATTCTTTCAAAAGTTATAGCAAAATAAAAACCAAAAGAAAATTAGAGAATAAAAGATGGTAGATGGATAGAGTATATGAATATGTATGTAATTGAGATTCAAAAAGGATTTATTATTATTAAAAATCACACAAAGATTTATCCAAAGTGTGACGACAATAATTATTTATTTATATTTATATTCGTCGTATTTTTGTTTTTAAAAAAAAAAAAAACAGGAACATACACGTACTCTTATATTCATCATTGGAACAGAGATTATTCTGTTGTTGTTGTTATTGTTAAAATGAACGATGACTAGGACTGTAATATACGGTCAATAGTTTGACTAATTCTCTCTGCAATGTACAAAGAACATAAAAATGAATAAATGAATGAAAAAAAAAACAAAACAAAATTCATACAAGTGCTATATAATCATAAAGGTATGCAATTACAATACGCTGGATAATGTACATATTTACGAGTATATATGCGTATGCTTACAAGGCGAAAAATTAAAAATATAAAAATAAAAATACGAAATACTCGTAGAAGAAGGCAGAACAGACATTTTTTATGATCACAATAAAGAAAAATCTTAACAAGAATTTATTGGATTTTTGTTATGTTCTTCATTTTATTTTTTCCTCGTTTTTTTTTTGTCTTTTACTTCTTCTATCTTGATATTTCTCTTTATTTGATGAGTACAAGAATGTACATACATAATACTGCGTGTATATACATATATGACAGAGATGTCTATATGGTGTGATGGTGTTAAATTTATGCATTCCTTTTTTTAAAATGACATAAAAAATATTTGTAAGTTAGCTAGAACATAATGTAAATATTTTTCATTTTCTACTTAATTTATTTATTTTTTATGTTTCTTAGTCCTTTCATTCACTGTATATGTCAATTTTTTTTTTACATTTGTACAAGTATAAAGTTCTACTCGTGTTATATGTAATATTTATATCCATTCACCTCTATACATATTACATGTAGGTTCATAACAGAACAGTGTTAATGTCTGTTTTACATGTCATTTTTTATGTAAGTTTACATACGCAAAGATCGTTATTTATTTAAAAATCACAGTTGTTTTTCTTCATTATTACTTTACTCTATATAGAACAATATTTATATATGTAAATGGTATATGTACTACGTCTGTATGTATGTATATGAGCTACAAATTAATGTCCTTTTAATAACTACATAATAATGACAAAAGAAATATTGCTTATAATCAATTTTTATTTATTTTTTTTTTTTGTGTGTGTGTTTTTTATTTTTCACTGTCAATTATTTTTTTCCTCCTTTTTCTTATGAACATAAAAGTAAACGAGTAACTTGAATAAGGATATATATAAAACAAAAATGAAAATGATAAAAATTTAAATGAAAAATTATTCTAATAATTTATTATTATTATTATTTGTATAGCATACAAGTATTAGAAGGATGTGTATTCACTAAATATTAAGGAAAAATTTATTAGAAAATCTTTTTTATATACGTATTGAGTTTATGTGTGTGCATGAAATATAAAAATTACTATGAAAGATAGATGTCTATCATTAATTTGAATTAAAATGATTAGATGCACGAACAAAATTTATTCGTTACTCGTACATTACTTACATATAGAACTGATTGAAGGATCATAAATTTTCGTCGTATATTTACGTTGGCACGGGATATAAATTTGAATCAAATTTGGAAAGAAATAAAATAAAAAGCATTTATCTTTAAGCAATCTAAGTAACATTGAACTCCGTTTTTTTATGAATATGTATTTTTTTGGAAAATTTCCATGGACAAAAAAAATTTTTTTTAAATTCTTTAAATCCATGAGATTTTGTTCTTCTTCTTCTCCTCCTTGTATCTCTAATAATAATTCTTTTTTTGCTGCAAAAGAATATTCCATGAAATTTATTCAATCAAAAAAAAAAAATCATTCTTCAATTAAAAAAAAAAAAACACTATAGAACAATTCTCTAAGCAAATTAATTCAACCGTGAATATTTTTTTCTTTACATACAAAAAATTTAAATTTACCTGAAATGAAAAAAAAATATACGTATGTATATCTTGAAATTTTAATTGCAAATTATACGTGCATATACTAATGCTACGATTTCATGCATATAGAAGAACATATTTTCATTTGTAAATAAGAATAATAATTGTTCGTTTATTTGTAATTTAAACGGTTGCTTCACCTTCATTTATAACTTTTACACCATCGGAAAGAATTAGAAAAAAAAAATTGGTTTTTCCATTTCACCTCACTTAACAATACTATTTCTATGAGTATTGGTAATGTAGTAGAAAAAAAAACAACAACAAAATGTTCATATAGAATAATTATTTTCAATTAATTTTATACCGACACAGAGTATATCGTCAATCGTCATCATCATCATCATCATCATTTTTATTGCCAAACACCATCACACTAGATCCAACATCATCAAACAAAATCCACATTTCAGTTTATTAGACACAAGAGACAGACTATAGAGTTGTTTGGGTTGTGGTGTAGAAAATCTATCCGCCTTATCATGATATTCGAAGACGATGAAACGATGAAACGATGAAACGAAACGATACGGTATAAAATTGCTATTATGAACCTTCATCGTTTCGAATATTAAGTGGTACATAGTGGTACAATATAAATCCCTTATAAAAACGAAACTTTAATGTTTAATTCATACAATTTCCAATTTTGTTGTAAGAAAAAAGGGTTCGATGTCATTTCTATTATTTTGTTGATGTTTTGAAATATCATTTTTAATAATAATTTCCATTTTTTTTAAAAAATTAATTTAATATTAATATTCACAAATATTAGTAATATGCTTTAAATAAAAGAAATTCTATTAAAAACCAAAAAAAAAAATAAATTTATATGTAAACGATGAACAAAATGCTATCGACTGAGTAGACGATGAAAATCGTTTGAAATTGGAACGTTTCGAATATCATGATCGCGTTTTTAACAAGACGATACGAAACGTTTCGTCTTCGAATATCATGATAAGGCAGTATATAAAGTCTACACACGTATACATAAAGTGCATCGTAATTTCCTACAGCAATACTTTTACGTCAAATTCACATTACGATGCAATATGCAATTTGTAGTAAATGTATACAAATTCAAATTTCTGATTCAATTCAATTTTTTATGGTATTACCTTCAATTCTCAGCAGCCAACATTCTATGCCAACTTCTCGAAGTTAAATAAATTGCATAAAATGTTTAGTAATGTAATATCTAAAGTGATGGTATATGTATAGCTGCAGTTAAAATCTAATGCTTGCATTTAAAAATATTTTCCATTCTCTTCTTCTTGTTGTTATTCGTGTTGTCGCTATCGTTTTTGTTATTCGTCTTCTTCTTCTTCTTCGTCGTCAATATTATTAATTACACAAAAGTACAAAATTACTGCGTATGCATATTTACTACATATACTACATTTACTATTCTCGTATGCATACTCGTATAACCGTAAGTGTATATAGTAGAGTAGTTACGAAGAGTTTTTACCTTGAATTAGACGCGATAGAAAAGAATTTTTCTGTTCATTTATTTGTAATTAAGCATAAAATGAAAGTACAAGTACGAGTATGTGTTTGTAATTAAATTCAAAATACCATGCATATATAATGTGTGTAATAACAATAATAATACTCGTAATAATTATGAGAGAAATATTTTCAATGAACAATTTGAGTTTAGTTTAGTTCGAGTGATTATACTTACTTTCAATGTTTGAAAGTACATATAAATATCTACTACATATGTATAATTTGTAATTTCGAAAGAAAAAAATAAATAAAAAAAAATATGCTTTTTTCCATTATAGATGATGAATTCTTGTAATAAAATGAAAAGTGAGAAAAAAATAATTATTCATGAATTCTTTTTTTTTACCACACCATGCGATAATTTTTTACTAACAAGAAATTATACGCGAAAAGAATATCTCTCTTGTCTTTTGATTGAGGATAGTTTTGGAAAACAAAAAAAAATTTAAATCAAAATACATTTTGCATTTTGTTAGAAAACTGATCACTGTGTGAATATTTCATACAAAATGAAGATTAATTCAAAAATATGTCCTTCGTATGCATGCAAGATCGTAATTTTCAAGGCGTATCAAAAAAAAAAATTAAAAATTAAATGATTCTGAGAAACAAATAAAATTAAAAAAAATGAATATATGTATATATACGTATGAAAATTATCATGATCATATCAGTTAAGATAACACAAAAATTTGTATTCGAAATAGAGACAAATTTTACTCACAGAGTATTCTCGTACATACTTACATGCATATCTAAAGATCTATGATATATCATGTCTGTAAAAAATTCCACATAATCATCATTCGAATCCCATTATTCATTTCATGGTAAATAAATTTTCATTTAGAATGAATTTTTCACAGTAGCCAAGTAATTTTCCGAAAATTAAAAATAACAAAAATCGAAAAAAAAAAATAAATTAAAAACTAAATCATAACCGATATGCCATGTCATAATTTAGTTATCCATCAAATCAAAGTCCGTATACCGTATATATGCAGTAGTATGTATCCGTACATATTACAATGCTGCCTTTTGTACGATTGCCTTGTTCAATCTCTTCATTTGTGTGTGTATGTTTGTGTATATAGTGTGTACTGTGTACTTATATATTTACTGTCTGTTCTTTGTTATATGTTCTATTCTGTATTCATTCATCTGTATGACACGACAATTTCTAAAAAGTAAAATTAAATTGAAGAGAAGCAAATAAAAAATGAAAACTTTTTATATTGACTCAAAACCAATCAAGTTATTTGAAATCAGAAATGTCAGTATCCAGAGTGAAACCAAACAAAATAGACAAACAAAAAAAAAAAGTATCAAATAATATTCAAAAAAATCACATACTAAATCCTTTTCCATTTATGTATATGGATTTTGTTTTGCTTTTTTTTTATTCTGTCTGGATTTTATTACATTGGATGCGTTCTAATCCATTAAACAGTGAGAGAAAAAAAAATTGAATTGGAAAACGCGAAAATGTCACAGCAGCAGCAACAGAAACAACTTCATTGAGAAGAGTAAAGAAAATAAAAAAAAAGGAAATGATTCTCTAGTTTATGGAATATTTCGTTATTTCCTGTTCCATACTTGCATGTTTGTGTATATATTTTTGTACGAGGATACACATATTTTGCAGAAGGCAATACAGGTACATAGCAATTATTTGGTGTTACATTTTGTTTTACTTTGCTCTTTACCAAATAAGAAAATTTCTAAAGGCAAACATGGATTTTATTGGATTTAGGTTCATTTATTCGAAGAGAAGGATAACAACTTTTTTAAAAAAAAAAAAGATAAAAAACAAAAAAAAACTAAAAAAAGGGACATGTTAGATTGAATCTCAATAAAAAAAAATTGAATAAAATGAAAACTTCTACTACATTCTCTGTATGTGTTCTATAATGTAATGTAGATGTACTGCTTATATATTGCATATTTTTAGGGACCATATGCTCAGAATAATGAATTCCAATATATAGCCAGATTTTTCTTTTTGCTTGTACTTCTAAAAAAATTTTTTTTTCTATTCTTCTTTTATGAATTTGATGTTTTCTTATTTTTTTTTTCCTCAGTGTGTATATGTATCGTGTACCTTTTTGAGTTACAAATTTCACCTACAAAATAGTATACATTTATGAAAGGATATACTCATGCATATAACAACAAAACATATTTTATTTTTCATTTTAAAATTAAAAAAAAAATGAAAAACAATAGAAAAAGTGAAAATATAATATAATATCTTCGTGTATGTTGTATGTCCTGTGTCTAGCCTGAATGTACATATCTGAAGCAACTAAAATACATTATACACCTCAATTATTAAACATATAGGTACATGTATACAGTTAGATACAAGATAATTTCATTCTTCATCCTTATATCCACCCACAAACATCTCCACCTATAAAATGATTGTAGCATATGTACTTTAATGTGGATATTAGACACTGAATTTTTTGTATGTGTGTGTGTGTGTTTGTATACATCTGTAAAAGGATCAAGAAAAGAAATTGAATTTTTCTACCATCATATATACGTTTTGTGTACATAAACTCGTATATAGGTACACTGCTGTAATACTGTACATTCTGTACTCACTCAGTTATACAAAATTATATGCGAACGAGCATAATAATGTGAACATATTGTAGCTAGCTATATAGGAAAAAAAAATATTTCTTTATAAAGGTCGATGTAAATGTCGTATAGATAAGAAAAATTAAAAAAAATAAAGAAATTTAAACATATACACAAAATGAACGAACAAAAACGTAAGTACATATATTATGTACACATACTCGTCAATGTATAGATTGTAGATACAAGTAGATAGTACATTATAGGTACTCACATGATGTGTAACATGGAAATAATATTGAATTATCGGTAATATGAAAAAATATTTTACATTACATTCCTTTCATGTACGTATACAGTCAACGAAATTTATACAGTTTCAGTTACATTTGAGCAATTTGAGTATTTGTGCAGTAAATCATTGTATACCAAATTTCATAGCAGTCTTAAATTATATTGAAATTATTTTTCATTCAGGATATTATTTGTCTTGAATATATTCTTGTTTAAGAAAATATGAGGTTCAATAAATTACTAAAAACAAAATGATCAAAGGAAGCGAGTGTAATACTCACTAAAGAACAAAAAAAAAATAAAAAAATTCAAATTCTATCTCTCAGTTAAAGATAAATAGTTTAATCTTCTATTAAAATTTTACACTTCCTTTTTCACACTATATGCACCATACACTCTAAGTATTTGTATACAGTAGGAAGAGAAGGAGAAAAAGTTGTATGTTAAGTAACAGTAACTATCGTAATAGCAATCCGGCTTTTGGCATCTAACTAGTATTTGTACGTAGTACGCTACACTATAGTGTATTAACAATTCTGTTAAACAGAACAGAACTCTCTCCACCTTATACTCGTATAATCAGTATCAAGAAAAATCACTTTTATCTCTGAGAAAAATGTGTGACAAATTGAAAACCCCCTATCAAAATTTTACACTTCCTCCTTCATACTAGGTACACCATACACTCTAAGTATTTGTATACTGTAGGAGGAGAAAGAGAAAATCTTGCTTAGTAACAAATAGTAAGTAGTGTATCAGTGGAGTTATTGGCTTCTGACTATGGTACCATACTCCATACTATTTATTACGTTACACTAATCTCCTCTAGTAAAAGATTGTCTCTTGTTACAGTACATTCACAAACCATATACTCGTTTTCCCATTCCTAAGAGAAAACTTTAACAAGCTTTTTACTCTTGCTATACACTTTGAAAAAGTAAAAGTGGATCTACAAATTTTTAGCTGAGTGTAGACATTTTCATCACTCTATATATCACGCAATCACGTAGAATGCTTCTAATCTATGTACGTAGGTGTACATCCAACAAACATTATATTTTCATTCAGTATGTTGCCAGTACATATGTGTTGCTGTCGGTATTTAAATTGGATAAATATCTCAAATATGAAAATTTAATTTTCTGCATTAAATTATTTTGAATCAAATTATTCTATCTAAGAAATTTGAAAATTATATTTTAAGAATTTTTTATGTACCTAAATATGTTACATAGGTACGTACACAAGTACAAATTTCCTTTACAAATTTGTTTATAAGAATTCTATGATTGAGAAAAGTTATTTTAAATATCGCTACGATGTGTGAAATTTTTTACATTTTAATTGCTAAAATCCTTTCCAAAAAATTTCATTATTAATATCGAATTTCTTTTTCTATTTTCAGGTAAATATCCTTTTACATTCTAAGTATAAGTGGTATAAGAAAAAAACACAGTTTGGTAAGTATATTCGTACATAATTCAAATGTTCTTGGGCCTTGAATAGTTCGATGGTTGGAGTGATGAACTTGTACCTTGTACTTAAACCTAAAATGTAGATTTTAAACTTCATCCAGTGCCCTACCCTTCCTTGTACAAGCTGATTAATAATTCGATCTATAATGTACACCAGTAGCTAAATATAATTTCTGATGATCAACTGGATAATGCAACTGAAAGAACTACTGGTACTGATTACCTACGTGTAGTATCCATGTGAACTTAATTACAAAACATTTATTAAGATAAATGTTAAAATGAATTATTTATTAAGATAAATGTGCTTACCATCACACAAGTAAATTCATCTTCGTGTATACATTTTGCATGCAAATCATTAAATAATTAACATTTAGGTAAATTTCTTTAATTTTCCTCTTATTCTTCTATACTGTTTTCCTTCAAACATTCTGCAATCTCACATAAGTAGGTACTCATAAGATTTTTCCAGGAGTACAAAAAGTATGACAAAAAAATAAATAAAAGATGGAGAAATTATGAAAATAAGTTTTAAGATATTTTCTTGCTTCATTTTTTGTGGATTTATTTGTTGTTTTTTTTTCGACATCCAATAAAAAGCAATTTAGATAAGCGTTTATGTTAAGTACGAAATATACTATCTCTATATACTTATTTACCTTCCCGAATTTATATCGTTCTGAAGCACTTATAAGAAGCTTCTTCAATTTTTGACAAAATAAAAGACAAAAAATTAAAATAAATTTTCATTTTGTTTTTATTTTTGTTTTTGTAAAATGTGTAACGAAAATCTTTTTTAGCTCATTTCATTTCGAAATTACGTAAGTAGCTAACAAAAAATAAATGATTTTGTTCTTGCCAACATTTTTCATAATATTCACACGTACATTTTTATAAAAGAGTGTCAGTTTAGAGATATCGTCAGTTTATATAATGCTCAAAATAAAGATCAGTTATTATACAATATCCAGAATATTTGTTGTGTGTATAAATGTATGTATAAAGTATGTAGGTAATTGCGAAAACTGAAAAACAAATTTAATGTAGAATATGTAAGATAAGAATTTATAATCAAATCTAATGAACATGTCATCTTTATTTTTTGAATCCGTATAATGAACAGCATAATTTTATCCATCTATACATGAAGTATCTACTGTAATGCTACATACACTCCAGAACATTATATAAGATAAACATACATACTATATACCGATACATTTATGTAACGTAGAAAAATGAAAATAATGAAAAAAAGGGACCCTCGAAATTTTTTATGGTTTCACGACGTTTTTACCATATACTACTATACGCTCTTCTTTCCTTACATTATTCGTTGTTTTACATTTTATTTTATTTAATTTTCTTTTTTTTTTCATTTTCTCTAGCTTTTACGAGTATATAGTTTATCTATCTATATAGTGATGAATATTTTTGGTTCTTTTTTTTTTTTTTTTTTTTTTTTTTTATGTGAAATATGGTAACTTATTTTTTATTTTTAGAAAAGGTATACACGTAGTATTCTCCCGAACATAATCCCCAAAATAATATCTTTAGAAAAAAAATTGTGCACACAAGAAAATTGACAAAAATTAAAAGAAAAAAAAATACAATTCAAACACAAACACACATACATACAAGGGAAGAATAAGAATAAAAAGTGGAAGAAAAAAATAGATAGTAGATATTAAAATAATTTGTAAAGATTTTCTTTCATGATTATAAATATAAGAATATGAAAATATTAAAATATCCCTATCTAAGCACATACATAAATACATTCATATACGTATATAGTCGTATATCTATGTGTATCTATCTATGAAAGAAGATGAAGATATTGAGAATAAAAAAAGAAAAATTGAAGAAAATTATTTAAGAATTTTTTATAACAAATATCATATTTTTTTTTTGCTATTTCTTTGCTATTTTTATGTTATGATAATGATTAATTTCAGATGAAGTCGAAAAAGAAGAGAAAAAAAATAAATATAAATGTGAAATCCTGTATTAAAGCTGTCAAAAGAACAAAATATAAAACCATGAATATGATTTGTTTCTTTTTTCTCTCATTTTTTTTTTATGAAGTAAATATTAATTAAAAATGAAATAAGATTAATGAAAATTTGGTGGAGACGAAAAAAAAGAAAATATCCATCCAAATATAGTAAACGAATTCACATTTCTATGCGCGTTGTATATAAGTAGAATGAGGAACTTCTACCCTTGATAAATGAAATCCTATAAATCATGAATTCACAATTATCATTTTTACATATTTTGTATCTTCGAATTGCATAGAAATATTTTTTTATTTCGTTACAAATTTGTTTCAATTCCGTAATTCCAATTCCGAAAATCTAATTTGCACATTAACCTGATATTATCACATCATAGCGATTATATTTAAATTTGTAAATATTATGCAATGAAAAAAAATATGTAATCTTGTTGATAAGCATCTACGATTATGTACTCTTTTGTAGTATGTGTAAAAATATCAAACGTGATACTTAAACACATAGTATCGAACGTGTGAAATTGAAACCACTCATATTATTATTATTATACTCGCTCGTCTTGTACATTGAATGATCTTCGATCCCGTATACTCACTTCTCATCATACTCCGAACCGAAACTCATTCACATTTTTAATGTTTCTGAATACAAATTATTGTTTTTGTCACACTCTTTATTGTTGTCTTACTTTATTACATTATGACATAAAAATGATGAATAACTTGTAATTTGTCTTTGTAGCTGATGGTTTGGTATACGATGTACTTAAAAAGCAACTTCCCATTTCCTCTCATTTTTCTTCACTTACCTAAGTATTTCACTTACTTTTTTCACTTTTCTAAAACAAAAGTAAAAAAAAAGAAAAGAATTCATAATTAAATGCATGCAAAATACAAATAAAATTGAATTTGTAAACAAAACAAAAGAAAATGAATAAGAAATTAAAAAATATAAAATGGAAACTTAAAATGAAAATGAAAAATATTTATGTCTGGCATCGTATATCATACCAATGAATGCTTAAAAAACAATATGTATTCGAGTTGAGTTTTGTACGATTATATACATCTATAAAAATCTATTGTACAAATTTAAATCTTTATCAACTTTTTCATTTTCTATGTATAAATTTACTGTGTAGATAAATAAAGAATGGCTTCATTACACAATGATTTTCTACTTCTTTCACGATAATTTTCTTTCTTTTTTTTTTTTCATTCCATTACTGTACATCTGTACATAAATATACGAGTACGAGCTATAATAATAATTGAAAATAAAAACATAAACTTTTTCATTTACTTATACAATGGAAGTAAGAAACATGATTCTCTAATGCGAAAAGTTTATAGTAGAAAATAAGTAGAAAAATAAAAAACAAAAAGAAATGTAAAAATAAATTATAATAATTTTAAAATGATTATGACATTTTATAAACTTTTAATTTATGTAACAAGTACTTTTGATTCGACATTTGTTACTTTTGAATCCTGATGGTGTACCAAGCAAAGTACAACAGTTTTCATTTCAGTTCATTCACAATTTATTATTATAAACAATGGGCAACGTGAATTAAACTAATTTATTTTATTACTGTTTATAATTAATTTTTAATAAAAACAACTTGAAATTAATGTTTTAATGAGATTTAGATTTCAATATTAATTTCCGTTAAAAGTTTAGAAATTCTGAAAACAGTGCAATTTAAAGGAAAAACGTTATTTATATATTATTATAAAACATCAAATCAACAATCGCACATTTCTCTCTATATTTGCCAAACTGATGATAATATCAAAACGTATTATTCTGCAAATTTGTAGATATTTTTCAAAATACACATTTTATCTGAACATTGTTATACCGTCAAATTAATATTTTCTAAATTACATATATAAAAAAAATGATCAAAATCAATAGTACTTAATTCACTCAATAATTTCTAATTTCTGTAATAATTATGTATTTCCTTTTAATTTCGATTGTAGCGTCACACAAGAACAAACTGTTCGATCTTCGATGTTACATTACGCCATTTTATAAAATGGCAGTTGTTTGAATAAAATTATTGGATTTGCATAAATCGTATGTCATGGCGCTGCATGTGAGTTGTTATAAAATTTTAATAATGACGGATTTATGTATGAAATAATGATTTTTATCATTTTTCATTAATAACACAGAAAATAACCATTTCACGATAACACAATATTCAGACGAAATGTGTGATTTGAAAAAATCTATAAATTTATAGAATATCATAAATAAATTTTTTCAATAGTTTAGAAGATATAAACATAATAATATGATATACAAAAAAAATAAATAAATAAATATGAGATTTTTATTCATAAATAAATGTAAAGAATCGTGAATTGCACACGTGTTTAACAATTTTTGACATTAAATTTCCTACTTAGTTTTTGTAAAAAAAAAAACAAAAAAAACCCTGCAAAATTTTAGAGATGGCATTTTTCAATTTTTCATTTTACTCATAAAATAACACGGATAAGAAATGTATATGAGAAATTTGTATTATCTTGCATACCATATATAGTACAACATGATGGAGTGCATCTACCTTAAAAGTCATCGTTATAAAATGTGAATTTTTTTTTTATTTTACACAATGTACACGATAAATGCGTGTTGTGTATACAATACACAAATACTGTCCGCAATATTCACATAAATAATTGTAAATTTTTACCCTTTTGTAATCGTTTTGTTATCAAAAAAAAAAAGTACTTGTATGGTAATAACATGAGCATCATACTTCTTGAAAGTACACGACGATCTGATATATCTATAATATGCGTATAGTTGTACTGTCGTATCATTCGCTGTTTCTTTTTTCTTACCTTCCTGCCGTACAGAATAGTCGTGAATTCAATAATTGCATCAGCAATTGCAAATACATGTACACACACAATACACACGAATACTTTAACTGCGATTTTATAAAAATTTTATTATTTTTTGTATTTTGTTATCTTATTTTAATGCCACAAAAAAAAAAAGAAAAATATGCAAGAAATGTTAACTTTTATAAATGTTTAAAATTAACTTACATGTACAATAGCGATGATGGGGTCAATTTATAACGCAACAAAAATTTTACTACAGCACTTGTATATACGTACTTGGTGTTACGTAGTAGTACTATAGATAATACCAACATGTGACAATGACCAACAGCGGAACAGCCTTAAAAAAAAATTAAATATAAACGCACGAAATTAAATAGACAAAATGCAGAGAATTTTTGCTCAGTGTATATGTTGAATTGTTGCGTGACATGCTATGTTCGATGGATCTGAAGATTATACAGATATATCTACAATGTGTATACATACACTTGAAAATGTTGCTGTCTTATTTTTAATTCCCATTTGCATTTTTTGCCTAGGAAATCATGTTCATAGATCATAAATTAAATTTAAATAAAATAAAATTTATAAAAAAGAACAGAACAAATAAAATATAAAAATGAAAAAAAAAAAATGTAAAAATTCATCCTTAATCTGGCGTATACTACTGGATGACTTTGTTTAACTTGAAAAATTGCAAACCACAAGAATAATATTCAAAAGTGATCTCAGCTAGTTAGATACGTGGAGAAAAATGTTACTTGTATGTATATATGTATGTATAATATTTTGTGATTGTTTTTGTAATCGAATTTTGGTCTTCTATTTTTCAATTTATCCTTAAAATACATACATACGCTCAATGTCCATTACATTTTTTATGCATAAAACAAGTGGTAAAAAAGTACGCAACAGTTTAAAGAAATCAAAACACAATAAACATAAATTCTTAATTGAAACAACATAAGAAGGACATATGTATTCGATTTCACTTTTTACACAGAAAAACTGCAGTTATTCTAAAAACCTTTGTACTATTTCCTTTCGAAGAATGAAAGCAAATAATCAAAATAACATCCAAGAACTCTTTACAATATTTTACTCTCATATACATAATAAATACACATTTGTATACATGCATTAAGATCAAAATAAAAACGAAAACAGTATAACCAAGAAAAAAAAAGTTTAATGAAAGAAAAATTATGCTTTTCCTTTACACCATTCTTTTTTTATTATTTTCATTCTCATTTTAATGTAATTAATTCACAATAATGCCAGCAAGTTTAATATGCACAAGCACACGTACATATAGGTACGTATTCATAATACACATCGTTTGAGAATGTTGCAGATTAAATTTTCAATTGAAATCTACACACACATGTAAGTGCTTCTTACTTTGAGATAACATTTTATAAACGTGTACTAAAGGTCTGTAATGTAATGTACCTTGATAAAATGAAGAAAATTAAAAGCACTGCATAATAATCGTAGGTACCAAAATACACACTCGCTTATTCCATATTCTTGACGACAAAAAAAACAAAAGAAACAGGTTACGCAACAACTCTCTTTAATGTTTTTGTTTCCTTCTTTTATTTTTCATTTTTATCAATTTTTTTTCTTCTCTCATATACAAAAAAAAAAAAAAAAATAAATAATATGAGAGAAAACTTTTGACAAAACCTTTTTTATTTTTTTTATACAAAAAACAAAATAAAAATTTACTACACACAGAATCTAGAACCTACTAGTGCACACATACTAACATACTCGTATATATGTATGCATGTACTTTTACTGCTTTTACTGTTTGATGTTTTACTTAAAAAAAATTTTTTTTTCCATTCCTGTAAAAAAGCAAGAAAACAAGAAAATGAAGTCAACATCAAAGCAAAACAAAATAGAAAGAATTTTTTGTTTTCTCATTTCATTTTCAAAGTTGTTTTAATAGTAAACGCGAAAAAGAAAAGCAAAAATAAAACAAACAAAAAAATAAAAATACTCAAAACAAAACACACACAAAAAAGATCTTGAAACATTTTCTTGCTTTCTGTTCAGGTGAAATAATTACTGGGCACAGTAACATGTAGTTGATGATGATGATGGTATCCTCAGGATATTATTTAAAGGAGCATTGTTTTGTATACAAAATATGAAAAAAAAAAAGATAAAAAGGAATCGCATATTGGTGGACAGAACAACTCAACACAAATATACACAGGACTGGAATCTAGAACTACATACTAAGCATACTTCGGAATGGGAACGGATATCCTTTAGCTTTGAAATACTCGTATGTATTTCAAAGCTAAAGGATATCCGTTCCCATTCTAAAGTATGCTTGTATAGAACTCAGCATCTATACATATATACGTGCATTTAAGACGTTGACAGTAACTTTTTAGGATGAAAGTGAAATATTCCACCAGTTGATTCACACAGTCAACAACAGAATAAAATGTACATTTGTATTTTATTTTTTTGTACAGTAGTAATTGCCCTGACCTGTATGACCTGAAACAGCAAGTAGAAAATAATGTTTACACAAAAGTAACTGCTCTAAATCTCTAGATGGACGATATACAATATACATCCAATCATCCAATTTAGTAGATGAAGAAGTATTTGTTTGTTTGTATGTTTAACCTAAAATTTCTATTACTTCTCCTTGTTATTTTTCATTCATTTTTTTTTTGAGCTGTTTTCGTAAATATTTTTTGAATTATTATCCTTTTTAGCCCTAAGCCATTCAGCTTACTCATACAGAAGAATATTCATTTTCACTTTTATTATTTGAAAAGATAAAAAATAATAATTCTCGTGAAAATTTGTCTTTACAACGACCACAAATAATACACAAAAATGTATGAATTAATATTCTCATTTGCTTCTTATACTCAATCAAATGTCGTACTTTACATTTGTCATGTGACAAAGAAAAATCAATTATTATTCTTTTTTTGTTTTCATGTTTTGCTCTCTCATTATTTTATATCCTCTTTTCTTTTGTTTTACATTGTCGTGTAATGGTTATGTATAGTGGTTGTGGTTGTGGTGGTGGTGATATTAATTCCGACAAAAATGTTTAATAACCTTTTCCATAAATCACTTAATGATGGACTTGTAAATTGACGCAGCCAGCAATATGCGATGTATACAATAAAATGACGATGAGATCCCATTTCATTTATTTAACAAATTCAGAAAGCGTATATACGTTATCTTTGCATGATGGTGTGTACATAAATTATTTATTTCTGCACATTCGAGCTCAAACTACAAATAATATGAATGTAAGATACAACTAGTTCGCGAGTAAAGTATGTAGTATATTTTATATATAAATGCATACATGAAATTCAGAAATACTCATGTTTGTAATGTGTATGTGTCATCAAAATGAAGTTAAATGGAGACAAGAAATCTATATCATTCAATAAAACCAAAAATCAAAACATTAAAGGAAAAAAGCTAAATAAAAAAATATAACGAAAAATAAAATGTTTACATGTTGTTAAAACTATAAATCTATAGGCAAAAAGGTGGAGAGGTGTACATATAGATAGCTAACAGTTTGATTGATATGCTTTTGACGTTTAACAAACCGTATATTATTCTGATATTATGCATATGTACATATACATTTGTGGACTATTGAATATGAAATAGATGGAATAGTGCTAAAACCTAGTTATATGTACTTCTATACCATTTTTTACCTTCTCATATACTTCATATACAAATCGTACACCTACATATATGCATATATGTACGTGATTACAGATGAATACAAGTTCGGTCCGGAATAAATTACAGGTGATGTATTTTATGTTTATGCCATGAAACATTAAATTATCTGTCGTTTCTTTGATATTTTTTTTTTCATTTTCGATATATGTCCATACGATGTCATTGTTATTGGTGAATTTTTATTATTTTTTTTGGTTTTTTTTGGCTTTGTGCCATTAATAAACATTCAAATAAGATGGATATATGCCCTAATATCATCATAATAAATGATATATCTACACAATCAAAGATATACATCACAAATGAATGTGATCGAAAAAAAATTTTTTTTTCTCTTGTATTTCTGTTGCCATTGATTGATTTTCAGATTTCAATCAAAACGTATTTGTTTCGCATACCTATTTAACTATAAATAGTATATATGTACATTTATATAAAGACATAAATTGACATTTCTAGATAATTTACGATTTTCAGTTCAATATATATAATATTTTTTCATCATAAATATTTTGTTAATGTAATTGCATATTTGTAAATCAATTTTTTAATTTTCTATTTTATCTTTGTTTTTATGTTTTATTTTTGTTTTTTTTTTTCTTTGTTATCTTGTCTATTTTTTCTATATAGTGTTAGTGTCAGGTATTAGGTGTGATATTACTGTCACACGTCACACTTTTATAAGTATGTACCTAATGAAAAATTGCTTTACATTTAGACTATTTTAAATGTTTTGTAAAGTAACAACAATTGACAATTGATGTGCTTACATACTAAATATCTCGGTTAACTAATGAATCATTAAGAAATGTCCATTTTGTTTTTTGACAAATACCAAAAAATTAATTACCGACAAAAGTAAAAAACAGGGACAAAATAAAATTAAAAAAAAATATATAAAATTAATTTAAAATCTCCATAAATACCATGTCTATAAACATTCATAGATGTTGTGTAGATACACACACACTGGCCTCCATTACATGTTTCAATCAACTTCTATTGCTGAAAAGGATTTCAAATTTATATACTCGCGTTAATAAATTAATAAATAGATTTTTCTATTCTTTTCTATCTTTTTTTCGTATATATACTTAGAAAAAGTTAACTAATCAAAAAATCACACATAATCCTTAATAAACATACAAATATAGTTTCAGAATAGACTTATAGATAGCTTTGCTTAAAGGTATCATAAAATTGTATTTCTGTGTTTGTGCATCTGTGTGTGTTAAATATGTGTATCTAAAATATCATAAACAGTAAAAAAAAATTATCTTTATTCTTCGTAATATACTATAAAACTTTCAAAATTATTTATGTATGAGAGCATGTTTAGTAATTCATAACCTTTTTGACTTTTAACAAAAATTCATTTTATTAGAAACTATTTTTTTTTTTTATTATTATTTTGTTTTCATATACCAAAATGTTCATTTCATTTTGTTGTAAAAGCTAATATTACGTATACAATTTTAGTATATACACATACATTTATGTAGGTATACTGGTTGGATCTCATATGAGCCAATCTTCACATCATTCACGTACAAGAGTACATATATGAACGAGTGTATGATGAACTTTATGAAATTGTAATATCATAATACAACTGAAAACAAAAAAAAAAAGAAAACGGATGTGTATACCTTATATACCACTATATTATATACAATCTATGTGAATGTACAAGATATTGCAATTTTATGTGCAAACATCCAAACAAACATTCATGTTATGTGGTATGTAAAAAGGTAAAATGCTCATGAAAATAGTGTAATAAAAATGATATGTGTATCTACATGCATGATATGTACTGTCGTACTACCGTACGTACGTATACGTACATTAAAAAATATATGTAAGTACATTATATGATAAGATAATCTGTGTTGAATTACATATAAAAACGCAAACATAACCTACTGATATGATGAGTGTATTATTATGCAAGTAGAAATACATCCATACAATCGTATAATAGAGAGATACATAAATGTATAAATTAACGTACATATTTTTTTTTTCTTTTAAAGAATGTGAAATTTCGTATATTCTAACCAAAAACAAAAATAGATACATATACCTTCTCTAATATGTATACATTATGTATATATGGTTGTTACAAATCAAAGTAATACTTGTATGATTCTAGAGAAGAAAATGAAAAAAAAAATGAAGAAAAATAATTTAAATTCATAAATGCATTTCTGTGTTAAAGTTTAACCATCTATATGTACTTATATAAAAGAAGAAGCGTGAGTACATAATATCATACCCGCGTATATTGTGATCCCAATAAAAATAATAATAGAATATATCTAAAATAACGGTACATTTTTAGATATATAGTATAATTATATTTTTTCAAATTTTTTTTATATACTTTTCACACCCACAGTTACGTATACTCGTATGATAAATATGGTGCACTTGAAGGCGTACACATTTTATAATTGAAAAGTTGAAGAACATTAAATAATCCCCAAACAACAAAAATTTACGTGTTAATATATACACAATTATTTTCAAAAAAAAATCTACAAGACATTTTAAATTTTTTTCAATAGATAAAAGTGTATTATGTGCTTCATTCTAATAATAAATGAAGCCCTTTCATATAAAAGAGCTTGCTTCTCTACCAGTAACCACAGCAACTCATTGGACAATCACAAACCAGTTTAAACTGTAAGTGCATTCATGGTAGCAAATAAAGTCTAGAAAACACTTCAATGAAAGCCCTGGCTGGCTCACCTAGAGATGTATGCCCTGTCCTGATGATGATGAAGAGTAAATGTGTTTACTTTTGATTTAGAATTAATTATATTGTATGAATTTCATTTTTGTTAATAATTATTTTTTCAGTTATTTATTATTACGCACATTTTAATGTCCATAACCTAAAATCTATTATAATCCTATCATCGATTTTTTATTTAATTGTTATCATTAAATTTTATTCTTTTCATATCGGTTATTAGATTTCTTCTACCTATATTGTATCATAATTACTATAGACAAACTTTGAAAATAGTACAAATAAGTATCTTCATTAATATCTTCTGGAAATTTAGAAAGTTCAAACAAAAATAAAGAAAACAAAGAAAATTAATGACCCACACAATTTATTAGAATTTGAAGAACTAGAAAAAAACTTTTTTTTTTCAAATTTCTTCTTTGTTTCATAATTAAAATTTAAATGGGAATACATATATGATGTGGTAATATGTAATTTAATTAACTGTACATTTTACAGAAATACACATAAATGAATAATTATAATAAATGTTAAGCCATAATTATTGCTGTCAATCGATAGTCTATAATACCACCTGTACTTAAATACCATCATAATCATATAGGTACCAACTCGTCTATACTTACACGTGTATATTATTTAGGTAAAGAGCTTTCTTAGATATTATTACAGTATAGTTACATATAATGCATGCATGCATATGTAGTTCATATTTTATGTAAAGTAAACCATCAATTAACAATCTAATGCTATGTATATAAAATTTGTGGAAAAAAAAGAAAAGAAAATTTAAGAAAACAAAATACAAAATTGAACATACATGTATAAGTTCAAGAAAGAAAAAAAATATTTACTACAAAATGAAGTGTTCAAAATATATAATTACAGATAATTTGAAAAGAAAATAAAATAAATAATAACTGAAAAACGATCATTGAAAAAGGGCTACAATTATTAATTACACATTATTACATTTAAGCGTATACATTCGTCGTATTAGTTTCTACAAAATATTATGAATAATGTAAACGTAAGGTGGCATAAGGTAGTATACAAAATATAAGTACTTTACCTATCTATTCATTAGTATTATCACATTATTATTTTTTAAGTAACCAAAACGAAATATTTTATTCTTTGCTTTTATTCTTACGTTATCTTTTTCATTATTTTTATTTTTTTATTTTTTGATTTTAAATGGAAAATGAATGAATGAATGGATGAATGAATACAGAATGTGTATGGTACATACAGAAAATGATAAATCTTTGGACAAAACAGAAAAAAATGTGCTAAAAATATATGTATACGTAAAAATTGTTGTGAACCCATAAACACACACATAATTATGTCTATAAAATACAGTAGGATTCTGTTGAGTTGAATATACAGGGTGTCCGGACTCGGGTGGTCAACTTGCAGACAGTATAAATAGGTCACATATTCAAGCGGAAAGAGATAGGCAAAAGGCAAAAATGAAGCAGATATCTTGAACTTTCAGATCATATAATAAGAAATTAATGTAGAGGGCGTTGTAAGTACTTTAACAGCTCGTATTTTCTATGAAAAAATTGGCAAAAAATCACTAAATTCTGAATTTAAAACGCAATAACTATTGAATAGGAGGACGTAGAGGAGCATGTAAGGTGTTATTAGTGAAAGATGGAGTTTCTTACAGATTTTTCTTAACCTACTTTCTTCTAGCTATTAAACCGTAGTTGTTATAGGGTGTTTCGTAGAGTAAGTGCGAAAAATCTTCATCGCTGTCTAGCATCTAAACGGTTGAGATAACCCTCCACCTCTGCAAAACAATTTTTGTTTGTCTCGATGAGATATATCCGATGTTTGCTGGTTGACTACCCGAGTCCAGACACCCTATATACATAATACTTGTACCTGTGAAGCAGAAATAAAAATTAATTTTCAAAATATTAAAACAATTATGATATAAATTAGAAAAATAAATGTATTTAAGAAAAAAATTAACGAAGAAAATATATTTATATAAACGATATACGAATAACTGTAAATTATTTCTAAATTATTTTCTTCTTCAAATGTTTAAATACAAAATGAAAATTCGTTTAACTGTTTTAACATGCATTCATGCATATACGCCATATTATGTGTATATAAGATAAATCATTACACTTACATAATGTGTACTTTAAGAAATTTGATATACATAAATGGGTACCTATGTATATAAATATTGATACGTATAATAACAATATGAGACATTAATAAATTTTATTTTTGTATTTATTATTTTAATTTAATTTATTTATGTAATACTCTTGCTCTTAATTTAAGGCAGAGAGACAGACGCGAAATAATAGTCAGTGATCATTCTCCCAGCTTTCGAGCTTTCGTACGTGCAATGTGTAATTGATCATTCGAAAACCCCTTGGTACAAGACACTGATTCAATGATCATTCTAAAACAAAAAAAAAACTGATAAATGTTTTGAACTATATTTTCATTTGTAAACAATCATGGTCATTGAACTCTTATTGAGTATTTGAAAAGTAGAAAAAGATAAAATGAAGTAAAAAGATGAGCGATTATTTAGTTTTTATTCTCCTTTTCTTGTGTAAATTGTGTAATGCACTGTAGGAGGCGTGTACGAGGAAGAAATTTATTTAAAGTGGACAAATTACACCACGTCATACTGGTCGAAAGTATATTTAATGACATTTAAAGTACACTTTTTTAGTTGTGAACCGTACATTTCTTTCTTCATGTATTTAAGTATTATGCGAAATTTTTAAGAGAAAATTTTTGCAGAGAATAACTTTTTTACTGTGATTTGTAAAATTATTTTTCTAAAAATAGATATGTGACTTTCATTCTGTTCTTATTTGTCCCGCCGAGAATCAGCGCCCGGTTTTAGTGGACAATTTTAGCCTATAAAATAATCGGGTAATGCTATACTACTTACTCGCCTTGCCTTTCTTAAAGAAGAGGAAATCGATAAATAAAATATAAATATTTTCTTCGAATTTATCTAAAAATATTCCTGTTAGCTGTTACTATATGCTTATTTTCTCATTTTTGTATTTTAATAAATTTAAATTTGAATTTGTAAACAAAACACTCTAACATAGTGTTCATAACTTATATATAAGAGTACAAGATTTTCTAAAAATATTTAAATTTACAAAAAAAAATAAATATAAAAAATTAAAGAAAAGGACTAAAAGTACATAAGAAGTAAGAAAAACTATATATGAATATTTTCATATTAGCAAAGAACCACTATGTTTATACAATTTACGTTTGTTAAAATATTAAAATTTAAGGTAAAAACATATCCTTCAATAAGTTTTTATACAACATTTTGTGTATATACATATGTACATGTTTACACATAAATGGGCATTGAATAACAAACAAAATATAAACCAATTTATCTAATGTATCTATGTATGAGTGAGTATTCTTGAACATATTTTGCATGTATATATAGAAAACAAAATTTATCCTTAGTACATAAAATTTTATTTAAATATTCTATAAGTATATAAGCAAAAATTTATTATATAAGTATTTTATTATATAAAATTTGTATATAAGTATTTTATGAAAATCCATATACTATACATATATAGACATCTACATATAAATGAATATACATGTTGTACAATATCACAGACAATATTACAGACGTGCCAATGGAAACAAAAATCCGTCACCATATAAAATGAAAAAATCGTGTGTCCCCATCTACTTTACATAAATCAAAATGCTTCAATTTAGTTTAGTTTTGAATCCATAAAAATAATATTCAAATAATACCAAACTTTGAACTTGAAACAAACTTTAAATGAATGTTAATATGTAGTACAATACATATTCATTTTTACACATTTAATGCATATGTTCATAAGTTTGTACAACCAGTACAACTAACAAAGCGTATAGCACATACGTAGGCCACTCCCAAAGTTTTGCAATGCCAGGTAACAGAAAACGATATAACAGAAACTAGTTTTTAGAACCAGTCACTAGTCTTTTAGTAGTCAGTAGTCAAAAATATTTTGAACTGTGTGTTGTGGAAAAAAAATTATTAAAACAGAAAGGTTCTGAAGTTATTGTTGAAATGGAATTAACAAGAGAAAATTTCCGGGCAATGATTTATTATGATTTTCGGTATGGGTTATCTAATCATGAATGCTACGACCGACTTATTTCTGCATTTGGGGATGAAGCTCCGTCCTTTTCAACTGTATTTCGCTGGTACAAAGAGTTCCAGGCTAACCGCAAATACTTGAAGGACGAACCCCGGGAAGGTCGTCCTGCAACTGCGGTAACGGAAGAAAATATTGAAAAGTCGCGGAAGCTCTTAACGGAAGATCGGCGAATTACGTATGCATCGATTGCTGCAACTCTCGATATTGGTATGAAAGCAGTGCATCAAATCCTGCATGATCACTTACGGGTCAGAAAGCTTTGTTGTCGGTGGATACCTCATCGGTTGACCTCCGAACAAAAGAAGATGCGTGTGAATTGGTGCAAAGATATGATTGAAAAATTTCGCAGAGGAGAGTCAACTGCTGTCTACAATATTGCCACAGGTGACGAATCTTGGATATATTGCTATGAACCGGAAACCAAGCAGCAATCTGCTCAATGGATCTTTGAAGATGAAGAGAAACCAACCAAAGTCAAACAAAGCAAGAGTGCTGGTAAGCAAATGATCGTCACTTTTTTTGGCAAAACGGGGCATATCTTTACATTGGCAGTTGAAGATCGTAAGACAGTAAATGCGGAGTGGTATACCAATACTTGCTTGCCAAAGGTGATCAATGAGTTAAGAAAAACAAACTCCCAAAGGCGCATAATCCTTCACCACGATAATGCACCACCCCATGCAGCTCAACAAACAAAGGAATTTTTAAAGGCTGTAAACGTTGAACAAATGACTCATCCGCCCTACAGTCCAGACCTCGCACCTTGTGATTTCTTTTTGTTTCCTTTTATGAAGGACAAAATGCGTGGTTTGCGTTTCGATAACGCCGAAAGTGCAGTAAATGCATATCAACAGCTGCTTTCTGAGGTACCTGAAGAAAAATGGCGATCGTGTTTTAATGATTGGTTTCGCCGAATGGAAAAATGTATCAAATATCACGGAGACTACTTCGAAAAACAATAAACTATTAGGAAATGCAGAACACTTCGTCATTTAGCCATATTGCAAAACTTTGGGAGTGACCTACGTACATAGCACCCATTCACCAGGAAACAATATAAATTTGGTACTGTATTGAATTTATCAGTGTATTTACATACGCATTAACGCACATATTTTAACATTTGACAGTATATGTAGTAGTGTCAAATGTCTGCTTTGCCTGTGCTTTAAGAATTATACGCAAACGTATTTGCAATAGCCAGAGTAAATTTGTTTTTGTACATTTCAATCTACCTGCTATCGCAGAGAATATAATGCATACATACATATATATATATTATTTGTGGTGCTGCTATACGAATACTTCGCAGGTTTATTTCTTTCATCATTTTTTTCCTTTTTGATGTTGCTTTTGCTATGCCACTATCTTGACACACAATTACATATATATGTGCAGTGTGTATGTACACTATTGTACATGGATAGAAAAATTATTTCAGGATTTGTTATAATTTTTGAACAATTTTTGACTTGAGCATTTAGAATATTATTTTTTAAAAACAGACAAATAATAAGGGTATTCACGGTTTGGTCTTGTATCATTGTAAACGGTGTAAACTCGTACAATCCTACACCTATTGTAAACATCTTCAATGTAATTTTTACCTACACTGCTTGTAAAAATTTACACTGCTGAAACCCATTGTATATTACTATTGCTTACTATTGTATGTGCCATTCTGACATTAAATGCTAAAATAATTTGATTATTTTTATAATATTTTAGCTGACATAATTTGCTTGATTTCAATACAAAGTTTTCGTTCACGATATAGTGTAATGTGTAAGATTTTTGTGTATATTCACACTTTTTACACTCTTACAACATTTCGTGAATACCTCTAACATTATAAGCATTTACACTGTGTACTGTGAAGTGATAATTTTTATATTTCCTTCTGTATGGTACAATATATCACAAACAATAAACATGTTTATTAAAGGGTATTTTATGTATACAACTTGTTATACACATACACATCATTATAAATCATTATGGTGTACTATCCTTACTGTGGTCTATACTATATATGACGTATACAAAATATACAATGTATACAAAAACTAGTGTATATGTACATGTATACAAAAACCAGTGCAGGTATATATTTTTTTTCACACAAAAAAAGGAAAAAAATGAAAGAATAACTAGCGATACATATTCCTTCAAAATTTAATGTAATGCAAACATTTAATAGGGTTCAATGTCCAATATTATTGTTATATATACCCCATAAGTATAGTAATCCTTATCTGTGTTTATACATATATAGGACTAAATGATACCTGCGAGACAACATGTACTATGGTAGCATGCCAACAGCAATAATATTATCATATACATATATAAATGTTTATGATATTATATATACTGCCAAATTGCAACAAATAAATCGTATATTTTCTATTATGTAAATATACGAATAAACCCAAACACACTCAAATCAGATTGTTTATATGTATGCGTATATAATTTTATGAACCATATTTTAAAACTTTTATCGAATGCAAGAACAATCGAATATTAACGTACATTTTGAATTTAAATATATCCAAGACTCGAATCTGGACCTAACAATAGGTCCATATGAATTTTATTTTGTTACATATTTGAATATATGCAATGAAATATCTGTATTTGTCTGTGACAATATTTATATCCTTATATTTAGGTAATACAGATACATAAAATTATATATGTATATGTATATACGTACTGTAAGGATTAAATTCTTAAGTTCATTTGTTTGTTTTCAGATAAACAGCAACTTAAAAATGGCAATATTTAGAACTTTTAGAATGTTCACAGTCTACACTCTTGTATATCTACATTATATACTTAGTACACAAAATCTTTATAGCATTAATCTATTTATATCTATGGCAATATTTTTATGTATACTGAATCCTTTTACACTCAATATATTCATACAATATAAAGCAAGAAAATTAAAACAACAATAAAAATAACTACTCGTATATGTGAATTTTTGTTATTAGAAAATGTACTGATTGTGTACATAAAAAATAAAATTTAATCTTAAGCTAATCTACTTTCGATAATATACAAACATTTATAAATCTGTTAATATTTGCTTGTGTATATTTGTGTGTGTTAGAATAAATAAAATTTATATTTTATTATAATCATCTTTCATAATATTTTGTATTTACGTTAACGTAGAAATATAAAACAGAAACTTTTATAAATTTATATTCCTATAGATATTATGAATGTAATGTGTAAGCAAAATCTTTTGGTCAAAACAAATTATTCTTATGTACAAATAAATTCATTTCTTATTATATACTCTTTCGTATACATATAATGTTCAAAACGATTTGTAATTTATTTAATTGGAACGATTTAATGTCCTTTTTTTTTGGGTGTCATCAAATTTATTTTTATATTTTTTTAATTGTAATATTTTACCAGTTTATTATAGATTTCATGTATTTTAGGTTATGTGTTTCTTCTTCTTCCTTCATATCCTCACAGTTTTCATGAGCCATGGCTTCATCAATATTTTGAGACCATTCATTTCGATCTTCAGACTTCGTTTTGTAGTCGCTTACTTTAATCTTTCTTCGATCTTCTACAACCACCTGAGTCTATGTCAACATTTTCTTGTTGTTCTTATAATAGCTGTAAGAAAGTTTAAACTCAATTTAACTTAATTACAACAAAGAATTAATTAAACCGCATTAAATTTATACACACTCGATTATCGATTCAATTGAATTTCAAAATACGAGAAAAGTTCCAAGTTTTGAATGCCACTATGAAACTCTAGACAAAATACGTGTTTAAATGAAGTTCGAAATCACTCGATTTCGTGAAATAAAAATAGTATTGAATTTTTTCGTTTAAATAACACATAGAACCGTTTCAGATTTTAACTATTAAATAAGTGATAGAATGATAGATATGCAATGATTATATAGTAACAGGTTAACAGCAATAATTATTATCCAATGTAAATATAGACTATGCATGTTTCCTCTATTTTAACAGAACAAATACGCTGGCAATAAAATCGATGTAATTTGAAACTTATTACACCAAGTAATTTCAATTGTTATGGTCATATACCATTCCATTGTTATGTAAAACTTTCTTTAGCTATTTACATTTACAAATAGAAAACATGAATGTCCATATATAAAGGAGAAAGTACTCAAACTGTATTTCTTTTTTATCTGTTCTGTCATAGATCTGACGACAACGACAACGATGATAGATAAATTACTACAAATAGATGTCAAACAGTAGATTCGTTTTTTTTTTTTCAATTTTTTGTATATAATTCTCATTATATTGAGAGTATATTTAATTTCATTTTTTTATATTTTTTTACGTTATCATTTGTATAGCTTGTTTAAAATTCCCAGCGAATAATCTGCGCATGTTTCTCTTGAAATTAAATATGTACATAAAATGATTATATGTATTTGTGTTTTTCTCCCATATAAACCTGAAAAAGTGTAACCACTACAATTATAACCTCGCTCAAAGCATGACGCCATACTCTCACTGCGCATATATTCTATTCGCTGGGAATTTTAAACAAGCTATACATCATCCAATGATTATTATTTCTCGGCTTTAAGAATTCACATTATATAGAACATCTCTTATACATATCAATGATATATCTAAATTACAAAACGGTTCAGTATTTTATGCAAATACAAAAATATTATACATGACGATATGATGATAAGGATGATGATGTGATGTCAACAACCGTTTAAAAAGTATTTTTCCACCATTTAAAATATTTACAAAAACGGATTACATAAATGTAATGTACACGACGATGAGAGTGTAGTATATAGCCGAGTACATAGGTAAATAATGTACTCATTATTTTTTTTTTCTTTCCTTTTTTTCCTTTCTTATTTTGTGTTTTTCAATTTTTGAATACACACCCCCATTCACATATCATTCAAATTCAACTATCATGATACATATGAATGAATGTAAAGCGTACATAGCGTACATTTACCTGCTGAATGAACTTTATTTAAAAAAAAAAAACTTAATGTTTACCAGAAACGGGCTGCAAAAATGTTTCCATTCTGTAAATACGAGTAGTTTAGTTGTAGAAGAAAACATAAATAGTGAGGGAGAGAGAAAGATAGATGGAGAGAGGGAGAAAAAATAAGTGAAAATGTAAACAAAACAAGAATATTATGAATGAGGAAGGTGTTTGCAGTTAATAATAGAATAGGAAATGGGAAATGGAATATAAAGTGTTTAAGGTTTAAGTGCATATATAGTAGTATATTGTGGCATACTACAATTTAACTTACTCAAACTTATCGTTTCGTACTATTTAGATTACTGGTGTTCATATAAATACACTATGTAATATTATGCTAAAAATTTGTAAACATATTTATTCAAAGGATATTAGAAATTAATATGCAAAAATTAATGTTTTAGCATACAAAAGTTGAAAAAACACCAAATAAAAAGTTTAGAACAAAAGTTTGGTTGGCATTTTTAAAAAGGATTAACAAATTAAAATAAAATACTTCTGTTTACATCTACATATCTAATGTGCTACAGTTAAATGCATCCTAGATCTCTAGAACGAGTAGTTACATATTACATTTTTTTTTTGGCTTATTTTACTGCAGTAGTGTATATTATGTCCATTAATCATTGTTTAATTCTGTGCGGTAAAATTTAATTTTATTTTATTTAAAACGTTCTCGTATTTATAACTTTTCTCCATTCAATTAATTTTTTTTTTTTGTTTTGCCTTTCAATTAAAATTCTATTCTTATTTTTCACTCTTAATTTATTTTTATACTTAAACTTTTCTACATTTTGTTTAACTAACAACAAAAACTAAATTTAAAACTGAAAATATATTGCATTTCAAACTCAGAACATTACTTTTGCTTATATGTATAAGTATATTCTTATATGCATTTAGAAGTGAATCTATATAGAGTCTACGAGAATTGTATGTTAAAATGAGAAGATAGATATTTAAAAAAAAAAAAACTCTAGAACCTAGAACCATCTAGAACGTTATGGTAATGAACTGATGACTACTGACCCCTTTTCCATAAAAAAATTTTCTTTTCATTATTTGCTACTTACACGTATAATACTTCTCCCATTTTAAGTGCATATTATTTTTCTATATACACTGAAATGCATAAATGTATTTACAAGTAAAATACGACTTACGAGAAAAAAGAATGTATATTATGCGTTCAAAAGAAAAGATGTAAAATTATCTAGATGTGTGTATGTATACGTATTGCAAAAAAAAAAACAAAATGAATTCAAGTAATAGAAAAAAAAAACATCATCAGTACATGCATATTATTAAAAGTTTTTTATAATACACAATTTAACCTCTCAATTGCAGAAAAGCAACAGAAAAATCAGCAAAAAAATAAATAAAATAAAGAAAAAAAAAATTAATTTAAAAACCTTGTAATAATTGAAATTGAAATGTAGTTTTTCCTCCTATGTAATGTCCTGTTTTTTTATTTTATTTTCAATTTTTTTCTTTATTTTTTTAATTTCTTTTTTTATATTTTTTGTTCCGCTATATCACACTCTTATTCTTTTTATTTTTCATTTAAAAAAAAAATCTAAAAATCAGCCTAAAGGGATAATGATGATGTTGATGCTGTTTGCTTGGTTGGTTGTGGTTCGATGGCATAACGTGTATAATATTAGTTACACCACGCTATTATGATGATGATGATAACATTATACATACGAGCATTCTAAATTCCTTTTCCATTTCCTTCATTTTCCATATAAAGATCTCATTGAAAAAGTAAAATTGAATCGTACAATGTGCATACATAAAATAATACTGGTAGTGTAGTGTAGTGTACGCAGATAAGTAAGTGTACAGTGATAAACAAAATGAACGGCTAACAAAATACTATAAAAAGCTTTTTAATCTCATGAAAATGATACCATGTGAATTCACGTTAAGTTCTTAAAAACTTTTAAATCAAAGTAAAAAAATTTTTATGATGAACTAAATAATTCTCTCCCATTAACAGATATAGTGGAAAGCAGCAGCCAGAGATCGCAATGCCTGCAAGAGAGGGTAACAGGAGGCAATGGCTTGACCTAAAAAATGAGCGGCATGCCATCGAAAGCCACATATAGACAACGTCTTTTATTCCTTTCACCTTTTACTTTACAGTCCACTCTTACAAAAATTAGCCTTCTCAGCAATTTATCCCCACTTTGCTTTCAAACCTACTGCTGCTACCATTTTACGGATTTAATTTTAAAGATCTTCTTATCATATTGTCTCTCAAAATGGGCGCTGCCAATTTTCTTCCACTACACATTAAGGTAAAGTTTAAGCATACAAAGTACAGGTATACTCTGTAATTTTTCTAATTGCGTTTAAATTTTTATTTTCCTTTTGTATTCTTTTGAATAAGAAAAAAGTTAACTCAAAGAATATACATAAATGTTTTGTTTGTCACTGTATCTCCGTATAATAAAAAACAAAATTGAAGAAATGTGTATAAAATGTAAAAAAAAAAATAAATAAATAAATAAAAGAAATGAGAAAAATAAGAAACATTTGTACATACTTAAGTACTATTCTTATAAATGTATTAATGCGTACAAAATAAAAATAAAAATAAAAAACAAATAAAATATACAAGTAGTATATAAAAAAATGGAAGAAAAATGAAAAGAACTTTACATGCATCTACCTTTCATAAAGTCCTACATCCTACTTCTATACTGTACCAACTGTACATATACATCCTATGGAGACATGTACACAACAATCCCTCTTTACTTTGAAACACGCAAAATTTTCCCACAAATGTATGCACAACAACACAGCATATATACTTACGTACGTGTATGAATACAATTACACATGTGTACATTACCAATGGATTCTCTAAAGTGAAATATTTCTTCTTTGGTTTTCAGCGACCGAATATTTTATTCTGTATTTTAATGCTATACATTACTTGCTTATACATATTTAAGTCAGATATCATCAGGTAAACTATACATATGAGTACAAAAATACAAATACTCATACATTCATTATATGTAAGAAAAGCAAAAAAAAATAAAAATAAAATTATATGTATGAGTAGTTAATATTCCGTCGACCTATTTACAGTTCATTTTCTTTTTATAATATTCTTACATAAGTTAATGTAAATATACATACACACAAATATATACGTACATACATTTTATATTTTCAATGTATTCACATAGGGATAATTTTCACATGAATTATATGAAGAAAATGAAGAAAATAATGTTTGGTTTGATACATTTTGTCATTTATAGCACAAAGTTATAAAGTAGATAGCACACATATACAGTATAATAATATTCGTATAAAAGCATACAAACATTTCCACAAATACTTTCTCGTTACTTTCATATTCTATATACAACCTATCCTATTTTTCAGGTGTATGGCATGTACAAAATGTAGAAATTAAATAATAAAGAAAATGATAGAAAACGTAAAAGAAATAAAAACAAAAAATGAAATTTTATGTGTACAACACCCAACCCAAACGTAATTATTATGTTTTACTAATAAAATCTAAAGATTATCCTTTGTTGTACTTCATTCTGTTTTCGGTCTTTAAGTTTTTCTTCAACTGAGACATTAAAGAAAAATTGTAGAAAGTGACACCGAAAAAAAATTTGTAAACTCACGGATTTAATTGAAAAATTCACAAACTGTAGAAGATAAAAAGAGCCAAAACATAAACAAAAAATTGTATGATGATTTCTAGTAAAAAAATGCGATTTTTGATAATTTATTTCTTTCTTCTTTCTGATTTTAGAAAATCCAACTTGTGAAAAATGCACGACTATATGTGCAGTCATTATTCTATGTCCTAGTAAATAAGATTAAAAAAAAGAAAAACGTTGGAAAAAAATGGTGAAAAATTGTTTTAGTTTAAATTTCATTTATTAAGTGAAACGTGGTAGGTATATATAATAACCTACAAAAGTCAATTAACCTTAAATCCTTTTACACTTTTTGAAATTAGCCTTCTATATTCTCAGAATTTTTATATATGTACAATTGAAAAAAAAAGAAATAAAAAAAGAGAAAAATAACTCGTAATCAGAATTGACCCACAATGAAAAATTCTTTTCTTTTTCCACGTTTTAGTTCTCATTCTCCTTTCAATTGTACTTCATTTTCATTTTTTTTTTATTTTTGTCTTTAAATCTCATTCACGTAAATTGTTCGTGATTTATCTCGTACAATTTTTCATCATCAGAAACCTTATTCCAATTCCAGTATCCGATATTTTTATTTACTAAAGTAACAATTTTTTTTTCTGCTTACAGTGCCTTGTATATCATGAATTTATAATGTTGACCGACAATATATACTCGCAGTTACTTACTTTGCATATATATATATATATATATTTACCTGTCCATATTCTACATTTCAGTATACATTGCAGGATACGTGTACGTTTTTTTCATTATAGTTTTGCTTGGTTTCCTTTTTATTTTCCGACCTCCTATATAAAATGAAAAAAAAAAAAAAACTGGGCTTGAATCTAATGAACGTAAGAACGTTCTTTTACGTCAAATATTTTTTTTTTCTTTACATTTTTAGTATAAAAATAAATTTATGTAAAATAATGAAAAAAATTTACTGACCTTATATCCTATAGGATATAAATAAAAAATTCTTATTCATTTTCTACATAGATTGATGGCAGATAGAATGAATGATCGAAACAGAATACAAATTCATACCTATGACATGATAAAAAATAATCAAAATTAAAATATCCTTTATTCATATTTCATTTTATTTTATTTTATTTTTTACTCAATTTTTCTTTGGCATAATTTAATTTCCTCCTATATTTTTTTTCATTCAATTCTTCTTCGTTATTTAATTATTTCTTCGTTCTTTTTTTTATGTTTTGTTGTTATCTAGAAATGAATTGAGACATCCCTTGTATACATGAAATTGAATAAATACATACATAGTAACCTAACAATAGACTATTGAGTCACATACGAAAATAAATCAAAATAATATATGTACTATAGCCCTGAAACGTTAAAAGAAAAGAGTACAAACATTTGAATTGAGGAAGATTTATTATTTGCTTGTCTTTTATGTGTAGTCAGCTAGTCGTGATAGGTACAATTACACATACATACACATACGATACGAGCAAAAAAAAAATATTTTCCATTCTTTACAGATAATTTTTTTACTGCTGCTACCACTCCTTTCAATACTTTCCTACATTTTCTTTTCCCACTATAATTTTTGCGTATTTTGATAAGGTGAAAAGCTAAGGGAAGCAAAGTTTACATCATTCTTTTTAACATTAATGTAAATTTCCATTTTTAAATTTCATAAATCTGATCTTAATTTAATTTTGAACCACAAAAATCATTAAATGCAAAAAACAAAAAAAAAAAACGGAGAAAAAATATTGAACAAAAAAGTGAAAAAAAATTTGAGGACTTTCCAATTAAATTTCTTAAACATCCATGATGGAAGGTTTTTTCTATGTATACACTCATTTTATTTTCCTTTCTGGTATGAATCAAAAACAAACAAACAAATCCTTATTACTTTCTTGTGCTTCCCTTTTTGTTTTTAATTTTTTCTGTAATGCGAAAATAATTTTGAGCAGATGTACAAAATGCATGCATGCAGGATGTACTCATCCTTAAATTAATATATTGAATGAACATCGTCTAAAATTTTTTTTTTTTTTTTCTTCAATTTTTTTCCATTCGTTTTAAGAAATCTGCTGTTTTTCATTTATTGTAGAGAACATTTTTTTATCCTTTTTATTTTCATGGAAAATTGAAGTCAAATTACAGATTGGGTGAGTGCTAGTAAAATGAAGTTGGGTAATCACTAATATTTTACACTAAAGTTTTTGAATTTTTTCAGAGAGAAATTTCCATTTACTTGTGCAACTTTTCACGTACTCTTATAATGAACTATAAGATCACTAGGACTTGTTTTGGACGAGAAAATTCACAATCACTACAAAACGAATCTTTACATTTTCATGTGCATTTCACTCAAATTTTGATTGTTTTCCGATCGAACAGTTGTTTGGGAGCAATAATAATCTGACACCGGTTCATGTACTCCAACTTTCATTCAAATGGTCACATGTGTACACGAGTGTTGTATAAGTAGTGTATACAAAAAATTGTTTTTCAATTTATTCACATCTCGAATTAATAATCAAATCCGTGTAGACAAAAGGGTCTTATGTGTAAATCAGCTGCCGCATGATTTTGTTGCAAAAACATACTTTCCAATTTATATGAGCTCAAATTAATTTTTCACTTATTTGGCTTTCGTTTCTGCGTACTTCGTATATCGTTTCGGTTTATTTCATTTTTGTTTTCATCTTATGGATAGAATATTTGTGTTTTATTAAATATAAATCTGATGGTTGCAAGGAGGAATAAAATTTCCAGGTGAATAATGAACGCGAATAAATAAAAATTCTGCATATGAAATGACATTGTTCACATGAGAAATTAAATCGATTCACTTGAATACTCGTATGTACGAATATCCTTTACACTGTGGAGGGAAAATTTACTATATATGTATAGTAAATATAAAAAAAATGTACGGTATATTGTAATAATAATCCTGTAAATGTTTATGTGTATGTGTAGATGTATTTTAGTGCATATATAATATTGTGATTATTATGAAAAATATGAAATTTGAAATCCTTACGGGATATGCAAATGTATAAATGAGAAATAAACTAAGAAGAAGCCACGAAGAACAGAAAAGAAAATCCTTATTGTAGAAAATTTATTGTCTTGTAATTACCTACAAACTTACCGACATTTTTGTTTCTAGTTATTAAGGATAACTGAATACTACTGCCATTATTAAAGCTGTTTTATGCTAGAAATTATTCAAAATATCCTGTAATTTTTTATTTCTTTTCTGTTCCACTGACACACAATTTGAAAAAAACACAAAAAAAACTTCCTTCAATTTTTCATTTTTCACAGGCATATGGTTTTATTGTAATGCATACACACAAAGAATTTTCGAATTAAAGACAAAAATTTTAACATTTTCTTTGATTGTATGAAAGTACACACAAGGATATAGGCATATAATATACGAGTATAAATCTGAATATGTAATCATTTAGAAAGTAATTAGTTCTAATTGTCTAATAACATTTTTGTACTTTTTTTTTCAACTTCATTTTACAATCAACCTAGACTCAAAGGAGGTCAAAGTAATCACATTTGCCTGCATACAATAAATACTGCTTGTCATTAAAAATAACAAAATTTACAGTGACTGACATAAATATGAATACATTTGCCTTGTCTTTTATATGGATTAAAGGTTCATGAAGTTTTTAAATTTATTCATGAAGTTTTCTTAATATTTTTTCTATCATCTTTCAGTCAAAAATTCTGGATGTTCCGAATTTTTCCACTGATTATTTAATTCTGAAAATGTTTAAAAAAATTTGTAATAAAAAATCCTTTATTCTTTCATATTTTGTCTTATTTTCTGAATTTTTTCGATTCCCTATTCAAGAGTACAGCTACAGGTACACGAATCCGACTATCGCACCCAGTATATTTTTATTGAAAAACGGTGTACTTCTTCTCTGCTATATGTCTGTATGTGCATTTAACTTGAAACTCAAAAAACTTTTGAATGAATAAGAATTTTGAGTAGCGACATTGAGTATGAATAAATTCATTGAATTCAAATAGAGAATGAATCGAATGAATGAATGAGTAGAGTAGTGTGATATGATAAAATATACTTTCTTTTATTTTTATCATAGTTTCTTCCTTCATTTTCTTACTGCATGAATTTCGGTATACCGGTATACGTTGAATACGCCACCCGACTGTATAAGCTAATTCACATTAACGAGTTTAACGTACTCCTCAGCTGCTATACATAATGTAGGTATAGCGTATGTAGAAGCAGTAGTACGTAGTACTCCCATCATTCTTTTTTACCATCCATATAATACCGAATGAAGAATAAAGAAACAGAGTACAGGATGTGGATCATATGAAAAAATCTGATAAATTCATACATACGTATACGATTACCTTCTTTCTCTTCTCCCGCAAAACCAGGCAGTAGGTACTCAGAAAAATGGCAAATTTACTCCTACAAAAGTGTAAAATGAATATGAAAATGAAATCAAAAAATAAATAAATAACTCACAAATTGTAATTTCATATAATCACAATACCAAGGGACAAACAAATTTTTCTTATTTACTTTATTATCGTCATGTCGTTATCTTTTCTCATTCTGTTCTGTTTGGTGTGTGTTTCTTTTCCTTTCTGTGTTACTTTTTATTTATTTTATTTTATGTTTCTATATATTAAAAAGTAAAATATTTGATAAAAAAAATAATATTTTACGTATTTGTATGTACATACTCGTACACAAGAAAAAATTTATATAAAAGTGTATGTGTTTTTAAGAAAAAGAATAAGAATTATTAATGAATTTAAAACAAAATATGTAAAAAGAATTATTCTTGTATGTCTGTGTAACTACAAGTATATGGAAGTATACCGATTATCGTATATCACACATGCTCGTCGATGTATGTACACATAGGTTGAGTTCAACATTACAATCAAATGAGCAATGAGATTGAACAGATTATTTGTAGAATTTAATGGTAGTCTAAAGCGAAATGTTGAATGAAAAGAAATCTACCATGAAGTGTTTCAAATGGTATTAGTTGTCAAAAAAGAAAATAAAATTATCATAAGTTTGAAAATTAAAAATTTGTAAATGTAAGTTTGATCCGTGGTTCGATAATCCAACTATAGTCTACATGATCGTACATTATCTGAACAGATTAAATAGGGTTTATGCCTGTTCAGATGTAGATAACAATTATGAACACTCCGAGTTATCAGAGGATTCAAATTTTGAAGAAAATGAACGACACTAGAGTGTTCAGTTTAATCCGATCGCAATCATGAACTCAGCCATAGTGATACGAAATACACTCGTACATAGATTCATAAAAAATACACATCACATAATAAAATTATATTTTCATTTTTGCTATAATATTCACTGAAAATAATACACCATATCGTCGTACATAACTACATTGAAAATCAAATAAGAATAAAATGGAAAGAAATGCAAAAATTATCAGTCAGAGTCAGTCACACATTGGAACTCACATATGTACATATATGTTTACATACATGAGAGGATACTTGCTTTATGTCTATATATACATACATTCATACGTGAATCCTAAATGTTGGAATACTATAATAATTTTTCGTTGACTTCATTTCTATTGTTTTTATTCTATTATCCTTTTTTTCATCATTTATATCTTTCCATTCTTTTTTATTGTCATCATCATCATCATCTTCTATTCCTCTCTGTAATCTAGATACGTACACTTACACACGATATTAGGTAAATAGAACATTTATGTGTGTATTTGTGCATCATTAATGAATTAAATTTTCTTTTATTTTATTAAATCTACACATACACATGTACGTGATACACATAACGTAGATATCTCTGTTTGTTCTACTTCTACAAATTAACAAAAAAATACTTAAAATAAAAAAAGACAAACGAAACAAATGAAATTGTCAAAAAAGTTTCTTACAATTATATCCATGATTATTATCATTATGAGCATGAAAATATTTATTTTGACGAACAAAAACAAGTAAGTAAAAACGAAAAAATTAATAAAAGTAAATTTTAAAAAAGAACGAAAAGGGAAGAAGAAAAATAATAAACGAGAAACAAAAGAACGGAAAATTTATATACCATATATTTTGACACTACACCCATCCCACTCTATCCCATCACACAATTGAAAAGAAGGAGAAGAAATATTGTTGAGGAGAAAAGGTGTATGAGATAAATAAGGTGAGAATTAAAAGCAAAGTGCGACAGATATGCAAGAGTATGAGAACATAGGCAAAAGTGCTCATACGTATGTAAATGACAAAATTAGTGCAAAGCGTAAAAGTAAAATAAAACATCGTAAAGTCATAAACGAAATGGCGTAGACATTTGACGGTAATACCAACGTAATACGATTTCAAGTGCGAATGTACAATGTGGGTGAATAAAGCTGTTTTCCAGTTGTTGGAATGAGAGTGTATAAAGTATATAGGTTATTGTTTAGTCTAAATCTGAATTAAATTACAGAAAAATAGGATTTCGATATGAATGAAATTTATTAATGAGTTCATTTCAATCACAATAAAAAAAAACGAATTCAAAAACCATGAAAAAGGATAATTGAATCTACTGTTCTCGATAGCAGTCTATTTGTATGAATGTGGGTGTGTATTGTATTTAAAAAAAATATATTCAAGAATAAAGGAATTAAATACTAAATTAAAAACTAAATTTAAATTACAAAAAATCACAGACTAAAAAGATAAGGATTTAAGAATTGAATTTCATAGAAATTTGATAAGAAACATAATTAATTAAATTTTATTTTTTTATTTAATTTAAAGCAAAATTTTTAACATTTTTAATATTTCCTTATTTTTATTTTCAGATATGGATAAATCGAATTATGCACTCAAACTACATAAATCCAGTCGGTAATATAAATTATATTTAAATCTGAACACATTGTTTTTCTACAGCATTCACTTGTGATGTAGTTAATAAATTAAAAAGGAGAGGATGTTAGTAGAAAAGTAGTATGTAGACTTCCTTATATGAATATAATTTTCGAAAAACTTTTAAAAAATTTTTTCTTCTAAGAAACTCACTATTAAATTTGTTCCGAAGACTTATGATCTTGTTTTCTCAAAATTTTAGAGGTATAAACTTAAAAAGGATACAAAAAATAAATAAGTAAAACTGTACAAGTATAAGAATTACCATAGAATTTAGACAAACCACATTGCACCTTAGACAAATGGCCGAGAGCTATTGAAAGTTTGAAGTGAACTTTGAAAATACCAAAATGACTATAGGATAATATTATATTCATATGTGCTAACGTGCTACCCATATGCTATCCATAAGCTAGCTTGTTACCTTACACAGGTACAGCATCACACAACAGATAAATACTTTCGAAAAATTCCTTAGAAAACCACTCATCTATGCCGTCATAGTATTTTCTAACTTTTGAAATTTTGTTAAGTTATCGCTCAATGGATAACGTTGCCTTTGGAGTTGAATTGTAAAATTTATTCATATGCTGCAGTTTTTTTTTTATTTGATTTTTAAATCCTTTTTAAAACTTTTGACAAATTTTTCGAAAAAAAAATGTTACAAAAAAAACTTGAGTAATTCATTCATAACTTTTCATTTATTTTACGTTTTACGATTTCATTATAAAATTATACGAGTATTATATACTGACTCATAAATCACTGACTCATAAAATAAATCTAATAAAAAAATATTTTAAAAATAAATAAAACAAGCGTAAATAAAATTTAGCTATCCTTCTGTTATTTACCATTTGTAAAATATTTATTTGTTGTTTGTTTTATGGAATTGATGGAAAAGAACGAAATGAATTAGTAATTTTAGAGTATTGTACTCGTAGTCGTGTTATATATTTTTTTCCAGGAGAACTTTTAATGTAAACATTTTTTTGTTTTATTTCAAATTATTTTATTTTCTTTCCTTTTTTTCTCTTCTATCCACATGTTTATTTTAATATTTTTACCTTTAAAAATATTTTTATTTTTCTTTCCTCAATTTTTCTCTTTTCTATTCCGCTAAGTACAGCTTTTAATTGCAATTTCATGAAGAAAGAAAAAAAAAAGATAAAATATAAATAAAAATTTTCCGTAATGAGAAAAACATAATCCATAAAACTTATAATAAAAAAAAAACGAGAAAACAAATAAAACATGAGGATAATGTAATAAAAATAGAAAATAAAAAAAAAATATTTATGAGAAAAATACGCACAACATGAAAAAAACAAACAAAAGAAAATTGCAAAAAAAAAATGTGAAGGACATCATCATAATCTATTTTCTATTAGAAAAACAAAAATGAATTTTTTTTTTTCTATATATTTAGGTAGTTTAATTTTCTTATAGCTCAACATAAAACTTTTTGCCAGGATAAGACCAAAAAAAAAAAAAAAAATGATATATATATTTTTTTGTCGTTATATCGCCTTGAAATTAAAGAAAAAAAAAACAAAAAATAATGAAAAAACAATGGACAAAGTGACATAAAAAATGATGAAAAGAAATTACACAAAACAAATATGAATAAAAAAATAAATAGAAAGAATTTTAAAAAAAAAAAGGATAATATTAAAAATTTTTTCTACTTTCCAAGCTATTTAATTCATCCCAGTCCTTCAAATCATTATTTTCCTTTTTTTTTCCATTAAATTTTTGTCTCTGTTGAAGAAAAAATTATTTAAAATTTATTATTTGTATGTTACACAAGGATACTATAAAGAATATAAAAATACATATTAAAAAAAAATCTACATAAGGACCGAAATACAAACAATGTATTGCGTTAACCTTGTAGAGCACTATAATTAAGTTCTAATACAAGCCTCCGTCCCCCTCTACAACTGTTCTACAATTTATTTTTGTCAGTGACAGAACTGTAAAATTATACCCAAAAAATTTGTAATCCTGTTGTTGATTTTGTAGGCATTGGAATACTTTTGAATGACATTCAAAAATTTTTGTTTCCAAACAAATATGCGAATTAAGCGAAAATTGTCAACTATAGCTTCGTTTATTGTACATCAATACATACAAAAATACAAAATACATACATACATACAAAAAGGAAGAATAGCTAAAAATCATTAAAAAAAAAATATTTTCGTTTCGCTACATTGACACAAAACTGATGAAAAGTTCTTCATTTTTTTTTTCGTTTTCTTGACATTTTTCAATTTTTTTTTTTTCGTGGTAAAACAAAAGGACAGGGCTTTCGGAGTGATATTTTCCGAAAAAAAAATTGTTTAATAAAAATCTTTCCGAATAAAAAATGTTGTAATCCATATCCTGGTAATTTAAATACTTAATGAAAATTGAATTAATTATTGCGCACCTTGTCGTTGTTTGGGATGTTTTATTTGTTGTTGGAAAATTTTAGAAAAAGGATATTTTTACATTTGCCTGTAAAGTTTTGGTTCGTGTATAATTCAAATATGATACGCATACGGCTTAAATTTCTCTTTATTCCATCTATACATTAAAAAAGAAGAAAATTTTTGTATCCTTAGCTTAGCCTAATAATAAAAGTAAATGATTCGCAGTTAGTCAAAAGTTTTACATCCTTATAATTTCATAAAAATTAAATGTTTATTTTTTGTTAATCTATCTTTTGTTTTTTTGTCATTTTTTTTTTGTGTGTGTTTTTTGTTTTGTTGAAAAACTCTTTTTCTTTTTATAATTATTTTTGTGTCCTAATTTTGAAATTAAAACAAAAATTAAAGCCAAAAAAAAAATGCTTAATTTAAATGGAACTGTAGAAAGTGTATACGGTGGTGTGTGTACATATAATGGTATCAATGCCATTCTCATTTACGGATTCTCAAATTAAGGATTCTCATTAAAAATAAATTTTCATTTTTATATTCTCATCAAGGTTATAGTACAATTAAAAAGAATTAGCAAAAACTATAAAATTAAAGTCCTTTTTTTTTATTTTTGGTAGTTAATCCTTACACGTTAAACATATCTTCAGTTTTTAAATATAAATTGAATTTTGGGATTTCATTTTATGCTAAATAGGATCTTTGATGATGGATGCAAATCAGTGTTTGCAACGAAAAAACTTTCAGGACCTTTTCATTTCAATTTTTTGTTTGTTTTTTTTTTTCTCTGTTTTTGATAAATTAGATACTTAAAAAATAAAATATTTCTATAACCACTTATATATAAAATGATTTCTTTGTCTCATTTTGTTTTTATTTTTATTTATCCTTAATAATTATACGATAGTATATGTCGTTTTCTCGTGTCTAAATTTCGAAATGAAAGAAATGAAATGTTTTATAAATTCCTTTCATAATAGCTTCATTTTCTATCATTCCTTCTCTCTGATTACATTTATTCTAGAAAAAAGGATTCTATGCTGTACAAGTAATAACCAAAAATATTTTCAAAATAATATTGATGTCCTTAATTATTTTCAAATGGATATATGTACGAGTGCATGTATACAAATATGTACGTTAAAATTTCACATAGTAAGTAAATGAATTTAGTAAATAATTAAAAAGGATCAAAATGTTATAATACCACATTATATATTGTGTAGTGTATCACAACATCATCCTCGTCGTCATCATCATCGTCATCATCATCGTCATCATCATAAACATCATCATCTTCATAATTGTATCGTTGTAATTGTGTTTTACACGCAATATACATGCTATACATTCTGTGTTTTCTATATCGTTTTTATTTAATTAAAACAATTTTTTTTCCTTTTTTTTTTTTGGTTTATGAAAATTATGAGATTTAAATTGCTATTTTAGGATCTAAATAAATGAGTTGTATGAATGGGCTACATATAATTTTAGTCTGACTATATGTGTGCACAGTGTACAGCTTTTTATCATCTATCTGAACAGAAAATAATTTTCACATTTTCTCATTGTCCTAAAAATTATTTTTGTTGTTTTTTTTTTGTAGCTAGATCTCCCCTTTTAGTTTAAATTATAAAAGCTTTAATACATTTTATCATGAAGAATATAATTTCACTATATATACTCTCATATTTTTTACATGTATCCCTTTTATCGTGACTATATGCCTGTTACTAATGATTGTGGATATATTCGTGTCTGTGGCTGTATCTGTGGCACTATATGGCACAGTATAATATAAATATCCTTCATTTTTACATACAAAAGAGAATTTTTTGGTAATTATTTATAAATATTGCTCTGAATATTCATTTAAAATATGAACATAACCGACAACGACCAACCCCATCATATTATAATCATTACCAAAAAAAATTAAAAATTAAGAAAAAATTGAAAAATTTGTGTACAAATATTTTGTGAGTGTTTATGTAATTAAAAGTATTACACACACACAACTAAATGACTATATACATGAATATACATTTAAAAACATTAATGTTATATGAAAGGGGACATGTATGTATTTCATATCCTTTTTGTGTTTGCTTGTAGGTTCATTTTGTTCATTATGAGGTTGTTATTTTTTATATTTTGGTTAGTATTTTTTTTTTTTTTTTTGTAAAGAATTTTTAATTATATAATTCTCATATAATTATACCTAACCAATGCAATAAATTAAATTTTAATTTCACAAAAAAAAACAAAACAAAAAAATTCTAAACAAACTATAACGATGAAAAACTTAAAACAATGAATTCGTAAATATTTAATGAGAACAACTGTATTCTTTTCATTTATTTATTCAGAGATATTAAATGACAAAAATTTGGTCTTTAAAAAAAAAAATGTTCGCATATTCAAAACAAATGTACACACGTTTTATTATTCATAACCTCGAAAAATTTCAATTTTCATTTGAAATTTATCCTTCTGGAACAATGCAATATGAACTCTACGATTCAGAATCCATATAAACATTAATATTTCCTTTCATTAAAATCACATTTCGTTTTCCATGGAAAAAAATGTTTTTAATCCTTTTCAAAATCATCCAACAATCATATAGGCCAGAAGCAGCCTTTTAAACATTGTTTTATTCATAAAAGTTTTAACAAACAATTTTATTCACCTCAAATATTATATGTATAAAAAGTTCCATACATATCCCATCTGTTTTAATTATCCTAAATCCACATTCCAGTAATCCACGTGGTGTGTTTCTACTGTTTCTGTTACAATTTTTCTCAAAAATGAAAACGCCATAAATCAATTAATATTATTTTTTGTACCTATACATGTATTTCTAATCCTGGTATGTTTCCTTTTTTATTTTTGGATTCTTACTGTTTCCTAGCTGATTTCTTATAATTACTAAAATTCTACTCGTGTAGTGATGAAATCATGGGATTATTTACACGCTTTTCATGCCTTGGTTTTTGTTTTTTTTTTCGATATACCGAAATGAAAAATTAATGTAAATCATTTGCCTTTCGTTATTCTTAACCAATTACGAAAAGTACATAATTTTCCTTTTAGTCAAAACACCACACGCAAAAAACAAATATCTAATCAATATTTTGGCAACATAATGTATTTATGTTTTTCTTTCTTTCTTTGTTGCAATATGCTCTATCAAAAATAATTCTGATTTCTATGAAAAAATTTAAAAATAGAAAATTTTGAAATAATGTTAAAGTTTTGTACAAAATTTAAATTCGATTCACATAAAAACTTAATAATGCTACAAGTTGGCGTCGTCTATTATTTATATGAAATTGTTTATTTTTTTCATTTATTCTTCCAATGTAACCATTCAAATATACATTCACCCATCACTATGCCATCGTTATACCACTACCATCATAACATCCTAAACGATACAAAAATGTTCAATCCATCTGGAACTCTTTATATGAAAGTGAGTTAATGCACACAATAATTATATTTCGTGCCAAGATTTTCTAATGATGATAATCTTTCTTTTTTTTTTTATTTTTTGGTGTAATATGGTAACAAAACTAAGTAGTAACCACAATACAGTACATTATAGTCATTAAAAAAAATCATCAAAATAAAACAGATTATTATTATGATAACAACAGGACCAATACAACACATATAAAAATATACAAATACGAAAATATGTGCCTAAATTTGAATTTAACATGGACAATTATTCCATTATGATAAACACCATAATAAATTACAGAGCTCTCTTTTAAACGTTACGTATAAATACATTTACGTACATATACTCTCGTGCATTCGTAATGTGTAACGAAGCGGTTACATAAACATTACAAGAAAGAAAATGTTTACAGCGCCAAATATTATTTTCCAAGCATAATTTTCATACACTATTTAATATTCACAAAATGTATGTCTAAAAATAATACAGAAAAAGTAAAAAGTAACAATAAACGGATGAGACAATAATGATTATTTCTGTGAGATAAAATTTTGCTACACAGTACCATAGTACCAATTGGTTGAGAATTTACTGACGTCAGTTTGAATACGACAATATATGAATAGAGTTCTAACGGATAAATATAATAATGACGACAATGATAAAGATGATGATGATGATCCTATATCCTATAGCCTTCTGGACACATATTAAAGTGGTAAATTCTCCGTTAGATATTGTAGCTCTTATTACATCAAAATATCAAAATCTACATGCGATATATTTCAACTGTACTGTACTTCATGTACATTATAGATGCAAGTATACGTAATACTGATAATAATACACAGATATATACGCGTACGTATACATTTGCATATATTTGCATGTTAAAATTCTAACACGTATCTCTTAATCTGTTATGATCGAATATGAATGGAACCTATGTACATACATGGATTGTTATATGGTAGATATAAAATGTACAGAAAATTTTTGAAACAAGAAAATCATATGTAAATTCTAATGAATTTCATATTTAATCGATTTTCATTTAAATTTTACATTCGGTTCTATTATATGTTAGGTACAAAATTACATATTCTCATGCATCATATAATGTGCACACATTATGTATGTACTATGTACATATGGATTTACGCAAAGGTAAATGTTTACAAAAATTTAACGTGCAAATATAAAATTATAATTAAAATTCTCTTGCATACACGTTTTGTTTATTTGGATTTTTTAATAATTTCCTTGTTGTATAGATAAAAAATTAATCTTTTTTTTTTCTTAATTACCATTATAATCTATCTATATTCTATACCTATACGATAGCATCACATTCTATCTAGACAAATGTATAATGCAGATATGTTGCACATAAACTACGCTGTGAATGTATATTATACAGAATCACAATCAATTGCATTTCTATATTTTAATGATTTGCTGCGAGTCTTCAAAAACACAAAAAAATCTACTGCATACGTAGTAGATACTGCTTGAAGCGAGTTCATCGTTTCCTCAATTACTAATTTCCCATCTTAATGAAGAAGAAGATGAAGATGATGACATTCAATTTAATGAAAATTAAGTATAAACTGAATGTAGTGATAATGAAATTTGATGATAATTATTATTGCGATTGTGACCATGATGATGATGATGATAATGATAACCATGACCATGGTAATGGCATGTCACGTAATGCTAATGCTAATGATGATGATGATGATTACGCTAAAACGATGATAATAAAAATAATGACATTAACAATCCATCAACGACTGACTGACGTACACTTATATAATCTCTATTTTAATGTCAATTTACTCTTGAAATAATGTTTGACAATGAACGCATATTACATGCGAATATTATTTTATAACAGGATAAGATGCACATATATACACACGTACTGAACAATCGTATGCATGTTATTTATGTAATATCAAAATTTCGTTTTAACTGTCAAATGCCATTGCATATGGATATGAACACGCATTGATTCTGATATTTTCGTCTAGGTATTTTCTTGTGGAGTTCAAAAAAAAATTAAAATAAAATTTTCGCAATAATTTTCATTTTTCTAAATAAATTGTAAAATCAAAACGAAAAAAAAAAAATAAAATTAAAAACAGGAAAGACAAAGGAAGAAAAGGTCATCATAAAGCAATTACATGTGAATGGCATACATGAAAATGTACAGTAAAAAGAGATTACATTTTTACGATTTTACTAAAAAGTTGTTTTTACTGTTATCTCGGTTAAATCTTAAAAACCATCTGAATTCCGTTCTGACTGCAATTCATTTTATGCAATTGCCTTTTATTATTTTTGTATTTTTTTTTTTCCTGATGAACATAAAGATGCGCGAATATTATGAATGTATGTATATTACGAGTATTATCGTCGTACCACGTCGTACATTACATTACATGAGTGGTGATATTGTGGATATCTTAAAGTTAAATCAGCTTATTTTCGTTTGTTGTATTGTACTACAATTTTATGTTATGTTGTGTACAGTGTAGGTACATAACTGGAAGCTGTAAAAAAAGAGAATATACGTACATGTATAAATTCTCATGTGTATTCTTTGGAACAAATACAGATGAAAAAAATACAAAAAAAAAATAAAAAAAACAAGAATAAAAACAGGAAAGATATGAGGAAGGAAAAAAAAAATTCTAAAAGAAAAGTGATTTACGTTTTTTCTTTTATTTTTCTTTCATTTTTCTTGTTTTTCATGTTAATATAAATGATGGTATTACATTACTTTTCCACAAATTTGGTATATTTTTTTTTGTTTTGTTCTTATCCTCATTTTTCCTCTTCCTCTCTATCTCTCTCTCTATCTTTCTTACAATTTTCTTAAATTATATATGTATGTACGAGTATGTATAATGTGAAAAAACGATTCAAATTCGTGATTTATCATTACCATCATCCAAAAAAATAAAAATCATATGAAAGCAGCAACAAAAATCACGCATCATGAACTCGTTTTCCAATACAAATTTATACTTACTTACTTACATTTACATTGCTTACATTCATCTCGTACATACTATAAAATATTTTTACTTTAAGCACTACTTTAAGTATGAATCTTTAAAGCCTTGCAATATGTACACTGGTATGTGTATGTAACATGTTATGAAGGTTTTACATATATTCCACAACAAAGTATAAAAAATATTTAATGTAATGTAAGTAATTCTCTAAAGTAACATTGAACACAGATTGTATGTATCCACAATTTGCAGTTAAATGTGCTTACAAAATCTGTTTCTATGTGTGTGTAGAGTACATGCATTATGCATACATACACTCAGTATATATGCGTTACTCGTATATTCATATAAATATATGTAAATTGTATACAAACATACGCACAACGTTTTTTGGTTTGATTTGATACCTTGACATCTAGTAGTAATAAAATTTTTTTTTAGGATTTACTATTTCAAGTAAAAAAAAAAAAAGGAAAAACCATCTGCATTACAAAATATTCGCGTAACATACATATATAATGCGAGAGAAAAAAAAATATGTTCATATTAAATGTAATCAAATGAAAAATTAAAAGAAAAAAAATTAAGAGTAGAATTCGACTTTGAAAAATGCTGAAAACCACAACAACGATTTTACATACAAAAATTTTAAAAAATGCTTTTGCATACCTTTTAGGTGCTAATAAAAACGGGTTTTTGAATATTTTGATGAAAAACAAAAACATAATTGTATTTTATTAATAAAAATGGAAAAATATAACAAAGATTTTTATACCCTTTTTTTGTAAACTCTTCAGAAAATTCCAAACTTTATTTTGATACCAAAATCATATAGATATATAAAGATTTAATGTATTGAAAATAGAAGACAAAGTTGAACGATTTTTCAAAAAAAAGACCCTCTCCTTTTTTAAAAGTTATAAGTAAATTTCAGTACCTAAAATCAAAAATGTGCTCTACTCAAGCACCACAATATCCTTCAGGCTGCCTATATTCAAAATTTCAAAGAAATTTTTTTCAATCAGTGTTTGCTGTATGAGGTGCATTTAGAAGCCGAAAAATCGCAATTTCGACACCTTTGACACCCTGTAAAAAGGAAACAAGGACATTTTTTTTAAAACAAAAAAGTGCTCCATTCAAGGACCACAATTCCCATCCAAGTATGTATGTATCTATGTTTCAAATTTTATTGAAATCGGTTAAGTAACTTCGGAGATATGTGGTGCACAAGATAACAGATATCTCGAATCCTAATCTTAATCAAAATTCTTGCAATTCAACTGATGGATACTTGCACAAAAAATTTCAACTAATAATAAAGCAAAATAATTCATTTTTTTTATGTATATCCTCATACACTCAGTACAACGTGGTACAACTCAGTATACGAATACGAATAGATTATCCCAAGTACAATTTATGTAGATATTATTATAGTAATATTAACAGCATATTATATACGAACATCCGTACATATTCACTTTTGTAATATAAAACAAACCGAAAAACTGATTATATTTAGCTATCTAACTGGATAGATAAATTAATTTAATAGTCACTCAGTCATTTTATATGAGTACCTAACTCGTTGTATTTCATAGATATGTATATCCAGGAAAAATAAAATTTTTTTTTACTGGTATTTCAAGAAATTTGTTTTTTTTTTTTCTTTTTTAACTGGATTTTACAGTTTTCTTGATTTAATAAAAAACGAAAAAAAAATAAATAAATAAATAAAATGAAAAATAAGTAGAGAAAAACTACATATATATAAAATCTTAAGAAAATTTTACATTAAAATTGCAATAATAATTTTCTTCTTGTTTTTTTTTTTTTATGTGTCCATGTACGACAACGTTGTTGTTAGGATTAGATATTAAAAAAGAAACGTTAATATAAAAATTGTGAACGGATGTGATACAGTGGATATTTTATTTTCTTTTTTTCACATTAATAAGCTCATCTCTGCATAGTCACAGTTGGTGTGGTGTGTTGTAGTTCAAAGTCATTATAAATATTGATTCGAAATATGTAGCCTAGCCATAGATAGATAGCTATAATCATAAAAGGCTTTGCGATTATAATATATTCATGCAATTATAAGTTATCGTGTATCCACATATTCATACATATACATAAAAATGTACACGATGACGATGACGATGACGATGTAATGAATTTATTCCGGACTGGACTTTAATGATTCGTCTTGTTATTATTACATTTTTTTTCTTTTCACATTTTCTTATTTTCTAATTTTATTTATTTTTCAAACTTTGCACATCTTGTTCTTCCATTCCGTTGATTCGTTTCTTCTTAGACATATTTTATTCACTATTTGATTTTAAAATTGAATTGAATTGAATTTTTAATGTACATATTATTTTTCTCATATCTTCAACGATTTTATATATAAATACCGAAGTGCATATAACCATCAATATCACCATTCATTTAATTTTATGATTTGTATCTCAGATTACATCAATTCAATTCTGATGTAAAATGTATAGTTAATTCATTTTAACGGAGAAATTGTGTTTATTTATTTATTTTTTTATTTATTTATTTTTTTCAAATCTATCAATATTAATTTCTTTTTTGTTTTTTTTTTTCCTGCAATTTTATGTGTACTCGAATATGGTTACATGTGAATGTGTGTTACTTATATGGATGATGTGTGTGTTTACATACGAGTACATTTACCTTTTATTTATTTAAAAAAAAAAAGAAAAAAGTAAAAGATAAAATTGTTACTTTTTAATATGCAGGTCACAATTTTATGTCAATATTACTTTGTACGAATGTTTTTTTTTGTTTTGTGACAATTTTTTTTTATTTATTTTTTTTTTTGTCATCATTTAAGTAGTTTAATTAAATCATATACACACATAATATACGAGTTTGTGATACATACTATAAGACAAGAGCAAAAAAATAAAGGTAAAATGAAGACAGCAAACTATAAAATCAACATTGAAACTGCATTTTAATTAATGCAATCAATATGACGATGACGATAACTTATATACAATATTGATGATGATGATGATGACAATGATGATGATTTTGATGATTTCTGTCCACTATACTTACATGCAAGTACATGGTATGGTATACATATGTTAATAAGGTCATTCGCCGTCGACTTACATATTTTTACTCTGCTCTTTTCCAATTTTCCCATCGATTCAGTCTCTCGTTTTTCATTTCTTCTTTTTTTTTCAATACATCACGTTTATTCGTATTTCTTCTTCTTCTTCTTGTTATTTTTTTTTATCATACTCATGAAAATTTTCATGATAAATGACTTTTAAATAATGTAAGCTGGAATAATAATAATAATAATAATCGCCATTAATCATTTTATGTGGTAAATATAAATATTTTTTTTTGTTCTCTCTCATTCTTTTAATTAATTTGTTTTCATTCAAATCCAGAAAAAAATAAAATAAAATTGCAAAAAATACATTACATATGAAAAATTATGACATAAATTTTTTATCTACAAGTATGTGTAATATGTAATGTATATGTTATATATTAATATGCCTATAGATACTGAAAAGGAATTTATATTGTGTAGATTTTATGTATTGGTATATAGCGCACAAGAGTGCTAAAAAAAAATGAATTAAAAAGTTTATTATAGTAAAGTTATTGAATATCCTGTTAGAAAATTTTAGCATAAATTTAATTATGATGTTTGAAAATATTGAAAAAAAATGATTAGTCAGCCATATATGCGTACCGCATCACCATCATAAAAAAAACTTATTACATTAAGTTGATAATTTTTAAGTAAAATTTAGGTCAAATTCGAAATGTATATGTAAGCATAATGAAAAATGAAAAAAAAAATTTAAAAAAATTACAAACAATGAAACGATGTGGCAGACAGATGCCAATAAAATTTCTAATAATTAAAATATTGAGATGAGAATTAAGTGTAAAATTTTATTATCCTTAAATAGAAATTAATTTTAAAGAATTTTTATATTTTTCGGTACCAGAAATTGTTCAGATACCTTTTAATATACATTTTTCAGTTCCTGGAAAATATCAAACAGAATAAAAGTTTATCATTTTACATATACATATTTCTTTAATTTTAAATAATATTTCTTGACTTTGACTTGAATAAATTATTATTAATTAACATGTATTTCTTGAAAATAAAAAAAAAAAAAACAACACAAAAGGATAATTAAAAAGTCTTAAATATAATTAATATCCTTGGTGTAGTAAGATGATTAGTACTGAAAAACAAAAATGACTCTTTTCATCAGAAATAAAATAAAATTTAATGAAAAATTCTTTATTACATTATTTTCACTTTTCTTCGAAACAAAACCACATATGTAATGTCATACATTTTCCAAGAATAAATTCTCAAAAATTTTATTGAAAATTTAAAATAAAATGAATTAAATTGAATTTTCTGTCTTCTGTTTCTTATTATTTTTTTTTTCGCTTTTCACATTTCTATCCAAAATTAAAAATAATCTCATGGATATTGTAAACATAATCGTAAAGGATAATATTCTAGCTAAAAATAATTGAGGTCTAACAAATAGTCTTATAAGATAACTTGTAATCAAATATCAATATATTGACGTAAATATTTTTTTTTTTTTTTTTGATATACATATCCTTGAATTTTCTATATTTGAAATACGTAATCCCATATTGATGTATGTGACATACAAATATTTTATACATAGAGATGGATGTGTTTATATACTTACGTATACAGATATTTTCACATCCTTTCTTTATATCCTGTTTTCCATATTATTTGAATATTTATCATACAATCCTTTGTAGCAACATTTATATATATACATATATATATATATTTTTTTTTTTTTGAAATTCATTCTACCAAATTATTATTTTTAGAATGAAATTCCCAATTGACTATGACTGTAAAACCAATCAAAATTTTTCTTCTAATAATGATTGGATATCATATAAAAAGACATTCAATTTTTTTCAAATTTTCAATTTTTTTTTCATATCCCACACATCCACACACGTACACACACCCCCTCAAAAAATTAGATCAGAATTACTTTAATTCATCGAAACAGTATAAATCTAAAAATATATTTTTGTATTTTCCATCTAACCGAAAATAATTTCTTATCCTTTTTAATATTATGTACTTCCACACATATTTATTTATGTCCAATAATATACATATTATGTTGGTACACAAAAAAAAAAGAAATCTATATCAAAAATGTATTCAAAAAGAATTTCGTAGTAGAAATTTAATTTTCTATTTTTATTTATTTTTTTTTTTTTTATCTTTAAAAATGTTCTATTCATTTACATTTTAATTCTTTCCGTATTAGTATTTTTATTTTATTTTTTAATCTTTTTAGGTTTCTACATTATCTACTTCTAAGAGTAGTATTTCATACCAATTTATTCATAAAGGAAATTTTTAAATTATTTAGGGAGTATTCAATTCAAATAAATCTAATAAATAAATGTACATACGAATATAATCTTTCAGTTTTGAGGAACATGTAAAATATTAAAATTAAAAAACAGGGATTAATAATATTGTTATTGGAATCATTTTTCATTTCATATAAAATAAAAATAAAATTGCAAGGAATATAACAACAGAGAGAGGCAACAAATACATGTGCATATAAATAAACAACATAAATTCACACACAAAGTAGTGATTCTAAACATTCATGCTTGCACCTAAGACTACTATATAGGACGTAGTATCATGGTACTACATGTACTCGTAATGTAAAATACCTAAAAATTTCATACACACAGCTACATTCATAGAGAGATCAGATTTCATACTGTGAATATGAAAAGCATTGCAAATATGAAAAAAGCAAAAAACAAAAAATCCAAAAAGAAATATAGATGCATTTAGAAAATATAAATTCAAAAAAAAAAAAATAAATAAATATATAATAATTCATATGTACTTATATACATGTGTGTCTATGACTATCTGATTGTATATCTTCTCCATGTACGAATTTATTTATTTATTTATTATACGAAATCTTATTTTAGATTTATAGCTACAGAAGAATCATATTGATAAACGAACGTATGTATATGTGTATGTGTACGTATCCAGAGATTATACTATGTATATAATACTGATAATAGATAGTTTTTCTCATATGTACTCGTATATACCTACACTAAAGTACATGAACAAAGTACGAGTACTATAATACAATGAAGAACTAAAGTATGGCAGAATTCAAATTTATTATAATAGCATCTTAGATTATTTGATACACACACACAGACAAACACACACACACAAATATGTATGAATATATTCACAAATATTCAACATATGCATATAAAATTCAAATATCTTTTAATTCTTTAGATTTTTAAATAGAATTTTACGAGTATATAAGTAGTACTGGTAGTACTTTGTATGTATTTAGGAGATGATTTAAATTAATTTCCTGTGATATAAATATTCATTCTATTATCCATGGTCAAAATAAAAATTTCTAGGATTTCGCTTTTTAAAAAAAAATGTTTTTTCCTTTCAGTAAAATCATTGAAATAGAGAACAATAATACAAACTCATGCAATAGATAACTGAAAATATAATCATTTAAGTATTTACTAAAATATGTCCTGCAGAACTTTGTTAATAAAAATCATTAAAGTCGTAGGTAAATAGGTATAGGTAGGTACTAGTTGGCAGCCTATACATATTTTGTGTATAGACCAAAGTTGCACTGTTGCGTGCCGTTTGGATACCAAAGAACTTCCTTGTGGACGGTGGTTGTTTGGATTCTAGACAATTGCCATTTTGTCTTATTTAGACATAGTAACCCAAGCTCCCAAACAAATATTTGCCACATTACCGAGACAGTTGAGGAAGAGCTAGTCGAAGACCTTAAATCTAGTTTTGGCCAAGTCTAATGTGCACTTGCACAGAGATAATAAAAGGGAGTCTTCGGTTCTTAATTATCTGTACAGTTGAGGATCAGCTCCCGGACAAATATTTGCCACATTACCCGAGAGACAGTTGAGGAAAGGCTGGTCGAAGTCCTTAAGTCAAGTCTAATGGGCACTTGTAGGCAGATAATGAAAGGGAATCTTCGTTTCTGAGTTATTTCTGCAGCTTTTGAAGGTTTTTCTGTATAGAAAGGCTTGCATAGGACAGTGTCCTGTTAAAAGCGCGATGAATAAAATAATTTCCATAATAATTAAAAATATCATCAAACTATTTAGAACAAAATAATTCAAAATAAATTTATAAATACCGGAATTTTTTCGGTTAATATGAAGACATAAACATGAAAATTTTTTTTTGGTTACCACTGTATTAGATTCTTCTTGCCAATGAAAATATTATCTATATCTACATATACACCATACATTCTATACGTATTCTATACGTAGGTATGTGAACATTTAGCATATGCACATGAATTTATATACTCGTACCACACATACGCAAATATTTTTCTTCATTACTAGAAACTTCTCTTCTTCTCTTCTTGTTTACTTAACGTTTTTTGCTTTTTTTTTCTGTAGGTGAAAATGGATCCATCCATCCGTATATTAGATGTGTAGTGTATGTGTCTATACATGAATTTTAGCTTATCTAAACTATATACAAACGCATATATGCACTCGTAGATCTATGATATGTGCATTCTTTCAAATTTTATACAAAAAAAAAAAATAAATAAAATAAAATAATGAAAAGAAATAAAAATAAATTTTATGTATTCAGAGAGAATTTAATTTCGATGAGAAGACATACATATATAACAACAACAATAACGACGATGACAACGATGACGACGACGATGGATGACGATAACTAAAACTAAAGTATAATTAAAGCCATCATCAAAATGTTTAGAATTTGTTTTATATTTTTTCGTATTCTATTTGCCAATTTTTTGTTTTATTTTATTTGCATCATTTCTATATGTGCACATAATGTACATCCTACGAACGTATCATACGTATATACCTATGTAGTAGATTTGCAGTAGATAAGATACGAGTACATGTGAAATGTATGATGTGGCATCTTTCATCTACAATTATAATAATTTATCTATGAAAATTTTTAGATACTTATATGTAGATGTACGTTATACGTGCATAATGTATATTATATATTATTTCAAAAAATTGCATTTCTTTCTACATATTAATCTGTACAAATATATATACAAGTAATTTATATGCACACATATTTATCTACATATATAGTACTTAAATGTGCACGTACATATCTTAGTAGTACACTAACACTCTAAAAATTATCTCATTTCGATGCTATTCTCCTTTTTTTTTTTTTTTTGATTATTTTTCTTGTATTTTGTACTCGTAGTCGTAGTTATATAGTGTGTGCAATATTATTTTCAATTTTTTAAGAAATTTATCGTATTCGTGTCAAATGAATAAATTTTCTTAAATTAGTATTAAAACTAATAATAATAATAATGTTGTGATAATGAAAATACAAATTATTTATAAAAATATAGTATGTACAATGAAAAATAACGAATAATAAAAATAAAATTTAAATAAGTATGTATATACAAATACAAAAGCAAAAAGGATAACAAGTTATATAAATTTTATTATCATTTTTTTTTGGTTTGTACAATGCGTGTGGATGTGTTTATATGATTGCATATTAGTTTTTTATTATTTTGTTTTCATTTTTCGCCTTTTGTTTATTAAAGAAATTCTGTTGTTTATTACAGTGCAAACATAGACAGACAGACTTTATAACAAAAAGTTTATAGTTTATTTTGAAGTTATAAATTAATAAATTTCAAGAATGAACTAAAAGTGACTAACGATATATTAATGATGTATATACAATATACGACAACGTAGAATTGTATCTCTAAGTGTATGTGTGTAGCTCTTACTCGTTAGTGCGTTATATGTACTTGAATGAAATTTTTATTAATGATGAACTACAAGTAGAACGTTCGTATAAACTAAATAAATTTATACACAAAATTACAAATTAAGGATTATACGTTTGATTGCGACGTGAGTGAAATTTTAGATAATTTAAGTATATATTATTTTTATATAAAAGTATACATTTTAACAACAGAAGAAGAAATATCATTTATTTAAGAATTATTTTAGAACTTTATTTTCATGATAAATAGCTATGAAAATATATTTTTTTTTATTATTTTCGCAAAAGGATTTATAAAAATGTCAGTTGGAAATATACATATTTTATAATATATATACTTGTATGTGTGTATTTTGAAATGAGATAATAATTATTAATCGTTGTAGAACATTTTAATTACATTTCCATGGAACTAGATATTAATGTTATTTTTGGTGTATTCATATATGAGTATTTCTCTCTTTCCGGCAAATTTATCCCTAAAACAAAAGTGAATTAAATATATGGCGTTAAATAAAAATTATACTCAGGGTCGGGATCATATACAAAATTTGAATGCATAATAATTTCTATTTTTAATTCATTCACAACACCATATTTGAATTCTAACAATTTTCAAAGAAAGAAAAATATTCCTCATGCACACAGCACTCCTAATAAAAATTTACATCAAATTACTAAAGCAATACACAAACAAAATTCTATATAATTTTCGTAACAGAAAGACTAAAAATCGTGAAATTGCTAAATATAACACGACAACTAATTAAAAAAAAAAAACACACAGCAGGTATAATCATTAAGGCAAACATAGTCGAACATACATTTATGTAAGTGCATAAATATGTTTAAATATCATACACATATGTATGTATATGGGTACAAATTTATATTTTCATTTATTACAATGTATATTTTCTTATATTTTTCATATACTCGTGTATCATAATCAGAAAAATATTTTTTGTATCTACATTTTTCTTTTTCATCGTGAAATTTCATTACGAAACAGCATGCAGTTAAAAAATGCATTTAGTCATATTTATTCATTCATTTGCTTGCATACATTATGGTGAATAAATATGTATAAGTTCATATAGTCACTAAAAAATTAATTAATTTCAAAATGAAAACCAAAAACATTAAAAAAAATACGAAAAATACACAAATTTTTTAAAGATTTTATACTGTGTCATAAAAATGAAATAACAAAAAAAATTATTATTTATTGCTAATAAAATCAAAAAAATTTTTTAATTACAAAAAATACATAAAATATACAAAATGTATATTACACTACAGACACGATGTATAGTGAAGCTGATGATGATGATGATGATGACTATGACTATGAAATTTTTCTTTTAGTAACAATAGCTGATAATTAACGATTGATTTGATGAACACCTAATACGCACACGATCATCTTACATTATGGCAACATCATGGCAACATCTTAACTAATATCGTTAACGTTTCAAATTTGGAATTTTTCTGTCAATATTATATACCGAAGATAATAATTTTGACACTAAAAATGTCAATATGTGTTAATAAAAATTATTTTTTTCTGTTTTTTTTTTTTTCAAAAAAATATAAAATATATTTTCATAATTAAATAATTATATTATAAATAAACATAATTCGTAGAAATGAATATTCAAAAAATTTCAACATTTTAACGAAAATGTTTTTTCTGCAATTACAGATGATAATAACGAACAACATGACTGTACATGTATATAAACATTTTGCTTTACGAAATTGTGTACACATTTTATTTGAAAAAAAAAATAAAAAAATAAAAATTCAATTTTCAATTTTGCATAGACATTACTCATCATCATACAATGAATTTATGTTTGATGTTTGATGTTTTCACACATCTCATCTGTCTATATACCTAATCGTAGATGGATAAATAATATATTACGAAAAATTTTCAATTTTTTTTTTTTTTTATTTTCAATCATTTTGTACACATGAAATTATAAATAAATACATAATATTGCGAATTTTTTTTTCTTTTTCTTAATTTTTCATTTTATTTTTACTTAATATATTTTTCAAATTTCATAACATTATAGAAACAGACAGCAATATAGGTACAGCACAGCTACGTATTATACGAATCTATATATCTATTCATTCGTTATATGTATAAAGAAATGTGTATAGATGATAAAAAGTTTCATACATATACAACCTTGACACATTAACTGTACAAATGACTGCATTATGTACAAATATACATACCTACATATGTGTATATTTATGTGCATTTTGTATTATAATATCGCATTTACATCTGTTTCTATATAGATTTTCATACATCTTCTCATCTTTTTTTTTTTATTTTTAAATAAAACAAAACAAAAAAATTATTTTTCCTAAAGGTTATATACCACTAATGAGCTGTTTAAATTTAATAATAGCATCCGAATGTATGCTAGTACACAATTACGATACGATAATACTCGAATGTACAAATGTACTTATAACTACGTAATTTGTATTTATATAAAAAAAAATTAATTGGGGTATTCACTAAATGTAGTAAAAGACATGTAAACCGAATAAAACATATAAATACGTATATTTTATTCGATTTACATGCCTTTTACTACATTAAGTGAATATCCTCAATATGAATATATCTATGGATATAACGATAATAATTATATAAAACGAATGAACATTGTTACAAAAACACAAAACATGTAAGATTATACATTAATTTTATGTATACAAGTATTTAATATCATGTTTACATTTGGAGGCGGACATTTTACTTATATAGGCTTTCATATTTAATGAAGATATTTTAAAGAAAAAATCAATAGTAACACATTATATATTGGGCCTGAAAGTCGAGTGGGAACTCCTTCGTTATCTGAGAGCAACGAAGAAGTTTGACTAGACGGGGGCTTCGAGTACAATGGACAGCGTTACGTCTGAGTGCTCTGGTTCCATACCTCCCCCCTAACAAACAACAACAACAACAACACATTATGTATATATTTTGTAGTATGTATACTCGTAAAAATAAGAAATCAAATTTTTCAAATTGCTTTTTAATTTAACTAAAGTGTATTCAACTTCAATCAAACAATTAAGAGGTCTAATATCAAAGTCAGCTAAATCTCCAATTTTGATAAAAATAAATCAAATGTATAGGAGGAACTGAAAACCGAATAAGACAACACGATAGAAAATTGAAAATGAAATATTGCTAGGGAACTTATAAGCTATAATAAATAAATAAAAATATCATTATGACTAAATCGTTTATTTTGATAGTAATTTATTACAAAGAAAATCAGAAATCGTCCCTTATGTAATTTCCAAAATTAACAATATCCTTAAGTAAATATCAAAAACTGCAATGTCCACTTTAAAAATTTCTTTTCAGAAGCATTAAGCAAGTCAAGTTTTTTTTTTTTTTTCAATGTTTGTAATCTGAATTAAATCTGAATTTTATAGGTTATTTTATTAAGTACCTATATATTTTGAAACATTTTTACTTTATTTCGTGGATATCATATGCTATAGTGAAATGAATTTTCAAGAATATCTTAAAATCTTAAGAAATTTTGAAAATTGACAACTTTGATATTAGACTTCTCATGTGTCTAAAATACCTGCAAACATGACTTCATATGAATGATACACACATGTATAATTAAACATAATTAGTGGTATATACATATGTATGTACATATTTATGTGTCTACATTCATACATAATAATAATATATATATTTAATTGATATAAATGTACTACATACCTACATATCAACGAGCATATACATTAACAATTTAAATCCAATAAAATATTCAAATTAAAATTTATTTGTACATATCTATACTACCAGAATACCGAGAGAAAAATATTATATGAGTACACCTAAAAATTATAAAAGAATATATATATACATATAAATAATAGGTGAATAAATAAATAATATGACAAAATTCTACAATAATACATATACTCGTATAATGGCTTTTAAATATTAAATGAAAACAATATTAAAGAAATTATAAATAAATAAATAAACAGAATATATCATATAATTTATCATATCTAAATACACATATAAATGAATAATAATGTATGTTTTCATACAGATACATAATTACGTACACAATTGAGTGTGTGTGTGTGTGTGTCTGTCTAAATTTATCATTTTAATATACATATGCATTATGATAAACAAAAAAAATTTTAAAATAACGAAATATGTTCACGAAATATATGTATAAATACAGATGATCGGTAATATAAATGGGATAATTAGGTTTTGAAATATCAAAAAATTGTTGCAATTTTATTTAATATTATTTTATTTCATTAAAATTAAGTGTTTTATTGTAAAAAGTAGATTTTATATTAATAGTATTTGAAAGTAGATATAACGTGTGATGATAAGTGACAACAATGATAATAGCATTCATATCCTATAAAATAAAAATTAAATATTGAGTTAAAAGTTCACTTAATATAGTAAGTACGTACGAGCATAAAACGTACGATTAGTGATATCGAGGGAAAAAAAATCCTGTAAGTATACATTGTATTTCAAAAGAATTGCATGAAAAATTGGGCAAAATAAAAAATAAAACACTCGTATTTTACTGAGAGCGAAAATCAAATTTTGCTTAACCATGAAAAATACACATGATGTGCGTAAAATCACTCGCCCGTACTATCGTAGCGTAAATACTACATATAAGTACTGTATTATAATCAGTTCGGTCAATGATTTCTACACTGTTCCTAGAGTATTTGACTATAGAGTAGAATAAGTATTTTTTTTTATTCATATTTCTCGTAAACTCATAATTTTTAGCAAATACGTATTTAAATAATTTAATTAAACTTTTTGAATTACCTTCGTATCATATTTAATATGAATTTAATTTATTTCTAGTAAAATTTTATTTTTGAAATATACGAGTTCATAAGAAATTATTGTTCAATATTCATCTATTCTATCTGTATCTCTACCATATATCACATTTTGCTACATATGTACATTTATATGTAATATGTACTCGTATAATGAAAGATAAATAATTTTATATAATTAAATTACACACATATGAATAAATTAATGCAAAAATATATAGTATACAAATATCGATATACTATATGTATTTCTAAATAGTTAAATATTTATCTTAAATTATTAAATTGTACAAGGAATTATTAAAGTTGTCATATTCCTGTCATTTATGTTAATTAATAAATAAAATTCTGTATATAAAATTTATACACCTATCTACTGTAATGTATGTGTGTATGCTATATATAATGTCGTATACTTATAATGAATTATAAATTATTTTAGAATCTGAATTATAATTAAATGAGCACATACACATAATCATGCATTAAAATATTTGCAACACAAACAATAGTATATGATTATACATACAAACATATATGTATATAGATCTAAGTATATGTAAAATGTATACTCTCTTTTATGTATATTCATCAAAATTTTCATATGAATTATATGATCATTTCTTAAGATAAATAAATTAAAAAATCACATACATAACATATACGTATATTTATATGCATTACGTTACAAGCTCATAGGTACACTTTAACTAAAAATTACCATAAGCATTATTTTATTATTATACAGAGAATGTGATATTTAATTATTTATTCAACTGCACACCTATTATTACCTTACAGCGTTTATTCAACTGTTTGTTTAGCAATAATGTTTCAGCAACATTATTTAATATAATTTTTTTTTAAATTCAATTCAATTGAATTATTGTAGAATATTTTGATTGCTTTGCTTTATACCAAAACAGTAATAAACTAAAATGAATTGAAAAATATGAAAAAGAACAAATTAAAATGCATGCATATGCATACATATACATATGTATAATTAAAAACATTGAAGAAGTATTACAAATTCATATGAATGCGTATGTTATGTTACGTACTTATACCCTTTAGTACACTTCGTATATTCGTTATGAGTAAATCCTAGAATTAAAAAAAAAAAATACTAAATTGTATTTTTTATTAATTTTTTTTTTTTTTTGTTCATTGTTTTTAGTTCAAATAAAAATTATTACTTTTATTTAATTAATTTTGAGAAAATTATATACGAGCTTGTAAATGTACATAAATTGCACAGTAGTTTTATACATGTATACATATATAATGCCAATCATGTGCATACATACGAGTACATGAATACATTCATGTACGATGTGGAATAGTGCATAAGTGCATGAAAGGAATGTACCATGGGAATAAATTATAAAATGTCAGGTACGTACATACGAACATGCATACTAATATATCAACCTTACATACAGGTACTATGTTTATATTTTATGTGTATTTACCTTTGAATATACACATATATTTATACATAACTATATGAACATAGAACATACATATATGAACATTACATACATGTACGCGTATATGCATTCACCCATATGTAATATTCTGTGATTAACCTTTACCGTTTTAATTAAAATAAAAATTTAATTTTTCTTTTCAAATATTTTCATTTTAATTCCAAAGGATACATATATTTTTGTTTCTGTATAATATATATGTTGCAGATTTAATTAAAATATTTAATATGTTTTATAAAAGTTGATTTTGAACAAAAAAAAAAAAAATTTAAAAACAAACGAAGAAGAAAAAATGTTCTTTATCATTTTTTCATTTAATTTCTCATTATTTTATGCTTTAGAATCTAACTAACTTTGATGCATACTAGCAATACTCTTGTGTAATTATGTGTGCAGCATTATATGCATATACGATTAATTTCATTTTGTTTTGTTATCAAAAAAGGATCTATTATATTTTACTTTGTATTTTGATATGATTGTGTGAACATATACGATTACGTATGTGTATATGTATGTCAGATGCATAAAGTGAGTTTTCAATTAAAAAAAAAAAAACAAAACTTTCATATTTCGTATATCCGTTGGTACCTTATTTTATACACAACACACACCACTTGTACATTACACCGGCATACATGCACTTTGATTTTATAGAATATCAATGAAGTTATTGTAATAATAATAATAGTAGGTAATTATATAGCCATATTCCCATATTGTATATATACGATTATGTAAATTACATTTTATCAAAAATATAAAAATTTTGTTATTATTATTTGTATAGAGATATGTATGTGTTTTAATATCGTGTTTCATAGTTTCGTTAATAAACAATTTCATAGACTCATAATTTATTCCTTTGTCAATTTATTTTTTTTTCATTTTTTTTTTTTTGTTGTAATTTTGTATTTTATTTTCAGCAAGAATTCATTATTCTGGAGATGTTTTTTTTTTTATTTTATTTCAGAGAGTTATTAATGTTCGCAGTTTTCTTTGTGTTTTTTTAATCGTTTTCAGTATTTGCATATTTACTTTATTATTTTGAAACAAAATGTTTACAATATTTCTTTATTTTGAAGAACTCTATGCACAAATAAAAGAATCTAAAAATAAGTCAAGTTTTATTTATTTTTTTTTTGTTTTCAATTTTCTATTCATTATTCATTTCTATTTTTATCAAAGGAAAACGCTTTACATAAAGTTTAAAATGTAACTATATATAAATTTATTATGAATGGGCATCTATTATATAAGACACGCATTCTTTCATTTATGTAAAATGCATATAATATCTACTCTATCACATTACATTTTCACATATACCCATACATCGAGTGTATACATATTCACCGATATCTTGTGTACCAGAGCGAATATAATTTTATGTTTTTTTTTTTCTATATTTTCAATTCAATCTTAAAATAAGGTTTGGTCTCAGTTACCTACATTAAGTTATCTTGAATTGAATGTTGCATCCAAAACTTGTATACAAATATTTATTCATGTTTAATTTACATAAAATGTAAATATGTGTACATATACACTTATTTACGATAATACACAATTATACTTATGTACATACATCATATATTATGGTAATGGTAGATACGTGTATATACATACATCTGAATCATGTACATATATGTAAATGTAACTTTTCAATAAATGAAATGATGTTGAATAGCTGACATAATTTCTGATTACTTGACATGGCCTCACCTTATAAATATATAAAAGGAAAATATTTTTTTTTTCTATTTCTAAAAAGAAACACATATGTACATATGTACGATACGAAGTACATAGTATATAGCTACATAGGTAAATGTATGCGTATTTCTTTTGTATTTGTTCAATCTTTTGTTTTTGTTAAAATCGTAAAGAAAGTCATTAAAATATTTTTCTTGTTTATTTTTTAATTTTATATACTCGTATCTATGTATATTTTTTATTTATTTATTTTTATTTAAAAATATTTTTATAATTTTATTGTTCCTTGAAATTTGTTTGTGGCGATGATGATGCTATATCCAATAAATGCTTATCGAAATAAATAAAATGAATGAAATTCTTTAAATTACACAAGCACATATTATACTTGAACTAAAAATGAATCTTATGTATCCAACCAAACTGGTATCTGATTACAAATTATTCTGATATTTTATATACACAAAAAATGCTTAAACATTTAATGTTTAAGTGTGACAATGTACAAATTATTTTTTCTTTAATGATATCATCATTAACAGATAATAATTATTTTTTTAACACATTTTCTGCATTATACCAACATAAATGGAATTTATACACTCTAAAGATAAACATATAAATTTATTGTACCATTCAAATTCCAGATAATAATATGATACTATCAGATGTATGAGTATTCTGTTGTGTTTTAATTTTATGGTTTTGTTTTATTTGTTTGAAATCTTTGAAAGATTATTTCGAAATAAAAATGTAAACTGAAAATAAAAATATTTTGAAAACATCTTGCATGTATAAAAGTGTGTCATTAATGCTACGTATCTACCTATACGTAGAATAGAAAATGTTTTCATTGTATCCTTTAAAAAATCATATTTTGTATCGAGTAAAATTGAATCTCATTATCAATCAGAGAAGAGTGTATAATCATCAGCCTAATAAGAAGAGTATACGACTGCTCTTACCAACTAGAAAATCTCTTAATTCCGATTAGGTTTTTGAATTTGATTTTCAGAAGTACCTACTTCACCTACTTATATGTTGCCGTTCTCTTTATTCATTATATCTTCTCATTTTTCTTGTAGCAAAGATACAGAAGCTCAATTCTGTACTTTTCCTACGATTTTTATCAATAAAGTGTGAACACACTTGAATTTTTCTCGTGAATTTTGCCGTTTAATAATCGAAAATTGTGTATTGTATTTTGAATGTAAACAATTCAAGTGTGTTCACACTTCATTGCTAAAAAAAAAAAAAATAATTTCGCACATAAATTCAAAAAATTAACATAATAAAGGTCAACTTTCATTCTCTCTCTCTCTCTCTCTCTCTCTGCCTCATGTTTTTTATTCTGACTTCTTTATTAAAAAAAAATCTCTAAGTTTGAAGAAGACTTATAGAGATATTCGAAAAGAACATTGTATACTTCTTCATTTTCCTGTATTTTCCTTTTTTTATTTTATTATTTTTCATAGATCCTTGTTTGCCTTTTTAATGTTAACCTTTATGTGTAGCATTTAAAAAAAAAAATGCAAAAAAAAACATGATAATATCCTTCAAAATTATAAAGTTCACACAACATATTTAATGTAGATCTTCTCGTATACATTTATGTAAGTATATGCGACGAGTAAATAACGTAAATTTATGTATGTTAAAAAATTCTACATATGTATACTTTCGTATACACATATGTTCTTTAGAAGTTCAGAGTATGTAGATGATAATAATAAGCCACACAAAAAAAAAAAAAAAAATGGCAATGAAAAAACATAAAGTTGAGAATAGCAAATGAATAAATTTGCAAGTCAGCCAGGTGCTTATTTTGTTTCTACTTTTTTTAATCTTTTCTTTTCACGTTTTTTTTTTGTATTTCTTGTTTTATAAAAATTAAAATGAGAAAAAAATACACAAAACAACAACAACAACAATTGACTTTTTAAAAACACAAAATACTCTATAAACATGAGAGAAAAAAAAAATATGTTTTTTTCCTTCTGTTTGTATTCGTTTGCGTATAGAGGAAAGACTTATAGAGAATTATGGACATTTTTCGTGTTCAAGAGTGTTCTTAAAAATTTTGTTTTTACTTTTCTATTTCATTTACTTTACTTCTTTGTTCTTTTAGAAAAGAACACATTTATTATCTAAATTTTATTTTAAATTATGTTTCAACAACAGCGTGTATGTATGCACTCTCTTTATACTTGTGTTCTATTCGACAAAAAAACGAGAAAAAAACGTGGAAAAAAATGAAAATACAAATAGAAAAAAAAATGAAAAACATCAAATGAAAATTTTTTCAGAAACTTTTTTCTCTATCATCATTCAAAATAAAAGCAAACAATAAAAACATTTTGATGATTTGATGGTGTAGTTATGTGGTATTACCATACATCTAGGATGTTAGACACGAACTAAGTACGAGAGTATGTGTGCGAATTTAAACACAAAAATATTACTACCAATACATACGATTTTATCGTTATCAAAAATGTACTGAATATTGAGGTATTAATGTTCACATACACTGGTAGTCACAAAAATTTATGGAACGCACTTCTTCATTTACTCCTCAAATAATGTCAGTAGGTAATATTCGAGGAAGGTGATTCATTTATTGTGACAACGGGTTTGGATTGAAACAGAAAAATGAAAACTACAAAAAATTTATAAAATTCTTTAATGCAGTATGTGCAGTAGCATCTCATGAGATTTGTTATTATTTTATATCCTTTTCATATTAATTGCATTAATTTTTCTTCATATTACCTAAGTATTTTTTTTGTTAATGATTTTTATTTATGTATTTCTCTTATGCATAAGGTTCCTAAACCAAAATTAATAATGAATTTAAATTAGATTTTCTCATAAATTCTTTTTAAAAGTCGGTCATGTGTGTATATCGCTTTTTTTTTTTTGTTTAATTTCCTAATACAACTTTACATAACGACGTGATAATTTATTGTAGATCTACTTATTTTAGTCCAAAAAATTTTATGTAGGAGGTGAATACAGAAATGTTCCTCAAACAGCTATGAATTCATCTTAAAATACTTGGCAATAAATTACGAATTTATTTAAAAAAAAAAAAAGCTTTAAATTGTAATTAATTGATTGTGTCATAGACCTCTCTGTAGCTACTTATATAGTCTTTATATACCAAAAATCAAAATGGGCATCTTATCCAACGAGTCTATATGTATCTTATGGATGTACTCATCCATCTAACTTCTAACACAATAAATTACGTCTATACAGTCTCATGGTCAATGTCATGAATTTACAAACAAAAAAAAAAACAAAAATAAATCTATTTCCTCTTTCTATGTTTTTGTTTGTTCGTTTTGAAATTATTTTTTTTTTTTTTTTGTTTTTTTGTTACGTTTACAAAAATCAGTTCATTACCACCTACACACTACGTAATCTATGTATGTACATGTGTGAATCGTGGTAATTTTTATGGTAGTAAACAAAAAAAAAATACTTCATTCAGCTGTACATATTCGTAGATATATAGTCTGGTGTATGTACAACCGTACATTTAAAGAAAAGTTATAAACGTCATTATACACGTATACAGAAACGAATAAAATTTAAAAAAAAAAAATAAAATAAAGAGAAGACATAGAAATAAAAGTCAAAAAAAAAACTTTATTTGTTAGTACCTTTACCTAACTAGTCATTTTATAGATCGTTAAACTATTTTACGTTTCTTGATTTTTTTTTTTTTTTGATTTTTATTTAAAATTTTTTTTTGTCGTTGTTGTCTAAATTATACAAATTGTACTTTAATTTGAATTTTTTTGTGTGAAATTACTCATAAAATAGTGCGATTGTAGGTATAGAATGATTGCGCACACAGTATACCACCATCGAGTACAGTAGATCTCCGCGTATCGTATATTATACACGTGTGATGCGAATTCAATTGATGCATTCTGTTACATTTATTCACAAATTTAAATTGATGGTGTGTGTAAAACTTTAAAAAAATATATATATCAAGAAAACATCAAAAAAAAACACAGACAAGCAAAATACATGAAAAACAAAAAAAAAACATTTTTTGTGTACGTAAGTTTTTTATAAATCTTTTGTGTAATGTTAATATCTAGTAATAACAAAATTATAATGATAATAATAATAATAGAGTTTTGTTTCAGACGGTTTAATATATTATGGTGTTCATCTGTTATCTTTGTTCATTTCTGTTTGCTCTACCACTTTACATATAATTCGCGTCACATATATGTATGTACATGTAGGTACATAAACCTAATGCATAGTATCAAGGTATCAGTTTGAATGAGTTTACGTTTAAAATAAAAAAAAAAATATAAGATCAAATTTTTTCGTTAAAAAAAAACCAAACAAGATAAAATATCTGTGTATCTAAAAGCTTTTCAATGTTGATATTAAATTTTTTATAACGACAAGACATTACACATATATTCAAATTTTCTACATGCACTACACATTACCATCGTCATATTGTCATCATCATCATATCATCTTTGCAGTCGTCGTTGTCGTCGTCATCGTCATCCTCGTTAAAATTATATTTTATATTATTTATAAACGAATGCAAAATTTTATTATATGTGCTCTAAGGTGTATGAATATTTCAATAAGATTACATGCATGTATTAGAAAATACTTACTTAATACATACATATTCTGTGTGTAGATATTAAAGACATACATATGTACATAAGTAAGTATAAGTAGAAAAAATGTACATAAATATGAAATTAGATTACACATTTATAAGACAAGATTACATAATATAATTTTAGATATGACATACACATGCATTGCATTGCATGTACATATGTACATAATACATATGTATGTACGTAAGTGTATTTTAGTGTATCATAAAATCAAAAATATATACATATTTTCATTTTCCTTGATCTTGAATGATATTGAATTTATATACGTTTACATTTTATCATGATTATTTTAATATGAAAATAGTCTTTAGATATCTACATATGTAATGTACATTATATACCTATGAGATTATATAGTGTTGTATGTATTATATGTAAATTTCTTTTTAAAAATAAATTATTTAAAATGAACACAAGTTTTATTATTTCTTTAATGCAAAAGTGTTATGTAATGGCTAATACTCGTATAAATTTCCAAATTGAAAAATACGAGCATTTCAAAATTCACAAAGTTCAGTGCGCACATTGCGCATCAAACAAAAATCGTACATTTCAGTTGAAGAAATACATTGAAATGAAAGTATATTTTCTCCTTTTTTTGAAAAATTTGCGTACTTAAAATTCAATTAATTGCAATAATTCATACGATCAATAATCCAATCATCAAGTCGGGTCATTCAACTGTCATCAAATTCTACACAGATTCGAACGAAGAAATTCTGAATTGAAATTGAAACGTACAGGGACTAATGGGACTAATCGGATATGATGGAATTGTTCGTAAATGTCTGTCAAATTTCTGATTAGCAAAAATCGCTTATGAAATCCAATATAATATGAAAGCGACATTAATTAAACTTTTAACCCGAATAAACAATATATTTTTAGTTTTCTATGCCACTATTACTATATCACATCGTTTTTAAAAATTTCCATAAACTTTTGTAAATGCAACAATGTTCCATTTTCCTTAATTTTTCATATTTTTTTTGTTTTTATTCAATTTCAATTTTTTTTTTTTCTTTTTTGTTAGTTTCACTTCACTCGGACTGTTATACTGACAATGTTCAGAGTCCATTTTATTTATTTCAAAATAAAATAACAAATAAAATTTATTAACACCGCATATTTTTCATTTTTATAAATATTCCACTACATACATAAATCTAATTTTGAAAAAAAAAAAAAAACACAATTGCTAATAATATAATGAGGACAATAAAATAATAAAAATCAGAAAAAAAAATAAGAATATTAATAGAAAGCAAGGACTAAAAGTTTAAAAAAATAAAAATTCAAATATAATAGCATAATAATGGGAATGATTGTTCACTGTATTTTTGTAATCATGCTCCTTTTATATAAATACATATACACAACAATAATGATAATAATAATAATGATGATGATGATGATGATAATAATAATAATAATAATAATAATGCAATAATGATATAATATTCTGCACATTATTCATATTTATTTAATCTCAAAAGACTAATAAAATATTTTTTGAAAATGAATAACAAGTAAAAGATGAAAAACAAAATTAAGAAAAAGAAATAATAATAAGGATAATAAAGTATGCATTTGTTTTCTTGCCTTTCCCACATTACATATGTATATACACACGTTCAAGTATAATAATAAATGTACTACTAAACTCTCTTATTAAATTCTATTTTATTTTATTTTCTAACTATTATATCATGCCACTACTACAATTCTATACCAACTCTATATACGATAACATATACTCGTAAGTATGAACATCCATACTTAGTACTTCGTTCCTTTATAGTTTATTTGTGTAAGTGTGTGCGTGTGTGCGTGTGATGTGATTCAAAAATTTATATAATATTAACTTACATGCTAAATAATGTCCTTTTAATACTAATATGTATTGTATATTTTTGTATATATGTATTAACCACACACACACATACATATAAAAATAAAAAATATTATAAGGACTAAAAATATACACAGAAAAACTATAAGCGAACAAAACTTTTCTTCATATTTTTAAACATTAATCGTATATAAATGTACATATGTACATACGTACATACGTATACATATTAGTTGTGCAAAAATAATAATAATAATAATTTTCAAAATACACAAAAAAAATATATATAATAAAATTAAACATGACAATAAACAACTAAAAAACACGCAAAAAAAAAATTTAAAACGTACAAAAATAAAAGAATAAAATAAAATAAAACATAGAAAAAAACCTGAACATTATTAGCACAAATTTTATTATTTTTTTTTTTATTTTATTTTATTTTTCTCTTTATATTTTATTTTGTTTTGTTGTTGTTCTGTTCGTACAGGATTAGTTGTTGCGTTCATACTCGTAGATTTGTTGGTGAAATAAAATAAAAATAAAAAAAAACAAACAAAAACAAAACATGAAAACTTTCCCCAAAAGACCATTTCATTTCATGTATAATAATGTACTTAAAAACATTTATACAAAGTTTTTATTTGTTATTGTCCTTTTTGTTTTTTGTTCGTTTCTTATTTTTTTTTTTTCTGTTTATTTTATTTTGTACATTGTTATCCTAAACTCAACTAAACAACTAAAATTTAAAATGAAAGAAAGTCGTATACATACATTATGTCCTCGTACTCGTATTATAAGTCGTCTTATAATTTCTTCTTATACTCGTATGCATTCATAAATCTCTTTTACGACAATTTTTTTTTCTTTTTTAGTTTATTTGTACTGCAATAAACATGTACATGTGTGTACATATATGTAAATTTTCAAAAATGTATGTATGTATTTTCAGTGGAATACGATAATAATTTACATAAATTATAAGATGTGGTATATGTACTCGTATTTACATAATAAAATATATATAGAACAAACACAAAACTTTAGATTCATTTATCAAAGAATTTTTTTACTCTAACTCTAACATTTTTTTTTACTCCTTTCAATTTGTTTTTTTTTTTTGTTTTGATTTTGTATCCTTTTTTGGATGTAATGTTGTTTTGTATTTTATTTGAATTTTATTTATTATTGTTTTTCTTTGTTTATTTTTTCTTTATTATAATTTTAAATAAATTACAAATTAAATTGCACATACAAGAAAAGGATAAAATCATAATATTTACGAAGTTTTAAAAATATTTTATACGCGAGCACATAAGAATTTATTCTACAAATGTTATTTAGAAAATTAAAATGTATATAAAATGAATTCATTTATGTACGCCTGTACGAGTAGATATGTACATAATTATTTCATGAATAGTATTAAGGATTATAATTTAAACATTCTTCATCAGGATTCTAAGTAAATGCACTACATATGTAATTACCTTGAATTTAGTGCAGAAAATAAATTGAATTGCAACCGTATAAATATTCTTTAACTACTGACTTTAACTCCTTATAAATGGCAAATTGTACAGTGATCTTTCGAAGCGAAACATTGAAATATTGACAGTCAATATTAAGAATTTATACATTTTTACTTACACTGACAAAATGATCATTCCACAGAATCAATGTGTTCATCAGATGTTTTTACAAATAATCATTCACACAAATGAAAACTGGAAGAATGATCATTGAAGAATGGCCGTTTATCAGAGATATAAGTCTAGCCATCTATTGCTTGAATGTTTTGCAGTATTCTAGAAATTTTAATTCAAATTCAAAAACTAAAATTACACTACTGTTGATACACGATACTTGCGATTTCAATGATTGTCAGATCACTTGTGGTAGTGGTGGGGACTCAATGATCCAGTGGCATAGAGCAACTTGGTTACTGATATCGAAGTCACGGATGGTCACGGGTTCAACGGTCTCGACTCCAATCGAAGACAAAAGAAAGAAAAATAATTATCAATTTTTTTTAGTCTAATTCTAACTTTCATTACCTCAAGTTCACTCAGTTCTGAATGAGAGTAACATAAGCTTGCTGAAAAAAAAAAGCTGCTTAGATATGTTGCCTAGTCTGCCATAAACTAAAAGTAACTACGTTGCAAGCCATGGTTTACTTAGAGATGAGATATTCTGGCGTTATAAAAGAAGAAGAAGAAGATCACTTGTGAATTGTAGTTTATCCTAAAATATAAATGTACATCCATGTCCTTTTTTGTACTCACCACCCGTGCATGTAGGACATAATAGTTATTGCATTTTCTGATAAAATTAGAATTAATATTTTTGAAATAATTTTGTATAGATCATTTCATATTTTTCCATTAAATTTATATCTCAAAATCATTTGCATTTGCATACGGATGAAATTTTTTTTTATTTGAATAAAAACAGGAATTGAATTTTTAAAAATGAAATTTATTATTCACTTCCTTTTTCCTGTATAGTCAAAAAATATATATACTCATATAACAATTACATATTATTACAGCATAATCGTACATGTGTGCGTACATGTAGATAATTTTCTATTTGCAAATTAAAAATCGTGATATACAAACCTAATGTCATGTGTAACCTAAATAAATATAATTTCTGGAAAAAAAAATGAAAATGAAATTTGCAATTATGTAATTATGTATATTGTTGCAAGTAAAAATTGGAAAAAATTGTGAAAAGTTTTTTCATTTTGTTTGTGATTACACGAACAAACAAACACCATAGAAATTAAATAAACAAAAAAATCATCCAATATAAGCGTTTCAGTGTTAACTACTACAAACACACGTACAATGTAGTGGACAATAAACTGATGGTGAGTCGGTCACTGTATGATGGAATGATTCTACTGCATACCAATGAATAAACAAATATTCAAACTTTATATACATTTCAAATGAAATCAAATTAATTTATTATTGCAACATATAAATATTTTAGATTTTTCATCTACATTATATTATTTTTAATTTTTTGTTCTAATTTTACATTGTCGTTTTGTTTGTATACAAAAACAAAAATGAATATGAAAATAAATATTTCTTTTTATTACTCTGTTGTTCAAAATAAAATCAAAACCAAAAAATATTGAATTAAAAATCATTTCCTTCCTCTTTCCCAATAAATAGATGGGTGTGTGCCGTACCGTATAATGTTTTTATGTATTTCCTGTGAAAACATTAAATTGAATAGAACGGCAATAAATACAAAAATTGCATTACAAATTTTCTAATAACAAAAAATAAATAAAAAAAAATTCAAAATCAACAACAGTAGAAAAATTGAAAAATATAAAATTCTAAAAGAGAAAGAAAATATAAAAACTAAAACCAAAAACAACTAAACAAAAAAAAAAAAAAAAAAAAAAAATATCGAAAAATTTGTTTAAAACAAAAATGAAAATAGAAACAAATTGAAATATTGTCACAAAAAAAATTAATAACATATGTATATGTAACTATATACAAAAATTTGAACACATCTAAATGAATGAAATAGAATTTATGAAAGTATTACAAATTGTCATATGTACATGTAAATAAATATATGCGGAGATATTACATCATACATTACATATGCATGTCTGTAAGTGTACATTCATAAATATCAAAAATTATTATGAAATAAAAAACAAATAAAAATAAAACATTAACGAACGATTCCATGTTTCATATACAGTGGACTATAAAAAATGCACATAAATTTAATATTTACAAACATTCAGAATTAGTATACACATGTATTTCTTTCCATGGATAATTCGGGTTATCTTTCAATCAACAATTAGTATAGGTATTGGGCGATTTTTACTTTATTTTTAAAAAACACGAAATTTTGAATTTAAGTCCTTATATCTCGAGAACCACTAATCCAATCAAAGTGTAATAAACTGTGACAAATAGAATATAAAGTTATCTTTTAAATGGTATATTAACTAATCCGATTCTGATCTGAAGAAATAACCATTTTCGTAAAACACGCCATTTTGGACAAACAATTTTTAAGGGTAGTTTGCGTCCTTAAGATGAATAAAGAGGTCACTCCAAAGTATCATTATCGAAGGTTTCGTTTCAAAATCTGGAGGCACCAATTAGGAAGTTCAGCCTAGATAAAGAGGGATGAAGAGATGCGAGTATAAAATGTTGTTAGCTGTTAGTTTATTTAATGTAATTTATTATGTACAATATTGACGATCTAAGCGTTCTACTGTGAGATAAAATCATGCGCAGATCGAATGTTATAATAAATATTGACATTATGGAGAGACTAAACAAAACAAGCCTGTAAAGACTTTAAATTAATCATTGCGCAGAACAGAAGGTAGAAAGGACAGCACCCAAAGAGAAACTTGAAAAAAATCAAACATTCTGCATGATTTTTCTTTTCATTTTTGAAATTTATTTAATTTAAAAACAAATACAAAAATAATATTCAAATCAAATTTTGAAGAAAATTGTATCCAAGTGCATTCATATCTATTGCTTTTAATAAATAATACGTAAATAATGTTCGTAAATATTTCGGATACATGCGATTATATTCAAGCATTTTCTGGTTATTCACTATTTTCATCATGATTTTTATGTTTATGTTTATTCATTTTTATACCCAAATCTTGTAATTTCATCGATTTACATTTCCAAAATTCATGTCCTCTCTGACAACTATATAATAAGAAAAATCACGAAAAATTATAAATAATAATAAAAAAATGTTATATGACCTAATGAGAAAAACATTGAAATTAAAAAATAAATAATAAATTTACCGTTTTTTAGATTTAACCTGTTTCGAACATTCTTTACTGATATCTTGCATTTTTTTAGCTTTATCTTCATCGCCATTGAGTATTTTCATGTAAATTTTCTTAGCAACGTCCAAATTGAATTTATAATCTGGTGGTACCATCTAAAAAAAAATATTTAAAACAAAACACAAACAACAAAAAAATACCTGAAAAATAAATTGATGATATATATGGATATCCTTGAATGTATAAAATCTCTTACAATATTCATCTTTTCTAAGAGACAAGCTTGCACGCACTTAATTGGCTGAGCAGGATTATCGCTATTCATTTGCTTAAAGATATCTTCCTTTTCCTTTGTTACTGTGTGTTTGCGTAATTAATTCGAGAGATTTATTTTAAAATAATAATTTAATAAAAAGTATTGGTAATCTGAAATAAGTACACAGAAAACCTTAAAATAATTTTATATTATTTATTACCGTCAGTGGCTCCTTCCTTTTCCATACATTCCTTGAACATTTTCTTAAATTCACCTTTACCATTCTGTAATTATATATTTAAAAAAATTATGCAAATTTATATTTTCTCTTCTTTATTTACCTCGTCCGCAAGAACAACGGCAATTAACGATAACAAAATTATAAATGTTTTCATTTTGAATGTTCTTTTCATTTTGCGTTAATGAATTTAATTTTAACAATTTAATGTTTTATTATTATTAATCGTGTGACAATGATAACAAAAATTCAACTGATGATCAAAATGAAAAATTTACTGAATTTATATATGATTTTTAATTGAGGAATTATTATGAAACAGACAAATAAAAAAAACAAAAACTTTAACGATGTTTTCTATTATTATTTGCAATAAATAGACATAAGTGGATAATATAAAATTATTCCAAAAAAAAATGGGAATCAGAATCAATAAAACCATTTAAGTATATGAAATTAAATTCAAATGTAAATACAAGGTATGAGATAATGACAGTAGTGTGTTAGATAATTTGGATAATTTCATTTTAAAAATATCTTATTTATAATTTTTTTGTGTTTATTCATACATTATTGCAGTATATTTATTTCAATTTATAATTTACTCGATGGTGTTTGTGTTTGAATATGTTTACAATTTTTCAAGCATTTTACAATTACATACAATTTATTTTTTTTTAATGTTATTATTGATAGCTAATCACTGAAACAAGAAATTGATTCCATATTATACGAATTTGTACGAAATATATTGATGGAGTTAATTAAATTTTTGGACAAACAGTGATTATAGAGTAAGTCAATATACGCAATAGGATGGTGGTAGTGGCAGCTGCTCCAGCTGGCTAGTACGGTACTAGCTCGCCAGATGGGGTGAGAGTTTGCCGCTATCCATGCATCTTTTGACTATGGCAGCTAGAAGCAGTATAAAGTGGAGAAATCTTTCTACTTCAAATGCTACATATTTGTTTCAAAATAAAAAAAAAGATCCATCAACACCGTAGACCTGTAAAAAATATTATGACCCCGCTCGGGCCCCCATATGCAGCTGTGGCTGTCGGTTGACTCTGTATAAAAAGATAAACTAGATGCCCTGGGCAACTGACGCCACTACTTACTCACCTCTTACATTATAAAAGCTGCCCTTTAAAAAAAAAGTTGTTAATCAAAAAGATTTTATTGAGATAAGGACAGGATGAGATAAAATTTTCGGTTTTTAAGTTAAAGCACTAGAAAGCAAAAGCCAATTTTCAATAATATTTACAAATTCATTTTTATTACATTTAAGTTTAAGATAATCATACCAAAGGAATTATTTGCATTTTTTTTTTTTGGTGTGTGTGTATGTTAAAGACATTCTTTAGGACAATATTTGTGGTTTCCTATAAAAGACATCATATATATATAATTTATATAAATGTATTAATTGTAATGAAGACACAGTGATATTTTAAATTTTATCATGTTATTATATGTTTTTTTTTTTTTAATATTATAAAAATAATTTTGCTTCAATTCTATATCTTTACATATTATTATTCGACGTTTTTTTATTTTTTTTTAAATACTTCTATATATTTAATTCTTTTGTTGTTGTCATATGATTTTTGTTTCATTTTAATTCTAATATTAAATTTCATTTCATTATTTAAAATAAATTCACATACCCATATACATACTATAGAATTAAGTACATAAGTAGAATTAATTACATACAATATATGACAATTCGTATGACAAAAATATTGCCAAGTATGTACAGATGTATTTTCTTTTCTGTATACTACAACGTCGTTACATTTAATTGCGATCAATTTACAATAATTGATGGTGACTTTGAAGATGATGTGCTCATTGGACATAGGCTATTACATAATTAGAAAATTCAATTATTTCATCCGATTTTTTTTATTGTCGGAAATTTCCCTTGAAAAAACTAATAACGCGATACTGACTTCTTAAGTAGTGAACGTCTTGGATCGATTCAGTATGTGCCCAAATATACAGACCATTGATGATGTTGATAATGATGATTTATCGAAAATGTATCAGCACTGTATCCACATATTACTCATCTTCAGAATATTGTTCACTGTGTTATGTGTAAAAAGCAGCACTGATACATTAGTAAATGTATTAAATTAATAGTTTGATGATAATTCTTCTAGATTCAGAATGAATTTGAATGAAAATCATCGTCGAATTGATACCATAAAATTTCAAATATAAATAATTTTGTAATTCACTGTATATGAACATACAAATTATGCGATTACGTGATAATGACTATTTTGTACTTTCAAATCAACACACACACAAATGTTAACCGGTAATGAGCAATGTCAGCAGCAATCATCTGCAATAAAATCATTATTAGGTAATAAAAAATTCTAAAAAAAAAAAAGCACAGCGTAATAAAAATGATAATAATGGCATAGTTATTGAATGAAAGTTTATGAATGAAAATGAAAATTTAAAAAAAAAAGTGAAATAAACAAAAAAAACTTGAACAAAATTAAAAATTGAAAATAAAAAAAGCAAAAGTTACTTCCTCTTAGCAATAAAATTTGTTGTTTGTTTTTTTCGTAGTTGTCATAAAATTTCAATATCTACAAATTTATGGTAGTCTTTTTTTTTTAATTCAAAAATGAAAAATGAAAACCTAAAATGTCAATAAAAATTGTTTGATATGTAACACAAAATTCATATTCTGATTTAATATTTTTATTTTTTGTTATAATATGCGTACATGTATGTAAGTATGTATGTAATAAAGAACAGAAAAATAATAACAATTAACTGAAATAAAAAATTGAAAACAAAACAAAATAAAATATAAAAAAAAATATATCATACATACATATACATTTTTATGCAATTATTATATTGTATGACCCAGAAACTTTCCAAAATCAAATAGAAAAAAACAAGAAGGAAAATCATAACAAATAACAACAAAAACTTTAGCAGTATAACAAAGCAAAACAAATAAAAAGCTTAAAGCGAAAACAAAAAAAAAGATTTTCAGTGAACTGCTTTTTAGTATTAAGTACATGTGCAAAACGAGCGCACAAATATACTTACGTGTGATACATCGCATAGGCATATAAATGTGCACACATTTGTAGTTACTTGAATAAGTGTACTAATGTATTTGTTATATTTTAAAATGTTAATCGACAGGTGATACAGATAAATGACAACAACCCAGCAAACATTTGGGCAATAGCTAGTACGAGGATGCAATAAAAGGGCAATAGTTTACAACGATAAATGGGCAAAAATTAGGGAATAGTTTGGATTATATACGAGTAAGCGATAAAAGCGCAACATAATAAACCATTGGAACAAGCAAGATTAATATTGTTTTCTTATTAATATTCTTTATTTTTCTATTAGAATGCAATCGTACAAAGCAATTAGAGTGCGCGTCAACCTTTTTCCAAGCACATCGTATGGCATTCTACTAGAAAATCCATATTGCGGCAATAGGCGAGACGTGCCACTACGATAATATTTCGCTATTGCTTTCTTATCGCAATGTTTGCTGGGAAATCTACAATTCTTACAAACATACACATGTGTACTTTTAATCGATATAAATATACATTATATGTACACTCGTAAGTATATCAATACCACAAACAAACATATGTTTAATGTTTGTGGTATAGAATAGATGAATAGGGATGAAGAGAAGAAAGTACAAAATGTTGTCAGTTGTTAGTTTATTTTCTGTGGTTTATTATTTACAATATTGGCGTTCTACGCGTTCTACGCGTTCTACAGTGAGATAAAATCATGCGCATACCGAATGTTATAATAAATATTGTCATTATGGAGAGACTAAACAAAACAAGCCTGTAAAGACTTTAAATTTAATCATTGCGCAGAACAGAAGGTAGAAAGGACAGCACCCAAAGAGAAACTTGAAAAAAATCAAACATTTTGCATGATTTTTCTTTTCATTTTTGAAATTTATTTAATTTTAAAACAAAAACAAAAATAACATTCAAATCAAATTTTTAAGAAAATTGTATCCAAGTGCATTCATATCTATTGCTTTTAATAAGTAATACGTAAATAATGTTCGTAAATATTTCGGATACATGCGATTATATTCAAGCATTTTCTGGTTATTCACTATTTTTATCATGATTTCCATGTTTATGTTTATACATTTTTATACCCAATTCATGAAATTTCATCGATTTACATTTCCAAAATTCATGTCCTCTCTGACAACTATATAATAAGAAAAATCACGAAAAATTATAAATAATAATAAAAAAATTTTATATTACCTAATGAGAAAAACATTGAAAATAAAAAATAAATAATAAATTTACCGTTCATTAGATTTAACCTGTTCCGAACATTCTTTAAAGATATCTTGCAGTTTTTTAGCTTTTTCTTCATCAGCATTCAATTTTTTCATGTATATTTTATTAGCAGCTTCCAAATCGAATTTATTATCTGGTGGTAACATCTAAAAAAAATTATTTAAAACAAAACACAAACAACAAAAAAATAACTGAAAAATAATTTATGATATATATGGATATCCTTGAATGCATAAAGTCGCTTACAATATGCATCTTTTCTAAGAGACAAGCTTGCACGCACTTAATTGGCTGAGCAGGATTATCGCTATTCATTTGCTTAAAGATATCTTCCTTTTCCTTTGTTACTGTGTGTTTGCGTAATACATTCGAGAGATTTATTTTAAAATAATAATTTAATAAAAAGTATTAGTAATCTGAAATAAGTACACAGAAAACCTTAAAATAATTTTATATTATTTATTACCGTCAGTGGCTCCTTCCTTTTCCATACATTCCTTGAACATTTTCTTAAATTCACCTTTACCATTCTGTAATTATATTAAAAGAAAAAGAAAAGAAAATCAATGTGGACGAAGTACACTAAAAATTGCAATTATTTTCAAAGGATTATATATTATGAAAAATTTATATTTTCTTTTCTTTATTCACCTCGTCCGCAATAACAACGGCAATTAACGATAACAAAATTATAAATGTTTTCATTTTGAATGTTTTTTTCATTTTGCGTTAATGAATTTAATTTCAACAATTTAATGTTTTATTATTATTAATCGTGTGACAATGATAACAAAAATTCAACTGATGATCAAAATGAAAAATTTACTGAATTTATATATGATTTTTAATTGAGGAATTATTATGAAACAGACAAATAAAAAAAACAAAAACTTTAACGATGTTTTCTATTATTATTTGCAATAAATAGACATAAGTGGATAATATAAAATTATTCCAAAAAAAAATGGGAATCAGAATCAATAAAACCATTTAAGTATATGAAATTAAATTCAAATGTAAATACAAGGTATGAGATAATGACAGTAGTGTGTTAGATAATTTGGATAATTTCATTTTAAAAATATCTTATTTATAATTTTTTTGTGTTTATTCATACATTATTGCAGTATATTTATTTCAATTTATAATTTACTCGATGGTGTTTGTGTTTGAATATGTTTACAATTTTTCAAGCATTTTACAATTACATACAATTTATTTTTTTTTAATGTTATTATTGATAGCTAATCACTGAAACAAGAAATTGATTCCATATTATACGAATTTGTACGAAATATATTGATGGAGTTAATTAAATTTTTGGACAAACAGTGATTATAGAGTAAGTCAATATACGCAATAGAAGGAACCATCAAAATTATATGTACTTAAAAATTCATAAATTATCGGCCGGATAAATAGATTTGTTTGTTAAAAAGTTTAGAAAATAAAAGTATAAAATTGTCGGTATTGTATTTTGAATGGAAAACTATACACCTATTTGATAGACTATACACCTATTTTGGACTTCTTATTAGTTAGTATGTTATTATCATGAGTTTGGTGCACATGCAGTCTAAAGTGAATTACGACAGCATTTCTATCACTCAAATTCAAAGCTGAGTGAACTCAGGGGATAATAAAATAGTTGGAAATAAATGGGAAAAAGACAATGAGAAATTGAAAATAATTTGTCTTACTTTTGATTTGGGACGGAATCGAATCTTCACATTCGAGATCAGCTATAGTCCAATCGCAGTTACTCTACCACTGAGCTTCCAATCCAATTACAGAACGGGTTTATGTTTAAAATTTTTAAAAATTACTCAAGTTGATTTATTCGTTTAAAGACTGAACAGTAAAAATTATTCCATTTTAGTCCCTTTCATTGAATGTTTTTTGTGCGTTCTCGAGTAATACTTTCTTTTGTTTTAAATCATAAATACACAAGTATTTTAATAATACATAATAGACATACATAATCTGATTTAGATATGCGTTTATTTAGAACCGGAAAATATGTAATAGGTACGTACTCATATGATATTATAATGTAGGTGCATATATGTATGTACTTACCTACAACATTACACAAGTGCACTGACCGGCTCAAATCAACGATTTGGAACTGCCTTGACATCATAAAAAATTTAAAAGTAAAAACACAAATAAAAAAAAATGAATTTAAAACAAAAACAATGAATAAATAAATGACAGAACATAAAATAAAACAGCAAAAAGAAAATAAAAATTAAAAAAAAATAAATTATTTATATTTTTGTGTCATTCATTCTCGAAAATTTGTGTACATAAACGCATATAAAAATTACTTTACTTACGGATACATATAATACAGAGAAGCATAAATACATACTTAAGTACTCGTACTTGTATACCTATACCTAATATATGGCTGGGTTCATCGTTACAGTTGGATTAATCTAAGTACTCTAAAGGTAGAACTATAATCGACATTGCTGACATAAGCTATGACATATGTCGTAGCCGAACACAGCCAAATCAATGAGCTAAACTATAATTAACATTACCGACATTCGTTAAAAATTCGTTTAACATAAGCTCGACATAAGCAGTACGATCGAAAGCGTACATGACATAAGTAACATAAGCCATAAGCTCGTTTTGTGAAATTCGTATTGCTTATGTTAAGTATGTTATCTATGTTATTATAGTTAACCAAATGTTACGTTTTAACATTCGTTATTTTTTCTTATGTTTGTTATGTCAGGTATGTCGATTATAGTTGGGCCTTAATTGCCAAGTTGCAATATATGCCTTACTTGCTTTGCTTGTTTTACTTGCTTTTAATAGATTGTTTTGTTTGTCTTATTTGCTATGTGCATTGTGAGCAATCCCGTTTTAAAATATTCTAGTCAGCACTGTCAATGCAAATAAAGCAAGCAAAAAATACTTTGATTCAATGGATATGTATAAGAATTTCTGGACTGAATAGACTGGACAGCTAATTTTACACGCTAAGCATGCTGTGAAGTCGAAAGTCAAAGTCCAAGTTGAAGTCACTGCATTGAATGTAGAAAAGGCGTTATTGTAATCTGAATGTTTTGTAATCTGTTCAATTTGATCGTCAATTTGTATGTAATGATGAACTCAACCTTTGTGTATAATGTTACAATGTACGGTGTACACAATACACACGTATATACGAGTGATTAGTAGTTACATATGTAACTAAATGCATTGCCTGTTATTATTATATTAATCCAATAAATTTTACTTAAGAAAATTAAGAATAAAAAGAAAAAGAAATATTTAAAGTAAATAAAATACGAAGAAGACTACAACTACAATGACAACGACAACATATTATTACTTATATTTTTGATATTTATTTCTATGTTTCTGTTACAAATGCTTATTTTTCGTATTCTCCCTGCTCTGTTATATTACGAAACATATAGTGCTCTATATACATATATTGCCCGTATCGTATGTATGAATAACTTACATATTGCACTTAAAGTCTGTGTAGAAAGGTACAGGTATCTGTACAATTTTTTTCTTATTTTTTCGAAATGAAAATATAAAAATATAAAATTTTTATTAACATTCTAGTTAGGTATGTAATGCACAAATGTAGTCATGTACTTTTATTAAATAATAATAATTTATTATTAACATACCACCTAATGTATGCACATAAAAAAATAATGCACAAGTGTAACGTAAGGTATGTGTAAAGAGATGCATTAAATGCACATATTGCACTCAATATTCATACTTATATAAATGTTCAAATGTGTACATACATATGTAATGTAGATAAATGTATATTTATGTTTCTATATACTCCGATATATGTATGTATTTTTTTTTCTCCACTTTAAATGTATAACAACACTTTAATATGCTCCTAGAAACTTTAAATGAAACATGTACGTAACAACGATAAAATGTATATATACATATAATCGTACATGTAAATGTATACGTACATATAATCGTACAATGTATTAAATATATTACAATTAATGTTAATACTTTACCGTATACGTTCACGTTCACATATACGTTATATTCATATACCTACACCCTACACACAAATGTAAATACACATATCTATGAGCACATGTGTATACCTAATGTATATTCGCGCATATTTTTGTAATACATAATGCACTTATACTCGCGTATCAGTAACATACTCTACATAAAATATGTCGTGTTTGTAAATGGATACTTGAATGAATGTTGCACATATTATTCATTTATAGAAAAATGAAAAAAAAAATCAATTTAAAGTTTATGTCACAGATTTTTACACCTTCTATGACCTAATTTTTTTTATATATATATTTTTCCATAACTATAATGTGAGTTTGTATATGAGTGTTGTTTACCGTTTTTGTGTATGTGTGTGTGTGAATGAAAGAATTTGTATTTCTTTCTTTTTTGTGGTTATTTTTTGTTTTGTTTTTTTTTTTCAGTTCATGATTTAATGTACACACATCCATTCTCTATCATCCACCCTCTGCTATTTGCACTTATACGGTGTATAGTCTATATGCTCACACTTTACATATGAAAATGAAAAATACACAAAAAAAAAAAAAAACAAATAAATATGAAACACATGAAACGATATAATGAATGACGTTGATGTGAATTGATGTTATAATTTTTCTTCTTCTACTTTTACTTCTTTTTCTTTTTTCTTTTCTCTTTCTTCTCTTCTTCGTTTTAATGGAAGATTTAAGGTACTCTATAGGTGTATACATTTTTCTCCATTTTCATCACTTTTCTCATTAAAAATTAACCTAGAAGGAGAATCAAATTGAATAAATAAATGTGGAAGAGTGGAAGAAGAAAAGGTTAAAAAAAACACTTATACACTTGAAAATATATATATCTAGAAGTACGAAAATGTACATATCATATGCATAAGAAATAAATTTATTTGAAAAAGAAAATATTATGTAAAACGATATTACGAGCATGTGTGTATATAAATAGAGTGTATGTACATATCTACATTTATTCTACAAAAAAAAAAAAAATAATTTTTTTTCTTTTGTGATTTTTACTTAAATTATTTTTTTATATTTTTTTTTTTCATTATTCATTTTAACAATAAAAGTTTTTCTCTGTATTTTAATTTGCATATAGAATAGAAGCTAAAGGATAAAGCTTAAAATATATGTATAAAAATAATGATTATAATTAAATAGCGAGGAAATTTAGAGAATTTTTTTTTTTCATTTTAGTTGTGCTTTTTTTTAGTATTTTCTTTGTTACAATTTTTCTCATATTACTTATTTAAAATGAAATATTTTTCTTCTCCTATTTTTAAGATTAAGCTGTAATTGAAAAGAAAATTTAAACTTCGAAACTTTGAATTAGTACTTTATTCATTTCATATCTATACTCTCTTATCTATTTGAATAATGAATTTTCTATACAAAAAAATAATTTTTTTTTTAATCTTATCCTGAAAAAAAAATTTTCTTTTTTAGTAAGAACGCAGTAGCAAACGAAATTTTTTTTATCAATAACCTAGTGCATTTATATATATTACAAAATATCGAATAATTTTTTCAGTAAAAATGTAAAAGGATACCAGCAAATTAACATTTTTTTTTTAGTGATGATTGTTAGCTGTAATCTGTATAAGAAATGAATGATAAAAATATTTTTAATGAAAAGAATTTCATACCAAATTTTTCTTTTGTGTCAATTTTATTTGAAGTTTCATTCAATAAATTACGAATATTATCAAAATTACTGCACAATCTCAGGCGAATTCAGATAATAACGAAATATGTGCCACGGAAAAATGAACTATCAATACAAATTAATCGAATTAAAAAAATCCGGAAAATAAATTTAAATATTTCATAAATCAATTTTGAAAAATAAAATGAAATAAATTAAAAATATATATTCATTGTATCCTTATTTTTTTTGTAGGTCACTTTTGAATATTTTGAAATTTTTAATTTCAATAGTTTACTCTGCCATTATGAATCTTCAAACACCTACCTACCAACTTACTAATCATCATTAATCATTATGCAATATACTTGCATGCCAATCGAAAATTTATCACCCACAAATCCATTACTATGCATATACAGTCCGTCATTATCTGTATGAATATATGAGAGAAAGTGGTTATTGTGTACCACTACAAACCATCTATAGCCATCTGTATTTTTAATAATCTCATATTTTCTTTTCAAAAATATGTTATGCATTTCAATAATTTCAGTTTTATGCACCCACCTACTTATCCGTAAAATCTTAAACTCAACACACTTATCATTTTTTATTTATTTTCTTTAGTTTTTTTTTTTTTTAATTTCATGCATAACATTCATATAATTTCGTAATATGTAGTAAAATATGAGAAAACGCAAAAAAAAAAAACCAAATGAAACGAAAAGAAATTCAAAAATCCTAAAGTATATACTTAACTGCCACCTAAACTACTCTACATAATATACTACTTAAAAAATATATGATTATATAGAGTTTTTATTTCTATATACATACAATCTTAACACACATTAATAATAAAGCATCACATCATAATATAAAAATGTATAAATTTATTCATAAACAAACACTTGAATAATGATATTAGATACATAATTATGTATGTACGTATAGTACATAATAATGTGAAGAAGGTATACACAATCAAAATACATACATATACATTATGATGTGCATACTTCACTTATATTTTGTGCATATAAAATCACTTTCGCCACCTCTACTGTATAGTATCTTAGATTTTCTATACTTTTTTAAGTATGAAACGTATGAATGAATACTAGTATAAGATGTACATACATATATGTAATTACGTGGATATTAGAAAAATTATTATGTGAAAAACATCTAATAAACAAACACAAGATGAAGAAAAATAAAATTTTATTTTTTATTTCTTTTTAATTAATGAGATGCGTATACGAATACAGACACACATACACACAATTTTATTTTTCTATAGTAAACTGCATAGTCGAGAGAAAAGTGTTCCTATTTTAATTTGAAGTCAACAAGAAATGAAAACCGAAGAAAAAAAAAAAACAAACCAGAAAAATATTCGCAAACATGCATACAAACGAAGTATAAACACTTACGCGTATTATGTTCGAGTAGTATGTATATCTTCAAGAAAATATTATAATTCATAATATTTTTTTTTCCCAACAAATTCATCTGTATGACACACGGTTTACTTCAACCTATATACATACATACATATTTATTTATAAAACCATACCACCTATAATAGGACTTTACATTATTTTATTACATAATTTTTCAAGTAAACATAAATTACGTATTGTCTACACGTCTCACACACACATTGTTTATATCATTTTTTTTTTTTTTTTGTTATTTAAATTTAATATTTTTGCATTATAATTTTCTATCATTCATTTCAAGTTGGAACTTCATTTTACTTATACACATTCTTTAAACTTAGCCATGTAGCCATTGTACAGTGTGTCCAAAAAAAAAAATACTTGTAACTTAGCTGAAAAAGAAAATGAATAAAAAAAAAATATTGTACTTCGTACTTTATCAATTTTCTATTCTAAAAAAAAAAATTTTAATTTATAATTTTATTTTACTTTACGTTTTTTTTTTTTTTTTTTTTGATACTTCTACATTCATATGTTATGCATTTATACTTGTAAATGTATTGCATTGCTTACTACTTGCATCTCATTACGTAAAAAAATTATAACATAATCAGCATAAAAATTCATAAAATGAATGAAATGTTATTATAATAATTTTATTATTATTATTAATATTATACACAAACGAATTGCCTAATGAATGAATGAATGAAGATATAATAGTGAATAGGTGAATAGGCAGTAGAGAAATATGAATGAATGAATGAATGAATTTAAAGAAAATGAATTAATATTCATGTATAACGTTACTATTCGTTGACAGTAGACAGTACTCGTACATAAATTTTAATGACAACTTGTCTGTAAAATAGTATATTTAAATTATGGATATTTTTACAATTAAATTTTTTAAAGTATAGTAGTGATGTGATAGTGCGTGTAACTCGATATAGAGATGTGAGCGATACATAGATGTGAATTCAAAAATTTTACTTGCATTTTTATGTAATTGTAATTTAGAATACAAAATTTTATGCTTGAAAATATAGAACAGTTTTTCTTTAAAATGAAATTCGACTTTAATTGGGATTCTATGTATGTAGATTTTTTTATATTTATTTGTGTATATGTAATCGATTCAAATATAATTTTTTTTTATCTGTTATTCAGATAAAGACTTTCAGAATTAATTTAGATCAGTCTTTCATTGCATAGAAGGTAACAAACTTTACTTTCAAATATCGCTTTATAACTATAATTGTGAGATTTTTAAAAATGTTTATGTAAACGTACATCGTAGACCGTAGTAAATAATTTAATTTTGTAACGATTATCACTCTGCTACTACTACTACTAAGTGTTATGTTGAGTTGTATTGAGCTTCTTCGTTAACTGAGAGTGACGAAGAAGTTTGACTATACCAATCTGAGTGCTTTATAGGTTTGGCAGCAAGCGTCCTCCCCCATCGTAAACAATAACCACAGCAACAACAACTACTACTAACTAATACTCCTCATATTTTTGCCTTCATTATTTTTTGATTGTTTTAAAATTTAACAAAATGAAGAAAAAAAAATCTTCGCGGTCATTTCAATTTTTTAATTCACTGTATTTAATAGATATATTTATCTAATATTTGAAAATAATTTTTTTTTCTATTTTAAAAACGTAATATACATGATTTCACATTAATTTTTAATTTTTTTTTTCTTTTCTTTTGTTTATTTTTAAATTCATAGATGGACTGTAAATTTCTAAAAGAATATCGGTTATGTATTTTGTATCCTGTCTTCGTAGTGATGTTCGTTACCATTTTAACTTTGATATTCAATGTTAAAAGCAGCAACGTCTTTCTTTTCGAATCAATATAAATAATATCCAAAAATATCAATCATTGTATGTATGTACTCGTATTTAATCAACAAATTTATCAAGGGATCATAACAATATCACCATACTACTAAAAAATATCACTGAAAAAGGAAGATATAATTTCTGAATAAAAAAACAAAAACTAAATTATTACATATCATCTATATACGAAACGATTTAAAAAATCAATTCAATCATGTTCGATTAATAATAATAAAATTTAAAAAATAAATAAATTCGTTTACTTAGGAGTACCCTAAAAGGATGTTATACTATTTATGAAAAATATGATTTAAGTAATTACGAACATATGCACACATATTTCTATTGATATTAATTGTACATATATTAAAAACAAAAAAAAAAACAACAATCATAAAATCATATCATTAACGATTAAATTAGTTTTTTTAAAATACAAAAGATAATTGAAAGGATAATAAACAACAACACAACAAAATTTGAATATAAAATAAAACCAAATTACACTCAAAAAGAAAAAAAATAATTGAGAGACATACTGCAACAGTATTATCGCGCACTGTCACTTCTTGTAAGGTAAAATTTCCATATTTGAATTGCTTACACAAATACGAGTAGATATAACATCACAATAAAATCACACAGAGAAACAAAATAAAAAATAACCAAAAGCAAGAAACATTTTCCTTTATATATACGAATACGACGAGTATAAATCAGTGTAAAAAGACATTCATTTTTCATTTTCAATATCGAACGACAGGATATACTAATACGAGTAACAAATAAAAACAGTGACGATAACAAATGCTTATAAAATGCTAAAAAAAATATAAACAATAAAAAGTAATACAATTAAAACGAATCATTCATTCTTAATTTTTCTTTCCACAAATAATTCTATAATCGAATCAAACAGATATTAAAACAAAAATATAAACAAACAAAAAAATACAACAGAAAATAGAAAAACAAAAAAAAAATCCAATAAAAAGAAAATTAAAACAAACCAATAAAAAAAAAAGAAAAGAAATAATTTTATGTCCGTCAATTTAATAAGCCATTATCAACGATAAGGATAACAAAATATAAAAGAAAAAAAGAAAATCCAACAACAAACATACAAAAAAAATAACAGCTGGCAATAGAAAAATATCTAGCATATTTTGTCGTATTTCTTAAAAAAAAAAAAAAACCGGAAGTAAAAAAAAAATCATTTTCATTGATTTTCCTTTTTCTCCATTCTTGTTTTACATACTATAAACGTATTCTAATTTTTATTCCTAATGCACAAACCAAAACAAAATAAAAACAAAAAACAAATTTATTTTGTTCATTGATTCGATTCGAAATTAGAATAAAAACAGAACAGCAGCGAAATTAAACAAGGAAAAAAATCAAATCAAAACAATATAAAAAAAATTTCCCATATAAACAAAAAATAAAAGAAAAAAAAAACATAAGGAAATACACAAAAAAAAGCAAAAAGAAAAGAAGGAAGGAGATTGAAAAAAATCAACAAAAAAAAAGCACATCACATCTACTTACATAGAACATAAATAACAATATTGTATACACAACCAATCATTGAGTTGTAGAGTTTAATAGTAGCAGTATTATACAAAATAAAAAATAAAACAAAACAAAAAAATACATTCAAAACAGATAAAGGACAACATAACCTATCCTACAATCTAAACATTATTACAACGTCAACCAAAAAAAAAAAAAAAAACTAACGAATTTCTGTATTCTAGTTTAGATTTGGAATAAAAGGAATTAACATAAAACAAAAGTAACAACAGCAAAAAAAAACAATAATAACCTAAAAACAGAGCAATAATAATCTAAATAAAATGGCTTTTATATGGCGTCGTAGATCCGCTTCAATTGTTAAAATTGTCATATTTCTAACAGCGATTTGGTTTACAATTGCATTTCTAATTTATACCGATGATAGCAGTCGTACAAGCAATAATAATGGCGGTTCCGGTGCCGGTGGTGGTGGCTCAATAATCGGTCATAATTTACCACTTAGTCTTAAGGGTGGTAGCGGTTTAGGTTTAGCTGGCGGTGGTGGTGGCATTGGTGGTGGTGTTGGTATTAATAATAATGGTATCGAAAATGTTGTCGATACAAATAACGGAATCAATGATATCAATAGCAATGATATAGAATCTGTGATCAATAATATCGTTGTACATACAAATGATAAGCATACAGTCAAACATATTAATGGTAATGGAGGTAGCGGTGGTACTGGATATAATGCTGGTGCTGGTGATAATTTAAAGCATAATAATAATAATAATAACAATAACAACAACAACAACAATAATAATAATAATCTACAAGCGCCTGGAGATGATGGTAAGTTATTACAAATAATTATATTATATAACAGCTATATTTTGTATATTCGAATACTTATAAAATACAAATACATATTTACAATAATTATTACTATTATTATTACGCTATTTATTCTAAATTTCCCTATAAATAATCAAAATTTTTTACAGGATGTATCTTATATGAGTATAAGAGCGAATACATAAAATATAAAATAAACAAAAGATGTAATGGCATATGTCTACAATGAAATTAATGTACCACAATTTTTAGATATAAATTTTAAAATTGAAACATTAAATTTTGAAAATTCTTATCCTAACATTCTTAACAATTCATCCCCTAATACTCCCCAAAATTTTATTACGATGTATTTCGAAAGAGATTGAAGATGAGATCCCAACTTCCGCAATTCCATTTAGGTATCTGCTATATCATTATTTTCGTTTTTGTTTTTTTTTTGCAGAAACATTTGATTGTATTATTTTATGCGTTTTTTTTTATAAAAATATAGGAGATATCCTGTAATATAAAATGCATACATTTACACTATGATATGTGTGTGTTACATAACCGTAATAAAATAGAATATTATTCTTTATACAAATACTCATATACAGAACATACATTATATACTATATGTACGAATAGTATACTAAATTTTAGAATTTGTTAAATTCTTTTATGCATATTATATCCTGTCGATATGTTTTTTGGATTTTCGCTTATTCTTTGCTCAATTATTTTTTTTTTTACATTCGTTCGTTTTGTTTCTCGTTTTTATTTGGTCCATAAAATTTTCAATATTATCGATATCCTTTTTTATTTTATTTTTACAGACGAACAAATGAAACGATACAATATCGAATTAATACTATATACAATATTATTATATCGTAATCGTATAGATACTGCACATATCATCATACTTTATGGATGTATGTGTGTGTTTGTATATTTGTGTTTTGTGTACAGAATTAAAATATCAAATTTATTGAATTTATTCGAAAACAATAATAACAATCATAAAATTTTAATCTTATTGCCATAGTATAGTAGCACAAGAACCAGTAGCATCCCCCAATCCTAGAAAATGAATTACATAAACATTACCATATTTTTTGTTCACAAACAGTAATCCTTACTTGAACATATTCGTACAAATGGACTCGTATGTGTGTACATCCATAAATGGTCTACCAAAATAAAAAGGATCAAATTGAATATGGCATTTCGTAGTGATTTCGATTCTATATGCATACACGGTTTTATTATAGATTGAAATTGCGATATATCTCCAGAACGCGAATAAGGACAGATTGAAAATCTACTATTGAGAAACTACTAAAAATCTAAATTTAAATCTCAAATACTCAAGTTTCTCTCCTTATTTTCTTGTGTAAATTATGTGCTGCTGTGTACTGGGCGTATACAGAAGAAGAATATCAGACTGAAACTTGATCAGTGTAAACAAGACAGGCCAGGCCGATAAATGTTTTGACTTCATTTTCATTTCTAAACAAACATGGTCATTGAACTCTTGAGAATTTAAATTGTAGAAAGAGAAGTAGAAAGAGAAGTAGAAAGAAAAAGTAGAAAGTACTCCTCTTATTGTATAAGTTATATACTCCAATCCATTCTAAAAAAAAAAAAAAACATACAAATTAGATTTATATTTATTAATTAAATTTATTGCTGCTAGAATAAAAATAAATCAAATTAAATTTTAGAACAACTAAAGTTTCAACCTAGAGGGCGAAAAGTTTGGAAGTGCACCGGGCACCCAAGAGAATAAAATCGGCGCTGATTGTATGATTTCATTTGCTTTTCCAACTATGAAAAAAATCCAAAAATAAAAACCAAAGATGGAAAATGAAACAAACAAAATTAAAATATAGAAAAAAAAAACACTTTTTGTATAACACTTATTGTATAAGTTATATACTCCACTCCATTCTAAAAAAAAAAAAAAAACATACAAATTAGATTTATATTTATTAATTAAATTTATTGCTGCTAGAATAAAAAGAAATCAAATTAAATTTTAGAACAACTAAAGTTTCAACCTAGAGGGCGAAAAGTTTGGAAGTGCACCGGGCACCCAAGAGAATAAAATCGGCGCTGATTGTATGATTTCATTTGCTTTTCCAACTATGAAAAAAATCCAAAAATAAAAACCAAAGATGGAAAATGAAACAAACAAAATTAAAATATAGAAAAAAAAACACTTTTTGGGGGATTATTTTATTACTTTTTTCTTTCGCTTTGTCAACACATCATTCATTTTAATCGGTAGTATACGTATATGCCAATTGAATTTGTAACTGTCCAAAAATTTTATTTATTTTTTACATGTTTTTCAATCATTTACTTTTTTTTTCTTATATCCTTTGAATATTTTTCGTTCTTTTTTGTAATTTTTTGTTTATATCACAGCCGCTTTTTTTATAAAATAATTTCCCTACGAGTGTATATTACGTGTATGTAGTAATTTTGTCAATTGTTCGTAATTCGTATTTTATTTATTTTTTTCATTGATTTTCTGATTTTCTGATTTCGTTTATATTTTTTTCAATTCTGTTATACTCATCATTCAATTTTCAACAACAACAACATCATTCCATTGATTTTTAACTTTTGCATTCTCACTGTTCATTAAAATTAAATAATAATTCGGAAAAAATTATTTATTACTGTGATGATTCGAATCCATATACATACATATTTACTTGAAATGCATATGCATTCATATTACACTCGCATACAAATGCAGACATGTGGAATAGGCATATTTCTGTGTTGTCTACGCGACTAATAAAAATTTCATTTAAACATTTTCAACAATATATTCGTTATCACAAAATGCCATTAAGAAATCAGTCATTCTCATTAAATAATGTACGCTTGCATATGTAGTACATACGATATATGACAACAGTTAATATTAACAACAATAAAAATTTTATGTTATCCTTTTTTATGTCCTTTCATTTTTCTTTTTTTAATTTTTTGTATTTATGTGTTCGTTAATTTTTATTTTATTCTGTTTTTTTTCGACTTTTATCATTACTCGCTAGTATTTGAAAGCTCAGTCAAAAATTTCATGCATTTTTATCTTCTTTTTCTTTTTTCTTTTAAAAAAAAAAACGGATACAATGCATAATTTATTTGAAAAATACAAAATGGAATCAGAAAAATAAAAAATAAAATGAAATTCAAAATTTTTCGCAAAAAAAAATAAAAACAAAGTGAAAGACCTCTCTCTTCAATCAGTCGGAAAATCAAAAAAAAAAAAAAAATAATCAGAAAAAGAAACAAAAATTCGTATAGTAACAGAAATTGTAACCAACTGCAAAATGTATGAATGTATGTATTTGTGTATTTGCTTGTGCATATAATAAAATGTTTAAAAAAAGAATAATCAACAAAAAATTTTATTCCATTAAATATTTATAAATAATACGATTCACATATTGAATATAGTAATTTTATAACCGTATGAATACAGTTGCACATTACGTACAATCTATATACCTACTCCAAAATACGTAAAATACTACATAATATATGAGTACATCGTGTGTGTATGTGTGTATTTTGTTGAATTATTGTCTTTTAGATGCAAAACATACGAATATATGCATATTGCACATACATATGTACATATGTACGTATTCGGAATGCGACAGAAATTTTTTTCAATTGTTGAATAAATTACGAAAATTACATGAGAAACAGAAAAAATAAGAAATTACATACAATATGTATACTCGTGTCCGTGTGGTATATAAATAAAAGGATTAAAACAAAAATCAGAAAAAAAAACATAAACAAAAAATAGTAAAATGAAAGCAGGATAATGTCAAAACAGCACAGTAACATTAATCAACTAATAAAATTAACTTTTATACTTATATGTATATATTCTTATTTACATTAAACAAATATTTACGAGTAATGCATTCAATTCTGAAATGAAATTTTCTCGTTTTTCTTTCCCTTTTTTTTCGTGAATATGTAGGACACTTACAGTTGCTCGTATTATTTGAATTTATTTTCATAGGCTAAAATTCATTTATAAATCAAAACCAAAACCAAATACAAAAAGAAAACAAAGAATAAACCTCTAAATATAAATAACAAAAACCTATTTTCAATTTATCGTACAAACAAAAAAACGCAGAAAACTACATTTTTGTAAATTTGTGAAAAATGGTGGAAAACTGAAGGGAAAAAAGACACTGCAAAAAAAATGTATTGCATTCTGCATTGATATAAATGAAAATATGAATGAATGTAATACTGTTGATACACGGCACGGTTTCAATGATTATTCAAAACAATAATGATCATTCATTTGCCGTCTATTACCATGAATTGTGTTGAAATGATTTTTGATTACTTCATTCTAACTTCAGTGAAACAAGTAAGTTCGAATGAAGTTTAAAACATTTTTTATTTGATGGCGAATGAAAATGGTGAAATTGAAATTTTCAGTGGTGAAAAAAAATGATGGTAATGGTAAAAACTCAAATTAACAATAAAAATAAAAAATTTACACATTTTAATTGACAGTGTATTCGCCAAAAGATCCAGGTGGATCGTGATGTTGGGCAGAAGGGAGACAGTTTATATGGCCTTTTTTTTCTAATAAATTAAATTAAATAAACTGACAGTGAAAGAGTGATTATTGAAGCGTTGTCTTGTATAGGGAGATTTTTGAATGATCATACACATGAATGATAACTGGAAGAATGATCAGTGACATGTATCAATAGCACTACAGCTTTCAGATATGTTTTGTCGAACTCACGTTCAACTCATATTTGACTTTTCAAACTGTGCTCTAATACTCAAATCATTTTTAACGAATACTGTAAAAGAAGATTTCACATCTTGCATGATATAAATCTGAATTTTCGAAAACGATCAATTATCTAAAAAGTATTTAGAAGATTTCAAAAATGTTTACAAGAAATTATTTGTCACAATAAATTGCAGCGCAAATATGAAACATAATATTCATTGTGAATTCTGAATCGAGAGCACGTGTGAAAATGTGAAAATGAAATAGCTTTTTTTTGATCTAGCAATTACAAATAGGTACATACTTAAGTACTTGCAAGTAGATAAGGCGAATCGTAAATGTCTGTGCTAAACCATCTTCTCTCAGCTACTCAATGTAATAAATATTTCTTCAAGTAGATGCAAGTAGTTACGAATAATTTTTGTGTCGTTCGATATACATAACAATTTATCCTAGACACATCTTTGTACTCCCAAGTACTTACTTGAAATTGCTAAATCGAAAGCAACTAAAGTTGAAAACATGAAAAAATAATCGTATACTGAAAAAAAAAACAAAACATCAAACATGAAAATCATTAGAAACAATTCTCAAATTCATTAATCGAGCTTCATATTATGTATGTATTATTTACTCACACCAACTCGTACGTAATCACATACATTTGCTCTTTAAAAAAAAATGTAAAAAGTTTATTTTACTTTTATTTCCCTTTCATTCTTTTTTACTTATTTTTTATATTTTTAATATATATTTTTTTTTGTTATCATATTTATGTCATCCAGATCTATGTATTATCACTGTATGTTTATGGATACACATCTATTTATAGTCAACAAAAAAAAAAAAAAATGAATGAATGCTATCGGTAATCTTTGTAGATTATTTCATGTTAATATCCTAGATACTTTAGATGATACTATCTGTATAGGGCTATGGATAATATAGGAAATATTATATAGAAAGAGGATATTATTTAACAACATTTTTATCGTTTCCATGATACCTATACAAAATATAATATAATATCGTTCAGTTCTATTTTTTATTTATTTTTTTCTGGAATTATTTTTTATTACATAATACAGATATATAGGATACTGAAAATGTATTAGATTACAAAAATAAAATTTTTATTTTATTTTTATCTGTATATGTATGTAGTAACTTAGAAAAATGAGAACTGTGTTAAATTCAATCCTATACGCTACATGTAGTACCTCATACATACATAGTTAATCGTATATCCAAATACATATATCCTATACTATGGTATCTATTACAAATCAAATATTTTTTAGTATCAATAAAATTGGAAAATATAAAAACGAAAGAAAAAAATAATAATAACAAAGAGCAAACAAAAAAAATACAATAATAAACAAATTGAAACAAAAACAATTTAATATTCGTTTAAATCATAAACAAAAAGGACTCTTCTTCACTGGTAAAAAACAAAATACTACATAAATACATAATATCCAAATCCAATTTTTATGTACTCATATATTTCCTATTTATTTTCTTTTCGTATGTAATGTGTATTTATGGGTTTTCATCATATATTTTATCGTACATTTATGTATGTATGTATAAGAGAATAATTTCATATAATATCTAAGTTTGTAGGTGTGCACATTAAATTTTATATTACATATATATGTACACATATGATTATGAACTAGGTTTAATTTTGTTCCAATTATTTTTCCATTTTTCTATTTCGAAATTGGGAATGAAAAAAAATTAAATTAAATGTTTCATTTTCATTTTATTTTTATTTTTTTAATTTCATTTTTAAATATAATTTTGTTTCAATAATTTCATTTTTTATATACTCATACATACAATTATAATGTACATAATTTTTATTATTGATCCCTTCATATTTTAGATCAAAAAGGAACCTACACACATGAGAAATATGTGAAACTAAAAATATATAAAAACCGAGAAACCATAGAATCCATTTTAATACCCCCCACAAACAGATAAATACGTACAAATACAACCAAAAAATATTTATATATAAATAATAATTTGTTTATATGACACAAACTTCATTGGATCAATAAAAATAAAAATTATAAAAATGAAAAACGATCCACCGCATACAAACAATAATATGAAATTAAAACACGAAATTTTAGGGGATACTCACTATCGTATTTTAAAAATGCCATATTACATTATTTTATAAATGTTCATTATGATTAATAATGCAAACTTTTTATTGTATCTATATGTGTATGCATGTTACTTTGTTTAATTTTATCACATCAGTGTACTATACACTCTCCTAAAACTAAACATTTATACGCATACCCGGTTTTTTTATTCGCAGCCACGAATAAGGACAGAATGAAAGTAACATATCCCATTTTATAAAAATAATTTTACAAATTACAATACAAAAATATTCTCTTTATTCGCGTATCTTTTTACTTCTTTTTCTCTTTTTCGACTTCTCAAACACTCAAGAGTTCAATGGCAATGTTTATATACAAATGAAAATGTAGGTCAAAACTCTATCGGTTTTTCTTGTATACACAGATCAAATTTGAATCTGATATTCTTCTTCGTACACGCCCACTATATTACAGTGAAGTACATAATTCACACAAGAAAAGGAGGAGAGAAACTACTATTAGCATACATTTCTACTTCTTTTTCTCTTTTCCTATTTCTCAAATAATCAAGAGTTCAATGGCAATGTTTGTATGCAAATGAAAATGTAGATCAAAACAAATTATCGGAGTTTTCTTGTTTACATGGATCTTGTTTTGATCTAAGCATTTTTCTTTGTACACATTCACTATAGCGCAGTACATAATTTACACAAGACAAGGAAAAGAAAAACTACTAAGTATTTGCTTATGTTTCTACTTCTTCTTCAAGATCTGTGTAAACAAGAAAACCCAATAAATGTTTTGACCTATATTTTCATTTGTAAATAAACATGGTCATATGATCATTCAACTGGCGAGTATTAAAAGTTTTTAAAAACTATGTAAGCTCTTCAATCTATAAATCTTTATTATAACTTTTAACAGATTGGGGATTGGGTTTGGCCAAAATTAAAGCTGGACATGCTCGTTTACTAATACAAAATTCAGTTTGTCATTTTTTTGTTGTTCATTATCGCTTTCAAGTTTAAAAGTGCACCGGCCACTCAAGAAGCTAAAAACGTCATTGTTTACACAAAATTCAAAATTAAAAATTGAAAACAAAAATATGAAATAAATAAATGAATGAATTAAAAATTTAAAAAGTTTTTCATATATTATATTGATATTGATATTAGGGTTTATTATTCAGGTACACCATTAAAATTGAGGGTAAAAACAAAAATATAAGTATTACGAATAAACCAAAAACAAAACAAATATTATACGACATTACAACCACAACAAAGCATATAACACAACACAGTACACAGTAATATTTTCGAATTAATTTTACCGCATATTTAAAAATTTGTAACGAATATTACTTTCACATATTGGTCGTTAGACCACAAACAAACTGTACAATATGATGCGAATATGTAGTATGTATGTAAATTCAGGATATACAAATAATTTACAAATACAAGTATATCCTGACTGTATAATAAATATTATTTTTATTCATCTTATTTTTACATTCAACTTTTATTCTAACGGATTTTTTTATTTTTCATTTTTAAGTTGTTTTGTTTTTTGTCCACTTAATTTTAATTCACATTTTTTTGTTTGTTTATTATTTGAATTTTCTAAATGGAATATGTACGAGACTCATATTTTGATAATATAGATAGACACTATACATACGCCCGCAGTGGTTAAATTTTATTGCAACATTTATTAGATATAAATAAAATTTTTTATTTTTTTTTTGTCCTGGATTTTGTTATCCCTGATTGTTTTATGTAATATGCTGTAATTGTATTTGTAATGCTGTATGTGTTCTTTTTTTTTTTTTTTTGTTTAAATATATTTTATTGTTTGTCTAATTCTCTGGTTAACTTTTTAATAAATAACGAGTTTTCGTGTTCATATTAAAAATTATTATGATAAAAATAACACAGAACAAATTGAGCGAAAAAAAAAAAATTAAAATCCCCTAAATGTACATAAATAAAAAATTCTGGAACCTGGAAAAAAAATAGCCACAAAATAAACGGAAAATATTAGTTTTTGTTTTAATTTTATGGTCTAAATGGTGAGGATCAAAATATAAAAAGTGTAAAAATGATTTTGATGGTGTACGAAAATGAATCGATTTTTATAATAAAATTAAAAAAAATTATTGAATGAAATTATTGAATTATGAGATTTAAAAAAGGATATAATTAAAATATGTATATACGTATATATTTATAGAGCGAGGATAATTCTGCTTTTTAGAGTTAAGCGTTTTTATGAAACTTTATGCTCATTCCATTTTGAAATGAAAAACAATTGGATTGTTTCCTCAATATAATCCCTTAAGAAAATTTAAAATTTTCAAATGAATTTATTTCTTGAAATTGTTAAAAATTGTGCGTTAATCGTATCCAGTGATTCTTTAATTGAATTTGAGTTGGATAATATAATAATTAACTGCTTTCCTGAATCAAAATTGTCGAAAATGTAATTTATCAATCACATCATCATCATCATAATCAGCACTGTAATCACTCCCTGGTCAATATATTCCAAACAAAAATAATGCTCATGTGAAATGCCAAACCCATTCAAAAAAATGATACCCATCAATTTGTGTTTATAAACATACTTACATGCAACAAACACATTTTCTCTTTCTCTCTCCCTATCTACTATCTTTCAATGTACATAAACATATTAAGCAATTAGCTTCTGTATCTACATATATAATTTTTTCATTACGTTAATGGCAAAAGAATATCGTCCCCTTGTACTCCTCCTCGCATCCTTTCTTTTTTTCGATTTTCTTCATTCCATTACTCAGTTATTTACAGATAATCATTATGTTGTTTTTTTGTTTCTACTTTTTCATTTTAACCTTTTCGATTAGGTCATTAAAAAAAAAAAACATTTTTTCTTTTTTTTTTGCTTTCAAATTATAACATCATATTTTCAATGTGTGCAGCTAAAATCCTAATTGATTTTGATGATCATATAATGTACTACAATAAAAAAAAACAAAATTTTTATCAAAGCAACAACAACAAAAAAACACATAATTTAAAAGGTCACAAAAAATCAATTTTACTCTTTTAATAATTTGTCCTTGAAATCATAATGAATAAAAAAAACTAACCAGATTGATATACATAGGAAACTTTTTTTCATAAAAGCATTAAGCATACACATGTGTCTCTTTAAAGGCAAAAATATGTTTTTAAAATCTCATCGTATAGCTGCACATTAATATTTTTTGCTGTGTCTAATTTTAGTAGATAGCAAAAAACTAAAAGAAAAGCTAAAAAAAAAACAGACAAAATGCAGAAAATAAAATGAATTAAAAACAAAATGCACTAATCCTTTTTAATTTCGAATTCTTCATTGTATGTACATACACAAGTGCATACAAACTACTGTACTCGTAAATGTACACATAACGTGTGTACGTGTTGTGAGTATAGAAAAATGATGTAGAATGTATGTGAATTGTGTACTGTATATACACACATATACAGTGCATATTATGTATGTACATATGAGTGCCAACTAGTCAACCGTTTTTTATAAAATTAAAATGATAATGAAAATTCATGTCAAGGATAATATAATTCATTGTATGTTCAGTTTATTTTTCTTTTCATTTTCTCTGTTTTTTTTTTTTTTTTGTTTTTATCCTTTCTTATACATACAATTTTATTTATAGAAAAACGACAACAACAAAAAAGAAACATAAAAAAAAATGAATAAAAAAGGAAAATTGAAACAGAGATAAAGTGGACAATTGCATATACATATGTATATTATTTTTGCACATATTCCGTATGTGATTTTGTATGTATACAATCCTTGTTACGAAATCATATATAAGTAGAATATAAAATGGTATATAAGCTCTAAGGAATATATAAATAACATATAAAAACTTTACCATACCCATATGCCCCAATATACTGTTTTCTTACATTTAGTATAATGTACAACGATGCACATTTATGTACGTACACATTTGCTTGTAGAAAAAAGTTTATTATCCTTTGAGGATTATACGTATAAAAGATACGAACAGTGGACTGTCGATGTGCATACAGCAAATATTTATAGTACAATGGTACAATGTTATCTGTTGTTAGAGAAAATTTAAAATGTACACACACACACCTACTAGGGGGAAAACAAATGAAAACATTTCAAACTCATTCTATTTTTTCATACATATTTTACTTATTTCAATAATACTCATGTCCTTTCAAATATTTATAAAAAAAATTAATTTTAAAATGTTCTTTGCAAATTTATTTTATTTATCAAAATATTTTCTTCTTCTTCATGATTTTAAAAATTTATTCATTTAGATAAAGGTGTTTTAGTTGCACCATCTGATAATCAACAGGATAATGCACCTGGTGAAATGGGTAGACCAGTTGTATTACCAACAAATATGTCAGCCGAAATGAAAAAAACTTATGATGATGGCTGGATGAAAAATGCATTCAATCAGTATGCTTCAGATTTAATATCAGTGCATAGAAGTCTTCCAGATCCAAGAGATCCATGGTAATTTATTTTTATTTTTATTTTGTTTGGTTTTTCCTTTTTTGTTTTTTACTCTAAATATAAATTAAATAATTTAATACGTTTTTTTTTTTCTTGTATCAAAAGGTGTAAAGAACCTGGACGATATCTTGATGATTTACCACCAACCGATGTTATAATTTGTTTTCATAATGAAGCATGGTCAGTTCTATTAAGGACTGTACATTCAGTTTTAGATCGTTCACCAGAACATTTAATAAATAGCGTTATTTTAGTTGATGATTATTCAGATATGCGTAAGTTATTTATTCTTTTAATTTCTTAATTTTATTTTTTTTTTTTTTTTTGCTTTAAAAATTCAATTCAATCAATTTTTATAATTAATTTTTTTTTTATTTTATTTTTATGTGGTTTTATAGCACACACTAAAAAACAACTTGAAGACTATTTTACAGCATATCCAAAAGTGAAAATAGTCAGAGCTCAAAAGAGAGAAGGACTGATTAGAGCTAGATTATTAGGTGCTAGACATGCAAAAGCACCAGTATTAACATATCTTGATTCACATTGTGAATGCACAATAGGTAAGTGAAAAATGAAAAAGAGAAACATAGATATGGGAGACATTATATTCGTATTGCCTTACACGATAATAATATCATCGTCATTAAATATCCTTTTATATAGTTCTCCTGCATTTGATAATTAAATACTTATTCATAATTGGTTCTTGTTACTAACATTGAAGATTCAAAGAATAATTAAACACATTTTTAATCTATTTATTTTTAATTAAAACAAATATAAATAACTATAACCGTTAAACAGGATTATTTTATAATTTTACAAATTTGAAATAAAACTTTTAATTGAAATTTCATCAAAAACTTCAATGATTACATTCATTTAAAATGTATCCCTCCGTATTTATGTACAAAACATATATGATAAAATAAAAGGACTTATATAGTATGTGTGTAAAAAAAAAATTGAAAAAAAATCCTTAAATTTGTATGCATCGGAAAATAATCAGAAGACAAATCTACTTTTGTTGTAAACAATTTCACATTATAAAATCAACACATCGCACACATGTTGTGAATCAACAAAAATAACAAACAAAAACATTTTCAAGTAAAAATATGTCCTGGCTACATTAATTGAGACACATTTTAATATTATTTTTATTGCAATTTTATAAAAATCGTATATTGAACTTATAAACAAGCGAAAATACAAGACCACAAAGTATATACAAATTTATTAATGCATGGACATTTTCGTTACAAAAAATAAAACACAAAATAAACAAAAAAAATAAAATCCCATAATGATTGCACATAAAAATATAGAAAAATAATATATTAATAATAATTATAATTAAATAATAAAATAAAAAGATTTAAAAAAAAAATAAATAAAACAGCAATAAACCACATAAAAATTATAAACAAACATTCATACAAAACAATGATGGGTAATTATAACACTTACGCATATATTTTATGTATCCACAAGCACCTACTACTACACCCAATTAAAATGTTGAAAATGATTAAAATATTTTATAGGGTGGAACAAGAGTAATAATGTCATAATCTTGTCATCATTTTCAATAACACTACAACTATAGGTAAACCAGGGCATTAACTGAAGTAGTTTCATAAGTGCACCTACAGTTAAACGTGGATTTGCTAACCACTGGGTTGCTGATAGATAAGCAAACTTTTTCACATGTAATATACGAGTATATATATTTTTGAATATACATACATACATACATACAATGTATAGATGTATATTAAAGTGCACACGGATACTCAGTCCATTATGGCACCGCCGATCAGTAATTCTTTCATCCAGTTTATCATCAGTAATCAGTTACTATAGTGTATACATTACCGATTGGAATTAATTATTGACTTTGGCTAAAGTAGTGCGCTGGCTGGGATTCGAACTCGATACATCAAGCGTACCAGTCCAACCCCACATTGCCAGCATACTTGACTGTCATAATGTAAACGTGTCATAATTTCTGTAAATGGCGTTCGATGTCATTGTTTCTAACTTTCATTTTAGAGACAGACAAATAATTTTACACTTTCAAATAAACTTTTCGAATAAAGAAGGGATCAATTTTTATTTTCATTTTCAATGAAATTTGATAAAATTTACATGACATTACTTTTATCCCACCCTATATACCTATATTAGTATGTGTATGTAGGAATCAAATTTTTATATTATTATTCATGCATACAATATCCTCGAACACAGAACGTTAAAGACAGCACAAAAAAAATTTTTAAAATAAATTCAAAAACAAATACGAATAATATAATACATATACTCATGAACAAATGTGTATATTTTATTACTATTTTTCAGTTTATTTGTCTGTTGATTTGTTTCATTTTTTACAAAAGAAAAAACGTTCATCTCTTTCCTTTCTCTCTGGATTATTTTTTTTAATTTTTTTGTATGTTCGTTTCATCATTTTTCTTTTTAATTTTTAATTTTTAGTCACTGTATGTATTTATTTTTTATTCAAAAAACAGCAAATAAATAATATAGATTTACTAAAAAAAAAGAGACAAATAAAATAAAGTCCTGTGAACAATTTAATAATGTCAACAACATAATTAATATGTCCTTCACAACGTACTGGTATACGATGATCGTATATGTGAAAGAGTTGTATTTGTGTACAATTGTCCTGATTATTATTATTACTGTAATTACTGGTATTATTGCTGTTATTATTATGTATTAATTATAATTTTAATGATAATACATTTTCCATACACATTACAATAACATATGAAAATATACATTTAAATGTGTGTGTACATGATAATAAGTATTTCTCCTCGTATACTCATATATCTCTACACAGTAGATGTACGTTATACGACCAGGAATATGGATATCTAGAGTCCAGTGTATAATATTTATTGATTTATATGCCAACTCTCTGTATCACTACAGCATTTATGTGATTTAATATTTTGTTTGTACATGTATTCGAACAATAATTATACTCGTATCGTAGGTATTTACACGTACAAACGTATGTACATGTATGTGTAGGTATGCTTTTGTATTAAATTTATGTATATTTAACGAAAATAAAATAAAATAAAATTTGTATCGTACAAGTAAATAAAAATGTCAGACTCAAAATAAATGTGAAAAAAAAATTCAAAAAAAAAAGGAAAAAAATATTTTTAAATTAAATAATAAAAAATGAAATATTTTTTGATTAAAAAGGTATCAACCCCATATATGTACATACTACACAATCTATGCAATACAATGCAAAAAAAAAAAGAATAACAAGAGAATATCTGATATCATATTGAAGGATTTTTACAGAATATTTAATGAAATACTGTTTTACAATTTAATCATATACATAGTCTCATAATTGCGAATATTTTTCATATTTTTCTTCATATTGATTTTTATCTAGTGTCTAGTACTACAAAAAAAAGGATACTGAATGGATGTTTAAAAGTATATTCATCTGTATGTATGGAAATTCATGAACTTACAAATCCAAACACATACACAAATATAAATCGTTTAAAAAAAAATTTTTTTTCCAATATTTTTCCATAACTGAAATTCATAAAATTTATGAAAAACTGGATATAATAGGAAATGAGAATTAATGAAAAAGGATTTTTATCCTTTATCATTTTTTTTTTTTTTTTTTTTGAAACACTTATGCTTATATTTATTTTTCGTAGAAAAAAAAAATTCCGTTATTGTTTCATTCAAAATTTTTTTTTTTTCCTTTTAAGGTTGGCTAGAACCATTATTGGATAGGATAGCTAGAAATTCAACAACAGTTGTATGTCCAGTTATTGATGTTATCGATGATACAACAATGGAATATCATTGGAGAGATTCGGGTGGTGTTAATGTTGGTGGATTCGATTGGAATTTACAATTTAATTGGCATGCAGTACCGGAAAAAGAGAAAAAACGTCATAAGGTAAGCAAGAAATTTTTCGTGATTTAAATTGACAAACAGATGAAATTTTTTTTTTCTGAAAATTCTAACTCGGAAAATTAAAAATTTTTATTAACAAAATGTTTCAATGCAAAAAAAAATGTGAAAAGGAAAAAAAATTTTTTTTTGGTAGATTTATAATTATTTGTTGGAGAAAAAACAAAAGATTAAAAAATTTTGATTTTGATTTAAAATTCGAATTTTACACAAACAGTTGTTGTTGGCATTTTTTCATAGAGGTACTATCATCCATTAAAACATGTATACATATACACTCGAATATACCAAAACAAATATGTGAAAAGGATATGAAAATACAATATCATTGTCTTTATTTATTCACCATTTTTTGTGTGTGACTATGTGTATGTGTGTTTTTTATTCACATTTCGAAGCAAACTGCATAATATGAAATTTTGATAGAAACGTGCTGAATATAATTTCGAACAAATAATAATAATAATAATAAATAATTGAATTGATTCATTTATCAGACAGAATATAAATTCACAGTAAAAACAAAAAATAAATAAATAACAATAAAAAATACAGAATGTCCTTTAATAAAATATTTTAATTAAATTCAGATTATTTTTGTTATCAACTATACATAAATGCAATCCTTCGCATGTATCCCATTTGTTTGTTTTATTTGTTACAAAAAAGAGAATTAAACGCAATTCGAAAATGAAAGGAGGAAATATTTTTCAATTGTACGTCAAGCTCACATATGCATACATCCTTCCCCCACAGTTTTAATTACTCAATTGTTTTCTATTTGGAAAATGGAAAATAAGACAAGAAACAACAATTCACTCAATTCAAAGAGAAACAAAACAAAAATCCATTCACACGCATATGCATAGAAATGAAATGAAAATAATAATGAAAAAATTTTTTATCAAACAAATGACATCAAATTAAAATTTTTCAGTTGAACTGCAAGTAAACTACTAAAAATACTGTACTTGTCGTAAGTATTATTGCATTGTATGTCCATATACACATACAAAAAATATTCTAAATGTCTGCAGTCAAACTTTACCAAATCTATAGGCAAGAACTAAAGTAAAAAAATAAAAAAAAACGTCTACTCAATTTGTTGTTTTTGTTTTGTTTATAAAAGTTTTCTACTCATATTTTCTTGTTGTATAGAGTGGTAGGTCAAGATCCTTTTTAAATAAAATTTTGTGAAAAAAAACAGCAATTTTTCTCTTAACTTTATACATCATAAATACACAACCATACAACTGTTATTTATCATTCATTTTCAAATACATATTCATGATTATTTTCATATTGAATTCATTCATTAATAGATATAATTATATACGAGTACTCGAATACATAAAAACTGTGTAAGAAAAAAATAAAAAAAAATCGTGATGATGATGATGATGATGATAATGACGATAATAACAATGATGACGATGCAAACACTTGACAATTAACACTTAACTCATTGTCATGTAATACTTACCTACTTTTATGATGACTTTTTAATAACTTTTAATTACAATTCATGAAAATTATGCACTTTATCATTATCACTCACTACATGCATATACTTGTACATGTTACAGTGTAAAAAAATGAAGCAGTATAGATATTAGATATACAAGTCTATAATGATGTAATGCCGTAATGTAACTACTTAAATAGCAACTTAAACTAAAAAAAAAAAAAGATTAGAAAATATTTTTTCGGTAAAATGAAGAAATTTAAAAATTATTAACAACTAAGTAACATATTAAAAAAAAAGAAGACAAATTTTTAAAAAATATAATTTTAAAAGTTTTACATTTTATTATAATACTCCATAGATTGCAGCCTAGTTAATTTAAGTTGCGATAGATTTTAGATGTGATGTAATGTAAGTGCACTATTAAAGATTTATACAGACAAAGATGATAAAATGTAAAAAAATTGATTGATACACACACAACAAAAAATTCAAAATTAAAATGTAATTGTAATTCTTTTTTCCATTAAAAGTTTTTATCATTATTTTGGATTACAATTCGAATTTGGCCAAATATAATTGACCAGATCCGTTTAACCTATCAACAATAACCTTCAAACATTTATCAAAACGATGCGATATAATAAATGAAAAACTATCATTATCGACATTTTAATATCATCTTAACCTATAAATAATAAGCATTTTCCATCCATAGAGCATTTTCCATCCATAGATTTCACTCTAATTCCAGAGCACATTAAGAAAATAATTTTTAATGATTGCACAAAAATTTATAAGAGACTGTTTATAGTTTATTTTTGTCTTCCTTTTCGAAATTCATTTTTTCTCCATAAATTCTCTTCCTCCAACCTCAATTTCATTTAATTTCATTCTGTTACTATTGAAATTAAACTTTTAAAAAGCTTTAACTTTTATGAGAAAAAAAAAATTGTTTTTTTTTCAATTTTTTATAATATGTCATTTCATTTCATCAAATATTTGCAAACCCAAGAAAAATATTTTTACATACATATATGTTCACTGTACTGTAGTATACGTTTATCATATACCCAGAGACACACACATGCTTGTTAAATATTTACTTTGTAAGAAAATTATAATCATAAGAAAGCAGCATTACGTACGAATTTTTTTTTTTCTTGTATACTGCTGACATTTAAAATGATTTATGATTTGAAACTTTTTGATTTATATAAACAAAATGGAGAAAGAAAAATTGGAAAAAATGAAAGAACATAAAAAAAAATAATCGTGTCAATTTTTCATTCATGATTTCTTTTATGTCAGTTACGACGATAGTAATCGTATGTGTATATTTGTATTGAAATTATTGCAATTTGTACGAGTAATACTTATGTAAAATTGCAACAAATTTTAATTTTCCTTTTTATATTTTGTAGAAATTTAAAAATAAAAATTGAATCATATTTGAGTTTTTATGATGCAGAAAATGAAGACTAAAAAGGATATTAAGAAATAGAATAAATAGGCATCGTATATTTAACGAATGAATATCCGTTCTGTCATATTTTTTGATGTTATCCTTTAAATTATTCAAACAGAAATAAAATTAGAATAATACTGCACTGACAGAAAAATGATATTCACACCGATATCGCATTGAGAAATTTTGAAATTTTTGAGGCAGAAATTATTACCAAACGTCTGTCAGCACCATAACTGTGGTATATAACCTTAAATTTTTGACTTACTGTGATTGTTTGGTAATAACGAAAAAAATGTTTCACTTTAGAAAATCAACATAAATTATTCTAAGAAAAAATAAGAAATAGGATGCAAAGAATAATTTTAAAATGTTTTTTTTTTATTAAGAATTTTCTTTACAAAATCATAACCATACACATCTTATTAAATTAACGTTTATAAATTTTAAGTACGAGTATGAATATTTGTTGTAATATAAGTGAGTGTATTACCATTATTGTTGTTCTTTTAGTCATTTCACAGTATCTGATTTTAATGTAATAATATTGTCTTTAATGTCATCTATATTAATACATATTTCACAATAATAATAATTATTTATTTACACATTTTTTATATTCTCTTTTACGTATACACCATATACACATGTGTATAAATATTTCCTTCTACCATCTTCTACTTTACAACTCACACAGCATAAATGAAAAGTACAGTGGTAGATGAGTGTGTAAAATGAAAATCTAAAATGATATACGAGTACGCTAAGAGAAAAATACCATGCATATAATAAAATTTTCTATTCTAAATGGCACTCTGTGTATTTGTAAGTGTATTTATGTTGGTACACATTATTTTTATTTACTTTACAATTTTTTTTTGTTCATTTTAAAACAGTATAATAGAATACTACTTCCTTTTATCATTTTTGTTTTTTATTTTTATTTTCATTTTATTTTCTGTTTTTCTTGCACACATAGATTCGATACGAGTGCATATACTCACACATGTATATAGAAATGGAAGAAGAATATTATAAAAATATATTACACTGTAAAATATAGAAACAATAATAGGTAAAAATAAAAATATGCTGACAGATGAAAATATTTCAAGGTTTTTAATCCTTTTTTCTTTGTAGTTTTTCACGTTTCATATAATATGTACGAGTACAAAACGAACGAAATTTTCGTTGGTACAGTGACAGACAATATATTGTTTTTCTGTTACATAAACACAAATGCGAATTACAAACAAAAATACAGGATATATTCACATATGAGAAAAGTAAAGAATATTGTATATTTTTACGTTCATAACTACGGAAATACATACATACATGCATATGAAGGTATCTCTTAGATGTATGTACTTGCATTTTATATCCTTTTATCCTATTTGTACCATGCATACATATATACTCATATAATGTGTATAGTATCAGCATGAATGTATGTGTACGTCTGTACTTATATACAAATTATGTGTCAAATAAGTACATTTTCTCTGTGAATTTCTTTATACAATATGTAACCTGAAAACATACATACACATACATATATTTCTTATATAGATTTCGTGTATATTCTACCATTTACCTATTTACATTATTTTATCCTTGAATTAAGATGGATATTTGATAGTATGCGTACATTATATATATAGTGTTTACACTTTGATATATTTTTCCATAGAAATAATTGAGTTTATATAGTTACAAACTTACATATACGAGTACGTGCATTTACGTGAAAAATGTGCATTTTCAACAATTTCACATATTAAATTTAAAAAAAAAAGAAATGTAAATACCGGTACAGAAAAAAGTATAAAACAAAAAAAAATGTCATACCTGCATATGAGTACCTATAACAACCACATATCCTTTTATGTAAATATACTATACTTATGATGAAATACATTGAGATATACATACTCTTTTGGTGTACATTATTGTGTATTTTAGTTGATGAAAATTTATACTTACACCACATAAAAGCATGTGATATGTAAACAAAAATTACATATGAATCTACTCTGGTATAGAGTGTATGACGGTATGACATAGAAAATAAAATAGAAAAAAATACCAGTGAGAAAATTTTTACACATTATGTGTACATGTTTACATACATTTAAGAATTAAATTTCTTATTATATTTTCTTTTTACCTCTCGTTATAAGTATATAGCTTATCACACACCTACATGTGTGTAAAGTGTATGGCACCTACAACTAGAACTTGTAATTTGCGTAAAAATTTATTGTAGTGCATAGACAGATAAAAAACTTGCTAAGAAATATACAAATGAAAATGATTTCCAATTCGAAAAAATGATATTCAATTTATTTAATTGTTCTTTCATATTTTTTGCATACATGTACGAGTATAAATGCACTCTATACCAAAGGATATTACGTATATCAATTTAGAAAATAAATGTAAAAAAAATTGATATAATCAGAATGATAGAATCATAATTATCTCACTTCTTTCCTTTTATACTGTTGGCTACATGGCACAACTCCATTGGACATTCATTCAGTCTTCATTCGTATATGAATTATAATTCTAAAAACCGCTGTAAATTACTTCATTTTTTCATAGTTTTGAATTTTTTAAAAATAAAATATAAATTGAAATAATGATGATTTTTCCAAATGAATATAATCCCTATATTCTTTTTTCTGTTAAACAGCACAGACACACAACTCAACCGTATTCCTTTTAAATATTTTTCAGAAAATTTTTACAGAAAAAAATGAAATAATATAGAATGAATTTCTTTCTACATATATTATTTTTTTCTGTCTAAATTATTAAATACAAAAATATAAAATATAAAATTTAAAGGAAATAAATGAAAAATGAAATGAAAATTTATATAACCACCTAGCTATTCCATAAAATTTCTGTGAACGAAATGTGCTTATATGTATGTGGATGATAATTTGAATTTGTCCACTGTATGTGTGTACCGGCCATATTAATATTTTTCTGCTATTGCTTCTACGAGTACATATAGCTAGAAAAATTCTCAAAAGAAATATAAAATCAAATAATAAAAATATTTTTTTCTTTTTTTCATTCTGATTATCATCACAATTACACATCATATATCTACTCCTCTTAGAGTACACATTCATTCATATGTGAATGTATATGACATATATTTTTGTATAAGCAGAGTTTTTATTGAGTACACATCAATGAAAAGCAGAGCTCGATAAACACAGAAAAAAAGAAACAAAGAACAAAACCTTCAACGCAGTATGAATTACATAAAAATAATAAAAATGTGTGAATAGATCCAAAAACTTTCATATGTATTCTGGCGAATTTTACACATACATATATCTATACATACCATACGTAAATAATAAAAATATTTTTTTATTGAATTATTGCGGATTGGTATTTTTAAAAACACGAAAAGTAAATAAATAAATAAGAGCGACAAAACTAAAATATATCACAAACTGAAATACACAAACGAAACAGAACAAAATTTATTGTAAAATCAAAAAATAAATGAAAATGTAAAAATTACCCTCTTATACTGATACCTCTTTCTATAAATAAAAATATGTAAAAATGTTTGTGTATGAATACATATATGTTTATAAATATGTATTTGAAATACATTTATGTATGATTGGAAAAATGAAATAAAATAAATTTATTTTTTATTTATTATTTATTTTTGTTGCTATTTTCAATAAAAATTTTCAATTTTTATTTTTATTGCCACATAATATACAACTGAATATTTATATACATACTCGTAGTTACTGAATGAATGCACATTTATACATATCTTTGTCTAATAAAAATATCAAATATTAGAGTTGCCAAAAGGAAAAATGAAAAAATAAAGAAATCAATAAAAAGGACGCATAAATTTTGTGATATAAAAAATAATTTTTTTTTTTTTTTTTTTTTGAATTACAAACAGTTTTTAGTATGAATGTGTTCGCATGCTAATATTTTTGTTAAATATAGAAATAAATTTTTGAAATATCCTTAAAGAACTAAAATGAAAAAAAACAAATTAGAAAAATTGAAAATTAATTGAAATTTAATAAAATAATTTAAGTTTTTCTTCCATTTACATTTTTAGTAACTAGTCGTATGAGTCCTGACACTTGAGACCGAAAAACAGAACACGTATTACTTGTACAAAGACTTTTTTTTAGAAGAGAGATATTATTTTCTTCTTCTTCTTATTTTTATTTTTCTTTTTCTTCTTCTTCCTTGTCATTATTCCCATTTATTTGAGGTCGACTCTTCTACTTAGTTTTGCTGAGCCACAGGTTTCTATCCTGTGTGTTGTCTTCTATTATACATTCGATATTGCAATGTCGTATGCTATACACAAAAAAACACTTTAATACCGTATTTCATATAAAGTCTGGGAACATTTTAAACTTCACAAATAAATAATTAATAAATAAATTATCGAAGTTAATTCCTTGTCATTGTAATGTATAGATTATTATTTTGTTGATTTATATCGTTATTATTTTCTGAAATTCTTATTATTACTTTTCTTATATTCTAATAAATTGTTGTTAAAATTTTATATTTCTTGTGCACGCATACACAGGATTACACCATAATATATGTGTGTGTAATCGTATTTCGGTATATAAGGATACCTATCCATTTAATTTATGTTTCAAATATATATAAGTTTTTTATATACATTAAAATTATATTTGAAATTAATGAAATTAACAAATTATACGCATAAGAATTCATAAATGTCATTATACATAACAGTATAATATATTTATAATATATTTTATATAAATTATAAAATACATACATATACATTTATTATATCACTCGTAAATGCTACAAGTACATAAATGTATAATATATGGCGTTGGTATTATAAGAAAATAAAAGTTTTCTTAAATGCCAAAGACATTTATTATACAGAAGAAAACATACTACATAATAATAATATACACGTATACGTATATGTCCTTTTTTCTGTGTACGTTTATGTATAGGTATAGAGTTTACTCTTGAACATACATTACAAAATATAGCACCTGGAAAACATAATTATAAAGACATTTATCATATTTTAGCTAAATTTCAATGTTATATAAATGTATATAGCACAATACAATATACATATATACACATAAATTACTTAAAAACTTTCATAATTTGTATATATACACACATACACAAACACACACATACAAAAATATTTTAACGATAAATGATATATCAGAAAGTAATGAGAGAAAAATGAATAAGAAAATATGTTCAAGTTCGTTGGTTGTATGTATGTGTGTATGTATATAAAATATTTTAATTTTTACCGAAATATACAATGTACCTACATACAAAATACATACTAAACTTTGTAAGTGTATAAGTAAATACTTTGAAAATGTATTGTTTTTTTATATTTATGTTCATAAAAGTTTGTCATATTGTATATATCTCGTTAATATTTTCTTATTTGAAAAATAATTTTCATATAAAATTTGTTTCATATCCTTTTCATAATACTGTATAAATAAATGTTTGCATGTTTGTATGCGAACGACACTGTGGGGTATTCATTTCAAATCATAAACGTAAGCAACGCAGAATTTTGCAACCTATCGTATGTCAAAATGACGTAATAGCACCTCATAATATACTAATCGTAATAATGTAACTTAATCCATTCACAAATTCTTAAACACAATTTTCTCAAAATATAACCTCAAACTATCACTTTTCAAATTTCAGCTGGTATATAAATAATGACAAGCAGTCAAACCTTGGCTTACAAGATTTATCGGCCCATGACTAAAAAGTCTCAATTATTTAACGCAGAACTCGTAATTCTCGATACCAAGAAAAAAGTTATACGAAGTCTCGTTAAAATATGATACCGATGGGAATTACAAGTCATACGAGATTTGAAGTGAATACTCTCACTGTACAATTACTTGTACAAATGTGCGTATACGAAATAAATATTTTTATTTTCAATTCGTTACATAATTCTATATACACATTTTTTGTACACTTTTTACTCGTTCGTAAATTTCATGCATTAATCTAAACGTATATATTTATGGTTGCACATTTATTATTATACAAAAAATTTTCTCAGCATACATACAGAAATACACTATTCATGTACTCGTATCTATATATATCTTTAGATTTCATTGATATATTTTGTACATATATAAGTGTACCTATTTCTCTATTCAATACACCATATATCCTTCCCTTTACTTACAATTATATAATGTACGTACATATAATGTGTATAAATTTAACTAATAAATCATTTATTTTATTGTCATTAGCAAATACTTTATTATTAAACTTTTGTTTAGTTCAGATGTTATTTATTATATACATTATTATATATTTTGTTATGAAAAAAAAAAATTAAAACTTTTTTCATTAAAAAAAAAAAAACAACTAAAAATAGAAGCGATGAAAAAAAGAGAAAAAAATATCAAAAAAAATATATAAAATTATTAAAAAGGTTATGTCAGGTCAAAAGAACTTAAAACTTTTCTATATTATAAAGACACATAAATATTTACTTAGTAACCATATAACAAACGAGTATACATAAATACGTGGGTATTTCAAGATGTTTTACAAAAAAAATAATAAATTCATTACATTCGAAATAAATATTCATGGAGTTGTAATTTTATTGGGACTGATATCTATACTTAGAATCAAAGGATTCAGATTGAATTTTCTTCGATGGATTTTTTTTTTAATTTAGCTATTTTTATGACATCCTTTTAATTGTAATCTGAATTGTATACTCTCGAATTTTCTCAAATTATTTAAAGTTCATTGATCCCCTACTACTGGTTTATTTACGAAATATAGCTCAGAGTTACTCATCATTGCATTTAAGTTCGAAGACATACATACTTTCTACGTTTTCTCATCATACTTCTTCACTCACCGATTCTTCTCCCAATCATATTTACAACCGATCGTCCTTCAGTGAGAGTATAGCAGTAGTAATCAATTTACGTATTCATGTTTACGTTTATTTTTCTGTTTTTCCCCATTTTCTCATATTAATTTCCGTTTGCCCTTTGCATTTTCACTTTTTCTACTTAACATGCTTTTTGAATCAAATATCAGACTTACGTCTGACTTACCCACCCACAATCGATCACCAATAGCAGCAGTACACATCACTATAGTATTCGATCTACATGCAATAATAATCTATAATTGAAATCACTATGCTCCTCAAATCAAGAATTTCTCACTTTTTACATACCCTCGCTCTTGCTTCCATATATACGAATATTTACATTATTGCATTCGAATTCTATAACGTTCACATTTATTCGAGAACCATAATCAGTCAGCCAGCATTCCTGTTAATATTTTAATAATAAATGAATGAATTTCATGTCATAAAATTTCTTTTGCTTTCTTTATTTTTCTTTTCATTCTTTCTCTACAACTTGTTCTATTTTAACTTTTAACTCCCTACCATCCTTACTATTACTTATTCACTATATAATCGTTTTTTTTTATGAAAGTTTCTTCGATTCATATATACATAGTACCTATTCGATTCTCATTCATCATTCATTTTCATTTTTAATCGATATAACATTTAAAGTAAATAATTTATTATGACACCATTAATATTTTTATAAAAAATAAAACAGAAAAAAAAACTGAAAAAAAATACATAAGGTTACTTCTGTTTCTTGCACTTATTTCATCCTTGTATCATCATTAAATGATAAAAATGAAAACTATCCTCATAAAAATAGAGACTCTACTACTTTACAATACATTTATCTATGTAACTTACTACAACTTACAACTGTAAATGTGTGTATAAGGATATTTATATCTACACACACATGTTAGTATATCCTACTCAATTTAGCTGTACTTTACAATCTATCTACCATAGTTATATTCTATTCGGTTACATGAAAAACTTTTACTTAAAAAACCAAAAAATTAAAATTTGTTTTCATCTTTTTTACATTGCAAAACCTACTATAGATACATTCAGAATTATCTTGTACTAATGTATGAACGAGTGTATAATAACAATTGCATAAATACTTATATGTATATATATATTTTTTTTTTGTTATCCTTTTTGTATCATTTGCGTTTTATATTTTTATGTTTTATTTTTCTATTGTTTCTGTTTCTTTTTTCATTTTTTTGTTCGATTTTATTTTATTTTTTTTCAGTTTCTCTTTTCATTTGTATTTTATGCACGTTCAGAACAATTTATGTTTTCTTTTTGTATCCTTTTTTTTCATATATATTTTTTTTTTTGTATGTATTTTTTCATATTTTTCTGTTCACGTTCAATTTTATTTTATTTTTTAGTTATTTTTTTTTTTTGTACAAGTATTGTACATTTTAAATGCATGAAGAAGAAGAGTTATAGAATTTGGAAATACACATACACGCACATAAGTACAGCAGCCAACTTATAATACAGAGACACATTGGTGCCTACAGTAGTACAGTAAGAAATGCTTACTTTGCTATTTTATGTGTGTGTATGTATATATACCGTCTATATAAGTATGTACGTTTTGTAAAAATTGTAAATTTATATCCTTAAATAATAGTATTTTTATAAAATATATCGTTTACTACATAAATCTAAAAGCAACAATAATTTTATATTATTATATTTTTTATCCTTTATACCAAAGTTTGTATATGTACAATCTTCATACATATGTGTGTATAATAAACGACTAAAATATAATACACACAATCCTGTTATAGACACATTAGTGTACGCATTCAATTGTATAAATTTTTACAGAAAAGAATAAATAATTCCATTATTATTATTTAATACGAACGAATAATATCAGGACATATTTGAAAATAAATTTTTTTTTTCAAATATTTTGTATGAACCGTATTTATCGTACTGATATACATATACATACTTAGTAGGAGTATTAATACACACAAGAACGGAGACATGTGAAATGTGAATATAGTCATTCGTGTTCAAAACATTATTATTGGTTACATATACCAATTGCTGAAAAATGAAAATAATGGGCCAAAAATAAAAAAAAAATTAAATATATCATAAAACTGAAAATGTCCTGTATGTATTTTTGTAGACGTTTTCAAATTGAATCCAAAAACAGCAAAAAAAATAATTTAAAAACCATAAAAATCCATTAATCACAAAATTTATCAAAAAAAAAATGACTTTCAATTAAATTTAATCAAAAACAACAAAATTTTATTTTTCTCCCTCATTTTGTGCGGTTATTTTCCGCCAACAACTAAACCAAAAACAAAACAAAAAATTTTAATAACGAGTATAAAACAATAAAAAGTAAATCAATCTCTAAAATTATTACCAAAATACAAAAAAAAAATAAAAATGAAATATTGAAAACATAAAAGTAAATTTATTCGAATGTTCCGTACAAAAATTTTGAAACAATTTCAGTGTTTTTCTTTTTGTTTTTTTTTTGTTTTTTTGTTCATATTTTTACCTATTATTAACGTACATTTATGTTTGTAGTCTGTGTGTATTAATAATTGAAATCCTTTAATCCAACAGCATATGAACAGCAATATTATGAATGTAGGTGGACTTTACACTAAAAAGTGTGTTACCATGTATTAAATATTAGCTATTCAATTAAACAAATAGAACAAAAACAAAACCAAATAAAAAAAATAAATTTAGGAAAAAACACCAAAAGGATCACTAAATTAAATATTAATGCTGTTATATAATTGTTATTTACTAATAAGGATTTTCATTAGTCAATCTGTATTTAACAATAATTTTCCACTTAATATTATGTATGTATATCTCGAATGCTATACTCGTGTATAATTATATTCATATGTGTGTGTGTGTGTGTGTGTTTATGTGTGTATAAATTCATACATAATAATATAGAGTCATGTTACAACATTGAATTTAATTTGTAACATAATTAGAAAACATTTTACAGAAGAATAAATCACAAAATTGTACATACTAAAAAGGATAACATGAGCAATATACCCATATATACTGTATCCGTATACATAATTTTATTATGAATTTGTGTAACACTTTGTAATTGAAAATGCATAGAGGGTATTCATTTAAAACCATAAACGTATGCATCGTGGAATTTTACAAGCTCAAAATGACGTGAAAGCATCTCGTAAAAGACTAATCGTAATTGTAAATTAACCATTCACAAATTCTTAATCACACAAATTCAACAATCTTCTCAAAATATAACCTCAAACTCACTTTTCAAAATGACAAGCCTGTCAAACCTTGCTTCACACAAAACTTATTTACGCGAGATTGATCTGCGCGCTACTAAAAAGTCTCGTTCATTTAGGCAAAGCTCTTAATTCTTGAAACCAAAGAAAAAAGTTACAAAGTCTCGTTAAAATACGACCAATTACGCCATATTTACTTATCATATATGACTTAGAAGATTTGAAATGAATGCCCTTATACACAAAAAATAAATACATATTATCTTGTATACACATAATAATAATAATGGATTAAATCTTCATATATAGTATAAATACAATTTATGTATATAAATAAATTATAGTATACATAAGTATATACATACTCATACATACATTATAATACAAATATAATTCAAAGCATTTTCATTCCAATTTCCTAAAATATACAAATAACTATGAGCAAAAAAAAAAAAAGAGAAATAATAGATTTCCATATTAGATAAATTGATACTCATCAATTTAATTTATTTGTTAAAAGCATTCGATGTATTTGTTGTATGAAATCCTACAATACATACGTATATACAAATAATTATGTATGTATGAGGAATAGGTATAGAATAAACTTTCATATATACGCATTATATACGTATACATAGTACATAGACATATTGACGTACATGAATGAATAAATACAGGCCAATTATAATCCGAAATTAGTATAAATATATAGTTTGTTGTGTACACATACAAATACAATTTATTTTATATACTAGTACAGATAGATAAATAAATGGAGAGATAGTTATATAGATTGAAAAGTAAATATATGTACATATACACATTCATGCATACATTTATTAGACTCTTATATAGATTTAGCTTATACGTAATGTATACATTCACAAATACTCGTATGTAGTTCGTTTAAATAATTCATAAAAATGAATTTTGAATTTTTGTGTTATTATTTTTTCTATACTTTTTTAATTCATCCTGTTTCCTATCATTCATTTCTTTTTTTTTTTTTTTGTATTTTTCTTTCTGATTTATTTTGTTCTTTGATTTATATGAAAATAATAAATTACTATTCGTTCGTGTAGGCGTATGTATGCACATAGTATTTATTTAGTGTTCAAATCTATATAACATTTATATGAATCTAGGACAGTATTTATAAACAGTATAGCAGGCATATATTAATAATAGATTTTCTGTGATTTTTTATGATATTTTTGTATTTAAATGATGTGTGTATGAAAATGAAAAATCTTGTTAATGAGCCAAAAATATACATACGAGTATATGAAAAAAAAAAATGTGTATAAAAAAGATTATTAAAAATTAATAGGTACAAGCACATGATATTGAATGTAATTAAATTATAATTGACATTTCACTGACTCTATCTAATTATTTTTATGCATTCCTACACATTGAAGATAATTATTAAAATTATATCCTTTTTTTGTTTTCATAGAAAATGTTTTTCAAAGTTTTACTATTCTAATCGGTTGTTATCGATTGAATATTTAAAAATAAAAATTTTCTCTTCTATACTTTTCTAATACCATTTGTAGCTATTTCTGTTATTTTTAAAATAATTCCCCAAATAACTATGTATATACAGTACTATCCTGCCATTTATTTAACTAAAAACATCTCTTATCTAATACACGTATACATGTGTGTGAGAATTTTTGTCCATTATGAAATATTTTCGTAATTACATATTTCCAAACAATGTATGCACAAAATAAAGGTAAATAAAATCGTATATTATTTACGTTATATACACGTTAATTAACCGCACTCAATAAAGACCAGAATCATTTTACTTTCATTAATAAAATTAAAAGCAATTGAAAAGTGAAAAAGAAATAATGCCAAAAACCGAAAATAATTTCGAAATTTTTGAGAACACAATAATACTTGAAATTTATTCAAAACGTACACACAAAAAAAAGGATATGTATGAATGTATATAATCGTGCATATGCGAACATTGCCATTCAATTTAATATCATCATATCGTCTTGTTGATGATAAATTAATGGAAGGAAGGATCCTATTAAATCGAATTCAATTAAACATGAGCACATAATAATAATAAAATTCGTGATTCAATGATCATAATAAACAAAAACAAAATAATGAAATTTAAAAAAAATATATATTTACCCTCACTGAATGCAAAAACAAAAAAACAAGAAGATAATTTGAAAAATAAATGAAAAAGAATTTCATTAAGAAGTATCCTCTAAAACTCATGTAGTAAGTAATGTATGTTTGTATGTATAATAATAATGATAATAAAACTTTAATGATATTTTCTAAAAAACAATTATTACAGACATTATTTTTATAAGATTATGTCTCCAAGATTCATTCGTATTCGTAGATATACTCGCACTGCATTCAAGAATGAACACTCGTATACTCGTAGATATTATGAGAAAGGAAAGTAAAGAAAAAAATATGTTTTTTTCTTTTCAAATTAAGAAATTATAAAAGTTTTTCTTCTTTCTAGAAAAATATGAAAGTTTTCTCTTTTTCCAAAAAAAAAACAAAAAGTAAAATAAAATAGAAAACAGAAACAGTAACAAACAGAAGTAAAAGAAAAATAAATACATTCAATATCTACAACAAGAATCTTATATAGAAATTCAATTAAAACATATCAAAAAGTATATAACAAAAAAGTAATATAAAAAAAACTAATTTATTTTCTTATTTTTTCTTTCTACTTTTCATTAATTACAAAATTTGATTTATTAATGTGATAAGTATATGTACGAATATAATAATATCGAAAAGCATATGTATGTGTGTGTGTGTGATGTATACTACACGTAACCATAGGAAACAAAAACTAAGGTGACCATTAATAAAATTAAAATGAGAAGAAAGCTAACCAACAAACAAAATAAAAAGAAGAAGTTAGATGTTGTACAGTCCGTGTTTAATGAATATTGATTGCAATAAACTTCATTTCCTTTCTATGAGTGATGGTGCGATTTCGTTGTTTCCTGTTTGAGTGAAAATAATTTCAATTTTTGTCACCTTTTAGAGAATAAAACGAAATATATATAAATACTCGTAAAGCTTCGCCGCGAATTTCTTACAAGCATTTATAAATGCTAATTTTCATACTGCATCAAGCACATACTACTACATATATTTATATGAACGACTTGATAGACATCACATTAAAGTTTAATTAAACATTAAACAAGATTAAACATTACTTATACACATATTTCTAAAATACTCAAGAGTTGATTGACCATGTTTGTTTACAAATGAGAATATAGGTCATAACATTTATCGGTTTTTCTTGTATACTCATAGATCTTGAAAAAGAAGTAGAAAGATACACGAAAAGTAGTTTCTCTTGCACTACACTGTAATAGCCTTGCACGAAGGGGAACTTAAGATTAAAACAAAATCGGTGTATATAAGAGAAACAGACAAATGTTTTGACCTATATTTTCATGTGTAAACAAACATGGTCATTAACCTCTAACTGTGAGTATTTGAGAAGAAGAAAAAGAAGTAGAAAGAAAAGTATAAAGAAAAGTAGAAATGTACGTGAATAGAAGTTTCTCTTCTCCTTTACTTGTGTATATTTGGTACTGCACTGCGTAGTAGGCGAGTACAGAGAAGAATTTCATACCCCAAAAATTTAGTGACTACTTTTAATAAACCATTTCAACCTATAAATGAGCAGGATATGAATACTGTTATATACGATATATATTTATAGGTAGACGTTATATTCAATTAATTTAATTAAAATCTAAGTATATCTATAAATTCATTCATCCATCCATCAATCCATCTACATACCTATATATTTAATTTATTTATTTTTTATTTCGTTCATTTCATATTTATTTACAAGTATATATTTATATGTACAATTTTTACTAATACATTTGTATTCATTTATTTACTTTTATATTACTCAAATATGTAAAATGGTAGAAAAATGAAATACGTGTATTTATGCGTATAAAAATATAAATTCATTAAAATGATTTTTTTTTTTTTTTTTGTACAATAAATAATCATTTTTATTGTTTGATATGTTATTATAATAGTTTCTGGATGTGAGGACATTTTCATTATTATACGATACGCTAGTATACATAGCAGTTACATGTGGAGTATAAACTGTAGGATATAATTACAATCTACATATTAGGTGCAAAATAATACCTGTACGGTGTTTATGATTTTCCTTTTTTACGAGTATTTTAGTTTAATTCATTTTATATAAATGTATTTTCGTCTATCAGGATTATTTAGTGTCAGAATGGACAAACTGCACGAATAATATAATAGAATATGTAGAACAACATCAGAAACAAAAATAATATTAAATGATATTACATAGGTACCTACAGAATCAAACATTTTCATTTATTTTATTTCATTCGCAATAATAATTTATGTAAGTGCATGCCTTTATGTACATATGTATGTATATTTATATTGATTAATACATAAATTAATATTACACAGATATATACATACATATTTATGTCAATATACCTTATATACAATATTTCAATATTTGTATATGTGTTCACGTAATAACAATAAATTTGATATTTGTATGATAATCGAATGAATAATTTACCATTTAATATAAAATGAAATTATATATCAGATACACACTTACACACATATACATACAGATACCATCAAACCTGTATAAATATGCGAGTATGCATTTGTACAAAACATATACGGTATATGTATTTATATCGTTCGTAAACATTTTATACCCAAAATATTTAATATCCTGAACGTTTCCTGATAATGTCATCATTCATTTTGTATTAATAAAATTGTATGTACATATTTATGTATGTATGTGTATGTAGAAGAATTTATAAATGTATACAAAATGCATTACAACATATACATATATACACACTTTTCATATGATATAAAGCCCATTTATATATTCAACATCATGTCCTTTTAATGTCCTTTTATTTTCATCATACAAATATTTAATTTTACTACACATAAATGTACTTATACATATGTAAATAGATACTACACATATTCATAAATGCATGGTACATAAAATGTATGTTTGTATATTTTTATTTTACAAATGAATAGCAAAGAAAAAAAATTACACGTAAGTAAGAATGTAACAAAAGGATAAATTCATATGAAAATATTCTTTTGTGTCCTGTATATGTTCTTGTGTATATTCTATTCGAAGTTTATCCATATACCATGCTACCTTTTTCACTAAACGAGTATACTGGCATAGTAAAAACAATTTTTTTTTTCTAAGTTTTCCGTATATGTATAACTTACAAGGATTTCTCTATATACCATATTGTTAAAAATTCTAACATCAAAATAACATTGCACATAAAATTTTTTTGTATAAAGCAAAATATGCTCAATATTCCTTTGTCTCCGATAATGTTAACAGTATACTCGTAACGTTAACAACAAACAAAAATAACTCAATGTCCCAGTATGTGAATAAATGCATAAATTTCAATTTGCGTATGGGATGCATTTTTTCCAGATATCGTTTGATTTTTTTCTTTTTTTTTTTCAACGCAAAACGTGATCAAATTTTTTCCATTCACACCGTCAATAATAATATTAATTACCCCTACACATCGTATTTATACAACTGTGTACAGATTGACTATACGCATATGTAAATAAGATCCTTTTTACTGAATATTTTCAACCCACACACGCACTGCTTGATAAATGTAACATAAAAATACAACAAAGTTTTCATGTTTTGTTTCATCTTTATTTCGTGCTTTTTCGATTTTCAAATTTAAACAAAATTCCCACCGATTTTATTTCCCAGATTTTTCATTTCAAATGTAACATATCGGGCAACGTATAACAACTGAAATATAGCCATCAAAAGTGATAAAGGTGACAATAATATATTTTTTTCAATTTTATTCAATTCTGTATCTGTAAACTTTTACGAGGATATTCATCTATATTCGCGTATTATATTCTCTTTTTTGCTTTTACCCAAACAAAAAACTAATGTATTTGTATCAATAATTTTTCCTACATATCGTATTCTACCTGTAAAAGTTTGTAAATATATCACATACATATGTATATGGGTAGAAGAATATCCTTAAATATCCCATTTATACAATTTTAAATTTACAACACAAATGTCTATCACATTTATCATGAATGCTCGTATATATTTTTCCTGTAATGCGTATATGTAGTATGAGTGGTATGAGCATTATTCGTATACAACGGCCTGCTTGTAATATTCATTCTCACACGTTAACTTATGAGAATTACAAATATGCATATTAAATTGCCTGCGAATGTAAATAATATCACAAAAAATACAAAACTCTACTATGTATGTATGGTATATGTTTCGTTCAATTTTTCCTATTATACTGCGACATATTTTACTGTGTTTTTAACATTTTTATTCCTTTTTCTTTTTTCTTCATTTTCCAAATATGTATGTATATGTAATGTAGAAGCAAAGTATGTGTACTAGTCTACTAGTATATGTAACCATATAAACAAGCCACCGCGAAGTTCAAGCGGATGGTAAAATGTCACTGCGGATATATTTCACTTGAATTTTAATTAAATTTTTCGGCAAGACCTGCAAAAACAACAACAACATAACCATGAAAAACAAAAAACAAAAATAACACTGTATACAACATATACTGTAGAAAAGGATAATAACAAAAACCAAAAGACAAAAAGTAATAAAAACCAAAAACAAAACCTCCAAGAAGTGAATATCAGCAGCAAAAGACTGTGTATGTAGACTTTATTATTTGAAAATTCCAAAAAAAAAAAAAATAACGAAGAAAAAAAATTGAAAAATTTGAAAATCACATGATTCTAGGTTCCAGGTTCTCTGTAGTACTTATTGCAGAATGAATTATATACATAAAAGTATACATATGTGTATGTATGTGAACATTATTTTGTATCCTTGTGTGTGTATATGTATAAATTATGCATACTCGTACACATTTGTGTACAAATATTCCGCCTTTTCTATAAAAAAAAAAAAAAAAATAAAATAAAGAAAAATTACTATGCCATTTTATATTGTTGCACACAAATCTACATACCAATGTGCATTATGTACGAAGTTTTTATTGTAGCTAGACGGAGATGATGTACCAAAAAAAAAATTCATATACCTACCTATAGGAACAATGATTCAAAAAAATCTTTGGACACACCTTACTGCCCAAATCGATTTTGTGAATAATGTCAGAAAATTACGCTTGATCTGAAGTTCGAAATTAAAATCTAGAACTGTGCAACTTTCAATTTTATTTCGAACCATAATCTCGGTGAAAATAAAACTCATATTTCTTTCAATATATAATTTCATGATCTTTTTTTTAAAATTTCGATCATTGATCTTCACTTCATATTAAAACGAATTTCTTATGTAGTACTAGAAATACGAACAATTCATCCACTCGAATAGCTATGATGTTTTGCCTTTGATCCTTTTTTTGAGTCAATGTATGCATTTATGTAACTAAAAGTGTATACATATTCATACATATTACATTGATTGTTATTCTGACAACAGCTGTATATGTAAATGTATGTACAAGTTAGTTTTGGATGTGTGTTTATGCATAATAATTGTTCTCAGATGGAATAATTTTGCCCTTTTATTTGTTTTGCTTTCATTAACGTTGATCCTAAATTACATTTACCCATTTACGGCATATGTGTATGCATTAAATTGCACTCTACACATGCACACATAAACACTTGACTCCATACATCGATATATATATAATATGTATTTGTATGTGTGTGGCTTTTTATTATTTCTGTTTCAGTTCTGTTGTTTTTTTCTTTTTTTCCGTTTTTGTTTTTTGAGTTGTTGCATTTTTTTTTTTTTTTGTAAAATTTAAATTCGCCCCGATATGTGCCATATCATATAAACACAATATCCTGTTCAGCGAATCCATGAACGTTACGTTAATTGAAAAGTAAATCACTGTAAGGACATTATACTATATACACATCATATATACAGCAGAGAAAAATAAATAAAAAATTAAAATGAAAAAAAAAATAAAAAAAAACTGCATGTCACATACACTATTTTGTTTTTTTCAATGTGTTTTTATTGTTGCTGTTTTTACTACTACATAGTTATGTTTTTTTTTTTGTTTTTGCTTTTCTGTTATTATTATGGTACTCTACAATTCTGGTCACATGCACATACATACATACAAATAAGCATTCATCTACATTTTTTTTTTTGCATTGCAACTGCGAGAACTAAAAATGAACCTAAAAAAAATGGGAGATGGAAAAACATTTATTTTTTTTTGTCGTCAGAATTTCCTTTTTTTTTTTTGTTTTTTATTCGCTGATAATAGTGATGCACTATAAATACATTTTTAATGAAAAATAAAGTTACTAAAAACAAAAAGAATACAAACAAAGGACAAAGAATGTATAGAATCAAAAAAAAAGCAAAAAAAGGAGCAACAAATACTCTCTTATATATAAATTGTTTCATTGCATTTTTCTCATTTTCTTCTTTTTTTTTCATTATATTTATTTTCTATTTAAGTTTGTTTGAAACAAAAAAGACAAAAAAAAATTAATTTTTTATTTCATTAAAATTTCAAGAATATGTTTAATGTGAACCGTATATACAGGATAAAAAAAAAACATTTTTTTTTTGTTTTCATACTCGTATATCCTTTTGATATATATTATTTTATGTAGACACCTGTATCCATATACATATGTATATGTACATGCATTCATACAGGATGTATTTTAAAAATGTATAGATGGTAAACAAAAGGAGCATTTGTTAATTTCTGTCACATTTTTACTGTCGCATTAATTTTAATTTCAATTTTATGTTCGTTTTTTTTCATTTTTTTGTGTTGTTTCAACTTTACTCCTTTCAGTGTCTCGTATGAATTTTATTTTTTGTTTTTTTTTGTTCTAAAATAGAGAAAAATTTATAAGAACTCTAGACAAATTTTTTTCATTATTTTACTTTCCTTTTGTTTCCTTTTTTTTTTGCATTGTTTGTGTATAATAAATTGGGATCTGAATATAACACGTCGTGTACGACTACCACTCTATGTATACAGTAGTGTAGATGCATTATGCAATTATATACACTCGTACCTAGTAGGTAGGTATAGAAGTGTAGTTGTGTTGAACAAGACGAAAAATGAAAAATTAAACTTTAAACAAGAAAAAGAAGAAGAAGACGAAAGAAAATACAATTCTTTTTTATAGTTTTTAGCTTTTTTTTTCAATTTTAAATTTGTTGAAAAACTTTTAAACTATTTAAACTCTATTCTTCTTTGCAAAAAAAAATGAAATGAATGAAATGAAGGGCAAAAAGGCGAAGGATTTTCTTCATATTTTTTTGTTATTTTCTTTTTCTTTGTTTTCTTTTTTCGTGCTTCTTGTTCATTGTAGAAATTACTTTTTTGCATTTTATCTAAAAAAAATTTTTATTCGTCGTTCCATCATTTATATTTTTTCTTAACGCTTTTTTACATATTTTATTTTATTTTATTTTTTTTTTATTAAAACGACGAATTTCTTTTCGATCGAATGAAAAACTGAATAATAGAGTAAAGAATGAAATGAAAAGAAAAAATTCAAATTGGAAAATTGAGAAAAATATTTTTTATGAATAAACTTTTAAATTTTCCATAATTATTGTACCATCTTTCACGTATGTATGTTTGTACTTTTACACATTTATGTGCTCTAAAATGATGGAATAGAGTTCGATTATTTTTAAAGTGCAATCATTTTTCTGACATATTTAGGACTTACGAGGATATACGTAGTACTTACTGACCTATTTACTAAAATATTCAAATTATATTTCAACATAAAAATGTACGATATTTTATCATAATTTGTGTATTTATTGAATTTGAATAATTTTTTTTTTTTTCAATTCACGAGTAGTTTAAAAGCTAACAAAATAACAACAAAAGAATACAAATACCAACAAGAAAATAAATCACTCGAATAAATGTTCTGTGTGTATTATAGAATTTTATTCAATTTACACATTTGAACACTCGTATAGATTTGCCGTTGAAGAAAAAACTAATTTTTCATGTCTGGAAGACTTTCAAAAAAAAAAAAGTTATATCCTGGAAAAATGTAAATTTTTTTATTTTTATTCTATAAAAGATATTCATATTTATGACTAAAAATATGATAATTGTCTAACTTTAAACATATTTATACAAAATAAAAAAATAAATAAAAAAATTTAATTCACGTACACATGTGTAACTTCTAAATCCTTTTTGGAAAAAAAAAATGTATATATGTATGTCATGAATTTTTCATGGAACACATCATTTATTTATTCTTATGCCTTACCTACTACTTATACGTACATATAGAAAATGAAAGTTTCAAAAATTATGGTTACACATTTATGCGCGTACAATACATTCATCAGAAAGTTTCCCGGAAATTATTCAAATAAAATTTTCATGAAAACAAATTTTTACGCGACACAATCTAATCGAATCTTTGAATTAAAATCGAGAAACAAAATAAAATATTTTTCATTTGTTATTTTTAAAACTTTTAAACTAATGATGTGATTTTATCGTGCCAATTTTGTCTCTGTTTACATTTTTTTTCTTTTATCTGACTATCTTTGTACCTACCTGTATTCTGTTAACATTTCAAAGTATGTAGATACTTACATATGTACACCTCAAAATTTATAGAGAAAAAAAATTTCTGAATTGCAGATTTCTTTTGTCTGAAATTTCTGAAAAATAAATGTATTTTTAAACAAAAAATCCTATCATAAAAATGTACATATAATCCTAAGTAGATGTATACATGTACAATAAACTTTAAGGATCCTTTTTATCTTTTTAGTCTCAACATGCCACTCTATGTAGTACTTTTATGAGCATTTTATAAGCGACACATAAGTATATAGTTCGAGATTTTAGATTACAAAATGTCAATATATAGATAGTGTATATCCGTCCACCTGAAAAAGTTTAGTTTTTAGTTCATAAAAGTGCAATTCATTTTTAAAATTTTACAAAAATAAATTAAAATAAAAATATTTAAAAAAAAAAAAAAAAATTGTGTCCTGTTCCATTTTTTCTTTTTTGGCTTTCAAATTTATTCATTTCGAAAGCAATAAAGCTGCTTATAAATATGTAAGTCATCTTTTATAATACGAGTGTTGGACAGCTACTACATACATATGGATATTTATTCATTATTTCATTTTAGTTTTTTTTGTACAATTTTAATCTGTAGCAGTGCGTGTAATTGTGTTATATTATAAACTCTTATACGTAAAGTTTAATTTTTTAGAAAATGGATAAAGTTTTTTAGTACCTACTTAAATTTGTACGAGATCGAGTACATTCATGTGTGTTCATAGATACTTTTGAAAGTATAACGTTTAATTTTGAGTAGAACAATTTTATGTGTCTAAATGTAATTTATCTATTCTTCCTGTATTTTTATCCTGAAAAAAAATAAATAAATAAAAAATTAAAAACAAGAAAAATGAAAAAAATAAATATATAAAGTTTATTATATCTAAAATCAAACTGTCGCACCCAACTAGTTAATTTTTTTGAAAATTTAAAATTGTCCTCCATTTATAATTTTTCATTAAGTTCATTCTGACGTAGTTCACACAGTGGTAGATGTCAATGGATGGTGACAAATGACCATTCAAGAAGTAATCAAGAAATTTTTAGTTTCATTTCCATTATTTCCATTCAACATTCTGTCAATAAAAGGTTTAACTTTTTAACATATCTGACTCCTCTAGACTTGATAAACTTGATACACGACAATGTTTTGAAAATGATTTAGAACGGATGATCATTCATTCATTGTTTGTCTTCTCACTCACTGTTTATCACTGACTTTTTCATACTTACGCTATTCAAGTAAGTATGCGAATAAAGTTTCAAGAATAGCGATTGGTAACGAATGGAAATGATGAAATGAAGTGAAAATTTCAAGTGTTGAATTTTAATTCCAGTTTTAATTTTAAACCCAATGCACATTGAAAACTTAAGCTCAGTAATGGCTTGAACTTTCGCTTAAGATATGCATGTTTCAATTTCACAATGTACTCTACTTATTTAATAGACTTGAGCCGTAGTTCAAGTCTCTTATGAAGCTCAAGCCTAAACTTCCAGTGTGGAACTGTGCATAACAATCACAGAATGATCCTCAGACTGAATGCATGTATTAAATCAAGAGTTTTCTAAATGATCATTCACGTTTCACGAGAATGAAGACTAGAAACGATCATCGAAGCATTGCCGTGTATCAAGGGTGTAACATTTTCGACACTATTTTTATTTATTTGAATAAAATTTGAAATAAAACTTTTAAATATTTAATATGGGAATGACTGAATTACAGAATTGCAATAGTTAAAAAAAAATGTTAGTGGATTATTTGTAGTATAACATCCATTCTCCGTCTCTATATGTACATGTGTCATGCTTTAAATATTTTATACTTTCTTTTTTCTTTAATTTTTTTTAAAAAAAAACAAATCACATTTACAGACAAAATAATGTTAAAACACACATTTTAAAATTTGTCTCGTGAAAATGTTCTTCTTTTCTTTTTTTTTTGTCCTTCAGAGACAAAACTTGTAAAAAACATTTTAACCTTGTCGTCGTACATCTGCATGTATAAATGCATATCTAATAGAAATTTTATTTGAATTTGAATTTTATTTTAAATATTTTTTTGTTGCTGTCGAAGTCACATATGCACATCATCTGTGTGAACATGAAGAGATGAACCTCTGTATAGATGCACATCTAAATAACTAATTTTTTTGACTACATTTTCTCTTACACTTCGACTCCATTTCTATGCATATTTTTAGCAGTGTATATGAATTGTATTACGTGAACTGAATCGTATGATGTGGTAACATACTATACGGACACCTACCCTATCTTATAGAAAATGTGTTGTATTTTACGTATACGTATGTATTCGTTCTTCATTATTTCAGTGTGTTCTTTATTTTAACTCTTCAATGATTCCATTTAACTTGGCATTTTCTTATGTTCATTTGAATTTTTTTAATTTTTTTTTTTATTTTTCTTTTTTCATCAATTCCATTATATGTAGAGCTTAAATATGAAAATAAATGTACAACTAAAAAAAAAAAATGTAAATAAGTAATGACTAGTCGTATATATCTTTATCGAATACATGCATAAGAAAGTGGATGTGTAGATAAGTTCACAATTATATGTGTGTGCAATTTTCGAAGACAAAAATTTAAAAAAAAAAAAAAAAATTTTAAAATGAAAATATTGAAAACGAACGAACAAATCTTCTTCTTGTTTTGTGTTTTTTTTTGGAAGGAATTTTTATTTTTTGGGAAATCTAAAATCAAATGAAGTGAAAATCCTTTGAAATCACAAGAAATACTATAAAAGTGTAAAAGAACATTTCATTTGGAATAAAAGTGAATTACCGAGGTATTGAAATAATTTTATTTTTTTCAAATATTGAGAGCAAAAAGGACACGAATGAATGAAAATGAGGAAAAAAAATAAATATTTTTGTTTGTTGACCATCTTATAACATTGAATCACTATTTCATAATGTACTCGTAAATAAAATGCATCAGTATTTCTTTGCTAATGTTCATATTATAAGCAACAAATTTATGTATAACGGACACAAGCCTAAATGTAATATATCCACAGCCACACAGATCTTTTTTTACAATTCTACATCAATATAATTTGAGGTAGTACTTTCTTTTTGGTTTCTCAGTTTTTTCCTTTTTTTTCTTTTTCATGCAAACATCCAAAATATCTTTTACAGAAAATATAACTATCAAAAGTAGTTTATGAAAAAAAAAGAAAATGGAAACATTTCGTGGGAAAAGAAATAACATAAAAGATTTACAATTTTGGAAAATCAAAAGAAAAAGAACTTAGAAAAAGAAAAATACAAAATAAAATGAAAAAGGAATAGAGGCATGAAAAAATTCTGTAAAACAAAAAAGAAACAATAAATACTACAAGCACTTTCTAGCATTACGAATTTTTAGAATGTGTTACATAATATGAGAGTACATAGACCTCTATTTAAATGGATGTATATGTATGAATGGATGTATAATGCCACAAAAAAAAAAGAAAAAAAAAATAACAAAAGTCTACGTGATTTGAGTAAATAAAAAGGATGTTCACGTATAGGATAGCATCGTACACATAACAAAAAAAAATACAATATTCTGTCACGTTCATTTATGTTTTCTTTCTTTGTTCCTTTTATTTTTTTTTTTTTTTTTTTTTGATACCAACTAACATCTGCATTCACAGCATATATAACGGAAAAACGAAAAATACATCAACTACGGAGAGTATAAGAGAGAGAAAAAAAAATGAAACAAATGACAAAAAAAAAATACAATTTTTATTTGATAATTTATATGCGTATAATGAGTAAATACAGCGACACCACATACGTATTTATTTGTATGTGATGTGTAAGTAAATTAAGGATTCCAAAAGAATGAAATCAAAACGAATAAAATAAACAAACAAGCAAACAAACAAAATGTGAATGAAAATATAATGTCCTAAAGATTTCCGCATTGGTATAGCAAAATCTGAGAAAAAAAAAACACAAAAAAAATCAAATTTTTGTGGACTAGAAAATTAAAGAAAAATCAAACATATACCTACTAAGATATAAAAAATACTATGTAGATAAAGAACAAACAGTAAAAAAAATTCAAATTATCCAATAACGATGCAATAATAAAGAGAATATAAATATAACTGTTCCTTTTATTCATCTTTATTGGCCCACAGATAAATCTTTTTCGAATTGATTCACATCTTAAAAACTATAAATACATACATATCAGGGTATGAGAGAGGGTATTATGAGTATATTCTTAAAATTTGAATGCTAAAAGAGAGCAAAATAAAAACAGCAGCATATATTTTATACTTCATTTTTTTCCGTTAAATATACATTCTTATCTTCTATTTACGAATACAAAATGTAATCCTCATATATATATACATAAATATCCTTATATCCGTTATCAGTTATCTATATTGTATATAGTACATACATATACACTTTATCCGTTATTCAAGCGTTAAGCATTAATATGAATTTTACCAATAGAATTTCAAATAAAATAAGAAAATCTCCTTTCCTATATGTATGTATATATCTGACGATGATAATAATGAAAATAATCGCATACTATACATTTATAATATTCCTTTGAGATGGATACACATCATATTAATTCGATATCAAATAAATAACTATTAAGTGTATACAACAAGGACAAACAAGGATATACTCGTATGTACATATACTTGTATATAGGAATATAAAAGTTTAATCATTACTTTTAACGGATATCCATAAATTCGAATAATAATATATGCGTCTATAAACACACAAACACATATTATACAATATATCCTGAAAAGTAATTTTTATTTATATACTTCTCGTATGTATGTATGGTCATTAATTATTAGGTATTCAGTACACATTTTAACTTTTGTACATTTTTATTAGAAAAAGAAATACAACAACAACAAAAAAATGAAACCTCAAAGATAAATAATTATTCTTTTCATATATCCTTATGAGAGAATAAATTGCAACAAAACAATACATAAAATAAAACCAACAAAAAATTGAAAAAAAAATTCTTATTAAACTTTCTTTCATTTTCATTGTTTATCATATCTTATTTATAGGTTCTCTTTATATTTCTTTTGTCCTACGTTATTTATTGAGATTAATTGGATCAATAGACAATTTATTCTGAATTATTTTTCTTGAATATAAATCATTTATTGAGATACTTTATTAAAGAATTCTCTATATTTTTTTTTTGCTATTATTGTTTATCATATTTATCCTTTTAATTTATTAGTTTTTTTCATTAATTTTTGTATTATTTTTTTTTTCTTTCACTTATTTTCATAGAGTACCGCTGAACCAGTTTGGTCTCCAACAATGGCTGGTGGACTATTTTCAATCGATCGAAAATTCTTTGAACGTCTTGGCACTTATGATTCTGGTTTCGATATATGGGGAGGTGAAAATCTCGAGTTATCATTTAAAACATGGATGTGCGGTGGTACATTAGAAATTGTACCATGTTCACATGTTGGTCATATATTCAGAAAACGATCACCATACAAGGTTTGTATTTGAAAGGATAATTAAGTGATTTTCTCTTGCTTGTTTTGTTCTGCTTTTTAATAAATATTAATCTACAAAATTTTGTTTTTGATATAAATTTTTGTACAGTGGAAATCTGGTGTTAATGTCCTTAAAAGAAATTCTGTACGTTTAGCTGAAGTATGGTTAGATGAATATGCAAAATATTATTATCAGAGAATTGGAAATGATAGAGGAGATTATGGAGATGTTACATCACGTAGGGAGCTTAGGTAAGTGAAAAATTTTTTTAGTTTCATTCATCCTTTAGAGGGAATTATTTCCCAAAATTTTATTGATTTAAATTTTTGTATTACAGAAAAAGATTGGGTTGTAGAAGTTTTAAATGGTATCTTGATAACATTTATCCAGAACTTTTTATTCCTGGTGAAGCAGTTGCATCAGGAGAGGTAATTTTATGGTTATGCAAAAGCAAAAAAAAAATTTTAATTAAAATTTTTCACAACGAAACAACCAAAAAAAAATATATTTATTTCTTAATTATGAACTTTACTTAATTATTCGAATGAAATTTAGATAAGAAATCTTGGATTTGGCGGTCGCACATGTCTAGATTCACCGGCAAGGAAAAAAGATCTTAAAAAAGCTGTTGGACTGTATCCATGCCATGGACAAGGAGGAAATCAGGTTGAATATCAATCTCTACATAGTCTAAATAATATCCTCATAGCAGCTATGTTTTCATTATTTTTATTTTTTGTTTTAATTAAAATCAAAAGTCAGCTAACAGCAATACACATATTATTATACGTTATATGCGACCGCCACAAACTTCTCAAAGTGTACCAAACAAAAATCAACAACAAATTCATTATTATTTATTTTCTTTTTATTATTTAATTTATTTTTGATTTTTTTTTTTAAAGGAAATACAAATTTTTTGTAATTTCATTTTATAAATCGCAAGGAACCAAACAGACAAAAAAAAATAATTTTTTTTCAATTCATGAATTTTCATAAAGCAAAAACAAATTATTTTTACAGATTGCCAATTTAGGATCAAATATGTGCCTTGATTCGGCAGCCAAATCTGAGGACATGCATTCACCAGTTATTCCATGGGAGTGCCATAGTCAAGGTGGAAATCAGGTAGATCTTCTTTTTTTTTCTGTGTTTGTTTTACAATTACTTCAACTTCCCAAAACAAAAATGAAAAATAAAAAAAAATAAAAAATGAAATTTAATACAAAATTTTAATTAACGACGAAAATATGAAATGATAAATCAAAGAGAAATTCAATTCAATGGAAGCACTGTAAACATTTACAACCACCACAGAACATAACAGAACAAAATTTCACTTCCAAAAAAAAAAGTCATGCTAATTATTGAGATTTTTTTTTTCATTTTTTTTGGTTTGTTTACCGTACTCGATCAATCAATTTGTTTTCTTGGAAACAGACAAATCCATTTCAATTTTTGTTTTAATCAAAAAATATTTTCATTAAATAATGTTTCACCAAAATAATTAAAACAACAAACTGAATTTCATACATAAAGCTTAAAGAGCTTCTAAAAAATAAAAAATATGCTTTTTTTAAGATTTCTATTTGACACTCATGTCGATAATAATCAATGTGATATTGAATCCAAATGCTTATTTTTTTTTTTTGGCTAAAATTCAAAAACACTGAGTAGAGAACATAATGTGCTTCAGTATTGTGTATTCAAAATGTTGCTATAAAAGCTTGAAATAAATTTCAAATATCATTCAAAACTTCACAGTCATATAGTTCAATTAAATGTAAAAATTTTTATAATTGCTATTACTACTATACTATGTGCGTGGGTTCATTGTAATATCATTCATTTTTTATAAATAAATCAATATCCCCAGTGGCAACAGAAAAAAAAATAAAAAATATATCAAAGCTGATTCAAAACTATATAAAAACAATTTTTTTTTTTTTTTTTGGATAAGGATTACAAAATAAAAGGTCAATACTAACGTGTGAATTTTTTGGAATGTTTTGTTTTTTATTTTTTTTTTTTGTTAACCGCAATAATATTAATCTGATTCAATAAAAATTTTTTTTTGTAAATAAAATTTAATTTTTTAAAGATTACAGGATGTTCAGAAAGGATTTTTTTTATGTGTAAAGAAAAAAAATTATTTTTGAAGTATGCACTTTCAATTTGTGGAAAATTTGTTCTTTAATTATATTTTTAGAAGGTCTCAATTATTGATTTGAAATATTTTTATTCCACAAAAGGAGCTAACACTAAATGAAGTGAAATTTATTCACATAATGATTCCAAATATTTTGAATCAATTTTCAAAAGGATTCTTTCTCTGTACATCGCATTGGAAAAAGATGAACAGTTATGTAAATTTTATTTAAAGACTGATATGCATCCAAGATCTTGAGACAAATTTTCAACTAACAGTTGGAACTATTCAGTTAAATTTCACAAGAATAACTCCAAAATATTCCTGGAAATTTTTATTTTGGAACGAAAATGTAATTGTCTCCTATGGAATCCACATAATGTCATGAATGAATTTTTTTGTCTCTTAGTTGTTTCAAATTGTTTTTACACTTTGCTTTGAGTTCATGATTTCTTTTTCAAATTTTCATTTTGAGCGAGCAAATAATCCTATAACACTGATACATCCTGTAATTAAAATTTGTTAATTTAAGAAAAAAACAACATTTTTTTTTCTACCTCTGTACTTTATAAGTACACTTGTATATTTTGTGTAAAATACATATGCATATGCATTACATTTTAGAGGTTTATCATTCATTTTTATATTCATTAATCAGATTAACTGGAATCCTGAAAAAAATAATATAAAAATAATTAAATTAAAAAAAAAAAAAATTATTTCTCATTTTGTGTAAAAAGAAAAACTTCATTTTTACAAATAAAAATATAAGGTAAAGATGGAATTTAAGAAAGTGAACATATTATAATTGGAGAAAAAAATAAAGGAATTCAGCTTCATTTTTCAAAATGAATTTACATCATATACATACATGTATAATAAATAAAAAAATAAATAAAAAATATATATATATATTTGAGTAATAAAAATAATCGGATCATTATAATGCATGTCCTCCCATGGCAGATATGGTTGCGGATGTTTAATAATATTAATAATAAATAATACTATTATTGTATTAATTATTAATAAGGATAACAGAAAAAGAAGAAGAAAAATGTATTATTAATATAAATTAAATTTATTTTTATTTTTATTTTTAAAATTAAATTTATTTTTAATTTATTTTTATTTTTATTTTTAATTTTAATTTTGTTTTAATTTAGTTTTTTTTTTTTTGTTTAAAAAAAATGTTTAAGTTATAATTTTTATTTATTAAAACACAAAAAAAAATACTACTACATTAAAAACTTTGGAGTTTGTGGCTAAGTATATAATTGCTGCTGGTTTGTTTATTTATTTATTTATTTATTTTTTTTAATATTCAACAAAAAATTATTTTATAATGCTACTTTACTTATATTTCATAACAAAATTCATTTAATTTAATATTTTTTTTATTAATTTGTTTTAAACTTTTTCCTTTCTTTCGATTTAATTTGATTTGAATCCAATTCAACAACATTTTGCTAACATTTAATTATTTTTCATTTTGTAAATTTTTTGTTTTTTTCATTTCATAAAAATTTCATTGATTTTCATTTATTTGCTCAGTTTATTTTTACATAATATATCATTTCTCAAATAATGTATTTTTTTTTTAAATTCAATTCCTTGGAAAATATTTTAATTTGCATTCAAGTACATTATTCGTGTAAATTGCATATTAATGCGTACGCATACTCATGTTAAATAGATAATATCCATTCTACTAATCATATACATATGTATTATTTATGAAAAACTATAAAATTTACATTCACATACATGCATAAAAAACTAAAAACTAAAAAAAAAATAACAATAAAATACTTATCGATATCAATAAGAAAAGAAATCCTTTTAAAATTCATTCACTTAACAAAATCATTAAAAAAGAAATAATTACATTAAAATTCATAAATCCTGGAAATGATTGTTTTTTGTTAAAAGATTCAATACGAAATAACGAAGTATTTTAAAAGGACAATTTAACCTTAAAGAAGGAGAGATATATGACAGACAATTTTAACGTTTCAGATATGTTTTTGTTGTTTGTTTTGTTTTGCAATTAGTCCTCGAGGGAGTGTATCAATTCCACAAAAATTTTCCACACCTCACTCTATTTTTCAGATATTATCATCCTTAAAAAAAAATAAAATTAAATTAACAAGAAAAAAAAAGAAGTATTACCACCAAAAGAAATAAAATGTATATATCCGTGTATTTTTAAATCTATACATCCAACTACATACGAGTACATATACTACTTATATTTTTATAAGTACATATCTTTCATTTTTTATATGTCACACATATTTTAAGCTGATATTTTCAGTTTTTTTTATTTATTTATTTTTTCTTATTTCTATGAGTATGTATATTAATTCATTTATCCTTAAGCATTTCTTTTGCTTGTTTGCTGGTTTTTATTTTTTTATCATTATTATTACGGAAATATGTCATTTCACTTAAGGAAAGTATATATGTATGTATGTTTAATTTTTTTTTCATCTTCTATCCAAAGAAGAAGAAGAAGAAACGCAAACGAAGCAAACAACACAAAACAAAACGAAAAAAAATATATTTAATGCTTTCCATTTTTTCATCGTATTTTTTTTTTTTTTCATATTTTATAAAATGATCTGTTGATATTTAAATCATAACAGTAATTTACAATTACATTCTAAAAATAAAAATACATACATACATATGTATATAAATATATGTAAGATAAAATAGATAAAAAGAAAATATATAAATATAAAACATAACTTATCAGTTGGATATAAAAAATAAAATATATAAACACCGCCTCTTATCATCCGCCCACAATCGGCACTGATGCGATGATGGTGATTATGGAGAGTGTAATTGTATTAGAATATAAAAAAAAAATATATGAAAAACATTTTACATAATATAATCGTATATATGTATATTTGTATTTGTTTATGCTCTATATGTAATAAGATGAGTACGTATGTGGTACAAAACATATAATTCCCCTTGGGCATTTTTATAAAATCACATACAGACAGAGATTCATATTATAGTCAAGTTATATAATGATGACCCAGTTAATAAATGAAAACACAAAGAACATTTACACATACATAAACAGTAACATATACTACTGTATTATGTATGTATATGTATTTGTATTTGTAAGTAAATTGTACTGATTGTATTTGATATGCATACATAAGCTACTAAACATTTTATTACATAAATGTATTCTCTTTATTCATATTTCCTACAATATATGTATATATACTAATACTCACAATAAATATTAAGAAAATAATACTGATAATAGAAAGGAAATAATGTATAGTTCATGATAATAGCCGTAACGTTATTCTGTACATAAAATGATAATATAATATTTTTAACATAAAAAAAAAAAAAGAATAGAATAAATGTTTTCTCAATTCATCATTCATACTATTATAAATGTACTTACTATATCGTATGTTGTTGATACGAAATGTAAAAAGGAAATAAATGATAAAGAAAATTATCCTTATATACGAGTAGAGAATATAATATACGAATACCAAAACAGTGACTATAATAAGTAGTAAGTACACTTTCGTTTATGTTCTTTTCAAATTACGAAAGTTTGTGTCTAAGATAATCCAAGATTCAATAATTGGTTTATGAATTGGATAATTTAATAAAAAATTATTCGATAATCTATAATCTCTTATAATTTTCGAATAATAATTAAAGGCTAAAATGTTGAACATTTTTTAAAAATAAAATCCTTAAAATCTCTGAAAATGTTTATTAAGTATCCTTTAGAATTTCCTTAATTATTTTGACTGAATATTATTTTACTGTAAGACAAATTTTGCGATTGAATTTCGAACAAAAATTTCAAAAGTGACATTCAACAAAATTATGATCAATAAAATTTTGTGAATAACTGTAGATTTGATTTCAATTTAAAAACTTCTGTTGATTAATTTATTTTTCTTTCAATTCAAAAATATTGAAATTAAAATACAATTTTTATTATAATTATTTATTTTTTTTTCTTCCTTTTTTAATTTCCGGTTCTTATTTATAATTCAATGAAAATTGAATTTTATTTCTTACTTTGAATAAAATTAATTATAAAATAAGTAAAAGAAAATAGGAAGAATAAATTAATTATAAACAAATATATACACATATTTATACACATACTACATATACATAGGTACCAAGAAGTGCATTAATTTTACCGTATCAGAACTAAAAGACGATGAGTATGATAATAGAATTTCGAATTTGTTTTGTACGTACATCACACATAGTAACCATGATTACTAATTTAAACAAAGTTTTACCAGTTTTACTCAAAATTTTCAAAAAAAAAAAAACGTAAATTCATACAAATATGTATGTGTATGTGTAGCAGTAGATAAAAGCAAATAATAAAATCTTCTAAGAAAAATATTGAATTTCATAGTTTCAAAAATATATATGTACTATTTATTCTCATGAAAAATCTTAGAAAAATACTAAAAACTTTTTTTCGATAAAATAAAATAAAAATTTTTTTCTACAAATAAAATGAAAATATTAAATAAATTTTCATAAAACTTTTTTTTTTCACATTGATAAGTATGATAAATGTATCTCTGCAGGCACCATATACAAGTAGATTCATTTAAAGTAAAAGTTTTTCCGGTATTTTCTCAATTTTATAAAATTCTCATTTTTTCATACTGTTTTTATTATACTTTACTCTTACAGAAAATTGTATTTTTGATATATTCGAAAACAACAAAAATTTGATAAATGAATCTTCGTTTGTTTTTTATCAGAAAAATTAAATAAAACTTTTCAAAAATTTTCTTCAACATGACAAAATACAATCAATAAAAAAGATTTTCACTTAATTTTATATAAATTTTCCTGCCTGTTCGAAATTCATGCAATCCAAATTATTTTCTAACACAATTCTATAACGTATTATTTTATTGTCCATAAATTTGCATAAATTACTTTTAGCTCATTGAAAAATTAAAAACGAAATGATAAAAATATGGTGTATGAGTATATACGAATAATTTCAAAATAATATTTTATCCCTGATTTCTTTTTATTAATTTGAATACATAAATCGCATTTATATATTCTAATAAAAGTTTAAATGTATAATTTATAATAAATAAAATTACAATTATGAAAAGAGAATTTCCACAAAACCATACAACAAGAATAGAATTCATTGACCTCTTCCATAGATACATACCATGCTATTACCAATGCTAATTTAAAAAGTAAAATAAAATAGAAAACGTAAAATTTTCAAAATTAATCTAGAATACCATACACATATTTTGATAGATACATATAACAAGAAACAAAAATTTCATTCTTTCCAAAAAGAAATACGAAAAACAGGAGTAAATAAGAAAATTTTTTAATCAAATCATCAGATATTAGAATTTATTCTTAGAATGTGAAATACTAAAACAAATTCAAAAAAATTTGTTCAAATCTACATGAATATTTAAATAGTAAATCATATATGTACATACTTTTGTACATATAACGTATACAGTCGTATGATATTGGTCATATATCCTCTCATACATATCATGGTGCACAAGAAGAGAATTTATGTCCCTTATCAAGTTGAACACCACAGCATGTTAAATGTGCATACTATATACTCGTATGTACGTATAGATTAATTTTATAAGTAATATACATACTCGTACATATACTATACTGATGTTCAACATTTATACATGTACATTCATGTACACGTTCATATCTCTGTGGTATATGCATGTAGGATTCTTAAATTAAATTATGACAACTCTTACTCTTATGATGCATTCACATTTTTGTACAAATCACCTCATACATACATATACTCGTATACTCGTACAACATCGACTGACTGACTGACACTAACTGTATTACTGTATCTGTATATAAAATGAAAAATTATGTAAAAATATTTTTCAAATATTCGAATAAAAATTGAATCAAAAAAAAAAGCAACAACAACAACGATAACAAATTTTTTAAGGATATTTGCATTTCAGAATAATATCCATTTCTTATTCCTTATCAACTATATATAGAATTAATGTGCGTATATGATAGCACATGTACACATATTGTTGAAGTTCATGTGTGCATTTTCTGTAGCAAAGAAAAATGATCGAATTCTATTCTTTACTATAAGAATAGATATAAAATATGAAAATAAAACACTAAAAGGACATGCATACAGAGAAAATTATTATACGATTATATATTTTTGTTTGAAATTGGTCATCATTATTATTATGTCTTATGTGTGTGTGTGTAACAAGTTTTATAATAGAAAATGTATATACATGTTTTTCTCATGTGTATATTTTACGAAATGACATGTGAACAAAATGTACATTGATATGAGATAATATACATATCGAGAATATACTTATATACCCAAACTCATATATACGAGTATATATTAGATGATTATTCTGTATTTGTATGTATACACATGTTACATAAATGATCATATCCTTTTCTAAATGAAAAATCTACTAAAATTTCGATGACAATTCTATAACAGTGGAAATGTGAAGTACATATACATGATTGTATTCCATTTTAATCCTTACAATATATACGAATAATACATACATGTATAATACAATATTTTTATATGTACGACTGTAAATGTATACAAGTATATATGTATATCTTATTTTTAATATTATTATTGTGTCATTCTTCTTATTATGAGAAAGTAATTTGCATTCTAATGATTCAATAAATGAAAATTAAGTCATGAGCGATTGTCAATTTTTGTTTTGTCTTTTCATTTATTTTTGTGTTATTTTCGTTGTCGTTTTTACTATACAAAATAAAACACACGAGTATACTTTTTACATTCCACACAAACACACACACATACACATATAAATAAGAAAAAGTTCATACAGTTTATCTTATTTTGTATATAATTTTCTAAAAATTAAATTCTTCCTTTCTTTTTTGTTTTTTTTTTTTTGTTTTTTTTTTTGTTATTTTATTTGTTTACATTTCCTTTTTCTATTATACGAAATTTTCATTCATTTAACATTAGAAGATTTGCAAAAATGAATGCAATGCAACAAAAATAATAGCAAAAAAAAACTAAAACGAAAACGAAGAAAACAAATAAAAATGTAAATGAAAATGAATAGAAAATTTCGAATTGATTAGAATTTTTTTAATGAAATAAGAATCAGCAAATATATGTTTGGCTAAAAAGAATTTAACATAAAAAAGAAGAACGATAAAAACAAAAAAAAAAAAAAAACAAATTTTTAATGAGAAACTCATTTCGATAAAATTCATTCAAAAGAAAATATGTAGTAAACATGTACATATCCTTAGTATACATATATGTAGTACATACATACTTTTCAAATAAAACAAGCAAAACATTTTAGTACATATTGTCGTACAGAACAAATGAATGAACAAAAAAAAAAAAGAAAAAAACTTTTAAGTCAATTATTTTCTAATCAAATTCTCCAAAAAAATATGTGTGTACATGATTATGTGTACAATATGTAGTGTAGACTGTATAAAATTTGTTGTATAGAGAAGAGGACATTTTATGTGAATTTTATAAAGAGAAAGAAAAATTTCTATTGAATATGAATACATATACATACGAGTATTTGGTTTACATAAAAGCATGAACATGAACGTACAATGGTATAACTTTAAAATAAAATTTGTTGCTATTATAAACTTTGACTTCTAATATAAGTACTATTGGTTTTTTGGTGTAGCAATAAAAATAATTTACAGTAAAATATGTGATAATATATCTCAACATACAAATTACAATTGAATTTATACCAGTATATGTATAAGTAACACATAAAATGTGTTAAAATAACAAGGATATATGTATGTACAATGAAATGTTAAAAATATAAATTTTATTCAAATATGCTCGTATACAATAAGAAATAAAACTATCATTTTACAAATTAGATAATCAAATAAAATACAATATGATTTCGAAAGGAATATATTCATAATATTGGAAACTTTTAATTACAATTCAATTTTTTTTCTAATTTATTACAAGTTTTTAAGATTTATACCTGAGATAGACGTGTAGTATTGCTACTATCTTTTATAAATAAAAATTGATTGTACAATATTCTTAATAAAAATTATGTCAGCATTAAATATTTCCTCCAAAGTTCACTCAGCTTTTAATGAGTACCAGCTTTCTGGGAAAAATAGTTTAGAAATGCTGATATAGTAGTCTACTTGCTGCTGACAAAAATGCTTTAAAAATTTAGAAAAAGCTTTTAGTAAAGAATTCTTACTGAGAAGACAACAGACCAAAAACTGGTTTAGTCGTCATTTGTTATACATAAATTCAAAAAAATCTCTCATCTAGTTAAACTACTGCATTAAGTAGTTTAGGCTAAACTACTTTTGAGCGGACGTATCCAAGCTGATTGCTGACAGACCAAGGAGTTTATTTACTCAAATAGGTTTAGAATATTTCTAAACTCTGGTCTGTCTCTGGCATTAGAACTGTAGTTGCTATGAAAGAAGAAGATTATAAATTTTCTATACCAATCGTACATAGTGCACCGATTCCACATATCTGTCTTAGATATAATGAACGAAAATCAAATACAATTTCTTATAAGACCGTAGATTTTTAATTGAATCAAATCGATGACAACAATCATTTCCAGGAATTCTTTCTGTACAGACAATGAAAATTTCTTACAACTTTAAGTTAATTATTCATTCACAAACAGAATTTCATTGTTAAATAATTAAATTGACAACATACCGTATGACAGATAATTATTGTAGAGGCTTAAGTGATCATTTCAATTTTATTCATTAATCAGTAAAGATGATACACGAGCAAATAGTGCAATTCATTTTTTTAAATAATTTAAAAATTAATTAAAAGTAAGAATTTTAAATTACTATAATCATTACAGTATGTATAGCACTGCATTGCATTCTGTAACTGTATATATACTCGTACATTGTTGAATACATAATCAAATTTCATTTGTGTACATTTCATGTTAACTTTATCAAATGGCTTTTAAAGAATTAAATTTAATTCTTCATTAAATATTTCATTATGTATTCTATGTCACTATCATATAATTATTATCATCATCATTATCATTATCCTATAAAGGATTTATTTACTATATACAAAATGAATAATTGATTATTGTAATTTTGTAAATACTCGAATACAAAATACAATCACAAACATGATATATTAACTGTCCTGTAACTAATCAACTAAAAAAATGTTTTCATTTATTATTAATTGTATACGCACTCATACATTTCTTACTAGGACATTCATTCGTTATGTATATATTCATTAAATATATCACATCACATACATTATGTAATGTATCACAAATACATATAATTTGAATCAATTAATGTTTAAGTGAATATATTATTTTATTAAAATTCTATTTAAATTTTTCCTGATTAAAATTAAAATAAAAATAATTTCTCTAACTCTCTGTCTGCATATCCCTTTCTCCATATAAACTACAAACGTACTATGTACTTAAGTATGAGTATGTATAGTATGTGATGCATATATTACATATATTTTTATTCAATCATATAACCGCGAATATCATGTACTTGAATATCAAATATTATAATTTTTTTTTTCAAAAATAAATCAAATTTCAATATTAAATCAAAAAAAATTGTTTTCCAATAAAATTTTTTGTTTTCTCTTCAATCTTTATTTTTAATACATAAATTTTTATTTTCTTTCTTCTTTTTTTTTTCTTTTTTCTTTTCTTCCAAATATTGTTTTTTGTATCCGTGTTTCTCTATATGTGTATACATGTACATGAATTCGTTTTTCATCATCTTCTTTCTAAATTTCAAATTTATGAAAATCAAAAAAAAAAAAAAAAAAACAAATTACTTCCGAATCAAAAAACAAAAAAAAACCAACAAAAAAAAATTACCAATAAATCTTGTTATATACAGTATTGGATGTTCAGTAAAACTGGAGAAATTCGAAGAGATGAAGCATGCTTGGATTATGCTGGACATGATGTTATATTATATCCATGTCATGGCTCAAAGGGTAATCAGGTATGTATCTATATATACATTATATTTACTGCTTCTAAGGAATCTATTATTTGAAAAAGGATCCTTGAATACTTGCTTTTACAATTTATTTTTACTTCTTGTTTGTTTGTTTCTTCTTCTTCTTCTTATTTTTCAATATTTTTTTCTCTATTTTTCTGTTATTTAGTTTTGGTCATATCTACAAGATACAAAACAATTACGACATGGTTCATCTGAAAAATGTTTAGCAATAAATGAAGCTAAAGATAAAGTCATTATGGAAGAATGTGATTCAGATAAACAAAGACAAAAATGGAAATTAGAAAATTATGATCCATCAAAATTGTGAGTTTCAATTACAATGTATAATTATAATTATTTAATAATGGATTATAATAATATAAAAAATAATAATATAAATAAAAATATAAATAAAAATAATATAACAAATTATTATGATTTAAACAATTATAAAAATAATAGAATCGATAATAAATATTATAATAATAACAATAATAATAATTATTATTATGGTTATTATAAGGATAATGATAGCTCAAAAACGTATTATACAAATTTATATAAATATAATTTAAATTATAAAACAAATAATAATAATAATATTAATAATAACCACCATAAAAATATAAAAAATAATAATAATAGAAATTATAATAATGATAATTTTTCTAGGCGCAAATTATATTTTTAAAAATATATATACTTAAATATATACGTATGTAAGAAACAAATTAAACAAACACAGACAAACAAATCTTTAGGATTAAAATATTCTACATGAATTATGCGTTAATTTTTGTTTTAAAATTTTAATTTTAAATTCTAATTTTAGATTTTAATTTTTCTTTTTTTTTGTTTTTATTTTTTGTTTTGTATCCTAAGTAATGATAAAAAATGATAATTTGTAAAAAAAAATTTTTATAAAAAATTAACTATGACCAATTTGCTAAAATAAATGTTAGATCTGTGTAAAGGTATCCTTTTATTTTTTTGTTTTCATAGAAAACTACATAAAAGGATAAAGTTTTAAAAAAATTTTTTTTAGATTGATTAAAAAATAAAACAACAACAAAACAATTAAGATAGATAACCACAAAAATACAATACATATCTAGAAAATTAATTTTTAATCTGAAAAAAAAAAAAACTTAAATCTTTAAAATTTTTAAGTATGTGATTTTTATCTAATATTTAACAAAAAAAATTTTATTATATATTATATGAATATTTTTATAATTTATCATTCTTCTTTCTTTCTTCCTTTCCTTTTTTTTTTTTGTAAATAAATTTGTTACATGGTATACATATCCAAAATTTAAAGAAAAAAAAATGTTTATTATTGTTGAAAATCTTGTGTGATTTTTTTTTAGAAAACTAAAATTTTAAAAAAATATGGTTAAATGATTAAAGAAAATAAGTGAAAAGATTCAACAACACCATCTATCAACAGCTACTTGAACAGTATAACGACCATATGTATATAAATTGAAAAGTTCGAAATTTCATTGAAATGCATGAGCATACAAAGATCATGAAGCTACTACAGCTACTACTACTTGGTAAAGCTGTGTATTCTTTGGCGTTAATTAAAAATATTTAATTGAGAAAATAATATATAATATAGTCAAAAGCAAAAGCGTCAAAAGAGCAAAGAGTATAAAAAGCTTGACAAGTAGCTTGCCAATAGCTTGCTTGAGTAACTTTATGATCTTTGTTAAGAGATAGCTAGCTAGCTAATTCAAGCATACAAGATTTTCAATTAAACCAATATTTTTTTTTTTTTTCCTAAATAAATATTAGTTTTAGTCCTTTTATATGATCATTATTAATAGACAGAAAAAAATTTTATATTCTTAAATAAAAAGTATATAGAAGTAATCTTAGTCAGTAATCGATTGTCACAATTTTTTTATACGATTTATATTATTTCGATATTTTTTTTTTATTTTATTTTTCAAAAAATTTCGTTTTTAAAACAAAAAATGATTAATTTAACTAATTTATAAATTAAACAGAATAAAACAAAACACAAATACACATCAAGGATAAAAATGAAAAGAAAATCGAATTGAAATAAAATAAAAATAATATAAAAGAAGATAAATTAAGAAATTTATCTAATTATTATGTACAATTTATTTGTGTGTGTTTTTTTTTTCTATCATAATTATTTGTAATTTTAATTATTTACTAAATACATATACATACATATATAATACATTTACCTACTTATGAGAGGTTAGTGATATTTTTTAAGACATTCCTATTATATAAAATACACACACATGTACATACATATGGGTACATTTATCTGGTATGTACTTATTATACTTTATTCTTTTTAATTAAATATAAAATTCGAATAATTAATATATGAATACGTACATAATATACCTACAATTATATACCATACATAAACATAAACAAATTATATTACTTACACATTACATACATTATTATATGTTATACTCTAAAAGTACCCATTCACTTAATATGTCCAATTTCACACAGTGAAAGCTTATCCTAAAGTTGAAAACTTCTGCTTTTTCACAGTGGGAATTTAAGTCTTGAACTCAGATTATCCCATAGACTTGAGCCATAGTTTAATCGTTTTATGCAGACTTAACTAAGATCAAACCTAAAAATTCACTGTGAAATTGGGCATTAAAATTTTCCGAATGATCTTAACACTGCAAAACTAAACTATCAATTCAAATTTGTCCTTATGATCGCACACAACAATTCAATTTAAAAATGCAGTCAATTCAAAGACTTGTCAAGTCTAAAACTTTCAAAATTATCTGAAAATTGTTCATTTGTTCATCTACAATTTCTTGACACTTGACAGTTTTTAACTGAGATCTAAACAAAAAAACTCAAGTAGGAATAGGACTAGAATATATGTGATCCAAATCATATAAAATGTATATAGGTACATAGTTTTTCAGATTTACAGTCTGTCATCGCTCAATAAAATCTGTGTGTGGGTTTGTGAATGGACGAACGAATTGATTTTAGTCTTGAAGTGCATATTGTTAGACGGTTATGCGGCTTCTACATTCAATGAAGGGACTTCCGACTTCATTGCATGCTTACATGTAAAAGCATGTTAGCAGTAAAACTGCTACTGCATTGAATGTGGAATCGGCATTAAACTTTTTTTTTATTATACACTGGAACACAGCAGATTTTTTGAAATGCAAGCAAAATCGTTCGATATTAACTGTAAGTCTTTGCTGTATCCTGTATGTACTCTGGTTATGTGATTCTTATTCGACTGATTTGAAGTTAAGATCATTTATAAAATTTTATGTGAATGAATATCTTAAGACATAACATAACATATACATATATTATAAATATTATATATATTAATGACGCTATTATGTACTTAATTACTTATACGAGTATACAATTTAATTTCGTTTTATAATTCCAATTTTCTTTTACATTTTTTTTTGTTCATTTAAGTATAAAATGAAAAATTTAGAAATCTTTTAATTAAATTTTTTGCTCCATTTTTTTTCATATAAACTTGCATAAATATATACCATGCACACATAAAATGTATAATGTACATATATATAATACTTACATGTACACAAAGACAAATTTATACGATATAATTCATACATACATATGTATACATGTAATTTTATTTAATTTAGTAATTTAATTTTTAAATTTATACACAAACACACTACCATACATACACAAATACACAAATTTATAAATTTTCTAAATGAATTTCTTATAATTTTATTTAATTTGATTTTATTTCAATTTAATTCCTTTTATAAAATGATTCTAAGAACGTTCAAATAATATATTTTTTTTTTGTATTCATACGTATTCGTATATAAGTACGTATCAAATCATTTAGAGTGTATCTTGCTGACTTCAGTTTACGTGTAATGTGCATAATATAGAAGATGAGTATATGCAGTACACTTTTGTGTGTATATTATTTGGTAAAAATCTATTCTCGTACATGTAAAATATATCATAGACAAAATTGAAAGTTAAAATTCTTAAAAAAAAAAATTAAGTAATTTTCATGAACGCATATACCACCATTTATATTTTTTTACTCTCTTACATACTATACATATACACACAAGAAGCGAAGTCATATTATAAATGCAATTATACCGCACCATCAATACGTTTTCATATACGAAATTAATAATATAAACGAACGAAAGAACGAACAAATGAACAAAGATAATTAAATTCTGAACACAAAATGCAATTTTTTATGATATCTAATTTTGTTATGCATTACACCCATATTAATTAAGGATTTTTATTTTTATTTGTTATCATTTTATGTCTGTCGTCTATTATTTACTTAGTTTCGTTTATATGATACGATAATTTTTGTGTGCACTTATACGTATATGTTTGTAAGTGAATTTATAAAATGTTCTAAGATATTATAGGTACTTTATATTATTTATACTCGCATACAGTACATGTGTAATGAAATGATGAAACACGTATCAATTATTATTTTTCAAAAATTCAAAGTAAAAAATAATTCTGATTTGATTCTGACATTGCCAAATCGTATATTCTTACGATTTTTTTCGTATGTTAAAAATGAATTTTATGCATTATTTTTATTGAAAATATTCAATGGATTCCATTGGAAAATTTCGTATGTCTATCGTTTTAACTTTATGAATTGCATGAACTGTATTCGAATCACTATATAGTACATGACCGAAATTGCATGCAAGCGACAACTATTTTCGTTATCGATTACATGAAAAACGTTTTCGTATATTGATCGTAAATTTTTCATACAAACTTTGGTATTATTTCTAAATGCGTAATGCTGATAATGTGTCGTATATAAACACTCACGAATACATTTACGTTTAATATTATAATGTGTGTGATTTCGGTGCATTTTTATTTCATTTAAATAATACTCCAAATAATATTAAACAAAATATCCACTTACTATATAAACCATTTCAAAAAACACAAAGAGCGCAATAATCTCAACAAAAAACAAAAAAAATAACAAATTTTAAACATTTTAAACATTAATTTTAACATTTTAAAAAAAAATAAAAAAATAAAAAAATTTTTTTTTTGCACCAAATCAAATTACAAATGTAACTCACGTTACTGTAATAATAAAAAAAAAAAAAACATATATTTTTGTATATTTTTTTCCTGTGTTGAATTTTATTCATTTTTTCTCCCCCTCTTTTTTTCAACATTAATATGCGAATATGTTACGCTAAACTGTTATACTTTTTTGGCATTAAATAACATTATTATACCAGACATCTATATACTTATATTCCTATTTTAAGTGTTATAAGTGTATAGAATATAAAATAAGCACAAAAATTTATAAAAAAAAAAATAAAACAAACCTTTTTAAAGTAAAATTAAAGTATAATTTACAAAAATACGATACATGATGGAGTACATATCATAATTCTTTGATAGTAACAGTGTAATTGTGTGTGTGTGGAAGTATACATATTATGTACGAGTACATTAGATATGCAGCATAGAAACACTCACGAATGATGATATTCTTCCCTTTTTTTTTTATCTCTATGTCCTTGTTTTTTTTATTTTTATTTTATTTCTGTACGTATGGAAAAAAAATTTAAAAAATATTTTAATTTAATTTTTTATTATTATTTAAAAAAAATACATATAAAAAATAAATTTTAAAAAAGTAAAAAAAAAATGCATTTATTATCGTAATTTAGTACACACGTAATATGTACGAATACATGTTTATATTTCGTATTTTGTGTTTTTATTTTAATTTAATTTGCACTGTATTCATATGGTATTATACTTAATTTCAAAGAAAAACAAAAAGAAAAAAATAATATAAAAATAAAAAAATAAAAGAAATTAAAAAAAAAAAAAACACATTAAAAATGTTAATGGAATATCTTTTTTTATATGAAAAGGAAAAACAAAAATTTAATTCATAGAATCATAAAACTGAAAGTATAAGTATGTATGTTCTATATTCCTGCGTTTATCATTTATACGCATGAGTATATCTATGTACATATACTTAAAATATAAAATGTAAAAGAGAAAAAATAATAATTAAAAATAAACAAGAAAATATTCATTTTATTTTTTTCAACATTTTTGTATGGTTGTTAGTATCGAATAACATCCTTAAAAAATATTTCAAATTATTACACAACACATCAGAATCAGAGTTCTTAATTACTTATATACTTTGTTGTGTACGAATATGAATAACTTTTTGAAAAAGAAAATTTTGAACTAATGACTTTGATGGTATGATTTCAAAAGTCAGTCAGATCATACCTATAGGTATACATATTAAATTAAACTATCAAAAATTATGTAGCAGTCATACAAAAAATTTTTCATTTCACGTGAAATTATTTTTAAAAAAGGAATTTTGCCTTTTTCATTTATAATCTAAGTATGTATATCAATTTTTTCTGTCTGTTACCATGAAAATTTTATATACATATACGAGAAAATTTTCGATAATATTAGAAACCATAGAAACTATGTAACGCGACAAATTTATCGTTATTCGATACTAAGTACATACAAGAGTAGTATACCATCATCAAATCAAAACCATTAAAATGAATAAAATTTTTAAAATTTTGATATCATATCATGAATACGGTTGTATATAATGTGAATGAATGAATAAAAATTTTACTCCTTCATGATATATCAAAATTTTATCTTATTATGAACACATCACTTTTATATAAATTTAAAAAAATAATAATAATAATAATAATAATCTAAAAATACTTATATATGTATAAATTTATTTATTTTTGATTTTTGTAAATACATCGTGATACCTATTACCTATACCCCTATACCATTATATAATGTACTTGTAAAATATAAAATATAAATTCTTAAAATAAAAATTTTAAAAAGAAAAAAGGATAAATTCACCGAGCATACATACTTTGTATTGTATAGGTTTAAAGATTTTCATGTATCTCTTTAACTTTCATACAGAATATTTAAACTTCATGTACAGAATGTCCTTGAATTTTTACGTTTTCAAACATTTGAAACTTTTATATTATTAATGTTTAAAGAAACATTCAAATGTGTACAATAAATATTTAATGAAAAGAGATAAAATCGAAGAGACAACAAAATACCATATACCTATCTACCTACTCGTAAAGAAAATTTATCATTGTTGTCAATGTTTTGGTATTTTTATTTATTTTTGTTATCAAAAAAAAAAAACTTTGCTCTAAATTTAAAAACAAAAAAGAAAAGTCATATCCTTTTTAATGCATAATCTTGTTGTATAAAAAAAAATCATTTTTGTTTAAATATTTTGCTTCAAGAAAATGGTATAAAATATCGCGTTAAATAAACTTATACATGCTTATACCATACTTTGTTCTTTACCTTTTTTGAATATTTTTTTTGTTTTTAGTTAATTTTTATTAAATGTTAAATAAAAAGAAAATTTAATTATAAGCTTACTATATACTATATTCACATATAAACGTAATATGAATATGGATATGAAAGGAAGAAAAAAAAAACAAAAAATACTTATATACAAATACACACGCATAGATATGTATAATATGCATATAGATATTAAATATCGTAAAATTATTTTATAAATAGGATATTATTAGGATTCCATAAGATAGGTATACATACATATATACATTCACAGTAATATATTGTAATAAGGAACGTTTTAATAATTTTAGTTTCGTATAAGAAATTTTTAAAATTCATAATAATGATGAAAAATAAAATATAAAAAAAAGAATACAAGAAACACACAAAAAAAACAAAGAAAAAAGATATAAAAAATAAATAAATAATTAAATTTTCAATACTACATACTTTCACATACACATTACATGTGGATATTCATGTGTGTGTTTGTAGGTATTCGTACATATACTTATACCTTTAAATTATCCATTGTATTTTATGTGATAAATAAAATGCGGTCATAATAATTTATTTATGATTAATGTGAGTTCAGAAACCTTTTGTAGTACATGAAACTATACAACAAATTTTTCATTTTTTTTCCATGCTCCTCTAAGAGTATGTAGTATAAATTATGTTCGTATATGTATAATTGATAAATTATGTATGTATCCTTCCATATTTTTTTTTCTCCCCTGCGAAAGTAACAACTTTAATTTATAAATACGCAAAATTATCTATTGTAAGTATATGCGGATATACTTACTTGCTTTTTATGTATCAAGGATTATATTCTTTAAGAGATTTTTAATTGAAAATACGAGTGTAAAATAAAAATATGATATCAGCTAGCACAACTTGATACTTATACGAAGGACATACTCATACACAATTATAGAAGGAAAATTATTGTCTTAGTTAAGGTGCGATTTCACTTATTGACATTCCGTCAAATATACATATTTAACAATAAATGTCTAATGCCACACTTATCATACATCATTTTGACAATATTTGACCAGGATTTACACATCTATAACGTCAAATATGGATAAATATTTAACAGAATGTCAATAAATGGAATCGTAGCATTACACTTATTTACACCATTTAATACCCGGTTTATATGGCTTTCACTGCATTAAGTAAATGCCCTTAATAATTTTATTAATACATGGATAGATGTATATTAAGATGCTTTAAGACACATTTACAATTCAGCCCAGATTACCTTCCACATTTGATTTTTCACACTTTCTTCAAATAATTCTATAGCGATATATTTTTTTGTCCAGCACAGATTAATCCAGAGTTAAATTGAGATTAGATTGTATTTCTAATCTACGCTCTGAATTGTGAATACAATCTAATCTCACACGTAATCTGGGCTAGACTGTTAATGTATTTTTAAATAATACACGTGTTATAAGTTACCCATAAAATATTTGAAAAAAATATAGTAAATAATTTAATATAAATCTGATTCCTCTGATCACGTAAATAAAAAAGAAATTAAAAATGAAAAATGAAAAATAAAATTATACATATATTAATTACGTACCATTAATCGATAAAATGGTATATAAATAAAAACTGTATACATAAATTTTTTTTTTTTTTTGATTTGATAATGTGTTTATGTGTACCCAAAATCATATAAATGTTGTATGTGTATTTTAAAAACATAAATTAATAATAATAATTTAATGATAATAATAGTAATTCAAATACTTAAAAATAAATATCAATTTATAATATTAAGCGACGTAAATATTAGATTACATAAATGTTTATACATAATATTATATTGTACTTACAATCTTTAGGTATTGTATATAAATAAATTTTTAGATACGAAATAGATAAAATTTGTATTTGAATGAATCAACAACAAAATTTGATGCGTATGTGTGATTACTGTGTGTTAAGGAAAAGATAAAAAATACATAATTTTTATTGAGGGTATTCACTTAACGTGTAATAAACATTTCGTAAACCGAGTAAAACGTATAAGTAACCCTGTGTCTATGACAGCAATATATGGACAGCAATGGTAATATTACTTGACATTTAAATATTATATTGCTGTGCGTGAGCATATATTATGGAAGCAATAATATTCATTTAAAAAATATGAACACAAATTCAATGATTTTACAAATTTTTCTAAAAATTTCACGTGTAAAAATCAGCATGTCAAAATTTTTGACGCAATATTTTGTAGAAACAATATTGCCATTCAGATAATATTGCCGGAAATGCAGTATCTACTTAAGTCATGTTGCCAGTATAGACGTAGAGTAAATAATACCGCACTTCTACATTCAATGCAGTGACTTCAACTTAGACTTAGACTTTCGACTTCACAGCATGCTTAACATGTAAAAGTAGCTGTCAAAGTCTAAGTTGAAGTCACTGCATTGAATGTATAGAATCAACATAATTGCAAATATTTTACTAGGTTTACTCAGTTTACGAGCTGATTACTGTACGTTAAGTGAATACCCTTATCTTTTTCTTTACGTATGTTTTATGATTGTATGTGTATATTCTCTATATGTGTGAATAAATTTACCAATGATTGCATGAATGAAAGTATGAAATTTTTAAATAAAATTAATATTAATAATAAATTAAAAAATTATAAATTTTAAATTTAAGTGGTATAACTGTTCCATATACAACTAAAAAAAATGAAGAAAGAAAATATATAATCCTTTAAAAAATATAAATAAATAAAAATGAATAAATAATACATAATTATGTATCATACACATAATAAGAAAATTTCTAATATAAGTGATAGGATATATAAGACAGAAAAAATAAATTAATTTTCAGAAACAGAAAAGCCAATATTTGTATAAAAAACAAAAAAAAAAAAAAATTTAGAATTAAAAAGATAAAATAAAATTTAATATTAAATTGACTGTACGTTATTTTGATTAATTTATGTATGTATAGAAACATCTATTATGTGCATATTCATATGAAAATGGTATAAGTTCATTTTTAATTGCTTCAAAACTTCCATGAATTATAATTGCGATACATTTTTTTATTGTACATACATACTTTTGAAATCATTTTCATCCCTGTTTTGAAAACGAAATAAAATATGAAAATTTTACATTTATTCACAGAACGATGACGTTATACTTTTTCCCGGCGGAATCCAAGATTGTTCCAATCAAAAATAACATTGTTGCAATCAAACTCAATGAAATTCAATTTGTATTTACATGAAAAGTGTTGATTTCGATTTGAAAAATGTTGATTTTGTTTTGAAAAATGTTGATTTTGTTTTAAAAAATGTTGTTTTTGATTGGAACAATGTTGGATTCCACCGGGAAAAAGTATAATACATCCAGTAGTGAGTAGATGAATGAACGTATGAATATTCCAAACATAAGAAGAGAATCAGACAATTAAACTTACACCATTTTCAAATATGTATAAAATAATAACTTTCTATATCATCTTCTAGAATCGTAATTATTCGATTAATTTTATTTTATTTTATATAACGAAATACATTACATAAATGATAAATACATAAATATACTTTTTAATTGCATAATTCAGAATTTTATATAACATTACATACGTGTATTTGTGTAATTCTAAGTAATGTATTTGTAAAAAATTTTAATGAATTTCATTGTACACAGATACATACGTAATAAACATTTATTCATACATATTTTTCATAGGCCATTACAAAAAATTAAAAAAAAAAACATATCCTTGAAAATATTCTTTTTTTTTTCAATCTCATTTAAATAATATATTTTATTAGTAATGATGAACAGGATAAATAATAAAAATTTACAGACAGTGAAAGAAAAAAAACATATAAAAATTTGTAAAAAATTTAGAAAAAAATAATTTTAGTTTTAAATTTGAAAATTTATTTTAAAAATTAAAAATTTTATAAAAAATATAAAATGAACAAATCAATAAAAATATACATACTATTTATACACATGTGTATATTGTATATGTAAAAAAAATTTAGCAATGTAATGTTCTAAACATAATATTCCAAAAAGCATTAAAAAAAAATTCATTTAACGTATAAAAATGAAAAAGAAAAAAAAAATACTGAAAAATTATAAAAATAAAAAAATATATTATAAAATATGAATTATATAAAAATTATGTAAAAATTGATAAAAAAAAAAATTATCAAATAAAATAAAACTGTGCCTTCAAATTTTATGAATAAAATGATGTGTATTAAACGAACAAAAAATAAAATAAAATTTACTGATTAAATTTTTAAAAAAAAAGAAGAAGGAGAAAAACCAGTAATTACATTAAATCCAAACAAAAATATTAAATTCAGAAGAGAAAAAAGGAACATTTGTATATAAATTATAATCTATGTAATGTAAAATAAATTGAAATATGTATTCTTATTAATATTATAAAACATTAAAAAAAATAAATAATTATAAATTTAATAATGAAAATGTATGAAAGAAAACCACAAAAAACAAAAAAATTTATTATATATAATATTATAATCATAATTATACTATATTATATATAAAATATGATGTATGTATACTACATATACATAAAAATATATAGAGTATTGTATTATGAATTGCCAATATACATAAAATATATTATATGAAAAGAAAAAAAAAACAAATAAAAATGAAATAAATTGTAATCATTTACAGAGAAAAAAAGAATAAATAAATTAATAAAAAAAAATTATTAAAAAAAAAATGAAATTTGAATTTTTTTTAAAGAAACATTTATTTTATTTTTTGGTGGAAAACAAAAAATTTTGCGAACTACTTTTACAAATAATAGTACGCCAGGATTAACAACTCTAGTAAACAGAACATTCCCACATCTTACCTTATCCTCGACTTCGTAGTCTTACGTATAATCAGTTTCAAAGAAAATCGCTTTTATCTCCCAAAAAAATATGAGAAAAATTTTACACTTTTTCTTCATTACACTAGTGTTAGTAGTATTCAGATATTCAGAACAGAACTCACCTCACTCCATCTTATACTCGTATTTGTATATGTATAATCAGTTTCGAGAAAAATTAATTTTATCTCTCAGAAAAATGTGTGAGAAACTGAAAATTGCTCATCAAAATTTTACAATAAATACCTCAGCACTATACACTCTAAGTATTTGTAAACTTTCATACTATAGTATAGGATAGGAGGATAAGGAGAAAAATTTATATAGTAAATAGGTAAAAGGTAATAGCAATCAGATCTTTGTAATCCAGCTAGTGTACTCATACCTCGTACCCGTCTGTCCGTATACGTAGTACGCTACATTGGTAGCAACAACTTAAGTAAACAGAGCATTTACTCACCCCACCTTATACATACTGGTATAATCAGTCTCAAGAAAAATAATTTTTATCTCTCAGAATACCTGTCAATATTTTTCACTTTATCTACATCTACGACTATACGATCTACTTACGTACGCTATACACACACCTAAGTATATTTTATAGAAGAACGAGAAAAAGTTGTATGGCAAGTAGAGTGAGAGTGAATGGCATTAGCTTTAGCTGTTTAGTAGTTTTACCAGTCAGTCAGGTCAGTACTTACTCTACTCTAATAGCTAGCTAGCTAAGTAGCTAGCTAGGTAAGGTACACACCTAAGTATATTTTATAGCTTAACGAGAAAGAGTGGTATGTGGTATGGCAAGGCAAGTAGAGCGAGTAGCATTAGCTGCTCAGTACTCTAATAGCTAGCTAGTAGTTAGAGCTCAGCTAATAATTAACTTTCAGGCATTGTATAGGCAGAAAGAAGATGATACGTACTACTAAAATATGTTACGAAAACTAGAAATATTCTAATTCATAGTAGCATATAGTAGTAAAATGCAATAAAATCATTCGTTATATTTGATTATGTCGTAGTCAAAATTCTTTATTTAAATTTCCACCAAAACAATACATATTAATTCTAATATTAAAATAAATAAAATTCACAATGAAAACGTGAAAGAACAATAAACAAAATACAAGATTACACTCTTAAATTCCTCTAACAAATTTTCAAAATACAAAAACTTCTTCTAAAACTTATATTTCTTTAGTATTAATTTCAGTTTTTTTAATTTCATTAAATATCGCCAAAACATCATCATAATTATAATTTTCTAATAATTTAATTAATTCTGGTATTTTATCTTTAACAAAAATTCCTTTAAATTTATAACGATCAATATAAAAATCTGTAATAATACCAAAATAACGTCCAAATTTTGCTGAAATTTTCTCATATTCAGTTTCAATTTCATTTCGTCGTTTCAAAATCTCTTGATATTCTGGCATCAATGTATTAAAATCTTCATCATTTCTGATATCAACTTGTAACAGTGCTTTTAGGAATTTATGATCATTTTTGATTTTCAGACATTCCGTTATCATTGGTTCAATTAGCTTAAGAACATGCGGTATTGATGCTTCATTTATATCTGTATATAGACATAAATTGTAAAGTAATAGAATAGATAAAAAAGAATAATGAAATTTTATTTTAATAGAAAAAAAAATTATATTTGTAAAACTGCTGAATTCTTTTTTTCTTATTTTTACCCGAAACAATTTCCAATTTTATACGTTTTTTTGTAGCCTCTTTTGTCAGGAAATCTTTTAGAATCGATATCGTTGATAGATTATCACTTCGAAATTGAGCATTACTTTTTCTGTGGATTGTACAAAAAAAAATTAAAATATTTAATATCCTTATATGACATTTAAAAAATTCAAAATTTCGCACATACTATCACACACATTCAATATACATATCTTACCCGTATTTACATTCTAAAATCGTTTCAATAAGAACATTTTTAAAATAAAATATATTCGTTTCATTTGTTTCTAATCTTTCTGGTACTTCTGGTATACATTTTTCTACCCATGTATGTATATCAGATTGTGTAAATAATCCTTTTAATAATAATCGATTAAAAGGTCTAAAATTATAAAATTATATTATGTTACACGCACACATTCTTAATAAAAATTCTTAATCTTAAAATGTATCACCACAAGGTATAATTATACAAATATGTACAAGTGTATGTATTCACACATACTTACCGATTTGTATCAAATGTATGTATTCTCATATGTAACGATAATGGTCGTATTAAATATGTTCGCATTTGTGATGAATTCGATATTAAATTTGTTACAATTAATGCTTCAATATTACCATATTGTCCTTCAACAGTTAAAAATTCAATTTCGAAATGATTTTTTGTATTTTTTAATTTAGCTACTGCCGAAAAATTATAACCACTCTGTAAATTATATGAAGAAAATGAAAAAAAAAAATATTTAAAATTATCTGAAAAAGGATATATGAAGATAACAAATCTGTTGTAAGTATAAATAATAAATTAAATTTTAAATATAGCATTTAGCACACTGTATTATATCCGAATAAATGAAGTGTACATCTGATATCTGTATATATCTAATATCTCGCTTGGGTAATTTAGAATTAAATATATTCCTTGATTATCACACATAAATGAAGCATAATATTCTATATTTATACATGAATATTATGGTAAATAGAATAAAATGTTTAATTATCATTAATGAATAAATTAGCTTTAAATTTACACATCATAATGTATGTATATAGGGTTTACGGGTTTACCAATAGGAACGTCAAAACTTTCAACGGCCAAAACGATAACACTGATCGAAAAATCAATCTCAAACTTTGATTGCTGTGCTCAGAGCTCAGTATTATGTGACAAATGCAAGTTATCATGGAAATGTAAATGATTCAACAACGTGCAGAAATCATTACTACTACTACCACCAACCAGACCTTGCAAGGTCCTTCGCCTCTTGAAGAATGCACCTCTATCTCTCTCGATCCCTTGATCGTATAGAAATCATTCGAATTTATAATTAAAACACTAGTTCGGTTCGCCATAATTTGGAGAATTTTGCATCAATATCTTTATTTGAAAGCTTACAAAAAACCCAAACCAATAACTGATCATGATTTGTGTCGAACATTCGCTAATTGTGCTTTGGAACTGTTTTAGAAGCCCATTCAGATTTTGGGAAAAAATTATCTCCTCAAATGAAGTGCATTTCTGGCTTTCAGATAATCGATTGTTCTTGAAAATAATAAACAAACTACGTATGAGTATCACTTGTAAGTAGTTATATCATTATGTTTCATTTTAAAGTGCTGACGCACTTATTGGTAAACCTTATATGTATATAAAAGGATATTTATGAATATAATATGTATTATGTATAACACCTGACTGTATTACATATTATGTATATGTGTGTGTAATTTATATATTTATATGTATAATATTCATCATTTATTGATATTTTATTATGCATAAATCATATTAAATAGATCATAATTCATAAATAATCTTTTTAAATTGATTTATGATTTATATCCGGTCGATGTATATTGCATATTATATGAAAATTACATTTCAGATTATCTATCAAAATGTTTAGGATTAACGCATGCATGAATGCATATACATAGAACATATTATATTTCACTCTAATATAAATTACAATATATTATCAGACAAAAAAAAAATAAATAAATAAATATACAATTTCTATACAATTTTTTATTGTTTTTGTTAAAAATCATTTATTATTATTTAAAATGGCTTAATCTTCTTGCTTAATCGTATATGCATAAATGCATAAATAATATTATGTATATTTACCGTTAAATTAATTTCATTCTCATTTATTATAGCCGTATTGTTATTATCTAAATCAATAATATCAATTAATGGTTCACTTTTGATTAGAATTTCTACAATCTGAATTGGCATTTCAATAAATAAATTATACGATGCATTTATTTTATTCAATGTTAACTGCATTCATTTCATACATATGTATTTGTATAGTCATCACATGCATGTGTGTGTACATGAAATGAAATAGTAAAATATAAAAACATATAAAAAAATATATTCATAAATATCCAGTACATAAATGATGCAAGTACTATAAAAGGATAATAAAATTTTTAACTAGGAATATATTATAGATAATACCGAATCGTTAATATCAAAAATTGATGCCGATGATAATCCAGATGCTGACAATTGTGTAGTCAAACGATAATTTTCCTGCGGTTTAACTAATGATAATTTAAAATGTTCACTAACTGTATCAATTTCTTCTGAAGGATATTCAAGATTAGTTGCTGTCGTCTTCGTCGTCGACGACATTGTCGTCGTTGATGATATTACTGTAGCAGCACTATTCACTCTTCCACCAATTCCAATCGATGAATTTACAACCGAAGAAATCGTAATTCCAACATCAGTTGCATTTGATGTAGACGATTCTTCAGGTAATGGTATTGATTTCGATGGTTGTATTCGTTCACGTATCACATGTTTATCGCTCAAACTAACACTAATCACTTGCGTTGTTAGACCAAATATATTTCCACTATATGATAGAACGATAATTTCAACAAAACCATTCGAATATACGTAACCACCTTGTATACCGGATATACTTTCAGGAAAACACTAAAAATAACAAATGTATAAAAATATTTTTCAGAACCATAATATGTACTGATTTACTACACAAATCATGATAATGTGAATGCATTTACCTCTCGATATAATTGTCTCGGTTCCATATCATAATCATCTTCAAATGGTAATGCAAATACTTGAACAGTTCCATCACGTCGACCGATCAAAAGTTCATCTTTACCATCATTTGACATATCATGAGTATCGATGCATGTGATCGCATTCGGATTTTGTTCAGGTTTAATTAGAATTTGCTGTTTAACTGCGATACAGAAAATAAAATGTTTGTAATAAATTGGTGAAAAATTAATTGACAAAATAAATGCATGCACCTATAACCTACCATCACCAGAGAAATGCCCAAAATGAAAAATTGAAATTTTACCATCAGCAAAACCGCATATTAAACGATCACCATATACATTTTTTGGTACATGTAATACAGTCGGTACACTATCTAATTCGATTGTTTGTCTAACACGACAATATTCTAAAATTCTCAATACTCGTCCAGAACATGCTAAAATTGTTAATATTCGATTTGTCTGTATCATTTCAAACAAATAGAAAAAAAAAATTTACAAAATTTTTAAAAATTGGCTATAAAAACTATTCAGAAACATAATCAACAGAAAATGTACATATAGCAAAAAAATATTTTTCTTAAATCTTATAATTCTATAATTATATATAAGTACATTATTTGGGCATAATGCAACAACATCAACAATTGTATCTCCGCATAAATATGTTCCAATATCCTTACAATCTCTGAAATGAGTGTAAACATGATTACCACAAGCTATTAGATCAGCACCAGAAACAAACCTAAAAAAATAAAAAAGAAACAATAAAAATAAATGATAAAATAACATTAAAAATATACAAGCATCTACAAGTTAATACATATATAGATATATACAAGAAAAATAAAAGGAATGAAATGAAACCCAATTAAGATATAAAATTCCTAATTACTTAACTACCATTTCTAGAAGAGTGGTAAGTAAAATAGCATTATTTTCTTATACACACCAATGTACCAGAAAAACGGCAATTTATACTATACATACTATACACTTCGACTACATACATATACTTACGTCTTTGTGTATACAACCGGTAAGAGTATATCTGTGATATTTTCACAATTAAATTATAATTGGTTTTTGCTTTCCTCATATACTATAGTGTATATAGATATCAAAAAGCAAAACAAAAATTTTTTTTTCTATATGGATCTTAATATAGCCTCCATATAATTTAACTATAAAAATTAAGGACTAGAAATGTTTTAATTTTTTTCTTTTTTCTGTTTTCTTCATCACATTTTTTTTTCTGTATCTTAGGTCTTCGTTTTTATAATGCCTGTCTGGATTTAATTGCTAGGTAAATACTTTCTATATTTTTGCATAATTTCACAAATAAGTATTTTTTTCTGCTGATTTTTATTTTTAAATTGTACAAAGAACTTAAAAGATAAAATTTTTATTTGAATTTGAATTTGCGAATGTAAACGTAAACTTGCGTATACATTAGTAAATGTATAGATAATATACAACAAATAAATGAGGCATAACTAAATATGAAAATAAATTCAAAAGAAATACATTTGTGTACAACAGCATCAGATCATCAGTAGCAGGATTTAATGTATGTTGCACTATCTTAACACACTACATGCTACTTATATACGCTGTATACGAGTGTACCACTGTACTTTATGTCGTATGGTGTTTGTACAAGTGAACAGCTTTTTGACCAAAAAAAAAAAAAAATAAATAAAAAATAAAATTATCTTCGCATACAATATGAAATGAAACAAAGTAAAAATATTTTATCTCTCTGCAATTATCATTTTTAATGTGACAAATTTAATTAAGACAAATTATGCATGAAAATTAAAAATTCATTTCTTTCCCTTTTTTTCTACCATTTTTTTTTTCTCAGTTATTTTTATAATTTTTGCAGTGTTGATGATAGCAATTTTAACAGTCACACAGTACAGTCAGTATAAAATATAGTGTGGAATGGAATGCAATTAATTGAAAATTAAATTTATATCATATGACCATAAGTCTCTATGTTTTGATGGTGTGTAATAATTTGATAAGAACTTATTTAATTTTCAAAATAAATAATTAAATCTTACATTTTTTTTTTCATAAATTTTTTTTATAAAAAGTACATACACACACGTACATATATGTACTTACATGCATTTAATTGATTCCGTTAAATTTGTATCAAATGATAAAAACATTTTTCCTTTTTTATTGAAACCTTTAACAATATTATCTGAAGCAACAAATATTTTATCCTGAGGGCCACCTTTTGAATAATTATTGTGCATATATACGAGTAGGATAAAGGAAAATACAAAAAAAAAAAAAATATTTTTTGAAAAAAAAAAATATTTATTCAATTAAAATTTACAGAATTTAAATATATAATGTATTTTCTTTAATTACCTAATGCTCCACTTAATTGTATACATGATATCCTTTTTCCAATATACGTTTGAAAATATATTTGAACTTGAGATTTTTTTATAGAAAATAATTGTAAATTACCATCGAGATCACCAACTACAACCTTTCATCCCGCCCATAACAATAGGATTGTGATTATGGTTATGGTATAATATATAGATTCATAGAATTTGGAAAGGAAAATGTGAAAAAAGAAAAAAAGTAAAGGGATATGTAAAATTTTCAATTAACATTATAATCATATAATACCAGACCATTATGCGTATGTGTATAAAGAATTTAATAGTAAGGATATATTAACGCACAAATTTTCTATGTAAAATGTAAGTACATATAATATTTATGTAAAGTATATACCTTTTGTTGTTTCTTATTTTCGGTCGGTAGTAATTTAATACAATTCGGTAATGTTGTACCAATACTTCCATAATCGACTCTAGTTAATTCCAAGTCCATAATAATTCTGAGAAATATTTGATGTATACTTAAGTATGTTCTTATACTTATTTTTGTTTCCTTTTGTTTTATATAACTTTTGTATATTATATGGATAACTAAGTATGTTTTTACTTTATAGTTAGACGAAGGCACTTTAAAATATTAAATCAAACAATTCTCGGTTTATATTTATAACATAATATTTTTAGATATTTTATAAAATATGTAAATAAGTAGGTATATCATATAGGTAAATATACTTATATATTTAATTAATTACCAACTTAATCTTCTTCAAAAATGAATTTCTTCAATTATACCTATATAAGCACAGATATATTTTGTACATTACTCGTAGAATATATTTTTGTGTTTATTAATGATGTTAAATTTTATATTTTCTCATTTTATTGTTTATAGTCGAATATCGAATAGTTACCATAACAACGAATTTATACTCCGCCGCACACATATGTATACATAATCTGGATAGTATACTTTAATTTTAATGAACGTACACGTAATATATATACACATAAATCAACCTATTATATTATCAAATATACACCTATTATATATGTGATTACACATCGATTTCATATTCTAAATATCAATAAGATCATAAAATATGATATGTATAGGTACTATATAGGTACTCTAAAATAATCTATACCCGATTGTAATATGTGTATAGTGTACGATTATATTCCCATAGGTGCTGTGCACGAACTGTATACGTAATATATGCCAATGATACAAAATATATACCCTCCTAAGCTAAGCACAAAGGTGATGTGTATGATGAAAATTTGCATATATTATAGAAAAGAGCAAAAGTGTTTATAATTGGCATTCATCATTCATGTACGTATATATGTATATGTGCTGGTATAACTACTAAAATACACGAAACATCTAAATGCATATAGTCAGTCATGAGTACGTAAGTACATAAGTATATAAACCAATATATTCCTTAAAATAACAATCAAACTTTGTGTGATTTTAATTAAAAATTTAATAACCTTTTGTACAATATATATGTATAGAGTTTTACTGCTTAATATTTGAATTAATTTTCAATATTATTATATGAAACCATTACAAACGGAAAATTTATACATGCAGACATGTAAATCTAATGCTCATTTCTATAAATTATTGAATATCCTATTTTGTACCCAATGCAAAAAAAAAAACTAATCAGATTTTCATATTTTTCTTTTTTATTGTGGGTAGCATATTCACCATCAATATAGTTTCATATACTATGAGCTGAACGTAGTGTAATGAAATTCTAATCAACAAACAAACTGTATTTAACCACGAAAATGTTTAATTACATTTTAATTATGTGCAGACATTTTCAATAGAATTTTCATCATTTTATTACGCCTACCATATTATAATATATCTATTTGTAACGGTTTTGAAATCATTATTAAATAGGAAATAGGATGCCATTTTAAATTTTATTGTTGGCTTTAATATTATTGCCATTGCATTTATCAGTGATGTTTATGATTCATATTATCATTTGGCAGATTAAAATATAAGTCCTCGGTAGTATAGTGGTAAGTATCCCCGCCTGTCACGCGGGAGACCGGGGTTCGATTCCCCGCCGGGGAGAGCTTCAGAGCTTCAATTTTTTTTTTGTTTTAGAAATATTTTTTTTTATTTCAGATAATATTTTTTTATATAATATTTTTTTTTAAATAATTAAAAAATTAATTACAAAAAGAAAAAATGAAATTGTAATGAAACGCTTTAGTAGCACATGTAGCATGTAGCATACGATACATCTCAAACAAATCATTCAACCATGAGCATTTTTATTTGTAAACAAAATCAAAACAGCTGATTTCATTTTGCTGTGAGTATCTGGTAAGTGGTATTTGACAACTAAAGAAGAAATGTGATTACTGATTACAAATTTTGTTAAAAATTCATTTTTATATTCGATAGCCTAGAAAAATAAATTTTAAAATTTTTTGGAAAATTTAAAAGAATAATAATTTTCCTGAGTGTTAATTGAAAATATTAAAATGTTCAGTAATAGTCAACAATCAAAAATTTATCGTAAACAGAAACGATGTCTAGCCATAATTTCAAAGGAAACTGGAATTGAAGGTTCTGATCTTCCAAAAGAAGTAAGTTTAAGGTTTGAGCCATCATTTTAAATTTTTTTTAATTTGATTTTAGAATTCATTACTATTATTTTGTTTATATGTATATATTTTTTTAAAGTTTATTGGCATATGTAATGCTGGTCTTTCGACTGGCCTTCAAGAAGAAATTCTCCTTCAGGAAGCATTAAAATATGGGAAAGTCAATCAAATTTTCATGATACCAAACAAATCGTATTGTTTTATGAAAACTTTCAGCACCAATGATTCGATATCGATTTATAATGGTATGAATGGTAAATCGAAAATTGGACAAAACAATGGAATCGTTTATCTGGCATATTTTAATGATATACCAAAAATTGAAACAGAATGTTTGTATATTGGTAATGGAAATGATCATGAACTACCGTCTGGTCTTATCATAATTAAAGATTTTGTATGTGAAAAGGAAGAAGAAATTCTGATGAAAGTAATTCTTAGTGATGATGATAAGGAAGAACATGATCATGGATCATTAAAACATCGAATTGTTAAACATTACGGTTACGAATTTTTATATGGCACAAATCAAGTTGATCCCGATAAACCGTTAAAACGTAAAATACCAGAAGAATTTAATTTCATTTGGAATCGTATTAGAGAAAAATTTCCAAATTCTGATTGTTGGTGGTGTCATAATGAAACGCCGGATCAATTAACCGTTAATCATTACAGTCCAGGACAAGGTATTCCATCACATGTTGATACACATAGTGCATTCCTAGATCCATTAGTGGTTATTTCACTGGAAGATGATATCATAATGGAGTTTAAACATCACGATAATAATCGTAAGAAGTTGAACGTTCTAATACCACAGAGATCGTTACTGGTGATGTCGAAAGAATCACGATACGATTGGAAACATGGCATAACTCCACGTAACATGGACATCATACGTAACGAAAGAACCGGTGGTCTAACAATAAAACAACGTACAAATCGTACATCGTTAACATTTCGTAAATTGAGAAGAGGACCATGCACTTGTAATTATCCAAAGTTGTGTGATACATTTGCTGAGACATTGCTGAAAAATTCTAATCAGAAAGAACTTCGGGGGATAGGTGATAATGAAAAGATCGATGAAAAACTGAAAATGCTAGCTGAAAAATTAGAAATAGAAAACGTACATAAGGTTTATGATGAAATTGCTGGCCATTTCAACAAAACTAGACACTCACCATGGCCAAAAGTATCAGAATTTTTAAATTCTTTCGATACGGGCAGTACGATTTTAGATGTTGGATGCGGTAATGGAAAATATTTAACCGATGACAGTCCAACACATCTAGCAAAGGTAACAGAAAATTGAAAAAATGCAAATTAATTACCAAAATCTTTAATAATCCATTCATTTAATCCTTCAGATTGGTTGTGATCGGAGTGAAAAACTATTGAATGTATGCCGTGATAAAAATTTCAACGTATTTCGTTGTGATTGTCTGAGTTTACCATTTCGAGACGATTGCATCGATGGTTGCATTAGCATAGCTGTTATTCATCATTTAGCAACACAGGTAAAAAAATTTATTTTGGATGGACTTTTCGTTATTAATTTATCCTGAATTTCTGTTTTCATTGATGCAAAATATAGGAACGTAGATTACAAGCAATTCAGGAAATGATACGAATACTTCGAAAAAATGGCAAATGCCTAATATATGTTTGGGCGAAAAATCAAAAAGTCAATAATAAAAAATCAAATTACTTACGACAAGGTGACCGAGAAGCTAAATCTGAAAAGATTGTTAATGGAAATAATTTTAATTTGAAATCGGATGTTATTGTTGAGCTTCCCGTTCATGTGAATCGAACTGAATTCGAACAGCAAGATGTTTTTGTACCATGGAAATTGAAAGATAAAAATTGTAAAAGTTCAATTCCAAACAATACCGCCACCACCACGAATACAAGCAATTCAACTACCAGCAATAATGAAACATTTTTACGTTATTATCATGTATTCGATGAGAATGAATTAGAGAATTTATGCAAAACTATCGATAATGTAGAAATTGTGAAATCATATTATGATGAGGGTAATTGGTGTATTATATTGAGAAAAATATAAAATTTTAAATGTTGATTGAAGCAATGAAATGTTTAAATAAAAATATAAATTACTAAAACCAAAGAATTACAGACTTAGACGGTTAGACACAATCAAAGCAGACAGCAGAATTCTGCTAGAATCGGAATATCGTTGAGTGTTTTTTAAATGAATGCTGACAAAATGACGAAATCCAAGATAAAAATTTGTTGGATGCTGAGTTTGAGCAATGGTTTAAATTTAGCTACTGACTGCCGCAAAAAAAAAAAACGAGTATGACAAGTTTGATTACAAGAATAAACATGAAATAAAAGAAAAAAATTCATCACTTCATGAATAAATGTGACAACTGACAGCATAATCTGCTTTGAATTGTGTTTCTGAAATATTATCTATAGCAATTTTTCTGTTTACACCAGCAGATTTCTGCTCCTGCTGACAGATATCTGCTTTGATTGTGTTTACTACCTCACAGATTTTTGATTTGAAAAATGGAAATATGAAATTTTTTTCCATAAATACTTACACTTTATATACTCTCGATTGTCTTTCACATATTTTTCTCTAAAATTTATAAAAAAAATTGTGCAAAAGTTTTCATTTTTTTTTTCAATTTAGTTTATTTTTAATTTTTTTATCTTTGGCTTTTTTTTATATTTTTATTACTTTGTTGTGGTTGTTTGTTTTTTTTTGTTTATAATTTAATATCAACACATAAATTTAATTTAATATATATATACATATATATAATATTCTTTTTTTGTTTGTTTTCTATTCTACAAAATTTTTTTCTCTCTTATTTAATATTTATCTCATTCTTTTCTTATTAATTTATTTAGGTTCTTTTATTTTTAATAATTTATTTTTTTTTTTTGCTTTTTTTTATATAAAAATACTTTATCGATTGTCCTAATATATAAAATTTTAATTGAATTTTATTTAATTTTTTTTTTTATTTTTAATTCATTTTTCTAAGTAACTTTTTTATATATTTATGTAATAATATCATTTCTCTTTCTCATCATTTCATTAATTTTTTATATTTAAATTTAATTTTTTTATTATTTTTAATTTTTGTTTTAAATTTTCATTTAATATTTTTTCTTTATTATAATATACTTTTTTTAATAATAATTTTTTTTGTTCCTTTTTTTACGTACATTTTATAATATTTTGTTAATTTTTAAAAATGTAATGTTTTTTTTTCTTCTTTGCATTTATTTCGGTTCGATTTTATTTTACATAGTTTTAATTCGAGATCAATTTTATTTGTGGATAATAGAAGAAAATTGAAGCCGAACAACAAAAGAAAACATTGTAATTGTAATTACGTACATACATATTTAGATAATAATTATTATTATTATTTCAGTAGTGAGTATAGTACTTTCTGATGGCTATAGAATATACATATGTATATATTAGATAATGATAGTATTGGTAAGCATTTGCTTTTGCAGTAAGAATTGAATTTTTTTTTTTTTAACTACGGAAAGAGACTAGACTTCCATATTTCTATTGATATATGTTTCATCTATTTAAATTTTAAGTTTTAATTGTAAATTGTTTTTTGCTTTTTATTATCTGCTTTTTTTCTTGCATTTTACGAAATTTTCGTGTTTGTAATCGAAAAAAAAATTTTTTTGTTTTTCATTTTCTAGTAATCAACTATCATTTTTTCAATTAATTTTTTTGTAATCTATATTTTCAATTGAACTTTAAACAAACAAACAAAATCTAAAAATTATAAATCACTAAAATTTATTAAAAATGTACGACGTAAGTAGTTTCTTTGAATAACTAGCGAATATTTTATTTGTAATTTTTTTATTTCTTTTCAATTTTTCATTAATAATTTTTTACTGTTCTACTTATATAGCTATATATCTGTTTTTTTACAATTTCTTAACAGTTTTTGTGTTAATTTCATTCAATTAAATTATGTAATTTCTTTTTTCAATTATATATTTTTATTTTTTGAATTTACATATTATCATTATTAAGTATTTTCATGTTAATTTTTATTTAAGTATATTTTTCGTATCAAATAATGCAATACAATAAATGTTCTCTAAAAACAGAAAAAAAAATAAAAAACAAATCTATAAAATTTACTAAGGCAATATTACAATTATTTAAAGTATTCGCACATAATAATGCAGCAACAGCAAAAGATAATATGTAAATCGAGTTAAAATGTTTAAAACTGTCTACACTTATATATTACACATTTTACTCGATTAAACATATCTTTTATTGCATTACGTGAATACCCCTTATTATATTTTTATATTTATATAACTATTGTACATTTTTTACATTTTACATATTCATATTCATATACAAACATAGTACATATTTTCTATAATATAAATTTTATTTTACCAATTGAATAATTTCATTTTATGTTCTAAATATATCAAATCGAAATTATTTTCTACTAAAACAAAAATTCCTTTATTTTTAGTTTTTAATTTATTTTTATAAATATTTTATTTTTCTTCTTATCAAAATGTGTCTTTCTCTATGATAGAAGTATGAAGTTATAAATTGAATTTATTAAATTCAAGTAAAAATTTATGGTATCATTTTTTTTTTTTTTGTTTTCTTTCTAAATTTAATGTAACATTTTATTGTTTTGTGTGGATCTAGTGTTTATTAGTTTCTGTTTGTAACATATCAAATTTATTTATTTTTATTTTATTACATAAGAATACATATTTTACTAATGTTCTAGAACGTTATCTATATAAATTGTGTGTCTATGTATGTGAGGGGTTATAAAATATTATGAATTTTGTATCATCTACATTTGTATCATCTATATTTAAATCGTTGCATTTTTGGTATTATTTATTAATATAATATTTACATATTTTTGTTCATATTATATTTTGTTATCTACCAGTTTGAATATTTTATTTATCAATTAATTTTTTTAATATATGTATGTTATATTCTTTTCAAAAAAAAATTATTCTCATTTTCATTCCACAATTTTAGTTGTTGTGTTGTATGGTTGTATTCAGTTAATCAGTAATTAATTTTTGATAAATCAATATTTCAATTTTTTAATTTTATAAAAAAAAAAAAAGTTCATAAATTTGAATTTATTTGTTCCATAAAATTTATGTAGACATAGACGTTTTTCGAAAATGCAGTCAGATCGTCAAGTGACAGAAATCAAAAATGTTCAAAAATGCATACATGCAAATGTTAGAAGTTCAAAAATGAATGAAGATTGCATACGATCGTAAAAAAGCAAGCATCAGCACATGTAGTCTGTACTACATGCGCAATTCTACAATCAACAAATGGTGTACGATTACTGTATGGTTTGCAAGGATGATCGTCATTGTCACATTTGACTGCATTTTCGAAAAAGGTCATACACTACATAATTAAATATAGACCGTATTGAAATGTATACAATACTTGTAGAACAGATCTAAGTAAAATACACAGATCAGATGTTACAATTCTATAGCCTTTCTGAGTAGCTGACATAATTTTTAATTTTTAATGATGATTCGTAATGGAGTTTTACACAATTATATTGTAACATCTATGTATTGTAATTTAGATCTGTGCTTATAGTTTGTAGTGTATGTAATGATTAATGACGCTTCTACATTCAATGCAGTGACTTGACTTCAATTTGGACTTCGACTTTCGACTTCACAGCAATCTTAACATGCAAAAGTAGCTGTCAAGTCTACTACTGCATTGAATGTAGAAGTTCTAATGTATATCCATTAAATCAAAGTCGAAGTTGAAGTCACTGCATTGAATGTAGAATCAGTTAATGTACGTTAATTTTTTTTTAATAATTTTCTTATCATTAATTATTGTATAATAACAACAAGCAGCAACATAACATAAAAATAAATGTGTACGCATATAACTTGTGCTAAAAGCAAAAAAAAAAAAATGAAAAATTTTTTTTACATTACGGTATTCTATACATTATACACCTATCATTTCTTATAATTTACAACTTATATAATATATAATTATCTACAATGTGTTGCCACAATTCACACAAATAATGCCAAAATTAATACTAAATAAAAATACAAAAAAAAAAAAATATCATCAGTCTAATTGTACCTAATAACTAATTTACGAAAAAAAAAAAAAAATTCAAAAGAAAATATGTTTTTGTATAAAAACATAAAATTTAAATTTTCACAATATCTAAAATAACAGGATTTCGATTTTTATAAAATATTTTTTTAATTCAATTTTTTATAAAATAATAAATTTTGGAAATAAAATACATTGAAAAGAAAAAAAAAATTTTTTTTTTGTTTTTTCTCTTCTAGGAATCACAAACTTATCATCATCATCATTAGCCGGAATCATTTCGAATTTTATAATACTGAAAATATTTGTTTTTTTTTTCTCTCATTTTTTCAAAAACAAAAAACTAAAAATAAAGACGGATAATATCATTGTTGAAATACCGATTAATAAATTTAATTATTAAAAAAAAAATATTTTTTGTACTGATAAGATTGTGATGTAAAATTTACATAATTATGTTTACATGCAGATCTATCTATCTATCTATCTATCTGGGCCTGGGTAACAAAATAATAAAACTTAATAAATAAATGAATCTTTCAACTTATCACGGATATTAATGTACATAAATGCTGAAACAATGAATGTGTAGCTGTAGTTACGGCTGAAGCATGCATCGTAGCACATAGATAGCAGAGCTTGTGGATGTAATGTACAGAATATAATGCTGTGCTGACCGTATGTATGTAGTGTCTGATTCAAAAATGTCAAATTTCAAATATTTTAATCACATAAACTGAAATTTCAATCTGTAAGGCCGTTTTCACACACAGCGGTTTTTGCCGGACGAAAACCGCTTTAAAAATCACTGCATACAGAACTGCATGTATTTGAACGAAGAGTTTTCACACACGACGGAAGCGGTAGCGGCATGCCGCATCTAGCAGCGGATCCGCTTTTTAATCAAACATCCCTCAACTTAGTATGACGGTTTAGTTTGATTCGCGTATGATAAGAAAATTTTCAGTGTTACTGCCAGTAATCTTCAATCAACAAACGTGTTTGACAGCTCCTTTTTGTTTGAATTTGTTCTCAGCATACTTTGTTTGAACATTCATTCATACGCGGTTTATATCGTCGTGTGTAAAACCTATTGACGGATCGCAATTTTAGAAGCGGTTTTCGTCCGGCAAAAACCGCTGTGTGTGAAAACGGCCTAATGCTGCAAATTAAAGAAATTTTGTTAAAAAATAGCAGCAGCTACGACTTCAACTTTGACAGCAGCTGCACAATTCTGTTATTAAACATTATTTATGTGATTTCAAACTTTTGTTGCCCCAATATAACCTCCATGTGTTGAGTGGTCCAACAAAACAATCAAACTTTTGTTGCATGCTTCAGCCGTAACTACAGCTACACATTCTGTTCCAGCATTAAATGCATTCGAATTCTTTCGACAAAATTCGAAAAACAATAATAATGAAAATTAAATAAATTAATTAAAATGTGCGTTTAAACAACAAATTGTATACAAAATGTATGTATGTACTTTGTTTTGCATCTTGCTTGCGTATAATATTTATAAAGTATGTTGTAATAAATTTTTTAAATTAAACTAATCAATAGTCACAATATAATACGTATAACTAAGTCTTATTATTATTTTATCATTTAATATTTTCAGAAATGTGTGAAATCATTTTTGTTTTCAAAAAATATTCCTTTCTTTTTTCAATTAATTTTCATAACGGGGCCCGGATCCGTATTATAATAAGCAATTATAAGTATTTTATTTTAATTTTTTGGTTTTTTTTTTATTATGTTTTGTGCATGAATTATGATTTAAATTGAAGCTTTATATTTTTTTTATCATTTTCTTCAATAATATTGTAATAATACTAATTATTGTATACGTAAATTTAATGCAAGGCTATTATTTATAATTTAATAACAAATTTTTTTAGTTTTTATTTTTGTTTTTATTTTTCTAATACCTAATACGCTTTTCATTTATTTTTGTTCATTTTAAATTAGCTTTTCTCTCTAATATTTCACTAATTATTATTGTTTAATTTTATAATTACGTGTTTTTTATAAATTTTTATTTAGATTTAGATCCTTTTTATGTTTTGTATATACTATTCGCAGTATGAATCAACATCAACATTTTGCTGCTATTTAAATATTCGTTGGAATTGAAATAAATTATTTTTGTTTTCTTTCTATATATCATTAAAATTTATTTATTTATTTATTTATTCTTTTTAAAATTGTTTTTCTAATTTTTAATTAATTTCAATTATTTATTTATTTATTTAATTTTTTGTCTAAATTTATTCATTTATTTTATTCAATTTTTTATTCATATTATTTTCTGGTAAATTAAGGCTACAATGGTGTTCAAATACATTTGTTCTTATTTCATTTATTTTTTAATTTATTTTTTTTTTCTTTTTATTTTTGATTTTTATTTGCTAAATTTTTCAATATTTTTTTTCCCCATAAATTTACATTAAAAATTTATTTTCCTTACATACATATAATATTACGTAAATTATCCTTTTGTCTGCACAATTTCGAAAATAAAAGAAACAAAAATTTCAAAATTATTTTATCTCCTTTATTATTTCTCGTTTAATTATTATCCTTTTTATTTAGTTGTTTTTTGAAAACTTTTTAAAATTTTTGATTTTACTTTTCATTTTTTTTATTTTTGTACTACTCCGTTGATATGGAGAAAGTTTTTATTTCACAATTTTTTGTTCTTCTATAAATATTCTTTAACTTTTTATTTGTTTATTCATTTTTTTTTTGTTTTACAATTATTTTCTAATTAGAAAATTTATGAAAAGTTATCGATTATTACTGCTATTATTAGTATTGGTATTCATATTATTATTGAATTGATTTATTCCTAAAATATGTTTCTCCTCATGATACTTTCGTAGTATATGGGATAGAACTGATGATGTATCAGCATCACCAAGCCACATTGTAAGTGCATTATGATTTTCTAACATTGACATATAAGCTAAAAAAAGAAATAAAAATAATAATAAAAAAAACAAAAAAAATTAAAACAAATAATAATTCTTATAGTTTTTTTTTGTTTTTTTCTAAAATTATTAATTCAAATTTACCTATAAACATTTTTGGATTACTTAAACTCATTTGAACTTGTGGTGATTCCAGCATTGCTTTTAATATCGGTGATTCATTTGATAGACCATCACGTAAATCGGTTAAGCTTGATTCACGATTACCGCATAACCATTCGCATGCAGCCGCTTGATTATTATGTGTTGCACGTAATGCTTTTATTACATATTTTTGTTCGAAACCCATATCGACTAATGAATTTACAATTTCTGCTGATGCTGGTATATCCTTTTGACTATATATTCTTATTATGTCTAATAAAGCTTGAACATTTTCTACACAATCCTGTTTGATTTAATTAAAAAAAAAAAAAAAAACAGAACAAAGTCATAATCAAAAAATCCAAAAAATCATGTCACATTTAATATTACATTCGTTTCAGGTAATTTTGATATTGATTTTGTCATAACTGATGCAACATCTTCTGTTTGTATATCATCATTTTGATGTTCTATTAGCCAATCTAAAGCAGCTGAATAAATTCCACTAGTAAAAATTAAAAAATTAAAAATAAAAAATGTTCCACATTCACTAAAAAATTTTTCAAATTGTAAAATTTTTTGAATTATGTACTTGTGTAATCGAAGTGCATATTCAGATTTTTCTCGACTAAAACCCATATCGACAAGGCACTGTAATGTATCAATTTGATAATTACGTTTATTAATTAGTCTCTGTTTAAACATTGAAATTAAACGTGCTGCATATGGTCCACAACCAATCACATATGCTGATGATTGCGCTAAAGATACAATTACTTTACGTACATCAAATTGTAACTAAAAAAAAAGAATAATAATTAGAACAAATTAATAAATTTTCGTTACATTCTTCTCAGATTTTTTTCTAATACATAACATTAAAACTTACATCAGGCGGTCCTAATAAATCATTTATTTCGGTACGTCTTGGTTTTGGTTCATTTTGTCTTATATTTAATGTTGCTAATGCAATATCAGTTACTGTTGGACCACGTAAACTAGATACATCGGTTGCATGATTCATACGTTTTACACATAAATTTAATGTTTCATTATTTATTATTCCAGCATTATCTAATGTTAATTGATCATTAATAGCTAATTGTGAATCTGGTCTTACGAAACGATATTTCGTTGTTAATTGTGTTACATCGGTTGCAAATAATGGTAATGCATTTGAATCTTGTGAGAATTTTTCTATTGCTTCCTTTTTTAAATCGATCACTTTTAATGTAGATGAAACATTTAAATGTATCTCTTTACCATTTGGACTACGAACTTTAATGTGTATTTGCCTTCCTTTGGCTGTTTCATTACTAATCTGTTGATTTGAATTTTCAGATCTACTGTGTAAGGAAAATGGTTAAAATAAAAAAATGAAAAAAAAAATTACTAATAAAGAAAAAAATAATGCAAACCGTCTTCGAAATAGTTGAACTAATCTTTCCATTATTTAAAATATGTACAGAAAACAAATTTTGAAAAATGAATCAATTCTATTTTTTTTTTTAAAGGAAAATTTTGATTTGTTTCAATTATTTAAATGTAAAACAAACAGAAAAACAGGATATTTAAATATAGAAACATTAAAATTGGAACATTTTTAATTTTATATTTTATTTTTGAAGTATTTTTCAAAACTATAGCGATTCTATTCATTAAACAGAGATCTAATTTCAAGTTATTTTCTTAATAAATTTCATCAAAATGTTACTTACAGTTTTGTTGTTAATTTTGTTGCTGCTGTTTCTGTTCCAGCTGACGATGATAGATGATTATTGCTCTGATGTTTCTGTTTTTGAAGATGATGTTGTTGTTGATGCTGCTGCTCCTGATGCTGTTGTTGCTGTTCAATAATAATTCTACGACGATTTGAATTTGTTGCTAAATGTTGTCCATTACGATGTAAAATTCCACTAAAAAAATTTCCACTATTCGTTATATCGTTATCATCATTTCTAGCTGCACCAGCAACAGCAGAAATATCATTTGCCGTTATTAATCTAGCAGTAGATATTGGTGTATTTGTAGCAGATGATGATGGTGATGATGTCGATTGAGTTTGATGAATTATTGCTGTTGTTGTCGATGTTGTCGTATTTTCACTACGTTTACGTGATGCTATCCATCTAGCACGACGTTCTGCAAATTTTTCACGTACCCAAGGGATCATCACACTAATGATAATTATCTAAACTATACAGTTTCTAATTTATATTATTTTCCAATTTGTTTTTTATACTCTCTCTCTCATCCGACTGATTTTAATTTAACTGTTCTCTGTTGTCTAATTAGAAAACGCTGCTAATTACTATAAATTCTAATTAGATTTTCATCTCATTTACACAAGATGATAACACTATTATTAGATTTTTCATCTAACGACATTATGTATCTTCGATTTTTTCTTCCATTATTACAAAAAAAAAAAATTGAATTATTGAATAATTTAATTTCCTTATTCTTATTTATGTTTTATTTTTATATTTTATTTACTTTGTTGTTTATTTGTTGTTTCATTTCTCGTATTTTCACTTTTCTGTCTTTCAATTTCAGTTAACTCATACGTCATTCTCAGTATCTCAGTTATTGTATGTATTATATATGTATATTGCATTTGTATTTGTACTAGACTGACTAGACTAGAACTAGACTAAAGAAAAGACAAACTATAAATTAATATAACTAGGCAAAGACGAAGAGCAAAGACGATGTCAAAAGTATAAAATTAATGTAAACACAAGAAAAGAAACTATAAAAAATATGGTGTTTTTGGTGATTATTGAATTTCAAAAAACTTTTCCTATCGTTCAATTTTATTTTTGCTCGGAATTTTCTAACTTCATCTAACCCATATTTTACAAATTTTGATTTTTGTAATCTTGTTCTTCTTGTTGGTAAATTTCTTCAAATTTTTATTTTCTAATTTTCTTTTATCTTGTCAATTTGTCATGTCAGTCTTTCACATGCTTTTCAAATTGACAAATGACAATTCACATTGCCAGATTAATCTGGCCGTTTTCACTTTTGCATGGTTTCATAAAAATTTGCATTTACAGTGTGTTCAGTTTAGCAACCGTGTAAAAGTCATATGTTCACTTTTTCAACTATGCAAACGTCATGTGTTCATTTAATAAAACTTGTTTTAAAATTAACGCAACCTATGCAAGTATTTCAAGTTGATTGCTTTTCTGAATAAGAAGATTGTGTTGCGATTATCATCAGCTGTCATTTTGTGTTTACTTAAATTGAATTGTTTTTTCTTTGTGTTTGATGTCGGATTATGTTCAAATATGCAAGTATTTCCACATGCGCAAGTGGATTTTTGTCCTAATTAATTGGTTGCTTTTTTTGACGTTTACATGCATGGTTGCTTACTTGCACGCAACCAAACGCATAAAAACATGCAAAAGTGAAAACGGCCAGATTAAAAACAATTTGCACAACAACATAACCATAAAAATAACATCCATATCACGAATGTCATTCCTTTAAAATCAATATTTTTGTGAAACATTTATGTAAAATCTATCAAAATGCTAGAATACAAAAATCAAATAAATCTCATTATAATAATTTTTCGAGTGAAGACTTGTATAGATGGTAGAGACGAAAAATAAATACGACACGACATTCTACAAATCTATTCCAATAATATAACCCACTATTCTCGTTCCATTTCCAACACATCATTCAGCCCACATTTAAATGATGATTATTGGTTGTGTTCTGTGTTTTTTATGTCGTCCATCCATCTTGATTAGCGTTACGTCAAGCGTTTTTCTCGTCAATCTCGTCTGTCCTGTCTGCTGTTCTACGCTATTCTATCTATACATAATTTTGTATTATTTTATTAATATTCTTTAATCTTTATAGGAATGGTGTGTATTGTATTTTCTTTCGTGTTTTAAAATTATTATTAATAAGAAAATCAAAAAAAAACGAAAGAAAATTAATTTTTAATTATAAATTTAATTTAATGTTTAACGGTGTTGTTATTCTTTAAAAGCAAATAAAATAAAATGCAAAATTTTGTATTTGGCGATGATGAAAATTCGAAATTTCTAATGCTTAGTTTTTTTTTAGTAGTATAATGTAATAATTGTAAATTGATGGTTTTTTTTTCTGAATTGAATTGAAAATATTTATATAGTGTGTTTGTGTGTAATGTGAATCAAAATACTAAGAAAAACGAGAAGGAAAAAAGAAAAAGGCGAATCTAATGAATTTTTGAAGAAAAAATTGGAAAAAAGAAAAACGTCGGGAAGAAAATAGAAAAAAACCACGAAGCACTACTTTATTTTATTTGTAGTGTCTAGTGTGTACATTTTAAATTTAAAGGCAAAATAATAAATAATAAAATTTTGTATATGGAATAGATGTTATGATACGATAAATACACACAGATTTCAATAAAAACAGAAAAAAAAAGATAGATTTCCTTGTACTTACTATATTGTGGTGTATGCATACACCTCTCTACCTATCTTTTATAAAGAAAAAGGAACTAAAGAAAGAAAGAAATAAAAAGAAAATCCGTAAATTTTGATATTTTTTATGTGGTGAAACAAAAAAAGGATTTTTCATTCATTTTTTTTTATTTGTTTGTTTTATTTTTATTTGACAAAAAAAAAAAAAAATTTTTTTTATTGTGTGGTGGTTTACTTGTTAATTACATATACATATATATATTTTTCCACATAATTACCTGTAATACCACCTTGCTTTAATTGCTACATAACGTAATATAATTCAACAAAGGATTCATTCAGAATTACGAAGGTTTGTATATATAGAATTTGCATAATTTTTCTTTTCTCTGCTTTGTCTTGTCTATGTCTTATCTCTTGTATGTAATGTACACATTAGATGATGATAATGCATTCTTGTAATGTTTGAAAAAAATTATCAACAAAATGCAATATCATCGAAATTTACATTTTTGAATAGAAATTTATTTTTTTGGGGTTAATTTTCTTATGTAAATTCGAAAATACACCATTAAATTCGATATTAAAGATTCGAGCATAATAAATTTCCAATTAGTTTTCAACTACTAACTACCAGACATATACTATATGGTCTGGTCATGGTTTTAATTTTTTTTTTTCTAATTAAATTCAAATTTAAATGAATATTGATACTTTAATATATTATAATAATTCTGGACCTTTTTATAAGGTATCAATACAAAAATTTTAATTTGAGACGAGTTGACGAGTATCTATGCACATTTACAATCACAATCTAAATTTATTTTACCAGCAAATTCTAAAGAAAACAATTTTTAAGGGTGCACAATTGTACACCTACCAGATTTCAATAATGATGATGATGTACTCGTACTCTATAAAAAAAAAAAAAAAAAAAAAACAAATAGGGGATCTATATACATATGTACAGTGTATATAAATACATATCCTACACAAATGCAATTAAGTATAATAATAACTTTACTAAAAACTTGTGTATTTTCCAATTCCAATAAATATTTCTATAAATAAACAAAATAAATCATTACGTCGATTATCATCCAAGTAGACCAAGTCCAAACAACGTACACGTACAGCAAACAAATAGCATCATCAGCACAGCAAAGCACAATATACATAAATAAATTTTAATTGAGGGAAGGATGATCCTTTTCGGTAGTTATGACAACTGTTACAGTATCCGAAAATAATAAATTTTTTTATATTTCTATATTAATACAATATTGAACGTTTTAAGATGAAAACGTAATGAAATGATATAGATACATGTGCATGAACATGATACATATCTATATAAATATAATACGTTATTGCTTATCTGCATAGAAATTCTATAAATATTCACATATGTACATATATTATATACATGTACCTACCATTATGTATGTATCTACCTGTATAAATACATATATTTACATATGTATTCATAATTATTCAAACACGTTCCTCTGTCGTCTATCTGATGTATCAGTTCAGTATAGGTTTAGGTACATGAACATAAACATACATATATGTATATACATATTTTATAAAATTTTAAAGTATTATTATTGTCTATTTTGTTTTATATATTAATGCATGCTGTATTTATGCATTCATTTTATAGATATCATATGTAATGCAGCGATACAAATTATTGTTTTCAACATTTACTGTATATCGGATAAATATAATGTACCTTCTGGATGTACTGTAACTGTGTTGCAAATGAAATGAATCATATGATTCCAGGACAGAATTATATATAAACCTCATTATATAGCTCATAGTCATATATCTACTGTAGATAATAAATGCTTTGGCTTGGAGATGTGATTGACTCTCATTCTCATTCAACTAAATGAAATTCAGTTAATTGTACATCACATTTATCACTTATAATCTTGAATATTGATTTGTTATTCAATAAACGAATGAACATCCATAAATATTTTTTCAAATTTTGCATTACTATATTATAATACCTATTTAAACTTACACAGTTTTAGATAGCTATTTCTAATGAAATTTTAACTGACCATGAAATTAAAAAAAAAAAAAAAAAATAAAGTCATAATATGTATTTTCTTTATGAATTCATAGGTAGGTAGTTTTGGTATTTTTAATAGCAGCCAAGTCACATTAACAGTTATTGAGTAGGATACATTATATAAATTGTAATGTAATTACGATAAAAATGAATAAAAATACTTACAAATACTTACATTATTCGATTTATTTTATTAAATTCCCCATACATTATGTATGCACGTAGGTATTTTGTTTTCATATACATTCAAAAATAACTGATTATTCATTAATTAATTATTTAAATCTGACTGTTTAATTATAGGTATTCCGTCCATCCATCCATCCATCTCTCTCTTGGACATCCTGGAGGTCTATTCGCTTCTTTAGGTTTCTGTCTATTTAGTATCTTCTTTGAGATTCGATTCTGAGACATCGGCCGTAAGATGTAGGCTTGCAGTAAGCTTGCCTTTTTTCAAATGTTTATTTAATCAGCTTACAAATAATGTAAATGTCAAATGTTAATTTATTCAAGTTTATCTTATAATCAATTTCAGTCAAAATTTCGCAAGTTATTTGAAAACAGCCATACTTTGTACATGTCCTGTCCACCACCTCAGTCTATTTATTACAGTTTAACGGCAATTGTTACGTCACGTCTACTGTTGATTGTATATTATCTAATCCACTGATTCTCCTCGCATACTGGACCTATTATTTTTCTTAGAATTTTTCTTTCAAAGGCGTTGATTCATTCGTCATCATAACTATAGACAGACAAGGTTCACGTTTCTCCTTTCAGTTTCAGTTGCAGTATAGAATTGGGGAGAATAAATACATAATTCCAGATATCCATATAATATCATGACTAATCATTCAAATATTACATTATTTATGAACGAAAATTCCGATAAATTTCCTTTGCATATCTTCGCATCACAATATTCTACATATCACATTTTTTTTAAATAAATAAATTTATTACACACACACATTAATTGTGTGGAATCGAATGTTGTAAATTGACACTCACTATGGCATGACTATACTGCCTTATGTTTTAAAATAAACATTTGTGTTGAAAATAAAACCAATCAAAATAAACGATACTACATATTACCCGATATCAGTAGGTATAATCTAGAAATTTTGTTATTATTATTATGATTTATTTTATTTATTGTCGATAAAAGAAAAAGCTGGTTCGATCGTAAAACAGTTGTGTTACCTACAACATACGACGATATAATAATTGTTTATAATATATTAATAAAATAAAAATTAAAATTAAAAATGATTCATCCAATATCAGAAGATTTTTTGTTGTACACACACACTTTTATGCCAGACTTACTTACTTACTTACATTTTTACACAAAATTATGCATTCTATGATATCCATTCTAGTTCATTATAGACTCAGAAAAACCTGTAAATCTTGACTGTTGCAAACTGCAAAAAAATTAAAAACAAAACATATTTTCATTTAAATCAATTTGCAGCTTGTTGAGCTGATAAACGAATATGTAAACAAACATTAAAGTGACTAATTAATAATAATTTCCTTATTTTTAATTTTCATTTTTCATACAAAATTTAGTACAAAGCGAAAGGCTTCTATTTCTGAAAATATGTGGAATGCTGATACAAAATTTCAAACAGCACAACAGCAAAATGGAACAAGATTATCGTCAATAAACTCATCGACAGTAACAAGTACACATAATGCAGCATTTAGAGGAGGTGGTGGTGCCCATGGTGGCACTGGTGGTGGTGGTAGTAAAAGTGCTAATATTAATATATCGACAACATCATCATCTGCTGCCGCTGGTGCTGCATTCACATCTGAATCAGGTAATATTAACAATAAAACACAGCAGCCAAATACAAAAACATTGGGTATGACATCAGCGATTAGTACGGCTGAACCAAAACCAGAAGATCTAATTAAAACAAAAGAATTAGAAAAAGCATTAGAACCATTTAATGTATTCGAAACAGAAACAGAATTAAATCATCGTATGGAAATTTTAGCTAAATTGAATACATTAGTTAAACAATGGGTGCGTGATGTATCGATATCAAAAAATATGCCACCACAAACAGCTGAAAAATTAGGTGGTAAAATTTATACATTCGGTTCATATCGTTTGGGTGTACATCATAAGGGTGCTGATATCGATGCATTATGTGTGGCACCACGTAATATCGATCGTTCTGATTATTTTACATCATTTTTTGATCTATTGAAAAAGCAACCAGAGGTAACTGAATGTCGTTCAGTTGAAGAGGCATTTGTACCAGTTATCAAAATGAATTTTGATGGTATCGAAATCGATTTATTATTTGCAAGGTTATCATTAAAAGAGATACCAGATAATTTTGATTTAAGAGATGATAATTTATTAAAAAATCTAGATCCACGTTCAGTTAGAAGCTTGAATGGATGTCGTGTTACTGATGAGATACTTAGTTTAGTACCGAATATTGATAATTTTCGTTTAGCCTTAAGGACAATTAAATTATGGGCAAAAAGTAAGTACTTACAATGTCTTCTACTTTATTGTATTGTAATCAATGCAAAATTCGATTCAATTTATCTCATTATTATTGAAATTAATTAATTTTTTTGTTTGTTTGTTTGTTTGTTCATAGAGCATGGAATATATTCCAATTCCTTAGGATATTTTGGTGGTGTTACATGGGCAATGCTAGTTGCTAGAACATGTCAATTATATCCGAATGCAGTTGCAGCTACACTAGTACATAAATTCTTTTTAGTATTTTCAAGATGGAAATGGCCACATCCAGTACTGTTAAAACATCCAGAAAATATAAATCTTGGATTTCCAGTGAGTATGCAATTTTATCATCATAGTTGCTGTGATCATCGTAGTGCATTTAAGAGTTGAGATTAATTACAATTTTTAATATACTTTGAAAAAAAAAAAAAAAATTATTTTTGATTAGGTATGGGATCCAAGAATAAATATTTCCGATAGATTTCATTTAATGCCAATTATAACGCCGGCATATCCACAACAGAATTCCACATTTAATGTATCAGAATCAACGAAAAAAGTTATTTTAACTGAATTTGATCGTGGCATGACAACAACTGAAGAAATAATGTTAGGTAAAGTTGGATGGGAACGTTTATTCGATGCACCAAGTTTCTTTTATAGGTAATTACAATTTACGAGTAATATTTTTCTTCAAAATATTTATTTATAATTTTATTTTTATTTTTTTGTTTTTTTTTTTTTTTTTAATTTAAATAATCTAAATTAGATATAGGCACTTTATAGTACTTTTGGTTAGCTCACAAACATCTGAAGATCATTTAGAATGGTGTGGTTTAGTTGAATCAAAAATTCGTTTATTAATTATTAATTTAGAACGTAATCAGCATATATCATTAGCTCATGTTAATCCAAAATGTTTTGATTCAAAACAAAAGAAATGTTTAAGTAATGCAATTATGAATAGTTTATTTACGACGACGACAACGATATCGACGGTAACGTCATCGTCAGCGTCAGCTTCAACATCAACAGGTACGACAACACAAACAACATCATCGTCACCGTCATCATCGTCGTCAACAACAACAGCAGCAGCAGCAGCAGGAAAATTTGATGATCAAAATCCATTGTCTTCAGATAATAAAAAATTAACAAAATTCTGTTCGTTATGGTTTATTGGCTTAGAATTTCAAAAAACTGAAAATTTAAATGTTGATCTCACCGATAATATACAAAATTTTACAGCACATGTACATCAGCATGCGGTAAGTAAAATCTTAACCAATTTGTTTGTTTGTTTGTTTGTTGTTGTTCTTCTTCTTCTGTATTCTCTTCAAAGATCCAAAAAAAAAAAAAAATTAAATAAAATAAAATAAAATAAATGTATAAATGTAATAATGTAAATATAAGAGGAAAAAAAATTTTTTTAAATAAAACAAAAAAAAAAAGAAAAAAAAATGAATGAATGTTTGCTTAAAAAAAAAAAGAAATGAAATATGAAATATTTCGAAGGTAAATAAAAATATTCTTCTGTCACTATATATATATGTATGTACATAACTCGTATTATTATAATTAAATAAAATTTTTCTTTTATCTATTTAGAATTTCTAATAGAATTTCTGTTTATCTTCTTCTCCTTTTTTTTTTCTTCATTTTTTTTTTTTTTAAATATGATTTTGTATATTTTTTTTTCTTTTTCGTTTTTTTTTTTATTATCTTTTCTTTATTTTTGAATTTTTAAAATTATAATTTCAGGCTAATATAAAAATGTTAAAAGATGGAATGACAATTGAAGCTCGACATGTCAGACGTAAACAATTAAATCAATATTTAGATTCAGATTTATTGAAACGTGAAAGACGTAGCATGGAGAGTCATAATCATTTTAATAATACAGTAATAGCGACACGTAAACGTTTATCAAATGAATTAGCACAAAGAGAGAATCAAAAGAGGCAACGTTTTCATGATTCAGTGAGTTATTTGTTGTTTTTTGATTTATTTTTTAATAATAAATTTAATTTCAAAAATATATATGTACGAGTATTTAAATTATATATTTAATTTAAATTTGAAAAGAAAACAAAAGAAAAAAAACAACTAATTAACTGTAATTTGATTTAATTAATTTATTTTTTCTTCCTTTTTCAATTATTCTAAAAAACAAAAAAAAAAACAAACTTCATAAATCGAAAAACCAAAACAAAAAAACCCAAAAAATTTTTCGTTATTTCTTTTTTCGTTTTTTTCTTCTTCTTTCTTTATTTTCTTTTACCATTTTTCTCTAAAAAATTTCTCATGTTTGTATGTTTTAAATGAACGCAAAAAAAAACCACACACACACAAAAACAAAAAAAATTTGTATAGCAAATCGAAGATAATTCGAATGCATCATCGCTTAGTGGTTCAGATGTATCGATGGCAGCAACAGCAATATCAACCGTAACGAGTCATCATAATTCAACAACAACTGTAGCTGGAAAAATTCAACAGAATGCATTTGCATCTGTATCAACGACATCATCAGTTTTAACATCATCATCGTCATTGACATCCTCATCAGCTACAATATCACCGAACGAAACAAAGAAATCATCATCGACGACGACGACATCAGCAGCAACAACAACAGCAGCAGCAGCAGCAGCAGCAGAAGTCGCTTGTTCGTGACCTTTTAATTCATCACGTTTTTATCGTTCACATTCAAATCCTCCTCCTATTCCTTCTACTTCCCTTTCATCTTTTCCAGTAGCAACAACTGTAACAGCAACAGCAGCAACATCAACATCAACAACAGTAGCGTCAACAACAACATCATCATCATCATCATCATCATCATCTTCATCGACAGCATCAGCAGTAGCTTCAGCTAAAAATAAAAAATGCGATTCTGGTAAAAATAATAACAATAACAGTAGTAATGGAGCAATATTAACAACAATTACATGTACGTTACTCTTACATATGTAGAATTATAGATTTTAATTGTAATTTTGTTTTTCTCTGTTTTATTTCATTTCAGTGTAAAATGATGACGATCAATTACCACCACCATCAACACTAAACACCAACATAAAAACTGTCATCTGGCGTAAATGAATCAAATAAAAATTTCAAGTAAATATTCGAGTAAACAGTAAAAAAAACAAACAAACAAAAAACAAAATTTATACAAAATTTTTATTACAGTTTTATTACCTAATTCAATTTTATTTTATTTTATTTTTATTTTTTTTTCCATTTTTTTCAATTACATGAAATTTTAATTAGGGGAGAGCAAATCAACCAAATAGCTAAGTAAAAATGAAATAGAAATATAAATAAAAACAACAACCAATAAAAAATGACAAAAGAAGGATTAAAACTTTCATTAAATTAAAAACAAATAAAAAAAAAATAAAAAACAAAAAAAACATTAAATAAAAATTAAAAAATATAAAAATCACAAAAAAAAATTTTTAAAACATTCAAAAAATCAAAATAAAAAACAAATTGACTTCAAAAAAAAAATATATATAAAGAAAATAAAATTGAAGAAAAAAATATTCAAATTACATTTTAAAAAAAAAAAAAATATTAACTTTAAAAAAGGAATTAATATTGAAACGATTATGTGTTTCTTAAAAAAAAAAAATTAAAAAACAAATTTCAAAAAAAAAAAAATAATTAAAAAACAAAAATTTCAAAAAAAAAAAATAAAAAAAAACAAAAATTTAAAAAAAAAAAATTATAAAAATGTACAAAATATCGAATTACATAAATGGGAATAGAAAGAAGAATAAGAAGAAAATAATAAAAAAGATAAAAAAGGATAATGATACATGATAACCTTTAAGTCTTTCTCAATAATAAAAATAATAATTAAACAGAGTGTGTAATAAAAAAAAAAAAAAAAAGAATAAATATACATAACTTTTAATTTTAACTTTAAAACAGGAAGGCAAGCAAGAAGATTTCTATATTATGTATTATAGGGAGGGAAGGGAATATTTATATATTACACGATCAGAAGAAAGACTAAGAAAAAAAAAAGAAAAAAAATAAATAAATAAAATAAATAAAGAGTAAGAAGTAGAAGTAAAATACATAATAAGAAATGAATAGATTAATAATAAAATCGATTCAAATCAATTTAATTTTTATTTAATTTTCTTTTTCTAATTATTATGTATTATTATTGCAGAAGAAGAAGAAGAAGAAGAGAAAGAAAAAGAAGAATAAACTGAAAAAATAAAAGTAAAAAGAAGAAATTATTTATAATGAATAATAATATCAAATAATAATAAAGATAATTATGGTAGTAGTGATTATAGATTTCGATAATAAATGTAATAGACTTATTTTATATTATTATGTATTATTATTATTATTACAATTAAAATACAAAAACATATATAAATCCATAGATTATATACAATACAAATACGAATACGAATACAAATACAATTTACGTTAATTTACGATCATGATCATAATAATTGATCAATTATTTGTTGTTTTTTTTTTTGTTCCATCTTTTTGAAAGGTTTATTTTCTTTCAATTTACTATTATGTATTACTCTATATTTTTTTTTAATTTTTTTTTTCTATTAAAATTAAAATACATACACACATACATACAAACATAATTTTAAATAGATGAAAAATGAATAATGAAAAAATAAAAAAAAATAGAGAAAAATAAATAAAATATCAGGGATAAATTTTATTTTTATTTTATTTTAAAAAGGTGAATAAGAATAATAGAATCATCCTTTTATTAAATTTTTATTATTATTTTTTTTTAAAAAATGTTTTTTTTTTGTGTATTAAAATTTGAACTTTTTCATAATATGTATTATGTATTATGGTAGTTAATTACTTTATAAGTTACATTATACAATAATGATGATCAAAAAAAAAAAAAACAAAGTAGAAGAAGGAAGAAAGAAAATAAAATTTGAAAAAAATAAATTCATTATTTAAATAATGTGAATATGAAAAAAAAAGTGAAAAAAATATATATACATATATAATTTTCATTAAGTGTGAAATTAATAATAATTATTATAAAATTACTTATAAAATGTGAAATTAATCAATTTAATAATCATTTTTTTCATTTCATTTAAGTGTGAAGAAAAAAGAAAAATGTTTTTCTAAAAGAATATTTTTTATTCTTATTGACATTCAGCCGTATTACAACTCTCGATCGAGTCGAGACGTTGGAACGATGATAGCACTTCTCGAATCGAGATGAAATGTGGTATTACATACAAGTCTCGATCGAGATCATGTTCAAACGTTTCTATGGAATAAATTGAAAGCGAAACAAATGCCATATCATATGGTTTTGTTTTTTTTTTTTGGTTAGTATTTAGTATATCGGCATTTTCATAATTTTTATTCTATTCTAAACATTAATTTAATTTAACAAAAATAAATTTTATGAAAACAAAATTTAATAAAAATCACATGTTACTTTTAATTTTGAAATAAAATTTTTAATTTTTACACTGTTCGCAACCTCAATCACTATCGAGCTATAAATCGAATCGAGAAAATTTTACGATTCGATCGAGAATTGTGATACCATTTATCGACATCATTTCCACTGAAATGAAGAGAAATGAAACATGATCGAGACTTGTAATACGAAATTTCTCGACTCGATCGAGAAGTACTATCGTTCTAACGTATGGCTGATTATTTGAAATTTAAGCTCGACAAATTGACTACTTATCATAAACTTACTGCTCTACATATATATAATCTGTTTAATCTGTTTATAAATTTTGACAACTGAAAAATCGTTGTCGCTTTAGGAGTCCAATTGTGGTTACGCTATTATAGTGAACTGAAAAATGATATTGAATTCCCTAATTCTTGTTATTATTTATATTATTTATATTATCACATACTAACTATTACAAATATTACAAATACAACTACAGCTACTATAGCTACTGCTACTACTCGACGGCTACTATACAAATTCTAATAAAAAATTCTCAATCATAAATGCATCTAAACATTTTGCAATTTTCCCCTCTATTCTAGGTAATAGATGTCTAATAGATCTATTTAACCCATTAACTAAGAAGTTAGTAGAAAGTCGTATTCTACTTAATAGGTTTTGTAGACATTAAAAAGTTGAAATGTTAATAGATTTGTAGACTTTTAAAAAACAGTTGAGCTGTTATTTATTATTAATATTTGGAAATTTAAAAATATTTATTTTTTTTTAAAATCCAGTAAATGTATATTTAATAATAATTATTTTTATTTATCATTAACCAAAAAAAAAAAAAAAAAAAAAAACATTTCACAAATTAAACCATCAAACGTAATAGTTAATAGATCTAATAGCTCATCGAGAGGAGCTATTTGTTAATAGAATTTTTTAACCTCAAAAATCTATTAACCTATTCGCTAGAATACGAAAATCTATTAAATAAAAGTCTCCACAAAATTAATAGACCAGCAACTGATTGTCAATCTATTAACTATTAAGTAGAATAGAAAATTTTCTATTAACTAAAAGTTAATAGACTAATAGCTTGACAATCTATTCGCTAGAATAGAGGGGTTTGTTTCTTTTAAGTTAAAAAAATTATTCGCCTAAACATTGTTTTTACTTTTTCCTTTTCCTTTTTTATTTCCCTTATCCCATTATTCCCTTATTCCATTATTCCCTTATTCTTATAATAATTTTATATATTTATATGTATAATAATAATAATAAATAGAATTTCATTAATAAATCATTTTATTACATTATGTAATTATTATTTTTGACGGTTTTCATTCTAATAAATAATAAATAAATTTATTATTTTATTTTATTTTATTTTATTTTGTTCATTAATTTATAATCATTTAAAATAAAATATAAAATATAAATTTTATAAAAATAACTTTTAGTACCTAATAATAATTAATTAATTAAATAAATTATCATACAACCACAACAACAATAACAACAAAATAAATGAATTTATTTAATAAATAAAAACAGAATGAAAAAAAAATTTTTAAAAAGAAAACAAACAAAAAAAACTATAAAAAAACAACAAAAATTTAAAAACGCAAAAAAAATAAAACAACCCAGAAATGTTTTACTTTTTTTTCGTTTTTCAAAATATGTATATATATTTTTTTTTTTTTACAAACAAAAATTTAATAATATTTAAAATAAAATTGATAAAAATGCATATAAAATAATAAAAGAAAATGCAAGTTTAAATTGCAAAAAAACAGTAAAAAAAAAGAAGTAATTTTTAAGTCAAAAAATACATGCATAGTACATACATAAGTGTATAAAACCACATAAAATTTAAGATTTAAAAAAAAAAAATAATAAAAAACCAATTTAAATATATTATATAATACTACATATTTATTAAGTACATAGTAAAGTACATAACAATTGATATAAAAATTATCTTACAAATGTGTATGGGTATGTAATGTACATGAAAGAAAAACAAAAAAATCATTTAAAAAAAAAAAAACAAAAATTATAAAATGTATAAAATATGTACATACATATTTACATATTCTCGTATATAGACTCATTCATGATACACACATATTTATGTGTGTGTGTGTGTTAGTTTGTTTTTTTTTTTTTTTTTTTTTTTGTATAATACACAAAAAAAGGTAAAACAAAAAAAAGAAAAAAAAATAAGTAAGATAAATTCACAAACAAAAAATAAAAAAATATTTATTTGACAGCAACAAATGTTTGATAAATTTGATAAAATTGAAGAAAAAACAACAACAACAAAAATACAAAATTGAAATAAATATATGAAAATAATCAATTTGGTGGGATTCATTTGACATTTTCAATTTTTGTCGTTAATCTTCATGTGTCTCAAGTAAACTGAACTTCAAAACTGATTTTGATGTTTTAATCTGTTTGATTACAACAATTACGTAGATTGTTGTAGTTGGATGATCGACGAATCATGGATCAAATCTACGTAAATTTTTAAAATTTTTAATTTTCAATGATATTTATTTTTTTATTTATTTTTTTTTTTTTTTTTTTGTTTTTTGTCCAACATTAAACTCTATAGATTACGATTGAAATTCTGTAAATAAATCTGTTCAATCTGATCTATTTTTCGATTATAATGGATGAATTTAATATCGATGAAACGTACATTGAGAACGGGCTTTTTTCGAAAACGTCAATGAACATGAAAGCATGCATCAATAATTGATCGTCATCGTTAATAATTATTAAATTAAATAACATAAGACACTGCACTGCGATCAAAAAGTTTTCGACGAACATTGGATTTAATTTTCAATCGCGTCAATAGGCGCGATTTTCGAAAATGGTCAACTTTTCTTTTTTAGATTAATTTAACACGAGAAATATTCATTCATTCATTCTGTTTTTTAAAATAAATAAAAATAAAAAGAAATTAAAAAATAACAACTTTATCCTTCTATCATTTTACACTCTCGTATGGACATGAAATGAATGAATAAAATTATATTTCTCCTTTGTTTTTAAATTATAACAAAATTTTTTGTAAATATTTTTTAAACGAATTCCTTTTAAATTTATCATTCATACGAGTACGAGTATAATATTCAAAATGCTAACAAAACAGAGCATACAAAAGTAAAATGAATGCGCGCGCGCCGCCGTTGTCTCTTTGCAACGAGAAGAAAAATAAAAAAAAAATAATTTATTCGAAATTTGTGTAGAAAAAAAAAAAACAAAAAAGAAATGAGAATAAAATGAAATAAATTATAAATAAAAAATAAATATAAAAAGTGAATGACAAAAAAAAAATATGTATTTATACTTACATTATCACACTTTTTTGTGTATAGTAAGAGTAGTAGTTAAAATTATTATAATCGTATTTTTATCGCATTGTACACAGTACACACATTAAAAAAAAATTCAAATTATGTAATCGTAATCTCTCTTTTTCTCTGTCTCTGTTTCTTTAAGTGAAATATTTTTGATTGGCATTTGAGATGAAGTATGAAAAAATGCGTAAAGATTTAAAAAAAAAAAAAACAAAACAAAGATGAAAAATTTATAAAAAATAAAAATAAAATAAAATCGATAACAGAAAATGGAAAGAAAAAGGAAAAACAAAATAAGACAAAACAAAACAAATAAAAATACAATAAAAATGAAAAATAAAGTTTTCATGAATTTTGTATTTTGAAAACGAAACAAAAATATTACATTTCAATTTAATTTTTTGTTTTTTAAAAATGAAATGCAAAAATTGAAATAAACAAAATATACATACTTTTTTTTCAATGGAATCCAACATTATTCCAAACAAAATCAACACTTTTTATGTCAATACCAATTGAATTTCATTGAGTTTGATTGCAACAATGTTGTTTTTGATTGAAAAAATTTTGGATTCGACTAGGAAAAGGTATAAAAAAATTTAAAATAAACTTATTCTTATAAGTAATTTATTATGTATGTAGATATATCAAAACATGATTTATTTTTCACATTTCATATGTATGCGAAAGTCCCTGGCCTGATCAAAAACGTCAAATTTTATGCTTTGCAGAAGCCAGCCTCTATTCAAAAAAAAAAAAAAAAAACAATTATTTTTATTATTTGTTTGCATGCTGCTACTGCACTAATGCTCGCTCATACGATCAAAATTTAGACGTTTTTGATCGTCATCAGGACCAAAGTATGTATGTATGTAGGTTTTATTATTGTCTCGAAATTTTTTCAAAACTACCATTTACCTACATTATTTTGTGTATTATGTATTATGTAATTTTCAAATAATTATTATTTTAAATTATTGTTTTACTATAAAACAACCTTTTATGATATTGTAAAAAAAAAAAAACAAAAAATCAATAAAAAAAACAGAAAAAACAAAAAGAAATAAGTAAAAACTTATAGAAAAAAATATATATATAATATATAAATAATATCCATAAACACAATGTAATATTGGGAATAGTATGTAGAGAGAGAGATGTGTATTTAGGAGGGTAAAAAAATAATTATTGATCATTTTATTTTCCTATTATGTATAAAAATAATTATATTATATTATATTATATTATATTATATGGATTTATAAATAATGAGGAGTATGAAGAAAAAGAAAAAAAAACAAACAAACAAAAAGAAATTTACAATATTTTTATAATTTATATAGTATTTTTTTCTTCTCTTTTAATTGTAACAATGTATATTTTTTCTTTTTTGTTTTCTTCAATTTATTTTTCTTTTTTGTTTTTGCATTTTATTTTTAATCAAATCATTATTTTATTATCGATAGGAGTTCTTATAACAAAAACAAAAAAAAAACGAAAACACAATAAAATCTTTCTTACATCAAAATGCTTTCAAAAACAAAAATTAATAATCCTTCCTATTTTTTTTTTTTTTTTAATTAAATAGAAATCTGTGACTTTTATTTTCTTTATATCTTTAATTTTGAAACCAAACAAAAAAGATAACAAAAAACAACACAACATTGAAATAAATAAATAAATAAATAAATATAAACAAAAAATTTACTGCATTAAAGAAATTAAATAAAAGCAAAACATTATGAAATTAAAACAGAAATGAAAAAAGTTTAAAAAAAACAAATTTATTTTTAAATTAAAATTAATAAGAAATATATACATATATACATTTTCTTCTAGAAACTAATAATAATTTTAAACAAAACAAAAATATATATGTATGTATATCAAAAATTATTATTATTATTAATTTTCTATTTTACTATTATGATTATTTTTAATTTTATGATTTATCCATATACTACATATATGTACATATATGTATATATATTGTGAAGATCGATGTATTTTTCTTGTAATTGAATTGAATTTAATTTTTTTTTTATTTATTTTTTTATTTTTATTTTTTATTTTTTTTTTATAAATAAAGAGAAATACAAATAAAGAACTTCATCGCCCCAAAAAAAAAAAAATAATTGTGTTTTTAATTCTATTTAATTTATTTTCAGCCTTCACGACATTCTATGATCGTCCATTATCACATCTTATAGACCATGCATTCGGTAATGTCAACTGCATAGCAGATGACAATAATGTCGAAAGTTCGGTAATGCAGATTGCAAAGATCATACGTTCGGTAAAATCGATGGAATCAAATTTTTGATAAAAGCCATGCAAATAACGCAGGTGGATAAGTATATGCTGCAATCTGCAAACATCAACGTGTCTAGGTTATGTAGATAGTAAAAAAAAAACTAATTGAAAACAAAGATTTTGTTTTGTTTTGTTCTGTTAAATAGTTTTGCTCGTTATTATCTCACATTTTGTTTTCATTAATCATAATTTATATAAATTTATATAAATTCACTTTCTCAATTACAGTCAAATTCCTCTAACTCGAATCGTCAACTGCCATCAAAATTACTTCGAGTTAAAGGGATTTTAGAAGAATTTTGAGTTAGAGGAAGTTGTTTCACAACAGATTCATTTCAAAAATAAACTGAAATTGATTCTTTATTGTAGTTTACGCATACTATACACAAGTAAAATAAAAGTAAACATGAATGATCATGTTTTGCATTACAGAATTCGCAAACAAACAGATATTGATTCTTCATTGTAATTTTTGCATATTGTATATACACAAGCCAAACAAAAGTGAACATGAATAATCATTTTTTGCATCATAGAACAAGTGTTAAGCTAACCAGAAATAAATGTATCCAAATATGTATGTATGTATAGAAATTTAAAGCACTGTTTCATGTTTAAATTCGAGTTAAGGGAATTTAAAGATCGACAAAAACTTGACAAAAATGTTGAGTTAGAGGAATATTTGACTTAGAGGAATTTCGACTTAGAGGATGATTTAACTATGAAAATTTCAAGGGAACGCAAAAAAATGTCTGTAAAATTCGAGATAGAGGAAAATTCGAGTTACAGGAATTTCGACTTAGAGGAATTTGACTGTATTTCACTTTAATTTAAAAATCACTCCAATTTATATTTATTTTTTCAATCCGTTTTTTAATGTCAACTGCGCAGACTGCATGTTTAATCACACAAAAATCAAGTGTCTTTTGACATTAGTCAAATCAATCATTCAATCCATCAATTGATGATATTTTCGACATTACCGAACGCATGGAGATTCTGCCTTTTTGGCTTTGTTAATAGTTGTACTGAGCCATATGTAGCTTGTAGTCATCCTCTTTGTTCGTCGTTTTGCATCTGAAAAGGCCAAGCAAAAGTGTGATCCTGCAGTCTTCGTTTCATGTACTCATACCATTTTATAGTATTTTCTTAATGATCTTTTTGGATATCGGTGGATATCTTCATACTGCCTCTGATGTGATCTTTTCTTATTTCATTCACATTACATACCCATCTTAGCATATATGTACATTTTGTTTCTTCTTCTTCGTTTACGGCCATCCAGTCCTTGTCCGGTGCCGTGCCTCTTGGAGAATGCGTCTTCAGTTCTCTCGATCCCTTGATGCCGCCAACCAATTCTTAATATTGAGTTTGTTAATGTCTTCTCTAACCGAGTCCCACCCACACCATCTATTTCTAAGTCATTTGTTTACATGAGAGTTTCTGTTCATGTGCTTTGTATTTATTTAATGTCCAGCATTCAGTTCTCTAAAGTAAAGCTGGTCTTATTGATTTATAAATGAATAGCAATGGATCCTTGAAGGTATTCAAAGTTTGTCACCAATTGAAGTAAATGCCCATCAACGCGGGCGGATAGTATTATTTGATTCTGCAATGATTCTATTTTCGTTTGGCTAAACGGGAAATAAATACATACATATATTCTGTTTTCACCCAGCAGATTCTAAAGTCAATTTTTTCAAGCACGAATTTCCAGCGGTGTAATTTGTTTTCTAGGTCGTATTTATTTGTGCTAGAGGGAAATTATAGCATCCGTGAATAAAAGAAATCATGGGGCTTATCCCATAAGTTTCTCTTTTCAATAATTTTTTTAATCATTTTTCTTTCCATTTTAATTCAGTCTTCACTTGGTGAAATTTTTAGATTTTCTACCTTATCATACCGAAGATTTATAAAATTTTATTTGTTTTGGATCTTATCATATAGATCTCCATCTTCTCTTTCCAAGGAAACCTCTCTCGATTCTGAGTAAAATTTTTTAAATTTGAATTTTTTATTTAGTTTTAAAATTTTGAATTTTTTTTTTTTAAATAATTTAAATTGTTACTTTATACTATACTTGCTAGATGGAGCTGTCTTCGATTAATTTTTTTCCATAGGTTATGGTTCTAGTTTCTTTTTAAACCAAATTTGAAATAAATGGAAATAAATAGGAAATAGGAATATTCATGAAATAAAACAAATTGTTAAATTTTTTTTTTTTAAAACAAATTTTTTTCTTTTTTATTTAAATTTCACATTTCTTTTCTTTTTTTTTTCATTTAATTAGAAAACAAATTATTTCTTTTCATTATTTTCATTTTACATTTTTTTTTTTAAATTGATGGTAGTAAATTATTATTATTTACAGTTTATATATTATTATTAATTTCGTTACATTTTTTCATTCACAAAACTTTTTTCCTTTTCATTTTAATACAACATAAATGTAAAGTAAATTTATTATTATTTTTTTTTTTTTTTAAAAAAACAAAGTTAAACAAAAATTTTATTTAAAAAAAAAAAAATAATGTACATGCATGCATTGTATTTTAATTGTATTAATATTGAAAATTACAATTATTATAGAACTTATTTATAAGACATTAAAGTTTTCATTTTTACTTTGTTTTTAAAAGTTTTTTTTTTTTTTTTACAAGAAAATATTAAACAAAAATTATTCAATAAAATGTATATACATATGTTGATATTTAAATGTTGATAAAAGAAAAATAAACTAAATTAACAAAGCAGCACACACACAAAAGAAAAGAAAAATAAACAAAAGTTTACATACATTAATTCACATAATTAGATACTCATTATCCTTATTTTTTTTAAAAGTTATAATATTTTACAATTATTCTTGTTTAAAAATAAAATTGATAATTATTTTTTTTTACTTTCGAGCCATTTTTTGTAATCATTTAATTATAAATTATAGTACAGAATTAAAAATTAAATTCTACAAATATATATCATATGCATGTGTGTATTATTTTACAAAAATTAAATAACAAAACAAAATGACACATATAGAATCCATAAAACAAAAAAAAAACAAGACTAACTATAAAAGACAAATAAAAAGAAAATTAAACTAAAATTAAATTTATAAAGTAAAATTATTAAAATGCGTGATCTTCCTCTTTCTATCTCTCTTTATTATTGTTTTTTTTTAGATTTTTTCTTTAGACAAAACATGACATATTTTTATTTCTTTTTTCTAGCTTCTTTTTTTTTGGTTATTTTTTTTTTAGTAAGTTGTTTTGCCTATAATTAATGTTTTTTTATTTATTTATTTATTTATATTTATATGTAATTGTAAATTTCAGTCAGTCTTTAAATTTTACTACACTGGTGAGAAAATGATAATAGAAAAATGTATTACAAATCGAATACTATCTACTACTTTCATTTTTATGGATTTTTTGAGTGTAAAAAAAAATTTTAAATTTAAAGACAAACTGAATAATTGACAATAAAAATTAATAATAATAATAATAATAATAATAGTAAAAACAAAAATTAAAACGAAATTAAGATGAAATTGATTAAAATTCATCAGTAATAATAATAACAGTTCTACAGTTTAAAAATTGTAGTTATGTGTTTGCATTCATATTAAAAAATATTATTATTGAAAATTAATTGAAGAAAAATTTTGAGAATTTAAAGACGGTAAAAACAATCAAAGAAGACAGCAGAAATCTACCACAATCAGTATATCATTTATGCCCGATTTCTTCACTTCCAATTATCTTCTCACTAAATATAGTGGAAAGATAGCAAAGAGATTTGCATTTCTTCACCTCTGATTAGCACCTTAGTTGCCACCTAACTTTAGTGAGAAGATGAAGTTCTGATTATTTATTTAGGTGTAACCTTACTTGATACTACCGCCGACCAACCTGTCTAATTGGAATACATTCAAATAATTAAGCTTTACATGAAATTTTACATTGAAATTTTCGAGTATCGATTCAAAATTTTCGATTTTAGCTTTGTAGCTCTAGCTAGTTAGTGAGAAGATTGTGTGAAGAAAACCAAACTCCTTGCTAGGTGTTACATAAAGTGGCACCCAGCTAATAAGAAGTATGAAGAAATCGGCTCTATTAGTGATCAATGACGGCAAAAGCATCATCCTAGCTGAAAATCTTCTAGCTATCGTGTTTGAGTAATAAGCAATGTTCAAATTTAGCTGCTGTCTGCTGGACAAAAACAAGTTATGACAACGACAAGTTGATTACAATGAATAAGCGCATAGAAGATAAAGAGAGATAAAGCTTTTCCCTTTACAATCTCTATGAATAAGTACGATAACTTACAGGCTTACAACATAATTTGCTTTCTTTGAAGGTGTTTCTGAAATTGTCTGCGGCAGATATCTTGCTTTGATTGTATTTGGCGCCTAATAATTGGTTTTTTTTTTATAATTTTCTTATTAATTTTTTGTATTTGACATACATTAATTTTTTATTTAATTTGCTTTACTTTTTTTTAGTTACATATTATTTTTCATATACAAATATAGCACATCTCTATTCATTTTAATTGCTATCATTTTTCTTTTAAAATATATTAAATTCTAGTAGGTATTTACTACATATATATTATTAAAAATTATTTAAAAAATATTTAATTATCCTTTTTTTTTACATTTTTATTTTTTTGTCATTCAATATGAATGATGAATTTATTTTAATTTTTATTTTTATTTATATATATTTTTTTTTGTAATTTTTATAAGTGAATTAGTATCGATAAATTTTATGATCAATTTTTACACATTTTCAATCGAGTAAATTCAAAATTAAAATTATTTACATTTACATTATAGTACCGAGAAACCGATTAATAGCCAAAGATATTACTGTACGTATAGAAAATATTATTCATTTACACACACACACACCCAAGAATCATTGTATATGCATATTAAATTAAAGTTTGATTAATTATTCAAATTCAATTTTTCATGACTAAAAAATGTTTATCATAAATCAGTCAATTCATTTTCAAAATTTTAGGAATAATTGTATTTTTTTTTTTTTCCTTTTTATTTATTACGAAATTTTAACAGGTAATGTAGGTCATTAATTTTGAATTTTGTTCATTTTTACTTTTGTAATTTCAAAATTGTTCATATTCACTTTCATTCATTTGTATATCCGCGCCCATCTAAATTCATATCTAACTTCTAACGTTAACGTACAATATTACGTATCCCTAAATATCTACACATAAATGTAAATTTTTCTTAAATTATTTTAAAATTTCAAATTAATTATTAATTATTTCTGTTAATTACAACATTAGAATAATTTTTAAAAATAAAAAAATTAAAAACAATAAAATAAAATTAGAAACAGATAAAAATATTGTCTTCATGACAGACAGACAGCAGACATTCAAAATTTATAATTCACAAAAGTGCAGGTAAATACAGAATATAGCTCGCTCTTTTTCGTTTAAGTAAAAGAGAAAACATAAAAGAAAATATTTTTTTAAAACAGAAAACATCAAAAACAAAAAAAAGAACCTTAAAAATACTGACTGTTAAAAGCTAAAGGATCTGATGTTATCTGTGTGATTATTTTGCTTTTGTTTGATTAAAATTTAAAATTTTTATAAAATAAAGAAAAATTTTCAAACTTTTTTTTCTGTTTCTTTTTTCTTCTCTATTCTCTACACTACACGTTTTTTCAATTTTTATTTCTTTATTTCTTTTTCGGTTGTTGATCCAGTTCATTTTCTAAATTTGTTCGAACATTTTTCAATACTTTTTGTGTCTTTTCAATCTGTTGCCGTAAATCACGTTCAATTTGTTCTTTCCTTTGATTTGCCGAACGTAATTTATTGCATGTATCTTCGAATGCCATTTTTGTACGCTTCAATTTACGACGTAATTCTTCGTTCTCTTTTTCTACCTTGACACAATCATGTATCACTGTTCTAGCCATTTCTGTGACTGATGCAGTTGTATTATTGTGATTGCTGTTGTTATTGGTGGTGGTGGTATTGGTGGTGTTGGCGTTATTGTTTACCGTATCATTAACAAATGCATCACAATCACTAGATTCTGGTAGAGTTTCCTTATCTAAATCGTTATTATGTTCATCACTGCTTAAAACATTAATGGGTTTCAGTAATCCAATTACGGATCGTTGCCCTGACATCATATCAACGCTGGATGTTCGACCAGTTCCGCTACCACCTCCAACATCGCTTTCGATACCAAGATCTGGTGATGAATTCTCATGACGATGCAATGATCGATTATCATTGCCATTATTATTGTTAACTGTAGTGCTGGCATTATTATTGTGTCGATTATGGATCATCGGTACATCTTCTGATGTGTATCCGGACTGTGATGCTTCACTGCCACCGCCGGTCGATGATTGTTTCCTAGTCTTTGTGTGGTTAGTAGTGACGTTAGCATTTGTGCTCACGTTATTAACAGTGGTCATGTCAATGTAATTTGTTAGCTTCTTGTGCAAAAGTGAATTCGATTTTTCGACTTGAGTTAATTTTGTTGTTAGCTCATGTTTTTCGATTTCGACTTTTTCCATTCTTTTGATCAGTTCATTTAATTTTGACTCCAACATTAGTTTATCATTCATTGCTTTCGTTCGTTCAAGAGCAGCTTTTGATGCCTGTAATGTTGCTTCGTCTAACTTCTTTTTCAAATTACGTACACCTTTCTCATTATCGATCAGTTGTTTGTTAAGTTCAGATTCGTTTTCTTGCAGGAACTCAATTGTATTCTGTGCCTCACACAATCGTTTTTGTACGCCTTCTAATTCATGTTTCAAATCTGTGTACAAACTTCTCGATACCCAATCACGTGCCAAATTACTGCGGAATTTATCTTCTTGTTGCTTCATTTTCTCCTCCCATTCTGAATTCAATTCAGCCTGCATTTTCATTAATTTCTGCTTTTCTTGTTCAATTGCAGATTCTAATCGCTTTTCATACTTCGATTTGAGATTTTCTATATCAGATTTCAGCGTTTTAATTTCCATTTCATTTTTGCAAATCGCAATATTCAAATTGTCTCGTTCATTTTGGATTGTTTCCAGTTGCCTCTCCTTTTCTTCAAGTTCTTGTTTCATCGGTTCGAATTTGTATTTCATTTCTTGATAATAACCTTCTTGTGACTTGAAATTTGCGATTTCGATTTCCAACATTTCATTTACGTTTTTGTACTCTTCCAATTCTCTGTTAACTTCAATCAATCGTAAATTCTCCTCTTTCAATCGATTATCTGCTTCAACTAATTCACACTGAACTTCGAGAATTCGATTATCACGATCCGAAATCATTTGTTCCAGCATGGCAATTTTCTTTTGTGCTTTATACCATTTCGACTTTCTTGACGGATCGATTTCACCGCTTTCTGTCGTTGATTCGTGCTGTTCCTCTTTAATATTGCTGACACTCGATTTGACTAGTAATCGCTCTTCCAGACCAATTCTTGCTAGCGATACCTTCCTATCTGGCTCTGACCATGCTTCAGACTCTGACTGATTTTCGATTGGTAAACTAACTGGTAAACTTCTTCGTTCTTTCCTTCCACTATCAATGGATTTTTTACGATCCAATTCTTTCTTTAGCGATTTTATTTCAGCTTTTAAATTTTCGATTATGACTAAATCTTGATTTTGATTTTCATGTAAATTAAATGTACGATTCTCTTTGTTCTCCAAATCCAAGAAACCAGAAATACTGCTTAATTGAATCAAACTTTGTTCACCGATACCGCTAACAGATAATCGACTTCTCGATAACGACATATTATTTAAACTTCTAGACATTTCTAAACTTCTGTTGATTGCTTTTTTCATCGCTCGTCGTTTATCAGCTGCCAATGCTCTCAGTGTATCATCTTCTAGCAGAGAATCTAGAAAACCAGCCAACTCCTCTAGACGATCTTTCAACATTTCACAAACATCAGTACATTCCTTTCGCCATTGATTCGCCTTTTCTGTTTCTTCTCTGGCCTCTTGTAATTCCATTCGTAGCTGCTGTACAAGTGGTTCTGGATTTTGTTCAGCCACTGCACACAATCGTTGTATAAGCGTATCGACTTTCTTCTGGAGACATTTATTACGTTCTATAGCTGCTTTATAATCGGAATCTGTAAACGATTGCTGTAACTGATCAATTTCTCTTGTTGGACTATTTGGCACTGATACTGGATGTGATTGGGCTTTATTAAGAAGTTTCGTTAGACGTTCAATTTCACGATTTTTCTCCCATAATTCTTTGTTGACCAGATTCTAAAAAGTTACAAAATTTGAAAATTTATAAAAAAAAAAGTTTATGGAAAAATGGTAACAAAAATGCCTGATTGTTAGTTGAAGTTAGTTTAATTATGCGTACATACCTGTAAGTTAGCCGTCTTTTTCTTAATTTCCAATTTAAGTTTTTGAATTTCAGCATCTTTATCTTCCAATAATTTTTCAAATTTCGTTTTGTATGCATTCCAATCATCAATTGTTCCTACAGTTAAATCACTAAAAGATTGTCGAATGCTAGCTGCCACATCACTAGATCGTTCCTTTTTATACAAAAGAAAAATAAAATAAAATAAACTGTAATTTGTAATTTATCAAAAAGTATAAAATTTCTGTTACCTCTTTTATTTGTGATACATGATGTTGATCAGATAAATCCTAATAAGGAATACAGAGAGAGAGAGAGAGAGAGAGAGAGAGAGAGAGAGAATAAAATTATAAATTCGAAAATATAAAATTAATTGCATCACAACATAATATGAGTGTATGAAATAATTTTTATTGTGAGGTAAAACCCTTACCAATTTTCGTAATTTTTCAATTTCACCCTGTAAATCTCTAGTATTTTTTAATAATTTTTGTATAGCATTACATGCTTTTTCGTGTTCTTTTGTTTTCTGTTGTAGTTTTGTATCAACTTCTTCGAGTGTGCATATTTTATCAGCTAATTGCTTCTTATAATCGATTAATTCTTCTTTCAATTTTTGATGCTGTAAAGAGAACATCAATAAATTGTATAACAAAAAAAAAAAAAAAAACAAGCTCAAGAACAACAGAAAAAAAAATTGTAAGAAAACATTTTGCTGAAAAAAAATATCAATTGTTCTTCAGAGATTCTGTATCAACCAATTGCTAATAAATTACTTACGAGCAAATAAAAAAATTCCGAAAGAAAGAGGAAGTGAATTTTTTTTATTTTTATTTTTTAATCTTCTTATAGTCTAGTCTTATTTTTTTTGTGTTAAGTTTTTAAGAATTTCATGGAAAAAAAAAGATTTTCTTTTAACGAAACAAATTCAAGTGTTAATTGAGTCAAAAGTGAAGTAAATCGTAATCATAATCATAAGTCAATCGATCGAGAAAATGAATAAAAATAATTGATTCTTCTGGAAGAGGAAATAAAAATGATCCCCAAAAATACCTATATCTGTTTTCAGTTACATAGAAGATAGAACAAATGGAGATATTTTCTTCTTCATCATCATCTTCTTTTACCTCTTCTTCTTCTTCTTCTTCTTCTTCTTCTTCTTCTTTTTGTTATCATCCTTCATTAATAAAGTGAAACAAATTTATAATTTCATTTCACATCTTTACAGTATAGAGAATAATGTCATTTATTTATCATCATCATCATCATCATAATCACAATTAAATTTGTCGTTCGTGGAATGATCATCAACAGCAAAAAATGAAATTAAATAAAAAAGTGAATGGACCAAAACAGTTATAAGTATAGTAGACAAATTTCAAATAATAATTTTTTTATGTTATCAATGAATGAACATTATTAAAAAAATATATTTCGTATTTAAAAGAAAATATAAAAATGAACAAAAACAAATTAATATCAAAAATGTATCAAAAATTACAATATTTTTCTCATTGAGAAATACATATTTTTATAACAAACAATACAACAACAAAAATATGTGATATAACAAAAATTTTTTATTAACTAAATAATATGTAATTTTTTCTAAAAACAAAAATATCAAAAAGGAAAATAAAAGAAAAACAAAATTTCATTTACATAAATTTTCATTTAAATTTGAATTTTGATTATTTTTTAAAAAAAATTTTTTTTTCGATTCGTTTTGAAATTTTAATCTCTTATCTTCGATAATTTATCGTATACATATTTAAATCCATTCGATGAGAATAATCCTCTTTCAATAAAACTACTACCACCACCACCACCAATGCCATAACTATCCTAAGAGGAAGATTTCGAATTAGGTAATAATAATTTTTAACGAGACGATATATTTAAATAAATTGGGAAAAAAAAAGAAAATATAATTTAAATAAAAACAAAATCAAAATAAAAACTAGAAAAAAAAGGGAAATTTATTTAAAAAAAATTTTTACTTTATTTTAAAACAAATTTTAACCAAAAGAAGAAGAAAAAATAATACAAAAATATTTAACGTACGGTATAACACTGAAAAATTTTATTTAAAAAAAAAAAAAACGAATTCAAAATAAAAAGCACTAAAAAAAAATTATTTTTTAAAAAATGTCCCATTTTCATTCGGATTCATTATTATAGTGTGATCGGAAAAAGGACCTCAAAATATTTAAAAATCTAATTAGTGTGGTTATACATTTTCATTATTTGTTTATTTTACATTTTAATTGTTGTTTCTTTTTAGTTTGTTTTTTTTTTAATATTTTTTGGTTTAAATTTGTTTTTTTTTTTTTGGTTATTTTCCTTTTTTTTTAAGTTTTTATTTTTATGAATTTAACAAAATTACAGCACCAGTAACAATTATCATAACACAAACACCATCAAATATATATTTTCCCTGTTTAACAATCCATAAATTATTATCATTTACCTTATTGCCACTATCATTTTTACTATTTCTATTTCTACTGTTGTTTGTTTTTTTACTGTTATTTTTATTATTCTTATTTTTACTAATGATATTTAAAGAACGTGTGGCTGTTGTTGCTGTTGTTGCTGCTGTTGCTGTTGCTGCTGTTGCTTTTGAACAATTCTTTCTTACAGTACCACCACTATCAGCAGCAGTTGTTGTTGTGGCTGAAGTTGTTGCTTTCATTTTTTTATGTAATTTTTTTGTTTTAATTTTATCACAGAAATTATCATTTGAACAGCAACAAAAACCATCATCACGACCACATCGATGACAGTTACGATGAGAATTTTTAACATCATTGACGGTAGCATTATAGTTTTCTAAATAATCTTCATTGAAATTTAATTCACGTGTTTCGTTATTGACGTAATCATCGAAATCATTGTATGGATGATAAAATGTTCGTGGTGTTTCGATTGCTGCCACAGACATTGCTGCAGCAACATTTCTATTGCCACCAACAGACATTGCTGAAGATACTGTTGCTGTTGCTGTTGCCGCCGCAATTGTTGTTACTGCTGCTGCTTCAGCTACTGTATTAGCTGAGTGCATTGTAAAATGACTGGAACACGATACAAGACTTTCAGTTGATGTTGTACGCAACGAACGTATTGATCCTCTATTATTAGTTTTCGATGTTGCAATTATATCGGAGTTTGGTGTTGCTCTTGTACTATAATTATTATGATTATGATGACGCCGTGTCGAAAAATTATTATAATTTTCTAAATCTTGTCCGATATTAATATTAAAATCTGATATTTTATTACCGTCACAACTACCACTAATACGATCTTTAGCATTACTATTTCCAATACAATCATTACTGTCATTTTTCTTATTCTGATAAGCTGATGGATTATTTCTGGTGTCATCAAATAAACGTTTCTTACAGCAAGAATTATGCTGATGTTCATGATGATTATTATAAGGACGTGGACGTGGAATTTCATTACCATTCATCATCATCATTGAAGGTGAATAATTTGTTAAATTCATTTGACTGCCACAATTATCGGGATAATAGCAGTTACGATGATAAAATCTTGGATCTAAACCTCTGATATTTGGTCCTTGCATTTGATCATTTATTAATGATGATGTTGCACTAGCTTCAGATATTTCTGCCGATCGATTTACACTCAAACTGAATTCATGTTTTAATTTGTATTCGGTAGATGATTGATAATTTTTACAATTACCATTATTAATTTTACTGTTATAAATATCGGTACCACCACGTGATATATTCGGTGATAAAAATAATGGATTCACTAGGAACGGATTCGATTCAATATGACTGATCATTTGATTATGCCGATGATTATTTTTACTGCTGGTACTTTTACTGTTGCGATGATGATGATGATGATGATGATGATAATTCATATTTTGTTCATTTGAATAATAATTTTCTCTATCAATTGGAAACGATATACTGTGATTGTGTTTATTTTGATTTGATGATCTGATACTTGATAAATAATTACCAGCAACACCACAATTAACACCACCACCACTACCGAATACAGCGGTGGATAATGAAGATGTTGATGTTGATGATATCGATGAACCTAAATGAATTTTCATTCCACCATTACAACTACAATTATTATTCATTATCAGGGACTTATCAAAATTATATAAAATATTTCTCATTCTAATATTCTCTTTGTATAGACGTCTTTTATCATTTTTAAATTCGAATAAGACTCTTTCATAATCTTCAAGAGCTTTAGATAAATTTGTTTCGTTTCTACTTTTATGCTCAATGATGTTCTAATTTATTTTTTTTTGTTTGTTAATTTGATAACATCAAGAAGAAGAAGAAAAAGGAGAAGAACAAGAAGAAAAAGGAAAATGAATGTAATAAAAGTGATTTATAAAAAACGAAAATGAAAAAAATCTCCTGATCCCATTTATAGGATGCATTTACATTATCTTGTTTCAAGTTTCATGTTCTTGTTTCTTGTTTTAGTAGTGGTGCCATATTTTATTGATATTATCAACAAAAAATTTATAATTTTCATTTTTTGATAATGGCAACACCAAAACATGGAAGTAAGACTGAAATAAGCCCCCCACTCGACGTCGTTTTGAATTTCATGAACTTTCACGGCTTTCTCTCCTTTTTCTCGCTCTTATACGTCTCTTCAGTAATTCATCACGTGACGTTCATGTTATCAAGATAATGTAAATGCAGTAATAGATAGATAAAAGTTAAAAACTAAAAGAAAAATAAAAATAACTCTTACTCTCATTTCTTCCATAATTTTTTCAGTATTCAATTTTTCTTGATCGTAAAAATTTTTCAATTTTTCATAATCTTCAGCTAGCAGCTGCTGCTGTTGCTGTTCCGTGTTTTCATTTTGATTCAATTTTCTTTCTAATTCTTTGATTATCGTCTAAATCAAAAAATCAGAAAACACAAAAAACAATAATTATCAGAAAAATCACAAAATTTCAAGAAATAAATTTTAAATATTTCTTCAAAAAATATGAAAAAAAAGAAGTTCATTAATTTATTTATTTTTTTTTTTTTTAACTGAATGTAGAGAAAACAAATCGAAAAAAAAAAACCGAAATTCACTTTTCATCAACTCTAAAATTAAAATCAACATAAAACAAATGGGCAACAGAATATATATTTATAAGTAGTAGACATTTCAGATTTGTAAATTTTTTTTAAATGACTTTAATTTCTCATATTTCAAAGAGATTCCGTTCTCCTTTGGTTCATTTCCAGAATGCATATACTCGTATGAGCCAGCATCATTCATTTTAACAAACAAAAAAATCTATTCATGTATTGGAAAGTGAGAAAAAAATATTAATACAATTCTACATAATATTTTTATTCACGTCGATCGTGGAGTTCGACTCGATAATATCGAGCTCGTAAAACTTCACCTCGATACGATTTTTTATGTGTATCGTAGAACTCGATAATATCGAATCGAACTTGCTACCAACTTAATAAAAAAAAATTAAAGATTACTCGACATTTTTTGAAGTTTATTCATTTTAAGGATTTTGAAAAAATAAATTTTGCTGTTTGAAAAAATAAAATTAATTTTTTTAAAATAAAAAATGATTTCGACCGAGTTATTTTGGACAGATGAAAGTGAAGAAGAACTAGAAGAAAATCGAAATGTGATTAGAATTCAAAGAAGGAAAATTAGAAGCGAATTCAATTTATTCCAACTACCAGATATTTCGTAACTTTTTAGTCTTTTATGTGATATGTCCTATTATAGTCCTACACAACATATGTATGTAAAGTACATGTAAATTATATCTAGGAAAAATCATGATTAAACTGATTATACCTTTTTCCATTCCTCAGTACTTTTTTGTGGAGGTCCTAAAGAATTTAATGTTTCTTTTAATTGTTCCCACAATTCATTTTTATTAATTTTTATCAGTCCAGTTGAGAAATTCCTAGCGAAGTCTTGATTTTGATCCATAAACTCCACTAATTTTGCAAATTGGTCTGAATTTGTATATCTGGCAGTTTTCCTACACATACAATTTGTTTGTGAGAGAATTTTATATATAAAACAATTTAAAATTATAGTCAACTTACATTTACCCCTTGAAAAATAAATTTCTTCGATTAATTAACACGAACAAAATTAGAAGAAAGAAAACAAAATTTTAAATAACACAAGCACGATAACAATTATACTGTCGAGAAAAAATTCGATATGATCGTTTGACGTTTAGATAATATCGAATTCCACGATAACCTATTTGTTCGATAGATCGAGGTAAAGAATTCGATATCGAACTGCATGATCGGCAATGCTCGATATATCGAAATAAAGAGTTCGATATCGAACTCCACGATCGACGTGATTTAATTTATTTTTATATTCATCAGCACACATTTACCGAAAATGTCGTATACCCCAAAAAAAAAAAAAAAAAAAAAAAAAAAAATTAATAAAATAAATAAACATTAAAAATGAAAAATTAAACAGAAGACATAATAAAAGATGAAATTTTACAGCTTTCTTATAAATTACCGGAAGTTGATTTAAGGAAAAACCAAAAAACCAGAAATAAAAAAAAAGTAAAAAGATAAATTCAAATACCAACAACAGAAGAAAGACATCAACAGAAAGTGGAAACTGTCACTGACACCGACACCATCATCGGTAGAGAATTTATTCATTTTTGGAATTGAACTGAGTATTTTGGGCATGTACAAAACAAAAACAAGGCATGAATGATTGATGAGTTTTCTCTTCTCTAATCATTTGTGAAGAATCAATAACACAAATCAACAGATTTTTTCAATTTTCCTAATTTAGAATTGTTCAAAAATAATGTGTTTGTTCTCCTGATTGACAATTTTCTTTTTCTTTTTAATTTTATAAATTTTACTAAATTTCAAGAAAAAAAAAACAAACTTACCTCTGCATTTAAATTATCTTTCATTTTAATATCGAGTTGCTCTTGTAATTCGGAATTATGATATTCGAGTTGTTTAATTTTTTTCTCTAATAAATTTATATTATCATTTTTATTATTTAAATTCGTTTCTAATTCATTGATTTTATCAGTTAATTCATCAGTCTTTTGTTCATATTGCTTTATAAAGCCTTCAAGTTCTCGAATCTGTGAAATTATAACGAACAAAAAATACATTTTTTTTTTTTTGTATTTTATAGAGAAAAAATGCATCCAAAAAAAGATACAAACAAGGAAAATAATTTTTCTAAATTTAATGAATACACTACACTCTCTTGTAAGTACATACAAAATAATTATTTATTTAATTAAACTGTAAAAAAATGTGTTATTTTCGAATTAAAAAATTTCAAAAAAAAAAAAGAAAAAAAACTGTAACAAACCTTTTGAACGGTATCAATGTCATTTCCAAGTTCAGTTCTACCCATCAATTGATCCAATGTATGTTGACCGATTGGTAATTTTTCTAGTTCTCTATTCTCTGACTATAATAATATGTACACACACAACATATTAACAAAAGATTTAAAAAAAAAAAAATGTTAAAATCAAATTTTCGAAAAAAAAACCGAGATTCAATTAAAAAAATAAATTGTATCTGGGTCATTATTTATTGTAAATACAGTCAACTCGCGATAACATGAACAATGCTTAATGTGAACAACTCGTTAACGTGAACACAATATTTTTGACATTGACTACTCTGTAACGTGAACAGGCAAAAGCTCTGTAATGTGAACAATTAGTTTTTCATGGAATTTTATGCGGGAAACAAATTTCATGTAAATTATTTTTTTACCAAAATCACATACCGTTAGTCAAACTGTAAAAATCATATCCATTCTTTATGAGTTCGATTTTCTGTCAGTTGAATATCGTTATTGTACTTACTTTGTTGTGAAAAGATTAATTGTGTCGTGCGTAATGGGTAAAAAAGTTAAGTTTTTATCCCTTTTTGAGAAATCAAAAATAATTGAAGAATTTCACATGAAGAAGCTGTAGAATTGTTTAATAAAGCGTTGAATTGGGCAGAGCACAATGGTACAAAAGTTGAAGATATGATTTTACTAAGAAAACTTCGTGAAGAAGCTATATTAAAAAAATTGCCTACTTTTCAAAAACCGAATAAATATTAAAATAAAATATGTACATATAAAGAAACGTGTTGTTTTAGTTTAAATTGTACCTTTGATAAAACCCCCGTTAGTGTGAACATTTTCGTTAAGGTGAACAGCCGAAAATTTTTCGTGTTCACGTTATCGCGAGTTGACTGTACTCTAAATCATATGCGAATTGGTAATTATACAACAAAATAAAGAGTAACACGATCATCATCACCACAAACCACACCTACACTTACCTCTAAATATCGAATTTTTTCATTCAATTCATCGATAATCGTTTGACTTTGTTCTTCTGTTGCTTTTTGTTGCTGTTCCATTAGATCCATTGCTTTTGCAGCTTCACAAAGTAATTTCTGTTTTTCTTGGAGCTCTTTACGTAATACTTCGATGTCAACCTATAAAAAAATGAGATTTCAATTTGATTTTTTGTTTTTTTTTTTTTTTTTCAAATCAAAATGTTTGTTTCTAATAATAATAATAATAATAAATTGTGTGCAATGACCTCAAAATACTAAAGTAAGTTAAAAAAAAAAAATCGAATGATCGTCATCAACAATAATAATCGATATTTAATAGTGCATAACACCAATTTTAAATAATAACTCCCACACACCCATTTTACTTTTCAGATTCAGATCATTATGAAAACAAAGCTTATGTCATCTTATTTAACTGTATTACAGTAATAATAATGAATTATTTTATTTAATTTTTTTTTTGAATTTTTCACCCATATTCATTCTCTACGTCTACCCCATTCCCATCCTTTCCTATCCCATTAATTTCCTCATTTAAATTTTACCTTAAGATCAACATTCTGTTTTATTAATGTCTCATGACCATCCTGATGATTTTGACTTGATGAACTGTAACCAGGTATCTTCTCCTCAAGAAAATATATACGTAATTTTAAATTGAAATTCTCTTTACGTAATGCAGTCATTTGCTCTTCAAATTCACGTACAGATCTTCCTTGTCCAGGTGATGTATTACCACCGCAACCACTTCCATTACTACCATGCTGTAAACTATGGCAAGGTGATCTATAACCGATCGTATCTATATTTCACATATATATATAAAAAAAAAGATAAATTAAATAAATTAATAAGAAATACAATTATCTATATATGTAAATCAAAATACAAGGAGTATATATAATTATTTTTTTTATTTTTTTATTTATTATTTATTCTTCATTATCTAAACATATATACATTATCATACAGAGTATATTAAATTTATTTTGATTTTTATTCATTGTAGTTTATTAATCTCTATCATTCTTTCCTTTTTTTTTTTTTTTTTTTACTTTAACGTATCAATCAGCTGATTGCTGGTCTTAGATTACGTTTATTATTAAAATACTAAATTATACTACTTTTTCATACATAAAAATAAACATAAAATTGATAAAACTTTTCATACATAAAATTGATTTTTAAAGTTAAATTTGAATTCAATTTATCGAAAAATTTTATGACCCATTTATACAGATATTAGTAATTGATTTAATGCGCGATCACACAGAAATTAAATATAAGAAAATCTTCTGATCCGTGAAAATATCTATTACTGAATGAATCTAAATTTACCTTCTATAAATCTTTCGATATTCATCATCCGCATTGACATACATCCATTATTATTTATTAGATCCATTTTATGATTAATTTTTTTTTAATTATTCTGATCGTTTTCTATTTCCCTCTCTTTTTCTTTTCAATGTTTTCTTCTCTTTTACGTTTTATTATTGAATTATTTTTTTTATTTAATTTAGATTTTTTAAATGAAAAATTTTGATTAACACACAAGACGAAAATTATCCATAGCAATCATTATTCACAGACATTAATTCGCTGGAACTTATTTTTTTTTTTTCTTTTGGATTATTTTGTGGAGAAAAATGTATCAATGCAATTTTTGGATAATTTTCTGGTTACTTTTTGTTTTTAAATACTTTTTTCCTTTTTTATTTTATTTTATATGTATGTACATATAAATAAAAGAAAAAAGGAAAAGCAAAAGAGAGAAAAACTTTTTGAAAATTAATAAACGTGGTCCAATAATTTTAGTTTTGATTTAAAAAAAAGGAAAATTTTTTTTGTGTTTTTTTCTTCCAATTATTTTATTTATTGAATTAATTAATTAAAAAAAAAAAAAAGAACAATCATTTTTTTTTAGGAAAATATACATACATACATTTATGTATATTTGATTTGAATGACATAAATTTGTTTTGTTTTTTTAAAAAAAATATGTCTACTTTGATTTATTTTTTAGATTTTATGTGAGAATGAATGAATGAAAAACAAAATTCCAAATCATAAATTTATTAAATAAAATTCACTTTGTATACGAATAGAATTTTTTGCGATCGTATTTTTGTAGGATCATAGTTTTTTGGCTACCTACTATTTTTTATCTACGAGTATAAAAATGTTTTGTGATTTTAATGTAAAATCATGAAAATAAACAATTTGAATTGACGATAAAAAAATTTTATTTTTTTTTCCAAATCAAAAGAATTTATCTGAAATGGATCAGCTGAACAATTCAAAAATTATATTACAATGACGCTATTTATTCATCGCAAATAAATCGTAAATGTGGATGATGTAAACAACATTTGATGACGTAAAGAATTTTATATGATTTTTCTCAATGTATTTTGAACATTTTTGAATTGGGAAGAAATGAAAATAAAAATCTTTCTCAGATCAATTAGGCCAACAAGCAGAATCGCGAATGGGGGAATCATAAAAATTAACTCCTCTATATTTTTGCCTCCAAGCAAATTTTCTCTGTTTATTTATATTTATTTATCTGTTTACATATTGAGTGTTTATTTTTATTTTTTAATTTCAATTTTTATTTTAAACTTACATGAGTTATCCATAGTGACATCTTGTAGTTGTCCAGGGCTAGTGCTGTAAAAATAAAAAATGAAGATGAACAGAGAGAATATTATGAGAAATTAAATCGTTAATTTTCATATAGGATAAATTTCTTTCAATTAAATATTGTGATTGTGATTGGGTCAGTTTACTGGTCCATAACATTGCACATAATAATGACTTTTGAATAGAAAAACTCTTTTAGAATCATATTTAGCATAGGAAAATTTTTCAAGATAATCATTCATTCATTTACTATACATGTATGTAGGTATATTTAATTTCATAGTGTTAATTTTAATGCACAATAAAACGATTTATCTATATTCATCAATAAAATAAATCTTATACAATGAGAACTTTATTCTTCATCTTTTAAACAGTTAACCAGTGAACTGACCGCAGACCATCTCTGTTTTATATTTGAACACAGAAAAAATATTGAAAAAAATTTATTTCAAAATGCAAATAATAATCACAGATTCATACGCACATAATGAACATTTATAAGCTTCATGGTGCTCTTATTTAGTAATAGGACAATAGCATAACAAACTTGGTATCTATCTACATACTTTGTTCAGTAAGTACACAATAAATGAATGCTGAATATGTGTATGGAGTGGAAATTAATGAAATGCTTTGATTATATCTAATAATATAAATTTAATAGTCACTTAAGTGCTAGAATTAATGAATTTCTTTGTTAGTTAATAAAAAAAAAATATAAATCATAATTTTATATTTACATACACACATCATTATTGTAATAATGGTGATCATCTATCATCATCATCATCAACAACAACATTACCATAATAAGCGAAAAAAATAAATAGCAATATAAATAGTAATAATTTTGATTCATTTTGATTTCATTCTCAGTGCTATTTTTGTAACGAAAAAGATTTATTAATGCAAAAATAAAAAAATGTATAACCCAAATAATAAGAATAGCAAAGCAACATAATGTACATACATACATTATATAAAATGAATACATGTCGTGCAGCAAATAAAAGAGAAAAAAAAACATTCTTAAACTAATTCCATCTGAATCATAATATGCAAAACATAAGAAAGAACATCATGAGCACAGATACATGTGCATTGTATTATACGATGAGGTTAAGTTTATGTACATTTTGGGACAACATTAAATGAAAATCAGACATTATTATTTATATGTTATATACTTTAGAAATAAATTTCATTTTTATAGTTTAGTATGCTATGCAAAAAGAAACTGATCAAGAAATTTTATGATTACATCTTTGGCGAAGTAATTTTGATAATCAGTGGTTAAGAAATTTTAATAGAAATTTATCTACTTTATTTTCACTCGTCCAATTCAAGCTCTGCCGACCGGCCCTGTTTGGAAATATTAAAATGATCATCAAATTTATTGACTATCTTTTGACGATCAAATAGACTCGTAATATAATAATAGTTGTTATCTGCATTACCAAACAAACTGCAAATAATGCAGTTTGCTTGCAAATGATGTTTCCAAACACAGCCAACAACACGAAATGTCAAAATTTCTGCTTCAAACGAAAGAAATATCGTGATCAACGCCGGTTTTAGCACCCGTATCGAGCGTTTTTTTTTTACATAAATTTTAAATGGAAAAAAAAGTTTTCTTCGCGCAGCATACTGAGCTAGCTTAATTGAATTAATAAAAATTAATAAAAATGACAATAAATAATAAATCTGTGTACATTATTATTTTTTTCTACTTAAAATATATTTTTTTCATTTTTTATGTTTTAATAAACTAACAATTATTATTGTCATTATTAATGCAAAACGATTATTATTGAAGATCATCTAAATTGGAGCAATAAACATTACATCTTATGAATTCATATGAAATTAATTTAAATTTATACACAATGTACAAATAAACAAGCAAGCGAGTATTCGTGTATACACCACATCCAGTACTCGTTTATCTTTATGTACATATAAAATAGAAATGCTGAATTTGTTCAACCTGTTTTTTTCATTTATTAATAATTGTAATAAATAATTTTATTATTTCTATATTTTTATTATAAATAAATAAAATATAAATCGCCAATGTGATTGTAATTACATACAAATTTGTATAGTAATGATGCTGTTGCTCTGTTGTATCACGTTGTATATAGTTTCATTTTGTATAAATGGTCATAAATTATTGAATCTTGTGTTACTTGTTTTTTAAATTAAATTTAATTTGTGTTTTTGTTTTAGTTTTTTATTTAGTTTACTTTTTATTCTCTTATAGATTTTTATCTAACTTTCTACAAATTTTTACTTAGCAATACTGATCGTCTTTAATCAAGTAATATGAAATATGTTATTTTTTGATAATAAAATCATCATAAAATTTTGAATTAAAATTTGAAATGAAATCGAATACAAAAAAACAAATCAAATACAACGTTAGAGGATCACACAAAGATGCGAGAGAAAATATTAGGTATATGAGTATAATTGTAATTTTCATTTCATTTTATATGTGTACATCTGCATATAAATAGTTAGGGTATTCACATAATGCAATAAGAACGCATGTAAATCTATAAAATGTGTAATGTAGATTCTACATTCAATGCAGTGACTTCAACTTCGACTTTGATTTAATAGATATGTATTAGAACTTCTACATTCAATGCAGTAGTAGACTTGACAGCTACTTTTACATGTTAAGCATGCTGTGAAGTCGAAAGTCAAAGTCCAATTTAAGTCACTGCGTTGAATCTAGAAGCGGCATAAATTACACTTGTTTACTTGGTTTACATGCCTTTTACTGCCTTTTACTACATTAAATGAATACCCTTAGTATATTTGTTGTTCATGCGAGTATTGAAGTATGTATAGCATAAAATGTATATATATTTTAACGTCATAATCAATGTTATTGTTTATAGTATAAATTCTATTTATATACATACATATATCAAAAAAAAAAAAAAAAAAATTTTACGTTACATTTTTATTTTTAATTTTTATTTTTTTTCCCAATAAACATCTACACAAATACACAATAATATACACATCTTATACGAGTATATCGTTATATGGATATGAATTCTAACGTGGATCATAAATGTAGAAAATACCTAAAACAAAATAACAAAAGATTAAATCGTATATAAGAGCAGCAGGAGAATAAAATTCAGAAAATTTTTATTTACATTTATTATCGTACATATGGTGTTGTACATACACAAACACAATGTGAATAAAATTTTCATATTTTTTAATCTTTGACACCCCGCGAATATACACCTCCAATGCTCCTATATCTTATCTTATCTTTATTTATGAATTCCATATAAATAAAAAATTAATTACTTAATAAATTTATTAAATATTTTATTGCTTTCATTATGTTATGTGAGTGGTTTACTGTCTTCTAATTTTATTTTCTGTACATGCATGTGTATTGTGTACGAATATATATATAGCCATTATTATGCACACACTTATTATTATGGATCATAAATTGTAGTAAGTACGTCGTAAGTAAGTACATATTTTCATTTTCTATACTCCAGCCATTGATTCTAGCTGAAACTGAAAGTATTTTGTATTTCATTTTCTTTTTTGATACCAAATAAAGTACGAGTATTTTATATTCCACGAACAAGTAAAATAAGAAAAAGAAATAATAATTTTATGTCTGATGATATACATTCATATAAAGAAGATCTAAAACTAAAATTAAAACAAAAGAAAAACTTAAAATTAATCATGGCATTTTGAATTTATTTTTAAACATTTTCAATATAGGTACATTATAACATATAACATGCATGTACGTTAAATTTTTGATTTTGACATTCATAATATTTTTACAACTAAACAATAATAATAACAGCAATAAAATATGAATAAGAGTACCTATACTACACCAAAAAGTGCGTCATCCTTACAAGTTACAAGAAAATATTCCTCCAAAAAATATTTGGAGATATGGATTTTTAAATGAAGCATAATGAACATGAAATATTTGATTTAACCATGAAAAATAATCGTCATAATGTCTAATTTATTTTATTAATTTTAATACAAATTATTGTATGCAAAAATCTATTGAGCAATTTAATTTTTTTTAATGTTACTGTTTCTTTTAATTATCTTCGTCATTTTATATTATAAAAATTTCAAGTGTACGCCTTTGGTGTACGCGTACTTACAACATAAAAATTTATCGCATTATAAGAAATTTTATTTACTAAAAAGTCATTAATCTCATCAAAGATGCATCAAGAAAATAAAATAAACAAAAATAAAAATGAGAAAAGACATAAAAAACGATATACATATGTAAAAAAAGAAATAAGAACTTCAATTAATACAAGAAAAACAAACAACGGATAGATGAAAGATTGTTTTTGTTTTCATTTAATACACAGATCCCATTCCCTTTTCCCTTTATATGTTTGCTCTACCCTTTATCAAAAAATAAATATAAATAACAGAAATGGAAATTATTTTTATTTCTCAGTTTTCATGATATTCTTTTCTATTTTTCGGATCCGTATAAATATTGTATTAGATGCAGTACAATTTTATACAATGATGATTTGATGATGATGATGATGATGATACGCTATGAAACTGTGATGTTGTTGATGATGACAATTTTTCCTCTATATACTGTTTGCTTCATTAAATTAACCAGAATGTTATCATTCACTATACTCGTATGTACGAGTGCAAGCAAATACTCAACAACAAAAACACAGAAAAATAAAAACAAATAAACAGCAAAAGTATAAGAAGAAAAATTTTCTCTACGTACGATGATATCCACTAAAAATATTCAAAATGAAAATGAAATTTTCAAATAAAATAAATAAAATTCATACAGTCAAAATAAAGAATTACATGATGTGTATAAAGATACTTTCTATTTTTCTTTACTACTACAGGAATGAAGAGAAAAGGGTGTCTACTAGTGTTCTATAGAACAAACAATAACATACAATTTTATATGTACATATTTGACCGCCATCTAAGTTATGCATGCGTTCATTATAAAGAAAAATTGAAAGAAGAGTGGAATTATTTTTTTTTTCTCAAGTTAAGTTTGAATAATTTTCGTAGTCGTTGTAAATTTACGCTACTGCATATCATGCGTGCGTGAAGGAAAATGCATTCTATTTAAGGAGAAATCATGGCGAAGGGAAAATGTAATTTTTTTTTTTTTTTTAGAGGATGCAAGTACATATACATAAGAGGAATATACACAGTAATTTGGAAAAACACTGTATGATTGAATAAACATAGATAGATTGAATAAACAAAATGTTTTTCTTCCTCTTGCGTTCTCATTTATTCTTCTTCAGTCCATCAGGGTATAAAGATACAGATATAGACGATCTTGTCGGATCTTAAATAATTATTGTACAGGAAAAATTTTATGTAATTCTTTCATTTTTATATATGTATGTTACAAAAATACAACTATTGTTACTATCTATATAGTGGCACACACTTACCGGTAGCGTATAATAGCGTATAAAGTGTATAGCCAGTTGTAATTAGAAAATTAAAATTTCACATGCTGAGACCGATTATACTTGTACATATTTGTAAATTGTAATTTAAAAAAAAAAAGAACATTGAGATTGAGGTGATAGTCTAAATAATATACATACACAGTTTGTATATTTGTACATGTTACTGGTGCTGGTACTTTGTTTGTACACAAATGTACATCACAAATTCATGATGCTGCTGTATACATGAGGAATATAGAATGCAATTTTCATTTAACGCCATTACTCATACTTGTGGAAAAGCGATTTGTATGTAAATTATACATAATATGGATGCACAAAATATAAACAAAAGTCATCCTCATCATTCAAAACGATGTTGCAAAATGCAATAAAAGTAGCTCTAGCTGTTATGTATATACAATTATGTATAGCAAGTAATTATATTCGCAATTGGCTGATATGAGTGGATTGATCTTTTCTAATTTTAAATTTAAAATAACGATAAAAATACATACATACATATATTTTCTGATATTTTTATTTATTTACATTTTATTTTTTCTCTATTTTTGATCATTTTTAAATTGTTTTTGGCGCAAATTTTCTTGATATTTAATAGAAAATTATTGTGTGTAGCTGTGATTTCATAATAATAATAATTATTCTTCAATTAAATCACATCAGAAAAAAAAAATTACTCTTCCTAGATAAATGGCATATGCACAAGGGACACATTATAGAGAATTTATTGAGAACACGCATACTGAACTCACTGTCCGGGAATTAAATTGAAACTGAATATATTTATTGTGACTGCGACTGTATGCAATATCATGTTTATTACATATGCAATGCCTATATAATAATCTAGGAATTTTATCACATATACAAATTCCAAGAAGAATAATAGAAAAATGATCATTGCATTGCACATATTATCAAATTACACATAATATAAATGTACTTAAATTAGATAAGAAGATGATGCGGTATGTGGTATATGTATATATACTTAATGATGTATACTCGTATTTACTGCAATTGTAGCTGCACTATATGCAATTTGATGCAATCAAAAAATTCCAAATATGTATAAAGGAAGTTCAATGCACTGTTTTACAAAAAAAAAAAACTATGTACTATACACACAACATACGAGACAGAGTTGCTATTTGTATTCCATTTTTATTATTTGAAATAAGAAATGAAATGAAAAATAGTGACGATATCAATTTACATTTTATATTATAGGATAGAGGACGATAGAACTCTAAATGTAGTCTCTAAAACTGTCGATCGGTTAGATGGAAAATAATGTAAAAATTTTCTAAGAATTTTTTCATTGATATAAATAATAAATATTTCGTGGAAAACCAAAAATACACATATACAATCGGATCGGATACGATAAAAAGGATTTTTTTTCTGTTCCCCTCCCATATCATATTGATTATGAATTTTTTATAATTTTTCTCTCTATGTAACCTTGTAAAATATATTTTTTGAATATTCCCAAAATCAGATTTTTTTCATTTAGAACATAAATTTCTGAAGAACCAAAATAAGGAAAAAAATTAAAATTTCAATGAAATAAATTTGAAAAAAATTTCAATAATGAACACGTGCTTTTTTCCGAATGACTAAAACTCTGGTATTTTTTTCCCTCTTTTTTAAACAATTTTCTTTAAAAAAAATTTAAATAAAAAATGGAATAACATTTTTTTTTTTTCTGTAAATAAATAAATATGGGTATCCAAAAATAAAAAAATATGTTATTTATTATATACGATGAGTATTTAGAAGATAATCGAAATAAATAGCTATGTAGGTACATCAAAGATACACTACACACATAGAGAATTCCTTCGTTTCTTGTTTATTTATTTTTTTTTTTTTTTTTTAGAAAATTTCAATATTTTTTTATGAGGCATAAAGTTGAAATAATGAAAAAGAAAATTCATAAAAAATTATTTTTAAACTTTTACGAGTACATAACAACACACCAAGTAACAAGTCAAATTATATTATCGTCGTTATTAATTGCATCACAGTTTGTTTCAAAAAATTGTTCTAAACAAATTTTTCAAGAAAACAAAAATGTTTATTAACAGAACACACACAGCAGGGTGTGAAAAAATAATAAGTAATAATTTGATAAATAAAATGAAATTCAAATTAATGTTTTGTTTAGATAAATATACAAACGAGACGGTTAAAATATTATTCAAAACTCCATAATTGAATACGCCGCCATTATTTCACTAGAAATGTTCTTGGAAGCTTAACAATTTCAATTTTAATTTAATAAATTACTTTTAATATTACATAAGTGCACAAATTAATTTTATAAAAAATTTAATTTTTCAAGAAACATGCTTTGCAGTAATGAACAATGTATAAGTAATTAGAGAGTTCATTGTCATTCATCTTTTTTTTTATAAATTATTTTTCCTTTCTATATTTATAAATACAAAAACAAAAATAATAATTCATTTTATGAAAATGATAATGATATGTTCATAATACAAAAATTCTCTATGCTATTTAATATTAAAACTATTACTTTCATTTAGATATTAGAGACACACGATTACACGTTCTAATGCAAAGGATATTTTATTAACAATAATTTTAATTTACTTTATGGTAAGTGTTAGCACAAGTTTATGTCACGTAATCTAAAACAGTAAGTAGTAGTATAATGCCTCGTTCATACTGCATCACGCACTTTGAGTGTTTCGTTTCATACATTGAACATTTCATACATGTAAAGTTTCCGACACTAAATATCTTTTGAAATATAAAAATATTCATAAGTTACGTAAAGTCTTACTGGTCTGACGTAAAATTTCCTTTCATGTATTCTCTGTTACGATTACTATATCGAACAGCACGTCACTCTATGTCTGTCTACTCTCATGAGAGTCTCATCGATAATATTTTCCTAAACTGTGTGAAATCTGTACTGTATGAATATGAACTGGAACTGGAATCCGAAGCTCACTCATAGATAATGAAGTACGGTACAGTGAGTGTGAAACGTTCTCTACATCATTTAGGGTATCTATCGTAGGTAACGTAAAAAATTCGTTTATTTAAGTCATTTAAGTAATTTAAGTAGAACGATATACGAAAGAAATTGTTCACGTTTTCTACGGTAAGGCCTCAAATATTTTTTGGTTAAATAATTTTGAAAAATTCTTGATAACGTTTATCCATCATAGGATATGGTATCAGATTAAAAAAATAAATCGAAAAATATTTCATCAAACATTACATGCAGTGTTAAATACAATAACAGATAAAAATACTCGTTAATACTTTATAAAATTCCATGATGGAGAAACACTACGACGACTTGTCTATATGAAACGTTCATAATGTCTGTTAGTATGGGTATGGAACATGGCATAATATTATATAACTGGTAGTATTTATATCATGCAAAATGCATTTTTTATTCATTAATTTTCATTCGTTTTTTATTTTTTTAGTTTTTAAATATTTTTTTTTTTCATCTTACCAAAATGGACTCATTGTATGTCGTCGAATTGGTGTTGAACTAGCTGTATTATAACGAAATATTCCAGCCATATTTTATATACACAAATACAAATTGTATGAATTTAATTTATATGTATGTATGGTATTTTTAATTTTTACTTCACTACAAAAAAAATTTTTTTAGATGTACGTACGTTATTTTCTTTAATATTGTAGGTATAATGATTTCATTTAAAAAACAAAAAAAAAATGTAGAAAACAATTTTCTGGTTTTTTAATTTTTGTGTTCCTTTAATTCACAAGACTTATTTTTATGGTTTTTTTTTAGTTAGAGTTTTGGTTCTTCATTTTTCAATAAACAAACAAAAAATTGTAAACAAACAATTTATAAAATAATATATTTATTTTTTTATGGTTTTGTAGATAAAACAAAACCCATCAAAAGTATATAGTATAGTCCTTTTTTTCAAGTTTAATATTTGATAGTATGTAGTATAGTAATAATAATTTATTTTATATTAATATAGGATGTATATATTATAAATATTGATATATAATTTATATATTGTACATAGTCATAATATATCGTATGTATTATATGACGAGTATATATAAGTATGTAGTTCAATAATTATTTGTATAGATATACGAAAAAAATAATAATAATAATGTCCTTGTAAGGATATATAATCTGTAGGTATATTCATGTACATAATATGTATCTGCTTAATGTATGTATAATATATTATCCTTATATAAATGTAAACAGTAAATATTGTGAATCTTTGGTTTTTAAATATTCATTTAATATATATGTATATATTTGGCACAAATTGGTATCAAGTTTGTTTTTCAATAATTTTTATATATGTATATACAATTTTTTATCTTTGTTTTAGAAGTTTTTATGTCCTGATTAATTTTATTTTTAAATAAAATGGCAACACTATTATGTAAATATATATGATATATATATCTTATGTATATATTTAATATTTTATATAAATTTATGTACATATATATGATGTATGTTTTTATCTCTTAAACTTTTTGTTTAAATGTTTAAATATACACTGACTATACATTACATATACTACTAATACTACTTCATTTAACTTTTTATAAAACATTTTTTTTTTTTTTTAATTTAAATGCACTTTATAAAACACTTTGTTTTGTTTTGTTTTGTTTTATTTTTACTTTATTTTATTTTATTTATTTTTTTTTTTATAGTTTTTCATTTATGTTACCGCATCAAGTCCTCATTTTATTCATTGTACAAATTGAGAGTAGTTTATGTACAAAACGTTAGAAAATATAAAAAGAGTGTAAGAAGAACCAATAATAATATATCTTCATTTATTTGTTTTAATTTTTTACTTTTAACTAAAAAAAAAATCTGTCATGTAAAATGCATATACCAGAACAATGCTATATAAGTATGTTTTGTATGTTCATCAAAACTTGTTTTCCTTTTTTATTTTTAAATTTATCCTTTTCGTCTTTATGTCATCTTTACAATCTTTATATCATACATACATTTTCTTGTACTTTATAATATTATATTGCTGAATAATTTTATTTTTCATTTTTATTATTTTTTTTTTTATTTTCTTTTCTTACGCATTTTATTATTATTAATTGTTAATTATTATTATTTTTTTCTATATATTATAATAGTAATTTTATCCTTTTTATTAGTTTATTTTCTTCATGTTATTATTATCGCATAAAAGTGTCATTAATAAAAAAGTTTAATAAAAAATGATCCTTTTTATTTTATTTTTTTTTTGTATAAGTAGTAATTGTTTATTGTTGTTTTTATATCAAAAAATTTTTCACATAATTAAATAATATATTATGGCACTTTATAATAATAATTGTTTCATTAATCTTTACACGTACAACTTAATTATCATTCATCATTTTTTTCCCTTCATCTATTATACCACCACTACTTTATCGTTTGTGTAAGTAAAATTTTCATCTAAAAAGTTTTTATTTTAAGTTTTTTTTTCTTTTCATGATATAATATTCAATTATTATCTGTCCTTAAACTGGTTCATATATTTGAAAAAAAAAATATAATTCATAAAATATAAAATATTAAAAGTAGAACAGTATATTATGAATTTTCTTTTTTTTTTTTTATAAATTTATTTTAATTTTATTTTTAAAAGAATTAATCGAGAAAAGAACAACCACTAAATAAATTGATTATCATTAATGTTTCTTTTCAAATCTGCATATAAGTATGAACGTATACGAGTACTAAAAATGAAATAAAACTTTTTGTTTTTCCTCTTAAAAAAATTTTTTTTTTTATAAAATGAAGTCACATATATATCCTAACTTAAAATAAATTAGATAAAATATATAAACAACAGAGCCGAGAGGTACTTTTAAAAGAAAAAAACAATAAAAAACAACAGTAAAACACAATAAAACAACAATAAAACACCGATAAAACAAAAGAAAGATATAAACGATTAAACGACATTAAAAGGATTTCTATGTTATCTATCTTGTTTTTCAGTTGTTTTTGTGATGTTGTTCATTGCATACTAATATTGTTTTGTCATTTTGTCATTTTTTTTTTTTTTTGACTCTTGTCTTGTTTGAAAAAAATAAACATCACGAAGAAGAAGAACATGAAAGAAGAAAACAAATAATAATCAAAATTTCTTGACATCATGTGATAAATCTTTATGATTTTAAATTACAATTAAACTTCTAAAGAGAAAAATATATGTACGCGTATGTATGTACATATATCTCAATATAAAAACTAGGACACAGAATCATATAAAATTCATACATAATTATTTACATGTGTATACAAAAAACACTTGTCAAAAATTGAAAAAATGATTTTTTTTTGTGACTGCCAAATAACATGAACTAAAAACTAGAAGAAGAAGAAGAAACTAGTTACAAATTAATGTAAATTTAATTTGTCTCAAAATCAAGACACACATCGTTGTAGTACAGTGCAGCTATACATATTTCTCTTCAATTAAACACAAGTCTAAGTTATGTGTATCTATATGTATGGTACATTTTCTTAAAGATGTAGATATAAACAGGTACAAATACAGCAGACTTTTTTTTTCTTCTTTTAATTAGATCTCTGTATAGGAACGTGGGAACTTACGATATGGGTACTGCTTTAATAAATTTTTTTCAAAATTTAAAAATAGAATAATTTCAGAAACAGAACAAAAATTTAAAATCAGAAAAAACAATTTGAAATTGAACAAAATAAATAATAATTTTCAACTTGTAGATAGATAAATTTTAATTTGAGTGAGAAGAAATCGTATGCAGCAGCAGCAGCAACAGCAGCAGCAACAGCCGTAGCAGAGCAGCAACAGTAACAATAATAGCACATAAAAATTTAGCAACAATAACGAAAATAATCCAATTTCTATAGCAAGTATATAGTGTTGTAGTGATATCAACAGCAAAAAGAAAAAAAAAATGTGTACGTACATATGCATCTTATAGCATCATCGGTATATTAAAAGAAAAATATCATAAATTTATAATTAAAATGTTCTTGCCAAAAAATACAATTTAATACACAGATAAACCCCAGAAAAAAAAAAACATACATTTATGTATATATTCATTCGTATTATGTTTAAATAACAAATTTATAAGATTTAATATATTTAATATACAATTTTTAATGAAAATATTTTCTGAACTCATTTGCTTTTTCCTATATACCTGTCTATGTATGAATATGGCACAGCCTACCTACAACATCGAAATTTAAAATGCAAAAATCTAAACGATCGTATAGAAATAATAACAAACAGGTATTTGTGTGTAATATTTTCGATATTAATTGTTTTTAATTAAAAATTACAAATATGTACACTTAATACATGCTTACACTCTAATCTAAATAATAAAAATACAAAATTAAATGTATTTATATTCTTTAAATAAGAACACAGTATGCCTAAAAAGTAAATAAACATCACATCAAAATTTAAAATTTATATTTTATTGTACTACTAATGTGTGCTTATTAAAATGGATTAATGCACATTTATAGAGAGAACACAGAAAAAATATATGTAACATATTCAATTTTTTTTTTTTTTGTATTTTTTGTATAAATCTATATCTACATATAACCACGTTGTGTACGAATATGTTCTACAATATGAAATATGTTAAAATTCTAATTCTATTTTTATGAAAAATTATGAAAATTATGACGATGATGATGATGATGATTAGTGTACTATACCACCATAAAAATTTTGTGTGTATATTATAAGCATATTGTGCTGTATACAATAAATTGTATAATGCATCATAATACAAAGATTTCAAATGGTTTATATGTATGACATACGAGTGTTGTCTTGTGTTATTAAAAAAAAAAAACAAAAAAAAAAAACAAAACAACTTACAAAATTTTATATTAAGGGCACACCTGCTATTTTACTTATAATTCGAAAAAAAAAAAAAAAAATACCGAACCGTAAATGTAATTCACTTTTCAAATAGAAAAAAAAAATCATGTAAACTTATGTAAACGTTACTATTCTATCTACGCGATGTAAACATACTTATATACGGGTAGTATACGTGCACTGGCACAAAATTAAAACTTTTAAAAAATAATTTTTTTTTTTTTGTTCTCTTTACATTTTATGTAAAAATTTTATTTATTTTTTTATTTTTTCTCTTTGCCCAAGATATGCAAGCGTTTGTGTGTAAATTTTTTAAAGTGCCACAAGTCGTATGTTACTTGATGTACACTAGAAAAAAATATATATAATGAAAGTACGCCACTTGACTTTTATATGAGTGTAAGTGTAACACAATGTTATTCTATACTTCTGCAATTTAAATCTAAGATATGTATGTATATACAAAAAGATAAGTACACGATGAAAATATTTTTTTAATGATCCCAGGAAGAAAACAAAAACAAAAAAACACAAAAAATCTTAAATCTAAAAATTTTAAATAAACACACAAAAATAATAATAATTGTCTTCTTCTAGCTAAAGGTAACTTACGAGTATGTAAAAGAATTTTGGTATTATTTTTTTTTTCTTTTGCTGTATATATCATACATTTTGTGATTGTTGTGTTGTGCCAATATTCAGTACTATGGTGACAAGAAAAACTCAAACTTCAAATGTAGGTATACTACTCCTAACCCCCTAATCCTAGTCCTACTAACATAAGTACATACAAAAAATATATGTAAGAGTGGAACCAAAAGCATCCAAAACTGTAAATGTATATACGTGGAACTTGTATAGCGTATAAAATGTAAAAATAATTGAGGAAATATTACACACACATACTATGTACTAAAAACAAAACACACTATAAACCTATATAAACAAATGCACTATATTTTCTATGGGCATTATTGTATGTAGGATACATATGCTATACTCGTATATATAGCAAGTAAACCCGAAAAACAGACAACGATAGGCATATGTATTTTGAGTGAAAAAATAATAATCAAAATGAATGAAAACAAATTATTAAAGAATGAGGAAATATTTTGATTAGAAAAATTTCAAAAATTCAATATTATAACATAGTAGCATACAAAACAAGTACATAAATGAATTATGATAAACAATAATAAAATTTTATTTAAAGTTTCTTTGTAATGCAATAAGGAAGTTTTACCAATTTATCATCCACTTTTTAGTTATAAAAAGTTAATAGAATCGTTTGATCTGAATAAAACAAAATACAATACACATATACACACAAAAATAAAAGTAAATTTCTAGAATGTTAGCAAAGAATAAAAATCGATTAAAGGTTAAAGGAAAGGGAGAGAATAAATTAATTAATTTTGATATGTTCTATAGAGAATGAAATAAAACCTAAAATCGGACAATGAAATGGGCATTGTGGTAGGTCGGTCGGGTCGGGTCGAATAAGGTGAAATTGTTTATTCTAGATTTGGAAATTGAAGCAAATCAGAATCAATAAAAGTTAAGAACCTTGTGTATCATAATTCAGTCTACTATTTTCACTCAGTGGTTCACTATATCCATTTTGAACCGTAGTGCGTTCATGATAGTAATAAAGTCTGGGAATCATTTCAGTGAAAGGCCTGGTTCACCTAGAGCTGTTGTGCTGTTCTTATGAGTGATGATGATGAATTTTGACTCGAATTCATTACTCAAAAATGAACAAATCTTGTATACGTATGTACATACAAGCAAAAAATTATTATTCTATGATCAATGATGTATGGTCATTATTGTTACTAAATAAATTAATGATTAATATTTTTGTTAATTAATCGATACTACAAACATTAAGCTAATCTAATTAAGCGAAATTATAAAAATAAAATGAAAATAGTAATACTCGTACATTATCTACAAAAAAAAAACTCATAAATTTTCCATTCTGACCTCGTTCACATATAGTATGCATGCACATATTATGTCGAAAGTATAATTTTCTGATCACTCTATAATACATGAGCAACAATTTCCTTATGAACAGAAATCATCTTCTGGTACTAATAAATATAATTCAAATAAATAAACATTTTTGATTTTAATGGCGTTCAATTAACTCTTAAGAAAAATTAATATTAGATTGAATTAATGAAAATATTAAATTAGTGATAATCATAACAATAATAATACGAGTAATATAGCAATAATAAAATATTTTTATATTTACATATAACTTATTTCTGAAAGACAACGCAAAAAATACAGACATACATACTTATATGTATGGCCATGTAAACGATAAACTTATAATCTTAATATTTTTTTCTTTTTTTATTTACATACAAAAAATCATCTTTTTTTTTTTGTATATAAACACATAAGTTGTCTCTTATCTGGATTATTTGAACTAATGAAAAACAATCCTCATCAAAATATAAATCATCATTTTCAAAGGCAATTTATTGAATTAAATATCAGTCTTTGTGTATAAAAAATTTATATCTGTGATACTGTACGTATGCTAAATACACATAAAAGATGTCTAAAAATCTCAATATTAGTTGTGTGTGATGAAGTGACCATTAAAAAAAAAAACGAAGCAAAAACAAATGAAAAACACAACACAACACAATCCAAAAGTGTTCACATTTCATAAGAGCATACATATACATATACGTATAGTCGTTCAATGCTTTGTTTGATTGATTTTATTACAATGTTTATAAAGTGGCTTTTATTTCTCAATTCTTTTCGTGTATACATATGAATGTATGTATATAATTTTGATTTTGTCCTTGATACTAAGTATAATGAAATTTTATACGAACACACAAACACACATACTTTATACCCATAAATTTATAAAAAAATCTTGCTCTACAATATAGAATATTTCTTCTACAATAAATAAATAGAAAATAATAATAAAAAAAAATTCTAGATATGCAAACAGAAATTCTTATCATTCCATCGACAACATCATTATCATCATCATCATCACCGCTATGAGAATACAAAATAAAATAGTAAAAATGTAGGCGGACGAACGGGACGGTATGTTTTTTCAAATAAATTTTCGATTCCCAAGAGTCACGTATTTAAAAGGGCCTTCAAAAATGTAGTACATACGTATTTCACAATTTATTATTTAACTGAACATTTTTTCTCTAAATTTCATTCGTATTTTTTCTTTTTACTTTACTTTACTTTTCTAAGATTTGACCAAAGCTTTTCGATCGTTTATCTCAAAAAATATATAAAATTAGAAAATTTTTATTTCATAACATCGTATTACATATAGGTACGCTATATTTTTGTATATAACAAATGCAAATATTCAATTTTCCGCCCACCATTTATTTATTGCCACATTAAAGAAATTTTTTTTTACGTACAACGATAAAGATACAAAGAAGAAACTATAAAAAATTTTCTACAATTTTTTTTTTTTAATTAAAAAAAAGGGAAGAGGAATTAATTACTTTGTACGTATAGAGAAATATATATTGAGAGAAGACCATTTTTTTTTTGTAGTCGAAAATTAAATAAAATCGCATAGAGAAAAATAAAATCATTTAAATCTTGAGTAGACATCATGACTACTATTAAAGAAAATAGAAAATGTTTCTATTCTAATTTTTATTTAATTTTTAATTTTTTTATTTATAGAAAATATATTGTAGAAAACACTACTTTCTGTTCCTATAAAAGTATAGAATAGTGAATAGTATAGTGAATAGATAGATATGAGCAGAAGTATAGAAGTATGGTATACTGTATAACAAAAATTTTATTGGTGAGATAGGACTTTAAAATGAAATGAAATGAAAAAGTTCAACAAAAAAAATTTTACATTTTATTATGACCATGGATTTTACATGATTTCACATAATGTTGATGTAATCAAAAACTGTAATTTTTTAACTCTGGCATTAAATGCTAAAGAATAAAATAAATTCATTTTTTATTTTTCAAACAATACAAATAAAATTCAATATCAATAAAGAAAGAAATGAAAACTTTCTAAAAAAAAAGTCTTCCATTTCATTTCAATTTTGATGCAGATTTTTATTGAAATCATTTTGAAATTTTTCTCTTTTATTGTTATCTACAACATGTATGCATCTTTTTGTTGTTTCCAATCATACAAAATATAATAATAGTGATAATAATAATAAATAATTTCATAATAAACATCATGTACATTACATATGTCACCAATTTATTGAAAATTTTTTATTAGATTGTAACTTGCATAATAATGCATTTTCGAAAATGTGATCATTATCATTTTTTTTATGGATACAAATGGCCGACATAGATAATAAATCCATACCACTATATCTAATCTATGAATGTAGTAAGTGATTTCAAAATTGAACAGTTTACAGTATATTATCTGATAAAAAGAAAATTATTTTATTTTTATTTCCTCAAAGATTTGTCAACAAAAAAAAAGTGTAAAAATAAAATGAGAAGTGATTTATAAAAATGATTTCTCGATGCAGTTTTATAGTGGAAATATACCGATCACCGATTTCAATTGATATCTGAAAATGCGTAGTGTTGTGTAGATGATATGACGACAAATGATTTCATAAAAGATAAATTTTTTTTTTCTTTTCTAAAATTCTACAAAAATTATGAAACATTTAAATTTAATGCATTCACATAAATAAGAAATGAAAGATTTTCAAAGAAAAAAACCTTCTGTAACTGAATAATTTTGAAATAATTTTTTTTTTTGCTCAATTAATAATTCAATGACATTTGGAAGATGATATGGCACGTGGATGAACGAATGCAACAAACATCAATCGATGAACAAATATTTTCGTAATCTTATTAGAGTGGTGAGTGATTTTAATCATTTCAGAAAATATTTAAATTCTAATCCCATCATTGTGTAAAAATTATTGAAGTTTGAAGTGAAATGTGATCAATATATGTAGCTGCATTGAGATTGACTCCGCGCCTACAAAATGGCAATTATTAAAATTTATTTTTCTGGTTATGAAAACTTATTTATTTTACGAGTATTTAGAGTATCAGTAAAAATTTTGAAAATGTTTTTTGTTTTTTTTAAATAGAACAATTTTTCACATTTAAAAATCGAAACGACTATCAATATAGCTTCATACCAGAGAAGTGTATATGTGTCAGAAATGCATAATGTATTTAGTATTTTCTACTGTCTACAGTGTGTCATCATTTTAGTCAAAAACAAAAAAAAAAAAAAGAAAGAAAGAAAATGAATTTCGATATCGTATTTCCATTCCAAGTCAAGTATTCTTTTCTAATAAATAAATTCGTCATATGATGTGTATTCGTTTATTTATTTTACGATTCAATAAAATGAAAATAAAAATTTTCTTATCGTGTATACACATTTTTTTTTTACTTTTTTGTTTTGTTTTATTTTTTTTTTGTTTTTTTTTGCAGTCAAATGAATCGTATCTCTTACAATATTCCCATTATTCTCTTTCTGTTTTTTTTTGTTGTTGTTAGAAATTATTACTCATTATGTAACAAAATACTCGATTATAAATTTTTATTATGCAAAGAAATAAATCGAAATAAATTTAAAATTTAATAAATTTAAACAAAAAAATAAACTTTAAATGTATTCGAATGCACATTTTGATAGACACTTTTTGTATCTGGTATCTAACACAAAATACATATTTAAATACAAAAATACATCAAAGAATTTTAAACGTATAAATCTACTAAATCATTATATAATTAATCGGTACAATATCTAAAGAATTTTCAATGATTTTCAACTATTTTCAACTGATATATAGATATGATTCTGACACTTACTGTACGTATATGAGTTGATTATTGGTACTAGGGATAGCCTAAATAAGTATATAGTATCTCACTTAAATACATACTCGTAATTGAATTGAAAAACTAAAAACAAAATAAAACAAAACGAAAAATATAAAAGATCAATTGAGAATCAAAACCATCATCATGTAGTATATGCAAAATACTCGTCGCTTATGCATAATATAGTCGTAATTCACTTGTCACATTTGGTAATGTTTAATATTAATTAACATCGCAATATTAATAAATAATAATAATATTTAACAAAATGAATAGCATACATTCATTTATAAAATGTATTATAAAATGCTCGTATTGTGAATACGAGTATTTTGTTACGTTACGATCGGTTAGTAAATAGATTCTTTATATACTTATTATACTTGTCGTAAGTATTTTATTATATTTACTATACGTTTATATATTTTTCACATTACTTATGTACATAGCTACCTACAAAAATTATCTATAGTTTAGATTTGTTCTATTTTTCTTATATAATTAAATTAAATTTAAATTTACAAATATGTAATGAATAACAAAACAACAAAATTGTATTAAAAAGAAAATAAAATATTAAAAAAACAAAACTTGTTAATATTATTTACAGATGATTTAATTACTAATTCAATAGTATAAGATTTCATTACATTACAGAGAAATTATTGTAATAATAATACATATTCATCGTAAATACTTAAAATGGAAGGATAGAAGTAACCTAGTTATATGAAAAAAAATGATAAACTAGAAATTCTATATAAGCACACATAATATAAGGAGAGTGTACATAATGTACAATGTACAATGTACAATGTAATGTGAATAAAATTACGATAAAAATTCTAATTTTAATCGATGGTTGATTTTTGTAACAATTTTTCTTTTATAAAATATGCCATTTTTAATACCATGACCAGAGATACATATTTAATTTTTAAAATTTTTAAATCACAAAAAAAAACTAAATGAATTTTATAAATAATAACAAACATTTGTTGTATGTAATTGAACTCCCCTGACATGGTAACAAAATAAATCATCATCATCATCTTAACATCTTTATAATCATCATCATCACCATAAATATAAAAATTTTCATATTTTACATTTTATTTTATTCTACTTATTATAAATGTTCGTCTCATAACCAATAACAACAATACGAATACATTTCAAATCTACTTACAATCTCAAATTTCATGTATGTACGTACGAATGTATGATTACTTACTATAGTATGTAACGTATGTATTAAATTTAACATTATTCAATTTTAATAGAATGATCAAAAACATTTCTTATGTACAAATAAGCAAACAAACATATTTTTTTATAATAACGAGTACATTTTTATTAAGAAATTATTATCTTTTTATGTTTCATGTTTGAATTATGACCCTAACTGCGTTAATCTGAAATAAAAAAAACAAAATATTAAAATGAATTTAAAATAAAATTAAAACAAAAAAATGAAGCAAAAATTAAATCAACCTCAACCTCGAACTTATCATTTTGTTTTTCTTTTTTTTTTTTTAGTTTTATTTTAATTTTTTCATTTTAATTTGATTTTGATGCGTTTGCCTCTAAGAGAACTTATGTGTCAGTACAGTAGTTTTGTTAAAAATTATATATTTTGGTCTGAGATAAATTCATAAAATAAATTTTTCAAATTTTTATTTTCATTTCATTTTTTCATGCACATTATCATATGTGAATGTGAGTGATATTCATATGTCTGTGTTCTACATATATCTACATATATGTTCCACATATATCTTTGCTTCCCTGCAAGATATTGCAGTGAATTTAATTATAATTTTTCAATGTTCATTATTTCATTTCATTTAATTCAATTTCTTATTTGCATTTTTTTTTTTTTATTATTTTTGTTGAATTCATTTTGCCTCTTGTTGCTTATTTTTAATGTTTCCTATGTATGTGAATTGAATATAATTTAAATATTTATAAAAATAAATACATAATCAAATTACGAAGAGACCAAGTTAGTGAGTGACAATATTTATAATGTGACTCTAGCCTGGCTATCTGATCTGGCTGACACTCAATAATACTACAATGTACAACTACTTACAATTAACTAACCAGCCGGGTTCATTATACAATAATTATACAGATTGGTGGTGGGCGGGCGTTTCTTATTACATATTATAAAATAAAATATAATAAAAAGAAATGAAAAAAAAAAAGAATTTACTTTTCCGGCTAAACAATAAACTAAAAAAAAAAATAAATAAAAAGAAAACGACAGTAAAATATAAAAAGATAACCACCAGATACCAGCATATTAAATGCCAAAATGTGTCTTATCATTATCACATACAATATCTCGCATTCATTTTTATTGTGTGTATGTAGCACAAAACTACTCATATTTATAACAAACAAAAATACTACACGTACGTCTACGTAATATGCGTAGCGTATGTTAATATTGAACGGCGGCCGGCTATATTTAATTTTGTGCATTTTTTTTTTTATATTCAGTCACATACAGCCGCAATCATTTACAGACCATATTAATTTGATATGATGACCACAGCCACAGCAGTAAATTTAATTAATAATTTTTGATGAGTTTTGTTTGATTTTCTTTTTTTTTTTTATTGTTGTCAGTTTATTATTTTCTTGTTTATTTTTATCTGTTAAGAATAATTAAAACCGAAAGAAGATGTTACATATGTATACAAGTTCATATTAATTTTTATTTTATACTCATTTTACTGATAACTCAAATCATAATATTACATACAAATGGACAGTTTTTTTTTCTCTTTTGGTAGTTAATCAATGACAAAAACTCACATGGTCACAGTACAGTACAGTGTACGTACAGTACATAGAAGAAAGGGCAAAATACATATAGAATCGATCGTTTTTGTGTACATATTTATTCTTTAAATTATTTATGCATAGAAAATGAAATAAATAAAATAAATAAATACTTGATACTGGACGATAAAATGAACTTATCGACTGAAAAGGGTATACCTATATATGTATATTCCTTTTTTACTTATACATAAATTTATAAAGTTCACTGGGGCAATGAACGAAGAAATTAATCAAACATCAAACTAAAAAATTACATTAAAAAAAAAATAAAAAAAAAATATAAATAAATATATAGATATCAGAATCAGTAAGTAAATTAATCTTGCTCTCTAGCTAGTTCATACAGTTAATAATGTTAAAATTACAATGCAGTACGAGTACCAGTATTTACAATTTATTATAAAAAATATACAATTTCTTCCTATCTGAATACATTAAGAGTTCATATAATGTACATATAGGTATGTGAATGTGTATGATGTATGAGCTAGGAGCTAACCTACTCTCTGTTTTTCATTTTTTATTTTATTATGTGAGTTTTTCAATAAATATATGAGCATGTATTTATGTGCATACATATACATATTTTGTTGTTAATTATTTTATTATGATGTTTACACGCACCACATATCAGATCAGTATAGTATTTTAAACTTTGGATGTATAATCGCATATAAGTACAGATGTAATGTAGATTTCATTATGCACTCATATACTCATATAGTAATGTATGTACTGTTGTTATACTTGCAGTTTTTTAATCAAAAATTTTTTCAGTTATTACTTCCTGATAACGTAATTGAAACAATCTTGTATATAGGCGTAATGTACAATACGTACATATGTTCATTTCATTATTATTATTATTATTATTATTATTATAACTATTTATATTATTCTACTGAAAATACTGAAACATCAACATTAAATTAACATTTTAAATAAAAACAACAACAACAATAACAACAAAAAAGAATAGTAATAATAAAAAAAAATAAAATAAAATTATTTATTCATACATTATGTGCTCATATCCATATATGCAATTTATTTTTATTTTCCTATGTACTTTTGTTAGATACTTTCCGTTTTCTTTCATCTATATTTATGATTATGAAATTTGATACGATAAATTTGTAATAAATTTTCACTATCTTCAAATCTACATATATACCTACTTATATAATTATTATATGTACATATACTCGTAAATGTAAATGTGATTGCACGTAATCATAATACCTACATATTAAACAAAACCATTAAACCACAATCAAATACACTTTTTACATATGGGTACACAAAATGTCTTTTATCTTTTATACAATTTTTTTTACACTTTTGTGTGTAGATATTATTATATTATACAAATTTATAAAATTCATATGAAAGCTATAGACTCAATAAACTACAAAATTACAATACGAAATTAATAAATATAAAATCTAGCATTAATTTTTGTTATACAGAGACGATATAAAACTGTGAATTTAATGTAGTTTTACAGTAAAATTTCTTCATAGAACCAATAGTACGTAACAAACAAATAGAAATTAGATAACAATCCACACATAATGTCTTTAAAAAATTATGACTGAATCTAAAATACATCGATGCGATATCCGATATCAACTCATTATTCAGCTTCAAAATTTAGTATCACTGAATTATTATATGTGCTCGTATATTGATACCGCACTGATGCATTTTAGGACTCAACCCATATTACTAATTTAAAAAAAATGTATACATATATAGAAATTCTTTTCAGAGAAGTTTCTAAATTTCCGAAATAAGATGCTTGTATTTTGTGCAATTTTAATTATTTATTTAATTATTAAATTCTATCATCAGTTTGTAGTTATAACACATTTTGATCTGTGTAAAATTTCTAATTTATCAAATATTTTACATCTCATTCCTTTTTTTATTGGTTTTATTGAAATTACTTCATAAAAAATCAAAGATACTGCAAAAGAAACTGAATTTAATTTACACGTTATACGAGTAATGTATTGTAATTTATGAAATGATGTGGAAAAATTGTAGGTATTTATTCATTTGCACTCTATGTACTCCTCTTAATGGTGTAGAATTATTAAAAGTTTCGAATTTATTTAACATTACAAAGGATCACATATCATTATGCGATAATAATATCTACACATAAAATAGAATTGAAAATGACATTTACGAGTAAAGTAATGCTATAAAAATAAAAAAAAATAAATAAATAATCAAAATACATGATAAATGCGGTTTTGTTTTTAAAGAAAATAAGTTTCTTTTTACAATTTGCTTATATATACATGAAAGGTACAGTAATATAACATATAACACATAAATACATGAAAGGTACCAGTAATATTACACGTGTCTAAAAGCAAAACTTTCCTATCATAACATTATGATTTCCTTTATTTAACTTCACAAATATTTTTTAAACAAACTAACATATATTATGTTTATATTATGTTCAAGATATGAAGATACATTATCTAGATACATACATATTGATAAAAAGAAAAATATAAAAATGTTTTAACTTGTAATCAATTGATTACATAAAATTCACATGTAAAAACACTACAATCAGATCTGAACTGAATACTTGCAGAAAACTAAAACCTAGAAACCTGGAGACAACAATAAATTTATACAAAAATAGCATACAATCGATCTTTTCAAATTGTAATTTGATATAAATTAAGTCTGTTATATGTTTCATTAAATACATATCCGTAACACAACATACTTACATGCGTTACATATATGTAACGATAATACAATCGTAATAAAATAAAGAAATTACCACAAATCAAAAAAATATTATTTAATTTTATATTCTCTTTCTTTGAATTTATCATTAAATATGTAAGACAGTGTGTATTTTGTATGTACTATTATACGAATGCAATAATGCCTGTTGTTGTTTTGATGTCAGTGTTGCAAAAGAAACATAAGTCAACAGTTCCAAAAAGTAATCATGACTAAAATCATGTGTTCATTTTTGCATTTTATTGATAACACTAACTTATCACAAAGTCAACATTTGCATAATGATTTTTTGATGTTGCAATGATTAAATAACCTCAAATTCGTGACATTTAGTTCATTTTAAATTATTATCAATACTATCATGGATCAATAAAACAATGAGCAGTGAGTTAAATTTTAATTTTTTTTTTAATTTAGTTCATTTATTTAATTTATTTTTGATTTTTGTGAATTCTTATCGATGTGTAATAACAAATTTAATAGAGAAAACCAAACTTCAAAACTGCCGTAAAATGAATCAGCAGCATTAAAGCATACCGCAACATAAATAATCAATGTTGCACCAATAATTCGGCAACACTTCTGCAACACTGCAAAACCATGATTAATTTTTGAACCCAGCCATATTGTAGTTTATTTATGAAGTAAGGTAAGATCGAGTAAGACTGTGCGGATAAATGAAATACAAGTATAGTACAAAATATGACAATATTTCGCCTACAATATAATTTAAATTAATGCAAAATTTAAATTTACAAAACAAAACAAATTAAAAATAAAAATAAAATAAAAATGAACATCATGATTTTATAAAAATAAATAGTAAATAAATGAATGCATATAAAATTTACATTTCACAGTTGATAAGAAGACCTTCTTCTTATATATTTATTTTAATAAACATATTATACGTTTATATTTGTATTTGTAAATTAAATATGTAGTTCATACATTATATAGTTTCAATTCAATTTGTGCGTTATCTAATATATACTCGCATATACAAGTACTTATAGAGTTAGTATTTCATTTTATACGATGATGAATAAAATGAAATGAATTAATGCTGACATATAAATTAATAATCTTCTCAAATAATAATCATAACAAAACGACAAAAAAAAAATATGTACTTAAAAACAAACAAGATACATACTCGCGTATATGAAAATTATAGAATTACAGTACATTGATAAATAAAATGCCTCTAAAATAATAAAATATTTTTTTTTACATTTTTATTTAAATAGAAAAATATGAAAAATTATTTTCGTAATTCAATTTGCAAATAAAAATATAAATAAATTATGATACTAAATTTTACAAAAATCGTCAACTGAAACTCATAGAACTACCATTCGGTTTCGCTGGGTTCATTTAATTTTTCATACTACTGTAATTTTTTATTAAATTCAAATTACATCTGATCTGATGAATTACATTATTATGAATTTGATAAAAAAAAATATAAAAACTAAACCTAAAACTTAAACATCTCCTCCTATCCCAACCTAGTGTTATATGATATGACATCTCTTATTAAGTGTTCTCCTCTTTAATTTAAGTAAATAACTACATTGCATATATTATCTAATTTCAGTACCTTTACTACCTACGAAAAAATAAACAAAAATTTATGTTAGTCTCAATAGTATATGTATTTATATCCATTATTTTCATAAGTATTTTGAATGGAAAAAAATGTAGGCTAAAAACATTTTATTAAATATTTATCATAACACATTTGTACGACAAGAGTAATATTATTTAATAATTTAATAATTTCAAAGAAATAATTGTGTACATATATGTAGTTTTTCTCACTTACATAGTTCTTCTTTTTTTTTTTTATTTTTATTTTTGTTTAATTTATTATTCTTTGTAAAATAATATTAAACGGAAATTCAAAACGTTATATGTACCATGTTATACACTAGAGTACATATGATACTAATACTGTGAAGTAAAGTTTAACCACGCACGTATGTACATACTCATAATGTACATACTCGTATGTATAAAACGATGAAATTCATCATAAATTATAATTCTCGGTTCATCGTTAAGTTTATAATTTTGTTGCTTTTTAAATATTAAAAATTTTCTATATACGAGTACAACACAATTATGTGTATGTTGATAAGAAAAATAACGAATGATGATAATAAATTGACCCTAAAAAAAAAAAAAGAAAAACTTTTGATTGTATATGGCATATATGCACATAAGTAAATATAAATAATCGTCGTTTATGTAAGTATACAAAAATGTATGCTCGAGAACACTTACATACGTATGTTAATGTAAGCTTGGGTGAAGTAAATATTTGAAAATAAAAAAAAAAAAACAAAATACAAAAATTATCTAACCATACACTACTATCACATTAAAATGATAATTTTATAATCAAAAACTAGAAAAAGAAATAAAATAAAATGACAAGATAGGAACTCATAGTTACAGAGCATAAAATATCAAAAAATAAATAAATGAATAATTTTATATAAAATTCATTTAAGGTCTATAATCATTCGATTAGAAATAATTTGTTGTCGTGATATGTGCTGATAGTCACGATTTTTACATTATAGATGAAAAATATTTCTTTCTAGTATCGTTAAGTTTAGAGACTTTACAGGAACTTTTGACATAAAATAGAATAATTTTTAAATATTTTGTGTAACTATAATTTGGAAATTTAATATTTCAATTTTTATGTTATCAAATTAGTGAATTAAAATTTTCTTTTCTCTTTTAACTACTACATCACAGAGTAGTAGTGTCTGTTTGCCACCAAACATATTTTCTAACATTTTCAAATACTTTTCTATTTAGTTTGTAACCATTCAATTTAACCTTTTCATAATTTTTTAGTCATTTTTTAGAATTACAAAACTTTTGTAGTGGTAATTGTGTACAATACTTATTTTTTCGCTTCAGCAAATATGTAAACGAACATTATGCACCTACAGACGAGTTTGTATATGAAAATACTACATTACTACATAAATACAAAATATCCTTTTCAATTTCTTGGCCTTGATAAATTTTTTTTCCAGATAAAAAACTAAAAACATCTAAAAACATTTAAAAACATCACAAACAAATATAAAAACGAAAAAATGAACTTCTTTATATTTCCCTACAGGTCAAATTATTACATTCATTTGGATACTTTACATGCGATAACATTACAAATATAGCCATCTGTGATCCATTTATTATGTATTTTCTAATGTTCATTTTGAACAGATGTACATGGCGTAGATACTTACATAATAAAAATGTAAGCATTACACAGTGCAATCGAAACCACATTGTAAGAATTTCGATATGTGACGCTTTTAAATTTCAAAATAATATTTCCGATAAGAATTTTTTGATTCTAGAAAATATTTTGAAAAATGTAATTTTTAATTGCTACAATTTTTAAGTACCTGACCAGCATTCCAGCAGTTTACAATTTTTTATGATTTCCGGATGAATGTTTATACATAATTCTTACAGCAAGATGCTAGAAATAATTTCTTAAAATGTAGATGTATGACATCTGACATCAATTTAAATTATCTCTACTGAATTTTATCCCATGAAACTGTATAAGGATTTCATGATCATTCTTCACATCGAAACATGAATTAAATTACAAAGGTAACAATTTGGATATGAAAATTTGCAATTGAAAATTACCAAAAAATTAACGAAGCTAATTAAATCCTTAAATAAACAATTCAAAAAAATATACAATTATAGGGTTGTATGAATCATGTCTCATGCGTGAATTTATTGAAATTCCCTTCAAAGAATTTTGTCCTTTGATCAAAATTGAACATTTTCCTTACATTGTTTTTATTTTTTCTTTTTCTCTGCGTTTATTATAAAAATATATGTAACTCTATGAGTCATTCATTCATTCATTACCATTCAACAATATTAATTGCATTCATAAGTTCTTGAAGGATATATGTACACATATTTTATAATAATCCTTGAAAATATGAAAAAAAATAAATGTATGTGTATGTGGGTGGTATTAGTCATCAAAACAATTTCCTAAAATAAGAAAAAATTAAAAAAAAAATAAATAAATAAAAATCCTTAAAGGTGATGTGATATTTTACGTATCACATGAAAAAGCACGTACATAATTTCTAAAACACGCGCCAATTCGAACAAGTAAAATAAGGATAAAAAAATTAAATGCACATGTGTAAAAATAAAAAAAAATAAAATAGAAAAGGATATACCTATAATTAGGAGAAAGAGATGAGAAATGTTACAGTACGTACAGCTGCTGTGAGTTTGATGATACAAAATATTGATGCTGAGCTGATGCTAATGCTGTTGTTATTGTAAGGATATTTTATTACGTATTTTCATCAAACACGTGAAAAGGAAAATTCCAATAAGGATTCTAGTTTGAAAAAGAAAAAACATAAAACCATAATATAAAACGAAGTGCAAAAAAAATCGAGAGAAACATATGTATTTTTGAATTGAAGAGAACAGAGAAAAAACATCTGCTACTGCTGGCTCTGTTCAATTTTTTTCATTTATTTTGAGTTATAATTTTGTGTCTGAGTTTGATTTATTCTTATTACGAAAATATTTTATTGAGTAAATCATAATATTTACCAGGATAATTCTAGAAAATACAATAAATTAGAATAGAATCAACAAAAAATAATTGTCATTTACAATAAATGAATTCATTTACTAAAAATTTTATCTCTTCGAATGTCGTTTTGTTTTATTTTTATTTGTAAAAACGTTTTATTTTAGTATTTATGCTCTCTATAGTCTATGGTTTACAAACAAATTTGTAAAATTTTATGTGTACTTTGAGTACCTATACATATTAAATTGTAATTTCTTTTTATTTTGGATTGAATCCAATTAATCATTTTTATTTGTACAACGTATAAACGTACATTATTACTCGTAATTTGTATATATCTTATCTAAAATGCACTAAAAAGAAAATATTATGACTCACAAATTTTAGAATATACCTATTTTTTTTACGATAACCGCGATATAATTGCAAGACCACTGCATGCACATAAGAGAGATCAACGCATTGCTAAATTGTATACATATTTTATTTAAGTAACGTGAAAATACGCACATTTAATTGTCATTTTGTTTATTTATTTATTTTTTTTTTTTTTGTATTTTTCATTTGTCCAATTTATATACAGACATGACATAATACTCACGCATTTATAAAAAAAAACAATACAATAATTAGAATATAATTCAGTCCATTCATCCATCCATCCATCCATCTAATATATAAATTCAGATAATAATTTATTACTCTATATACACAACACTGCATAATAAAGATATATTATGTACTCGTATATGTGTACATACATACTCGTATTTAAATTATTTCTACGAATTAAATAAATTGATATCAATTTAAATCTATTATGAAAAAGAAACAAAAAATTTAAATAAAAGGTCACAGAAAAAAAAAATACATAAATAACATAAATATGCAAGTTTTCCAATAAAATTTATCCGTTTTTCTATATATAATTTCAGTTATTATTACGCTATATACGCTGTGTGTACACACTATTCTATACTATTAATTGGTATCGCAAATTTCACATTTTTGTTTATTTCTTTTAATGTATTTTTTTTTTTGTATTTTTTCATCAACTTTAATATACTAACTTGTTCTCGAGCTACACATACAAATAGAATCGAAATTTATCTTAAATTGAAACGAAATTCATTTCGATTACACAAAATTTTCTTATAAATTATTTTTATTTTATTTTTTTTTTGTTTTTGTTTTTGTTCAAATTTTATTTTACACAAATTAATAAACATACACTAATGTATACCAACAGTAGTATACACACAGACAGTTAATATACGATACAACGTTCAATTTTAATTAAAATTATAGAGGAAAAATAAAATAAAAAAAAAATTTAAAGAATTTTATTTGAAATTTTACTTGAATTTTTTTATTTTTTTTTTTTTTTTTTTGATCGAAACTAGAAAATAAATTATTACAATTTACTGCGCTGCGACTACACACAATTATTTTGTATTTTGTATTTTATTTGTAGTAGATATGTATATGAATTTTATGTATGTAGCTATCTGTAGATATTTTATATTCTCATTTAATTATGTATATATTTTTGCTGCTATATATGTAATAACTAAATCACTCAATTTTATCAAACATACATATATGTATTTATTATTTTATTTGAAAATATACCATATGATGATCATATCACCATCAATATTATTGTGATTATTATGTACCTCTAATATCATTTTATTTATTTATCAAAACCAAAACAACATATTTATTATAAAATACGACCATCGAAATCAGAAGCGAGAACAAAACTGAAAAAGCTAAAAAGAAAACTGAAATCTGAAACTGACGACAACGACAACTACAATACAACGGATATGATAGATAACGAATGAACTACACCACAATGTATGCGAACGATAAACAGCCAACTCAATAATTATGAGGATTGAGGAGGCACTGAGGATGATTACTATGATGATAATAGCAATAATAGTAATTGAGAATATCGACAACTATATTATAAAGTGAACGAACGCTACATACGTATGTAAGTATTTTTTATATCAAAATTTTCACACATAAAAACTCTCTACCAAATGTATATCTCTATAAATTGAAATCTTTAAATGTGTACGTATACAATCTGTATAGAAACGTTATAATCATATGAAGATTTTCCATCATATTTTACATACAGATAAAAACTGTATATGTTTAATTTAAATTCACTCATTCATCCCATCCCCATAGTAAGATTTTCATTTTGATTTTCATCTTATATTTCTATATTTTCTATTATGCTATGAATGCAATATGAGCAATGAAGCATATACATATACATATAGTACTCGAATCGCCAAGTATCGCCAAGTATCGCCTCGTATCGTACGTATGCACAAGTACCATACAATGTATGTACACAAAATGATGAGAAAAGATAAAAATATTTTAATTTATTTCCAATACAAACACAATGATAAATATCGTTAGCTAGAATTGGCTAGAATCTAGAATATTATATTAGAGAAAAAAAAATTTAGCATCATTTTGTTTTCATCTGCTCCTCTGCCTCTGATTCTGAAATTCTGAATGATATTATATTCTTGAGAAAATTCACTCAAAACATGTGTTTTATGTGTTATGTATGAAATAACTCAACATTTTAGGAGTACTATTTGGCGGCTGTGGTGCTCATGCGCATTGCATTGCATTACATGAAACAAATTTTACAGGGATGAATCTATTAATGAGTAATAATTATTGTTCTTCTAGCTTCTGATACAAAAGATTTTGAGTAATTTTTTTCATTATTTAGAAGCCAACATGAATCCACGAGAATTAAATGAAAAATTTCATTTTGATATTCTAAGATCTGAATGTGTCGCCTATTGAAAAATGAACTCTGTGCTCTATCCTCTATCTAAACATACATACATATGTACATAAATGTATCTATAGAAATGATATTATGGCATAAGAAAAAAATTAAAAAAAAATAGTTGAAAAAAAGAAAAGAACATTTTATAATTTTATTCTCATTTTCTGTATGAATATATACGACAGAACTTGAAAAACTCAGGGACGTGCATTTGTAGGGAGTATAAAGTAAATATGTATAAATAAAAATTTATTAAAATCAACTGTAGAATGTAAAATATGCATTTAATATTATAATGATAGGAGAATAACTGATAAGAAATGAAATTATTTTTAATTTGTTTATTTGTTTCATGGTTCAAAAATAAAATAAATAATAATAATAATAATAAAATAATAATAATAATCGAAACGTACATATTTATTGTATGATCGCCATAATTTACATACTATATGATTGTCCAATTAATAATGTAGGTGTATGACAATGTAGGTATATATTCATCACTGATAATATTTACTGACGAATTTTTGTTTATTTTTCTTTGTTTCATATTTTGTTTTTATTTAATTTGTTTACAAAATGATGATTTTAATAAATGCAATGCAACAACAAGATAAGACCGATCGATCGATGATGGACGAATGACGAGTGGACGTTTAGACAGACATATACTAAAGATGAGTATAGACAATTGAAAGTAAATTCTAATTAATTTATTGAATTCGGTTTCGGTACATATATTATTTTGGTCTTCTTTTTTTTGGCATTCGTGATAAGATTCACGTATAGAATTATAAGTGAAAATGCATTTCATATAATGATCAAATGTCATTGAAAACTGGTTGACTGAATTAAATAAATTTGAATTCATTAATAGTATTTCAATACCATGTAATCCTTTCTTTCCTTCCTTTAACCTTTAATGCAATCAAAATGACAGTTTAACATGTTTCCAAGCAGCCAAGCGACTAAAATATAAAAGTTACCCGCCTATGAATCGTATACGAAGAGTATAATATAAATACAAAATTTACATTACAAAACGAAAAATTAAAATTATTGAAAACTTGTTATCGGTAAAACATTTTCTTTAAATCAAAAAAAAAAAAGTAAAAAGAAGAAAAACTATTTCTGTTGTTGTATATAAATCACTATAAATTGTATAAGAAACAAGAAAAAAGGTATACTAAACTACAATATCAATTATTATGCTCTCTTGCAATATCTAGAGAAGAGACGACAATGAACTGCTTTTAAAGCAGGAAAAAAAATTTTCAAAAAAAAAAAATGTACAAAAAGAAAATCCTCCACTGGTATATATGTATAAATGATAGAAGTATAAAGTACTCGTACTCACATCGTATTTAAACGAGACATACTACATACTAAATAAATACAATTCCTTTGGGATAAATCCAATCCTTATTTTTTTTTTTATTTTTTGCTCATATCATTGTACGTTTAACCAACATTATTATATCCTGCTTTCAAGTACCCGTCGTATGTACATACCTCAATTCAATTCATAAGGATTTCTATAAAGTACACGTGTATAGCATATGTAGACTTTTATTTATGTAAGGGTATGTAGAACTCTATAGCGAGATGTATTCTACACACAAAATCCATATCCATTATATATAAGAATTTTTTTTTTCCATTTTTTTCATTACTTTTTCATCATTCTATATAGAATCATTTACACTCTGATTTGAAACATACATAATACAATACATAAATATGCACATATACACATAATTGTTCTGTTCTTTTGTGTGCAGAATGATATAGAATCGAACTAAAAAAAATTTTTTATAAAAGAATCAATTACTATAATATGAAATGAATTTAAAAAAAAAAATAGAAAATACAAGATATCTATTCAATAATTGAATTTAATGGATTTTGTAAAATCAGAATGATGACATGAAACCGTCACTGTCAAGATTATTATTTGTAATAGGCAATTAACTTGAGCCTGATTGAAACTTGAAACAAGAAAATAATAAAAAAAAATAATAACAGAACGTTTTTAATTACTATACACCGACTAACCGACAATGACGACGGATAGTGAATTATTTTTGTTTTTTTTTTTGCGAAATGAAAATTGTAAATAAACAATTTAATTACTAAAAAGGAATACTAATGAAAATTGATTCCATTATTCCTTCAGAGTTTGTTCCTTATTCATAGTAAAAGATGTGAATGTAAATTTTTAATTAAAAATTTAATAACAAAATAATATCCATAATTTGCTTGCACTTGATCCAATATTAGTCGTCTCCTGATTACTTTTGAAGAATTTCCAACAGTTTTTATAATTTAAAATATTTTAATACTTATTTTCCATTTACATACTTTTTTTTTTCCACTTTAATTAAAATTTACAATCTTTTCTTTTTATAATGATTTCATTTTTGTTTCTTTCTTCCTTTGTATGTAATTCAATTTTATACTTTAAATCCACACTTAATTATTTTACAAATCTCAGTTTTTCAACACTTCACCAAAAAAAAAAAAAAAAAAAATGTTTTTTCATTTTCCACAACATTTTCATCATCGTCTTCTACAAAATTTTCATGAATACGTACGTACTACGACTTGTAGTACATACGTACTACTATCTACTATTACGTGTGTACATTTTAATCACCGGAAATTCATAAACTAATCCCGAAAAAGCCTAATTTTTCTTATATTATTTTGCATACGTATGTATATCGTACCGTACCGAATCGACATGAAAATAATAAAAATCAAAAAATGAAAAACCGACACTGATCTGCTGTATGTACGAGTACATACAGATCAAATCAAAATGAGATCAACAATTAAAGTAAAAACAGAAAACAAAAAAAATTTTGAAAAAAAAAAAAATGTTGGTAGCTAGATATTTTCCGAAATGAATTTTCCGACAAAGAATAAAATCAAAAAGATTAAATGATGATTTCATTTTTCTTTAGTCTACACTACACTATATTGTAATGTGTGTAGTGAATTTTCACAAATATAGGTATATATATTTTTTTTTATTGCAACCGCCAAAATAACAACCGGCCATTTAAACAAAATGAAAAGAAATGAAATGAAATTTTTACTAAAATCTCTAAAGGAATTGTCGCGTAATTGCAATTTATTGTACGTACGAGTGTGTCTATGTGTGGTTACAAACGGTAGATCGTATTATTAATGCGACAATAATACACACAGAAATCTAAAAAAAAAAAAAAAAAAAGAATAATCTAAAATTTTTCACATCACAAAAAACACAAAACTGACTAAACTGATTGAATACACGATCAGATAGATCAGTTGCTACTTCTACTTACTATTGCTTTTGCTAACAAAAGAAAAAAAAATTTGAATTCTGATTCTATTCTACACGCATATGTAATGCATACATCACACATCAAATCAATCCATATCAAAAGAACAAAATAAAAATACAAGTAAAAAGTACAATAAAAATAAATTAATAAAAATATATTACATTATATTGTATGTAGATATTTTTGTCTAGGATAATCTCTCATTTAATGTGTATTTTACGTATACAACACAGTACCAAGAGATTATTACTGGACTCATTTATTTTATTTTGGTTCTGTAGCATAAAATTGAATAGCACCATAGTACTTGTAATGTACCTATTTTTTTTTTTTTTTTTGTATTTTGTATTTCATTTTTCTTTAATTATTTTTTGTTTTAATTTTTATTATTTTTGAATCATTTAGATCTTATACTCCTTTATTCATTTTATTTTTTTTAATGTACTTTTTGCAATTATTTAGGTATGGTATATGCGATGCGGTGTGCAAATTCAGTTCAACATTTTAAAATTTGCTTTCATTTCAAATTTTTATCTTTTTTCGTTTTATTTTTCTCAATTTTTGTTTGATATTTTTTTGGAATTTCGCCAAAATATCATCGAAAAGATAGAATATAGAATGAAACTAAAAAAAAAAAAAAATTAACATCTAGCCAGATACCTATATCTTATTATTTGATGTATGTATATGGTATAGAACTCGTCTATGTATGTATGTATGTATGTATGTAGAAATAAAGTATGTAATGTGTACATAAGACACAGTGCTGTGAATAAATTATTGAGAAGACTATAATTTTTTTGGAAATGATTAAAATGATGAGGGAATCTCAATAATATGATGACGATTTTATGCAAAAATCATTAATGAACATTTCGACTTTATTCTTTTGAATTAATCTTTCTTTTCTGGCCCAAAATGAACAGAAAGAAATGAGATGTAAATTTGATAAAAATTATAAAAATTAAAATATCAAATTCTAGAAAATATAGTTATTCTTATTGATTCAATATATATTTTCGAAGTGATAGTAAACGGTTAAAGGGTATGGGAATAAAAACCATAAGGATTAAATTTGAAAATTCTACTGCTACTAACAATACTCATGATATTATACATACATTCATTAAATTTTACATTAAAATAAAATTTGAAAGACACAAAAGTATCACATATAAGTAAATACACATCTAGCTAGATGAAGATGCCAACTTATATTTTTCATTTTGGTTTTGGTCATTTTTTTTTTTGGCTCTTTTTACGAATTTATTGTACTTGTGCATTTATGCATTTTCAAAAGAAGACAAGATGTAAAGTGTAATGTAGAAATTATTTTTTATTAAGTGTACACCACAAAAATACAAATACGTCATGAAAATTAAAAAGAAAAAATTTAGGAAAAAACGGAAAAAAAATGCTTTTTTTTTCATCTTTAAAGAAAAATCTAATAATATGCAAAAATTGGAGCACATAAAATAGAATGTATAATATTATACACAATATTATACGTATGTAGTTATTATAAAGATAAATGCACATACATTTCTATAGTAAAAGGAGACTGTACACATGTGATATGTGAGATTGAGATGTGATGTGATGTGATCATTTTTTTTTAAAATGAAGTCTAATATTGCAGCCAAGAAAATGATTTCATCCATCCATGAAAAGCTGAATCTGAATATCATGGTTGTTCTTATTATTCGTTATACTCTCATCATTATTAGGTACATATTTTTATTTCCGTATTTTCTAATATTTTTTTATAAAATATTCTAAAATAATAAAATGAATGAAAATGTAAAAATGCATACCTATTGTATAATTTTGTATTCAGTATTCAGAAAATGCATTCATTTATATCAAAATTTTATTATAATAATTAATTAATGATAGCAAATGTAACATACAGCAAAAGACAAATAGACGGACAGATAAAATAAAATTTAAATATACAACATAATGATCAAAGTTCATTTTAATTTACGTATTTATTTTAATGAAAACCAATAAATGTATAAATATGATATTTGTACATGCATATTATTTCTATTTCTATATATCATTACATATTTGCCTCTTTGGTAAAATTTATGTCATTTTCATTTCATTTGTTTGTTGTTTACAGAGAAGAGAATAATATATGTACGCATGTAAATTATTCTGGCGCTAAAAGAGTCATCACATATATTATAACGTTCGTTATCATCAAAATAAAATACACAAAATTTACAAAAATATGTGATATATATATTATGCATCATAGAACAATAGATGGATATCATTTGACCGGCTATATAAATGTAGCTGTATGTAATGATAATGATCACTATAATAGCTGCTCTGCTAGCTGTACAAATACTTCAAATGCTTATTAAAAAAAGAAAAATTACAGATGTTGCACTTTTCGTTGTTATGTTATTGCTGTTTTTGTTGTGCGTGTTGCATTTATAGGAAACGTAGAAGAATTAAAATTTTACAAAATTTAAGATGAATAATTTTATTCAGTTTTCAGTGCCATATGCCATGCCATGAGATTAATTGATTGAAGTGGTGATTATGTCTGACTTGTAGAATTTAAGTTATGATGATGCTGCGGTGTCATTATAGATTATAGGATTTTGAAGTATAAACATTACATATTAAATATTACATTATATTCGATACCATATATCATTCTCAATTATGATGAATTTTAGGTCTTAATTTATGGGAAAAATTAATTCATCTAGCACGCATTATTTCAATATATTTATCTATGATATACCTACCTACATATATGTAAATTTAAACAATTATGATCCAAAAATATAAAAAAAAAATTGTTTTTGCATTTGAATTTGACAATTAAATTAAATCATAGCAAACTTTTAACATCAAATATAATTTAATCATTTGTAGAAAAGTACCTAAAACCAAAAACCAGAAATTTAGAAAACAATGATCTATAATAAATCACTAATAACGGAGTTATTTTATTAAATAAACTGTTTTATTTTTATGTACATATTATGCGTGCGCTGAAATAATTTGTCCGTTGTTCCTATTTTATATTACATTCAGATAAAATGCAGATAATTACCAAACAAAAAACAAAGACTGGAATTGAAAGTAGTGGCGTAGTAGTTAACACCAAAACAAAAAGTAAAATTACAAAAATTATCTTTGAAAGATTTCATTATTAAATAATTTGAGTAGTTTTTAAATAAATATATAAATAAAAAATTAATAAAATTATAATTAAATAATGATAAAAACTTACTTTGTTCCCGCGTCAATTCCATTATTATCATTACCACCAGCACCATCATCAACATTCGGAATTTCTTTTGTTTCTTCTAAATCAAATTTTTCAACAATTTCACTCATTTTTCATAGATTTCTTAATATCTTTATTAAATTATCAATAAACACAGATTATTATATAGTTTTTAAATATTTTTTTTCAATTATTTTTTTATTCAACATAAAATAAAACGCAAAATTAATTAAATTTCTTAATAACGTTTTGATTCAGTTTTTGGTTTTGTTTGATTATTGTTTTAAATTTTCAAATTTAATTATTTTCAAAATGATGTCAAATGAACAATCAAACTATCATCAGTATATGGAATGAATTAAATGACATTTTAAATAGTAACAGACATTAAAGATTCGAAAAAATTCAAAAATGTACACATTTTTAAACCACTGAACCGTATTTTATGAAATTTTTCATAGAGTTAAATTTGAAAATTTAAATTGAAGAAAATTTGAAAAATGGAATAGCAATAACAAACCACATCTTCTTCTTCTCACCTTCCTTGTTTGAAAGAATTTTTCGTATTTTCTTTTGATTTGTATATTCTTTGTCAACTGATGGTTTGTTCATTGTATAAAGGTAAAGGTGTTATATGAAATATATATTATTCTATGGTTTGTTGATTGGTTTGGTCATGTGAATTGTCAATTTTATTATTTGTGATTTGTGTCCGTCATAATTTCGCATTGATTTGCAAAAGAAAGAAAAATAAAACGAAGAAAACAAAAAAAAAAGCCAAGGATTCATTCAATATTTAAAATTATTTTTACACCGCCGAACCGATTTGCAATTCATTTGTTATAAAAATAATTTAATTACAAAATAAAATTCATGTGAATCATCTAATTGTGTTTTTAATTATAAAAAATAAATAATAACATAATCAAATCGAATAAAGTTTAAATCATGTTAATTTCCATCACTACTTCTAGAATAATTACAATTACAACTGTGACTAATTTTATACGACTACAACGACGTGTTGTGTTTTTATAAAAATAAAAAAAACGAACCATAGAATATTATAATGTATGTACATTAATTTTTCTATTTGAATTTCTTATCAGTAATTCAATATCTCTACTACCAAAAAGCAAAAGAAAAAAAAAGTACACAACTAAATAAATAATCAGAATTCAGAATCAACACCAGTTTCTTGTTTGCTTTTTTTCATTGTTGTGCTTCATTTTGTACCTACCCGTACTTACCTACACTTAATATCGAAGTCGAAGAAAAAAAAATTTATACTACTACAGTACAATTTTACTGATAAAAGTAAAGAAAATTCAATTATCCATTCGGTAGTTTTACGTTACGATAATATTTTTGGAAGTTTTACTTCATGAAATCATGTATTAATGTAATGAAGAAATAATAACAATAAAAAAATTATCTAGCCAGCCAGTAGGGTGTCAAATAAACAGTGTACTGTACATATTTTTTAAGCAAATAAATAAAATAATTTATCAAATTTCTTGTGTTTTTTTTTTTTTAAATGTAAATTTTGATATCTTTTCGCACTTGTTGACGTCCACCAAAAATTTTATTGAAAGAAAAAACGACAGAAACGAAAGGAAAGGAAAAAAAAAATTCATTATAAATGCTTTTAATTAAAATTCATTACGAATCAACCAACCACCAAATCTAAGCTTATCGATATTATTAGCAGCAACAGTAAAATCGGACGAAATCAGTCAGGCATAATAAAAATTCAATTTTGGAATTGTGCAAAATAATAAAATTTAATACGACATCTGCTTAAATTACTTGCATTTTCTTTTTATTCCAATCATTCAATTCGATTGCGTAAATTACACCATAAAAAATTACATCATAATTTAATTTTGAATAGTAATAAATAACTACAGGCAGAGAAAACAAATTTGAAAAAAAAAATCAATCATTATTAGCTTTGATAAGAATTTATAATTCCATCAAAAACGGAGCAAATAGTTTCAATGTTTGCCTCTTTAAAAAATAAAATTAAAGAGGAAACTGGTAATGAAATACCATCTTTATCACAGCCATCATCATCATTATCGACAGGCGGACTGATATCATCATCAGTACCGTCATCTTCATCGTCATCATCATCATCAGCATCAGGAACGTCTACATCTACGGCAGCCAGTCGAAAAAATTCCATTAGTTCGAATAATAACAATAATCAGCCGCAACAAACGACGACTAGCAGCAGTAATCGATTAGCAAATTTACGAAGTCGCCTATCATCATCTTCAGCAACAAGTAGCAGTTTAACGACAACACAATCATCTACTGATGATCAAATTTTAGAACAGGTATGTAACCTATAAAATTTTCAACAATATTTATCTAAAATATATTTTCATTTCGTTTTTCATTTCTTTGTAGAAGGATGCTGAAATAAATTCTTTACGTACACAATGTACAGATTCACAAAATGAAATTAAAGATTTGAAAATACGTCTCGATACATTGACAAAAGAAAATGAACGGCTCGAAAAAACGAATGAAATACTTTTGGAATCTGTTAAAGTTGCACAAACACAAAAAGATCTGATTACCGAAGAACAAGAAAAAATTCAAAATTTACAACAGGCCGAAATAACAAAATTAAAATCATTGTTATCGTTTCGTGAACAGGAAGCATACGATCAATTATCAAAAATCAAACAGTATCAGCAACAAATTGAAAATTTAACAACTGAATTGGAAAGAATTAAATTAATTGAACCGGCTGTAGAGGATTTACAGGTAAAATTGATCGATTCTTTAAAATGGAAACGTAATTAATCGATCGATTATGCAGATCTGTAAAAAAAGAAAAAAGAAAACATTTTTCCATTTGTTCATTCTTTCGTTTTTTTTTTTTTAATTCATTTATTTAGATAAATTGCATCGCATCGTTTATTTGTGTTCACTGTGTACTTTGTTCATTTGTTCAAGATTTCAAGAAGCACATATGTATTTTCGTTTGGTTTCGTTTTTATTTTTTGTTTTGTTTTGTTTTACATGCAAATTAATCTTAGTTACCTCAGTTTTTTTTTTTTGTTTTAAATTTGACTTTAAAAAATTATCATTTACAAAAATTTAATTGTTTTGTTTTTTTTTTGTTGATTCGATTCAATAAAGTGTCATTGTTTAAAAAAAAAAAAATCAGAATGTTCTTGTTACATGAGTTTCGTTTTAGTTTGTTGATTTGCGCGTTTTTTATATTATTTTTTTGGCTTTGTATCTGTATATATGGTAGGTACGTATACAAAAAAAAGTACAAAAAAAAAATTACATTATTTACAAAATTTTCTAAATTCTAATTTAAATGAAAATCATATTAAAATGAACAAAAAGAAAAGGAACGATATCAAAATGAAAGATTTACATCGTTCGTTGAATGAACGAATGAAAGTATTAAACTTAAACACCACCACTCTTTTTTAATTATTTGGCAATCAAATTATTAAAACTTTTCTGATATTCATTTTGATGTGAATTTCATTCGAAAATAAAAATATTAAAACTGCCCCCTATATTTTAATTATCTTTTCATATATTTCCCCTTTGACTTTAGTTTTAACTCTAAATTTATTATTCTTTCTTAATATTTTTCTACTAAAAAAAATTTAAATAACAATCATAACTTCCTTCTCCAAAAAACAAAAAAAAGGAACATTTAATTTAATTTATTTTTTTTTGTTTCATAAATTTTCAATTTGAAATTTATCTTATAAAACTGATCTAGGATGAATTAGAACGTTTACGTCATGCAGCACAATTAGATAAAAATAATTTAACAACAACATTAGCCGCTGTCGAAGAAGAGAATCGACATTTAAAAGCACGTCTACAAATTATTGATCAATCACGTCTAGAATCCATATTATCGTTGAGTTCAAATGAAAAAGTTCAAGCATTAATACAAGAAAGAAAATTATTGGAACAGCATTTGGAAGAGGCACATTTACAATTATCTGATATAAAAAGTTCATGGAGTGGACAAAATTTAGCATTAGAAACACAAGTTAGCCGTTTATCAAGACAAGTTGCCGAAGAAACAACTGAAAAACGTAAAGCAATCAAAGAACGTGATGAATATATTGAAAAATGTAAACAATTTGAATTTGAATTGCAAAAATCTAATGATGAAATTGAACAAAGAAATACAAAAGTAAGAGGATAATAAGAAGAATAAATTTTGATATTATTGAATATTTAATTTCTATTCATTTTCTTTTTCTTTTCAATTGTTTCCAATCGTTTTCGTTTTGATTTTCTAATTTATTTTATTTTTTTTTTGTCAACATTTGCAGATAAAACTTTTAGAAGAAGAAATCGATGAACTAACATCAGCTATACGAGAATGTAGGGAAGAGAATGAACAAGAAATTGTATATTTAAAAAATAAGGCTGTAAGTAAATTATTGCTGTAGCTGTAGCACGAAATAAAAAGTACACAAAACACACACACAAAAAAAAAAAGAAAACAGGACAACAAACAATGAATGCACAAAATATATAAATTAATCTGTATCCGTACACAATAAAAAGAAAATGTACAAACTGAGCTAAAAAAAAAAAACAGCTAAATGCACGTAAATAATTTTAATTTGGATTTAAATTATTTTTTGTTTTTTTTTTTTTTTTCTTTTCTAAATTTGAATTAAAATTTTTAGCATTTATGTAATATAATTTTTCAATTTTTTAATTTTAATTTTATTCTATTATTTTAACTTTTTTACTAACAAATAAAATGTTTACTTTTTGGCTAACATTTCAATTTGCATAATTTAAGGCTGCGCACAGACTAAGAGCGTAAAATTCAAATCAATTGCTTCTTATTATGTTGCGAATACAGCAAGCGCATGTTTGAATTTATATGCGCGTAACGCTCAGCTATGCTCTTAGTCTGCGCGCGGGCCTAATGATTGATAATATAGATGCTCTCGTTTCGAATTTACTTTGTTATATTTTGCTATAATTTTTTGTTTTTTACTTTTAATTAAAATGTTTTGTAAAAAATAAAAAATTTACATTTTTACGTATAATTTTTGTGTTTTTCTTCTTTTGAATTTATTTTATTTGTTACTTATTTTTGGTTTTATTTTTTATTTCATTTCAAAATGTTTACTTATCGCAATGAAATTATGAATAGAAATTCTAGAATATCATAAATACTCTTATATAATTATTTTACGTATCAAGACGTGACTGTAAAACTGATTACTAATCACTCACTCGGCAGTCGACAGACAATTTTCCATAAAATTTTGCATTTACGATGAATATCGTTATTGGAGTTTTTAGAATTTGTATTTTTTTGTTTTTTTCTTAACTTAACATTTTACGTATACTACTCTACTCTTTATTATTTTTGTGTGAAATTTCCCTTAAAAATTGAAATTTATTCTCTTCTCCCCTGCAAAAAAAAAAAAATAATAATAAATCAACAAAATCCTCTGGTATGTATATAATTTTGAATTTTTTAAATTATTGCACTCATATTATGTCGCAAAGTCAGTCCAAATCACTGCATACTCTTTTGGATAGAAATGCATTTATTGTCATTTTATTTTCTTCTGTGGAGCTTCAATTTGTTTTACACGTACATTTATGTATATTATGTTTTCTTTATTGTATATATTTTATGTGTGCTTCTTGCTTTTATGTTATTTTTTATTTTGTTTGTCTTTAAAAATGAATTTTTCATTACAAAAACACACTTTCATATTATGTTCACTATCTATATTTCATCAAAAATTTTATCAATTTTTTTATGAAAATTCTTTTTTGTATTTTTATTATGTATTTTCAATAAATTAAAAAAAAAAAATCAATGAAAAATTTATATAGTATTTTTATATTCTCTTATACCTACATTATATTCTGTGTAATTTTTTTTTCTTAGGAATCATCAAATCAAGAAATAATTGATTTAAAATTACGTTTAGAATCATCGAATGAACGTTTTAATGAATATGTTGAAAATTCAGAAATATCAATAAATAAATTACGTAAACAAATCGATAATTTACAAGATAAATTAAATGATATACAAATAAAATATGATAAAGAGATTGAAGAAAAAAATACTGCCTTGTTACGAAATGCTGAAATATCACAGAATGAAGAAATTCTTAAAAAAGAATTACGTTTAGAACGTGATGAATGCAATGATTTACAAGATAAATTAAATGATTTACAATGTGTTTATGATAAAAATATTCAAGAAATAAAATTATTACAAATTAAAATAAATGAATTGAATACTGTGATTAATAATCAAAATGATCATATTACAAAATATGAAAAATTAAATAATGAAATTAATGAAAAGAATAAAGTAAGTAGTGGGTAATGGTAAAAATTATGATTTGATTTTCAATTTAATTTTTTTGAATTAGCCTAGAATTGTTTGTTTAAAAAAGATTTAAAGTGTTCAATCAAATTCAAAATTCTAGTCTTGTTCTGTTATTATTTTTTGCAAATAATATTTTAATTGAATTCAAATTAAATTTTTTACTTTTTTCTCATTTTAATTTTTAGACTATAAAAATATTAAATCAACGTTTAGTCGATATGAAAAAGACACTTCAACAAGAAATTAAATGTAGCAACAGCAGCATAACTAGTCTTAGTAGCTGTAGCAAAGATAATAATATTGATTTTAGTTTAAATACAACAAATTCAAATTCAATATTAAATGATAAATTAATTATGATGGATTATCATCATCATAATAATCAATTAATAAATAATCATCATCATCATCATCAACAGCAGCAGCAGCAACAGCAACAGCAACAACAGCAGCAACATAATCATCATTTTAATAATATAAATTACAGTCATATTAATATTAGTAGTACCAGTAGTAGCATTAATAATGGTAATAGCGGTGGACCAATTGTTATGGATGAAGTTAATTTCAAATATTTAAAACATGTAATTGTTAAATTTTTAACAAGTCGAGAGGTAAGAGCGGAGTTTTCTTTTTATCATCATTGATTTAATTTTTTCAACATTTTTCTTCAATTTGCATTCATTAAATTTAATTTAATTTTATTTATAATTTTTCTTTTAAATGAATTTTGTATTTAGGTTGAAGCTAGACATTTAATTCGTGCCGTTGCAACATTATTACATTTAACAAATGAAGAAGAAAAATTATTACATGATACATTAAATTGGAAGATGAGCTGGTTCGGTACGAAACCAGATCATGGTAGTGGACAACGTGCATTTTCAATTCCACCAAGTTAATATTAATAATAATTAATATATAAAGAATAAATTTCTTAATTTACAACTAAAAAATAAAATAAAAAAAATACCAGAAAGAAAATTGATTCATAAAATACAAATACAAAACAAAAAATATATATGTAATTACAAAAATATGTATATTTAATAATTATTGAAAATTTTGATTGAGAATATATCGAAAATTGAAAGTAATATAGAAAAATGTAGAATACAAAAATATCATTACCGTCATTAATTTATAAAATTTATATAGAGAAAAATGATAATGATAATGAATGAAATCAAAAATTCAGGAATGAAGAAAAATAAAATATACCACAACCACAAGAAAAATATAGTAGAAAAATTTATTAATTCCAACAAAAAATTATAAAAAAAAAAAAATAAATAAATTATATACATATTCAATTTATACATACATTATTATATAAACATACACATACATACATAGGTAACGTTACAAAAGTAAAAGAAAATCAAATTTTAGGATATACAATTAATTATTATTGAATTAAAAACATTTAAATGACAAATAAATAATAAATTAGAAATGGAAAAACAAAATGGTAAGATGTTATAAAAACGAAGAAAATTGAAAAAAAAAATTTTAATGAAAGAATAGTCAAATAAAATTCAAATAAATCCATTCACCCTGCCTACATTATATTATATTATATTATATATAAATTATACATTACTAAACTCTATACATATTGAAAAAAAAAAAAAAAAATACAAAATATTATCCTTTCATTTTATTGTTATATAAAAAAAAAATTGTCATTATTAGGGTATTTACATAAATAATGTAGAGTAACATATAGTAGAATATTTTTTATTAGTTCCAAGAAAAAATAAAATAAAATAAAATATGATATAAATTCAAACGACAAATTTAAATGCACAAAAATTTAAAGCAAAAAAGAAAAAAAAATACATTTCCTGTTTTTAATTGTTGCAAAATAATACATACAAAAATGTGAAATGAAAACGACAATAAAAATATATGATAAATAGAATTTAAAAAACGAAAAAAAAGAAAAGAAATTAATTAAAAATTTCTATAATAATATGCATTTTATGTACATAATTTGTAAATGAAATGATCAATCATTTTATTCTGTAATTAATACGTGCATTTATTGCAGAGTGCATTTGCATTGCGAATATTTATTTTTTATGAAAAAAACAGAAAAAAAAATGCCATGATTTTAAGTTCCAGAGTATTTAATACATATTGCAAGAAAATAATGAAAGAAATGCATTATATAAAGTGTACATTATGTAAATATTACATAATGTAGTGAAGTGCTATATAAAAATTCATGTATGCATTTTTTTGTTTCTTTTGATCGCCCGCCCGCCTGATTTACATTTTATTGATTATTGAAAATAAACAAGAGATGGCAAAAGCATGTAATTAATTATTATTATTTTTTTTTTTTCAATTTTCGTGTAAATGTATCATTGTGAACTAATTTAAAAAGGGATTTGATTAATTTGATTAACAAATTACCAAACCAATCATAAATTTCACATTTTTAGTTTTTAATTCACGATGCAAATGATATTACGAATTACGAAAATAATAAAAATGAACAATGAAATATGAGAATAAATTGAAATTGGAATACCACCCATGTCGTCATTATATTATAATGATGATTTTGATTGAATGATGGATGATGATAATGAGATGAGGTGATAAAAAGAAGAAATTCATTTTTATTAAAATGTACATAAATTGAAATTGAAACTTTCTTTTTTGTTTCAAAATTTGTGAAAGATGGTTGAATATTTTAAAACGAAGAAACATTAAAAAATAAAATAATTTCCATTTTTATATAAAGAAAATTTGAAAAAAAAAAGTTGAAATATATAAAAAAGGAATTAAGAAAGAATAAAGTAATATTTAAAGAAAATTCAAAAATTATAAAAAACTTTACATATTTTTTAAATGCAAAAATAAGCAAATAAGAAAAAAATGCATTCCTCCATTTTCTTGATAGTCATTTTTTTTTTTTAGTTTTTTAAGTAATTTTAGTAATTTAATAATTTGTTGTGTTACCTATTTTATTGTTATTTAAAATTTTTATCTCTTATTTATTTATTATAAATTATAAATTATTGATATTACATTATTATTATTATTTGTTAAAAATAAATTTACACAATTAAAATGTGCAGACAGAAATGTATTGCTCCTTTAAAAATTTTTGGTAAGTTTTTGTTTAATTTTTATTAATTTATTATTTTGCTTTTTTTATTTTCAATTACATATATTATTTCTAAGAAATACCATTAATTATTTGAGATTATGTAGCAAATGTGTAACAAGAGCATATATATAGCATAGGTGATTTTTTTTCGAATACAGACAGCATTCATGCAAAAAATGTGGTTTTGATGTGATGAATTTTTACAAGTACATAGTAAGTAAGTAGTGCTTTTCCTTTCCTCTCATATGGATGATCGTTCACATTCACATGATATCAATTTAAATTACATACTTTAAAATTTTGTACAAAATTTCAAAATAACTCCGTATTTAACGAAATTTTCTTTATTTAACAACTAACCGGCAATACCAAACACCAATGATACATAATTATCACACACCATGCAATGCAAGTCATGCTGCTATTGCTACATAACCTCAACTATATTGGTTACAATTACCGATTTAATTTTTTTTGTTTTACATATTGTTGCCAGTTAGAACAATTAAAATGAAAAATTATAAAAATTAAATTAATTATGAAACAAAAATCTCGTAGACTGTGACTATCACTGAATTCTGAAACGTTTTGATGCGATACCGATCGATATAGATACAATTATTCAGTCATCTTCATCTGGATCAGCTATGTTAAATAATAAAATCAGAATCGTATTTCAGAGTGCATTTCAGAACTTAGTATTTTTTTTTAAATGTTGAACATTATAATTTATCATTATTCCTATTTATTTATTCACTAATTTTTTTTATTTTTGAAATAAAATAATTGTAAATATTATTACATAAATAAGTATGTATTTAAAAACAAGTATATGTACTACCTAATTAATTATTTAAAAATTAAAAGTTATTATTAGTAACATAACATAAAAGACGATTACATAATATAAAAAATATATTACATATTACTAAATAACATACAATGATATTTTATATATTTTTTCAATTAAAAAAGATAAAGGAAAGAAATGTAATTAAATATAATATAAATCTTGAACGATGGAATTTATTTGCTGATTTTTTTTTCAATTATACAACTATTATGTAAATAAAAAAAATATATACATTTATATTTATGCGCTCTATATATTATATGTATATTTATAAATTAATTATTTTGTATTTTATTTTTATTTTCAGTTTATTTATTTTTTATTTAAGTAATTAAAAAATAAAATAAAGAAAATTGAAATTTAATAAAAGCCAGAAAGTTCATATTTCACATAATAAAAACTAAAAAAAAAAAAATACAAAAATGTTTAGTGTTTGAGTTTTTATTTACTACCCAGATGCTAATTTATTTAACTAGTGAATTTAGATGAAGGAGATAAAATTGAAAGTGTCGTCAAATCTAAATAAATGGATGGAACTGTAAGCATAAATTTGTTGATAATCTATGAAAATCATAAAACAGAGTCTTACTGGATAATTTAATTTTGATCTGATACATTAATTCCCTAAATAATTATCGACCAAATCTGGAAAATTTTGGATAAAAGGTGAGTAAATTTCATAAATAAAATTATATATGTACATGAACGAATGAGTAGTCTAGAAGCAAGAATACGTTATCTCCAAAATATTTGATGTAGATATTCAGTTTTGCTTTCGATCGAGATGAGTAGATTTTGAATTTTACACAGATCATTTTCAATTTCAAAATCAAAAAACATAAAATTTTCTATTATTCGACTTCTTTTCTCTTAAATTGAATAAAAATCGGAGATAAATATATTAACTTTTGCGTTTAAGGTTTAAGCTTCTCAAATATGTTGTAATATTTCATGATTGATCGGGTTAGGAATTTAGTATCCTAAATATCTGAATTTTTTTTTTGTCAAAAACTTCATAAGACGATGCAATCTTATTTAAATCAAATGCTGCTCTATATGAAAAACTTAAAAAGAACATTCAGATAAGTGTAAAAACACTACATATTATCCTTGTATTTTCATTTTGTAACGGTCATTTTTTTTTCGTATGTAGTAATGATTAGTGAAGTGATGAGATGTAATACTCTAGTAATTGGAGATTATAGAGATTATCAATTTTTATTAGAATCAATAACCGTCGTAATAAAATTCCTTAAAAATAAAAATTATTCTACATACACATGTGTATACATTCATGTGCTGATGGAAAATGATTGTAGTAAACAAGGTCATGTATATAATGGCATTTGAAAAAAAAAAAAAAATAAAAATTTTATTCCTTGTAGGCGTTTATTTCAATTTTTAATCGTTTTTATTTCTTTGTTTGCCGACAAACAATTTTTAAAGCAGAAACAAGAAAATACATGTTATTTCTTTACCAGGAAAAAATATTATGGAATTTTGATTTCTTGTTTTGAAAAATTTTCTGTCGTTTACAATATTATTGTCGTCGAACACGAACACCACAATATTTTAGATTACATAAAAAGTGCATTTATGATGATATTTTTATTTTTAAAAGTAAAATCTAGAAATATGTAATCCCAACCTAAATGAAAGTATGTATTTTTACATCTTCAACTCATATTATTGTCCACATAATTTATATATGTAGGTTTTCGTTATAAAAATTGAAACAAATGAAATTTCCAAGGAAAAATTAATAGGTCTAGGTGGTAAACACATGTACATACATATGTAGGTATTTGGAAATATACATAATTTTCGATTTGCAAATGTTCAAATTACTCTTTTTTAAGTGAGTTGGATTAGAAAGGTATGTGCGAATGTTTAAAATTCTGTAATTAAATCAAAAAAAAAAAAGGAAAAAGAAAAGGTAAAAAGGGCTAGAAAATTTTTTATTACTCGCACCAACCAAAACAATAAAATAATTTCTTTTATTACGGTTACTACTTACTACTACCTATACCTATGTTACATAGGCTATTTATACCCAACTATAATACATCGTGTGCATTTTAGAATGTTGTAATTTCCACACACATTTATTGTGATTGTGTTTTGTGTGCAGTATGCAGCATATGCATACATATTTTTGTTAATTATCACGCGGCTCATTAAAACAGGTCTTTTGTTTCTTCTATTTTGCTGATGTGAATATGATGATCTAGACATAGACAATGACAATGACGATATACCAACACCAACTACCAACGACAAATTATACAGCGATAACGAACGACAATTTAAATTTGTGAAATATGGTAACAAAAAATTTACCTGAATTTATTAAAATTAAATGTAAATTTGATTTTTTTTCATATTTTTTTTTGGATTCAGGTCAAAAAATATTTTATGATGAAATTTTTATTTTATTATTATTATTTTCTGTATTCTAGAAATGCAAAAATAATGAACGTCTGGTATTTTTGCCTATATTCGCATTACATATTCATATACATATGTACATTTAACATCCCTTCTTCGACATTATTTATTGAAATTTCAAAATAATTTATTTAAAAATTCTAGTAGTTTACTGTTGCAATGGAAATTTTGTATATAAGGGATGAAAAGATATTGACTCCTGTTTAGTTATTGAATTGAAATTGTAACGATCAGATGTGGTTTGTAATTGGGAAGGATAAGAAAATAAAATATCGATAACCAGGAAATATAGTATTATATACAATTTTTTTTGTTGTGTCAAAAGTTTTGAATTATTTTTGTTTTAATTTAAAAATTTTCTGTAAAGATCATTATCATTGCAAACATACATCACAGATCACAGATTGTTGGTGCCCCAGCACATGTATATTATATTTTAAAGTGTGAATGTGAAGTGATATAGAATAAAATTTATATTTTTTTTAATTATACGACAAACCTTGTTCAGTTTGATGTTCGAAAATATTTAATAATATTCCATCACTGGGTAATGTTTGTCTTATAATCACATAAAGACATCAACTATACGGTATTTGGTAGAACGAACAAATCAAAATTAGACAATCAGACATAAACATATAAAAATTAATGGATAAAATTCTAAAATTACATAGCGATTGTCGGGATAGTCGCTGTATATTTTCTTGATTTATTTTATTCAAACATTTTTTTCTCCATAAAATTTTTTTTTAATTTTTGTGGGGGAAAGAAACGAATTTAATGATGAAACTAGTGACTAGACCGTACACTCGTAATTTGTAATTTTAAATTAATTAAACAACGATATAGTATTTCAGCAACATCAATGAATAAGAGCATCATTAGAAGATATTAATATAAATGTTTGTTTGTTTTGTTTTTTTGTTTTTTAATAGTGAATTTTAATGGATCGCAATTATCTTCTTTGGTGGTTTAGCCTTAGGTGATTGAAATCACATCATAAAGCTAAACAACCATTGAAGTTCGTTGTGAATTTCAACCACATCATTACATCCATATTATATACATTATGTACCTAGGTAGCTTTTGGTATTTTTGAATCGTTTAAAATTTTATCTTTCAGCAGAGCATACAACATACAAGGACAAGTCAACAATCGATCTCGATCATTTTATTAACATTCCGTTGCGGTGTAAGGAACGATCGTTGTGATATGATGCTTTTTATAATATTGCATATCACAGTGATTTTCCTTTACATTTCGATGGAAAATGTCATCATAATCATCATCATTAACATAAAATTTATTATCGTTATCATTATTATACAAAAATTATCATCATCTCTATCATTGTTACAAGAAAATTTACGCAAAGAAGTTGAGCTAAATTTTAAGTGTTGTTTTGTTTCAAATATAAATCAAAGTCAAAGAAAAACTGAATATTTATGAAGGGAACGGTTGCAGGGATATGATATATTTTTTTTTCTGTTATCAGAACAAAATAAAATATAAATATATAAAATTTTTATATTAAATATTTTATTATGCATATCACAGTAGCTGTTCTTTTTATTTGTTCAGAATTACTTCATAAAATTATAAATTAAAATTATACATATCTCTATTTAAAATCTCTTAATAAGATCTCAACAATGTATTCTGATGTATTGAAAGACACCAAAATGAAATAAATTTGAAATAAAAAACATTTTATTCTTTAAATAGCTTTTGTTTTATTTATTTTTTTAAATATTTCTTTTATATATATTACATATTTTATTTTTTAAATTTTATTCTAGTATTTTCTTTTTATTTTTTATAATTTATCTTAACTTTTTTTTTCTCATAATTCATCTTGTATATTTAATATAATTTTTAATATCAAATTTTTATAGATTTATGTAATGTATTTATAATATTTCAGTTTTAATTTTGATTGCATTACAAAAATGTCGTCAAAGATAAATTTTGAATTTATTGGAAATTGGAAAATGATTGAATATCAACAGAGAGAATATACCATTTAGATATAACATTTTACATTAGCAACAGGAGATTTTTTTTGGTCGTATATTGGATAATAAATTTCAATTTCTGGGAATAAAAAGGTATATATGTAATTAGAGAAGATAGTTTTTTGGATAGAGTTTGGTTTTGTTTGATCAGATCAGAAGAGAAATGAAATATGACGACTTCGACGACGAGTGTATATAATGTATAATAGTTCTTATTTTCTATATCATAATTTACAAATTACAATAATGTCGTACTATATAACTATGCTATAATTACAAATTTCTACACGTATGTATGCATATATTAGATCATTTTTAATATAGTTAATGTTACATTGTGTATATATCCTTTATTTTATATACGAAAATTTAGTATATTTATATAATTAACAGTCTGAATGCATTCAATTTGATTTACTTTATGTATGTATACTTTACATGAAAATTTCAAAATTTATTCAAAAAAATTTCTTCGTTCTCGTTTATATTATTGATTTTGATATTCTTCTATGATATTACATACATACTTTTTTAAATAATTCGTTACATATTAGAATATTTCATCATAGAGAACAAACAAATTTTTTTTAACTCTATTACATATAATTTTTTTCTTTTACAATTTATTACACGTTTCTTCCATTGATTCTTTATATTTTGGCTTTGATATAAAAAAAAATTTTTCCTTTTCTATTTAATTAAAAGCCACATTAATCACTAGATGCTACATGCTAGATGTATATTTTTTTAATGTAAATCCTAAAATACTAGTAATTATGATTAATATAAATTTTTTTTATTACAAATTTTATATTTATCTAGAAATTTATAAATTAATTTACTCTGTCTGCGTCATATTGATTTATTTTTTTGGATTTTCCTTTAAGAAGTCTATAATTTTACTTTATACATAAATTCTTCAGGAAAATCATTTTAAATGTTTCAACATATTTCATAAAAAAATTTTAAAAATTTCATTATAAAAAATTTTCGTTTTCGAACGAATTTATCCAACCGCATTTGAATGTAGTAAATTTTTTCGCAATATTTTCTGTTAGATATTTGAATTTCAATGAATTTATATGAAAATGTCCAATGATATTTGTAAAAAATTGGTCTCTAATGAATTCTAAATGATCGGCACGTACAATAAGATCAATTTTAGCGAATTTTTATGAAGTTTTTGATATTTTTCTAAGTAAGATTTTTTGTCTTTCTTCCCAATTTTTGTATTCTTACAGATAAATTTGTGTATTTAAATGAATATTCTTTAAAAAATTTTAATATTTTTCTAGTTAAGATAGATAATTTGCCAATATCAACAAAATTTATAATCGATTAGAATTTCTAATTCAAATCCATTTTGCACTCAGCGTCAGCTTTACTCAGCTCAGTTTGTTTGGGTTTGGATTTTATACTGTCAATGTCAAAATATTTGTCAGAATCCGTTCCGATGGAAATTTCATCTGCATTGTAATTGCCATCTATTGGCTAGGGTTTAAAGTATACGACCATTAAAAATTGTGAATTCTTTCAGTAGAAATAGAAATTTATATTGAATTTCTTTCGATCCTGAAGGTTTTCTAAATTAGCTTGAAAAAGAATTACAGAAATTCGCATACTTTGGCATACTTTTGGGACTAATTTTTAATTTGATATTTTTTTTTTCAGATAAGTTGCATATCTTCAGGAGTATACAAAAATTCAAATAAAATTTTCAAAAAAATGCCATTTTTATGGTGAATCAATTATCAATTAATTCACAGACGGGAAAAATTAATGAAAAGGCAATTTTTTTAGTTTTGAATTATTGTAAATGGGGTTTTTATTTTATAATTTATTTGAATTTCGATATAATTTTTCATGTAATTATTTAAAAAAAAAATACACATGAATTAATGATGAATTTTTGATGAATTTATTCCATTTAGTTTTTTTTTCCAGTTTTTTTTTCGTTTTTCAATTAATTTCATAGCAATTCTAGGTATAATATAATATAAAGAATTGGATTTTTCTATTTTGAATTTCTTTAAATGTACAAAAATTACTAGATACATTTAAAAGAAAATAATGATAAAAATTCTGACATTTTGGCTTTTGTATATGTATATATATAATTTTTGTATTGAAAGAAAATGCAATTTTAACGGATGGAATTATTTTTATAACAATTATCATTTTTTGTTTATTTTTTGTTTTTTTTTTTTTTCAATTTTTGCAAAAATCATACAAATTCTATTAATTTATTTTTTGTGTCTTAATTTTTTCATTTCAAATCTTTTTTCTACTCGTATCGTATGTAATAAATTGGAATCAATAATAATTATTATTTCTTTTTTTCAATGCATATATCATTTTTTGTTGTATAATATTTTTTCTTATTTTTAACTTTATTTATAAATACATAGTTTTGTTTACTTTTATTTCTTAATTTTTTTTTTTTTTTGCAATTTTTTAAACTTAAATTCTCTTAATTCTACTATACAATAATAATAATAATTAATATATAAATAATTTAATTATAATAAATATACATTATACAATATTGTGTATTAAAGCAACATTATTTTCTTCTTTTTACCTATCATTTTTTTTCTAATTATAATTTTCATTTTCATACAATTTATAGTTCTAAAAATGTGGTTTGTATGGTATAAAGGATTTTTAATATGTAATAATTTTTTTTTTCTATTTTTCCTTTTTTTTTTGTTTTTTTTTTTTTTTTTATAATTTTTCATAACTTATTTCTTAGCAATATCTATATATTTAAGTGTATATTATCACAGACAAATATATTTGTCTGTGATATTATGTATGTTTTATATGAACCACAATAATTATTCTGAAACATTCTTATAAGTTCACATCGTTTTATTTATTTATTTATTCATTTTTTTATATTTTTACAATAATAAATTATTATCTCATCATCATCATCATCATATCGTTGTCATTATTGGCATAGTTATGTATATACGATCTATGAAGTATCACCGTAAATATTATCGTATTATCTCATATACTAAATGATTTGTGTAATGTTATGTAGTACGTAGTACATATTATGTCTATTATACACGATTATTTGGATCCTTGTTTTATTTATATAAATACTTTTTTTTTTTAAAAATCAAAATTAACTGCATTGCATAGATACTCTTGCATTTATGTAAATATATGAATTGTTTTATTTTAACTATTTAGCTGTTGTTTTTTGTTGTTTTAGTTGCTGTGGTCATCGTATTCGATTTACTGCTTTTGTGTATTTAAATTCCATTGAGCGAATTGTTCCTGCCATTGATTATTTGCATTCGAATTTGACTGTTGAATACAAAAAAGTTAAAAAATTAAATAAATAAATTTTCAAGACAGAACTTAGAATTTGATCAGTTCTAAAATTTGAAAACTTCAAACAAAAATGGTTCTGAATATTATGATAAATTTTTGAAATTTTCATTCACTGAGGTCTCACAGAGATACAGTTTCCTGTCTAAACTACATTTTTTCTTACATTGAACTAAAATATACTCTTTGCTTGTATTCATTTTAAATTAAGAAGTAGTATATCATATAGATTTCGACTCAAAATGAGTCATTTATTTTGTCTTTCAGTCTCTATAATTAATCATTATCGTAGTTAGACTACACAAAATCAATGGATGATTCGTTGCCAATGATCATTCAATTACCGTCTGTCACCATAAATTAAGTTAAAGTCATCATTGCATCTTCGTACATTTCAACTTCATTGAAGTAAGATCGAATGAAATTTCAGAAACTTTATTCAGCGATGAATGAAGATGGTGAAATGGAAATTTACAGTCGAGAAAAGAGAGAGAGAGTAAAAATTACGATCTACATAGATTGGAATAATCTAAAAATTGACAATAAAAATTCAAAAATTGTTTGCAGATATAAACGGAGAATGACAGAGTGATCATTCAAGTAGTGTTGAGTATCGTGTGTCAGAGCCAGAGGGTTTTTGAATGATTATTTACACGAATGAAGACTGGGAGAGATTGATCATTGATTTGATTTCGTCTGTCTTTTATTTGAGTTTACTTTTGAAAGTCTTTTATTTGATTATTTTGAAACATTTTAATTAATTTTCGAATTCTAAACGAATGAAAACAATTTTTTTAAATATTTCATCAATTTCATACATATTAACTATATACATACCTTCTTATCATTCCAATCCGATTTATATCCTTGTGATTCATCAAAATCTGAAAGCAAATCGATCCAAACAAATATTAAAAGATAATGGAAATTTTTATGAGAATTTAAAAATGAAATATTTTAATTTTATCGAAAAATATGTATGAAATTGTTTTTTTTTTTTTTTGTTCTATATACAATCTAAAATATGTATGATATGTTGTAATTTTAATAATATGAATCAAAGAAAACATTTGAAAAAACAAAAAAATTCGTGAAATAAAAACAAAAAAAAATCAAATAAAATGGTAAAGACAAAATCAAAAAAAAAAAAAAAACCGAAACAATAATTATAAATGTTAAAATTTTGATTTTTGATTTTCTTTTCATATTTTAAGTTTTAATAAAATTCTAAATTTACGAATAATTTTGTTGTAATTCCTATATGAAATGAATTTTCTAATATATGTATGAGATAGGATAATCTATTTATAAGTAAAAAGTAATGTTTTGTCACAAAATACATAAGTAGATATCTACATGAAATAATTTTAATATTTATGATAGTAGGAGGATTGTACATTATTTTTTATAAAATACAATATAAATTTTCTATAAAATTTTTTTAATTAAAGAAAAATATTAAATGAAATAAGTACATGAAAGAAATATGGATTTACATAAAATTAAGATTATGATTAAGTAAATTTTTACTATACAAGATACAAGTAAGTAATACATTATTATTTACAAACAATATACTTAGTTATTTTAAAACAATAAAAATATTTACAAGTAAATATACGTAAAAAAAATGTTAACAACAAACAGAAATACATTACTATTTTTATGTGTACGTACAAATCTATATATACATACATACAAATACAAGAAATTCTATATAATTTATTATACTATATAAATTTGTATGAGTTGAGTTTTGTTAGCTTCACACAATTACACCAGAGACAGACATCTGGTATTGTATAGACTTTGTATAGCGAAGAAAATTGTCCACACTCATGGTAGATATTCTTAAAAAATTGTATTTGTATTGAATGTATGATTCGATTTCATTCAATGTAAATATAATTTTTAAGGATAGATACTACTGTGATTAATAATTTTCTATATTAGTTGCTTTCGATTTAGCAATTTCAAGTACTTCGGAGTAGATAAGGTAAATGTCTGTGCTAAATCATCTACTCGCTGCAACTTATACAAATTTTTTCAAATAGATGCAAGTAAGTAGTTACGCACCACAATTTATCACAACAATATTTCTTTTTAGGTTATTAAAATTACACTTGTCAACATTTTTGATATACTCGTAGTTCAATATAACAAATTTATTCTGGATACATTTTTGTACTCGCAAGTACTTGAATATTGCTAAATCCGAAAGCAATTATTGTTGATGCATTTTTTAGAAGTCAGCCGCATATTGCCACATTTGGATTATAATTATGCAACAGTTTGCAGTAAATAGAACTGAATCGATAATTGAAATTAGAAATTTAATTAAACTCGTGTCATCCGATTATGAATATGTACATTCCGAAATATTACCCGATTGTGAATTCATTCCGAAATATTAACGTTCTCACTAAAACTGACTCTTTATCCAATTGATAATATTCGGCATTGATAGTTGTGTAAAGCTAACATTTGCTTTTTTTTCTCTTTAGTTTCTTGTTTTTCTAAAATAATGAAGATATAGAAAAGAGAATTATTTTATATACATATACAAAAAATTCACTATAAAAAAAAATTTCTAGAAATATATTTTTTTCTTCAAATATTCAAAAAAATCTAAAATGTAAAGATGAATAGTAAAAAGAAAAACAATAAGAAATGAATAAAAAAGTACATAATTCCTTTTCTTGAGGATCGTATTGATCGATCAAGGATATTACGTAGTTTTTGTGTATCAGATGGTATTTTTTTTAAATTCTGCTTACGTGCATTTTTTGTTTTTTGATATTCATCGACATGTTTTCGGGGCAGCCGTAAATTTATTTGAGATCAATTTATCTTGTATGGCCGGATGAATATACAAAACAAAATATCTTAAGCACACAAGGTATTTTATGATCGAAGATGTTACTTATATGATTACACTTTACATGTCCATCTTGATCGTGAATGCGATCCTCAGTAAAGAATGTTTTTACTTTTTTATTCCAAGTTTATTTTTAATTATTATTATTTTTTTTTTTAATTTTATAAATACGAGAATACATTCATTCATTACCTTTACCAGTTAACACAATATTTAAGAATATAAATTTGCATAAGTAAGTGAATTTCATCGATTTGTTCATCTAATAATGAAATCGATAGATCTTCATCTTTGATTTTTTTTGTTCAAATTTTTTTTTTTTTAGTTTTTTCGTTTTTGTTTGTTTTAACATTTGATTTATTTTTATTATTATTATTATTATTTTTTTTTTAATTTTTCGAGCAATGTATACATATTAAAAGAGTATTGAGTATTCAAATTTGTAAAGATAGAGAGTTAGTATAGTAGTAGTGAAAAGAAAGAGAAAGAAAGAAAAAATATAAATAAATTAAAAGATTTTTATAAAAATTTAATAAAATAAATATCTCCCCTTTACGTTCAGTGATATGGTCAATGATAATGCGATAATGTGACAATTTGGAGGCTTTTAGTAGATAGAATTGATCGACACTCCTTACGCTTTCAGTAAATAACGCGTCCAATAAATCTAAATGTAATTTTTTTTTTTTTTTTTTTTTTTTTTTTTTTTTTTGATGACAAATTGTCTGTGTCATTGACGTTATCACTGAACGTTATACATAATGTAGAAGGTTGGAGGTATATTATCCGTTAAGGACACTGAATAACAATTATGTTAGAATTTAAATTAATTAGATTTAGGTGATCATTGTTACAAATTGAATTCAATTTGTGTTATTTATATGAACGATCTGCCAACAAACTTTTAGAAATTCGTTCATTAAATAACGAAAGAAAAAACAACGAAAGAAAATAAATGAACTTATAAATTTAAAAGAAACAAAATTAAAATTAAATAAAAAGAAGAATTCATTATACAGAGGATAGAATATACATAGATAAAATTTATTTGTATATGTGTACATATATATAGAGACTTTTAATATCGGGCTTAAACACTTACCTAATGGTTTTCTAATATTATTAGCTGCTTCACCATCAGATCCTTCTGAAAACATTTAACAACATTCCACTAAATAAAAATATTTTGTTTTTTTTTTTTTGTTTTTGCATATAATTTATACCCACCAAAAAATTAAAAAAAAAAAAATAAAAACGACAAGAAAAAAAAATTTTGAATTTTGAAGAATAAGGAAGAAGAAGAAAAAGAAATAAACAAACAAACAAATATAAAAAAAAGTAAAAAAAAACAAAACTAACATTTAAATATATAAATTTAATTAATTTAACGAAACGAAAACAACACACAAAACAAAAACACAATAAATGTTTGTTAATGTTTTTTTTTTTTTCATTTTTACGATTACGATTACGATTAAGTAATAGTATTCAAAAATTATGACTAATAAAAATGGATACCAAAAATACGAGTTACATATTATTAGTATATTTACATTTATTATAAATTATGGTGAATTTTCTATACAAAACGAACAAAAAAAAAAATAAAAATTCTTTCAAAAATCATTGTGAAAAAAAAAAACGAATATTTTACATACACGAATTTATGTGAGTGCTGTACGGCACCTATACGAAAATATTTACCATTATAGTAAGTGTGTATTTAAATTAATTACCAAACGAAATACATTATGTAATTACCAAAACGATCAAACAAACGAACGAACGAATGAAAGAAAAAAAATAATACAACGAAGAAAAACAAAAATCAAAAAATTTCATAAAAATATTCAAAAACGAAAAATAAATTCGATTGAATTATGGTCCTCAAAAATGAGGTCGAATATTAACAAATCTAACTAAATTTGACTTAAAGCTTAAAGTAATTCAAGTTAAGTTAACGAAGATTCAAGTACGTACTTAGTTTCGATAAATTTCATTCAAGTAATACTGTTGTTGATAAACGGCATCAATTCAATGATCAGTCTCATTCGTGTGAATGATCGATCATTCAAAAACCCTCTGACACACGAAACTGTTTCAATGATCACTTTGTCATTCTCCGTTTATATGTACAAAATTTTTAATTTTTATTATAAATTTTCAGATTATTGCAATCTATAGTATGTAGATCGTGATTTTTACATTTTTACTGTCTCTTTTTTTTACGACTGGAAATTTCCAATTCATTATCTTTATTCGCCGGCAAATATATTTCCTGAAACTTCATTCAAACTTATACTTAAAAGAAGTTTGGAATGAAGATGTTCAATGATCATTTTAACTTAATTCGTGATGATAGATGACAAATGAATGAATGATGATTCGCTATGAATGGTCATTAAAACATTGAGGTGTATCAATATTATAACTTTACTTCACTGTTACCACTATTACTAAATTAAAACCAGATTACTAACTTGAGTTACTTTAAGTCAAATTTAGTCAAGTATGTAGTATTTATTTCTTCCAAAAAATGAACGAAATACGAAACGAAAATAAATGAAATTGAAATTAATAATTTAAAAATGAAACAAAACAAAAAAAAAAAAACAAAATCAAAATTGAAATGAAATCATGTTTAAATTTGACGAGTAGATTGTAAAAGTAGGTTAGGTACAAGTATACAAGATAAAACAAAAGTATACGAAAAATATTATAAAAAAAATGTTTCTTTTTCAAAAATAAAGTTTAAAAAAGAATAAAAAATATTCAAATATAGAAACGACAAGAATAACAATAACAGAAATATATACGTACTTATTTACGAATAAATGATTAGATGTAGTTTTATTATATGAAAGAAATACATAATTGAACAACAAGTGATATTTTTGTTGGTGCTCTTAAAACACTGATTAATGATTATTATTAATTCGTTTACATTTAGATTAGATCACAAACTTTTGATTATAATTTTTTGGAATAAAAAAACAAAAACGTAAATATAATAAAAATGAAACGAAACGAAACGAAATAAAATAAGAGAAAAATCGGTAATTTTATTTATTTTAATTTAAGAAAAATTTGAATAAAAATTCGAAAAATGAACAAGATGATAAAGAGACAGACATGATTTTTATTAAAAGCAAAGAGAAAGAGTATGAAAAACAAATTTTTTTTTTTTAATATTCATTCGGCTTTTATTAATTTTATCGTTCGTTTTTTAAAAATTGTAAAAGAGAGAGATAAATGAAAAAAAAAAATGAAAAACACAGTGAAAAACAAAAATGGAAAATTGAAGAAAAATTAAAAAAAAAGAAGTAACAAACACTAATAAAGTGATACAAAAAAATTGAATGAAAAAAAAATATATACTATATACAAGTACATAGATATGCATGTATGCATGTAATTTATAATTTTGATTTTTTTTTTTACCTGTATTCAATTCACGGACTAACGATGACATTGCTGATGTTACTGAATCAGCAGCAAAATGTAAATCGTTACGTAAATTCCTAGTATTTATTTGAGGTCCATCTAAATGGGATTGTGATTTTTTTTTTGATAGGGAGACAAATTTTTTGGTTTTGGTTTTTTTTTTATTTTTTTATTGTGTTTTTTTTTTTTTGTTAAAAGAGAGAAAATGAAAATATACAAAAAAAAAAGATTTTTTAATTAGTGAAATGATGAATTCGATTATTTTTTATTAAAAAAAAAAAAAACAAAAACTAATCCTAAGGATTCTGTGACAAATTTATTATGTGCATCTCTATACGATTATAAGCTAAAGACATTTTTTTCAACACGAAATGTGCTGTGCTGGCTGATGGTGGTGGGTGGTGCTGGTGAATACGAAAGAAAATACGAAATTTACGTACGAGATTATGTACGAGTAGTCGAGTACACGTGACATACATACTCGTTTTAATCTCGTTTTATGTAGAAATTGTTTTCGATAATATTTACGATTATTTACGAGTACATAAATAGCAAGAAAAGATTATGTGAATTATTTGTTCTAATAAGAAGATCTACGTAAAGTTACATGCAGTATTTTCTAAAATTTCTATAACTAAAAAGGAATCTTTTTTGTGTGTACGTACTTTTTGAAGATGAAGATTTTTTTTTTTTTTTGAGAAATTTTTCATGCAACAATTTATCAGAAAGTATAAAGTTTTATTAAAATTATTGTTATCTTTAGAATTCATTATGGAAAAGAATTTTCCTAAGGAGAATGCAAAGCTAACTTAAAGTTAAATAGAATATTACAAACTCTAAATGTACAATACAACAAAAATTTCATTTATTTTTTCGATTGTTTTTTTTTTTCTTTCAAATATTTCATTCATTAATTTTAAATAAAATCTACAGATAAACGAATTTTTTAACTACACATTATCATTATATAGAGACTGTTAGTAAGAATAGTGATAACTACCAGACAATATTATCTATAGGAATAGGAACATTCAATGAATAAAATATTTTTTCTTTTGCATTATTTGCTAAATGAATTTATAAAATTAACTCTTCTAACACACATTCATTATTTATCAGTTACTCGAACTTACTTGTACTATTGTTGGTGCCGAATGCAGATCTAACATCGCCTCCTAGACAATTCAATGATGAATCGATTTGATTAGCAACATTTGCCATATTCGATGTTAGAATCGCTTGCTGCTGCTGGTGTTGTTGTTGTTGTTGTTGCTGATGATGCTGTTGCTGCTGTTGAGATTGACTGTTAGACATTTGCTGTTGATGCGGATGTTGTTGCTGTTGCTGATGATGATGTGACTGATGATGCTGTTGCATTGGTGTCGGTGGTGCACTTCTTACTGTCGTATTATTCATGATCTGTTGTTGCTGTGGCTGCTGCTGATGCTGTTGTTGTTGATGCTGAATATTCTGATTCAATGATTGTGAAGGTATTGGCGGACTTTTACCTGAACGTGGACTAGAATTTGGCGTTGAACGAGGGCTAGATGTCTGTTGATTTTTTAGCATTCTCATAAGGCCTTCTAATTGCACCATTAGCTGCCTTCTTGAATCTTGTAAAGCACCTAAATGACCTTCTAATTCACCTTTTCGTTGTCGTAATGCACGCAATTCATTCATTAGAGCTGGACTTTCTTGATTCATTTGTTCAGCTTCTTGTTGACGTCTTAATCTAGCTATTTCTCGCATTATTTCTTTATTTTTAGCCTCTAGCTGTGCAATTAATTCTCGTTGCGCTCTAGAATTATCTGAATTTATTGTTGTGTTGTTGTCATTTGCTAAATTTGCAGACTGTGCAAAAAATAGAGAAGAAGAGACAAAATTAATTTTACTAATGAATTTTCTTTGTGTGTGTGTACTTACAGTTCGGTTTTCCTGTGCTAATCGAGCTGCATATCTGGCAATCAATCGATGTTCTTCGTCATTAGATGATGCTGCTCGTGACATTGATGCTCCTGCACTGTCTAAACTTCGTCCGGTCGCTCGTGAGTCCAACGTGCTACTTCTATCGAATGGACCACCATGACTAAGTATACTTGGATCTGAAAAACCATTATGTGATGGTAACGGTGATGGAGGTACTATATGCGACAGATTCAATGTTTTCTCCGGCTGTTCAGGAAATCTTGGTAACACTTGCGTAGATTTTTCTGGTACACAACGAAAACTTTTACGCAAAGAATGCCCGATCTGTTTACTTGGTGATTTATAACTTGAATACTCTTTGACTTCATGATCATTTTGATGGTTTAAAGATGTTTTGCCGTGCCAAAAGCATTCTTGACACAACTGATAAGCATGACAACGTTGACAACGATAACGAAAACCAGTAAAATTTTCTTTATGACAAACAGAACATATTGTCGGATGTACAATTGTTTCCACAGTAGCTAAACGATGTAACAACGGTAGCCATACCAAACATGATGGACCAGGTTCAGACATTAATGTCGCCATAAAATCATTGACAGTCACTTTATTCTCTGATGGAAATATTTCCTCTTCTAGACCATCCTTATAATGGAATGTTGGAGATTCATAAACAGCAGCTGGTAATGCTAATACTTCACGTAAGAATTCACCTAATTTCCATGGTACTAGTTGCCCAGCACCGTCAGAAATTTGTGAAAAAATATCTGTAAAAGTGGAGGAAAATGGAAAAACGATAAATTAATGGATGATGAAGTAGGAGGATATACTCTGCTTACATCGTAACTTGTCAACTAATTTTCCTGCACACATTGTTGCTAAAGCAACTTTTATTGAAAACACCCGTATTTTTCCAGAATTATCACTGCAAAATAGAAAAAGGCAAGAAAAAATACAATAAAATTGAACAAATTCCTTTTTTTCTTAAATATTTTTTAACATGTTTTATTGATAAATATTAACTCTATTTTATAAAACAAATGGTTTATGGCCTTTTCATTTTTTTTTTTTGGGCCAAACATTTTTTTATCGAATTTTATCAAACCGATAGGCCAATTTTATAGATTTTGGGACGCTCTTTCCGAAAAAAAAATGTTTCAGCTCACTACGAACAACGGTTTCTGAGATATTAAGCCAAAATTCATTCGGTTCATCCGACTTTAGATACAAATCTGAATTCAGAGATTCTCAAAGAAATCAGAGGAATTTTCTTAAAAATTTTCGAAAATATTTGCCTGCTGAAAAATTTTAGTAACTTACTGAACATTTTTTGAAAAATTCCCAGTAGAAATTCTAAAAAGTTAAGTATAAACATACTTTTACTTTATTCACGTTATGATATTACTTTTACCCCAACTATAATATTATACAACACACTGAATACAAAATTAAATTAATCTACTTATGCTCACACTGTGTGTGACAGATATATTGTCCCAGTTTTGTCTAATTAAGAAAAAACAAACGATATTATGTACATACATATGTATGAATTTTTTAATAATAAAAGCTAAATAATTTATAGAAATTCTATATAAAATCATTTGTGTTTTCATTGTTTTATTTGTATTTTATCGAATTTATTGTTTCTTGTTCATTTATTCCCTTGAACACTACTTATTCTATTTTTACGTTAAGTTACGTTTGGCTTCTTTGAAATTCATTTTCAGCCGTCACTAGTAGTATTTCATCAGTACAATGTATAATAAATTGAGTATAAACAAACAGAAATATTTTTTGTCTCTTGTTTTCGAATTTACTAATTATGTGCTCGTAAATTTATTTTTTTTTTTAAAAAAAAATTCCAATCTACTACAAATACGCTAAATATTTTTGTCAATAAATGTAACAGAGACGAGCTAACAATTCTTGATACAATGTTGACAAATGTTGCTTATGTTTCTTTCATTGTTTGTCTCTTTTTTCGCTCTTACACACAATTTATCAATTGTATGATAATTGGATTTCGAGGACCATACAAAATGTTCAGTTCAGTAGTAGTAGTAGTATTAGTTTGTGTTGTATATTCGTTAAGTATTGATAAATGTGGTAAGTGTTTCAAAACAAATCATGTAATCATCAGCATTTTGTTGTTCATTTTCATTGCCTTCATTGTATCTAAATAGTTGCTACTACACGCTACTACGTATGTATTACTGTGTATTTAAAGCCTCATATGTGTACATAAGAGTATTTACACTTTGCTGTTCTAATTAATTCTAAACGACTAATGATAATTATTATTATTCAAATGACATCAGAACTTCTATATAAAGTTTACCCACTCGTTTGTATGTTAGCTACTTAGTTGACTATTTTACAATTGATGGAACACAAGGAAAAAATATAAAACAAGGGGAGTGGGTGGCTTATTATGACATGACATAAAGCAGATCAATTTTCATTATATAATGATCTGCCTAAAATGAACATTTGAATCGAATCGGAATGTTTATGATTTAAATTCAAAATTATGGACATTCACATAAAGAAAATTACTAAAAAATTCTAAAGATTATCGCTATAAATATTTATTTTAGTAAAATACTTACCTAGAATATGCAGCCAATAACCAATTTAATAGAAGACCAGCTTTAGAATCGACAGGAACTTGTTGTGCTGTTGGAAGACGCTTATTTAAATTATGATATAATGATGATACTAATGTTTCCAATCTAGCTACACTAACTTCATTTTGTGGTTCTAATGTATTTAAACCGTTCTCACGGAATGCTTCTATTACATTCCATATATCGACTAAATGTAAATTTGTTGATTTTTGTATATAACGTAATTTTGATGCGGTACGATATGATGCGAAACGTATCGAATCGAATGTTTGCAATCTAAGATCTTGTAGGATTGCAATACGTGGCTCAACATCCATCATCATCATTTTGTTCGTTTTAAATTTTTATAGATTAAAAAAAACGAAAAAATTTTATGTATTTTGACGAAAAGACCTCCAGATTTCAAAAATATGCGAAATTTTTGAAACGGAAGAAATTAATTTTTAAAGAGAGAGAGGCGTTGAGATACAATGAATTTATCATACACACAAAATTCAACGATATTTGGATGTGATTCTTGTAGTTCCTTTTGGGATTAATTGATTGAAGTATTCAAATTGATCGAGATTGCTGTCTTCCTTCTATTGTACGCCAATTTTTCCTTCTGTTTTGATTTCAGAAAAAATCTGTAAAAAATTAAAAAAATAAAAAATGAAATGTTAATTATCAGCATTTATTTCAAACTACGCACAATTAAAAATATTTACGAGTAAATGTAAAGCTAAATTATTATCAAAATCTATTTCTTAAAAAATATGAAATGTGTCTGTCGTCAATTTACAAAACTTCACAAAATGATGAAGGCAAAATTAACACGATATGAGTGTGTGTGATGAACACAATATTGTATGAGTATTTCATAAATTTGAAATGATTCTACGCTCAAATATGCTGAAATATTTGTTCTGTCTTCTATTCATAATAGGATGTTCCATTCATAGATTTATGATGGCTAAAACAAATTTGAAATCATTTTAAATTGAAATTTTTATCTAGAAATAGGTCAAAAAGTCTTGAAAAGTCAAGAGAAGCCATGACTGATTATGGGTTGTGATTGTGAAGCTGAGCGCGAGAAGTTCAATAGTTATTCAATTTCATTGGAACATTTCAAATATCTTACAAATTAACAATTCCAAATCTTTTCCAATAAAGAGCAGTAGGACTATAATCTCTTCCCAATGTAATGCCCACACATATTTATTGAAATGAAACTCAAATCAATTTTGAATAATTTTTTCTGATAAATTCTTACGACAGATTTTTGAGAATTAAAACTTTTTTTTTTCTTTTTGAACACCATGTATACATACACACGTATGAATTTTTAGTTAAAATATAAAATGAAATAAAATATTAAATAACTTAAACACGCATAAGAAATGAAGGCAAAATATTCAGCTTCATATTTATATTCGTATACTAACACTGGTACATTAGTGTATCATCAATAATTTACAGAACACATATAGAACATGACACCGACATTCAACATTATTTAATATTCAACCAACACTATAGGATAGAAAAACATCATTTTCTATGTGAGAGAAAAAGGAATAAATAAACATCTTCATTTTTAATTTGTTGTCGAAATTGAGATGAATATTCTACATGCATGACGTACGCGTATGTTTTCGAATGACAAAGATCTCTTAAATTTGTCTACATGAATCTTGTATTACAGTCTTGTAAACAAAGTTTTAAATTATTCATATAATAGACCATTTAAAATGTATATTTTACATAAAAGGATATTAACGCATAAATCTTCATTATTTATACGATTTATGCGTTATGTATGTAAATATGAGAAACTATTGTAGTCAATAAGAAAATGGTAGAAGAAAATTACTATGAAAATGAAAACAGAGGAAATGTTGGAATTTTAATGTAGAACTTAAAACAAAATGAGAAATTTGTTTTCCCTATACTGTTAGGACATTTCTGTAAGATGATAATCATCGACACTAACAAGAATGAAATTTAAATGAAAATTTGAATGACACAATTTTACTAAAAGATTTGAAATCTGAAACAAATAAATTGTTTCAACTCGAATCTTTTGTCATTTTTGAGAATTACTTTTAGTTCGACTTTTCCAAAAAATTTTTGGAAGAAAATTGCAGCCAAACTTATTTTGTATACTGAATCACGTTAAGATAAAGATTTATCGTAATCAATCCATTAAGAAATTTTTGAATTTCCTGAGTAAAATTTGTCCTGGAATTGAACAACTTTCAGATTCATTTCCTTTAACTTTTTCCCTTCATTTTGCCGCCTTAAATTCATAAGAATTATGGAAATTGTGTTATTGATGTCAAACATTTCTGTTGTCTCATGCACTCAAAAGAAACTTTGAAAACAATTTTCATTCACTCATATACTGGCCGGGTATTCTAATTTCGCAGTGAACTTTAATTAATTGAAACTTATCTTAAGGACATTTTAAATAAAAGAAAAATAGAAAAGAGAAAAAATGAAGGAGAATGAATATAAAACTTTTTCAAAAATTTAATTTGACAAAACCCTATATAGAGTATAATCTGTCACTACATCCATTCAATATGTAGTAGCTAAGTGTATACACACTCTTACGCGTATAAATCGATATTTCAATTTCATTAAATCCCAGTCCCAAAACGGAAAATATAAACTTTTCTTCATTTATTCTTGTTCTTCTTCTTCTTCATCATCATCATGTTATTTTTATTCTTCCTTTTCATATATTTTTTTCTTTCATTTTTTAAAAAATTAAAATGACATAATATTTAATTAGTTTCTATTTTTTTTTTCATTCTTCATTCTTCTTCTTGTGTGAATTTCGAAAAAATCACAACAGAAAATATATATCTACATATGTACGCAACAAAAAAGACAAACAAAAAAACCCTTCACAAATTTTTCAGTACTATGCTTGCACATTAAAAAAAAGACACTCTAAAGGCAAAAAATAAAATTTTCTGGAACAGAAAATAAAAAAGAACAATAACTGAAATCTAATTTCAATAATGATGGGAGACAACGTCATGCATCGTATTTGATAAAGAAAAATCTGAAAAGATAAAAAATAAGAAAATTCATTTTCTTTATCTGAAAATGAAGGCGTAGGCAATTTTTTTTTGTATTTTGTATTTTGTATTTTGCAATTTGCATTCCAAGAAGAAGGAATAAAAAAATAAATCAGGAAACTTTTCTTTCTGATAATTATCTAAAAAAGTTTGTTTTCTGATTTACATTTAAATAAATGGGAAAAAGGAAAAGTGAATATGTTGGCACATTCATGAGGACCTATACACACGTAGTTTGTATTGAAGTACCTTCACCAAGTGTACAAAAACTTGGAAATAGCGTAAATATGATGGGAGTTTTTGTCAAAAACCTCATTGTAAATATGTTGCAGGTTCTGAATTCGGATAAAAGAGGAAAAGAATTAAGTCTGAATGGAGTAGAGATTTAGCCTCTTTATAGATGGGAGGAGAATATTATATTGTCTCAAACACTGAGTTATGAGAGTAAATAAAGGCAAATAAATTATGTACTTCTTTAAGATGAAGTTATTTAGAGAGCACATGGCAGTCAAGGCGTACCGTGGGCTGTACAACTGACGATTTCGTAAATGTGTTCGTGACTTTACGAAAAAATACATTTTTTTTTTAACTTGCCGTTCTTTTATTTCTTTTCTTTTCTCATTTGACTCTCTTCTTAGCATATCAAAAGTATAGTCGTGAAAGTATAAAATTGAATTGAAAAAATTTTTTTTTGTGAATGCAACACAAACACACAGAGAAGTAGAAATAAGATGCAGCCGTGTGCAGTGTAGTTCGACCCACCAAAACATCAACAACATCATACCACATTCATGCACGTACGTACGAGGTACGAGTACATAAGAGGGTATGTGATACGTGTAACCACGTGTAAAACATACCAACACTCATCAAAATTGGAAGGTGACAACATCCAACATCCATGATTGGTGAGTGTGTGGGAGGAGAGTTGGCTGTAAATCTTTGAGAAATTGTATCTTCATAATATATTGATCTTCATAATACATTGTATCCTGTACATAATATATGAGTGATATGTATGACGTCGGGTGTATTGAAAAATCCGTTGATATTTTATTTGAATTCAAGTTTTTTCATTTCAGTTCTTATATCCGAATGTGAATGGCACCTACATTTAACTTGTATACTTATTAATTTCAAGAAAATTTCAATTTTTCTTTTTTGTTTGTACGTAAGATCTTTGCCATCATAATTCAAATTGAAAATCCCGGTAAAATATATAGAAGATGAAAAATGTAATGTGTAAAAATGTGAGGTGGAATTTTACGCACAACGGATATTATACTTATGTGATGTGATGTGCATCTAGTCGCAGTTATACGTGTGTACATTTGAGGAATTGAAAACAAAAAAAACTGGCAAGTTTTTGAAAATTTAATGCAATACACTTCAGAACGAAATGAAAACAGAACGAACAAAAAAATAACATGTGAAAAAGGAGCAATTAATGAAGGACAGCTACCTACTTGGCTTTAATAACCTACATATATAAGATAGTTCTTACACACATATATACACACGCATTAACATTTTATTCTTAATTCAGATCTATATACGCTACTACTGTAATTTTTTGAACATCACTTTTTTTACATCATGAGGATGAGACTTATCATGTAATGTACGCGCAAATATTGCAATTTTACAAAAGTGAAAAGAAAAAGAGGACAAATAGAAAGGTAAAAATGAAAACAACAAACGCGTAGGATACTCGAATCCTTTTTGTATAAAACGAACATTGTTTTTTCCTTTTTGCTTTAATTATTTATAATCAACCTGCATATTACGTTTTCTTACACACATTTCTTTTTCACATAGTGCGATTTTTACAAAAATAATGTACGTAACACGAGTTGTATGTAAGAGTTTATGTTTGTGTGTATGTAATGTATGTAGAAGAAGCTGAATAGATTGATATGTGTGTACATAGAAATAAAGGTACCCTCCTCCACATACTGGCATTATGATAAATGAAGTCATATAAATGTATTTTGCGATTTTACCTATTTCAGAGATTACATGTGATGACAGATAATATACAAAAAAAAGGAAAAAAAAAAGATAAAAATCTTAGTTTTTCATCACCATCATCATCATCATCATTCATCACTATACATGAGTATACGAGTATGTAGGTTTGTATGTACAAATACCAGTATACCGTAATCATTTTGTAATTATTTTCATCATTTTTTTATGTGTGTACATTTCCATATATATGCAAAAACATACATACATATATGTACATACATATATGTACACAGAATACGACTATTCATTTATAAATTTCTTATTTTTTTTTTTCAAATCTTTACACTCTTATAGCTTTTTATGTCAATTTTTTTTCTCTTCATATATATTACATACACATTCATTTATGTACATTTTTATATATATATACATAACTAAGTACATAGTACACAGTACGTATCTATCTATGCCAAACATATACACAGCGTATAATATATAGGACCTCCATATTAAAATGCACTTTCATATTATAGAAAAAAAAAACCATTCCATATTATCATCTTTTTTTCTCTTTTTCTTTTTTGCGTATGTAAAATTGTATCTAATAATTTAAGGAAAAAATAGAAGAAAAAAAAAAAGAAAATAAAAAAATGAAAATGAAAATATTTTTCTTCCTCTGCCAGTTGATATTAAAAAGCAACAGACAAATATTTATGGAACCTAATTTCTTTTTTCATATAAAACACATACATATAGATGTATGTATGTACATAGTGTAAATATAGGTATACATAAAGCGAAATGTACATGTCTGTGTGTGTGTGTGGGTCTGTAGGAATATGTACGATTACTCTATCATCTCTGCTAACATAGGCAAAATGCAGTATGTATATAATATCCATCATACAAAGTTGAGTTCATCCTTAAAATCGAACTATATAAAAATATCAGGTTGAACAGAACAGATTATGAATAGAATTTAAGAGTAATCTAAAGTGTAATGTTGAACAAAAATAAGTTTTATTCTCGTCGTTTAGTATGGAATGTCTCATCCTTGTGCAGGGGCCATGCTAATCTTCTTCATCATCTGAGATCTGACCCGCATGTTAAAACTTATATGATTGCAGTACGCTAGCGACTTGCAGAGAATGGATAACAGGCGTATTTCTAAGACACCTCTCATGTCTCAATTGATTATTGATGCAAGTGCCGGGCTAATTGGATTATCAAAAAAAAAAAAAAAACATGGAAAGATGCAGTTGAAAAAGATGTAGAGAGCTGCATGAATCAGTTTCAATTGGAGGAGTATGATTCTTGAGGTTCAGGCTCGACGTAGAACGCAGCTTTATACGAGCTGTAACGCCATTTCAGAAGAAGAAGAAGAAGATTATTATAAGTGTCTCAAAATATATCAAGTGTCGAAACAAAAATTAGTCATGAGCTATATTGTTGAAAATTAAAAAAATTGAAAGTTATAAATTTAGTTTTGACTCTTGGTCGGATTATCAAACTATAATCTACATAATTGTAGTATTTGAACAGATCAAATAGAGATTATGTTCGATTGGATCACATATTACAATAATGAACAATCCGATTTTGAGTTTCGGTTCAAATTACAATAATGAGCAGCATTCGATTAGAATGCTTACAGATTAATCCAATCGTAATCATGAACTCAGCCACAGTAGGAATATTTATTCTGTGTTTCATGCACTATATAAACTGCTTTGTGCATTCATATTACGGTATATTATTCGAATATTATGCACAGTATATGTACCTGGCTATGCATGATGTAAGCATACACATATTTGTAGCTTTTTAACAAAATCTGCCTGATATTTTATGTGCACGTCAAACGCACACGAATACAAATATGCAATATGCAATTCAATGCAACTAGAAACCTAAATAATTTCTCTTTCTTGTTTGCCTATACACACTGTTAGTTCTCTGTTATAATATTTTTTTTTAATCTATGTATGTCACCAAAACTCACAAATTTACAAAAAATACTCGTACATAAAGAAAAGCAAAAAAAAAAAAAATGCAAAAAATTCAAAATGAAAACCAACCAAAAAGAGAAAAAAAAATTTCTCGTTGCCATTTTATTTTTTTTTTTTCATTTCATTTTGTTTCGTTTCGTTTATTTATTATTTTTCTTCTCTTTATTATTTCTCTTTATTATTTTTATTCTTTCTTTCTTTCTTCATTTTTCAAATGTTCTTGATTATTTTTGTTGTCTTTGTTTTCTCTAGTCCCATTTTAATTTTAATACATGATACCATGATACGATACGATGTATATATCATGCATGAATAGAACCTTCTTACATCTACATTCTATTACGTAGATCCTTACATGCATACATATACAAATGAGTACGTTCAGATATTAGACATGAATGAATAATCACACAGGTGAATATATGTACATTATTCATGTGGAATACATACTATTATATTATGATCCTTATTTTCGTGTGTGTATAATTTTATTTATTTATTTTTTTCAATTTTTTTTTTTTTTTTTTTTTTTGTGAAAAAAAGAAAATGAAAATTATGAATATATAGGTAGCTACCACAGGTGAATAGGTTGAGGTGAATAGAGATAAATAGTATACGAAAAAATAATTGACAAAAAACTAAAGGAAATAAGAGCAAAATCCATCACCTGTATGTTCCCATTTATACCCGTATATATCTTTCTTATGTATTTTCAAAAATTAAAATTGACGTTTGTTTTACGAAGTATCCTTTTTATTTTTTTTTTATTGTTGTCTTATGGGACATACGAAAAAAAAAGTTAAAAAAAATAAATTAAGGAAAACAAAAAAAACAACAATCAATTTCATCCTAGAAAGGATTTTCTTTATATAAATTTTTAAATTTTCACAATGATATTGTGTATACAATTTTAGCTGTTTAGGTTTGTGTGGGTATATCTATCTCTTCTGTGTATGAATGTGAACAAAAAAAGAAAAGGAAATCAAAAATTTAATTTAAAAAATTTTCTAAATTCCATAGAAGAAAATAAAAAAAAAATTAATACAGAAATTATATGAGAAGAATAACAACATTTCAGTTCACTAAAAATGTATAGGTATATCTTATTCGTATATTTTTCGTATTATTATTATTATTATGAATCAGTTTACCCACGTTTATCCTAAAATTTATACTCCTCTCTATACATATACAGACAGTTAGATAGACATGGATTGGAAGGATGATAGACTAACAACCAAATATTCACTCACGGTACGAGTACAAGTACAAGTACAAGTGAAAAGAATTTCTTTTTCCAATTTTCATAAAATCAAAAAATTTTTTTCAATGCAGAATAATTCCAAAAATGTTCACAACCAAAATTAAAAATGCAACGTACAAAATGTTAAAATCTATACCTACAGACAGTCTATCTCGTATTATGTGATGTATGAGTGTGAGCACAACAAAAAGTTCAAATTCCTACAACCTACAACACTAAGTATGGAGCAATATACTAACATACATACTTCACATTTCAAGTAAAAAATTCTTCTATACTATTTTCAGAAATTGAAGTCAGTACAGACAAGATAGGCATGCTTTTCTATATTCTTTCACATTGCGTTTGTATAAATCTGTCTCGTGTGTGGGGTGATCAGATCTCAATTTCAATCAAGACAGAGATATATTATTCAGAATTTCCTACAAAATATTATATATGAAGTTATCAGAAACTCATCGGGTAACTTTTTCCATAAGCACAATACTGACTTCGATTTCTGAAAATAGTATAGATAAATTTTTGATTTTATACAAATTGACATTTAAGTGTACATCACAACATGTACACATATGTACAAATAATAACATAACTCGTTGCACCTGTGCAAATATACAATAAGTTGACATTTTATTAAATACCCATTCCAAGTAAGAGAGTAAATAAATACTGGCAGTATGGGATATATTGATATATTGTTGCACCCTTTAAGCTCTAAAGCTAGATAATACGAGTACAGAGAATTTTTTTTTTTTCTTGGAGTGAAATACATATCTCTTATTTTATATCATACAGAGGACATGTACGATGTACGGGTACAGCTACATCATATATGGAGATGAAATCAAAGACTATTTAAGATGAGGGCTTTCACTTTTTACTCATTCATACGTACAAATAATTTGTATATTGTGGTGGACATTTAATGTTCTCTACTCTACTCTACTCTACTATATTCTACTTTTTGTGTACTCGTAGTCGTACTACTATTGTACAATCTGTAAGTGTTTATGTCAATTTATCAGATTTTTTAGAATCGTACGTACGAGTACTGGAACTAAATTTCCAGCAAAATAATAAAAAAAATTCTTTAGAATCCACAGTTTTGTGTAAGTGTTTGCGTTCGACTAGATAGAATGATAGAATTTAATTTTAAAATAAAATTTTTTTTTTCGACCAAAAAAATACTAAAATTTTCAATAAAATCAGCTTTAAGGAAAAATTAATTTTCCCAAAAAAATTAAAAAAATGTAAATTGCCGGAAATATTGAAAAATTTCTATCCACTGGACATGGATTATCAGATAGTGAAAATCATTGATATTTTTGTACATATAGGTACTAATGGCAGTATATGTCTACGATTTAATTCTTTTTTTTTGTATTTAAATTCAATTTTTTCATTTAAAAAATTATTTCCGTTTTATTTCATTTCGAGGAATTAAATTTAATAACTCATCATATCGCATCGCTTTAAAAAAAAAAACAAAATGAAATTGTTTTTTCCCACATACATAAGTACATATACATATTATTGTGTATAAATGTTTTTTTTTTTTTGTAATTATTACAAAATAAAAGTTTTTATTCGTTTAACTATTTTTCAATTATTTTCATTGTTTTTCTTTTTTCCAATTTTTTTTTGCATTTTCTGTTATGTGCCATAATTAAAAATTATTGCATATAAAATGAACTGGCTTTAGCAGTAAACGTTTTAAATGAACCAGGAAAAAAAAAACAGGAAGAAAAATTAAATTTAAAATTAAAAAAAAAAAAAACATCCCAAAATATACTATGAAAACTGGAAATATGTAGTTAAACGATCTGACATATCTGATAACAAAATATTTTGAAAATAAATTCAGATTTATGGTTAATATTATATGTATTTTTATATACATTTTTTTTCTCATTTTTCGGCTTTATACATATATTCGTACATTTATGCATGAAAAAATTTTTCACTGATATGTGTAAAATATACAGCACGTCAAAAAAAAAATGTTTTTTTGGTACACTGGTTAAATTTGAAAAGGCAGCAATGGGAGATCGATTGTATAATTCAGAGTATGAGATTCTGAAGCTAAATTAGGCCTTGATGACGTACAGATACTTTTTGAAACATATGGAAACATTTTCGATATCACATACCATTTCGTTCACGCCATTCTTGAGCAACGTGTAACTTATACCGTGGGGCTATCGAATCGAGTTGATGATGACACTTCACTAGCTGTAACTAGGGTTGTGAGAAAAGCATGTAACACACCTATGTGTAAGCACCGGGCGCCCAAGAGGCTAAAACCGGCGCTGGTGTACCGGCACTGTATTTTAATAATGGCAATAAAAATGAAAATTACACAATAATTTAAAATAAAAAAAATACTCATTTTTTGACATTAATATTATCATGATGGTTTCATTTACTCATGCACACACACACATACTACTCCGTAAATATGGTTTCGATTATTTTTTTTTCATATGAGCAAAACATTGAAGAGCACGGTATCATATTTATGAAAACCACAGCGATTAAAAAATATATATTTAAATTTGTAATTTTTACATTTTTTCCTTTCTTTATAATGTATTTTTTTTATCCTTTATTTTTTCATTTTGTTGGAAATAATCGAAAATTTTATCAATTCACGTTACGAATTATTATTCTATGAATCAATGTCAAAAAAATTGAACAAGATGGTATCAGTAGAAAATGAAAATGTACTTTTTTTTTCTGAAGGATTACTTTTATTCGATTGTAGTCTGTATATACACATTGTACCATATGGCTGAAATGATAACTTCAAAGGAAAACGAATATAATTATAACAATAATTTCATTTATTGCCTTATGTACATGACTCCTTTTTATCGAGTGAAATAAATGAAAAAATAAACGAGCAAAAAAGAAGACAAAATTCACAATGTAAGAGCGTATACGAGTACGTACAATGCAAGGTCTGAGATTGATGGAAATCAAAAATATATGGTAGAAATCGAAAAAATGAATCACTCGCTTCTTCCTCGATACTCTAATCAAAGCTTTATTGTAAAGAGATTTTCTTGTTTTCAATTAAGTTTTTCTATATATTTTCATTTATATTTGTACTCTGATAGGATTATATCGTTTTGTATGGTGCATTACAAGATATTATCCTTCTAATAATACATTGTATGTGGTTGTATATACGTTGTTACTCACCGAAATGATTGTATTTACTCGTATTCGTATATGTACGTTGAGTGTTGAGTCAGTCAAAATGAATTGAAATTGCATGTTATGTGAACACAAAAATTTAATTTAAACTTATATACACTCGTACACATACTAATAGACGAAGGATATATATAATACTCTTTTAATATAATGTTTACTTCCTTTTTGGTTTATCTATCTAAATATAGTATTCTAGTTTAAATCCCTTTTGTGATTATGAATGAAAAGAAAAATTACACGTTACATGCAGAATGAATAAATATACGTAATGTATGATTCATTTTCGTATATTCGCGAAGAGGCAATATTTCGTCAGCATAAAAACACCATAACAACAACAAAAATGACATAGGATATGAGATATAACCCATCTTTGTAACCATGTGTGTACATGGAAATAAGCTCATTGGAAAAATTTAATTTTAGGATACGGATACAACCATAACAACAAGAAAATAACATCCATCATTGGTTGAAGTTGGAGATTTAAAAGGAAAAATCTCGAATGAGGAAAAAACAAATACACAATATACACAATACTCACCACATTTATATGTGGTTTATAAGGGGGGCAGACAGTAAGCAGTAAGTATAGTGAACATGAACACTAATAAAATAGTAGTGTCTAAATTTTATACTAGTACATGTATTTACCAGTGCCACCGTCATAATTATGACGATTAAAGAGGACATCCACATCATCCGTTTCTATATCAAAAATATTCACTTTTATTATATTTTTATATATGTAAAGCATTCATTCATATCATCACATCACTTCACTTACTTTACTATACGCACATACCATCCACTATGAGTATTATTATCTTTATTATAATTGTACAGTGGCTGGTCTGGTATACATGTACATATTCCGTCACGTAATTCATTCATTCATTCATTCATTTCATTTCATATATCGTTATCATTGTCGTTTCGTATTATTATTCGCATTATTATTTACATTATTATTATTAATATCGTGTCTATCATTCTGTCTCTTTATTTATCATCATTTTGTCAATTGTCACCTCATATAATTTCAACAAAACTCTTACATATACATATCACTATTCATTCATATATTCGTATATATTTCCACACGGTATGTAAAGCTACAGTGCTACAGATTATTATTACATATATTCATTTATGTAGTGTAGTAACGAAATATTTCATTTTAATATTTATTTTCAGCATCCAACAACATCATAGTATTATATTAAGTGCCAGAGAAAACAGAAAATACTGGTCTATAACATGGCATTATAATATGAATGATGATGTTGAAGCTTCACTCATACAGTATCAGGATCAGTATCTCATCTCTAAATCCAGTAATATGTATCTATACATGTATGAATGTCTTTTATAATTTTTATATAAAAATGTACGTATGAATTTGTGTATGATATATGCAAATGGATGATGGATATTATAGAATCTGAGACGTTTAGGTATAGGATATGCTCTCGTGTACTATTTACATTTTTTTATTTTATAATAAAAGAGCGAACAATATAAAAAATTAAAAAAATGTAAAAATAAAGAGAGAGAGAGAGATAGAAAAGAATTCATTTTGTTTGAAGATTTTCGATAGATAAAAAATATGAAAAATTGCAAGAGAAAAAAACAATGAATTCATTGTAGAATGACACTTTAATATGTCCTTCACTACAATACATATACATACACAAACATATCAATATAAGCTGCAGAATAAAAAAAAAATTAAATATAAACCCATGATATGGACGAGTATACATTTCATTACTATACGTCTGTATACTCATACACATACTTTTATAGGTAGGACGTATAGGACATAGGATATCGTATAAAATAGTGTACTGAAATCAAAAAGTTATAAGACCTTTTAAATAAAACACAAAATGGCTTGTTATTATTTTTGCAAACTTATTTCATCACCTTTAAAGTAATTAACTTCGCATACAATACATTGATATCAATGTTCTTTTTTCTAAATCTTCGAAACGGAATAATTATAAAACGGAAAGTACTCTCAAAGCTTCCTTGGGCTTGACTTGTATCCTTTCAGTTGACTTGAAATTATCTCTCTCTCTCTCTCTCTCTAGAGCGGATTTTTAAGTTTTGAGAACAATTTGGTGTTAGACGGAGTTAAGTTTGGCGCGAAAAAACGATTTCGACACGATATAAGTAGAATTTTTGATTAAATAGTCAACTGCATCCGTTGCAGTCTGAGACGATGCATTCTCTTCTAAACTTTTAAAGTTAACATTTTAAAAGTTGTTAAATTTTTAGATTGTGGAGTATATCTCATGATCAATAATTAAAGAAATACTGGCATGAAATTTACTACAAATTGAGCGAATATACGTAAATAAAACTACTCGTTTAGGTAATTCCACATCATTTAAATGTGTGGAAAAGTTTTAATACTTTTTGATCACAGTTTCGTAGTAATAATATATATGGAAGATAGAAAATGCGCTTAAAATAATTGAAAATTAAACAAACAAAGGACATAATAATATAACAATACAGATAATCCACCTACACAACCCATGAATATAGACATAAGTGTATCATTTGTGTGTGTATGACGAGTAAGTAATAATGCTAATAATTTTTGAAAAGCGAAGAGAACCATTTTAAAATTGAACCCATACACATTCGATACGACTGTATCTGTATGTATGTATGTATGTACATACTATATGATACGACATATACACAATATAATAGAGGTACATTTGTATAGTACGTCATCCGCAGTAACAATAAGTATCTCAATGTTTTGTTTTGTTCATTCAATTTTTCCTTTTTTTTTTTTTTTAGAATATAAAATAAATAATAATCAGAAAATTCTGACATTTATATATGTATGTTTCGTACAGTCGTACCTACAACTGCAATAAGGATTGAGTGAATTTGATATGATATGTCATTATTATTATTGAAATGATAATGTATAGTATATGAATATGACTGCATGCATATATGAGTACATTATGTATGCACATGGTACGTGGTATGTGGTACAATAAAAACTAAAAACAAAAAAAAAAGTGAAAACAAAAAATAAACAAATTGAAAAATAGACACGACATAAAACCTGATATGTGATAAAAATGACGGATTAATCGATAAAAGAGATGAATTTTCATTTTCATTTCGTGTGACAAATAAAAGGAATATTATGTACAGACTTTTGCATACAACAAATACACAAACATAAACACGAAAAACATTTTTCTTTTATTTAAATTTTTTTTTCCACCTATACGACGAAAAAAAAAAACAAGCAGAAATATTAGTTCAATTCAGGCGAATAAATTTCATTATTTCGATGTCATTTATTTCTATACATATGCATATGTGTGTAATGTGAATATATCTACATATAATACATGTAACTCATGCATGTATAGACGTACATATATGTACATTTATGTGGATAGATACTATAAAATATTGTCAATGACATACAGATGCAAAAGTGAATATTTATCGCAGAAAAAATTCAATTTTAAATTTTGAAAAATTACTGAAGGATTATGACGTACTGCATACAACCAATACAACGTAGATACGTATAAGCATATATAAGTTATAAGTACACATGAGTATATCTGATATGTATGCAAGCACAAGAGTATAACAGTATATGCACACGTACATATTTATTTTTGGATCAGAAAAAAATAATAACGAAAAAATTGAAAGTTCATTGGACTTTTCGTTAAAATACTGCAATAATCTGAATAGTGTCAAACATTGTTATTTCATTGAATTCATTGAACCGATAGTGCAAACTAGCCAAAATCAAAAAAAAAAGGAAAATTCAACGACAATAAACAATGACAACGAACGAAACCAACATAACCATAATTTAATACGTATAACAAGAACATAAGTTTGTTGATTGATGACTAGCTTTAAAAGGTTTTTGATTTGATTTATCACAGAAAAGAAAAGAAAAAAAAAACAAATAAATTAGATTTTAAGCGACAGCAGAAATTCAATGACACATGACACCACTCGTACATACTGTTTAAGAGCTTTTCATTCTAATACATGAGTATCCACTCGTCTAGAAACTATCATCAACAACAACACTTATCAACTTAACAACGAATGAAACTGAATGAATGAATAATGATGATCACCCATTCTCCAATTTTCTCAGAGAAATCATTTTCTTACATTCCATTCCATCGCGTCAGTAGCATCAATCAAATGTCGTCTAATCACGTCTAACTACGAGTTATATGGAAAACTTTACATCCCAAAATTCCCACTTAATAAGGACAGCACTTCTACTGTTTCTATATACTTTTACTATGGTACTCATACATTTTATATTTTTTTCAAGCACATTTTTTCTCGTATAAAAAGGACATGATATATTTATTGCACTTACCAGTATTTCTACACCACTCAGTAACTCTTATTAGCTCCATTAATTTAAATACTGGAGAGCATACATGACCACAATTTCCACTTTAATGTTTGTATCATCACATTTTACAGACAGCATATAAATGCACATACATACATATACAACGAGTACAATAAAAACGCGAGATTTACACGCCAACATTTAAAATTTGCACACATTCATACATTCACATACAAAATATGAACAAACAAATACAAAAACACTGAAAATGGTGAAAATTAAGTGAAAAATAATTTTATTTATTTGCCAACATGACTCTGTTTCTTAGAACATTCATTTTGTATACTGTTGTGATTCTGTATACAAGCAATCAAGAAATAAGGATAATATAGTGACACATTATACTGAGAAAAAATGAAGTTGAATAAAAATGAAAATGAACTAAACGTAACGTAAAGTGTTACACGTACCAATGTAGGAGTATAGCATATTAAAGATATGTAATTCTTTTAGCAGTAGGTGCACTTTGAAAAATTCTAGACATAAAAAATAATGCAGGCAGGACTTCAGCACACACAATATAATATCAGAGAAGTGAAATATTTAAGACGAAGGAAATATTTGTTTTTTTCACCTTCAAGTGAAATTTTTTCTGATTAATGTGTGTACAAAGTCAAATACTTACTTATACAAAAGGCAATACGTGCCGCATATGTGAGGACGTAAGTACATGTCTATCTACCTTTAAAGATGATAAACGAAAATGTGAAAAATTATTAGTTGCCACTTGCCTCTTCACAATGACCAAAATGCCAGAAATCTTCTCTTTAAAATAAACTCACAGAATATTCCAAATTGTGAAACAGAAAAAAATGTTCCTCAACAATTGAAAAATTTTCCATTTTCATACAATCACGCATATAATCTGGCCAAAGAAAGTAGCTGACTGATGGGGAAACAAATAAAGTAAATAAGAAAGTTCGATTCAATTTTATTAATATTTTATCAAAATTGTGTGAAATTTTTCAAAATTTCTCTGTCCCTTAATAACCTTTTTTTTTTTAGAGGCAGACAGACAAATAGAGAACAAAATAAATCAAAAAATAATTATATATTATCATTATCAGGACATCAGAATTATTTTATTAAAAAAAAAACAAAATAAAAAAAAAATTGAAAAAAATAGGATTATAAAGAAGGACGAAAAAAATGTGTTAGAAAATTTTTTTTTTATTTCCGTAACGAAAAAAGTTACATTATACACGAAGTTGGTATATGTAAATATATGTACATGGTTAAATTTTTTCAACGTTATTTTCTTTTTTTGTTCTCTTTGTATACGAAAATCGGAAATTATCCTGTCAAACGGGAAAACATTATCATTGTTGGTTACAAATGGAAAAAAAAGTATTACAAAAAAAAAATAAATGAAAATAAATAAAAAACGGATAATATTTGTCTACTAGAGCAGTGACAAAAAATTTGTATATTCAGGCAGGATACACTGTACTACATGTACACATACAGAGTTACGCTTACAAATATGAATGAATATACAATCAAGGATATAAATATATGTATCCTTATACTTTTTGTATGTGTTTATATGCAAATGAGACATTAAATTTGGGGCAAGAAAAATATAAAAAAAAAAAATAGCTCCTGCCATTAATACATTTATATCGTATATTTTATGGATGACACACACATACAATTACGATATAATTAAAGCATCATAATAAAAGTACAATGATAATTAAATGGAAAAAAAAAATTCATTCATTTTATTTTTTATTATTTTGCACGTACCAACACGTATATGAACGAGTACAGAATATTATGAGGATTATAATAAAAAAAAACAGACACACCAGGCATCATCAGCTTATTATAATACTGGCATGGATATAAATAATATGTAAATATTATATGATATTATAATATGGGAAGGATAAACAGACATGTACATACATACATACATATAAAAATTACACACACTCGTTTATGTGTAAAATGCTGAAAATAATTTGCATTCAAATTAATTTATTTTATAAAATAAGCAGCAGCGTGTAATAATTAAAATTCTCTTATTGTAATATGTACACATAAAAGTACGTGTGTGAATGCGTGTGTGTGTATTTAATGTATGTGTGTGAATTTTACATTATTTATGCAATATAACTGTAGCACTAGATACGAGCTTTACCAAGGATATATGTACGTAAATAGCTCTGCTATGAAGTGTATACATATATGGTGTTTTTTGCAATCGTATATTTATTGGGTCATCATAAATCTATATAAGTGTACCGAACACACACACACACAACAAAGCATACATACACACGTGATACGAGTATTAATGTATTTATTTGGGTGCGTTATTTTCCGCATTCTATATATACTATGTTACACTTTAATTTTCTGATCATCTGAAAATGATAATAATACGAACAGGACAAAAAAAATATAAAAATAAAAAATAAATGGACGAACGCGATAAATGAGATAAATGATAAAACTGATTAAAAAAAAATAAAAACAAAAACAAAGAAAAATAAAAGTTTTAAATTAATGAAATGATACTGTTTTTTTTTCCTTTTTTAAGATTTTTTTTTCTTTCTGTTTTCCAAAGTTTTTTTTTCTTATCTGTAGCTGTATTGTAGATTTTTATTTTAAAGTGTTAAAGAATTCGAAGGGAAATAAAATAAATGGAATAAATTGAAGAAAATTAGGTTGTGGGAAAAAGAATGATTGCAAAGTACATACTTATAAATTCTGGTTGAGGAAAAGTTATATAAAATTTTTACAAGTATAAAAGTCAAATTAGGTTTCCCTATTGTGTCGCTGTCGTCTTAGCCTTAATTTTAATACCAAATTATTTTAGGTTGCTTCCTTAACAAGAACTGTGTTGTGGGCGATCTGCCTTGAACTATAACTGTAAGCTCATGATAAATTATGACATTATGATCATGTGAAAACCAATACAATGGTTTAAGCCCGCAGGTACTTCAAGAACTAGGCTCACCACTCACTCATGGTGATGAATGATAAAAGTAAAATTACAAAATTTTCCTTGTCCATTAAAGTACATTAAAATTCTAATTTTTCTACTTTCGGGATTATTTGGTAGAAATGGAATTTTTTTTTTCACAAAAACCGAAATAATGAAAAACAAATTTTGCATGATTCTGAAAAGGAAAAATGGAATGACAAAACTCTGAAATGAAATGAAAAAGGTCAAAACAAGAATCAGAAAAACTTTTCAAAATGAAAAAATTTTCCATTGGATTTAACTTTTACCATGAAAGTTGAATAGATAGGCATCATTTTATGTACTACACACAGACGCATGTATATACGCGAGTGAATAGTAAATAAACGTTGTACATTTATGTTACTAGGTGACTTTTTTTCTCGGGATCTGTTTCTGTGATTTATGAAATGTTGTAAACAATTTTTATTTTTAACAAACAAATAAAACGTCAGAAAAAAAACAAACGAAAAAAAAAATTTACAAAAAAAGTCCTTTTTGTGTACAAAAAACTGAAATACTTATGTGTATACCGGTGACATCATTGCTATCACTGTCAGAAATTAAATGCTTTAAAAAAGGATTACTTCAAATGTTGTATACAACTGTACAGATACGCATACATAAATTATAAATATGCATATTGTGCACTTTATGCTATACTGCCTACTGTACTCTGTTGTTGTCTCATGAATTCATTTTTATCTACTTCAAATATGATTCATTATATAGTAGAGTAGAGTATAAAATCCCCAAATAATTAAAGGTTGAATAAATTTTGCACATTTCACAATTTCAAGAAGAATGAGAAAAAATATAACTACTAACGAACGTTAGCCAAAAATTTTACTCGGTTGCCATCCTATCCTAACCTCATTAGTAAATCATTCACATTTTTTTCATATGTATGTACATACTTATATTCGTTTCGTTATTTTCTGTTCGTATTTTCTCTCTCAATTTTGTTGTCATTTTTTTATCTGCATTCATTCATCAACAAATAATAGGAACGATATGATATGATGGTACAATTCTTAAAATGAATTGAAAATTCAAATGATAATCCAATTTTCATGAATAACACACTTTACAACTTGAACTTGAAGTTGAAGAAAAACATTAAATGAACCGTTGTACCAGAACCAGTACGTTACGAATCCATTTCATCAATAGTAAGAAGAAATTTTCTTGGCAGTTGGCACCACAACCTACAACCAGCAAAAATCAATAATAAACTATTGGTGGAGGAGGAGCGATATAACCGACAGTGGGGCAACTAGTGCAAAGAAGAAGACCAGATTGTTGGAATGCGAATTGGGAGAAAAACTTTGAATGAAAAACAACTGAAAAACTTTTTCTTGCAATATTTGTGTATCTGCAGGAGACATAAATATTCCTTGTATTTTTCATTTTTTTTATACTTTTTTATTTTTTTTGGTTCTATTGAATGTACACGTGTTAGACATCTGACTTTATTATGTTCAAAAATGTTCAAGGAATTTGCTTCCACTAATCTGTGTGTTTGTTTTAATTTTTATTGAACAAAAACCATTTATGAGTCACTAACAGCAACATGACTTTAATCACCGTAACTACTGTCTTTTTTGAGAAGGAGCGGGGAAAAGAAAATAAAGGAGAAAGAAAGAAGAATGTTCGATTAATTCCAGACATGCAGCTACACTATACATTATATGGTAAAGTTTTTTCTTTTCAAATAAATCTTTATGTGAAAATCAATTTTGAGTGCCAAAAAAAAATAGGCAAAAAAAAAAATTTGGAACATGGAAAAGTAGAATATTTGAAAAATATTTTAAAGATAAATCAAAAATTATACTAGCTAGAACCACTAGAACTAAGGAAGGAAGAAGGAGTTCAGTACTAAGTATGTGGTACCATTTGCAGAACTTGTGAGGAATTATTTCAGTTTTTCTTTTCAACTCCCATTCCCTTATGGTCTTTAATGTGTCAATGCTTCACATACACACTCTCTCAGGCATATATGTATATAAATTTCACCCATATACTATTCATTCAGACGTTTATAAATAAGGCAGAAACAAATACATTTTTTCTACGATTTCTATGTGTAAGAAAGCGAATATTAAAATTCTTGGCATATCTTTCTTTCTGACTTTTTCATATTTCATTTATTTTTTCTTCGATATCTTTTTGATTTGTAACATTTTCAAAATGTTTTATGTTATTTGTATAAACACCTACACATCCTGTCTACTACAAATAAAAGCTGTGTATACGTAATGGACGTTATAAAAGTTATCATAATTTTAAAATTTTATTTTTAGCTGGAAAATTCAATCTTCATATAAGTAAAGACGTGCATATCTATTTAACAACTTAAGGAAAGACGATAAATCATTTTTGCCCTCATAGATATATTCTGGGAAATTATTTTTATCTTCTTTTAAAACTTCTTCTAAAATATTACCCGCACAATCCACAATATGCATAATACAATGATGATAATGATGAGGCTTATCTTGTGTTTTCTCTCATTCATTTGAATTCCAAAAATGTTTTTATCATGATTTATATTGATAAGAAAATACAATAATAAAAATTTTTTATTTTTCTACAGATCCATTATATCAATATTATAACAGAACTAAGAAAATTTGCATTTTTCAAACATTCCAGGATTTTTCCCAGTATGTAGTGGGGATTTATTTTTAAAAATCCAATTTCAGAATATTTTCATCAAAATTTTTAATTTAATGGAGAAAAAAATGTACAAAGAATCAAAAAGAGAGAACTAAACGATAATATGTTTTGGAAAAAAGAAAAGTATTGGAATAACAAAAATTAAAAAATTCACAGAAAAAAATCATTCTAAAGTCAAAAAGTCTATTACAGAAGAGACAGACAGTAATTATCGTTATAGTTTTATTTCACATTTATTTTTCTTTTTCTTTTTGTTCTAATTTATATTTATTTTGTTTTCATTTTGGTAAAGTGTAAACTCAATTTCCAAATGCAATTATTTAAAAAGGATTTCCCTCGAATATTTGTTTCCTTTTCATTTTTTTTTGTATACTATTACCGCTATATAATTTCTTTCAAAATAAATTTATTTAAAAAATATGAAAATTTTTCAAAGAAATAAACTATAGAACCACACACACATGTATACAGATACACCCACACTTACACTCCCATATATACTCCAAAACCTATAAATGTTTGTATGTGTACGAATATGTGTACCATACAAGATACGAGTACCATGAAGTTGATGAGAATGAATGTACTGAATGTTAAATACCAGAGATAAACTTAATTTCATGAAAATATGCACATAGCAATACATAGCTACGTAGTCATGAGTATATATGTACATATTTATAAGAACATGAGCATAATATATTTTATTTTTAACGTTCTACTCATACAATAGTATACACATGTGCATACATGTACACCTACGACGGTTACATACCATGTTTGTACGAGTATATGCACACGAGCATGTATTTATTTGAAAGGATTATATTATTATATTTTTTTACATTTTTTTACTTATTTTTTATTTTTTTTTTTGTTGTGTAGAAAAATAAAAGCTTAAACAGCTGTCAAATAAAAAAATAAAATTTTATTTAAAAGAAAATAAAATAATAATATATTACATATTTACGAGTATATCTTCTAGACATATACGACAAATACACATGATGATATAACGTATAAATATGTAGGTGGAGGTAGGAGTAAATGTATGTAGTTAACAGCGAAATGAGAAAATTCAAATTAAACTGTACATCAACTGAACATAGTATAATAGCAAACAAACAACGACAACAACACATCAAACCAATTCACTCTGCAGGAATTCTCGTATATCTTAATATTTTTCCTTATTTTTTTCATTTTTAAAATTTTTTTTTTCATTTCTCATTTCTCATTTATTATTTTGATGATAATAAAGAGAAGATGATGAGGTCTAGAGGTTTAGTTTTAAAAAAAAATGGAATAAAATGTTTAAAAAATGTACATTGCTTGTATATATCCTGTAGAATACATTATGTACATAGAATTCATTCAACAAAGAACCTACATTTTGTGTACATGAGATATGAGATGTATACAATCTTACAACCCTTAGATATGTACCATTTAGAGCGGTAAAAATTTGTTTTACTTTTTGTTTTCAAAAACAAAAAAAAAATTAAAAAAAAAAAAATAATAATAAAAATGTATTTTTTCTTTCTTTTCATTTTCTGCTCTACATATGTTCAATTTTCATTTCTATTTATGTTCTGATTTTATGTGTTCATTTATTCATGCATACATGAGTACATATGCAAGTATGTATGTAGATGTCCTCTTGTATATTTTGTATACACATATGTACATAATGTCAAGCTTTTCATTTTTTTTTTTTTTTTGCAAATTTTGAGTTAAAAATGTAAAGAAATAAGTTTTAAATTTTTTTTTTTTTATTTTGATTTTTATAAAACTCATCTTCTCTTTAATATAGACAAATAATTTGAAAAATGAATACTAATAAAAAGTAAATAAATAAATAATCAAAAAACAAAAACAAATTAGCATTATAAATAAAATTAGAAAAAAAAAACAAAAATGGAAAAAGTGAAAATAGCAATGACATATAATGACCCATCAAAAAGTTATAGTACACTCTACGAAATGAGTATCGAAGGGAATGTCCATCTTCCCCTAAAATGAAAATAAAAAATTCGAAAATTCAAATCAAATTCCCGAGACTGGTGAATTTAATAATTTGAAAATTATTTGTGAAATATATTTCTTCTTTCTTTTAGACATTGGGAGATCATTGCTTATCCACCTTTATATCAATGCTCTTTCAAATAATTGTAATAAATAATTTCAAAAAATCACACCAAACATCCAAAACAAATTTCCACTTGAAAATATTCAAAATTTCCACCTTTCTATTAGTTTTAAAATTTTTCTTTCTCTTCTTCTTACTCTTTTTCTCTTTCGAATCATTAAGCCTTCAAATAAATTACTATGTACTCAAATCACTTTAATAAATTGACACTCGTGCTCACATTTGATATGCGGTACAAATGGAAATGGAAAATAAATTATAGATGATAGGTATCTACCTACCTAATAAGTAGACACTTATTAATGGCAAACACTTCAAAAATAAGCACCAAAAACTTAAATGAAAGTGATAATAATAATGATATATTTTTCTACTTTTTTTTCATCGTGGTCTTTGCCTTTCTTCTTCTTCTTCATCTTCTTCTTATTTAATATTTCTTTTAATTTTTATAGTTTTGATCGGTTTTGTTTTTTTTTCTCAGTTTTCATTTTATTCAAGTGCTCATTATCGATGTGAATGAATATCTCATGCATAATTGAAAATCTATATACTAGTGTACAAGTAAGTATCACGAATGTCTACAGACAGGTGTAAAAATGTGCAGATGCTTATAAATGCTCATTTAGACAGACAGATGTGTGTAAGTTACACATTATAAACTTTAAAAAATGAATGAAAAAAAAAAGAGGATAAATCTATTCACAAGTACACCTAAACTCACAACAGGAAAATAAGTAATGTGTGTTTGTAGTCTACACATATATAGACTCAAAAATTATTCAATGAATGCGTCTATATATCAATTATTATTGCATTCAAGTCAATTATTATACATACATGCATGGTATATGGGGATGGTACACTTGACTCATTTATTTTCAAAACTAAAAATTATCTTTGATATGTCAATTTCAATAATAATAATAATAATCATGAAAACTTCAATTGGTATTAGAGGAAATTTCAAGATGAATAATAAAAGATCTTTATACAACGAGTAACAAATACGAATATAAGAGAATGATGTGTACGAGTATGTACGAGTTGTAGATGTAAATGTATAGAAATATACACGTAAGGAATGCATAATTGATTATTTATTTGAAGAAAATTAAATTGTAAATCAATTTGTATAATTAATAATGTTTGAATTCACACACAGATTTTCTTTTACGTTTTATTATTGTAATACAAAATGTAAGATGTAATTAATTTTATTTGTTTGTAATTAGATTTGAACACCTATAATACAGAAGATACATATAAATGTATTTATGTAAGTGTATACAAGATACAAGTAAGTGAATTTACCTACAGCATTACACGTTCACGCTTCATTATTTCTCTGAATGACAGAGAAATATATTTTCATTGGCAAATATTCGTACTTGAATTTTTCATTTAATTAGAGTACAAGATGTTTACTGAAAATTCATTCAAGTGAACAGTGTATAGTTTTCTCAAGTTATAAAATTTCCTTTTTGGATTCAATCACTATAAGGAACTACAATTAATTGCATGTTACATGACTGTTTTCGTTATTCCTCAATACTTAGATTTAAAAAGTTTTCATTCCAATCAATATCACTCTGTGTGCCTAATCCTAGGATTTCACACACACACAGGATATTTACACACATACAATCTGACAGTAAACTATGTACATACACTTATTTCATTTTCATATATACTTTTATTCATAATTTTCTGTTTTTATTTTTCATTTTTCTAAAGCGATTATAGTTTCATTTTTAAAAATGCATTACTTTATTGGAAATAAATTTATCAAAATATTTTATTTGTCGCATATATGTATGTACATAAAAGTAATGGAAGCAAAAATAAAAGGGAAATCCATTAAAGTCTTATAAATGAAGACGAAAAAAAAAACAGGAGCCATTTATCCTTTCGAATGTAGTAATCGTAAATTTTTTCTTAAATATTTTTCGTTATTATCTTCCCTATGTGTATACGTAGAGTATACATACAATGACATACATATGACGCCGACTACTCATACATATACAAAAAAAAAAAAAAATTTGTGATAGAAAAAGTATAACATTTCTATATGTGACATATGATATCATCTTTTATATCCTTTTAATATTATTTTTTGTCCTTTTTATTTTATTTTTATTTTCTTTTTGTTTTCAGTTATTTCAGTGCATATTATAAAAACTCATCCGATAAAAACCAAAACCAAAAAAAAACGCACACATACAATCTTACAGAAAATTGAATCATTTGTATGTAATAGGAAGATATATGAGTGCGAAAAGAAAAAACTTATTGGATCCAAATCAAAATCCAAACAATATGGATAGCTACATACATATACAAAAGTGTACATAGAGCATTTTTATACTCGTACATATTAGCCTTTTTTATAACACAAGAAAAATATGGTAACAAATTACATAAAAAAATGAAAATGACAATTTTATTGTCAAATACAATGCAGACAAATGTACGTCGGTATGTATGTATGTATAATAAATGAAAATAAAAAAAAAGAATAAGAAACAGATAAAGCAACAAAATAACTGCATTATATTCCATTATTATTCGATAGATTTGTATACACATACATATACGTACAGATGATTCGATAATGTATAATATAAATCCAAATCGTTGGGTTTAGTTTCAAATAAATCCAGCAATTTACTATTTTTTGTTTTTCTTCAACTCCAGGCTCCATATACCACAGCCAGCCAATCATCATACTTCTACACACCTACACACACTACACGATGACTAACAGAACTTACTTATATGTATATGTACTAGTCCATTTACGAATGGTATCATAGTGGTATCAGCTTATAGAATGATACACGCTGAGCTGTTAAGTGTAGCAACAATATGGCGTATGAAAATTGCGAATACATATCCGAATATATTTGTGTCTCAGGTCTCAGTGTATAACGTGTATTATCGGTGAGTTGAACATTTTATTTAAAGGGGAGGTGGGGGCAGTGAGTTAGATTTAACTTTATCGTACTACATTTCTTCTTCTACATTGTTTTAACTGCCTGCCATTGAACCTGTCATCATCATCCTTATTTTTTTTTTCCAAATAAACGATTTTTTTATTTTTATTTTTTTTTTTACTGTTTCTCTGTTTCTTTTCCCTATTTTTCATTTCCGTATATTTTTATTTTGCCATTTTCAGTTGTTTTTTTTTCACCAAAGAATCTTGATCGGTTTAAGAGTTTGATTGTCTTCTTCCTTTTACTATGCATTTTCCTATTACTTTCTGTCCCTATTATACTTGTGTTTATAATATCAGCATAAGGACAGGACATTATGTGAATATCGATATTTTCCTTCATTTTCTTATCGTCAAAAGTTGGATAGAATAAAATTTTCATTTCAAATCATTCAAAATACGAATATGAAAATACACATACATATTTATCGTAATCGTAATGTATTTAAATAAAATAAAATTATCAGTCTACGGCACTACAGTCCTTAAAAGAACACTAGACTCAATAAGAATCTGCCGCCAACTCGTTCTATTCAAAGCTGAAACCCTCCAGTTTTCAATTTCCAGTTTGATAAGGTCCTCTAGCACCGAATTTCACCATCGATTCTTCGGCCTTACTCTCGGTCTCTTATTCACAACATTGCAATGCAAAATCTTTCTACAGGGGTTTTCGGTTTCCATTCTGGTCATGTGTCCCATCCATCGTAGTCTTCCGATTTTGGTAAAAGTTTTCCGATCTTGCACCAAAAATTCTTCTCAATATTTTAATAGTAAGAGAAATTAGAAAAAAAATAATAATAAAAATATCCTTATAAAACTGCACATTATTTGATAGATCTACAAACTTCAGTCCCTTCTTCAATTTTCTCTAATATCTAAATTTATTCGAATTAACTCGAGAATAGAATGCGATTCATGAAGTGTCTTTTCATGAAAAAAAGCACACAAAATTTTTTAAATTAAATTTTTACAAAAAGAAAAAATAGATTCTTTAAAAATTATAAAAAAAATTTTCCTTTTTTTCTGTTTGTTTGAAATGTTACTTACACATTTACATTTCTTTGTAGCGTGAAAAATAATATTGATTTTCAAATTCACACTCATAATAATCAGGAAACAAATTTTCATTCATCATCGAACACAAAGAGATCGAATCTGGATCCCTAAACAAAAGCATTTGTACGCGAATATTCCATAGAATTTTTCTAATTTTTTTTTTCTTCGCGGTATATGGTTTTCTTTTTTGTTGCTATACTCCTCAAGAAAATTTAATAATTTAAACTTTAAATTCTCCATAAGCTCTAAATTTTTTTATTTTAAGTATATATAACAGTTTTGCTTACACAAAAAAAAATAAATAAATTTTCATTTCTTTTTCACAATACAAAATAAATTCCTTTCTACATATCCTTGTTCCTTTTTATTTTTCTTTTGCAAAAAGGACTCAACGAGAAATTTTTCATTTCATATTATGCAGAATAATAATTTTCTTTCTTTTATGTAATTTACATTTTTTTTAAATTTTTACACACACACACACAAGTCTTATATTTTCTTCTGTTTTCTCCTTTTTTTTCTTTTATTGTAACTAGAAATATAATCTAGGAATTTATCTTCAAGTATGCAGCAGCAGCTTCCATCATATGGACAGATAAGACACTAACAGTCTCGCATCATTTCTTCATCGCATTTTCAAGATCTTTTTGTGTAATGAACGTGTATACAGTATACAACCCGTACATCATATCATATACGCACGTAGATTTAATGTTTGATTTGTATATACAGCAAAACATTAAGTGCAACATCATCGTCATCGTCATCATCGTAGTACTAAAGTACATACGATTTAAAATACCGCAATCCTTTTATATGGCACACAGACTACATATGTATACACGAATACGAGTACATAATGTAAAAGATACAATCAACATAAGAATCATTTATTTATGAAGATGATGATTTTCTTTCAATTTTCCGCAATAAAAAGTAAAAAAAAGGAAAAAGGAAATGAATATGAAATGTATGCAACAGCTACACACATTACCTTCATGTACAAAGTATATACAGTTATTTGTATAAATCGGAAAAAAAAGGCAAAAAATGAATCAAAAATTTTATTTTTCTAGAATTTATGTTCTTTTTCTTTTTCTATAATCAATTTATCGTTATCCTTTTTTCTTTTTTGGCAACACAAAAAACAGCAAAAATATCATTTCTAAAAATTTCTTCATATACTATTCCCTCTTTTGTTTTTCAATTTTTGTATTTCTCTGTACTCTCTATATATATGCATTCTATACGAAATATGTACATTTATTTGTGTGCTGAGAATGTAAAAGTATTCGAATATTTTTACAGTTAGCAGTTAAATGAAATTTCATTGGTTACTTTTAACATTTCATTTTTAGTTTTAGCTCTAGTTTTCCATTCATTTTTTTTTTGTAGTTTTCTAATATCCTTAGTTGTTGTGAAAATTGAATGTAAAAAAAATGTTGAAAAATAAAACTGACTTTGAAAATTATTTCATATAAATGTTAATTGTAAAGCACAAAAATAAACTCATAAGTTTTATGTTGGTGAACATGGATATACACGGTGATTCTTGAGTGTTGATTTCTTGAAGTGTTGTGATTAGCGTTTACGATTAGGCATTATTTTCGTAAAATCTCTTTTCAAAGAGTTCAAACTTTTTCGCCTATTTAGGAAGGTGATCTCATAGATAACGTTATAACTTCTGTTTAAATTAGAAGAAGAATTAAGGTTTTGATAAAGAGTATATCATGCATTATGAGCTTTCCAACAATATCTTACACGTCCCGATCCATTGCCAAATGTAGCAAATATGAACGTTCAAACATAAAATTTTGAAAATTATTGGTCGGAAATTTACGTTTTTATCCTTCTTTCTTAAAAATTTCTTTAATAAGGATATGCTTTTTAAAAAAAATGTACCCTTTAAATATCTTTCAAACAAAACAAACCATCTTTAAAAGTATTAAATGTTGTTAGTAGATTTCTCGTTTGTGTCATGTTTGAATTTGCATTTTACTCAGAGAGAAAATCAACTTTTTCTGAAGACTGAAAATACGATATGTGAAATTCTACTCATACTCTCATTGAATTTTAACGAACAGTTTTTAACATTTTTTAATAAAAAGTTAGGGCAATTTTGCACCCCCGCTCCCAAAAATTTGACGCCCTATGCAGCCGTCCATGTTGCCTATGCATAAATCTAGTCCTTTGTAAAGCATATAAAGATTCAAAATTCGTTTACAGTTAACTGAATGTCTGTTGTTTCAAATAAAAAAAAAATTCCTATACAGTACAATACCTGGGTCTTCGATTATGCTCTGTAGTAAAACAATAGGCAGACAGTTCCATCAGAAGCAGCCACAACAACAGTAATAGTGGCACTGGTTCTGACTACGAAGACGACGATGATGATGGTGATGAGATGATGACGTGAATGGTGGTGAAGTTAATAATATTATGGCGATGACTGTTTCCTGTCTGTATTACATGAAATTCTAACATTCTAGCTTCATAAATAAAAGCTACACACACATTCATATTACATTGTATGTAAAAAGAACAAAATTTAATATAAAGATTCCTTATACAACAGACTAAAAAAAGGATATACATATAATATGCAAGTATAAGTACTTATACATATATTCAGTCTTTTATACGTATTCTCAAAATAAAATGCAATGCATTTTGTAGTAGGAGTATTTTTAGAAAATTGCTTATTTGCTTTGTTTCCTTTGTTGTTCCATCATCGTCATAGTTATTTTTTTTTTTCACATAACGTTGAAGAAGAATCACAAAAAAAAAATCTGTAAAATATGAACAAAAAAAAAAAAAAATAGAAGGAGAAAAAAAATGAAAATCATCAGATAAAGATAAAAAAGGATTGTTTTTCCTCGTATACATACAAACACATACTCATAATAATAATAATAATAATAACTTTGAAATGACTCGCTTATTCCTTTCATTGTTTCTCTGTATATTTTTTTTGGATTTTTTTTTTTTTTTTATTTTTTTTTATTTTTTGTAATAAAGAAAAACATTCAAATGCCATTCTTCCTTAATATTTTTTGTTTTTATTTTTTCTGTTTCATTTCATTTCGTTTGAGATTTCATAAGTTATTTTAAAAAGAAGAAGAAAAAGATGATGATGATTATGATGAAGATGATGTTGAAGATGATGATGAAGAGGAAGAAAAGGATAAATTTATAGAAATGGATTTTTCAACAATTATTATTACACATCGGAAAAACATAAGTATAATGAATGGATCTTATGTATAGAAAGACTTTTACATTTATAGATAAAAAAAGGATTAATTCACGATTTAATTATTATTTAGATTTAGGTACAGATATGTATGTGTATGTGTATATGCCAAGTTATTGATACATTATCCTGGTGATAAATTTTAGAAAAATATTACAAATAATTATAATAGTCTATTCTTATTATTTATTTCATTTACCACATACAACATAAGGATATCATTATTATTAGATAACAGAAGATTCATTATATATCCTTTTTTTCGTTTTCAATTTGATATAAACGAGAAAAAAATTACGAAATAAACTCAAAAATTTATTTTCGGAACAACAACAAAAACGAAAACAAAAAACAATATTTTTTCAAGGCTAAAACAAAATCCTTTCATTAAAATTTTGATCTAAATTTAAAATAATCATCATATGTTTGAAATAATTTTGCGTGTTTTTTTTTTTACAAATTTTTGCTTTTGTTTTTGTGTTTATCTCACTTGACCTGACCCCTATTATTTTCTTTTATTTTTTTTCTTTCTTGTTTTTGTTTTTATTTTTTTTTTAATTTTTTTATTTTTTCATCTAAAGCAAATTCTAAATTCTACAAAATTGTATAATAAAATGGCTTTTATTATCCTATGTCAATGTCTTTTTTTAAGGATATTCTAAAAACAGAAATTAGGATTTTCTATTTCTCTATTTATCCTTCGACGTACATATAAGTATAATGGGATCATATAAGTAGTGGTATGAATGTGTATACGGTCGTATGTTATAGAAATTTTTTTTTTTTGTTATTTTTAGATTTAAAAAAATTTTTCTTTATGCAATTTATTTATGGAAAGAATTATTTTCCGTACATTTTTATATATTGTATCCTTATACATGGAAAAAGAGTGGGCCTGATCACGAATGGCGATAAAATCGCCAATCGCCTCGCCTGTCAAATTTTTGTATCACGAATGGCGATAATCGTTCATTTTAGGCGATTTTATCGCCTATTTAAGGCGATCAAATAATTGGTATCGCCTAGCTGATATTTGAGGATACATTTTTATTTCATTAGTTGTGTTAATTTGTATTTGTGTTTCGACATCGGTGGTGAATTATAAAAAATAAAAATCTATGTATTTTTATTTATAAATTATATTTAAAATAAATATAAATTAATATAAATTATTTTTTCAAGGATTAAAGTTTCTAAAAAAGAATTAGAAAAACTCGTCGAATTTAAGATGACGAATAAAGCATTCGCAAAAGGAATTTACAAATCTGTAGGTGGAAGAGAGAAATGGAAAACTCTCACAACAAAAACATCTTTAGAAACTCTATAAAAAAAAAAAAAAAAAAAAAAAAAAAAAAAAAATTAGTTTAAAAAAAAGTTAAATTTTTAAATTTTTAAATTTTTTTTTTTTTTTTAATTTTTTTTTAAAAACTAGTTTACAATAATTATGCCAAAATAAAATTTAAATCATCTTTTTGACATTATAGACAGTTCGAAACGCATAATATTACACGTTACGCATGGTAATGCTATTTAGGCGAGGCGATCGCCTTACGTGATACAAAAATTTTATTTTCTCGCCTCGCCTCAATTTTGGCGATTGGCGATTTTATCGCCATTCGTGATCAGGCCCAGTATCGATAAAAAAAGAATACACAAACATCTAATACAAATATCGATATTTTTGAAACACAATGAAAAAAAATCAGTTTAAATTTTTGAATGTTTTTCTGTTCTAAATTAACAAAAAGGATATACGAGTATACAAAAATATGGACATTGAAAACATAGAATAAGACATTCAACTTTGTAAACGCTATGTAAACTAAACATTCATAATAATAATAAGAAGGATATTTGAATTTCTTGTACAATATAAAACATATATGTACAATATTTTATAACTTAAAAAAACAAGATAAGAACGAGAGGATAACAAACGAAAATTTTCTTTTTTCATTCAAAAATTGGTGTGTTTATGTCGTTTATGTATTATCAGAAATCTTAGAAATAATCCAAAAAAAAGGACATTTTAGAATAAAAATTTTGATACAATTACGTACATATACATATTTCAGGTTTATGTAAAGAAATCAAGACCAGATATAAAATTTAGGAAAACAAAATTCCAAAAATAAAAAACAAAAACATTTCATAACAATAATTTTAAAACAAACAAAAAAATTTACAATAAAAAGTACACAAAAAAAAATGAATATCTCAAATAAATTTTTAAAAGTTGAGGAACATTTATCTATTTAAAATAAAAAATAATCCTCCGATAAGACAAAAAAATAATCTTGGATACTTTTTTTTTTTATTTAACTAAAATTTAATCCCTGAGAAATTTCATCACATAATACTTACATACACATGAATGTACATACACTTTTACTTATAGTAATATGTATTAAAAAGTAAATCCTTGAAGGATTATCCTAAACTTTACTTACTTTTTAATTAAATCAAAATAAAATCATAAATTTTTTACGAATCATAAATTCAAAAATTTAATATATAAAATAAATCTATAAAATTTTTATATATCCTTGAAAGAATAAAGTTGCTTAAAACTACATTATAAAATTGATTAGAAAAAAATAAAAAGAAAAAAAAAACAAATTGAAAATGACAAAAAAAAATTTAATCGATTGCAGACATCCTTCAATATCAATTTTTCAATTTTATGTTCAACTTAGGTAGCGTGCAATGTGGAAGGCTGCTGTATAAATTTAACGACAAAACATGACAGAACTTTTAAAATTAATAATTTGTCTTATTTGTGGGAGGATTTTTTTTTATATTTTCTCTGATCGAATTTTTATTTTGATTTTCTCTTTCTATCTCATTGACTTCTATCAAGTCTTATTATGAGTATCACTCTATTCTTGTGTAGGAGTATAGTGTAAGTGCACATATTGTCTGCACCGGATATTTACTTTAATAATAAATTTTCCAATAATTTTTTGAATGCAGCAAAATACACTGTGAAGCAAGTGGTGATTATTGACTCTAACAGTATATCTATAGTATACGCTTCGATAGTATGAGTAGTATTTCATGTGTAGTAGTGTGTATCTTCTCATTTTTGAACTTTCATTTTGAAACTTTGAGAAATTCGCCACTGGGTATGTACGTACACTTGACGTACACGTACCTACTGAACATTTATAAATGTTAGCTGTACCAGCTACCAGATGCTCTGCTTTGCTCTCTCTGCTTTCATATTTAGATTTACTATCAACCGAATTCACATTTACACCGAAACCGAAACTATCTGTTAGGTACAGATATACTTGAAAGTAATTTCAAATTTATTTGAACGAAATACTCGTATTCAAATAAAATTATTCAGGATATGAATGAGTACTTCATGCTTCATATGATTCTTTATGTTTCTTATACAATACAATAATAATATTTTTAAATTGAATTGAGAAATTTTATTTGAAAAGAATAGATAGATAAATAACCTACATACATATATCCTACACACATGCTCATACATAATGTAGATATATATGTACATATAATATATCCAATCGTCCTATATCCTACCCAGGACCTATATCAAAATTTTTACAAATAATAAATTTGAATAATATTTATATCCTGTCAGCAATATTTATCCTGTATTATTATATATTTGAATATAATGTAGATTATTTAAAGGATTTTATATAAAATGTCGTAACGTTTGTGCTGATTTAACCAAAAATATGTGTGCAACAATGAGTGTGGACTGTGGAGTGTGTGAGTTATTTAATAAATGAATAAAGGATCTGATTTTATTTAAATTTAAATTCAAATTTGATTGTTTGTTTTTTTTTTCGGTTGAAATGAATAAACCCTGGGCGTCTGTATTTTATGTGTGATAGAAATTGACTGTAATAATTTTTAGAAAAGTCAATTATCTTCCGGGGAAATTCATAAGAGAAACACTTCCACAAATCATTGTTTTATTTTGTTTATGTTCATGACACGTTGAATGTTGTATGCAAAGCTAAATGGAAATTTGGTCAAATCTAAAATATTCACTATTTGTTTTGGAAGAACACTCTCGCCGAGAAATGCAAAGAAGTAACAAAAAAAATCCGTGGAATTTCATAGAAACTGTCATCAAAAATTTAGACTCAAAAAATCAGTATAAGTTGAATCAAAAATTTGAATTTGATTCATTTACCTGTAATACAGATGAACAATTCGGTATAGATTTTCGATCCAAGATTTTCTACAGAAAAATGCATGAATCAGGAAACTGGCCAAACTGTGAATTTCTTATGTGATTTTTAATTTTCATAGTTAAACTGCGTCAGATAAATTCAATCAAAATAATCTTTGATGTATTTTGCTCGTTCAACTTTAAAATATCGAATTACTTTTCTGAATTTTCTACCCATAAAATAACGATTTTCCGCAATTCCCTCCTGATGCTGATGGAGATACTTAAATTCATCATTAATCCTGCAATCATTTTTAATGTTAATGTAGAGAAATAATCTACAAAAAAAAAGGTTTTTTCAATTTAAGGTTTTGAAAAAAATTTCAAGAAAATTCCCTAAATATTTCGCCCATTCATTTTTAATTATTAATTACAAAAATCATTAAAACATCTTTAAATGATTTTTTTTCGTAGTTATGGTGCGCAATTTTCAAATTAAAGTTCTTGAATAATTCTTGCCCGAGTATTTCTCATGATTTTTCAATTTCTTCTGACATATAGGGAACTCCTTTTATTGCAAAAACCTACCAGGAAAAATAATTTTTCTCTTAATTCTTGTAGCACATACATAATGTAGCTATCTAAGTATGTTACTTATGTATAGTTAACAAAACCACCACAGTATCATAATACCAAAACCATAAAATACGAAAGGATAGAGAAATAAAACACAAAAAATAAAAATAAAGTAAAAAGTTAAAATTCATTTAAACACTTTTCCAAGAATTAAATTAAAGAAAAATATGTACTGGTTCTGGTATACATACGGGCATACTCGTTTATTTTGAAAAGAAAAAGTTTAAATTTCATTTAAGCTTTTTTTATGAACTCAAATCAAAAAACAAAAAAAAAAAAATATAATACAAAAACTTTGAAACTACAAAGTTTGTATATACGTACAAGATAGAAAATTAAAAATTTTGAAAAAAAAAGGAAAGAAAAAAATAAAATTAAATAAGAACAAAAAGAACAAAGAAAATACGAAATGATCCACCAGATCACCTCTGCATAACCAACCATTTTACCATGACTTTGTTATACTCGCCCTTATACTATATATTGGTCGAATATTGTACGTACACAGCCATTCTCATTCATCCCAAGCCCATACGCCCATCCAATACTATGTATACGTATAGAAGAAAATTATGTGTGTCATATTGTTACCGTATACAATGTAAAAATGAATAAAAAACTTAAGGCAGCACCTTTAGAAGGTAAATTAATAGATATCTGTTGCAAATTACAAGTATGTGTAGGGTAGTACGTTGGTAGGTGGTAAGAGGTGGTAGGTAGTATTAATACGTGCAGATAGATAAAATGATTTTTATGGAAAATTACATATCATCTTCTTTGGCCATCCATATACATATAATCGTACACACACACACACATACTCCTATATGTATGCATTGAATGATTCACACAAATTACATCCTGCGAGAGCAAAAAATATACGTTTTTCTGTTTGTTCTTTTGGTGGAAATTTAGAAAAAATACACACACAGAAGAAAAGATGAGTTTCTATCACGTGTTACTACAAAGAAAAACCACAAGCAAACAAAGCAATTTTGTGGAAAAAAAAAGAAACAACAGGATATTTATAATAGATTTTCCTTTTCTAGAAGATGCAAAAACAAGAAACAAGATCAAGGTACTCTTATACAAATACACATACAGAAAAGTAAAATAAAAAAATTAAATTACAATGAAAGTTTTTTAATGATAACCCGAACATATACATATACAAAAATGTAATAAATGTGGTTGAATTATGTAGCAAATTGTATGAGTATATGTATATGAAAAGAAAAATACGTTAAACTGTTTCAAATTATCCTTAAATAAAAACGTTTAAAAAAAAAAACAACAACAACTAAAAACAAAAGGATATCCCAAGTAAAAATAGCCATAAAATTACATGGATATTAGAACGAAAAATAACGTAACCTTTCTTTTCAATTCTGCCATTATAATTTTTTAAATTGTCCCCCAAATTATTCTGTGACTATTATATTCAACAATAATTGGAGAGAGTTTATTGAGGAGTAAATAATGGAACGAAAATTAAGAAATAAAGAGAAACTTCGACTTAGATGATTTATGAAAGCAGTGTGCGGATGAGAATAGAGGACAAAAATTGACAACTCAATTTACTTCGTAAATTTTAATGAAACGGATAAAAAATATAACATTTTAGTGATTTTCAGACAACAAAAAAATCTAAATTTACATAAGAATTATGTGAAAAGTATTAAAAATAAATTAAACCAAAGACAATAATAAGATTATCGTCTTATTATCGTCTTTGATTAAACATAATAAAAATTTAAAAAAAAAAAATCTAACCAAAAACTAATTTCTGAAATTATTTTACTTGGGATGAAATATTTTTCATTTCAGTGTAGAATTTTATATAATACCTACAATCAATAATAGAAAACTTTACATGTACTTACATTTGTGTTTATAATCCTTCTTTTCTGGATTATATGTATGTATTTTCTTTTCTCCCTTCTTTTATGGATGTAGAAATTCCTTTAGTACAATTGTATAGTTATTTTCTCTTTTGAAAAACACCTGTAATCAAAATAGAAAAAAAAATTAAATTAAAATTAAATTGAAATGTTGCAGAAATGTATATGTATTTTTTTTTTTTAGGAACATTGTACATTATGTATACATATATGTATATTCTCATGCACATATGTACATATGTAAGTTTATACGTGTATTGTAATCATAGCCGGTTCTTATATAGGTTGAAATGGTTCACAAGAACCGGGCGACAAATCTCGGGGGCACGAACAGGTACAGAATGTCACGAAGTCAAATATCCGTTCTCTATATCAATTAATTATTACTCACAGTCACAATAACTAAAACCCAAGAAAGCATATTGCCGATATTATCAATATAAGACCATATGGTCTGAAATATACATTCGAATGTACACTTTACTTAGATACAAATATACAAAAATTTAGAAATAATTGAAGTACAGTTAAACGTATTATTATTATTTCTACATCAATTATTTAAGTATTTTCATACATACATATGTACATATCAAGTTTATGTCATCAATCCTATTTGTATATATACACATGTAATGCTATTACTTATAGAAAAATCCTTAAAACAATAACCAAAAATAAACATTTATTTTGAACAAAAAAAAAAAAAATTATAGAAAATATTGGATTGAAGTAAAAATAAAATGTTTATATGAACGAATGAAAAGAAACACAAACGTATAAAATATACACTGGTAAAGCAGTAAACAATATGTATAAAATGTAAACAAACAAATATCCTTTCATTCGTTATTTATTTATTTACTTTTTTTTTAAATAAAAATTTCATATTTTATGTGACCATCATATCATTACTATACACTTTATACACACTCCTATATCTCTGAATCCCTGAATGAAAAATGAATGATTGTATAGAAATGTATAAGTAAGTAGAGAATAATAAGAAAATGAAAAAACAAAAATGTTTTTTTTATTTTTATCTTTTCTAAAAGAGAAAATAAATAAATGAATAAGAAAATTTGTACATATAGAATAGATAAAAATAAAATTCTATTTCTATTTGATTTGTTTAACCTTTTTTATTTTCAAAAAAAAATAAAATATATCAAATATTTATAACACACTCTCACACATGCATGTACGAACACTATAGAACATTGTATATCAAAAATAAATTTTTTATATGCGATTATAAACATCAAATACCATGTACACTATGTATCTGAAAAATAAAATCCTTTATTTTGTTCAAAATTTATTTAAGAATTGTCATACACAAGTTTTCAATGTACAAAGTATAGTCCTCGACACATGATTGTGAGCAGTTTTGTTTTTGGGGAGAAAACACTATGAATTAATAATAATTTCTTTTGGTGTTTTTTATTGGCCAGATACTTTAGGCGGCTGTATATACACATTCCAGATTTTTTTGAAAATTCCAATAGTTTAATACTAGAAACAGACTTAAAATTAATCTAGATTAAACAAATTTTGATCATCTCTAATTTAGATCTATAGATAAAACTGAATGTGACAGATTGCAAATTTAGATCTTCTCTGACGTTGATCTGCTGATCAGTTGAATTTATTTAGAACCATAACGATTTGATCTAGATTGAAGTTCTTGGTCTGTCAACAATTTTTAAGGAGGTCAAATGAAATTGCCTCCCCTCCGCCCTTACTTCGATCCCAAAGGCCCTTTTGGCAAATGATCTAATCCAAAATAATCTAATAATCAAAAAAGTGTAGATATACTTGTAAGTGGTGCGACAATTGATTGCGAACATAATCTTAAATCTATATTTTTAGAACGTGTTGAACAAAATTGTGTTAAAAACTGTTTTAAAAACTTAATGTTTACAATCATGTGCCGAAGACTGTAGACAGTACATATTTTTTTCGTAAGTATAAAAGAAGAGTCAAATCAAAATTTTAAATATCCATGAATATTCTATGCATCATTATTGTACATGAGTATGTATTTTATATCTATATTTCTTAAATATTTTTTATGATAAATATTTAATATTTATGTATGTGTAATGTATTTCATCATTTTCTGTAATATAAATAAATAAACATTATATTTGATGTTTTTATGAATTTAATACATACTTAAAATCTTAAACTAACATCTAAATATGATATAAAATTTACATATGTACTTATATAAGATTGTACATAAATACAAGTGTAATTTATCTAAAAAGCAAAATAAAAATAAAAATCATGGACACATGATAAATTCAAAAATATATTCGTACAATGTAAACAAAACATTTCATATTTCATTACACAAATTATGTATATGTGTACATTCATTTTTAATGAAACACAAGTATGTCCTCTTCATTTCGATTATTATTATTATTATGATTATTATTGTTAACTCATGTATTCTTTAGGTATATTGTACACACTGTATGCACGAGTACCAGCACTTATATAATGTACAAAAATGTACTGTGTAAAGTTTACAAAAATAAAAAAAATAAAAAAAAAAACAACAAAAATAGTAGTGGAAAGAAAAATTTTATAGACCCATTTTTTTTTTTTATTTTTTCGAATCAATAGTTCCCATCTAAATATCTAAATTCTGATTAATATGTGATTTACTGAAGTTGTAATTTGAACGAAAAAAAGATTTAATAAATGTGACAAATGAAGAAAACATTTCCTCTGAATATTCAGAATTTTGTTGTTATGTTCAGAATTATTTGTTTTGTTCAGAATTATGTTACATCGTACATCGTACACTAATGTGTAAATACACGAAATATTCGTAACATATAAAATAAAAGGATAAATATATAAATTTAAAATATTATTAAATGATGTAGAATAGATAAATTTTCCAAAATTTTAAACAATCATAATAAAATTTTCTAGTACACTAAATTTTATATAAACTCGTATATATTTGAGCTGAATATCGATTCGAAATCAAATTATAATTAATAAACTTTTAATACAACGACTATTGATATTTCAAATTAAAATTTTACTGAAATTCTATTTTTTGAAATCGTAAAAAAATTTTTTATTCTTTTGTGATTTTTATACGAAATTTGAATGGATTGTTTTTTAGTTTAAATTTTTGATTGTTCATTTTGATGATAAAATTTAATTTAACGAAACATTTCAACCAAAAAAAAATTTAATATCGAAACATGTAAGTACTATGTACATTATATAATTTAAATTTTATTTAGAAACAAAATTGACTTTTGATAAATTTTAATGAACAGAAATTTAGAAATTATTGAAAATGTATAGATTAGAATTTGTTACTTTTGTCGAGATTTTGTTTGTTTTAAAGATTTAAAGAACCAAAAAATTTAAAATAATTCATTGAAAATTATTGTGTACATGAAATTTTTCACACTACTGTATAATAATATCGAAAATAATAATTATAAACAATATTCATTTTTAATTTCATTTTCGTGTGATATCATAAAATTAAATATTCTCTCTAAAATGTATAAATAATTAAAAGCAAATAAAAATAGATATAACACATTTAAAGTACTCAAAATCTCAGATATCTAATAATAATTTATAATAAAAATCAATGTTTAAATTATGAAATTCTTCAATGAACGCAATTATATTTAGCCATATTTATACATTATGTACGTAAAAAATACATACTCGTGCGTATACATAATGTACATTTGAATGTTTATGAATTTTTTGTTTTAAAATTCTCCCTCTATTTTTTCCTGTACAATTTTTTTGTATACTACATATCCAAATGTGTGTGTGTGTGTTTTTTTTTTTTTCAAAAAGAATCCAATAAACAAACAATTTAAAATAATGAGTATTATTATATTAATAATGATTGCATTACTCTACATGCTATTTTTATTTTTTATTTTCAAAACGAACGAAAAATAAAATGCGAAAAATTACTGAATGATTATTTACATTTTTATACACTCGAATACAGTTTAATTTTAAAAATATTTTTTCTTGGTTATTTGTATAATTTTTTTTTTTTCCAATTTTCTAGAACAAACAAAATAAAAATTCAAAATGAAAAAAAAAATGGTTATTATTAAAAATACTTTTATAGTTGTTAAAAATGAAAAAATGAAATTTTTAAAATTTTTTGGCAAATTTTCAACAAACAGATTTTTTTTTTAAAATTTCTTATTTATTGTTTTATTTTATCGTTTAATTTAATGATGAGTTAGCTATCTATATACTATTAAATCCAGAGATTTATAATTAAATATGAAATCAGTCAGTACTCAGTACTAAAATGTAAATAAATTCTTTAGAAGAGAGACAACGACTATTAGCATACAGACAGAAAATATAAAAATTGTCTGCGCTCCATTAGTCTGTTGTCTGTGATATACTCGTTCATTCGTGCAATGTTCATGTTGTATGTTGTATCGTTGTGTTGTATGTATAGAGTAGGAGTCATTTAGTCATCATATTTTTTTAAACAAATTATAAGGTGTACCGACCGACGTACGGATCGATTATGATCATCATCTTCCTTCATCATCATCAACAACAAAAATAACAGCAGCGGCAATAATAATAATAATAATCATAACAAAATTAGCAGAAAATAACTATTTGATGATGAGTTTTTCTTTAAATATTTTGTGGATATATGTATTTATGTATTAATTCTCATTTTTATATTTTTAATATTTTTTAAGTATTATTTATATTTGATATTTTGTAGTTCATTTTACTTTCAATTTTAAAAATGTTTCATCATCATCTAATATTATATATAATTTGTATTTTTAAAAAAATGTATACCTATGTACATATTTTATTATTTTAAAGTCTATATGTAGAAAGATATATAATATAAATAGTAGCTATAAATTTGTTATAAAATTAGCAATGAAGAAAATCACATTATATCACATATTACTATAAAATTAAAAGCAACAAAATATCATAAAATATTTCATATGAGAATATTGTAAAACAATGAAAATGCAAATTAATAAGAATTTTTTATTTAGATTTCACATTAAATTCATTAATTATTAATTTACATAGTAAAATGTATGTATAACTATAGATAGTTATCTAGACATCTATAAATTGAATGTTTATTAAAATCATGTACATGTACTTTACGTACATGCAGTACTAAGATACGATTACGATTAAATATTATGTACATAGACCACCTACAAAACCAACTGATGTTTATAAAACAAAAAATTATTATTATTACATATTTAAGGTATAATACACATAATCTACATGCATATAATGTACGTCGACTACACACATTAACGACGTGTCATTTATGTTATTACAATAGAAAAAAAAAAAAATAAAAAATAAATTAAAAATTCATGAATGTCGTCTATCTTCATAATAATTTCATTGAGTACATAAATTAAAATGACGACTTTGTTATATTGGACGTTAACGATGTTTACTTGCATTTTGAATTTTTTTTTTCTCTCTCTCTTTTTATAATGTTATTATTTTACATAGATATTTATGTATGTAGGTACAAATATAAAAATAATAAGAGTATTAATTTAAAATCGTAAACAGCAGCAGCAGCACGTAATTAACAACCTTTGTAAGTCAAAATGACGTGAAAGTATCTCGTAAAACACTAATCATAATTATAGCATAACTCTTCACAAATTCTTATTTTCAAATTTTAGTTTGTAAAAATGACAATCTGTCAAATCTTGTTTACTCAAAATTTTTTTACGAGGTTGATCTACGCACGACTAAAAAGTCTCGTTCATTTACGCAAAGTTAGTAATTCTCAAAACAAAAGGAAAATGTTACAAAGTCTCGTAAAAATATCACCAATTACACTACTTACGCGAATTAAAAAAACTTACGAGATTTGAAATGAATACCCTCAATATTTATATTACGTATACGAAACATACATATTTGTGTGACAAAACCCAACCACCACCCTCTACATTATATATGAAAAATTATGAAAAGGTAGAAGTGTATATACCTCTACAGTAATAAGTTTCCCATAAATATGGTATATAGGAATACATGTAAGGGTATAGGAATACACCTATGCATAATTTAAATTACAGTTCATGGTTCATGTTTAACCGCGTGTAAATACATACATTATACTCGTTCATATCTATATGGATGTATGTAACTACGTATGAGTACTTAAAATAAAATTGATTATCACACAGTAATTATGATGATTATGCACTCAATTGAATTATTTAGAAAATTGAAGTTTTCGTGTTGATTTTTAGATTTCATAATTTATTTTTTTAAAAGAAAACAGAAAAAGGAAAAAACATTTTTCAAAATTTTTACTCTAGACAATTTCAATTGTATGAGAGCCACGTGTACTTCTATTTAAAATAGGAAATTAGCTCTTTTATAGATCATAAGAAACTCTAATATTTATTTAGAATTAATTAAATTTTTCCCTTACAAAAAAATAAAATATAAAAAAAGGATATTATAGTAAATCTTTTAGTAATTTTCATCATTCTTCTTTTATCAAATATATTTTGTAAGGATCAAATCAAATTTTATTCTCTCATCATCATTCTTATCCATCCTTATTAATAGTTAAATAGGATATTTTTTATGTGGACAATATGAAAATTTCACTATGTACATACATCGTTCATTATCCTATCTAAGTAATATTCCATCTATGTGTCGTATATTATATTCTTTAGAAAAAATACTAATTTTCTATTTAAAAAAAATTGAAAATATAGAACAAAAATGATAATAAATGAGAATATTTTTACCACTTTTTTTTTAATGTTTATAATCTTAAATTTATTAATTTTCAACCCATCACATATGTGTAACATTTTTCATTTTACACATATATGTATACTCATATGTTTGGTAAAACTTGGCGGAGTGTTCTATCATGGAGGTCATGGTTCGAAAAGTGCTGGAGTACCGGTGTTGATGATAATTGGTGCTCCTATAGGTATAAACCATAAAACAATTTATAGACACAGGACACATAATCAATATAATGTCCAATTTTATTTGTATATACATTCACATTATATATTCTTTAGTATTCCTTTCACTCTATTCAATATTGTGTGCATTTTCATTATAATTTAAATGATTTTCATGTCCTAAAAAATATTATAGTCAAACATTATAAAATTAAAAGGAACCCTATGCAGAGAATAGGATAAAGAAAACATCTAAAAATTATTATTTTTTATCCTTTTTACATTTTATAGAATATACAGCATAATAGTAACCCTCAATAATTTTTTTTTTTTTTTGCTTATCAAAATAAAATTAAATTTCTTCTCTATTATCTTCTACTTTCTCCATAATATGTGCCCTTTTTTTTTGCTGCATTTGCAATGATTTTATGTACGACTACATGCAGTTAACTTATATATGTGCTTATATTTATTAAAGATACTATGATGCGATTGTTCTGTTACAATTAAATTGAATATGTATCCACTTAAGTATGTTAATTCATAATAAAAATTCAATTAAGTATTTCATTTTAACAGACAAAATAAATACAAATTCAAATATAAAAAAATAAAATAAAATTATTAAAAGGAAATTACAATGACTTTAAGCAGACTTTAGTGTAGAACATTTTGCAAATATAGAATGTAGATTGTATAGAATAGATACCAGAATATTAAAATAGAAAATTGTATATACGTTAGATGGTAAACAATATAGAATTGGTAGACAATATAACACGAGTACATTTATGACAATATAATATAAATGTAGGTAAGTACATATATACGAAGTATGAGTAATATGCCCAATATTATTGGTATCATATTACAATAACGATGCAAATTGAAATACGTGTACGTTATACATATGTGTCATTTATTTTAACGATGTCATCTTAAATTGCAATTGCTTTTTGTGTAATTATGAAACAATATTGTTAAGACAAATAATAATACTCATCATCGTCGTATACATACATATATCATATATGCACATCTAACCTGTATACATAAAAACAAATACGGGAATGTGTCTTTCTGTGTATAGTTATATGATTTTGTAATGAAAAATTGATTTAGTGGAAGCAAAATGTAAGTAGGTTTACTCGCACAGAAGTATAAAATTTCATTAACAAATAAAAACAATAATAAGCAATGCGCATTCATATGTGGACACACATATATCATAAAAGATAGTTTTCATTCTATATCTACAAATGCACCAATAATCTAGAAGGTATATTCACAAATTATACTCGTATATTATAAGGAATTAATTTTTAAAAAAATAAATACATCTCTGTTTGAAATAGAAAATATGCAAATAATGCTTGTATATGTACGTAAAGTAGATACGTATGAGTTCACGTATACTCTCGTGTATCTGATGCAATTTTGAATATTTTACAAATAAATTAGTGTCGAATGAATGGATGTATAGTTAAAAATATACTTGGATGTTGAATGTATGTTCGAGTACATGAGAATATGATGTGTGTATATATGTATATGAATATTTTTTAAAAAATATAAAAATTTTATAATTTTGTATTTTGCTAGTTAATATGATAAATTTAATTTTCGGAACGGAAATCCGGGAATTTCAATTTTAATTTATTGGGTGCGTGTCGTATATATTACGTATATACTTACATCTATGTACATATTTGGAAGTAATATGTATGTCTGTCTGTTGTGTTTATACAGTTAATTAAATTATTTGAATTTTATTCAACAACTTAAACGAATGTATACATTATTTTTTTGAAACGATAATGATATTCCGAAAAATCGAAAAAAAAAATTATTAAAATAAACGATAAATCTATATAAATAGGTAATTAAGTATAATATTATATTCGAAAATTTAAGAAAAAAGTCTTCCAAAAAAAAAAAAAAAAAAACGAAATGTAAGAGAGAAAATAAATGAATGAAATGGTTTATGTCACAGGTGACGTTTTGTTTTAAATTGGTGAGTTTCATGTTTCATTCATATTTCTACTCTTACGTATAAGTAAATTTTTTGAACTCATACGACTCAGACTGTATTCAGCCATTTTTTTTATAGTTACTGAAATTTTAGCAGGATGCATTATATAACGTCGTATGTATTTTCAGTATTTTCACATTTTATCCAAACAAATGTTACACATGAATGTACTTATTTACTTACCTACAATAAAATTTATCATTATTACATGGATTTTTAAATTTTAAATTTTGCAATTACACATAAAATATTGCAAAACATACATAAATACAGACATGTATATACTGTCATACATGTTCATATTTATATTCATATTACAATTTTGTACATAATTTATAGATTTATCTGTATTACATGTCGCCTGCATTTTGTATAAATATATAAATTCACTTTTGTATATCATCATAATGTAAAATTATGTACTCGTAATTGTACATATGTGTACATATATATATATAATTTATAATGAAAATTATGAAAATTTTTTGACACATTAAATCTAGCAATTTAACAACTTTTTAATTAATTGAATTTTATGATTTTCATATTTAAATAAATGCACTTTCATTTGAACATGTGTATATGAAATTATACATATGCGAACGTACGTATGTACGAGTATGTGTGTAATATGTGTAGGTATATACAATATGAATAGTAAGCAAGTGATATATGTGTTCATTTAAATTTATATTTTATGAATAATTTTATGAAATGAATCAGAATAAAATATGTGTAGGTGTTGTAGGTACATACATACGTGTATTATACACATTCTCATGAGTGATAATAATAATTATTATTATTATTGTAAAATTGAAATGAACAAGAAAAAGTTTTTTGATAATTTACTCAAAATGAATGAAAGTTATATACTTATACACATTGACAGTACAACAGTTCTTCATTTATTACCTATACAAAAATACATAATGTATATATTCATACACGTAATGATTACATATATGAGAATAATTTTCAAAGAATATCCTTTAGATGAAAAAAAAAAAAAACTTTAGAAAATTTATTAATTAAGTATGAAAATAAAAATAATATTATATAATAACAAGTTTCATTCAACGTATCTACGTATTATAAATGTTATCCTGTTTTATATTTTATTATTTATCTTTTTCCACTCCACGTAACATATATAGGATATGTACATTTATTTTTGAAAAAATTTTTTTTCTTTTCACGTTTAAATACAAATCAGAAATTTATATATTTAAAAGTTTTAAATGATGAATTGAATGAAATACATATGTACGTATACATATTATGTGCTTGTACATACAGTTTCATAGATACATACACATACATCATAAATGTAGATGCATATATGATATAGTAGATATATTTCCTTAAAGTTTTATATTCTCATTTTATATATAAAATGATGATGCACTAAAAATTTTTGTAGTGTACGTTACATAAATGAATATAGTGCATAGATATAGTATAATGTACTTACATACGAGTAAGTATACGTATACATAGTTCAAAAGTCCTTAATTAAATTTGCTCATCAACAAGACATAAGAGTATACATTGCTGTACACTACAGTACGTATATGTGCATTCAATATTTATGTGTATACGTATACAGCATTATCCTTTTTATATAAATGCTACATATAGATGATGTATAAAAAAACTTTAAAGAATATAAAATCTAGGATAATATTTTATTTTTCTTCATCATCATCATCATATTCTTGTATTTCACACTTTATCATTTTTCTCTATGATTGTGTATTGTATGTAATACGAGTTTTTATTATGTTTGTGTAGATATATAGATAATATAAACTCTGGCACTTTTCACTTCACGAAGAAAATAATAATAAAAAAAAAAATGATAATAATAAACGTAAAGGATAAAAGATAAAAAAAACAAAATATGTATGTGTTTGTTATAGTTTTAATCAAAAATATAATTCAACTAAAACAGAAAAGAAAAACTTAAAATATTCTCTATTCGTCTGATGTTTTTTTATTTTTTATTTATTTTATTTTTTTTATTTTTCAATTATTTTTTATTTTATTTTAATTTTCAAAAAATTCAAAATAAAAATCCATATAAGTGTACAAGTAGTTTCAACACTGTGCACAGTATTCATTGGAATCGAAATGAAATGTACAAGAGTTTAATACTCTGTGCAATGTGAATGAATTTAATTTTAAATCATCATCAGCAACAACTACCTACTACCAAAGATAGTAGCTCTGTATAGTACCCAGTAGCTCTGGTACTATACAATATACAACTACAAGTACAAACAAACTATTATCGCTACAATTCTGTTTACAATTATTATTTTCTCTATTTTCCATTTTTCAGTTTTATATGCGTTCAATTTTCATCATTCCATCATTCATTCATTTTCATTTATTCATTCGATCGTTATTTCTATATAATATCTACTCTGTTCTGTTTCATTTTTATTCCACTGCTTTGTGAATTATGATGATTATGATTTTTTCTATTATTATTTTGAATTGCATATATTCACAGTAATAACAATGATGGATAAAAATATAAAATTAAAAATGAAAAAGAAAATAAATGAAAACAAAAAAAATAAAATCAAAGAGAAATGGTAGTATTTGGTAGGTTCCAAAAAAAAAAATCTATTTCACCTCTTTCCTAAAATTATTTATTATCACAGTTTTGTTTGATATTCTGGTGCATCAGTACTCGTGTATTGGTGCCTGATGGTTGGTATACTCATCGTAAATGCATTTCGAAATGACCCTGTTCGTTCATTGATTCAGTTTTTCTCTTGTTATTTTTGCAGTTTTCATTTTGCTCTTTCGTTTTTATTTTCCTTTTTGCTTCAAATTATTATCATGATATCATTCTCATCTATTCTTTTGGTCATTTCATGTGTACATATAACGTAATGTTGCGTACATATATACAATAATGGTATACATTTATTATTATAGTAAATCTTATGGTATGATGAATACAAAATCTAGGTCGTTTCTTTTTTTTTTAACAATTTTTTTGTAATCCTTTTCCAGTTTTATTCTTTTTCCGTTTTCTTTATGAATTATATAGTTGAATTTATTGTTTTTCATATTTTTCTTTAACATTTCTTTTTTTGTGTCATTGCTTTATTGCAATTTTCTTTTCTAAATGAATTTTTTATGTTCTTCATGACGATGTATCTTCAGATTTTATTTCCTGAAAAATTTCTGTCTGTACGTATACGTTTGTGTAAATTTTAAATTTATCTATTTTTTAATGATTCAAATTATACCAAATAATAATTTAGCTAATATTTTTTACGTTACGTATTTGTTTGTGTCCTTGCAGTTATGTGCAATAATTTCCTGTTTTGTACTCTTTGGCTTTCTTATATTTACCTACATATAAAAATAGATCCATATGTATATACTAGTAGCACTTAAATAAGGCAAATGAAAACTTTACACACATAAAAATAAGTAAAAATTAACAGAATCCAATAAAAATGGAAGAAAAATAAAACCGGAAAAACTAAATTAAATACAAACCACAATAAAAAGAAGAAGAATATAAGAAAAATATGAAAATTTAGGTTGAAAAATAAACGATGAATTCAACAAACCATAACCAAACAACCAATGTAGTAAACAGACAAAATAAAGAAACAATTTTCTAACAAATAAAAAGATGAATGCTACAGCTACAGTCCTAGTTAGGATAATTTTTATTAATTCCTTTATTTTTTTGTATTTTCTAATTTTTGTTTTTAGTTATTTTTCCTTCAGAGTGTATTCGAAATGAAAATGAAAAAATCCAAGCGTAACATTTGTGTTTAATTGATTTAAAAACTGTTCTTATTTTATATTTTTACATTTATAAATTTTTTTTTTTTCATTTTTGCCTGTTTTCTCTACAGGAATTTATTTTTATTTTATTTTCTTTTTCCTCCTCTTATAATCCTCTTCAATTTGTTTTTTTTTTCTTCTAAATTTTTTTAATATTATTTTTTAAAAAAGTAAAAAAATATATAAATAAATATAGACTTTCAACTTTCTGGAATAAAAATATGAAAAAGTTTCATATACATAGTTAGAATGAAGATGAATATAACCGGAAGAAAAAAAAATCAGAAAAACAGGATATTTATTCATATGCATATGTGTGTGTATACTGTGTGCATAAAAAATTGAAAAAAAAAATTGCATTAATTAGTTCAAAATGAAATCTGTGCTACGAGACAAATTCAATTATAAATTTCATATATACATAAATAGTAATAGTAAAAAAAATAATCAAAAGAATTATTATTTCTAAACAAAAAAATAATAATTAAAAAAAAAAAATCATAATTCTTAAATGTTAATATTTTAAAATTCTGAAAAGGATTCAATTAATAACGCTTCGTACTGCTGTGGTACTATACCTATACATACCTTTAGAACTAAAATCACTTAAATCTTTCTATCGTTCCTATAGTAACTTTTTTAAATTCAAATGCTTAAATTTACAACAACAAATAACGATAACAATAAAACCTAAATGGCTGACGAAAATTATTATCGTTATCGTTGTTATATTATAATGATTCAATTTTTAGAGTACAACCACTCGTACTCCAATCCAACAAAAAAAAAAAAAAATATTCACCTCTAATATTTATATTGTATACAAATTTTTGTACAGTCATTACATATTTAATGTATACGTAATGTAAGTACATTTATAATGGTAATTAGTTTTAATGGCTTAAATTTTTTTCATTTAAAAAAACATTTCCGGTTCATGTTTTTCCAAATCCGCTATTTAATTGTACAGTAGGTATATACAAATATATTATATGTATGCATAAAATAAAATGGACCCAAAATTACGCCCAAACCCCAAACTAATATATAAAATGAGAACTCTTTAACAATAATTATAAAAATATTTGAATGAATTTACAATGTACAGAGTCCTTGATCCATATATTTAATGTATAAATGTACATTTTGTTATAATGATTTTGGAAAAATGTAAAGTAAATATACAAATTTAAATTTCTTTATTTTATTTAATCATTTAGGTACTTCTACCCCTATATATACCCATCCTCTCTACATATAACAATTTTATGAAACTTTTCTTTGTTGATGCCATATTATTGTTGTTGCCATTTCTTTATACTTTCTGCACTCATTATCGTAGTTGAATAATTTTACTTGATTTTCTTCCGACGACAATATACTTAAATACAACGAAAAACGAACGAAAAACAATACACCTTTCTCTTGGCAATCACTCATATTCATTCATTCATCCATTTATTCATTTTACGCATATAAATTTTGAGTTTTAATTGAAATGAATGCCACTCACTCTTTCGTCTTTTTTTCTTTGTTTTTCTTTCATTTTTATTTTTACATAGAATCCCATTGAATCTTACAAAATTTGTTCTCGTTTGTATGTAAACAACAAATGGGAGTATATAGAGGGATGGGAGCTGTATACTCAACTCACTCACTTACTATATACTCAGCTACTATAATAGTATTCATAAATTTTCTTTTCTTTTTTTTTTCTTTTATTTTACATTTTATTTCATTTAGTTTTTCATGTATCCTTATTGTCGTCATTGCTCCTTTTTCTTCTTCTTATGTTCCTTATTATTTTAATTCATAATTTAACTAGAAATATACTATGCAGTGCAAGAGTAATAATGACAAACGCTATAATTTAGTACGAGTGTGTAGTGTCATAACATATACACGACAGAGAGTATACATTTTTCATAAATGACTTGGACAATTTTATTTCATAAATTGTTTTCTTTTTTTTTGTTTCTCTATAGTTTTTTATTTGTTTTAATTTTTATATGTTACTCCAGTTGTTATCCTTATTTTTTCAGTTGTTATTTTTGTATTTTAATCATTTTATATTTAAACTAAAGTTGTTTTGTTCATTCTTAAAACAAAAACTGTCATTTTTATTGTTATATAGTGTGTGCTCTTATAACAACTTGATATACATGTATACATATATATATTTATTTGTATATGTAATCGTGTTTATAGTTTCTATATGATGACAGATATGAATATTAAATGCCCCAAAATGTAAGAGAAAAGAGTAAAGTTTATACTTCAAGACAAAATAACTCAAATAAAAACAAATAAAAAATTTCAAAACAAAAGAAAGGCATTATACTAAGTGTCATTGTCCTGATTTTCATTTATTTGTTATTTTTAAATTGTTTCACTTCCTTTTTATAATATGTAACCTAAAATATGTCCCATACATGTATAGTTGTATAAACAAATACAAATAATCATCTAATATTTTGGATTTGTATATATTACGGAATTTGAAATATTATGCAAATATAATTATTGTTTACTAAACTTTACTGTATTGTACAACATATATGTAGATATCATACCATTTTATTCTTTTGCGTAAAATTCATTTGTAATTAAATTCTAACCAAAAAGAAAAAAGAAAGAAAAACACATAAAAATTTTATCATTGTTTTTTACCTAAAAACAAATTATAATTCAATTTTCTCGGTTTTATTTTTATTATTTATTATTTAACTTTTAATCCTTGTATATTCATATTTAATATTATTTTTCCTTTTTTGTTCTTTAATTTTTATTGTTATTAATTTAACGATCTCACATTACATTTAAATACTGTTTTATTTTATTTTATTTTATTCATGATTTTGTTTCGTAATTTTATATTTTTTTCATTTTTTCTATTTTATTTTTCTTATCTTTTCTTGTCGGGTTATTACATCTTTGAACTTTATTTTTGCTATATAAAATACACGATTATAATACATATAAACAATTAAAAAACAAAATCAAAAAACTTCAACAAAAAGATAATATAATAAATAATAAGAAATAAAATCTGTTGTAGAAACATGAATACAACAAAATGAAGAAAAATTCATAAAACAAAATTCATGCGATTTCATCACAATAATAATGTTAAATGTGAATACAAGCAAAATGTATATAATGTATATTTATGTAGATATATCATCATCATCATTCCTTTTGAAGAATAATATTTTGTTATAAACGTAATTTTATATCTTGCAAATAAAAACAAAGAAAAATATGAAAAAATAATAAGACAAAAAAAAAATAAACAAATTCTTGTGAGAAAATAAAACAAATTTCGTTTATTCATTAAAAACACCACCACATTCATTAACCTTATACAACAACCAACGCAACCATTCACCATACTCATCTTTCACATCCATTCACCTCATCTCATAATTAGTTTTATTTTTCCTTTGTGTATATTTAATTTAAAGAAAATAATTAAATAAGATTTCATTATTATTTTTATTCAAAAATATATATTCAAGAATTATTCCTGAAAATATAAAAATTTATTTCTGTTTGAATGTGTATTAAATGAAAATCCTTAGATATTAGTAGTATAATACAAGGATGTTGAAAATAAATCAACGATAATACTGGAGCTGGATACGATAATTATCCAAAATAATTCTGATAATATCTGTTTCTCTCGTTGTAAAAGAGATGAAACACATAAAAATATAAGCAGTACGCGCTATCAATTTTTTATTATAATTCATTTAGTGCTAAGCTCGTGCATAATCTCTGTGCATGATAAAATGCTCTTAAATTTTTCTATAAATCGAATTATCGAGCACAATAAAACGAAAATTCATTCATAAATTAAACAAAGTATGTAAGAGCTGATTTCAACCAACCACCACCACCACCTATCCGCCACCTACAACAGTTCAAAAACACAGAGATACAGTATGTATTCAACTGAAATGATGATTTTATACATTCATTTCTACCGTAGTACGAATAACCGTAGTACTATAAATTGCATAATTTATCTACAATTACATCATTACATCTCCTTACAAATACACATACATATGAATATCCAGACAGTAAATTGATTATTCACCTTTTAAATACTCTTTTTCACAGATTTTCATTTAATTGCCGTTTATATACTCGTATATATGTATATGTGGTGTTAATACTGATGCTGATTTTGATCCTGATCTCCGTGTACATTATGTATATGTATATGTAAGTATGTAGTTTGTATTCACTTCAGACAATTCGCATTCAACATTATAAATTAATGGTTATAATTAAATGAAAGAATAATAAAAATGTGAAAATAAATAAATGAAAGGTAAATCCAAAGAATATAGAAAACACTCGGATATAAGTACCTGCCTGCGTACATATACATAAACATACGAGTAAATATTTTGTAATCACATAAAATAATTTCAAAAAGAAAAGGAAAATAAATATAAATTTTATTATACCCATAAGAAAATTTTCATGGTAAAGTACCCTTTAAGTTTAATGTTTTTTCTTTTCTTTTTGTATTTTGTTTTTGTTTGCACACGAAAAATCACAAAATTTTCTATAATTAATGAGAAAAATTATTTTTTTGAATTGGTAATGCAATATTTTTTATGTAGGTGCAAGTTACATAAATTAATTGATGATAAGAATATTTGGAAATATTTATTTTTATTTTATAATGATCATTTTGAATATCCTTAACCTTATTTCTGATAAAGAAATTAGAGTACGCACATAATTAAAATTAATTTGTTGAATAATGTTTCATAAAAGTTTAATGTGTATGATGTAAGAATATATAAATGATAAATACTACAATGTTTGAACCGAATTAAATGTTCAAAGTTCTAAGTTTATTTTTGAGTAAAAAGCAAAAGTAAGATTGCTTCCATTACATTCAAATTCACTTACATTTGAATGAGTACCAGCTTGCTGGAAAAAACAGCAGGCCTTTTAAAAAAAACTCTGTAAGTAAATCAAGTAAATTAGGTTATTCTAAAAACTCAGTCTAACATCTCTCAGGTATTTGAATTTGTTTCTCTTCTAACAGCTCTGTTGTACGCAATTCACCCACATTGCGACTGTTGGAGAAACTAATAATAGATTATGGTTAGGAGAGCGTTCGGTCTAGCGTTCACAGGGGTTATCGTAGAAACATCACTCCAACCGATTAAAGTCCCCTTTAAATTCAATCTAAAAAGAAATTTTTAGAAAGAGTCTTAACTTTTACGATTCATAATAAACGTGAAAAATACATAAAATTGTGGATCACAGATTATTTTTTATCCAATTCTTGTATACGAATCCACCTATAAAACTGAGAATACATACCTTCTAAAAATCTAATACTAAACAGACACTGAAATGAAATGAACATAATAAACTCTACAAAAAGAAATTTCAATTTAATGAAGCCAGTTTTGTGTATATCTGTTCATTGAATTGAGAAACAAAGTATACAATTTTTTAAGATTTTTATTTACTAATCCAAAAAAAAAAAAAAAATCCTTTTATCCTTACATACTTCTTCTATTCCAAGACCTAAGATTATACATATTATGGAACAGTTTATGGAACAGTGTTTCCTATTCATGAATTTCATATATTTTACATGAGTTCTAATAATTTTTATTAGATACCTTTGCACGTATACACATAATATCCTTCTGTTATGTTTTCTATTTATCTTCACACAGGTGCACATTACATATAACCGTACATGTATGTGTATTTATAGAAGAAAATTCAGTGAACTCAAAAGTTATTCTTTCCAACTATAACACAAAAAAAAAATGAAAATGTAATAAAAAGTCAAACTCCTTGTACCTGGTAATAAAAGTAAAGCTATCCCTATACACTTGTATAGTACAATAAAATGAAAAATCGAAAATCAAATTGTTTAAAAAAAAAATAAAATAACGATGAAATCTTTCATTCATCCTATGCATACAAAAACTGCGGTAAAGCAATTTTTCTAGAAATTCTAGAAGAATGAAAATAAAATTATCCTTTATTTTTTTCCATTTTCTACATTTTATATATTTTGCGTTCGACAATATCAACAAAGAAATAAAAAAAAAAAATAAAAAAAAAAAAATAAATGAAAAAAAAAGTATTGAATTTATGTTATAGAATTTTTAAGTGAAAAGTTTATTCCTTATTTTTACTATTTCATTTTATGTGTATTTTTCAATTTTCAATTTTTTTTCTCTCTTTTTATAAAAGTCATTTAGTTATTTAATCGATTCAAATTATCGGTTGGTTGGTCGTGCTCGTGTTTTACTATAATTTTGTGAGAATTTTTATTGAAATCGAATTTGAAGCGGAAGAAAGAGAAAGCACAAAAATGAATTATAAACTAAAAGAACAGTTTTATATATACATATTATATACGAAATATTTTTATATGATGATGTGAAGTCAAAAATGAATCGAACTAAAAAGATGAAGAATTATTGAGAATTTGTCTTTAAAAAAAAATTGTATCAAAATTTATAGTAAAGAGAAAAATGATTTTCAATTTAAAAGTGCAAGAATATATTTACAAAAAAGTATAAAAGAATGAAATACATTTTGATGAGATGTGGTCGGTAAAAATCTGATAAATGAAAAGTTCTTGCATGATCTTTCACTATTTCTTTTTCGTAAACAATTTCTTCCTAGTATGCACTCATAAATTTTGTACACGACGACAATGTAAAATTTTTCAGCAATAAAATACTCGCATAAAATCTGAAAAATTTACGAGTGAATAATAAAAAGTGCATTCTTAAGGCTTATCAAAAGAATTTATTTTTCTCGAATCTTCAAAATCAGTTTTCTCACAACGTAGATCATTTACAGACGAAAACCACATGCACATCATCACAACATCACATTATCTCTGGTTCTATGTAAAAATTTTCTTTTCTGTTTTTCAGTGTCAATTATCTTTTTTTTAAAAAAAAAAAAAGAAAAAACAGCCATACTTTTTTCGTACACATGTCCATCAAAAACATCGCAACTATTCATCTATATTCATATGTCTATAGATGATACACTCTATACATCAAATTAATTACCGAGTATCACGTTTTGGATAGATGCCAATTAAAATAAATTTTCATTGAATTTTCACTGAATTCTAAAATAATTTTTTTTTTTTTTACTATTTTCACAAACTACAGATACACAAATGTATATATACATATATGTAATGTACGTATTCTTTTTGAATGCGTATATTTATTTGCATATCACTTGAAAACTTAAAAGAAAAAAAAAATCTGTAAGAGAAAGCACATCAAGAAAACGTTTCATTCATTAAAATTTCATTTCATATCAAAAGAAAATTGAAAACAAAACGAAAACTACTGCTTATCAATCAAAATTTTATACTCTTCATTCTCATTTCGATTTAAAATTTTCTGACATTAATTGCATCAAAGTAATGTATATAGAAAAATCTTGGCATTTACATAAGTATGTGTATACATAAATAAAAAAAAATATGAAATTTTCAATAATAACTTCAATTTATTAATATCCCAAATGAATGATTGATGTACAATGAAATGAATTTCGAAAGGTTTTCAATTCATTTTTATTTACAAAATAGTATTATGTATATATATCCTCAATATTTTTGTTTAAACGTCAATTTGAAAATAATTTTTTGATCAGACATTTTTGTTTACTTTATTTGTGCTCAAAAAAATTCAATATCAAAATACTACTGAGCAATGATAATTGAATTTAAAATTTTGAGATTTCAACCTCCCTTCTCTTACTCCCATTAGTGCCGTATGCTCCATTTATCCACATTCCACACACAAGTGTTTGTGTTTATCTACAAATCTATATAAATCATTTAATGTAATTAAATTTTTTTAATTGTCACTTTATTTGATATTTGATTCAATATATTTCATGTATACTCTTGTAGAATTACTAATTACCCAACAAATTGAAGAGAAAAATTTAATTAATTAATGAAAATCTTAAAGTCTACTTTTGTATGTAACTGAATACCATCATTCCGCCTGAAGTACATCTATCTCTCTGGCAGCTGGCTACCCACTTGTTTTCTTCGTTTTTATAAATTTTTTTATATATTCTGATCTTTGATTCTCATTTCTCTAAAATCCTAACCTCATCAAATGTATTTTTTCTTCGTTTCCGTTTTTTTTTTGTTTTGCTTCTTATACACGACTTCGTAGTTAGTGAATGTGTAAACATGAAGTGAATTTATTAAGAAAATTAATTTTCTTTCAATGTCCTTTCTCAGATATTTATTTTATTTTTCTCGTAGTGCACATACACAGTTTATAGACCGAAGAATATTTTTTTTTTATAATGTTTTGTCAACTATTGAAAAAGACCACCATATTGTCTTTACTTACCTTTGTTTTAGTTCAGTGTTGTTTTTTCCTTTGCCATGTTTGACATCTTAATATATAAACTCAAGAAACTTTTACACAATGACTTTCTTATTTAGTTTTTTTTTTCTAGTTATTGTATATAATGAAAATTCCAAACTTTTCCTTTATTATTTTGTATGTTCTTGTAAAATTTTAATAGAACGGAAAAAAAACTGAATAAGAACTTTTATTAGTAATTTTTTCGTACGTCATATGAACATGAACACACAATTAGAGATCTTATGAATTATATGTGTGTATAAGTGTACAGGAATAACGTGACATTTACTTAGATTATTTGCCTTAAAGTTTATTATTTATGATTTTTTATTGGTTTCGAGAAACAATAAAAATTTATACGAAAAAAAAAATCTAATAAAATAAAAAAAAATTGTATTATAAAACCTTTAAGCCATATTTTCATTCATGTATTATACGTGTATGTGTGTATATTCATAGTGGAATATATTAAATGGAATGTATTAAATGGAATTCAACTTTGATTGCTTCTAGGCTGACTTTTTGCTAGCCATTCAATATATTATTTTCCTTATAAAATTCTTTCACATTCATATACATACTCGTATCGTACACATTACTCGTATATTTTCCTTGAGTATTTTTTTCCTTATTATTTTTGTATACCTATACTCTTGATATACATATACATATGTAAAAGCATACAAAAAAAGCAATGCATTTAAATAAAAAATATTTTAATTCACATTTCACATACGATTACACATACTTATATGATGAACACTATAGCGTAAAGTAACTTACACGTATAGCGTATATTATAGATTTGTTTATATACGGATGTAGGCGAAGTGGCGTACATTATAATGTTCCATAAAAACAATTTTATTAGTTTCCGTTGTTTTATTTTTTTTTTTGTTTCTTATTTTGTTTTTTCTTCTATTTTTTCTTCTATTCTTCACTTTTTTTTATTTACAGGATCAAATTTTGTAATAATACATAGCGTCGTGTATACGCAAAACGTTATAATTCAAGAAAATTTAAAAGCTACATGGCTATGTATTAACTTATATGCCAACAATATCATTTAAGGATATGTGTATATGTATGTATATAACATGCGAGTACATAATATTATATGTATTAAAGTATATAAACATAGAATTTTATACTTTATTAGAAATAAAAAAAAATGTACAAAAAAAATAAGGGAAAAACAAGGAAACAGGATCATGTATATAGGAGTTAATATCCATTCAAATACTTACTCCTTACATGTATACTTACACTCATAACAGTATCAATTCATATATATACACATAATGTGAATCTTTTAAATTTTATAACTTCAACACTTAAACTTTAGGATGATGGTTTTTTCCCTAAAATACACATACGAGTACATATATTATGTACACAAAATGCATATAACTACATAAGTATAAAATAAAATTTATATACAATGAAATTTTGTTATTTAAAACAATAGAGGACTTTTTAAATACAAAATTCAAACTCCTTTATATGCTCCTGTTCCTTTAAATACATAAATACTAACTGGAAAATATATGTATTTATTAAAAAAAAAATTCCAAAAGGCTTCCTTTTCCCATATGAACTTGTATGTAATTACGCCACATATACATTTATATGTGCTATGTTTTCTGTGTATATGTGAATATAGGCATATTCACTTGTTTTCATATAATAATAGAGATTTAATGGAATTACACATTTATGTATACACAAAAAATTATAGTACTCCTATACTGCGTCTATTACTGCTACTACCTACTAGTATTATACTACACATTCATACGCATCTATTGAACGATAAATACAAAACAAAAAAAAAGCAAAAGAAGAAAATAAATAGAAAAAAAAAGTTAAAACAAAACCAACAAAAAAAATTATAAAAGTAAAAAATAAAAGAAAAAACTAAAATAATAAAATTTTTTTTTTTCATTTTCTCTCTCTTTATATATTTTGAAAATGTGAAAAGCCTACAAGATTAACAACATTAGGATTAGGTTAATGACTTTAATATTCTCTGTCGTTTTTATTTATTTTCTTATGTATGTATATCCATTATAGTATACGTAAATAAATACTATACTATTCATATACTTACATATAGTTACACCATTTCTATATAATGTCACATATGAGCATATATAAATACTGTACATAGTGAATTGTAGGTACTCTATTATATACCTACTGTGAATTAATGTATACGTTATATGGATGATACATATACCCGCATTTATACATACATACATACTCCTCATGTATCGTAATAAAATGTGATATAAAGATAAGAAAAATTATTTTATTTATACTCGTATCTTGTATATAGGTATTTTAGATACATGCATGCATATTATATGGTTAGACGAGTGGGTGTGAATGCATACAATATAGTTTGTACATTTATACGTGAAATATATAATATGTATCTGTAATGTACTGCTTACTGCTGTATTACCTAAACCTAAACCTAAACATATCTCTCTATACGTAATATAACGTACGAGTCTGGTATTATTATATGCAGATGACATACTATTTTAAATTTTATTTTTTATCATCTACTCTAAAAACATAAAATGGAAACGAGTTTATATCTAATATTGAACAAAAAAGCATTAAAAAAAAGAATTGAAACAATGGCAACAACAATGATGAAAAAAAATTTATGAATTAAAATGAAAATTACATCCAAAATACAAATTTCATGAACTTAAATTTAAAAAAAAAAAAATCGAGAAGAAAAAGATTAAAATGTACGTACACATACGTAGACTGGGCAAAAGTATTTCAATGCAACATATCACATTATGGTGTTACTCGTATGTGCTCGTATACAGTTTACAAAACAAAACATAATGGGTATTATAATTTCCTTTACTAGCCAATTTTACACCACAAAATGCTACGAAAAACATTTATACGATGATTTAATTTGAATGAAGACTTTTTTTATTGGATTCTTTTTAAAATTAACTTTTTTACTTTTATTCTTTTTTTTTTATCAAAAAGTAATTTAATTAATTTTTCTGACATAAAAATTAAAAATTAATTGTTCCACAATATATAAAAACTTTTAGAATTCAATGCAGTATTTTTGCATGTAAGTGCAATACAATTATTCATGTGTGTGTTGTGTATATAAAACAAAGTCAATTAGACTTTGTTTTGTGTAGACTTTTCTATAACACAATACAATATAAAATACAGGCGAATGTACATAATGTTGAAGTATTTCATGAAGTAAAATAATATACACATAAATATACATTTGTGTCTTGTGTCTACCATCATGACATGTTTTTCATGGCAAAGTTATCAAATGTCAAAAATTTAATTAAATGCACATTATTATATGATATGCACATATTTGCATTACATATATATGCATAAATGTATGTAGATATTACGACGATTATATTATTTATTATTTGCACAATAATTTCTATATCCATTTCCATTTAAATTGAAGAATATATCTACTTACTATACTCGTGAATATTTATTATTATAAAAATTATTGTAAACAAGATTTGCAAATTATTTTTTTTTATTATTATTAGTAGTGAGTGGTATACATATTACAAAATACTTACTCGTATATAAAAATGTACATATTTAGATATGCAAAAATCACATGTACATATGTATATATGTATGTATGTAGGAATGTAATACCCGTATTATATGATGATATGATTAATTAACATTTTAAAAACTTGATTTATAATAATCAACTTGTCTTACATCAAGAATAAATATACAAAATTGTTCTTATATGCCATGCATGGTAAATTATAAATTCTCTGTATATTATATATTCACATATCATTGACATAACATTTCCCCATTGCCCATTCAAGTATGTATATTCGTATATACTCGTACATATAAGTACATGTAAATATGTATCTTTGTATCATTACTTAATAATTACATTCCAGATTAAATTGCAGTCAGTTCGTCATAGATATATGTATGTAATGTACATATTTGTATATGTAAGTAGGTTGTTATATTTTTTTAATTAAAAAAAAAATTGTAATTTAAACTTGAAAACTTAAAAATAAATAAATAATAATAATAAATAAAAGAAAATAATTGAATCCAATGATATACAATAAAATGATTAAGTTTTCATGCAATTTTATTTTAATTAATTTTTGCTCAGACTAAAAGAGAATTTCTAGGAAGGAGGGTTTGATGGCTTAATGAGTATTAAAATATACTGGAACTATATAGTCACCACAAATCACAACACAAAGTTACGAATTCGGTTCGACAAACAGAAGTAAGAAAAAAATTACTTTCATTTATTTAACATAATTTTTCAACTTTTATCACTTCCTCAGGCTTCAAATTCACTCAGTTTTGAAGATGGAGTAGTGAGTACCACCTCACCTTGATTATATGGGATAGGAACAAACTAAATTTTCACTAATGTTTCCAATAAAATGTTTCTTCATTTTCCAATGAGCAAATCAAAATCAAAATAACTTTAAAGGTGAACTTCCTATACAGACAAATCTATCACTAAATTTGTGAATTCATTTATTTCCTTATAAAAAAAAAGAAAAAGTACAACACTAGTAAAGCACCAAGATAAATAGAAAACTCATGAGTGTTCTATTTAGCTTGGTAAAGCACATTGTTTCATTTTATTTTTTATTCTCTGGCACGAAAAAATCAAATTTACGTCATATTAAGTAGAGTAACGACAAATACTTACATAAAATTTTTAAATCAAACTAATCACAATAATTAGTCAAAAATTATTTTGAAAAAAAAAAATTCAAATTCAAATTTTATTAGTCTGAATGTGTATTTAAAAATATGTGTACCGAATGAATCTATATGAATTGATGTCTGTACTTTACTCTATACTCTCACATACTACCTACTTTCAAAGTGCTATAGCACAAAATAAAATGACGTAAGCTTTCATTTTGAATTTTTTTTTTTTTTGAATATTTTTATATTTTTGACATTATATGACTGAATGACTCATTTTTATTTTTCAAAAAAAAAAAGTCCAAATATTTTTTTAAATGAAAATTTGGTTTAACTTTTGGTCATTTGTCTATGTACATGTACCTAATATGTGTTGTGTTCATTTTTTTCCTTGTAATATTGCCAATATAATTATTTTATACGTACGTATATAGTGATATAAAAAAAAAATACTCACAAATTTGACCAAACAGTTCAAATCTTATACAGATTTTATTTTTATTTTTCAAATAAAAAATGTTATTCCCATGTGCATTTTCTAACATTATTCATGTATTTTTTTTTATTTATTTATTTTTTTTTTTTTATATTAAATTCAATTAATAATATCCAACAGCAGCAGGATTATTTAGTTTAATTAATTAAAATAAAATGCCAAGTTTTTTTTTTGCAATACTAAATACGATTCCATTGATAATCTTTTTCAAATTGAAATTGGGATTGGAATAATTTTCAATTATTATTTTAAAATCCCATTTTAATGTAAATTTTATTCTCATCCTCCACCAATGTAAAAATTTATCACTATCCCAAAAAAAAAAAAGAAAAAAACTTATTAAATTCACACCAACATTACAAAACGATTTGTACTCGAATTTTATATGCAGAGCAAATGTAATTAAAAATCTATAATTATTTTACGGTCAAATAATTCAAATATGTAATATATGTACATAATTGCCTGTAATGTGTATCACAATCAGAACTTTTTGTATTTTATTCCCTTACTTCACCATATTTGATTTTACATTTTAATTTTATTGAATTTAAAATGAAGAAAAAAATTTGTCAATTATAAAATCTCTATAAAAGCACAATCATTCATACGTGAAATATATTATTTTTTTAAATAAATTTTCATTCATTTTAATGTTGATACGATAAAATCGGCATTCACATACACACAAATATAAATGTTCACGTAAATTTTTTGAGGTAAACTACATAGAAAAAAAAAATATTGAACTTTAACATGATTCAATTTTCAAAAAAAATAAAATTAATATCACAAAAAAAATATTTGTAACTAATTTTTAAAGAAAAAAATATGTACATTACACGTTTTTTTTTTTACAATATACGATAAAAATCACTTCAAATTAATAATTTTAATACGTTTGCGTCTGCGTATTAGACATTTGTGGTATTTTTATTTTCTCGAATATATCTATTACATACGAATTAAAACGTATCATTTCATTATCTTTTTCTGATAGATATTATCATTTTATTATGTCAAAATAAATAAAATACACATGAAAAATAATTAAATTTAAAAAAAAAAAACTGAGTGTAGTTTGTTTACTTTACTTCTATTGAAATTTATAAAATTCCTTCAACGGATAGATAAAGTACCAAAAGCACCTAATAGTACGCTTTTTTAGTACTGTGTAAAAGTAAAGCCTCATTTAAAATTGAGCCTAGATAACGCGTGAGATTGGATAGTGTTCATAATTCAGCGTAGATTACTTTTGCTTTTACATAGCAACATTGGTATATTATAAGTAGTACACAAGTTTTCGATATAATTTCTTCTATCGTCAGCTTCAGATTAGAAACACAACCTAATCTCAATCTCAATCTCATTCTGGTGTAATCATGGGCTGGACGGAAAAAGGATAGCGCTATACAATTTTTTAAAGAAAGTATGAAAAATCTAATATAGAACGCGTAATCTGGGCTAGATTATAAATGTAGCTTAATGACGAAAATTACTATAGATAATTTTTCTATATACTCGCAATAGTAATAATTGAAAGAAAAAAAAAAAAGATAATAATTTTTATGATTATGATATATGAAAATGATCTTAGATACATGTAAATACATAAATTCATATAATCGTGTGTTTTGTGTTTACATCAAACACTATGGGATATTATATTTGAAATTATGATATGTGATATGATAAAGTGATGTGTATGCGATATAAAATCTAAAATAAAATAAACTATGAATATGTATTTATTTATGCATATGCGTATATGTTTGGGTGTGTTTGTGTATTTAATATGAAAACAAACACAAAACTATAAATATATGTATATAAACCGAACCGAATAAATATATTGTAGAAATGATATTATATGTGAATGTGTTGGTGTTCATTTTTATAGCCATACATATACAATATGTGTCTCTGAAATTTGAATCTTATTCATTTTGCATCATCATTCATATCTCTAATTTCATAACATGTAATATACGGCGTATAGTTTCTCATCATTAACACTATCGTCATTATCATCTTCATCATCATCATCATCATTAACATCTTCTATCTAAACGAGTACATACATACATGTATTATGAGGCTTATAGCGCTGCTAAACTCTTTGTCTAAACAAAATAACACAAAACATCATGAATGAAAAAATAAAATTGAAATGAAATTTCTTCTTCATATAAATTTTCTTCTCATTCATATTTATGTTTTATTTTTTATTTAATATTTTTCATTTATAATTTTGACTTTCATGTATTTTTGCTTTATATATGAGTATAGTTTTTTGTTTATTGTGTATTATAATACACAGAATAAAGTACAGTGCATGTATATTTCCTACTCCCATATTTGAAAAGTCAACAATATAATATTCACATACTGACTGAAATATTCTGGATAATAATAATGATGATGATGATGATAATGATGAAAAACTTTCAAAAGTAAATCTTTTCTTGTTAAACATTAAAGTTTTCCTTACATTTTGATGTAAATACATACATATTATGTGTAACTCTTACAAAATTGTTCACTATAAGTACTTAGTAGAAGTTGAAATTAAAATTAAATGTTTAAGAAAAAAATGAATTCCTTTTCTTGTTTAATTTCTTTGTTTTATGTACAGTTTTAGTTTAAACTTTAACCTTTAACATACATATGGATGTAAGTACTATACATGATATACTCGTACATATTTCATTTGAGTTTTTCTATCACTTTTGCTCTACATACAAGCATGAATGTAATGTAATACATGGACCTTTACATTATTTCATTTGCCAAAAATGAGTATTGTTTTTCTTAATGTAAAACAAATCCAGAATTTGGATACACTACTATGTTACTTGGATACACAGAAAAATGTGTATCCTTTCCAAAATTTCATATTATAAAAAAATAAAGAAAATACTATAATTTTGAATAAATATCTCAATATGTGACAGAATATGTTCTTTTTTTTTTTTGTTTGTTAATTTCTGCAAATATCATTTTGACTTATTGCCAATTTTAATTTGAAAATTTTAGTTTTGTTTTGATTAAAATCTTTCATCTGCACATAATACGAAGTAACATACGAATTTGTAAATTTGACTTGGATCGTTTTCATTTTTGTAAATGAATTGTGTAAACATTTAGAAAAAAAAAAAAAATTCCTAGTTTTCATTCTTATCTGCAATAGTTTTTCTTCTTCTCATTCTTCTTATTTTTAATTTACAATAATAATAATTATGGCGCGTTAGAATCTACTAACAATTTTATAATTCACACCATATCAGTTAACTGATACGAATAAACATGTACGTATACATCTATGTACATATCTTTGGATTTTATTGCTATATGCATGTATTATTTAAATGTATAATAATTCTTCTATATTATTTTTTTTTATTTCTCTATGTGATTAGTGCCAATACCCAATAAATTACATGATTACTGAAGCACAAAAAACAATCCAATATGTCTTACTACTATGGTGTTTTTTTTTTACTGATAAAATTCTATTAATATGTGTGTACGTAAGTACATTTGAAATGATGTAATTTGCTTTACTTCGTTCAGTATTAAGCTACATATAAAATGAATATTACATTTTTATACAGGGCAAATGAAAATAAAATTCTGAGTATAAAAAGAAAATTTTCTCAACACACTTTATAACGATCTTCAAACTTTAAATCTTTATATAAAATTGATCTTCCAACATATTTTCATACTTCTCGCTTCTTATCGATTTTCTTTAAACATTTAAGATATCAAAATACATAAATAATTTGAATGTGCATTACTTATCTGATCATCATCAATCTAACTATAGATGTAGAGATGTAGCATTCGTTGTTCTAAAAAAACTCATTCAATCATCATCCTGTAATCTCATCATAATTATTACTAAGCTGCTGCTGATAAGAAAATCAAATAAATTTCATTTATTTATTAGTTTAGTTTTTAATTTTTTAAAATTATAACGTCAACTTATACATTTAGAACATCAGACTTATTTTGAATGCAGTGCGGAAATATGTAATTTCAAATCCAACCCTTAAGAGACATAGAACGAAAAATAAAGAGAATGGAAAAAGGTTAAAACTTATCTATCTGTAGATTATGTAGATTACAATTATTTTCAGTTAAGGTATAATACATTAGGTCAACAAATGGATACAAAGATATAAAAAACGACCGTAGAATTGTAGAATCTGAACATAAAACGACTTCTATTTTTTTAAATAAATATTCATAAAACTATAAAAAGGCATACATATCCCAGAAATAAAATAACAGAAAAATATTAATATCATATTCTTCCCATTAAAATTACCCAAGGCGCCTAAGGTAAAAAAGGTGTACCCATAAATTTTCATTTATGTAAATCATTTGACTGTCATTCTTTTCGTTTTTTACATTGCGTGAGAAGAACCTTTCTTTTTGACATCCATAATATCCTTTTTTTTAATATGATTGTGTCATGATCCTCTGTACATATCACTGCGTTTACTCGTATTCACTGCACATATATAGGAGCTCAAATATACATTCCTATTTGTATATACATTTTATGCTGCTATTATTTAATTTAAAAACAATAAAATTTGATATTTTATACATAAAGATTTTACGTTTTCAAAGTGAATATTCACAAATATTAAAAAAAATACTGGAAGAGAAAAAATTTTTATTACAATTTTTTTTTATTTTTTTGAAATTTAACTCTCAATAGAATTTCAAATATTCAATTTAGAATGATAAATAAAAATTGTCTGTGTAATATTGCATTTATGATGTATACTCGTATATGCGCGATGATGTAATATCATAACAAAGAAACTTATAATATCAGTCAGCATCAGCACTCAGCAGCACTATATAGTAAAGAGATTTAATATCATTTTTGAATTTAAGAGCAATTTTTTTTTGTGTTTCAATTTCAGTATTCTATACTACTACCTACTACTCTACCGTATACTAACTACACTATTATTACATTAATTTAATGTAATTTTATTTTACATCTGGGTGGATATAATACATATTTGAAAGGTAATTTTATCCATTCACAAAAATATATCCAAATCCAAACAAATATAAAAAGAGTCACTTAATAACAACTGTGTGATATGTATCTGAGATATATTTAGGTACATTATTGTTAGAGATTCGTATTATATTCTTTGTATATATACAAATTTAGAGATTCAAGGAGATCCAGATTTCATATAAGTACTGACGAAGATTCAGATATTAAAATATAAATACGAATATCTACTTGTATATAGTACATACATACATACTTACGTGAGCAATTGAGCATATAAAATACATACATATATACGAAGTTTTGAATTTGATTTATATTTTTTAGATTGATTTTTATTTGATTCCGTTTTGCTGCTTTTTTAGATTTATTTGTAATACTGGTAATACGAATATAATTTTTTTTTTGAGCCATTTCTAAATTTTATTTGTTCTTCTTTTCTCTTTTACATACCACTATGCATATGTAAGTAAATACATTTACAGGGTAACAGAATATGAATCTATATGATGTGTTCCAATCCTATATACTATATTATGCAGTAGTCGTAGTCATACACCCAATATTATTGTGTATTGATTCGAATTCGAAAACCTTTCAATAATTTTTTTTCCTACAAATGTAAATAATAAAAACCTATTCGAGTATACCTTTGAAAAAAAAAGAAAGGAATTTTAGCATTTTGTTTTTACAGGTGTAGAGATTTTTTTTATATTTACGCATAGTTTTTTCTGTATAAAAATATAGTAGAATTTTTTTTTTATAAACATCCGAAGGATGTTCACAGAGAACATAAAATCATGAAATAACTTTTGACATGTGAAAATTGTAAACACGCGGTGTATTAATTCTTAAATCATATGACCATTTCAATTTAGCAGGTATAGCTTGTTCAAAATTCCCAGCGAATAATCTGCGCATGTTTCTCTTGAAATTAAATATGTACATAAAATGATTATATGTATTTGTGTTTTTCTCCCATATAAACCTGAAAAAGTGTAACCACTACAATTATAACCTCGCTCAAAGCATGACGCCATACTCTCACTGCGCATATATTCCATTCGCTGGGAATTTTAAACAAGCTATAACACCCATTTTTTGTGCTTTGTAGAACAGTGTAGTGTACTTACAAACATGCACACAAAGTCACAAATACATACGCATAAAATTTACTTTTTGTAAAAAAAAAAGCAGTAAACACTAAACTTTTAATATTACAAATATACGTATATCCTGCATATATTTATTACAGTGTCAGAGCGCAATACATACATAATATGTACACGTATATATGAATATATGTACAACAATTTATATATACATACTCGTATATACATATGTATAGATACACTCTGTATACGCTCTGACGCTCTGTATAGTATCAGTATGAATGAATGATGATATTCTTCCTTTCTATATTATAGGTCAATATACGAATAAAATGAGATCTAGATTATGGAATCGGTTTTTTTTTTATTTTACATTTTTTCATGCTTTTTGAAGAGGAAAAGTTCTAATTTATCTTGTATGCAGGGCGAGTTTTTTTTTTTTCTTCAGTAATATATTTTCAATTAAAAAAAATGTATACATACTCGTATAATAGCATAAAAATCGATAAAAATCTCTATAGCTTTTTGGAACAAAATTATATATCCTATTACATACATACTATTATGGTATATCCGATATATAAACAGTGCATTTACATACATATTTAAATAAATAAGGTTTCTAATACATAGCAGCCATAATTTATAAAGTGTGTTTGTATAAAAAGTAGAATTTACACATAATATGTGTACACAATAGTTCTGTAGTGCCTACATATATAAAGAACAAAAAAACTATTCATTTATATAGAGGGTATTCATTTCAACGCAACGCATAATTTTATATAACCTCGTAAATTAAAAGCACCTCGTGAAACATTATTCGTAAATTTTAACTTATCTCTTCACAAATTCTTATTTTGTCAGTAACACAAATTCAATAATTTTCTCAAAATATAAAACCACAAAATCAATTTTAAAATTTTAGTTGGTGAAAATGACAAACTGTTCAAACCAACCAACCTTGGATTACACAAAATTTATTTTCGAGGTTGATCTAGGCGACTAAAAAGTTTCGTTCATTTACGTATAATAGAGCTCGTATGATTCTCAAAATAAAGGCCCAAATTTTGAAGTCTCTTAAAAAAATTACGCTACTTATACGTGAATTATGAGAATTACGATTTTTGAAATGAATACCCTCAGAGTCTCAGTAATCGTATATTTATATGCGTATATGAGTGTATTTTATATTAACACTGCATCACACATCAGAAGAAGACCGATGCTGGATGCTGGATGATGATGATTAAAAATCTATATTTCATCATCATCATCATCATCATCAACATCTCTCATCAACATAGAGATTCATAACATTTTTAATAATATAATTGAAAAGCAAAAATAAAATAACCATCAAAATAACACACACTTAAAAACCATCATAAATGAATGAAAACTCGAATGAATAATGTATAGATATGATAGATACGTAAGTATTTAATAATATAAATTAATATAAATTTATAAAGAGATGATACAAACATATAAATATAGAACTAATAGAACAGAAAAATGATGTCATTTCAAATTTGAAAATATATTTAAAAGGAAAAATATTCCAAAATATTCTATACATTCATGAACGCATACACATACCTACATATGTACGTATACGTACAAGTGTACACCTACTGAATGAATTTTATAATTTAAAAGTGTATGTATGTAATTATAATATGAAATTTATAAAATAAATTATAATTTTACAATGTGTATTAGTCTATATAGCTACAAAATTTCGAAAATAATAATTTTATATAAATTCAACATAGTATATAACAAAATCATAGATGTATTATGTATGTAGGAAATACATAATGTATGTAATTTAATATATAATTTTGTACCAAAAAAATATTTGTATATTTACATAACTTTATGGCATAATTTATAACGAGCCAGTAATATTAATATGGTTCCCAAAGGAGAATGAAAAATAAGTTTTGAATCAAATATAATGTAGGTAGGTAGGAGCATAATGGCTGAGTTCATCATTACAATCCAATGAACAATAATTTATGTAGAATTTCAATCGTAATCCAGGGCGTAGTGGTGAACGAAATAAAATAAGTATCATAAATAATATTGTTTGTCCAAAAAAACATATAATCATTTTTCGAAAATGCAGACTGATTGTCATATGACAGAAATTAAATTAAGTTCGAAAATGTATATACATGCAAATGAGAGAAGTTCAAAAATGAATGAAAAAACGCATATGATCTTCTGTACTTCATGCAATCCAATACAATCAGGTGATGACATATGATGATTATTTATCCAATGATGATTGTCACATTTGACTGCATTTTCGAAAAAAATCAACAATTATAAGTTATATTTGATCAAGACCAAATAGACAATGCTCGATTGAATCTAAATTACAGTTTTTATGAACTTCGATTTGAGTTTCCGATCAGAGCATTCCGATTACAATAATGAATGGCATAAGAGTACTTAGATTCGAACGCAATCATGAACTCAGCCAATATTACACTGTACTGTCTGTACACTAACTACATATAACATCACCGTTACTCCCATTTTTAGTTGTAGTGCAATACTCCTCTACATGTAATGTCCGGATACAGACAATCCTTCCTACATATGCATACGTGTGTAATATGCCAGTAAACTTAAAATGTTTTTGGATCAATTCCAAAATATTATGTGAATTTATTATTTTGTACAGAAAAAAAAATATATATGTATGTATGTACTCATTTTATATATTATTCTATATGTGGCATATTAGATTTAAAAAAAAAAATATAATAAATTAGATCGATAGATTAATTAACTTTTGGGGTGATAATTAAATGTGAAACAATTAATTGAATTCATTCTATGGTTGGTAAGTACTTTTTTTAGGTTTTGAGTTTGTTTTTTGTTTTTTAATCAGAAATCAGATACCTTACATATACTACATACAGGAGGAATACCGTATAGGATGTAAATTTATATCGTTCTTAAAATATACATCAGTGTAATGAATGGAATAGATGAAATATTATCATATGTATAGGTACCTATATATGAACTGAAGTTAGATATGTATGCGAAAAGAATATTCTTTTCAAAAATATTCTCTTTTTAATTAATTTTATCAAGTTGATTTGTTTTTAGGTTAATTAGTTTCAACTCAAATCTTACACATAACGAAATATTGTATGAATACGAGAGTTCGAGTATTTGGCATACTTAGAAAATTTTCTAAAAAAAATAAAAATTTGAAATGAGAAATTCAACTCAAAAAAAAGTCGTATTATCATCAATTAATTAAATTTATAATTATAATACATTCGTACATCCATAGTAGAGCATTTGTATATATGTCATATCATAATCTATGTGTGCATAACATTTGATGACATTTAACCTGATGTCTAAAAAAAAATTTAATGCTAGATCTACTTTCATTTATATAATAGAAGATAAGAAATTCAGTATGTTTGCATATTATTATTTTTCATTCGATCTTATTTCACACAATTTTCTCACATAATTTTTGCTTTTTCAATTTTATTTTGTAAAATTGTCGTAAAGAATTTTACAAATTAATCAAATAGATATGTACATATAGAGGCATATGTATTAATATACAAATACTCTGTTTATTCGTTTACATCCTCCTACGTATATATGACCTAATGTTCTAATTTTGTCATCGTAAAGTACAAGTTTTTTTAATTAATTTTCAAATCAATATGTATGTGTACGTAATAATATTATCATTCTATATAATATTCATTTTTCTATAAAAAATTCTATTTAGAAAAAATATAAACGCAATTTGCTTTTTCTTAAATGATGATTATAATAACTGAGAAAATATAGAAATGATAAACTCCTACTCACATACTTTTAGTAGTTTAATTTATTTGTAAATGGCCCGCATAAACATACTCACATATATCTGACGAATGAAGACTGTTTGACAGATAAGTTGAAATTGAACGAATGTTAACTGTTTGTAGATAACTTGTCAGATTGATTAACAGACAATTCGAAAGTCGGATCTCGGACGACTGATCGTAGCAGAATCAAAAAATTTTGATTTTCCACGGCGTGTGTGGTTTCAAGTTCGACAACTAAGTTGGCTGTATATAGTCCTAGTCAAGTTGAAGGATCAAATCTTATTGTGATCTTGAGGTGTAACTAACGAAACTATTTTATAAAAATAAAATGTAGAAAAGAAAAAAAGAAAAATTCTGATAAATAAATTCCGAACGAAGTCTGTGATAAAGTTGAAATGTTGAAATGCTATTTGCAATGTCTGAATGTCTGAATAGAGAACTAATTTCATTCAACTTGTCTGTCAACCACAACAACCAGTCGTCTGATATATCGTATGTTTATTGGAGCCTTAATTATTTTTGTCATTTTTATGTTACTTTTTCTTATTTTTTCTTATAAGAACTGAAACAAATTTTATTCATATGTTACCGTCATCAATAGCTTTTGGTTAAAAAATTGACTTACACAAATTTTAGAAGAAAAAAAGACGGTTTATATTACATGTATTTGTGTACTTATTGGTATATTTTTATTAATTTTTATAAATTCTTTTAGTTTTTTTGTAAACAAGTTCTCATCAATTTATTAATAAAACGATAACAAAATAATAGAAAATGATTAACGTGTAATAAATAAATTAATTAAAGTAAATATATTTTCATAAAAATATATGAATACAAACACATATACACAAACATACATATGTATATACTACGCAAATATATTTTTAATCAAAAATAAATAGCTGTATATTGGACATATACTTAATTTTTTTACGCAGTTTATACGAATAATAAAGACACAATGAAATATGAAAGAATATTTTAGAAATTATTATATTATTATCACATAATCATGCGTAATATGTATTAAATTATCATCTTCAAATGTATGTTTATTATGTATTTATACATTATTTATACAAATACTTAAATATTTTTATTGCTTTTTTAATGTATTGTATATTTTATACTCATTTATAGATATGTTTGTTATGTACATATATATTTGTGTTATAAATGAGAAGTTATTTGGCTTTTTTCGTTGTGTCTATATATAAGAGTATACTATCTGAAAATGAATTTTTTTTTTAATTCTTTAATTTTTTTTAATAAGAAATTTAATGACAAAAAAAAAAAAAAAAATTACATAAAAATAAAGTTGACATAGGTATGTATTTGATTTTAAAAGAAAAATTTATGAAAATATTTTTTTCTTAAAGAGAAAATTACGCATTAATAATTTATGTAATATACGATAACTTATGAAGTGTAAAGTAATGTATATAAAGAAAAAATGAAAATTAAATACAAAATGATAGGTGCTAAAATGCTAGCCAACTGCTAAAGTCACCACATAGATACATACATATATACATTTTCCTTCATTTTCTTCTTCTACATTTTATCTTTTTTCATAGATAAGAGGAAAAAATATATTTTTCATATATTTAAGTATATGTATGTATGTGTACAGTCCATGTACAGTAGCTAAACAGTGTAGATAATAGAGAATTTTGTGTATAGATTTTATGTAAGTACAAAATGTAAAAAGTTTACAGTGTATGTACATATATTTTATTGTTATATACATGCATGCACATCATATATACCACCTTTTTATGGAATTTGACTTTGAAAAATATGTGAGGAAAAATATACATACATATATATACACTGATTTTTTGCTTTAATATGCGCTTTTTCCATATAAGTGTGTAATACATTCTCGTATTATTTTCATTTTTCTCTTCATTTTCTTTTTAATTTTTCATTTTTCAATTCTCTACTACTGCTTTTTGCTTCAATTTATTTGTGTAGTTAATTTAAGTTTTTTTTTTTATGTATAACTAAAGATTGCATAATTTTTTTTTTGTTCAATAAAATAAAAATACAAATTATTTCAAATATATACGAATATCTCTATACAAACTTGTTTGCACGTAAGTACATATATTACTTATATTACACCTTATTTTTATATAAAAAACTACATTATGTCTTCATTTAGATACAAAATTCAATTCGTATACATGTATGTATGTAGGTGCAAATGTAATATACACTATACGACAAAAATTATAGTACATCCCATCAGTTATAGTTTTTCAATTTTTAGGGTGCGTTTTCATTTATATCATTATTCATTTGCATCTTTCATGCATCTTCACATTCACATAGGAACGTTCTTCGCATCTCACAAATGTCAAAATAATATTGATATAATATAAAATATATAAAATATTTGCTGCTTTTATTCTCTAATTTCTTACTTTTAAAACGCCTAAGTCTCTCTTCAAAGAGTATTCCTATTTGTTTTCTATATTAGGCTGCATTCGCGTTACATTTCCTAACCATTTTATTCTCTATGAATTTTAATAAAACGAACTAATGTTTTGTTTGTCGTGAATTCTAGACGTTATGTTGTAACTCTTGTTGGAAGTCAAGGCTCGGAAAGGACTGTACACTGTAGCGCATATGATGATTATGATGTCTTGTTTGTCTATCAACTCGTATTACATACAATTTTACATAATTTTGTCGTGGAGTATACATTATGTATGTACGTATGTAGGTGTACATAATGGTGTGTGTATACATTACACAAAAACATACATACATTCATACATAATCTAGAACTGATTATATACAAAAATATAAAAATTATAATTTATTCATGTATCTATCCTATCTATATGTATGTATGCAAAAGGTAGAATAAAAACCATGTGTGTACAATGTTAACTACTCGCGTATACTGTATTCACATATCCACTAGATTGCGGTAGATATTTAATACCTTCATTAAATATGTAAAATACACGTAATAACCGATTTAAAAGTATAAAAAAAAAATTATTATTGTGCGATAATATGATACTACTGTCACTGTGTATCAGTATAGTCTATGTATGATGATGTTGATGATGATACTTTAGATTTTATTTTATTTTATTTTGTTCTGGTTTTTTTTTCTCTTTTTCCATCGTCATATACGAGTACAATGGTAACATGAATATGGTAGTGTTTATTTTAAACAAATATGTATATTATAATTTACTACAATTCTATGTAACTAAAATTTTTGTAACGCATGTATAAAAGATATTTAATATATGTACTTAGATACTTTACATATTATTACAAAATATTACTCTTATATGACTATGTACATTGCATTTATGAATTTTATTTATAATATTTAAGTACAAAGTAATCAATTCAATTTATTTAGAATTTTTTGTTAGAAAATAAATTATACAAACACACATTTATTAGGAATATGTGTATAAAAGTATCACATATGTATATACATAACACACATACATATATTTAAATGTAAAGATATAGTAAGATATAGTAAGTGGAGTCGCGGATTTTTCGATTAAGTAGCCCAAACCATCACTCGAAATGAATCAAAATGAAAATTCGAAAATGAGTAGATACATATGAAGTGGAAAAAGTTTCTTGTACTGTATACTATACGTGCAGACAAATGAGTATGTAGAAAGCAAGGGGAGGAGCAAGTATTAAATGTTGTGAGCTGAATTTTCATGTTTGTTGTTTACAATATTCGCATTTCCTACAGAGAGAGAAAAAATCAACTTTTTCTCAACAATGAAAACACAATAGTACCATATTACACATTGTACTATTCATACTTTTTTACTTTCACGTTAACATAAAGTGAAATTCCGACTCGTGATGCTATAAAAAAGAGCAAAATATTTTTCTAAAAGGCATTGAATTTCTAAAGGTTGAAAGGTTTTTTACATTATCTAATAAGAATTAAAGTCAATTTGTAAACAAACAAAAATTGTCGCCCTAGGCAGTCGCCCGTATTGCCTATGTGTAAATCCAGCCCTGTACATGTGTATAGACATATTTATCTAGTTTCTAGTATGTAATAGTATACGCGGTCTGCTCACATAAATATGAATGCACATTATTTACAAAAAGTGGTTTATATTTTAACAACTATAATTAATAAGTACGTATATCTGTCTATAATATTTATGTACTTACATCATGCAAACATACATACTTGTTCACTTGTGAATAATGTGATATTTATAATAATAAAAATATGGTAATAACCTGCATATGATATTGATTAGAGTATAAACGATTGTTTATATATACATATATATATGTAAATGATATTTCACACATAAATACCACATATTACATACTCATATATCCATATAATTTAACCATGATGATGACAACCAAAATATAGATTTATTATGTGTAGTTTATATTTGATGCGTTATAATATCATTTTTCTAATTAAATGTGAATTTTTATTGATTATTATTGTCACTACAAAATAAAAATAAAAAAAAAATATGTTTGTATATGAATAAAAATGTATACTAATATTAAGGGTATTCACTTAAGAGTGTAAAATTACAAACTCCTATTATGTGGTAGACAGACGAAAGCGAATCAATGAGCATTCTTCCAGTCTTCATTCATGTGAATAATAATTAAAAAAAAAACTCCCTGACCCACGACACTACCCAATATTTGTTCTGACATTTTATAATTAAAAGTATTATAATTATCGTGGTTTTTGTTATCAAATTTTTTTTAAACAACCACTGGAAATTTCCAATTAACCAACTTTCTGCGTTCCTGAATGAAGTAGTGTTCCTGAAACTTCTTTCAAATCTTTATTTGAACTTACTTCAATGAAGTTAGAATGAAGATCATTTTAATTTAATTTTGGGTGAAAGAGGGCAAATGAATGATCATTCATAACGAATTGTTATTGATTCGTTTTCATCTGTCTAAATTTATCACTGAATTAAAAGCATGTACCGCTTCTACATTCAATGCAATGACTTCAACTTGGACGTTGACTTTCGTTCGAGTAGTAAATAGAAAAGTAGCTGTCAAGTCTTCTGCATTGAATGTAGAAGTGGCATAAATCGTATAAAAATACCCGTTTTACTCGGTTTACATGCATGGTTTACTGGATTACGTGAATACCCTTATCGTTTACTAGTTTATACGATAAATATTCTTTTAAAAAAAATTATTTATGGGGCGAAAAATATATTATGTGCACTAGATTTTATATTATAATTGTCAATCGAAGGCCAAATCTATAATATAATAATAGTTCATTTAAATCATTCATTTGTACAATAAAGTGATAAAAAAATGTTGTTATACATAAATATTTCATAAATTTGAAATTGTTTTTTTAATAAAAAATCGAATTAATTTTTAATTAATTTTTGTTATTATTTTTTATTGATGATTTTAACCACTATATAATATGATACTCATATACTCGCGTATAATATGCTTCTTGTAAGTGATCGAAATTTTCTATGAATAAAATTGGAGCCGACATAGTCTCCATAATAATTTACTTTTAATAGTACCGCATGTAATTTCCACAATAATATGTATACATATGTATGTATACATCTAGATATATGTATGTATATTGAACATAAGACGCATATAATGACGATATATAATCGAGACGGAAGTCTCTATAGTCTAAATGTGTATGAATTTTTTTTGAAATTTTATTATTCAATTATTAAAATACGATAACGCAACGTTGAAATATATGATCTAGAAAAAATAAAAAAAAAATTAAAAATAAATTACTGAAAAACAACTAGCTACATACATACAATATAAAATTTGTCGAATTAACAAATTCATTAAAATCAAAACGTGCCGAAATTTATTATCGAATTAATGCATTCATTGGAATTTTTATGTTTTCAACTATTTTTTTTTTATTTTCTTAGTGTATATGAGTAACAGAACGATTGTAGAATACAATTTTAGAAAATTGTTATCGTCCAAAATGAAATAAATAAATTAAGAATGTCCTGCAAGAAAGGCTCATTTCTCTGCATTTCAATATAATGATCCGTAACCAAACATATTCGCACATATATGTGTCTATACGTAATGTAACATGAATTGTGGTGTACTGTGTACATAAACAGTTTGAAAGATATTTATTTGAATTGGTTAGAAGCCAAAAATTGTCATTTAAAAAATCATGATTATAGTAGATATCTATGAATGTACATAAAAAACATATAGGAATGCAGTGTCACTAATGAAGGCATTTTGTTTATTTTATTTATTTTCTATCATTTTATTTTCCTTTTTTCGTTTTGATAAACTAAAGGAAAATAGCAAAAAATCTATAAATAAATAACTTCAATATTCAACTGACTAGACATATTTTTTTTTTCCAAATACAAAAAGTGTATATGTACGAAAAAGCTTTGTAAAAAGGTTTGTTATGTAATCATTAAACAAACAAGTTGACTTCATTTATTTATTTTTGATTATGTATTTTTATTTTCATTTTTTTGACTACTGTATGATAATAAAAATACTTTTTTTTTAAAACAATAAAAATCATTAAATTTTTTTTGTTATATTTAGCGTTACCGGTTTTTGGTAATCTTCTATCGAAGTTGGTAGATTCTTAAAGATTAATTTTTATGTGCGACAACAAGGAATATTTTTATTACATGATGATAGTGTATGAATGGACTGCTAAAAGAGAGTAGAGATACTACTAAAATATGTATGTAGCTTGCGTAGAGAAGTACTTGTACCACTACAACTATATTTATACTATCGTCCTCCTAAGCTTAAAGTTCATAGTGTAGTGTAGTCGTACTCGTAGTATCTTGCAGTTTCTTGTTTCTCGTATCCACCCACATGTTTTACTGAGAGAGAAGATAAACTTTTTTTCTCAACAATGAAAATACGAGTGTAAGGTGTGTGTTGGTGTGTAAGTGGGATTGAGAATGAATTGTTGATATAAAGTTACTAGCTTGCGTAACGTACTAGGTACTAGTGGTACTAGATAGCAGTTAATAACTCCATTGCTATTACTATACCTGTACCTACTATTTACTATACAAGTATGTATTTCTCATAGTCACATACTTTATGTGTTATGAGTATGCGGTGCCGTGTATTCTTATGAATGAAAATTTGTGATAAAGAATGAAATGCTACCAGAAGTATGTACTATATTTTTGTGGTTATTATACTAAACTAGCTTTCGTAGCGTACTAGTGGTGCTAGTACAAGCCAGCAGTTAATGACCCCACCGCTAGCATTACCAGCTACTACTTGTACTCACTATACGAATATTTTTTGTATTCTGGAGAATGAAAATTTGTGATAAAGAATGAACTGCTACTAGAAGTCTAGAAGTAGGTATAATATATTTTGATAAATTTTTGTTTGAATGGTAATACTGATAATATTTGTCTATGATGAAGGCAAAGTTTATAAATGTAAACATATAGATTCAAGTACTATTCTATTACTTTATGTCTATATAAAATACAAACGCTAGATATACTCATATAACTTCAATAATTCTACATTCTATTGTACATGGAAAAAATTAAATAAATGTAAATAAATGAATATTATATTGACGTATATATAGACAAGTACATCATAATTTATATAAATAGAATTGTAAATAAAAATATAATGAAGACATTTATTTTATTTTTTTTGTGGTTTTTTCTTCATACATGTAGTGCTCGCATGTATTAATATTATCTAGACATTATATGACCTCAAGGAAATCTAATAACAATAATAATTATACATATATTTATGTATATACTCGTACATATAGAATGTAATTATAGGCATAGAATGTAATGTATCTATAATATAAATTTGATTTTAAGTATAAGAAAATGAAAAATAAGAATAAAAATAATATTGTAAATATAATCCTATTATATAAATGTAAATATGTATGATTTTTTTTTAAAAACATATATGATAAGTCCATGTATATGTACATATACATAAGATGTAAATGTATATACAATATGTGGGATCAATATCACTTCCAGTTCCACCACCTTCCACATACTCGCATCTACCTACCTAACAGTATTTCTATAAATATAAAAGTAATGATATAGTAGCAAAATAAGAGAACTTTATCAATTATAGAATCATCAAAACTGTCATTTGAGCTTTTGATCCGAATCCTCACTTACTTACTTATGTTCCAATTTTCATATTTTTCTACCCATTCATATGTACAGAACTCTTCTTTAGTATACAATGCTCCAATAGATTTTAGTAATTAAACATCCACATATAAAATAATAATCAAACGAAATCTAGAAGAATAAAATTAAAAAAAAAATACTCCTTTAATAAAAAAAAATATATAACCCCGTCAGCAATTTTCCTTAATCATATTTTGATTTGAATGTGAATTAGGTATAAGTACGCATGAGTATGTATATGTATGTGCTGTACATTAGAAAGAAAAATTTATTAATTTGTTTGAATAATATATTTTCTGATTTTATTTTTTTTTACATTTTATGATTTTACTTTACCGTTGAATTTTATTATTCAATTTTAATGTTTTTTTTTTTGTTTCTTTCTAATTCGATTTTTATGGAAATTATTCAAGCATAATGACACAAAAACTATAAATAAACACATAAGTAAGTCTAACTACATATACATATATATTTATAAGTGATAGTTGATAATTTGATGATTTCGATTTATTTAAAATCAAAAATCGTCTAAAACAAATCGTGCGTAAATTTTTTGGATTTATAGATAGAATTGTGAAAATTTGACAAAAAAAAAATAATTCAAAGTTATTTTTCTTAATGGCGAATATTAAAATATGTGATATAATCATTAGCATAACAAAAAAAATAATTAGTCACATATTTACATTTCTGTATACGTATATACTCTTATTCGTTTTTATCCATACAAATTTTAAATTGGAAATAAAAATTTTTTAAATGTGAAATACATACAAAGTGTATATCTAATCATTTCGTAATAATATCAATATGTAATAGCAGTAACAGATATCGTGTATATGTGGAGAATATATTTATCGATCGTACATTAGTAATGGAAGAAAAAATATCGGTTATCAAAATTATTTTTCTCTATTATACGATTCTATAATCAACAAATCAGTTGTACGCTGTATGGCTGTATACAGTAAAGTGTATTATGTATGTGTCAGAGCATAAAATTAGAATCATGATATGTTTTATGCATATAAAATATGTCGAAATACATACATACATACATATTTTGTTCACTAACAAAATACAGTGATAAATAAAACATTATGCAATTTTTATATAAAACTGCTAAGAAATTGTTCTACAACATTTTCAAATAAAATCAAAGATTAAAAATCAATAAAAAAAAATATTAAATTCTACTGTATTTATACAAAATTTCAATCACATTTATCTCAACAAAAAATTCCAAAATGACGGAAGCAATTTTGCAAATAATGGAGGGAGGAAAAATTTTATGTAATGTCAACATTTTATTCAATTTTTCAGTTTTACTTGAAATTATTAACAATTACGTGAATATTTTGTTTCAGTATCATTAAATTCAATTCATTTTTAATATTTTTCTTTCAGACATAAACAATATATTTCTTGTTATTACAGAATTATCATTATGCAAGTGACTTTCAAATATTTTTGTATTAATTTTGGATTTCATTTTAGGAAAAAGTTATTAAAATTTTGAGCGTAATTATAAATGTTCATGACTTTTTAAATGTTTGTAAACAAAAAATCATTCAAATAAACTACCTAATACACTACAGTTTAATTCTGTTTTGTTATAAAATTTTTTGTGGAGCATTGCATATTAGGAAAGCAAACGTATATTATATAATTATCGAATGAACAACATTATCGCAGTGTATAAACGAACATTATCGCAATGAAATAAATTTCTAACAACAAATAACAAATCGAATAATATTATATTGCTATTGCAATACACATTTTGTGTAGTACTGTAGCCATGTACCACATAAATACTCATAATTGCCAATGAAAAATACTGACTCCAAAACCATCCGTAAATTATTATTATACTCTGCAAATGTGTAGCAAAATATAACTTTCAGAAGGTAAATAAACTTTAGTTTTTTTTTTTCTGAAAAATAAAAATGAAAAAAATAATTAAATAAATTAATGAATAAATAAACAAATTTAATAAATACATAACTAAACAAATCTAAATTTACTTATGTAGCAACATATTTATGTATACACACACAAACATATTTAACATGCAGTATAAGAAGATGCAAAATCTTTGCTACAAATTAAATTAAATTAAATTAAATTAGTCAACAAATTAATGCAGTCATAACAAATGATTACGTAAATTGATTTTCACATTCATTTTTCTCACTTTTTATGTTCATATGTATGTAAATACATACATACATACATGTATAATTATCTTTTTCATTATTATGCTTACATACTTTATATTCTGCTATAATATCTCTGCACTATATGTGTACTTGTACAGTACAATATTCGAATAGTAGGTAGGTAGGTACGTAATGCCGCATATAATAGTCATAAGAGTAGAGTCAGCATGAACTCGATTTCATTTGAATTTGAACAAGAAAAAGTACAAGTACATTATCTACATACATGCACACATTAAAGTAGATATGGATGTGTATTTATACAAAAATAATGTACATACATTAAAATATTTTGAAATTTTACCTTGGACGTGCTTGCGGACATTGTATATTTATATCTATGATGTACATAGTAGCAATAGTAGTAAATTAAGTAAGCATATTATTTTTTTTTTTTATATTTTATTCGTACAAAAACAATTACACAAAAAAAAAATATGTATAATGTGCGACATACATCAGTACATATATGTGCCTGTGTAAGTGTGTAATAAGGTAGACAGACGAAAGCGAATCAATGATAATTCGTTGCGAATGTTCATTCATTTTGCTGTTTATCACCTCAAATTAAGTTAAAAGATGATCACTACATTTTCATTCTAATTTTTTTTAAACTGAGTTCGAATAAAGTTTCAGAAAGTTCATTCAGCGACAAATGAAAATGGTTAGTTGGAAATTTCCAGTGATTGAAAAAGAGATTTATAGCAAAAACCAAAGTATTACAGATTATAATAAACCTAAAATTGATAATCAAAATCAAAAATATGTGCCAGCCAGAATGATCATGAAATAGTGTCGTGTATCAGGAGGTTTTTGAATGATCATTCAAGACTGGAATTTACTACTGCCGTCTGTCTATCGTATAAGGCATGTGGTAATTAGAGCATAATCGAATGTAAAAAATTTAATTTCTAGCTTACTATAAGAAATTTTTATGTTCGATAAACTCTACACATACGTATAACAATAGCAAATAAAAAATTGAAAAAAAAAAATAATTAAAATAAAAAATAAATTATAAAATTAAAAATAATTGAGTCGACAGTATTCCAAAAGTGAATAATAAGGATTAGTTGCTGCCATATTATCTACCTTTATAAACCTATATACATGTACATTAAAGTTCTAAGAGAATTAAAAAGAAAGAGAAATCAAAATTCATAGCTTTTATAGTTAGAAGATGCGTTCGTGGAACGTATGAGTACAGAGATTTATCGTTAAAAATTTTTTAATGTTTTTATTTTTCAAATATTTTTTTTTCATTTTTTTAAATGTCATTTTGTTTATGTGACCTGAAACTAAAACATAAATAATCTTCTTCATATTATAGTACACATTATGTAGTAGTAGTAATTTAAGAGACTAAGAAATATTATACATATCGGTTTTATATTTTTACCAAACTATAGCTCTTGTACATTAAATACATCAACTAATCAACTATAAATCTGTTCAATTTTCTACAAAATATCTATACAAACTTTTGTTCTGCATAATGTAGTTTGTGTAAGTAGTAGTACTTTATAATAAATTGTATACCACATATGTACATATTTTTCTACATATACTCATATACATATCATACATAGTTATTATTACATACTTATTCTTGTCTTTATCCTATGCAATTTATTTTACTGTGTCATGGTCTCCTTTTTCGAAAAATGAAAAAAAAAATAAATAAAAGGAAACAAGAAATGAATTTAAAATTTTTTATAAGAATTTGAAATATTTTTCAACTACATAAAATAAATCCTCTATATTATTTGTTACATTTTATTTACATGTATGTTGTGGTGCACTTATATGTATATATCTACATCATTCTATCCATCTATGTACGTACAGATTTATTTATTTATTTATTTACAGTATGAAAGATAATCTGAAGATTTGTTTAGATTTTAGATTTATTTCAGCTGATTATCCGATTAATTTATGTAGTACATATACATTGGAATACTTTATACTTATACTATCATGCAGACAATTATGTAATGTACATTTCGTACACACAAATACATTCATAAAAATATGTGTGTAAATGTACAGGCAAATGAAAATAAATTTTTTAAAAAATAAATTTCTAACAATTCTATACAAATTATTATAAGCAAAGAAATGTTCTTAAAAAAAAAATATATAAATTGGTAGTAAAACTTTTACCCGAAATAAGTAATTAAAAGTTAAATTTTGTTAACATTTTTTGCGAAATAAAAATAATCTATACAGCCTAACATGTACATGTTTACATGTATTAATGGGTGTATGTACGTTATGTACATTCTAAAAATTTTATTTTGTAACTTTTCTTGTTTGAATCTGAACTATAGCCAGGCAGCTTTAAGGCATAATAATTTTGTTCACAAAAATATTGCGATACGTGTTATACTCGTTGTATATATTTGCAATAATTATTATCATAGTATCATTATTCGCTGCCGTTCGTATACGTATATACCTGTAGCCGTACCTTACTCATATTAAAATTTTAGGTATTAAAATTTAACCGGGAGGAGAATTTTCATTCTTAATTACAATATATAAAATTTTTCAGATACTTAAATATACCATACTCGTATTTCGTATATATGCGTACAGGGTTTACTAATAAGCGCGTCAGAACTTTTAAATGAAACACAATGATAACTACAAACTACGCAAGTGATATTTACGTGGTTTGTTTATTATTTTGAAAAACAATCGATTACTTTACATTCTGAAAATAATATCGTTTAAATGTCATCCTCGGCTTCGCCTGGCTAAAAGCCAGATATGCGCTTCATCCGAAAAGATGATATTTTTTTCAAAATCTGAATCAGTTTCCAATCGCTGCAAAAGTTCAATTAGTAAAAATTCAATGCAAACCAGATGCAAATGCAAATGCAGATTATGATGCAAAATTTTACAATTTCTTCATAAATTTCTCGTAATGCACGAAACGTACAGCGAACCTGTAAGCTTACCCAAGAAAAACGAATTTTAATTGTTCGGTGGCCTTTATTGAAAAAGAGAGATAATCAATCAATTTTTCATAATTAACAAAATTCGTTCTATAAAGTACAAATTAGTTGTATAGTTTTGTTATAAAATACATTGGACTACACACCAAACATGCATTTTGATAATAAACTCGAATAATTTCTATACATTGTTGAATTTTGTATACCTTTCTATGAACACTTGTTGGTTGTCATACTGAGCACAACAGCCAATGTTTGATCGTTTGAGATTGTCTTTTTGATCAATGTTATTGCTGTGGGCATTGAAAGTTCTAATATTCCTATTGAAAAACCCTATACATATATTCAATCTTTAATAATTATAAAAAATAATTGAACCATTACATAAATTTAATGGAACATAAAGTTTAAAATCTAAATAAATAATATAATAAGGTATACCCAGGGTAAACCTATGTATATAATATACATATGTAAATATGTATATGTACATGTGGAAATACATTATGAAAGATATGTAAAAATATATAGCTAATAGGCAAAAAAAATATAAATTTTACATTTTTATAGATACGTGCACACAATGGATAGTCAACAATTCTTTTGTGTATGAAGAACTGAAACGTATACATATCATCTGATAAATTTAAATTATGACTTTGGCTGGCTTTGGCTTTGGTAAGTAAGTATATACTCTTAAATATTTAAATACTCATAGTAATATAGATGACCAATAATTAACCGTATCGCATGTCCGCAGGTATATCTACCTAAAAAGTAAAAATGAACAAAATAAAAATTAAAACTAATATATTCTCTCATCCTCTCTGTAAGCTTTCTATATATCTTCTAAATCTAAACAATAATTAATAGTATATAGATATAATTATTTTATGTGAGAGAACACAAATGCATCTACATACTAGTGATACTAGTACTTATACAAACTTGCATGTACATACTTATGCACGTTTGTATTTGTAAGTAATAAAAATAAAATCCCACAATTCATACACGAAATAATATATACCCAATAAGGTCTAACCAAAAAAAAAAAGTGAAATTTTTTTTCCAAAAAATAGGAAAGAAATTCTTTTTCCAATTAAATTTGTATACATAATTTTTCTAATTTCTGTTTTAATTTTATATACGAGTATGATGTAGTACATATCTATGGATGGAGTATATAATAATTTCATTTTAATGTATGTGTATTTCATCTAATTTTTTTTTTGTTTTACTTTTTTCTCCCATATTCATTCAAACTTTTATTTTTTTTTTTTTTTATTAATAATATTATTATTATATTTTAAATATTAAAGCAATCATGATTAAGCATAAATTTTCTGTAGTATATTTATACATATATACATATTCTCATGCTGTACGTACATATTTATTTATGTATATTTTCATTTCAATTTTATTATATTTTATTTAATTTTTTTCATTTTTCCTAACTTTACGTTTATTTATTTTTTTTTTTTTTAATTTTTTTACTTCTGTTTCTCTGTATAAATAAATGCGCCTAGATATATTTATTGGTGAAACACGAAATGTACATATATATATATGTATGTATATACATATATAGTCGTATATAGCTCTATGTATAATTGTGTATATAAGTATTTTGATATTTATGTATAATGTACATAGTTTTACACTTGTATAGGTATAGTTATGTATGCAATATTAAGGGATCACTGACCTTAATCGATTCGTAATCACATGGAAAGCAAAAAAAAAAAAAAAAAACTAAAATCCAGAAAGGAGAAAAACAAAAATATGTAATTTGGAATATGTACAAGCAAACAAACAAATAAACAAAACGAAACCATAACTATAACCAAAACCAAACAACTAACAGTAATAAAGAAAGTTAAAAAAAAAAAGGAAATTTTATATTTTGAATATATATGTACATATGTATGTATGTATGCAGATAAAAATGAATATCGTTTAATCATAGACTAATATAGATTGGAAATGCTTATGGCAGAAATCGTGTTCATAACTATTAAGTAAACATCAAAATAGCTTTTGAGAGATTTTGAAAAAGCTATAAAATCAGAATAAGGAAAATAAATGAGAGAACTTTTGTAATCTTTTGAAATCTTGTATATCTTGAAGAAAAAACAAATTTAAAAATCAAAAATCTATGTAGCTATATTCTTATCGGAAATGATAAAAAATATCAAATAACAGGCAAATGTACAAAATCGTATATTTTAAGTCTACTGTCACATTATTCTGATTCTGAATCTGAAACGTAAAATTTCAGATTCAGAATTCACTTTTTGTTCATTCTGATTCTGAATCTGAAAACTCCTTTTCAATATTTTTCTTTAAATTTGTTATTGTTATAAAACACTTTACTTATCGAGTGAACATTAAACCATCGAACAATAACTACTATGAGTGGCGAGTACGTAGGTAAGACGCACTTTTCAATGGAGGGTGAAATAAAGTTAATCTTCTGTCTTCTGTCTTCTGTCTTCTATCTTACGATCTTCAAGTTGTATATAAACAAGTAATTTTATGTCAATTTATTGAGTGGTTTAGCTATGAATTCAGATTCAGATTTCAGGTACATGTGACATGTTACATTTACTGTCAGCATGTTTCATTTTCTATTCTGAAAATAATCAGATTACAAAACGGAAGTACGAACCGGAATTTTTTTAGAAGATGAATTTTTCAGAGCCATGTAACAAGTCACATTTACTACAATGCATTTGAAAGTGATTCTGAATTTTTCAGATTCAGAATCAGACTCATGTGACAGTAGGCTAAAGGAAATTTAAATTTTCAACAAATTTATGTTATGACTGGCAATGAATATAATAATATATATTATCACATACAAATATCCTTATCTGTGATATTATATATACAATTAAAACTGGTTTTGAAAGTATCTAACACATATGTGCATGCATACTATCAAAGAATATATATCTACTAGTTACGTTAGTTATATATTCTTTGATACTATGCAATCTGTATTGTTGGCTACATGAATATAAATATTCTATATTCATGATTCAAGTAAGACCATGTATGACGGTATAACATAAGTATAACCAGTATAACATAACCGTATAACACAGTACTACTGCCAGCTATTGCAATGAACATGTATTGTGTATTGTTTTTTAAATAAATATGCATGTATTTTCATTGCCAGCTATTGAAATCACAGTATATCTATATTCATACAGTAATGACACTGAGCACGCGTTAGCAAAAATTTCTCATGACCTTTGTCCCGTTATTCATTCGGCCTTAACGGTTTTGCTAAAAGTCGATAGCAATTAAGAGCCTTTGTATACGAAAAAGAGACAAAAAAAATGGAACTGCAACACCAACTGTTTTAAAAAATATAACATTATTACAGTGTATACCTACTCATTAAAAAAAGTACAAATTTTGTTATTTAAAATTTTTTATCTAAAATAAACAAAATTAATTGTAAATGCATTACACTTAAAATTTTGTGTTTGATATCAAATGTTTTTACATTTTTGTTAAATTTCTTAATTATAAATTAAATTCTTACTCTAATATATAGCTTAACAAAATAAACTTTTTCTTGTCTTCAAAATTCTCAGAAATTATATGAATCACCTTATATCTTGATATAATGACGCGTCAGGTAGTCAAGAAAAAAGTTCCAGATCGCCTTTAAAAATGCATTGTGAAAAAATGATTGTATTGCTCACATGTATATATTGTTTTGTATCTTTTCTTCATTACGGCGGTTTATAAGGAAATATGGATTTGACATAAGTACATTAATTCTGTACTGTTTTTGTAAATTGAATTTTGATTTTTTTTATTATTTTAAAATAAGTAATTATGTGTGTTAGTAAATTTAAAAAAAAAAAGAGTGTCACATCTTATTGCTTTGTTGATCAGTGATAAATATTCTATATTGATTCCAGTACTACTGCCAGCTATTGCAATGAACATGTATTGTGTATTGTTTTTTAAATAAATATGCATGTATTTTCATTGCCAGCTATTGAAATCTACAATATATGTAATATATATGGAAATTCGTGAGCGAAAAATTATCTCTCCTCTCAGTAAAAGCTCCTGCCAGCCATTCTTCAAGTTTCTGCCAGCTATGATCGATTTCAAAAGTGTATTAAAAATTTATACGGTCATTTCCTATCTATAGATTAGTCTATGGTTTAATCTTATACACACACACACACTTACTTTGTATATATTTAATATTTTCGAGCATGATTTTTGGATAGTATGATGATAAAAATGGGTGGTATAAAGGATACATATATTATATCGTGGTATTATATTTACGTATATATATATATATATTATATATATATAATATTATAATGAATATAATATAGTATAAGGATACTATATGCACAAACACAGATAAATACATACGATGTACGTATAATATAAATGACGATTCCACAAAGTCATCAACTTATGTATATTACAAAAATATAATTCGTTACAAGCAGGAAGGATATATTATACATACTCGTACATATATGCGTACATATGTACACACTAATATATGTATATATATATATGGGTAAAAGTATAATTTACTTAATATTATTAGTCAGTAATGGTTTAAAATAGAAGGTTTCCCTTCTAAATTTCTTCTACTTGATGGTGTATAACACAACTATATACTGTATTAAATAGGTAATAGGTCTGTTTCAGCTGTATACTCTCTATTTGATTTTTGTTTTGTATATAATATCCTTTATGTATATGAAGTACATTATAAAGAAAAGTAAAAGAACAAAATAAAAAAAAAATAAAAAAAACATTGATACCCACGAAATAAGGATACGTAGTTACTTACATATAGCTGTTAGCTAAGCTATTCGATCTACATAGAGAGTAGAGAGGTAATATACATATGCATAGGAGTATTTGTAAATATGTATATGTATAATTTTTTTCCATAAAAAGTTTGCCTTTTTCTTAATAAAAAAAAAATTAATAAATAAAATAGGTAACGAAAAATCCAAAACAAAACAACAAATAAACAAACAAAAAATAACTCAATATCAAATTCATGTATACGAATATACGAGTGTAATACAACTAATGCACAAAACGTTCAGCATATAAATGGTCGGAATTAAATATATGTATGTACATACAATGTAGGTGAGTCGTATATTAATCCATATACATATATAATATTGTAGAAAAGAAGGCAGGGAGCAGACTGCAGACATCCAACAAAAATATAAAAAAATAATATTAAAAAAATAAATAAAGCAAAAATAACAACGAAATTACGATATAGCATATACCTATACCATACCCATGTAAGTACATATCTACATCCACATACAAGAGTTGTAACTTTTTGTCTATATGTACTTTTTTTCTGATATTCATTTCATTTTGTTTTTATTTTTTTTTATTCCTGCAGCTCTGCAGTTTTTTAAGACAAAAATTGTTATATTTTCAAAGAATCAAAGAAAATTCTAACACTGAATTAATATGAAAATTATTATCCATTTGTATATACTCCGTCCGTATAAATAGGGTTACTCTACTTCTACTTCTTCTTTTACTCAATCGACATAAGAACATAAGAACACAACAAATTTTTTTTTTACTATATGATGATTGATGATACACGAGGAATTCGAGTATATAGGGTATCACATGCATGCACCTATTTTTGTCAAGAACCTTTCAAGTCCTCATGATATGAGTGGATATACAATAAGCAATAATATACGAATGTATGTATCTAATACTCTCATATGTAGATAAATGTGAGTATGTACGCCTGTATAGCTATAAAAAGTATAGATAGGTAATAATAGAGTACCAAATTATTTAATGATGAAACAAGAAAAGATATGATATGATATCTAGCTATAGCTAGCTGTGTGTCTAGACGACAAAAATAACAAATGACTATACATTTTATTTGTATACGTACGTATGTACATAAATGTATAGTAGATTATTATAGGTTGAAAATATAAAGATGAATAAACTTAAACAATGTCCTTGTTATTTTGTTAAAAATAAAAGGATTCATTTTTTATTCAATAATAAGAGAATCACCCTTTTTTTTTATTCTGTTCGTCCATATATACACATACATATCATGTACATATATGCATCCATTCATGTATACATAGCATACGACGAGTATAACATAACAAGAGTTGGAGCTGTTGGAGTCTTTACGTCGTCGCTGTAGAATCATCGTTCTTTTACTCTACGATTTTACAGATAAATGTATAGAGGATGTAAACTATATATGTATACATATATGCATATCTATACATTTATTTTATTATACAAATTTTAATATGCACAAGTAGATAACTGAGTACGTAGGATTTGGTGCCATGTTATATTGGCAGTTTTACATGAAAAACAAATTTTTTTTTTTTTTTTTTCATTTTTATTCATTTGTTTGTTACTTTGTACTTAAAATAAAATTCAGCAAAAAATAACTTGACAGGTATAAAATTAAATATCTTCACATTAACTACAGTAGATTAAAAAAAAGAATATTTCGATGCGGAAAAAATCAAAAAATAATAAAAATTAAAGTACAGACCTACGTTTCTTACCCACCCTCCTTACATACTGTGACTGAAAACGTTTATTTTTTGACTTCCATTTTTTTTTTCAAGAACATAAGAACCTACATGAAAGAAAATTTTCGATTATAATTTTAATATAAATTCAGGCACAATTATTTGTAATGGCATATACATTAGACTTTAGATGTAAACAGATGCTAAATAGGCTTTAAAAAGTGAATTAATTTCTCATAATTTGTAATAAATTCTCACAATACGCACCCATACGCACATTATATTACATATTACAACTACAAATACATAATGTTTCACGATTCCATATGGATGGTTAACAAATTCATATAAAATCAAAAACAAATAAATAATCACCTGAAAATAAAAAAACACATAGGCAATCAAAATTTTTGGAAAATTACAATTAATATGCGTTCGTAAATATAAACAAAAATAAATATAAAAAAAAAATAAAATACAGAAAAATGTCAAATTAACGAAAAAACAATAAACAAAAAAGAGAGAAAAGAAAATAAAAATCCACAATAAACAATCAAAAAGAGAGAAGAAAAATGTATTGTTTTTCGCCCAGTACCTCAGACCCAGAATTTAAGAAGAAAAAAAAGGTGAGAAATATGGAAATGGAATTTGTGGTGGAAATTTAAAAGAAAAACCCCAACATAATTGTATCGTATCTACCTGTACGCCTGTACCTACAAAAATATAATATAATACAGTGTAGGCCAGTGTAGGTATACGTCTATACCTATAAAAATCAAACATGCACGCATATTTATATGAAAACATGCATATGTGTGGATGTGTAACTAGAGCAGAAATTTCGATTTTATTTATATATTTTTTTTTTTTGAATTTACCGCTATTTTATTGCATTAAAAAATAATTTTTTTTTTTGTATTTTGAATTATTTTCAATAAAACATGAATGAAATAAATCTTCATTCATTTAATCATAATCAATAATAAGCAAAACACTTTATATGTATGTAGATGTACTTATACATTTGTTACATACCTGCACAATATTTTCCGATCGGTTTTTTTTTATGTATTTTCTTCCGCTGTCTACCTTTTTTTTTTTAACTGCGACTAAAATTCACGTTTCTAATTATGGTATTGAGATGTTATTTTGTTTTATATGTATGTATGGAATAAAGTATATAACATAGGATAGTCATACACAGTCACACATACACTACACTTGTGTATACATATATGTATGTACTTTTTGTTAATCATTCATTTACAATTTATACAATAATTGAAAAACACGACTGACTACTAATGCTACTAACTACTCCACTAGTAGAAAAAAAAACAAACAAACAAACAGGCACAAATTGAACATCACTATATTTATCCAATTATAAATTATATATTTTTTGTATAGTTGTTGTTATGTCGAATTATGTCACTAATTTTTTTTTAATTATAAAATGTACATTGGATTCTAGAAAAAAAAAAAAAAACAAATATTTTACCTCCATATACGAGTATGCAATTGTGTATGAAATGTAGTAGTAACTAGAAAACTTTTACTATATAGCATAGGTAGAGGTACTATATATAATATGATGTGATGGTATGTTATATATGTATAGAGATAGACGTATATTTTGTATCACGACGATTCATGGGCAATGACAAGAATTTCAAAATAAGAATTTATAAAAACAAGAAAAATAAACTGCACAATTTTTTTTTGTTTTTGTTTTTTATATTGTTGTGAGATTTGTAGAAAACTAGTAAAATATAGTAAAGTAATAAGTAGGAAGGTAATAAATAATTAATTGATTAAGACAAAATAAACAACACACTATGATGAACAAATTTAATAATAATTATTTATTATAGCGCGACGACAATGTCGGCAATGTATAATGTAAATAATGATGATGATAACGACGACCGTCAACTTTTTTTTTATTCTTTTACTATACAAAAAATTTACAAAAATAATATAAAAAAAAATAGTAACTTCCAGTCGCGGACAAAAGAATTTTTACTGTTTTTTTTTTTTATCTTCTTCTTAACAAAATAAATTTATTTTTTTTCGTCTTCTTCTTTTTTTTACCTTTTAGAATCGTCTACAGGACTACAGACAACTGTAGAGAATAAGTAAATAAATAGAATTATAAAAATTCAGTTTATTATTATATCGGCTTTCCTGTATATTTGCATTTCTCCACTAAAATATGTTATAATTTTTATAGAAAAACCTTTAAAAGAACTACACTTTTTTCAATAAAAATTTCTTTTACAATTTTAACAAAAAATTATTTTTGGGAAAAAAATATTTTTTTTTTTTACTATTATGTTACCGCACAATAATAATTTATGTATGTTCACGAACACGGACACAAGAAAAGCAGTTTTGGTTTTAAAAATTCAAGAATCAAAATATCGAAGCAGCAAATAGACACCGTCAAGTCAAGTTAAATCAAATTAAATACAAAATACAAATACACCAGCTCCAATTTCCATTCAATTTCAATTTCAATTCTATTTTCTTTTCTATTTCTTAATAAAATGAGAGCTAAGCTAACCAGCTAATTGCTGAACCTGAAGCTGAACAAAATAGTCAGCAAGAGCACGAACAAGAACAGAAAACAGAATCGAATTGAAATCGAATTGGAATTGAGGACTGGGGAGCTATTCTTCTAGTTTAATATTTTTTTTCGCTTCTTTCCCCATTTTCATATTTATAATAAATTATTTCAGATTTATTTGGTACATTTGGGTGGGTGTTGGGTGTTGTAGGATCTTGGGTGAACTAATTTTTCGGCGAGTTCAAATATTTTTAATTTCAATACAAGTATCTACAAATTCCTTGAAAACTTTTACAGAAATATTCACATTTAGATATACCAAAAACTCTAAAATTTAATTCACGAGGACGAACGAAATCCGAAAAAATTACAATACACGCAATCGACAAAACCGCTTCACTTCACCGAGAAAAATGAAATGATCCACAGAATCGCCGGCACTTAGCTGTCCCGAAATGATGGAGCGGGGAGCTACTATTTATCACCAATCACCATTTACTACATTGCTGAATGTTTGTATTCGTTCGTATGCGTTTCGTATTCAAATCTTTCGTTTTCGCTTCAATTACTTTCTCTGATTTTATTTTTTGACTTTCATTATCCTTATTCCTTACATCCTTTTTTTTTCTAGAATAAAAAAATTTTCAAAAAACACCGGAAACTGTTGAAAAGTTAAATTCAAAAGACTGACATTTTAAATGAAAATAAAACTCGTTACATTAATTGGATTGATGAAAATTATAATTTGCAACGAAGTAAACCTTTGAAATAATAATGATTATAATCGCCAACAAACAATATTTTTTCCATCGTTAATCACATTATTTTGAATATTAATACATAATTTGAAAAATAATAAATTTCTAAAAAAATGGTTTGTATTAAAATATTGAAATTTCAATTATATATTTTTATTTATTTTCTGCAATATATTTTATAGTTTGATAAGGAACTAGACGATATTATTAGACAACATGAACATATATTACAACGTATACGTGGTATTACACATGGTGCAGCCGTTATATCAAAAGATGGTCTACCAATTTATAGTTCATTCGATAATGCAACAACACAAAGTCTAATTAAAGAAATTATATCTGTGGTTGGAGCTGCCAAAAGTGCTGTCAGAGATGTGAATGCATCTGATGATTTGAAATTTTTAAGATTAAGAACTGATGATGGTGAAATTTTGGTAGCACCTGAAGATGAATACACAATCATTGTAATACAATAGAATTGGAACTAAAAATAGAAATAAATGATTAAAATAAATTTCATCAAATAATACATAAATCATGCATGGATAGAGATTTAATTATACCACAAATCGAAATATAAAAGCAAAGGGAATAAGGAACTTCAATTGTATAAATTTATTTTTCCCCATATATTCTTATATTTTTATCTGTAATATGAATTTTATTTATTAAATTAATTTTCTTATTGGCAAAAAAAAATGCGTTTTTAAAGGATAATGAGGCATACGCATGCTATAAATAAAATTTAATGTATAGCAACCGTGACTAAATTTATATATATAACAGAGGGTATACCACATAAAAATATATATACCTATTTATATAATGCAGGATCATGTATACGTAAATGTATCTGGAAATTTTTCAAATCATGTATCAAGGATTATATAGTTCACCCTGTTCAATTATATGCATTGAAAAATTGATTTCATTTTATGTGTGCTTATTCATCTGTATGTATATACACATTATATATGTACTCATATATACACGAATTATAAACCCGCAGGAATTTCCTTTATCGTAACCGTAATCGCTGTTTGTTGTTTTTTTTACATATACACACATACATATATATATATTTCTATCTATTTACTTCAATAAAATATTTGACCTAAAATTTATTCAACCGTATATTATTGAAGGATTTAATATAACGCAGATACCACATAACTGTACGATATGTATTGTCGCTAAAAGGCAAATTTATTTTAAATATATATTTTTATACATAACTAACTGGTGTTGACTGTTGAGATATAATGAATAAATACACAGGATTATAAACAATATACGTGAAGAAGTGTATATAGTTTTCAAGAATATAAATTCTCTCATTTAAATCTCTATATACGCATACAATTTTATATGTGATATAAAACTTCAAAAAGGATATACGCACATCTTTTTGTATATTTACAAGAAATAGATAAAAATGGTAAATGAATATTTTTTTGTTTTTCTAAATTAAAATTGAATTTTATAATTATTGTTTGTGTTTTTATTTTTTACAAAGTACATATTACATTATTATATTTTAATTGTGTAGGAAAAACGAACACAATCTTATGTTGATGAGGCTTTTAAACAAATTCAATCTAAATCGAATATTATTGATGTGATTATTTTAAATCGTATGGGAAATCCAATAAAAACTACTATGAAAAATTATGAAAAAAGTATTAAATATGCTGGATATTATGATTTATTATTGCAAAAGACAAAATTATTTTTAAAACAAATTGATATTAATGATGAATTATTAACGATACGAGTACGTTCTAAACATAATGAAACAATTATAACACCAGATGATAAAATAACATTCATTGTTATACAGAATGCAATCGATAATATTCAAAATGAACCAATTACATTTTAAATTTTTGTACTGTGTGTGTAAAGTGTTGAAAAAAAAATTTTTTTCATTTCACGTGTATAATTTATTGAATTAAAATTTAAAAATAAATAATAATTATTTTGTGATAAATAATAATTATTTTGTGTTTTGAAATTATTTTAAATGATCAAATTTATTGAATTTACATGATTCGATTATTTTATTTAATTCAGAAATTGCATAAATTTACAATTATGTATCATAAATGGTTTATATTTAGAATTAAGTCGCATTTTCGTTTTAAAATATTCATTTTTAATAATCAATAAATTACATTAATTCCGCATATTGAAAATGTAAATAATTTTTATATCGTTTTTTTTTTCAAATTCAAAATTTAAAATGAATTTTTTTTTTTATAAATTCCCTAGTGTTAAACATTTTAACTACAGTCCCTACAGTATTTCTGAATACTCTGTGAATTATTCAGCTATGTTTTCTCTTCACCACAATTTGTATTTGCAATTTGGATTGAGTGAATGGTTTGAGGATGAGAAAATAAATGAAATGAACTGCTGACGCTGACTGCCGATGACAATGACAACAGACTATTCATTTTCATAATAAATAAAAATTATTGACTGACATAACAAGAACAAGTGACAAATGAAAAATTAATTTATTTTCAATCTCAATTTTTGATTTAAAATAGAAAATTACAGAAATATAAAGATTTAAAAATATACAATTATTTAAGGAAAAATGGTTTGTTATTAAATTATAATAATAATTCTGAATTAAAACGTCCATTTTAAACTAATTTTCTTGTTTTTCATATTTTATTTTAGTCTCAAGAAGTTGAAGAAACTTTGAAAAGGATTCAAGCTCATAAAGGTGTAGTTGGAACAATTGTAGTGAATAATGAAGGTGAATAATAATTATAATCATTAGATTTAAGAATTATTTTCATATCCAATAATATTTTATTGATCAAACAATAAACAAATTCTCCAATAGAAACCAAATATATAGTAGTAGAATTTTAATTCCAATAATTTCTTCCTTTTTTTTTGTTAATGATTGTACATTTTTCTTTTTTTTTTTCAGGAATACCAGTTAAAAGTACTCTAGATAATACAACAACAGTACAATATGCTGGTCTTATGAGTCAATTGGCTGATAAAGCACGAAGTGTTGTCAGAGATTTGGATCCATCAAATGATTTAACATTCTTACGTGTACGATCTAAAAAACATGAAATTATGGTTGCACCAGATAAAGATTTCATTTTAATTGTTATACAAAATCCAACTGATTAAATTTTCATCATTATTAATTTTATATAGAAATACATTCTCTACACTAGTAGTGTGGTATGACTCATCATAATCATCATTTTATATTTGTACTTGTATTTTTATTTGAAATGAGAAAAATGCAATTTTTCTGTTTAAAATAAAATATTATATCTATTACTAAGTTAAAAAAAAAAAACAAATTCTTGAAAATAAAAGAACAAGTTGTATTATTGCGTTAGGACCTAATTATGAAAGGTGCTTTTCAAATTTCGATAAGTATTTCTTTTTTTTTTTTTTTTAGGAAGAACTGTCTAAGGATTTTTTTTGTGATTATTGAATTTGAATTTTCATAATAAGGATCTGTAGTAAATATATTTTTTGTAAATTATAAGATTTATTTAAATAATTTTTTTTTGTCTGTTTTAATATTTAATATGTATTTTCTCCTTTTTTGTATTATGCACCAAATAAATATTGAATCAAAAAATAAAAAGTTTTAAAAAATATTTAAACACAAAACAACTGGTATTTTTTTACTTGAATTTTAATTTGAAAACGAGTTTAAAATTAACCAAAAAATAATTTTTTAAAAAAAAACTAGGATATTTTTTTTTTCCGTGTACTTTTTGTACTTTATTTATTATCATTCATTATTCGTACAACTTTGTCATTTAATTTAATTTAAAAAAAATCTTTTTTCTTTTTTAAAAATATAGTTTATGAATCTTACCCCAAATCATCATCAATTTCTCCTCGACAAAATTTTATATTGGCAAGCCTTTCCATATCCATAACAAATGTGTCATAATTTTTTGTCGCTTTTCTTTCACTCAGTTTTCTAACCGTTAATAACTCAAATCGAATAGCAGATTTCAGCCCAGATTTCAGGTACATACTTTAAATTTGTTCAAACTCCACCAAAGATCCATTCCAAATAATCAGGAATTGTTTTTTGTTTTACGATTTTTACTTACCTTAATATGTAATTAGCTAGCTATCAGTTCAATATAAAAGTAAAAACAAAAATAAATGCAGTTATCCCAACTCCACCAAAATTCGTCTTTATATAATGTATGTATGTAGTTAATTCATCACCTAAATAATGTACAGTATTATACAAAATTTCTGTTGTTCATTCATTATTCATAAAATACCAATGGGACACCACCTAAAGAAGACAATCAATTAATTTCATGTAACAATATTTAAGGAAATTAAAAAAAAATAAAATAAAATGAAGTAAAAAAAATAAATATATTAAATAAATAAATGATAAAAGTAATTCTTATTAGGGGAATTCAAGTCAATTTTTTTTTTCGTTGTTCGTTGAGTCGTAATTTCGTAGTCTGATTGAGACATGAACATTTCTTTGTAATATACTTTTTCGTAGTTGTTTTGTCAGTTGTCATATTTATTTTCTAATATTTTAATTTCTAAATATCAACTGAGAAGTTTTAGAAAAGTTAGAAACTACGAAGCATTTTACCTTCGTAATTTTTTAAAACTTTCACAGTTCACAAATGTATGAAAATGAACTATGTACGAAAACTACAAAACGTAACACGAATCCCCCATTAAAAATTACTAAAAAAAAAAAAATAAATAATACATAAATAAAATTAAAAATTAAATTTTCTACTAAAATAAAATAAAAAATTTTGATTAAAATCAATTACGAATCTGTGTTAATAAGTAGTAATATTTTATCGATTTTGTTCCTTCTCCCTCTCTTCTATTATACCATTATTATTACTACATATTTCTATTAAATTTTTATTATTAAATAAATTACTGTTTAATATTTATTTTTTTTAAAGTTTCCAAAAAATTCAAATTTTCTTTCTTTTTTATTGAAAAGCAGATAACACTGACACCATAGATAGGAGAGAGTGATTATATTTATGGGGTTAAAGTATTGGCAGTTATTTAGATATTATTCTTTATACAAAATATTTAATTATTTTTTTCAATTGATTTAATTTTCCGAAGAAGATAGAAATTTGTAAAATTTATATTTAAGTAATTTTAAATTAAAAATGTTTGATTGTGAAATTCATTTTATGTGTTTATTATTTAAATTAATTGTTTTGACTTTTTCGTTTTTAAATAAAATTTTAATGAAATTTGTACGCAGATATTACATATGCTGGTAATGCTCGTAAAGATTAAAAATTGTGATTATGTGAATGTGAAAATTAAATATAATTTATTTTGCGATACATTATTTAACACCATAAATAGGGATAATTATTATTCTCGAATATAATTTAAATTCATTTCTTTTTCTTGTAGTTTTTTTTTTTATTTTCTCTGTTTTCTATTTTTGTTTTTTTTTTTGTCAATTTATTTACGCCCCGCCACGCCCAATAAACCAGTTGCTATTTACACAACTATAAAAATTAATTGTGTTATAGATGAATATTAATTTTTGGATTTGATTTATTATTTACACGAATATAGATGATTTTTCTTTAATAAATTATTTTTATTAAATTTTATTTTTGTTTAAAATTTTAAATTAAATTAAAATTAAAATTACCTGTTAATTATTTGTTAAAACGTTTTGTTAGATTTTATGCAATACAACATTATACTTTATTTATATTTCTGCAATTTCGATTTAACTCGTAATCATTATCATTGGAAAATAATTAATTGCACTTTTCAAATTATAATAATTCCGTTGTATTATTTTATTTTGTATAGTTATTATACTACTATTACAATGCACATATGAGTATGTACGGTTACCTGTAAATAGAACTCGGAAATTTCCTGGTTTTTTTTTCGATTTTTATTTTACTGCAAATTTAAATTAATTTTATTATAAAATTTTATAACTTTTTTCTTTCTTTTTTTTGTGTGTGTAGTAAATTACCCATTTTCTTTTTATCCGTTTGTTGATTATTTACATTGTTAATTGAATTAATTAAAACAGGAATTAGTTTTTTTTTTTTTTTTAAGAATATTTTATTTAATTTTATATTAATATATGTATGTATGTGATTAATTAATATGTAATTTTAAAAGGTGTGAATATATTTTTATTTGTTTAAAAGATTAATTCATAAAATAAATTAATATTGATGTTATTATAAATATATTTCGGATAATTTTTATATTATTTGTATATAGTAGGTATATATAGTGTGTAATATTTGTGTTATTTATGTATTTGTTTTAAAGTGATTAAACATTATAATTTTTATTTTAAATTTTTAATTAATTTGAACTAAATTTAAAGAATTTTGTACTCAATATAATTTATTACATATTTTATTTTTATTTTTTTTATAATTTATTTTTGTGTTTATTGTTTTTCTTTTTATTACCAAAATATTTTTGAAGGAATTTATTTTGTTAGTTGTTAATTTATTTATTATTATTATATTTAAATTTTATTATAGATTTTAAATGAAAAAATGTAAATTTAAAAAAAAAAAACTTGTATTATTATTATTATTAGAAAAGAAATGTGACTTGTAGGTGTTAATTATAATTTTCTTATAATAACTGCTTTCGATTTTAACAATTTCAATATTTGCTAGTAGAATAGGTAAATGTCTGTGCTAAACCATCTACTCGCACACAGCTACTCATGAAAAAATATTTCAAGTATGTATATGCAAGTTGTTATTGTTGTTGTTTGTTTAGTCTAGTCAAACTTCTTCGTCGCTCTTAGATAACGATGGAGTTTCACTTGACTTTTAGGCACAATTTGTTCGGTTCTGATGATATCAGTGCCGAAAATGAGCATTCTAATAGAGGAGAAGGCCTGGCTGGCACTCATAAAAGAAGTGTTCCATGGTATCGTTCTCCTCTCCACAAGAAGCACACAGTGCATCATTGATGATTTCTATGGTAGCGAGATGCTTTCCACAGGTATTATGCTCTGTAAGAGCATTGACCATAGCCCTGCAGTCTTTTCTTCCCAGTAGATGCAAGTAGTTACGAATAATTTTTGTGTCGTTCATTTTATAACATTTTTTCCTAGACACATTTTTTGTACTCGCAAGTACTGGGAATTGCTAATAAAATCGAAAGCAGCTAATGAATATATAGAAGTGTTTTTTTTTTTTATATTTGGAATTTAATTAATAAATTGTAATGTATAATAAAAGTAATATTATCCTACTACGATGTAAATGTGCTGTTGTTGTCTTCTGGTAAATCCTTAAAAAAAAAAAATAATTAAAAACTATCTTCGGAAAGTTTTTTTCTGAAGGATTTTTTTTTTCATCTTTTATTTTAAAATTTTTTTTCTCTTTTTTATAATTTTTTTTTTAAATTTATTATTTTATTTTGAATTTTATTTATTCCATTTGTGTGTATAATAATTATGTATACTTATTTATATTATGTTTAGAATAATAATATTTTTTATATATAAATATATGTGTATATAATTGTAAGAATATATTGAACGGTTATAAATTAAATAATTTCACTAATTTTTATTTCATTTTATTTATTTTTTTTAATATTTTCATTTATTTTTTTTTTTTTACATCTACATAACCGGGATATTATTATTGTTATTACATGTTTGCATGGATGTGTAGCGTTAAATATTAAATGTTGCACTAATTGTATCATATTTTTCTTTCTTTTTTTTTTAAATATTTCAATATATAATTGTGCTTAAATTCAGCAATTTATACTCAATTTACTAAAATTAATTAATATGTTTCTATTTGCTGTTGGTATTAATAAACACTCAATTATGTTTCTCTTATTTTTATCTTTTAAAATTTTTTTTTTTATTATTGAATCAAATTTTTATATCATAATAATTTCTGTGTTTAATTTTAATTTTATATATTTTTTTCAATCAGTATTTACAATTTTTTTGTTTTTGTTTTTGCTTTGTCATTCTTATTCTGTTTTTTACCAATAATAATTCCATTCCATTCCATTAATAATAAAATGCATTTTATATACATACAATATTATGTAATATTTTTTGTTTGTCTGCTTTAAACTGATTTAATAATATTTTTTTTATTATAAGGTAATATAATTTTCATTAATATTTTATGTACAATTACACATGAATTTATTTCATTATTGTTTTACTGCTGCATTTAAGAGACTCATTTTTAAATTTATTTAATTATGATTTAGAATGAAAAAAAGAAGTTGAATCTAAACGAACTAAAGACTAAATTGTCGTTTATTTATTTTTCTAGCTTTAAATTTAAATACATACATATTATTACTCATTTTATTTTAAAATTTTAAAGCCTTCACTTCACTTCACCACAACTACACTGTGATAGTGTGTATTGGATAATTGGTCATGCAATTCACAATAAATTGAGAATAAAATTCATGAGTTGAAGTTTTGAAATTTATGTGAGAATAATCACCTTTCTTCAGATTAGAGAGATAAAATTCATTAAAATATTATGATTGTGACTAATGAATCCAACAAATGCGATTGGAATTGGAATAATTCTGGCGTTACATTTTTGATAGTTTTTTTTTCAAATGCTTCAGCTTTACAGCCTGGAATCCAATACCAAGTTTTCGGTTGATCCGAATGTAAGTAGTTAATCGAATAATTTCAGTGGTCTTCAACATGACAAAATGTAGCAAAACAAAACACATTACAACATGCATCAATGGATTTTTCATTCCACTTATTGACTGCACAATTAAATAAAATTGATTATAAAGAGAATGAAGACTTTTATTTTCTACCTAAAACAATGATTGCTGCTCTACACTATGATAATAATATATTAGTGGTGTGCTGTATTGTACTGTGTTTTGAATTTGGTACGTTTTTGTGGTGAGTAAAAATTTCATCTACTAAAATAGACGACGACATCATTCACTTATTTAATTTTACTGTTTAGGTTTAAAGGTATTACTTGAAAATACATAATGAATTTTTAAGAGAGAATTTCAAATAAATTTTAATTACAATACGTAAAAGAGATGATGGTAGAGTCTCATTAATTTTATGTTATTCAGATTTTATTTATTTATTTATTTATTTTATTTTTGTTTATATTTTAAAATTTCTACAATTAACCGAATTATTTTCTAATTACGAATATTTGTGTGTACATAATGTGAATATGTATGAATGTTTGAATATTTTCAATATATTTTAGTTGTTAATAAACAATTTAACATTATCATTAATCATTTTATAATTTTCATTTTCATTTTTATTTATTTTTTTTTTTAAATTCTCTTTCGTCATCATTTGAAAATTTATTATTAAAATAATGTATGTAGTACTTAATTATTTTGTTATACAATTATGTATGTATATATGTAGGTGTAGAAATTTACATCCAAATTAATATTTTATTTTTAGATTTTCATTATTTCATTTAATTTCATTTAAATTATAATTTTTCTCACATTTATTTCACATTTAATATGTTAATAAATAATTTAATTTGATTTTTTTTTTATTTAAAAATATTTAGGTATTTTTCTCTTCATTTCAATTTAATTTAGGATTTTTGATTATTAAATTTTACTATATATAGATCTATTTAGTGTACAATAAAAAACTGATGATTTTTTATGTTTTTCTTTTTTTTTAATTAATTTTATGATGTAGTATAACTTAAAGAAATGTTTATAAGTCATTCAGTTATGTACTATGTATATGTTGGTAGATATTTATATGATTTAAATTATAATTTTATATCATTAAATGTAAATGTAAATGTATGGTTATTTTATTTTACTTTATTTAAATACCTTATATTATTATCTGTATTTATTTTTTATATATATTTTTTTATTTAATTTATTTTTTTGTAATTTTTTTTATTTATTTATAAACTATATTTTGATTTTAATGAAAATATAATAACTAAAATCATATTAAAACATTAAATATATAAATGTATAAATATATTATTTAAAAAAGAAAATATATATGTATATATAAAATCATATAATAGAAGGATATTATAGTATCTCTCCTTCTCTTGTTTTTGTTTAAAAAAAAAAAAAAAATTCATATTTGCACAATTATCAATATTTTTATTATTATAAAACTTTATTTTATTTTATTTTTGTTTTAGATAATTAAATTAAAATAAGTCAAATAAAACCAATAATATATTTATTTATTCATCATAATATAATTTTTATATTTTATTTGAAAAAAAAAAAAAAGAAAGATTTATTTTTTATTAGTAGTTAGGTGTACTATTGTATATTTTATTTAAAATTGTTTGTTCGTTTAAAATTAATTAAAAAACTATATACCGTTTGTTATATATGTATGTAATTAATTTAGTATTATTAAAATATATTTAGTGAAAATTAAACTACTAAAAAATTTTGCTTAGTATTTTTTTTTTTTTTGTTCTCCTTCTTCCGTTTTAAATTTCATCCATTTTAAAAAAATAATACCAAATTAAATAAAGTATGTAATTTATGATCATTATTATCTTCATTATTTTATTAATTTTATAATAGCTTTATTTCATTTTTTTATTTTATTATTGATTTTTTGTTTGTTTCTTTTTTTTTTTCTTGTTTTTTAATAATATTATTTCATATTTTCATGAAAATTTTTATAATAAATCATTTTTGTTCGTTCATTATAATTATTAGATTTAATGCATAATATATATATATATATATATATATATATATTTTTTTGCATGATTGAATTTATTTTCATTTTTTAATAATAAAATTAAAAAAAAAATTTATTTCGGTTTTGGATATGGTGCAGATTTATAACGTGCTTCACGACTGCTATATGCATGTTTTGATGCTGACGATGATGTATGATGTGATGATGCAGTCAAATGATCATCATGACGTCTTGATGATGACGAATATGATATGGCACTACTACTTGGTGCCGATTTCCATCCGGTACGTGGACTTGATGATGGTTGAGTTTTAACAACTAGTTTCGATTTAACTTGATATTAATTTAAAATTAAGGTTTTTTTTTTTAATTTGATTTTTGTTAAAATATTTTTTTTTTTTTTTTGGTTTTAGGTTTAAAAAACTTAAATATAAAAAAAAAATTTTTTTTTTTTGTTTTTTTTAATAAAATTAATAATGACCGCGATCATTTATCATTATTATTATCAGTTATATTAGTTCAGCTTTTCATTTTAATCAAAAATAGGTAAATTGGTCATCATGTTGTTTAATTATTTGTTTGGTTTTGGTTTTGGCTTTGTTTTTATTTTTTTTTAAATATTTTTTTGACTGTTTTAGTTTTTTTATATGTGTAAGTTTTGAAAAATTTTTATCAAAAACATTTTAAAAATTTTATTTGATTTTTGTTTTTAAAATTTTTTCTTTTTTAAAATCGTTATTGAAGAAAATATTTGTTTCGAATTGCGCCTTATTTTATTTTATTTTTTTTTATTTTTTTAATTTCTTGATATAGATTATATTCGAATTGTATTATATTTTCTAAGAATAAATATTTCAGAATCGTTAGATTTAATATGCGATTTATAATGTGGATAAGAGGGTAATAAATTTGATTGAAAATTCATTTTTTCGTTTATATATTTTTTTTTTTTTTTTTGGCACACAAAACAAGAGGAGTATTCATCAGTCATTAAACAACAACAACAACAAAATAAAAAAAAACTAAATATTAATTATAAATGTACATACCTGCATAGCTCGGTGATTGAGAATAATAATCAGCTGTCCTATAATCAGTTGGATCATATTCGAGCTGTTCATATGGTACACGACTTGAAGATGGTGGAATATGAGAATGATGACCGTATGAATATGCATCATATGATGGATCTGGGTAACTGTGATGACGATAATCTTCATGTGCATGTGCATGTGCATGTGCATGTCCACGTCTAAATGAAAACAATTAACGAAAAATAAATTTTTCCATATTATCTACTAGAAAATTATATTGAATAGTAAGTGTAATACTAACCGGTATGAATCATCAATAGCTGATCGTGCTTTCTCCAATATAGAAAATACCTTCTGTTTTTGTGGCATTACAGTTCTTGAACTTGAAGCAGCAGAACTGTGACCGGTCGGTGCTGATTGTCTTTAAATCATAAGAAAAAACAAGAAAAACAAACGAAAATAAATAAAAATTATCAACAAAAATATTCGATTACATACCGGTATGATGATCTTGATGATGGTGGAGCAATCTTTTTATATTGTGATAATTTTCCTTCAAGTTCTGGCGGTGGATTCTCTAATAATTCACGTAATTGTTCTTGTCGTATTTCATCGTTACTATCTGGTGTCAAGTATTTTCGTAATTCAGCCATTGCGTATGCAATACGTGCATATGCTTCAGCCGGTGGTGCAACAGTTGATACTTCAACATGTAAATCTTCATTCAAATGCGCATATTTTGTATCCATTGATGAACGTAATTCCTCTTCTTTGGCACGATCTCTCATCGAATTACGTCCCAATACAGTCATTTTGCATAGAGTATCCTCTTGTAAACGTTTCAATGAATTTCCTTTTGGGCCAAGTAATTTTCCAACAAAATTGAACTGAAAATTTTTTTTAAAAAACAAATCATTGGCAAAATCTATATAACAGTACAATGAAATGTATCACTAAATCGTACTTTTGGATGTTCTCTAACTGGTACACGAATTTTTTGCGCAACACGAAGTGGTTTCTCTCTATAAATGTCTGCATATTTAACATCACGTGATGGTATTCTTCCAGTTTTTTGAACAGTTTCAATTTCTATCATTTATACATTACATGGGAACATGGGAAAAATATTGAAATGAATGTAATGCATTTCAGAAATCATAAAAATAATGTCATGCCCCCAATACTTTTGTAAGAATAACAATTCAAAAGCTTACCATTATTCAATAATCGGCCAGCAATTGGAAAATCTTTTTCAAGGCGACTCTTTTCCAGCATACAATCATGTAAATAATCGGTGGCTTTTTGATTCAATTGGACTGGAGCCTCATCATTAGCATCATCGTCATCACGTTCATGATGATCACGTTCCCGATCCGATGAAGCACCTCCACCTGCCCCAGAAGTGCTTCCATTTACATTTTCCCGGTCACGTTTCCTCTTGAAATCTGTCTCCTCATCATTGTAACTATATTCTCCATTTCCTTCATACGACTCGGCCATTTTTGAATATCTTTTTTTGTTAGTAATTTTGCCTATTTTTATATAATCACTATACCACAAGAAAAAGAATTTATTTATATTTTTCGCACTTTTTTTTTTTAATTATTTAGTACGATATATCGAGTATAAGTACTAAATGAATCCCTTTAATCATATAAAATACTGCCAATTGCTTTATTAGTATATTTTAATTAAGAAAATCAAGTTAACAAAATGGTGGATATTTTTCTACTTTCGTTTCGAGTCAAATTTTAGGACGCCTACTATATATCAACTTTTAATCGCTCAAAAATGTGAGATTTACCAACTTTTTTAAATTATTTTTATAATTCAATTGAAAAAATAGCAATTAGCTTTAATGAATATTTTTTCTAGTTAATTGTTACCAATTAATTTTTGAATAAATTTATGAGAATTTTTTGAAAATATTTTCGTATGTTTAGTGTATGTAGTTTGTGGAAGTGGAATACAGAGAAACGAGAAACGACAAACGAATAACAAAACAAGAAGAGATTCAGATTCAGGGATTCAGATTCAGAATTCAGATTCAGATATTCAGATTAAAATAAAATCAATTGAATTAAAAACTATTTTCGTTTCGCTCGTAAAGTCGTAAGTATTAAATTCGTCATCGTCATCAACTATACTTACTAAATAAACGCTGATTTCGCTTGTTGGTGTTGGTTATTGGGTTGGGTCTTTGCTTGTGGGTGGTTTGAGTTATTGGTTTTTCTGAATTGTCCAAGAAATGAGAAGAGAAGTGAGAATTTATAACGCAACGACAAGACGAATTCGCCATATTCTCTGTTCTCAATTTCTCATTTTCCGATTTAAAACATAAATAAAAATTAGTAATTGATTTTCTTTCTTCTTTTTTTTTAATTTTTTTTTTTATTAATGAATCTTGCAACTTTTGGTGTACCTGTTTCTGTGTTTCGTGTGGGCGGGTGTGTGTGATTCTGTGACCGTGCGACATGATGATGTACCTCGTTTTGTTTAATTGCGTGTGGGTGTGACGTCGTTCTCCTGTCATTTTAAATGTTTTCCTTTTTGTATATATACCATATATATCACATCACTCAAAAATTACTTAACAAATTTAAAATTAAATGAAAAATTCACAAGAACGGAACATTTAAAAAATTTCCCAATTTTTAATTGCAACATTTCGATTTCACAATAAAATTTCCTTTATAATATGCAACATGATGCATATCGATATCAACATTCTACAACGGTTCAATCAGAATCAGTACTTCAGTAGCAGTACAGTTTCTCTTCGCTGACTAGACACTAGACAGCAGAACAGAACAGAAACAGAGACAGACTTCCTTTTCTTTTCCTTTCCTTTCCTTTATTAATTTTAATTGAATCCAATGTGTATGTGTGTGTGTGAGAGAGCTAGTGAAAAGTGAACAGTGAAATGGTGAGTTTGAATTATTTTATTTTATATTTTATGTAGAAAAAAAAACCGAAAAAACGAAATACACCGTACAGTTCAGTTTGGTTTGGATTGGCCGTAGTCAGCGAAAAAGAAAAATGAAGAAAAATTAAATAAATTTTCTATTAAACGTAATCATTTCACTCGCAGTTCTAGTTGTTTTTTTTTGAGTTTTTGTTACAAAGTAATAGGGAAATTTTATTGAAAAACTACTTTTAATAAATGTTTTTATTTTCTTTTTATGTCTACTATACTAAAGTGTATAATAATACCTACGCATTTTGTACAAAGTAAAAACAAAAAAAAAACATATTTCGACTCCAACATTTTCATTAATCGTTGATGTTGCCTTATTTCAAAAATCAACAAAAACAAATCTCAATTCAATATTAATTTAAATAAAAAATAAATATAAAATTATAAATACTAAAATTATACATAAATCATACATTCATATATGCACGTATATATACATATAAAGTGTAAAGTGTGAAAAATGTAAATGTGTGTATAAAATGTTGATATTTTTTCCTGTGTAATTATCAGATCGAAAAAATAGCCGAATGCCGTTGCCGTTGCGTGCCTTCTTGCCGTCGCCGTAGCCGTATAATTTTTGCCTACTGGCACTGGGTATATTATATTTATTTATATACACATACCGTATGCAGTATATATACACACATGTATATATATCTGAGCCACCGCAGCTGCACAAAATTTATACAGAATTCAAAAAATATTTGTGGTGTGTTTGTTTAGTCAGTGAGTGTGTGATTGTGTGAATGTGAACTCAGTTAATCTATAAAAAAAAAGAAGAAAATGAAATAAAAATTTTTTATACCTCTTAGTTTTTTTTTTTCTTCTTTTTTTGTAAAGTATAAAGAAGTAGTATGGTACCGTACTGTTAGTTATTGGAATTTTTCTTTTTTAAAAAGAAAAATTTAATTAGAAAATAAAATAAAAAGAAAACATAAAATATTTTTGTGTTAAACAATAAAATAATAAAAAAAAAAAAAACAAGTTTAAACTAAAACGGAAACTTGAAAAAAAAATATATATTAAGAAAATCTACATTTTTTTTTCTCCATTAATAAAAAGGCAAACGGAAAGAAGTAAAAAAAAAAAAATATTTTTTCTATAAAACGAAAACGAATAAAAAGAAAATTAAGTTGAAAAAAAAAAAATCAATTTTTCTGTAGTTTCAAACATTATTTTATTATTCTAGTATTTTTGATATAACATATTAATATTTTATTTTATTTTTATTTTTTTGTGTGTGTATTAAAGTTACATATGTACATTTGTATATTTAAAATAAAATAATTAAAAAAATATATAACAGCAAAAAAAAATTTAAAAGTAAAAAAAATTATGACGGAAAATGGTGATTATTCATATAATGATGAAGAAAATGATTTCAAAATGAAAAGTGAAAGTGTTGCGGGCGGTGGTGGTGGTGGTGGACAAGAACATTTAGATGATCATCATGGAAATGATAATCATGTAGTACATTTAAATGAAAAAGCAAATGATTATATACGAGATTGTTTAATGGAAAAACATAAATTAGATAAAGGTTTTCCAATATCTGAAAGATTATTAGACACAGGTAAATATAAATAATAATAAATAATGTTTTTTTTAAAAAAAAAAAAAGATAATTATTTAAATGCATTACGTATCTACATGTTATGATCATATGCATGTTTTTTTCTTTCATTCATTTTTGATGCAATTTCAATTTAAATTTTTTCATCATAATTTTATTTTTCTTCTAAGAAAAAAAAAAAGAGAAAATTATCCAATGTTGCATTATTTTTTTTATGTATACATACATTTATTTTGTATGTATGTATGTATACATAAAATGTATTTTTGAACTTTTAAAAAGAAAATTTAATGGCGTCCTCTTCGATCTGACTGAATGATGGTGGTAATGAGAATGACGATGACGACAATTTATTGTTATTATTATTTATTAGGTATTTTTAGTCTATGTATGTACATATATTTATTATTATTAAATTTAGGCAAAGAGAAGAGATGAAACGAACACATCAACTCTACAGAAAGATTTTCTTTTTTTTTACCTTTATTTCTGCCGAATTTATTATTATATACAGTACCTCTACTTTACTTACTACATATCTGTCCATTCTATATTAAAATGATGAAAAATTAAAAGAAATTTCATCGCGGCCATCTTGCATTACAATTTTCTACCTACAGTACTCTAAACTCTACTCATCATCATCGTACAAAAAAATAGATACATACAAGAAGAAAAAAATGCAAAAAAAAATTTTTTTTGTATACATACATCTTCTTGAAAATAATAAAACAAAACATGAATCTGAATCAGTTCAGTCATCACCAGTGTTCAGTTAATAATTCTACACAAATTAAAATTATATGGTAAATGTTAATATCAAATATTTTAGCTACTACATAACATCGTTTACATTCTGAAAGAAAAAAAAATATTTGTATGAACCATCATTATGTTTATGTTTATTATGTGGGTATACATACAGCAGAATTTTTTTTTTACATACGAGTATGTATGTATGTATGTACCTACATATCAAAAATGAAAAATAATATATCCAAGCTGCTGATTATTATGTAACAGCAAATTATATATAAATGTAGATGCATAACAAAACAGCACAGCCAAGCACAGCAGCAGTCACATACAGCCACAACACACAATAGATATTAAAATCAAAATATGTACTTTCAAAATTATAAAATTTTCATAAATATGTACATATCATCTTCATTATTTTATTATCATCGTTCAACAACATTTTGTTTTCTATTAACTATTTTTTATATTTGAAACAAAAATATTCAGTAGATATGATGGTGTGTAGGTAATACATCTAATCTAATTTTATTTTTTAATTTTATAAAAATAAATTTAATATATTTTTTAAATGATGAAAAGAAAAATCTAGACATCTTGGTATCAATCTGTAATAATTTTTAATATTTTCTCCTTGACTTTTTTATTAAAAAAAAAAAAATAGAACAAAAATAAAATGTTTCTTATTAGTTTTTTTTTTCAAGTTAAATAAAGTCAAATTTATCGTAAATTTTATTTTATTTTTGAAAAAAAAAAAAAATATTAATTTATAATTTCATGGTACATGGCAAAATATTTATTATGTAATATTATTCATCTTATGTACCTACTACTACATATTTATAAAGATAGATGTAACTATAACATTGGCCATCAAAAAATCAAACAAACAAACTCAAACCGAACCAAACGATCATTCTTTATCCTTCTGCTGAATCATCGTTCTAAATTATATTTTATTTTGTATTTTTTTTTTAATAGTATTTCGTTCCAAATTATATCATATCATTCTTAAATGTGTAATGCTTACTTTTACGTAATGAGTATGGTAATATTATTATGTGTAAAATGAAATTAATTTTTTCAAGGAAAAAATAATATTTATGTTTAAAAAAAGAAATTTATTTATTTGTAAATTTATATGAAAACAAAAAATAGAAAATTTATAAACAAAATTAGAACAAGAAGATTTTGAATAGAAGAAGAAGAAAATTATGTATATAACATAAGGTGGACTGTACTGTACTCCTAGTAATACAATTTTATGAATTTAAAGCATAAAAATTTGTAGTAGAAAGGGGAAAAAAATAGAGTTACATACATTTTGTTTTATTGATATTTCATTTAGTTTTTTTTTAAAAATTAAATTAAATTGTAAATAATAAAGGTTGCTCGCTTACCATTTTACTAAATGTGTACATAATATATGTATATGTAACATGTAGGTAGGAATAAAATGGGTGGTATACAACAATGTGTATATTTACATCCTACATGATGCTACCAATGTTACTTATGCATGTAGATAACAAATTTAGATTGTACATATTATTTTCATTTATATTTAGTTAATCTAATATCTAGATACATATTATGTATGTAGTTTACAATGACACTTGTTCTTCATTTTACATAAAATACACATTATATTATCTAACAAAAATACTAACATTTTAAAATAAATATCCCACGCATTTGTTAAATACATTCATATATAGTTTACCTATAATTTATATAATAATTTCATTTAATATGTACATAAACTACCTACAAAAAATTTTTTATATTTTTCAAATCAGAAAAATTAAATTTCTACAGAAAAAAAAATTCATATTACAATCGAAATAAATTCTTTAATAATTTTTGTTTAATATTTCTGGCAATTAATGTATAGAAATAAGAACCAAAAAAAAACTAAAATTCTCTTAATAATCACCTTATGTATACCCACTTGATATGTGCTTCGTTTGTATTAAAAATAAAAATGCTGAATTCTGTAATGTTTTAAATTCCGATAACGATAACCAAGAAACCAAGAGTTCAAAAATAAAAAATGTTGAATTGAATACAAACGTCAAATTTCTGAAACATTTTAATACAAACATTCATCGCATTATAATATTTAGGCATCAACGCATTCTATATTAACCACACGTTCTGTTGCACATTCGTCATTTCTAATTTCAAACAACGACAGTCATAAAATTATAGATGATGTTGATCATCAAATCGGATGGCGATTCAAAATTTAATCAAAATTTTCATTTAGAAAAATTGATGGATATATCGATAGATTATGTAAAGAGACAGAAACTTTTTCAGTGTAAGTTTAAATAACCATTCAGTAAATTGTGTTTTGATTACATGACAGTCACTGTCATTAATTAACTCTGATGTAAAATGTTCGTCATGTTCATCGTTGTCATCTTCATATTGTTAAATTTTCAATTAACAAATACACTTATTCTCTCTCTCTCTCCACATAAATGATTTTAAATATCATCAGTCATCCATCATCACCCGTTAAAAGTTGAATATACATATATGTATAAATATTTTATTATTTTAACTAGAATAATTATTATTATCATTGGTATGATGATAAAAGAAAGGTCACTGTCAAGAATATTAAAAACATGAGTAGTTTATGCACGATATAATATCTACGTAGGCATATGGATTATCATATATGTAAAAAGAAACATTGAATTTAATTTAATGCTCAGCTAAATTACATATATATAAATTATGATTTGGACATAATGTCTAAAAGATGTGTATAAATAATGTAGTAGAAGAGCAAAGACAGGGATTTCTTTTGAAGGATAAAATCAACAAATCGTTTACAAATAATTTAGTGTTGAAATATGTAATGTAGGTATGTACATTACATTACATTTCTTGAATTTAATTGATTCGTTAGAAAAAAAAAGAGATTATTAAAATTTAAGAGCTACATAAACAAACAGGTATCTTTTACACTATAAAAATTTCACTATTCTAAAAATAATAAATCAAAAAAATAAATAAATTAATACATTTTTAATATTGGCATTATTCCAAAAACAATTATTATTGTAAAAAGAAATATACATATATATTAAAAAAAAGTAAAAAATAAAAGCCAAAAAAATATAAATGAAGCAAAAAAAAATATTAACATATTAAGTGAATTTGATTTTGAGAAATTCTAATAAAATTGTACACAACAATGTAATTTTTAACGAATAACGGTGATAATATGCATACAAGTACATATACTTAATTTTGATGTAATAATAATGGTCAATGTACAGATAACACACATAGACAGGACTTAATGATCTCTAAATCTCTGAATGTTATAGAATGTACGCAATAATTTATTGTTATTATTATTTATAATATTTTTTTTTTTTTTAGAATATATAGCTATATGTACAGATTATTTTTCATTTATTTTCAAGTCTTTTGATTTATAAACAAAATAATATCTACAAAATACAAATTAAAAACATTTGAAAAGTGAAAATGAAAGTTCACTGAATATTATATTTATTACAATAATGATAATGAGTTGAATGAAAATAAAAATATAGAATAAAAATTATAAGTATATGTATACGAGGTTGTACATGTACATAATCGAAAAAGCCAACGCATTTATAAGTCCTACTTGAAATTATTTAGAAATTTTTGTTTTGTACTACATAAAGATAAGAAAAATAAAGAAATAATATTGTAAATATTTTCTCTTATCATTAATTAAATAAATAAAAATTTTAAAATCATAAAAACCTCTAAAAAAACATTGAAACGATGCTCTTAAAGATTGTTTACTCTTTCTTTTTTTTTTTTTTTTTTTTGCTTCACAGAAATTGAAACTGTTCAAAAGACTGGAAGAATACCGACAAGAGATCCAAAATATGTTGATATTTACAGAGAGAAACCAATAAAAGTTTCACAAAAAGTACTTGTGCCTGTACGGGAACATCCTAAAGTAAGTTTAGATTTTGATTTTCAACAGCATTTTCTCTAAACAACATAACACAAGAAAATAAAATTTGTTCTTCTATACATATTTACAAAATTCATAAAATAAAAATTTCAAAATAATTAATTTACATTTTACATTTATGTTTATTCTCATTCCCTCCAAACAGTTTAATTTTGTTGGAAAATTACTTGGTCCAAAGGGTAATTCATTACGACGTTTACAAGAAGAGACATTATGTAAAATGACCGTATTGGGACGTAATTCAATGAAGGATCGTGCTAAAGAGGAAGAATTACGTGCATCAATGGATCCAAAATATGCGCATTTAAATGATGATTTACATGTTGAAATATCAACAATAGCACCACCAGCTGAAGCGTATGCACGTATAGCATATGCAATGGCTGAATTACGTAAATATTTAATACCGGATACAAATGATGCAATCAGACAGGAACAATTACGTGAATTAATGGAGAATCCATCAAGTGCTGATGATCATGATAATACAAAATCATCAGTGCCACCATATAAAAGGACAACTGGTGGAGGTGGCGGCGGCGGTGGTGGTGGTCCATCTGGCCCAACAACATCATCAGCTAATCAAAGACCACCGTATGGAGGAGGATATCGGTAAATATTAAATTTTGACATTTTTTTTCTTTTTTTTGGACGATATTATGAGTACAGGATATAATCATCTATTAAATGTATACATAATAATATATATTTTTTAAATTTATTTATTTTATCAGACAACCAGCACCAACTTCAAACCATCCAAATGCACCACAATCAACTGGATCAAGACCTGTAATGCCACCAAAACAGAAAGTATTTTCAATTTTGGAGAAAGCACGTTCAGCAATGGATGAATCTTACAGGTAAATTAATTAAATAGTGATAGTTAGCTAACCATAATCAAATGTAGAATAGAATAATAAAAAAGTAAAATAAAAATGCATTTGTTTTTATTTTTTTTTGATCTTTTTTAAGTCTTTTTTGAAAATTAAATGAAAAACTAAATTCCAAACAAACAAAAAAAAAATTATAAAACACAAAAAGACAAAAAAGTAAAAACAAATATTGCATTCTTATAATATGTATAGGTACAGACAGCATACATATTTTCTTTTTTTTATTATTTTATAAAATTATATTATACATAAATAAAATATATAATTAGGCGATATGAAGAGCCTGTTGCTTATACACCTCCAAATTATGATAATTATTCATACAGTCATGCACCTCCGCCACAACAAACAAATCGTGTCCCATATGATGTACAGGATTATGAGCCAACTGATTACAGACGTGATTATTATCCACATTCACCAAATTATCCTGGTAAGTGATTAATTTAAATATTAATGATATACATATAAATATAATTATATCAAAAAATTTTAATTTATTTAAAAAAAAAAAAAACAATAAATTAAAATCAAAAAAAAAAAGATAAATGTATAATTTTCATGTGTATTGTATACATATGAATCGTTTTATTTTTCTATATATCTGAATAAATTAATTTTTTTTTCTTTTCAATAATTCAAAACTTTCATAATATGTATTAGAATGTATTTTGAAAGCCCAATAATTTAATTAAAATGCTATTATATTACATAATAATAATGTATGATAGATAGATAATTGATCAAAAATAATTTTATGAATATTAAAATATGTACATAATAAACAATTTATAAAAACAAAACAAACAAACAAAAATAATAATAATAATAATAATAAGAAGAATTTTTTTTATATATATATTAACAAAATAATACATTAAAATATGAAACTAATAAAAAAAATTTTTGTTTAGATAATTATAATGAAAAAAGAAAAGAAAATAAAATAAAATTAATATAAAATTAAAAAAATATAAAAATAATACTAAAATAAAAAAAAATGAAATGAAAAAAAAAATACCAACCCACCCTTACAGAAAATGAACATGAACAATATCAAGATCAAGAAATTGATGATGATTCTGATAATATGAATAATGATGATGATGACGATGATGATAATAATGACGATGTTATCATCATAAATGACGACCGTCATCAATCTTTATCTCGTCAGCAACATCATCATCATTTTCATCGGCAACAACAGCAACAACACGAACAACCCCCCGAACGACAACAACAACAAGAAGAGCAACATCAGCATCAGCATCGAAGATATTCTGTATCATCATCAAGTACTGACTGTTCATTATCACCATCAAAACCGATGGAAATTCATCCAACTTCAATTTTACGACGACGTAGAATGATGATGATGTTGGAAACAACACAATTTCCTCGTGGTGAATTAATGATGAATGAGTTAACTTCTTCACCGTCACCATCTCCGCCTCCCCCTCCTCTAATACATCAACTAATACAACAGAAACAACAACAAGCGTCTAGAAGACGTTATAACAATGTAATACTAGCCAGTGGTGGTAATATTTTGGGTGGTATAAAACGTCGACCATCACCATATATTCCAACAAAATTAATGACAAAGGTTAAATAAAATAATACAATTTTGTTGTTTGTGCACAAAAATAAAATAAATAAATAAATAAAATGAAATAAAAATTAAAAAAAAAACCATTAAATCAAATCAAATCAAATCAAATAAAAATAAAATTCAGTACAAACATTTTTATTTTTATTTTAAATTTATTTTTATTTTTCTCTACCTATTTCTAAACATTTTTTTTTTTTTTTTTGGAAATTTATCGAATGGTTGTTTTTTTTTTCTTTCTTTATTTAAATAACTGTATAACTTTTATTTTCATCATCGAAAAATATACCATTTTTAAATGTGTTTTCACAATTATTGTTTAATTTCATCAGAAGTGTCAAAATATAAATAAATACACTCACAACATCATTCAAATTTAATATTATTTTATCATTAAAAAATAAATGCAAAAATTGTATAAAATTGTAATAAATAAAAGTTTAAAAATTTTTGAAGATAGAATAGAAAAAAAAAATACAACTTAAAAATGTGGTTTCATTTAATCCCAGAAAAATAATTTTATTTTATTTAATTTTTTTCTCATTTTATTGCGAAGTATGAAAAGTGAAAATGTAAAGTTGTTATGTGATGATTATTCATCAAAACATTTATAAAAATTAAACTTTAAAAATACAATAAAAAGGTAATTTAAAAAAAAAAAAAAAACAAAAGTAAATTTTTTGGTGCTTTTACTGAAAAAATGTAGATAGTTTTATGAAATTTATTTTTTTCTTTTATTTTCTTTTCTCTGAACTAATAAAACAAATGAAAAATACATATAAACAACATAAATAAAGCTAAAAATAAAATTATGTATAGTTTCAGAAATAAAAAAAAAAGTATTAAAATAAAAATTAAAAATGTTTTAAAATTTTTAAAATCTAATTCACTAAAACAAAATTTTTAAAATTAAAATAATAATAAAATACAATAAAGAATTTTTTTAAATAATTTTATTTAAAATAAATATAAAAAAAAATGTTGAAAGTGCCTAATAAATAAATAACAGTTAATGGTCGAATTAAAATTACGCAAAAATACGATTCGAGAACACAATATTCGAATGCGAGTCTCATTTATCAATTAATGTTTATCAAATGAATTACGTACGTCTACGTAATATGCCTTCAAACTTAAACTTATCTTACGGTTACGATACGATTACGATGTAAAGCGATCGGAGAACGCAATGTGATGTTGATATGAGAATGAGATATATACACACATTCACTTCACATATTCGAAAAATTGAAATATGTATTCTCGCGAAATGCGAGACTTGATCGAATCGTTTTCTCGTATCTTATTTTCGTGCGTTGCGTAATTATTTATAATTGTTTGCGCTAAACAAAAAAAAAAAAGAAACTAGAATCGACCACCGGCTTTTTATCAGCGATAATTTCTAAAAATAAGAACCACAATAATAATATTTATGATGATAATAACAAAAATAAATAAATAAAATCATAATAAAAATGTAGTAAAAAAGAGTAGAAATAAAACCAAACGTGTTTGATTATATTTTTTGATCGTTGATCGTCGATTAAAGAAAAGCATTAATACATATGTTGATGTTCTGCTTCGCGTTCAAACTTAAAACAACTCTTTTGAATAAAGCTTTTAAAAAAAAAATAAAATAAATGCTTAAGTGGTTTTATTACACACACAAACACAAATAATATACAAAATGTTTTTTTTTCTTTTCTGTTAATTTTTTTTTTCAATTATTGATACACTTAAAAATGTATTTTAAGTAGATTTCTTCTTCTACTTTTAATTTTGTTTTTTTATTTTTTTTTTTTTAACTTTCATTTTTTTTTTCATTTTCTTCTCTTTCTCTCTCTCATTTTGTATTTTTCTCTTTCTCAAAATAGTAAATCCAGCTGCTGCAGGCGGAGCACCAAATTCAGCTCCAAACATGAATCATAGAAGTCATGTGAATAGGTGAAATTTACTTCAAGCTGGACACAGCAATAATATGGGGAAGACAACAAATAATGCTGCTGTTGCTGCTGCTGCTGCCGCCGCTGCAGCTGCAGCTATAACATCATCAACAATAACTACGACAACAAATACTGATGTAACAAACCCGAAAATTCAATCAAATAATAATCGGATTCAGGGTCCAGCTAATTTATTATTTGTAAGGTATCCATTAATTTAAATTTTTAAATAAAAATGAATTAAAAAAAAAAGTAAAAGTAAAAGAAAAAAAAACAATAACAAAAACAACAACAACAATAATAAAAATAAAACAAATTATAATTACTTTTAATTATACAAATTATTTAAAAAGAAAAACAATATAAAACACATTATATACTTTATTATATAAAAAATATTCTCAATTTATAACACAAAAAAAAAAAAAAAAACGAAAAATGAAGAAAAAAATGAAATCGTTTTTTTATATATATTATAATAATTTCATTTTTAAATTCGAAATATGAAAAACAAAAATTATTTATTACACACGAATACATAAAAAAACACACACACATACATACCTTACGTACGTACTTTTTTTTTTAAAAAAAAAAAACATAATTAGAAATTTGCAACAAAAAACAAATAATAATAATAAACAAATTTAAATGAGAAAAATGTAAAAGTAAGAAAGAAAAAGAGAAATAATTAAAAAATGATATAAGAAAAATGAAACTAAAATACATAATAATGGGGTTAATTTTCGTCACAGTTATAAGATTCTGCCACAAGATGTAAAGGATATACAGAAATGTCACCATAGAATAATATATATTTCATATAACATATAAATAGTGTTGTTTTGTTGTTTTAGTATACATTTTTGTGGGTGAAATAATATGATGTTTTTATTATATTTAGTTTTTAAAAAAACATATAATTAAATAATAATAGTGTTTTTCAATGTTTTTTTTTTTTTGCTCATTCATTAATTTTCGAGACATGACAATATTTCTAAATATTTTTTAACAATTTTTAAAAAATATAATTTTCATGCAACCATTACAATACATTCTCATTTCAATGCATTTAAGTAGTGTTAGTGAAAATTAGTAAAATTGAGTAAAAATGCATTGTACAGATAGGTGATACAAATACATATTCAAAAGTTGACTTCAGCCATATAAAATTGGTATTTGTTTGTTTTTTTTTAATGATATAGTACGATACTGCTCTATCATGTTTTAATTTTCTATGAGAAATTCTTTTGCCTGTTTCCTCTTTAGAGAAAAAAATTTTTTTTTATTTTATTTGTTTTATTTTTATATCTTCAGCTCTTTTCTTTTGATCTCGATTACGAGCTCCGTTACTATATATACCTTTATACAATGATGTCACTTCATATAAAGTAATTTTCAATTTTCAATTACCTCGAAATTTTTTCTCACAAATACATAATGACACTTTGCTAAAAGTAGACAGAAAATCAAAAATCTATCTATATATATAAAAATGAATGTATGTTTGTTTGTTCTCGATAGACTCAAAAACCATACATCCAATTGCCTTGAAAATTTGGGAAATTATTAGGTATACCCCCGGAATGGTTTTTGAATATTTTTTTTTAAAATCAGAGTTGGGGTTCTAGGTGCTACAGAACAAATATCCCAAAAATATCAAAATAACATTTAAGGCCCATGTTCACATGTTCCCATGTTTCGAATATCATGATCGCGTTTTTAACAAAAAGATACGAAACGTTTCGTTTTCGAATATCGTGATAAGGCGGAAAATGTAGTCGTTTTTTTAATTTTTATTTTAGTTAGCCTTGCAAGTGTCAAAGTTTATATTACAGCGAATGAATGATGACGTTTCGAGTTGTGGGTGAAATAAGAATTTATGTAAATTATGAAATTCATGTCAGGCTCACATTGAACAGACAATAAGGGGATTCATTTCAAGTCGTAAACTTAGTAATCTTCGTAAGATCAAGATTAATGTAAAGAAAAATGAATTTTTTAGTTGGTGGCGTAGCAACGCGCGCAGGGTACAGCTAGTTAAGTATAAAAATTAGTTAGAAATAGAAATGAGCTTTTATTAGTATGTGTGAGTCCCCAATTTTTTATATAATTTACAAATAAATTAACAGAAATGATGTCATAACACCTCGGATAAAACCGAGCATATGGTGTGTAATGCAAACAAAAAAAAACGTTGATGAGGAATCTTTAACATGCGTTAGTAAGAGAAATTATATACAAGTAAATCATAGGGAAAATTGAAACTGATACGCAGATGTTTACATTTTTTCATAATGTATTTTTAAAGGCGATCTGGAACTAGTTTTATGAACTACCTGATAGCGCCATTATATCAAGATATAAGGTGATTCATAGTTTCTGAGAATTTTGAAGATAAGATAAAGTTTATTTTGTTAAGCTATATATTAGAGTAAGAATTTATTTTATAATTAAGAAATTTAACAAAAATGTAAAAACATTTGATAGCAAACACAAAATTTTAAGTGTAATGCATTTATAATTAATTTTGTTTATTTTAGATAAAAAAATTTTAAATAACAAAATTTGTACTTTTTTAATAGGTATACCCTGTAATAATGTTACATTTTTTTAAAACGGTTGGTGTCCCTTTTTTTCTGTCTCTTTTTCGTACAAAGACTCTTAATTACTATCGACTTTTAGCAAAACCGCTAATGCCGAATGAATAACGGGACAAAGGTCATGAGAAGCCAACACGTGCTTAGTGTCACTACTGTATATGGATAAGAATATAGATATATGTACTGTGTCAAAATTTCATATGAAAATTAAAAGAGAATGTCAAATTAACAGAATCTTTTAACTGTGAGGAGAATTGACCCCAAATAATTCTCAAGAGCAAAATATATAAGTAGATAATAAAAATCAAAAAAAAGAGAAGAAAAACAAGACAAAATAAAAAATAAAATGAAAAGAGAAACATGTAAAAGAGATATTCTGATATTGAATATAAAACAATAAATAAAAAAAAAAAATTTTTTTTTAAAAAATTCTCATTCCATTGATTAATGATTTAACGAAAGAACTAAAAACAAATATATAAAATAAAATAAAATGACTGTTTAAATGATTAAAAAAAAATTTAAAATGACTAAAAACAAAGAGAAAAAAACAAAATGATAACGATGATAATGAATTATTAATGGTAGACTTTAAAAATATATATAACATAAGCGTTGAAAATGAAAACCAATATAAAAAATGAAGAAAGAAAAAAACAAATTTAAAAAAAAAATTATAAAAAAAAAATATAGAAAATTGAAATGATAGTAAAATAAAAGAAGATTTTTAAAAGAGAAAATAAAATGAAAAAAAATATATGATTAAATTTATCATTAAAAAAAAAATGCAATTAAGAAAGAAATTAATAAAATTTAACATAGATCAAAGATTAATAAGAATAATAATTGACAAAATGATGATGAAAAAATAAATAAATTATACAATGATTATATGATATTTAAAAAAAAAAATAAAATAAAATAATAATGAATTTTTATTAATGAAATAACGGAATATGACAAAAACTTATATACACTCAATGTGTATACATTCACATAGATAATGTATTATGGTACGTCGTGTACACACGTTATATGATAAATAAAATGAAGACAAAAAATAAAAATTTAAAATTAAAATTTCGAAGAAAATCGAATTAATAAAAAAAACATTATTTAACTCATAGATCAATAAGTCCCGAAACTAACTACCAAAAGTACAGTTTTTTTGAGAAAAACAAATTCAAATCTCTTCTCCTGAAGCATCTTTTTGAAGTCGGCCGGGCCGAACAGTCAATAATTGCTAGAGGTCAAGTCTGGAAAATACAATGAATATGGAATTAATTCGAATTTAAATTTGTGCAATTTTGCCATCATAAATCCGTCATTGTTTTTGTTTCATTGAGAGCAGATGTGTGACACCAGTAACACTCATTTAGAAAAAAAGCTTTTTCACATCCAAATGTTGTTGAAAAATCGTGTTAATACTACCAAAACTACCCAGTCAGACATTTGCTATCGATTATTAGAGAATCGATTCTAAAATGATATGCTTTTTTTTTTTCAAAGTATAGTCAAAGTAATTTTTGAAGAATTTATTGATTATAAATTGATTCCACAACAATTAAAAAAAAGCTGATCTGAGAATCAATAATAAATTGATTCTAATTCGATTTTATAAACGGTTTTTGTAAATGTCAAAAAAAAACTTAGTTTTTCATTAATTGTGCAACGATCCAAGTGTACTATTTTCATTCCGCAGTAACAATCATAATAATAATGAAAATTTAAATGAAGAAACTAATGAAAATAGCAATGAAAATGAATTAAATGAAGCGAATATCAATTTGAATAATTTGTTCTTCTCCAAAATCCAAATCATCCTATCATCGTAATCCAGTTGATCCAAATGAATTTTAAAAATCAATTATTAATCAATTATTAGAATTGATAATTAATCGATGCCAGGAATCGATTATTTTTGACTGCAAATAATTGATTTTATATCAATTCTAAATTGTCATTGAATCCACTTAAAAATTTATTCAGAATTGATTTTACATCAATTTTTAAAATCTATTTTCTACTGGCTCATATTTAGACCAATCAAAAATCGTAAAAAGCGGATATGTTCCATATAAAAAAATCACTTTTTCTTCAAAAAAGAATCGATTCTTTGATGCCAGGAATCAATTCTGGGTTTTTGTCTGGCTGGGTAGGTACAGTGGCGCTCAAAACATTTGCAACTAGTACTAGTACTGGTTATTTGAACATTTTTCTTTTCAAAAAATCTTTGTTTTGGTAGTTAGTTTCGAGATTTATTGATCCATGTAATAATTAAAAATAAAAAAAACTCATACATGCATGTATGTGTATGTAAAAAAATATTCCAAGACAACTATTAAATTAAAATAATTAATAACAAATAAAATGAAAAAGAAATAATAAATTTCATTTAATTTCATTTAAATACAATCGTCATTCTTATAGTTTATTTTGTATTTTATTTGATTTTAATTTTTTTTTTTCATTTTCATTTTTTCATATTTATTTTATGCATTAATTAACCTTTACCAGTGCAATTTTTCTTAGTTCCAAAAAAAAAAAAAATAAAAAGAATTATATATAAAAAAAAATTAATTAAAAAGCAAAAACATAAACACGATTTAAATGAATTTATTATTTGATGACAAAATAACATAACAAAATGATGACAACAAAAATATAATGAAAATTATAAAAATAAAAAATGAAATAAAATAAACTACACACTATAAAAAAACACACAATACATGCATTTCCATTTTGATTGATTGCAGTTGCAGCAAAGTAAAATAAAATGGCAAAATGTGTTAAAAATTTATAGAAAATATTTTCACGAAAACCATTATTGCTGCTGCTGCTAATGCTGCATCATCAAAAACGAAAAAAAAAAACAAAAGAAATGAAAATAATAACATAAAAATGCATAAAAAATTATTATAAAATTTTAAAATAATAAAAGACATTATAAACAAAAACAAATATACGACGAAATTTACATAAAAATATTTATTCAAGAAAATGAAAATACACGATTAAATTTTAAAATAAATGTGCAGCGCGCAATAAACAGTATTTGTTGTTATAAAATCAAATTATTAATTTATTATTATATGAATAAATTCATTAAAGAAAAATGAAAATAATAATAATAATGATAAAAAAAAATAAAAGAAATTTAAAAAAAATACATTTATAAAAAGAAATGAAATGAAACAATGAGAAAAAGAATTAAAAACAAAAAAAAATTAAAATAAAATATTAATATGTCATCGTCAATAAAAAGAGAAAAATATAAAAAAAAAAATTAAAAAAATGATTTATTCATTAAAAAAGAAACAAAAAAAAAAAACATACAAAAATGAAATAATGAATAAAAATGAAGTAAAAAGAAGAAGAAAACAAATAAACGAAAATGAAGTAAAAAGAAAATATAAAAAAAAAACAATATATTAAACAAAATAATACATTATATTACTGATACTATTTATATTAAAAAAAAAAATAATTATATAATAAAATACATATTAATAACATTATAATTATTATAATTAATTTAAATATGCAAGTTAATCCAAGTAAATAATAATAATAATAAAATAATTATACAATAATAATAATAATAATTGTTAGAAAAATTAACGATGATAATAATTAGTAGTAGTAATAATATATAAATTTTTATTTTGTTTTTTTTATATTTTTACATTTTTATTTTGTTTTTTTTATATTTTTACATTTTTATTTTTTCAAATTTATTTATTTGATTTATTTATTTTTATTTTAGTATTTTTTTTGTCGTTTAAAAATATGGTTTTTGATTCTCATTTACGACATACGATTCTGTTAGAATGTTTTCACACACTGCTACATGTCGGTACAGCGAGCCTGATATGTCGCAATTTCCTCAAAATATCATCATATATTTTAATGGAACGTCTTCACACGTATCGCAAAATTGTGTTCTTCAAACTTCTCTTTTATCAACATTAAAATATGACACGAGTCAATATTATCAAACATTGGTCGATATCACAAGATGATTTAATATCTCATCGATATATCGCAGTGTGTGAAAACGGCCAAAACCAAAAGTATACGAAATCTTAATTTAAACGAGACTAATGGACACTGACTATATATAATGATGTGCCAAACGTAACTGGATTATTAACGCTAAAATGGTTTTTGTCCCATCTACAAAACAGTGATGTTCCTACCATTTAAACAAATAAAATTTGGCAGCTACCTCCTAGAGGAATCTTAGATATCATTGAAGAGTTTTCTCTAGGATTATTGACTAATTTGTGAGAATGGGATACAAAATGTATGTCGTATGCATTTCAAAGCGTTGTTTGTTCTTGTTTTTGTTTTTCTTCGTCTTATTAACTATTATAAATTAATGATGAATTAAGGAGAAATGATAAAATAATGAAGAGTTTTAAATCATTCCACGCATACACAATAACAATATTTCACATGAATGAATGTACATCACCACGAACGGTTGTGTGTTGTGTCTTGTGTCTTATGTGTCAATCGATAGTCAGGTGTCATCGGGTCCATAAATCGTAGTTCGTCGTAAATGAGAATTAAAATCTCAAACCCAAATCCCAAATCGAGTTCGTATACGATAATGAACTACAAAATTTCATGCAAATAATAAAAATTTCTTTTAATCATTTTTTCCATAATAAATGACTTTTTTTTTATATTTTAAGCTACACACATTTTTTTTAACCCACCTAATATCGCGAAATATCATTTATAATTATTGTAAAATTTTGTTGTTTTTCATCTTCATATCTTCATATTGATTACTCCTGGCATTGAGTTTACACACATTTTTTATGGCTAAAATTTAGTTAATACTTAGTTAAGCCTCGAACTCGATTCGAATTATTTTTATTTTTTTTATTTTACAGTTCATTTGAGGAACTGTGTTTACATAATTACACATCTAGAGAAAAGCAAAAACATTTAATTAGAAAAATTTAAATTAAATTTAAAAATTTATTTAATTAGAAAAATATTGAATTTTTACATTTTTTCACATAATTATTTTATTAATTTCTATATTTTTTTTTAAAGAAATATTTTTATTTAGAGTCGTATTCACCAAACAAGATTATATTTTATCTGGGATAAAGTAGTGTATTCATCAATCTCGATTATGCACTATTCGGATATTTTTAAGACAACCTTAAAATGGGTAACTATAAATATCGTTTAAACATAACTTTTTTGTTAACAGCAAATAGCACCATCGGGGCTCGAATAGTTCGATGGTTGTAGTGTTGGTCTGGTGATCTTGAAACCGCGGTCCAAATCCCAGCCAGTGCGCTACTCTCACCCAAATCGATCATTAATTTCCCATCAGCAATATACACCAGTAATTGATTACTGATGATAAACTGAATTGATATATCTGACACAATTACTGATCAGCGATGCCATAATGAACTTGAACTGAGTATCCGTGTACACTTAAAAAAAAAACCACCTGCACACACCTACATAATCTCTTTTTCATTTTGTAATATAAAAAAAAATAACTTTTCGCGCAATCAACTGACATGTTCGACACTCCGAAAATGAAGTTCGAAAACAAAATTTTATCTAAGTTGATGAATAAACTGAAATTATACCCACCGCCACCGGCAAGAATATAACCGACGTGGTGATAATCTTGGTTCGTGAATACGATCTTCAGATTAAAATTTTTTTTTTTTAATAATTTGTTTTTAAAAACATTATATTATTTATGTATAAATTTTTTTTTTATTTTAAATTTAAAATTATTGTAATGTAATATTTAAAAGTTATTATAACAGAACTAAATATTTTATCGATTAAAAATAAAATAAATAAATATTGAATGAATTATACATTAATTATACATATATAACAAACAAAAAAAAATTAAAAAATTGAAAAAAAAAAATAATTAAATAAATTAATTATAAGATTTAAAATTTAACAAAAAAATAAATAAATAAATGAACATAAAGCATAGCAAGAAAGCAAAACAAGAAAAATTGATTAAAAATGAAAGGAAATTAATAAGAAAAAATAAAAACAAAATAATTATTTAAATAAAAATAAAAAAAAAATAAATAGAGAAGGAAATAAAATACAAGAATGTGTAGTAGGAATATGATTCCGAATAAATATGATAGTTATTCATTTATATAAACATTATTATATTAATATAATTATGTAAAAGAAAAATAAAAAAAAAATGAAATAATGAAATTAATTAAAAAAATATACATACATACATACATATATATTATTTACAAAAATATAATATGAATATAAATGATTATTCTAATAAATAAAAAATATTATTATTATATTAAAAAATAATTCAAGATTATAATAACATAAAAATAATGATGATGATGAATAGTTATATTTAAAATGATAATAATAATAAAAATAAAAATGTTTGAAAAAACAAATACATAGTAATATTATATAAATTTGAAAAATTACTTTTAAAAATAAAAATACACTTATAAAAATAAAACACATCTTTCAATAAAAAACAACATACACACAGATAAAATACAAATTATGCGTATACAATTACAAATTTACACAGATATACTATACATTAATATAAAATACACACACAAACACATATATATAAATACACATACATAAAAATTGAAAAAATACATTACATAATATTTTATAAATAATAATAATGATAATAATAATAATAATATTTAATAATAAAAGTATAATTAATACATATACACTTATATTACATAATGTTTTTTCAAAATATAATACATAATATTTATACATTATACAATAATAATAATTATTATAAAAAGAAAAAAACGATTAAAAAACAATAAATAAATGAATATGAACAACAAAAAAATCTCTAATCTATAATTTATAATTATACAAAATTCAAAATAATATATACACACACACATACACATAAAAATAATACATATATAAATAATTAATATTATATTATCAATTTACAAAAACGAAAACAACAACAAAAACAACAAACAATAAAAAAAAATGAAAATTAAATTTAATTATAATTATAAAAATAAATAATTAATTACATTTACACAATACATAATATTTAATAATAATACGATTACATAATAAATAATTAATGAACTAAAACAATTAATTGGATTATTATAAATAAATAAATAAATAAAAATTAATAATAAACAACTAATAAACACTATATACATATACATTTATATATGTTTGTTTTTTCTGCCACTTATTATAATAAAAAAAAAATAAAAAAAATATAATAAACAAAACAATGAATGAATTTAATAATAATAATAATAATAATAATAAATAATTATAATAATAATTAACAAATACATTACAATATTTACATTACATTTATGAATGATAAATAATAAAAAGAAATTAAAAGAATTTATAAAGAAAAAATATACAGAGAATAAAATTCAAGAAAAAAAAAAACGAAGTAAAGAAAAAATAAACAAAAAAATCACAGCAATAATAATTAATTATAAATAAATATTATACACATATAAATTTATAATATTGAGAATTTGTTAAAAGAAAAAATGCATAAAATATAAAATTAAAAAAGTAATATATATGTAATAACAATCGCCAATATTCGAATATGTATCTGTATAAAATTTACAACAAATTTAATAAATACTATTGCGATAATCCACATCCACTGTGTACCGAGTTAATAATATGCATGGTGTTTTGTTATTTTATCATTTTATCATCTCTTGCCTCTAGGGGCTTGAATAGCTCAATGGTTGGGTGTCGGTCTTGTGATCTTGAGATCACGGTTCGAATCCCAGCTAGCACGCTACTCTTGCCCAAGTCGATCATTAATTTCCTATCAGCAATGTACACCAGTAACTGATTACTGATGATAAACTAGATGATATATTTATGACAGAATTACTGATCGGCGGTGCCATAATGGACTTAGTATCCGTGTGCACTTAATATATACTATATATATTGTATGTACATTATGTATATTTAGAAAGAAAAATAATCTCTTGCCTCTTGATTCTCAAACATGATCAATATATCAACGATGCATTTATGATTACGACGATACGATTATGATTACGACGACACAACGCGTACTCACTCGTACTCAGTCTCAGATTCTCCTCAGTGTATTTTTTTCGACTAATGGAATGGAGAGAAATTTTAAATATAAACAAAAATCTTAGTATTCACACATCACACTGTTGTCTTTAGCAATATTTTCAATTCCTGAATAATGAATAACGACGCCAACGATAACAAAGTAATAACTTCAATTCATGGCCCAGTGATAACATTAAAAACATTTTGTGGTACAATTAAAAATTGCCGGTAGAGAAATACTGAAACACGGTATCTCGTCGCGTGGCAAATGGGGATATTTACCACTTATACTATACTATTTAGGATTTATTTTTTAAGTTTATTTTTTTTTTTTTTTAGTTAAGAGCAAGCATAAATCGCAAACATCACTGGCAACGTAATGGCTATATAAAACATTCATTTTAAATTGCATACTGTTTCCTATTTCTCTTTACGTTTGGTGAGCATTAAAAATAGATACTTCGTAATTAATATCGAATTTGAATACTCTGTCGTAGATAGACCAAACCAACAAATGCACGTTTGATATAGATCATATTTTAAGAGATTGTCGAAACGACAAAAAAATCAAGTGAATGAGATCATGTTCTATATCAATCATATATAAATACTGATTTGCTTTTTCTTTTACAATTCTCAAATTCAATTTTAAAAATACTTCATTTTCTATCGCAAAAATTAATAAAACATCATTTCTAAGATAATTTAATTTAATTTTATAATTATATTCAAATATAAAAGCAGTAGACAAATAAATAAAAAAAAAATAAAAAATAAATGAATAAAAAAATATTAAAAAATTTATAAAAATGAACAAAAAAAAAATTTATTATTAAATACACAAAATAATACGAATAAAATTAATTTAAAATGAAAGCAAAAAAATAATAATATTGGTAAAATTAAGAAAAATAAATAAATATTATAATTAAAAATAATGAATGGTAAAATTAATTAATGATTATAATTACACTAAATATTATACACTTATATAAATACATATATAATAATAAATAATAAAATAATGTTGATGGAAAAGAAATAAAATTAAAAATATTACATTATAATTAAAAATTGAAATGGGGGCAAAAATAACATATATTCCAATAAAAATTCATTATAACGATGAACGTACATAATTCATAATTTAAATGAGAGCAAAATTTTTAAAACAAAAACCTAAAAATGAAGGTATAAAAAAGAGCATTAAATTAAATTAGAAATGGAATTTAAAGAAAAAAAAAAGAGAAATATGTTTATTATGATTTAAAAATTTAAAAAGGAATATTTAATATAATAACGATACATTAATTGCAAAAAAAAAAAAATGGAAAAAAATGAGAAATAATTTGAAGAAAATATATAATTATAATATAACAAATATATTGAATAAAATTATATTAACAAGAAGAAAAAAAATTATATATAAATATATATATTGTAATTACATAATAAAAAATTACTTAATACATGATAAATAATAAAATGAATTCAAAAAAAAAACAACATATATTACAAAAAAAAAAAATGGAGTTTTTATTTTGTTCCTTTCACTTTTCCTGTTTCCTATTTTCTTCATTTTTCATTTAGTTCCATAAATAAAATTGGAAATTTCGTCAAAAAAAGAATGTCAAATAGAAATGATACGTGAGGTGGGTACACATCCGTACACATGTACACATCAATTATTTCGCATTTCATGTCTCTTTTTCTCTTTTCTTTTTATTTGAAATTTCATTTTCAAATTGATAGTTTTCTCCTCATTATCGCTCATACTCAACTCTTAATTTATTTTTAAGAAAAAATGAAGCCAGAGCCAGCAATGTAGCCACTAGCCACCACCATTCACCAATCATCAATCTCTCAGTTCAAAATCAAAACAAAATCACCAGTCGTCCGTTACAGTCATACCAATCGTCAATCATTTTTAAAACTAAAATAAATTCACCTCATCATTCACCATACAAAAAATTTAATTTCAATTCAAAAAATATAACAGATAATAGCAAAAAATACAGCATCGAAAACTAATGAAAATGAATTAAATACCAGCAGGCAGGAATAGCAGAGCAGGCCAACAACGAATAACAACATTTGAATTGAAGAGAAAATTGATAAACTACAAGAAATATTTAATTCTGTTTTGTGTTTAATATTAATTTTTAAAATAAAATACAATCAAGTATATATATCATTCAGTTTTTTAGTGAAATAATTTTTGTATAAATTATTTATTTTCATTTCATTTTACTTTGTAATAAAATTTGTAACATACAAAAAAAAAAAAGAAGAAAACCCAATAATGCCGAGAACAAAAATATCAAAAAATTCTAAACGTAATCGTCAAGCAACAAATGAAGAATTGGTAGAACGTTTAAAAGATGTCGATACAAAATCTGAACAATTTATATATGATATCGATTTAAAATTAAAAGAAATTTTAAAATCATTTACAGCTGAATTTGTTAAAATACGAAATCGTTTACCAGAAACAATATTATCAATGAAATTTGGCGATTTTGTTGATTTGGTAAGTATACCTATATTAAAATATTAGAGAAGAATATACACATGTAAATTTAAAATAGCAGAAATTAGAAAAAAAAATAATAATGGGCGCGAAATTCATTAAGATTTTTAATTGGGTTCTGTGCTATAATGTAAAATATTTAATTTATAGGACGTGAATACAATTGATGATTTCAAAGATACTTGCAATAGTACAACTAATAGTAAATTGACAACGATCAATTCAACATCAGGATTTAATCGAAAAGTATCCAAAGATGATGAAGGTAAATTTATAAAAAAAAAAATTAAATAATCTTTTAAAAAGGCTTATTAATATAATAGCAGCTAAATACAAAAAATTATCTATTAACAAAAAATAATGCTTATGCACGCATAAAAATAACACACTTTATTTTTAAATACATCACTACAACAATACAATAGAACATTCATTTATGCGAATAACTAATAAAAATATTCCTTCGCTTTTTCTCTTTTTATTTCATTTTTTGGTGATCTGTTTATAAATGAATCTTCTAATTAAAATCGTTTTTCATTGTAAATGGAATTGGGAATATTACGTCCTTGGTCTTATGTGTCATTTTATCCATCAATGTCTTGTCTATATCACTGTTTATTAAATGTTGATCTGTAAAATGAAAAATAAAAAAAAAAAGGATACCTTACTGAAGATGGTATTACAGGTACAAATATAAAATCATCAAATGTAATATCATCAGTTTCGACATCGGCAACAACAACAATATCATCATCATCATCATCACAGTCATCTGGAATTGTACTAGGACCATTAAATTCAGCAAAAGCAAGAGGACGTCATCGTCGTAGTCGTTCAGCATGCACATATTTTGCTGGTGATAATATTTATAATACACAGAATGGTACAAAATCATCAAAATTGAAAAATGGTAAAAATGATTATAATAATGATCATGGATCACAAATGCGTACAATGAGTGCTGATCGTGCTAGACCAATAACACCGAAAATAACACCAAATACACCATTATCGATAATACGTTATCCGAGATTAGGTGAAACTGTTATATCATTATCTGGAAGTCCAGTTGTTGCTCAAGGGTATGAAAAATTATTTTGTGTATTTTTTTTTTTTCATTTTTGGATATTTTTTTCATGAATTCTTTTTTTTTTTTTTTGTTTTTTACTACTTTCTCTTTAAATAGATTACCTGATTCAACAGCAAACGTAAATATTCCACTTAAAAATGGTGTAATATCATTACGGCCAACAAAAATGGATAATGTCGATCGTAACATAATAACACAAATCGATGAAGAAACACTTTATCAAATTAAACAACTTCAAACTAATTTAAATATGATTATGAATTTTGCTTCAAAGGACGGTGGTTTTTAAGTTGTTTGTTTTTAATTTCAATTTTTATTTGCATTTCTAACTTTTTTTTTCATTGGTAATTTTGTAAAATTTTAAATTACAAAAAAAAATATATCTTTTGATACATGAATATATTATATTTTTATTTCTTGTATGTGTTAATCTCATGATAAAATAAAATAAAATAATTATAATAAAAATAAATATTAATTCAAGATAGGTATAATTATTGACTATCAAAAGAATTCAATTGGATAATATTTTACATCTTTTTTTTGTCATTGAAGATTATAAGATAAGGTAAATTTAACTAATTAATATTTAACTAATTTATATAAGCTAGGCTTGAATGTTGCTAAATAACTTAGTAGAATGTGGTAGAATATAGATTATGTCCCAATGAAGAGAAAATGAGCAATAAACGAGGTGAAAAAAAAATCATCTTAGATGTCAAAAATTCATCTAATTAGATCAAATTTCATTTTCCTCTTAGACTTTTCTCTATTCCCAAAATGAATATAATCACTTTGGTTTACTATTTAAACTCAACAAATTAACTGTAACTTCGAAAAAATCATCCACGAATAATGTGATGGTAACAAAATGGCACCTTAATGTTCTAATTGAATTTGTTCGACAGTTAGTCAGACAGACAAGACAATCATCTCTTTCTGTGTACATTAGTCAGTCTATTTTTCTTTCTTTTCCATAGCACTACAGCACCACAGCTCTGAGTGAGCCAGGACTTTAGTCTTCTTAAAGACCATCTAAATGTTTACCAAAAGTGCATAATTCATAGAGTCATTCATAATTTGAATGAAAACATCAATCAATTATCATCGTATTACATATTACAGTACATTTCTTTTTATTTTATTTTACAATAAACTTTTATTAGAATAATTTTTATTCGATAATTTATTATTTTTCATATTACAAATATGGTTTTTTTTTTTATTTTCGTTTGTTCATTAATTTATTTATAATCTTTTAAACTTAATAATTTACTTTTTACTTCATTATTATATGTATATTATATTAATATCTATCTTTATATTAATATGTATCTCTCTTTAGTTAAAAAAATAAACGAAAAAGAAGAGAAAAAAAAATTCACAGCAAAAGAACAAAAAATAAATCATAATAATTAAAATTTTAGTTTAAAAAAAAATTACGTTTTAAATGTAATTTAATAATTATGTATTATTATTATTACATATAATATAGAACATGCATTTATGTTCAATTTACTTATCAATCAATCGATTTTTTTTACATCAGCGATCATACTCTTTTTAATTACATATAATAATTTTCATTCTCTTAACTTAAATCAAATCCAGCTCCAGCTTGTATTGCATACAATAATTTCTCTCTCATTAGTTCGATTGTTTTGAATGATGGTAATTTTAATAGATTTGTACATGTGCTAGCTGTTGGTAAACGTTCTTCATCACCAGCATTTTGAATTGAGAATGGTGGATCTAAATCCTATAATATGATGTAATAAATGAATAAATAAATAAATTTGTATGATAAAATACTAATAATAATAATAATAATAATAATAATAAATATATAATGTAAAATTTACTTTAAATCCTAGTAATGGTGGTCTTGAACAGCTCGTTACAAATTTCAATAATTGACGTTTTTGTAAATCTGTGAATTCTTCGACAACTTTCCAAAAACATTGTATTGTTGGATGTGTCGGACTATATTCACCACCATAACGACAATGTAATTTTAAATCATCTAAATTGATTGGTATCTCTGCACCAGATATTAATATTTGTAATTCCTTATTACTGAACATGTATAACCATTCGACTGGTAATACATTTGATAAACCTTTACGAAATGCAATACAATGCTGTCGTATTTGTTTATTTAACATATAATCAGCCATTAATTGTATATATTCGATACGATTCTCAGATGTTACTTGAATTTGACTACCATTCGGTTTTAATTCATGTATTTTAATTGTACCTAAATGATTATTAACGACAGTAAAATCTAATTCGAAATCATTAACATCACTATCAAATTCTTTTAATGATAATAAATTTCTATATAATATTGGATCTAATGATGCTAATTGATGTACATCAACATCTGAATATTTTCCAGCTAATTTTGATAAAAAGAATTCAGCTAATGGTAATTCAACTAATAAATTTTCATAAATTGCTTTTCCTAATATTCTACCAATAAAATAATAATGCTTTTCGAAATCTGGTATTAGATATCCAACACTTGGATTTGGATATAATTTATTATCAGTTGTTACCCTATAAAATGTATAGAAAAAAAAAAAAACAACTTTAAAAAATAAATATTTAAAATAAAATAATTCAAATTTACATGAAAAATCCACGATTCGGATCGAATGAGGTTTTTATTAATTCGGATAGAAATTCTCTAAATAATCCACCACCATCTATACCAGCTTCTTCTAAATTTAAATTGTTAATGAATTGAACTCGAAATTTATGACGTAGATCTGGTTCTGAAACGACAAAAATAAATAACGATATTCATTTTTCTAATTTGACACAAAAAGAAAAGTCCTTGGGGATTATGGTATACCATTTTCTGGCCTCAATTTATCGTATGCATCCTCATATAAATGTGATCTTCTGGCGGTTATTTGTATAGATGGTCCCTGTAGGAAACCTTGTAGATCACCTTGTACAAGAATTTTATCAGCTGCTATCAAACCTTGTAATATACTGACTCTTGTATTAAACGGTACCACAAATGGTATTTCCCTTAGGATAGTTATCGAACGAATTTGTTTGGTTGACATCGGTGGTCCATTTTCGAAATCTTCACGTGTAAAATCACGTATCGGTTGAAATGGTCTTAGACCACGTCTATTACCTCTTGTTAATGGCAGATCACTTGGACGATCTAATGGTAAATTTAATGTTTGTATTGTCCAATGACCGTCTGGACAAAAATTTCTACGTAAATCTCTTGTATGTATTTGATTTAATACAGATACGACAACCTTTAATAAATTTGCCCATATCAATTTTGTAATTTTATTATAATTTAAATCATCATTATTATGACCAAATACCGAACGATAATGTTCATTTATATTTGATCTAGTCTCCGGAAATGCTAATTCAACTAAACCTAATGATATCTCTTTAAGTGTTTTACTTAATTGTACAATTTCTTGTAATGTGAATGGCATCAGACTTTTTGTTGATGTTGTTAACGTTGTTAATTCATTCGATAATATAATATTATTTGATGTTGATGGTAATAATGATAATGATAATGGTGGTGGTAATGATGATGATAATTGCATCATAAAATTATTTCCTTCACAAAATTCACCGTCATGTAATGTTGGTACTAAACGACCAAATAATGCACAAAATGTTGCCAAAAATGGTATTGTACGATCTATATCGATATCAGCTTTCGCTAAAAAGAAAAAATGAATGAATATAAATTAATAAATTTTGTCTGATTTAAAAAAAAAAAACAACAACAAATTTTGATAATTCATTCCATTATACACTTACGTACAACTCCCTTTGATAATAGACTTAATGGTGATGAAAATCCTAATTTACTCGATTGTGAAGTTAATGTGAACCAAACAGAACGTAAAAATTTTGGTATAAAAGCCAGAGTATATAAAAGTCTAATTTAAAGTAAGAATAAAATTTCAAATTAATTTTTCTATTTAAATTCATTTTATAATATATGTATACATATAATACCAGTATGTGTACTTACTTGTAATCGTAAATGGCTGATTTATTAAATATCATTAAATCATGACATATTTTGCATAATGAATGTAATGTTTCTGGATCATCTAATATTAAATCGATATTATCAGTTATTGCATAAATACGTTCTTGTTCATTTAGCAATTCGATTGATCGTAGTAGACATTCTTTTTCTAATTCCGTTAAAATAGCATTTTTATCATTTCGATTACCTCTCCTATTATTATCGTCATCATCATCATCTGAATCTGAATCAGTACTATCTGTGCTATCGTCTGTATTCATTTTTGTATGTCTTGATGATTTCGGTAATATATGAATTTTTGGTAATAATATTGATATCATTTTTATGTAGCTAGATAGAAGTGTTTTATTAGAAAATTTATCTGTAAGTATTTAAAAAATAAATTTAATTAATTTTTTCAAAGAAAATGAAAATCATAATTTATAAATATGTATATAATTACCAAAATTTTTTTTATCCAAATTTAAAATTGCATACAATAAAAATGAACTATACAAATCCATCGAAATACTTTTATATAATTTATATTTTTCTGATTTATCAATATCATCATTTTTATGATAATTATGATCATCATTATTATCCTCACCACCACTACAACAATCATTTGAATCAATTTTCATTTTATAATCATTATTTGGAGGAGGATTTAAATAATCATGAAAATTATTTAAATTTAAATTAATATTATTTTTTATATTACTACTACTGCTACTGCTATTTTGATGATTTTGATTTATATTCAAATTTTTATGAAATAAATAATATTCCCATAAACTATTTATCGTATATTCAAATGGAAATTTAACTAAATTTGAAAATGATGGTATTATGATCTTTTTAACTGGTTCAGAATATTCTGTTATTAAAAAATTTTTAACAAACGATAAACATATTTGTTCCATAACAATTTTATTATAAATTATATCATTTGTAGCTGCTACTGCTGCTAATGCCGCTGCTGCTGTATCATCATTATCTTTATTTTTATTATTTTGTTGTTTTTCTTTTATGTAATTTTTTGTTGTTACATTTTTAAGATTATTTTTATCATTATTATCATCATTATTTAATGTTGTGGCTACATATTCGATAAATATTAAAGGCCATCTAATGAATAAATAAATTGTAATCATTATATTTGGTAATGAATAAACAGCATCATAATCGAAATCATGTAATGGTGGGCATTTATTTTCAAATATATAACGTAATTTTTTAAAATATTCATTTTTTATTAAATATTTATATATATCTCGAAAATATTTTATACATTTTTTATCAATTGTTGTATAATTATTATCAGTTTTATCATAAATACCATCAAACGTTTTCATCCAATTATTAATTTCATCAAATGTTAAAAATGTTTCTAATATACGTAATGGTATCGCATGTGAAACATTTGGTACTGTTAATTGTTCAACACATAATAATAATAATTTTTTAATACGATATAACCATATTGAATCAACTGTACATTTTCGAACTATTTCTCTTGGCTCCTTTAATATTATTTTACAAATATTTATCTAGAAAAATATATGTATATAATATAAAATAAAATAAATTTATAACATAAATCAATGTTTATACATTTTTAATTAAAAAATTGAACATTTCAATAAATTTTCTTACCAATCTTTCACCATCATCTAGATTTGTTTTTGTATAGAAAAATAATAATCTCTTTAAGAGATATAATAAATTTTCCATTGGTATTTCATCTTCTTTATCCATAACCATATATATTTTATCTCTATTCTTAAACCAAAATTTATCATAATTAATGCGTTCAATTAATTTAATATGTTTTCTTATTAAATAACTTCTTGTGTATGATTGTATTATTGTTGCACCATTATTTTGTTTTCGTAATTCATTACGTTTTTGTCTTTCAAATTGTGCTTTACGTATTAATGTTTCACGATCATTAACAAGTGATACACCACCTAAATTTTGTATTGGACGACGACGATAATCACCATCAAAATTATACATTTTTTGTTTTTATATATTTTGATTTTGAAATTGAAAGTTTTCTTCTATCTCCTTTATTTGTTGTTGTTTAGTTTTCTTGATAATTTTATTTGAGAATATTTATATATTTAATATATTTTTTATGTAAAACGGAAGAGTATAAATATATATAATAGTACATATATTATATTATGTAGGTATACTAAAAAAAAATGAATCAATTATTAAATTTATAATTTTGCAATAATTATAATATATATAATTACAATCAATATAAGTATTTATCTAAAAATCAAATGAATTCACTTCAAGAATAATAGAACGTTTCTTTATAATTAATATTAAAGTTTATAATAGAATGTTAGATTTTATAATATTGTGATATAAATATATTATTATTTAAAAGAACAAAATATTTAATACGAATATTAAATAAATTTCAATTTCAATAACTTCACTTCAATTCAATTTTAATGATTGTGTCAAAAACACAGCACTCAGCAGTCAGCAGTCACCAGTCATGAATCATGACATGAACATGATGTATGATTTTGACATTTCAATATTTGTTTTTGCTACACCATAGAATAAAAATTTTTTCATAAATCATTCATTCAAAATCAAATAGCAAATTGCTTTAAATTTTTCAAAGAATAAAGTTCTAGGTAGTTCTAGATACAGATATTTCAAAAAATTATAAAAAAAAATTACATACAAATAAAAATATTTATTGAAATGTTGAAAATAATTTCATTAGAAAATAAATAAATTTGAATTGAATAAACATAACGTATAAAATCGAATTTGATCGAAATTTTTTAAAAAAAGTGAACGAAAGTGAATTAATGGAAATAAAAAAATTAATTGGTGAATTTAAATAAAAATAATGATGTTGGTGTTGGTGAATTTATAAAAATTTTGCTTGTCATTCTCTCTATACTATTCCAACTACACACCAACACCACACACACACAGTAGAGGAAAGGAAAGGACAGCAGAAGGAAAAAAAACTAAGAACAAAAAGAAAATTTATTTAAAAAAAAAAAAGAAAGAACACGATAAAGAAAAAAGTGTAAAATTTTCATAAAAGATAAAAACGAAGATAAATTTTTGTAGTTCCAGTAAGTATTTTGTGAATAATTATTTAAAATTTAATTTCAAATTACATAAAAATTTAAAAAAAAAGTGAAATTTATTTGCTAGAAATAAAGTATAATTCGAAAATAAAATGTTTGGACGTCAAAGTGCATTAGTTGGTTCATCTGGAGGTAGTGGTCAACCATTGGTGGAATTTCGTGCTGGTCGTATGAATATGGTTGGTAAAATGGTGCATCCAGACACAAGAAAAGGTCTAGTTTATTTAACTCAAGCTGAAGATGGTCTGATACATTTTTGTTGGAAAGATCGTGTTACTGGGAAGGTATGTGAATATTATGATTGATGTGCATTTAATTAGACTAATATATATATTATATTACATTCATACGCATATATCATTTAACATTGAAATTTGTCTGCATTGCATTGTAATTTACTACATACATACATAAAAAAAAAAAAAAAAAAAAAATTAGGTTATGTCACAATGATTAATGAATAAGTAATAGACGACTGACATTATTTATTTTGAATGTTTTATGCAGGTTGAAGATGATTTGATTGTTTTTCCTGATGATTTCGAATTTAAACGTGTGGAACAATGTAAAACTGGTCGAGTATTTGTTCTAAAATTTAAAACTTCATCAAGACGTTTATTTTTTTGGATGCAAGAACCAAAGACTGATAAAGATGAAGAATTTTGTAGACGTGTTAATGAAGTAATGAATAATCCACCATCAGCCACCCGTGGTGGTACAGAAGGTGGTGATTTACAATATATGCTCAATAATATGTCTCAGCAGCAATTAATGCAATTATTTGGTGGTGTTGGACAGATGGGTGGATTAAGTTCATTATTGGGATCAATGAAGTAAGTTGTTTTGTGGTGTGTTACTTTAGTTATATAATTTTCTTTTAATTTTTTTTTTTTTTAATTTAAAAAATTTCAGTCGATCATCTGATAGTTCATTAAGAGTTGCATCTTCAGGATCAGGTAGTCGTACATCAGCAAATACAAGTACTTCCACATCATCATCTTCTGGAACAACAAATAATCCAAGTACACCTGATACTGCTACAGCATCAGTGCCTCGTCAACCGTCAGCACCAACAAAGGGTGCTGGAAAAAAATCTAGTGGTACAACACGTGTCACATTACCTGATCTACAATCATATTTATCAGCAATATCAAGTGATACAACTACCAGTGGTGGAGGTAACAGTAACAATAGAGCATTAGGAACAGTAAATATTGATTTAAGTCCAGTTATTGCAACATCTGATGCTGTTAATCATATTATATCTGATCCTGAACGTGCCAATTTATTAGCAGCTCATTTACCAAATATATTGGGTACAACAAATGAACCAACTAAACAACAATTAAAAGATACAATATCATCACCACAATTTCAACAAGCTTTATCATTATTTTCAAATGCATTACAATCTGGTCAATTAGGACCAGTTGTATCGCAATTTAAATTATCTGATGAAGCTGTTGCAGCCGCAAATACTGGTGATTTGGAGCAATTTGTTAAAGCATTGGAAAAATCATTATCAGTAAATAATAAAACTGCTGGAACAACAGCAAACACAAATAATACATCAACTCCATCAGCAACAAATAATACAACACCAACTACTACAGCAGCAAATACTACAAATGCAACTGGTGGTGATATTTCTGAAGATGCTAAAAATGATTAACAAAAAGAAATCGATAATTTAAATAAACGAATATTTCAGCTGAATAATTAAATAATTTACGCATTTATAATCTGTCATCACCACTATAATATTCATGTATAAATCAAGCAAAAACAATAACAACAAAAATATTAATATATTGTTAGCATTAATAGCGAATCTTTAAGATCATCAATCAACATGAGTAAATTAGATAATTTTTTGAAATAAATAAAATAAAGGAAATATATCACGTTTATCTAGTATACAGTATGATGAATACTTTTCATTTATATTTTTATTTGATTTTTTTTCTTAAATTGTAATAATATTAATGGTGTTTTCTTTTTTAATTGTTTTTCTCTTATTTAAATTTTGGAAATAAAAAAAAAAATGCATTATACCTATATTAATAAAATATTGATGATTAAAAAAATACGAATTCAAATTTCTTAACATAAAACTATTGTCGTTTGAAAATTAATATATAAAAATATAATAATTAGTAATGAAACTAAATATATATATATATATGAAAAAAAATAAATTACACAAAACATTAATTAAAAATTTGGATATATTATATATACATATTATAAAAAAAAATAATATAATTATATTTTAAATTACTTTTATTTATTATTTAAAATTTAAAAAATTTAAAATTATTATTTTCAAATTACAGATGAATTAATGATGTAAGACAACGGAATTATTCAAAATTATTGATAAAATGAACAAAATATGAATATTTTTCATAATTAAAATTGTTACAGCATTTATTCAGAGATTTAAATTTGCTTTGTGAAAAGACAAAGAGCAAAATATATGTAATTGAAATTTAACAGATTTTTATCTATAAGGTATCTAGACCTACGTGTACAAATCATCATCTTCTACGTAATATCTGCTTATTTTAATCATAAATTTTGCTAAAAAAAAATTGAATTCAAGAAGGAAAATAAAACTGAGAATGATTATATCAAATTATACCATATCGAATATGATATATCAAATTATAATTAGTTATTTTTTAATTTTATTCAAATTACTAAGTTTCTCTTTAAAAATAATAAAATCAACTTTTTTTTTCTCAATTAAATAAGAATTCACGATTAAACTAATTAAAAAGTAATTAATATTTTTGATGCGGATTGCGGGATATGGTGCAAAAAAATTATTCATTTCATATACAAATTACAAAACGAAAATAATTATATACATACCTATTTCCATTTTATTTTTTGCTCAAAAATATGAGAAAAGAGACATTTTTACTCTTATATTTGAGAATTGAAATTATGTGTTATCATCATTAATCATTATCAACATTTTAAAACGAGGAGAAATATTTTATAATTTTAAAATTTTACCAACTACAGATAAAATACAGCTAGCGTTTTGTTGCTGAATGAATATATAAATTCGCTCGTAGTCGTGTCGTATTTTATAAATAAACGTGCATAAATGTTTTGTTTTGTTACATATTATACATTGTTGCGCTTATAAAAAAATGTTTATAAACTTTTCTCATCTTCCTAAATACTCTAAATTTTGAAAGAGAAAAGTTATTCATCAACAGAAATGGATATGGAAATGGAATTAAAACAGAGGTAAAGTAAGAGCGCTAAAGCAGGCAACGATGGAGAAGAGGTCGGTGTTTATAAATATGTACACATAAATAAAATAAAAACTACATATATTTTTAGGGGTATGTATAGGTAATTAGGTACCAAGCAAATTACCAACAGGTGCGTTTTCATAAGATTTCCTTAATTTTATTAAATTTTTGTTATATTTAATTAAAATATAATTAACTAAAAATCATATTATATATATAGATATTTCATATCATATTTTTATAAATTTGGACTTTACAGTATAATGTATACATATATGTATAAATCTTTATGATTACAATTATCTATCATCGAGGATTATCATGTTTTTATCGAATCGGATCGGAACGTATGGAGAAGATATTAGTGCAGGCAGACTTATAAATGGGTAAGAATTGATAAGAATGCGTGCGTACGCATGTACATACACGTAACGTACATACGTATTTATTTTATTATCTTTGCTGTTTTATATTTATTCAATTCGCCGTATAATATATATAAATATATATATATATATATAATATATATATATGCTCATATCACTTTAATAATAAATAATAAAAAGTTACCCAAAAGCCAAAACAAAACAAAACAAAAATTCTCACATACATTATACATTGTACATATATCATGATATGATATATAACATAAAAATACACATGATTTTTGTTTATTTGGGGAGCCTAAACCAACTACATACATAAATAGAAATAAAATATATACATGTATGTATTCTGTGATATATATTATATATAATATTCACTTACACAATAACATTAAATAGACGGCATCATATAAGATATATATAAGTATAATAAACACATATGAATATGTTTATTTATACCTACTTTTAATTATACTTATGTTTTGTATATTTATTCTATGTAAATATTCAGATGAGATCGCATCACACAAAGATTTACAACATATGCATATACCTATAAAATTCCAGAAATAAACACGCATTATATATATTATATATTATAAATTTGAATATTATTTTCAATTGATTCAAAATATTCGATGCCGGATTTAAAAACAGAAAAATATGCATGTATGTGATATTTATGGATATTTTTTTGAACTTCACAACCACAAATAAACTACATATGCATATATATGTACATACATATGAATAATAAAGAAGAAGAATGTTAAATAATAAATATATACATATATATAAAAATTCAAGCGAAAATGAACGATAACGATTTTACATTTAATAGAAAGTTTGGTTCATATTATTTATCATTTATGTGGTAAGTAAGTAAAGAAAACGCGCTCGCTGTGGCTAAACGTTAACGCTCACTCAGTCGTTTTTTTTTTGTGTTGTGTATAATTTATTTTAAATAATAATGAAATTATAAATAATTATTATTATATTTTTTTTCTTTGATAGAAATGTGTAAAAAAAAAATAATATTCTTCTAAAAAAAGAAAAAATAACCAATAGTGACAAAAAAATAAACAGAATAATTAAATAATATAAGATAAAAACTATACATACACACTCACGCACACATAAAAATATATTGAAAATTAAACAAAAAAAAAATTAAAAAAAAATAATGTATGTACATACATGATTATTTATAATATTTTGTGTAGATTATCGAGGTAGATGAAATAAAAAAAAAATAAATAAATAAATAAAATATTACAGAGAGTTAAAATCACTGTTAAAATTTACACATATGTACTAATATATGTATGTAATGTATATCCAGAGATACAGATATAATATAGGTATACATACACATAGGCTTTTCTTTTATATACCTCCTCTCTAGGTATTTTTCTTCTTTATTTTATATTATTTTTTTCTTTTAAATATTGTGGTGTGCAGTTTCAAACTTAAAATAAAGCAGAAAAATGATGGTATGCCATTACATATTTCTATTTCTATGTACACAATAATAATACAGTGTACCTATTTTAAATTTTTATGAACGTTTCAAACACTACACAACACACGATACACTTAATTATTATTTATAGATATGTAGGTATATTCATTTATTATTAAATTTGCAGTTGATGTTGAAGTTCATTTCTGCTAATGCTGCTGTTGCTGCATATTATTGCATGTATGTATATGTGTGTATGCATATATCGTATATATACTGATATAAAAATATATTATGTACTACGTAAATATAAATAAATATGTACGTACATTTTATTTTGTATACCTAAATATTAATGTATATACATTTATGTATATATTTGAAAAAGTATAAAAAAAAATACAAAAAAGAATAATAATAATAATAATAAAAACATTAAAAACAGAGTAGCTATGCTATAACTAGAGATACATAATATATGTACATGTCCGTAAATACATATATAGATAGATAGAAACAGTTTTATTATAAATATCTATTGCACATATATAATTTTCATTTTGTATTTTTTTTTTTGTTAATATTATTATTATATTGTTGCATTACATTACACTATTATACATTTTAAGAAAAAAAAAAAATGATGGATGCGATTTTATAAAGTGAAAGTACCATGTATTGTACTTAACTGTACACATATAATAAAATAATAAAAATATAAAATGAATTATAAAAAGCAAAAAAGAAAAATATACATATATTATGCATACATACATTACATGCCTCCATATGCGCCTCCATTATTGCATGAGTATATTTTGTATCTATTTGAATGTACATACATATATGCATATTTCGTCGATATAATAAATACAAAAAAAATAATCAAAATACATAAATAATGAAAAAATAAAATTATTCCAACAACAACAAAATTATATACATATAGCTATCTATTTGATCTACAGTACACAATGTACATACATACATAAAAAATATAGTACCTACATTGATATTTATATTTTTTATATGAAAATATACATACATATGTATATAGCACATAATATAGGCATAAAAGCAATAAAATATAATATACATATAAGTATGAATACTTACGTATTACCTCCTATATCTATAATGTATGTATCTCTATATCTATATTATTTTGTTTTTTATGTTTTTAATTTTCTTCTTTCGTATTCGGTTTTTTGCGTTCATTTCATTATTATTGTTTTCATTTCATCATTTTCTTCAGTGTAGATATAATATTTTTCAAAATGTTTACAATAAATTTCGTTCTGTTTTCGATAATTTTGTAGAATCTACATATACATAGGTAAAGGTATTAGTGGTATTAGATAGATTTAATCGTCGCGTCAGGAATCGCGATTATCACAACAAGTGCCTATACCTAAATATTATTCATCGTATTTTTGTACATTAATTATTTTAATAAAAATCAAATATTTTTTAAAAATTAAAAATTATTCATCATACTACATTATTTAAATATAAATTACAAATATTCATTATATGTATATCGTCTTCTTTCTTAAATATGTAATATCATATAATATAACTTGAAAGAATATAATCGAAAATTATTATTAAAACATTTTTTATTTTTGATGAGAAATTCCCCCCCGATGAAAAAGAAAATATACCTATAACCACTTATAACCAAATTTATCTATATTAAAATAAAACAGTAAACAGTAACCCAGTGTTCTTGCTAAATATCTATAATTTTATTTTTATCAGTTAAGTTACATGGTTACTTACATATTATTTGAAATGTGTAGTGGTATGGTAGTCGTACATCACGTACAGAAAATAACATTATAAATAATAATCGTGTAGGTATAATATGAAATTATAACTAGAAAAAAAGTTGTATACCTACATACTAACTTTTTACTTTATAACGAAAAAAAATATATGTATATAATTATTAATTACATACCTACTAAGTAACTAAGTCATAATTTTTCAATATTAGATTATTATTCATATACATATATAAATATTGATTGTACCACATTGTACGTACAACCGTACAGCATAATAATGTACATATTTGTTTTTTCCATAAATGTAAAAATAATTTAAAATGTATTAAATTGTTCAATACAGATGTACTACCTATACATATGCAGGTAATAATAATTATTAAGAGAAGGCTGTGAATGCGAATGAAAGAAATCTATACTTTCTTCAAATAAATACCTACTAAAACCTAATATCTCTCTTAATAGTCATATAAATGAAATAATACGAATTTTTTATTACGAATTTCGATAAAATGGCAGTATATAATATAATATACACATACATACACATTTACATGTTTGTATGGATATTGGATACGTATGTCAAAGCAATGACAAAAAATAAACACGTAAAATATAATTCGTGGATATCATAAAAAATATATTAAAACAAAATTCATGAATCATGAAGTATTTAGTGTTCTCTTTATGATCTTATAAATAAATACAAATCAAATGATATCTAAAAACAACATGCAAGCAAACAAAAATGTTAAAATAAGCAAAAATAAAAATGTAACAGAGAGTCAGAGAGCGTTGTCATTTATAATTTTTTTCTGATATTATCCATTGTCATTCCCCGTCCCGTGTATAAATTTGATTTGATTTAATTCAATTTTTCAATTCTTCTTCGATTTAGTCGCAGCAATGGTAGACGATTATTATTATAATTTCAAAAGGATTTTCATAAAGTTTATAGTTTACACACTATATAAAAAGGATATATTACGAATATGAGAATATATAAAACCCCCCCTACCTAATTACATTTTACCATCTTTTACTATATTTACAATATATTGACGTCATGATAATTTAATTATTAAAATCCAAAATATTACGTATGTATATTATTTAACTAACATACTTAATTAAAAATAATATTAAATTAAGGCTAAAGTTATACATATGTATGGTATGTCCAGTATGTAAGTAAGTGTATCCATACCTAATCTATCTATAATTATATATTATATTTTTCATTTTTATTAGTTGCTTGTCCTTGATTTTTGCTAGTTTATTTACATATTTCGTTTTTATATAGGTACATACATAAATGTTGCGTATGCATAACCATCATATAACAACGTACATAAATAAATACATACTTAATTCTTTTATATTTTTCTTCTTTTCCTTTCGGTGGAGTATTTTTACTTTTTACAGTCAGTTCAGTCAGTCCTTCAAATTATTGTAATTTTTATTACTTCTTTTTTTTTTTTAATTTTATCATAAAATTCAATTATACTGATTATACTAAGAAGGATAACCTGTTGGTTGCTTTTTAAGAAAACACAAAAATAAAAGTCTTATCGAATTTGCTATACACATGCATTCAGTTTCAGTTCGGTTCCTAAAATACACATACATATATACACATGGGTGCATTATTTTATGTACATACTCCTCGTTTGTATATTTCTACATCATCTGTACCTACCTATATTATTTTTATTCTTTTTTATTTTTTCAGATTAAAGTGAAGAATGGAGTTTTTTTTTTTTTGAATTTAAATTTCCTGTTTCTACTTATCATCATTACGATGATATTATATTGAAAAATGAATTACTCGTCGTAAATATTTTGATGAATGACCTTCTGCGAATATCATAAGAATTTCGTGTGATGATACATACGTGTTCGTGTACTTATGTTTATATTTGAATTGAAATTATTTTTGGATTCAATTTCTTATCTATCTAATTTTGATTTGAGTATGTGTACATAAATGTCTACATAAATGAATAATGTTGAATTAAAGAGTTCAAAATGCTAAAATCTAAATACATAAATGTACATACAGTGCCGTAATGAATGAACAATCAAATCAAAGCAAAAAGTGCAAATTTTCAAACATGATTCTTTGATAATGAAAAATATTATGGATATTCCTTAAGGATTATTGTATTTTGCGGCTACATTCGTATCTATCATAATATTATTATTACATTAAATGTGCAAAATTATTTTATAATTTTCATTAAAAAAATATCTTTTGTATACAAACTGTTATTAATTTAGTTTTATTTCAATAAAGGTTACATTCCGACTGACTTATAATTCTTATAGTAATATATAATATAGTTGATAATGATTTAGAAAAATGACAATAGTGGCAAAAAAGAGAAAAAAATATAGATTAGAAGATATGTAGATGAACATGATACATAATTCAATAACATACTCCTCCATTCATCTACATTTCTTCTATTACAATTTCTAAAATAATTCTTTAATACATAATTCATTTAAACAAAAATAGAATTTATTTGCTATGAGTGGCTTCGTTAATATATCTGCAGGCATATGGTTGGTGTCTATAAATTTTAACTTAATAATATCGTCACACACGAGTTTCTTTATGTAATGGTATTTTATGTCTATGTGCTTCGACCTGTTGTTGATGGTTGGATTATTTGCCATTATTTGAGCACTTTGATTATCATTATAAATAACAATTGGTTGGTCCTTCGTTAATTTCATTTCGTGTAGCAGGTTTCTCAAGTATGTAGCTTCCTTGGCTGCATCGTTCAAAGCCATGAATTCAGCCTCGGCAGTTGACAACGCTATTGTTTTCTGTTTTCGTACTTCCCACGAAATAAGACAGTCAGCCCATTTAAAGATGTAGCCCGTGTGTGATCGTCGATCATCTGGATTAGAAGCCCAATCAGCGTCTGCAAATCCTACTAGGTCGTCTTTACCGCATCTAAAATGTAAACCAAAATTACTTGTTTTTTTCAAGTACCTTAAAACTCTTTTGGCAGCGGTCCAATGTGCATGACCAAAATTGTTGTTATATTGACTGAGAGTTGTAACTGCATATGCAATATCTGGGCGTGTTGTTGTTGATAAGTATATTAAGCAACCAATTAAGTTTTGATACGGTATATTTTTAACTTCGTCTTTTTCTTTTTCAGATGTAGGACATAGCTTCTTAGATAGTTTTGTGTTTTGATCCATAGGTGTATTTATTACATTGCAATCTTCCATCTGAAATCTTTTTAATATTTTTTCTATAAATTTAGTTTGAGTGAGTACTACACTTCCATCATTTAAGTAATTAACTTCAATTCCAAGAAAAAATTTAAGTTTTCCTATGTGTTTCACTTCGAAAAATGTTTTAAGCTGTTGCTCAAACCATGAGACAGATTCATCGTTGTTAGCAGCTAGTATGATGTCATCTACGTATATACCCAGTAATATGAAACGTTCTTTCTTGTTAATCATATACATACATGGTTCTAAATTCATTCTAACACAACCTATGGATCGTAGATGTTCGTCTAATTTTTCGTACCAAATCCTCCCGCTTTGTTTTAAACCATATATGGCTTTCTTTAGTTTACAAACTTTGTTACCCATAAATTTTTGATCAGGTTCTAATTTTTCTAAGTATTCAGGTAATTTCATGTAGATTGTTTCTTGTAAAGGTCCATTTAGGTAGGCTGTCACAATATCAAATTGATGAAGTAATAGTCCAAATTTCACTGCAATCGCGATTATTAATCGTATCGATTTATACTTAGTTACAGGTGAGTACGTTTCATTGAAATCAGTTCCCGGTATTTGAGAACAGCCTTTAGCTACCAATCTAGCCTTTCTTTTAACTGGTTCACCCTTTTCATTCATTTTTGTTGTGAATACCCATTTAGAGCCTATAACCTTAACACCTTGAGGCTTTTCAACAATTTCCCAAGTATGACTCCTCTTATGCGCATTCAACTCCTCCATGATAGCATTTTCCCATTCTGCACGATCTTGATTTTTATTTATATTACCTATATTCACTGGATCTTCAAATACGGCCAAGTTGCTTTCGCAATCAAGAAAAAGTTCGTTATCATCATTTTCTTGCTCTTTGTTGCAATACTCTTCGTCTTTTGGTGGTGTGCTACTGCATGATGGTGTGTTTTCATCTTCAATATTTATGTTGTATTCTACAGTCTTGTATTCTTTGATTGGTCGACCTCTTTGACCTAGTCTTTGAATTCTTGGCCTACCTCTTGACCTTTTAATCTGTGGTGTAAAAATCTGTATTTTTGATTCAATATCTTTTACATTTTCAATGTTTGCTTCATATTCTTGTTCTGATTCAATATCTTCAATTTTATCTTTCCTTTTGTATTCAATATCATTTCCTTGTTCTAATTCAAATTCAAGTAATGTGGTATCTTTATCTACTTCATTTGTTTCATTAATGTTTTGTTTTTGATTGTATATTGTTGTTCCTTTTTCTTCATTCGATCCCTCTTCTAAATTTTGTATTTCATTCTGTCCGAATATAACATCTTTTGCTTTAATTAATTTTCCAGTTTGCTTGTCCCATAACCTGTAAGCTTTAGATTCATTACTATATCCAACAAAATAAAAAAGTTTTGATTTGGGGTCGAATTTTCCTTTCTTTGGATTCTTGTCTAAGACATACGCAATTGTACCAAAATTTTTAAAATAATTTACCTGAGGGATTCTACCTTTCCATAACTTATATGGTGTGTTATCATTTATGACTGATGAAGTTGTTCTATTTTTTATGTAGTTGATTGTAGATATGGCTTCAGCCCAAAGGTATTTTGGTAGTTTTGATTGTATTAGCACACATCTAGCTCCTTCAACTAGCGTCCTATTTTTCCGCTCCGCAACGCCGTTTTGTTGGGGGGTATACTCCACAGTTCTTTGATGATGAATACCTGCAGTTTTTAAATAATTTTCGAATTCTTTATTAACAAATTCTTTACCGTTGTCTGTTCGTATGGCTTTAATTTTTGTATTTTTAAAATTTTCAGCTTTGGCCTTGAATTGCTTGAATTTTTCCAAAGCTTCGTTTTTGCTTTTAAGAAAAAACACCTCACACCATCGAGTAGCATCGTCAATAAATGTTATAAAATAATATGAACCACCAGCTGATCTGGTTCTCATTGGACCACATATGTCACAATGTATCAATTCTAATGGATTTGTGCTCTTTTTTGTTTTTTCTTTTGGAAATGGCTTTTGGGTTTGTTTACCCTGAACACAAATGTTACAAAATGGGTTAGTATTATAATTTTTAATTTTTATACCTTTTACTTTTTCTTTTGCTATCATATTTCTCAATGTTTTGAAATTTAAATGTCCAAACCTTTGGTGCCATAGCATAATATCGTCCTCATATGAAGTCAAATTGGCATTTTCTTCAGAATCTTTCTTCAATACATAAAATAAGCCATTCCTCTTCACTGCACGTAGGATGACCTGATTTTTCTTATTTTTCACGATTGCACTATCTTTAAAGAAAACAACTGAATGGTTATTGTCTGTTACTTTACTTACTGATATTAAATTAGAACGCAGATCGGGCACGTAAAGGGCATCTTTTAGCTTAATTAAGTTTTTACTTCCAGTATTTAAACAAGCTATTCCTTTTCCTTTTATGATTGTAGTATCTCCGTTCGCTAAGTTTATTTTACCTTGGTTAATTTTTTGTAATTCTAGAAATGTACTCGAATTTTTGATAAGATGTGATGTCGCTCCGCTATCAATTATCCATTCGTCTGTGTCTGTTTGTGTTTGAGATACCGCAAATAATATTTCTTCCGCATATGATGTATTAGCATGATATTTGTCTTTTGTTCTACAATTTGCTGCCTTATGGCCATATTTATTGCACTTATAACACTTGATTTTTCTTCTGGAATGCTTAGTTTGATGGACATTTTCCTTTTTTTGTTCGGCAATTAATGCATTAGATGATGGTGACGGTGGCGATTGATTTAACCTAGCATTATATTCTTCGATAACTTTTATTTTTAAAGAAGATAAAGGTGGTAAGTCATCTCGTGATTCTATCGCTATACGAAAGTTTTCAAATTTTGCCGGTAAACTGTACAATAGCAAAATCGATAGTAGATCGTCATCAATGGAAATTTCAATTGATTTCAACTTATTTACGATGTCAAAAAAATCGGACACGTGTTTTTCAATGTCATCATCATTCGATGCCTTTGTTAATATTAACTTTTTTAACAAAGCCGCTTTTCTCGTCGGAATTTTTGCGTCATAGGTATCTCGTAATTTGTCCCATAATTCTTTTGATGTTTGGCAATCTTTGACGTCCTTTAGTAGTACCGGACTAATAGAAAGAATCAAATCTGCTATTGCTTTTTGATCCATTTTAATCCAATGCTCTTGTTTTTCTTCTGGTTTTCTGAGGTTACCAGATACATAGTCCCAGAAATCGTTTTTTATTAACAATGCCTTCATCTGGATTTTCCAGGTATCGTAATTTTCACTAGTCAACACATCCACTTTTATTAAATTTTGGCTCGACATGTTGTATTTTAATTTTACTATTTTTCACTAAAAAATTTTGATTTTAACAAAAAAATTTTAATTCCACCGAAAAATTTACACTTTATTTAATTTTATTTTAATAATTTCTAATTTTTAATATCACCGATCACACAGATCTTAAGCGATTTCAAAAAAATGTTTTTTTTTTTTTATTCTTCTTAAAAAAAATTTTTTATCAAAAAACACCAGCACGTGCCTGGGCCCATAACCATTGTTATTAATTTAGTTTTATTTCAATAAAGGTTACATTCCGACTGACTTATAATTCTTATAGTAATATATAATATAGTTGATAATGATTTAGAAAAATGACAATAGTGGCAAAAAAGAGAAAAAAATATAGATTAGAAGATATGTAGATGAACATGATACATAATTCAATAACACAAACTTATACAGCAGCCATATATACACATCGTGTAATATGTAAATTTTCTCTTGCATTTTATGCGATATTGTAAATTTTAATTTTATACGAGTTTCACTATATATGTACAATGAAAAAATAAGTAAATAAGAAATTTTTATTGTATGTGTATGATAATAAAAAAGAAAATATCTTGGATACACAAGTATATTTTCACATCACATTTCAAAATGTGTCTGTATCCATGATCCAACACACCAAACCAACGTGTTATGATATCCAAGTATAATATGCATGCAAAATGTAGTGTCCAACACTGTGTATCTACTCGTATCCTATGTAAGTATATGTGTTATTTGTAATCTGTGTATGTGTATGTGTGTGGATAAAATACAAAATAAAAGTCTTCTTCTGTTTATTTTGACTGTTCTTCAATATGTATTTATTTATATTCTTACCTTTAAGTTGCTACATAAACATAATACATATATAGGTAGTTATACATATAACATATATGAATGATACAATATAAAAGTTTGCAAACATATTATCATCACCGCATCATCCTCATCCATCCAGTTAGGGCAATATACACATATTCTATCGTATATGTATACATGATGTTACACATAACGATATTTATTCAGCAAAAACATTCAAAGATTTATGTATAGGTACCTAAAAACTCCACAGCTCCAAAACATCCAACAGTTCCACTATTCCTATATACAAACAATTTTCTTTTATTTTGATGGATAAAATATATGTATTGTGATGTGATCCAAAATGGATATCCCATCATTTATATACAGCTGAGTGTATATTATGAATATTATGTGCTGCACGAATGTTAAAAGAAAACGAATATGTATATAGGTACATACATATACGTATATGTATAATTCTAGATATAAAAATATTGCAGTGTGTATCTTATTTTTTTTTTTAATAAACAAAAACAAGTGAAACACAAAAATAATAAAAAAGACGTCTTATATCTTACCAACGTACATACATATGTACATATAATGCGATATACGAATATAATAAAATGGATTTGGGGATACCTCATATATATAGATATATAGATATATAAATATGTGTGAAAATCTGGAAATATGTATGTATGCAATGCTCCCCAAATAATATAAAATATAAAGTAAAAGTGTTGTATAAATGTTGTACATATATGTTGTATGTGTACACATACATATATATGCATATGCTTATATACTTTTTTCTTTAGATATAAAAAAGTTAAAATTTTCTAGTTGACTTGCCTTGCCATATCACATGCATATGCACAACAATATCATCTCAATTTCACTTTGTAACAGCTAAAGAAAAGAGATGTGTTTGTTGCTGCTGTTGCTATTGCTGTTGATGCTGATGCTCTGGTGTTTTGATACTTTGATGCTGATTACTGTATGTACACGACTTTACTTTACTTTCTTTCTAGTTTCTACCTCTAGAGATGATGTTACATGTTACTTTACTTCTTATGTGCATATTATTTTATTATTTTATATTCTGTAGTCTGTCGAGTATCGTCTGGGTCAGATCTGAATACGTTTTTTACTGCTTAGTGATTCGCTTGTACGTTACGTATAATTATTGTTGTGTTGTGTTCAATTTTGGTATAGTTTTGTGATTACTCTATTCTACTCTATACTTTGTTATTGTTATTAGTGATTGATTATTGTTGCTCCTCTGTTATTCTTCTGGCCTGGGTGTTTCTTCTTTTGCGTTTGCATTTTTTTTATACATCCAGAAAACATAATTTTACTCGTATGCATATAAAAATAAAATTATAATGTGTGAATTTTATTTGCTTTCGAAAATATAACATAAGGCAAGTAAAAGTATTTTAAATAATAATAATAATAATAATATATGTATACTCGTAATATAATAATATTATGATTTCTCTATACAAATCTTCAGTACATACAGTCAATAATAATTACAAATACATACATATGTATGTAGAGGTACATAAAAACAGATGCTGTATTTGTGAGTAATCAAAATTGCATATAGTCGAGATACGAGATACGACGTATTTCGTATTTTTATAATTTATTTTTGTATCAGTAACAGAACAGTATGCTCATATAAGTTCATATAATCGTACATACTACATATATTATTTCATGTAATTTATAATTATAACATCTATTTTGAAACACATTTTACATGTGTCCACAACTTATTGTATACATTCACATTGATACGCACATAATAAGTACATAATATTAATCGCACATTTATAAATTTAATATAAAATGTACAATAATTAAAATCAACAATAAATAAGAAAATTTATATACATATGTTACTCGTATTCTCTTATCAAATATCAAATAAATATAAATTAAATTTTAAATTATAAATTCGATTTGCGATTACAAATAATATACATACATACAATAATATAAAAATATGGATGACTGAACGATAAGAAAAATAATCGAAAAATACTTTTTTATCGTCCTTCAATTATTTCAATTTTTATTTTTGTTCGTGTAAATTTTTTTTGTTTTTTTTTCAAATTAATTAAATGTTGATTTAAATTGAAATAATACTCGTATAACATTAAATAGATATGTGTACAGATGTACTACATATTATAAATGTATGTAAAAATTCTGTTATAAATATAAATAACATGGACACTTTACATTTAATTTTTGCTATTTAATGAAATGTGAATTTAAAGAAGAACATTTCTAATTGAGTGCTAATTTATTTTATTTTTAAATTATTATCTACAATGAAGGTGTAGCTATATATAGAAAGTTTAGAAAAAAAAAATGAGTGTGCGCGGAGCGGGAGAATAAATAAATAATGGATAGAAACGCGAAACGATCCGAAGAAGAAGAAAAATTAAATAAAAAATTTATCAATAAAATAGTAATACAAATAGTAAAGAATATAAATAAAATTTTTATAAAAATTCAAAAAAATTATCTACATATACTTACTTGATATGAAGACAGAAGAATAATGTAATTAAAAATGTGCTGCGCATTTCTATAAAAATCAGCAATTTATTTATTTTATTTATTTATTTATTTATTTATTAAAAAAAAATTCATTTATTTTATGAGTATACGACACGACTATAGACTGATAAGAATTCAGATGTAATTTTAAAATCATAGTGCAATAAATGCGATCAGATCCAATATGAAAGTTTTCAGTGAAATTAATGTGTCTGTATAAAAGCAGAGAGTAAATGTAATTAAAAAATTTTAAAATTAGCACTGTATAGTGTTATAAATTTAAATTATCATTTATTATATCTTTGATACAATATAGCTCTTAAAGAATCAAAATTTTGAATCTATCAATGGTGATTATTTTTCACAACCGTCCATATAATCATTTATCATCATACACTTGCACCTCCTAAAATATAAATTGCAAAGTAAATGCAATATATGTGTATATAGACCTACACTCATTGCATGATGTATTTAATTTTCATTCATTGTAGAAAAATATTCATCATTTCTCTCTCAGTAAAAATAAATCAATACAGTATACAGATCTTTAATAGTATTTTGCATTCCACTCTACACTTGTATACGCTCTAATGGCAGTGAGGTAATTGTAATTGGTATGTGGTATCTGCTGACTATTAATATCTAGCTAGAGTCTAGTCTAGACTAGACTAGACCTATTACGCTAGTGGTAAGGGTAACAAAACAAGTCACTAGTAGTAGTAGTAGTAGTATTTCACAAACCATATGTATAATAAATACTCTCTAGGTAGTTTGTATTTTCATTCTTGAGAAAAATTATTAATTTACTCTACACTATATACGCTGTAAAGGTAGTAAAGTTATCGGCATCTGCTTACCGGTATCTCTAGAGTCTAGCTAGTCTAGATCAGTTATACACGCTACGCTAGTTGTAAGTAGTAACAAGTATCCTAGTAGTATTTCATATAAATCATATACATACTCTCTAGCTGTTTAGCTAGTATCTAGTATTAGTATGTAATTTTCATTATTGAGAAAAATTCATTTACTCTACTAGCTATCTATAACTAAACTACTAGACTACTACTACTCTACATTACACACTCACTCTAGTTAGTATAGTCGTGCCGTGAGAATGAGAACATTCATTAAACAAAGCAAAGCAAAGCAACAGACTAACTTCTTGTACGCATTTTACGCTGCTAGTATTATTTCTTCATGCACTTTTTATAGTATTTGTAGTATAGTGCATTGCATATATGTAAATATATTTTCTTTGACTATTAATTATCCATCATCGATTTCTCTTTAAATTTATTATCACATCCCCACATAATCATCGTACATATTTTCATTATAAATTCTTTATAATTATTACAATATTTTTATAGATAATGTATAGACGTAGAGTATATTAATGGGTCATTTAAATTATAAGAATACTATGATACATTTATGTGTAGAAAGTGTAGAGTGCTGTATGCATTCAAAGTGCATAAATGCTTCTACTTTATTATTTAAATAATACGAATACAAGTAACAAAAGTTATTCACGATAAAAAATATTTTCTTGTTCACCTAAAAACAAAATATATATTTTTCCGTAAAAAGAAAGGAATAAAATTTAAAAAGCACTTTCTGTTATTTACCTTACACTACATTTTTTATAATGTTTACATACATATAATATATATTTTTAAAATAAAAACCATACAGTAAAGTATGTTATGTACCTACATATTTTTTAAAAAACATAAATTTAATTAAAACAATTTACTTTTAATAAAATAAGAGAAAATAAACAACAAGATAATGTATTTGTGGTATACAATTACTTTATTAAAGATTACTTATATCACCTTATTATGTACATATATATTTTTGATAAAATTTAAGTTAAAAAAACCATTAAAAAAAATAAAAATTGGAAATCTTAAGAAAATATACTCGCGTCGTATGTGGGTAAAGTAGTACAGTACGTAATAAGAAAAAACAAGTTACAAAAAGGAACAAATTTTGATAACATTCATATCCATACCATACCATACATATTTATCAATCCATATGATGTGTACAATTGTGTATCGATAAATTACACATTTTATTTTGCACAAAAATAACAACGTATTCAGTATTATCATAAATAATGTACGTAGTGTAGTGTATACGTGTACAAAAAAAAAATACATATAATATTATTATATGCTCAATATTTTTTTTATTTGTTTTGCTTTTAATTTATTATACAGACAAGTTAATTATTTGCATAATTATAAAAAAAAAATAATATTAAGTGTACAAAAATAAAAAAAAAAACTTAAAAATTTAAAAATTTTATTAAACTAAAAATAATACCTAAATAATAAAATTTCAATTAGAATAAAGTAAATAACATATGATAAAAAAAATTAACTAAAAAACAAAATAAGTAATGTTATAAAAAATTAGAGAATAAGCAGATTCTTTTTATATTTTGTAATCACATTTTTGTACGAAATTGTTCGTTTTAATTTTGAAAATTTTAAAGTTGGTTTTACTGATTGTTGTTGTGCTCCTATAGGCGGCTATACTACTGTGAGACAGACTGTGTAGATATAGAGTCCAGTATAGTACTATAGGATGACGTTTATTTTTCTACTAAATTAAAGAATAATTTAGTACATGATTTAACATTGCCCTGCCTAGAGTTGCCTAGAGCCACTTCATTTATTTATGTAGTGAATAGTTCCTTTTTATTTTGTAAAGTAGATTTTATTATAATTTTATTTATTTTTTTTTCATATTTTTAATTTTCATGTATCATATATGTACAGTCCTTAAAAACAGTACAACGATATATACATACACACAATCATTACTGAAGCCTGAAGCATTTACTTACTATATACATATACTGGGTATTTGTATAATAAATTCGTGAATTTACAATAAAAAAAGAAAAATGTAAGATGTGTAGTAATTATGTACCAAAATTTGTGAACGGTACGGTAGCTGTACCTAAATGAAATGTACCAATTTTTTTTTGTAATATTAAATTGAAAAAAAAAAAATTAAATAAATAAAAAAAAATCATAAAATAATATTTAAAATAAAATAAAATACTTCACTGTGTATGTGTCTGTTTATAATTCAAAAGAGGGAAATTACAAATAAAATTTAATTTACAAAGTGTATTTAATTTTAAAGTATAATGGTATGTATAAGTGTAAGTGAATTTAATATGTGAAAAGTAAAAAAAAAAAAAAGAATAAAAATTAAAAAAAAAAATTAAGTATGTGCATGCAACAATATATTACATACATGATATATACTACATATATATGCATATTGAAAAGGAATATACACTTCTATACATTTTATATGTATTACAACAAATACATGGATTAAAAATAAAATAAAATCTTTAAGAAAAAAAATTAAAAATAATAATGAAAAAACATTAAAAGGAAGGAGAAACACGAAACCCACAAAAGAGAACAACAAAACAACAGCAACAATTACAAGTACTAGTAAAAAAATATAAAAAACAAAAAAATAAAAAATAAAAGGAATAAAAAAAAGGGCAACATAAAATTGCATTAAAAAACAGGTAAGACTACTTACTTTTCAACAATTTTTTTTTAATTTTATACTCACTCGTATATGAGTATCTGTGTGTGTGTATATATGTAAAGGTCATTTTTCAGAAATACAAATATTGTAATGTTATTTTTTGTTTTAATTTAAAAAAATTTTTTTTTTTTTTTTATAATATTACTTTACTTTATTTTATTTGTACGTGAGGAGGACATCCACAAAAAATGGTACAAGTACAACATGGTACAACGAGCAATATACGAGCACATCATGTAAATTGTATGCGACAGATTCAAGATTTTGTATTTTATTAAACCAAAATATATGAAAAATTTTTATTTTTATTTTTATTTATTTAAAATGATTATCACCTTTGTTAAAAACCAAAAATATGTATGTACTTAACTCGTATCCGTTCCGTATAATATGTACGTACGTTAAAGAATTCACGAATTTTTAGAAAAACAAAAATGTACTCTGTATAAGTAAATATAGTATCTCCAAAGCGAAAGTCAGTGTTTTCTTATGGCACACAGTAAAGGAATAATATTTAATATATAGGTACTTAGGTAAGCATGATTTTTGAACATTTTTGAACATTTTTGAATATCTCCTTGCCTTGTTTTCTTGTTCAGAAAAAATTTTTTTATTTAAAATCTTAAAATTTTTTAAAAGTTTTATTTATTGTGTGTATTCGATTCAAGTATGTATTTAATACGATATCCGTATCATTCTCATCGTACCTACCTCGTACGTACATGTAACATATTTTTTAAAATTTTTCGGTTTTTATTAAACTGGATTTAGTATTTTTATGTTCTTTTATTATTTTCGGTCATCTGCCGCAACTGGCATCATTATTATAAAAAAAAAAAAACCACATCATCACCATCATGTACCATCACCAATGGTATAAGTAGTCTTCTTTTTTATATCATGACCATCACCACCTATAGTACCACCAAACCATCTGTTCTTATAAAGAAATTTCAGCTTCGATTTGTTGTTGTTTTTTGCTTTTTTATTTATTTATGTTATGTTATTTTTTGATTCTTTTCTAGATGCTTTTTGTATTAATTTCTAAATAATGTGTATCTATATAGGCAGTCAACATAGAAAAGGTTCATTTTATCGTTCATATTTTTCTGTTTTTCAGAGTCTTTCATTCAAGTATTTGTCTCCACGGTTTAAACATTTGGTATTGATATTGATATTCATTCATACCAGCTATCAATGTTTAAAGGTTTAAACATTTCTATTAAATTTATAAAGTTTTGATTTGATTCAAAATACAAAAAAAAAAAAAAGAGAAAAAAAAAATTCTTAAATTTTTTTTATATTACAGACATACTGTACTTATTACACACATATCCTTTAGCTGTATCTTCAGCTATCGTATTATATTGCCAATCAATATTGCTTCGTATGCTTTAAGAAAATTTTCTTAAATTTCATTTCTTACAAGGATTCCTTTCAGCCTTAGTGTATGTATGTATGCGTGTTTTCTTGGAAATGTGTATACAGCACAACTACTATAACAATCTGACGACGACGACAACGACCACGATGATGACGGCGATGATGGTAAAATGGGTATAATGAGTGTGGTATACGGTGGATGTACATACTCGTATATAACCAAACATTTTATATTTTCAGGGTCAGACATTTAAAATGTACAAATATTCGAGTATGTCTGTGTTTGTTTATAATGTATACGTACGTATTTACCCCAAAATGAACATTAAAACACATAATAAACATTTTTATGTATTCCCTATAGTTGCTAATATAAAATATCCTGCTTGTATATTGCATACATTCAGAATAAGAATATATATACATATATAAATATATCCTTAAAATATGTTTATGTATCGTCGCACACAATCTAGTTTCCCTAGGAAAAATAAATGTAATAATAGAGAATTACTAACGTATACTACATATAAGGGATCCTTTCCTTTTATACATATACATATATAAAAAAGTAAAAAGGATATATAAAACCAATAAAACTGTTTTATTAGCTATATGCACACATATATAGCTTATATTTCAGATTCACACAAATACAAACGTGTGCGTACACTCTTATGCGCCTTTTGTATAGACGTACTACATGACGCACAGCGAATATTTCATTTGCCTGTGAATAAATCTAATATCCTAGTACCATTTATATTTTATTCAATTCATACAATATAAAAAAGGATGTATACGCATATGTATTTGAGTGTGTATACATATGGGATATGGATGCATATATGGATGGATTGATATGGACACACCTTTTGATATACATTAATAACTTTCTCTTTTTCAATTATAGATACGTACGTAAATACATATATACTCGTATAATGTAATTTCCATTTTCTTTTTATGTTACCCATAAATGTTATAAATTTATATCAGCGTGTATACACAATATACATACCTCTATAGTATACATATATAGTCCTTTTTTTATATAGGTACCTATATGTACATGTGCATACATAGATATATTTTAAGGATCAATATTCAAAACTTGTCTATATTTCTATACGAAAAATAACCAACGAGCGTATGCAATATACACGTATAACTCGTATATATGTATGTATATTTTTTGGAACTTTTAAATGTTAGTATTTTTGGTCATATGTGTGTTATACCGTTATACGCATATACATATATGTATGTATTTATATTTGTATTTTTGACTTGGTTTTCTGCGCTACATATACACCATTTCATTACTGAAATATTTTTAATTTTTGCTTTTTATGTTTCATTACAAAGAAGAAGAGGATTTTATTTTATAGCTATATGTATTCGATTTTTCGAGATATTTTTAAATTTTGAAATTCTTTAAGAAATTTAAAATAAAACAAAAAATGAATTCTGTTAAAATTTTCTTTGGAAAAATATGTATAAACTTCATAATGTTTTAATGTTTAAGTAAAAACTAAAAAAAAAATCCCTTTATAAAGTGGTACAGTACAGGTTAATAAAAATTCAGTCTGATTGTGGAAAAACCAATTTTATTTTTCAAAAATTTGCAAACTGATCTATGTATATACGAGAATTCCTGTATGTACGTTTGTTTATATGTGCATAAGTATAGCCAATAAATCAATAAAGTCAATTTCCATTTTAAAAATAAAATTTTCACTTAAGAAAAAACAAAATTCCAGTCAATATGTGATAACAGAAAATTGACCTAGTTTTGAAATAATTTTTTATTTTATTTTATTTTTTATAAAAATTAAAAAAAAATCAAATAAAAAATGTTTAATGAAAAAGAAAAAAGATAAAAGTAAATTGCAAAAAAAAGGAAGGAAAAGAAAATATGAAAATTTGAAAATAGATCGTTGGCCGTGGTGGGCAATAGCAGTTATGAAATTATCAAATTTTGGACGTACATATGTTAAATGATCGTATTAAATTCACTGTATTACATTGTAGTTGTAGAGTTGTACAGTGAGAGCTATATAAAATCGACAGATTTTCTATGAATTTTCCAATACAAAAATGTCTAAAAAGTCGTAATTTTCATTGTTTTAAGCACTTGTATAAGTCGCTAAATTATTATTAAATTATGTACATGGGAAAAAACTAATTTTTCAACCGATATCTCCAGTAAGAGTATCCTAATGGAATATGTATTTAATTAAAATTTACTCTTAAGAAACAGTAGGTAGGTACATCCAATAAATTTCAGTTGGAATCATATCAAAGAATCCATGTATAAATTAAAAATTTTTTTTATCATTATCATCGACTTTAGCTTCACAGATCGTTCTAGTCCTCTTGGTCTCTTCAAATGAGTTTGTTGATATGAAACTGTTTGAGTATATGTAATGTAAGTTAATAGGCGTGTTACATTTAAGCTGAGATATTTGATTATCGGTTCCTCAGTAAGATTTACGTTCCATTTGTTTTATTGTTAATCTATTCACTAATAAATGGCACTTGGCAGTTCATATTAAATTGAGAATTAACAAATCTAAATAATAAAATCTTCTTCATTTGACTCAGTTCAGTGCATTTATCAGTTAAAGAAGATGGAAATCGAATGAGACTGCTGAGATTTCTAATTGAAATTTATAAAATACTTTTGCAAATGGAATGGAATACGCCTAATTATTTAGCTCCTATATATACAGTTTAATGATATGATTTTCATCTTATGGTCTATATAGACAAGCATGTACACCCTTAAATTTAGTCGATAGAGTTCTCCCAAAACTAAGTTGCATCTTAATTAATCCTAATAATTAAATTTATAATATTCCAATTTATTGAAATTTTTTTTTATAATTTTTTTCTTATAAATTTCTTATAAATAGGATTAGAATTTTATAATAATTTTGCTAATTTATTACAAATTAAATAGTAAAAATATTTTCATATAATGTTTACATTTTACATAAATATTTATATTTATACATACATATGTACATTGTATGTACATTGTATGTATGTAGTTTTCTTGTTTACTTTATTACTTACATATGTATATGCTATTGTCACGTTATGTTATGTAGATGGGAAAATACGTTCAAATATAAAACGAGAAAATATCTGCGTCTGTTTCACTTGTACAACCATCCAATATTATATTCGTATTTAAACTTCTGCTATGTCGTCCACATTTTAAAAAAGTCTGTTTATATTATATGAATTGTAAATATTTTTCTTTCATTTTATTGAAATTAATAAAATGAAACAATTTTTTTTTTATTGATTAATATTTTCTCGTAACATTTTTTTATTTAGATACTAAGTACATATATGGATTATCTTTAGCATGTTATAATATTGCTATTTATTTTATCTTATTAAAATGTGTACAATTTTTTTGCAATATTTTCTATAATATCACTTTAAAAATGTTTTATCGAGTTTAAATTAAAAAAAAAAAAAAAATTGCACAAATATTTTTCAATTGAGACATTTATTTTTATGTATGTAATTGATGTAATTTACATATTTTCATGTAGGCATGTACTATATTCGTAGTCATTCGTGCATACGTAAGTAAATAAATTCTAAATACATTACATAAATATGGAATATCATTTTCATATTGTACTGAATCTATATTTATGTAGATTTTTATTTATTCTTATTCTTTATTTATTCAGATAAAAATATGTACTATGTACTTGGTACCTACCGTGGTGCTATGCATATATTCGTACTTATACTTATGTGTGTGGAGGTGTTTGAAAATATGTATTTCTTTTTTTTTTTTCAAATGTTTCTTACAATTTATGACAAAAAAACAATCATTTTTTCTCATATTTATTTTAAATATGTACATATTTCAGTGTAATTTTTATAACATAAATTGAAAATGAACTTTAAAAATGAGTCTGTCTAATTAATCGATCTGAAATCTATATTCTATATATTATTATTACCGCGAGTATGTTTATAGAAAAATATTTTTAAATTATCAATAATTAAACTGTCTAGTCTGTGTTTTACCACCTACCTTAACTTTAATTTTATTATTACATGTTACATACTCGTATTTCATTTGTTACATTGTATGCCTAAACATATTTTCTTCATTACACTTTTCATTCAATATCATATTTTTTTTTTTTTTTTTTTGGTGTCAGTTTTATTAATTAATTGCATTAACAAAAATATATGTATTGACACTTAATAAATTATTTTTTGTCGTTTAAATAATATGTGGATTATCATCATCCTATACGTATACATAATGTGTATACGTAACGTACATTTACATAGTTATGTAGAGGTATCTCTTATCATTATGTAGACATGTAAAGAAATATGGTATGGCTTGACCCATATCACCTGGCAAGCTTGGCAAGTTGATCTTAAGAAAAATGTGAGTTAAAGATTTACTCGAGCATATGTGCACAACTCGCTTTGTTTTCAAGATTAACTTTGCGCATAAATTTTGTGTATCTGTAAGTATCCAGTGTAATACGGTAATTGCCAACTGTTTTGGGCATACCTCTACATATATAAACATTTTTAAGTGCAATGAGATTGCGTCTTATAACATAACCACAATAATATTTATAAAAAGTTATTGATTGAAAATTTTCTTTACAATTTATTTATTTTAAATTTTATCATTCTTTTTGTGCTGTTTATTATGAACATAACATCATTTATGAATTTAAGAAACATACCACACTATATTTTATCATTTTTGATATCGGTTAGTCAGATAATAACTTATTGATATCCATTCCCATACCCACAGCCACAATCAATAATAATTTTATTCAACATTCGATTATTCTTGTTATTATTCGTTGTTTAATATTCATTTATTTATTCACGAATGTACATTATTTGTGACTCTTCGCAAGGGTTTTTTTTTTTTTAAATCGACTATAAAAGTAATAATTCATATACGTTTGTTTGTATCCGAATGCGCATATATAGCTAGGTAAATATTAAAGGTGCAAAGTACCCACATTACTCGCGTATAATATTTAAAATTTAATAGTTATTGAAGTTTTCCTTCTCCTCCTTATACAGCCAACTTACATACATTATATGCAGTGCAAAGTTTATGTATAGTGGCTGGTCTGATGCGTGCATATACGGATAAAAGATACGAGTACCTACATAGGTTCGTTCAAATTAAAATACTAAATCAGAATGTTAGTAAGTTATTGGTCTTTTTTTTTTCAACTTAACTTTAGCGCTTTAGCATTATGCATATAAACATACCTTTTTATACATAGGTAGATACCTATTATACGCTATACACTCTTGTATTCCTGTGTGTGTATTTGGCTTACAATATATAATTTTTCCATCTAACGTGATTTGACTTATAAAGAAGATAAACCAAAATGTGAATGACCCAAAAGACATTAAATAAAATACAAAAAAAAGAAAATAATAATAACAAAGAAATCTTTTATTTGAATAAAAGAGCATTATAGTACATTTAATTTTTTTTTTTTTTGCATTTTATAAAAAAATAAAAATAATTGAAAAGCATAAAAAATAAAATAAAAATAAAAATAAAAGAGGAAACTGGATGATCTCTGCTTATACCTTTTTATGTTTATAACACGTAACACATACAAACACATATTATAATCGTACACAAGAGTTATTATATACCGCATATTTATGCATTTACACTCATACTTATATACATATATATCTAAAATGTTGATTATGATAATTTTCATGATTCTGGTTTTTATAAAATTATGTTTTTTTTTTTCATTATTATTCAATTATAAATTAAAAACAAAATGAATATAACACGATTCAAATTTACATACTCATACCTTGAACGTACCTACATATAAGTTTTTATCTGTTTATTTTTTAATTATATGTACATATTGTCATACATTAGGTATAGGTATAGGTACATTTATATATACTTATATATATATATGTATGTATATGCATGCATATTGGTAGTAGATGTCATCCTTCAAAACTCTTTTTGTTCATTATAATAATGAACTTTAACTTTTGATCCTTGAACTAATGCGAATGTCAATTATAATATAAATTATTATAAAGAAAAATTTTTTTTAGAAAAAGAAAGTGGTACATAATATCTCTTCATATTATATTATACACTTAAAGTTGTTATGACTTGTATCTTGATGATGACTTGTATGATGATGCGCTTGTGTGCTGTTGTACAAAAATGAAAAACACTATACCTGTACATTATTCCAATTACTAATTCCCCTAATTAAATTCTATTTTATATTCATTTAATGTTTGATTTTTTCATGTATGCTAGCGCTGGGTAATAATAATTATGAAATTATTTGATTTGAGATTCTTTCACTTTCTCGTAATTTATGATACGATGACCTTTTACATTTTTCATTTTCTTTTTTTAAGAAAAGGATATCATATCTTTCAAAAGTTTATAAATTTTTTCTTGTAGATATAGGTATGTACCTATAGGATTTTTTTTTCAAATAATGATTATTCTTAAATAGAGGAAAAGAGATTTTAGTGTTAATTAAATTGTTTTTATTTCAATTATTTCAAGTAATTGCAATTTTAATGATAAGAATGATCAGTTTAGGATAAAATGTTTGTGTTTTATTGACCAGGACCATACTTCAATAGTGCGCATTGAAAAATTTCAACTCATTTAAGAAATTAAACTAAACTGAAATTGAACGAATACATTACGTATTGAAAATTTTAATTCGCATTTAAACTATTTTTTTTTGTTGAATTCGAAAACTTCCTACATTAATTTTAGTTAAAGTGCATATTATTTTCTGAATGTAACGAACGATATGGACGAATGTATGTATGATGTACCTATAGGCAAACATTAATACTAATAATACTACACTACCTATGAATGTATCTAGACATATTATTATAAGAATATATCAAGCAACACCAATCTACTGCCTACACAAATGTAATTATTACATTAAGTACAAACATATATGTATGTTGGTATGTAATATAAAATGAAATATCTATTAAATATGTATATAAAAAATATAATAGATATTATGTATGTGTATTTTTATGTATTTAAAAAATAAAATGAAAAAATTTAACAAGAAAAAATTGAAAGTGAAAAAATGTAAATAAAGTATTATACAAAAACAATATTTACAATATCAACAGCAGCAACAGCAGCATAAAATTTAAGAAGAAAAAATAATAATAATATGTAGATACATGTGTAGGTACCTAAATATATCGTGCTATATCTATATATAGTATAAAAAATATAAAATTGTATAGAAACAGAGAGAAAAATATAAGCAACGGCGCACTTGACATTGAACTTGAGACGCCATATTGTGTATAATATGAATGATAATATAAGTAATAATAATATAATAGTATAATAGTAATATGTACATAAAATTCTGTACGTAGGTGCCTCCCATATGTAGGTACACAATATAATCTCTACTACTAGCTACTAGCTACTAGCTTCAATCAACATCATTATGTACAAGGTATGGTACAGTTCATGTACAAACGTTTATCCAATTGACATTACATTACATATACATACATAATTATTATGTACACACATTGTATGTATGTGCACATGTGCACAATTAACAGAAAATTTCAATTAAAAAAAAAAAAAAATAAACATACAAAAATTATTTTTGTATAATTATGAAAGCGCTAAATTTTTTATGTTAGTTTGTTCGTTCATTACAAGCAAAAAATTAATATTGAGTACCTACGTAGCAAATACGTAGGTGTCAATGTACATATACACATACCTATGTACATAAATTGAATTATGAATCTTCAAATTACATTATAATTTGAAAAATCTTACATTTATATAAATAAATTTAAATGTAAAATAATATGAGATCAAATAACTACAAAAAATTTCTTATCACATGATGTATCTTATGACGTATCCATTCACTCAGAATCTAACTACGACGATTTATAAAATCACGACATATTGATTGCAATGAGAAATAGTTAGCTAATGAATAATTATTGGATGGATAAGGATAGATATTCGATCTGGATCTCTGGACATTATCGTCACCTTGATGCTTGTTGATAATAGACATTTATTCAAATTTAATATTTGAAAAAAAAAATTCATTTCATTTATTTAATTAAATATTTTCACAAAAAATTTTTTTTTAATCTTTTTCCATACATTTATTGGTTTGTTTTCTTTTAAATAATTTTCTTCTTATTATTATCTGTTGTGATAATATTTTAAGTTAGAGATAAATAAAAATTATATAAAATTTCACATTGAATACACTCATGTACACATTCTTCTACAGATACAGATAAAATGTTTGTATATGTGTATGTACCTCTAAAAAATTTGTTTGAAAACATTATACATATTTTGATACATACATTATTCGAAGCAAAATATTAAAATAATTTTATGTATATGTAGTGTAGTGTAGAGTATAGAAAAATAAATAATGGAACATGCGTTTATATTTCTCCAACACAGAATACTTTAGATTTCATTGCTTTGCCACATACATATATACAAAATACCATGCTCGCTATACATACTTGTATCTCGTACATTTCATACGACGCAAATTTTGTGTATACATTATATTACATATGTATATGTACATATGAATGAAACTATAATAAATAAAAACATTCCATAAAATACAAAATTAAAATTCAATTATCTTTGAATTTACATACAAAAAAAAAATCTGTACGATTTAAAAAACAGAAAAACAGAATTTTATTATCTGCTATTTCCATAAATTTAAACAAACTAATCATATTGCATTACAGATAAAAACAAATATATGTAAGAATGTAATAAATTATATGGATAAATGTTTTATCATTCTAGGAATTTATTTATAAAATTTCAAATTTTTCAAATTTCAAATAGTATATATTCATTTTGAAAAGATAAGGGAAATATGTACATATTATATATGTTTCTATTATTATTTTGGTTTATTTTACTTATTTATTTATATTTTTCATTTGATTATCCAGTCCACCCATTTTACAGCTGATAAATAAAATACATACATACATGCAGGAGTATATGTAAATAATGTAATAATAGAGCATTCAATATTTAGTTGTGTTTCTTTTCTGTATAATATCGTTTTTCGCTGTACTTACATTACATCTACATTTTTATATATTTCTATTTTAATTGTACACATTTCCACAATTATATTCTATACAAAATTCAAAATATGCACACGTTTTACATCTATATTACCATACATGCATACTTAAATAACTTCCATATCAAAAATATTGTCATAATGTTTTTACATGTACGTACACAGTGTGTTTTCTTTTGAATGAATGAATGGATGAATATACAAAAATTATTATTATAAATGTAAGCAATTTCTTGTGGAGCTGAATCCCCAATCATATCATTTTTGTCGCGTTGGCGGTTATCTATTTTCATTTATTTGAGTATGTACTCGTACGAGTATTATTATAATTCTCTTATCTTATATATTTTAGAGATAGGTGTGGGTGTATGTATAATTTTTTCTCTAGTTACGCGGTGCGGTGGTTATACATTTATATATTTTTCATACAGCCTAGATAAATTTATACATATGCGTATGATTGGGGAATATTGGAGATATATATACCATCCAATAGATACGATACAAATTATTTAAAATTTTCTTCGTATTCTCTATACTGTTTTATTTTCAAATGTATGTAAAATTGCTTTTTAGCTCCCCTTTATTTATACATACATATCTACTTTTGAAAATTTTATCATTTTATCTGATATTAATTGTTGTATTATGTATGTATTAGATTAGTTTAAAAAGCGCAAATTATATAAATACAGATCTGCAGCGAACTCGGGCATAATAATGATAATAATGATAAAGCGGCCGGCATTTTATATTTAAAATTCTCCAACCAAAATCCGAACTACTAGAGTGTGTAGTAGAAGAAAAACAAAAATAGAAGAAGAAGAAAATTACTTGAATAAAAATTAATGCGTAGTAGGTACATATATTATTAATTACATTTATATTATTTAAATTTTCTAATTATATATTTACAATGCTACATATCACACATATACGTATAAAATGTATTTAAGTATGCATGTATGTATGTATATGGATGAATAATTATTTTATTATTTTATTTTCAAAATAAATTTTGTACATAATTTTGTTAATTTTATATTATTTTTTTTTTTGTGTTTGATATAAATATATAACATATAAATATAAAAGTTATGTACATTTAGACATATGGGAAAAGTATAAATATGCACTTGCGTAGTTATTTTATTATTTTATCATTCAGGATATATGTATATGTATATAGATAACATATGTATTTAGAGATTAAATATAAAAATTCACATAAATACTTTAAATACTTATCCACATATATGTATGTATATGCATTTCTTATATACCTATGTATATGCAAGATAATGAAATTTTTATTTTATTCACCCTAAAAGCGATACCGATACCTACATAAATGTATGTGCACACAATGTACATGTAAATACATATTACATTTATATGTATAGTGTATAGCATACCGAAATAAATATTATTCTATTTCTATGATTTTTGTGCATATACCTACATATAGTATGTATGCGCGCAAAAGAAAGCGAAAATTTATTAACATCCAAAATCAACGAAATTTCATACTTGTACGTAACACATAATATTATAGTATAAAATTTGAGAAAAGTAGGTAACAGATATAATGCAAAATAACAAAAAACAACAAAAAAAGAAATTTTTTGAAATTCTTAAAATGTTTTTGCATAAAATTTTCGGTATGATACCCTATTACACAGATTTTTTTTTCGCTTCTTCTTCCTATTTATTCATTAATATATAAATAATGTGTACGTGTTCAATAATGCAATTTTATAAAACACATCTTTTTTTATGTTTTCTTATTATGGAAATGCATTAAAAAATTTCACATACCCTTACATCTTATTGGTTTTTTGTATTTTATTTTTATTTTCAAATATTTTTCATAGAAATTCTTTTCCTCATTTTGTTATTAATTTAAATGTGATGGTATTGTATAATAACATTTTTAATATGAGTTTCAGTTTCAATACAAATTTAGTATCATATATTTTCAATTATTGCAAATTTCTTTATCATTTCATTTAGCATTTTAGTTTTTGAGTAACTGACAAAAAATTTAAAACTCTTCTAATTTATTGTTTTGTAAATTTCATATTTTTATTGAATCTTCATATAAATAATTATTGTATGTAATTTTCAAAATTAATTTTTTGAATATCAAATAATTAAAAAGAAAAATGAAATTAGAAAAATAATCAAAAAAAAAAAAAAATGAAAATTCATTTAGATACCAATAACATTTTTTTTTTTTATAATTATATCCCATACTACATTACTTAAAAATCTACTGGTTTAATCGTTATAAATCTAGATAAAATGAATGCTACCAAAATTGTACAGCATACAAAACAAATAACGAACGTATAGAATGATTCTTCTGTAAAGACATCTGTAAAAGCTGGTATTTCTTGATAAATTCTTTCGATAACATCTAATGCACCACGATTTTTCATTTTTTCTTAGATAATTTTTTTGATTTTAATTGTCCAGCTAATGATTTTTTATCAGATTTTGTTGTTACACTTTTTGTTAAATCGTCTTCTGGTGCTAATACAGATATATTCTTATTAAATAATTGTAATAATTCTAATGCTGTTAAATTTTCGCTAATAAAACGAAAATGTTTTACTTTTAATTGTTCTGTAATTGAAAGAAGAATGAGGAGAAACAATAAATAAAAGTTAAAAAAAAAAAAAAAGTAATTGTTACTTTTCATACCTTGTGCACTAGGTACTAGTGAAAATTTTACTTCAGATGGTGCTCGATTGCATACGACATCAGTTTTTAGTACACAATTTGGATTTGTCTGTATAATTTTTGGTGATGATAGGAAGACTAAAAGTTCTCTGAAAATTTATTCAAAAATAATTACTATTATTAGACTACATTTATTAAAAATTTATTTTTTAATTTTTTTCTTTTTGCAGAACAACAAACAATATCTAAAAAATTACAATCATTATTATTACTGTAACAATCACAAAATTAATTCACAAAAATGTCAACAGAACGTGAACTAACACTAGGCGGACCATCAGCGGCTCAATTACATTCATCATTACCTTTTTCAGATATAGCTGCAACAATTCAATTAAATAATGCAGTCAGTATACTTGGAAAAGTTTATGGTAAGTGAAAATAATCAAAAAATAATTTCTATTAATTTTTTTTCAGGCTAATTTTCTAGAAATAAGTAACACCTTATGTTGCCTATTTTGATATATTTATTTCAATAATATTAATAATGATGATGATGATGATGACTTTATGATAATAGAAAAAAGAAAAAGAAAACTCAAATCTGGCACATGCGTATTCTAAAAGGAATTGTACAATAAATTGAATTTCAAAAATAAGATAAAAATAGAATTTTTCTCCTGTTCAAAATTTTAGAATTTTTCAATTTTTATATTATTTACATATGCATATAAGCATGCACAATGTATGTATGTTACATGTTTCTTCCACTTACCTTGTTGATTTTCCATTTTCATTGAATGGATCAAATGTGAATGTTATACGTTTTACTGCTTTTAAATTTACCGATTTCAATTGTTTAGCAATTGCCGATATAACTCCACCAGAACGTTTAAATGTTCCACTAAAATAAATTGACATTTTTTTTAAGATTTTTTAATTATTGTTGTTTTTTAACAGTAAATTGAAAATTATTATATGTAATTTGAAAAATGAAAATCTTAAATGAATTTCTTTCAGATTACACAAAAACACTTCAAATTCACACTTCATTCATTTAAGAACAAAACTTTGTTGACAACATTGACATTTCTCTAGTGTATTGAGTGTATATTGATATTCCATATTCCATATTCCTTCGTGCGATCGTGAGGTGTGTTTCTTTTGTTTCTATTTGTGTGCTACGAATGAGGACGACTATCTATATTTTACATGTATTTTTGTCACCTTTTATTATATTCTACTATTATTCATGTGAGATTTTATATTTTTCCAGTTAACAACACTGAGTGTTCCAATTCCAATTTAGTTATATTAAATTAATTTAAAAATGAAACGACTTTTAATTTAATATTTTAAATTTTTATTTTCAATCGATTTGATTTGATTTGTACGCCCTTAAAAATATTATTTTGATAAAATTTTAAATCTAATTAAAATCAATTTTGAAAAATAATAATAGTAATAAATTCGTAAATAGAATTCAGATCTAGGTGGCGCTTGAAGAAATAAAATATTTTTAATTATTTTGCAATTTTTTTTTTATTGCTAGCAGTTGTTTAACTTGATGACGACTATATATTTGACCTATTCCAATAAAGGTTATGTTATAGGGAAAGAGTATAATATGAAATGATAAAATTTATCTTCATTTTGTTTCTTTCTTTCACATTCAAAAGTTAAAAATGTATAGTAATAAAATAATACAGTACATCATACGCACACAAGCAGATGCACACCATCAACAACATACGAATGCGACACGACACGACGTCTTCTTGTGGTGAAACAACTCGTACTCGACACGAAAAAATTGAGAAAAAAGGAATTTTTTTTTAGTGTACAGTACCAGATAATAATTTATGTTTTAGCAAGAGAATAAAAGTTAATTTGGTTTTAATTTTTATCGTTTATTATTATTGATTGTTACAAGAATTATATTGTATTGAATAATCGTTATTATAATTTTAATAAATTATTATTTGATTATCTGTACTGTAATAGGTATATGAAAAAAAAAATCGATATGTATGTGTGAAAGAAAAAAAAAAACGCAAAGTTATTATAAAACAAGAAACGTGTGCAAAGTGTAAATGAATGCAATTTGAATTTTCTAAATTTTTTGACATAAGAATTCATCATCGAAAAGAAAAAAAAAAGAAAATTACATAGTTTATGAAAAATTTTTAAGTAGGCAAAGAGTAGAAAAAAAAAAGTAAAGAAAAACGCGGAGAATTGAAAAAAAAATCCACAGTGCCTCTGAAACAATACACACACATCCATATATTCATCAATTCAACAAACAAACATACGCATATACATACTACCATCCATATACAAAGTCACTGTACACACATTCAATGCAGTTTTTTTTTTGTGTGGAAAAATTACTTCACCACGAAAATTTTAGAGTGTGACAACATAATAACATACAATTCCAGTGAGATTTTTTTTTTCAATTTTCATTCTTTCCAACCAACACACACATTTTATTGTGATTTCAACATTTTTAGAAAAAAAAAAAATAAATAAATAAATAAATATAATAATAAAATAGTCAAAAAAATAAAATATAAAATTTATTCATTCAATTTATAACAATAAAATTTAAATACGCAACATCATAAATTCCGTTTTAATTTTAAAACTAAATTACCTACTAGCTACTACATAAATAATTTATTTTGTCTTTAATCAAGTGATATAAAAACAAAATGTATCCAGTCGGGCAACGTAAGTAGAAAAATAATAATAATTTTTTCCTCCAAAAATGTTTTTAGTTATGCAAACAGAAAAATATTTTAATGACTGTACACTATCATGTGTACGTATAAAAAACAAAATTTTTGATAGAAGTGTTATCCATACTCATATACTGTATACATAGAAATAATGATTAGCTTTAATAAAGCAATAAAAAAAATAATGTGGGAAAAAATAAATAAATACAATTTGTGGGATAAAAATGAAAAATGTCAAAAATAAATTGATATACAAAAAAAATGAATGAAATATAAATGTGCACATAAGTATACACAAACATGTATACCTGATGAAACTCCAAATCAAACAATCCTTATTGTCATACTTACTTGTAAAATAAAATATGTAATTATTATTCCCGCGTTCACGAAAAATAAAGATAAAATTTAAAATTGTATGAAAATACTTTAAAAATGAAAAAAAAAAAAACAAAATTGAAAATACAATAGACACGTTCAAATGAAAACAGCAAGAAAAATTAAAAACAACAAAATTTTCATGATGTTGATGATGAATGGGCAAATTATTTTTATTAATTATTAATTTTCCAATAATAATATGATTAATCAATGATGCTGTTGTTGTTGTTGTTGTTGTTTGTGAAAAGCAACGAGACACCAGACAAGCAAAAAAAAAAAAAAAATGTGCACATAAGGAGTTTTTCATAAATGTACATATGTGTACATAAATGATGATGGTACATCATGTACATTATATTATTACTATTATTATTATTCTGTCTGTATAGATAGACATAAGAATATTGAATGTTCTATAAAATTATATAGATATGCATACGTAATGTACATTTTCTTTACTACAATAACATACATATATATGTGCAGTGCATATGCATACGTGTATATTATGTATTATATTTGAATGCACTTGATTGAATACATCTCGCACTTAATAAAAGTACACGTTCAGTAGTTCAGTTACATATCAACGTGCATACATAAATATTTTATGTGTAGTAAAATTATAATAATAATTATATTCTACCTACTTTATGATGACGATGATGATAATATAAATGATTGTAAAGTGAACGTGTTTATATTTGATATTTATATCTATCTATCTAGTATAGAAAAATAAATTGAATTCATATTATTTTCCATTATTACAAAATATATATATGTACATATCTACATGCAATGCATAAAATATGTAAAATTGTTTTTTTTTTTTTTTATAGAATTTATGTAAAACGTTCACACATACTACATTTTTTTTTGTCCATTCCATTCGTCTCATGTACTTAATACCTTGCTCTATTAGTATCTATCATCTATCCATATTGTAAGTTTGTAAATAATAGACGGATAGGCGATATATATAAATACATTTATGTATATAAATTGTACTTTTCATTAATACACGTTCAATAAAAAAAAAAAAATAGGTATTTAACATACCTATGCTGCTGCTGCTATACTATATGATATTTATGCTACTTATGCTATTTTGTAACTCTACTACTACTTACTGAATACTGAGTACCTCTATATATACATAACTACTGTACATACAATTTTATTAATGAATAATCACGAATCATAATTCAAAAGCAAAACGATATTATTATGTTATGCGTTTATTATTCATGCAATCATTAAAATGTAAAATTTTTGAATATTACCATTTTATATAAAAATCTTAATTTTTCGTTCAATAGTGGCTATAAGTAGCATTTTTTATATAATTCTCTGTCTTAAAAGTCAAAAAAAAATTTTAATTTAAAAAAAAGTACATACCTACCAATAAGACAAGACGTAAATAACAAGAATATTTTACGTATTTATATACAAGTTATAATAGATACATAATGTTCATAATGTAATACGTATATATACGTACTTACAGAAAATATCTTTATGTACATTTTTGTTGGTTAGTAGTTGGTTAGTTAGTTGGCCCAATTAAAGTACATATTTGTATAAGTATTTGTATTATAAATAATGAACAGAAAATATGTACTTATGTATGTACAAAAAAGATAAAAAACATCATGAAATATTACTACCTCTTCACTACATTACCTACTTTATTGTGATTTTTTTATTTATTTATTTATTAACTAAATAGCAAGACAACATTTTCTTTAAATTGTATACTAAATAAATTTTAAAATTTTTACTTGTAATAAAAAATATCTACTTATGAATGTACAGTACTCGTATGTAATTATAATATCTGAGTCATTCTCATTTTGAAATGCATTTTTTTTTCAATTTTGATATGATAAAACTAAAGTATACCTTTCTTTCAATTTTTAAATTTCATTTTATCGATAACGATAAAAAATTTTTTTTTTATTTTCATTGATAAATTATTGTCTAAATAAGTACGTACATGTACATGTGTATTTTACACACTATACAAAAAAAGAAAAATGTTTAGATAAATAAAATACACATTTAAAAACTTCCTATTTATCCTTTTATATGTATGATTTTTTTAAATAAATTTATTTATTTTTATTATAGCACCACCAGCATCAGGATCTTCAGTTAATCCCACCTCAGTAACAAGTCCAAGTACACAAAATGTAACTGGTACAGCATCAGCACAATCGGCTGCTGCATTAGTATCGACAACAACTCCAACCCAGCCAGAACTGCCAGTATTCACATGTCCGAGACGGCCAAATTTAGGTCGGGAAGGGCGACCAATTGTTTTACGTGCAAATCATTTTCAAGTAACAATGCCTCGCGGTTTCGTACATCATTATGATATTAATATACAGCCAGATAAATGTCCACGTAAAGTTAATCGTGAAATAATTGAAACAATGGTACGTGCATACACAAAAATATTTGGTGTATTAAAGCCAGTATTTGATGGTAGAAATAATTTATATACAAGAGATCCATTACCGATTGGTAATGATCGTTTGGAATTGGAAGTTACATTACCTGGTGAAGGAAAAGATCGAATATTTCGTGTTACAATTAAATGGATGGCACAAGTATCATTATTCAATTTAGAAGAGGCATTAGAAGGTCGTACCAGACAAATACCATACGATGCGATATTGGCATTAGATGTTGTTATGAGGCATTTACCCAGTATGACTTATACACCGGTTGGAAGAAGTTTTTTCAGTTCACCAGATGGTTACTATCATCCGTTGGGTGGTGGCAGAGAAGTTTGGTTCGGTTTTCATCAGAGTGTTAGACCATCACAATGGAAAATGATGCTCAATATAGATGGTATGAATACAGAGAGAATAAATAAATACATAATTTTAAAATAATTTTTGTAAAATTTTTTATTTTAGTATCGGCTACTGCTTTCTATAAAGCACAACCTGTAATTGATTTTATGTGTGAAGTGCTAGATATAAGAGATATTCATGAGCAAAGGAAACCTTTAACAGATTCACAACGTGTAAAATTTACCAAAGAAATAAAAGGACTTAAAATTGAAATAACACATTGCGGTCAAATGAGAAGAAAATATCGCGTTTGTAATGTTACAAGACGACCAGCACAAATGCAATCGTAAGATTTCCAAAACATAATTTATTATACGTTTATTTGAAAAGAAATTCGAATTGTATTTTATTCGTATCTTTTCAGATTTCCATTGCAATTAGAGAACGGTCAAACTGTTGAATGTACTGTTGCAAAATATTTCTTAGACAAATACAGAATGAAATTAAGGTATCCTCATTTACCTTGTTTACAAGTTGGACAAGAGCACAAACATACATATCTTCCACTTGAAGTATGCAATATTGTTGCTGGTCAACGTTGCATTAAAAAATTAACCGATATGCAAACATCGACAATGATAAAGGCGACTGCACGTTCAGCACCAGATCGTGAACGTGAAATTAACAATTTAGTGAAAAGAGCCGATTTCAATAATGATGTATACGTACAAGAATTTGGTCTGACAATATCGAATAGCATGATGGAGGTACGCGGGCGAGTTTTACCAGCACCAAAATTACAATATGGTGGACGTGTTTCAAGCATGAGCGGACAAGTAAGTAATTTATTATTTTTTATTTGATTTATAATTTTATTAAGAGATTTACAAAAGTCAGCACAGCCGCTATTTCCTCCACAGAATAAAGTTAGCCTTGCATCGCCAAACCAAGGTGTTTGGGATATGCGAGGCAAACAATTTTTCACTGGAGTCGAAATACGTGTATGGGCGATTGCATGTTTTGCACCACAAAGAACCGTACGTGAAGATGCACTAAGAAATTTCACACAACAATTACAAAGGATCTCAAATGATGCTGGTATGCCAATTATTGGTCAGCCATGCTTCTGTAAATATGCAACTGGTCCGGATCAAGTTGAACCGATGTTTCGTTATTTGAAGAATTCCTTCAATGCTTTGCAATTGGTCGTAGTCGTATTACCTGGTAAAACGCCAGTATACGGTAAATTAAATTTCATAAATAACTAAAATAATTTATTCAGAATTTAATTGAAATTATTTTGGTTTATCTTGCAGCTGAAGTAAAACGAGTCGGTGATACTGTATTGGGTATGGCAACACAATGCGTACAAGCGAAAAACGTGAATAAAACTTCCCCACAAACTTTATCAAATCTATGCTTGAAGATAAATGTTAAATTGGGCGGTATAAATTCAATTCTGGTACCGTCAATACGACCGAAAGTTTTCAATGAACCGGTAATATTTTTGGGTGCTGATGTTACACATCCACCAGCCGGTGACAATAAGAAACCATCAATAGCAGCTGTTGTCGGATCAATGGATGCACATCCATCAAGATATGCGGCTACGGTACGTGTTCAACAGCATCGACAAGAAATCATTCAAGAGCTTAGCAGTATGGTCCGTGAACTGTTGATCATGTTCTATAAATCGACCGGTGGCTATAAACCGCATCGAATAATTTTATATAGAGACGGTGTATCAGAAGGTCAATTTCCGCATGTATTACAGCATGAATTGACCGCAATCCGAGAGGCTTGTATAAAACTTGAAGCCGATTATCGGCCGGGTATTACGTTTGTTGTTGTACAAAAAAGACATCATACAAGATTATTTTGTGCTGAGAAAAAAGAGCAAAGTGGTAAATCTGGTAACATTCCAGCTGGTACAACAGTTGATGTCGGTATTACACATCCAACTGAATTCGATTTTTATTTGTGCAGTCATCAAGGTATTCAGGTAAATTAAAATGTGAAAGAAGAAGAAAATGTTTAGTATCTGCATGAATTGAAAGGAATGTAAAATTTAATTTGAATTTGTTTTTTTTTTTCTCTCTGTTATTTTTTTGTATTTTGTTTAGGGAACAAGTCGACCATCACATTATCATGTTCTATGGGATGATAATCATTTCGATTCAGATGAATTACAATGTTTAACGTACCAATTATGTCATACATATGTACGGTGTACAAGATCAGTATCAATTCCAGCCCCAGCATATTATGCACATTTAGTAGCGTTTAGAGCTAGGTGAATTAAAAATGAAATATAAAATTTAAATAAAATTAATAAAATGGAATGATTAATTTTTATTTTATTATTTAAAATTTTCTTTTTAGATATCATTTAGTTGAAAAAGAACATGATTCAGGTGAAGGATCTCATCAAAGTGGTTGTTCGGAAGATAGAACACCAGGTGCCATGGCAAGAGCAATAACAGTACATGCTGATACAAAAAAAGTTATGTATTTTGCATAAATTTTTATTTTCTTTTCACATTATTATTATGTATTATTATTTTTTTTTTTTGGAGAAACATGTACACTGTCTCTGAGAGAGAGAGAAGTACACACATAGTAATATTTTTTAAGTGAAGAAAAAAAAAATAAATAAAATACAAGAGAATGGAACCAACACCACCTAACAAATTAATTAATTAATATAAAAAACATACCACTGCAATGCAATTTTTAAAAAAAAAAAAAGAAAAAATTCAAAACAAAAACGTGTTTAAAATGAAAATTTTAAAAAAATTTTCTATTTTAAAGACACAAAAAAAAAAATGAAATTAACAAATTTTCATGAATTCTAGGGTAGTTTTAAAAGAAAACGAAACAAACAAAAAATGAAATATGGTTTTAAACAAGGAATTTAAACGTGAATGCAAACTTCTTTTTTTTTTCTGAATTATTTTGATTTTTAATTCTAAGATTAAAGAAAAAAAAAAGGAAAAAAGAATTACAAAAAAAAAAAAAGAAATGTACACGTAAAAATTTAATTTTACGTACATTATGCGGTTTAAATAATATTAAATTTAGAAACAGTAGAATTTTAACAGACCAAAATTATTATTTAATTTGAATTTGAAATGAAACTTGAGCTTGAGTTTTTTTCTTTCTTTTTGAGTCATCATTTAATAATTAATAATGATGAGAATGAGAAAAAAAAATTCATGGAAGGAAGGAAAAATTAATTTGTTATTGTGTTGGGTTGTATTTAGCATATAAGTGTATGAAAAAGTGCAACAAAAATGAGAAAAATGAAAAAAAAAATCAACAACAAAATGACATAAATAGCTTTTAAAACGAAACAAAAAGAGAAAAGAAAAAAATTTTATTTTATTTTTATTTTTTACAAAAAGAAAAAATAAATGAACTAGGAGCTACATAAAAGAAAAGAAAAATCTTTCTTTTTTTTTTATATATAAAAAAAGAGTAAACTGCAAGAAATGTAAATGTTAATACAAAAATGTCAAAATTATTTAATAATACATATATATATATATATAATACATAAATTTATGATAATATGTAGATTTTAAGTTTTGACACACACACAAGCATTTTCTTTTTTGATTTTTTGATATTCTAAATCGAAAACATGAAAAATAAAAAATCAATATTTTGAAAAATTGATTATGCTTGAGAAAAAGGAGTTATAGAGATAGAGAAAATAATAATATCCAAAATTTTATTTTTAAGAAGATGTAATATTTTTGTTTTATTTATTTTTTTTTTAATATTTTATTTTTCTTCTTATTATTTAGAAGACGAAAAAGTTAGCAATGCTCGTAACATTAGTTATAGGTTTATATTATTATTTAAAAAAAAACAAAAAAAAACATATACACACACAAAAGCAAAGCAAAACACTCAATGTAAAAAAAAAAAGACGCTTTTTATTCAGTTTACATATTAAATATGTAGGTAACAGAAAAATGAAAATAAAATGAAAATGAAATGATTATAGAGAATTTTATTAGGATAAAAATTTTTATGTTTATTTATACAAAAAGAGAGAAAAAAAAAATTTAATATATCATAAATATTTTGTTGTACATTGTATGTACATACATACATACATACCATACATATTTGGTTTACTTAAAGTTAATATACAAAAATATACAGCAAATTTGTTTATAATATCATTTTCAGTAGTACACAACATAAAACTGGCTTCCGGTCCGATCCGGTGATAGTGGCAATTTGAAATTAAATGATTTTCATATATATATACAGCTTTATACAATATTGGTAGCCATGTGTTTTTTTCGCGTCGCAAAGTTCAATTTTAAATTTTACGTCGGGTGTTTTTTTTTCTCGGTTTGTTTCTGGTTTTATTTCAAAGGAACAATTTTATTTTAGGTTATTTTATTCACAATACCGCAGATCCATAAAAAAAAACGGCAAAGCTATCATTGGATCTACTGCATAAAAAGAGAAAAAACTCTTTGCGAATGATCATTCATATTCCGTCTATCATCATCACCCCAAATCAAGTTAACAAGATTATCATTCCATATTCATTCTAATTTCATTTAAATTGAATGAATTTGAATCAAATTCAAATGAAGTTTCAGCTTTCAGCAAACGAATGAAGATGATGGATTGGAAATATTTAGTGATACAAGAAAAAAAAAGGACAGCAAAAACTACAATCTACAGATTTATAATAATTTAATGAAATTGACAATAAAAATTACAAATTATATAACAGCCAGAAATGATCATTGAAACAGTATCGTTGTCGTCTATCAAGAGGTTTTTGAAAATGATTATTTACACGAATGAAGACTGGAAGAATGATCATTTATTTGGTGTTGTCTGTCTACCGCAATTAGATGTAATGCTATTTTCCCACCTAATTGTTTTACTTGATCCGTCAACGTATGCAATATACGTGCATGCAATTATTTATATGTCGCAGTCGCATTCGTTTATTCTCCAATCAACAATATCAATCGTATTCGTATACATATTTTGAATGTTGCAGCACTATAAATACAATGTTATCGAAATGTTATCAACATTCAATGCTGTTTGTTTATTTGAAAAATTTGCGATGAACTAGAGAAAGCAGAGTTAGAGCTTAGAGTAGACTAGAGAGCAGAGAAATATGTGATGTTATGTTTGATTCAAACATGTGTGTGCGTTCTTAATTAAAATGAAAAATGTATGTTGTGTTGGATTGGTATTGTAAAAAGAAGAATGATATTGTTGCCTTGAAAATGATATAATACGCCAATACCCAAATACTTAAGTAATACCATGTATTTTTGTACATGTTAGGTATGTATGTATGTATATGGGAACATGTAATACATAATTTATGTAATGTATAATCTGTTTTATATATTTTGCTTAATTTTAATTTTAATTATAAGTGTACATACTTTTAACTTTATAAACATTTGTATATTATGGGTGGGATTTATTATTATTTGTTTGTTTTTTGCTTTTAATTAAATTTAATTTTTTTTTCCAAATTTTCATTCATATTTTGAAATTATGTAATGTAAAAAACAAAACAAACAAATGAAGTAAAACAAATCAATAAAAACAAAAAAAACAAAAAAAAGGTAAATCAAATTATTAACGTAAAATTAAAATATGAAAATTATTAAGAACAAAAAACAAATAAAAAAAAAACTTGTAAATATTAAAAAACAAAAAAACAACAAACAAAAATCTCATTAATTGTCATTTATATTTTTAATAAAAATGTATATAAATATAAAAGGCTGGAAGAAAAAGGCTAAAAAATAAAACAAAACAAACATGAAATCAATTACATAATTTTATGTATGTAATTTAATTTTAGAAAAAAAAAAAAAACATGTTTTCAAAAATATAGTCAATAAGAAGATGCTAAAATGTAAAATTGTGCAACAAAAACAAAAACAAACAAAAAAAAAGCTTAAACTAAACAATAAACCTACGCTAAATGTGGCTGAAAATTAATAAAAAAATATATTAATTGTGAACGTATAATAAAATTAAAAATATTATTGAAATATTATTATTATTATTATTAATATTATTTTGCATAAAGTAATGATTATAATGATAAAACGATGATTCTGCTAAATAAAATATGTACATATATATGTACATACATTTATATGAGTTTCATAAAAGTAAACGTGCAAGCCTTAAAAAAAAATAAAAAGAAAAGAAAAGAAAAAAAATACAATTATTTAAATAAATAAATAAAAAAAAATTTAATTACATAAAATAAAATGAGAAGAACTAAAGAAGAAGAAAAAAATAAAATAAAAATAAAAACAGAAAAATAAATAAATAAAATAATAAAAAAAAATGTAAGTAAACTCCATCGATATACATATTTGCTTATAACAAAAAAACAAAAAAAAAAACAAAAAAAAAATATGTTGCGTTGTAATTTAATTTAATAATGTGTGAATGGATTCATAATTAAATATAAAAAGATCTCTTATTCTTTTTTTTTTTCTTCAAATTGCAATAAAAATAAGAAATAATTAAAAAAAAATAAATAAATAATAAGCGAATAATTTAATAATAATAATGATAATGGGGGGAAGATTATTTTGGTGAAAGTTAACAACAGATTATTCTGTTAACTTGATAATCTGCAAAATTTCATATAAAATTTTGATTGATAACAGGTTGTCGAAATTTTATATGAAAGTTTACAGATTGTCAAGTTAAAAGGGGTTGGGCACGAAATCCCCGACGACATAGTCCGCGCGACAAAATCCTCGACGATATAATCCCCAACGACTAATTCTCCGAGGAAAAAATCGCCAACGACAAAATACTTTTTTTTTTTCATTATCATATACCAAATTGTAAAGATGTAGAGAAAATTAGCACGGGCCCCTGCGCAAGTGTAAAATCGAAATCTAATCGAAAAATCGAATACTAAACCTAAAATTCAATCATTATAAAAAAAGTGCATACAAAAATGTTTTTTCAATATCTTTTTTTTTTTTTGAGACGATTTTGTCGTCAGGGATTTCGTGTAATTCCCGTTAAAAGTTAATATGTTAACTCCAACCAGAATAATCCCCATTATTATTATTATTATTAATAAAAATGATAAAATCGTAAATAATATGGAATTATAGATTATAGTAATCGACAATTTTGTATTTATAAAATAATGCAATTAATATAAATGATACATACATATGTACATACATATATATGTAATACATAATTATTATATTCTACAAAAGGTGTAATTAATCATTTTTTTTAAAAAAAAAAGTAAAGATAATGATAATAATAATGAAATAGTAGATTATGTACATTTTACACATATTACATATTACAAAGTAAATTTGAATATATATTTTTTTTTAAATTGTTATAATTTTTTAAAATCATAATTATTTTTGTTTGCAATTCTTTATATAATTTTATTGTACCTATTTTATTTTTAATATCATTGATAAACTAGTTTCTCATATAAAATACTATTTGCCAAATATTTATTTAAAATATCATTGAGATGATTCTTTCTACACTCATAAAAAAAAAATATTAAATTAATTATCTACATACATACATTTATATATTTGAATATGTACTGTCTTTTTGGTCGTAATTACCATGTCGGACTTAGGTAAACAGAAAATTTTGTGTAATTTTAAAGATTTTTAATTATCTTTTTACAAAAGATATCTTCTATTATTATTATATGTAATTATTTGGATAACATTTATTCTTTAAATGTATAAACTTCATATTGCTATGGATATTCAATGGGGAAACTTCCAAATTGGTGCCGTCAGTTTTTGAAATGAGACCTTCCGATACTTTGGAATTTCCTCTTTAACGTGGTATATGTTTATATTGACGCAAATTACCCTTAAAAATTGTTGGTCCAAAATGGATAGCTGATGGTTGGTCCGGATTAGTTGATACACCATATTTGTCACAGTTTATTTCACTTTGATTAAGTCCTTATATCTCGAGAACCGCTAATCTAATCAAAAAATCAAATCCACGATTCTGATCTGGAGGAATGACGGGTTTCGTAAAACCCGCCATTTTGGACCAACAATTTTTAAGGGTAGTTTGCGTCTTCTAGATGAATTTGCGCCAATATAGACATATACCATGTTAAAGAGGACATTCCAAATTATCATTATCGGAAGGTTTCGTTTCAAAAACTGACGGCACGAATTCGGGAGTTTAGCCTATTCAGTTTTTTCGTTGCAAAATTTTTTTTTTTTTAAGCAAATGAAATATGAACACAAATCATTTGAATTCTTTTCGATTATTTTACAGTAAAATGAATGTGAAAAATTTAAATGGTGTCTTCATATTTCATTTTGCTAAAAAAAAAAAAAAATCGTATATGAAAAAAGTTCACTTCTGTAGAACCCGCCCACCCTAGTATAAGTGAGTGGTGGTGAGCATATTTTGATTCGACACATTATTTTAATGTGAGATAAAATGAAGTTTGTCTTCTTTCTTTAAATTGTGTTTGATGAACATGCAATGTAATTATATTGATATTGTTGACTTAATAATAAAAAGAGAAAATACGAAAGAGAAAAATAACAATAATAATATGGTTTCATTATAAATGTCATGTAAATTTTATCGCAATTTTGAATTCACCACAATAGATAGAAGAGAGAGAAAGCTTTTCAATGTAATATAGCGATAAGATAATATAAAGTAATGTTCTCATAATCGCACTTCTGATGTATTAATTTTATTTATTTTTATTAATATGTATGTAAGTGTTATTATAAAAATCATTATGAATATTGAAAGTAAGAAAAAAAAAAGTTCCATATCAAATTTATTAACCAAAACTAAGATGTCAATATTATTCTTCTTCTAACTTTATTAGTGAATTTATTTATCTTTTTTTTTTTTTTGTTTTTCAATAATTTTAAAAGTTAAATGCTCTTTTATTTATTTTTTATTTTTCACACAATTCTAAGTCATTTACACAAATTGTATAAAATTTTATTTTTTTTTTATAAAGGTAACAAAAAATTCTTTCAATTAATTGTAAAACAAAAAACAAAAAAAAAAATTAGCTCAAATTAAAAAAAAAAAAAAAACTCATCTCAAAATAAAAGAGAATTCAAGAAAAGCAAAAATATTGAAAAATTTAATAAGTATGTAATTATTGAAAATATAATTTGAAATTAAAATATATGTATTTAATATAATTTATTATTGAATTATAATGTACTGTATATATACTATATACAGTAGTGTTCCAATAATCCGAACTCTCGAAAATCCGAATTTCCAATAATCCGACGTGGTTCAAATTTTCTATTGAGTATTCTGTAATCCGAATTGAATGTTTTCCATAATCCGAATTGATTACAAAATTGCAAATTGAAACCAATTACAGTTATCTACAGTTAGTTACAATTACAGTTATCTACACATTTATTAGATTTATTAGTTTTGGTCTGGTGATTATTATTCTTAGTTATCGATTTGAACGATCTCTAAACCAGGTTCATCAAAGTAGCATCCAAAAATATTTTAAACCAAAAATTTAAACACACACAGTGAATGTACAATACCTAATGCCTGTAATAATATATGTACATTATGTATAAAAACCAAAAAAATTGTTTTGTTCTTTACAGTTTGTTTAATTAAATGTTTAATGAACTCTTTACAAAATTAAAACGTGTTTAATTTAATGTTTTACAGGTTTATTGTTCCTTCTATATTAGTTTCACTAATCCGAATATTTCGATAATCCGATCCGGGGTCTGCAATCAATTGTTCGGATTATTGGAACATTACTGTATGTATATATAAGTACATTTATGTATATTGTACAATGTACAAAAAAAAAATCATTAAAGAAATTTAATAATGAAATGAGTGTAATTAGAATTTTAAGAAGAAAAAAAAATACATACATACACTACATATATTTAATATATGAAAATCTAAAAGAGATATATGTACCTACATACATTGAATTTGTTTAACACAAAATAGAAAAAAAATTGTTTTGAAATGATAAAATAAAAAACAAAAAAAAAATGAAAAGAAACTTCCAAAAAAAAAAAAATGAGTAAAAAGAAAATTATTGATCGTATATTTGTGGGATTAAATTTTTTTTTATTTTTTTTTTATTTACAAAAATACAAATTTATATAAAATATAATATTATTATGATGTACATATTATTATTATTATTATTAAATAATATTATATCTATGTTGTGAAATGTCCATAATGAATGTAATAAGATTTCTTATGTTTGCAAATAACGCTTTGAAATGTTTTAAAAAAAAATACCTTAAAATATTTTTTTTTTTTAAATTAGAATCATTTATCTCTAAATATAAATATATAAATACAAGTATGTACGGGGCATGACTACGGTTTCCGTGGCTCCGTGATTTGACGATGATTTCTTATAAAACAGCCCAAAATAAGTCCAAAAAAAAAAATAAATAAATAAATATGTAAGTGTAAAAGGAAAAATTATTATTAGATTATTGCAGGAAATCCGGCTTATTAAAATAAAAATAAATTGAAAAAAAAAGAAAAGAAAAATGAAGAGAAGAAATAAAGAAAACTTCAAAGCCTAAATATCTCGAAAACAAAGCGAAATATCGAAAAATTTTATTTATTTTTTTCGTCTTATTTTGGTTTGTGTTTTATAAAAAAATTATCGTCAAATTGCGGGACCACGGAAACCGTAGTATCCCCGTATGTACTGTATCTACAGTGATATAATATGCTTGTGTACAATGTATAATTGTTGTAATTTAGGACTAAGACAGACAGATCAATAACCATTAGAAATTATGAAAAAGTGATGACCTCCCATGGTTTTTATTTCAATTTTTTATTTATTTTTTTTTGTCAAATAATGAGTCAACTAATTGACAAAGGCTTGCGTTTTCACAATGTTTTCACAAAAATTTAATAAAATAACAGCTTGCAATCGTTAAATTTTCGTTCATTTTATTCAAGCATGAATTCAACGTCAGTCAAAATAATTTTCAAGATTCAGAATCGTATTTTTCAATACGATTAGAATTATAATTCGTATCATTTTTTTTGCGGTGCTAAGTTTTTTGACTTTCGATCTCGATTCTCGTGTTGATAAAGTAGCGTAAAGCCTGTAACTTTGAAAATAGCCAAAAGCAAAAGTCACCACCAATCAAGATAGAATATAAGTTGATTTTGTTGAAATCAGTTTTGTCACGTTTGACTGACACGGAGTGGATCAAATTTATTTTTTTCTTCCAAAGATTAACTTCACGTCATTTTGTTTTGCTTATGTATTAAATAGAAGCTATAATAATAATTTTATTTTGTCCGGAAAATAAAAAAAAAAACAAAAAAAATATGCATACAACACTAACTTTTGAAGCCACCAAAGCATTTGGAAGGTAACTTCTCATATGATGGTTATGGTTTTGATCTGTCTCAGGATTGGTCTTGGTATTAAAGTTAAGATAAAAATTACATTAATAAAATTTTTTCCAACAAAAATGCATATTACATAAAAATAAAAGCTTTAATTATTCAACACTAAACGTTTATTTTCTTCTCCAAATTAGTATGATAAAAAAGAACATAATGATGAAATGATTATGATGAAAAGATAATAAATGACGAAAAAAATCAATAAACAAACAGAAAAAAAGTCCTAAAATAATTTCATGTTGGGAATTTGTAAAAAATTAGTTATGTAATTGGCAATAATTTTATTTTTTTTTGTTGTGAATTTTTTTTCTAATTTTATTGTATTTTCTATTTTAAGATTTAAAAAAAAAATGGCTTATTCAAACAAAAACAAACAAACAAACAAAAAACTCAAGTCTTATATAAAGTTGTATCAATTTTTATTCATATTATTATTATTATTATTATTAGATTATGTGAGCATTATAAGGTTTATAAGTTTTTGTATTAATTATATTTACACGAACATATTTTAATTGTTATTAATTTTACATAAAAGAAAAAATAAGAAAGAAAGTTATCATAACTATATATTTACAATTTTTTTTTTTTATTATTATTTTTTAAGAAAATATCTTATTCAATTTTTATTTAACTTTTTAATAATTGAATCACACCACACATAAACACATAATCATCATGAATCACACATCATTTTACATTTAATCAAATTAAATTTTTTTTTTTTTTTTTGTAAATTTATGTACTTGCTCTGAAAAAAAAATTTTTTTTGTTTTATTTTGTTTTTACAAAATGGAATGAGTAATAAATAATACCAAAAGAAATTAGATAAAATCAAAGTAAAATTAACAAAAAAAAAAAAATCAATAAAAATTAGTCTACTGTAAAAAATTCAGATTCAATTTCAAATGGATTGTAGTAAGTGTGTGTGTGACGTTACTGCATCATGGCTTTAAAAAATTCAGCATCTGAGAAAAATTCCTGTTCGTATTTCTACGTTTTGTAATCTGATTATTTTCAGAATAGAAAATGAGACATGCTGACAGTAAAATGTAACATGTCACATGGAAATATCTGAAATGTGAATCTGAATTCATAGCTGAAGCCACAATTAACACTTAAATTTTGGTAAAAACCAATTCTATAACAACAACAAACTTAAAGAAAAATATTGGAAATGTGTTTTCAGTTTCAGAATCAAAATGAAAAACAAAAAGAAAAATTAATTCTGAATCTGAAATTTTTAAATTTCAGATTCATGTGACTGTACACTTAAATAAGAAAATGAAATGAAAATCTACACAAAATATGGAGATCATAGATCTACTTAGTTAAATTCAATTTTAATAATTTTATTTCTTTAATTTTACGCTTTTATCGTACACTAACCGAGATACATATACACACACCATATTAATTTACATGTACCTATTGCTTTTTTTTTGTAATAATGCCAAGTTATATTTTTAATTTGAATTGTGAATTATTTTTATTTTCTTTAAATTTATTAATTTTAATTTAATTTAAGAATATACATATATACATTACAAAATTTATTATAAATTTAAGATACGCACGCCATATACGTTTACATACATATTACCAAATAATGATATCATATTCACATATGTATTATTAACATCATTTTATTTCTTTAAATAATACGAATATCAAATGATACATGCTTTTAGTAGGTTGTATGCAATCTCCATAATTAATATTCATTTATTATCATTTACATCAACATATCATGAAGCTAAAAGTTTTAAAGGAAAATAATAATAAAAACGAAATGCAATGAAATGAAATGAAAATGAAATATGTAATCAACATTAAAATGAAACAAAATATCTCACGAAATGTAGTCGTATTACTATTTTTCTTCAAATACTACACTTTTCAATCAATTTGTACTACTATTACTATATAAAATTTCAAAATGACAACTGCTCACGATTAGTTAACAGACAAGCTGAAATAATTTCTCTGCAGGCATTACAACCATCGTTTCGACTTCAGCGTTGACTTCATTCAGAAGAATATTTTGTTTTTGAAGTTCGGAAGAATTTTTTTGTTTGTTTGTTACACTTTCTCTTTATAAAATAGTCTCGTACGTACACCATAAAATCAAAATTTAAATTAATGTCGGATATTTGACCGTACAAATTGATTACAAACAGCCAACATATAGTGGTCGAACTTGTCGAAGCCACATACCACACAATTCCCGAAAAATCAAAATTTTATCAAAAAGTTAAAATTTACAACTTAAAAAAAAATAATAATACGCCTTCTACCTGATATCCTACATAAGTATCTACTTGCATTTGTATACTTATCATATTTCGAAATAAATTGCAATCTAAACCAAAAAAAAAATAAATAAAAAATAAAAAATAAAGAAAACTTATAATAATAAAAAAAAAACAAATAAAAAAAAATTATGAAACTTTAATCAAATGTTTTTATCTTTTAAAAAAATATATATTAATGCTATCGTTTACATAAAATAAAATTGAAAAAATTAATCAAATCGTACACACACATATTATGATTATACATATTCACATACATACATATATTCACATGCATATATACAGTATATAATATACAATCACAAAATAAAATACATATATTACACATATCCGTATAAAACAATAAATAAATAAAAAAAAAAACGCAACGAATTATGTAAAAAATTTTATTCAATTAATTTTATTTTTCATTTTAATTTTAATTTTAAGAATTATAAACAAACATATACATATACCTACATATTCACACATTGTTTTAAACAAAAATTGCACTTATATAATTATATAAAATAATTGTAATCAAGTCTCGTATAATTTAATGACAATATTTACTATATCCTTCTTCATATCCTTCCTAAGCATATACATACATAGCACATATTATATGTTATATGTAATTTGATAATAAGAAAAAAAAAATTTAAGGTAAATCAAATGAAATCAAATCAAAATTTTTAAAATTTAAAGCAGCAAGTACATAAATTTATTTATTTATTTATTATTATTATTGTTATTATATAATTATTTTACTTATTTAAAAAAAAAAAGAAATAATTATGCATTGTAATTGTGTATATTAGAAAATAAAAATTCAAAAAATAGAAAAGAAAGAAAAAAGTAAAAATGAAAAATGAAATTCTCATCACCAATTCCACAGTGAAAGTTTTAGCTCAGGTTAAGGTTTAAAAGAGTTTTTCGCTAAAGAGAAGGTTTTATGTTGCAGTGGTTAGTTTTGGTGTTTTGGTCTTAAATTCTGTTTATCCAATAGACTAGAACCACAACTCCAGCTTTTATGCAGCTTTAACTAACCTCAAGCTTGAACTTTCACTCTGGGATTGAGCATTAAACATTAAAAATGTTGATCATTGAAAAACTGACAAATTCTCAAGATCAAAATACGAACAATTATTACAAGAGATTGTTGCGATGATAGTACGAGAAAGAGAATCCAACTTATAACCCAGCCATATGTATTTTCTTCCAATGTAGGAATGTAGGGCTGAGTTCTTAAATGCATCGCTGAGGTTTAAATGCAAAGTAAGAAAAAAAAAACAGTAGCAATGAAGGAAACATAATCAAATTAAGGTATTGAATCAATTAAAATAAAAATGAAAATATTTTAAAATAAAATTCTTGAATCAAATCACAATTTTTTGCTTTATGATTAATTTTTTTTTTTGTTTTAGTTTCATTTCGAAATATATTACATACACACTACCATGATGCATAATAGTTTTTTTTTTATAAATTTATGCAAATTGAAGAAAAAAATTTTGTGCTAATTTTTTTTTTCTTTCTTGTGTTAACTTGTAAGTGATTATTTTTACTATCTAACTACATATTGCTGCTTAATATTACCACATATTTTATTTTAAACTAATTCATAATCAAATAATAAATTTTAAAAAAAAATTTACGAAAAATAAACAACAACAAATAATTAAAAAAATATATATAAAAATTAAATGATAAAAATCTTTAATAATAAAATATTTAACACAAAAACAAAAATACAAAAAGAAAATGAAGAAACAAGAAAAATCAATCAATCAATCAACCAACCAACAAACCAAGCAACTTATCATTATCAAAAATTTATATTTCATATTTTCGAAAATTAAAATTAAAATTAAAATTTAAAAAAAAAAAGAAAAATAAAAAAAAACAAAAAAAAAAATTAAAAGAAAACAACAAAATACAAGGGATATACTTTATGTAATTATTATTATTAACTACTACTAATACTAATTATTATTATTATTATTATTATTATTAATATTTACTCAGAAAATTATTGCAGAAAAAAAAATATTTATTATTATTATTCAATTATTGATAGAAAAAAAAAAATAAATTAAGAAGAACAACATGAAATAATATTATAATAATTATTATAAATGTAATAATAGTTTCTTAGATGATTTTAATAATAATATAATACCTACATAATATTATTATGTATACAATGTAATATAAGTATAAGTATATGAAAATATGTAGTCCAAAATAATAAAATAAACAAAACAAACATTTATAAAATCAAAAAAAAAAAAAAACAAATTAAAATTACAAAAAAAAAGAAAAATTAGCAGTAATTTAAAAAGAAAGAATAAAAAAAAATGAAATTTAAAATATTATAATAGGGGTATATAATAGAGCAACAAAAATAACTTTTAAATTGTTGAGATCACATTTAAGATAAATCTGAGAAATTATTTTTATTTTGATAGATAATTTAGATTTTAAATGAACGAAATTATTTACATCAAAATTCTAACCAAAAAAATAAAGAAAAAATCTTCAGTGTACATTGATAATAAGCAGTAGGTATGTTACGTATTGATAAAGATATAAACCAAAATTTTCGCAGTGACTGGCAAACAATGCAATGATAATAATCCTGCATCTATACTAGCAGTCCATTGCCTATCACATTGTCAGTGTAGACGCAAGGTAAAAGTTTTAAGGAATTTTTTTTTAAAAAAATATTTTTTTTGCATAACATTACAATTAAAATTATGTTAGATTCAATTTCAATTTATTTAACTACTCTTACTTGTAAAATTTTAACTGAAATCAGAAATATGAGTATCTTTTATTTGATAAGTAAGTAAGTAAAGCGAAACATTAAATTTATTAATTGTCGCTAGTGTCTTGCCTATCTAATTGGATTCAATCAGTTTTTTAAAATGTTCGTTTGACACCTTCATTCTGATTTATGTTGTTGTCGTAGTCGTATCGTATTATTTAAATAAATTCAAATTAAATATTGTTTCAGTTTGATTTCAATGAGAAATGAAATGGAAAATTTTTAATTGATGAAAAAATTACTGAAATTTTTGTAAATTGAAATTGAAGCTAAAAAAATATAAATTTATTCACCATACAGCGATACAGCATGAATTAACAATAAAAATGACAGTAGTAAAATGATTATTCGACAATATGGTAGTGTAATGATGTGCAAAGTCGTTACTTCTAAGTTCAATACTTGATAATCGGTACTCGGTATAGAAACACATCATACAGTTGATATTTTATACATAATATTGTGGGAATATAATAAAAATTAATTTAAAGTGAAAAGGAAAACAATTTTAAATTTAATAATAATTTCAAATTTTCAAACTAATTTTTTATGTTGCTTATTGTTTATTGCTTTCGAACTCTCAAATTATTTCATCGTCTCACTTTCATGTTTTGCTGCTTGGAAAAGTTGAAAATTAAACCAACTTCCATCCGTTTCGACTTCATACGCTTTTCATATTGAACTGAGAGTTATTTCGCATTCTGAATTGTAAAAGTTTATACGAGAGAAAATTTGAAATAATTCAACAAAATCCAGAATAAAAGAGAATTCCATATATAAACTAGATATGTATATGTTAATATTTTATTGCCAGTTGGCTAGTCACTCTGAAATTGTGTTCTATTTAAAAATTCCATTTAAATTTTAAAAAATGGAAAATAATGTGGAATGATTTAATAAAATATATTTGAATAATCAATCAAAATCAATAAATAACTTCATATAAAACTTAAATGGTTAACTTAATTCATACAAGATTTTATTTAATTTTAAATACAATTTTAATACAGTGTTGATAGTAGAGTACGTACATATATTTTATACTGATAAAATCTCAATGTGATCTGCTCAAATTAAAACAAAAAAAAAGAAAAATGAAACAAATCATCATACAAAATTCATACAACAATAAAAACAAAATAAAATTTACTTGTATTTACTTTTATTAATATTATTCTTTCTTTAAGATGTTGTTTTTCTCCTAAATTTTATTTTCATTTTAAAGTACAATACAGTTAAGAAATGAAATTAATATTTGTTTTTTTTTTTTTTTTTGTATTTTAAACGAAATTAGTAAACTGTGAGTTCATAAAAAGCGTGCATTATTCAATTAAAAAATTACTTCCGAAAGGGATAAATATACATACATTCATAGATACAAACATATACATACATATAAATACATACATGTATTATCTTAATAAATTTAATAAGTAAATAATTGATATAAAAATAAAGGAATACACTAAAAAAAAATTTTATCTACCATAATGTTGTAATGTAGTTTTTTAAGAATCATTATTATTAAGAAAGACAAAATGCAAAACAAAAAAAAAAAAGTAAATAATCAATTTTAGAAAGAATGAAACAAAAAAAAAAATATTAAAAAAAAAAAATAAAAAATGTAAATGTGGAGAATTAAATGCCGGTAATTATTTTTAAGAATTTAATTTAGAAAATTTACAAAAAAAAAAAAAAAAATTAAATGAAAAATGAATAAAATTAATGATAAAGAAACAAAATATTAATTAAAAGAAAATAAAATGTCATTTATTGTAACTTAAAAACTTCAAGAAAAAGATAACTCATCAATTAATTTATTTAAAAACAAAAAAAAAAAAATATATAAATTTATGTGGTATTTGGATTAGTAATTCGCAGTTGTATCGATCCATTTATATAAATGTAATTTAAACAGTAAATATAGAAAGATAAAAAAAATAATAAGATAAATGATAATAAACGCAGAGAACAAAACAAATACTGAAAAAGAAATCATTTTAAAAATTCAAAATACAATTACATACAAAAATTTCACAGTGACACTCATATCTTTGTAACCAATTCATCTTGCGGTTTATTAAAATTTGTGAAATCATAACAAATCATCAAAAATATAAAATAAATTAATTGGAGGATTGAGACGACATATCGACACAATTTCGAACAAACTACAACAAAAAAAAAATTTTTTTTTCATGAAACAATTGTATAGTGATTTTTTTAAAATGATTTCTAATTTTTAATAATAATGTATGTATTCTAATACATACAAGAAAATACTTCTAAAAGAAACAACTGTGTGACACAAGAAATAAAATAATTTAGGATAAAAAATTAAATAAAAATCAAATAAATGTATAAGAAAAATATGAACATGTTATTGTTTAATGTGTTCCAAAAAAAAAGAAAATAAAAACAAACAAAAATGAGTGAAAAAATAAAATCCAACCATATTTGCTGAAAATATTACACATATTGATGAGTAAGACAATTAAAAATTAACACAAAAAAAAAATTAATTTAAAAATATATATATGTATTACAAAAAAAAAAAAAAAATCAAGAACAATAAATGACAGAGAAAAAAAAACAAAACAAAACAAACAAAAAAAGGCATATAAAGGGAAATAATTTTATTCTATACACTTCTAGGTAATAATAATTAGTTAGCTAATAAGTAAAAAAAAAATATAAAAAAAAATAATAAAACAAAATTACAATAAAATAAAAGCATAAAAAATACTTAGTTTTTAGTGAATATTACAGAATACACAAAAAAAAAAATAAAAATAAACAAACAGTCTAATCAATCGAACGTTTATAATCAAATTTTTTTAATTGTAATGGTAACAAAGACAACAACAATATCAGTAATTTTTTTTTTTTTTGCAATTAATATTAAACTCTAGATGAAAGTAATCTGTAATAAATAAATGGGGATAAATACAAAAAAATGAAATATTTATAAAAGAATTTAAAAAAAAATAATAATAATAATAGAAAAAGGATCAAGTAAATATATACAATTTAATAAAATCATACATTTTAATTAATTTATATTAAAGACTAAAATCAATACAATTTGTTGTAGTGCTATCATTTTGTTTTTATACATACAAATTCTTATACTAAACATAAATACATTTATTCAAAACAAAAATTGAATAAATCACCAAAAGGACAACATGATTGATATGTAAATCCTTCTTCTATTATATTTTATTTTTTTGTAAACTATTTTAGAGCAAAACAAAAAGAAAATTTTATAAAATTTCAATGAGATATAAAAAATTCAATGAAAATAATCGCATATATGGATGTAATTTAAAAAAAAAAAACAAAAAAAAATCATTTTGATCATTTTTCTCATAATTATTGTTATAAAATATTTTTATTTACAAAAATAAAAAATTGTCAAGGTTATATAATTTGTAATAGCTTATAAATAGATTGTAATAAAAAATATAGAATTAAAAGTATTTATTAATTTACGAAGAAAAAAAAAAAGAGACATAAAATGAATTAAAAAAAAAATAAAAATAAATAAAATAAAAATTGAAAAAGAAAAAAGTTTAATTTTAATTTATTGCATATTACACCACATATTTATAAAAAACCAATTTAATGGTCATATTCTATGCATTTTTGGACAATATTTCCAATGATACCATTATAGTCTTTTTACGACCTCTAGTTCCTGAGATTATATCCATTTTTTACTTTTAAAATATTCGTACCAATTGCTCTAAAATATAAAAAACTCACAACTTATTCCATTACAATTCTGACTTGTGATTCTTCAGTGATTATTTTCAGAATAGGATGAATTTTTAGAAATTTTGCTGTTAAAACTTTTAAAAATATCCAAGAAAAATTTTGAAAGAAAAAACGTTGCATATTTTTAGACGCTAGAATTCATAGCAGAGTTCCAAACCATAAATTTAACGAAATAATATACATTTTGACATTTTTGAAGTAATAGAAAACGGAAATCATTGGATAATTTAAAATTTTGAAAAAATGAATAAAAATCAACGTTTTTAAAATTTTGCTGAATTTTTCTTTCCAATAGAAAAAATGTGAAAGGAATTCAATAGGGAAACAATAAAGAGCGTAAAGGATTCAAATTTTAACAATAAAACCATGTTTTTTTTTCTCGAAAAATTTTTTTTTCTGATATATTTCGAATATTTTATATACTAGTACAGGATTTTTAATGTTTTTTTTTTATTGTATTATTTTTATTTTGCTCATATCGATTAATTTTTTTTTTCACAAAGTTTTTTTTTTTTTGTTTTTTATTTTTAAATGTATTTACTTATAATATGTATAATTATTATAATTAATATTTATAAGCAATGAATTTTATTTTTTTTTTTTGTATTATTTTGTTTATGATACTAAAATTACAATTTTTCTTTTTTAAAAAAAATCTTAATATGATATAAATTAATGTACACTTTAAATGAATATCTGATTATAATAATACATAATTATCATTATTTAATATAAATCGAACTACAATACATAATATGTATATAATAATAATAATAATAATATTTAATAAATTCATTTAATAATAAATGAATTACACATTATATACTAATCTGATTTCTTTTTAATTACTTTTCATTTATTTTAATTTTAATTTATTTATGACGTTAACATTTTTTTTTTTTAAAAAAAATTATGTGTAATTATTTATTTTACGATTTTTTTTTGTTTTATTTAATTTAGAAAAAATGTTTGTATCATTTTTGTTTTTTTTTTCTAAATTTTCATATTTTTAAATAATACAATATTATAATGATAATATAATCAATAGTACAGTAATTAATAATAATCGTACTTTTTTATATAATAATAATAATAATAATCATATTTCTTTTATATACATACAATATAGAATATGTATACGTAATATAATTCTTATAAAAATTTTAAAAATGAATCTACACCATACATAATGTACATGCAAGTATGTACATATGTATATGTATGTTCACAGTATATTAATTCATTTTCTAATAATACATACATAATTATGTTAATTTGTTTATTTTTGTATTCTTAACTAATTTTATATTATTTAACATTTTATTTTTATTTATTTTATATCAAAACAAAAAAAAAATAAAAAAAAAATTTTAATTTAATTTAATTGAATTTAAAAAAAAAACAAAAAAAAAACAACAATAAAAATCGGTGGATATAAAATCATCTATTATAATTATTTTATATGCAATAGTAAATAAAATAAAAGACAAAAATAAGCTGACCAAAAAAAAAAAAACAAACAACAACAAATAATAAACAACAAAATTATAAAATGTTAATTAAAATTTTTTTTGTTGCTTTGTTATTTTTTTTTTAGATACATACAAACATACTAATGTACAAATTTTATATGTATGTACTACGATGAACATAATATAAATATATGTATGTACGTGTGTATGTAAATATTTTACTTTGTTCATTTTTTTTTTACAACTCATCATCATTTTCACGCTTCTTTTCTACTTTCATTTATTTATTTTTATTTTAAATATAATTTTTTTTCATGTTTTTTTCTTTTTTTTTTACTTTTTACTTAATTTTATTTTTTAATTTTACTAAATTTCTTTTCTTCTTATTTTTAATTGTGTTTATTCTTATTATCTAAATTTTTTCTCTTTTCTATATTCATCATTTTATTTTCAAAAACACATTTACAAGAAAATTACACACAGAACAAACAAACAAACAAACAAACAAACAAAAATATTATTATAATAATAATAGCTAGATTACACTAAAATTATTTTCGAAAATATATTTCATGTTTGTTTGTTTCTTTTTGTTTTCTGCTTTTTACATTTTGTTTATATTTTTCATTTTGTTTTTGTTTATTTTTTTTTTTAATTTTAGATTATTAATAATAATTGTAAAATATTTTTTGTTTTTGTTGTTTTTTTTGTGATTTTTCTGTTTTTTTTTCTATTTTTTTCATGCATTTTTTTTTATAAATTTTCTTAAATACTACTACATACAATCCATTACTTTCTTTTTCGGTATGGTATTTTCTTTTTTTTTTTTTAAATGAAAATTGCATTAATTTTATAAACACTGTTACAATTTGTTATTTTACAACTTTATTTTACCTTAAATTCTGTTGTTTATTTTGTTTTTTGTTTTCTTTTTGTTAATTTAAATTTGTTTTTATGAAAAACATAGCTAAATATTTATTTTTATTTTGTTTTGTTTTATACAATCATACATTATGTAATTTTATTATTTATCAATTGTTTTATTTTTAATTTAAAAGTTTTATTTTTTGTTTCCTTAATAATTCATGAGGTAGTAGTAATCATATTTTTTTCTTTTCATTTTATAAATTTTAAATATATATGCATGTATATATGTGGATTTATTTTTATTTTTCTCTTTTTTTCTTGTGTTTATTTACTGTTTTTTATTTTATTTTCTTCTTTTTTTAAATATGTTTTACTATTTAATCATATGTCATTATTAATTACAATCATAATGTATTATTAGCTCTATGTATAATTTTATATGTATACAAATTATTTTTTTTTTATTTATATTTAATTATTATGTAATTATTGATAATGAAAAAATGCATTTCCGTTTCTACATTTATAGTTTTACATAAATACAAATAAAACAAAAAATTACATTCTATATTACGCTTGAACTATACTTACTTATTGTGTGCATATGTGTGTATGTATGTATGTCAGTATATATATCATATACATATATTTTATAATCTAAAAATGATTGATTATTTTTTGTAGTCTTTGATAGTAATTAAGTCTGATAGAAATCACTTTAGTGAAAGCCCTGGCTCATCTACAGCTTTAGTGCTATTGATGACGATGATGATGATTTGTTGTATTTATGTACATAATAACATATAGGTAGTACAAAATAATGCATAAATGTTAACGCTGTATGATTAAGATTGAATTAATCGACTGTTTTATTTTTTTCATTTCATTTTATTTTCTGTATAAAAATTTACATTATGTGTACGATTATGTACATTTTTGTTATGTACATTTTCATTAATTTGGCATAATAATAAAAAAAAATTTTATTCATTTAAATTAGCGCAATTATCTATTGTGTGTTGTTTTTCTACATGCTTTTTAAATTGAATCTTTAGAACGGAGAATAAGAATATTTAATATTCAAATTTGAATTTAAAACAAGAAAGAAAAAAAAACTCAATTATTTTGGTATAAAAATTAATGAAAAACAAATTGATTCTAATAGATATTTATTTTTCGTACACATTAACACACATACTTACACACACACACATTATACACAATATACACTTTACACATATTACTTTACATACATCCTTATTTATGTATTTTTTTATGTATAAATAACGTTAATAATATGTATATAAATAGGCATATATAATATGTATGTATGTATATAATATTGCAGTTTATAAGAGTAAAAATTATTATTACATAGTACATATTTCTATTGTGCATAAATTATTTTTTTTTATATAATTTTTCGATTATTTTTTTTTTTTTGTTTTGTTTTGTTTTAATTTACACGTCTTTACATTTGCATTTTATTATTATTATTATTTTTTATTGATGATATACTATATACATATATTCACTTAATGTTGTAAAAGTGAATACCTTCTCATTATTATATTATTAGGTAATGTATGTATATTGTTATTGCCAATGCGATCCAGAATGAATACAGATTTAATTTAAATTTACATACCATACAAAAAAAAAATATATATGTATGTGTAGAAACCAAAATGATACTACAAAAACATAAATAAATAATTACAATTATTGCTGCTGTTACACTGAACAATTTTTTACAATTTTATTTAATGATTGCAAAAAAAAAAAAATATATAAATAAAAAAATAAATAAATTTAAATTTACAATTTGAAATACAAAAAAAAAAAGAAGTAAAATAATATAAAAAAAAAATATTAAATAAATAAATATAAGGTAAAAAATTTCTCTAGACGAACACGAATGAACACGTTCAAAAATTACATTCACTCATTCACTCTAAAAAAAAAAAAAAAAATTACAATATTTCGTTTCTTCTTGACAACAAAAATATTTAATTGACTGAGTGACTGATTAGTTAATGTTTAACGAACGAGCAAATTATCATCACTGTTCTCCTCTTCTCAGCATGAAATTGAAATTTGAAATGAATGAACTGCACTAGTGCACTCACTGTGATTGTGTTGTGATACGGATACGGGACGGGTACAGTCGGAGTCGAAGTCGGTAGTCGATACACTAACGTTTGAAATTTTCACTTTATGTTTTTATTATGAACAAAATTTTATTCATATTCATACCATATTATGATTACTGTACGTATAATATTCTGTACTGTACTCATTCTCATTGTTTATAGAGTGAATAATGTTCTCATTTTGAATTTGAATTTTATAATAATGAATTGAGTAATGTAGTATTTAAAAAAAAATATTTTTTTCTAGAAAACAAATAAAATTTATGAAATTTACATTTTTATTTTCACAGAGAAGGAATAACGAATTTAATTTTACATATTTTTAATTTTTTTTTGTTCATTTTTCTTTACGATTTTTGTTTTATCTTAAAATTGAAAATTTCTACTATTCCACGCATACGAGAATATTAATTTTTTTTTATATTAGAAAATATTATTATTTTTTAATTTGTTTTTTTGTTTTTGTTAAATTCAGTCTAAACAATTTGCAATAATTACGCTAAAATCCTAGCAAGTTTATGTACTAAATATGTACTAACTAGACGACTTATTAAATTTACTTAATTAATATTAACCGATATTAACCGAACGAAAAATACTCATTTATGTTAATTCAAATATACATACATTTATGTTTTAATTTAAAATGTTTAAAGAAATTTTATTTGAAATTAAATTTTCATTTTTTGTTTTGATTTTTCGTTTGTCCTTTAAATCTTCTGTGTGAACATTTAAATTTCAAACGGAATTGAAAATTTAAAAAACAAATTTTTTTTTTTTTTTTTGATTTTTAGAAAAAGAAAAAATCGTTACTTTTCTTTTTGTTTGTTTCATTTTCTTTTTATTGATTGAGATCTTTAGTTTATAAGCCGATAAAATAATAATAATAACGTTAAGTTAAGCTGTATAACTATACAATTATAAAACTTCAATTTTAATTTTGATATAAGGAAAGATCTAAGATCTAAGAAAAAAATAAATTATATTCTAAAAAGCAAAAAATAAAAGAAAAATTTTCTAAAAATATTTAAATGTCCTAAACATTATAAAATAATTAATTAATTCATTTCTTTTTTACAATTTTTTGTTTTTCGTTTTTTGGAGATCAAATAATAAAATCTATACATAATAATAATGAATGTTCTGATAATGAAAAAAAATTCATATGCAGTTACAGTATAGTATATATGTACATACTTAGAATATTAATTCGCTTTACACACAGTGTACTGTACTGTAAATAATGTGGAGTATGCACATGTACAGTAGTAATATTATTTTATATTCCTATAAGAACAAATTTAATTACATATTTTATTTTAATTTGTTGTCCTTTCTAACATTGAAATTTTGATTGAAATTTTGTTTATCGTATCGTTTAGTTTTTGTTTATTTATTTATTTATTTTTATTTTATTTATTATTTTTTTTTGTATTTTTCGAACTTATCATCTAATAAATGACAATGATTAAAAAATTTATTATTAAATTAATTAAAGATTTTAAGGCTTTAATATTCTTTGATTAATTTTCTTCTTCTTCATCTTCTTATTTTTCATTTTATAGTACGTCTAAGTGGTTAATGTTTTGTGTTTTTTTTTTTTACATATTTTTCTTGTCTAAATTAATTTTTATTTTGAGTTTTTTATTTTTTGAAATTTTTTTTTTTTTAATTTTTAAATTTCTTCAAATTTCAACAATAATTTATTATAAAACGGCAGTGACTGATTATCATTTTTATTTTTTTCTTTATTTTTTTTTTTTTTTCTTTAAAAAATGCATAATTTCATTTTTACACATACACATACACATAGTTACATAATATTTGTTACTTCGTTTTCTTGTATTTTTTCTGTTGTTGTTGAATTTTTGCTATATTCAATTCAATTTTTTAGTTTCAATATTTTCCTTAAAATTTGAACACATCATGGTCATGAATACGAATTGTACAATATACAAAATATAAAATAATAATGACAAAAGGATTATTTTTATTTTATGCAAATTGTATATTTTAAGTGTGTCCTAATACATATATTTTTCGTAAATTTTTCTTTCAATTATTACATTATTATTTTTTGTGTATATTTTTACTAGATAAAGATGTAAAATTTTAATTTCTCTACTAGGCGTTTTAATTTTACTTCTTTAAAAGAAAACATAAAAAAAACTAAAAAATAAAATACCCGAAAAGAAGGATGATATCATGAATATATTTTCAGTTATTATAAACAGGCAGTGAAATCAATATATTTTGTTTTGATAAAACAAAAGCAAAACAATCTAAAACATTTTTCAATAGTTTCGTTTCCTCGTAAATGGCTGTGCACATCATTTGTGATGTATGATAATCATTCGATTCGATTCGATATTTGATTTGATTTGATTAGAAAATGTTTTAATGTAATTTAAAAAGTTTACAGACATCTAATGATTGAATCTATTTAATGTATGTACGTGTGTATGTTATAAATCCTTATAACAGATCGATTTTTATTGTTTCTAATTTGATTTTAATTAATAATTTATTTGCTTGTTTTCTTTTTTCTCAATATTGTATCGATTTTAACCGAAATAAATTTTAAAATTCATAAAAAAAAATGATTTTCATTATTATTTGCTGTCGTAGGTTTTTTGTTTGCTCTTATTTTCTTCTTTTTTTTTTTATTTTTGTAAAAATCAGTCACAGATTTATTGGCAGTGATAAGTTATTATATTTTTTTTAACTTTGATTTTATTTATATTTTTATGTTTTTAATTCAATTATTTACGATATTTTATTCTTGTTCATTTACTATGTATTAATTTTTTTTTTCGTCTTCAATGTATAGCACTCTAAACGAAGTGTTTACATATTTACAAAATTTTTAATTATCGAAAAAAATAATTAATTTGTTTTTATTGATTTTTGTTCTAATTTCTGTTTATTTTTGATTCTCTGAATGTGTATACCAATTTAAATTGCCTATAATTTATATACGGTGTAATGTTTGTATGAAGTTTTTGTAATTATTTAATGCAATAATGTACATAAGTATAATATGTTTTTGTTTGTTTGTTGGTTTGTTGTTTTGGGTTGATATATGTTTTGTTAAATTTTTCGATTGAATAAAGATTGTTATGTATTCCATTTTTAAAATTATATTATTATATAAATGAACTTTTACGTTACATGCACGTTACGTTATGTATATATACCTTTTTTTTTGAATTATTTTTCATTTATATGTTTGTTTGTTTGTTTATTTATTTTTAATTTCAATATTACACAATATATGTATGTACTCTTATGTATATAACCGTACGAAATTTATCGATACCTAATAATAATTATTATGTTATGTATGTAATAAATATTCCTGAATTTTTAATTTTTTCTTTAATGTTTTTGTTCTGTTTTAAATTTCTCTTTCTTTTTTTTAAAAAAAATCAAAAAATCAAAAATAAAATAAAATAGAATAAAAGTTTTACACAATTTAGAAGCCAAATTAATGAAAAACAAAAAATGAAACTAAAATTAAATTAAAATAAAAGTATTCATGAGATCAACTTTGAATTATTATTGATATTACGTGTATGTACGTTTTGTTGTATACGTAGTACACAAATAAAAATTAATTTACAAATAATCGTTAAAAAACAAAAAAATTAAAACTAAAAACAAAACAATTAACTATATTTAGTTATCTGGTATGTATCTCCTACAGTGCATGAAACATAATACGATTACACTTTTAATTCAAAAAATTTTTCAACATTACATTTTTTTTAAACTTTTACTTTTGTTGTTTCTTTATATTTTTTCGTTATTTTCATTTTTATTTTTTGTTTTTTCTTTTGAATTATAACAATAACGTAAACAATTTTTTGAAAGGAAAAAAAAATCTATAATTTTGATAATAATCGATATACAAAAAAGAATCGATTATCGAAAAATTAAATATTCAAAAATTTCTTGTTAGGCTAGCTAGCAGCACTCAGCACTCACTATAAATTTAAGAGATTGATACTTTTGAATTTTTGAACGATGATTTTTTTGTCTTTAGAGAAATTATTTTCTGTCATTCGCATTTTATTTTGAATTTGCTGACAATTGAAGAAATTTTATCATCCCTCACTCAATGTCTAAAGTATAATAATTGTGAATTATTATAAGTATTGTATTTCGTATCGTAGTACTGCAAATGCCATTAAGTTAATTGACGAATGTGAATAATCACTCTCTGAGTACTATGTGCAATGTGTTAGTAGATGTATAGTTACGTTTCATTCATTCTCAAATTTTGTAATTTTATCTTTGATTGTTTTACATCTTTTTGCATTTTTCTTTCTTTTAGTTTCCTTTTATTTTTATTTTTTTTTTTGTAATTTACATTATCAGTAAATCATACATTAAATGAAAATTCGGCATGAAAATATTTAATGTAAATTATCAAATAAACATATAATTATTCATTTATTTATTTTATATTTTATTTTTTATTCATTCATTTGTCATTTATTTAATTTTTGATTGATAAATGAAATATTTTCCTTAGACGTAATATCAAAAAATTGATAAGAGAGCGTAAATTATTAATTGTTTCGTTAGTGTGTATAAAAAATTTTTTTATCCTTGTATGTATTTTTTTCTTTGTTTCTAGAATTGTTTTTTATTTATTTTTTTTAATTTAATATTAGATCTATACTTATTTACTTATCTATGCATTTTTTTTTTCATCAATCTTTTTTTTTTTTTTTTTTGCTTGAATATTAAAATTGAATGCTCATTTTTTCATTAATCAATTTTTCCAATTTTTAAAAATATTTTTATACTTATGTATTTTTATACTTTTATTCATAATTATTTAATAAATTTTTTCGTTTATTTGAATGAATTGATTATATGCCATTTAAAAATTACATAATATTTAAATCACAGCCATTACTTCCCTTTAAGTATGAATTACATTTCATTTTTTTTTTTTTGTTTTATTTTCTTGTTTATCTGTTGTCGTATTTACATATATTGTATCCAACAAAACAAGGCAACAATATATTCATTTTCTTTCATTATAAAAATTCTTTTGTTTGTTCAATTTCATTTTTTGTTAATGTACATACATTCCTTTAAATTCATCATTCGCATTACTATTTGTTATTTTCTTCGTGTTATTTATGTTTAAATATATGTTCTACAATTATTTTATTTTTCTATAATTGATTTTCTTTTTGTTTCTTTTTTTTTCTTCCTACATATTTGTAAATCTACTGCATAAATAATTATACATATTTTCATTTACAGTTCATTTATGATTATTCATTTCAATCATTCATTCCTCCACAATTCAGTCTACTTGTTATGTAATTTAGAAAATTCTTATTTCTTTTTTTTGTTAATTTAAATTCTTTTTATATTTATATGTATGTAGATGAATTCACATTTGTTATTTATTTTTTTTATTCATGTATTTAGTTTTTATTTGTTAAATGGTTGATCCTGTTTTTTGTTAAATTTTAAATTCTTCTAAAAATTTTCTTTCGATTATTAAAGCTTTTCTGTCTACTGCTACACATAAAGTTAAAGTACATATTTTTCCAAACAACAATCAATAACTTTCCTTTGTTTTATTTTTACTGCTGTCATTTTTCCAAAAATATTATATTAATTATTTTTATTTAAATTGAATTTGAATTTGATTTTTTTTTTTACATTTTACTTGAGAATATCGTCCAAAAATATTTTCTATTTTATTTTTTTCCTATACTTTTTTCTTTCAATTTTTTTTTTTTTTAACACAAAACAGATTTTCTTTTCTTTTCTTTTTTGGAATGCAAATAACTCTTAATAAATATGTAATGTATGTTATGTGGGCTTTAAAATTTTTCTTATACATACATATTTTCTTTGTACTCTTTTATTTTTATTTATTTTTCTCTTTAAATTGGTATTTTTGCCAAATCTGAAGGTGAATTTTTTTTTATTTTTGTATTTAAATTACAGGTAAAAAAATTTTTCTCTTGTTCCTGTATATATGTATAATAAAACTCTTCCATTTACACTGGTACATAATGTGTAACATTCCATTCAATATATTCATTTGTCATTTACATGAATTTTTTTTCATTGTTTGGTGCATGTTCAAAATGCAATGATAAGCTCTTTAAAGTTCTTAATATCCTTTTTTGTATTTAGCATTTTAAATTTTTTTTTTCATAATAAATTCTTATTTTTTTTTTTTAATTTCAAAAAAATTGTTTACGCATTTTCACTTTTTTTTTGTCGTATTGTTTTGTTTTGTCCTTATAATTTTTAAATTCGAAAATCAAAAATAAAAACCTAAAAAAAAAATTGAACAAAAATAATTATCAGTGAGTAGTTGTTATTTGTACTAGCCTGGCTGTGTACTGAATCTGAATCCTGATTCCTGAATCTAAATATGTATGGATGTATTTATATATGTATTATCTTGTTTCATTTCTATGGGACTGAACTGAAGAGTGAAGACTTAACAGAGCATTAATTTATACTATAAGCTTCCATGTTTCATGTTATAGTAATGGTGCCATATTTTATTGATATTATCAACAAAACTTTTATAATTTTTTTGATTTTCAACACTCTGCAATATGAAAGCAAAACTGAAATAAATCCACTCGATGTCGAGTTAAATTTCATGAATTTTCATGATTTTCCCTTTTCTCGCTCTTCTAAACGTCTCTCTTCATGTTATCAAGATAATGTTGATAATGTTTTCTAAATATTTATTCATGAAGGATTACTTATTAATAAATCAAATTTTGAGTGTGTTTTATTTAACTGTCTTTCTGTATCTTGCGTTATTTCATTAATCTAACAAATACTATACATATTTAATTTTGAATTTCTCTATTTATAAAATAAAAAAAAAATTTCTACTAAAATTTACTAAAAAATTTAATTAAATTAAAAACAAAAAAAATTAAAAACTTCTGAAATTATTTAATTTCCTTTTGTTTCTCGGTGTAAATTTCGTTTTTTAATTTTTTTCGATTTTATATTTTCACTATTTCTTCTTTTTTGTTTGTTTTTTTTTTTTTTTATATTAATCTTTCATCTTTCAATTTTATCTAATAGTTTTGTATAATTAAAATTAAAAACGAAAAAAAAATGTTATCTAAAAATAAATCTTTTTTATAAAAATTAAAAAAAAAAATAAATAAAAATAAAATTTCATCTAATTAAAAATAAAAATTTTTTTTTGTAAAATTGTTGCTAAAACCGAAAAAAAAAAAAAACAAATTAAAATCTAAAACCTAAAAAATTAAAATAAAATATAATATAAATATAAAATACAAGTTCAATATTTTTTCATATTTTGTCAATCTTTTTCTACTGTTTTTCTTTTTCATGTTTTTTTGTTGATTATTTTTCCATATAGATTTTTGTTATCCTTTTAAATTATATAATCAATTTCATCATTTTTTTTGTTATTTTTTTCGTTTGTTTTTCTTCATTTTAATTAAAATCTAATGCACATTATTTACTTAAATTAAATAGATGTGTACTTATGTATGTATGTATGCATATGCGACGATCATAATGAATTTGTTCTCAAATAAAAAAGAGAACAAATCTTTTATCTTAGACAAGAATTAATTTAAAAAAAAAAGAGGACTAATAAATTTTCATTTACAAAAATGTGAATTCTAAACTAAATTTACACCCGGACACGGAGAGACAACACGACAAAAAAATAAGAGAGTGAATGAATAATTCGTCAATTCTTTATCGCTCTCTATTTCTCTTTGTTTCTCGTTTACTTTTACTATTTTTAATACTATATATAATTATAATAATATGCTACATATAATAAAGGACTGTCCACATACACATAATGTACTTTTCTCTATATACAATTCAATTTACTTAAAATTATCACATTCTATATACCATAGTACACATGCACACAATCAATTTAAAATCGATCATCGGATCGGATCAATTCAATTAATTGCGGGAGGGGGCAGTAATTAAAATTTTTTTGCTTAAAATTAAAAAATCGACGACAACGATGACGATGAGACGACACTTATGATTAAATTGTAAATTTTTTTTTAAATATTTTTTATGTTTTTATTTTTTTTTTGTTTTTATAAAATTCTAACTAAAATCTTAAAATATTTTCGATTAAATTAAAATTAAAATTAAAAGAAAAAAAAAAGTGAAATCTTTTAAAATTCATTTAAATTAACAAAAAATGTTTAAACATTTTTTATTTTTAGTTTTTCGATCAGTTTTTTTAATAATTGTTTTATTATTACCACAACTACTATTGCTGGTACTGTTGCTGCCATTATTACTGCTACTGCTACAGCTACTGTTGCTGTCGCTTGTACTCGTACAATTGATAGTACTACCGCTGCTGCTGTTATTATAAATTTCCTTTTTCTTACCTCGTTTACCATTATTACAGTAACTGCTGATGTTGTTTGATTTGTTACCACCGTTGTTAATGTTACTGTTGCTGATACTGTTGCTAATGCTGCTGCTACTACTGCCGCTGCTACTGCATTTTTTATTATTTTTTCTCTTTGCCTGTTGATTTTTTACTGTAACTGATTTCATTTTTTTTGTGTTGTTCTGTTTGATCTTCCGCTGGTTATGTTTTTGATCACTACTGTCGTCGTTCATTAACAATGCAATAGCGGCAGCAGCAGTTTTATTTATTAGTCACGATGGTTCATCTTTGATAAGTGACGATTGTTGTTGTTGCTGTTGTTGTTTTTGCTGTGGCTGCTCATACAATTCCTCCTTTTTTATCTCCAGTTTTGATTGCTTTAATAAAACGTTTGTTGTACTTGTACATTTGATCGGTTTTCTTGATTGTTTTCGACCATTTGTCCTCTTTAAATCATCACAAATCGATATTGCAATAGTTTTCGGTTTACCATTATCATTTTTTGTATTAAATATCGTATTAATGTCCTTTTTCAAATTTGCGCTACCCAATTTATTTTGTAATGCGATACGTTCCTTACAATGTAATCTATGAATTGCGATTGTTTTTGTAAAAATATTGCTGGTACCATTACTGATACAGTCACCAGATGAGGAGTTTGATTTTGTTGCCTTATTCTCTGGAATCCATTCATCTGGAATGCTATAATTCGAAATTTGTTAAAATAAAAATTTAAATAAGTGTCTACATTAGAGAATTTATTGTAAATATTTTGATTTTTTGTTTTTAACTTACATTTCACTTGGATTCCATCTAACAAAAACCTCTTTAACGCCAGTCACTGTTGTACGTTTAGCTGTCGTTTGCCCTTTAAATGTTATCGAACCTTTTGGTCCATTCGCCACCGATCCAGTTATCATGAGACGATGTTGTAATCCTTCCATGACGCCAGAATCGAAGAAATCAAACATACGAGCTATTGGTGTACATATGTGTGTGTGTGTATGTGTGGGGAAAAATTAGTAAAAAAAAGTTTGAATTAGGATTTTGTTTTTCATGTTTTGTTTAAAAAAAAATATTTTTCTTTTGTTTTTTTTTTTAACATTTTTTTGTCTTTTTTTGAATTGTTTTTAATTTTTTAAATTTTATTATTTTGAAATTTGTTTCATAAATTGAAAAGTTTTTAACCTCCAAATTGATGATATGTCCGTACACTTTATTTTTATGAATTGAATATTGAATTACTAGGATGGTTGATTAGGATTTAAGTCGATAAGTATAATCAAAATAAAATGGAAAGTACTGAATTTGGAAATAATTTTTCTCTTTTCGATAAAATTATAAATTTTGAAATCACTAAAACACAAATTTTTTTCTTTTTCAATTTTTTTCGAATCGTAATTGAAATTAATGCAAATTTATTATTGAAATGATCATCATTACGTTCCATTCAATTTGAAATTTGAAAATTTCCTGTAAAAATGACCCTCTATTTTATCGTCTTACGGTTTTATTTTATTTTTGATATCGTTTTGAAATTGTATTTCAATTCGGATTGATTGATTGTTGGAATGATGATGAATGAATGAGATAAATTATTAATGAACATCAAGAATATTGAAACGATCATCTTAGAACGGCATGAGTATGTACATAGATGTACATAAACGGTAGAATTACGGTCATCAACGATTTAAGCTATAGCGACGATCTTCAACGGTATTAGAATACGATCTTCAACGGTATTAGAATACGATCTTCAGCGACTTATTTACATACGATATTTTCATTTTCGGAATATGGTTGATTCGTCTTTCGAATTTATTATACAGCGAATTACGAAGTAACTTCAGCGTTCGTTCATTACACGAATTTTTTGGTTTTTCGTGGTTTTTTTTTTGATAATTCGGTTTTCGGAATCGTTTTTTTTTTTATAAATTTCGTTTGATATTTTTCGATAACCCCCTTTTTTTTTTTTAAAAAAATATTATTATTAAAGAGAGAGAGAGATGACAAAAAAGAAACGAACAAATATACATAATTTAAATATACTTTCAATATAAAAAAGTTTTTACTGTAATGAAATATGAATGTATGTAACTGAATTATCTACGATGTAAAACGGTATTAAACGTAATTATAAAAAATGCAATAATTTTCTGATGATTTATCCCATATCTATGCACATATTTTTAGGAGGTAGAACGAGTCATCTATCGCGTCTTCTTCGGTATTACGTCGAAATAAATATGTATTTAGATATTTGGATGTCTTCAGATTTTTTTTTAACAGAGATATGCTATTTCTAGTTATCTGGTTCAAATTGCATTTTTAATAATTCGTTTAATAATATTTTAATCATATTTGTTACGTTACATTTACATTTCTTACATTTTACCTTTTCACCTTCAAGTACTTAACGTAAAACATCACACACATTATTTTTAAGCGTTTTTTTTTTCGTTTTTGTTTGTTTTTTTTTTTTTGATTGTTTTTGATTCAATTGTTCGAATTCACATTGATTTTCGTTTTCGTTTTATTTTTTCTTGCTATGTTGCATAATTTCCATACATACCTGAAAATGGTTGTCGACGATATCGTAACTTCTTTCCGTTTTTTCTCAATAATTTTGGTATTGGCGGATCTGATGTCCTTTTACTTTGATTATCCTTATTTTCTACAGTAGTAAAATGTCCATTAACATGTTTTTGTAATGCCAACTAATGAAAAATTATAAGAAAACAAAATACGAAAATTTAAATAATTCATTCAATCATCATAATCGATTTGTAAGTATAAACATACCTGTGATCCAAATCTAAATCCACAGCCATCAACTATACATTTGAATGGTTTCGTTCCACCATGTGACAGTACATGACGTTCTAGCCAACGTCTCGAACATGATTCTCTTCCATGCACCTTACAGCCATGCCATAAACACTGGAATGGACCAGTCTGTGTATTGACATGCTGCTGTTGTAAATGATCCAATAATTTCGAACTGCTATCGTATTTTTCATTGCATTCATCCCAATAACATACACCATCATGCTTTTTGGTACCTTTTGGACCGAAACGTAATCCTCCCGTTTCACCATTTACAGCTGGGAAACGTATTGTCTTTGGTTGCGATAGTATTGGACTTATAGCACATTTTGGTACTGATGAAATATTATTATATTCGGTAATTATCATTGTTGTTGTTTCTGTTGTTATTGTTGTCGCCGTCGTATCAATAAACTCTTCATTTAGTGTTGTTACTATTGACTTTGTTGCTGCAGGTGAATTTGTTATTGTTTCCAATAGCAGTTGAGGCGATGATGATGACTGACTTTCGACACCACTTTCATTTGATGATAACAAAAGAAGTGATGACGATGATGATGATGACGAAGACGATGACGAAGATGATGAAGAGGACGATAAAGATTCTTCTGGTGATGATTTTAGTAATTCATCACTCGTTAAACTATTTTCACATTGCAATTCCTTCGATTTCATCAAATCATCATCTTCCGTTTCTTCATATTCTTCCAATTTAAGTAATCTCTGTTCACATTCTAAATCTTCGGCTTTTAATGTTGCTACAGCCACAGCAGCCGCTATTTTTGCAGCTTCAGTTACCTCATGTTCCAGGTCTTCGTCAAAATCGAATATTGATTCGCATTTATTTTCATCCTTCTCTAAATCTTCGTTCAGTGCATTTTCTGATACCTGTTCAGTTCCGAATTTGAACTCATTTTTGCCGTACATGAACACATCTGGTGACGTCTTTTTTGCTTTGATTTGTAATTGCTCTAGATTTATGTCTTTTTGTGACGACGGAAGACAAAGTTTCAAATCTTTTAATCCGGATCCGGATTTATTGTTCAAAGAAAACGGTGTTAACGATGGTGTACTGCTACTAATTAATGGGGGTAGTGGCGGCTGTTGCTGCTGGTGATGCACTGACTTAAATATGTCAATGACATAAGGATTATCGCTAGTTGGTACAAGCTGTGGTAGAGTTGGTGGTTCTTTTGTTGTAATTTTGGTCTGACTATCGTCCGTTGTGGTTAATGATGATGCCAACAGTGTCGGTAGTGTTTTGTGCTGCAATTGTGTTAGTTTTTCAGTTGTACCTTCCCTGGATTCGGAAAATGAGTTGTTATTATTTGCTTGCAATTTTTGCCTTATAAGGCCGATATTTGCATTTAAGTCACGGGAACTAGCTAAAGTGACTAGTGGAGGAGGAACTGAAGAAATTGTACTAATAAGAGAAGTCGAAGATACAACAGAGGATATCGTTGCAGTTTTTGAAGTGACAAAGTTACTAGATGAGAGCGATGCTATATTACTAGGAATGCTTGTAAGAGCAGGTGGCTCTGATTGATTCATGAACTGGGCAGCAGAATTGGTGCCTCCTGTAGTTGGATGCAATATTGTACTCAAATTTGGTAGAATATTCGAATGTTGGCTGCTGGATTGAATTGGTTGCAGTGCTGGCATTACTTGTGGCACTCCTGGAAGCTTTGCAGTTGCAATCACAGCTGGCAGAGCTGCATTTATCAGAAGACCTGATGTTGTTGCCATGAATACCGGTTGACCTGCTATCCTTTGATTTGTAGAAAAATTTGGTCCTTGATGGTGGACGCCAGACATCGTTGTCGAGCATCCATTTGCATTGATGGTCGATTGATTGATAATTGGTGTTTGTTGTTGCTGTTGTGACTGCGAATGCTGCGTTGAATTCGATTTCGCAGCAGTCGCAGCAGTTAAAGGCACTGCTTGTGCGATGGTAGGCGATTTAACTATGATATTGTTTGTTAATCCTGGTTCTATTGTTATTAAGCTACTATTACTATTTGTATTAACATTAGAATCGTTACCATTTGTTGAGGATGGAGTCATGATTTGTTGAAGTTTAATAACGGTACCATTTAAAAAATACTGAGCTCCATTATTCATACGTGCCAATTGGCTATTATTCACTACTAGATTTCCAGCATTAGTCGTTAAAATATTTGGAATCTGAACAAGATTTGGCATAACGGGAATCTGAAATACTTGTGTCGATCCAACTTTAGTCGTGGACGAGTTCGTTCCTTTTTGATTTACAGTTTGCTGATGATGGATTTGTGACGCATTTTGAGCTTGTGATTGAGTATTCGTTTGTGGTATTCGAATAGCAGTTAAAAGGACAGCAGGCTGAGATATTTTTGTATGTTGTTGCTGCTGCTGTTCAATCTGATGGTGAATAGGTGTTGCCCCAGATGTTGTTTTTCTTCCAGATGCATTTGCTGAAAGATTCTTTTTCATTTCAGCTGTACGCGGAGCAATGGCGATATGTTTCTTTGGTGATTTTGGGCGTAGATGAGCTGTTGAAGTTTTTCGTGGATTCGGTGCTACTTGAGCTATTTTTGTGGTACCTTTACGTTCGATTTTCTTCAGTGATGGCGGTAATGATGACTGAAGTGGTTTAGCTTCAAAATTTTTCGTAACCGAATTAACATTCTGGGATTGATGATCCTTATCGTCCTTATTGCTATTCGATTTTGTCAAAATATTAAAATATTTATCAAGACCAATTGGAACTGGCGGTGGTGGAGGCGTCTGTTGATGATGACGTTGCTGCTGATGTTGTTGTTGTTGAATAATGGAAATATCCTTTTTAATACCGTTTAATGGTTTCATTTGAGATTTAAAATATCCAGTGATTTTAGTTTGTTGAGGTGATGTGGATGATATCGATGAAAGTTCATCTATAGCGTTTGCTGCTGTTATCGATAATTTCAGTCTTTTCGCAGTAGAAGATACAACACCAGATGTATTAGTGATATTGGTGTTGTTGTTGTTCTGATTATTATTATTATTATGTTGTCTATTATTATTATCCAAAGCACTTATTGTTGTTGTTAAGTTTGTGGTATTGGTATTGCGCACCTTCTTGGCAGTTATATTCGTATCACTTGACGACAATAAGCGTTTGTGCTTGTTCCCTGTGGCTATGTTACTGTTACTACTACTATTATTATTATTATTATTATTATTACAACTAGTCGTATTCTTATTACTACTATTACTATTGTTACTGTTATTATTATGATTTATTGACGATGATGCTGTTGAAGTTGTGATCCACGGCCACGATTTATGTTGTTGCTGTTGTTGAATTTGTTTTACGATTGTTGACGATGACGATGAGATCTGTTGCTGATATTGTTGCTGTTGTTGTGTTACTGCTGACGATGAATGTTGCTGCTGCTGATGATGATGATTACTGTTATGGCTATGAGGATGATGATGTGGATGATGGTGTAAAGTAACAGGACTTGTTAAAATCGTTTGTGGTGGCATATTTATTTTTGTTATCGCTGATGATGTTATTGGCGTAGACTGATGATGATGATGATGATGGTGATGTACATCCTCACCCAATAATACTGGACTATATGGTGATCCAGGATCTGATGAATCACTTGATGTTGTACTCGAATCTGTGCAGCTTAATGTAGCAACACCACTGCAATTAAAAAAAATAAAAAGGCAAATTATTAACTATTCAATTTTAAAACAAATTAAAATTAAATTAAATTCTAATATAGAACCTCTTTAAAAATTCTTGTTGGCTAGTTAGTTAAATTGCGATTTTATCAAAGTCACTATTTTCTTCTGTAATAAGTCTTATTTTGAATTATTCCATTTTCTTTTTCTTTAAAAATTCAATTACCGTCGCAAATATCAAAACAAAATATTTCTTCAAACTTTTTAAAAAACTGTAAAGGAAATTTCTTTTATTTTTCGTTCATTTTTTTTTTTTTTAGTACGAATCTAAAAATTACACATCTGATTTGTTTACTAAATTAAATTAATTTGATCTTTTATTTATTTTTTTTTTAAACAAAATTAATATTATAGGTAAAATGGCGATTTTTAATCCTTTTATTTTCGTAAGAATTCACTTTATCAATTTTAAAAACTAGAATTTTGTTAGAACGAAGAACAAGAAATACATAATTGTAACAGTAGTAACTAATAGAAAAACAATTTTTGAGATATTTTTATAGAAAAAATTTTTGTTCTATATGTGAACGTGATACATACACAAAATGTTTAGAACTGAAGAATTACAAAAAAAAAAAAAAAGACCAGATGGTGTAACTAATGGCTTCTCGTCATTTACAATACTACAATGCACTATTTGGGTACGTACATATGTAAATGGAATACAATATATGATGTACGTGTTGTATACCTTCGACTCAATTGTTGATGTTTATTACAAGATCTTCCTTTTACAATCATAATACAACCTAAATGCTGAAGTCAAATTTAATTTTTGACTCATACTCGTATATAGTATTTAATATTGTTGTCGACTGCATACTGTATACGTGCAGTGTATATCTACCTACAAACGTACGTATATATACATATATAGATTTAGATTTATTTATTTACCTACTCACATATGTGTTACAGACTTCTATATATATATATACGTTATATCTACTACGATTTTATACACATACATATGCGGGTTTTCCTGGAAATATATCTGTATAAAGTCTATAAATCTCTAAAGTCTAAACTATACACATTTATGATGTGTGTAATTTTGCTCTTTTTATCTCACACATTTTATACATATGGTATGTTCATATGAATATATGTTTTGTATATGTTTTAGTTATAGAAATACGAATATGCATTTGTATATTCCCGTTTATCAGACATATACGTTATCCTAGTGCATGATGATTAAAATATAACAAGTTATTAGTTAAAATTAAAAATTTTGTTTAAAATTAAAATCTATACGTGTAGTAAATCTTTAATGAATAATTTACATATGTGGAGGTTGGAAGGCTCTCAATCAGCTCACCTATAAATTTATAAATTTAATATAATTTTTATAAGTAGAATTATGTATGTGGAATTCTTATTTACAATAATTTCATGACACACAATATTATAATAATAAATTACTGTTATTACACACACGCACACAACCTACAGTCAAAAAACTATCATGAAAACTGTATACATACTGAATATAAAAATTTTTCAAAAACAAAAATAAATAACACATACACACAAATATATGTACTTTTATATATATTCTTATCCTTTATATTCATCCTTTTTCTCATTCCTTCAATAATAGAGATTTTCGTTTCCTTTTTTGCCCACTTATGTGATATTATCCTTCAATAATTTTTTGGAAAAAAAATTTTCACTAAGTATATATCTTTGCCATATATGTATACAACACTATAATATTTACTCTACAATCGCACACATTTATTTCAATATACACGTGTAAATGTATACTTGTATTATGTACATATATTCATTTCGATTCATATTTAATATTAACATTAAAAAAGGAAATCAAAGATTTTCAAAAATAAATGTGAATGTGAATGATGTAAAATCAAAACAAACGGAGAAAGAGACAAAATTCATCATTTCATCCTGCTGTACAGCTAGGCTTCACTACATATGTACATACATATAAAAATTCTAAAGCAAAAAAAAATTCTTCAAAATAAAATACATTCACATATGAAATCACATATGTATATAATAATATCCCTTTTTTACGAATCAATGCATGCTGCACACTGTAATTGTAATATGGTGTGCGATGTGTATCTTATATGTGAAATCCTGTAACTGTAATGTGTGTACAAATGCTGTAGTGCTGATAATGATGAAAAGAACTGTGTATAATTTATTTTAACAATGATTTATTTCTCTCTCTCACGTATCATACAATCATGTCTTATATCCTACTTATATTTCAAATTGGATCCTTATCTAATATGAAAATATCAAACCACATAACTTACACATTATATATAGTTTTGTATTGATTTTAGTGTTTATAGCGGTATAATATGCGTTTATATCCGTTTTATGCATTTAAGAATACGGGACGGGACATACAGGCATATAATATATTTATATAATATTCATATACACATGTGTAAGTTCATCCGTCGAAGAGATGGGTTTCTTTAACAGGATCCAATCCTATATGATTTAAAAATAGATTTATTTCATGTGGAATTAAATATTTGAATGAACGAATGAATTCAATTTGGAACGAAGATTTATCAGGATATATTCGATACTTTTGGGTAGATATTTATCATAGAATTAAAACGATAATTTTGCAAAAAAATACAAAAATTCGTAAAACATAAAGTGATTGCAAGTCGATTTACATAGATTAGAAGAAGAGGCGAAATTAGTTCTGATCTGACATATTCAATGTGACTTATCGGACAGATGACTGTTTTTTTATTTTTTTCAAATATTATATGTCGTTGAGGATAATCAGCAGGCAGTCAAGTGCTGAACATTCATAAGATTTCTCATCAACATTATTGCTACATTTAAATAATCCACATGAAGTGCATGGTAATCCATCATTATCAGCAAGTCAAATTCACTTGTCTGTGACTGCGTGTCTAATATAATTTTTTTTCTTCTTAAGATCAAATCAGTCAGTTACTTTATCATGATGATGACGATCATCATCGTCATAATCATAATTTTTAGAATCAGAAAAATATGTCTATATCAAAACTTGAGAGAGAAAGATTTGTTCATATAATTGCATTCATAATTTATACGTAAATTCAAACAGAAAAAAAAAACGCAACGATATCTACTTCTAAAATTTTGTTTCAGTTTCCAATGTTTCCAGTTTTATTAGTTTGTTCCGTTCAGATTTTATTTTTTTATTTTTATCTCTTTCTTTTTATTTGTTTTGTTTTCTTTTTTTGGGTCCCACTTCTTTTACGGTCAATGGACCTAGAACCAAGGTCATGTTCTTAGGTTGTATGATCTTCTCCACATAATACATAACTTTTTTCTTCTTTGTTTGCTTTCTTGTTTGTATATATTACAGGTATGGAAGAAGATCATATGTTATAAGTACGATACATATACACATAAATATCAATGGAATGGTATATATTCTGTATGCGCTTTGTGTAAAGTGTGGTAAAGTATACCTATGCATATGGAATGCATAAACAAAAGTCAAACCAAGGACATAAACAAAAATAACAAGGAACAAAAATAAAAATCTGACTGAATCTGTGAGAAATATTCCACATACTGAAATGATCATCAAAATGTGAAAGAAGAAGAGTAGGGGAATGAAACGTGAAAGAATAGAGAACATAGAACAAATGTTTTGGAAAATCTTAGAAAGACCAGCCAACCAAAATTCATTCTATACATACGTGACTTTGTTTCAATAAGAAATCAGTAACCGTAATCCCCAATCTCTCTGCACTAGTGCTAACTCTAGATTCTTTAGTAAAGAGTACCTTAGAAAGTAATTGGACAGGTAAGGTGTAATCTATACAGCAGCAATACTCGTAAAAATGAAAAAAAAAAAACTATGAACAAAATTTTAATGCAAAAGTTAAATCAGACTCTGACTTTAACTTCCCAATGATAATGCGGTGTATTATATGCCCCACCACTAAGGATTTTTTTTTTTGGATTTACATTTTTTTCAACTTCTCCAAGATACTTTCAAGAAAAAATTATATACCTATATGATGTTCGTACGCGGGTGTCGGTGCGGTGTATTTACATTGCATCGCATCATTTGGGCTCGGCACAGGCAATACAAATAAACCATGAGTGCATCAAGATAACGAATTTTTTCTTTTTTTTTTGTATTTTTCAAATAAGTATAAAAAATTTCAGAAAATTATTCAAAAAGAAGTAGAAGATGAAAAAAATATTTACCAACAGACAGAAACAAAAAATCATTGAAGAAATTTACATATACATATACAACGATATACAATCACATTAATATGGAAGTTACGTATCCGAAAAGAAACACGAAATATGTAATCCAAAACGAAAGTTGAGAGTTAAATTTATTACATTCATTTTTTTTTCATTCAATTGACGTATATGTACTATGTTATGTAGGACTACGAGTACATATGGAAATGAAGGCTACGCATATCTGTAATAATTGCTTTTTTTCACAAATCCATAATTGAAAAATTTATTTACTTGTTTGGGGATCAATGAATCGAGAAATGAATGAATTTTTATGTAGGTAATTTGCGTATATGTAATCGAACATTAAATAATGGAAACTGCTGACAACACGACAATGATTGCACCAATGTGGATGATGACGATGACGGATAACCGATTGAAAGTTTTTTTTTTTTTTTTTTGTAATTTACTGTAACTCTCCATTTGGATAAACGAAAATTTGAGTTCAAGTTCAGGGTTATATACATGAAAGTTTCCGCTTTTGTATTTTTTTTTTTTGGAGTCAATGATTTTACCAAATTTCGCGTTTTACTTTTAATTGAATTCCAGGTGATATAAACACCGAATTCAATTGATAAAAATTTTATAATATATAAATAAAGGAAGCACGTGTAAGTAAACAAAAATCAGGAAAATTAAAATTTATTACTGTTTTTTTTCAAAATTTGTTTTTTTGAGTGAATTAAGTGATTGCTTATTTGGCAGATTTTCTTCACAAAAACCAGTCGAAAAATATATCAAGGAAAGAGGTCATAAATTTTTAGTGTATTTTGAAGAAAAATATTTGTTGTCCTTGTAATACTAAATAAATTGTTTAACTTGCAACCTTAGTATGCCGTTTAAATCACGTTCAATTTGAACTATAGGATGAGTGTGAAGAAAGTTAATGCATCATCATCATTATTCCTCGAAATTTTTCTTCTTCTTCTTGTAGTTGTTTTGATTTTTTGCTTCGATAACGAAAGAAATTTTTTTTCATTTCCAGGATCACTCATTGCTGCTGACGGTGGTATGTTCTTATGTTATTGAATTTTTTCCTGCATTTATTTTTATTTTTTTCAAATTTACCCACGTCCTCATAAATCTTTACAAAATAGCTTCAATGGAAAGATAATATAAATTTAATGGATTTTTTTCCTTCTTGTTTTTTTTTTGAATTGGTTTATATACCAACTAATATCATTCTGTGTGATTTATTTTGGTTTTCCTTCATTTTGTTTTTTCTAATTTTTTAAAACTTTGGTATTCCTTCTCTCGTTTTTCTTTTTTCTTTTTTTTTTTTTTTGAATTTCCTTTTTGACTAGTTCTTATGCAGTTATCGTAAAACAACTGGCTAGTTAGACAGTTTGTATATAAAGTTAAGCAATAAAGGCAATAATTTTTGGACAAAAATAAAAAAAAATTTTTTTTCTATTTTTAAATTACAACCTACAACAACTTTGGCCAGCACCCACAACACTTTACATGTGTTCATGTATATATACACCATAATTTTTATTACAAATTAAATAAAAAAAAAAAGTGAAAAGACAAAAAAAATTTACTAGACTTTAGACTGGACTGGACTCTATCTGTGTTAAATTTTCTTTGTTTCTTGACTTTGTGTGTAGACATAGAATTGTTGGTCATTGCACGATTTTCAAACGTACAATGACTCTGACTGTGGATGCCTTAGCTCTGGGTATAAATAATCGTATATTTATTTAGCTGCATAGTGATATGTACACATACGTTGACATCCAATCTCCAATACCACAATTTCAGAATCATACATAGAGGACAATATTTTTATTTTTGTTTTTTTAATTTCATTTTATAGAGGTGTGAGTTTTAATTTTTCTTGTCCGCATTATTTTCTTATATTCTTCTTGTAATTGTATTGTCCTGTGCTTTGACTTTGGCTGGTTGTTTAAGCTAGACTTAAAATGTATATATATGGAACATATGGGAAAAGTAATAATTTTCACACTTTGTTTCCATCTCAATTTATGTGTATTTTTATTTAAAATTTCGTACAGACCGAACCGTATCGTACCGTATATATGTATATACGATTGTCTGCAAAATAGAATTTTATTTGTTTTTCCTTTTGGCTACTGAACGGAGACTGAATTCTGAAATGTGGAACCGTCGATTCGGTGACTGTTTGGTACAGTACAGTACAGTATGTATGGTGTTTCTGTTTGTGTTATCATTCAATATAGAAAATGAAAACAGAAAACTTACTAGTGTAAGAGCAAGACCAGAAACAGCATACAACATTTATCACAAAAGTCAATTATACTCTATTTTTATAAAGTCGGCAAATAATAAAAATATACGACTGAGTACCTATACACCTATACCCACACATATGTTTGTACATGGTATATAATAACAGTGGCGGCGACATTAGAAACGGTATATTAAAAACATTATATTATACCATGGTTGTGGCATTTTATATGAATGCAACTCACGTTTCACACTTGCTCCAAAAAATAAAAGAAAAAAATCCATACAAAATAGCAGAGTTCTTTATAATATATAACCGATAATATATGTATGTGTAACTCCCGAAGGAAGGGATCGACGGAGAATAAAAAGTAAAACAGCTGTGTACATATTGTGTAATTATTTTTTGTTATATACCTACGTATAAAGGAAAAATGTAAATTTTTATTTTTTATACATTTTGTATAGGTATATACTATATAGCGGCAGTACGAGTAACATTTTCTCTATTACACGAGTAATTTTTGTTATAATAAGAAAATAAATAGAAAAAGTTTATGTACACACATATTCGCTAATAATTTTCGCTTAGGAATATTTTAATTATTTTCACAATATCAAAAAATATACACAAAGAATTCATTCATCCATCCATCCAACCATCTATCCATAATACAATTCATCCATTTCGTTTTTATGCTATGCTAAATGGAAAATATAAATGGTGAAGTAAAATTTTTTTCTATATTATGTACGTAAATGTAATGCACTTTCAACAAAACCCAGTTCATTCTATAACAACTATATGGTAGTAGTTGGATGTTGCTATGGGATCACCCATCAGTTCCAACAATTATTTATTATTCTCTGCACACAAAGAGTGTACAATAATCTGTTGTTCTCTGTTGTATACAATTACGAAATACGAACAAATGCATTGCATTGCATACACTATATACAGTAGCCAGCCATATTTAAAGTTCATTGATGGTACTCTATGTACTATGGTAATACAAGTTATTGCTAAAATTTTTTTATTATTTGTCTATTGTGTTATATGTTTAGTATGAAATTCAGATAAATACATATACATATATAATAATGTAAGTATACCATAAGAATATCTATTTACATTATGGATACATTTAAATGCTACAACACTGCACGAAGACATATTACATTTGGATGAATCCCACTGAAAAAAAAAATTTTTTTTGTAAGAATTTATGATTTGCTTGAAATGTAATGTCTAAAGGAAATTTAAATTTAGAAGCAGTCATCAGTTCAATATTACACTTAAAAATATTTTTGATAATTTACAATTATTATTCACACAGACACTATCATACATTCAATAACTTTCAGTTTTTTTTTGATGATTCTCCTTATTCCTATAGAATCATCATTTATTGCATTGCTACATTTCCATATGATATAATATTTTATGATTCTTAGACAAGTATTCATAATATTATTGTTCTTGGTAGGTATTTCATACCGATAGATAGTCTATGCTCTATTTCTATTGAATTGAGAATTTATAAACTTTTTTTTTTCTCCAAATTTTCATGCCAAAAATTAGCAACAGCCATTATTAAGGAAAAATATTTTTAATTTATTTTTTACCTACATTTAAGAAAAAAAAACGAATAATGTGAAAAACCTTCATAAAATCCATTCATTCGTGTTCATTTATTTCATTGTGTTTGTGTACTCGTCTTGTATGTTTACGGAATAAATTGTATATTTGCGTCTAAATATTTTCTTTGAATTTCAATTTTTCTTTGCATTTTAAATTTATTGTTCTATTCTTTTTTTTTTCTTTTTAAAAAAAAGTAAACATAATGAAATGTATTTTTCGTGTACATACTCGTATATTCATTTCATTTATTTATTTAATATTTTAGATTTTATTTTCTTTCGTTGCCCTATGCTTCTTATATCTTATGTGATACGATACGTATTGTTTTTAAAGATCTTTTTTCTTTGTTGTTTAATTTAAATTTAAAGCAATTCGATTTGTATATAGTACATTTATAACATAACATATGTACATTACTTAGTGTACAAATGTATATATATTTTATTATATTTGTATTACAATTTTATTTTATTTTTATTTTTTCAAAAATTTATTTTTATTTTCTTACTCTAAAATGTTTGACTCGTCTGTATTTAAATAAGGTGCAATGTACACCATTTATAATACTCGCCCATTTAGAAAAATACAACAATAAAAAATGAAAAAATAAAGAAGATGCTAACTTTACATTTTGTATTATTTTTATTACAAATTATGCATGTGTATATGTATGTACACAATCGTCTCATTTCTGTACATTAAATGTGTACATAGTGAGTTCATCAGACAGAGTCAAAAATATATAAACATTGTATTGTATACTGTATGCTGTATACACGAATACAAAACATTTTTATCGCACACGTTTATTGTATAATACAATGCATCTGGATGGTATACATTTTTAATATTATTTTGTACGCAAGTTTTTACTTTTTATTTTTATTTATTTTATTTACAATTAATATTGAATATAAAAAAATAAAAATAAAAATATAAAAAAGAAAGAAAGCCAAAAAAAGCTCACGAATTTTTTTTTTTTTTTTAAATTCTCTTTTGATTTGTTTTGTTTATTATGACGATACTAAAAATATTGAGCACGAGAATTATTGCGTGCGGTAGGTCAGTGTATATTTTTTTGAAATGAAATTAAATAAAAAGTAAAAAAAAAAAAATGAATGAGAAAAAAAAAAAACAAAACTGAAATGAAATGATTTGCTATTACGATAACGATTTTGCGTAGTCGTTTTTATTATTATTATTTTATTACGATACCATATATACAGACACAACACACATATTACGTATGTATAATATGTAGGCATAACTCTTTTATATTAATAAATGACATAATTATGAATGAATGAATGTGTGTACATATCAGTAGTAAAATCAAATTAGGTATTACATGCCTACATTTTTAGATTGATTTATAATATAGTATATTTTTGTGTACTGTACTGTGTGTACGACCAAAATGTATCTATCTTTCTAGAGGTAGGTCTAGGTACTCGTATTTCTGTTTGACTATACAATTTATTTCAACCAAAAAAATAAAATTAATTAATAATGTTCATTGTATAGAATGTTTGGATAGGTACTATGTTCGTACACATGTTTATATACAAATCATCGATTAAAAGCAACAAAATTTGGATTTTGTATTTTTTACATTTTTATATTTTCATTTATATTTCAGAATTATGCGCTTCTATTTTATTTCTAGGCTTTTAACTTACAAAAGTACATTATACACTTGCACAATAATAAAAAAAAACTAAATAAATAAATAAATAAGAATAACATTCATTTCCATTAGTCTTCTTTATATTTTCATTTTTCGTTGAAATGCATGAATAAAATTTTAAGATAGAAAAAATAATGAAAATATGTACACACAAAATATAAGTAGGTATACCTATGCAATTGTGAAAAAAAAAAATAAACCAAATAAGTAAGTAAAAATTTTGCACGCATTTAATAACACAAGAATTTATTATCCTTGGTACTGCTTAAAATTATGGAAATATAAAGAATCCAAGGAAAAAATATTGTTAATTTTTGGTACATGCTACAGGTATATTGCTGCTGCATAGGGTAAGTACTTTGAAAAAGTTTTAAATACCACTTTGATGCAAAGTTTAAAGTTTCAATTTGTTAAAACTGAAAGTTATGTTTGACAATGTCCAATGTCCAAAATTTTATAAAATGCGTATTGTCAAAAACACTAGAATATATAAGACGTCCCAAGCTGATTATAATCGAAAAAATAGCTTTCAGATCATATCCCAACATTGGTGGCTATAGCTTTTTTGCTGATGTTAATGTGATATTAATATCTCAATCCACTGTAATATAGGATAGCATTTATATACTGTTCAACATGAAATTGTTTTTAGCAGCAGAACAAGGCAATACATGGCAATACAACACGATAGAGTGGCGAGCTTTATATTGATACATTGTTGTGTAGTTGTATGTATATTTTCCTTTAACATTACTAACTTCATGTACCCGACATCAGTGGCTATAGTAGTCTTTTGTTGTTCATATTCTATTTACTTTTATATTCCACGTCAGGATATAGTGATTTGATTCTTATATAGATCATGGTTGTGTGGTTGTGTGTATATTTTTTTTACACATCATTCATACATTGGGTTTATTGGTACCGAAGATTGGTGTAGTTTTAATTGTTATGTGTATATATATGTATATATGTATATATGTATATACATATATGTATAGCTATGTATATACATTACACTACACTATTTTTGTATTTTTTTTTTTTTTGATTTTCTGGATTTAAAAATTCAGTGTAACTAAAAATTTGTATATTTTTTATATTATTAGATAATATAAGAGGATACTATAGCATTATGATTGTATTCTGTATTATCTGTATATCGTGATTTCAATTTTGTATACATGTACCTAAATACTTATGTGCATGTATGGATTGAGTTTTCAATTTTCTACTTCTAATTCTGTGTATTCTTGTTTACAAACAAACAACAAAGGAATAAAAAAATAAGGAAATATGTAACGCAAAACATATTTCTGAATGTAATGTTTTCAGACATACATATAGGAAATTATAAATAAATAAATTATTTTATTTTTTTTTTTTTTCAATTAGAAAAATAAAGTTTTATATGTAAAATATCCCATACAAAAAAAGCCTTAAAATTATAAAATTGAATCATAGAAAAGAAGCATAAATCGAACACAAAACACTTTACAAGGTTAAGGAATATTATTACAAATTCTCATTGAAAACTCAATCCATACATGCACATAAGTATGTAGGTACATGTATACAAAATTGAAATCACGATATACAGATAATACAGAATACAATCATAATGCTATAGTATCCTCTTATATTATCTAATAATATAAAAAATATACAAATTTTTAGTTACACTGAATTTTTAAATTCAGAAAATCAAAAAAAAAAAAAAAATACAAAAATAGTGTAGTGTAAAGCTGCGATTCCACTTATTGACACTTTGTCAAATATTTGACCATATTTGATGTCATAGACGTGTAAACCCTTGTCAAATATTGTCAAAATGATGTATGGCAAGTATGGCATCAAATATTTGTTGTCAAATATTTTGTTGTGTGTAAACTCCTGTTTTCATATTTGAGGAGCATCGTTTCAAAATGCAAATACTCCATTAAACGAAAATTTTCTTTTTGATGCGTACTTCAGTTGATAAAGAAGCAGGCTTTTATATTTTAATACGGCTTCGTTTCAATATGCAATATTCTCTATGATATTTACATTATAAAAACGGCTCTTGGTTCAAAATGTAAAAATTAATTTCGTTATTTATTGATTATTTTTCTCTATAACAATGATTATTTCAAAGATTTTTTGTATTAATCAATTTCCAAAAAAAAAAAAAAAAGGAATTAATAAAGTTTGTTTTTTGGAAAATAAAACATTATGGAGAACTTGCATTTTGAAACGATGCTCCTCATTTGACATCAAACATTTTGTCAAATAAAATATTTGATAATTGGATGTCAAACAGTGTCAAACAACGTCATAGTTCTACCGCCTTTATACTACTTATTTTGATTTATATACACATTATTTTACTACTGTCCTGATTTAATTTAAAGATTTAATAAAATTTTGTTTAATAAAATTGAATTATTTTAATAAAATTGAATTTTTTTAATAAAATTGAATTTTTTTTTAATAAAATTGAATTTTTTTTTTTGTTCAAATTGGTGTTAATTGTGTTTGTAAAGAAAAATATTGAATAGAAAAAGGATTTATATACTATTATTTTATTACTGTTCCTGATTTAATTTAAAAATTTAATAAAATTGTTTAATAAAATAATTCAGATTTATTTAAAAAAAAAAACAATATTCAGAAATAAAATTATAAATTATTATTTGTAAATAAAATAAAATTAAATAATCTAATTCAAAATTCGTTTTAATTCACTTCACGACTGTCGTAACACATTATATTAAAATGTCGACTATGATGTCAAACAAAAAATTAACGCAATATGTCAAATAGTGTAAATGTAAACCAACGTCATATAATGATGCCATATATTTACTTTGACACTCTCTTGGTCAAACTTTTTGACGTCAAATTGTTCTGTAGTGTAAACTCCCCGTGCCATATATTTGGCATTTCTTTGTCAAATATTTGACGAATTGTCAATAAGTGGAATCGCAGCTTAATGTATATACATAGCTATACATATATGTATATACATATATACATATATACATATATATACACATAACAATTAAAACTACACCAATCTTCGGTACCAATAAACCCAATGTATGAATGATGTGTAAAAAAAATATACACACAACCACATAACCATGATCTATATAAGAATCAAATCACTATAGCCTGACGTGGAATATAAAAGTAAATAGAATATGAACAACAAAATACTACTATAGCCACTGATGTCGGGTACATGAAGTTAGTAATGTTAAAGGAAAATATACATACAACTACACAACAATGTATCAATATAAAGCTCGCCACTCTATCGTGTTGTATTGCCATGTATTGCCTTGTTCTGCTGCTAAAAACAATTTCATGTTGAACAGTATATAAATGCTATCCTATATTACAGTGGATTGAGATATTAATATCACATTAACATCAGCAAAAAAGCTATAGCCACCAATGTTGGGATATGATCTGAAAGCTATTTTTTCGATTATAATCAGCTTGGGACGTCTTATATATTCTAGTGTTTTTGGTATTGTGAACATATTTTTGACGTATCATACATACGAGTATATCAAACAACTAGAGTGAATCGAAAATTTTGACTTGACACCCAACTCGAACCATAGTCGTCTCTGTTTGGAAATGTCAAATGATTATCAAAAAAGTGATTATTGACAAGCTTATTGACTGTCTTTTGACAATCAAGTAAACTCGTAATACAACAATACTTGTTATCTGCATTACAAACCAAACTAACTGCAAATGCAGTCTGATTGCAATTGACACTTCCAAACATAGAAGTTTTTCATCGAAAATGTATAGTTTTTCTATAATAACAATACATAACGTTTTGAAACTTACCCATATATTGTTGTATTTTTTGAAATATGTTTCTTTCTGTTGATATTTCATTACAGCAGAATTATACAAACTTTTACAAACTTAAATACCTTTAGGTACCTATCCTATCAGCTATAAGCTTAAGCTAGCAAACATATTTAGCAATCGACCGACAGTCATCATTGATTTTACAATGATCGTTGCACATAAATATGTAGGTACATACATATGTACGAATATAATTTGGTTGTACAATGCATAAGTACATACGTACAATCATATACGTGTAGATATATTTATAGACATTGCGGGTGATATATAGATAAAAATGTGTGTACTTTATGTATCTATCTATATTTAGTTAACATTTTGTTCATATATTTAGATATTTACATACATATTATATATTTTATATATAATTTACATACAAATATGTATATTAAGCATTATGAAAAAAATCTATATAATATGTAAATGAAAATGAAAAACGTTTATTTTTTTTTAAACATTTTATTTACATATCGTGAGCGGAAAATGCAAAAATAAATTTTAATACATACATATATAGAAACATACGAAAAACAAAAAGACATTCATAAACATATATAAAATTGTATAGGTATGTATACATGTGGGAATATATACAGGTTGTTCTATTCATATTCAAATTTTTTAAAAAATAAAATAAAAAATTTCAATTTTATGAATAGAGATATTCTATTACATTACGTATACACACAAAGAGAAGACTAAATATAATATTTAAAAAAAAAAATGTATTTTAATCTTTAGTATCTTTTCTAATATTTTATGTCAGTACATAATCTACATATGTATGATATGTATGTACATTCATTTAAACATACACAAACGATTATAGGTATTACATGTTCTTTATAGATATTTAAATACAAGAATTATTTGTGAACATATATTTACATACATGAACATATCTTACATATGTACATGCAGGTGTATCTATTATATATGAATTATTATCTGCTAATTTATGACAATTTAGCTTAAATCTATACATACATATGTATATACGTTATGTACGTATATGATACGTAATCATTGTACCTTGTAATCAAAAATGACTCAATATTACTACGAAAATTACTATATTCATATACACACATATGAGTATTTATCTATGTACATACCTATATACAAATGTTAATGTACATATGGTTTTTATTCGTAAAAATAATATGATGACTATCGACCTTAAACATTAAAAAAATATATAAAAATATAAACATTATAAAAATTATTAGAAGAAAAAAAAAAGAGCACAAAATTACTGTAATTATTAGTTAATCTTTGGTTTCTAGTTTCGTTTTTTTTTTTTTTTTATTTTTTTTCATTATTATTATTGTTAACAATATTTTTTATGAAAATTATTTCTTTAAATAATAATAATAAAATTAATCAGATTTTATTTACGTAAAAAAAGATCTGTTTCTGAACAAACAAATTTTTTTTTTTTTTTTTTTCTGTAAGAACATATAGGAAAATGAAAAAGTTAAAAAAAAACCCGTGTCATTATATTCGTATATACATAGATGAGTAACACCACAACACACTCCTCATACTTATGTTGTATGTAAAATGTAAGTAAATATGTATGTATGTATGTAGGTTGATCTTGCTTGATCTTTCAAACAAACTTGTTCCTACATGTGTTACTCATTTATTGTGTATAATTTATGAATTTTTTTTTAATGGAGCACAACCATTCTATATTATGTCTTTTAATTTTTTTTTTTTTTTTTTTTTTACATAATCAACACTAATTAGTTAGAAAGGTTTCATATGTAACCTTGTAATTTTGAAACAAAGAATGAAAATATTTTTTAATATTAAAAAATCGGTTCGATTGTAGCGTGCAAAGCAAAAATAAAAAACTTCATAAATGTTCCATCAGCTATATAAATGGCCTCAGTTGTCTTTAGCTAAGGGAAATTGTGTCTTTCTGTCTTTATAGGAGATACAAAGTCAACCCACTCCTATCACTTCATCTGTTATACAAAAAAAAATTTAGAAAATGTTTATAAACATTGCTGTATAAAAGTGAAAAAGTTTAGATTCTTTTCAGTCAATAAAATTTTTTAGAAAATTTTGTATGAATTTTGTGGAAAATTCTCAATCAAAAACAGAATGGTAAGATAGGACGATCGTTTACATTTATTATTTATTCATTTATTTCTAGGGACTGCCAGTAAACTGACAGCCCCTCGCCCACACCACGACCCGCCAGGGCCTTTTGGCGATAGACCATTTACATAAACATTAACAATCTTGAAAAATTAACAACTAGGTATCCAAAATGAAAATGTCCATATGCAATGGTTGCGGTTAATTAGTAACTTCGTTTTTATCCACACGTCTAAATTGGATTTAAGTCATGTACATTATGATTATATTTACCTAAATCTCAAACCAGCATCCAGCATCATACACATCTTAACTACTTATTAGCAAATAAGCTAGGATGTAACAACAAGAAATACACTTTTTTTCTTGGTTTTTGTTTTATATTTTACATGACAACATAAATAATAAAAGTAGCTATATATGTAACCCCACGCATTTCCGGCTAAAATTATACATCACACATTTTCAAATTAATATGTATATATACAATTATGCATATATACCCAGCAAAAAACATACACACACATGATGATGATGATAATTTTGTGTACAGATTTTCATTATTTTTTTTTTTAATTTTAATTTTATTTTTTAACCCTTCTTTGATCATTATGTATGCGTTCACCACATACTATCAAAAAAAAAATATATATATGTGTGTATGTATGTACGACCATTTCGTACGCATTTACATATGGCATGGAAGAGCAGTAGCCGAATATAATGCCTTTCTGTGTATTTATCAGGTTACTTGGAGTCAAGCAGTAGCGCTCAAAAGTACATTATTTCATTTGTTATAAAAATTCCTCACACATGTACATATGGATATAAACATTTGCATATTAGTACGTGAATTGTGGATTTATAATTCCTTTTTTTTGTTGTTTTGAATTCACAACGATATTTGTATACACATATAGATTCCCTTATAATTATGCAGCCGCTCAAAATGGTATAAAGTAGTATGGTTGTATCATATACACATGTATTCGTAAAGTGGTAGTGTTTTTACCAAATAAAACCTTTTTTTTTATATTCATTTTCCTCAAGGGCCTGTTTTTCTTTTTTATACTCATGCACATAATGTATAAAATTCATAAATGTATTATATCCTATCCTATAGGAACTAGGTACTTATATAGTCTCAGATGTATGTATGTATACTTTTTATAATCATGTACAGGAACTATAGTTCATATTCGTACATTATACATTACGTCTATACATGTACACATAATAGCTGACACTCCACAACGCTGAACTTCAAAATTCGCAATTCATTTATGCTCAAGGCATCTACCATTCCAATCTCCATTATAATTATCATCATCAAACCAAACCTTATTTTTATTCTCATCACCGTCATCAACAAATGCATAGATACATATACATATACCATCTATATCCTCTATATTTCCTCATTGTCCATATGCTCCCCAGAAAAAGGAATAATATTTATAATGTAAATATGATGGATGGTGGAGTATTACATACACGATTAAACACAAAAAACATACACACATATAATATGTATTAGGGATTCAATACTATGCATTCAGAAAATTGCATACATTAGATACATACACCGCAACAAATGAAAATATTAAAGACCTGATCGACCCTGTTTTTCAACTTTGTTTTCAAAAAGAAAAAAAAATAAAATCTTATAAACTTGTAATCATAACCAAACAAACTAAGGCACCTAAACCTAACTATAACTAACTACTAGCACAGCCAACAATAATAAAATTCGTTGAAACCAGAATTTAAAAAAGTCTGTGCTGTAACTTTGTGACAACAGCAACAGCAACAAAAATGTCATGCAACATATGTGCCACAAACAAACTAATATTCAAATTATGCATCTATACATATATGTAGATACATGTATGGGAAATATAAATGCATCTTTTATGTATAGATGGATTTTTTTATTTTTATAATGAATAATACACCTGATTACGGTAGCGGATGGAAGTTAGTAACTCTCTAACTAGATATCCATATGCATTACGTCAAGTACAAGTTTGTAGAATATTCATCCATATTTTATACAAACATAAATGTATTATATGGCACATAAGTATGTGCATTTATACTTTTTGTATGTAGGTCTTTTAATTTAAAATAAAAAAAAAAAAACTTCACTTGCATTGAATCGAATTTGAATATACGTATATCTGTTCCAGTGTGCATCACATACATACACGAATCTCGCTCTGTATCTATACAAATATGAAATACTCGTATTATAAACTAAAATCCATGATAATACAGAGTGCATTACATATGTGGATTATATCTCTTTTGGGGCTTTGTATATGAGGTTTTGTATTTATTATTTATTTATTTATTTTTTTTAATTTTTTAAATTTTGTATACCATAAAGATGTGTAGAATTATTTAGAATACTCATATGTATGATGAGGATGTGCATATAAAGTGATGATGTGCATACGACAGTCGTCGTGTAGTTACAAATGCACGAAACGCATAAATTATGCATGAAAATGTTTTATTACTTCACAGATGATACGTGCCTTGTTTATATTATTATATCATCATATTATTTGTGCACATATAATCGTACATATAATGACGAAATACTCCTTTATACCTGTACTGTATACTACTATACATACATATATATTGCTTACGCTTCATATGATTCATTTTATCATCAGCAATATCATCAACATCATCAGACGACAAAATAGACAAAACCGACCGTATAAGGAGTAGTAGATATACTACGACCGACTACTAACTGACTCTTCAAACTTAAAATCGAAGTAGGTACATAGCCGTGTAATAGCAGAGGAATAGATTTAGATTTTAATGAATTCCATCCAATTCAATGGTTATGTGGATTGGTATGAAAATGATTATGTTATCATGACAATGGAAAGGTGATATAGAGAGAATCATTAAACGGATGGGCTAGAAAATTATTATAAAATGTATTTGATATGCGTGTGTGGTGTAAGTATTATTTTACAATGAGTGATAAAATGAATTATTATCATAGTCACAGTTAAGAGAAAAATCAAATAGGCAAGAAAAAGATGAAATAGATACAAAAATTTTCCTTGTAGCAGTTATGTCTGTATGTTTTGTGAAGATAATAATTAAAGTGAAGTAAAACCACTGCATCATAAAGTGCATCTATTATTTGGATTGAAGCCAAACAGACGTCAGTATCATTATCATCATCAACATACGTTTTTTTGTTTTGTTTTTGGTATATCCATTGTCATTATATGCTACTCTATATAGTAGTAGAGTACATACAATAATTGTCCATTACAAATGGGAATTCATTTGTTTTTTAGAAAATATTTTTTATTTCATTTTTACAAGGATTTATTATGATGATGATGATGATGATGATGATGATTTAAATTTTCTCTACATATACATAATATACACTCGAACTCAACCCATCCGTCATTGATGACAAGCACAGATGAAATATTATTGTGAATTTATGATGAAAACAAATAATATGTACAACATTTAAATGACAGTTGTCTCGTGAATACTCTGTACAAACATGAATTTTATATGTTATAAAAGTTGTTATATACATTTATGTGCAACTACAAATACAATTTATTACTGAATATGTATCAGTATCATAATATTAAAAAAAAAAAAAAATTAAAAAGAAAAGAAAAAATGGAATAAGAAATATAAGAATATAAAAAAATATTTTAAAAAAAATTTATTTACGAGTAGGTAGGTATATATATATAAGATACGTACATACATGAGTACATGAGTATTTTTTTTTAATACCAAAAACAAAAAACAAACGACGTAACGTACGTACAATTTAAACTCTTTCCGATCGATCACTTCAAAGTCGTCAAGATATTTTATATTTGGCTTGATTTAATTTTTTATATTGTTGTTGTTGTTGTAGCTGTGCTGTTGTATTACTGTAACTGTCTTTTATTTTCAGTTTTTTTTTTATATTTTCATTTTCCAATGAATATGTTACAATGACATTGATTACCGCACCGGTACATACTCGTGTATGCATACATATGTACATATGCACATATTCGTGTTATACGAACAACAACGTAGTACATAATATCAAAAAATATAATGTGTATCACCTGTTCGTTCTGGCTAGGTAGTTATTTAAGTTACATATGTACATACGTACATAGTTTCATAGCTCTACAGATAATATATGTACGTACGAGTATATACGAATGTAAGTATAAAGTTAGCTATAGATGTTATAATCATTTTCATTTTTTTTTTAAATATATTTTCCAGATGGTAGTTCGTCTATAGAATACGAGTAATTATGTGTGTGTGTGTGTGTTGTGTGATGCGATAAACATATAAAAAGATGATGTATAAAGTAAAACTATCGGAATAAAGGTAAAGCGAAGACAACAACAGAAAAATTATGTAAGATGAAACGTAAACATTTTAAAAAAAAAATAAAATAAAATTGAAAAACAAAAAGAAAAGATAAAGTAAAAGTAATTGAAAATAAAAAATAAATAAAAACTTGAGCTTTGATTTCTGTGTAATAACAAAATAATATACATGTACTCCTATGTATGGATGTACATGCCCATCATATCTTCATTGTAAGTATTTTTTTCAAGTATGTATCTATAAAAATATACAGTGCCCATATGTACATCTACATAAATGCTCGTCGTAACTAGTAAGTAAGATAAGTAGCGAGTAGCGAGTACTTATTCGTAATTGACAAGTGAATAAGTGTTAAAACCAGCCCATCAGTTAATACACGATATGTCACTTTGGTAAACATTATACGAGTATACACAGTAACTATAATCGTTAGTAAATATGAGTATGTGTATGTAAAATTTGTGAACAAAATGCTATTGATACTAAAATTATTATTTTACTAATAGGATTTATATTATATTTGGACTCATATTCATACGTATACATATACGACGTACTATTTTACATTACCATCGGCCAGAAAGTTCACACAACGTAACAGTACGAAACGGATTATATACGATGATAATAAAAATAAAGTGTAAATATTATTGTTAAATGGAAAAATGAAATGAAAAACTTAAGTGGAAGAAACAGGAAATATGAAAATCGGAAAAAAAAATTACAAATGGGAAAATTAAGAATGCGCATACAAATGTAGGTAGTATATATGAAAAGTATCCATCATATATATTCGGATGTTTCTAGTGTGTGCGTGTGTGTTTTTGTGTAATATATTCGTACACATGTAAAATATATTTTCCCAAAATCATTCTAATTAATTGGACACTCTATTACAAGAAGGTTGATTTGAAAAAAAGGAGAAACACAAAAAAAAACCCTTTATGATCTTTTATATTGACCTTTTCATTAAACCAGAAATTCTATAATATAAAGAAAAAAAAAATCTCTGGCAATAAATTAAAACACTTCATGTCGGATATATATTCTATAAAGCGTATAAACTTTAATTTCTCTTCCAATACGCACGCAATGTATTATACACATCGCACGTACTGTACATACATACATACACATACTCGTATTTCATTTTGCATAATAATTTTCCATTTATTGTCAATCGAATGTATTGTAATATAGACACATAAATTACAATTTTTTATATCGTGCAGATGGTATACAATATAACTCTTGTATTCCATGCAATCCGTTCTCATATTCATCTAGTCCCATGATACCAGATACTCCTTCCTTTCCTATATACTATATAATGCAGTCTTGTTGTTGGTCGATTCGATTGTGTCGCGCGGTTAAATATGTGCCCAGAGAATTTATTTAAAATGCAAATTAGATATTATTATGTATGTATTTTGAAAATTTCGTTAGCTATGTATTCTTCCTGGTTTTGTAAATTTTATATTTTTTATACTTTTGGTAAAATTTTACATCTAATTTTAGATTTTAAACTGATATTCATCGATTAATTAACCAAGAACCGATTTTACAGTCAATATTTAAATGAATAAAATTGAGGTGCAAAATAAAATTCACAATTCAAATATTGTGAATTCTGTTTTCCAATTATTGTGAATTATTAAATTTAAGGGAAGCTTAAGTCGCCTCATTCTGTTTCTGTACACATATTAGCTTAAGTGTCGCTCTTAAATCTTCTCTTCTTAATGAGTACTCTGGGAAACTAAAATCATTCATTACTTAGCAACTTAAACTCTGCTTAAAGTCAAAAGTCAAAACTACACTTAAAGTGCTGAACTCAGAAGTTATTTTATTTAAAAATTTTCTGAGAACACAATATTCTAATAGTTTTTAGAAAAATTTATAATAATTTAAAATTTATTTTCCATGACGTTTCCCCCTAAATGTTCCGATAATTTTCTTTTAACCGATCCCGTTTTTTCAATAATGGAAAAGTGAATATGTTTTTATTTAAAATAAAAATCTTATTAGCGAACGTATCTTGATTTATTTACTTTTGTTTTTTAACGCAATCATCTCAAATAATAAAATCTGTAACTGGGTATCTCTTTAAGACTCTTCTTAGGATCTTCTAAAATAATGATAAATTAATTATGATGACAATCTATTAATAGATAATGATATTCGATATAATATACATGATGTAGTACTGTGTATGTTTGGATGTTTTTATGCTTTTTCCTACCAAAAAAAAGTCCATACAATTCATATACATACTTGTAATCGTTCGTATTCGTATATATCGACTACTTACAAGACATAAGCCATATAAATAAGATGTTTTATTTATTATTAGAAAATGTATATTTCCGTCATTTTTTGTGTTCATTTTTATTAGTTTATGTTTTTTTTGTAGATCTAGAATTAAACGCACAGTTCATAGCAGCCAATTATAATTCCATTCCAATATTATATGTGTAGAACTTCTTTACATTGTACATACATATATTATATATACATATATATTTTTCATCTATTTAATTTATATATTCGTTGCTCTTTTAATATATTTTAGTGTCGTATCTATTAAGCCACTGTACATGACTTTTTTATTATGTTTATTTATTTTTTTTTTGTTTGTTTTTAAATACGAACTCTGTCCCTTTTATTATTAGATGTACTATATTTGTGTACTTAAGTGGATATACATTATGTACAAAATACATTTCTTTTTTATTTTTATTTTCAAAAATGTCCCCTACATGAAAAAATGCCACATTCAATGCAACTAAATACGAGAATACTCGAATCATAAAACAACACTATAGTGGAATACATTAAAAAAAAATTTTTCTTCATTTTTTATTTATTTATTATTTTTTTTTTTTGTAGTGATGACATTATTTTTTCTATTCAGCCAGCATTCATCGCTAATATCTAGATGATAAGGGTAAGTAGTAGCAGTAGTAGTAACAGAAAAAAAAAAGAAAGAAAATTCAGATTCAGAGTTAAATTAACTGCACAATATCTTAGATGACAAAAACATGAACGATTTTCACATATTATACATACTACTCGTCGTCCATCGTCGTCATATCGTATAAATACATATATTATCGTAATACAGATACCATTACCAGTATATAGAATAGAGTGGATATTATATTATTATATGATGATATGATACGTGATAAATACACAAATACATACTCACGCTGATGTATATCTGTATATGTATGAAATACAGAGCTAATTTTTTTTCTCTTGTGGTGGCTCCAGGGGACCCATTAATAAAATATGAAATAAACGAAGAAAATAACCAGTGTTAGATGTTCTGTTTATTTTTTCATTTTTATTGTACAAAATAATTTTATTCAATGATGGTATTTTTCTTCTTCTATATTCTCTTCTCCCAGTTTTGGTAAAAAAAAAAAAAAAAACAAAAAAATATTTCTTGGGTTTCTTCATCTTCTTTATCATCTTCCATTCCATTTCCAAATTATGTACATTTTTATATTCATTTTTAAAATTTTCAACAAAAATATGAAATAAAAAAAAAAATGAAAAACTGAACGAACATATACATGCACGTTTTTTTTTTCTGAACATTTAAAACATCATCCCAAAAAAAATTTGAATTGTAAGAGAAGAGAAAAAAAAAATATACATCATACGTGTATATATAAAAATATCCCAAAGGACTGATTCTGACTGATTCTATACTATTAGCAGAGTCATATGTTGGATCACATATCATCATCATATGCATACTTTTACACATTTGTGTCTATATAATACTTCTCTATATAAGTATAGTATATCAGTATGTTTTTCTTTATTTATTTTAAAATCGATGAGTTTGGGGTTAAAAAAATTTTTATTTTTTGAATTTTCTTCTTCTTCTTCTTCTTATTTTTATTAAAAATAGAAATAAAACAACAAAACATTCCGTATGTATACATTTAATAACGCCCATTAAACAATAAAAAAAAAACAACCTGGATATAAAAAAAAATAAAATGCATGTAAAAAAGGACGTTACAAACTACTACAAGGATAGAGAAGAATATGAAGAAAAAAATTATTTTTTTAATTTTTTTTTTTTTTTTTTGAAAAATTTACATTTAACGAGGATGATGAGAAATGATTGATTGTCTTTTGACTTCTTTTGTATTTTGTACAGTATATACATTATATGTATTACAGGAATGTAATATCAACTTTATATTTTCAGTAGAAATAAAAACAAAAAAAAAAGAATCCAACAAACGGATGGACATTTATAATTCTAACGGCGATAAATTAGAAGATATAACTCTACCATAACCGACAAGACAACAAAAACATACATATATGTACATATGTATGTAATTTGAATGGTTTGGAGTTTATCTTTACTTTTTTTTTAAAAAAAATTTTATAGAAAAATAAAAAACAGACAGACGACACATTTTGGGTAATCATTAGTGATATGAGAATTGAGAAAATAAAAATAAAAATAGCTTAATAAATGTACACTAGGATTACAAAAAAAAAAATACAAAAAGGAAATAAAGGATCATTTATTTCATACATAATGTGAATAAAAATATTTATTATATGTCTATATGGATGGATGGGGATTGAATGTGAATTTTAAATATTTGTCCTTAGTTATTTTTTTTTTAAAGGGAAAATAAAGTACTACGTACTACTCAATTCATGAATTATATGAAGAAAAAAAAAAATATAAAGAAAAATGAAACAAAAATATTTATTTTTGTATACATGCCTTCATATATGTACATATACATACGATGCAAGAACATATTAAAAGTCCTTTATATTCTTCTTAATAGAAAATACTAAATTCAGATAACAGATTCAGATTTATAGATTCCAATTATTTTTTTTAAAATCATCATTCCATTACGCAATCATTATCGCATCATCACATCATCATTATGGTTATTGTTATTAATATATTTTTAAGTGGAATTATTATACATATACTTTAATGTACGACATTATATTCGTACCTACTTTTTTTTTTCATTTTTCATTTAATTTGAATTCTAAATTTTTTATCCATTCATCAAATCATTTCCGTCACCTTTTTATTGCTAGACATTATGATGGTATGGTATATAAATGTACTTGTACGAGTACGAGTGTAAATATACATAATGCTCTATATATATATATACTATAATAATACTACATATGTATAGAAGAATATAAAATATGTTGCTCGAATGCAAGTAAAAGTTATATAGCTTCTTATATAAGAAGTCGTCAATCTAAACCACTAACCAATATTTCACATTCTTATCATCATTTTAATCGTCATTGTTGTAATCATATATGTGCTCATATTATAAACAATTTTCTGACTTCACTTTTTTTACATAAATGTACATGTATTGTATGCACATATTAAAATCATATATGTACATACATTCATGTACATATGTATGTACATCTACATATGTAACAAATTTTATACATATTATTATTTTATTACTTTCACCTAAACATTTAAGTTCATTTTGCTCATAGATGCATATACATGCTAATCTATGTATATGTATGTGCATATGTACCACATATATATATTTATTTGTACGTGTATATACATATATGTATGCACTTCAAACTTGTAGGTATACATAGAGTTGGAGCAGAATCAAAAAACATAGAAAAAACAACGAGAAAATATTTCATTTGAAATTTTAATTCATATGCAAATCGATTCTGTTGAATATTTTATATATTATTCGTACTTAACTTCTCTATATTTTTATGTATAAATGTCTACATAAATGCATATCTACATTATATATGTGTGTACATAATATGTATAAATGTAAACGTATATATATGTACATAAAGACTTTTTGCTCTGTGCATAATAAAATTCAATTCAATTCTCATTCACTACTCATACTCACACATTTTAGTATGTAGAAAATTTTATAAATTGTATGAATAGAAATATATGTATGTATTTAAAAGTATGTAACATAACATACATACAAGTACTATACATATGTTGCATATAAAGTCTTTCCTTCTGTTTTACATTTTCATTTTAAAATCTATATATGTAGGTACATTATGTAAATGCATATAGATTACTACTTTTATACGGATTCATATATATACATTTTATGTAAAATTACGTACATATTTATATTTATTTCTTTTCAATCATGATATACACATATATACGTATATATATACGTATATACTATATAGGTGTTCATATGTACAGACTTTATATCTAAGAAGTTTTTTAAATTTAAATTTTACTGTTAAGAATATTTTTCCCACTCAACTATACTGAGGTTTTGTGTTTTGTTTTTATTTTTATTTTCTTTTTTTTAAAAAAAAAAACATTTCACCGCATATTTTGTATATACATAGTTAAGTAATTTTCTTAAAGATTTTATGTATATACATACAAATACATATGTATTAGGCTGTTTGTACACTGCATTAGAATAGAATTTGTGCAATTTTCGTTTATCAGAATTCTGACAAAAACTTACAAACGATTCCATTGCTTTAGTAGTGGAGTTAGCTTTGAGCACTCACACATTTCATCAGAATATGTTCGTCAGACGAATTTGCATGAAATTTGACAAGTATTATATTATCCGATTTTGATAAAAATTTGGTCTTGTCGTACCTCGTACAAATTTCCTAAACAAGAGAAAATCTTCGTTTATTCGTTTATTTATTAATGATTTTCTCAAATTGAAATGTTCTGAAAGATTTCTTTCTCATACCATGTTTGCACAATCTTGAAATAAAGATGTCGTCTGCTGGAGTATGACAAGTAAAAGTACAAGTAGTATGGCAACTTACAATGTATAATCTGATTTTAATGTATATATATTTTTGAATTTAGTTGCGGAAGATTTTCTGTCTACACCAGCATATTTTTATTCCTGCTGAATATGCTAGCTGCCTTGATTGTGTTTAGAGCCTATCGGACGACGTTTTTCTATCAGAATTCTAAAGAACGAAAATCAGACGAATTCTGATGCAGTGTGCACACAGTCTAAGTTCACAAATATGATTCTATGAAGTTGTACACACATATGAAGTTAAAGTATGGTATAATATATCATAAGTTTTTGATTTTTAATATGAGCATTTTGCTTTTAATATGCGCACATAATGATAAACAAAAATGACTTTGTTGTATGTACAATATAATGTAGAGAACACTTATATCTACTTCTATATTTCTCTGGTCTTGGATGCCTATGCCTGTAAACGTAAGGTAAAAAGTACATGTATGCATATGCGACATGAATATGTGTTACTAAATAACTACCATTACAATTATTTTACAAAATTTATTAAACAGTATATAATTTATGTATCTATATGCACACATCTAATAATATATTAAAAACAAACACGTAGGTACGGTACTCATAGCTTTTTGTAATTACGTATTACCACATATTACATAGATACATGTTAAATATAAAAAGTACTTAGAAATATGTATATAAATATACAAAAATATACGTCCTGTATGTTTGGTATGGGTATGTAAATTTATACGCGTAAGTATTATAACCACACACACATTTTAATAATAATAATAATAATAATAATCTATCGTATTAGATCTAATTAATTAAGTCGATTTGAAAATGAATTGAAATTTCAAACTATTTAGAAGTAAACTAACTATCGTATATTATATTATAATTGTACGTACGTGTATATAAGTGCTGTATGCATAAGTATATGTAAGTATCGTATATTTATAAAATATCAATGAGTAATTACAGTTAAATTCAATGAAAATTTATAATTCCTTTAGAAAATTTACAAATAAATACATATAAAACTAATGATAATACATATGGATTACATTTTATATACGAGTATGTACCAACTTTGATTTGATAGTTGATTACTACGTATATATATATGTATAAATAATAATAATTTTATTTTAAATTACAATTCTAATATTACGTGTGTGTTGTGTATACAAGTCTTTTGCTAATATAATAAATTATGAATATTTTTTTGTTTTCTAAAAGTTGTTTCTTTCTGGCTATGATATACCTACACACGTTTGGTTTGATAGATATGCTGGTAGAGATATGAAATGAAAAATTTTAATTGAAATAAATATATGTATTACTACTATGTATTTATAATTTTTTATTTTTTTTTTATTTTCATTTATTTGTAATTTTTTAAATTGTTTGCAGCTGTGTATTAAGTATCTAAATTATAACTATAACTAACTATAAGTACACGAGATACGATTACATTTTGTCTATATAACTAAAAATCTATACGTAAGAATATACCTCTATAGTATGGACGTATAATCGTATAGATATTTACTAGATATAATGTGCAAATAAATGAATTAAAATCAAAGTTAGACTTTCAAGCAATTTTTTGTTTATCCTACATTCATATTTATACGAATATTATTGCATACATTTAAGAGTGAGTATATTTAGAAGTGAAATAATGAAAATCTGAAGAAAAAAGAAAAACAAACCTATAAAATATTGTAAATTTAGATTAGATTACAAAGAATTGATATTATACTGAATTTTCAAGATTTAAACTGTTTTTTTGTTGTCATTTTCTATTTGTATATTTACTCGTGTGGTGGTAGGTATACCAACGAGATACTATCTCTTTTACAAGCACATATGCATGTAAAATCCATATTGTAATTGAGTCACCACTGATGAAAAATTGAAATTAAAATTAAAAAAAATTTTTCAATAATAATTTATTTAACCAAAAAAACAAAAAAAAAAATACAAATCTCCACATACATACATATACTCATGTATAGGATATAATTGCACTCAAATGTACAATTTCGAGCATCTATGTACATTAATAACAACAACAAAATTTCAATCCCATAGCCATATATAGTCCTACACATTTTGAACGCGTGCGCTCTAGGTCATATTACCAACCAACATATAACTATAACTCGTAGCGTAGCTCGTATAATAAAATATTGAAATCAGAAAAATAAGACAACAAAAGTAGAAGTCAACTAAAAAAATTGTTTGTTATTTCATTTTCAGAAAAATAAGAATTTGAAAAAAAAAAAAAAAAAGAAATGTCTAACATTTAAATGAACAAAATCTTTACACATACATTTAATGAATATTCGATATTCCATATTATTTATATACGTAATTATGCAAATGCGATTCATGCCGCCGATCGATGATAATATATCATCATTGAATCTTAAATTATATTTCAAATATGAATGAATGAATGAAAAAATAAAAAAATATATAAAAAATAAATGTCAAATTTATTGCTGCATTTAAATATGGCATATAAAAAATATAAAATTTGTTCAATAATTTAAATAGAAAAAATTATGAAAAAAAACGCATTTATGTATGATGACTATTTGAAAAATAAATATGCTTCACATTAAAAATTACCATTTTTAGAAGATATGAAAAATTTTTAAAAGTTACAACACACACTGAACTAAACTAAAAAATTAAATTTAGAAAAGACAAGAAAAAAATCGAATTTGCTTCCAACGATCAATTAAAAAATGAAATTTGAAATTAGAAAATGTTGAAAATTACTTTATTTCTTTTTTCTGTCGTTACATATACATACATATACAACTTTTGAAAGTATAGCAACATATATAAGAGTTGATCGTCGTGTCTATGTATTTTTTATATAAACTTATCAAATCTTCATTAGCATATTAATTGCCGTGTATAATGTGATCACAATGAAGTTTTTATAAGCGTGTTCAAATTTATGAGTATATCGAAGATGATGAGTAATAATTTAAGAGAAAATTCAAATGAAAAACAAAAAATCTAAATATCGATCTATGATCTTTACTACTTACATCTTGAATCACAAATGAATCAAAATTTTTATCGAATTCGTTTCTATATAAATTTTACGAAATTATTTTTGGTATAAACTAACTTCGATTGTAATTATTACAATTGTGTGTGTGTGTGTGTGTGTGTGTGTGTGTGTGTGTGTGTGTGTGTGTGTGTGTGTGTGTGTGTGTGTGTGTGTGTGTGTGTGTGTGTGTGTGTGTGTGTGTGTGTGTGTGTGTGTGTGTGTGTACATACTGGGTAAAGAAAGAAGTAACTTATTGAAAATGTTGATATACTTACGCCCCCTTTAATTTAATTTAAAAACGGATGTGCACAAAAAAAATTGATGAATAAATAAATATTTAGGCTTTTAATCATTTGGATAAGTTCAACATTTTATAGAGAGATTCCCTACAAATGTTTTTTGATTACTTTCGTTAAGGTTAATTAAATTCTGGTAATTAAATGTAAATAAAAATACGCCTTCAAAAAAAATTTTTTTTTTTGACCAAATTTAACATAAATCTCTGTCCTTTTTTTGTTTTCATCAAAATTTTATTACAAATACGATGAGTACATATAACCAAAACTCAGTAAATCAATACCGTACAGAGACGCAGAGAGTATTATTTGGAAAAATCATTTTAAACAGTGCCATAATATACATTCATCTGATCTGTCTTTTAATAAAAACATTATAACACTATAACGTCTAAAAATAAAAATGGATATTTTCAATTTTCTAGGTTCCTCTATATGTACTTTTACATTTTTTTCCATCTTATAAAATATTGGCAACGCATCTCACTATCGAATCTGCTTTAATTTTTTTTGGCTTTTTGTTTTTAGTGTTCAGCAGCTTCAAAGTAAAAATAAACATGAAAATTTTTTCCTAAAATAATTTCGCCCTTTTTTTTCTACAAAAAATAAATAAAAAAAAAAAAACGAAAAATTATTTTTTTTCTATGTACATGTACATCAACACTGTTCTAATAAATTATCAATAACCCAAAATGAATTAAAAGAAAAAGCCAAATAAAAAATGAATCTGTATTGGATAGATAGGCTTTCAGATAGCAGCAGATATATTCAACATAAATTATTCCAATACGTATAATGTGCCTTTTAGAGTTTGGCTAATATGAGTACGTATATCGTGTGTATTAAATATTTGGTTTTTTTTTCCACATGCATTGCATACTATCTATACGAATATTTTGTATGCTTTTAGAAGAAACATACACATACACACACAAATATCTTTCGTATCAAACTCGTAATGTATGAAACATCAAAAAAAAAAAAATATATTCTTTCAGTCATGCGTTTAATTGCTTAAAAATTGTTCAAGCGTAGGATGTATTCATTGGTTGAACATTTATAAAAAAAAATATGTAAAGAAGAAAATCATTCTTTGTACATTTGTCAGTCACATACAACACAGTATATTTATACAAATACAAATACAACATCATCGTATCGAAATTATCAATATCGTCCTATGATGCTTTTATATCCATCTATCCATTTATTCGTATTTATATGTAATAGATATACCTGAACCTGAATGCATGCAATGATGCTCATTCAATATCTCTCTGCGGCTAGTATATCTAATTATCTATTGAATTTTATATAAGGTTACACAAAGGAATAAAAATAAAATAACAAATTACAATGACGATGATGATAATGATAATGGTCTGAAGTCTGAAGTAAAAATTACCTAAAGACATAGAATTCAATATCCAAATCTGGCCCGTAAGCTAAAAAAAAAAAAAAAAATAAATTGAATAAAAACAATAACAAAATTCCAAAAAACTTTGAAGAGGAAGTCAAGTCATTTACTTAGTTAATTTTACTCTTCTTTTTTTTGTCTTCTCATTCTTATAATCCGATGAAATGTACACATTACGTGTGACATTATGTAGACAAGTCACAGGTGATCCAAAATTTACTTTTTGACCGTTCCAGAAACAAAAAAAAAAATTAATGTACTTGTAAAGTCTTACTATAGACAAATAAATTTCAATCAGTCAACAATGAAATCGCATTTACAGTGACGAATCAAAAGATAAAAATTTCAAAATGAAAATAGTATAATTATAATGATCTTCATATTGATCGTATCCATATGGGTAAGTGGTAATTTGTATTAATTCCTATACGTGCAGACAAATATAAATTTCTTTGAATTAATGAACTATTTACAACACCCCATATATCGTATACACGGTTTGCAAATATTTTCTATCTACAATCACGGTTTTCTGCAAAAACTATTTAAATCATTTTTTTCCTAGGCCATAATTAACACTGTAATGTTTCGATACTCGTAGATTTTTTCTGAAAATTTCTTCTTCTTCTTCTTCTTCTTCTTCTTTTTAGTTCCAAAATGAATTTTTCTTGGAAAATTATATCCAGTTCATGGGATCCTTTTGCATTTCTCGCTATATCTTGAGACTTCAAGTAAATATTTCATAGAATTTTTTTTTCTAAAATTAATTTTATTGTTAGAATATTTATTTTTCTCATCATTAGAATTTTTTTTACAGGTACAATAATGCATCAAAAAAAAAAAATAAAAAAAGGAATTCTTTTTTATTATCACATCATTATGAGATGAAATGATGATGATGATGATATCTCTTCGCAGTCATAGCTTTTTTTTTCGTTATATTTCTTAAAAAATAATTTTAAACTGGAATTTAAGATTCATATTCAATTGGCCATCAAGAATACAAATCTGAGATTAAATTCTAATTTGTTTTTTTTTTTTTCTTTTAGATTTTTTAAGAAGAAAGAAATCTCCGTAAAGTGTCAGTGATCCTGTGAATAACCTGCTTTGGAATAATGCCCGAATAATCACATAATCGCATAAAAATTTTTCGTTCTTTCTAATTTTTTTTTTTTTGTTTTTTGATTTTATTTTTTTATGATGGATATTATCTTAAAGTTAACGACGACAGAGTGAAAAAAAAAACATTCTAACAACAGGTATGTATATTTATTTATTTTATGTTGTTATAAAATATATACATACATCCATACATATACGACAGATATTGTATTTTCTTTGTAATATAATAAATTATCAAGTTCAAGAGTATATAGTTTATTTTATTTTTTTTTTTTTAAAGAAATATTTTTCTTATAAAAGATGATGATAAAATAAAAATTAAACCAAAAATTTATAGAAAGATGTAAAAGAAAAAGGAGAAACAACAACACAATACACAACAACAATAATCATAAAATTCCATTCTGTATTAGTCATTTTTTGTGGTTGTTTGTTGGTCAGAAAAAAAATGATGAATTTATTTTGTTCTAAAGTACAAAAATTTTTGTACATATGTACATATACTGCATTACAAGATGTCCTCATTAGAAATTAAGACAAAATCTAATAATTTTTTGTAGATTATTTTCTTCTTTTTTTTTGACTTTCATAAAGTCCATTAACAGACAAATAAATTAGGCGATAATTACATTTGAAAATGCTACTATTTTATATAATGGGGTAATAATTGTTTTTAATAGAGATGGGTTGGGTACTCTTCTTTTTATTTTCTACACTTCTAACTTTTTCTTTAGTCATAAATGCTTTAAATCCAAAAAAAAAAAAAAATTCTGTTGTTAATGTTAATTTATTTTGTATATTTTTTGGGTATCTTACATCGAAATGGACTGGTAGACTTTCATTTATGTATGCAACCACAGTTGGATTCGGCACAAAAGTAAGCAAAGCACTACCATAAATAAAATTGTGGCTTTGACCTAACTGAAGGTTATAAGCTATAATGTGTTTTAAATGTCATTTTATTGCAATCACAAATTTTTATATAAAAAAAAAAATTAAAATGTTGCATGAAAAGCTATTTTATCTTTAGATATTTCTCAAACCTTTCCTCATTTTAAATGTTCACACATATGTGTATGTTATGTATGTACCTGAATGCATGAATAGTACTCAAAATATAATAAAATATGTAGCTGATTCGAATTGTTTTGTATGAACTTTTGATGATGAATCTATAGAAACAAATAAACAAAAAATTCGAAATTCTACAGCACACGAGTGAGTAGAGTACTCTACACAAAACATATAATATCGATTCGATTTTCGGTGATAAATACCACAAAATCCCACAACAATAATAACCAATCCCAATTTCTACCTGTAAGGTAGTAACATGTGATGGCTGATATCGGCATCGGCTGATGATGTTTAGCTTTTTAACGAAGAGAAAGAACAACCATAGATAAATAAAAACAGAGAGAAAATAAAATAAAATAAATGAATGAAAACAAAAAAAATAAAAATAATTGCACAATTCAGCAGATAAATATTCGGAACTTGCAATCATTCTTTATATACCCCATACCCCCAACAAACCCAACGCAACAACCAACAACCAACAAGGCAACAACTATAATAGCTAGCTAGCTAGCTAGCCTGATACCACAATTATTATTGATACTGTGTATTGTCGTATTGTGTTGTGATTGTGAGATTTTTAATGAATGCAATCCTATTCCAATATACGTACACTCATGTATATGAGGAATACAACAATGCAATTTTATTATTTTATTTTATTTTATTTAACAAAAGCTTTATATTCCTCTCAGCCATATTTTAATCATGTCATTGTGAGGGCTTTGAACTCATATGACTTTGAACTTTATTTCAATTTTTAATGTTTTTACCTTGATACGTATACATGCGTGTATTTATGCAGTCGTAAAATATATACTTACATATGCACATATAATATTTTTGATTTTATTTATTTGGGCATACAAAGTTTAAATTTTTATCATCGTAACGAAAATAATAAAAAATTATAACAATTTTTTGACGAAATTAAAATTACTACACATTTTGCATATAGTACATACTATCAAAAATCATATGATAGTCTTTGGAAAATATTATTCTGTTAAAATCAGTTCAACTTCGTATTTTGCCCGAGCTACAAGTATTTTTTAGTTCTCTTTTTCATTCCAACTAAAAGTGATAAGTGAAGTTATAAATAAATAATTTTTTCAATTTTTCTATGATTTAAAAAAAAAAAAAACAAAAAAAAACAGTTACCATTCATCCAATAGATGTGTTCAATTTAACAAAATTTCTTTGTTTAATAATCTATTGTTTAAAAACTCTCAATATAATTTTTGTTTTTTAGTGCAGTTTTTATAATTTCAATAGTTTTTGCTGTTTTATATATAATAAACAAGAAAAATTTATCATTAAATAACTTTTATTGTCATGTCCATAGACTCAGGTGGAGGCTCAGGCCTCCACAACTATTGGAGTGTTCTAAATAATGAAGGCAAATCCAGCACTTCAAATAAACGAAAAAAACCATCACCATCTTCATCAAATAAAAACAATGAAAGTTTAATAAACATTCAAAACTTTCCTTTCCTAGGCAAATCAGGTGAATTTAATTTCAAATTAAACGAACAATCTAAATACATTCTGATGAAAAGTAAAGATCAAAGTACTACACTCAAAAATGTGAATATTTTCAAACTACACAAAGCTATCCAAAACATATCTCAGGATTTTCAAAACATTTCTTTTACTTCACAAGGTGATTTACTGATATTAACCAAAACCAATAAACAAACATCGTCACTTTTAAAAACAACAAAACTCAACATCAATATAGAAGTAGAGTGCATCGAACATCCTACTCTCAACTCAACAAAAGGAACCATATACAGTCACTATCTAACCGACTTAGATTCTGCAGAAATAGTCCAAGAACTAGCAAGTCAGAACGTCATCAAATGTGACAAAATTACAAAACACTTCAAAGGAAAGATTCAAAATTCACCACTTCATATTCTTACTTTCAATTCCATATCACTACCTACGACAGTAAAAATTGGTTTCCTTACCTTTCCGATCAAACCATACATTCCTAAGCCTATGCAGTGCAAAAATTGCTACAAATTCGGACATACAATGAAGAGATGTACAAACACGACAACATGTTTATCCTGCTCCTTGCCAGAACATCACCCAAAAGTATGTGAAAAAGTTCAATGTATCAATTGTCAAGCACAACATACATCTACCAACCCGAAATGCCCTGTCTACATCAAAAGGCAAGAAATAATAGAATACAAAATCATAAATAAATGCACATTCAGCAATGCGGCAGAATTCATCAACAGCAAATACACAAAACAAAATATAATTCGTACTCCACCAACAGAAACCTTGGAAGAAGCAATTAAAATTAAGGAAACAAAATTAAATAGCAGATCAACATCTAATAATTTTTCCATTCAACAAGTAAACACGAAAACAGACTCAACGTCTAAGACCACTCCAACACAACTCACAACAACTGAAAAACTTATATCAGACAACACTACTACAACTTCAACACCTATCGAATTACCTCCAACCCCAATGGACATCCAAAAGGAGCCCAACTCCAACTATACAAGCTTTCATCAATCATCATCAACTATAGACATTAATCAATTTAATAATTACACTAACAAATCAAATAATAATACTACTATTAAAAATAAATCAAACAAAAAAAAAAACAGGAAACACAATAATCAAGCAATATCAAATAGCCTTGAAACTTCAACTGAAGAAGAATTATAAATACTTTTATCACAGATGAAATTATTGCAGTGGAACATTAATGGATTTTTAAACAATCGTAATTATCTTTCTCTTTTAATTAATCAACACTCTCCCGATCTAATACTTCTTCAAGAAACTCATATAATCTCCAGCAAAACACACATTTCCATTAAAAACTATAATTCCTACCTTAATAACACTCCCAATTGCTCCAATAGGAATAAAGGAGGTGTAGGGTTACTTATTAAACATAACATCCCCCATCGTCAAATTTTAATAAATTCCGAAATTCTTGCATGTGGAGCTGAACTTCAAACAAACCCCCCAATGTCGATAATCTCTCTTTACGTACATCCCAATCAAAAAATCACCACCCTACAATTACAACATCTAACCAGTCAATTAAAACCACCTTACGTTATAATGGGAGACTTCAATTCTTGGAATCCCCTGTGGGGCTCTAACACTTATAACAAAAGAGGTAAAATTATTGAGGATTGGATCCTCAATTCTGATCTCATAGTCTTAAACAACGGCAAACCAACCCACATCTCAACACATTCTTCATTTACTCACATAGACCTGAGTATATGTTCAACCCGTCTCGCCCCTCATTTCCTATTTCAGTTATTAGATGATCCCCATGGAAGCGACCACTTCCCCATCATAATATCTAATAACAACACCTCTACCCCGTTCAAACACATTCCTAAATACAAAACCCAATCCGCTAATTGGGTAAAATTTCAGCAACAGATAGACTTATTTCTAGAATCACATAACCAAACCAAAAATGTAAATAAAGAAGCTGCTACAATTAAAAAAGCAATTCTGTTTGCTGCCACTACCTCCATACCACAAACTAAACCTCCTTATAAAAAACAAAAGAAATTTTCCCCCTGGTGGAACAATGACCTTCAAGATAAAAATTCCAAAAGGAAGTTGGCTTGGTACCACTTCAAAAAATATCCTTCCAATCACAATCTTATTCAATATAAAAAGCTTAATGCTTCTTTTAAATTCCAACTGAAATTAGCCAAACAAAACTCTTTCAAACAATTCACAAATTCCATCAACCCCTCCACTTCCACTTCTCAAATATGGAATACAGTCAACGCTTTTGCCGGAAGAAAAACTTTCCATTCCATTCGTAGTTTAACTTTTAACAATTCCAACTACAATAATCCATTAGATATAGCTCGCATATTTGGCACCTACTGGTCCAACATTTCCAATACAAATACACAAACTACAACTAGTTTTACAACAAACTCGAAAATTGACACCAAAGCAAAAAAAATTGAAAACCTAATAAACAATACAGAACTTGAATTAGCACTCAACCAAGTCAAAGGCTCCACCCCCGGCATAGACAAGATTACCTACCCAATGCTACAACACCTTTCACCCAAAGCCAAGCAAAGACTTCTCACACTTTACAATGAAATACTTGACACCGGTTCAATTCCACACATTTGGAAGACAGCGTGCATCCTCCCCATATTAAAACCAAATCAATGTCCTTCAGAATTAAAATCTTATCGCCCTATATCCCTACTCTCTTGTCTTAGTAAAGTCCTAGAAAAAATTATCGCCAACCGACTCTATTGGTTTGTTGAAAATAGTTCCGCTTTCAATCCACATCAACTAGCTTTTAGAAAAAATAGCAGTACCCTAGATGCTTGCCTTACAATAGACCACATGACCCACAAAGCCATAGCTAAAAAATCTCACACCACAGTTCTTTCCTTAGATTTTGACAAAGCCTTCGACCGCATTAACACATCAACCATTCTCAACCAACTGATAGAATATCATATAGGCCCCAACATTTTCCATTATATACAAAGTTACTTAAAAAACCGCAATTTTTGTGTCCGAGTCAATGGCAATTTCTCTTCCAATTTTAAAATTTACTCAGGAATACCTCAAGGATCCCCCATTTCAGTTGTCCTATTTAAAATAGGTTATCATGAGATCAGTCGTATCATCAATAAATACAATTCCCTCGAACACTGTCTTTATGCTGATGATTTATATATCATCTGCAAAGAAGCAGAACTCACTAAAGCCAATATTATCATCAATAATTTATTCACAGAAATAGAAAATTGGATGGCAAGATCAGGCGCAATAATTTCTCTTACTAAATCCAAACAATTACACTTCTGTAGAAAGCACAAATGCCAAGACTTCAACATCAACATAAAAGGTAACAACTTACAACCGGTCAGCACCATGAAAATACTAGGAATTATTTTCGACAAAAAAATTAACTGGTCACCACACATCAAATTCATTCGTGGAAAAATTCTCAAACGACTTAACTTAATAAAAATACTAGCATCCAAAAATAGTAATTCCCACCCTAATACCATGATTAATATAACAAAATCTATTATTCTGAGCATCATAGATTACTGTCTTCCAATTTATCTCAATACATCGAAAACAGCCATTAAACAACTAATGGGCCCATATCACGCAAGTGTACGCATAGCCCTGGGTGCATTTCCTACTACAAACACACAAAGCCTTCTAGCAGAAGCCGGACTACCTTCCTTAGAAGAAAGATATCATACCCTCACCGCCAGGCTCATTCCCAAAATCCTCTATTGCAAAAAATCCTTACTACATAAATACACCTCACAAATTTTAAAAAACAAAAAAGATCTTTCCTTTCCATCCTGCATCTCCAAAGTAGTAAAACTAATAAACGAATTAAAAATTGACATAAAATCTCATGATACCTCTTCTATCAATCTATCCCACCCCCCTTGGTTTCTTAATATGAGTAATATTGACATAACTTTAAGCCAAAATTGCAAAATCGATACCCACAATTATGTTTATTTACAAAAATTTCATGAAATCAAATCGCAAATTCCACAATACTACAAAAAAATTTATACAGATGGTTCGAAAACTGTACATTCCACATCATTTGCGGTTGTAGATGAAGAAGATAACATCCTTTACCAATCTCTACTTCCAAATTCCGCCTCTATCTTCACTGCCGAAGCTACTGCCATCCTCCACGCCATAAACTTTGGTATCAAAAACAAACAACCAGTTGCCATTTTTAGCGATAATCTGTCGGCAATCAAAGCTGTGTCAAACTGCAAACATTCTTCAAATATTATCAACCAAATTCGTAATAAAATAATCAACAATCCCAATTCTATTCGACTTATTTGGATCCCGGGACATATTGGTATAAAAGGTAATCAATTAGCAGACAATCTTGCAGTTTCCGCTGCTAAATACCCTCTAATTTTTTCTAAAATCAACTCAAGTATCGACCTTCTTAGAACAATCAATCACAATATATCCCTATCTCATTTATCCACGTGGAAAACAAACAACCATAACTTCTATGCCACCCTCATTAATAATAATCGACTAAAAGCTATTTATCCTTCCTCAATTTCACGCCAACACTGTATCAAAATTTGCCGCATCAGATTAAATCACACAAAACTAACACATAACTACATTCTTGAAAAATCCCCCATTCCTCAATGCCCCACATGCTCAGTACCGTATACCATTCCCCATATAATGCTACACTGCAATAATTTCAACTCCATTAGACACTTAGTTTTAGATGAACGTAAACATATAATCTACAATACGCTCAATTTACAAAATTGCAATAATCTTATTAAATTTCTAAATATTTCAAAACTGTACAATAACATTTAATTTAACAAAATACGCAAATTCAAAAAAAAAAAAATTTAAAATTTAAAATCTTTATATAATATCATAAATCTTTTCATTATCTTTAGTTATACAACTATTGTTCTACTTTAACAAAACAAAATTTTTCTGTATTAGCTGTAGGCCTAAGTTGCCAGTGCTTTATTATAATTAGTATTGTGAATTTATTCACTATACTAAATAAATAAATAAATAAATATTCTGTTAAAATGGTAATATCCTAATAAATTTTTGCTTTAAAATTAATAATAGCAAACAATGGATTCTAAGTCTAAGAAATCTTAAAATTAATGACAAAATAATTTAACGGAATGCAATAAAAAATTTTCCCTATCGAAAAGATTAGATTCCTGATAAAAATTAGTGTACAACACTGAATTCCAAAGAAGTTCTAATCAGAATCTTCATACATTTTTCTGCATGTTGGATTTTCTTCACTTCACAGTGATTTCAATGTGATTCTTTGAAATAATTTCAAAAAATCACAGTTTGATAAAGATGAAGTCAACCAAGGATATATTTATAATTTCTATAAGATTTTATTTATGAGATCCGCAATCGAGCGATAAATATAATGGATGTATTTTAATTCATAAGAAAAATTCATTTTCTCATTATACTTGCTATGCACTACACACCATAAGAAGACAAAAGTATAAAAGAAACAGAAAAAGATAGTTGAAATGAGGTTTCTAGCAGCTAACTATAGTACAATATACGAGCACGTTATAGTAGCGTATAGTACCCTGCATACCATGTAATCGTATTTTCATTCATACGAAAAATTCATTTTATCTTTGTACTGCACACCATAAGAAGAAAGAAGTATACAAGAAGACGGAAGAGACAGTATGTAGAAGCAATGAGACTTGAAGTATTTATTTTATAAAAAATATATATTCTCTAGTAGACACATGACATGAAGAGAAAGAGAAACGTATTTAATTTCTTCATACATCATTTACTTCATATACCATGTCTAATATCTCTGACATCAATTTATGAGTGTGGTTTGTGTATATATAAACGACGTAATGATATGATTTTTGTCTCTGTCACATTGCCATAAACTCGGAATCTTTATTTCATTTTCATTTATATTTTTGCCTTTTTTTCTTCAATTTTTCTTAATTTTTTCTGTTTTTATATGTAATATTTCAGCGTTTCTTTGCCTTTAGATATTTTTTTTTCTAGTTTTATTGTATTTTTATATTTAATTCGCACTCCTTTTGTTATCAAACCTTGAAGTTATATTTGTAAATACGTACAGTATGAATATATCTTTTCACGCAAATGTATATAAAATTTAGATCTCGATAATATGTATCGTATCAAATGACAATGTCAGTCAGGGAGCTGAACTGATTCTTATTTTCAACTGATTTTTATTTTTCCACTTCTTTCTTTATTTCAAAAAAAAAAATAAATAAGTCATATTTTTATTTAGAAAATTTTTAGGTTTGCTTTTTGTAAATACAACAAATTTTAATTTTATTTTTATTTCTTTCTTATATTCACATCTTAGAGTGTATGTTTTCTGTGTGGGCCTAATTGATGGATAAAATCATGTGTACCGAGAAAAGTACAAACGATGAAAGACTATAAACTAAAGATGCTTTTACATTATTAGTAGTGTCGCATATTATCAGATGATAAAGAGTCAACCGAAGTGTGCGTGTGACTCATACAATGTAAACTTCAATATAATTTGGACAAAGAGTCGGAGAGCAAATTTTTTAACAAGATTGTTCATTAGTTCATTTTAGTTGTATTTCCTACAAAGTCACATTTTTTCGATACTTTGCTTTTGTGTTTCTGTTCATATTTTGACATTAGTCTAAGCTAGATGGCATCACGTTTAGTACTGAAATGTACACAATTTGTTGATTATATTTTGATAATGATGTGAATGACATTTATTTACACATTAGCAGTCGAAACGTTTTGACTCCACACATTAGCTGACTCTTTATAAATTGATAATGTGCCACAATAATATTGTAAATGTACCTTAAGATACTCGTGTTAATGAAACTATATGTACATATGTTTTTTGTGGACTCAATTTTATTTTCTGTTGTTTAGCCATCAGCCATTGGCATCACATTATAACATTAGGTATGCCTATCCTATGCCACATATAACACTCTTATACAACTATTTGTATGCCGAGTCAAATATTATACGAATTTCAACAATTTTATTATCTCTAAATGACTTTTTATTTAAAAAACAAAAAAATTTCTTTTTCGTCTAACCGTCACAATATCATATCATATACTCGTATGAGAGTATGTATACGAAAATCAGTCTACAGAACAAATATACAATTTGACACTGTTACTTATTTATATATACTTATAAAAGGATACCGATGGATATGATGGTCGGTGTTTATATTACCAAAAAAAAAAAAAAAAAAAAAAAAAAAAAAAAAAAAAAAAAAAAAGAAATAAAAGGGCCAATAACAACAAAGTTCTTCAACAGTGTTATTTTATATGTACCATAAAAAAAATCATTTTCATCGCTATCAAAAATCTGGTAAGTTTTGTTGTCGTTTCATTTATAGTTTCATCCAATTTATATGTACATAAGTACGAGTATACTATACATAGTAGAGTAGATGATTTTGTTACAATTTTTTTTCTCGATTTCATCTTATTTCTTTTAATTTTCTGTGTAGTGTTTGTTATTTTTTGTTTTCGCCAGATTTACAGAAAAAGAATTTCTGATAAAAATGTGAATTATATTTTTGTGATGTAGATACTATGTATGTATGTAGATACTCATATGTACACAAAAGAATAAAATAAAATTTGTATGGATGTATGCTCCTTTTGATGTTTTTCCGACCCTCAATAAACGTTACAACAAGAGTATATATTCGTGTATTACGACGACGTATACTAAACAAAAATGCGGTTTTATATTTTCATTTAATTTCATTTTTATTTTTCCTTCTCTTTCATTGCTTCCATCCCCCCTCTCTATCGCTCATTCTCTTTCTCTATACCACTCTTACACTTTTATTTTATCATTTATTTTTCTATAGTTTTTCCTTTTGCTCTTGTTGGATAGTTTTTCCTTTTTTCCTTTTATTTTTCTTGGTTATTTAATTTATTTATTTTTTTTGTGGATTTCTTTTTTATTTCAGTTCTTTCACATCCACATGTACATTATTATTAGTAAATATTGGTGTGTGCCTATACTGTCCAGAATCTAGCACTGAACACAGTATACACGGCATATAAAAATCAGGAAATTTATTCATCAGTAAAAATGATAAGAAGGATAATGAAACAGGATATCTATTATCTATTGTACATAATGTACTGGTACACAAATGTATTTAGTTACATCCAGGATCAGATGATGATGTAAATTTAAAGCAAAAACACCAAGAAAAATAATAAAAAAAAAATAACAATCTAAAGGACATTGAATTTTTGACATAATTGTGATACATTTTTGCTCTTTCATATACATATGTACAATATTAAGTATCCGTTTGTCCATCAAACTCTGTTGGGCTAAATTTTTTTTTGTTTTGTTTTGATTTTCTTATAACATTTTATCAAAAAATAAAAGTATATCTATTATTCATTATATAAGTAACACTGCAATTTTGCTGTCTTAAGATATTCAATATCTAATTGCAGCGTACTTCTTAATACAATTTTTAACATCGGTTTTTATAATATAATTTCATATGTGTATTCTATGATTTTTTTTTTTTTTTTTTTTGTAATCTATATTATCATTCTTCTATTTCTACGCATTAGTCCTTGTATAATAATAAAAACAGATTGAATAACAAAAAACGACAAAAAAAAAAAATTAAATGAATGAAAGGAAATGAAAAAAAGTTTACTACATAAAATACAAAAAGTACACATCATGTGTGTGTGTGTTTATATGGCGTACGATATGGCACGTGCAGGCTCGTGGTCATTAATCCGAAATTGAGATGAGATGCATCATACGAATATGTATACAAATAAATAAATATAGGGACGTTTTTTTTTTTTTTCAACGTTGAATTATTTCATTTATATATACATATATTTTTTGCTTGTAATTATAACAACCCATCATCCCATCAGTTCATCATCATTATTTACATTCACATTTACATCCACATCATATACAGAAAGTACCACATCCTTTCATCTCATACTTTTTTTTTTATTCATGGTGGTGGTCCTTTTATATCATCGTTTCTATTCTTATCTCTCTTATTTATTTATTTATTTTTTTTTTCTTATTGTTGATTTGTTGCGAGTAAATTTCTCACTTACAATACTCGTCGTCGTCTCGTATTATATATGTATGTAACTGTAAGATTTTTTACAATAAACAATTTACAATTATAGATAAATTATGCTCTGCAATACACCATCCGAGTATTGTATATATAGCATAAGATACATATAAGGTATGTATAAGGGTATATAAGTAGATCGTTGTTATGGTACATCTACACGAGCCTGTTAAATACTCGTCGTAAACTATACCGAATATAGTTACATAATATATTTTTATTTGCTGCCTTCTCACCCTATTTTTTTTCTTTTAATTTTTAGTATCCTGTTTTTTTTTTCTGTCATGCATAATCGAATATCATTTCGTTCATATGAAAATCTTTATCTTATCCTCGAACTAATCAAACTACTTAATAATAAAAAAAAACCAAAAAAATAAATATCACATTATACTGTCATATCCTTGAGATTATTCATATTCAAATTATTGTCCTATTTTTAAATTTTCTGAATTTTTTGAAGGGTTTATCACATCAAATGTTTTGCTCATATTCTCTTCCCTTAACATGAAAGTGTAAGTTGTACACATATCAGAGTATGTGTGAGTGTGTGTGTATTTGTCTCGTATACTATACAGAGTATTTGTCTAAATGTATATATACATATATGCACACTTGCAAAGTATATATTTACAATTTAAAACCTCTCGGCTATGTATGTATGCACATAATTTAACTTGATCCCTTTTTTCTTGATGCATTTTTGCTTATTTTTCAATTCACATATTTTTTTTTTCGCAATGTTTTGCTCGATTAATAAAAAAAATTTTTTTTTGTTGCTACTTACTTTATTCGAAATCAAAAAGGGTATTAAGTGCATTGTTTAAATTCAAATTTAGTCACTCTCAATCATTATATGTATGTGTTATGTGTGTAAATTCAACATAAGTACATATATTTAAATGAGTATGAATGTAGTGCATACACAAATACACAAATAATAAGTTATTGTCCTTGTTTATAAGACGAATGAACTAAAAAAAAAAAAAACAAAAATTTCCCAATTTTTTTAAATCTAATGAAATTTTGTTGTTATTTTATATGAATAAATGCAACCCTTTTGTACATATATTAACATTCTCTTTAAATTAACATACACAGACACACATACATACATATGCATGTACGTACATCTGTACAAATTTTCATTTACATAAGTATTTTTTTAATATTTTTGGTTAGGCGCAATGTCTATACGTATTTAATGCTGTCTGTTGCACTTACTATAGGCACACACAACTACACAAGTATATTGTCGTACTTTTGCATTATTATATATATTGCTTGTCACACTTTAAAATAACAAAATCACATAATGCACAACAACAAAAACCGATATCATGGTCAGTCACAGAATCATTGCCATTATGTATAGTATGTTCGGCATCGTCATCACCATCCAACATTCATCTTTTGGTTTACCTTCAAACAGTATAAAGTGCAAGCAGAAAACAGCTTTAAAAGTCTGGACATGAAAAAAATTACACTTCCATACATACATATGTATGTACATAGCGCCACAACGTTTATACATATATTTATTGTATAAATGATAAACGGATAAACTCTCTGTTGTTGTTATTTTCTAAAATGACAACAACACACAACTCAGAATTTTCAAAGGAACACAACACAACAGGGCAAATCTAAATGAGTAATATAACAAAATTATTAAGGAATAAATATGTGATGTATAGAATTAAAGGAAAATTATTTATAAAATGTCCTGCATATGGTACATTATATATATACGAATATGGATGCGATTATGCATAATGGTCAAAACGAAAGGCAACAGAAAGGGTACAGTACAGTATAATATACGGTCATACGGTCGGTCACATACAGAGAGCTAGCTAGCAACCAAAAAAAAGAAAAAAAGGATCAAGGATAGACAAAAAATTTGGATGTTAGTTTGGTCATTTTGGACTATTTTTGCATACAGCAAAAAAATATTTTGTTTCATTAAAAAATGAAAATAAAATTCAAATAAATTTTAAAGTGCGTATATATACAGTACAAATTGAACTGACACGTTTCTGTTATTTAACATTATTTTTTTTTTTATTCTCTTTCCTTTTATGTTTAATCTTTTTCACCCCTTTTTTTCGAAAATATTCTACATAATAAATACATACATATATCTCATCATTTCCATAGAGAAAAGGGATATAAATGTTTATTTAACTAATTAAAAAAAATATAATAAAACCGAAATGTTATGAAAATTTTAATAAAAAATCAAAAAAAAAAAAAAAAAGAAGCAAAATGTTATCATCCATGAGATATAAACGTGTATGTAGTAGATAGAGATTTAAATTAGAAAATTTAAATTTATAAGAATGAAATTTAATTGTTACAGGAATTCGAATTGACGATGAGGACAACCAAACAAACACAAAAGTACATATTTACTTATGTATATAGTAAATCCTTAAATTGTATGCATCAGTCAGTATATATAGTGTACAGAGATTCCATTCAAAATTCCATTTTATTGCGTATTTTAATGTAACAATCAATCAACCGAAAGAGGCGCTACCATCCTATGTGCAGGTGGACCTTCGCCTGCTCTAAGATATTCCGAAAGGTACCATACAACCTAACAAAAATTAAGTGTATAGGGCATATCTCTATCTGTAGTTATTATTTGTAAATTGTAAAAATCCACTTACTGAACTTTATGATCACAATTATTAATCAGAATAAATAAATTTGTAATTACAGATCTAACGACAAATTTACAATATACATACTTATTCTATGGAAATAATACAAAAAATATAAAATAAAATTTAAATTTCTTTAATAAATAAAAATCCTTTTTCATCTTGTATCAAGTGTACACGTATACACATTTATATTATATAGAATATCACTTGATCCTATCAATTACATAGAAAAACTTTTGTGAAAAACACGCACACACTTTGAAACAAAATCAAAGATACGATGTATAACCGGTCGTACTACTTTGTTCTTATGTGTACGTATATTATCCTTATATAAGTTTTCTAAACATTTCAAAACTTTTTCATTTTGATTTTCACATTTTTGTTTTCATTTTCCATTTTTTTTCTGTTTTCTTTATTTTTCATGCACGTTTTTGCTGTATTTCATCAGAATTTCTTACAAAAATAAAATTTTTTATGAATCAAAGTTTTCTTTGAAATGGAAAATTATCTTTTTCTTTTCATTTTTTTTTTTTTTTTGTATAGTCTTCCATCTTTCATTAAATTATGTATTCGGTAGCTACTTTATAGACTGAAATTCTGAGAAGATATATGAAAACTTTTTAATATGTACCTTGTAGCTAAGGTATAAATATGGTAGATACTTGTAACGTAACTCGTAAGTATTTTTTGAAGTTATTAAGTTGAAAGTATCTTTCACGTTTCGTATGTACATTACCTCTTCATAAATTTTTACGATGTGTATACGCATCCAACAACTAAAAACTGAATCTATCAAGAGGTTATCTATAGAATTATCGCATTAAATTTCACAGAAAAAAATGAAATAAAGTTTTTCCTTTTTTAAATGTACGTACAAGGTTTCGTTATATATGTATATATGTTTTATAAAATTTATTAATTTCAATTTATCCTCGTACATAAGTATATGGAATACTGAAGTTCCGAATAAATTCAGTTCATAGATTCTTAAAAAGGAGGAAAGCACAAGACAATAATTTGTCTTTGTTTTAATATTTATTTTTTCAAAATTTTTTTAATGTGACAATAATTAGTGATACGTGACTATTTTTAATGAAAGAACAGAATAAATGATAAATTTTCTTCAAGAATATATATACATACATATGTATGTATGTAACATATGTATACAGAAAATGAAATCTACATAATTGGAAATTTTGGAAAATCTTGAAAATGCTCTACATACAGGTATACATACTTCAATTATTACTATATCCTAAAACGTTTTATTTTGTTTTCTTTTGTAATTATAATTGCTTTTACACTTCAAAATTTTTACATATAATGTATATACGAGTATATGCACATATCAGAGCTTAAAGTGTACTTCTAAAAGTACAAATTTTTATACAATAATTTAATTATATGACTGTAATTAAAATAAATGATTTATGAAATCTATTATATATTCTCCGATTTTGTACATGACGTACTCGTACATGCGAACATGAAGATATGTGGAGGATGTTTACTTTTTTTTTTTTCTTTATTAATGAATTTCGACTACTATGTATATACACTCTTCTGCTAATATGTACAAAGTACATAAAATAAAAATGGAGTTGGAATGTATATATAACAATAAGAATTCTATTATTATTAATAATAATAATAATAATAATAGTATATACGTTCCTTTCATATAGGATTTCACACATAATACTTATATATAATTATATACCGACTAATATATAAAACTCCGTGTATGGGGGAAAAGAATCTGCATGACCAATCATCCCATATGTGCAACTATTAAAAATATTCTGACCCTTATATTCCTTATTGTACATATAAGCGAGTACCTATATGATAACGAGTGAGTGAATATATATACGTTTCGTATATATTTATATATGTACATACTCGTATTCATATGTATAAAATCTCCTAATATAATAATAATACATAATACCAATATGCCTGAATGACTAACAAAAAAAAAAATATCATAAATATGAAGAGAGTCCTTAAATATTATATTTTCCCTTATTTTCATTTCTAGTTTATTCTTTTTCTTTTTTTTTTTTCTTTTTTTGAAATTGTTTTTTTCCCAAAGATTTTCCTATCCTATATCCTATATACGTATAACAAAACAAAACTTCCAAAATCTTCTTTCACTCATATATCGTCGAAAATTTTCATAAATTATACACACAAACGAATGAATAAATTTTTTTCTTTTCGTGAAATATTTTTGTCCAAATTTTCTTTTCATTTTATTTTTGGTCGTCAAGTGCACACGTTTGTATGTACATATATGTATATGTTTATCATACAAGTACCGAGTGAGTATCCAATACGTTTACTATTTTTGGAAGAAACAAACATAAAAAAAAAAATGTCATCTATTCAATAGGAAGAAAGTAAAAATGAGGCGTTATTGTGTGGACTTAAATGGTTTCTATATACATAGTATAGGGAATTTTTACTTTTCCTCTCTTGTTATTGAAAAAACAAAACAAAAAAAAAATGAATCTTAAATTTTGATATTAAATTGTGCAGATTGTATGTATGTGTATTACATTGGAATTGAAAGTAAGGGCGGTTGGATAAGAACGAATTGTTATCAATAAAACGATATATGAATAGTGTGTTGTGTATACTTGTTGTATCGTATATGTAAGTATATGAAATGTATTTATTGATATAAAAATAACAAGAAAAACTCTAATTGAATTGAAATAAAAAAGGACATGAATCCAATTCAAAATATATAAGATATAAGTATATATGTATATATGAAAAAAAAAAAAATATATGAAAAATGTTCATGTAACCGGAAAAAATCTTTAATGTACATATTGTACAAATGTATATTTGTTTATTTTTCTTGCAGTGTTTACATTTGATTTGATTAAGTGTATATGTGGAATGATGGTACATATTATATTATAAATAATATACCCGTGTATTGTAATAATATAAAATCAACAATATATATGAATTACGTGTACAAGCATGATGATATCTGTTTATCAAAACATAAGTTGACGATTTGAAAATGGTCTAAATCCAAACAGTATATATAGATACTTCAAAAATGTAAAAATGTAAAAAAAAAATCAATTCTTTGGAAACATAAAGCAAGCAAATTATTGTATCCATTTGTAAGGATTCAACTCATACTATATCCAGCATGTATATACATATTTTATATTTTTATTTTGGTTCACTTTAAATTTTTGATTTTATTTTTTATTTTTATAAAAATGAAAATGAAATTTTAATGTACACACACATATCCTGGTATACTTATGTATGTATCCGACATATAGTTATTAAGTCATCATCCATCCGTCCATTATTTTCCATTCAAAACCATCATCATCATCATCATCATCATCATTCTCATCGCATGGATAACATAACAACACAATACATATTCGTATATTCACATTCACGTCGTCATATATTCCAACCATTACCAACCATTTTGTTGTATAACTCATACTCACTCTCGTTCATCCTTTATTCATCTATTCATCCATAACAGGCGCACATACAAGAACCGATATATAAAATCGAGCATACATATCAAAATACACTTTATGAGTATGCATACTAACTTATTCGTAAATTTGTATATGCTCGTTCATATTACTTTGTGTATGGAATATCGCCTTGTCGCCGCACTATATAAAATGAATGCATATAACGTTGTCGTAATGGTGGAATGGATTCTTGTCGTTGTTTTATTTGTTTTTCTTTTCTTTTATTGCGGTGTATGTGAATATGTATGTATACTATATATGTATGTACGGTATGGTACTACACTCATATAAAATGGCATTGAAATAAAAGAATATTAAATAATAATCATAAGAAAAAAAAAATCAAAATAAAAACAAAAACTAGAAAACAAAACAAAAATAAAAAAGAAATCATCATGATAACCTCAACCGTGGGAGAATGACATTTGGAATGATTTATGCATGATTTTTTATAATTTTTCATATATGTATTAGTTTTGCTATTATTTTTACTCTACGAGTATATACGTAATCATCTATGTATATGTACATAATATTTCATATAAAAGCCATAAACATTTATGCAATAAATAAGTCATCAAACTCTTTCTCTCTCTCTTCTTATTATTGACTTCAAGAAATTATTCTACACAAAACAAAAAATTCATGCACGTAATGCACGTATGATAATGAATATGGGCCGTAATACATATTGCCCTATTATATATTGAATTGCAAAAATATCTATACACTCATAAATATCTAAGGTGCACATAAAGTATGTATGGTATATGAAGAAAATGCGCTCTCTGCTATAATATCGTAGTGTGGTGTATATATATAGTTCAAGCAAGTAAATGTATCTGATTGCACATAAAAAAAAATTAGCTAGCATGTAAATGCATATATTTTTATGATTTTCGCACATTTAAAATGAAATAAAAAGCCAATAATAATAATAATAATAATAATAATAAATGACGGAAAAACATAACACATTACATACAGACAAAAAGGATATAAAAATCAAGCCAACCAAACATAAAAAGAATTACAAACCTAATAAAATCTATATACTTATATGTATGTAAATGTAATGCTAAGTTTCTTCTTCTTTTTATTTTAAATTTTAGTTTATTGCTCTCGTTATACATCATATTTTTAATCATTTACTTTACTATTCATTTAGTTCTATATACCATTTCGCATGTATACACTAATTACGTAACACATTCGATTAAGATTGTACAATGAAGAGTACATATGTACATACATACACATACAATAAAATTCATCGTGAACTTTATTCATCGCTTCAATACGAAATTATAATCAAAGGTAATTTTTGTATTTTGTTTTTTATGATTTCATTTTTTTCTTATAAATTTTTAATTAGGTACACATTTATGTTAGATAGTTATAATATCTCATAGCTCATTTATATATTATATAGAAACATACATACATACATATCCCAATCTCATATATAATGGGTCGTTAACGTTATGCAACTACGGCTACACATACTTATAATACTCGTAACTATAAATATAACCATCTAAATAATATGTAATTAACAAGACATTGACTTTAAAGTTATTATAATAAACCTTTAGGGTATATTTTATAGTACATACACACACAAATGTAAAATATGGATGCATTTAATATAATATCTATACATACATTTCATACATGGAAAATATAATCATCTATAGTGCTTCATATAGTTTGTTTTTTTTTTTTTTTTCAATTGACATATGCCTAACAATTATATTTCCTGTTGCTATATATTATATATTCTATACTACATAAATATAAATACTTATGTATAAATTTATTAATGAGATGAGAATGTTATAATGAGAGTATTCATTTAATGTTGTAACAGGCTCGTAAACCTAGTAAACTACACGTGCTTACACAGTTTACTCGGCTTACATTCCTTTTTGCTACATTAAGTGAATACCCTCAATATTTTAGTATAGAACGTATACATTTAAATACCAATAAATATGCGAACAGCGAGCACATATTATGAATGTAGATGCATGTGTAAAGGTGCCTATAATAAATAATAGCAGGTTGAAGGTATATTTTTGTATTCAGTTTGTTTTTTAGTTGTATTTCATATTAAAATACCATTGTTACCAACTATAATAAAATACGAGTACTCATAAAATATTTTCTTTAGAAAAACATATATTATATAGATAGATATAAAAAAAAAATAAATAAATGCCAGTAAAATACCTAAAGTGAAAAGATACACATATACGTATACATAAAAAGGGTTGGCCTTTAATATCTATATTTAATGTTTAATACAAAAAAAAAAAAAAAACTAAAACCGAATAACATACAAAAAAAAAAGTGCTAGATCTCATTTAAAAGTTTCAGTTAATAACATTAAGTCACGCTATTTTTAAAAATAATAAATAAAAAACGAGCAATACATCCCGCTCTATAAAAATATGTATGTACTACCTAAAACATTATGTATGAAGAGATAATATCCTAATAATAATATATACTAACAAGAATGTATTGGGAAATGTTTTGTTTTGGGAAAAAGTAGGTACAGTGCTGCTAATAAGTTTTGAAACGAACAATTACCAGTTTTTATTTTCCACCGTCCTGGGAGTTTTAATTCCATAACCCTGCAGCTCTGAATGAGACAGAGTTCCAACAGAAATGATTTCATGACTTATTACAGTTCAATGTGGACTGCAGACCACAGAGTTGTTGGTAGAGAAGTAAGCTCATTTTCATGGTAGAGCTTAAATTTAAACTGAACTATCATTGGAATGATCTAACGATCTACTTAATAATATTTTTTGTGTTACTTGTCTCATCGTCCTGTAAATATTTTACGTAAAACAAATACGAAACAAATTGTTTAGGTTTTCTACAATAAAGCCCTAAATACATTCGATGCGGTCGTGAGTCGTAAGCAAAAGCTCTAAACTACCACAAGAGAGTTGTATTCACTGCGGTCATGAGTTGTAAGACAACTTAAACTTAACATTGAAAATTGTAATTAGATGTGATTTGTTTAGTTTATGAATATTAGATTGATTGGTTTATAAAAATACAATAAAGAAAATCTTTAATAAATACACCAATTAATTAATTGTAGAAATTTTTAAAATTTTAACTAATTAAAGAAATTTTTAATCATGGGTGAAAATATAGAATTGGCATTGGGATTAGCATTAGGAATAGCTCTGCTCAAGAAAAGACAGAAGCAAAGAGTTTGGACAAGCACAGTTTTTCAAAACAATAAATAATTTTTGTTGTCTACATGTACCTGTCAAAACAAAAATACGAACGAAAAAATATAACTTTTCACTCTGTTTGAAGTGATTTTAAAGACTGAAAAAGCTTTCTCTCATCATTTTATTCTAACGCAAACTCATGACTTTCAAATCGAAACAATCTTTGTGTTGAATTCTTATAACCGCAGCGAATGTATTTCAAGTTGTAAGAATTCTGTATATTTTCTATTAGTTGTGATTTTATAAGATTATTACAACTCACGACTCACAACTCACGACCGCATCGAATGTATTTAGGGCTTAAGGCTCCTGATTTTGATTTATTTTCTATTGAATTTACTCAACAAAAAAAAAAATCCATCCTTTAAAACGAAAATTAAATAAAATTCATGTCACAAATAACTCCTAATTTTTATAAATTTAAAAACTTTTTAAATTGTAGAAAATGTCCAAAAATTTTTTTGCAACACTGTATATACAAAATATTCTTAAACATTTTTCATGTTTTTTCTGATTTCTTTTCGCAAAATTAATAACCTTAATATCGTACTCGCATACACATCCACGTTACATTCTCTTCAAAATATAGTGTATGAAAATTTATAATTAATGTGTGCACTTACAAAATACACGCAGTGTTGCCATCAAAGACATTAACACGAGAAAGTAAGAAAAAAAAAAATTTGTTTTTCACTGTAAATTTAGAATGAAAAAAAAAAAAACTTTAATAAAATAACAAATTTAAAAACTATGTAGATACAGTACAAGTATGTATAGTATATGAGTATGAGATCATTTTTTTTTATTTCACTGTCTTCTCATTTTTTTTTCTTTTTGCACTACTCAACTATTTTTTTTTCATCAAGTTTTTTGCAATCATTTTGCAATCGTTTTCTGATTGATTTTTATTTTTACATATTTTTTTTTTGTCCATCATCATTTTTCTTTTTATGTCAATACGAGTATACATATGTAGATATATTCCAATGTAAATCCTTCCTTTTTTCATACATTAAAATGTGATGAGGAATAAAATTAAATTGGGCAGAAAATAAAAAATGACAATAAAAATAAAAAAAATAAAAATATATATAAGTACATGTACAAGTATTATAGTATCGATAAAACAGGATTCATTCACGTGAAAATATTTCGAGAATTCGTTTAAGCATAATTAAATTACACACACTATATATGTATATATGTGTATATACAATGTACATAATGTACGAGGAGTATGTACATACGAGTATATATGTATGTATATATATACTCGTAATGCACCCAAGTCAAGTCTTTGTAATGCAAAAATAAGGAAGATTACTAAGAATATTGTACAACCCTTCTGTGATTTTATTTTATTTTTTATTTATTTATTTATTTTTTTTTTTTTTGATTTTTTCAATGTTATTCTGTATATCAAGTTTCTTGATTGAAACTAAAAAAAAAAAAAAAAAGAAAAGAAAAATAAATAAATCGATGGATGATTATGAAATCAACAACATGCATGCGGAAGAAAAATTATTATATAATGTAAATCGAAAAATAGAGATTGAATAGAGGTGAAATTATTTTCAGAATACATACTTTATTGAATAATAATAAAATGAATGGAAAATACAGTATTTATTTGCCTTTTGTCATACAGAATATATATGTTGATAAAATTGTTGAATTTATCTTATTCATTTTCAAATGAAATTCAGAAAAAAATGACTGCGAGTATTTATCGTTGAAAATAAAAAAATTAATTTTTATACTATTGGTGGTTTTATTTCATGTTTTGCCTATTTCTTTTGAAAATTGCACTTTAGAAGACAGACAGACAGACAGGATATACATATCTGATCAATTCACTTTATACATAATCCTGTGTGATGTGTGACCTTTGATTCAAATGTTTTTATCTATTTTACATTTTCGAATCTGAAGCGTTAAATAATCGGGTATAGCTATATGGAAAGAGAAAAAGGAGAAACAGATTAATTAGTAATGGCCAGATATAGGGTGAATGGTAGCTAACCGTAGTAATACTATACTTATACTCTACCAGAGCTATAGTAAATCATTCGTCACATTAATTATGCTTGGAATTCTCCAGATAATTATTATGAAAAGTTCGAAATAAAATTTTCAGATAATGCAAATCAAATCAAAAAAAAAAGAGAAAAAAATTCTGACACAAATGTGTGCATACATTAATAAATTGTACATTCATTCATTTTGATTGTAATTATTTAACATCAATCAAGTTCACCCCTTTTCCTTATGGCGGCTCATCATAATATATGTTTAACATTTATTTCAAAAGTAAATTCATTCTAAAATATTTTGCTATTTTTCAATAACAATTTTTTTTCTTTTTTTTTGTGCCCTTCAAACACCACAAATTGCGTTCAAATTTCGAATGTATATAAGTGTGGGTTGTATATGTATATGAAAATTAATTTCGTATTCCATAATGTAACTAGTATGCATTTTTTATCTTCTTTAAATATATTTTATTACCACCCACTGTACTTAGTTAATATAGAATTATTTATTATTATTTTATTTTTAAGATATTACAAATACGCCCTATATCCTTCCCTCATTTTTTTTTTTTTTTTTGATATTTTTTCTATACTTTTTCTTTCTTCTTAGAAACCCATTAGGGGGTATATTACTTTATAGATGTGTGTATGTATGCGGACATTGTTTTGTTATTAATTCAAATACAGATTTGATGTGATCTGATGGGATATGTGCGTATGATGGATGCAGGTATTAATGTAATATGAATGCAGAATGTAAGTTATGTATAACAGGATCAAAACGACCTAATGTTACACAAAATATCAAAATTCATTTATACAAATATCATAAAAGTTTGAACCAAAAAAAAAATAATTTCTCAGATGCAATGGAAATTTTGTGCATTTACATAAAATGTGAACGTCGCTATTTGTCAATGTTAATGCAATCTGTTCAAGATAAACAATGTAATTTTGAGTAGGCAATTTCTTCGTATCAAACAAATTAATGCTAAATCCATGAAAATAACTTGAAAATTCTAATACCGAAAAAGGCAAAAAAAATTGAACAAAAAAAAAAGAAAACAAAAATGTATAATCCGACTGTTGTCCTCATGCGTCATTCTATACAAATTAAAAATAAATTAAAAATCACCATAGAAATAAAGACTATATCATTATCAGAAAGAAACAAAATACAGAAGGGAATAATATAATGTGTACCATATATAATACATATCTAAAAGAAGGAACGAACAATAAGGAACACATGGCATTAAAGTTTTTATATAATAAGTAAGCGATATCATGCGTGCATACGTATTTATAATGCGATCGATAATAAGAAATTATAAGAAAAAAAAACAAGGACTTCTAAAGGACCTTCTATAATTTATTTATTTTTTTTTTTGTGATTTCTAATACGATTTAAGATAATGTTCGTGCAAACATCATCATCATCACCATCCCATTATCATCATCATCGTATTATATAATAAAATGTAACATCATAAGCATAACATCGTATATCCTATAAATACATTCATCTTTCGTGAATATTGTATGTATATAAATAACACGGATATCTATTATCCTTCTTATAATAAAAATAATCAATATTATGTGTACATATATACGCATTCATATAAATAATTCACCTAGATTTTCCTTTTTTTTTAAAATCTTCAATTTGTCATATACTTATGTACGTACGTAGGTATGTATATTTTTTTTGAATAAATTTAAAAAGTTAAATTTTCATTCATTTATCATAAAATATAAATTCCATAGAATAAAGCGTATATACATATGTATATTTATGTACGTAAATATTACATTTATAAAATGAAAGTAAAAATATAAATGTAAATAAATAAAATGTGTATATCTACTTGCATATATACAGACAAATTTATGTACAAATTTTTATATTCTAAACAAAGACAACAGGCAACAAAATCGACAAACACAAAAATAGTTTTTTTTTTGGATTTTAAATTTATTTTCTGTCATTTTTCTCTAAGAAATATTCTAAAGAAAATTCTAATTTTTTATGTACATTATATACATAATGTATATATGTTCTATTTATAAATATTTATAGATATCCTACAGACGTATATTTAGAAATAATATTGTATATGTTCTCATGATGTATTATTTAATATGTGAATAAATTACGAATAAAATATCTACACATTCAAGCACACGTAATGTACATACATATATGTACGTAAATACTACACATTATATGTATGTATATTTTAAAAATAAATATTTAAGGATATTTTTTTTTTATTTTTGTTTTTTCTTCCCTTTACATACATATGTACATACGTATATAATGATGAACACATAAAAGTGGAAGAATAATAAAGAAGATTTAAAGAAATATATTATGTATGTATATATTAGAATCTTATATATGAATTCAATATTATTGTCAATTTTTTTTATTTTTTTTTTAAAAAATATGAAAATCTAAACAAAAAATTATCATAAATTTATGAATTTATTTAAAGAAAATAATATAAGGATTTTATAATTTATAAAAGAGAATCAAAATAATGTATACGTTATGTTGTTATGTATTTTTATTTTGATACAAAAAATGAAAAAGGAAATTAGTGAGAGATGAGAGTCAATATTATAAAATACATATAAATTTTAAAATAAACGTTTTATATTCATTCATTATGATGATTATATTTATACATATGTTTTAATATTACTAGACTATATTGACGAGACATAACAAATTGGATTATTTGCACATCAAAGGTAGATGATATACACAAAAAAGGACTGACATATTAACATAAAACATAACCGTATAGTGTCGTGTATGCATGGAGGATGTTATACATATACATAAATATAAAAGATAAATATGAGTGTACATTTACTGAAATTGTATCTTAAATTTATTATAAAAATACACAAAAAAAAATATACTGTAAAATAAATTCAAAAATGATGATAATAAATGAAGCATTAAATTATGTTCTTGTAAGTGAAAATGTGAAAAACAAAAAAAAAATTAAGTAAAAACAGAATATAAAGATTTTTTTATAAAGTGAAAAAAAAAAGGTTCATAGTACAGTACTTATAAAAAAAGTTTAATACGAGACAAATTTGATTTCCTTTTACATTTTTTATTTTTTGATTTTATATAATGGAAAAGTACTTACCTACTTCTTATACGAAATGTTTTACACTCACTGTACCGAAAATAATAATTATTAATGAAGAACCTACATATGTAGTAGTAACGCTTCTATAAAAGAACAGCTAAATATATGGCCTAAACTGCCGTAGCTAAGATAATTTGTTTATATCTGTCTCTGCGACAGAGGGATGCAATATACAATACACCCTTTTTCCTTTCCCCTTCTATAAAATAAATATTGGCAATGGTACAAATAGTAAGAAGGTTTTTGTTTAATGAAAATCATGATTTTGTGTTATACTTATTTTTGACATTTTAATTCATTTTATCGAGATAATACGGGTATAAAGCTCCCAATACAAGATCCAACCTGGTTTTACAACCTAGTTTACTATGAAAATTGGTATGTCGATCACGACATGGTACAATTTTAATCGAACTGCTCAAACAATACTGGGTTGTACAATCATATATTGAACCATGTGTACACAGACAGCATAAACGTAAATCTTTGATGATGCGCATGATGACGATGACAATTTGATTTTATTTCAAACGAAAGTGAAAATGAAAAAGAAAAATTGTCATCTAACACAGAAATATATACAAAGGTATTGTGTACAAAAGGACAACACATATATTCTGATTTAATATTAAAATTGATTTAATCATTTTTTTTTCGGTTGCATTTGATTATGTCATTAATGCAGCGTGCAAATGATAAAATATCAATTTTTCGATACTGTAGTTTGACATTATTAATTCGGAAAGAATAGTTTAGTTTTGCTGATTGCAATCTGCAATGCAACCATTAATAGTTCGATAACGTAGTTTCCGTGTCGTAGTTTGTGACGTTTGTTAAGCAGAATGTATTGCAGTTCCTCAAAATTGTTGACTGTATTTTGATTATTGACATACACATAGTACTTCAATGTCAAATGACAATCAAAGATTTGCAGATCACGTCAAATGGTATTCATCAACAGTTTTATTCTTGTCGTTCAAAAGTTAACAAATAAATATGAAAATTTATAATTTGATTGAAATTTTTCATGTTACGCGTATACGATATACATACGAATATTTTATTGCGGCTATAATATATCATAAAAATAAATAAGTAATTCTACGTTACAGACATGCATCGATTAACATCCACATAACTCCCGGTTCGGTACATATAATTAATTTAACAATTATTATTTAATTAAATCGAATATAGTGAAAAAAAAAAATTATAATTTACACATATAACCCACCAAGTAAGGTATCAATTACAACAGTTTTTCATATAATTTTCTAACAAAATATAATAATGGAAAAAAATATTCGAATTAATTTTAATTGATGTTTACATGAAACATTTGTGAATTGTTTTTTTAGAAAAAAAAATGTGTATGATTGCCTACACAAAACTTAGAATAGTTAAAAATATGAAAAAAAAAAATTGTAATAATTATTAAAATAAAAAAGAGAATTAAAACTGAAAATTATACTACATATATATTCTCGTGGAAACTTGTATGTACTTTTGACCATATACATAATCAAAAATTATTTTCTAATTAACCAGAGACTGATAATAATTATTATAGCCGACGACTAGTGAGTAGTGAACTGAGCAGTGAACACATGCATAATGTGTATATAGGTATCTAATTCTGGACTCTATATTAATTTATATCTTATTTATGATTATTTACTAACCATTTTTGTTTTTATTAAACTACAACAGAAGAATAAAAAAAAAAACTGGACATTATAATCTTTTTTTTTTATTTTTTTTTTATTTTATATTTCCTGGTTTTTTATAATTTTATTATTTTTATTCTTTTATTTTAATTCTTGTTCGTATGCAATCTGTAGAGGTTGGTTGTTCTAAAATATTCAATAGTAGATTTGTTTTTAATTCATAAAACACCTGATATTCTTCTCACATGCATTTAAATTAAACACAATTAAACGTGTCTATTATACGTAACTATAGTTAAGTTGTATGTTATTTCTCGTATCGTATCTACAGAGCTACAATAGGTTTTAGAGGCACTTATTAACCTTTACCTTCTATTTCCTATTTTCATTTATTTTTTATTTTATTTTGTTTTTATTCATAATTGAAATTTCATTTTAGAACTAGTAAACTTCTTCCACGTACTATACGTACTACGAATACACACACAATACTCGTATATCTGTACTTACAATAGTGATATAGTGACAGTAAGTGGAATAGAATTGAATGATATAATTTTGTATTAAAAGAGAAAAGAGAAGAAATAGAAAGAAAATGTAAGTGCGTGACGATAATTATTTTGCGAATACAAAATACAATATCTATACACGGAGAATTGGAAAGGAAAGGAAGGATAACAATATAGTGAAAGAGGTCGTAGTAGTATAGGTTAGGTAAAATACACGATAAAGTGCGGTCATGAAAAATTGAATTAGAAAAAAAAAAATAAAAAATAAAATAATAACATAATAATATAGAAGATGATCAGAAAAAATACTAGTTATCGTAGTCAGTCACTAACATTAATTGCGTAACTCGCCTCGTTTGTTTTTTTATTTCTCTTTTTATTTTTTCTCTTTACAATTCTCTTCAAATAATTTTACTGCATTAAAAGTCATTCATCGTAATTATTACTGCGCTACATATCAATTTTTCTGTTGTACTTTGTGCATCATCATCATCATCATAAATGCAGCAACAACAAGAACGATAATAATAATAATTGTGGTGGTTAGTTGTTTAGAAGGAAAAAATAAATAAAATAAAATAAAATAAAAAACTGAACACTATACGCAACGCAAGCATTTATTATAGAATTAAGAAGTAGGAAATTCATAATAGATTTTGTGTGTCATACATTATGGAAATATGTATAGCAGGAATACTATTTTGTACTCGAATATCGCAGGCACGTTAAATAATAGAGCACTGTCCCTTTGATTAAAAAAAAAAAATAAATTGTGTAAAAATTCAAACAAAACAACAAAATCATGTAATGTATGCAGCACATATGAATGAATTTAATTTTTTTATAGAAAAATAAATGTTCTAGTGTTAAAAATAATGTGTGTAAGATAAGAGAATTCAACAATTTATAATTTTGAAGAAGAAGAAGACTTTAAAAAAAAAAAAGAAGAATCAATTATTTATTTATTTATAATGTATATATAGGTACCTACATATGAACGGAACGAGTGTAATGTGTATAATGTCGTAATGTATTGTATTGTATTGTATTGTGCATAGCAAAATAATTGCCCATAAAATATGAAGTGGCCTTAATAAAGTTGTACACACGACGGCTCATTTATGTTTGTATGAGTATTATATTTTTGAATATACAATACGTACGAATATATGTACGTAAATAGATACATATATGAAAATAAAATGACCAATGTTCATAGTTGCATACACAGTTTTTAATTATGTGTATAAAAATTTATATGAATGCACACATGTATGTACGTCTATATACATACTTAAATGCATTTAATGTGCATTTATATTTTATTATTTTTATATATAATAATGCATATAAATAAATAAATGCGTATATATGTATAGTATATGTACATGAAATGTATTTTATATACTTGCATGAATTCAGTGTTGTTAATATATTTCACATTTATGTATACAATAATTATGCATGTTTGTATGTAGATACAAATTTATGAAATTCATTTTTTCTTTTGGTTTTTTTTTTTTTTTTTTTTTTTTTGTTGCAGACAATTAACCTTTATTTTATGTTTCCGGTATAGGCGTGGTCATAAATGGTGACATTTAGAGCTATTAACGCTTACTTAATTTTATTATTTGTAGTGTATGTGTATCATTGCATTATATACGATTACGACATACATACTTTTATATGAATTTGGATATGTGTGTTTATTAGATGGAAAAAAAATACATATATGTATATTTTTTTTTCAAAACTATTCCTTCTTCATAATTCATAGAGTTCTAAGTCTAATATGAAAGTTGATTTTAGAAAATAAAATTTTTAAAAATTCAATTTGAAGTTATAGGAAACAATTGAAAACAAAAAATTACACACATTTATATTAGAACAATAATTATTTATGATCTCAAAATTGTATACATGGTACAAGATGAAGGCAATAAAAATTAATGAAAGATAAATTTAATTGGAAAATTAATGACAAGTGCATAGTACATCAATAAGAGTATATGAATTGCTAAACGTCAACTTGTGTTGCAATGTGACTGCCAGTGGCTGAATAACTAACTATACGATTGTTAATCAAGAAAATTACTGGTGATAAAGATGCGTTTGTTGCTAAACATTGTTCTTGTTATCCGAAATTTCACAAGAGATTTTGAAACGCGATGTACTAGTCGTTATGTGAAGTTTGCGATTTGAAACATTTTAACATTGATGTTTATGATCATTTGATGTTTAGGAATTCACCCTAACCCCAGCATAAAACAGAATTTTTACATCTATAGATGAATACTTGTATGTACATAATTCAAATGAGAGAAACTTACTGTAGAGACTAGGAAATAAATTTAAGGATTTTCCATTCTATGATACATCTACCATACTTTTGAATATCACATTCACATATTAGTATATAAACTCCCTTGAATCATTTTATTCATTGATTCTTTCAATTTTTATTTTATAATAACTTTCAAAAAAAAAAAAAAGTATACGCACGCATTCAATTTAGTTAGCTTCATGTGTTTTATTTTTATTTTTTTGCATTCTTTTTTTTTGTTTTTAAAAACACGATCAAATCGATAACCTTATAACCATATGTTGATCATTATATGAATAGGTACCTACATATATATAATTTTAATAAAATTAAAATACAAAATATCCAAAAGACTATTCGTTAACCGAACGTGCTACACATATACTTACATATATGTATGGTATACATATGCAACAAGAAATTATAGAAAGAATGAAAAATTCTACCTTTTGTTGTTTGTTTTTCTTTTTGTTTTTTTGCATTTTTCAATTTAATTTTTAATTTTTTACCCTATAACCACAAAAATTGAATCAAAAACAAAACAAAGCAAAATAAAAAAAAAAAATTAAATTAAAATAAAATAAAATCGTTTGCACACAACATTCACAAAACTATCTTTCTTTTTATTATTTAAATACATATAACAAAAATACGATACGATACGATACGAGTTAAAAAAAAAAAAACCGCACTTAAATACCTCTAACCACAAGAGATAATATCGAGAATATCGAGTACCTACAAAAAAAAATTAAAAGAAAAATTGATCTCATTTTTAATCGAACAAGAAAGCCATTTTAATTTACTTTTTACACTATATATTAAATGCATAACTTTAAAAACTTTTTCATAATACGAGCATGTACATATACATATGAACGTATGCATGTATTTAGGTAAATTCAAATAAGTACGACCAATATTATATGTATGTATGATGAGATAAAATTAAATGGTTGCGAAAGGAATAAAATCAACAACAAAAATAATAATACCAGTATCAGTAGTATCAACACAAACCAAGAGAGATGTTGTAACACATTTATATATGATGCACATGCATGTATGTATGTACATAAAAAATGTGGTTATAAGTTTTAAAAAATATAAAATAAAAAGGATTAAATATTTAATTTACATAAAATATCATGAAATAATTGGGTGTTTTTTTTTTTTTTTAATATGAACTCTCTTGTAATTTATCCGTTATCTTTTATATGAATCTATTGTTGTTTTTGTATTCATTTATTTATTTATTTTTTTCAATATAAACACGCAAATTATTATATGTATGTACAGGTTCGTTGAAAAAGTGTGTGCTCATATGTACATAATTTCTTGTATAAAATTTCTTTTTAATAAATTATACTCGTATAATGTGTATTAATTTATGAAAAAATAAAAAAAATATTTCGTCCTAAAAAGTCCTAAATGTATAGTTAATGATGATAATTTAACGAGTACGTATATGTTATTATATATATATAGTCTATTATATGCGCAATATTTTGCATAATTTCCAAATTAAGATTTAAATTAAATGCAATTATCAAGTTTGAAAAAAACAAATTTTTTTTTCTTTTTTTGTTTGTATAAAATCAACATTTAAACTTAATTTAACCCTCTACTGTATACGAAGCCACATATGGATTCGTGTATTCTATAATGTTTTTCTCGAAATCCTGTTATTAAAAGTTAACACTTGTTTCATCAAGTTTTAGTATGTACTATTACAACTGTTATTCATATTCTGTCATGTTCGTTTCATGTTCCTGAAGTAATCATTTTTTAGTTGTGCGTTAGCGTGTGCCAAATGAAAGTGTAATAAAAAAGTGTGTAATTTTATTTTTTGAATAAAATAAACAAAAAGTAAGTAAAGACGATTTAAAAAATATTTTCTATTTCTAAGCATTATTATTTAATTATTGTAATGCAATTTTTCAAAAAAACAATTATTTTTATATATGATTTTGTGCAATTTTCCAAAAAGCCGAATATGGCTTCGTATGCATTTATCAAAAAAACTTCACACAACTAATCTGCCATATATGGCTTCTTATACTTCAACAGATGGATTGTTCCCATATAGTACTCCTATATCAAGTCCATATAATTCTCCTGCTCCTGACAATACTCCAACAACATAAAAAGAAAAAAAGAAAACGTCCAACCAGACATCAGGACATACCTTTGAATTCTGTGCGAGTGGATAACATTGGACATCTACCAATGTGGTCCTCAAACAGAATGTTATGTCAAAATCACTGCAATTTTCGGTCATATACAGTATGCGAAAAATGCAACGTACATCTTTGCTACAACGAAAAGCGTAATTGTTTCGCGAATTTCATTTTTAATTTTAAGTTTGAAGGAATTTGTAAAATTAAATATATAAGTCAAAAAATATTTCAATTTATTTTTTCTTACCATCACAAAAAATTAATCATACAAAACATATCACTTTTCTCACTTTTGTCGCAAAAGCATACAAAGCCATATATGGCAGACTACTTTTCTGAAAATTTTATGCTTAATACATACGAAGCCATATATGGTTTTATCCTTATTTTGATCCTGCGAGGTGAAATAAATTTTTTTGTACCAAATATTTATTCTAGTTATGCATCTTGAAATGATCTTTTAATGTCATTGACAGATTTTTGCACTTATAAAATAATTCATGCAGTAGAGGGTTAAATATAATATAAATATATAATGGGCCTTACTTATAAACTGTAACTAAGTTATTAATAAGAACTTAATCCTTTGCTAACTATTTTTTCATACTTATAACAAATTTAATCCTAACCTTAGTGTTAGTAGAGACTTTAAATTTTAATCGTGGCGAGAGCTCTACTAAGTCGTTATTAAGAGCATAATAACCTAATTTTTGATCAAACTATCAAAGAATTTCAAATCAAAATATAAAATAGGCATATAACATAGCATAACATAGTAACATTTGACATAAAATAAAAAAATTTTTTTTTTTTTATTCAAATTGACATAACTAACTGACTATTGACATAACAAAATTATAAATTCCATATGTAAAATTACAGTAGTAAGCAAAAAGAGCTTGCTAAAAAAGCTTTTTTAAATTAGAACTTAGTAAACTGTTATGAGTACCAAAATTAAAGTCACTTCTAAATTCGGCATGTCATTACTAAAATAAAGTCGACTTTAAGAAATTTTTATAAGTAAGGCTCAATTAGTCTGGTCTGGTGGTATAACAGAGTGTAGTCCATTTGAATAAATTTATTTTTACATTTTTACATTGTAGAAATTGTTTCACAAAATTCAATATAATTTCATTTTTTTACTTTTTATCAGTATACTTTCGAAAATATGTATATAGGTAATCAAGAAGAGCACTCACTAAATGTCCGGTAGTAATGACATCAGAAATTAATTTTCATAATAATTTCCTTTCTATCTTTAATAAAAAAAAATTATAAATACATATTTAGTATATATGCATGTTTTATTTGAACTATAATATCCTTAAAATTAATTTTCATGAAATATTGGGTAGGTACATACATAACTGTGTAATGATTCTACAAAATATGACACGTAAGTATATTATTATAGAGAAATTGATGAATTAATGGACAACATTTGCAATAATTATTGAAATTATTAGTCTCTTCAAGTTTGTATACACATACCTATCTATCCATCTACAGTTTTTGAAACTAATGCCCCGATTGGACTACGCAAGCATGTGTTTCCAAAAGCTATTGTGGAGTGTACATGGATGTTTGTTAACTTGTACAAATCGTTTGATATACAAATCAATTGAAGAAAATTTGAATATTTTTTATGTTCAATCGTGTGATTATGCAAGCATTGTTATGTAGTCTGTAGTTTGTACACATGCTTGAATGAATTGTATAATCATTCTTTTATACCTTTTTTTTTTATTAAAATTGTAATCATTATTATTATTAAACTACTGGCTGTTAGCGCTACTAATTTCCCCGCAATATTTCCTCTTTGAAAATTTAAACTAAACACAAATTATGATTGACAAGCATGCGCTTATGTACGAGTGTAGTATGTAGTTTTTATAGTACAGGTGATGAATGATGATTGATAAGCATGCGCTTCAGTATTCCGGCCAGAGTGGTCATGACTGCTCATGCTCATGCCCATCATCATTGCGCAAATATAGTGTGTATAAGACTTAAGCATATGTATATTATAAATGTATCTAATAACGTACCTAATTGTGTGATAGAATTGACATTTGAAATCATTTATCAAATTTTACATTAATTTTATTTTAATGGATTTTTATAGGATATGTTAGAGTACATTAATGTACAGATACAAAGAGATATAGGTATGTATATTACATTGAAATAATCACAGATATACTCATACAATTATTGAGATAATAATAATAATCATATAGTATTTATATAGACGTAAATATATGCACACTTCATTATATAATCGAAATGATCACATTTTATACAATTTTACTTTCAAATGTTCCATGTCCATATACAAGAGTACTTTTACAGGATATTAATATGTTTGTTTACATTTTTCATATTATTTATACATATACGAGTACTCATAATGTTATAGAAAAATGAAACTTTGTACTATATTTGTATATCGTTAATAGAAATATTCCAATTAATAACATCAGTAATGATAGTGATAATGAGAAGACAAACAAACTAGATTTATGTACATACATTACTATGTATATTGTATTCGTATTATGTATATTATACATTATTTCCATTAAATTGATTTGCAAAACATTCAGAAAATGTATTTTCCTAATTAAAAATAATAGAAAATTTACCACAAAATATTACTTATGTATGTATATGCATATACACGTCGTATAATAGAAGAATGTATACGTCGCATATAAAAAACAAAATCGATACGATGCTATACAACGAATATAAGAGAATATCAAATGCATATATGTATACAGTATGTAGGTATATGGATTATAAAAGTCAACGGAAATTAATATTCGAGAATAAACAATTTTATTTATCTATGTATTTGCCTGCCGACAGAAACTATATCTATTACCTCTATAATAATATGAACAGACTTATACAACACTCAATGCACACATACATATCTTTGTTGTACATTAGATAAAGTTTAAAAGGACATCCTATATATAGACAATATAACATGCAAAAGATAAATAATGGTAAATTCATCTATATGATGAGTAAAATAAAAATTAGATTTTATGACAGGAAAAAGGTAAAAAGGACGACATGTATGCACACAAACTAAAAACAATAAAATCCAAAATAAAATTATACGATATGCATATGCACTCTTTTTTTCTTCACATAATTATTTCTTATGAAAAAATAAAAATGAAAAAAAAAAAAAACAAAATTCTAATTACTTTATTTACAGGATTTAGTACCATATTTATATATAGGTATGTGCGAGTACAATATAGGTTGTTGATTTTATGACTTTCTAGAATTTTTATTATTATTATTATTATTATATATGACTTTCTAGAATTTAAGGATAAATTGACAACATTTAAAAATGTGCATATAATGATTACAGCATAACAGACTATATATTTTAAGAAGTTAAATGTTTCTTGTGAATATCATATAATCATTCAACAATATTTTATGAGTGAATTCTGTGTAAAAAATAAAAAAAATTTTATATACTATATATCCAGCTGTTTAACTAATAACACAAGGATTATAAGGACAACATAAGAAATTTATTTAATTTTTCTAACAAGCGAATTTTATTTGAAAAAAAAAAAAAAAACTTTTAAAGTATTAAGTTGATGATGATAATATCAATTAACCGAGATAATTTATGAGAACAAAACCAGATGTAAACGAACGTATATACACAGAATGTAGATCCTTAAAGGAATTTTTTTTTTAATTAATAAAGAATTTTGTAATATAACTTTTATTATCCTGATTTATATAGTACATGTAGGAAATTGAAAGAACATCAATTCAATTTTATAAAATTCCTTATAGCAATTTGTAATATAAATTTGTACACATCCTAAATCTTAATACACACATCTGACGGTCTAAATAACTTTTGAATACATATACGAGTATATTGTTAATGTTTTGATTTCTTTTCAAATTCTGTATAGTATAAAGTTTTTCTCATCATCATCACCATCATTGACATCTTTTTTTTTTTTTTCATTTTTATTTATTTATTTTTTTATTAAAATGTCAAGAAAAACTGCTGCTGCTCAAGCAACAAAATATTCTTAAATTGTAAAACTTTTACACCCTAATTTGAGGTACATGTATACATTTTAGCTTTAGATATATACATACTCGTATGTAATGAAGCGGTATGTACATATACATATATCAATATCCTTAACTTTTCCTTGTCATTTCAATTACGAGTATAGTTAGTATTTCTTCCCCTTTCTAGCATTTTTATAAATCTTTTTTCTCTGTAGCTAGATATACAGCAGCAGCAACAGAAACATCATAGAATAACATGATTTTCACATTATAAATTTAAACAATGTCAATAATCTCAGTTATATTATACTTTTACGTAATTTATACAATTTTTTTTATTTCTATATTATATATTGCTCTATTTATTTCTGTCTCTTTATATCTTTTTATCCTTGCTAACATCTAAAATATTCATTTTTATAAAGTAATTTGTAATTTAAGAAAAATGTTCCAAGTTTTGTTTTACGTGGTTCTATGTGGTTCTATATATTATGTAGTAAAAATTAAGGATATATGATTGATATACATATTTAATTCAGAAACGGTGCATGAAAATTTGACGTACTCGTATGAATGTAACATAAAATATATGTACATACATATTTTCCGTAATCCCTTTTATTATAAAATTTTTACATATCCTTTATTAAATAAAACAAAACCAAAGTAAAATTTATTGTCACCACAAGATACAATTTTTATTTTTTGCCCTGCAAATATAAATAATTATGTGTCACATGCTTAAGATTGTTGTTTTCATTTCATTTTTTTATTTTTTTTTTTTTAATTTAATTTTAATTTCATAAATGGAATGATGTTTGATACAATTATATCGATAAGCGAAAAATTATACATAATATAACACTTTTTGTAATTTGATGTTCTCTTTGTATAATACAATACAATCCTAGTCCTTGGGGGATTTTTTGAAATAATTGTGTACTACCAGTACTACGTAATGCGGCACTCACATTCGTACTATATACGTATATTCGTATATATGTATATACAAAATACAAAACACATAACTTTATAACTTCATTTGTTTTTATATTAACACGCAACATACTTATTCTCGTACCACAATTTTAAGTTTTAAATACAAACATATATTTAATTATGCATTTTTTCCATTGCATGAAATTTTTTTTTCTGTTCGGTGTTTTTGCTGCATTTTCTTTTATGTGTACGTACATACATTATATTTTTTTGATAATGAATTTGTATAAAAGAAAAACATATTTTTGATATGAAAATGAATGACTGAATGATTGATACAGTAGCGAATTGATTCTTTATTTTTATACATATAGTAGTATACATACCTATATTACATATTGGCTAATATCGGCAGATCCGTATAAATAAAATATAAATGACAACCACAAGAAAAATAACAAAATAACAAAAAAAAAAAGAAAGAAAAGTTAAAATCGAATAAGCCAGAAAATATCTTTTTAACACCATTTTTAATAACATGTACACACAAATACACAAATGTATGTAAATGAAATGCAATATGTACGCCTTCTTTTTATTTTTTCATTTATTTATTTATTTTTTTTTTTTCTTTTTTGCTCTTCCATTTAATTTTTATTTTATTATTTCATTTTATGTTTCAAGTTAAATGTCACAAACATATGAAGAAAGAATTACATACACAATAAATATAATATGTATAAGTATATACTTACGTGTACATACGTCTCAGTGTATATTTATTGTTGTATAATTCAGTTGTTCGTATAATATACGAACGAGTATGTATATACGTACGTATGTAACATAAAATATATCAAAGTTATTATCGTTATTATATCTTCTTTGATACCTTGTAATGAACAATCATGTAACCAGCTGGCGTTAAGTGTTCAATTATTGCTTGAATTTTAACTTTTCACATTTTTCATTCAAGACAACTAAAAATACATTTTTAAAAAACAAAAATGAAAAAAAAAAAAAAAAAAATAAAAAATATAAAATAAAAAAAAAGATACAATTTTGTGTTATTCCTTCTTCACATACATGCATTTAAGTGTTTTTCCTTTATATGCTAGTTCTCCTTTTCGTAGTATATCATTTCATTCCATTCAATTCGAATACACCTTGAAGATGTTATTTAGTCGTATTATAAGAAGGAAAACTAAGTGCATGTACCCATCATATGAGTTGCTTATCAATATAAAAATGTGTACGCGATATTAATGATGACGATGATGATGATGATGATGAGTACACGACGTATATGTATGTATGTATATAGTAGTGAAAATTAACAGCAATAAGAAAAAGAATAAGAAAAATTTCATTCATCTATACACATGTACACTCATATGTAATACGGTAATACTATACATTATGTTGAGTGTGTGTAAAGAACCAAAAGGAATCTTCGTTTTTGTCCTACATTTCATTTTACTCTGATATACACGTAAATAAGAAAAACTTCAAGATAAGCACATATTATAATAAAAGGAAAAAAATATATTTGTTTTGTCATTTTTGTTTGATGTACTCATATGTACTACATACATAACGAGAGTATGCAGCTTGTTTTTAATTCAATTTTTTGCTAAACATTTTTTTTTCGATTCTTGTTTTTATATTCTCGATAATGAATAACAATGATGATGACGGAGAACACGAGGAAAGATAATAGAGATGGGAATATAGGAAGTACCTTTGTATCTCCTATATATACATAGAGGCAGATATCTACACACAATTACTCAAAAGCTAAGACAACTGAGACCATATTTAGCAGCTAAGGGATGGAATGAAAGAAAGATGAGATGTTTTATACACATTTATATTTACCTGCACATTTTACATCTAAATATAATAATGTCCTTAGAAACAAAATTAAAATAAAAAAAAAAAAAAAGTAAAATTAATAAAGTTAGGGAAAATTATCTATAAAAAATAAGCTAAAGATAAACACTAAAAATTTAAATAAAATGAACAACAGCAAAATTTTTTTTAAGGAAGAAAACGAAAATTTTTCTTGTTCTCTATGACATTTATTTATTTGATGATTTTATTACATATTTTGAAGTTTGTAAAAAATTGAATGAGTCGGGTCATTTTATAGCCCACGTATAAGTGCAGTACATATACTATATATAAATGGCTGAGATATATATATTTTATGATTACACTTTGATCCATTAAGCTATCATCATCATATAAGTCAGCCATTAAGAAGGATTCATATGTAATATATAAAGAAAATAAACATAAAAAAAATTTATAGTGGCTTGCTTGATAGTGGTGCATCATGAAATAATATGTCCGTAAGTTAGTTGAAAATTGTTTGGTTGGACAATAACGTGTAAATGGAATAAATAGTATAAATAGGAGATATGTAAGTATACACACACACAGTGTTGATATGGATATCAAAAAGTTAACGACAAGGTCATGAAAATGCACTAGCTAAGATATGTAGCTTAACATTTATAACGACAAAATGAATGTAGAAAAAACATAAAAATAATGATAGTGATGATGACTGTGATGATGATGATGATGGATTCTGGTATTAAAAAAAATTAATATATTATATTTAAGCAAAATAATACATTTTAAGGATATAAAACTGTTTTTCTTGTTTTTCCTTGTTTGTTTTTTTTTTTTAAACATTTTTTGATTATTATTACAATATTATTGTGCACCATCGTACCAATCGTACATTGTATACAAGCACAAGTAGTATAAAATAAACGATGCCGAACTAATAAAAACAGCTGTCTTTTAATTTTTAAATATGACATGTGCATCTGCGCAACATCAACATCTAAAAACAAAAAAAAAAAACATTTTTTTTTGCGTTTTCTGTTTTCATTTTTACATTTTACTTTTTCAATAAAAATAAAAGAAGAATGAATGAAAATTTCAAAAAAAAATAAAAACAGAAAATCTATTTATAGAATAGGATATGGAAGTCTGAACATTTTATCAGAAAAAAAAAACATCCAACAAATGGCAATAATAATAAAACTAAAAAAAAATGAAAAAAAATAAAAAACTTAAATTACGGATAATGGTAAAAATAGTATAGTAGATTGAATCGAAATTTTCTTATGTACATAGTATATAGTATGTAGATACCTGTCTGCGAGAAGAAATTTTTTCTTTGAAAAAAAAAGTACACATCTACTTAATCTGTTTCAGAGAATCATCTGATTTAGTTTGACAATTAATAGACATTTGAACTATGTATGTTTGTACAAGTAGGAGGCATGTGATGCAGATGCACCCTGATTATGATGATTTAAGGTAGATTGAATTATTACCTTGTTCTTCCTAAAAAAAAATTTTATTTTTCCTGGTAAAAAGGTACAGCAATACATAAATAAATGAAAAATTACATAAATATGTATATAGAGTTTATACAGTGAAGTATGTATATAGTAGATAGTAGCAATAGTAGTCAAACTGCCACCATAATAAAAGATCAGCTGTTACTGATTATCTAAAAATATGGTTTCCATTAATAGAAGGAAGTTAAGCAACAAAGAAAATATTCTAGTTTATTTTTAATTTTTTTTTTATTATTATTTTTTCCTTGGATATTTGTCTGTATGACTATGACAGTAAAAGAAACTCAATAATTATTTTTATAATTTTAAAAGGATATATAAAGGACTTTGAAAATTTGAAAAATCTACTATACGTACATATGTATATATTTTGAGACATAATACCTATTTGTTTTGCTTTTAGGTTCATCCATCTTTTTTTTATTTTTGTGTACTTTTATGAAATTTTGTTATTTCGCCTTTGGTTCGTTTAACAAGAGAAAACATCTTATCTCTATGTATATACAATTGATATTGTCATACGCAATGGTTAGGCAAAGAAAATTCCATAAGAAAATACTCATTAATTTAACTACTATAATCAATGATAGCTATAGGATAGGAATAGGTGTATATACACAAGGATGTAGATATGTATTTATAAAACATTTTTATCTTTCGTTCATTTACTTTGAACTCACTTTTATAAAAATAAATACAGACATTGGGATTTTATAATGATAAAGTTTTATCCATATATAAAATTTGTGATGATGAACAAAACAGAAATAACAAAAAAAAAAGGGTTTTAAACATCTGTAAATATAAGCAGGTGTTTTGTATATATACCTATTTAAAAGTATTATGTTCACTTCTGTATTATAATGATTAACATAAACTGGTACGTACATAGAATGTATATAGATACCTACAAAGATATATTTAAGTATAGGTATACATATGTATGTATATATCCATTGGAAAAACAAACTGATAAATTTAGACTTTTAATAAAACTAAATATAATAAGAAAGGCAAAGAATACCGAATACAAAATAAAGAAAATTTTTTAACTTCTTCTATAAATTTTGCGTAAAAGAAATTTTCATACATAAAATAGGAATGTAACTATATATAGGTAAAGAATATTTAAACATATAAACAGATACACACTAACAATATTATATTCTTCATATAGATTTATTTTCTAATTTTGAATGTTTAAAATTTATTATTTTATAAAAGTTTTTCAAAATTTATTTTATTTTTGGCATTTGAAAAATATGGCTACGACTCTATAATATGACTAACAACAAATTAACCAAAGAGTTTATTAACAGCTATACATAATACAACAGAAAGGTAAAAACAGTAAATAAACAAATATTAAATATAAATACTTGTACATAGATTGTTTACCCATAATATTTATACTTATACATATAAGTATCTATAGTTAATATAAAACTTTTACTTCAAGTTCTTTGATTATACATAATATGTCTACTGTAATATGTACACAATCCGCCCTCCCCCCCTATCAAACCCTCATTACTTTCTTTCAATATATTTTCATATAAATTCATATTTAAATTCAAATTCTTGTATTATATAAATGAAAAATCTATGAATTAAAATGATGAAGAAGCAGTAGAAGAAGAAAGGATGAAAAATTTTCACTTCATTTAACAAAAATCTATGATAGGTACGAATAGAGATGTACTTAAGTAGGTAATAAAATTTATATGCATATACCTTTTAATTTGTTTTTAGAAATAATATTATTGTATAGTTCTATTAATATAAGCAGTTATGCGGTTTCCACAAAATTATCTTTAACATAAATATAAATATTTACTTATTTTCAATTTGATAAATATTACACACGGAAGACATTATAAATAAAAGTTAGAAGTTTAAACATTTAATTTATATGCCAATATGCAAAAAAAAAAAAAAAATAAATGGAAATATAGAAAAAAAAAAAAACACACACACACACACACAAAATGAACAGAGAGACAGAGAAATATGGTAAAATTTAGGTCAATGTACGGCTATGTATAGCATGTATATTGAACACATTCTCATATAATTTTCATTATTCCCACAACTGAGAAAATTTTCTATATATTGAAAGGATATATCTTAAGGGAGTAAAAATATACATAAATGTTTAATTATAAACAGAAAGAGTCACATAACTATAGAGTGAGTGCGTATTGGTGATGATGGCTTATGAATAAAAAAGTAATTTAGAAAAAAATAAAACAGGACATCGATAAGAAAGCAACAAATTTTGAATATGTAGTTGGAAATGGTAAATGGAAAAATTTTCAAAAACACAAAAAAATAAAAAAATATTAAAATCGTTTTAAAGTAATTACAAATCCCTTAGAGATTTTTTCAAATACAGACAAAAATGAAAATGAAAACCAAAAACGTATGTATATAATTATTTATACAATATTCTTATTTCCTTTTCGTTATATGAAATTTTTTTTGTTATTTATATTCTTCTCCCTTCTGTGTTCTGCTTTTTACATTTTCAGTATCTCAATAATGAAATTCAAAAGCTTTTTCCCAACTGTATAACGCCGACGCATTAACACTTTTTCACTATACTATATACGAGTACCATATTTATCAAAATTCGTATCCCAACCAATATCAACCAACTCTTTTCTCTGTTCCCTTATTCTTCGTTCGTAATCGTATTTCTTTTGTTATCGTTATTATTTTGAATTTTTCCAATTTTCTTATACACTTATTATGTATATCCTTATTTATTCTCATTTGCTTATGTTAGTAAATAACTTTGGGTACCTACATAACTTTTTACATAATGTACACACAGATATTCTTGTCTATATAAACATTTTTTAAGTATTCAATTCGTGTATATTACCATACATTATAAGTACATTTCCAATTTATAATACAAATCCTATATATGTTGTCCTGAATTTTCAATTTTCCTTCTTTATATAGATACATACATATATGTATAAATACACATTAAAATGTTATTTACTTTTCTTATTTTCTTATTTTATCGTATCGTATATTTTGTTTATATTACAATTTTAACACAATATCTATTTATATACATTTCTCTCTCTCTCTCTCTCTCTTTGCATACGGATATACACCCACACTTACAAAACATTTACACATACATGTAGTACAGAATACATAAAAATTTTATCCTTTTCACATATACATGTTCAGTTGGTTAAATGTTTAAGTTTATATTTTTTTCCGACAAATATATGTATAACAATCTACCTATACATGCATACATATACATATACATATGTCTGTACAAATACTCACACTGTCACACATTATACTAGAAATACCGTTCGGTTATTTTATACACGGAAGTGTATATATATACAGAAAAAATAAAACGAAAAAAAAACAACGTGAATTATTGAACTTGACTCGATTCAAAGTTGAATGTTGATGGTTCGTTGTCCAGCAATGTTGTTATCCTTTTACCACTAATCATACGTATACAAATATATACACGTATATACATACATATACAAATTTCATTCACGATATAAAATTAACACTATATAAGTACTATTCATACATAACTACAGAAGAGACAATCACGAAATGACCTTTTTTTTATATATGTACATACATATATGTATGTTCGAATTATTCACAACAACCACACCTAAGTCATCACCTAAATACTTCTACGACACAGTGTACACAATAATAATAATAAAAAAAATAAAAATATGAAAGGATAGAAAAAAAAAATAGGAAAAAATAAATAAATAAAGCACATTGCCATTTATAAAATATTTTTCGTAAAGCTCGTACAAACGTATGTATGCATGTCTGTCGTCTTTTGAATTTTCCTTTTCTCTGTACGAGAATGTGTACATAATATAAAAATTTTCCAACATTTTGTATTTTCATTTTATTTCTTTGGTGTTTTTGTTTTTATTTCAATTGCCTGCCTTATCATACATAGGAGCTAGTACATTTATATATAAGTATTATGTATTATATGAACATATCCTTATTGCTTATATCATATCCCTCTATACATACATAACCTATTTTATTTTGTATATACTCTGGACACTTATGTATGTACCTACTCGTATTAGGGATAGGATGTAATTTGTGTATGTGAGGGAATTATAATTTTGTTTTGAATTATTTGTCTGCACGTATTGCTTATAAATTCGAATGGAATTTGAATATAAATACTAGTATGCGAGCATGTATCTGTGTATTTGATTTTTTCGTATTTTTTTTTTTTACTTTGTATTTCAGTGAAATTTTTGAAATATTTTCAATTTCATTTTTTGTTTTTTTTTTTTTAGAAAAATGAAAAATTGAAAATTCTTCTGGCTGTTGTTGTTGGTGTTGTTGAAAAAGGAAAATTGAAATTTTTTTCATTTTTTACAATTTTTTTTCCATCATCCTTACAAAATATCTATTTCACATTTTCCTCACTTTTCATACAATATCTTATTTTAAATTTCATTTTGAAATAAACTTGATGATTTCTTTAGTCTTGTTCACAATTTTTGTCTTCCTATCTCCCTTTCTCTCTATCTAGGTTCTACATACAAAATATGAGATTTTTATTCCGATAACTTGATAATTTCTTTAGTCTAGTTCACAACCTTTGTCTTCCTATCTCCCTATCTCACTTTCTCTCTATCCAAATACTATACATACAAAATATGAAATTTCATTTTGAAAACTTGATAATTTCTTTAGTCTGGATTCACAATAATTTTTATTTTCCTATCTCCGTTTTTCTCACTATCCCTATAGCGCTTCTAAAAATAATTCTGTTAGCTATAAAAACTTCTCATTAAAATTTTTTTTTTTTGGAGAAAATTTTCCAGGAAACAACTCAGATAACCAATATCAGATGTACAATTCCTAGTACCCGTATACTTGTAATGCATGAATATTTAAATACTTGAGCCATAGAGAAGAAAAAAGGTTTTCATATAAAAAAGTTAACAAATTCTATAATAAACTTCATTTACCTAAACAATAAACAAATTGACTTTACAGATAACTTCTCAGGGTAAATACGTGTACATAAACTTAATGAAATGTTTTATAGGCGCATCTACATCAAATTAATATTTAATTAATTTTTTTACAGTTGTATATTTCTCTAAAAATAAAGTTATATCAAGTTATACGAATACGATGAAAAGGATTAAAATTAATTACGCATACATATTACTTACATATAAATATGTTTGTAAGAATGTGTATATACATATTTATTATTCTGATGAAAAGATTCTTTTTAACTGATAATGACAAACAGAAAATTTATCAATGATGCTAATTACTTATCATATATGTACCTAAACTATATATATGTAATATATTTAATGTAAAATATATTTTAAAAAGGATATCACAATTTTTCCATCATAAAATTTTATTTATTTACTTCTATATATACATATATATTTGTATATATATCCTTATTGATGTTCAGGATTTTCTACATATATGAATTTGATATGAACGCAGGACATACGATGAGTAAGTATATGCGTACAGAGTCAGAGTCATAGCTTATCTTCGATGTACATTTCATATATGAAACTCTGTGTATATTACATAGTTATGCATACAAATTTCAAAAATATACACACAAAATTTTATCGATCCATATCAGGATTCAGAAATGAAAGGATATACATATGTATTATAGTTGATGTTAACGCATATCTATACGCATAATATATATAAGTAATCGTATATACCATAAAAATATGTATAGCATTACAATTTTCACTCAATTAAAGAATGTCCTGCTGTTATTAAAATGAAATTTAAATAATTTACATTGTATACGAGCATATATACATTATTATGTTTTATCGTTTTAAAGGAATTTCATATAAAAATTCATTATACATACTCGTATTGCATATATGTACATATTGGGTACCTATCTACAGTGAAGTATACTTATAAAAAAAAAAAAATTTAATTAACATTATATCACAAATCTTTTTGTTAAATTTGTACAATTTAAATACGAATACATATACAAACTGTCGTATATACATATGTACGTAACGTATACTCTGAAAACATAAAATTGAATGTATTTTAAATCACAAGTAATTGATATTTTATTTAAATTGTTTTTCACATTTTATACTGTAAAATATACTTACTGTTACTATATATGTACACTCAGAAAAATACACTTCATCAAATTGATGAAACAGCGTTATTGTTTTTAAAATTCATGAAATTTCCTTGTTTTGATGAAAATTTCGTTCATTTGAGAAATAAGTTTTCAAATTAAAGAAATTTTAATTGATCTTATGAAAATCAGATGATTTTAAAAAAAGGAAATAACATTGAAACAAGTACGTAATATTTCTTGAACTGAAAACAAGCATGTACTTGAAACGAATTCTCAATTTTTTATAACGTTTTTAAAACAAAGATGCTTCAATATTTTTTCATCAAATTGAAGCTTTGTTTTCTTTACTTGAAAACGCTGTATACTAATTGTACAATAGTGGTAAATCGAAACATTAAAACAAGTATAACGTTTTTCTAACAAAGACGCGTTAATATTTTTGCATCAAATTAAAGTAATTTTTTTCTTAAATTGAAAAAACATAAGAAAAATATGTACTTGAAACGTAAACTAATTTTGTTACTTTTAGACGGGCTTTTTGAGTAAAACATGTACTCAAATTTAGTAAATCAAAACATTGAAACAAGTACAACATCTTTAAAACAAAAATGCTTTAATATTTTTGCATCAAATTGAAGCGTTTTTTACTTGATTTGAAAACACCTTCACTAATTGTACAATAGCAGTAAATCAAAACAATAAAGCAATTATAACGTTTTTCTAACAAAGATGCGTGAATATTTTTGCGTCAAATTGATGTTATTTTTATTTGATTTGAAACAACAAAAGAAAAATATGTACTTGAAACGAAAACTTATTTTGTTACTTTGAGACGGGCTTTTTGAGTAAAACATGTACTCAAATTTAGTAAATCGGAACATTGAAACAAGTACAACATCTTTAAAACAAAAATGCTTTAATATTTTTGCATCAAATTGAAGCGTTTTTTACTTGATTTGAAACACCTGCACTAATTGTACAATGGTTTTGTCCATATAGTATGATTTAGTTATCAATCACTTAGGTTTATGAATTCAGTGCGTAAAGTTGATTTTTATTAGTGTTATAAATAAGTTACACAGTGTTTTTTGAATTAATCAGTTTATTTAATTATGAAAAAATAATAATTATAGTAATAATAATAATTATTATGGAAAACGAAAACTTAATGGTGATTAATTTAAAAGATTTGGAAAATTTAGACATTTCAAACTTAAGTAATATTACAGTTGAAAATCTTGAAAGTGAAACTATTTCTCAAAACGACGAGTTTTTAAAATTATTAAAAAAATTAAAGGGTGAAATTTTCCATGAAATTTTGATAAAACGCGGTTTTAACGTTGAAAATATAAAATATTTGAAAGCAGAACATTTAAATCAAATTTGTCCAGAAGATTTACTTGGTCCAAGAGCTGTTTTTGAGCACAACTTGCGTGTTTGGCAATACGAACAGGTAACGTAAACTACATGAATTAAAATAATAAAAATACATATAACTATCTATACCATTTACACTGTATGTTAATCAATTACATTTTGAATTCAACTATGAGAACTTTAAATTCAACCTTGTATACTTTGAGTTCAACTACTAACAACTTAAATTTAAAAATGTACATAGTCGATTTTAGAGTGTATATTTTTGAATTTAAAGTGTTAATGGTATAGATAAATTAATAAATACTTTGAATTTGAACTTATACTTGTAGGGTATTACTTTTTATTACGACAAACCATCATCTTCTACTTCAAGTTCTCCTACGGCATCTTGTTCTTCTAGCTTTGAAAACCTTTTTCAAGAGACGAATATTGATCATGTGTGTTATTAACTATAGCAAAATTTATTAATTAGTGTTTATATTGTATATATTTACTTATTAATACTAGTTTTGTAGTGTGACTTCAAGACAATCATTAGTCAATCTGCTAAAGGAAAATTAATTCTTGAATTTTATGAATCAAATAATTTTTTAATCGATAAACACAGGAAAATATTGGGTGATATCATCATTGAACATTTAATAAATACCAAAACAAACGCAACACCCACTACTTTTAATTCAATTTCAGGACAAATCACAGAAACTTTCCCAACTGAAGTAAAAGTAAGTTTCACACAAATTGTATTTTCAATAAAATACACTCACATACAATATTCGTTTTTTTTTAAAAAAATATTTATTTTACTATCATTTACTATTAAAGGAAACGTACTTTATAAAGATTCCGAAACGTCGTCCAGGTGGTATATTGTATGCAAAATACCATAACGTTTTGTTTAGACTGAAATCCAATGGTCTAGGCCAAAAACTTGTGAAGAAAAAATCTTGTACATCAACTAACACGGAAGCAATTTCAACTCCTCCAATCACTGGTACTTTTATTACAATAAATCTATGTACAAAGGTTGTCTAAAATAATCTTTTATCCACAGATTCTTCAGACATAACCAATGTAAATTGGTTGAAATTTAATATTCAACCTTTTGAATCGGTAATGGAAAAATGGAATGCTACGGTAAATTGTCGCCTTTCTTCATTTAAACAAGAAAAGGACATCTCAGATATTTTGACGGATTGGCCAATTTATCAGCAGTCTTTCGGTCATTTATTGGTAAAAAATTTAAGATCTTATCGAATATATATATTCAAAAAAAAAAAAACATTTAAGATAGAATCAGATTTCAAACACGCCTTCAGTGGAAAAGAAGACAAATTATATGAAAATTGGGAGAGTTTCTGCAGAGGTATTCTCCCATTAATGAAGTCAAGAATTAAGGACGCTTATAGCAAGGAACTATTAAACCAAATGCCTGACGACAATTCTGGTAATTTAATATTCAAAAAATATATTTATTTAAATTTATTTTAATACAAAATTACTTTTATCTTTTATTTTTAGAAATTAAAAATACACTAATTTTAGCACTATTACCATCTTTATTGGTACCAACGAGCAGAAAAAGAATTATTCATCCTGTTACAAAAGAAAAACAGTTTAAAAAAACCTCAATTAACGACTCAAGAAAGAGATTTATACTTCATGTCACCGCTCTGAATGACTTATACGTCGAAATAAAAAATTTAATCGATTCTAGCTATGTAAGTAAAACAACAGTTCAACCTCTAATTTGTACTGTAGGTTTAGATTTATTTCATATTGAGGAATATTATGTTTACTTTTTTAATACCTACTATAAGTTACCAAATATTATGAAATCACTAGATGTTTGCTTTAAAATTTTTCACATTTTTAATTTTAATTATCCATTTGAATGTAGTCTAGTTTGGAATTTGATACAAAAGTGTGTTTATGAAATTAGTACAGAGCACGATGAAAAAAGTGCTGTTTTGTCTACTTTAATATCTGATTTAAAAATGAAAGAATGAGACTAAGTTTACAAACATGCATATTACGAATACATATTATATATAGCTTTTATAATTATTTTTTTTTATAAATTGGAATAAAACAATGAATTCTTATTGCTTTAAATGTAAAAAAAGTTTTGATATAATTGAAGATTTATTCAATCATTTAAAATACTACCACAATTTAACATCCAACGACACATATGAATGTGGTTATTCTTTTTGTAATCAGACGTTCAGTACATACCGTTGCTTTGCAAGACATATGAGATCCGAAAAATTAAAGTTAGGCCAAAAGTCAAGCGAACCAAATGCAAACACTCAATGCAATACTATACCAAATTCTACATCACTAATAAAAGTGACACATGAACAACATGAACAAGTTAAATCGGATGTTAATGTTGATAGCGTTATTCTTGAAAATTTCTCAAATGAGGTAAAGATGAAAAATTCTGCCTTAAATTTTACTTTAAAATATTTTAGTAAAAAAAATATTTCAAGAAAAGATGCTTTACGTATTCAAGAAGATATCACTCATTTGATAACTAAATTCATTGGACAACAGCTTGAAAATCTTTTACATAATGAACAGGGTGATAACTATGAAAAAAACTTGAAAGAATTAATCAATTTCTGTAAAGCTCCATTTGAAAGTATTAATACGGAATATAAATTTTTAAAACATTTAGAAAGTATGGACTTATTTGACAAACACGAAGTCGTATATATTGATGAATCCATCAAACCCATTATTTTGAAAAATATTAATAGAATTGATACAAAGCATACAAAAGCTGTAATACTTCCGTTAAAATTTCAGTTTAGAAAGTTCTTTGAAATTCCTGGAGTATTACAATCAGTTTTAGAATACTCAGATCTCATTAAAAGTAGTTCTGGCATGAAAAATGTTATTGACGGTCAATCTTGGAAAAATAAAACAAAAGAAACAAACAGTAAAATAATTCTTCCTTATTTTTTATACTTTGACGATTTTGAGGTAAATAATCCTCTTGGATCTCACACAAACTCAATTTTAGGAGTATATTACTCGTTTCCCACATTACCTCCTTCGTTAAAATATAAACTTCAAAATATTTTCGTGGCATGCTTTTTCAATTCTAAGGATGTTAAAAATTTTGGAAATGAGAGATGTTTTCAACGTTTGATTGAAATTTTAAATGAACTTGAGGAAATTGGAATAAATATTAAAACGAGTTTTGGAATTTTTCAAGTGCATTTTACTTTATCTTTGATTTTGGGCGATAATTTAGCTTTAAATAATGTACTTGGTTTTTCCCGATCATTTTCATCAACATATTTTTGTAGATTTTGCAAAGTTGATAAAGAGTTAAGTAAATCTCTTTGTTCTGAAAGCGATAGTTATTTGAGAACAGTTCAAAACTACTCTGAAGATTGCCAAACTGAAAACTGCGCTTTAACAGGGATTAATGAAGATTGTATTTTTAACCAAATTACTTCATTTCACGTAACTCAAAACTTTTCTGTTGACATCCTTCACGATTTATTTGAAGGTATTTTTTGTTATGATATGTGTCACATTATATTGTATTTTATGAAAAATAAAATTTTTGATTTAGAAACTCTTAATATTCGGAAAACTTCTTTTAACTATGGTGATACAGAAATTGGGAATATCTCACCACCTATTAAAATAAATGAATTAAAAAAGTTTCGTTTGAAATTATCTGCCCGAGAAATGTTAACATTCGTACATTTTTTTCCTTTAATTATTGGTGATTTGGTTCCTGAGGGAAATCCTTGCTGGAAATTTGTTATAAATTTAGTAGAAATGTTAGATTTGATACTCTTATCAAGCTTTGACTCTATTAAAATAGCTAAATTGAAAACTTGTATTAGTAATCATCACAAAAAGTATTTAGATTTATTCAACGATTCTTTGAAACCCAAACACCATTTTTTGAGTCACTATAGCAGGGTTATAGAAAATTCCGGACCTCCAAAGTATTTGTGGACATTTCCCTTTGAATCAAAACATAGAGAGCTCAAAATGTATGCCAAAAATATAACTTCGCGAAAAAACATTCCAGTTTCATTAGCCATAAAATATTCTTTATCATTTGCAAACAATGTTCTAAATTTTGAAAATAATGAATTTGTTCTTACTAGTAAAGGCTACAGAATAAATGAATCCATTTATTTTAGCGAGTTGAATTGCCACGCAACAGATATAAATCTACAAGAAGCAATATGTTATGATAGCATTCAATTTCTTGGCACTTTATATAAAAAGGATTATATTATGACATGTATTGATGGAAAATTATCTGCTTTTAAAATTAAAGAAATATTAAAAATAAATCAAATTATATTATTATTTTGTCAAGAAATAGATGTATTATATTACAGTACACATTATGTAAGCTATTGCATAGGAAATGATTTACCAATTTTTAAATTAAAAAATATAAAATTATTTGAATTTCTTCCTGTTCATAGTTATAAGTTACCATGCAATGAAATAGTATTAAGAATAAAGAATGGTTATATTTAATTAAATTTACAAGAATTTTAATGAAATCAAAAAGTAAATAAAATCAATGTAACCCTTTATTTTCGTAGTTACATATAAGTTACAAAGTAATGAAATAGCAAACACGAAGAATGATTAATTTCAAATAAATTTACAGGCATTAAAATAAAATATTGAAAAATATAAAAATCAATATACATATTTTTCCATGTCAATAGTTATAAGTTATCATGTAATGAAAGAAGAACAAGAAGAGACTTTTTTTTTAAATTTATATATGAATTTAAATAAAATCAAAAATATAAAAATCAATATTGTTTCGTTTATTTAAATTTACAACTACCCCCTTTACATTAAAACCTTGTTTCCTTGATTTTAGTACAATTTTCTTAAATATTTCTTCGAAAGAATGATACGTATTACTTGTTTTAAATAAGAATTTACTCAGATTTAAAGCAAATTTTACTTAAATCAAGACAAATGTATTCAAATTAAATATTCATTTCGTTGATTCAAGACAGCCACCCCCTTTAAATTAAAACCTTGTTTCCTTGATTTTAGTACAATTTTCTTAAATATTTCTTCGAATGAATGATACGTTTTACTTGTTTTAAATAAGGATTTACTTAGATTTAAAGCAAATTTTACTTAATGCAAGATAAATTTTCATTCAAATGAGTAATGTGTACTTTGAAGTTTACTGTAATGAGTAAAGAATGAATTTAAATTGATGTAATTATACTCGACCGTATGAAATATCATTTACTTGATTTAATGAAAATAATTTATTAATATTGATGTCATATTTCATAGGCTCCAAATCATTATCAAACTTCATTGATTTGAATGTATTTTTTCTTTGATTTAAGTAAATATTTTTCTGAGTGTACATACTTATATGCATGAAGAAAAAAAGGGTCCTTCTATATTTCAAAGGAATGTCTATTAAAATATTTTTGATGGTTACCATTATACATCAACTCGTATTTTAAATGTATTACAAAAACATTATGTACGTATATATAAGAGTGCTGCTGGCAGAAAATGTGAGGGAATAAAATCTAAGAGAATATTATATTCTTGACATGGAAAAGTTTTTCTTCTTATACTTACACATGTATATACATACGTATGTATATTTATGAAAAATGTACAAATTAACCTTTTAGGTACAAATTTAAATATTAATTGAAGGTGTCAAAATAATGGGATCCCATATAGAAACAATCTTTTGTATTCTGAAAATGTGTATTTGTTGTTTAAAGAAATCGTATCAAATACAATAACATTCTCTTTTGAAAAAAGAAAACAAAAATAATTTCAAGTTATGTATGAGAATTTATGAAGGTTTTTCTTCTACTTTTTTTGATGTCGATAAAGATTAGCATATTTTTGGAAATTTTAAAGAAAATATTTTCGTAGTCGTATTGCATTTTAATATTGGCTCGTTTTCATCGAAGGTAGTGTAAGTTCATTGTAATAATTCAAAAATATTTAACCTTTTATAAAATCACACATCATATTTACTCGTATTTTCATTGTTGAGAGAAAATTAATTTTTTCTCTTTTACTATATAGACTACGAATATTGTACATGACAGAGACGGAGAGGTAGAATCAACTAACAACATTTAATACTTGCCTCTCTTCATTTTACATACTCTTTTGCCTTTTGCAGCAGAGGTTATTGACTTAGTATGGTACCTATGGTATACACTACACTAGTACGAGTAGTACGTATTTCACACACCATGTATACTCATATTTTCATTTTTGAGAAAAAGTTGAAGTTTTTTTTTCTTGTGAACTGATTATAAATAATGAAAACTTATATATAAAAAATGGATATACATCACTTTCAAATATTTTCAAAATCATTGTGAATTATATTGATTCAATTAAAAGTCGATTTCTTAAAAAAAAAAAGAAAATTTTTTTTATTTTTAACCAGACAGAAGAATTCTTAAGAAAATCAGAAAAATCTATACAAAATTTTTTTTTGGGTATAACAGAAACTGAATAACAAAATTAGAAGTAGACTTTTATTTTTTTCTTTATAACGTGCAAGTATCAAGTGGAAGTATATAATATACCCGTATTCCTGTATCTTTTCCAAAAAATATTCTTCTATTTCACAAGAAAAAGTAAAGGCAAATCGGTAAAATTAATACCATTCCTTTACTGCTACAGCAACAACTCAATCAATATGAGTATAGATGTGGTATTATTTTATGGTATAAGTATAGTGGTAAGGAAGAGAATATATTAAGCTCTGCGGCTTATAAATAACGACAAATTAACTTCATTTTTGAAATAAATCGTTTCGAATAAATTTTTTTACCATCCATTCATTATTCGTCGACTGTATATAGGATTGTAGTAAGTATTAAAAAGAAATTTATTTTTTATTTTTTGGGTTTCTCTCTGCCGTATATTATTTTTAATGATTATTAATATTTTTTTTTTTTTTGTATATGTACCCAAACAATTCATCCTAGCTACGTAATATATCGTATGTACAATAATAAAATGCACATATAAAAGTAAAGGTATACGATATGTACTTATATTCTATATATCAAAATTTTAATAAAAATCTAATTAATTTATTGTTAGACTAAGAGATTATTTTTTGTACTTACGCATTACAACATTATCATATATACATATTTGTTGTTGTTACATGAATGTTCAATGTTCATATTTTCCGTTAAATTATAATTAAAAAAAATCATGTACATATCTATAGAGGTTGTTGAAGTGTGTAATATGAATTTTGAAAAAAATATGACGTACCTGTAATGAAAAATAAAAATATAAAATAAAAGGAAATTAGTTAATTAGTTAAGCTTTTAAGGTAATATATTGTACAAATTGCTACTAAAAGACTACAGATTTTATTATGAAAAATCGCTTACTGTTATATACTCGTGTGTATCATAAGAATTGTTCTATTCCTACGGTTCTATACATAGTGAAAAGCAATTTTTTTGTTGTGTATTTTTATTATATTTGGTTTTTTAATTTTCACTCCCAATTTTAATTTCATTCAATTGATTCAAAAAATGAGATGTTAAAACTGTAATGAAACACTTCGATATTTATATAATGTCGACGAGAAGTGTATGTATAACTACATACATACATGCATTTAATAACTACACCATGAATTTTAAATCAAACAATGATCCTCTTAGTTAAGTCTCTTAATCAAATTCATTTATGAAAGTCCTTAAATCTTGTTTTTTTTTCTATAAAATAAATAAGTGGACGACAATTTTTGTTTTTTTTTTTGTTCTTTCTCTAAAAGGACGTGAGTATAGTTATAGAAATATGTACTCGTTTATGCAATATTTTCTCCCTTATGAAATTCTTAAAGCTATTGAATTTTATTATGAAAATGTTTACAGATTTGCTATAACAACCAGAACAACCCCTTTATATTATTTTTGGTTGGCTTCGAATTCAACAAAAAATATTTCAATTTTTTTAAATCGATGTGCAAATTTTCATGTATTTAACTAGATTATATGTATGTTTTGTGTCTCTGTTTATATTTGTGTATGCATGGATTTTTTGCATTTATCATGAATGTACTTTAAATATTAAATATTCGTTCGGATGTTTGGTGTTGTTTTTATAATTTTCCTATATTTTCATTTGTCAAATATAATTTTATTTAATTAGAAAATATTCGATTATATAAACATATGTACCCGTATATGTATAGTGTGTGTATTATAATATTAAAAAAATAAATAAATTATGATAAAATGTGTGTGTGTGTTATTTCTCTCTAATAATAATAACAATAATATTTTTATTAATAAAATATATATTAATATTTTTCAAGTATTTTCCGGTTGTTGAAAAATTCATTTCAACATCATAATCATCATCATAATTATTATTACAAATAATAGCAACGTATGCATGATATTACGTAGGCAGAAAAGAAAAAAAATTACGAGAAAATTTACAATAATCGTATGTATATAAAAAATACAGATAAAAAAAAATATGAAATAAAAATATGAACATAAATACTCGACCTTATGTGTACAATTTACAATATTATATTTACGATATTACATTATATACAAGGAGTATTGTATATAGTAGTAAGTATAGTAGACCCGTATTCAATCTTATGTTATAAATATTATACAAAAGTTCAAATTCAAGTGGCTTCCGTTCAATCATGCAAAAAATGAAGAAAAATATATAAATTTAATAATAAGAAAATTCAATGAAATAAAAATATATTCATATATAATATTGGAAAAATATATTTATGTACACTTGCAGTCATAAAAATTGAATCATTCAAAAATAAATCAAATGAAAAATGTTTGTGATTTAATTTTTTTCTGAAATCTTCTAAATTCACTGTCACATTTAATTTATTTAAACAGTCAGTATATTGGAATAAATTAACTTTACAAAAATAAGAAAAGAGATTGCTAGAAGCATTTTACTGCGTTATTAGTCACAAGCAAGTAAACTGGATAAAAGAGAAGTAAGAGTGATCAACTATGTAGATGAAGGTGATAAATTTAAAATAAGAGAATATTTTGATGTTGCATGAATTGTAATCAATTGACAGTTGCATGATTTTTAGAAAAATATCGAAAAAATTGAACTATGAAAAGAGAACCAGTATCTGAATTAAAAAGAATTGCAACAGAGCATATTAATCGTCGATATTTAGACAGGCTTGCGCTTTAGAAAATCGTTTTAAAATCGCTACAGTATTCCACGGCATACACATTTCTAAGGCAATGTAATCATTGGAGTGGCAGTTGGAATTGTGACTTATAAATCAGGTTGTTATATTGAAAACAAATGTGAATTAAAATCGTGCGTTGTTGTTATGTTGCATGTACTTATAAAATGTTTCCTGTTGTTGTGTTGTTTATATTCCGACGACCTGTTTGACGTCAGACATTAAAATTCAGACATTAAACATTGCCTTAGAAATGTGTATGCTGTGCAGTATTCAAAATTCAACACAGAATTAGAAGAGCATTGCATATTGCGAGAATTACTGTGAAAAACAATTCAACGAAGAATATCCTCTCAATTTTTACACCTCACCTCAAATGATCTCATCAATATTTGAGTTGATATACTGCCTTATCATGATATTCGAAGACGAAACGTTTCGTATCGTCTTGTTAAAAACGCGATCATGATATTCGAAACGTTCCAATTTCAAACGATTTTCATCGTCTACTCAGTCGATAGCATTTTGTTCATCGTTTACATATAAATTTATTTTTTTTTTTGGTTTTTAATAGAATTTTTTTTATTTAAAGCATATTACTAATATTTGTGAATATTAATATTAAATTAATTTTTTTAAAAAAATGGAAATTATTATTAAAAATGATATTTCAAAACATCAACAAAATAATAGAAATGACATCGAACCCTTTTTTCTTACAACAAAATTGGAAATTGTATGAATTAAACATTAAAGCTTCGTTTTTATAAAGGATTTATATTGTACCACTATGTACCACTTAATATTCGAAACGATGAAGGTTCATAATAGCAATTTTATATCGTATCGTTTCGTTTCATCGTTTCATCGTTTCATCGTCTTCGAATATCATGATAAGGCGGATAATTTTTGTGACTGCGGGTGTTCTTATAATATTGTGGGAATAGGTGTATTGTTGCTATTATTATTATTGAGCATGTAATCATTTATTTACTTTTTATTTTTGAATCTTTATTTTTTTTCTTTATTTTTTTTTTCGTTGTTTTTATTTTCTTTTCTGTTTTTACTATAGTTTTATTGGTCTGTGTATTGTACAGAGACGAATAGTCTATATGGATGCAGTATAGAATTTATAATAGAATCGTACCGTACTGTACAGCGCAGCGCGTATATAATAGCGCACATTTATTATCATTACATTAAATTCATCAGAAGCGCGTTATTGAATTAAATATCCACACAAATACGACATAATCAAAATAAAAGCAAATATGCACATATATATACATAAATATAATATGAAGCTCTCTATAGCTACTCTAGCTACCCGGTTCATTATTCCACATTTTGGTTATACATATTTATTTTTATTTATTTTATTTATTTTATTTATTTTATTTACTTAATATGCATGAACGCATGAAAACTTGAATTAAAATTGATGTAGGTACAGGCCATAAAATGTAAATATGTATGTGCATTATGTACGTATATTATATACAATTTAATAACAATTGCAACAAAAATTTACGTATAATTTATTATGAACTGAATGAAGTGAAGTTGAAAAAATAACATATAATAAAAGTAGAGACAGAGATGAGAGAAGCACAGTCACCAGCACCACACACGACAGTAAAGTATTTAGCAAAAACACAAAATAATAAAATAATTATTATTCATTTAAATACAATGCAATTGCAGCGTAGTGTGTGTATAGTTATAGCTAGTAGCATCAGATAATATACTAGTGGGTGGATGGTGGTTGCAGAATAAACAATTCCTTACGATGTGTGTAGTATTGGCAAAATTGTATTGCGGATTATAGAAATACATATGTACAAGTTCAATAATTTATTGAAAAAAATTTTTTTTTTTGTATTTTCTACTTTTTATTTTGTTATTATTCGAATCGAATTGATGAATGGAATTATATTTCTCAATTAAATGATTTATACAATAAACAGGTATAGAGGTAAGTAGCATATACATAAGTAAAGGTAGAATAAATGAAATCAAATTTTATTGTTTTGTTATTCTTTTGTTAATTTATTCTTACGAGTATTTATTCTGTTAATATTATGCGCATTCAATTTAATTTTTTTTTTTTATATGATGTGAAATTATGTATATTAAAAACAGCGAAATATTCACAACAAATTTATAGAAATATAGAAATATATACGGGCTTTTGTTCTCTCTACACATACATATGTACATATGTAGTACATGTATGTGGATGAAATTATATACATAGGCATACATACATACATATTTCATTTTTATCATTATTCATATATTTCGTAGAAATTGAATAAATTTTAAAAAAATATGCGCATACATATTTTGTGTCAATACACAGGAAAATAACTGAAAATTATGAATGTGAAAGTATTACAAAATTTTTTGTGCACAAACAAATTATAATTGAACAAATATTTAAATAAATAAAAAAAAATTGTTATTCGTGAAAAACAACCTCTGAAATATCAATGAAGAAAAGGTTCATCCAAATATGAACGTTGCTTTAAGTATGTAGTATAGTCTCGATGTATTGAATGTATACTAAAGTGCCATTACCCATTATCAAAAAATTTACGTACCTATTTGTCCGGTCTTTTAATTATTTTTTTTTTTTTTTTTTGTTCATATCCAATCCATTATGTCATTATTCATTATTATTTTATAACTCTTTCCATTTCTTTATTTGTTTTTTTTTTCTTTTAATTTTTATGAATATTAATTGCGGAAGGAAATCAATTTACATAATATAATGACATAATTTATGTACCTATTATAATACTTAGGTAAAGGTATTATAGGTATAGGCGCATGTTTTACAAATTCAAAATTTATTTCAAATTGAACATTTTGTCAGTCTATCAAAAAACGAAAAATTAACGACGCCACACAAGAACAAACCAAAAAATATAATGTATGTATCTACTTAGTTTAGTATGTTTTTCAATGAAATAAAATTGAAATTAAATAACCAAAGAATAAAGATAAAAAGATTTAATTTCTCATTGAATTTTGTCATTTCGATTAAAGGATTTATGCACATTTGTATACCACTATGATGAGTACTTTGAGATACTACTCTTCAATATGATAATTAAACGTATGCAAAACAGTAATTTTCTTGTTTTTTTTTTGTTTTTGTTTTCTAAGCTACTGCCACGCCTAATACAAATTTCTACTTGATTCAAATTAATTTCGTTTCGTTTTCGATTTAATTTTCCACAAAACATCAAAAGCCAAACAAAAAAAAAACAACATCTTACATTAAATTTATATCCATTTAATTCAAGTTTTTTACCTTTAAATTGATTTTTAAGTTTTCATCCTTTAAATCCTCTTCATTTATTTTCATGTTTCTAATATTTATTTACTACAATATGGTATTTATATACGAATACGAATGCGTGTAGTATATCGATTATTTGTATGGAAAAAGGATACAGACAAAAACAAAAAAAAAACAACAAAAAACAAAGGAAATCATCTCTTTTGAGAATTCATGTACATAAATAATAGTACGTACAAATGAAATCTCAAGTGTAATTAAGAAATTCTACCATTGATGATAGAGCTCTCTATACCAATTATTTATCCAATATACATACATTGTACATATGTACATATATCATAGTCCTTATAACATTAATGCGTAAGGCGTAATAATGGAATTACCTGAATAACACAGAACAACAAAATTGAAAAAAAAAAATTGTACATACTCGTAGCTACAAAAAAATTAAATCCTTCGTAACTGTTTTTTTTTTTCTTTTTTCTGTTTTGTTATTGGTTGTGATGGTGGGCTTTTATTCATTATTGTTGTTGTTATATATATATTACATCTGTCAAAATTGTATAATAAATGAACGACGTGAAATGATTTTGATGAGCGCACTTTTTTTTTTATTTTGCGCTCTATACACTTTTAATTTTTTGCTATATCATCCGATTCGACTCAATACATACATATATATAGAAAATAGAAGATATATAAGTAACAAATGAAGAAAAAAAAAATAAAAAAAATATACGTATAACAATAAAAATAGAAACGATTATTTTTGATCCTTTTTCGCACAGCATATCAGCATCATCATTGGCATTACTTGTATATGAGATGAGTGTAAGTATCAAATCTAAATGTGTAACATTTTATATGTAACATTTACTTCGGTTAATTTTGAATCGTGGGAGCTAAAATAAAATAAATTTCTTTATATCGAAAATATATGCATACATATATGTATGTAAGTATGTAGGTATATTCATCTGTCAGTCATCAGAATATATACCCACGTACATGTGTGTGGATATTGTATAGATATGTGTACATAGAATATCGAAAACATCTACTTACAGTATATTAAAAGAGGGTTATGAATTTCGTATCCTTAACATTTTAACTTAACTAAAATATAGAGATACATATATAATAATTTAAGGGTTCAGTTTATAGTTTATTTTGTATATTTTCTTCAGTATAAGGATGCACGGTATATAAATGTAGTATGCATATATGTGTAATATGAATCGCAACTGTAAGTATGTAGTATACGAGAACATATGTACATATTCTGAAATAAGAACAACAACAAAAATCTGTTTATACTGTGATATTTTCCATGAATCGGAAATATTCGGTTATACAAAAACGATTATGTTCGCACCAAGTTAGCACATTTCTTCCTTGTTGTATACATTTAGCGAACATTTTCATTTTCCTACAACACTACACTACATTTACATATATATATATATATGTATGTATACTATACATCGAGTTACTCACTATCCTGGCCGGAATATAGTGAAATGTTTAAAAGGGATTTTCATATTATTTTTAGTCACGTTTCATTTTTCTCACACAAAAATACATACAAACGACAACAACCAACAACAACAACAACAACAACAACAAAAATAATCATTCCCACCACTAAAATACTAGGATATTTTGGTATATACATATATACATATGTATGTTTTATACTCTACACATGAAGTGACACTAATACTAATTTGAAATCAACAGGACTTTATTTTTCATATACAAAATAGAAATGGCAAAAAAGGCCTCAAAAAAAGGAAAAAAGAAAAACCCAACAACAAAATACAAAAATCACTTTTTCATATAAAACTTCACCATAATATTATCCTTTATCCATATACATATGTATATATGTATATTCAAGGATCTCCGCCCTAATTTTTTGATGTGTTTAACAACGCGTTTCATATCACACTTTTAGGAACGTTAAAATTTCTATCTTACATATTTACATACATACTAAATCACAAACATTCATACAAAGATATTTTGTATATATGCAACCAGCGTACAAATATATAGATACATTTAAATACTCTCTACATTACGTTTACCACAATCAAAATATTTTCTTCGATTGTTTCGCCTTCTGCACTTACTACCTTTTTACCATCGTACATTATATCGTTTTCTTCTTATTTCTTTTTCTCATTGCTTCTTTCACTTCTTCTTCATCTACATAGTACTTGTTTTTGTTTTTTGTTTTCACGATGTGCAACCAGGAAAATCTATAGAAACATAAAACTTTTAAAGAACGAAGACTAAAGAGAATAAAGATGAAGAAAAAGAAGAAGAAAATGTAAGGCAAAAACCCATCGAGTAAACAAAAAAAAAAAAAACCGAAATAAACTACGGGAAAAGTTTCATTTCATTTTCATTTTTTTTATTTTATTTTTTCTAAAAAAAATCTTGACAGAGAAAAGTGGTGGGCGAAACGAAACAGATAGATAAATAGAGAAGAAAATGACAGTATGAGGTTGAAAAATATTAAAGAACTTGAATGTGAAAAATAACTTTAAGTTTTTAGTGTATATACAGAAAGGGAATGAAAAATTTTCAATTTTCATATACATACCATGTATAAAAATCAAATACATAGTGTACATCTATAGAGAGTCATGTATGTATGCACAAATATGTACATGGTTGTATCTTGTATACTCAAATTCGTATAGGAAAAAATTTGTATATCTCATGAAAATTCATGTTTTTTTATTTTTGTATTTTGGAATTAGGAAAACAGCATCCTGTATTATATGATTATAAATGTAGAAGCAATACGTATGTATATAGAAACACATATATAGAAAGGATATATGCGTATAATAAGTACGATACTCGGAATCGCATTCAAATTTTTTTTTATTATAAAAACAAATAAGAATATTTGTTGAGTTGAAAAATGACAGAAAAGTTATAAATCTTATGATATTTCGTTTCGTTTATTTTTGCTGTTTGCAATATGCTCCTTTCAATATACATTTTCATAAATACATACATATTCGTATATTTATATAGTAAAATGTATAGTATTCTATAAGAAAATTGTCGAGAATGAAAGAAAAATATATAATACTGTACTTTAACACACGAATGACAGTATACTATTCTGTATAAATACATGCGAGATGCGAGCAAGCAGTGAATTGGAAAAAATGTAATGTCTCACATCGCGTGTGTATATCTTATTTGGAACGAGACATGAATTATTTGTACTCGAACCTACAATACAACAAAAACAAAAAGAAGAAGAAAAAGAAAATCGTTGAGAAAAAAAAAATTGTGTGTACTGAATTTAGAATAAAATTTGTATATAGTACATTGATGGAGGAGGACGAGAAGATAGTATTTTCTGTATTCAACATTTTTAAATTCACCGAAAAAATTTTCTTCGTATTACAATGAGAATGAATACCATATACACGATAGTATACGATGATATTTATTGGCATATATGTGCCAAAATTATTATTCTCTTGTTCATAAGATTATTATCCTTTACGCAAAAAAAAAAATTGTTGTTAAGTCCTCATTACAAACAGTTTCATAACATAGAAGATGCAAAATATTGCAGTATAGTTGGGAATATATATACATAGAATACATGAGACGTACGAGTATGTATGAATTGTGCTATCAATGTATCCTATCAATTGCCAATAAAATGGTGCTTACTATGTAAAAGTCCTTAAACAATAATGATAACAACAATGAGAAAATTTTCTTTCTTTTCTATAAAGATCTAAGTATACACACATGATGATGGTACAGCAGAAGAGAAGGCAGCCAGAAGGCATATAAATAAGAAACAAGGAAATGCATATAAACTCCTTACTTTTCTTTTTGTGGCCGGAGAGGGGTGTGCTTTGAATGCTGAAAAATGCCTTCTTGGCACTTTATGGGTAAACTTATAAGTGTAGTCATTTTGCCATAAGATGAATTTTGAAAAATTATGATTTTTTTTTCAGTTTCCCTTTTACCATTTTTACACATTTCTTGTTAAAAAAAAAAAAAAAAAATAACATGAAGGGGTTGCTATTATTGCATTACACCAGACCTTAACTGACTTATGTACGTTCTTATTATATCTCAAAATCTGTAAATTGTTCTCATCTTTAACGTCATTTTCTTCATGTTTGCTTCCTTTCTCGATATGTATATCCTTTTTTTTTTTCTTTTTTTTAAATGTTTTTCGATGTAAAGTATTTAAAGGATTGTTTTTAGAGATATTTTACCACCCCATTTACAGAGACTATATCTACATATATACAGAGTCTATTCAAATTCGATTTTCTATGTCCTATAAATGGTTCAGACCAAAAAAAAAAAAAAAGTTCAATACTTGTACTCATATCGTATCCTTGTTTGATACGATATTCCTTTCCCTCATAAATTTCCAATTTTTTTTTTCTTTTTGTTTAATGCTTTAATAATTGTTTTATAATATCGTCGTTGTCTGTTTGCTGGTTAAGCAATATTTTTACATAGTCAAATAAAAATATTTCGTCCTTTATATTTAATATATAAGTATATGTAAGAATTTTTAAGCATATAACAATAAGGCGGCAGTGAAATTAATATTATTGAAAAGGAGGTTTTTTTTATTTATTTAAAAATAAATAAGGATAACAAAACGAAAATTTAATAATGAGAAAATTATAAAGACAATAAGGACTACGTTATGCATTATTCATATCTAGATAGATACCTCTAACAATGATAAATTTACACACTGCGCGAGAAAAACAAATAACACAGAAACAAAAGATGAACAAAAAAAATACAAAAATTAAAAAAAAAAAAAACTTTTTCATTCGAATAAACAAAATTTTCGCATTGAATTTACTAAGTATATTCCTTGAATATTCATTCGTTATCAACTTCAAATACACTTAAAAATCACTTGTATTTTGTATACTTATACTAAGTACTCACTAGCCTCTCGCGGTTTTGCACTCTTAGTATTTAAATATATATATAATTCCACTTATAAATATAAAATGTCAATGACATTTTTCTTTCTTTTATCGCTGTATTGTGTCATCACTTCTTTCAAACTAATATTTTATTTATTTACATTATTTATTTATTTTATTTTTTCATCGTCTTGAATGTCGTCGTCATCGTCCTTATTTCATATAAACAAGAAAATTAACTTTGAGTGGACGACTTCCTTTTTAAAATATAATATATAGTAGAAAAAGAAAATACAATGAAAAAATAAAAAAAAATATGACTGTGACTGTGCAGTGCACACACAATATACCCCCACGCGTTCTGCATGTAAGAAGAATATTTTCTTTGCCAAATAAATAATTTTGCTATCTTTTATATACCACTCCATATCATATTTATACTCATCGCACATTGCAAACAAACACATAAACTTATACATTTTATATATACACACTACTGCAAGGATTTTCTTTATCGAAAAATTATTATTACAAATTTTTATAGAGCTGTAATTTTTCAAGAAAAGCAGTAAATAGCTAATAAAAAAATATTTCTTCTTTTTTTAATCATTTTATATATCGAGAAAACTTTATTACATTTATACAGGACCGCATATACTCTCGTACATATACATGAGGAATGTTTACCAATAATTTCGTACATAATATAAATGTATACGTAGACATGAGTATACTATAAGTACTGGAATGAGATATTGTTTTAGAAATTGGAAAAAATTCCTAAAGATGAGAATAGAAAGAAAAAGGAAAATTATTGAAAACGAGTATAGGAGAAGGAAAACTTTTAAGTGTATTTCTTTTACCATGTTTCATGATTTCTTAAAGTATTTTTTTTTTTTTTTTTTTTTTGTTAAAAAGAAAAGGAATCAGAAGAAAAAACAAAATTAAAAACAGAAATAATTGTTCTTATAAGATAGGATATAAATACTTTTATAACAATAAATTGAATTGATAGCAACAACAGCAACAACAACAACAACAACAACAACATAAACAAAATTTAAAGATGAAAATGAAAAGAAATCAGAAAAAATGATCCTTGAAAAGAAAATAATTTGATTCAGAATTTATTAGAAAAAGCAAAGCAATGCAAAAAAAGTAAAAATTGAATTGACCAATTGAATTTAATTGATTTACTTAATGTGTACTGGAAGGCTATTGGGGCCGGTTATAATTTTAGAATGAAATTTATTTTTATTCTTGAATTTAATTTAAATTTTATATCGCTTCAAAATGACAAAAACAATTTTTCGAGAACAGAGAAAATGAAACATATCAAACAAAAATTTATTCATTTTTTTTTTCGTTATATATTTTATATTTTATAAATTTTTCATTTTAGCCTGTCATTCGTTAAAATCATGAATTTATGCTTTACAACTGATTAAATATTTATTTAACTGTTAGAATTAGCATACATACATGTGTATGTATATACAGTATGGATGTGTGTATATGCAGAAGCACAATAAGTACACATACGATAAGTATACAATCAAATATTCTATATATCAAATTCTAAATTAAATATAGACAGATAAATTGGATAGATAGACAGATAAATATACTATATATATATATATATATATTTATATGAATTCATATTACATACAAGGATACTATAGTATATATAAATTTGTGTATAAATTTTATATAATGTTTAATAAGGGAATATAAAAAGGAAATACAAAAAATTTCATAATGTTATGCTGTGCGCATACTCAATAAAATCCTTAAAAAATGAAATATTTGTTGGTGTAACGTTTTTTTTTTTTAAAGAGGTACATGAATATAATGAAAATAAGGATTAAAAATACAAATGCATACTAGGGAAAATATTTTTTTTTTTTTTTATAAATTACGTATATATTTTTGAATAAAAACATAATTATTAAATGAAGTAAAAAATGAATAAATTAATTAAAAAGGATAATTATACTATTATACATAATACAACGAAATCACTGTATAAAATCAAAATCTTCTATAATGAGTACACAATTATCTACTCTTGTGCATACTATATACTATACATAATTCGTAATTTTTAGGGAATCATTATACAGAGATAATCTATACTTTTCTGTATAAAATACCAAGATTATGCTTTACATAATTACACCACCACATGTTTCTCTATAATATACAATGATGATGATGATGTTGATGATCATAATATCTCCTCCATTAAATTTCTTAAAATAAAAATATAAAGAGATAAGAGAGAATGATGATAAATTATTGTTTTTAAAAAATATATTTACCACATCATTATAATATCATCGTCATTAATTTGTATATATATGTAGTACCAATAGTACTTGTATTGTACTCGTATTATAATAGTCGTACACTGATAAACATACTAAAATTATATTCAACTTTAAATACGAAGTAAATTTAAAATTGAAATGAAAAAATACAAAAACGGACTGTAAATATTTATGTAATGTACACAGAAAAAATACATTGATAATGTATATGTATAGGATAGGAGGATATATGATTGATTATATTTTATTTATAAGATCTATTTTATGTTCACCAGATGATGATAATGTTCATTTTAAAAGAAAATTTATTCACTTAATTTGATAAAAGTTGATTTTCTCTTTTATATACGCTCTGCTAGTAAGAGTACATACTCGGTTCTTTTATAGGTTGAAATGGTACACTGAAACCGGGCACAAAATCTTACAGATATGGGAATAGTAGTTTCTCTTATTATTTTCTTGTGTATATTAAATATTATGTATTGCATTATAGCGAGCAAGTACGATCCGTGTTGTATACAAGAAAAATCGATAAATGTTTTCATCTATGTATATTTTCATTTGTAAAAAAATATGGCCACTGAAGTGTTGGCTTGGAAAGCCTTGGTTTTCATTTAATAGATATTTCGTGACTTTCTTGTTGCTTTATTTTCGATATTCTCAATAAATTAAGTTCTGGTACTCTATTCTTCGCACGATTATTTATATGTTTTTGTATTAGTTTTTGAAAAAGAGAATTAGGTCTATACTAAATTCTGAACTTCAATGAGAAAAATGTCTACAATCCTACCCTACTGTTAAGTGATGTGAGAAGGATGTAATTTTTTTCACTTAAAAAACATAGAAATTGAAATTTTGTGCTTTTAAAAGAGAAAATCAAATTAAAGTTTAAAATACATAGTAAAGTTTCAACCTAGAGGGGGAAAGGTTTAGAAGTGTACCGGATGTCCAATAGGCTAAAACCGGTGCTAATCATGTATACTCATATTTTCTTTCTTCAGATAAAGTTCATTTTCTCTCTCAGTAGAATGCGAATTGCGAATATTGTGCTTGTTCATGACAAAGACGGAGAATAAACTAACAACATTTTAATACTTGCTTCTCTATAAAAGCAATAATTTTTCTTAATTTTTATATTAAGTTTCTCATACACCTATCGCACACATTCATATTTGAGTTGTGTGATAAGTAAGTATTTGTCGTCTATTCATCATCATTATTATCAACAATCATTATCATCATTACTGTGCCTGTGCCATAAATAATAATAAAATGATGTATGCATTCTTATTGCATATTATAAATGTCATCATTACTAAGAAATTATTAACATTTTAATATGACATTAAGTGTAATAATAAATCGATAAAATAGCTTCGAGATATTGCATAAATTTATGATTTTTAAAACGAGTATATACTTAAATATACACACATGATATGTACACAGATATAAATACATGTAATAATTTTTTTAATTCAATTCATCAATAAAAATCGAATTATAAATCATTTTTATAAAAATGTTTGTAGCAACAAAACAAAAAAAAAAGAGGAAATATATAAAAATTGAAATGAAATTGAAGTGTTGCAGCAGCATAATAATTGTAAATTAATTTCTAGTTTTAAAAATAATATACAATATAACTTAGTAACTTCATAACTGAATAAATTATCACCTTGTTAACATTGTATCATAGACCAAAAAATAAAAAAATAAAAAAACAAAAAAGAAGCTAAAATAAAAATGAAAAGAAAATTGTTTTTAACTTTATAATTTTCAATTAAATATTTCAATAAAACATTTATGATGATGAAAAAAAAAATTCTCAGCGGGAGATGATATAGGTATATAAGATTATTTCTTACAAGATTTACAATTATAATTCAAGTAAGAAAAAGACAAAAAAAAAACCAGAAAAAGAAAGAAATTATATAACATGAAATATTTGTAACTTATCCAAGTGGTAATAGTGTAAAATTAAAAAAATGATAACAAAAATATTTTCAATTTTAATTCCCTAGATAAAAAAAAACCAGGACAACTATACGAGTGCTATCGCCAACAAATTGACTACACAAACCTACAAATCTACACCTTGTATAGAGGGATACAAAAATTTTATGCAATTTTATAATTTTTAATTTTTCTTTTCATTATTAAAGTTGATTCAAAATTAACTATGATGATAATCTACACAACCATCCATCCGTATATACATGCATGTACACAAAGTTTTTGCTTATTTAATTGAAATACTTATTAAATTGTCTTTTAATTATAAAATGTAATTTTTCATTTTCATATTTTCCTTATTATTCCAATGAAAATTTTATTATTAAATTTACTGTAGATGTAGATTCTGGATGTTACAAACATTAGTATAGTGTTGTAATCGTTGCTATTTCTGCACACTAATGCAATGCAATGTTTAAACTTTGTTCCAAGATAGAAACGATAAGGTACAGGTGGCTTCTATATCTACATGTTATGCACATAAATACTTTTTCGTATATTTTACAGCAATATAACATATATGTACGAATGTATAGATACATGAATATGCATACTGAGTTGAGACAGAGAAATAAGAAAACGGATTTTTAAATTATTTAAAAAATATTCAAAATCAAATTACCGCATCCCAGCAACATAACAAGAAAACAAATCAAAAACTTTAAAGAAAAACTAAAGAAAAAACGATAGGTTTTTTAGATAGATATATATAGAAAATGAAAACTACAGTAATGAAAAGTAATTAAAAAAAAAAAATAAAAATTAAATTCGTAAAAGGTTAAGATTTGTGTTTCTTAAAGTCACATAAATAAATTCATTTATACATACATAGTACCTCCTTCGTATGTATGTACGTAGATATGTATGTAGGTACTTTAATCTATCTAACAGTAATTACCGTCGCATCAAACATTTTATATTTAAAGATTTTCAAATAAACACTTATACAAATATAATAAAGCCACCTACCTACCTACTTATGCATGGAAATATTTACGTGAATTTATGTATAATACTCGCAATTGTACATTCAACTTGAATCGATATTGCATAATAATAATGATAATGATAATATTGTGAAGAATTCAATATGATAAAATTTATTTAAAATGCTAAAACAACTCAACGTATCCTATAATAGGCACACTACGTAGAGTCACCAATATAGTCTCTTAGCTATTTATCTGATTAAAAACCAATACACACAGAGTAAAGAGCAAAAATAAATTAACAAAAATAAAAGTGAAGTTGACGTTGACTGATTGAGTTGCAATAATTTTTCAGCTGAAACGTACGAACGTACTATACAGACATGTATTTTTCATATAATCTGCTGCATACTATATTTTATTTTATACATTCATACTCGTACTCGTACAAAATGCAATGCATATCATAGGTATATAGATACACGGGAAAATATTTTACAACAAAATTGCATTTTACAATGTAATTGCATTCGAATGAATTGAAGATTGAAGTTAAGTTAAAAAGTTATAAAAACATTCAGAGATCAGTAGGCAATCAGAAAAGTTCATTTGATTTTCACCTTTTTTTTTCTCTTTTTTTATATTTTTTTTTTATACTCAAAGTTGCAATTTAAATTTACTATGCACCCATCTGTATTTGAATATCATTATACAATTTGTTGTATTGTGTATACTCTTACTCTTAAGTACAGTTTATGTTCATTTTTATGAACCATTTCGAATTTTTTAAATTGAGAATTTAACTAAATCTCTATTCTCCAAATTACAGATAATCCAATTAGAATTTTGTTTATGGATATTTCAAATTAACATTAAAATTACTTTTGAAATTAGAAAATATTTGTAATTGTTGTAATCATTTTTCGTTTATTATAAAATAATAGCAAATTATTCAATTAAATTTCGGCAATTATATGAAATTAGAATCAGATCACTGAGCAAAAAAATAATCCTTAAAATTTGTTCTCATTTTTTTGACAAAGACTGTATAAAATACACTTTGTTATATGTATGTATAGTACGTATAGAATTGTGTATAGTTCTATATAGCTTGTTGTATTCCGTATAGAGGAATGAATTGTCAAATCATGACACCATATAATATGATATACAGCATAACACCGCACTCTACATGAACCAGGTGATATCTATTCTATACACTACAGAAAAAATAGAAGAAAAAAAATATCCTTTAAAAAAACAACAGTACGTACAGTATTTTTCGTACACCTTTATACAAGGTACCTACATACAATATTTCGTGCGGTATAACTATAGTATTCATGAATTTTGTTTTGCATTTCATGTTTTTTTTTATTTTAATTTTTAGATTTTTCGACAATGTACATTATATACATAGAGCAGCACCTATATGCAACAACTAGCGCAACGTATAGTGAGTGATTTTGAAAGAATAAAACAAAAAACAAAAAAACAAAAACATTAGGGCGCCGCCATCAACTCGTGAATGTTGTAATCATGATAGAAAATTGATGTTGAACTACTACTTATGCATACATTTTACTATTACTATACCATCACTATATTATTACAATGAAAGAGTACAAAATATATATATATAATAATACTTTCTATATGTTAGTACATTTGTTTACAAAAAAAAGAAATAAAAATGACATTGACAGTATGTATGCATACAGAATCACGACAGGAAATAATCTAGAATGATGATAAGCAAAAAAAAATTAAAAAAAAATACAAATAATAAATATGTGCACATATAAAACTATAGAGTGTTATGTGTTATTATCAGGAAAACATGAATTTATTGATAAAAAAAAGGATGAGTAAGAAAATATAATTATTTTGGGGGAATTGAGTTAAAGTTCATTCATTCATTTATATACATACATATGTATATTTTTGTGTACAATATTATTCAGGACCCAAAAATGTAAAAGTGTATAACAAAAAAAAAAAAAAGGATGATGATGTTGATAATATGCATAGTACCTACAGCATAAACAAAAGTTATACATACTTATATTAATTTTTTTAGAACATGGACTATAAAATATAGAATATTGCCAATGATATCCGAGAGGTCCGTCCAAAAATTGAAAAATAAAATACAAATATGTACCCTAATATTTGCAATTTTTTAGACACTCATCTAACATTTTTCATGTCCAATACCACTGCAGCATATTTTCATGTAAAAATTTACCTTACACATTGTGCCATTGTGTATAAAAGTGTGAAATGAAGCTATGAACTTGTTTTTCCAGTTCACCATCAACATAGTCATCATCAAGGATATGTAATTGTACATACACACCACGGGTACTATATACATATATGTATGTATGTATGTATATGCAAGCAGAATAAGGATAATTTAAACAATTTAAATGTAAAATGTAACAATAAAAAGGACTAGAAATATTTTTAACGAATTGATATCGTAATCGGAAAGAGAAAAAAATATGTGGTGGTGGGTAACAAGAACGACGACGACGACGACTACGACTACAACGACATCATCAATGAAAATAAATTTTCCCAGGATTTGATACCCATATAAATGTAAGTATAAAGTAATTTTGTAATAGTATACGCGACAGAACAGCTAGTTACCATTTATAACAATTAAAAAAAAAAAAAAAAGGCATCCAAAAATTTTTGCAGAAAATCCATTCATATTTATAGCGTCTGTTGTGCTATATGTATGTATGCATGTATACATATTTTTCTTATACTACAACACTAAATACGAGCTACAACATACAAGCTACAAGCTATGTGAGCAGCTATGAGGTATGTATGAAATTTTATCGCACTACTAAAAATGCTTTTTGTGCATATTAACGACAGTAAATGCTAAAGTTTTTACATACTTACATAGCCATACAAATGTATATTCGAGGTACATGTAAGTGTTTCTAGAAACACAAAAAAATTTTACTTTTATTTGTTTTTAGTCTAAAAATAAAAAAAAACAGAAATTATTCAAAAAAAAAAACACAAATAGTTAAATGGATACAATCACACGCATACTCGTACAAGTGTGAGTAAATATTTGTATGAAAATATAGGAAAAATATTATTGGACTCGATTGTTTAAGGGTTATTATGCATTGGTTGGGTTATTTGGATCCCAATTTAAATTATTGTTAAATTGTACATTTTGTACATTTTATATATATAGCCAGAAATGTCAAGATTTAAAGAATAGGTACACTTGTGTGCATATATGTATGAGTATAGATGGGTCGTACGTTTGAATTTTGATAGAAAAATTGTGCAATATTTTCATATCATACCAAAAAATGCTTCAAAAAAAAAAAAAACGAATAATTCTCTACACAGATTGAAACATAACCTAACAACTATGTTGATTATGTTGTTGATAATGTTGATGATGATGATGATGATGAGAACAAATTGTGGATAGAAATATTCAAAATCAAATCTCATACCTATACTCGTACGTACGCACGTAATATACATATTTAGATACACAATTTGTATTTGAATTTGGTTTTAGATGCTATATACTAGACTAGCTGCTGCTGCTACTGCTACTGCTATCGCTGCTGTTGCTATTGTTTTTGCTCATTTTATTATGAGTGTTATGAATACTGATGATGATGATAACCAATTTCAATATTATTTGAGAACATAATATGAAGGTTAGAAAATTAGTGGTCATATCATATATACATAATATTATATAAAACGATTTACAGGCGGCAGTAGTATAAAAATAAAAAATACAAAACACAACATAACATTTAAATTTGATTTTGGAAATGTTTTTCACACTTTTTTGGGAGGTTATTTTTTTTTCGCTTCAAACATTTTTTTTTTCCTATTTGATTTTTTTTTTTTTTTTTTTTGGTTTTGGGAAGGTATTTTGTTATATTTTTGAGTGCATATGATTGAGAAAATTGTCAGGTATAGATAGAATGATTTTATGATCATTTGGTTATGGTATGAGTATGAGAACAGCATTGCTTTTTTTAGAAAGTAAAAAAAAAAAAAGAGACTAAATTTTTATTTGTAAATCAATTTAATTTACCAGAGAATATTTAAATATTTTGCGGTAATATAACTAAAAGGCATATACGTATATACAGTACACATGTAAATAGTGCGAGTGATAGACCCTTTTAAAATGTCTAAAACATTTTATGAAAAATTTTTAGTGTATGTTTTGTTTGTATATATATACCTAATAAAATAGAATTTGTTATTATTTTGACTTTTTGAACATTTTTAGGTTTATTTAATTACTTACACATTGTGTAGTTGTTATATACGTTGTATCATACGTACGTACATACGTAATGTCCACACAATTTTGTACATATTCATTTGTGCATTTGAAACAAACAAAAAAAGTGCAGTCATCAGAAAAACAAAAATTCACTTTTTTTTTACAGACCGTTTTCATGCATTAGATTATATACCTACATCGGATATTTTTTAGACTCGCGTATACAGTTTTGTGTATGATGAAGTGAAGAGATTAAGAGTGTGCTTAAAAATTCAATGGTCAAAATTTATTTCGCGTACATTTATCATTGAATATTGGCATCTGTTACAAATTGAATAATAGATTAGTATTTTTTTTATTGTTTTTGTTTTTATATAAAGAGTATAAATATTGAATATTATGCCAACACACCTACAAGCATTACATATGTACATATAAGACATATGAATTTATACATAATAAAAATACAGACACAGTATGGACAGTGTCGGTATATTTTTAGAGTAGGTATATTTAAACCAATAACTTGACATGTTGAGAATATTTAATTAAATTAAATTATGAGAATTGAATATTGAATCATACATCATCATAAAGTTGCGTATATTACACAGACTTATTTGAAATTTAAAAATTTATATAAACCATCGACTATATGTAAATATTTCAGACTTTAAAAATAGCAAAATCTTGTACGATGTCAATTTTATTGAAAACAAAAGAAAACAAATTATTTAACGTAGCACAGACATACAATACGAGGTATACGTATAAGTACATACGAACATATTATACGTTTCGGATATAAAGAAAGATAGTTAATCTGTTAAAAGGAAAATTATGTACAAAGATTAGTAAGTGTCAATTAATTTTATTTAATTTTTTTTTTTAATTCTTTACTCTGATTGTTGGTACCTAACCTACACACCACATTGAATTCTTATATATATGTATGTATGTCTACATACTTGTACATATAAGTATTTGTTATTGATTATAGTTCATGTTCTAATTGAAATTGTTTGTTTTGGATAAACCAAGTATATAATATAAGAATCATTCATTTCATTTCATTTTTTCTTCTTGTTTACTTTGCACATACTACGAGTATGTATATTGATTCTAAATCTGTATGACTTCAATTTTGTATGGCTATAGTTAAAAACTGAAAAATACTAAGTCTGACGTATGACATTATATTGCAAGTTTTTGTTCAAAATTTTGTATGAGGTCTTAATTGTTTTTTTTTTTTTTAATGTTTTTGTCAATATCAAATTCTTTTATTATTTAGACTGGACAAGGACTAGACTTTAAAAATACTCGTAAATGGAATGAAAACAAAAAATTGTCATATAATTTATTTAGCTCTATGTCACATATCGCCATTAAACTATATATCTGTACTTGTACACTTAAATAATTTCCGATTTACTCATGAATACAACATACAACTTGTACATAATACTCGTTCGTAAATATTCACTCGTAAAATTGTTCGTATATATTTAAAGTTTGCATGACCATATCAAATCGTTAAGCAAAAAAATATATAATAAAAATTAGAAGTGTATTTAGTCAATTTAATTATTTAATTAAAATTCATTGACAGATTATAAATTAAGTTTTCAACAATGTTTTTTTTTTTTTACTTTTTATTTCTAATTTTTAATGCATTATTTATTTGTATACATATTTTAGTTATGATTTTATGTATGAGTATGTATAGTACATAAGTATATATAGACAACATATACATACGTATACTCATAATAATATGATGAATAGTTTGTAGGTAGCATGGTATAGATTTATAATTTGTTATTTATTTTTATTTATTTATTTTTTGCTTTTTACATATAAATATACAAGTATGTATTTATGCACATATTTATGAATGTAGTTATTCTATTTTTGTATAGTAAGTAAAATTCACTAGACTGGAAAGTAAACGCATTTAATGCCATACAACATGTTGTTGTAGTTTAGAGACAGAACGATACATACATACATGTATGTGTAATGTAAATATGTGTACGAGTAATAAATACTATATACTCGAACATTATGTAGAAACTTGCATGTAATGTAATGTATTTATATGATAAGTGCAGTAGAAAAAAAAAATAAATTCTAGCAAACAAAAACACCAACTGCAACAATAATAATGATTGCAACAATAAATCGCATGCAAATTACACCTCCATTTTCTTTAAAACTTATTTCAACTTTATTGTATTTACGTACATACCTATACATATTTACGTGCAACATAAATTCTTGTAAACATTTTAGTTTTTGATAATTTTTCTTTTATGTTTTTCTTCAATTTTTATTATATATTTTATTTTTACTTTAAAATTGTTTTTACATTATTTTGTTTCTTTTCTTTTCGTTTCTTTCTCTCTTCACCAACAATTTGATTTAATATTTTTTTTTTCTGTTCTCAAAGAAAGGTTAATAACATATTATTTATGTATTTTTATAATAAGAAAAGATATTTCAAAAAAAAAAAAAAAAAAATCAAAATAATAATAATCACGTATTATGAACACGCAAAAGAATCATTCTTGCAATCACTTTTGAAACAAATTTTTCTTTTTTTTTTTTTAATTTTTATTATTTTCAGTTTTAACTTTTCTTTTTTTATACGTTTTCTTTCATTTTTATTTTTCCTTTCATTTTCTATACATACAAAAAGTTTCCTCTTATAAGTACATTACATGAACAAATTCATTTAAGATAGAAAAAACAAATCAAAATATATTTCTCTTTTATTTTTCTCTTTCCTTTTTCTTATAATTTTCTTCTTTTTCATCTTCTCTTTTGCTTTTATTTTATTTATTCATTCTGATATATTTATGTACAATTTTCTTCATCATCATCATTATCATGTAATTTTCTTTATAAAATCATTGATCGATTATATTCCATATGCACAGAGCTGATCGTGATTTTCCATTTTTACATGATGAGCCATCATCGTCATCATCATCATTATCATTGTGATGCACGTACACTTACATACACAAACTTTAGCTCTATAGATCAAGAACGACCATTCGAAACATTCGAACAATCATCAGCCAACCAACTATCCGAATCGACCAACCTACCGCAACCCAAACCAATGAACCACTTCTCTTCTAACAAACCAACAAAATACAAAACGTTAATAGCGCAACAAATAAGCGTAAAAAAAATCATTAAAAAATAAAGAAAAATAAAATTATCTTTTCGTCATGTACCGAACAACATTTAATTAAATGCATTTATGTCATCGAGTAGGCAATATAAAACTTAAATTGTGAAAAAAAAAAACAAAAAAAAGTTCCAAATTACAATGCATACTCATATATGGAGAGAAGAAAAAAATAGAAAAAAAAACAAAATCACAACATCCAAAAGTTACAAAACATCCGTCCGTTTCTATATCGTCATTACCATATTCAGTTCAATAAAATTCTATTTGTAATGTATAATAGATTACGGTATGTATGTATGTATGTAAAAAAAAAATGCATAACGTATATGAGCTATTATACGCGAGTATGTAATCATCTTTTTAAGGAAAGAGGAAAATTGTAATTTTCCATCCACCTAAGTAATGCATAGTAAAATGTGCACATAATATATTGAATCTTGAATCACCACATAGTGTCTTATAGAGTGCAACATTTTTAAGAGAATTATTATTACGAGTATTAGATCGTCATCGTAGGTAGGCGCTTTTAAAGGTCTCATTAGTCTGTCGTTCGTTATACATATAAAACATAAGATTGTAGATCATTAACACAAATTCTTAATTGTATAGTGAGAAGAAAAACCAAAATAGTAACAACAAAAAAAATATTAACTATCTGCGATCAAAATATAGAAAAAAAAAGAAAAAACCTAGATTATACTCCTAATTGTGTGTAGTTGTAGGATGTTTTAATTTCCGATTTTTAAATTATGTAATTTAAAAAAAAAACTTTAATATGTACCATAGAAATTTAATTAATAATTGCATTTTTCCATAGTAAATGCAAATGTGAATATTCTTTATTTGTATTTATAATTAATATAACATTATTTCATCATCATCATCATATAACCACACTATAATAGATAATAGTTAATCGTTACCATCATTATAATTGTGATCAGTTGTCTTCTTTTTTTATTGGTATCGATCGACAATATTTATTCAAATTGTTATTATTGTAATTGTCGCAGTAATCATCATTATAATCGTGTAGGTTTATTAAATCTAAATATATCTATAAATCTATATACATATATAAAATCTTTAAATTATTACTGATTTGACCATGTAAATTTTTTTTAGTCAATGGTACATACATACATTCGATCTGCTGTTCAATTTGCATTAAATATTCCTGTCTATTTCATCATTGTACATATAGTAATAATTTTTGTTTTTATTATTACGTATTCGTATTTTAAAAGTTAAAGTAAAGCAGTATGTAAGTACATAGCAAAATATCTTTTTAAAGTAACAATAATAAAAATACATAATAATAATAATAATAATAAAATTAACGACACAACAATAAATTCAATAAAATTTTAAGTAGTATATAAAATAGAGAAACATAAAATTTAATAAAATGAAAAACAAGGAATATTTTAAAAACAAAACATTGAGATGTACATGCACATAATATATATATGTATGTATGTACATTAGTACATATGATAATTATGACAAAACACGTCACATTAGTTATACATACATTTTGTATTTTTATGACAAATTTTATATTTTTTCATACATACATGTTTACATATACCTATTCTCATTCATATCGTATATATACATACTTACATATGATACTTACAAATAAAATCATTATTGTAATAATACATATGCGTATACAGTCTTATACAAAACACTAACAATCACTTTATTTATTTTTTACTTTTAGATACAGAGACAAATTTCTAGATCTGGGTACCCCACTTTCGATTTGGAAAGAAATTTGACCAAAAAGTATATGTAGAAGTAGTATGGTGACTCATTATAGATGGTCAAAACTTGCATCGTGTTGTATAAGTATGGTCAGTAGCTATGGGTAGATGCGGTGTAGGCAGAGGAAATGTATGTACTAAAAATTAATTATGTATTTTTCAGTTTCAATGTTTAATGAACAATTAATAATCAAATGATAGGACCGTCGGTTCAGAGAGGTTAGATTATTAGGACTGTATTGCTGTCAAGTGCCATTGTAGAAGAAAATATCTGAATACTAAAAAATACTAAAAAAATATTCTATTTTCATCTTTAATATTCGAATAGTATGTAGTTGCTATTGTTTTGCACAACACTGTAGGTATGTATACCTATGTATGTACATATTATGTAAAATGTTTGCAAACATGTACACAAGTGTGTACTTATTATTACGTATTTTCATATGTGTAAATATTTTTTTGTTTTTCTTTCCAGTATAATATGTTTTATGAATCCCAAGTGTTAATTATTTTTTTCTGCTCAAAATAACAAAATAATTTTCGTCAATGAATGGAGAAAAAAAAAGTTAAACAAAAGTCGAATCAAAAAATACAGAAATTTTTTAGATAGAAATAAAATTTTAGCTCTTACACTGGAAATTTATCAATCGAATTTCTCAATATTCGTTAACATTCTCTTAAAATTTCTCAATCTGATTTTTTCATCAACTAAGAACTAACTATAGCCAAGACAAGATAAATAGAATACTCATAACGAGTACTCCTACTTATAATTATCTTGTTGCATTTTGCAACTAAACTAACTAGCAACATTTTATACTTGCTCTTCTCCTTTATACTCAGCGTGAGTGAAGTATTGGTGGTTATTGATTCTAGCATCTAGCACTCTAGCAGTACCTATAGTACATAGTATACGCTTCGATAGTAAACAGAGTATGGTATTATTTCACATATCGTGTCCGTATTACACTATGTCCTCGTATTTTCAGTCTTCAGAAAAAGTTGATTTTCTCTTTGAGTAGAATACGAATAATACGAATATTGTACATGGTAATCAAACACGGAAAAGCAACTACTACATTTTATACTTGTTTCTCTGCTCTTCTATCCATACTCTGTATGTGTACTCATTTTTGAATTTTCATTTTGAAACTTTGAGCGATGCATACAGAGGTGCTTAATCGGAAAATCCGCCATTGATAAAAACATTAGAATATTGTAATTTTGTTTATGATTTTTTTAATATTATTTACATTTTGAAAACATCTAACATACATACATACTCGTTTGTACATATGTACATCATCTTCAGATATAAAGAAATTACAAGACTAGTCTTCTCATCGTACTCTTCTACTGACAAACTTTATACGATTGTACCAATCTTCATCGCTATCATCTTTACTGACAAAGATTTCAAATTAATGTGGATTTTAACTAAACAAAAAAGCCAACATCTTAATCAATTTATTTCTCAACACAGTAAATAATAAAATAATATATAGAATCTTTTATGAATACGTTTTTTTTTCTTCAACAGTTTTTGACACTAATAAAATTGAAATAATTCACATGTAAACATATATGTTCTTAAACCTATGGTATTAAAAGGAAGTGGAAATCTATAGTTTTTTGCTATTTTAAAAATCGGATGCTTTAATGGTACATTTCTACATACATATGTATCTATACAAAATTTAGCATTAAAAATTTATTTAGCATTTTACACAAACTCTATTATAATAATAAAAGTGTAAAGGAGGAATTTTTGCAATGAAGAAATTAAAATTTTTTTTCAACAATTTTTTATAATTTTTTTTTTTTCATAGTCAATACATACAATTTTATTAAACACGTAGAGTTTTTTTTTATTCTTATTTTTTGTTAAAAAATTTTTTATATAAAATTTGTAGAGAGATATATATTTTAAATTCATTTATTAAGAACAGGAAAAACTTGATTTTATCACTAGGTGTGTGATATGTGAACACGTATGTATGTACGTAGATACATACTTACATTCTAAAAAGTGTAAACATGTATATATGTATAACTCTATGAATATTAGTGTGTGTATATAACAGATTAATTACGACTAACTGGTTGAAAAATGACGAGAAATAAAAAACAAAATTCATTTCGCTGAACATAAAAAGAGGGTAGGTAAATGAACTCAAAAATATATATAAAAAAAAAAAATGAATGAAATAAATATAAAAATAATCATAAAAAATTTATTTTATATTTTTATATCACATTTTACATTTACTATCCATTAGGTAATTAATCAAAAAAGCATTTTTTTTTATCCTGTTCAAATAATTATTATTGTTATGGAATGATATGTCATTATTCCACTTTATATATACCCCGTTTTCTATATATGTATTTATTTAAATTCTGGACATTGGACAAAAATGCATCTTTATGATTGGATAAATGTTTTATGATCCTTTTAGAAATCGGTCGGTCGGTCGGGTCGGTTCGGTTAATAAACTTTAGAATTTTAATTTGTAGAAATTTATTTTTTACATTTTTTTTTGCCTTTAAATTCATAGCTTTTCTTTCTCTCATTTTTATCTTTATAATGTTTTATTGCTTTCTTTATAGTAACATGAAAATTACTATATAAGTACATACTATCCGAATACATTACTTCTATCTTCTATATTACAATACAACTTAGCTGGCTATTTACTGTTTTTTCATTTCTAGATAGATTTCAATTTAAATAATAAAAAATTATATTTTAATTAACAAGAAAAGTACATATTTATGTTAAATGTAATGTGATGTGCATTCTTTTATATCTCATACATGTATGTATATCTGATAAATTGTAGACAACATGTCAATAAATGGACATTATACAGATGTAAATGAAGGAACAATTTTATGTACACATTTTGATGTCTTTATACTTAAAACGTAACAGCAAATTAATTTTTATGATATTCTTTTTTAATTTCAGTTTAAAATCATTTCAGTGAAGGCCCAGGGTGGATATGAGCTGCAGTGCCATTGGAAAAAAAAGAAAATGAATTTTAGTTTTAATTTTTAAATGATTCATATGGAATCATTTAATTTTAATTTGAGAATAAAACATTCATTTTGAATTAGAATTAACATAATTTTTGTTTTTGTAATTTTTTTAGGAATTAATAAGCAAACAAGCAAGAAGACGAAAATAAATCATGAGTGATACCAACAGCGCTTGTTAAGTCTAGACGTAAGGATGTGGCCATATCTTGCTTCCACCTACGTCAACAGTTTTTTTTTGCGATTTGCGAACCACAGAGTTGTTGATAAAGCAACAAATAGGAAGAAATTTATAACGAATGGCAATATTGTGAGAAGTACACAAAAATTGAAGCCTAGACATGAACCATTTCTATTCGTATATAAATAAAAAAACTGTCTTTGTGAGTGGTTAAATCATTTGTTTTATAATTTTTAGTTTTAATTTAATTTTGTTTTATTTTTGTCTTTATGTTAACCTAACCTCTAAGATACTAATTCATTACAAAAGAAATGCGATCCTACATACAAGAAATTAAAAAGGATCACATCCATTGTAATAAAACTATATCCAACTACTATATACAATGTTTTTTTAGAGTTTAAATCCCATAAAATATAAAACTAACAAACTTGATGGGAAGGAAATATTTCAAAAGAATTTGGTCATAATAATCGCTTATCCTTTATTTTACTCAATGTTTTTATACATACACATACTACATTACAATAATTATGTTTTATATTCAAATATATATTCATTGACTCAATGATTGTAAGTATTTTTTGGGTAACATCTTCCACTGACTCAATGGCAATGGCACATAAGTACAATTTTGTACTCCCTATTTTATTTTATGATTAGATATATTGTTGTTCTGTATAATTAATTATACATTTTTGAAAAATTTTATTATTAGGGTGATTGTCCTCTTTCTTTTGTTATTTTTTTTTATCTCTAACATTTTTTCGATTATTTAAAAAAAAAAAAATTCGTTTTTCATAACATTACGAGAAAATATAAACTGGCGGCAATAATTCTTCAAATTGTTATGATTATCGCAAGATGCAATCATGATATTGAATCAAACAAAAGTTCAATTATAAGTACGAGTATATGAATGGTGTGCATGTATTCGAATACGAATGAATCCACGTTCTTAGGTTGTATGTATCACATAACGTATATTTTCAATAATAATAATATAACAATAATCACTTCATTAATAAAACAAAACAACAACAAAAAAAAATTCAAAATCTAATCTATAATCTTTATATTTATTTTTGAATTTTTCAAATGTTTATCTTGATGAAAAAAAAAACAAAAAAAATAAAAATTTCTTTTTCAAAATACATACATATTTCAATGCGCTCGTACAATCGCTCGCACGTAATACCTATATGTAGATGTTTAACGCATAAACATACAAAAATATTTTCTATCAATAAATTTTTGTTAATGAAAATCTGTTTAAGTATTTCCTTTCATTTTTTATTATTTTTTATTAACAAAATGATTATCGCACATTTGTACTATCGTATTTTTATATTAATTTATGAACATTTTAATTAAATAACAAAATAAAATAAAATAAATATTATTATAAGATTATAAGTGAATATCAACCGCATTTTGATTGCATTTTTATAGCAGCATTAACAATAATAATGATTTTATCTTCTATTCATACATATACAAATACAGTTGAGTACGTATACGATTAGAAATTGAGTATATGTGTATATAAAAAATTTATTATTAATAATATTTATTCTGTTTATTAATTTGTTTTTACGCTTATGCATACCAGGTAGGTTTTTCTGTAGGTTAAAATGGTTTACTAAAACCAGGCGCCAAATCTTGGGGGTGCGAATAAGGACAGAATGAAGATCATATAATACTCATTTTTAGAAAAATAATTTTACAAATCACAGTAAAAAAAAATATTCTCTAACATCAGTTATGGCTTGTGTTGACAAAATTGGTTCAGTGTGAATCAAATAAATCACTGAATTGATAAACAAAGGTACAATATGAAGAATATCGAATTAAGGGCTTATATTTCAAGAATCTGAAAATCTTCTTCGTTATCGCCTACGATAGTGCAGTAAATAATTTACATGGTTTTTGACTTTTGAGTATTTGGGAAGTAGAAGAAGAGAAAAAGAAGTAGAAAGATACGTGTATATTAGTTTTTTCTCCATTTCTTGTGTAAATTATGTGCTGTACTCTAATAGCGAGTACAGAAAAGAGTTGTGCTTTTAAAAGATAAGAAAATCAAATTAAAGTTTTAAATAGTAAAGTTTTAACCTAGAGGGCGAAAATTGTAGAAGTGCACTGGGCGCTCAAGACACTAAAACCGGCACTGTAGTTATACTGTATGCTCTCTACGCTCTCTCTCTCTCTCTCTCTCTCTCTCTCTCTATCTAATAAAACAAGAGATAAATTATTAATTTTATATTTTCTACTAAATTGAGAGATATTCTTTCTCTCTTTCTTGAGAGAACAAGAAGATGTCAGCAGAAAAAAATATGATACGAGCATAAAATGAAAATAAATTATTTCAGACCAAAGATTACCGAACTGTAAAAAATAAAATAAATTAAAAATAAAAAATTTTAAATTTTTGTTTCATATACAAAACATTATCCGACTGAGTATATTCGTATTCGTATAATCTTTTCAAGTGTGGTATATTACACAAACGTTTGTGATGTTTATATATTGTGATTCTCTTGTATGTATTTGAGTACTACTACGTATTTTTATGTGTGTGTATTTTTTTTTTTATTTCTAAAATTGCCTGCGGTTGATTTACGATTGAAAGGTGCATAGAATTAGAATACACATTCACACAACTACAAAATATCTAAGATACCGAATCTAGGAAGTAGTAGCAGTCGCCGTAGTAAATATTTCATTGCATGCATATGCATGAACTTTTTTTTTTTTATAAAAAAAAGCACAAAGAATAAAAGAATGAATAATAAAAAAAAATCATAAATACAGCAAAAAAAAAGAAAAATATTAGAAGAAGATTATTGTATGTATATGTATAAATATGTATTTACGAGTTTACTATACAATCATAGACTATACTACAAACGTATATATATAGTCGCGAATAGTCAAAGAAAAATGGAATTTAATAGATGCACACACGTTCAAAAGAAAATCTCTTTTTGATGACATGATTTACGTCACTAATTTATTTTTCTTTTTATGTCGCGCATATACATATATGCACTAAGATTCTAAATAAAAAAGATTAAAAAAAATTTGAATGAATAATAACATGAATTTAAATTTTATTTTTCTGAAAAAAATAAATAAGAAAAGTTTTCTTTTATGAAAAAAAAAGAAAACTAAAAATCTAGGGCACAGTGTGTTAGTTTTTCAAAAAACACAGTTGTTCTTTCTAAAAAAAAATAATAATATTTATATTAACGCATCTAATAAATTTTTGTCTACACTCTACAGATTGTATGTATCCATATCATTTATAATGTGAAATTATAGTAGAAGTCGTATTTCAAAAAAGAAAATATACCTATACATATTTGTATTCATAATTCCATTCTAGCACGTTTCATTTTAATCGTATATCTAACTTAGAAAATGGTACAGGAAAATTTTATGAAAAATGTTTTGTCATTTTCTTTTCAAATCGTGTATTCGCATTCCATATACTGAGAGAGAAAATCAACATTTCCTCTCAACATTGAAAATACGAGTATACCTACACATGATGTGTGTGAAATAGAAGTTCGAGTCAATAGTCACTAGCACCACTGCTTCACAATCACAATATGTATATAAAGAGGAGGAGCAATTATTAAATGTTGTTAATTGATTTTCCGTGTTTGTCATGCACAATATTCTCATTATACTTCAGAGAGAAAATTCAGTCTTTTTCTGAAGACTGAAAATACGATTACACATTCACTTCACAAGATATGGAAATACTATTCGTACTATCGAAACGCATATAATGTAAGCGTATACGTACTAGAAAGAACTTAGCTAAAGAAGAACTTTTATTTCACTTGAAACACTTTAAATTATTTTATAATAATGAGGGTATGATTTTTTGAATTTAAAATACTCGGACATTATTCATCACAATCACAACCTTGATATGTACATACATATGATACATTTCGTTTTTTATAGCAGATATAGAACTTTTAAAATTCTATTTAGATGTTCTAAATGTGTCGTATAATATACCTTTCACATATTTTCTTGAACAATTTTTCCTGATTATTATTTTTTTTTTTTTTTGCCATTATTTATACTGAACGCATTTATTTATTTAATTGAGAAAATTATTATTATTTTCTTCCTTATTGTGTATGCAATAATTCAAGATAGTGCTAACGCTACTTAAACTACTACAAACATCCATCCATACGTAATTTCCACCTTATTAGGTTATAAATAAATTAGAAAATTTTTGTTTCAATTACAGACAATGTCTATAAAAATGTCTATGCGTCTATGTCAGACTACATTACAAAAAATAAAAAAAAAAAAAATTCTCGTACATTATACGTAGATACATAATGAATGATTGTACACATTATTATCCATTTTAAGAATGCATAATATTCCGTTTTTATAATTGAATTGAAATTTTATAATAAATAAATATACAGAAAAACAAAAATCAAGAACATAATATAAATAATAAAAATTAAAAATTCTAAAATATAATGACTTAATCCATTACAACATATCGTTGTTGGAACGTTCGTTAGACATTCATTTTTGTGTCTAGCTCTAATACAGATAATACACTACACATAAGTATTGCAAAAATAATATATGTGTATGATATGCTATTTAAGGTAAAAGACCTTAAAAATAATTTTGCATTTATATTCTGTTTATATTTCTAAGTATATAACTACATTACATGATGGTATGCATAAAATTTAACTTTTTTTTTTTTACAAAAAATTTTAATTTATTTTTCTTTTTTTTGAAAACTTTTTTTTTCCATGTTATACAGTACACACATGAAATGTACGAAATAAAGTGCTCGAAATAAATATGTATGTATATTTTCTTCACATTATTTTTTTGTTTGCGTTTATTCTAAATTATAAAATAATATACTACTCGTCGTTTAGTTAATAATATGTTTATAAAAAAGTTTTTTGTACATATTTGAATTTAACTAAATATTGCCAAGAAATTTTCATTCATTGTATTATAGGTATACTTTCGAGTGTACATAGCTACTATCATCACCACCATTATGTACTATAGTATATACGTGATACGCACATACATAAAGATTTTTGTGTACAAATATATAAATATATATTTATCTAAATAACACTTTTTTTATTTATCCATTTTTATAACAGATTTTCAATGAAGATTACATACATATACACACACACAAACATACACTTGAATGCATACTTTTCATGTAATATTTCAAAATATAAATTTATTTTCTTATTTTTTACTTTTCATTTTGTCACCGCAAAAAATCCCATAAATTTTAATGTTTCTTCTTTTCTTCTTCTTATTTTCTCACTTCTCATATTTTTTTTCTATCGAAAACTTTCTACATTTAGTATAGTATATTTTCTTCAGCTTCATTTTGTTGTTGTTGTTGTTGTTCGTGATTATTTGTTTCTAACTACACTTGACACTTACACCATCTTATACGCGATGAGTTTGTATAATATCTCGTCGTACATATCATTATAATCGTTACCATCATCATTTTTGTCACACTTTCAATTTAAATTTAATTGTACAATTGTATGTAGGTACATATATATGTATGTACTGTCATACATAAAATATCATAATGTACACACACACAACAAACACATATGAACATCCATATATGCACAGCAATTGGACTTTAAGAAATCAGACGAGATTGTCTTCTTAATTTATATATTTATTTATTTTATTTATTTTTTAATTTCAAATTCCAATTACAAATGTTTAATTGCATTAATGCACATCATAGTCGTATATACACATTCTTTACATCTTTACATTATTACATGTATATGTAAACGATGTACAATATGTTCTCGTTCATTTAAGTTTGTATCTTTAAAGATGATGATTTGTTTTTTTCATCTTCTTCTACAAAATTTCATGTTTTTCATTTTTCGTTTTTTTTTTTGTGTGATTCTTGTAAATTTTTTATTTCTCATTTCAATTACCAGCTTGACATGTAATTAACGTCCGACCATCAAAAAAAAAAATCTTAATTTAGATAATATAATGTACATATACGATATTGTGTGCGCTGTCTTGTACGGCTGTACGTATACATAATAAGCAAAAACATGAAAAATAAAAATATTTCAAGGAAACATTATTATTAGTTACCAGCGATAACTAATCTCAGAATGTACGTACATACACTGAAAGAGGGTAATCTGTAGATGAGGTTATAAAACTATAGGATAAATATTATACGAGTATATAAGCATATGATCGCATAAAATTGCATCTGCACTTGTATATCCATTTATGCATGTTTTAATTTTGTGATTTTTAAATGTTGAAAATATTTACATCCATTCCATATCACATGTGCACATTTTGTGGAATTATAAACAAAAAAAAAAAAAAAAACAGTGAAAAAAAACTAAAATCATTAACAGTACTTTAAGTTTAACCAAATTACATTATATTCGTACATTTACAAAAAAAAAAAAAAAAATTTAATCTTATATTATAAATTTTTGTTTTTTTACTAACGAATCACCATGAAGATATTCTATTAGCAGTTAGCTGTCTGATTAATAGCCTCATCTAAAACTTGTGTCTAAAACTCAAATGAGAGAAAACAAAAAAAAAAACAGTTTTCAATATCAAGCTGTGTACATTTATAAATATACTCGTAGATGTGTAAATATGGTGCATATGTGAATGTATGCATGAGTTGTGAGTATAATAATCAAAGTATTATACACAAATTTGTAATTGTATAATTATACATTACTTCCAAAGGTACAAGAAATTGAATAAAAATGAAAAAAAAAAAAAATTTTTTTTTGAAGAATAAGACAAAATGGATTTTAAATTTCAATTCCCTTTTTTTTATATCTAAAGTTAGAATTTTTTTTTTATTTTTACTAAATTTAAAATCCATTATTATTTAACAGAATTTTAAATATTCGTTTAAACATATTTTAGAAATAGAAAAATTTTTTATTGTAATTAATTACGCCAGCACTATACACACGCAGTGAAATTGTAAATGCGATGCAATCTTATTTCAAGAATATAAATTAAAAAAAATAAATACATTTGCACGTACGTATACAGTGATGCACAAAATATTTGAAGACTTTCAAGAAAAAATCATACAGTGTTTAACGTTTTTTTAATCAAAAACTTAATAAATCGCATTCAACTCTTAAGGTACACTGGTACAATTACAATTCAGTCTAGATTATGTTTAGCGGCCAGCCCAGATTAATTATTGTAGATTGTATTTCTATTCTCACGCTGACGATAGTAAGAAAGTTTATATTGAAAGCTTGTTTACCAATTCCAAAGAATATGAAGTTATGCCAAGCTGAACAGCTTTATGATCTTTGCCAATTTCAATATTTCTATATAATAACATAAGGTAATCTACGCTGAATTTTTAATACCGTAGGGGTAGGGTTAGAGGAAAAAGAAGGCGACTAAACATGCAATACTTGGAAGAGAATAGTTTTAAAGAACGCGCTCGTGGTGACACAGAATCGAAAGAATTGAGATAGAAGTCAAGGAATAGGACGAAATGGAAGAAATTTATAGAGAACCTACATATGTATGTTTCTGAGTGAATACGGTTATCATCATCATTATTAGAAATTACTATGATTTCAAGTATCACATGCATGTACATAATACTCGTATATTATTACATTACATTATGTAAAATTATTATTTAACAAACACATTTTATATGCATGTCTGTGTGTAGGATGATACGATGAGTAAGTGGATATACATATATGTAGGTAATAAAATACAGTAAAAAAAAAAAAAATAGAAAAAAATTTAATAAAAATAAAATAAAATGCATAATAATATTAAAAAATAATAATAAAAAAAAAAAGATATCAAATTATTTATGAAACAAATTGACTATATATTACCACGCATTACATATTAATATCACATTAAATTGTACGCGTTATAATGATATTTATATAATAATATGTGTAAGTATATGTATATTTTATACAATTGAATATTGTGTATGTATATGATTGCGTTTATTCCTTTTTGGAAGATGATGAGCATGGTGATGATGATGATGATGATATTAAAACTATAAAAATCGAAAAAATCAACCAACCAAACTATTAACTAACCATATAGCAATGTAAATAGGTAACTAACTAACTAACTATAAAACTATACACATGTATACGTTTGGATATAAACTATAGAATCATACTAGAGCTATTATAATAAATTTTAATTATTTTTAACTACAAATACTTTAATATTATGTACATATGTATACATACGTACAAGATATAAAAATAATTGCATGTGTGTATCGTATATATAGATACTTAGATATCTACATATCTACATGTCTTGCTTTTTCTAACGTAAATAATATGTGTATGCATATATAACGTATGTACTGTGCACATATATATGTAGGTGAAGATATAGTTAAGTTAATTGCCAAGCAGGAAGTTAAATTGAAGGTAGTCAATCAAAATTGCTATGAAAATGGCTATCTACCACAATATTATGTATGTATGTACATGCATGTATTTAGATATATATGTACATATATAATATAAAAATAGAATTACGTATATGTTTACTATAAGTACGGTACACATTATTTTATATGTATGTTATATACGCGAATGATATGAGAATTTTATTCATTTTTATTTAATATCGAAAAATAAAAATAATATTAATAAAACATTTGTATGTACAAAATGAAAAAGAAAACAACAACAAATAAATATAAAAATAAAAATAAAAGATATACATATATGTATATAAAAACAAGCAAGCAGCAAGGTGTACATGTATGTACAAAATACAAAAAAAAAAAAATAAAATAATTTTAATTTTTATTTCATTTTTCCTCATATGTTGTATAGTCATTGTGATGATTTATATACTATGTATGCAACATGTATACGCGTACATATGTGCATTTTTATCTGTACAAAAATCTTTTTATATATCATATTATTCACAATATTATGTGTACATCTGCATGTACATGTATATCTAACAGAAACATTATTATTATTATTATTTAACCTTAGACTTGAAATAAATAATGGAATCACCATGGGTAGAGTTTTATCATTTTCTAATTTTTATTTTTTAATTTTATTTTCTTTTTTTTTTTTTTCGTTTCATTTCGTTTCTGTTTCGTTCATATAATACATATATTTATGTTTTGTTTCTTTTTCTCTTTCTTGTTAAAAAAAATTATTATTATTTTTTGAATAAATTAATTGCATCGAAAAAAAATTTTTTTTGAAATGAACAAAATGAAAAAAAAAAAAATAATAAATAAGAAAGAATATTACGAAAAAGATATTAAGTAGGTATATGTGAAATTTTGTTATTTCTTCTAAATTTATTACATGCTTATACATACATAGTGTTTCTCTTTTTTATGCATATAAAGAAAAATTTATTATAATTTAGAAAATGAACAAGAATATGATAAAAATAAAATGAAAATTTCTAGCAATTCGTATGTTATATGAAATCAACGAACAGTCAAATGAACAAAGATTAATGATATTTAACATAATATAACATGCATATCCAGTATAAGATGCAAGGCAAGTAAAGTGCTATGAGTTCACCTTCATATATGTATATCTGCTCGTATCGTTGTAATGTTATGTGAAGTTTTGATAACTTTGAAAAATGATTTATCACAGGAATGTCATTTTGATCCTTGTCCACATGTACATTGTATACTCATATAAGTAAATGGATATTATATGAACGATTCATATTTTTAGAGTTTACATTAATGCAATATTCATATTTTTATTTTTACTTTAAATCAATGCCATACTGCGATTTGATAGATGGAATATATAGAAAAAAATATACTTGTAGCGTGGCGTGGCCAATAATTTCAATGAATATTTCCATTTTTGGTGATGTTTATCTACACGAGTACTACATTTCATCATTTGATTTCATTTATGAAAAATATTAATTTAATTATAACTTATAGCCTTACTCTGTATGTTTTTTTTCCTTTTCTTTTGTATCTAAACTTTTACAACATTCAATATTACACTATATAGATCGCTGTTATACAACTTATGAGTTCACTTTATGATAATACATAGTTCTACTCTGAAATTTTCAATATGACTCACTCTCTTAAAAATTTTCCTTTCAGATTTTTTTTTTCATATTTTCTTTAATTACATAAGTACTACCTACTACTAAACTTTTAGTTATCAGAACTTCAATAGACACAATTCTAGAAAAATAAAAATAAAAAAGGATTTGAATATACAAACAAACTGTTCCAAAAGATTAGATAATGATGACTTCATACGAAATAAATTTTCTTTACCTACTTAATATTACACACAGGCGTATTTTAACTTTCACGTGTAATATGATGATTGTGATTTTATGTGACACATAAAAATATATTCGATAAACTTTAAATACGCTATCAGTTTTCTATATGGTAGATAATGACAAAAGTAAATATGAAATACGAGTATATGCTTTAAATAAAAGTACATAATTCACTCTTATTTAATATCAAAATGATAACAAATATGTGTACAAACGTTATCATGATTTTTAAATTTCAATCATACACCTACATACATATATATGTGCGTAACATGTAATTAGAAATTATGAGATTAAAATAAAATGAAGGCATATATAATTTCCTGATAATTAGTTTATGTTTATGTAAGTAATCAGATCTATAAATACATAGTTTTGATTTTCAATATTTTCGAAAATAATTTTTCTAGAATTACATTCGAGAGTACACTCTGATATACAGATAATTTTTAAAAAGAGAAAAATATATTGTGTTTCGAAATGTCAAATTATTGCACTCAGTAAAGAGAATACTTTATGTTTACCGACCGACCGACCGTCTCATTCTTGCTCTTCGATGGTTGAAAGATGTAATTTCTTTCACAAAATACGTATCGAATAACCTCAGCCTTTTGTAACAAGGAGCTCCATTTAGACCTGTAGCTTACACGAGCATTTATATAGCTTTTTGGTATTGAATAATTCTCCGGAATTTTTTCTCACATCACTATACACTGTTGTATTTCTGCGTTTTTGAAACACATCAACCGATCGATGTGTTACTCCGATGCAACTTATATAGTTTTTTAAAGTCTGTTTTTTTCATAGCTACACTGTGAAATATTTTTTAAAAAATCTAAGTTATCTATAATAAGTAATTTGATTTCTTTTTTTTTTAGTTTCTCTTTCAATTAGCCCGATAAAAAATAATCAATTTTCAAAATTAAGAGAATTAAACTGAAATAATCTGGTACCTATATGAAATCTAATCAAAGTCAAAATTATAAAATCATATTATTAAATTACATAGTAGATTTGTAAATAACTAAACAACTAATGATATTATCAACAAACATAAATGATACGTTCATATTATGTGTATACACTAGATTAGATATATGTACACAAATGTACATTATATACCAAACATACATATTCCTAATTGGAATCTAAAATAAACTAATTTATACTTCAATGTTAATTAAAAATGATTTTTTTTTTCTTATCTCACATTGGAGTATTATTTCATATCCTATATACGAGTATGTGATTATAATGTGTATAGATTATAGATATACGTACATACATATGCATATGCGCATATAATCGATAAAATAATTTAAAAAAAAAAAATTTTTTTTACAGTGAAATTACAATGTCAGATAACATATATAAATATGTAATGTACATAATATGTGCATACGATGTACAAACACGTATGTACGTAATGTACTATTTTGTAATTTTTATTTAGAAAAAAAAAATATTATTTAAATAAAACAAACAAAATGTACGTACTGCATACATACTTGTAATAAAGTACATAATATGTATATCTATATAATTATTGGTATTTGGTATCGATTTCTTATACGTACTTATGTACACGTACAGTATTTATACATATTGCATTATGCATTTCATATTTACATTGATATGAGATATTATTAAATGCATGCATTATATACTCGTATGTAAATGTATATTATTTTAATTATAATTTTGAAAAACCAGTTACAACATCACTCTGTATGTATATATATGTATTTCTAGTATCTACTACTAATAGTATTACTATCATTATCATCATCATAATTATTAATACTTTTATTACATATTTGATCTTAAAAATTATATTACATATTAAAAAATATTTAAAAAAAAAATGAAAAAAACAGAAAATATACATATATAAAAATTATGTATGTTAAAAATTATTTCATTTCATTATTGTACATTACACATTACATATTATTACGTTATGTACAAATTATACGAGTATATACATATATATACATTAATGCAAGTACAAATATCTACATATATGTACAGAGCAGATATTATATTAGATAGAGTATAGAGAGATACACTATAAACCTGTTTTGATTTTGATTTTGTTTTTTCAATTTTATTATTTTTATTTCCATTTACTTCTCGTGTATTTATATTTATTTCATTATTTTTTCTTTGATTTTATTTATTATTATTTTTATTATTATTATTAAACATATTTTACTATTATTCAATTTTACAGAAAAAAAAAGTGATTCATTCATACAATTATGACTACCTATGCGCTATTTATTATGCTATACATTATATGAAATAAATAAATAAATATATTACATGGCATACATTACATTATAATAAACTTTTAATATTAGATACACATGTGCATACTTTCCACTTTCATATAAAAATGATGCAAAAAAATAAATAAAAATAAATAAAAATTTATACATATACAGTGCTTACAAAAATTATTTGTTCATAAATACTCGTAAAGTATCGTAATTTGGGTTTAAATATTTGTAATACATACTTTGAAATTTTTATATTTATTTTTTCAAACATTAAATATGAATATAGGTAATACAATCTCAGAATTGTTCTTAGAAAAAGAGGAATAAAAAAAACATACTCGTAATTTGTATTATTACAAAAATTGTTTGTATGTGCATAAAGTGTTATTCAGGAGTAATACTACTTATTTATTTATTGATTTTGATCAATATAATACGAATACTAAGATGAAAACAATTCATTTCATTTAATTTTCAAGTGTGTTTAATGAGTATTGGAATTAAAAATGCCACAAAAAAGAGTGAATTATTGATTGAAAAGAGAGCTGCAATTGTTGCTGAATATAATAAACGGTATTCCTGTTACTATTTAAAGGATTTAGTTAAAAAATGTAAAGTTCACAGAAATACCATTCTAAGTATATTAAATCCTGAAGAAAAAGAATTAACGAATTGTACAAAATAGATCTGGAAAGAGGGACAAACAGAAAAAAATAACTTTATTACTCACAAATAATTTTTGTAATCACTGTTGTACAAGAAATATAAATATTTGTATAGAAAATAAAAATGATAATAAAATAAATAAAAGCAAAAGCGAATAAAATTTTGCACATCATACATATGTACATACTCGTATACATCTTTTACTTATTTATTTATTTATTATTTATTATTGTTAAATTCATTTTGTTTCTTACATCTCATATATAAACAAAAGATGCAAATATGATGATATTTTTCATTTCATGTACACTACACACATAAATGCGATGTATACAAGAGTGTATATAAACATTTTTCTAAATAAGTATTTGTAAATGTATGTGTAACCGTACATACTTTTTATATCTATTATACAATCAATTCAATTCATATGAATAATCCATACCTGTATCTACGATATTTTATACTCGTATACTCGTACGAGTTAAATACGATTATTTTCATACAATAAATCTTTTATGGAAAAATAAAATAAAAACCCCATACATATGTATATAAATACATACCTACAAATCCATACTTCCATACATCCATATGTACGTACACATTATTTTCATTTTCTTTTGTCTTATTATTTTTTTTTTTTTTTTCATTTATCTAATATTTTTATAATAATGTACATATATGTAATACATATTCATTTAACTTATGTATAGTATATAGTATATACCTGTACATTTATGTATACATATATGTATTATCAATATTATGTATTCGATGATGCTTTCACATATAACTGTAAATTTTTTTTTTTCTATTTTACAATTTACAAGATAATTTATATAAAATATTAGATTATCCAAGTATTATAATCTACCTATATGTTATTAATATGCAAACTTATATATATGCACATGATGTATGTATATTTGAGCATACGTATGAATGTATTTTAAGTATCGATATGTTCAAGTACATACATATACAGTAAATCTATTGTGTATTATTGGCATTGTACTGGCATTTATTGTAATGTAATTTGCATGCATTCATTTCATTCTTGTATTTCGTTTTACTTTTTCATCTTATATACACATAATATAGAATAGATATATGTATATAAAGTGTTGGCAACAAAATATGTACATACATATTTTGGTGTATTGTGTATGCATACATATATAGGTATAGAATAAGATAATAAAATGCATCTTAAATATTTTACATTGATTTTAAATTAGATACGAAATATAATGTACATACATGCATATGAACGAGAATAAATGCAAGTACATATATGCCTGCCTAAGGGTATACTGCAAAATGTACTCGTATTGCTCGTACTATATACTCGTACTCGTATATATGTATAAAGATGAATGCAAAAGATTTTCTAAGTCATCAATTTGCATTTTCATAAAAAGAAAAATATGTATATCTATACAATATGAAAAGAAAGCATTCAAGAAAATGAAGTATGTATGTAAAAATAAACTAAAAATGAACATGAAAGTAAAGTATATGTACACAGTACACACAAATATCTTGGATAAATAGATAGATAGATAGATATACATTTATATAAATATAACTATAATAATAATGATGATGAACAGGTTCTATATTTAAATCTGTATAAAATACGGAGTATGTATGTAGGAAAAATTTTTTTGAATATTTTGTAATCGAAAAATTGAACTGAATATTATAATTATTTTTTTTTTCTTTTTGGAATCGATTTCTTTCACTTTTATTTCAAGATTATAATATAGACTACATAATCACATAATATCCAAGTAGATATACATACTATGGCACTATGTAAATAATATTTTTACTTTTACATAGATACGATTATACATACATACATATATATGTGTATATGCAGTGTGAATATTATTTATTGATATAAAAAAAAAAAACATTCTTTTGATTTCATTTCTCATTTTCATTTTCATTTGTTTTTGATTGTTTTTATTTTAAAAAGAAAATATCAAATTAAATTTTTTCTATTATTATAAAAAATAAATTTCCAATAAAAATATATAAAACAAAAAGTATTAATAATAACAAAAGTTTGATAATAAATTATTTTTATCCAATTTTTGTCTATAATATCGAATAATTTTTTTATATTTTTGTTCCAACACAAAGATATTGCTTGTTTTTCTAGATTTTTTCAAAAGTTACAAAAAAAAAAAAAAACAAGAACAAATATCATGAAAAAATAAAAAATATTTAAAAAAATATATAAGTACATATATGCATTTTAAAAATCCAGAAATCCAAAAATTTTTTAAATTACTTAGCTATAAAATTCTTGTACATTTATACGAATACGATTATATACGTATGTATATTCATACGAATATCTACATTATATATTATATGTGATACCAGTAGTACGTATGTAGGTAGTAGGTAGTAGGTACATGCTGCATGTGAAACGTTTGAATGCAACCAAGCAATTATTATTAACCAAACGATATTGGTTGGTATTTTAAAGTTGTTATTTGTATGTTTGTGCATACATATATTCGCATATTTATATACTAACTATAGATACTATATGCATATAATAGATAAATACTACCATAGAGTTACTAATACTATATTCATTAAACTACATAAATATGATACACATACATATATAGAGATGCAGTTTTTCTACTAAATCTCATAGTAAGTATGTGTATATGTATATGTATTTTATTAGTTTTCCGTTTCTATCATCATAATAGCTGTATATAAAAGAACTTTTCATAACAATTCACAATCTATATATGTTTAGTTTTCATCTCTTTTTGTCTGTATATTTTGTCAAACAAGCATTTTATTATAAATATATACATGTACATGTATGTAAATGGCAAGTACCACGTATGCGTACATATGTTTCAATATATGTAAGTAATAACAAAATATAACTATAGTATCAAATAATTTTTGTATCTATCTATAATATTAATAAAGTATACAGTATGTGATGGTATATGTGTATATAAATATTCATGTTATGTACATATACTTTATATTATAGATAAAAAGCAACTTTATTGAAATGGAATCCATACTGCTGCTGCACATTTACATTGTACACATTACACATTCTCATATGATAGATATATGTACATAGATACGAATATATACAGTGCACATATAATATAAAATATATACATATATATTAATGTATCCATAACTACATATCATATTATTATACATGTACTAAACTATAACTATACACTATACCCGCACCATACCTACATTCATACATTATGCATGTTTGTAGTAAAAATGCAATTAAACATTCAGTATAGAATTGTAAATTACATAACATGTATACGATACGATATATTTATGTACATATGTATATGGGTGTGCATATGATTATACGTATATGTATAAAATATCTAATAACACTATTCAAAATAGAAAAATAAAAAATTAAAAAAAAAAAAGGAAACGAAAAAAATTATAAAAAAATAAAAAATAATATTAAAATAATAATAGGAAAACTTAAAACTCACAGTGATATACATAATTATTTATAGACATACACACGTACGTATATTATATATACATATATGTATATGTACATTAATGTATGTTTATGAAAAAATATGCAGTTATTTATACACATAATAAATAATATGAGATAAAAAAAAATATAAAATAAAAGCAAATAGGGCGTTGATATGATGGCGATATGTAATCTTTCCACATTCACATATATGTATTCACATATTCGCTTTTCATTAAATTTTTAGTTATGCTTTCAGCAGTCATCATATAACAGCAAATTGTGCATACAACATTATATACACAGTGCGCGGAGCATTTCGATACATTTTTATTTTTAATGCTGCCATAATGTTTTATTTATTTATTTATTTATAATTTTTTTATATTTTTCATATATGTACATATTATTTTCATTTTATGCGTTTGTTAGTACATATAGAAATTTTCCTTATTATCTTTTATAATTATACTCTACTTACATACATGTTGGTGCATTTATCAAATATTTTAAACGACATTTACCTGAAAAAAGAAAATAAAATATTTTTAATAAAATATTACAAAATACTAAATTAGAAATATAGAACATATTTTATAGCAGAAATCACTAACAGTCATTCTTCTTAAAAATAAAATTTTAATTTCTACATCAATTCTACCATTTTTCAATTTAAATTTTACAAATTTTCAAGAAAATGAATAAATTTAACAATAATAATTGAAGAAGTTAAATTCGAAATGTAACCTTTCAAGTGAAAAAACCAAACCTCATCATACAATAAAATGAACTGAGTACATTACGTATAGTTATTTACGTATAATATTCTTATGTTAAACTTCAAAGTTCAAACTCAAAACTCAAATTAAAATTGTTACAACACTAATTAAAAAAATTCACAAAAAATTCATATTAGCAACAGTGATTATAAGTTATAAGCCTAGGCTTGAAAATGAAAATGAAATTGAAAATGGATTGATTATGGTGTTGCTGACTGCTGTGCTGTGATAGATAGAAGAGTAAGAGCATCTCTGTAAATAGATAGACAGAAGACAAGAAGAGAATAGAGTAGTGTATGAGTATGGTATGGATGAATATCTGTATAGTGAAGTATGACTGTGAAGTGATTGATTTCAGAAATTTTCAATTAAAAAAAAAATTTTGTTTTACGAAAATAATCAGAAATTTCCATACAAAAATTTGGAATGAGAAATTTGAAATAATTGAAATTTTTGTATACTAGTTAAAAAAAATTTTTTGCAAAATTTAATTAATCAAAATACAAAACAGAATATTCATAATTATAAAATTACAATCAAATATAAATACATACCTACATATGTAAAAAATATATACTTATATTTATATACTTATTTCCCTATACCTATATGTTCACATAATCGGATTATATATTTAAAATATAAATTTTTATCTTTTACATCATTCAACATAAACATATAAAAAACAAAAAAATATACAATTAAACCTTGACATAAAATTTTCTTTATTATTTACACACATACATATATATTTTTCATTTTTCTTGTTTTTCACTATAATATTAAACTAGCATTATTTTTGTATATTTCTTATATGAATATTTATATACTGTTGTAAGTAGTACCTACATATTGAAAATTATAAAAAACTAAGCACAAATAAATCAATATATCAATATTTTTGAAAATAATAAATGATATTTTCATATAGAGAAGAAGAATTATCATTTAATCATAGAGATATATTTTTTTTCCTTAACTATCAATTCCTCTTTTCAAATAAAAATAATATGTAATTGACATTCTATCATATTATATATTATGTACGACTATACAAATTTATCAGTAAATACAAACATGAGAATTGTACTTGTATGTATGTATATTTTGCATAAAGTAGGTACATATACTGCATATACTCGTATACATTCACAAAATAATTAATTTTCATGATAGCAATATATGTATGTATGTTGTTATTTTATGTGTACGGATAACAAAACACTCCTAGTTTTCTTTTCAATTATTTTTTTTTTTCATAATTTTTGATTTTTTTTTTTTTTTTAAATAAATCAGAAAAATAAAACTACAACACCAAAGAATATGAGTATAAATTATAAAAACAAAAAAGAGGAAAACATGTCAATTTCCGAGTTTATTGAGGCTAGAAACCTCATTTTTGTTGTTAAAAAATTTGCGTAACTTTTTGAAGACTAGACAATCATAAATTTTTATATATGTATGTACATAAATGTATGTGTATCTGAATCGAACAGTATCTATATAAATATGCTAATAAAATCAATTTTTAGTATATAGATATATATATGCAGTAAAAAATTGTATGTACACCGAAATACATAAATGATTACATAGACACATATTATCAATTTTTTTTGTTTTTTTTTTTCAAAATTTGTATACAAATAACGAGTATTGTATGTACATTCATGCTGAACATTTTATTACATGCAAATATTGTGTGCACATACAAAAAAGTGCATCCATACTGGAGTCATGTACACAATGTACATACATAGATGCATTAATGTATATAAACGTATACCTATATAGATTTTTCTGTATATAGACATAGATTTATGGTCGTTATCTATGCATCCATGAATTTATTATTGCACATACTGCCATTTATTTTTTTTTCTCTCTCTCTCTCTCTATTTTTTTTTTCAACAAAATTTTATAGAAGAAAAATATTAGTATCAGTAGTTTAGTAAATAAAATGCACACGTACATTTATGTAATAATATTTATATGCATAGTGTATATACTTAGTACTCGTAATCGTATATACATACATATGTACAACATGCATATCATAATTAATGTTATATAAAAATTTTCTATGCCACTAACATTGTAATAATGTATTGCACTTTAAAAGGTTAGATGTTAAAGAATTGTTTATACTGTATATATATACTCATACACATTCATACTCGTATATATCATTACCTATTTACTATATATACACGAACAAATAATATTGTGATATTACCACTCTGTACAAGCCAGCTATGTATAAAGTTATAAACCAAAAGTTTTAATGGTGTTTTAACCATGGAAGTTTAAAGTATTTTTGTTATTAGTGTAAAATAAAAAACTAAATAAAAATAAAATAAAATAAAACTATTACTAAAAATTTTCCATATACGAAAACCTATGAAAAAAACATGAAAAATTATGTTTGTAGGTAGATAAATAGAGATAAATTTATTATAGTACGACGAGTAAACATATGTAGCCAGGCTCTGTGCATTAAAAAAAATATTTCTAACATAGAGAGACTGGTTTTTCAATAATTTTTTTTTTTTATTTTTTGTAGGCAGATATGAATGTATTTTATGTGCAATCTATATAATATAGTAACACAAAAATAAAAATTAAAAGTATAACTCTTTTGCTATTAATAATATCTACTTATACAATCAATACGAGTACAAAAATATAAACAAAAAAGAAAAAACACAAATAGATTTTGATTTTATGATTTTGTTGTTTTGTTTTTGATCGTCGTCTGCTGTTACTAATAACTCTATGAGACACGATTATTACGACAATTACGACGATAATTACAATAATGATAGATTTGTAATAAAAAAAAAAATCTAGTAAAATATATTACATAAACAATAATATGAAAAACATAAACAAAAAAATCATTCACCACTATTTCAAACGCACCATCATCACCACACCGTCATCATCATCATCATCTCACCTTAACGTATAGGTATAGGTACATACTCTACATGTGTGTACACCAAGTACCAACTAAACTACTACTCATGTCATATTTTACATTTGATCGTTATATTGTGTGTATCACTGTCACTATATAACTAATTTTGTTATTTTTGCAGTGTAATTTTGCTTTGTGTTTTGTTACTATAATAGTCGTAGTTACCAGCATCACCATCAAATATACGGTTTTTTAACTACAAAATAATTAGTTTTTTTGTTGTATGATTTTTTTTGTGTACACATACATACATACAAGAAACTTGAAGGACAAATTTGAAAGTAATTTTCTGCAAATTTAATTTTTCATTTACAATTAGAAATCTAAGTAACACATGAATCGATATACAACTAACAAATAAAAAATATGTATAAGTATGTATCTACAGTTTCTACAAGCTACAGTGGAGCCATAATAGCAACATAATAGGAGCCATATGAAGTATGCACATGCACAGTACACGGTATGATACCATTGAATCGAATCGAATCTGAATCTGAATGCAGTCAGTACCAGACCAGTAATAAGTAAAAAAGAGTAAAAGAGTAAAAAAAAAAAGTAAAGAAAAAGAGCAACAACTCAAGGATAAATTGATTTAAACAGATCAAAACTAACAAATATAATTTATTTGATAGATGATTGTATACAGAGATTTTGTATATTTTTAAAATGTTAGTCTCTCATATTTGTATCTTCCTGAATTTTATTCCTCAAGATATGGTAGATATTTTTATTATGTATCAAAAAATTTTGTGAAATTAATTTTATACGAAAAACTTTTTTCTATTAAAAAAATTGATTCTGCATTTTTACTAATAAAATTATGATGGTTATTCAATTCATTTACAATTAACTGTACGAGTATAGAAAAATAAGAGTAAAATGTAAATTGTGAGAAGTATTATTATACAACATTTAATTTATACTATAAGTAAATTTTAAATTTATCCATTTTGTTATTAAACAATTCACAATAAATTATACAATACTTGTGTGTATATATGTGTGTGTACAAGAATAAATAAGTAAAGTAAAGTAAGTGCAAGTAATTATATTTTTTCTCGTTCATTTTATGCTGTTGATTGCTGCTGAATTGGCTGCTCTATGGTACTTCTACTTAATTTATGTTCGTTTTTTTTTTTTGTTTTTGTTTCATGTAGTGTAGTTGTACACACGATAGAGAATTCTCTGTTACTTTTTTGCATAAACAAAATTAATACAAAAATTTATATATGTATTTGTATATTTTTATTAACTCTAAGTCGTCATAACATTTTATATGTAATGTACGTACGTCCTAGTATACCTGCATATAACCAATATAACACATAAATATATGTACGAGTATGTGCATATGAATTTATACTTGTACTTGTACAAACATCTATTTAGATACATCATAAAATACAAAATAATTATTTTGTATTCATAAAAATTCTGTACATCCAACACAAACATACCACATACATACTACACTCGTATAAATCTAGTTAGGTAGAGAAACAGCAGATCGTATTTCACGTTTTGCTTTTATAAATTCATATTTAGCCTTTCTTGTTAGTTACGGTCGATCATTTTTTTTTCTTCTATTAATTCTATACATTGCATACATAAACTTTGCTACATGCATATACATTCCATTTAATATTGATATGGGTTATAACGCGAAAAAAAAAAAACATTACTTATATGCAACATTATTTATTCATGTATGTATACATTTTTATTTATTTTCAAGCAAATACTCGTAAGTACGATAATATACAAGAGTATGTATATCCACATAAATGTACATATATTCAAACTCAAACTTATATTCAATGCAATTTCATTTTCCGTTTGCTAATATTGTGAATTAAAATGTTAATTTTGTTAACATATATGTATCTACTCGTATTTCGTATGTCGTACATATACTTACAATAAAATTTTGAACGGCCAATGCCGAATATCAAATTGTCCTAATATAAAACTTATGAAAAAAACTAAAAAAAAAAAAAAATTTGAACTGCAATGTGCATATATACACAGCCACTACATACCAACGACCGACCTAAACATCTTGTAAAAGATACATTCGCTTTCCTAAGTGGAAGAAGTTGATTTGTTATTTCATTTTCAGATATTTTAAGTTTACATTGGGAAATACAGTACATGTTCAATGAAATGAAATGAACAACTACCACCTACATTAATTTTGTATAATTTTTATACTAACTTTTTGTAATATTTTGAATATATTGAACGTTATAAATAATTTATTTGACCATTTGGAAAAAATTATATTCCACTCCAAAATGAAATGAATGCGATTTTAGGTCTGTTCGTGTGCGTATAGGTACATAGATAACAGTGTCAATCCGTCTAATGTCTGTGAAACTGACTCAATTAGCACTTTGCATGCGATTTTGTTACCATAATCGTTCATTTTGTTCCATGTACTCTTATCATACTTTTTACACTTTAAAAATTAACTAATTGGTTGATTAGGATTCAACTGAAATATTATTTTGTTTAACTGAATTAAATTGTTAATTAAAATAATTCCGCAATTATGAAAAAAAAAAACAAAATCTACTTCCTCCTTTTCAAAAATACTTAATTCTTAAATTTTTTTTTTTTTTTTTTTTTTTAAAAACATATCTTGTGGTTACAATAATTCATTGACCATGGACTGTATTTGTATATTATTATATCTAATTATATGTACATATACGTACGTATAGATTTAGCAGAATAAAAAAAAGCAAAAATTATTGCAAATGTTTTCTTAATTCTTTTTAGATTGCATAAATTTTACAATCGACCAACTTCTCATTTATATATAAAATATGTACATTATATGTACGTATACATTTTGTTTTTCTTGATTTTATTTTATTTTTCTGTTTACAAAAATGTAATTTTATTAGATTTAATGTTAAAATTATTTTTATGGTTATGTACAATCTATCTATCTGCATTATTTTCATTGAAATATTATGTATTAGAATTTATTAATTACAATTATAATTTAATTTTATTTTATTTTATGTGATTTATATTGATAATTTGTTATCCATATAATAGCATAGACACACCGAGTACGTATTTAACGAAACTATTTAGTTTATGACTTGACTAATTTTTAAATCAATGTCATGATATGACGCACTGATATGATGACGTTATATTTGACGTTTGTTTATTTTGTTTATTTTAATCAAAAATAAAATTTGATTGTTTGAAAGTTGTTCGACACATATTTTGATGGTTTCGATATCAGATGTTAAGTCGATAGCCAGTAGATTTTTGTTTGGTTATGGTTGTACGATAAATTATAATTACTATCTACTTAGAAGTTGATTACTAATTTGCTGTGTCTATGCTATATAAAATAAAAATATATGCTTGTACGTGGAAGAAATAAAAGTGAAGTAAAAAGATAATTATGATTTTTTTTTTTCAAATTGTATAGTAACAGGAAAATTTATTAACACAATTATCATCAATATCCACATTTATGTAAAGTAATCAAATATCATTAAAAGAAGAGTATTGAAATAAATATTGCAGTATGTATAAGTGAATAAGTTATGGTTTATGATCCATTCTACGAGTACATTTCAATAACTACATATTTTATTGACTCGTAATACATTATTTATAATGTAATTGATAAATTTTTAGGTATTTCAAAATATTTTCAATTATTTGTGATTTGTTAATTTTTTTTTCCATGCCATATATGCCATAGTACATATGTATTTGTGGTATTTTTTTTACTAAAAATGAAAAACCAAATATGCATTCATGAATCTATCTAAAAACTAGCTAGTAGCCACAAAAAAATTATTCAAAATATGCGTGTGTACAATAAACCAAAAAAATATTATTCAAACCATAGATACATTTAGGATACATGACGTAGTACGTACATACGAATATGTAGTAGCGTGCATTGTTTTGTCAATTCAATCAAAAATTTTATAAATTTATGTTTTCTGGTTAAACAAATTTTTCTATATTTCTAAATTTTTGTCATCGTATTTTTTTTCCAATTCAGTGTTTTTGGATGAAAATCGAAATAATTTGAAAGGAAATAATTGAAAAAATTTTATTTTTTTTTTTGGCATCGTTTGATTCATTGTGTTGTCAAAATGTATACTTTTTGGAAGAAAAAAAAATATAATGAAATTTTTATAAAATTCGAAATTTTTCTACAAATGAATGCTCCCATCAGCAAATCAATAAGATATGCATTGGGGTTTGGTATATATACACAATCTAAAAAATTAAAATAGAATGCATCACTGTATGCTTTTTTTTTTTGAAATTTTAATTTTCCTGAATATCTAAATGCATCGTTTTTATAAATGCTGATTGCTGACTATAGATATATCTGTATGCACAATAAAAATATACTTTTACTTTTTTTGTTATGTGATTGATTTCATGCAGAATTTTAAAGAATACGAATGAATTTCAAAGCTAAATGTACGAATATAGTATTTTATTTTATTTAAAAAACAATTCAATGTGATGTTATTGTTATTGTTGCTGTGTATCTATTATGTGCAAATTAGATTTTACATTTTGTTGTGTTACATTACATCCGTATTTTTGAATTTAATTTTCAGAAAAATTTAATTTTATTTTTATGTAATTGTTATTCAAGGATAATAATTATTAACAAAATATAATCGTTGTAATGTTATATATATGTACATACACACGTAAATATGTACTGTATGTACTTGTTATTATATTTTATTATTCTCACCATATACACATAAATTTTTCTAAAGTGAATTTGAATGGTGGATAAATTTAAAAGTCAATGCTCAATATTTGCATTCTACTGAGAGCAAAATCAGCATTTTCTCAACAATGAAAATACAGTTACAAATACTATGTTATACTACTCGTACTATAGTAGCATACACTACAGATGCCGTACTTGATCGTACTAAGTCAATATGATAACTGCTACAGAGTGTGTATACAGTAGAAGAGCAAGTATCAAAGGTTGTGAGTTGATTTTCCGTGTTTATCATGTACAATATTCGTATCGTACTCTACTCAGAGAGAAAATCAACTTTTTCTGAATACTGAAAATACGCATGATGATGTGTAAAATACTGCTCGTACATATGTAAGCAAAAATACTTTTATGTGCAAGTTATAGACATCAATGTGTAAAAGTTTTATTTATTGTTTATTCATTCTTGATATGGGATATGGATTTACTATATGATGTATCTACACGGCTACACGCCTATATTGCCTTGCCTATGCTATAATTGCATTTATAGTATAATTAATAAATTTTCTATACATCGGTTTAATAAAACAGCACTTACTCAAGGATTACAATATACACAGTACTCGTACATATAATATTCTTTGAAAATAAAAAAACACAAAAAATAATAAAATGTTAAATTTACATTTCTTTTGTGATATTCGATATATTAATTTTCTTTTGCATATAAAAATGTTAAATACAAAAATAAAACGGAAGCTAGAAAAAATATGTATATAAAATTTTATTGTGGTTTAAAAGTAGATTCTTATGTATCTACTAGCAAGGGTATCAAATTCTCAAAAGGTTTTAAATTAAAGCTTTCAACTAAATTTATGTATCAAAATACATACAAACATACATACACTGACGCTCATATGAATACATACAATGTAGTACATATATTGTATTTTCAAAATGCATATAAAACGTAGAAAATAGAATTAGGCAAAATAGGGGGAAAAAGTAACTAAATACAGAATAACGAAAAAGAAACAAAAAAAATTTTTTTCATTCTACCGAAATTAATTAGAATCGATTTTCTATGAAATAAGTTCATTTATCTTTGTTTTGTATTTGTGTACGTACCACGAGGACATCAAGGATTTCAATTTTATTTTTCAATATTCTTGGAAATTTAATATTTGTAATTAATTCCCAATTTATTATAAATGGAAAAATCTTCATTTCTAAAAACGAAAAATATCTGTATATAGAGAAGGAAAGTCAAGCAAAAATAAATTTTTCTAATTAAAAACCATCATTCTTAATAATAAGTTTTTATAATTTCATAATTCATTTGAGAAAATCTCAAAAAATCAATTATAATTGGTTCATTATTTATTAATGAATTTTTGTAAAAATTAAACAGAATGAAAGATGACAAAATTACAAAATTAAAGTTCAATGATCTTCGCGTAATATGTACACAGGAGTATAAGAGTACATAGTGTGTGCATTGAAATTCTTTTTTCTTTTGAATTAAATTGTGCAAAAAATTTTCCAATTTTTCTTTTTTAAAAAAAAAAATAGCTTCTCATTACTCTTATTTTTGAATTGAAGATTATTATACGAATTACGACCAGAATTATTCAGGCATTAAAATGTCATTTAATTCAAATTACCGACTGATATAATCGCATCGAAATCATTTAAGAATTTATTTATTTATTTATTTTTTGCAGTTAAAGAATTTATAACGAGTATACGTGCACAAGATAACGAGTATATATTCACGATCAATAAATTTGTCAAGATTTATCTCATTTATTGCGTATTACTTGTTGTATTTTAAAAGTTAACTAAACGATATTTTAGTTTCATTATGTAATTATTATGTGGTATCTGGTCGGTATATCAAGAAAATCGGAAATTAAACTTTAAAAAAATGATATTTCTATGATTTCGTTTTTGAGAATTTATCGAAACAATTCACAATCACAATATTCATTTAAGAGAATGATCAATAAATAAATCGAATAATAATAAATATTCAATGAAATTATCAAATGAGTTATTGTGCTGCTGCTGCTACCTGCTATCATTAGTAGAAGAGACAACGAGACAACAGACAACAGAAACAGTATAGACAGTACAGTGATAGACAGAATTACTGCTTCACATTATAAGAGTAGAATATAAAATTACAGCCACATTATAATCATATCTTCTTATTCTAGAATAGTTTATAAAAATATTTTTTTTTTATTCGCTATCTTATTATTACGAAACGAATGTATGATGTGATATGCCTTTTCGTTATGGTATACAAATATCAATGAGATTACATTTAGAGATTTAAAAGATTTCTCATGCATGCGTTTCAAAATAAAATGCACTCAAATCGAAATTATACAAATTATTGCAATTTATGTAATTTATGTTGGTTTGATATTTTTTGATTGTTATTGTCTGTTCATTGTACTACATATTTATTTATTTATTTTTTTATATTAAAATCTTTAGTCTTGATTTATATATTTTTTCTTTGTAAATGTAGATTTTTACAGTGCTATTTAGATTACATTTTTTATTCATACTTTATAATGCGCAATGTTATTTATTTATGATGGAATGAAGCACACAAAATTGCATAATTGAAATCAATGCCATCCGCCGCACGTTCTACCTTTATGCTTTTAGTCAATTTTATTTATTTATTTTATTTGTGTTTGGATTTTTTTTTTCGTTTTTGTTTTTTAATTTAAAACTTTTCATGTTAGTTATGGTCTTATACGTTCTATATTAAAAATGTACTACATACTCGTGCATAAATGTACAGATTTATTATAATCAGTAACGATGATAATTATGATGATCATGATTATGATAAGAAAAAACAATAGATGTACAAAATATACAACACTAACAACATATATGTAATGTATATTCCCTTATACATATTCAAATGTGTAGAAGATAAAATAAATCTAATGGGGAGAGTGTTGTTTGGTTGGTATTGGTTATAATTTCTTGCACAGGTAATTCATCAATCTATCTACATATTTGTATGAAAACACAATCACGCCTAAGCTACGTATACACAAGAGGCTATATGTTTGTCTGTATTTGTAATCGTCATGTATATTTCATACATCGCACTGTACGTACATACATACATTACAATTTATCGTGAAACTTTCAATATCATCATATGTATCACAAAGCGTGTTGAAAAATTGCATTTTCATTCTTCTGTATTATAAATATTTATATATAAAAGTATAGGTGGTATAGTTATTCATGAACATTTATAAGTACTCGTATATATAAGTACTTTTCTATGTACTTTTGTTCTTGTATGTAATTCTTATGAATAAATTTTTAGCCCTTTAAATACCTGTTCTTTTGCTATATATCAGACATTCAGCATCTATAACATAACGATATATGTATATTTAAGTGTTTAGCATTTATTTTTATTTTTTTCCTTCCGTGCATATCATATAGAGATTGGTAGTAGCTCCATATATTTACTACAAAAGTGTTATACGGTTGTACTTTACGTTATACTTCGCTCACACTTACACTACTGCTGCTATTTCTCTTACAATATAAATATGCGACGAGTATGGTATAGATATAAAAATGATATGCCTTACAAAAATACCTTCAAATCCATAAAAAGGTGTGTACATTGAATTTTGTATTTCTTTGTGATGATGATGATGATGATGACTTTAAAAAGTGTTGATTGTACTTGAAGTTCGAGTTTGGTAAAATGATACAACACGAACATACAAAAATAGAAGACGAAACAGACGAAGATCAACCGTCCAAGTCCAATCCAACCGCTATGATGATAAAACACACAAATCACAAAACTGATCTTCATTTTGTAATTGTATTGTATACCGGTAAGTACATAACGAACGTTGGTAACATGTAGCTTATTTAACTTTTTTGAAAAGCTGCCCTTTTTATCCACAATTTTTGTTATTGTTTTTCATCATCATCATAATCTTCTTCTTCTTCTTTAATTTTATTTTATTTCCGAGTTTTTCTTTTTTATTTTCATTTTTACCTGTTTTCAGTTCATTTTAATTGTTTTGTGTTGTTTTTTTTTATTTTTGTGTTTTCGCTGTTTTTACATATTTTTCCATTTTTTTTTTTGCATTTCTTGTCTTGAATTGTACATACATATCTAAAGTAATGAATTAATTGCACATGGACAAGTGTTTTATTCATGACATGTCAGCTGTTTAGTCGCATTTGCTTCAATATCTTGTTTTACATGCCATCAGCATGCGCGTGTCTTTTTTGTTTTTGTCTTCTCTCCATATTTTTTTTTTGTTTGTTTTGTTTTTGTTCAATTCCTCTCTATATAGGAGTAGTGTTTGGTAGTGTGTAATGTAGTTATGCATTAAAAAAAAAAATAAAAAAAAAATAATGACAATGATGATGTTAATAAGATGAATTCCTTTTTGTAACTTTTTATTGAAGTTTGCAACTAAGTTTTATTACAACTACTCTTTTAAAAGCCTTACCATTTTATAACAAAACAAATGCGAAATAAAAAGAGAAAATAAAATTGCATATATTTTTAATAATTTTATACACAAATTACAATTTACATTCACAAAATTACAAAATTTGAAAGATTTGTATAGTGGGTTGAAAAATATTTTTCGATTTTTATATATGTATTTTCTTCTTCTACGACAAAAATATAAATAAATGTTTCTGCCATCATTTCGTATAACGTAGGAGGATGTCTCTTTTCACATATTAGATGCTGTTCTCTGTACTGTTTTACTGTGAACTATGAATTTAAACACTAATTAAAATTATTACTATCATTAGCATGATATGGATGAATGTAGGTTTTAAATTGCATCATGTACATCAATGTATCATTAATTAAATGCGACGACGACTATTTTTTGAAAAGGAATTTTTAAAAAAAAAAACTCGAAAAAATATAATTTTCATTTCTTCCTATCGTATACAACTTCTAATGATATAGTGAATTCGAAAATTCAATTTTTAAAATAATTTTTAGTTGAAATAAATGAACAAATAAATACATATGTATATAAATAAAATAATATTAGTGCCAAAGAAATTATATTTCTTATCAAATGTTTACACACCACAGTTAACACGATAAATGTATGTATACAAATTTATACAGTGTTATAAACTCATATCAGTTCAATAACTCATCATAATTTAAATTCACATGCATAGATAAGAAAATGTCATATAATATGATCTGTTTTATTTTTTGTTTTTCTTTGTTACACCCCCCGTACTGATTGCATATACGTTCGTACATAAATTAATTTATATAGATTCTGGTGTACAGAAATTTTTTTTTATCACTTTTTTTTTTTTTAACTTCAAGACAAGAAAAAAAAAGTAAATTCATTTTTTTATGAGTGTATCATGCGTTTTATTACTTTTTTGTGTTATCGATAATGTCACCCAACTATTGATATTTCCTTATTATATGACATATATATGACTATACGATCATATAATGATGATGATGTTGATGATGATGACGACGACGACAACGACAACGACGATGATGATAATGATTATGATGATACAAGTTAAAATGAAAACAAAAAAAAAATAATCATATTATGGCCTCATGCTATGCCTTCTCAAAAACTGTGTCTAGTATATCGTATTCTGTTATTTTATGAATACATTTATAATATACGTTAATGCGATAAATGCATAAAAATAAATTTGTGTATGATAAGTTTTTTTGAATTTTAACCGTTCTATCTATAGACTGTAGCATACAAATATATGACTTTTTAATCAACAAAAAAGGCCAAATGTACACAAAAGTATGTAATAAATAATATCTTGTAATCTATATGAAGATGGTTTACTCTGGTCACAGTTATACCAGAAAATACGTACAGTGTTGTGCAAAACAATAAAAAAACCATTACGAAATTTTTGAATTCTTTTCAATAAACTCTATTCTATTCTACGGTTATCTGTCTATAGATCTGGAGATCTCAAATACAATTTGAATGAAATTTGGCAAGAATGTAGAGGATACGAATTATGATGACTTATTGTTTGATAATAAAAACTTGGGGATCGATGTTGTGGGTGTTGGGGAGGCGAAATGAATATCCAAACTTTTAGTGTTTGATTTGAAGCTTTATTTTGGGGATCATTTGTTGGATGGATAAGAGGCGAAAGAGGGCGACAGGTTAATATAATGTTAGATGATCAGTAGCAATGAGTAGGTGTTGTGGGAGAGGGGAGAATAGACTGTGAATCGGTTAATCTTTGTCGATTAGAGGAAGAAGAAGTAAATATTAAAATAAAAATTTCACAAATATGATTGGCAGTTTTTTTTTAACACAACACTGTATGTCTATACATGCATATATGAATATACGACACGTTCCTTACTATACTCATATTCTCTATTACAAGTCATTTTTATGTAAATATTTTATTTAATATTTTTGTTTTATTATAGTAACTGTGTCTTCAATCATTTATTAAACTCATCAAAAATTTATATAAGTATGTAGGTACTATAAAAATGTTATTTTATTGATTCCTTCTATATTCTATCTATCTATAAAAATTTTTTTTTTATTTTACATTCAATTCAATTTTATTTTCATTTTCATTTTTTTTTTTAATCATTTTAGTATTACATTATACGTCCATTTATAATAATAATATCGACACGCATTTACGGTTAAAAAGGCGCCTATAAGTCATCACGAAAAGATTTTCATTTTATTTTCATTATTTTACTACTCTACTACATACAGTACATTATTTTTATTTTTTTGAGTGAATGCCTTAGATTAGATTATGACATTATTATGCCAATGGCTTGTATAAAAATGCATGAACATCTATGTATATTTTTTATGTGTGTATTTGTATTTGTATCAGTATGAGTATGTACATACATTTTATTTAAATGTATTTACTCGTATATAATATAAAATTAATATGAAGAAAAGAAAAAAAAAAATAACAGAAAAGATAGGACATTATCATTGATAAGAAAAGAAGACGTGCGTACATGTAAAATTAGAAAAGTTTTTCTCTTAAAGTTTCTACTAAAATACACGTCCATATACAGAGTTGTATTTGTATATGATTGAATAAGAGTATTGTATATGTACAAAAAAATGTGATGATAAAAATGAAAGAAAAACATATTTTTCTTCTTCTTTTTATATATACATATGAGTACGGACGTTGGAAATGCCATCATAAAAAATAACACTTAAACATCCGGTGTTTATACTTGCTTTTTTACTATCATACACATACACATACACATACTATTATACTATTATATACGGACGCGTATACAAATATTCACGGTTTTTTTCCTATATGTATATATGAATATAACCACCATCATAAACATATAAATGCATGCATACTGTACTATACTGTACTGTAAATACATAAAATACATAAATATAATGTCCTGTCTATCTTGTAAATGTTTACTTAAATTAATTCACTTTACTATACAGTATTATAAAATATCTATCGGTTTTTTCTGTATTCTTTTTCATTTTTCATACCTTTGCATCTTATTTTTCTCGTTGTTGCTTCTTTTTTTGTCATTCTTTTCTTTTATTTTATTTTCATTCTATACTTTTACTTCTCCATTAAAGTTTATGGAAACGTACTTTTTAATATAAAAAAATCGACAACAACAAAAAGAATAGCTACAAATTCTTGTCTTTTCCTATATAGTATATGTATGTATATGAGAGGTACTACGAGAATACGTTACGCTAATGTTAATTTTCTGTGATACAAGGAAAAAAAGAAGTTTCATTTTTTGTTTTGCGTTTTTTTTTTTTTTTTGGAGACGTGAAATGAATAAACTTTTTACACATTAAATACGTTACGTACGTATCTATATGTACACCTATTATAACATTACCAACATTCTACATTCATATATACGAGTACATAGATACTTATATAAATGAATGTATATGCACATCGCATATCTGATATTACTAATAAGAAACAAGCAATTTAACTCAATCTTATCAGTCAGAGACCGGATTGTTAAGTTTCAACAACAACCAACAAAAAGTAAAATAAAAAAAACAAAAAAAAAAAAATGTTTTTTCTATTTTATTTTCATTTCATTTTTCTTTTAAATTCTCCTGTTTACTTTTCTTATTCTTCTTTTCTAGTGTGTATATTCAAAAGTTTACATATCATTAGTGATTAGAGGTGTATCTGTATAGTGTACTCGCGTGTATGTTGTATGGACTGGCATTATTGAATGCACATGTAGTATACGAATACAACAATTACGTACAGTATCTATATATGTACATACAGAATCTAAATGACAAAAACAGAAGAATGGAAAAGAAATGATTTAAAATAAAAAAAAAATACATCGAGTAAAAATTATATACAAAAATGCGTATTACTTGAAGAAAATTATAAAAAGAAGACCAAACCACAACCAAGTCGAAGAAATTGAAAATAAATTAAAATGAAATAAATATGCAAAGAACGTATATATACAATATGTACGTAAGGTATAAAAATGCTTCTTCTTTATTCGTTTCATTTATCATTTCTACTACTTTTATTATTATTATTATTTTCTTCTAGGATTTTTTTTTTATTCATTTTCAATTTTTATTATTTTCTAATTTTTTATTATTATTCTTCTTCATTTTATTTTTATTTACATTCTTTTTTTTCTTTATATATTTTGTATGCATTACACATGATGAAAAATGTACTTGATGTTCTCCTTATTTGTATATGTCAGCCAATTATACTCGTACACATACATACATACAAAAATATACGCATACAAGAAGACAACATTTAATACAGAAATTTACAAGTATACATTTATATTAGTATATTATATAAGTACATATATAGTACGAATAATACAGTAAAAATAAGCCTATTCTACTTTGGCCATATACAAAAGTAAGACCACATACAAAAATTTAATATGAGTACATATGTGTATGTGCGTAAAGAGGATACGCATAGAAATGTAAATAATATTGTATAAGTTTCAAGTAGATATTGTATGTGTGTGCATGTGTAGAAAAAGAACTCCATCATAAGTTATAATATTAGCTCGATATAATATTATAATGTTGTATCTTTTTACTTTTAATTTTTTCTTATTCTTTAATAATACATATATACAAGTATATGCATGAAATAATACTAAATAAGGTGCAGTGTGTATGTAACAACAGAACAGAAGTATGTATGTATAAATATTCGTTTTTAGAATATAAAAATATTTTTGTACATTTATTCAAAAAAAAAAAAATATATAAATTCTTTATGTACATTATGTACACATAAATGAGTATATATACTCGTATATAGGTTTATCTCTAATAAAATGTTTATATCTTTATACATACATATGTAAACTTTATATACCTGCTCACATATAAGTACATTATATGATATACAACACTGTGTACATATCTGTGTATCTGTGTATATCCATATATGTGTCATGAAAGAGGATGTATTATGTGCGTATTACAAAACCTGAAGAAAAGTTCTTTGATTCTTGAGTGGATATATAATATAATATATAATCTGAATCAAATATACAAGAACGTATGTACATGTTACATACCATGATGATAATCATAATATATGTATGTAGAAGAGGTCAATGACAATTAGATGAGTCTATCTATATACATACTATATGCATATATACTTACAAAGATACAGAGTATATATATAAAACTATCTATTCTATTTACAGAATGTGTAATCATCATCATTATTATTATTATTATTATATCGTCATCATATGCACACATATTGAACACGTCAAGTGCATTGCATGCTGCATATTATATACAAGTTATACTATATGTATATATTGTGGCGTATATAAATTCTGAATTATTGTTATTATTAATATTATGTTTCGTATCTGTATTTATGTATATACATATATGTATTTAGTTGTTGCTGTTGCAGTTGTTACAATAATAATAAATGTACGAGTATGGTATTAATGTATTATATAGAATATTATTGTGTCTTATATAAATGCATTTTAAATACACATTATTTCAAAAATAATTCTTGTGTAATTTTATACACTCATACGAGTACATATCTGTAGCATATTATATTAAATTTCAAAAATTTATACATTTCGACACGATATGGTTGGATATATTTCAAAGAATCTACACACTTCATTATATGTATCTACATATAGGTACTCGGTATGCACATTATGTACATATTTAATACATAATAAGATTCATATAGAGATATTTAGTACATAAATGTATGTAGATGCGATATATAAACATATACATACATATATGTACACATGTACTAGTACTTCCTATACTATACTTTAAAAGTGATAATAAATTAATGTTGATTGTCATTTTATTACATTAGAAACACTAACATAACACTTATGTATGTATTATATATCTGACATTCATAATTCCTCATCAAGAATATTTACCAAATACCATCCATATATGCGTATACACACATGGTGTTTCTAGTCTCTATCTCATCTAGTTACTAATTTAAATGTAAATTAAAATAAATCTAATCCGATCATGATGATACCTCGTAATCGTAATACGTATATGTACACGTATACATGCGTATAATCGTATGTAAAAATAATGTTTTTTTTTTTTACTTTATTCAAATCTAAAGAGTCTAATTTAAAACATTGCTTAAATTTAAATCTAATCAGAGAGAACATTACATATGTACATATGTTTGTATGTATGTACTCGTTCGTATATACGAGTATAGCAGCAACAGAAAGAGTAGACAATTGTTAATGAAGAAGAATTTTTTTTTTATAAATCTAATACATACGATAAAATTACATTTAAACGCAAAGATATGTATATATATACTCGTATACATTTACATATCACACATGCACACATGATAAGTATATGTATACAATTATTGTTATATAACTCTTATGTATGTATTGCAGTCAAAAAAATACATATTCCTTTTATATTAAAATAATGAACTAAACAATAGAAGGATAATAATGATTATTATTGAGATTGTTCTATTGTTTACATAGTCTTCTTCCTAGATCTATGTACATCTATATTTTCTCTCTTTATTTTTTTCTTTTTTTCGTAATATGTATGTAGAATCAGAAGAAAGATAAAATTCATCATCATTATTATGACAGTATATCTATATTCATGTGGTTGATCAGTGAATATTATTATCTCTAAACACACTATAAGCATCCATACATGTATTTAATTATGCATGTATGTATATGTGTGTCTGGATAATTTTCATACACACTCGTACATATATACTCGTTCTCGTATTCTACAAAAGATATACATAACAGCATGTTTTGCCATCATAATATATTTGTTATGACATAACTAACATACTATATGACTGAGTCTCTTTATGAGCAAATTGTTCATACTGAGTTTGAGTTTGAGCAAAGAAACAAACAAAAAACAAAAACTTAAATAAAATTTATTATATAACATACTCTAAAATCTAAAATCATCTAAATATAGTCCTGCCAAAAAAGACATTTTATGCATGCATATGTGCATGTGGTGCGGTGCATATTATGTGCATTATGTGTGATAAATTATCATTATACACGATATATCGAGCTTCTTTAGATACGCATATAACTATGATTATGATGTTGATGATGATGATGATGATGATGATGATGCTGCATTTGTAATATACCAATTATTTTTATCTATTGTATTGACGATATGCTCATAATCATAATTTAAATGATTTTCTAAAATAAGCTTATTCAAAATAAATAATAAAAATAACAATAAAGAATCAAGACACGATGATAATAATATGTTCTAGACATTCTCTACATGTATGTATCTGTTTTTATTGTGTGTTATCGATTAAAATAGGTCAACAAAAATGTATGAATGTGAAATTTGAAGGAAAAAAATAAAAATGGAAAATACAAAAAATGTTTTAAATTGTAACAAAAGAATAAAAAAAAATCTAGAATAAGATAAATAATTTAAAAGTTGAATAGTTTGATGGTCTTAAAGTATGGATAAGTTCAATTCCCGGTCAGTACATTATTCATTTCCGTTCAAATCGATCAATATAAATTTGATCAACTTCGCTTTTAGGGAAAAACGAAGTATGTTGCTTGTGTTTGATATGACAATGACGCATCCAGCTAGGCCTAAGAATGATTTAACAACAAAAATTAAAAAAGAGTAAATTATTGCTAGTCAAACTGTATTAGTGAAACTTTTTAACTTGCAACATTACAATAACTATCAACATTTTATGAAATCCAATGCTTACAATTTTCTTTTCAAATAATCATTTCTGATAGTATCGCATTATTTTCAATGCTCAATCTCAAAATATGTTTACATATATGTATATATACGATAAAATGGTCAATATACATATACCATAGTTCGTGTCACTTATTTCTTTAAAAAATATATATATACATAATATATCAAATGTGTTATGTATAAAATATAATATGTATCCAATCCATGTATCTGTGTGTACAATGTTTCGTAATCGTAAAATATACAAAAGATTATACCAAATACCTAAACTGACTCAGATATGTAAATATATTTTGTTTGTTGTTTTTAAATTTAATATGTCTGATTCAAATTATGTACTTATTATAAATTTAATTAAAAATAATTTATATTCAAACTTCTATCGTTCATATTTTATGTTTTATATATTTGGTTAGGTAATTATTCATGGTTTGAAAATTTTTGTTTCAGTCGATTTAATTCCAAAATATATTACTTCTCGTTTATATCTCATTATAAATGTAAAACGTTTACACACATGTACAAGTTCAGATATATACCTTTTTAAAGTTTCAATAAATAATAATAACCAACTTATTTTTGTAATTAAAAAATTTTCCAATTTGAAAATTAAAATTTAAATTAACTTTTGAACCCTGAAAAAATCCCTGAAAGATATTGTACCTAAAGAATATTTATAAATAAATATAGAAATAACTAGAGAGAAAAAGAGAGAGAGAGAGAAAGAAAGAGACTGAAAAATTCATAATAAACACAACATAATATTACAATTAAATATATATGGGATTTTACTTTTAAAAGACCTTAGTCCTTTTTTTTTTTTTGTAGTTAGAAATAATCATACAGCATATAAAATTTAATTTTTCACAGAATAATAATAAATAAAAGAATAATTTAGTTAACAAAATGTATGCATGTACATACAAAATGTATGAGGATTTACATAAAATAAATTTTCATTATTTATTTATTTATTTTTTTTTTTCGTTAAGTCATGAATTTTGTTTTGTATACATCTTGCATATTATATATGCAACATATCATTGTTGCAGAAGTATAAATATAAAAAAAAAAATGTTTAAGAATATTTTGTATTATTATAATCGTGTTGTTGTTACTTTATATTTTTGTTTTTTATTTTTATTTTTATTTCTAAAACTATAAAAAATGTTATTCATCATAAAATCATAACACAATACATCATAAACTATTCAATATACAAAACATTGTAAGTGAATATGCATAATTCTTTAGCGAGTAACAAAAACAAATGCAACAAAATGATGATGATGATGATGAATTCAATATTGTAGTGTAAAATGTAATGGATATAACTCGTAGTCGTATGCATAAAAAAACAATACAAAATATTTAACAAAAATAATAAAATGAAAATAAATAAAAATAAACACACAATTACAGCATGATGAAAACCAAAAAAAAAATAAATAAATAAATAAATAAATAAATAAAATCAAGTTGGCCTTTGCAGAAGCTACTAGCTACCAGCAGTAAGTAAGTAAAATATTTATTTATCTTTATATTGAGGGTATTCATAGTCGCGAGTAGCATTTCACATATCATGTGTAGGTACTCGTATTTTCATTCTTCAGAAAAAGTTAATTTTCTCTCTGATTAGGATGAGAAAATTGTGCATGACAAACACGAAAAATCAACCAACAACATTTAATATTTGCTTCTCTATTCTATACATTTTCTAAAGCAGTTTTGAGCTCATTTACTATTACAGTAAATCTACCTCTAGTAAACGCTTCGATAGTACAAATAGTATTTCACACATTATATGCACTCATATTTGAATTTTCACTTCGAATAATGCGTGGGGACGCTTAATCGGTAAATCCGCCATTGCTAATTGAACCACAAAACATACTATGAATGAACTTACGTTTTAACAACTTTTCTAAACAAAATACAACGATACAATACTAAGTACACCTAACAATGAATACCTTTATTATTTTTTTTAAAATGATCATTGAATGTGTAATCATAAAAATAATAATAATAATAATAATAAAAGAAGTAGTCACACAAGATTAAAAACAAAACAAAAAAGAAACAGTAAAAGAAGGAGGATTAAAGTCCTTTTAATTTGAATAAACATACATATAAATAACATAACAGACTCATACTAACGTTATATATATGTACATAAATATATTTTCGATTGAATATATTTGTAATAAATGAATGGACATATAAGTGGACCTTCATAAAATGAATGACCGAATTGATATAAACGTGTGAGTATATGCATATAATACTTATGTACCTATAGCCAATCTATACTATATATACTCATAGTATATTTGCTAAATATAATGTATGTACATAATAAAAGAAAAATGATTAAAATAAGTTCTGGGACATTTGTGGTCAATGAGTTATTAGAGTAGAAGGAGTAGATTACATCTACCTACAGCATGTATCCATACATAAAGTCTACATATACATATCCTCATACATATGTACATATACTCGTATACACATTGTGCATATTATATATATACAGCAATCGAAATTAATATAGGTTCACGTCATTGTAACTTTAAATAAAAATAAGATCAATAATCAAAATTCAAAAGTATATTCTTACGCTCATTTCTTATAAATTATTTCCCTTCTAGGGTAATTTTTAGGGAAATTCTTTATAGGTCTCTTTTCATGACAATTTTGTCTTTGGCATGGACAATATGATTAATTAAATTAAGAGATCTTCCTAACCTAATATTGACGCAATTTGTACCGGCATGAACTATTCAATGTCATTGTTTGTGGTGGGAGGAAGGGTGCTTATTCTCGAATCTGAACACTCAGAGAGGTTTTTGTGAAAATTTTTAGTTGGTTTTTTAGTAATTTTCAATATTTGAAATAAAAAATATTGAGTTTAAGGTGGACCTATATTAATTTCAGTTACTGTACTTTCATATTATTTACAAGAAAACAATATTTTACTTCACTTTTTGGAAAAATAATGAAATGAATTTTTATAATTTTTCTTGGTTTTACCTTTACATATACTATGTGTATACTTTATATACTTTGAAAGGAATATTTATTCTTTTTCATTATTTTACCACAAAAAAAAAAAAAAACAGTTGGTTACACAAAAAAAAAGAATTTAAAAAATTCAAAATTAATTTTACTTTTATTTCATATTATTTATTTTTTTTTATATGTATGTTTTGTTTGTTGACTTTCTCTCTTCCCAATCCAATTCATATTAAAAATATAAACTGTATAAAAATACAAAAAATTACTCGTAAAATTTGAGGGCATAATAAAAAAAATAAAAAAAAATTGAAAGTTATCAATTTAAAAAATTATATGAACAGAAAAAAAAGGATATAATCTTTGTACTATATGGGGAGTTAAATATTGCCGCCATACCGCGATAATTCAATTATTTTTATAAAGTGAGGAAATATTACAAATAATAAGAATCAAATACCATAGTACCATACGATTGTAATAAAGATTTAAAAAAAAAAAATTCTGAAATAATTCACGCCAAAACATAAATGAAATTTAATTTGATTCTTTGGAAAAAAATATAATAAAATTTTTAAATTATTGGACATAGAGAAGAAGTTAATGCAGGTACATATATATACTTATACATCACAAATGATATATATGCACATACAAACGGTACCGTGTACCGTCTACATTTTTATGTGTAATGTACCACAAGTTTATTTATACCTATGCATGCATACATTCTGTTAGACCACACAATTATTATTATTATGCATATTTTGAACTTATTTCAATACCTTATCCTTGGATGTAAATTTAATTTACATTTGAAAAATTGTGGTGATGATATTGAAAACGACAAAAATTCTCTGAATTTTATTTGTTTACATCAAGAATATAAATGAAATATTTTTAAGGTCTGAAATGAGTGAATAATTATAGTCTGGAAAAATTATAAAATCAATCACTTTTGAGAATGACTCAATTTTATATTTTTTTTTTATCAACAAAAATTAATTGTTTATTTTTAGAAGAAGAAAATATAAAAAGTGAACAATGTAGTGATGGAAATATGAATAGCTTCACTAAAAATTCAATATTTACTTCGATTTTTATAGAAAATTTTGTTCCAAGTAAAAGTGTAAATGAATTTTGGTATCAAATTAAAGCAGATTTTGATTGAATTTTGTACAGGGGAAATTTGGTTAACCTCAATTAAAGATGGCATCATTCATTTTTGAACAAAGATCTCAAAGTTATCGAAAGTTGGCTAAGATTTTATTACGAGGCGATTATTTTTGAAATGGCCATCGGTGCAGCCCAAATCTCAACTCAATGAAAAATGTATAAGTATGGGAGATAATTGCAAGCAAAGTTTTATGAAAATGGAAAGCAGTTTCAAAGTAATCCCCAACTGAAAAATAAAATAAGTTTGAAATGATGTCTCCCTTGAAACATTACAGATCCTAATAAATTCCATGCCTTGTAGAATTTTCGAACTCATTTCAAATAACAAATTACACACAAAATATCAAGAAGTAAGTTTAAAAATTTCATATAAAATTCAAATTTAGTTCTTTACGATGATGTAATAAGTTCATTTTTAATGAGGCTATTCAAATTTTCATTTAAATTCTTTTTAGAAATTCCTAATTTTAGTATGTAATATATTAACTGTTTTAGGTTATTAGAAATACAATAACTTCAATTTTTAGATAAAATATTAACATAAATTTTGAACATAAAATATCTTTATATCTCATGAATTTTCATAAGAATGCAATGAGGGTATCCATATTTCCAGCACATGGTATACACATACATTTACATGAATGTGTATTTTATAAGACATTAAGTTCTTATAATGTTAAAATATGCTTTTGATATCACTGAATATGAAATAATAAAAACTTGAATATAAAAATGAACAAAATATCAACAGCGAGAACAATATGAGATTTGAGTTTATTTATTTATTTTTTTGAATATACATATATAGTATGTAGGAACATGACTTTGTAATTAATTTCAATAAATTCGTAATGCGGTAATATTTATCATAAACCACACACGTTATGCATTTAAGCATATAAACACATCTACTACATGACACCTATTTAATATGAGTATACGTATGTTTATTAAATAATGAATTAATAACAATAATATACTGTTACCAAAATATAGTATGTCCATTAAAATATAAAGAAATTGTGTTATTTGATATTTGTATATATATAATGTAGATGTACGAAATACGATAGTGTGTGTATAGAATGCATTTAAATACATAATCGTATATGTATTATGTAGCGATATGAAATTTCATTAAAAAAAAAATAAACAAACAAAATTTAATAAAATAAAATAAAATAAATAAATAAAAATGAATTCATGAATACCTATATGTACGTATCAGACAAAAATCAAAAAAAAAAAAACCTTATTTTAGATAAGCTTTAATAATACATATTCTTCTTTGCTGCTTGAACATCAGTAAATTCATTTTTGTACATAACCTATATACATATTATGTATGTTTGCTTATATTACGTGCATATATTACATATACATATGTACATACATACACATATTTATTTGAACACACCTTTTTCTTTATTTCAGTACAACTACTCAGAGTCAGAGTCATTTGTTTTTCTTTATATGTACTTCTTTCCACCCACCCATATGATACTTACTAAAAAACAAAAAAAACAAAAATAACTTATCCGCATTTATACGTACCTATGAATTTTTATTTTCATTTTTTTTTATCATACACTCCATATACTCGCATATCTATGTATAACTTAACATTTATGTATATACGCTCAGACGAGAGTTATATATGTAAATCTCTTTTTATTTTTTACGTGCAATTTTTTGTGTTTATTGCCTCCAGAAATTCTTTATTATATTATTTCTATACCATTATGTATGCGTATATCCGTATATATGTATGTTATGTATGCGTATTTATCTCTCTACCTACACTACATATTTATAGAATTAAAAGTTTGCAAAAAGCTAAAAACAAAAATTAACACAATAAAATAAAAATAAAAATATGGAAAAATAAAATCGAAAAAAAATAAATAAATTCTTTTCACTTTTTATTCCCCCAAACCTTTCCATTTCGTTCCATTTTCATTATTATTTTTTTTTTAAACAACATAACTCCATTATGTATATATGTATGTAATGTACATAAGTATGAATGTACATGTGAGTGCTGAGTGTAAGTACTTTAAAACAAAAAAAAAGATTAAAAAATAAATCCGCACTAAAATCACCATCAGACAAATATTTTTTGTTTTCATTTTTTTTTGAAAAAAAAAAAAAAATAAAATATTACACAACTCCATACTTTTATATACAAATATACCACCTCACATACTTATGTAAAGTGCTCACATTACATACATACACATTCATACATCATATATGTACTACATTTTCGTGTATAAATATTGCTATCCTGGCTATCTATGTATATTTTTTCATTTTTGATTTTGATTTGATGGAAAAAAGGTACCTCAATTTCTATACATAATGTACGTACGTATATGTAAATTTACCTATTCTTATAATATGAAAAAATAAAATAAAAAAATAAAATAAAAAAATAAAATAAAAAAAAAAAATTGAAATTAATGAATAATAAATGATAGCAGCAGCAGTTGTCAATTTTGTTTTGCATTTTCACTGTGATCTGTTTTATTTTATTTTATTTTTTTTTTACTTCGACTTTAAAATTCTTTTTTTCACTTTTATTTTATTTTACTTTATTTATTTTTTTGTTATATTCTGCAGATTTATTTATTTATTTTTTTTTTTATTTTTTATTTTCAAACTTTTGCTTTTATTTAATTTATAATTTTTATCTCCATACAGGCACACTCATACGTGTACATATGTACTGAAATGACTTCTTTTTTTTTTCTATCAGACTGTGATTTAATAATATGGAATTTTTTGTTTTTTTTTATGATACAAAAAAAAAATTTTCAAAGTACACGTTATTTAAAAAAAAAAAAAATAAATAAATAAATAAAAAGATATACATTATGTACCAATATTGAATGATTCAAATATACATCTGTTATAATAACGCTTTATTTTTATTTCAATAAACTTGAAAAGTCAATTTTTCAATATTGTGTTTACATTATTTAAAATGAAACAAAAAATATTAAAATGAAAAAGAAAAAAAAAATAAATAAATAAAAAAAATATTCTATGATCATTATCACATATGTTATGTTATGATTGTTAAGAAATATTTTTCTGTGCATTACAGAATACTTATGTATGTACAATACCTGTAATATTTACAAGAGTAGCACATGTACTCTCAGATAATTCATTCATTTACCTCATCTGTAATGTTTTTTAATAAAAGTATTTTTTAATCTAATGTTCAAACTCATATTTATAAAAACATTGAGACATCTTCAATTTGTGAAAGAAAAAGGCAGTCAATTCTATTCCATCCGCTAAATGAATTTCTATAACTTTCGCTTATATGCACTCGTTACTCGTACTCATACATTCAGTCAAATTAAAATTTTCATTCAATATTATCCTTTTATATTCTATAAAATACCACTCATCATAGCTAATTATTTATTACCTATTAATACTCGTTATTCGTTTTGTTTATTTGTCAACACAATTTTCTTTCTCTAATAAATATAAAATAAAAAAAAAAAAAAAAAAAAAAAAAAACAATGTAATTATGTGTAATATTGTGAATCAAGTGTGCGTTAATAATTTGAATGAAAGAATGATTCAATCTATTCAAATTGTACATATTTGTGCGCTTCAATTGATGATAAAAGATGAAAGCAATTGCACACATTTACATTCTAAACACTACACAATATTAATACAAAAAATGTACAAGAAGATACATATACGCAAGAAGATCATTGAAAAATAATTACACACAATCAGTGTTGCCACTCGAAAAATTTTCCCCGGACCATTAATGTTTGAAAAAAGTACCAAAATTGGAAAAAAAGTACCAAATTTTTGGCATGTAGTATTTAGTAAACTAACTATACATTGTACTATATTTGTCTGTGATTGTACATATCTGTATGTATGTATGCATACATTATAAATATACATCTGTGTTTAACTATTTGTATTTTAAAAATTTTAAATTCAAGACACAAAATTTGAACAAATTAACTTTATTTCAATAAAAAAATAAAAAGCCAAAGAAAAATAGATAAATATTTAAAAATAATTAAACGATTTACAATATTACTATTATTAACGTTGTTTCCATTTGAGAATAAAATAAGGTAACAGACTTTTCTCGGCCTGAAATTCCTTATTTAGATTGTTAATTATATATAATATATAAGACAGAAAAATAAAATAGATTTTAAATTTAGGGACATCCATTAATTCTGCCAATTCAGTCGATTTAACTTCATTAATTTCTAAAGAGCAGGATATGAAGTATAACCTCAGAGGATCCCATTGTTCCAGTATCCTATTTATAACACTTTCTAAAGAAAGCCATCTTGTTAGCGATGGTCCTATTATTTTATGTGATTGCACTGAGCAATATTCTTGGAATTCTTTAAGTTCATTAATTCTTTTTGAACTATGCGCAAAAAAATTAAAAATATTTCTGCATAGTTTTTCTACAGTTATAGGAAGTTTTTTGCATGCATATGAAGTACATAAGTGTAAAGAATGGCATGTACATTTTATGAAGAATAAATTTACATTGTTTTGTCTAAATTTAGCTTGCACTCCGTTGAATTCGCCTGCCATTACAGTAGCACCATCAGTAGCCAGTCCTATACAATTTTGCATTGGAATTTCATATTTATCAAAAAAGTTCTTAATTGTTTCGAAAATAGTGTTAGCGTCAGTTTTAATCAATTCCAGGAAGCTTAGAAATCTATCTTTGATTGTTCTAGTGCTTTTATCTATATATCTAACAACTAGAACTAATGCTTTTTTCGAAGTTATGTCCGTGGTCTCATCTATAATGAGCGAAAATTTACTTTCTTTTACTTCAGAAATTATTTTTTACTAACTAAAAAAAGTACCAACCATGAAAAAAAAGTACCATCGTACCAAGGGCAAAAAAAAGTACCAATTTTGGTTAAATTTAACCAAAGTGGCAACCGTGCACACAATGTGTAGAATCAGAATACTTCTCGTACTATACTATACTATACTCTCTTTAAAATAAAAAATAAAAATAAAAATAAAATAAAATAAATATGTATAGTGATTAGTGTATACTGTACTGAAAGAGAAAATCAACTTTTTCTCAACAATAAAAATACGAGTGAATACTTGATAATGTGAAATATTAGTATTACCCGTCCTATCGTAGTGTATGCTTTACGTTGTGCTATAATCAATAACTTTCAAAAACCTTCACTGCTTCAGAGTTTGTATAAAGAGGAGAAGCAAGTATAAAATGTTGTTAGCTTATTTTCCGTGTTTGTTATGTACAATATTCGAATCATCTACATTCTCTCTCTCATCTATCTAAATTCGTGCATGCAATGCATTTCTCTTGGCAACTTTTTCTAAATCTATATGTACATCTTCAAGCTTCATTATTTACTTACTTATCCCTAACCAGGTAAATGCATATAGAGACAAAATTTAGCAACAATAATTAATTGTATTTTTTCTGAATTTTTGATTAAATACAAACAAGACCATAAACTAGACATTATTTCGGATATGAAACCGCAAAGCACATGGTAATCCAGATAACACTTTTTCATTTATTTTTTTTTTCTTCTTCTTTAAATTCAGTCTTTTGCGTTTTGAATAAAATACTTGTACTACTACAAAATGTATTTTTAAATTTAAATAATATGGTAAGTAGCATACAAAATACAAGTATGATTGTATAATTAGGATTATATTAAATACATGTGACATTTTGTATATACATATATTTCTTTAAAGTAAAAAGAAGAAGAAGAAAAAACAATTCATTTAAAGTATCTTCATGAGAATTTATTTTTTTTATTTTTTTTGTTCACATACCAAGAAATTTTTTTTTTTTTTTTTTTTTTTTGGAAAAATGCAAATTAGATAACAAAAATTTAACAAAAAATTTAAATTAACAGAAAACAAAAATAGCAACAGCAACAGTAATATAATAAAAATGTATATACATACTGTACGAGTATGTGTATGTGAATAACTCGTAAATTATGTACATGTACGTATTGTTTAAATACAAAAATATTTTATTTTTTTTTAAATAGAGAAACTGGTTAATTTAAATTTAAAATTTTTTGGCGGAAATTCGATGATGATGATTTCGCGTAAACTACTTTAAAATCGATTATTATGAATGAACATGTTTTTTTTTTCTTTGTGTATTTGTATTTTTACTTACATATTTCGTTTTTGAATTTTTTTTTTTTTTTGCTTGTATTTTAATTGTGTTAAAATACTTGTTGTTCTCATTATTTATAAATATTTACAATGATTTATATGTTCGTTGGTTATACATTTTTTTTTCCAAAATTAGTTGATTCATGTTCATTGAAAATAGAAAAAAAATTTGAGAAAAACAAATACCTAGCGTAATGAATAGTATAGTAAAGTTTATATTCAAGAATAGAAATACATAATCGATCATAACATTTTACATTGTGTCTAGTACGTATAGTATTGGTAGTATTTAGCTACCTATTAAATTATTCACACAAAATGAATCAAAATCAAATCAAGAAAAAAAAATGTGTTGTGTTTCTATTTTGTATTCCATTTAATTATCAAATAATTACTCTTTTTAAAAAATTATCTCTTAATATTTTAAAGTTATAATTTAAAGTTTTTGTTCTCAAATTATTTTTTGTTTTCTTTTCATAAATAATTTATGTTAAAAATTAATCGTTTCTTGCAATATTATTTTCTGTGCTCACATGGTTTGTTTAATGAATTTATTTATTGGATACATTTTTTAGTGATTAAAAAAATATGACCGAAGATATCAAATCAAAAATAATTTAATCAAAATAAATATAAAAAAGGAAATATTTTCTATATTATATTATATGAGATAAGAATTAATCAACAATTTTTATTTAAATTTGCAGTGTTGTCTCAATCGTTGTTTTTTTAATTTATAAATATGAAAATAAATTAATATATAAATGTAAAGTTATAAATTTTTATACTGTCTTTTGATTATAACAATATTATTAAAAATGCAAAAGTATACTCAAAAAAGAATAACAAAACACAAAACACAACAGATAAATTATATGCTGGTGCACATTAAATTACATATACATAAGTGTATAAATAATTTTTTAAAATAAATAAATAAATATTTAAAGATTTTATTTCATTATTAACATATGTATATACTACCTCCTGCTTTGTTATTTAAATAAAAATATATACATATACATATTTCATATAAAGTTTTATTTATATGTATATATCAGCATGATTGGCATACTGGTGATATGGCTTAACGAGAACAACGAGTTTTAATTTTTTAAAATATATTTTCAAAGATTATATTTTGTTTATTTTGTGTTTGCCTATATTGATATGCTGGTTTTTTATATTTGAAGTTTAACGATTAAATTAATATGAAATTAAATAAATCTTTATTCATTGACTTTTGTTATACATTCGTATATTTATTTATGCGAGTATTCCATTTCATGTTATGTACATATTTATCTACTCTACTCTGATATACTCTTGTATGGTCCAATGTACGTTGTGTAGTGTTGAGCGAGTATAAAGAGATGTATAGATTGTTTCTCCTCATGAATGAAAATACGATTGCATGGTAGACAAAATACTACTAGCGCAACATGCTGTCTATTTATCTTGCTACTAGCGTATATTGTACTAAAGTTAGCGGTCAATAAACTTATTGCTCTGCCTATTTACTATCTCTTCCTGTTTCTTGTATGAATACTTATTTTTTTGTGATATTGGTACATAGCAAGTATAAAGAGAAAATGTTTTTGTCATGCATATACGTATACGAGTGCACGGTATGAGAGGTACTATACTAGCGTCTAGCGTACTCGTATCGTACTGTAGTTAGCTATTAATCAAGGTAGAATATATAGAGAGTCCAATTACCTTGGCTATTAAATTAATAACCTCATTGCTACTATTTACTGTCTCTTCCTGTTTCTCATATAATTCTTGAGATGTGTAGCAAGATAAATAGACAACATGTTGTCTATCAGTCTATCTTGATGTGTAGTGCACAGCAAGTATAAAGAGAAATAATGAATGAAAATACGACTATACGACAAATATGACGAAAATATGACAGGGTATGTAGAGTAGATATGGAATGATGGAATGAATTTATGTTTCTCTTTCTCTTTACTTTCATTTCAAAATTCAAATGTTTACTATTATTTTTGTATAACACTATATACACGCCAATCTACATATGAGCAAGTTGTAACATTTTATATTATTTTATTTTATGGCTTCTATCCAAAAAATATATCTTATCTTCATATTTATATACATATTGTGAAAAATTTTTATTCGTAATAATTTGTATGTTCGCAATTCAAAAACAAAACAAATCCAAAAAGAATGAGAAATGAAAAACAAAAAGAAAAAAATATATCTCTCCAACTGAGAATTAGCTTTAATCATTTATTCACTTTTCTTCACCTCATTATTATTATTATTATTAATTTTTTGTTTTGGTGTTGTCTGAAGATACAAATACAGATATGTTAGTAGAATATATAAAGTAATGATTTTTGTATACCGTCAAAACTGTCATACATGCTTACATAAATACAGATAACATAAGAAAAAATTTCAGATTATTTTTCAATCATTTATCATATTCTTGTGTTTGGTTTGTTCGATTTTAATAGTTTTTCTTATTTCAGAAAAACTAAGAAATCAAATTATTTTGTATTATTACATATTCAATGTAAATAAATTTACAAAAAACAAAAATTAAATAAATAATTATGTATAAAAATATTAAAAAAAAAAATAAAATGAAAAACTATAAGATATTTTCTAAAAAATCTTCTGTCATGTTTTGATATGTACTGTCCATACACACACATTTAGACATCTAAAATTTTCACCATACAAAGAAAAGAAAAAAGAATTTCCAGATAAATGTATACATAGGTATAAAGGGAAAGGCCTGTTATTTAGATTTATTTTACACATAGGCACAAATACATAAATAAGTGGTATATAATAAGTATATACGAACACGAATATTGTATATGATGAAAAGATTTTTTATTTTATTTTATTCTCATTTTTCAATTCTGTTTCTGACATTTTGGTATTCATCGTTCATTTGTATAGTCATACACACATATGTAGGTACTTATACATACATGCCATTTTTATAAAATACAAAGATGAAAATAAATATATATATGTATCTATTATATAAAATAAACCATAGGGATTTTCAAAGACTTATTCTGAGGGATACCTCTGGATGGAATGGATAACACATTATATGAGTATGCATAGAAATATTTAGGTACATATCGGATACATATATATACTGATACGAGTATATGTCGAATGAAAAATGAATCGAAATGAAGTAGTATACAGCTTCATCCAGTACTATAGTACATACACACACTCACAGTAATACAATTTTCTACTCCTTTTTGTTTTGTTTCTTTTTGGTTTTATTTTTTTTTTTTTATAAAATCCTATCCCCCATTTAATATATCTATCTATGCACAGAAATACATACATATATGTACATGTGTAGACATATAAGTGTAATATGTATTTTCTTCACTTCTTTTGTGCTGTTCCATCAAAAATAAAAAGAAGAAAAAAAAAATTGGGAGAAGCTTAACAAATTTAATATAAAATGAGAATGAAACCCGTAGGATATTAAAGTTGGTATTGGTACCAGGTTCAAATTGAAGTTATATACGGTTATATACGGTTTTTGGTTATATACAATCATCTGTGTATACTCGTAAAATGTATATTTTTTTTCTTTATTTTGTTTGTTGTTTCTGTTATTTTACTTTTGCTTTTGCTTTTACTATGCTTTTACTTATATTTTAACTTTTTACTTCTAAAGTTCAGACTTTTATAGAAAATTTTACAAACATTATTCCACATACAGATTACAATGTAGGTAACATCAGAAAGACCAGAAGCAAGCTAATCATTAAAGATTCTTTTGTGATGCAATTGTACATCAGCAGAACTTAAAACCAAAACTAAACTATAAACCAAAAAATGAAACTTTTCTTAAATCTTTTACATAAATCTTTCAATTTTGTATTGATGATAGTGGTAAAAAAAATAAAAAAATACAGAAAAAATGAATAAAATACGAATATGTAGGTACTTGCAGAATTTACAGTACATACAAAAAATTAAATACTGAAATGAAATTTTTCATGTGTATGTACGTACGTATTATATGTGTACATTATAGTACGTCTGCATAAACACAAAGAAGAAATGAAAATGAAAATAAAATTTAAAACAACGAAAATAAAAAAAAAAAGGAAAAAAAAATCTTTTTGATTATTTTCCTGTTTTCCACATTTGTATATAGTAAAAAAAAAAAAGGAACGTATTATTATATTATATTCGTATTATTATATACAAGTATGTCCATAATGTGTGTATGTATACATGAAAATATTACTGCAATGTGTATATGGATTTTATGATACGTATGTGTACCTGTATTGAAGATATCATATATGTAACAGGTTATTTAGATAAAATTAAAGAAAAAAGATACAAAAAATTATTAAAGGTAAAAAAAATAAAATAAATTAAAAAAAAAAAAATTAAATAAAAAAAATATCCATACATTCACATTTACACCATAAGAAATGCACACAAAGAGGATACAGCACATACACAGAAATATAACCAAATCATAAGGCTAATCGTAATAATTTTATTTTCTTCTTCACGTATCCATAAGAGCATATACACTATACATGTGTATGTGTAGGTACTTAAAATGTAGGAATCTTACAAAAAAAATAAAATAATAAAAAAAAGCGAAACTCCATACCTTTTATAATACACGTGAACACACACACACAATAAAAATGAAAACCTCTCTATAATAATAAAAGGTATAATATATAAGGTACCTTCTACAAAATAAAAATAATAAAACTAAACTAAAAAAATTTATAAAAAGAAAAATATATTTATTCGGCCGCGACGACGACGACGATAACCAACCACATATTTCTTAGAACGTATATACGACGACGAGTATATATGTTATACTTTTTTACTTTTATTTTTTTTGATATACGTACATGTATTCCTTTTTTGAAGTAGATACGAGTATATATACATATAAAGTTTATTATATTTGTTCACTTTTTTTATTATTTTATTTAATTTTTTTATTATTTGTAAGCTTTGTGTTGTGTGTTACTGTATTGTTTCTAATACATATACTATATTTTATAATACTTTGGAATGTTTTTTATTTATTTCTTTTTTTTTTTTTAAATTGTTTTTTAGAATTTTATTGTTAATATGGTTTTTTTGTGTTTTTTTGTGCTTTTTTTTTTTTATTATTGCCACATATAACATTTATTTATGTAAGTAGAAAATAACATGTACACGAAACACGAGTTATTTTGACGAATGGTTATAGAGATTGATGCCAGAAAGACACACAGCACAGACAGGAAAATTCCATTGTTCCGGATAAGTGAATAAACTTTTAGAAATGAAACATAAAAACAAAAACAAAAAAACACAATAAAATGAAAAATAAATAAGAAATAGAATAAAATAAGAGAAAAAAAAAACCATTTAAAAAGGTGATATAAGGATGTTATAACAGTTTTTGATTGAAGTAATTTTTTTTTTTCTGAAACGTTTTGTGTATAGTGTAATGTACAGAAACTATGTATATTTATAATCTCTTCTCTATGATTAAATTGAAAAATATCTTTGAAGATATTTACGTAGTATATGTACATGAGTATATGGGTATCCTTTAGATTTAAAATTTTCCAAGTCTGTAACTGTATGATATGATGCTTCTTCTATATATCATCAAAACCATGAAAATCCATCTTTTCTCGTACATAATATCTGATTTTCATCTATTCCCAATATAAATACTGATCGTATAAAATAAAATTTAACAAATTATCATAATTATCTCTAAAATAAAATCTATTGAGAGAATTTGTTTATATTTTTTTTTCTGTTTTCATTTTGCCCTCCCTGTCAATTCAATCACTATTTTTATGGTAATTAGCACAAATTAAACGAATGAATGAACATCTAGCTCTATGAAAAATACTACATACATACATATATACCTACAAAACAACACCTATATAAGCGCATACATAATAACTGGAACTGAACTGAATGTTGCATAACAAATTTTTGTTTTTTTTTTTTTTGCTATGCATTATATAGCTAGAGATTATATCCAGTGATATTGATTTGATTTTTATAAATTTCTCCTTATAGATAGACAAAGATATTGTGAATTTTAAAAAAAATTATTCAAAACTTGAACAAAAAAAATGTATATATGTAGGCATCTTTCCTATGCCATCATCAGCATTCTATCTTCTATCGAATCTTCATTCTATGTACACTATCTGCGGTATTGTGGTATCATGTAAATGTATACTCGTATATGTATATATAGAATGAAAAATTGATTTGAATTCTGTCATCGTTCTTATCGTTAAAATATCTACCATGACTTTTTGTCTTATTTTATATGCACGAGTAAAAATTTTTTTTCTCTCTATTCAGAAGATATAAATGTAGTATGTACATCGTATATATGTACCGTGAATCATATTATCATCCTCATTATCATCACTTCTACATCCAGAAAATTATAGATTCTAAATCAAATGGCAATTTAATTTATTTCAGAAGAAGGATAGAATCTATACTATCTAGGTATCTCTCATTCAAAATGCCGGATCATATCACTATTTAATCGACACATAATCATTTATTTTGAAATGAAATCTTCGTGCATCATTTTGATGGGCTTCAATCTTCTAGAATTAAACTCCAGATATACGAGTATATGTAGATATGTATATGTACGTACTTGTATGTTTATAGAAAATTCTTGAAAAGCAACATAACACGATGCAACATAAAAAAGTAACACGTATCAAGAAAAATACATTAATAACTATATGAGAATGTGTATTTATAGTCAGTTATAGCTAGCCATTATTATTATCACACCAAAAATAGGTGTAGTTTCAAAGAAAATTATCTCATCTAGATTGCCAGAAATACATTTGTATGTACATACGTACGTATAGAAATGCACAATTCTTATTGCAATAATGAAGTTCTAAGTAGATACTAAGAATAATAAATAATTGACTGTTATCTATAGTTATGCAAGGAATTATATGAAGAAAAATAATGAAATGATAAAAAGTGTTAAACAATTTTTCTGCCATATCGTCACCACACTACACTTAACAATCGGTTTTGACTGACAGACAAGCGCAATCAACTGCGAACAAGAAAATCCAAAACAAAAGATTATAATCTATCTAATAAGTTAACAACTATCGTTGTTCTGAATCTCTGAACAATATTTTGATATCTTTGTTGAATTTGAATTTGTAAATTTTCAAAAATATATTTTTCAATAAAAATAAAATCAATTTCTGATCGAAGAGTATTTCTTTTAAGTAAACTCTAAACTGATGTATAGAAATTATTTCTGCAGGATCATCATTTAAATATGAAATTATTAATCAGATACAATTATAGAAAATATTTTGGAAAATGTTGATTTTAGATCAAACGCCCATTGCATCACAATTAATATGATTTTCGTTCTTCAGAATTATGACAAACATTTGCGATTGCGAACGATTCCATTGCATCTAATGCAGTTAACCCTTGTATAGTTTACCAGAATTTTTGTCAAATCTGACGAACATTGAATGATAGGATTTTGATGCGGGATTCGAAATTCGTTGCAATAATTAAATTTGAAATATGGTTTTCCTTAACAAGAAATGAGTTTCTTCAAATGAAATCTAAGAGTTTTTTTTTTCTAATGCCGTTATGACACTGGCTTAATTTTGTTCTGAATTTCATTCTTAAAATTTTTACTGAAAGAGATGAAATTTTTACATTATAAATTTACTTATGCTAGAAAGAGTAAAAACTATGCGCACTAAGTTTCGAACTAGCCGCAAGTTCGAAAAATTGCACATCTAGAAGATAAAATTGTTCGAAGTTAAGAACTAGTTTTTTTGACAATCAGTCTTAATTTGTGACATTTACGTTCTTATTTTTTTTTTGTATGGTTTTTTAATTTATTTTTTAACAAATTATCAAAATAGGCTTCGAAATAATTCTCGAAAGCTGTATGTATCTCTTTCATTTATCATGCTATCCATGTTACACAATTCAATAATTTTAAGAATGAAATTCAGAACAAAATTAAGCCAGTGTCATAACAGTATAAGGTAATATGTGTCTATTCAAGTTGCAAATTCTAACGACAATTTTCTTTCACAATTAATTTTAATGGAATATATGCAAAGTCCGGCCTTAATATTAAAATTAATTAATTTTACATAATTTTCACTTAACATAATTCACAATAATTATCAGATAAAAAATGCTGACCTAATGTAATGAATCTAATCTTTTGGTAGCCTCTATTAATTTGGTATATTGCGTACGTATTTACGTACATACTCTCGTATTATCTTATAATGTATATTTAATTAAACAAAAGTCATATTAAAGTCATGATTGTTTGTGCGAGTATAGATATGGTTAATTTTTTTTTGTCTATAAATTTTAAATAATCACATTAATTTTTTTTTTTTTTTTTTTGAGTATGAAACAAGTGTATATATACGAGTATTGTACAGTGCCTATATACACATTATAAGAATTCTTTATACTTGCTTTAAATTTTTCTTTTCACTTTATTTTTTTCATTACAAAAATAATTACAAATCTTGATATGATTTTATGATGGGCGATGTTTACGCCAGGACGGTTGAGTTGGAAGAGAAGGTCTTTTTTTTCTTCTTTTATTAATCTAATTTCTACTATTTCTTTCTAATGTCAACTTCTACATGTACATATATATATATATATATATGTCATAATTGGAATTGATCGAACCACAATCCAATAATTATTGTACAATGTTGACACAATAAATAATTGGAATTGATCGAACCACAATCCAATAATTATTATACAATGTCGACACCTATAATTAAATGGATAAAATAAATTTGAAAATGTAAAATTATATTACAACTCTTACAACATAGAAATCGCTTATTATTTACATTTACTTTCAGTTGTTATTTGATGTTTCTGGTTGTATTATATAAATGTTCGATATGAGTATACGTATGTTTATTTATGTGTATGCTTTTAATTTTATGAAGATTGAAGAACAAAAATAAAAAAAAAAGCATCAGAACAAAATTATATTCTAAACACATATCTTTTACATATTACAACAAGACGATTTTGTCTAGATAAATAAAAATGTATACAAACAAATACACGTACACATATTCATTATGTTGATTTAATATAAAATTTTATATACATATACATATACATATTTCTCATTTTATTTATACATTTATATATACATTTTTTTTTTGATCAGAAGATTCTCAAAATACACATCTAATACAACAACGTATTGGGACTTGGGAGATATGCACAACATACACACGTATACATACGTGTGTATCAAATAAACAAATGTACATATACGTACGTACCATATACATATTTACTTCGTACACATAAAATGCATCTATGTACCTACACCTATTTACACGCAGTTATATATACGTTTGTACGTTTTTACTCGTATCCGTACATGTATCCAGAATGCATTGAAAATTATTAGTTTTATATACATTAGAGAACCGATATAATATACGTATACATATATGCAAGGCGTGTATACGAAATTATATTATCGTAACATATGTATGTAATGTACATATATATAAATGCATATTATTGCATCTATATAGTATAAAAAATTTTGTATGTAATGCACGCAGCATATAGCAAGTAAAAGATAAGTTGTTCACGATACTATACTGCATACAAATAAAAAAAAAAAAAAATACCAACCAGAATCAACTAATAAAATGTGAGCACATCAAAAGCCCCTTTTTTTCGAATTTTTATTTTTTTTTCCTAAAAAATTATACGAGCCAACAACAACATACAAGTAAACTGGGTAAAAACTATATGTAATGTATATCAACATGCATTCATACATGCTTGCAGCAATATAATTGTATATCGCTATAGTCACATATATGATGATCATGATGATGATGTTGATGATGATAGTGGAGAATGGGTCAATGACCAAAAAATCTTACATAAATTACAACTTTGACTATTCTTTCTTTTTTTTTATTATTATTGTTGTTGTTGTTTTGCCTGTTATTTTCTTGATGTTTTTCTTTTTTTATTTTTTTTTTTTGTTTTTATTTAATTTCTGATTTGTTTTTCTGGTGTTTTTATTTTCTTTCAATATACATAAATAGATATATATATGGACAGTACTACATACTATAAATAAAATTATTAAGTGTATAGAGATATGTCTGTTGTCTTTACAAGTACCTATGTACGTACATACATATAGAACATATAAATTATAGTGTATTTTAGCTGTATATATATTTATTTATTTATTTATGTATATTTACTTGTATATAGATTTTTCTTATATACGTATCTTTTTTTTCTTTTTCAAATATTACATATCATGATGAGATGAGAGTTTTCTTCATTTTATTATTATTTTTATTATTGTATATATATATAAAATTCTATAGTTGATTTTTGATTATATAAAAATTTTCATAAATTTGAATGCATTTTAATATGCTATGATTCGAATTCGAGAATCGGATCGGACTGATTGTGAACTGACTAAATAAATAAATACGTATACAAAATGATTAAGAAGATGTATGTATATATAATATAAATTTTTCTTCTAGAATTTCAAAGTTTTATATATCATTTAAATTCACCTTTTTATTTTTAATTTTTTGATATTTTAATGTTGTTTATCTTTCTTATATACATATTTATGGGAACACTGTTGGAACTTTAATGGAAAAAAAATTTTACAAAAATAAAATTAGAGTCAGTCATAATATATATTTATGGATGTAAAGAGAGAGAAAGAAAAAGATTCAATTGGAGAAATGAAAAAAAAAACACTATAGTCGATGTTACAATATTCGTATACTTCCAGCAAGAAGAAAGAGAATAAATACATAACTTTATGTAAAATTTTGTAAAAATTTTTATAACCAATTTTTATGGATTTTTCTATTATAACATCTCATTTTATTTTTTTTTCTCTTAATTGAAATTAATAAAAATTCTTCAAATCATCAGTTGCCTATCTAAATAACATTAAAAAAAATTTTTTTTTTTTTCGGGAAATAAAAATCTTTTCTGATGATACGCATGCATATTATTTTCATTCGTTTATATATGTATACATACTCGTATTACCACCACGTACTCGTATTATACTCGCATAAATATGAAGTTAATTATAATTAAAATGTAAAATGCTATAAAGTTAATTAGTTTGGAATTTTATTGACAACATTATTGAATATTAAATTTTTTACAACTTGTTTACGTAATAACATAAGCTGATTTTAACGATTTTCGGTTTTCTTTTTTCGATTTTCCAAATTTTCAAACTTTAAATAGAACGAATGAGAGAGAAAGAGAGAGAGAGAGAGAAACAGAGATTTTGTTGGAGATTAATTTATTATCAATTGAGTAATAAGCTAATAAGTATACTTTTGGTATATGAGTACGTATGCTCATATTTAAATATGCTTACATTAAAGTTCCTTCTTACCATCTTCACTTGATAAATATATTTATATTGGACATAGATTTGTGTTCTTTAAATCAGAATGCAATTTCCTTTTGAAATTTTTAAACTTTACACTATACTTACATACTTACAATGATTATTATCGTTTTAGTTTAGGGACATTATTATCGTTAAAAATATCTGACCGCCTATTTTTTCCCTTATTTTGACATTTTCAATAAATTACTGCAATCGACAAAAAAAAAAAAATTTGTGCTCTTATTCTCTAGAGTGTACAATGTCATTTATTTATTTATTTACTTCTTTTTCAATATTTCCTTAAATATACTTTTATACATTTATAGAAAATTTAAGTTACACAAATGCACATACAGCAAAATTGAATGACTTTTCTTTTTCATTGTATAATAGAGTATGTATACATGTGAATGGATATATAAGTACCTATACGTTATATTCTTATTCGTTATTTTTTTTTCAACACTCCCACATGTCAATCATATCATATACGGGTCCGGTAGTAAGTATATGGGTATCTAAAGTAAATTGTTTTCTTTTGAAATGTATATTATAAGAAGTAGCAGAAATTTTTATTTCATTTTGTGTATAATATTTTGACTGTTATGTGATTTTTTTTTTTTTTCATTTATATAATTTAGTTATTATTTTTATTGTAACAAAAAATACATGTATACATATATCTATGTATACAAATTGTATATTTTTCTAGATTAAGAACACTGCAATGCATTTAAATTTAATAACAAAAAAGTAAATAAAATAATAAATTTTATAATGCTGCTGCTGTACATATAAATTTTGTTTTTTATTTTTTTTATCGTATCATAATGAAATTTTTATTGAAAATTACGATAAACATTATATAGATACTCGCATTTAAAGTATGTACAGTAAGTATGCACTTATGTACATAAATGTGCAAATGTAATCGTATTTATGCAAAAAAAAAAAATGTTTTAATTGCACAATAAAAAATAATAATATAAAAAAAGGTTTTATTTTTATATACATACTATTGTACAGGATGTCGCATGTAGGAGGCAAGAAAATAAAAAAAAACAAAATATGTTTTATATGTACACAATATATTCGGTTGTATATATTAACTACATATTACGATATCATGTCATGCATATAAAATTATATATAACGAATTGATTGTAATAATAATTTTCAATTTTAATTTCAATTCTATGATACCACCCCAATAAGTTTATGGTAATGTAATGTATGCATATCTAAGTTAAATGAAAAATAAATTATTAATTACCTATGTAAATATAAAAACAACCTACGTTCATTTATAATCTGTGGAAGTGTTAAAAATTGTTCGTTGCAGCTCAATATCTAATTCTAATCAAATAAGAACAAATTAATCTTTATTTTTTGAAAATTGTGTAAGTTCATTTTTTATTTTTGAAAAAAGAAAAAAAAAAAAAATTAGTTAATAGTTAAATGAATTGTTGCTATGATTTTTTCGTTTATAAACATATAGTTTCCAAGAAAAATCCTTTAAAATGTTGATAATTTTGACTATGTTAATTTACCTACAATTAAAGTAAATTACATTATCATTCCAACCAGTGGCTGATTTCCTGATCAAACGCCCGTAAGCGTTACTCGAAGTTCCGAAATGAAAATTCGGAAATGAATATGTACACAAGATGTGTGAATTGTGAAGTACTACTTGTACTAGTGTAGCGCAAGATAAATAGAATACTCACACTCTCTTAAAAAATTTTTAGCCATACCTTATGAGTATTCTTTTTAGGTTGGTGTAGCGTAGAGATACCATATAGAGTAGAGGAGAAAGTATATGAAATGTTGATAGTTGATTTTCCGTGTTTTGTTATACTCAAGAGAAAATCAAGTTTTTCCCAAATCCCAACCATAAAAATACGAGTATACATGGTGTATGAAATACCTTGCTCGTATGCTATAGATGCCGTACCTGCCCTGCCGTACGTATAAGAAGTTGATGAGCTCTACTGCTTGTCGTTCATTATATACAATATTCTCATTCTACTCAGAGAGGCAATCAAAATCTTCTCAGCACATGATGTGTAAAATACTACTCGTACGAAAATATGTAAGCAATTTTTTTAATCGATATACAAATGCAATACACACACAAAACACTACAATAAAAATGTGCAAAAGTTTTATTTATACATCCTTGATATGGATTTTACCTTATGATCTACTAACACTACATAGTAATTATTCAACAATACAAAAGCTTACATACATATCTCAGAATTTATAAAATGAACTTACATCATTTACTTATATGTATGTTTTTTTTTTAATTTATTCATTTTTTGTAACTTTACACATTTTTTTCTTTTTGTGGATCTACCAATAAATTTTTAACTATGCATTTCCCTTGATTATTTATTGTAGTTTTGTTTTGTATTTTTTTTTTATCTGTCCTTTCTCACACTCTTGATAAAGTTCAACAGGTAATAAAAGAAATAATTAATTTCATTTGCTATTATGTACGTGTATATGTACATAATTTTGTTTTCTTTTAACATCAATTCGATAATTTGTACAAGTATATATACACAAATACATTATGTACATATATTTTCTTTGTCTATAAAATTTATTATTTAATACAGGTATTACACACGAGTTTTATTTATATTATGTTAGTGTACTAAATGTTAGCAAAAAGAAGGCTATTATTATGTCAAATTTTACATGGATACAAAAATACATTACATACACTTTCTCAAAAAAGTATTAGGACAAACAAACATTTTTTTTGGAACAAAAACTCGAACATCTTTGGGATCATTTGGATGAAATTATTCAGTTACATATATACTGTGAATAGTATGATTATTCTGTGAGAAACTCCTTACAATGAACAGCGCGCTACATTGAATATAAATTTTGTTCAAATTTAGTGCTTTCAATGCCCTCTAGATTGTGGAAAGTATTTAGAGTAAGAGCTCGATTAATTCCATATTAAATAATCTTTTGTGAATTATCATGGATATTTGATGAATCTTTGAATGTAAGTGTTGCTCCAAATATATGTTTTGAGTATGTATAGGTACAATTTCTGTACAATTTTTTCTAAACTCTAATATGTTTTTTATCACATTACAATTGTTCAATTTAAATTTATGATTTTTTATACAAATATAAACTATAAACTTAAAGATAAGTAAAATGTAATATTAAAAATTTTTGAATAATTTTCATATGTCCAAATATTTTTTTGAGTGCTTGTATACATACTACAATAAATTATTCGTTGTAAAATGTATAGAAACATAGTAGAAACATACGTAATATCTACAACATAAATAAATATTCAAACACATCGTACATTATATCTTGGCGTAAACATTATACATATTTATATATCTACGTAAGTATGTATGTACATATGTTTATTCAGTAATGATAATATGTATAGCGTGTATATTTAACAGTATATTTACCTCGAAATATACTATATGTTCATTGTTTCTATTTTCAGATTTTATACAACATTTTGTGTTTTTTGTTTCTAATTTATTTCATGATAGGCAAAAAAATTTTAATATGTATCCAGCAATATGTAGTAATATGTACTCCGACATGTACATGTAAAAGAATTATATACATATATGAGTAAGTATATGTGTGCGTTTTCCATTAATAAAATATAAAATCTTAAAAGGGGTGTAATTTTAATTACAATTTTATAAAGAAAATATAATATTCATGTACGTCGTTTATAAGTTTTTTACTAACAATTTTTGTAATTTATGTATTTTTATGCTACACAAATTGAATGTGTATAAGGTACTCTTTAAAAAAGTAAAAGCTTCTTGTTCAATTAGAAAACGATTAGAGATAATTTTTTTTTTTTTTTGGAATTAACTATGTAGTACTGCCTGCATTGAATATTATGTAAGTACGCGCTTGCTAACAAAGTTTATGATTCAAATCTTTAAGAGGATTTTTTTTTTCATAATTATGTATTTTTTTTTTTTCAAATATATAATAGAAAACTTATTAGAATTTCTTTGAAAATTTATGAATTTTAATCACGAATAATATTTTTTTTATCTTTTACATTTACTCATGCAATTGAGTCTACATACTACGCACACATATATTTGTGTAAAAAATCCAAAAAATTCTAACAAAAACCACAAAACAATATTTTCTTTTTTGAAACAAAATAGGTATATGAACTTAATCAAATACTAGTTAAGCTATCAGAGACAAGATCAATTATCTAGATTCTACACATATATACATAAATATTCTTGAAAAATTACTATTTATACAAAGTATATTTTTACCACTTGCTACACAACAAAAGAATGAATTAATTTAAAATTGAATAAAAATTAAGTATTTGTTTTTCTTTCTGTAGAAAATATTTGTATGTTGTTGTGGGGGGAGATGGGTGTCTTTTTATAGATTTTAAATACATATTTGATATTACAAAGAATATAGAATAAAAAAATATTCAATTAAAGTAAACAAATTCAATAAATCGAAACAATGAAAAAAAAAAAAAAAAAATTTTAAATTGAATTAATGAGGTTCTAAATGTACTAGTTCTATAACCCTGAAAATGTATAATTGACGACAATTTTTTCAACGAAAAATTTTTCCTTTTAACATTCAAAATGATTACGTCCCTGTGTTATTTCATACACACATAACAAATATGTATGTAAATAAATAGAGGGAGTTTTATAATATAATGTTTCTTACGAAATGAATTGTACCACATTGTACATAAATATTATTATACGTATACGTAAATTTCTAGAAATGTTGACGTCCCTAAAATATGATATTTCTTTTCTACAGGAAAAAAAACTTCTTTTTTTTTTGAAAATTCATGAATTTCATTAATGACACATTCATGCCCGGTATTTAAATATTGATTAATTTTCAATAATTTGCAAGTCGTTTTTAATATTTCTTTGAATATTCATATACGAATTAATTAATTGCTTGAGCAAAGTTTATCTACCCATAACAATCTCGATGAGCTAACATATTGATGTTTAGATTACTTAGACGTTTTTTACAATACCGCGTGTTAATAATGTCTATAAGGTATTTAAATCAAAAATTCTGTAATCCTCGTGGGATTAATTCATATATATGTAATATGCATGTATTTTTTATGAAATACTTGTTATATATACCTGCAGCAGATTGTACGGTTAAATGAATAAGATGTACAGTAAATCATAAGCTATACATTAAATAAAATAATCCAGCATAGGTTGTATATTGTATCCTGTAAATGTACATATATAATCGCCTATTCTATACTATACTTTACAGACACATTTTCATCTTTGTACATTATAGAATATTATTTTCGTTTAAAAATTATTTTCTATTTTTCTTTGGCTCATTTTTAGATTAATCTACCCTGAAAAATAATAAATAAATCCCCATAGAAAATATAGTTCATTATTTTCGTATAGGTACATATATATTTTTTTTCAGACAACTTTTTATTCTTACTCAAAAAATTGTTTTTCTTTCTCCTTTTTTTTTTTTATTCATTTGAACTCTTCATATAATACACCGACGACTCAGTATCTATAGTAGATCTAGGTACATCTAGGAAAGGAACATGTATACAAAAGAGGAAATTTTATATTTTCTCATTCTCATTCTATATAGTACCAGTACGAGTGTACGTACACCTTCACTTCCATTTTCAGTTACATAGTTCTGAAATATATTTCTTTTTGTACTACATATTTTTGTTTTATTTTTTTCTCTTTTTTTTTAAATCTTTTTTCATGATGTAGTATATGGGTGGTATGCTTTTATTTTCATTTTCGGGATAATATTGTATTACAGAGATTAACTAACTTTTTATGTAAGTACATACATAATGTTCTCCCAATTCTATACATAATGTTGTAAATTGTACTCGAACATACTAAAAGCAAAAAACAAAAAAAAAACGGATATCAATTGTAAAACTATCATCAGCATTTATTTTACTACCAAAAATAAAATAAAAAAAAATGTTATAAATTTTAACATTGAGATCTTTACTCATTTCCTTGTATATATATAACTATTATTTTACCCGGCACAAGCGTATGAGTACTTATGTACAAATCTTTACAGAGCAAACAGAAAGTATATAGTATACATAGTCAGCTATATTATGTATAGGTACATATATATACGTACAATGTTTAAAAAACATTTTTATCGGGCATTCATAAAATCTTCAACATTTTGATTGAAATAAACTTTTGAAAAGATTTGAAATCATGTATGTGTATAGTAACGACGAAACAAAATTTTTATTTTTCTAAAAAAAAAAAAAAAAAAACTAAAAAGGTAAAAAAATCATGGAAAATATCTAAACAAAAATGTAACTGCAGACATTTATGTATCTATCATAATATTGATACGTAAGGAATACGTCTCGTTTATGTAATCATATCATTCTGTATAAATGTAGGTACATTTTAATTTGTTATGTATTTTATTAGGTACTGAAGTATTAGGTGATAGATGTGTGTGTATAATGATATTTGGTAATATATAGTTATGATGACTTTTCACGTTATATTGGAAGCCACAAAAGGGCATACCAGTATAATTTAGTTCAGAGAACATATATATGTATATGTGTGATTGTGTGTTCATTTATAAGAAATGTACTTTAAATTTGAAGGGAAAACAGAAAAAAATAAATCTAATTGGAAAACAGAAAAAAAAATGTATTACTTCTTCTATTACTTCTGCTATTTTATTGAACCTAGAATTTCTATAGAAAGGATTTTTCTTGTTTATTTTGTTTGTAACAAATTTTTGTAACAAACAATATATGTAATATGTTATCTTGATTTTACATATCTTCTTATATATCTGGGTAAATAAATGAATATATTTCTAATGAAATATGCGGGCCTATTTTATAATTTATATACATTATGTGTACAATGTATTCATACATTAGGACGTACATAAGTATATAATAAGATACACGTATATATATGCGCATATTTTACTGTGAGATTACATATGTATCCGTATAGAGGTGGATGATAGATTTACAGGTATATAAACCGGTTATTTTGGACCAGACGTCAATGTTTTATGAATACAAATGCACTACCATGATACAACAAAAACAATAGCAACAATACTATATTGAAAGTTTCTCCAAAGAGCCACTATAGATATATGTACACATTCATTTTCATACTTAGATGATGGGCTTATATACACATATATGTACATATTATATACGAATGTGATTATATATAACAAACAAATACACAAATGAAATTTACTACGACTACCTATTATTATAACAATAATGATTACGGTTTCATATATGCACATACTCGTATGAATACAATATATACATTACATTTATATGCATTTGCTTTAATAATGCCTATATTATATAAATCTAAACGTACATATATGTATGACTATGTACTCGTATTATATACGAGAATATGTACGTAAAAGGTATGCAAGGAGAATTTTTTTTTTTCTAAATACAAAAAAATAAGCAAGAATTGTATTTTATTTTATTTTATTTTTTAAAATCATCAAGCAACAAGAAGAAGGAGTAATATTCAAGTAGAAGTCTATTCTATAATATTAAATTTTTCTCTATAGATATACACACATCACATATGTATATATGTGCATCATATATGGTTTTTACCTGAAATCAAAAAACGGTGAATTTTATTTTATTTTTGTTTTTCAATTTGTTTTTGGCTTTTTTTTTTCCAAGGGTAGTTTTTAGTATAAAACATACTTACATACACATATTTATATAAACACATAATTGCCATATAAAAATTCAAAAACATCTGCGATAAAAAAAAAAGTGGAAAAATGGGAAAAAGGATATCCAATAATCCATACATACATAACGCAAACATATTTACAGAAATAATACCAATAAGATGAATAGCATATAGTGTATATATATTTATATGTACGATTGTGTACAAAAGTTGAAGAAAGAACAAAAAAAAAACGAAACGAAACAAATTCAATTTTAATGTGTCGTTATCAATTTCTTAAAAGAACAGAAAAAAACATTTGAAGAAAAATGATGAAAAGAAATAAAATACATACGAGTATCTACTTGTATAAGTAATGTATACACACATAATATACAGACGAACAAAACAAACAAAAAACAAGGAAAAAGGAATGTGGATCTTTTTTTTTCTCTTCTTCTTCTTATAAAATGGATAAAATGGGGCAATTTATCGTTTATGAAATGAAGGAAAAAATATTGAAGAGAAGTTTTTTCTTTTATACATATATTTTCTTGTATATACATAAGCATTGCAATCACTCTGTGTACAAAATGACAAATTACTAATGGCGTATATACATATGAAGGTAAATAATATATTATTTTATGAAAAGAGAATAGCGAAGAAGAAAAAAAAGAAAGCAATAAAATGAAAATGGAAATAGTTCGTATCATAATGTATTTTTGTGTTTTGATTTCCTGATTTACTGATTATTGATCAAATGAATTTGAAAAATATTTAACCTTACAAATTGGATTTTTCAATACATATATACATATATTTTTGTTCTGAACCATAGAATTCAGAAAGTACCTATATACACAACACATACGATTATCCGACTGTGTGTAGTTATGAAGATTTTTTTTTTTCGATTATAAACATTTTTATTTGAAATTATATTTTCATAAAAAATTTTTGCAAAAAAATAAAATTCTAAAAATAGTAAAAGTTAAGGATAAGGATAAGCGTTTGAAGTGCCTTACATAAAAAGTCAAAAAGTTTATAATAGGAGCACTACTATACGATGGTTAACTTTAAATCTGACGATGACATCAAAAATTTGAAAAATATGAAAAAGGACATGAATTTTAAAATATGAAGATAAGTTTAGGTAGTATATGTAACATTTTTTTTTAAATTTAAAAATAAAATCTTATAGGTAAATATGAAAAAGTAAATCTTCTATTTAATTGCAAAGAATTTACTATATCTACTACGACCACTACACTCCAGACCACACCGGCCACCTCAAGTACTATGAATGAATATGATAAGTTTGTTGAAATTATTTATTTATTTAAATTTTTTGTAAGAGTACCTATGTGGTTAAAAAGAAATAGACTTTTATTATATCCGTATAATTCATCACGTATGGATGTATCATCTTATATAACATTTATGTATTAATGTAGTTTGCTTTGCATACATGTATGTATACACAAAACACAAACCTACGAGTGTGTATATGTATTCTTTTTTTATATTATTAAAAGCATTTTATATATTCTTTTCAACTTCATTTTTAATGGTCTTGACCTCAAAAAAAAAAAAATGTAGAAAAAGTGTATTATATTTTTTCGTTGTTTGTTAACTACCCTTAATGATGATAATGATGATGATTATGGTTAAGGTACAAAAATCATCATTTTTACATAATGTACCTTTATGAACTATTCATTTATTCATTTTGAAAGTTTTTTTTTGAATTCTTAAAAAGGATAAAAAATGTAAACTGATGCTGTATTCATGACTTTTGTTGACTTTTACGACATTTAACTTTGATCTTATGTACCTAACTATCTACATATTTGTAATTTTTTCTTAAGTAAAAGCTACTGAATTATACAGTTCAAATAAATTTTTTTAATAAAACGTAGCAAAAAAGTGTAATTAATATTGTGAAATATTAAAAATTGGTGCACATTCTCTAACAAAGATCACTAAAAAGTCTGATATGAATTTAAAGTGTATTCGACGTGATTCGACAAAGTAGATTTGGAAAAATAAAATAAAATAAAAGAGATAAAAAATAAAAGAGATAATAATAGAGAGAACTTTAGTGTTTAAAAAATCAGAGTTGACTGGAAAATCAAAAATGATTTAAATTACCAAAAACAATTTGTATCAGATGTATAGAAACATTACGCTCACATGAGATTAATTCAAGTTTAAGTATTTTTCGTTTAACTTCATCATGCAGCAAACGTGCTCTTATAAGACTTCTCCACCAAACTTAAAAATATCAAAATTTTAGTCTGGTACTATAGTGACCGCTTCATCAAATTTCTATTATAATAAATTTATTGATTATGTGCCTGACGAAATGCAACATAAACATTCACCTTTACTTCATGCAACATATTTATACCCGAATATATACATGTATCTAATCTATCTTCCAAAATGAGTAAACACAAAATAATTTCAGTTACATATTTCTTTCCTCCTATACGTATACATGCTCGCTCTTAAACTCTTCCACATTATTATATTTAATAACAATGACCTTTAATTTTCATATAATGACATAACAAGCAACACAGCATAAAAAATGTTATGAAATAAAAATAAAAAATAACAGAAATCCAATATAACGTTGATATTATATGTACATATGTACATTTGTAATTATATATCTTTAATTTTCTTTCGATTTCATAATATAAATTTATCATTGTAACATAGTGCTATTTAATAATAAATTAAAAGAGGTCAAAGTCATAATAATAATTATGAAAATGTATTGAAAAAAAACTTTAAAAACTACAAAATACTAAATGTGTATCAATAATACAATATTTTTTTATTTCATTTTCTTTTATGCGGTTATTAATTCATAGCTAGATAACATAGCAGCAGCTCTGAAGCTATGTGTACTCTCGTACACTCTCGTATTGTACACCACCAAGCTTCAACCCAACGAACCAACCAATTCCCTCTAGTTTATTACTCTACTCATCTATTCACATCCACACGCATATATACACACATTCATCATAATAATATAGCCAGTCTTTCTCTCTATTATAACCTACATTTTATTTTTAAATAAGGAAATAAATTTATTACCACTTCACAGAGCAATGAAAAAAATATTAAAATGAAAAAATAAATAAATTCATACATAACAACAAATAATATTATGTACTTTTAAAATGATCCTATAAAACAATCAATTATGACACTTAATCTAATGTAAATTACTTTTTTATTATATATAAATGATATATGATATATTTTATAATGTACATATTATGTACGTACATAGTATTTATGCATATTATTATTATTATTATGAATTGTTTTACTTTTTTTTTTTTTTTCATATTCATTTATATGTATGATGTACCATTAATAAACTTATATACTACATCTCTATACAGCTATAGAAAGATTTAAATTATACTATACAGTACATTATATACGAGTATGTAATATAATATATGTATTTATGTAGTTATAAATGTATTTTTATTTATATTATTTTTACTTTTGCATAACTAATCAACCAATAAACCGACTAACCAACCAAACCAAACTAAAGCAATCAACCAAACAAAACTAAACTAACAACAAAAATTCCATGGAAAACAAAAAAATCATTTTTGTATACTTACTAACCACTATACGCCACGGTCTACAAAATGAAACGAGTAGTTCTAGTTAGTTTAGTAGTATAGTGAAATGAAAGTAACTATGAGAAATGAGACATAAACTATAGTGTGTAGTCTGTTCTGTAGTCTACTGCACTGACTGTGTAGATTGAATGAAAATACCACCTACTACTCTACATTTCTCCCATTTATTTTATATATAATATTCGCTTGACTTGTACACATCTAGATTTATACTAGACCTATATAATACATTATGGAGACGATATTTACGATTACGATATGTATTAATTCATATAGGTATGTATGGATGTATCTAAAATTTATTATTATTTAACAAAATATTACGAGTATATTATACATACATACGTATGTTATATTCGTACAATGCATGGTACAATGTTATAATAGATATTATATCAGTCAATAAACTTTTTAAATAATATAATATTCGCTGCTATATAGATACATATATGTATGTATATATTTATTTTCATTTTTCTGATGTTGTTGTCGTCATCATTATTATCATTATTATCATCCTACATACATTATCATCATCAGCCATCGTCATTTATTATCATATCGTTATTATTTTATTATTATTTGTATTGTTTTAAAGCTATTTATATACATATATGTACTTATTTATATTTATCATAATATAATATGTATTACGAATAGGTAATAGCACATGTTTTATCATCTTATGATTAATTATAATTATAGATACATACAACATACAACGTACATCCATACATACAGAGTCAATATGTTATGACTGTGTGCTTTTGTATATACATATATGCATTAACATACGGTAGTAAAATAAACACAAAATAATAATCGATTATAATAACAATAATAACAAAAATAATACACTACATTACGATTAATATATATAGTAAATTATGTTCATATGATTCTTCTTTAACATTAGACAACAAATCAGATACAACAGGTATCAAACTCTTAACATTTTGGAAAAAGAAAATTTGAAAACCTGACGTATAATCATTTCAATATACAACAATAATCGAACAGCGATCGATGATAACATCACATCATACACAAGAGTATAAAACAGTTTTAAACAATTGAACATATCCATTAAATGTTTTAAAGTCGCTCTTGAACGGTAATAGTTACATAAAGCAAATCGTAAGTAATGAAATTTACTTAGGAAGGTCAAAAGAAAAAAGAAAAATAAGTTAAAATAAACTACAGATTACATAGATTATTATTACACGAATGGTAATGCATTTGTCTATTACAGAAATTTTTTTTCACTTTCATCTTTGTGCCAGAGCAGAAACAGTGTACCTAAGTACATATTGATGAATTGGGAATGGACATAACAACAATAAAACAATGGTGCTCCACAACACCAACATTCTTTGGAGTGATAAAATTATTTTACGACAAAAAAAAAATGAAAAGAAAATAGAAAATAAGTAGAGAATATTATATTTTTGTAATGTTCCACTTTCCTCCCCTTCAAACAACGACATGCGTTAGTAAAATATGTCTACTTAAAAGAAGTCAAAATAACAAATTTTCAATCGATTAATTTTTCATTTTTAATTTTTTTTTTTTTGACAGTTTGACTCCAATAAACATTCATCCTTACAGACCTATTCATTTATTTTCCATCCAATTTTAATATGACTGAATATTCATCCATACTTACGTAAATTTGTAAAGTAATGGAATTTGGAATATGCTAAAAAACAAAAAGAAACGATTAAAAATTCACCACAAAGCATACAAGAATGTAAAATTTCAAAAACTGATGCCAGTATAAAGTAAAAGAGAACTTATATCTACTTGAAAATTCAATTAAATTAAAAAAAAAAATGTTTTTTTTCTTTTTTGTATCAGTATCTATGTAACTATGTATATATCTACTGCGCATACACTTGAAAAAACAGGAGATGAAAAATTCGCATTTATAAATCCATTACCCGGTACTAGAAAGACTATACAACCCTATGCCACCCAAAATTTAATCCATAAATGAATATCCTTTTTATTCCTTTTATGTATTTTTTGTATTTTTTTGTTTTTTAGTAGATAGTTTTACATCGTAATCGTAGTAGTATTTTTACTTTAATTATCATCACCATCCGTTTTAGTATTTTTGTCGAGGGTTTTTTTTTCTTTTCAATTTTCTTTAGAAATTTTCATTTTAATTTACACTTCACTAATTGCTCTTGGAGATTTTTTTGTGGTTGTTGTTGTTGTTGTTGTCGTTATATTTGGAAGACACAGACACACTGCAAGAGTATTCTGCTATTCGTTTTTTTTTTTTGCATATACACTAAGCGACGACAACAATCCGATGATGACTGAAATTTTTACGTACAGACTGGAATGATTGTACACATATTGTATCATTATATTATACTCTATCGGTTTGTACTTTTTTTTTATTTTTTAATTTTTTTAATCGGTTGTTTTTTTTTTTTTTAGTCTGATATTCTGCATTCTGGCCTGCCTGCATGCGTGCGTATAAAAATAAAAATAGGAAATGAACTTCGAATAAACAAAAAAATATTCATTTAAAGTATGAAGAGAAATTTTTTTTTGATATGAGGAAGTTGTCTTGTCTACAATTAAAACAACAAATAACGAAAAAGAGTACGCATAGTACCGTATAAAAGTATAATATACGCGACCGTAAATAAATTAAAGTTAGCAGAAAATGGAAAAAAAAATGAATTTTTCTTTATCTTTTTTTTTTTTCTGTTTATAAATAAATTTTCAATTGAGTAATTCAATTTCATACAAAATCGTTGTTTACATACATTGTACAATGTACATTATTATATGTATGTATTATTTTAGAAATGGATGTGTACGTATACACATGTATCTAGAGTATAACATTGAAATAAAAAAATAATCGATGAACAAAAAAAAGAGTAAAACTGTTAATGTATATGTAAGTATGTATATACAAATAATATTCACCAAAAAGTTTTTATATTTGTCGGCGCCAAATTATTCTAAAAGATATTTTCAATTCTACATTATATAGAAGAAATACTCGTATATTAACAAAAATATATAGAAAACCAAAATTGTGTATACGTAGACGTACATAATATACATAATATAAGAAAAGGTAAACATTAACGTACACACACATATATGTATATTTTGTGTAGTAACGTGTACAATATACATTGCAATACAATAATAAAAAAATAAACGGTCATATATACACAAATACTAATTTGTTTACAATCAAATGTATACACAATAATAAAAATGTGTACATATCTTGTATCTATAGAAATAATAACGATAGAAAATATGATGACGATGATGATGAGTGAATTATTGTGAATGAATTTATTTATTTTTTTGCTTTTTTTTTGGCTTTTTCGGGAGTGCAATGACATTTTTGTTTTATTTCAAAAATTATAAAGAAGAAATAAATATACGGACAGACACTGAATATTGTAGATAACTGCGCGAGTATTTTTTTTATTCTAATATTGTATATACTATTATATGCATGTAGCAGTCACACAGCAGTCATGTACATATACATATATATTCAATAATGTGTACTTGAATAATGTACAGTTTACGATATGATTATTTTGATTTTACAAGAAAATTTAATTTTTCATTACACTTTCAATGCTAAACGTTCGGAAAAATGCTATATATGTACATATCGAAAAAGTTTGTTTGACATTGGAAAGAAAAAAAGTACAAAAATATCACATTTTAGAAATCGAAAAAAATTAAATAAAAATTAAATGAAACCTTTTTATATATAAATATGAAAAAAAAAAAAAAAAGTCAAAACTTGAAGAACTTTTAATTTATTTTATCATTTTCATTCATTTTGTATTTATTTTTTGATAAAATATTTAATCGATATACCGATATACCTACCATTTAATGGGAATTAAATTTAAAGATGATGATAATGATATTGACACAGGAAATTGAAATATCATAAAAATCATCAGTGCAAGAAAATTAAATGGTTAACTACTGGGGTATAGTTTTACCAGCAGTTCTATCCATATATAGTTGATATTGTATGATATGATTGCCGTAAAAGTATATAATGTGTAGGTAAAGATAACAATAATAATACATAGATATGTTCATATACTTAATGCAACTCTTTTTTCAATAAATAATTTAATAACAGAGCAACAATAGTCGTACATGATAATGTACAAAAAAAATTAATGAATAAATAAATAATGAAAAATTGTATTTTCGAAATGATTTGGTTGATTTATTTTCTTTAAGTATCAAATTTTGTATTTTTTATTTTTATTTTATCAAATTATAAAATCTACAATCATTTATAGGCAAACATATTACATATCCTGCAGTTTTATAATTATTCGAGTAGGTATATATCATACAATTGAATGATTATCAATATTTGAATTTAATTAACAGATTCACAGTCATCCTGATCGATGACATTTCAATTTGAATTTGTTTATTTGGAAATATCTTCGTATTCTCAATACAAAAATTTCTAAAAATTCGAGGCTGTTTTCAAAGTTGCAAGCTACGTACCATATATACCTTGTCAACTTGATTATCAAGTCAAAAAGTTAGCCAAATCATATAAGGTGAGAAAGACTATCATGAATCTTGCAGAAATCTTGATTAAATTTCAAAATTGGCTTCACTCTTAAATAAGTTTGAATAAATTAACATTTGACGTTTATATATATATATACAAGCTGGCTGATTAAATGAACTTTTGACGTCTACATTTGCAAGCTGATTGAATGAACAATATGAAAATGCAAGACTGACACAAACTTATTTTGTATATACAACTTTGAAAATGGACTGAATAATTTTATTTTTCATCAAGCTTCTCACGTTCCAAGTTTCCAAAATCAAGTCTTTATTCAGTTGTGCGTTAAGTAAATAAGACGTGTTTCTCAGCCTCACTATTTTGATGTCATGCTCATGAAATCGAAAACTATTCACTGGAAAACAAAAAATATAAACTTTCCAAGACACTATAATTCGTAGCGTTGTATTGCATATATGTATATAAATTTAAATTTTAATCAATTTTTCATCAACAAATTAATTACATGATCATTTAAAAATTTGAAAATTTAGCAAAACAATAACATGACAAAAAACCTGATAAAAGTTTTAAAAATTAAAAAAAAAAAAATAATAATTTCATTAAGAAGTATTGGTAGTATATAGGAATATGAAACTTGTTCGTTTGCCTTTTTTTATTTATTAATTTTTATTCTGATCATAAAAGCATCTGCTGTATAATATTAAGTACATATGATTATTGAAACATACATTACAAGTACAATAAACTCTTTATTACTTATTTATTTATTTATTTTTTTTTTTAATTTTTTTTTCGAATATTTACACAGGCATACTACATATAAACACAATATTTTATTTTCGTCATCAGCATCATTTCATTTGTGGTGATACATATGTATATGTATGTAGTACAAAGCGAACGCGAATACGAGAAGCATACAAAGATATGGTGGCACATATTATACTTTTATCTCTAGACATAACAATAATTTAAGAAAACATCAGAAAAAGATACAAAAAAAAAAGTACAGCGAAATCATACAAAAAAAGGAAGCAGCAGAAAAGAAATTAAACACATTAGGAAAGGTATGTATGTAATGTATGTAAGTATGGTACACCTTGTGTATTAAATACTATATTATTATTATTAAGTATGTATGTACTTTGTATAGTGTAATATATGTCAAACATTCCTTTTTAAAATATTAAAATGAAAATTATTTCAGTTCATGTGCACATTTTTATACATGTGTTATTTATTTATTTTTATTTATTTTTTTATATTTTGTTGTAAATAAATAAAAAAAATATGCTGTTTGTCATTTCATCTTATTTTTATTATATATATGAAAAGATTAAAGAGAGAAAAAAAAATGACAACAAGATATTACTATAGTATATACAGTCATCATGATAAAATACACATGTAATATACCGCAATCATAATATATTCATCTAAGTATGGAGACATATATTCATGTACAAGAGAAAAATATATAGTAATATGTTAATGGATGTATATGTATAGGTAAATTTGTATAAATAATTGTACCTACACCATGTATATCTATAGGTACATATTACAACGTTGATATTAGTAAAACGCGACATTCAACGAGCAGTTTCAGCATAATTCTGTCTGTATACATGATACTATACACTCTATTATATATCTACATAGATAGATATACCATCATCATAATCATCATCATCATCATCATAACACCATTTTTGTAGATAAATAAATGCGAATTAAATTATACAGACAGAATCAAAAATCATCGGAAAAATAAAATGTGAAAAAATTAGACTTCTATATCATAAAGAACAAAAAAAACATTGTTTAGTCGCTAGAAGGAGTCAAACAAAGACTTTTAGCTTGAATCACACTTAACACAATGTGTAATACTCAAACCATTAAATGTCAAACTAAATAGTATTCTAATGAATTTTAGCAGATTTTTCACTCTTTTTATTGATACTTTACTTTAGTATCTGTGGCATTCCAATAAGAAGGTACACATCGTTTTGAATGTAAAATTCTTGTTTTTTTGGACAAACTATACTCAGGCAGTTGGTTCAAAAGTTTCTTTGTACAATTTTTTTTTTCTCTTCAGAATACATTATTACATATCTAAAAGTTTTTATTTTATAACACAAAAGTCATATAAATAACAGATGATCCTTTTTTCTTATACAAATGATCATTAATTATCTAAGTGTTTACTCAGTGTTCAGATTCAAAGTTCAAATTTTACTTTTTCCGATGATTTTTGGTTGTGTCTGTTTATATATAATTTTTTTATTTTTAGTTTTTTTAATATTTTTTTTTTTTTTTTTTGCTTTATTCATACTTTATATACATATACATACATTGCTTTATTCAGTGTATATATACATATATATTTTTTGTCATTTAATATGAGCATTTTTATTTATCTATACTCATCTGTATGGATCATAATCATACATGCATTATGTATATGCATACATTGACGTATAGATACATATGTACATGACTATATAAGTGTATACATGCGCATAAATATGTAATACATACATGAACATGCTATAATTGACTTTAACTTTTCCTTATCTTAATATAAAATGCAAAAAATATAATATACTAAAAGAAAAATATAAATAAAAATAAATATGTATATGAAGAATACATGTATGTACATGTATATAATATATATATGCACATATTTTTTTTTAATCTTTTCTATACATGAGTTATATATGATATTTCATCATATTTTTCAGATAACATAGATATAAGTAGTATAACGAACATAAAAATATTCATGTGTGTTAAAATAGATTCGAATATATCATGTGCATGTGCACATATTATTATGTGTCTAGCTAGATAATGTAAAAAAACATCAATAAAAATCATGCATACCTTTATACTTACATCGCATTAAATGATATCTAATTGTGTATACATAGATAGATATAGGTACTGTATATTCGTACATATGCATATACTGTACTGTAAAAGTGTAGTATATATAAGTCATTATGTGTTATTTATTTATTTTATTTCTTCAATTTTTTTTTATTGATTAAACTTTACCGACAGAGATCGATTATTTTTTTTTTCTCATTTTTTTTACATTATTTGAATTTATAAGTATTACCAATGATATTACATTCACATATGTACATAACATATGTACTGTAAACGTTCGATTATGTATATAATATACTGTATGCAGTATACGATTACGAATATTTATTATTCAATAAATCTACAATTTTTCGTATTATTTTTTTTTATACTGAAATGTGCTTATTTTTGTTTGTTCATGTTTATAAACATTTCAATATACATAAGTATTATCACACGATACATTGTACGTATGTATGTGATATATTAGATACTTCTTACCTTATACACGAAATTTTATGTACAAAGACAAAAAATTATTTATATACATACCTAAATATTTCTATATTCAGTATATATGTATGTACTCAGAAACGTATATGTACATACATATATTGGGAAATAATATTTTTTTTTCTTCTACATACATATTTTCAGTGTTTTCTGTTTCTTGCTAAATTTCAATTAATCTACTACTTTATTGGTATGTACTAAGTAGTACTGCTAGTACCTAAAATGTGAACCAAAAATGTTACTATCATTATACATACTTATGTAGATATTTAATACAGAGATGATGTGAAATACATATATTAATTATCAAATATCTATGTGATTTAAATTACATGATTTTTCGTGGGAATTAATCCAAATACAGTAGAATTTCGCTAAATTAAATTCCAGTATACCGGATAAAACTTGTCTCTCGCTTTTGAATGATTTTTTTAAAGTAATGCGATTATATGCGATTTTCGATAGTTCGGATTTTTCTCATATAAATTAATTTGGATTAGGGAGATTCGAGATCGAGATTCGAGACTCTTTTTTTTTCCATAACGCTAACGCTAAGCTAAGCTCAAAGTGAGAGTGTGAGTCGTGTATTGTATTTCATACTATCAATCATGTATGCATGCACTCAAAATTCAATGTGGGTGGATTGCGAATCTCTGAGTTGCTGCTGGTAGAAAAGCAAGCTTAATAGCTCATTCACATGGTAGGGCATAGACTGAACATTTTTCAAGATGATCCAATAATCCAATAATACATATTTTGAGTTATTTTACTTGTCGTCTTGTCGTCAGCAAGTAGTACACTAATCATTAATCCTAATCAACATTTCTAATCATCTTTTTCCCAGCAATCTGGTTCTATTTCATAGCTGAATGAAACTTGAGGCGTACTGAAAATTGGAAATAGAAAATTTAAAAATTATTTATTCATTCTATTACCATATTTTACCTTAGAAAGGAATCGAACCAATCTATACCACAATAATCCATCGACATCGAGACTCTACTGCATAAAATTTATTATAGTTTCAAGTACACATGTATCTAGTTGTTGTTGTTGTATCTCTAATAATACTCAATAGGTATCGAATTTATGTGATAATGTAAACTTATAAAATAAGTACATAGTATATATCATGGTAAATATCTTTTAAGAAAAAAAATTTTTTTAATAAGTACACATAGCCACACATAAAAATAATAAATTTTAAAATATATAATATATACACATAATTATAATATAGGTACTCATACATATTGTATATATATATGTATGACCATATATGAGTATGAGTAATATAGTATTATTTAAATGTGAACATATGTATATATACAATATACATATTTTAGTTGATAGTTTATAAACTGATAAGATAATCGATTGTTGGCACCTGTATTTATACATATTTTTTTAGAGAAAAAAAAAACAAAAAATGTAAAAAAGGTGATTAAAATTTTAAAACGTTTATTAATACACATGTATGTGCATAAACATATATACATTATATGTAAAATAACATACATCTGTTAATCGCGCATAGAATATATGTACATGTATGACATGTATATATCTATGATAATAATAAAAAAATGTTTATGACTAATAAAAAAGGAAAAAAAATTTTTATGAAAATATTTGTACATAATCATGTATAATAATACACATTCTCGTACATACATATAAATAGTGTACACATATACAATAGATATCTATATGTTAAAGCAGTTATTATAAAAAAAATTATTATCAATACATATACATATAATTTATTAAAGATTAATTGATTTTTGAATCATTATTACCTACATAAATGCACATATATTTTTTCATTTTCATGACATATGAAACCGACTTTTTTTCTTTTTTTTTCAAAAAAATAAATAAATTAAAGTATTTTCATTGTTATCTTTACATTTACATACATACATATATATATATATATATATGTGAAATTGTGAACATATGTAGATAAATATACAAGCTAAATAACAACCGTAATTTGTATAAGACTGCGTATACAATATGCACATGCTGCTGCATGCATATGCGATTTGTATTATAACAACCATACCATCATAATATTATTAATAATAAAATGCATGTTTTACAGATAAAGCTTTTCTGAATATATGTATACTTTATTTTATTTAATTATTTTGTTTTTATTTTTATTTACATCCTACTTTTCACAAAGAACATAAATGTACTTACATACATATGTATTAGAATAATACGAGTATCTATCTATCTAGGTATCTACTACCTACTATCCCACTATATAGAAAAATGTGTAATAATTTAAAAAAAAAAAAATTGTAATGAAAGAATATAATGCCGTCGGCATAATATGAGAATATTATTTATATATGATCGTATCAATTTTCAATTTACAGCCATTCATACATATTTATTCATAGCAGATTATATACATATTATGTAGTAGGTACCAGTGGTATATATTATCATGTATACAATTTACGTAATATACATATATAACAAGCTATTATTTTTGTGTATGTTATGTATACGTAAATATAATACTCCACCAATACTCATATACGTAAGTACTGTATAAGTTTCTACTTTTATCTCTCTAGCAAAAATTTTGGATTTGTAGCCATGGTAATTTTGTGATAAACTTTTTATTATAATTATTATATTTTTTAAAAATTTTTTATTCGATTTCTCTGTCATAATTTTCATTTATACATACACATATACATAAGTATTTTTTTTTCTAATTCTAGATTATAAACTCATACCTAAAATGTATAATAATTCTTAAGTAAAAATTTAATTAAAAAATATTTAAAACATTTATACTATGGATGGATATATTTAAAAAAAAAATGTTTCTGAAAAGATTATTTAATTAAATAATAATTGAGATTGAAAATATTCAAAAGTACATAAAGAAAATTATGTTTTTATAGGTACCTATACTATGTAAAAATAAAAAGATTTGTTTTAATTACAAGGAAATCTGAGTATACATACAATAATGCACATGTATTGAAGAAATAAAAGGAAATAAATGTAGAATAAAGGTCTCTAAATATATTCAAATATGTACACACTAGATATGTAAATCATTATTTAATTAATTTATAAATGTTTTTGCAATCAATTATTGTAATGAAAAATTTTTTTTAAAGAAAATTGTTGAATAAATTTTTGAATTTAACGTTTTTATAAATTTAATTAAGATAGAGTAATAAACATGCGGTCATTTTCAATAATTCTGATTTAAGGGAGATATTAAAACTAAATGCGTTCCATAAAGCAGATCCAAAAGATATGATTATCTTTCGAAAAATTATAGAAATATGTAACTAATATGTACATATTTGAAAGCATTGTTATAGAGTTATAATAGATATGAACGTTCAATGTATTCTAATTATAGAAAAATCTGATATTGATAAATTCTGTACTGATATGCACACAAATGAAAATACAACAATTTGAAAGTTTGTTTTCTTTGAAAGTAGTGTAAATCCATTTCATATTATGCGAAGATTATATAAAGCTTCTGTGATGAGTAATTTACATTAATCTATACCCTATTATACGCCTATATATACGTAAATTTATAAAGAGAAAATTATGAATATTTTGAAGGATATTATTTTTGGAATTGTTTATATACACTCACTATTTTCATTAACTATAATGATGTACTTTACTTACATTCAAAGAGAATATTTCATGTGTATTTAATCAAATCATAAATTTACCACTGAAAAATTATTTTTGAACTTTTTTAAATGTTGACGTCTACTTGCGTCTATACATTAATTTTTTTTTTCAAATATTTTCCATTCTTTATTCTCGTATCATTTTGAATACATATTTTATATTCATAATTCATTGTTGTCTAATTTAACGTACATATATACATTCATTATATACATATTATATTAAAGTTCATATAGGTTACATACATAAATGTGTTTTATTGGTTTTATCTACAAAAATTAGCAAAAAGAATAACATTATAGACCTATATTTCTTATATTGTACGGTTGCATATGCATATAGGTACATATATTACTTATTATGTGTATCTCAACAAAAATACATAAGATACTCGTAATACTATGAAACATTTTATTTAAAAATTATGTGTACATATATTAGTTATTATGTGACAGTGACACACATTAAGTAATACGAGTAATATATTATTATAATGTAGGTACATACATTATATTATATTTTGTATATTTGAAACTATATATATATATATCATAACACAACATAAGTTCACGTATAATGTAAATGTGAACAAAATATTTACATAGATACATAATAGTACATTTATTACACACGTAAATGCACATAAAAATAAAAAAAGAATGCATAATAATTTGATATAAGTGAGAAAAATAAAAGCAAGATGATCTCAAGTATAAAATAAATAAAAAAAATAAAATATAAATAAAAAATCAAGTCATAATAATCATCATAATAATAGCAAATAAATATTCTCAACACATATATACATATGTATATGTATATTATATATATATGATAATGATTAATAAGATTTTATTATTTTATTGTTTTTCCTCTTTATAATACGCAAACATGTATACATAAATATAAGTACAAATTTATGTAGAGTATACATTACATACAGCTCATTATTATCTATAGTTGGCTATTTGAAAGTATGTGTATGATTATACAATTGTATATGCATATATAGTACAAAAGATTATTTTAATATTTTTATTTTATTTTATTTGAAAAACTGTTTTGCGGTTAAAAAATTAGAAATTATACTCTCCTCATATTTATCATATACTCGTATACATATAGTATAGATACTCGTATAGTATATTTTCGTTCATATTTTATTTAATATTAAATTAATATAATAATGATATTATAATGTTAAATGTTGAATTGATAACAAAATATTTCTCATGGGAATTTTTCATTTAAAAAAAAAAAAATTAAAATATCTAGAATTTAATGTATGTATATATGTATATGTACGAGTATATATGTTTATTTGATATACAAAATATTTCATAAATGTAATCTAAAAAGAATTAAATGAACAAAGAAAAAATAAATATCATTGCGTTGTTATATTGAAATAATTTAAATTGCATTAATTTATGTATGTATATATGTATACAAAATACAAAGTCTGCTAGATTATGTTGCAGAACATTTTAAAAGTATAAATAATATTTTTGAAACAAGAATTTCCAAAATTAAATTCGAAATATCCAATCCAATATCCAATCTCTTTCTCTTTCTCTTGTTTCAGATTACATAAAAAATTAAATATTAAATTAATTAAAAAATACGAAGCATCATTACATTTTCTACTAACTATAGGGCATAGGGGCATGGTGATGGTGAGTATACGTATAAAAAAATTTTTTAAGAGGATTTATAGGATTTTTTTTTTTTAAAGTAACTCAACCCTCTAACTTTTATTATTTTAGTTCTCTTTTAAAATACATTATATATCAAAAATATATTGAATGAAATAGAAATAGATGGGGCTTCACCTTCAATAAATAATATTTTTACTTTTATTTGAGTATATATATAAAAATTTAATAATAATATAACCTCCACTTTAGTGAATGAGTTTTTAATAGCATATTGCATCTAACGAAGAAATTAAAAAACTTAATTGACTAACAACAAATTGTTTTACTAAATATCGAAACTATTTATTAAAAATATTAAAAAGTTTTATTTTTTTTTTTTCAGTTTTCTATTACAAATTTTTCGTGGAATTTTTTTTTTTTTTTTTTGTAAAAATAAAAATAAAAATGAACAGAAAAAAAAATGAAATGAAAGGAAAGGCGAAACTATGCATATGTATATTGTATATTATTCATCAGTTTCGTTTCTTATTAGTTTTATAGTTTCAGTTTTATACTTTTAAATCGAAATTAAAAATTTTATATATTATATTCTATTAGGATTTATATATATGTAATATAAAAATTTGTTTTTTTTTTTTTTTTTAAAGTATAACATCCTCTTTTATATTCAACTAATCAACCAAATATATACGAGTCCATATACAAATCATTTATATGGACGAGATATGATATATACTAAGGTGTACGATAAAGAAAAGGTAAAGGTAAAGGTGTATATATGTAATACAAAAGAAGTTTTTAAAGTATATGCATATATGATGCATGCATGTAGACGTATACGTACGTTATTTTGCTTTGTATATAATATTTAATTTTCATATAAAATACTTATATATTCTGGTTTCGTTTTGTAGGTATGTAAGTATGTATACATATATATATGTATAATAATACAAAAGTCAATAGCCAAAGATAAAATTTCCTTTTTGTTTTGTTTTTATTTCATTTTGAATTTATTTTTTTTATTATTATTTCTTATCATCTTTTAAGTTTTTTTCCTTTTTTTTTTTAATTCATTTTGCTTTTTAATGATCCCATTGGCCCCATCGTCATCATCATCATCATCATCATCATCAACATCGGTTCATCGAAATGATAGAGGAAGAATTTCAGACTTTTTCAGACAACATATTAACTAATAAAATTATTTATAAGAGAGCCCGAAAAAATAAAAAAATCATTTTCTTTCTTTTATACAAAAACAAAAAAATAAAAATAAAAGAGTAAAAAAAAAAAAGTTAAAAAAATAAAAATAATAAAATGGAACAAATTCCGGTTTTTCGATTTTTAGAAAAAGGAATCCCTTCTTGACTTCAAATAAGAATAAAACTAAATTATAAAGTAAAGTTATATATGTTATATAAAATGATGAAGAAAAACGAAAAAAAAAAGAAAATGTTTTTTTTTTTTTTTAGAATAAAAACTGAAAAAAATGTGATATAGAATATACACATACGTATACATATTTATAAGAAAAGGTATATGTACATCTACATATATACATATTGTCTCTTATATATAAATGTATGTTCTTTTGCTATTCTGTTTCATTCATTCTTTCGATTATTTCGAATCAAATAGAATGAGTAAGGTATTTGGACTGACTTTTATATTACATTTTATATTCTAAAAAGGTAAATATGTACATATGTATATACAAATCTACAGAATACTTGCATTTAGAGATACAAACATACATACATTTGTATATGGAGTTTTATGATTATATGAAAGTAAATATATATGAATTGTGTACAGGTACACGTATAAAAGTTTTACCAACTCTAGTGATAGGAACACGATGTGGCGAAAAAACACTGATAAAAATGAACACTGGAAAAATAACAAAAAAAAAATTGTACATTATGTATGTAGATAAAGTATTATATGTAGTTATATATAGTATATTATTCACTATCATTATAGATCTATGTAACATACATACTATGTATATACAATTTTTTAAATAAATGTATTACATCTATATACTACACAGGTAAGTATTGTACATGTATGTTGGATCTGGATGGTGGATAAATGGCTCGTACTCGTATAGTCATCATCGTCGACATCGCCATCGTGTAAAAGCACACAAAAGTTATGCAGAAGAGAAAATTGTTATAAGGTTTTGGAATGAATTATAAAAGAGGTATTATATACTATTGGTACTGGTATACTGTATAGAATGAAAAGCAACAACAAAACAAAACAACAACAACAACAAAATAAATAAATAAAAGGAAAAACAAAATAGAATTGGGAAAAAGGAAGAAGATTACGAGAAAAATTATTCATTTTTTTTTTTTCCTCCTATTTTTCTTGTTGTTCTGTATTTTGTAGGTTCTTTTATTTTAATTTTTAAAATGTATATACCTATACGTACATACATATTACGTACAAAAGTATTTGTGGATATACGCAAACGTATCCATCCCGTGATAACTACATAAACACAACATGCAATATACTTCGAAATGGAATTGAACGATAGAGTCGCTCACTAGTAGAGCATTCGTTCGGTTTTTTTTTTTTGTTAATTTTCTGGCTGTTATTTTTTGTATTTTTCACATTTTCACAGTACATACCTATACTACTACCTAGACCTACTACATACAGTACATAGTATAAAACATTTTTAAATATCTATACATAAATACTTATACAGGCTTGAAGTTGTTGCATCAAACATTTTCAAAAGGAAAATGAAAACTTCAAAGTTAAATTGAAAACTTAAAGGCAGAAAAAAAAAAAATTTAAAAGAAAAAAATTACAAGAACAACGAATCAACATTATAAATGAAAAGAAATTCTGTATTTAAATAAAAATGATTTGTATGTAATTTTGTACATTTTCATACTACATATACCAATATATATATAAAAAAAATCATATATGTAAGTATGCATATATGTGTAGGATATACGTGTATGATTGATGTTAATGTTCACAATATATTTAAACAGTGAATGTACATCCAAATATGCACATAATTGTTGTACATATATAACAGGTTATATGAACACTTAGATTTAGATGATATAGGTACCTATATCTATATAGACCTTTATACATGGGTAAATGAAATGTTTATTATGTACATTTTAGCATGGAAAAATATATAATCTATGCACGAGTATATTATGTACACACAAACATAATAGAATAGTGTTGTGTTATGAAGCAACACTTTTTTATACGCGATAAAATATTATAGGTATTATTATTAACATAAAAGTGTAAAATATGTATTACTACACACACATAAACATCATTTTATTTTTCATAAATATGTATACACAGCTACATATATGTATGTATGTACATAAATACATATTTTAGAAGGAAAAAAAAAATACATAAATTAGAAAAATTTTAGGACATATATTTAGAAGTGATAAGAAACACTATAATATACTTACATAAAATATATAAAAAGAAAAATTTATTTGTAGATATATGTATGTGTGTAAAAGAATTGAGGAAAAAAGGGCGGAATATATAGAACTTGAAACGCATATTACATATACAAACATATACATATATGTATATCATATAAGAAACAATTTTCTTTTTTTAGAAAAAAATGATGTCGAATAAACACACACATAATATATATACATATATATATACATATATAAATATAATGTATAAATATACAGAAATTTAGATGTGAATATGTTCAAAAAAAAAAAAAAAAAGAAAAGAAAATCCATATTAACAACAACAAACACATATACATATATGTATTTTTTTATACACTGTTTTTGATAAGAATCTAGCTCGAGGATATTTTTTTGCTTGTTTGTTTTTGCAAAAAAAAAAAAAAAAAAAAAAAAAATACGAAGCATCATCATCAGTATATACCCTACATATGTACATACCTATATATGTATATATAAATGAAATGAAAGAAAATGAATAATACTCGTACATATAATAAGTAAGGGTAGATTATTTCTTTACACAGAACATATATATCTATATATATTATATATCCTATATATCTACATAACATATATCCTTATAAATGTATTACATTTCATTCGTATAAAACATACATCCTGCTTATATGTATATGTATGTAGCGTAAATTATATATATGTACACATAATGTACATGTACCATATATAATCAAGGGTAAATGAAAAGATTTTCAAATTTTTTAATATAAATAAATATAATGTATCTACATATATCTATATATGTATAGGTACATAATGTGTACATTAATTTTATGGTAGCACAGTACAGTGAATACTGAAAATGACTATAACAATTTAAACTTTTTAAAAAAAAAAAAAAAACTCTATTACATTTATATACCTCTACTCGCAGGTATTTGTTTTTGTGTTATTGTCGCATTATTATTATTATCATCTATATCTGAATATGAACATTTATTATCATTATTTTTGGTGTATGTTTTATCCTACATATTTACATGTTTTTGTGTATATTTATGTACCTTCTACTTCTTCATACATATATGTATATGTAATGTACTCATTATTATGTATAAAATATACTGTAATTATGTGTATTGCACAATAATTGTATGTACATTATTTCTCTATCATATTTTCGTTGTGTCAGTCAAAATTAATGTCAGAGAAATAATATTTAAAAAAAAAACTGACTACTGACTGACTTTCATTTCATTATAACATGAAGATGAAATATTTTTCTTTTTGATTTCATTTTTATTCAAAATAAAAATTCTAATGTGAAAACTAAAAAAAAAAAGAATACAAAGTAGTAGCAAAATAGTAGTAGTAGTAGTAGTGGTAGTAGGGTAGTAGGTAGTAGGTAGTAGACTACAAATTCTTTTATTCTTTTCTCATTTTTCTTTTGGTTTTACTGTTTTTTTTTTTTTTTTAATAATTTTTCTCTAATTTTAAATTTTGTAATATAAGTAGCACGTAGTACCTATGCTCATGTATATATATACTATATTGTAAAATATACACATAATTCCTTATCTAAATAACTTTCATAAAAGAAGAATATGTGTAGTGTAGATATTAAAAAAAAATTCTGTTTTTATTCTTTTCTTTTGTACTAGAATTATATGTAGAATTTTTTAATATTATGTACCAGTATTTGTAGCCTAAAGGTGCATGCATACATATTACATACATACTTGGGTACATAATGTATTTCACTATTTTTGCCTAGATTTTATTTATTTTTTTATTTTTTTTGTAATATTATATAGAAGGAGAACAAAAAAAAAAAAGAAAGGAAATTGTCCTTTATTTTTAAGTTTTTTCTTTTTTGCCTTTGGAATTAAATTTTAAATATAAAATGAGGGTGGGATTTTATAATTGCACATACATATTTAGTATATATTCTACTATATACCGTATGTAATATTCACTTTTTTTTTTATTTATTTTTCTGTTATTTACTTTACTTTGAACAAGTATTATATATAAAACTGATAATAATGTGAAAGAAAAATGTATATACATAAGCGTACATAAATATGTATCTATAGATTAGATATGGTTTTTGTGGTATATATTTAGGACAGAATTAATCTTGAAGTTTATTTTTTATTTTTTTTTTTTCTTTTCATATGTCTGTTGAGTTGACATTTTTCACAGAAATACATATACATATAAATGAGTGCGTACACACAACATATTCACAAGTAAATAAACATTAATTTTATAAAAATTTCTTTAAGTACATATAGGTGTGAAAATATTTAGGCAAATGGCTCACTTATATACATTATTATGCTGATAAATTAATATATTTTTCTTATCTGAAATGATTTTAAAATAATTTTTATATATTGAAATTTATACAATATTATGGTACTATACTACATACATAGTAGGTATATTTGTACAAAAATTTTAATTTTCATCAAATCAAATCAAATAAAAACACCTGACGATTCAATTTCTTTTACAATAATTTATAGAGTAAATGTATATGTAATTGTAATTCGATTTATATACAAAATATACAAACTCATATTTGCATTTTGAAGAAAAAAAAATTTAAAAATTTAATATAGAAAAACAAAATATAAGGACCATAATCATCAATTATTTTCATCTAGTACATCTACTCTACACATAAAATGTGCAAGAAATTTAAACCTATACATACAGAAAATTCTGAAATACATCATATAAACAGACATTTATCAATACATATTCTGAAAATTAATTAAATATAATAACAGTCAGTAATATAAAGTAAATTTTGTTATATATATCTACATGTAAGGATACATAGTATTTATTTGTATAATTTCGGATTAAATCTCTAAAATAAATACAGACAAAATTTAATAAAACTCAGTGTTGTATTTACATGTAGTCTATGCAATGGGAGAGATTTGGCTAGCTTCAAATAAAAAAGTTTTGTAAATATGTATTAATAATAACGCAATAATGAAAGGATATACATATATTGAGATCTTCATTATTTCGAATATAAAATAATTTTGAATACCTACATATATAATACCTAAATAAAATATTGTCAAATCTGATATTATCAAATCAAATAATACATAATAATTTTTTTCACTTGCCTGTCAGATGATTCTGAAGAATCATAACGATCTGCACATCTTTTCTTCTTGTTACGGGTATCATCATTATCCTGTTGCTGCTGCTGTTGTTGTTGTTGTTGTTGCTGCTGCTGATCAGCTACATTTATATTATGATTTTTTGATTTATTGATTGTATCCATTTTTGATAGTAAATCCACATTTTTTATTGATGATAATTTTGTTGCAGTTACACATGCTGCTCCTGCTACTGCTATTGTAGCTGGTGCATTTAATAAAGTTTTTGAATTATTCATTGATGTTGGTAAAATTTTTACACCAGAAATAATTGCATTTGAATTTGAACCAATTAATGTGGTTGTTGAATTAGCAGTAGCAGAAGCAGCTACTGTAACTGATGAACAAGATGATGATGATGACGTTGACGAAAATTGTAATCCATTAATTGATTTTGTTATCGGAACGATAGAATTACTGTTATTCATTGATACCGATGATATAATTGAAGCACTTTGTTTATTATTATTATTATTATTACAATTATTCACTAAATTATTATTATCAACACCATCAAAATTAGCACTATTACTATTATTATTATTATTATTTATAATATTATTAGCGCTTAAAACACTTGCATTTTCATTCATTTTATTCAATAAATTATTACTATTAACATTGCCAGATAATAAATTATTTAAAATTTTATTTTTATCATTCATTACATTATTATTTGTTACACTGGCCATTAAATTATGATTTATATTTCCAATATTTTTATTATTATTACTGCTGTTATTATTATTTTGACTTGTACTACTACTTGCATCTGAATTTCCAACACTTACATTGACACTATTCACATTTCCAACACAATTATTATTATTACTCGAATTTCCACTATTATTATTATTATTATTATTAATTGAATTACATTTTTTCAAATTATTACAATTATTATAATTTTTATTCTGTTTTAATTCTAATTGTAAAGAATTTTGTGAATTATTTATTGATGTAGATGATGATGTAGTAACTGTTTTTGTGGCAGTTATTGCAGATGATGCATTATTTGCTGATATTTTAGCTGTTGTTATCGTTGATAATGCTGCTGTTGTTGTCGTTAATAATGTTTGAGATGTAATTGCTTGCGTAACAATTTTTGACGATGATATTGATGTATCAGACGTTTTTGACGACGGTGAAATTATAGTAGACGATAATTGATTATTTGAATTTGTTATTGTCGTTGTTAAAAATGATGAATTTGTTAATGATACTGCCGATACCGATATACTATTTTGTTGATTATTATTATTCACTAAAACACAATCACTATTCACTGTTATATTATTATTGTTACAATTATTTTCATTTTTGTTATTATTATTACAAAATGATAATGTATCCCGTTTATTTATAATTGTTTTCTGTTGTAATTTATTTGACGATAATGATAATGATGATGATGGCGACGATGGTAATATTGATGATGATGATGAAGATGATGACGATGATGTTGATGTTACTGTTGTGGTTACTAAAGATGACGATATTGTTGATGTTAACGATAATGATGATGCTAACGAATTCTTTATAAATATTGATTTTTCACATTTTTTTATAGTATCATCTAAATTTATTATAGTGTTTTTATTATCATATTTTATATTTTTTATATTTGATTTATTATCATTTTCTGTTGTATGATTATTTTTATTATTGAACTCATCTGAGCACAAATCGTCTGCCATCTTGTTGTCCTCCGCATAATATCAATCTCTAAAAATTTATAAAAGATACGTGAACGTGAATAAAATTTTTAATTTTCAAATATACACAGATATTGTGGTAAATTGTGAGTTGTTGTATGTTGTATTTTATATTGTTGTAAAGTAAATTTGTGAATATTATGAGCGAGCTCTAAACCAACTCTAAACTAAACTCTAGCTTATAAAAATGCTTGCTATTTATGTTTTTATTTATATCCGTTCTTACCTACTTTAACTTTTCGCTTTTAAATTATTGTTGTTATTGTTATCACTTTAACAATTTTTACAATAAAAATATTTAAAAAATATATTAACCGATCGGGGAAATTTTATTTTCATTTTATTTATTTAATATTTATAATTTTTCTTTTCCTTAGATATTCTTCTTTTCTTTGTTCTCTATACGATTGCCATTTGCTATAACAACCACCTATAACCGTATCCGTATATTTTATCGTAGTGCTTACTGCTTATGCTTACTTTTGCTTGAGCTTGCTTACTCAACTACTCTACTAACTAACCATGTAGATATAATTGGATATAATACAAAAATAACATTTATACATACATTTCATACATTTTATCAATTTTATTTTATTTCTTGCTTTCTGTTTCTGTTTGCTCTTACTTTGCTGCTTAAGCGCTTACATACATAATACATATGCAATTCCAGTTATGCATATCTATATCTATATATATATACATTATTTTTATTTTTTATTTTTATTTTAAATTTTAGCTCTTTTCATTATTCTCAATTTCAGTGTTCAGACTTCAGACAGAACACAGAAATCAGAATTATTTTTCGTTACGCGGAATTTTCTCTTCCACGAACGACGATCTACGAGACAGTCAGACAGTCATGACGACGTGACGTCACGTCGCGTTTATAATTTTATATGTTTATATAATTTTATATATATAAACAACATATGTAAGTATGTAAATGAAATGTAGCCCAGCAAAAACCAGACTAGAACGAGAGTATGAAAAAAACAAAAATCCAAAAATTACCAACAACAACGGACGGGAACGAACACCGAATACCGATTCCGACTCCGACGTCCGACTAGGCGACTACCTCTATTTTAATTTTAATCGTGAACGTGATTATATTATACGATTTAGCTTGGAGTTGGAGTTTGGAGATGTTGATGTTAACGTTTTTTTTTTACTGTTTTCTGTTAAGATTCTTCTCCTCATTGTCATTATAGAAGCGAAAATAAATAAAATGTGTAATGTGTATGATTACTTACATGTTACATTACATTACATATGTGATATACTTATATTATATTGTATATTTTATATATATATATATATATATATTTATTCAAAAAGTTATACACCGCTTAAAGCAACGACGGTAAATAATAACCCATAACAGTAGCGGCGCGGCGACAATTTATAGACAAAAGTATTTGTCTGTCATTACTTTTTTCTTTAAATGCACAACTTTATACATAAATGTAAGGTAATAATATGTAACATCGAATCGTCGTCTCAAAAATATATTCACTTCAAAGGTATGAAGTAAAAATAATGCACATCGAGCAAAAGCAATTTTGTAATTTGATTTTGAATTTGAATTCGTTTTGGGCATGGGCGAATAATTTTGATTATATGTATGTATATTACTCGTTTCGTTCGCTGTCGCTATCGGTCGAATCGAATTTGTATTTATTTTCCTCTTATATTTTGTAATATGAATGAATATGAGATGGGAGGAGATCATAGGAGCAGAATAAGAACATAAGAACACTGGTAGTTTGAAGAGATGAATGCAAGCAAAATGTAAACTCATCATTCATCAACTCAACCTCAATGAGAATTGAGATTCTTACAATCTCATGAGCAAAAATCAATTTTTTTTTTCGATTTTTGTTCTTCAAAGTAATAAGAAAAAATAAAATTCGTGTAACTTTTCCTTTTCAAAAATAGAATAAATAGCTTAAAATAAATACAAATATATATATTTAACTTTTCTTTCCTTGTTCTTGTTCGTTATTTCTTTCTCTCTTATAAAATACATATATTGCATCGAAGATCGAACTCGAACGATAAAGAGGTTATTTACATTTGCACAATGCACACACTTTTGTATTTTGATTTCTTTTTCGATTCTTTTGCTTTTGTAAATAAAATATATTTTTTTCAATGCATTTTTGCTTTCATTTTTTTTTTTTTAACAATTAAAAAGTTCAATATAATTGCAACAGAACAACAGACGTTTATAAGTTTAAAATAAAAACAACGATAAACGATAATAATACAACAAATAATGCTTTTTTTTTGTATATCAAAGAATTTTCAAAACAGAACGGAAGAAAATATGTTTTTGCAAATATATATATAGATAAACTACTACCTACAAGAACCTCATCCTAGGAATATATTATGTGTTTTTTGACCTGCTCATCTGTTCTCTTCATACTTTTGTTTTGTTTTTTCAACGCAACAAAAAAAAGCATTTTATATATAGATTCGCAAGTATATAATTATATATGTACATATAATATTTATATATTTATAAACATATAAAGTTTGTTTAAATAACACACACTAAATAAATATATGTATATAATACTCAATTTAAATTAATATTTATATTTATTATGTACATACATTTCTCCTCTTTTAATCTCTGTTTCACCATGTTAGGCTCTTTGACTCCTCTTTATTCCATCGGGTTATTCTAAAGGGTTTTCAGTGGTCCAGTATATTTTCTTTTTTTAAATAAATTTCTTATTTACTGTCACTTATATTCTCTCATTTATCATCGATTTTCTTTTGCTTAGTGTAATAATTATGTTTGTTTACTATTTTTTTCGTTTTTTCACTTTTTCACACACTCAGCTAAAAATCATCAGCTGCACTTAACAAACTATTCTTATTTAGCACGAGATCGAGAATCGAGCTTATTTCGTTCAATTCAATATGTAAAAATGATCAACTCAACGACTCAACTATGTAGAGTATTAAAAAAAATGCACCATGCATTGAAAACGACTATACGAATTACGAATACGAAACGAAGTACGAATTACGACGAGTATTATACAATCACGAATTCACGACCAACGCCACGACGATTTTAACACTTTGCACATTTCACATATTTAGAATTACACACTTTTTTATTCTTATTTGAAATTTATTCAAATTCAAAGTTATGTAGAAGAAAATTTATTTCGAAATTACATGGGAACGGGAAGAAATACACTCCGAAAAACACACACTCACTACATTACTCAGGCTCAGGCAGAAATCATAGATTATTCAGCAGCACTCCTCACTCACTCACTCACTGATTCTAATTTCTAATACGATACGCATACGAAATGTATGGATAATAGGAAATAATATTTTTCCCTGAGAGGGTGGAAGTCAAGACAGGAAGTTATGCTGATAATAAGTGATAATAACTTCGAAAAATTCTAATCATAACGCATACTCCCAAAATATAAAGTATTTAATGGATGCAAATTAATTCTTATTGGAATTTACACTACAAAAAAAATATACTACAATTTCGTTATTGTAAATGTATTTTTATGATCTGAGAATTTATAGAAAAAGAATTTAGTATTTTCTCATTTTCCCAAAATTATTGAATAGAAAATATTTTATCTGATTAAATGAATACGCATATAATTAACATTAAATGTGAATACTGTATGAAAAAAATTGAATTCGAAGAAAAGGAAAATTAATTTATTTTTAGAGCTACTCTAAACTCTACTGTATTTTCGAAATATTTATCAATAAAATATTATCTTTTTCTTTACTATTCTCTAGTGAGATGAAAAATAACCGAATGATTCGAATTACTGAATTACGATGAGGAAATTTGCTAAAATGAAAGAAAGAATTAAAATAATAAAATATAAAATATTCTCAGTCAATTCAGTCAATCATTCATAACATAAATTTGAGCATTTCAGCATTGGAGTTTCTCTTTTCTATCGTATCTACTGAAGAAAATGAGTGAGGCTGCGGAATTGCGAGCCGAAAATTTTCTTCATTTTTGTTTTCATTTCATACGCATACACGCATATGTATTTTTATAAGTGTATAAATAAAGAGAAAAATAATTATTCTAATTGAATAAGTTTGAGAGAAATAGAGAAATATTATAAAATGATAACTTCTTCTTATTATTTTTATTATTATTATTATTCTTATTGTTTTTGTTTAATTTTTTTTTTCTTTTTTGTTACATATACTATCATCTATCATCGTATCACAGATAATTTGTAATTTTTTTTTAGTTTCTATTTTATTGATGAATTATGTGAGATTATATCATTCATACGACGAACGAGTTATATATTATGCACATATAAATATTATATGATACTTGTACATAATGTTATATTATGCTAATGCATTCAAACTCAACCATGCATTAATGTACGAAACGAATACTACTCATAAATGTGTGTATAACCGAATCCGAAATCCAACAAAAATATAGGTAATAACAAAGAATTTGAGAAACAAAATTAGAAAGAAAAATAATGATAAATAATTTAATAATTTATACATATGCCTATTAGAAAATGAAATGCAATTTGACGTATTTTTTTTTAATCTTTTGTATATAGGTATATACATACGAGACGAGTACATTCATTCATACATACATATAATGTATATTATCATCCAATATCAATCCAATATTATGTTCCTATATACATATTTATTTATTAACTGTTTTTCTCTTGTTTTTTCGCTTTATTTATTCAATTACTATATAAAACAAATATAAACAGTATTATAATTTTTATGAATGAAATTTGAAAAAAAAAAAATAATTAATATGCACTTCAAATTCTTATACGAATATACAAATGATAATTATGTGAATCGAATGAATGATATTTTTGTAAATTGTCCATTTTTTTCTGCAAAAACAAATCTAATGTACCTACATCATATATAATAAGTACATATTATCTAATAATCTGAATTTGATAGAAATTTTAGCACTCACTTTTTATTTCTTTTTGTAGAATATGTACCTTATAAATTTAATGTTTGTGTTTTCTGCAATTTCGTGTATTTAATATTTCTCTTGTTACATTTTTTTTTTTTGCTCAAATTTTTTGAACTTTTCATGTATTTTGTATCTATATCACTTATATATTTAAAGAATTGACCGATAAAACAATAAGATATCAATAGATATATTTTTTTTATTTTTATATAGATATATACATACATATATGTATATATTTTTTTTGTTATAAATTTTGTTTTATTTTTGATAATGTTTAGCGACGGAGGATGATCCCAACAAAGAATAAGAACTCAAAACGAACTATTGGAAAATAATTGCGCTAAAACTATAAGATACTATCACTATAATTTTCATTTTTTTTTTTAAATTTTTGTTTCTCTAATGCCAATTATTGATTATTTTATCTTTCTATAATGTTATATATTTTTCGTTTGCCTCCTTTTTTTCAGATGTAAATTTTTAATTAAAATTTATATTAATAATAAAATTATAATAAATCGATTTACACACATAAAAATTTCAATTATATTATAGTATAATATCTGCACACATTACACAAAAATTTTATCGATCGATACATAAAAACTACACAAATACAATGTAATGTAAATTTATTACATTATCATACACATAATTGATTATACACTGTATGTATTATTACATATTATAATATAATTCGAATGGAATATTTAAAAAAAATTGTTTTCACTAGCACATTATGTGAATTCCTGCTAATTTTTTATTTATATTTTGTAAAATTTAATTTAAATTTTTTCATACATATAATTTTAATTTTCTTTTTATTAATATAAAAAAAAATGCACGAATACGATGCGATGTTGTGCACTAGCACGTCCAATCTTATGTACTCCTCAATCGCGAATCGCGACTCGAACTCGACAAAATTCAACTCAAATACTCACTCATTACTCAAACTCAAATCAACCAACTTCTCCCTCCACTCCAATCCAAAATTGTTTTTCATATTAAATTTTCCCTTCATTTCGAAGAATTTTATTCAATTATTCCGAAATTCGAACTGCATACATAAGCGTTGTCGAATTACTCCGATCGGAGTATTTATACTCCTCTCGAATGTTTGGTACTACTATACTCCCCTAAGGACAAATATACTCCTTTTTACATATATTTGCCATTTTTTTGTTTTTATTCTGGTAGTTCTGAGTTTTAATTTTTATTTTTGATCGAGTCTCGTATTGATTTGATTTGTGACAAAATACTCGTTTTTTCATATACATGATGTAGAAGTTGGTAGTACTACTAATTTTCTAATGGCTGTCAAGTCAGTGTCAAATTCAGAGTAGAAGGGACAGTCATTAGTTATTTATAATAAGTATAAATTGTACCTAGTATTTGTAGTAGCAGAGCTCATGTTCCCAAAACTACGAACTTTCATTTCCGCAATAATAAGTCTGCCACATAGCAATGCCGCTGCAGAAAGAGTTTTTTCACAGTTAAATCTAATTAAAACTAAAATTAGAAATCGTCTGGAACTGTTGACAGTAAATTCAATTATGTCTGCGAAAGGATTATTGTCAGATGGTGCTGATGCGGTTTCTCCATCTCAATGGAACCCAACTAAGGAGCTAATAACTAAATATAAAAAAAACCAAAGAATAAATATTTAAATTTGAAGTTTATGGTCGATGATTATCAACTATTATTTGAAAACAATTTTATTTTCGTTTTGTTTAGTTTCTGTTTAAATTTATGAACTGATTAATAACTATTATTTGAAAAAAAAAATTATGTTCGTTTTGTTTAGTTTTTTATTCAATTTTTATATTTATATTATAATTTTATTTTTTTTGTTGAATAAATGAAGAAAAATGAAATTAAGTTGTTTTGCTTATCCTATAGGATATAATAATTAAGTGTAAATTTGTTAAATTTCACCGGCCTTGTTACAAGCTACTCTAAAATATGATCTAAGCATTAACCTACACGGTTTTTTGGAAAGTACTCCCTAAAAATCGAAAATACTCCCCTCTGAAAATAAAATATACTACTCTTCATTTTACTAAACGACAACACTGATACATATCTATTTTTATAAAAAAAAAAAAAAATTAAGAAATGCATATGAATAAAACAACAACAACAAAATTATTTTCTTAATTTCGTTATTTGAATGCATTTTGCCATTTTGCATTTGAAAGTATTCGTTCAAATGGCTGAAATCTTCTAATATACTAGTGGTGCATTCTGGGAATTAAAAGTAGAAAGTATGGGAAATGATTGGAATATTTAACTAATGGTTTGAGCTTACAATAAAATTCGATTGATTACGATTTACGATCGTTATTTTATTTTTTACTACTTTCAATATTTAAATTAAAATTAAATAATTTCATTCTTTAATAATAAATTCAATGAATAAATTTTAGTTATTTTATTTTTTAAAAAGACAATGTCACAAATATGTCGCAAATATTTCTGATTTGTCGCATAATAATAATATCGTGTTATATCGTAAATTTTTCAAATACCACTCAATTTAACATTAAAAACGAACATTGGTCGACATTACAGGTTAATTAAATTAAAGAAAAAAAAAACTACGTAAAATAGGAAAACAGCTTACAAATCAATAGGTATTTAAAATATATAATTTAAATTTAAAAACAATTTAATTTTCGGTTAATTTATTCTGCTTTAATTATTTATTTCACTGTTAGATGGCAATAAAATCAAAACACTTGTATTTAGGAAATCAAAGAAAACAAGCATCATTCTTAATGTCTAATGACAGTAGCTAGTGTCAGACCAATTATTTAACAGTATTGATATTTGAGTTTTTGCTTCGAGCTACTATTCATTCATTAATAATGTTCTTTCTTCTATCATTCTGTTTTGTATCGTGCACGTGCAATGTGGAGTAAAGTGAAGTAAACGTGTATTTTAAAAAACACTTGACAAAAAGAAAAAATTACTTTTGAAAACTAATTACTCAATCATTTCCAAAAGAACTGTAAGTATTAAGTTATTAAATATTAATAAATGACTTCTTTCTAATTATTAAAAGTAGAATTAGATAATAAACATGAAAATTTAGGAAATTTTATAATTTCAAAATGGCCGATTTTTCTCTGAATTTGTTATACAATTTTTTAATTTTGCGTGTCATTCTTGCGCAGGGGCCCATGCTAATCTTATTCGTGAATTGACTTCACGCACCTATTTATTATACGTATATGTATGTAATGTATTTATTTTGTATATAATAAATTACGTTTACGTACATAAATATAATATGATAATGCATATACTTATACATTCAATTAAATTGATTTCATTGAATAATTGAAATCGATGCTTTCAATTTATGATATTATTCTTATAATACAGAATTAATGTCACTATTGGAAATACTAGTGTATTATGACCTTTTTAATTTGCAAAATCTTTGAATTCGATATCATTTTTGGTTCCGAAGAAAATGACAAAAATGTAAAAATAGTCAAAAATCACAAAATGTCCTTTATTATCTTTCTACAAAGACTTTTTGAAAAAAAACAATTTTTTTCAATTTTTTCAAAATATAGAGCATTTCGAGACGCATCTTTTGAGATATATGCCATGTCTTTATCATGTACCGTTATAAAGATATTGATAAAAATGGAAAAATGACAATTCTGGCCGATAGAGGCGCGACCGCCAAATTTTAATTTCAGATTCGTATTAGCGTCAAAAAATACATATGCCGTCTTAATTTTTTTTTTAATTTCAAGTGAAGGACCCAACTTCTATATAATTACCACGTTTTTTTCTTATATTCGTCGACTGGTTCCTTTCGACCAAGTAAAGTACTCGCAAGTACTTTTAGTCGTTACACCAAATCTTGTATTCGAGTAGACAGTTGCATGGTTGGTTACGCCAAAATTCGCCGTTAGAGGTTTTTGTGTTTTAATCGTTAGAGATTAAAGAAATAGGTTTAAGTCTATAATATTTTTATTACACGTTTTATTCAACAGGTGGCTTTTTATTGTTTAAGGTTATGAAGAATCTAAAATCAACAACAAAACAAACATGACAGCTGAAATTTGAGCACGGCAAACTGTCACTCCAATATTTACATTGCCTTGGAAATGTGTATGCCTTGAAATTTGAGGTTACTTTTTACTTCCAAGTAAAAAAATTGAGTTCCATTTACAATCTACTCTCGAGTACTTGGGAGTATTTTACTTGGTCAAAAGGAACGCAACTATAATTAGATAAAAAAAAACATGGCATCTTAAAACATAATCAATTATGAATTGTGATGTAAATTTTCTTGTTACCACATGATCGATTTTAAAATAAATGACACTTGTAATTTGAAATTGTCATTATTTGTCAGATATATACATACATTATAATAGTTTTCAATTTTTGCCATCTTGTATGGTTTTATTTTTAACCTCAATTTTATATATTTAAAAAAAAAAATCAAAACATGTATGTATAATGAATTGAAAAATGTTCTTTCTAAACCAAAACTACCATAATAGTGTAACCATAATTCGGCTTCCAAAACGACAACGATTTTTCAGTTGTCAAAATTTATCGCCTACGTACTACATAATCCCAGGTTGCCTAAAATTAAGCAGAAAATCGTTGTCGATTTTTACGCCGGACGCTACGATTAAAACAATTTCTAATTTTGACGACAAACGAAAAAATTTAAAAAAATATATAATGTATGTATGTATTATATTTTACAAACTACAAATTGTTTTTAGTCATTGCATTGAATGTAGAATCGGCAAAAATTGCAAAGAATTATAAAGAGAAAATATGTGAAGGTGTTTAAAATGTAGTAAAAACTTTACAGAAACAATTTTTGCATTATTCATTGCATAAAAACAATCATAAACTTTGGCTAATCTAGAATAAATTTATGTATATGTAAATAAGCTTGAATAAGTAATTATTTGACATTTGCAAGCTGCAGTAGTCTATACAAAATATATTTATGTTTTAACATATGGTTTGTCAGATGATTTTGAAATCACGAAAGTGTTTGACAAGTTACAGTCAACCATTTCATTTTTATATGTTGATTTTTAAAAATTTATCTAATTTGCAGCTTCTTTTAATTCAAAATAACCATTCCTTAATTTACAATAATCATAATAGTTGTTAGATTCAAACTTTTGAAAAAATAGAAAATGTGAAAAATCGAAAATTCTTAATTTTTCTCATAATTTTAACTGATTTTGAACGTAATTTCTAATGTGATTTTGGAAATCATGATATTTGTGTGGGATTGTACGTAATTTTGTGTTTTGATTTCAAAAATATATAACGACAACACGTGATTTCGTTTCAACATAAACGGGCTATTACCCGTTTGTTCATAAGTGTTACAAATTATAAGTATACTAGTAGCATAAAGTATAGTAGCTATAGGCATCAAGTAATGTAAAAAGCAAGAAAGAAAGAAAGCAAAAAGCAATGAGAAACAAAAAACAAACCATTCTCTTTTATTTGGAATTTAGGCAGCCATAAATCTTCATTCTCTTTTTTACTTGGTTTGGTTTGCTTTACTGTTTACATATTATCGGTCTTCTCCGTACTCGCTTACAGACACAGAGGTACAGTCAGCGCAGTACATAATTTACACAAGAGAAGTAGAAAAACTACTACTCGCGATTCGCGAATCTTTCCACTTTTATTTTCATTTCTCTTTTGTTTTTCTACATTTCTCAAATACTCAAGAGTTGATTGATCATGTTTATTTATACTAATGAAAATATAAATAGGTCAAAAATGTTATCGGTTTTTCTTATATAGATACCATATATACACAGATCAAGCTTCGATCTGAAATTCTTCTTCGTACACATCCATTATAGTCCATTATACAATTTATGCAGCAAGAAAAGGAGAAAAAATTACTATTCGCGTATCTTTCTACACTACTTTTTCTTCCTTTCTATCATGTTAATTTACACATAAAAATATGAGGCCAAAAATTTATCGTTTTTTCTTTTTTTTTTTTTTTAAGATTAATTCAAATTTTATAAAACATACACATATACACATATACCGGTGTGTTAAATATAAAATTTAAATTTAAAAACTACATAATTTTCGGTTAATTTACTTCACTTTAAATATTTATTTCACTGCTAGATGGCAATAAAGTCAAAACACCAAGGAAATAAAAAAAAACTATCTATATAGTAGCCGGCACATAGTACCATACCATACCATGCCAGACCAATTGTTTATCAGTCAGTATTGGTATTTGAATTTTAGCTTTGAGCTATTCATTTATTCACTTAATCTGTTTAGTATTGTGCTTGTGCAGTGTGTAGTGAATTTGAAGTAAACGTGAATTTTAAAAATATATATTTGTCAAAAAGAAAAATTTGTATTGGAAAACTCAATTTGATTAGTTAATCATTTACAAAAAAACGTAAGTAATAAGTTATTAAATATTAATAAATGATTTCTTTTTAATTATCAAAAGTAGAATTACATATATAAAAAAACATGAAAATTTATGAACTTAACTCCTAAAGTATATTCAAAATGGCCGATTTTATTCTGAATTTGTTATATAATTTTTACATTAAGGGTATTCACGGCTTGGTCTTGTATCATTGTAAATTGTATAAAATCGTACAATCCTGCACCTATTGTAAACATGTTCTATGTAATTTTTACTTACACTGCTTGTAAAAATTTACAATGCTGAAACTCATTGTATACGGTGTATATTAACTATTGTACATGCCATTCTGATATTAAATGTTAAAGTAATTTAAATTAATAAATTAAATATTAATTTAAATTACTTTAACATTTAATATCAGAATGTCATGTACAATAGTAATATACACCGTATACAATGGGTTTCAGCAATGTAAATTTTTACAAACAGTGTAAGTAAAAATTACATAGAACATATTTACAATAGGTGTACGAGTTTACACCGTTTGCAATGATACAAGACCAAGCCGTGAATACCCTTAGTGTAAGATTTGGGTGTATGTTCACACTTTTTACACTCTTACAACAATTCGTGAATACCTCTATTATTTTCTGTGTTTCTGATTTCTAATCTGATGCTGGCAAATCCACGTTTAGTTGTAATTTGTAAATAAGGTAACCTCAAATAATAAAGTCATGCTAATCAACTGATATAAATTACCCAATTTACACCTTTTTGCACATGTCTTCTGCACTGTAAAAGAAAGAGAGACAACTAGATGATTTCATTCAACAAATTTTCAATAAAATTCAGTTATATTCCACAAGTCAGGAACACTAAATACAATCATGAAACATGACAGATTTAATTATCAGCAGATCAGAAAAATACAAATACCAGTCACATAATTATATGTGTTTGTGCACGGAGCGCAGAAAGATTTATTTATTTTGGTAGATTTCTGCAAACCGGTTTGTAGAAGCAAATGTGAAGAAAGGTCTAGTCTATAGTGTCTAGGATTGGACCACTCAGATCAATCGATGTATCAACTCGACTCTTGTGGTGATCGCAAAATTTGTTGTGGAGTTGAGCCGAAGGCCAATTAAAGCAGATCCACATCCAATATTTTTGGACACAAATAAGACTTGATCATTATGAAATACCTATATCCGGAGCCAGAATCAAACCACACTTAGCGATCGAATTATTTATTTTTTATTCCAATTTGATATTCATGTAAGCTTCACTTCAAAATCATATTGGATAGGGTTTTCAATATTGCAATTTATTATCCTCTGATTGGATTTTTTTGGTTTCTTGTTAGACAATAAATAGCGCAGATGAATTATTCTAGAATAATGGATTCTGATTAAAAATTAAAAGTTTTTGAATTCATTTCAAAATAAACAAATTTTATTTAGAAAATAAGATTATACTTATTTGTTCTTACATATAAAAATTATGTCATTCATATATATTCATATAAAATATAAATTCTTTCGGATATAAAATCTTCATAAAAATATTTTATTTAGCAAAAATACTGTACTGTCTATGATTTAAAAAATTATCACTTATAAATTCTATATAATCTTAAACATAAAAATTCATTTAAAAAAAATTTTTTTTATCTAAATTTTGTACACTTTTTTCCTTAGTTTACATTTTTTTTTAATTACTGTCTGTGATATTGTACAAATACAAAAATTATAAATAAAATATTTCAACATTCTAATATCAAATTAAAAAGTATTCTTCCTAAAGGCACCTTTTAATTTAGTTTTGTTATCAAAAACAAAAAACAAAACAAACATTAAAAATTAGCTATAACTTGACTACAAGTCTTAAGTCCATACAGACGTCGGAATAAGTCCTTCTTTACTTACACCTGATGGTGTTAAAGTTTCCAATTTTAAGAAATGCAATGGTAAATGTACTAAATGCCCCTAAAAATAAATAAATTAAAAATTAATTTCTTGTAAATCCATGCAAATTTAAATTAACTTACTCGAATATTTTGAATTTTTTTATTAGCCAATTCTGGATCAAGTTTACATAAATTTGGTTCATCTTGATATTTTTTTAGATTTGCAAATGTTTCAACATGATCATTTGGTATACATTTAAATACTTCATCGTAAATTTTTGTATTTCTAGCTGATGTACGTTTCCAAATACCATTCCAAAATGTTTCAATAACTGGATCAATAATATCAATTTGTGTTCGATCTGAATTTCGTTCCAATAATCCTAAATGCTCTTTAAATAGATATTTTCTTAAACGACCAGCAAATATTCCACTTGGAAATGATTCACCATTCATTCGTCCATCTTCATATTCTTCATCCTAAATATAAAAAACAAACAAACAAAGAAAATACATTTAAATATATATAAATATTATGTATACATGAAAAACAAAAACATTTGAATATTCAAATTATTAATTTTTTCATTCGCACCATTATTAAAACAGCTATTTCTGAATCTCTTTTACCAATCATTGAACGATCATTTATATTAGCTGATCCACATATTACAACACGATCATCAGCAATCAATAATTTTGAATGTACATAAATTAATTCGGTAATTGGACAATTATTTAATATGGAATGTGTTCTTAAACTATGAAATGAAATATATTCACCGGGATTTTTAATACCAACACTTTTCAATCTATGTAATATCGATGCTTTACCTCTGTAAATAAATTATTAGTAAACAACTAGATTAGATAATTTTCCAATTATAATTTTAGAAATTTTCTGATGATAATATTTTTTTTACCGACAAATTGATGCATAATTCCAGTGTGTAATGGCACGTAATGCATTTCCGCTATTACCACCAACATCACCTTCAAAACCTGGCAAAAGTGGCATTATAACATAAACTCGAAAGGCTTTAGATTCTCTGAAAAATGAAATTCTTTTATAGAAATTTAAATTCCATTATTGAAATATATTTTATCATACTTATGAGCTCTTACAATCCTTTTGAATAATGTTTCGGCTATTTGATTTCTAACATTACTTCCAATACCTGCACTACCCAATTGTAATGATATGAAAAATTGATTTTCTATGTAGATGTAGTGTTGTGCCTTCGTAATTGCTTCAATGTATGCATTATGAATACTTTGTTCGACAAGATCTTGTTCAATAAAACCACAACTCCAGCTAGATGCACTTCGAAGTACTTGACATGTAACACGATGAAATGGAAGTTTTAGAGGTTTTTCAATTAATTTTACATTTTTATAACTTTTCGGCAAAAGATATGGAAACGACTAAAACAAAAAAAAAAAAAAATGTATTTTTGTATTTTGAATAAAAACTATGGATGAGAAAAAATATTCATAATTCATTAAATTCATTCAATTTACTTGATTATCTCGTGTCTTTTCTAATTTCATTGCATTCCAACGTTGTATAAAATGTCTAGCGACATCACGTGCAGCAGCACCCAACACAATAACTCCAACATCATGCCATGGCATTCTTGGACAAGAAGTTCTGTCAACAAGATCTGTATGAAATCATAAGATTTTTAAAAAATAATAATTTAAATACTTAATTTACACTTCTATGTATGTAGTACTTTACCTACGTATGGTGCGTCCAAATTAACAAAATCTTTCATTATGAAATTTGTATAATCTTTTCCTACCCAAAATTTTGCTTGACCATCCAAATCACTTAGTATTTCTGTTTGGAATGGTGTTGGATCTTCATAAACAGCAACTGCGGTCGTTGCTGCTTTACGATTTTCTTCAATTTCATTATCAGAAAAGAATAATTTCTTCTGTTGCAATTCCATTTGCTGTTGTACATTACTTTTATCTTCTTGAGCATTATCATTCGATTTTAAACGTTTCATAGCATCTCTTCCTTTTCGTACATTATCACGAACACTATCTTTAACTTTTTCCAATACTTTTTTTCTTTCCATTTCGGGAGTATTTAATTTAAAATTTTCTGGTAATACATTCAATGATGATTGATCTGGATTTGAAACTGGCATTACTAGCTTATCACCGGGTGACAGAACTGGTAATTTTAATTCGGTTTTCTCAGGACTTTTGAATTTCAAATTATCAGTACTATCAATCTTTCGTTTCTGTTCAGCATCTTCTACATTCAAATTGATGTCAGTAAAAAATTCCGTATTTCTGGAAAAAAAAAATGGAAAATAAATTAAAATAATAATTTTTTCATTATAACTTCAAATTATTAGATAATACTTCTTTTGTAGATTAGATGATGAACTATTTGTTGTTGTGATGCTACCCAAATCTATTAAACGATGTCTAAAATCATCCCAACGACCGTAACATAAATCAATACCACCTAAAAATGCATAAATTTGATCGACAACGACAATTTTTTCATGATGAGCCCAAAAGAAGACACCAACTTTTGCATGATCTGGATGACGCATAACCTTAAATCCAATTGGATTTTTTTTTTTATAAATTCAAATTTTACAAAGCACACATATGTGTGGGCAATTATATTTTAAAATGTTTACCTTAATATTACTGTGTGTACTCACGAGCCTTTGTTTGCTATAATAACTATTGATACCCAAAGCCATTTCAACTTCCTTATAGAGAAGAATAAATATTCGAACTCCTTGTTCCTGCAAAAACAATTTAAAATCTCTGTATTTATATTTTTGAAAATTTATTATAAAATTTCGTAAAAACTTTACAGCTTTTCTCTGTAGAATTTTATCTAGCCTCCAATAATCACCATTGATTGCTGGTCGTTTCATATAAATTTCTGGACTTAACCACCAATCTGCAATATAAATTTCTTCTGTAGCTGCTTCCAATGCATCAGCTACCGAACTCATATAACTCGAACCATCAACAAACCAACTAGCCTCAATCGATGAACGCATTGGAGCAAATGATGAATGCGGATTTGGGCATGTAAAATCTCGAGCTTCGAAAAAAAAGTAAATTCATTTGATTTTAGAATTTAATTAGTGAATATTTGAAAATTTGAATTTTTTTTTTCAAACCTTGATTATTTGCTGTTTTTTTTAAATAATTCATCCATTCCTTTGATTTACGTCTGGTCCAGCATTTTAAAACTATATGTCGATTATTTGTAATTACTTGTAAACCATTTCTCATACCTGTACTATAGATTCCAGTCGATACATCAAATCCTTGATCGAATAAAACCACTGATCTATAAATGAATAAATAAATGAATTAAGTAAATAAAAAAACTTAGAAAAACATTGATTCACGTTTACCTTATTTCACCGTCACTAGGTCGAATATAACCGAAAAATGTTTCTTTTACGAAAAACCATCGATTTCTCCATTTACCACATAAGACATCTGTACAAAAATAATTGCAACGAACACAGCAGTTACGTTGAAAACATCCAAAACAATTGCAGCCAACTTGTCCTGGTCTTGTGGAACCAGTTCTTTTTCGGATTGGACCTTCTTTACCTTTTTCACCGATACCAGAAATAAATGATAGGTTAGAGACTTCTAAAAAATTAACCTAAAATGAAAAAAATTTGTATTCAAATTCAGAATGCATATATCCTGCTCTCTCTCTCTCTCTCTCTTTCTCTCTAGATTGAACTTACAGTTTCATGATGATTACGATACAAACTAATATTCAATAAATTGTATAGATACTCTTCAAGTTGTTTAATTCGATTTGGTAATGCTTCAACGGTGACTAAAGTTTCTGGACGTTTTGGAAAACGTGGTAATTTTGATTTCTTTTTCTTTTTTTTCCTCTTAATTTTTGTCATACTACGAGCTATTTTATATATTTGTGGCTGCTGTTGCTGTTGTGACTGTTGATTTTGTTCTTTATCATGTTTTGTTTCTTGCTGTTGCTTTTGTTCAATTTTATTTGCTATTTGTTTATCACATGATTTATGAAATGTAGCACGTTTCTCTTTTTGACTTCGTATTGGTAATGGAAAATTTAATGATGTACGAAATATTTGTAGCTGCTGATGTAATGCATGAAAATGTTTATAACGTTTCTTAATAATCCAAGTGAATTCTCCATGTTTAAGTTCAATTGTATATCTTTTGGAAAAAAAAAAGAGAAAACAAAAATAAAATTATAACCTAGAAAAAAAAATATTTTTTCTCTTTATATCACTTACAAATTTGGATTAAGTAGATGAGTCGTTATACTTCTTTCATTATCGATTATTTGTACATCAACTTCAAGTCCTGCTATAAAAATGTTTCGTTTAAATGATTTAAATTTAATTGGTGTATTATAGATCGATGTAAATGGTATACATTCATTATTAATTGGTGTTAGTGTTTTATTTTTATTATTTCCATAATCATAATTCTCATCATCATCTTCATCTACATCTACATCTCCATCTCCATCTCCATCACCATCACCATCATCATCTTCATAATCTTCATCATTTGTATGATCACGTTCAACAAGTATTGGTTGATCACCACCAATCGTAATTATTGTTATTGAATCTGGTATACCTAAGCCTTCATCGAATTCCGAATCACCAGATATTATGCCTAAATCACCGAAACATTTAAAATCATTTGTATAATCATTTTCATCGATATAATCAATATAATCTAAATCTGCGATATTATCAAGTTTTTCATCATCATCATCATCATCATTATTATTTTCATTGTCATTTTTTGCATTTATATTGTCATTTTTAACATTTTCATTTTGATTATCTTTATTATTTGTTTCATTATCGGCATTTTTATAAAATCCTATTTCATCATCAAGTAATGATTTTGTTCTGAAACCTAAATTCGATGTACCTAAATCGGCATCAATTGCTGACATTTCTTCTATGGAAAGGTAAAAATAAATCAAATTAAAAAATAAATCAGTAAGTTAAATTATGTAAAAATTAAAATTTTATGACTAAATAACTATGTATATATGTATAAGATTTTGTTTAATAATAATTCGCTGTAGAAAATTTTAGTATTCAAATTTCTAAATTCTATTTTCTTTTTCAAATAAACAACACATTTGTTCTGCAGACTCTTTTAATTCATTTTTCAATCAATAAACAAACAATATTTATTTTCATGAGAATTATAATATGTAAAGGCGTATTATAGGACACCATATCAATTCATGCGTGTATATAAATTACAAATTAAAAGCGTATATTTATATACAAATACGGTTCCGATAAATTAATTATATGTGCACGTTATGTGCGTATATATTTATGCGTGAAAATTCGGATTTATAAAATAAATAATTGATCTAACTTAAAAAATTTAATTTAAATAAAAATGAATATAGAAATTCAAAAATCAATTATAGTACATAGTCCGCGTTGGATGGAACTGAAATCATTTTTTTACAATCTTACAATCGAGGCTCATATATAATCTTTCGTCATTTATAATGCAATAAAGTTTGAAAAAAAAAATTCGATAATTCTTTTAAATAATAATTTTTCTATGTAGAAGAATAATTTCACAACACAGAGTAATGAAAATAAAATACATAATCATATTTTCTGATACACAAAATTATAAATAATAATAATAATTGATTCGATTTTATTTATTGTTATTTGATATTTTTATCGAATGATATTGTATCATACAATACAATAATACCATATGTACGTCAAGTATGTTGCGTATCTACTATAGCTACTGCATCGTCCAGTCACAGAGGCATGCATGTATTATTCATACACATTATTTGTTTTTTTTTTTTTCATTACTCGCCCTCAAAGGCAATTAATTGAATGATGACTAAGTATAGTAGAAGGTAGAAGTATGTACATATATATATACTTCTTGTTTTGTTGATATTTTATGTGTAATTTAAATACGAATGTGAAGCAATAAAAGAATGAAAAGAATTTCATTTTTGAATTATTGCCCTATTATTTTTCATGCGCACATTACTTATGACTATAAATACAATTTTTTTTTTTTTAATTTTATTCAAAATGACATATAGCTATTATACTCTTAATTATTTTTTAATATATTTTTACCAAGGTAATTGGAACACTCTATAGGTAGTATAAAGAATGAATGAGAAATGAAACGTGACGTAAAAAAAACTCATATAAAGATTTGTAATGCATTTTCGTAAGCAATTTTAAAGGAAAAATGAGGAATTGTTTAAAAAAAATCATGAATTTTATTTTATTGTTTTTATTATTATTTTTTTTTTATTTTTCAAATTACAATCACAATTACTCAATTCAAATTACTTGAAATTTCTTTGTTTAAATGTCTAATTTTAAAGTAATAACACAACACAATACAAATAAATATATTTATTTGTCTTGTGGTAATAGTAATAATCTACATATAAAATAGAGATTTTAAACATTAGTTGGTAAATTAATTTGTTTTGAATTGAATAAATGTTTTTCTAAAAGTTTTGTCTCATAATACAAATTACTTTCATTAATTTTTAAAAATATTTCTTCAAGTTTTTTAATATTTTTTGAAAACTCCAGCTTTGGTTTTTCAAACCGTCTTCGGATTTAAAATCAATCCATGTGTGTGTAAGTTGGATTGGTGTCCAAAAATTCCTTCAAATTTAGTTTTTTTATGATAAATCTAGAAAGATATTCAATGACTTATTAATTTTCTTCAATTTTTTCAACATAATTTTTTAAATTGATGTTTGATTGACGAAAATTAGCAACATAGTCATCAAATTCTCCAAGTTTTCATCGTTACATGATGCCTTCCACTCTAATAAAAAGCATTTGGAAACTCATCTATTTCAGTAGTTATTTCTACATTGCTGTAGTCACTCACTTTTAAAACTAAATTAGTATTTAAATTTTTTATTTTCAGAATTTTTTACAGCACATTTCACCATTTTTTAATAATATAAATTTATATAAAATTTCAAATAAATATACTATATTATTAATTGCAAATAATGGGTTAAGAATTGCTCTACGACAAAAGGATTCATAAAAAATGTCTTAAAGTATATACAAAAGACTATAGGTCTAGAATAGGTTTAGTCTCTTCTTTTATCAATAAATTTTTCAAATTATAAATTTGTAATTTCTAATAATTATATTTTTCCTTATTAATGTATTTATTATTTTTATTTTTCTTTCTTGGATATATTTTCTTTATCTCATTTCGTTAAATAAGTTTAATATTAATTGAATAATATAGAAATTAGTAGCTCTTAGATCAGCACAAGCTGTTTGAGTCTACCAAATAAATAGATGTAGTTAGAATAGTTTGAATTTAAACAGAAAATAAATTAATTTTTAATAATTATTAATTTTTAATAAATTAATAATTATTTTATGTGAATTTTGATGAAAAAAATAAATAAAATCTTTTTAATCATATAAATAAATGTTTGTTTTGATTCATTTCCCAGATCGTTCATATGATTTTGTATGGCCATACGATCTAATATTTGTAATTTTTCTTTTAAATGGCGCTTGCCAGTTTCGATTGATACTACCTATAGAGTATTCCAATTACCTTGTATTTTTACATATCTTAAACGCAATCAAAACAAAAATTATTCCATGAATCTTATACAATATGTAGCTAAAAACTGAAAGTGATTAATTCCTAATAACATTTTGTAACATTGCATAACAATAAATGGGAATTTATTTTTTAAAATTCCTGCTGATTGCAAATGTTGGTACGCACATGATCTAAATAACTTCATAATATAATGCAAATGCACATTATATTGCAATATGGCAGCTTGTATTTCAATTTCAATATGTTTGTGTTTATAAAAAATTGTATTATATTGGATTTTCCAGAAATCGATGCGCTTCTTGGAACTTGAAAGTTTTTGAATCGATAAAAGAGAAAATATATAGTATATGTAGCTATGTTGATTTTATTCATATTTGACTTTAGTTCTCAGAATTTTTTTTTATTTATATTATCTTTAATTCATTCGGAATTTCAATTTATATATCCTAAATTCAATTTCTAGTACCTGATTACATTTTGTTTTGCAATTTATTCAGAAAAAAATGTTTTTTGATACAAAATATTTCAAATTGAAATGGCTAGTAAACAATACATTATGTATTTCTGTATTTATAGGTTAGAGTTAACTTTATCCTTTCTTCGTATATATAATATACATTTTTTGCAACAGTAAAATTAATATAATGAAAATAAATGAATTTAAAATTCCACAGAGAATCGTACATTATAAAAATGCACTTTTAATTGGGTAACGTCGTAATATTTCTGCTGAATTGAAAATGCACGCACGATGTATTGTATTAATCTTCATATCCTTCATTCTAATTTCTAATCCTTATGAAATTATCTTATCTTTTCTAATGTTATGTAATTCTACTGTCTTGCCTTTTACCACTTCCGATAAATCTGTATTTTACTGTCGTCTGTCGTCTGTAAATGTAACTGAGATAAGAGATTAGACTTCTCACTCACTCATCTCTTAATCGCAATTCACACCAAACCACATGTAACATTAACACATTAACATACTGGATCTTACCGACCGGTGCCACCAGCAGTAATACAGTATTTTTAGTTGTGCATCTGTTTTATTGTGGTTTTATCTTATCAGTGTAAAATTGTGTAGTGTGGTGTGGTGTGGATAATTTATAATAGAATATGGTTTTTATTTATTTTCTAATGTAAAAAATCATAAATACTTACATTAAATGTAATTGTGTGGAAATATAATTGAATATCAGAAGTATGTAAATTCAATATTAAATTTACATGAAATATATAGAGACTAATGAATTATTTCAATTTTAATTTTGAGAACTAGTAAGTATCATAGTACAATCGGTACAATCTAATTGTACTGCTATGGTATATGAAAAAAGGTCAAGATGGGCGATTTCATTCATTCTTTCATATACACATTTGATACAGTTCGTGTAAATTTTTATTTCGCGATATTTAATTTCTATCACTTTTGAATTTAATATGTACCTATATTTTCACTCCACCTTGACCTTATATATATACATATAAACACAAATATAACAATACGCATTATTTATTGGCATTATGTATTACATATATAAAAAATTAACTGCTATTATCGCACATCCTTTGCATATTATTATACATATTTTTGAAAGAGTAAAATTTTTTATGTAGGCCGTGGTGGGAAGATATAAGAATTTTAATTCTACAGAGCATCAAAATCACAGATCAAAATGCACTTTGACTAAATATTATATTAGATCGTTTCATAATATTCCTGTTGAATTGGTAATATAGCGTTGCGTGCGCGATTGATGTAGATTTCTAATTCTATCTATAACCTTTATGCTATTCTCTTTTCTTATACCTATAAATTCTATTGTCTTTGCTTTTATTACCATTTATTACCATTTATTACATAATACATACTAACAGTGAATCATTCATTTGTTGTTATTTACAACAATTTACAACTGGAGATTGATAACCATACAAACATTTTTAAAGTATTTTATCTTTATACATTTTTACTGCAACACTACAAGTAGAGTATCAATATCAATTTTGAATACGTCAAACATATGGAATTTTTTAACGATGTATCGAATTCGAAAAATTTTCCATTTTTAAATGCAGAAAAATATAATTTCATTTATTTATTAATTTTCAGGAAAACTATAATTAATAAATTAATACACATAGTAGAAATATAGATGCAACAAAATACTCTACCCAAACTAACACCAATTAATTGTGAAATACTTCTACGATGACGACTTATTCTAAACTCCATATTATATTAATTTATGTTTTATAACAACTTTTAAATTGATTTTTTTTTTCAAATAAATTAATTTTATTAGAATAGAATTATTAAAGTTATTTTTTTGATTTTAAATATTGTCCGTTATTATTTTTTATTTATCGTTAGTACTTTAATTAGGTAATATTTATTAACTGATTATATAATTCTTTTTTTATTTTTATTATTAATAACACATTATTTAATCTAAGTAATTATATATATTTTTCTTTTATTATTTGCAGTTAAAGAAAACAAAGAACTTTGGTACTTATTAATTCCTGGATTTTCAAATCGATATATATTTTCTTATGAAAATTGTAAGTACACAAAACACACATTTATAATTAACATTTTTACATAATTTTTTTTATAACAAATTATATTGTAGCAATTATTGTTAAACGATGTAAAAAAAAATCGTGTGTATCGGAATTGGGTAAAAACAAATTTAATATATATACATATATTATATATGTATATATTTTTCCCTTTTTTTATGCTTTTAGTTTTATTGCAGCATGAACTTTGCACTTAAAATTGGTATTATTTCTATTTGTATTTTTTTGTTTTGTTTTTAAATCATTCAATATAAGAAAAATTATTTAAAAATGTTTTCAATATTAATGTAAGTAGGTATGTAAATATTTTTTTAATTTATTTCTACATTTCTATATATTCACGTTCACGTTCACGTTAAGAACCTACGTTACTGAAAATATGATGTACGTATCTATCTATACAGTATACGAAAAAGAAATGATGAATGAGAAATTGAATTTAAAAATTTTATAAAAATTTTTTTCAAAAAAAAAAAATGTACTTCAAGTTGTTTTGCGAAAAAAAAAGTAAAAATCTTATCTTAATTAGTACATTCACACGTACATAATATATGAAATTATATTTATGTGACACATGTGTATTATATATAAGATACCTATACTATCTACTTGTATATATATAAATAGGTGGTCTTCATAAATAAAGATAAACAATTTATTGATAATATAATATGGGTAACAAAAAGAAAAGAAAAGATTAAAAATTATTAAAATAAAATGAAAATAATAAACATACATACATATACATAAATAGATAGATACAAACATACAAACATAAGTGATATATATATCTTATAATGTAGATAAAATCATATTAAGTAATGAAATAAATAAATAAATAAAATCGTTCATGTACACAGAATTTATTAACAATAATTATTATATTATAATAATTTATGGTTGTATTGTAGTAAACATCTATGTACATATAAAAATAGATACCTAGTATTATAAATAAATAAATAAATACAACATTAACATTCATATATATGTATATATGTATATCAATGTTATTCAGATATATAAACATCTCTATATTTTTTTATTTATCTATTTTAAAAGACATATACCTTACGCTTTACGTATACTATTAATATAATAGTATAAATAGTATACATATGTGGTGATTGCATGTATGTACGTATGTTATGTGTTTATGTACACACATATGTTATATTATTATGTGTTATGTATTTACGTTGTCTGGTAATGAAAATTATTTATAATTTTATGTGTACCTCTTTATATGTACCTATACATCACGTACAGGTTTTTAAATATATAATACTATGTAGCTACATACATATGTATTAAATTGCTGATGATTTTTGTTTTTTCAATATGTAGGTACAAAGATTACGCGTAAAAATTTTTTTTTACATATTCATACAATATTATATGTTTATAAACAAAAATATAATACGTACACACATTTATTATACCTTACATATTCACACAATACCTACCTATATATTTATTATTAATATTATGTATATTTTGTATATATTATACGATAAGTATGTACCTACATATAATTAGTAATGTCTTTGATAATATGAATTTACATATGTAAATGTACCTACTTACTTTCTTTTTTTTTTTTTTTCTAGTGTGTAATATCACAATATATGATTTTTTGTACTCATGTACCTACATTTATGTAAATATTTTACATACCTAACATACTTATATTTTTATTTATAGTATTTTATTATAATTATTATTATTTACTATTAATTTTTACTTTGTTTTTTTTTTTTTTTTTGTTGTAATATTATGTTTAATTTTTCTTGAAAACTTTTTCACTTTTTTTTTGATTACCTCGAAAAATATTATTCACTTATGAATATAGTCATGTGTATCGTCATCGTCACCGTGTACTACAAATTATTAAAATTTTTGTTGATTTCTCTAATCTCTATTTAACATGCAGTCTACGAAGGTACAAGTTCCTATACACTTTTGTATGTAGGTACGTTCAGAAATGTAGGTATCTAGACCTACAATTGATTTATACACTATATATAGTACTATTACTTATTGATGTTTTTCTTATATTATAAAAAGTTTGATCAATGTATATTTTTAGTTTAGTTTGATTTATAAAATTTATAATGTAAAATTATTAATTTTCAATAAAAATTATTCCACTATTAACTAATAATACATACCTAGCAAGCAACTAATTCGTTTTGTAGTAACGTTTGTTTTGTTGCTGAATGTCAAATGAAATAAATGCTCTATGGTCTACGTTACGCTCTACATAAACTGTATATGTATGTACATAAAATGAAATGAAAAACTATCATCAATCATCATTTAGGCTAGCTATATAAATGCGCTCATAATTTTCTAACTGCTGCTAAAAGCTGAGTTAATTTTACGCTTAATAATAATAACTGGCTATTAGCCAATATATTTTTACTTACTGCCTCCTCTATTGACTACTGATACTGATCTATCTCTACTCTACACTAAAAAAACATTTTTTTTTTTAAAATATAATTTAAAAAAATTGAACTTTGCTTTTAATTAAAGAAAGAAAGAAAAAAAAAATTATTAACATAAAACTTGAAATACAAATACAGATACAAAAAAGCCAGTAGCATTCCATACACTATTTATAAGAATAAAAAGTTATTATTACTTTACTAATAACAAAATAATAATTGCTGTTATTGTAATTTTTATTCAACATAACAACAATTTACAATATCTCAATTTTCAATAAATTTGTATTGTATCTTTTCAATATCTGTGATAGGTATTATTTTAAAAAAAAAAATTCAATAAAATTAAATAAACATTATTTATAAGGTCAAATTCAGCATCAACATCATATCTAACAGCAATCACGAATTATTGTCGTATAACATAACATTCATATAACATCATAAATGTGCGTATATTATTATATTAAATTCTATCTGTATATATGTATGTCTATATTATAATTACTTACATAAATAATTTATATTTATATTAATTTTATCTAGATATTGTGATGTTACAGATAATTTAATTTTTTATTTTCTTCAAATTTATTATGTTCACTGTTTAAAAATAGAATAAAAGAAAAATTTAAGAGATAGAACATAAAACATAATACTTAAATCTAAAAAAATTCTATTCAAATTTTAAGATAACAAATTTCCACACATAATGTAACAATAAAAACATAAATAGCCATTATTTGCCAACAAAACAAAACTCATCATCTTCAATAAAAAAAAAAAAAGGAATAATTAATTTTATTTATTTACTCTAAAAATTTACCGTATTATATCAAGAACAACACACCTTATTTATTTCCTCTGTATTATTATTGCAAAACTGTAGTATTTTGTTGCTCCATTTCAATTAAAATCTAATATACATTGCAATTAAATATTATCAATTTTTTTGTATTTTAAAATACTCATATTTAATTGATACATTACATATAGACACATGTAATACCGTTGTACGTATTTTACATAAATATTTTCTTTTGCCACTCAAACACAACATAACGTATAATGTATGATCTATGTATCATATGGTATGATCTGTAATGGTGCTCTACTGTATACTGTATAGCCTATATTTTTTTTTTATTAAGCATCACAATTATTCATTCACTTTACAATAGCATTGCAAATAATAATTTATAATAACTGTAAACGTGAATATGTAATATTAAGCATATAATAAAATATAAAATAGCTATACAGAATTGATATAAAATAAAATAAAAATTATATTCAAAATATTGTACTTATAAATATAAAGCTACACTTACACTGTAATATGATAATGATACATACAATACGGAAACTTATGAATAGAAAATATAAGATGACTGTTTGACTGACGTTTCTTTGTTTACTATTTATATTCTCATTATTCAATGAGCCGCCAATCTAATAAGAATATTAATTATTAAGCCATTAGAGATTAAACATTAAACTAACATTAATCAGCCAAGAGCCAAATCAACCCAAAACAGAGAAGCAAGCATTTCAGCTCTTCTTGAACATAGCAGAATGGCAGAATTGGGCAGAATCCTCTTACTTTGGAATGGATGAAATGCTTTGAAATGCTGGAAAAGAATGGATTGATTTGAGGGATGAGAATTGATATGAGATAAAAGCGTCCTCATCCTCATCGAAAATAAAAGTAGAAAATTGATTATCCCTTTTTATTTTTTATGCACTGGGTGCGCGTGCGTTGTTATGCGTAAGTACTAAGTATCTTGAATTTGAATTCGTCTTATTCATCTTAACGTATTCCATAAATAACAATAAACAAATTATATACAAAACGATAAAAACTCAAGCTATAGATAATATGGCAATGATAAGTACCTAATTTATTATCAAAATAAATTGAACACATTTTTATTGTATACATAAGTGTAATTTCATTTTGAGATCAGTAATATAAAATACATTTTCAGTTGTATTTAATTGTATTTAAAGATTGCATAAAATTTGGAATATTAAAAAAATATATTTACATATTACATACAAATGCGGATAAACACTTGAAGAAAATATAGATTTTCAAAATTTGTTTTTTCTAGAAATGGTAATTTTTTCTCTTTTCAAATTTATAAAATTTTCCATTGGGAAATTATCGTTTCTTTTAAAAACAAAAACGCAATTAAAATTCATTTTCAGAATCTTACTCATTCTTACACTTCCAATCGATTTTTATTTAACGAATCGAAATCGTAACACATTTCAATTCACATTACGATATTGTTGAAATTATAAAACCTTATAAAAATCATAACCTATTTCAACAAATTATGCAATTACAGGATAAATAAATGCTTTTCGTTATAACGTAATCATAATTTAAAATAATAGAAACTAAACTATACAAATTAAATATAGAATTGAATTAATTAAATTAATTTAAGTTTAATCAATTTAATGAAGGAGTTACGAAATAAATTTTCAAAATGTTGAATTAATTTATGTAATATGTATTTGATTAATATTTTTTCATCATAACATGTAAACATAACCTTATTTTATTTCATTTTTCGTATTAAATTTAAATTTCAACTGAGATTTTTTATATTCAGTCATTCAATCCATTACATTCTCATTTCAGTTATTGCTGAAATACTGATATTAAACAGATTATGAGCTGAATTATGTATATTCATTCTCTTTGCAATTATGTGCATGTGTAGTGTAGTATCAGTAGTATGTTATATTATGTATGCATGTATAGTATGTTATATTTTAATGTCATGTTTTTGTATTCAAATTAACAAAAAGAAAACAAGTGTAAAATCAGTTAGAAAGGAAAACAGAAGTTCATATTTCATATGATGATATTTCTCTTTCATTATCTCCTTTTTGATATTGTATGTAGGGTCTAGGGTCGTATTCGTATGGTCGTATGGTCTATGGATGGTGTGGTGTGGTCATAGAATAATAGTGTTGTGAATTGTGATTGATTATATATGTATGTTCAAAGTAATTGGAATAATTAGAAGAGAATGTTTCAATCATTTCATTAATATCACCTTGATTGATAGATATTATGTGTGATGTACAGTATAACATTGGAATGAAATTTCATTTTGCATGATTGAAATGAATAAAATTTCCAGCGGAAGAGAATGATTTTTCGATATTTTTATCGATATTTCCAAATATATTTGAATTGATACTCAATTATTATTATTATAACTCCGCCATGTTTAATTTATTCTTTATTCTTTATAAATGTGTATATGCATTTGTATGTATGTATATTGTATATACCTATATGACTAAATATTTTCTTATTTTTGACATTTCAAAAAATGTGACAACTGACAATATATAAAAATATACAAAAGAAAAATAATAAAGTTATGTTATATTGTCTCGCATTTCAAAATTCAATTTCAATACATAATGAAAATTAAATAAATTCTATACACGATATCACGCACGGATATGTTATATAGATTCAGATTGTAGTTGTAGATGAGATAGGTTTGTATAGCATAGTGTACATACACGTATCTCGTAATCGTAACGTAATACACCGCGTTCTATGTTAAGTTAATATAAATTTTATGAGAATTGTATATCCTATATCTATATATCATCACGTAGAGAAATAAGAAATTCAAATCAAATACGCAATTTTATTTTATATACATATTAGAAAAACATTTATAGCAGGCTAGGATTAGGCTGGTTAGGCTGCTAGACATTTATAAGCAAACTGTAAGCAATTAAGCTAAGCATTCAATTTCAATTAATTTTCATTTGTTCGCCATCATTCATTTTTCGTTCTCGTAGCATTAGCATGCGGTGTTAGTATTCAGTGAATAGTGTATCTGTGTATTACAATTAGTAAAGTTTTTTTACTTAGAAAAGGAAGACATTTTTTAATATCGAAATTAAAAGAGATAATAAATTCTATTAAAAGTATTTTAAAGTATAAATTACAATAAAATATCAAAAATTAGTAAAAAGAAATTCAATAAATTGAAAATTTTTTTGAAGTAGTTCTGAGTTTCTTGGAATTATTGCAGCATAAGAAGGTATGTATGTACATAGTATAGTATGTTATATGGTTATGTCGTTATGTGTGTATTTGCATGTACATTTATTATGAAATATATGAATGAGTATTAGTTAGCATGCAGGGATATCTACGCCATTTTGAATGGATGGAAAGCCGCCATTTCATTAAAAAAATTTTAACCTTTTTTTTTTAATGATCTCAAAAAAAAGTGGTATGATATTTTATCATTCATTGAAAATATTTTTGAAAAAAAATTATTTTGCGTAATTTTTATACATTACAAGGACGTAGATATGTTGTATTGTGCTTTATATTATATATTAATTCTGTACACAAATAATACTATTTAATATATTTTGAGTTTTATTATAGCCGGTTTCACACGTTTAGCGAACGAATTCTTTTGTAATTGTATTGCATAATGAATATTATTATTATTTGGAATTTAATAGACCTACCTAATTGGATTTTTTTTTTTAATTTTTATAATATTCTACATGATTTCTGAGAAATAATAATAAAATTTCATGTCTTACCATCGATTTTAATATTTGCTTTTTTAAATGGAGACTTTTAAATAAAATTATTAAGAAGAAAGAATGAAAAATCTAAATACTGAAAAAAATTTATATTTCCATAGATTTAAAGATAAAATGAAGAATAAATTTTCAATTTTGTATATAAAAATGTACAAAATAAATATAGCAGCGTTGAAAATTCATCTGAAATTATTTTTAAGGTTAGATCCGCCATATTTAATTTCGCAAGTTAATGTCTTCCATGTATGTATATATGTATCAACCATAGCATCAGAATCGAATTGGACTATTGAAAAAAAAAGCATTTTGTCTTTTGTACAATATTTTTCTGTGTCCATTTCTTTAATAAAACCATAATTTAATGTTAGCAGGCTATACTTTTGGAAATTTTGAATTTAAAAAAAAAACCCTCACATACAGTCAAAATTTAATTTTTTCGGAATTATTACACAACTTCCTGCGATCACTTTCAACTTTGAAAAGACCAGAATATATTGGTGTTTCTTTTGGATATACACTATGCCAACTATACATACATATATAGAACTGAGATGTTAAGTTAAGATATTCAAGACATTCCTATTTCCTACAAAGCAAATGTCAAAATATATGATCACGATCCTGAAGGGGAATCACATAACTCAGAAGTATATGTATGTATAGCAGTTCGTTTCAAACGAAAAATATTTGTATCAATCGAATTAGAATTTTAGCTGTACGTCGATTTCGAAACGAATTTTAATAGAAAATTCAACTCGAGTTCAACCTTAACTCGCGAACGAGCTCTCGAATCGATTTACATAATTCCATACTCCCTATAGTCCCTGTGAAGATCACCATAACTATTAACTAAACGTTTATATACACAACAAATATTTTTGAATAAACAGCATTCGTTCCCGTTCGCTAATGTTTGTTTTGGCGGATATACTTTGATTTATTTGCTTTTAATAGCTTGTTTTGTTTGCTTTTTTTTGCTACATGAATTCGGATGAATCCCATTTTCAGCTGTCAAAGCACATAAAACAAACAAGGCGTGCGTACATTGTATACCTTCGCCATTTTGCGCTTCATTTTTTAACGGCCATATTATTAAAATGTAAAAAATCCGTTTGCTATGAAGACTATATCATGGTACTCAGTTTCTGTGAATTTTTTCGCTTGCAATTGCATATGGCTGTTTTCGGTAATTCATGGATCTTTTCTAACTTTCCAGCCAGATCTAATTATTTTGACACTGAACAAATATATCTATACACATATATACATACATAAATGTGTACTTAGATAAAAAATACTCAAATCTTATTTACCGCGGTAAGTACCCAACACATAATGTATATATTTTTTGATCTGACTGGAAAGTTAGAAAAGATCTGAATTTCCGAAAGCATAACCTATTTCTACACTAAAAATTGTGGAAAGAAACGTATATGTATATAGAGTACGTATAGAGTTTTAGCTATTGCTTCTGATGCCATTTAAAAATTTAGCTTTTGATGTGCGCGAGTACCAGCCCTAGAATTGTTGAACCGGCTAATATGCATTTTATTTTAAGTTTTGGTTAATTATTATTTTTTTTTTAATTTATTTCATTTAATTATACACAGTTCATTTTTTTTTTTAAGTTTGTTGCAGATCTTTGAATACTTTGTGCACTACTAAAATTTATTCATTTTGTTATTTTTTTGTTTTTGCTTAAATTTTTTGTTTGCAGCGTTTGTTTTTGTTTTGTAATTTAAAAAAAAAAAAAAAGATGTTTAAAATGAAATGCAATACTAACGTATTAAAAAGTGAGTAGTAAATTAATTTTGCTTTTTTCTATCATATTTTTCATAATTTTAAATATTCCTTATAATTACATATAATTATATTTTATAAAATAGGTATATAAAATATAATTATAATAACTATTCTTTTTTTTTTGTATTTTTTTTGTATAACATATAATGTATTTATTTCAGATTCAAATTCGCAAATTACATATTTAAAAAGTACATATAAAAATTTAAAACTTTTCGTTAAAAAAAACAACTAAAATATGAAATTTAATATAAAAAAAGTAAAAAAATATCTTAAATTCATCATTCAAGAATTTAAAATAAATGAAAAAAATTTAATACCGAAATCATTAATCATAAAAAAATACTGGGTACATTTAATTAAATTACATTGTAATATTAGAGCTGATGTTAGAATAACGAAAAATCGTAAAATAATTGTTAAATATAATTCATTTTACAAGAAAATATTTAAATATTTAAAATTGGATATGAATGCAAAAAATCAAAATGTGAAATGTGACAATAAACTAAAAAAGAAATATCAAAAGAAAAAGACATGGACTTATAAAATATCAAAATACAGAAAAAGACATAATAAAGTCAAAGTCAATACAATTGCCACTAGTAATGTCATCGCTACTACTACTACTACTACTACTAAAAATATCAGAGATGACCAAAACCAAAATGAAAATTTAAAATTGGACACTTTAGATAAGACTTTTGATGTTGCTGATGGGATAAATGATTATCGTAATCCTAACAAAAACAATGAAAAAAATTGCCATCAGAAAATTACTGAGAATGAAGTTATCAATCTTGATACCGATGAAGAAAACGATAATCGGAATGATGAAAAAGAGAAAAAAGAAGATGAAGAAGAGAGTAATAAAATAAATAATGCTGTTGTTGCTAAAACCAAAGACAAAATTATAAAAAATAATAAAGAAATTGATAAAGATGGAATTATTGAAAATAATCATCATCAAAAAATATACGATGATGAAGAAAAATTATCAGAAGATAAATTAAATGGTAATGAAACAGATAAAAATGATGATATTTTTGAAATTGATACAAAAGAAAAAGAAAAGATAATAGATGATGAACATAAATCTCTAATTGTGGATAAAAGTGTTGATGACGATGATGATGATGATGATGAAGACGATGACGATTATGATGATGATGATGAAGACAATATTAATGGTGAAAATGTTGAAAGTAATGATGATGTTGCTAAAAAGATAAGAGAACAATTAGAAATATTGAAAAGAGGTAAACGTTCAACATTATTTGATGATTATATTACAAAAAAGCAATCATCATCAATTAGTAGTAGTACCACAACATTAAATACAAATGAAATGAAAAAAAATGATACAATATTATCGACAAAAGAAAATGATATCCATAAAAGATGCTATGATTTCTTAGATATATATAAATTAAATAAAAATAAAAAATCAATAAAAAACGATAAAATTAATGAAATAGATGATGATAGCGATTCCGATATATCAGTAAAATCAGTTATAGAGGGAACATTAAAATTTGTCGATTCTGATGATGAAGAAAATGATAATAAATATAACAAAAAAGAATTGATGAAAGTAAATGATAATAAAGATAACAAAAAAGAATTAATGAAAGAAAATGATAATAAAGATAACAAAAAAGAATTGATGAAAGAAAATAATGATGAGCAACAACCTCAAATTATTGAGATAGATATTGAGGAAGAAGAACATGAATTATCAGAAGCAAATAAAATTAATGATATTTCATCAAATGTTATTGAAACCAATACAAAAAATTTAGTTACAGAAGATGATGTCCGATTAACGCATATCGATAAATTTGTTGAAAAAGTTATGTTCAAAAAGGGATCAATAAATCTGAAAAAAGATCTTCCCAATAATATGATTAACACTTTATATTCAAAAATAAACAAAAATGAACAAGATTATGGAACATTTAATAATATACCATCAATATCATCGCAATTAAGAAGTTTATCACCAAAACCGTCAACTTCTAAAGCTGCATTAGATAAACTATTTCGTCAATGTGATGAGATGCGTAAAAATACAGAAAACAATAATATCGATAAAAATAATGATAATAATTTAACAACTAAATTTGATAATTCACCATCAATTAGTTCCGAAGAATCTGAACCAGAATTTCGTGGATTTGCAGAATGTGAACTACAAAATAATAATAAATCAAATCCATCACAATCATCTGTATTCGAAAGTGCATATTTAGATAAATTTTTAATAGAAAATAATTTACAATTGACACCAAATAAACAAAATTCATTTGCTATTAAACAAAGACATAAAAATGAAGAAGATGGTTTAGTTATTGATAATACAAAACCACCAATAGTACCATCAAATCCAAATGAATTAAATAAACCTCGTACATTAGCAGCTAAACGTCAACAATTACAAAATAATCGAAGTTTAAGAATTCAAATTTTAGAAATTCAAAATTCAATTTATTATTTAACAAGAAAACGTAATAGAAATGATACATATGATAAAAATTATGTAATTAATATTCAAAATGCTGATGTACCAATGTTCAGAGATATTTGGTTAACTGTTTCATGGTTAAATACAATGAATGGAAGATTTTATTTTCAACGTGTTATTGTCGATAATAAAGAATATAAATTATTTGGTAGTAAAGGTGATCATATACATAAATATTTACCAACAATATATAATAGTAAACCACAATTAACACCATCACAATTATCACAATTATGCAATGCAAAATGTAAAAGAATAAATAATATTTCAAATAAAATTAAAATAAATAATATTGAGTTATTAATGCAAAATCAAAATGATGATAATAACGATAATAATGATAATAATAATGTACGTAATGATAATAATAATAAATATAAAAAATCAATTTATAAATTATTTGATATTAAAAAGACAAATCGTCAATTAACAACAAATGATGATCATAATAAAAATTGTTCAAATAACTTAAATGAAATTGATGATGATGATAGAATTTATGAAAAATATCGTAAAAGACTTGATTATAATAATCGTCCAGGACCATTATCATCTAAATTATTAAGACCATCATTTAATCCGAATTTTGGACCAACTCAATTATATACGTTGCCAAAAGTTCAATTAGAATTAAATCCAAAAATTGAAAGACCAATTGCTTCTGAGGCTAAACCATTTGTGCATATGATACTTGATCCATCAAATATTATGAGTAAAGAATATGCTGAATATTCGGTATCAGTACTTATAGATAAATTATCATCAGAAAAATTATCATCATCATCAAAAATGTTACGAAAAATTTCAGCAAATAACATAAAAAATGTAAATGTAAAAGATAAAAATCTTCAATCAAATAATAATAATAATAATAATAATAATAAAAAACATAAAGAACGTTTTATATTTGATTTACCATATAATAATTATCAAAATAAAATATTGGTACGTCCTATATATGATAATCCTATATATGAAGGAAAACAATATAAATGTGGTGAACAAATTGAATATGATCTGCCGTATAAATATAAATTTCATAAATATATTAATAAAAATGATAAATTTAGTATAGAATGTGGTAATATTTTAACTGATATGTTTAATAGTGTAGATTTAAGTGTAAAAAGTGATTTTTTGATAAAAAACGATCCAGATATAGATTATAATAAAAATATAAATGATAATAATAATATTATTAATATTCCTACAACTTCAAGTACATCAAAAACTGAGACTAATATGAATACTAGTAGTTATAAAGATAATGAATTGACAGTTTCTAAAGATGATAATCATAACAATAAAAATAAATGTAGAGGAAGAAGAAAGTCGACTCGTGAAACAAAATTAAAGTGAGTATACAGTTTTTTCTTTTTATTAATTTTTTGAGATTTGATTAAATATCAAATTTCCATCTATATAATGATCATAAATAAATTGTATCATTTTATTTTATATAGAAAGGAATTAAAACGATTAAATGCCCAAGTAGTTGAAGCAAAAGTTAATAAATCATCGAATAATGTTGGTAAGTTTTTTTTTTTTTTTTTTTTTTTTTTTTTTTTTTTTTTTTTTTTTTTTTTTAAAGAGAAAATATCAAAATTTATTTTACATTTATTGTGGGAAAAATGTATTGAGATCTATTTTAATAATATTATTGGTAACATTAAATTCTCTATTTATTATGCACATACATACATGACATATGAACATGTCTATGACATTTCCATAATTTTTGTGGTAAAAAATATAATTTTTATACGAAAAACCGACAATTGATTTTCACATTACTCAGAGAGAGAGAGAGAGAGTTTTGTAATTATCGAAGATCGAAACGAAAAAGATAGATATACATTATATTATGTGATCTGGAATTGTCATGATGAAATACAATTCGTTTTCTTCTGTTGATTAATTTCTTTCTTTTTGCTTGTTTCACTTTCAATCTTATCAATTTCTGACAGTAAATTGTTGAATCGATCAATTTTGCATACTACATCATCTCAAAGCGTATAGAATAATACATCAAAATTGTAGTAATTGATAGACCAGTTCAATGTGGCATATCTTGTATATATAACATCAGAAATCTCAGAATGAAAATGAGCAAAAAAACCACCTTCTGATTGTCGTTTTTAATAAAACATTTTCGTACAAATTTTTTTCCCGAATTTTCATAGCATTTTTACTTTTTAACGAACAAAAATTTTAAAATTTATCGGAATTTTTTTCTCTCGAAATTAATGCTATAGATTAGTTCGTCATAAAAAGTCAAATGTCAATTTTATTTATGATGGACGGTCTGTCATACCTTTCATTTATATTTGAAAATTTGATTGAATACAAGGCAAAATGATAAAAATATATTTTTAAAGATATCTACTATCCAGTGAAGACGAATCCTGATACTTTCTTCCCAATCTTATTAAATTGTAGTATAGTATATTTGATCTAAGATAGAAAAAAAATTCTTCTCTGATGAAATAAAATTTATTATTTTTTTTTTTTTTATTGCAGAAATAAATAATGTTGATGAATGTAAAAATGATTTTTGCAAATTGGGCTGTGTATGCATTACAACAGTTCCAAAACGGAATTATCGAAATCATTGCGGATATGAGAAATGTATGTTTGAATGTACATGCGCAGATTTCAAAAAAAATAATGAAAAAATGGTAAAATAATTTTTATATATTTTTAAGATATACATACAGTAATCTCTCTTATAACGTGTACGCGTTTTTCTATAACGCGTAACCAATCTATCGTGTTGTATGGGGGATTACTGTATGTATATATATGTATTTATATATTTTTAATTTTATTAAATATTTTATTTAAAATATAAAGAAAGGGCCAATAACAGAAGAGCAAGCATTTTTGATACGTGAAAAGAGTACAGCAAATTTAGCAAAAGTTGAAAAAGAATTCTGTTCAACAGTCTTTATAACTGATGATAAAACATATCTAATAAGTGATCATAATAAGAATGAACGTAAACGTTCTAGAAGAGCACCAAGAAAATTAAATGCTTATGATATGGATATTGCTGGTAATCGAAAATCAGCAGCTCAACAACATGATGATGAACATAAAACAGAAATATCATCATCATCATCATCACCACCATCATTGGCACACCAGGAAAATGACAATCAAAATGAAAATAATGAAGATACTAATAATTCTACATTATCAAAACATTTTAAACATTGTTTGATTATTACGGAAAATGTAATTTTAAAAGATATTCAACCTTGGTGTTTCTGTCATAGCTGTTATAAATGTTATTGTCGTGGCGAAAGTACTGCAGGTTCTAAATATGATGTACAAAAAGAAATTTATATGGAACAATCACACTTCCAAAAAAAACGGAAGTGTAATGATAGTGATTTAGTTGATGAGAATGATGATGATAATGACGATGATAATAATAATAGTGATACAGATTATAAACCAGGTATCTGTGAAAAACCTATACCAAAAAAAAGAGGCAGACCACGAAAATGTAGCGTTAACAATTCACAAAATAATATTGAAAATAATCAACAAAAATCTACTATAAAACAATGTACTAGATTAAGTAGAAGATTATCAACAAGAAATCAAACAAGCACCAATGATAAAATAACAAATCAAGTAAAATCATCTGTATCCAAATCATCACCGTCATCCGTATCCGCATCATCATCATCATCATCATCTTCATCCACATCATTATCATCTGAATTATTAGCAAATAATGCAGAAATTGATTATTACAAATTACTAGAAGATTCATGTTCACGTTCACGTGAAATACCATCAAAAATGTATTACGATAGAAATCGAAAAAAATTATCAATATGTGAACCGAATGCAAGTGGAACAGATAATAAAAATGTAAATGTGATTATGAAAAACGATTCAAATAATGTAAAAAATTTAATTGGATCCGGAAAAATTACTTCAAGACGTTTTACTCAAAATGCAGATAAAACATCACCACAATCTTTATCAAAAATATCACCAATGAAAAGAAAAATTGATTGTGTCGATGATTCATCATCATCATCAATTCCATCAAAATATAATGCATTGGCAATACCTTCAACATCAAAATCGGCAACAAGGTATCCTGGAACTCAAATGAATCAATCTCCTCTTCGGTTATCATCTTTATCAAGAACAGCTGTAATTAAAAAACCACAGACAGTCACAACAGACACAAATAATACATGCTCAGAACTGGTAATTTCTGAAGTACGTTCTTTATGTCGTGACGGGGGTAATGAACAACAAAATAATCAAATTGCATTATGTAGCAATAATATCGTAGCTACTACTAGTAATACTGCTACTGCTAGTGATGCTACTGCAACTGCTAGTAATACTATTGCTACTGCTAGTCATACTACTAAAAATATTATAAATAATGCTAATTTATATAGAAGAATTATAAATGCGCATGTAATAAAAAATTTAAATCATTGCGTAACAAATTCTATGCATAAACTTTTCAATTTACAACATAGCAAAGTTAAAGAAATACCGGTGCCTAGATTAGCAATATCAATATTTCGTTGGCGTTATGTAATTCAATCATTAAAAAAAGGATTAATTAAAATATGGCAATGTAAAATGTCTGATGGTAGTATATCATATTGTATAACACATAAATCTGTACCAATTATGGATAATGTTTTAAGTATAAAACATTTAAATGAAATTGATTTTATTGAATCACCATTATGTATAAAAGCATTTAAAAAATGTTGTAAAACATGGAAAACAAATAAATTATCATTATTAGTTGTTGGTGGTAGTACATATTGGAGAATTATATGTTTATTAACTGCACCAAATGAAGAAAATTTAGAAAATTGTGCAACATTTAGACCAACACCAATATCACATCCATTATTAGCACCAAAAATAAGTAATTTATATGAAAGATTATATCATGAAATGGAAAAGAAACGAATGAATAGAGAAGTAAACGATTTGAATGCATACAGACGTATTGAGACGGTTGTACGTGAAGTGGAAGAAAAAATTACCGGTAAGTTTTTTATTTTGTTTACTTTTTATGGAATATAATACAGAAATGAAATTATGTAACACTCAATTGAAATGAACGATTTCGAATAAAGAAAGTATGAATTTGAACTCGAATTTAATTTTTTGCTGGAATCCGTATTGAGTTTTGAGTTATATAATTTCTTTATAGTTCTAATTTTATTTTATACATAAATATATATATATATTTTTTAATAATTTTCATTTTAAATTTTTTTTTTTTTTTTTACATACATAGGTCTAAAATCGATTGCAAACATCAGTACTGTATTATTAACACCAGCTGAAGGTAATCGTATTAATATACCGGTATTGCCAGATTTAAAAAATTATGATCATCAATGGTTTGTTATGAAAATTACAAATGATTTTTCACATATTTATTTACCGAAATTTAAAAAACTTTTATCAATTGCTAGCATCTGTAAGGCATTCAATAGATCAAAAACTGGTATTACGACACGTTTTAATTTAGATACAATTCTTGATTTATACGTATTCCCATCAAATTATAATAAAAATTATTTATTTTTTGGTCCATTACCATATAATCAAAATTTAAATACAACAGATGATAATTTAAATTCAAATAATTTAAAATTAATATTTTGCCATTACATTAATCAGAAATTATTATTACGTGAAGAATATGAAAATCAATATAATATAAAACGTAATTTTAAAACAGTTGGATTTTGGTTATATTCTGTAAATAATAAAATTTCATTTGATGTCGATATTAAATCATTAAATATTAGAAGTGATGGTGGTGTTGGTGGTGCTGGTTGTAGCAATAATAGATACAAACAAATACAATCACAATCTATAAATACAAATGATCAAAATAATGATAGTGGAAAAGATGATGATGATGATGATGATGATTGCGTTATCATCGAAAATGATGCAGTAATAAATTGTGATAAAACTGATGATTCATTAATGACATCATCTTTGTCAGCAGTGACTGCACCAACACTAGTGCCTGTGTCAGCGATAGTGCCATTACCAATGACATTAAATGAGACTACTAATAATGTGAATAGCAGTCAATTAATTATAACACCAATAAGTGGAAGTTTAAATTCAGTTTTAATTGAACAAATTCCAGCCAATTCTCCAATTAATATTTATCAACAGAAGCAAAATCAAATGGAGCAACCGAAACAACATGAACAACATCATTTCATTAATCTTTGTGAAGAACAAGAACAACAACAACAACAGCAACAACAACAGCAACAACAATTTAATAATGCACAATTATTTACAAACTCATTATCACCACCAAAATTAAAAAGAAGAATCTCAATGACCAATTCGAATTTACCAATGATTGTACGTAAAACTCTACCAAAGTTACAACCATCGCCTCCCAAGAGATTACGTATGAATGATACAATTGAACAATCAGATCAGTTAGAAACAGTAACCAATCAATCAGAAAATAATCAATCATTAGATGTGTTGCATGATCAAAGAAAGTTCATTGAATCTAATAATGGCATAAGTGAACAACTTCAGCAGCAGCAGCAGCAGCAACATCAACAACAACAACAACATAATATGTCCAATGATCTGCTAAATACAACAAATAAACCAAAAATTGTATATCTGAATACAACTGAAATATCACAATTTCAACGAAATCTAGCTGGTGATAATGTAATAATAAAAAAATTGACAATTCCAAAACAACAGTCCGTATTGAAAAAACCTCAACAAATTTCAACACTATCATCACAACCAAAAACAACAACAGCTACACCATTACAAACTGCTGGACAAAATAAAACATTACCATCATCAGCAAATACCAAATTGTTCAATTTTATTGATGTGAAAGAAGTATCAAATCATAAAATTTCTACAGTTCCTCCTCTGATTTCAAGTAAACCGTCAACAATAACAAAATCAAATATATCTCTACTGTCATCACAAAATATATCTACACCAGCAACGACATCAACAGCAACACTAAACAGTAACTCATTACTAAATGTAACGAAAACAAAAAATACAGCATCAGAAATATCACAAAATCGTCAACAAAAATCATTATTGGTATCATCAAAATTACCTCAACAACAGCAACATCAGCAACAAAAACAACAACAGCAGCAGCAGCAACAGCAACAGCAAAAACATTCATTGGAACAAAGACATTTGTTACCTAATCCTGTACCAAAAAATGGAAATTGCAATGCTAATTTCGTACCAACATCATCGAATACAATTAAAATGATCGGTATGACATCAGTCATTTCAAACAGTATTAATTTATCTAATCAGTCTGCAACTGTTGATAATTCATCAACAAATAATGATGACGCCAATAGAATTGGTGTACGTTCACAAATATCATTAAACACAAATATTTCTTCAAAATCAATTGTTGGAAAAACATCACAACATGTACAACCGTCATCACAATCTTTGATTCGATCATTACCATCAACACAACAACAACAACAACAACAACAACAACAACAACAACAACAACAGCAACAGCAACAACAACAACAACAATCACTGTTAGCTCCTTCGGTCCAACCTATAATAAAAGCAAAGACATCTACGAAATTTAAAGGATTATCGACATTATCACCAACAGAAATAAGCAATTTAAATAAACAACCATTCGTTATCGGAGAATTTGTATCAACTAAATGTAACCTTAAATTTCCGGCAAAATGCTATAAATCATGTTATCTAATTAAATTTCCAAATAAAAAATTTGTAAAATTAGCTCGTGAACCTGACATTGTAAATCAATATTTGTCAAGGTAAGTCTATTATTTGGATAAGTTTTTTTTTTTTTTTTTTTTTTAAATTGCCTGATTACAACACGAGAGTCAATGATGATCGATATCGATAAAAGTCTTTTCCAGTCGAGACGATTTAAAATTCGTATTATATTATGTATAAATCAATTGTCTCGATTTGATAATATTTCGAGTTTCCAAAAAAATATTTCGACAATTTTTTTTTTTTTTCAATTAAACAAACTCTCATATTCAAATAGTGTTAAGACAACATACCATCCGGTTTTTCAATGTAAGAATGTAAAAGAATATTTGTTCATATTTATAATCACATTTTGATATAAAAGACAAAACTTGGCTGGAAAGTCAAAAAAAATAAAATTAAATTTCAACTAATGAATTTGAACGATTATCAAAAGCTAATAAACGACTGTTATGCATCAGACATTATTATCGACTCTAATCGATTCTCGTAATTAGGCTAAATTTTTTTAATAATTTTTCATATATAAATGTATAAATATATGTGTATATATATTTGTTTGTCCAACCTATAGCTATTTGCAAAAAATATGTGTACCACATGAAGATGCTATTTCTGTTGCTATTCCTACTTATATGGAATGGAAATTTGTTGTATTACCAAAAATATCTCCGAATTCTCTTAATAATAAACAATCAAAACTACGACAATTTATTGGAAATTCAGATACAAATAATTTAAATGATAATACAAGAACAGCAACAATTACAACAACGATCAATACTTCTGCAACTAGTACAACAACAATAACAACAATCCCTACAGCTACGACTACCACAAATTCAAGATCGATTTTAATATCATCATCTCCCGATAAAAATAGTAATAGTAAAGTAAATGTCAGCAGTAGCAGCATTATGAAAACTTTACCACCACTTGTATCCGTTCAAAGGCATTTTCGAGGCCGTTTAAAAAGTAGTGTAGATGTATCACCCAGATCATTTACCTTATCATCATCATCATCATCAACAACAATAGCAGCAGCGACAACAACAAGTAATGATTACCGTCATCACTTTGATGTTCATAATTCAATCGGTAATAGAAATGTAAAAAGTAATGAAGTGGTAAGTTGAAAATTTTTATTATGAAATGTGAACAAATATTTTTTTATATTTTTATTTTTATTTTTTTTTTAGATAAATAATATCAGCAATATTAATAGTAGTAGTAGTAGTAGTAATAGTGGTATTAGTGTTAATATTAAAAATAATAATAAATCATTATTATCATCGAACAATAAAAATATGCCAACACCGACTACTGTAACGAGTAGACAACAAAGATTAATGAAAAGAAGACAATCAATGGGGACAACATCATTTTCAATGTCTAATGAAGTAATTTTAATTGATGACGATTAAATTGAAGAAGGATGATAGAAAGAAGAGAGGAGAGAGCCAAGATGTTCGAATATCAGTTTTAAAATAAGACCACGACAAATTATTTAACAATACTAAAATGAAAGAAACCGTGATTTTGTAAAAACAAATTTCTTTAAATTAATCATAATCATTATTTAAACGACATTGATTTTGACATTCACGTTTCTTTTTTTTTTTTTTTTTTTTGTTTTTTGTTCACAAATGCGAAAAAATTATGTAATTTGAAATTTATGGGTTTTTAAGTGATTCATTTATTAGAGGTAAATTTTTTAAAAATGAAAAAAAAAAAAGATGATTAAAAAATTTCAATTTAATCAGACAATCTTTATTTTCACACAAAACAACCATTTTTTTTTTTTTTGTTTTTCTTAAAAAAAATATTTTTCTATCAAATGTTTAAGGATGCGTAAAAATAAAGAAAACAATGATATCGATAAAATATAATGATGAAACTTTAACAACAACTGAATTTTGTAATTCATCAGCAATTAGTTTTGAGAAATCTGAATCAGAATTAAATGGATTTTCAGAATGTGAACTACAAAATAATGATCAATCAATCAAATCAATAATTGTCTGTGTTCGAAAGTAGTGCATATTTCGGGATACTTTGCATATTTAGTTTCAAAGGAAAAAAATTCTAAATAGCAAAATTAATTTTGCTAAAAATGTGAAATTGTTCCGTTCCGATGATTCTATCACCCAATAAAATGTTGGTGACCTATAGTATAATGAATCATTTTTGAAATTTTTCAAGAAATGTATTTTTGAATACCATCGACTAAGTTTGACATGATTCGTTCATGATCAGTTTTTTGAAAATTTCTGCTGAAAAAGAAAAAAAAAATTACCTCTAAATGAATCACATACAACACACCCTATTATAATTAATCTATCATTTGTGAAAAATTAATAAATTTTTCAAATTACATACATACTTATTTCTTAATTTTCAATCATTTTCCTTTAAAAATTATAATATTAGCAAGAAAGTGTTAAATGTTCATTATTATTTACTGTTTTTTTTTTTAATTTACAAAGTATAATCATATTTGAATTAAAGTTCAAATTCGTTTTTTTTTCTCATTTCATATTTTAATTAAAAATTAATTTAAATGAAATTTTTTTTTCTTTTGTTTCTTATTAATATTAAAAAAAAAAAATGTTTTATGAAGTTAAATATGTATTATTCTATTCAATATATTATTAAGTATTATTATAACAGTCATTGCACAATTCCAGCGATAACTACAGCGTATATTGTAATTAAATGGGACTTTTCATCGTTGAATTTTACGCTATCGCTGTCGCCCAAATAGATTCTATTCTATTTCTCAGCGACAACGAGGAGCCATTCACGACCTGGATTTTGCAGTAGTATTAATCTATTCGCAAAAATGTAAAATTCATGTTATGTATGTTATTAAGCTGATTGTTGTCGCCTGAGTTGTGCGAACTTTCGGCGATACGCTGTATTTGTCGATGGAATTGTGCGCTGGCTGTTAGGCTACGCACAGACAGAAAGCGGAGCTGAGTTGCTGAACTGAACTGAACGGAACTGAACTTATAAGCTAAGCCTAAGATCAAGATGAAACAAACAAATGTGCAATGCATTTTAAGCAATTTAATAAGTAGCTTAAGTAGCTTATGTGCGCACATCAACAGCGTAATAATTGAACTTATCGGTGCTGATTTTTCAGCTGCTGATATTTGAAGTTGCTTGTTGTTTGTTTCAGTTTTTCTGTCTGCGCGTAGCTTCACTAGTTATTATTATTATTAAAAAACTATAAAATTTAATTAATATTTTTTTTGGATAATAAAAGAAGTTGAATTTTCAAAAAAAAAAAAAAAAAGACGAAATTGTGTTTATTTTTGTGTATTTTACATAATTTTTATTTAATATTCAATTAGTTTCGTTATTCAAAAACTACATAACAAAACAAATTACAATAAATTTATTATAAATTTTTAGTACCACCATTTTCAATTAATGATATTAAAGCGTTCGGTACATCCATCGTTTGATCATTAATTAAAACAATATCAAATGTGTTCATGTAATGTTCTAGATTTTCTTCTACCTACAAGAAAGGAAATAAAATAAAGAAGATTCATTTTATAATTTTTTTCACGTAAAATCAATAAGAAAATTTTTTCATATTTTGGGGTTTTTTATTTTTTTTTTCCAAAAGTGCAAATGTGCATCTTGCCTACTTTTTTGCACATCTTAGTGTCAGATTTTGAAAAGCATGAAGCAATAAACCAAAAAGTATTCTTCTATTGCAATGAATATTGCATTGAAGAAAATGCAACAAAAACACATTAACATTATCATATTTCTCGATAAAGTTACATTTTTGTGTTTACAATTTATTATTTTCTATTCTACACACAATGCACGCTATTTTTATCGAGTGCGTAATTGAGTGCGTGTTGTACTGCAATAATTGAAAATTTTTAAAAATTGTACACTTTTGTACATATTCATTTTAAAAATTGAAACATATACATTATAGTGTTTTGGTGACAAAATGTTGCACTTTATTCTACTGCACATTGCACAATATTTGCAATTTTTCTTCATTTTGAAACATACCGACACTATACAGACACTAGTGTTTTCGTGGCAAATGCACGCACGCATCACTTGCATCTTTTTTTTTTTCTTTTTTTTTTGTAAAATATTCCCTTTCAGCCTTTAGTATTCTGTTATGCTTTATGCATTTAACTTACATGATGAAATAAAAATCCAATTTTTAATATATATGATGAATTTGGTACACCAGTTGCCATATTGGCATCACCAATTGAATCTCCCATAACAATAACATGATCACGACTATGTACCAAATTATAATATTCAGTACCTTTTAATGCTGATTCATTTTTATTAAATACATGTATAATTTGTTCATTTTTAAAACCATCAACAATACCATTATTAAATTTTAAAAAATTTGATATTATTTTAACATTTGGTAATATCAAATTAGCATGTTTTAATACAGATTGTACTGAATTACCAAGACCAGCACTAAATATTAATAATGGTACATTCAATTTATATAATTTATTAAATAATATTTGTGTACCATCACGTATTGCATTACGATATGGATATGAAACTTCATCGATTTCATTCTCATCAAATGGGAATCCTCTATAAATTAAACAAAAATAAAGAAAGAAAGAAAGAAAAAAAATTAATTAAAATTAAAAATAATGAAAAACAAATTAAAAAAAAAAATTTTTTTTCTTTTTAATTTCAAATAATGTAGGTATACAACAATTAACTTACTTTAATAAATTACCAGATTGTGTCCACCATTCAATCATATATTTAATTTTTTCATCTGTCGGTATTTTTGGATCAATTTCAATTGGACGATATTTTTTAGATAATTGATGTGATTTATTTATATATTCTTTTGGTAATGATTTACATAATTCAAATATACAAAAACTTGATAGTACTGGTTCATTATCATTTAATTTTTGTTTTGTTATTGTAAAATCAAAATCAGATATTACTTGTAATTTATTTGGACCACCATTTATTAATTCATTTATAATATTTTCAACATAATCGAAATTTTTTATTTTACAATGTGATTGTAATAGAATTGGTATATCTTTAATGGATATTTTATTATTTTTATTTTTATTTTTATTTATTGCTTCTGTTACTGTTGTTGATGATGATGCTGAATTTGATGATATTGTAGATTGCATATTTTTATTACAATTAAAATTTATTTCTTTAAATAATATTCTATTTGTAATAATAATGCTGCAGCTGGTATAAATTTTAATAAATTTTTGATTAATTTTGAAAATTATTTTTGATCTTTCTTTCTTTCTTTCTTTTTTTTTTACACGTTATATTAAATTTTTGTTTTTCTTGTTTAAATGATAAAACCACTTTTAAATGTATTTTCTATAAAAGGCGACAACAATATATAATATTTTTAAATTATACATAAATTGAATTGAGATTGCTTTTACTTCCTGGTTTTGTTAATATCTTAGTATATTATAGCTATTGTGCTCTTGAAATATGACCTTAAATATTTTATAATATTTTATAAAATGTTATGTGAACGTACTTATGTTGTATTAGTTGTATATTTACTTATTAAATAGAGCTGGATCTGATAAAAATATTCTTATCAGTGATTTTAATTATTACCTAATTAAATTATTATTATTTCTATTTTATTGCATTATAAAACATTTAAATAGCTAACTAATGTAGCTATCTGTTATCAATTTATATTATACACATTTATGAACATTTATTTATATTTATTTATAGTAAGTATTTGAGTTGTTCAAGTTTATTTTTTTTTTAAGTTACTTTACTTTTACTCGAGCGCCTATGTAGAAAATATCTTTATATGAGTATTTTCGATTTTTTTTTTGACTTTTTTAGTTGATTCCGAAATAAATTTTTTGATTCCCTTACTTTAGATTTTGACCATCAGTTGGACGAATATATAAAAAAAATTTTTTTTTCAATTCAAATATTTTAATTTGTATTGTATTGTATCAGAGATTTTTCTTCCTTTCTTATGAATGAATTTTTTCATAGAATTTGGAATTTTTAAGTAAATTGCACTTTGAACACTTTCTTTTTTGTTTTAGGTGGGGAATTTATACAATTTTAATTTTATATAGGACTAGGTTCGATCGATTCCAAATTAATCTTTTTATTGGTTTTATTTTTATTTTTGGTTAAAACTTAAAGGTGTAGTAATTGATGTCATCAAAAAATGTCAATAAACCAGTGTCATTTGTCTTCCTTCTTTACTCTTTAATATCTAAATAGTATCGTTTATTTAAATTTTATATTTGGTATTGGTTCACATCACGAATAAGCGAATAATCACTACAAAAAAATAAATATATTTTTTTTTCAAATAATTATGTAATATAAATTTTATGTATGATGTACCTAGAAAATAACGAATTCAAACTAATATTAAACAGAGTTATAAAAATAACATTCAGAGAAGATTTAAATTTCAAAAAAATATAAATTTTAAATAGAAAAAAATTGGAAAAGTTTTGAAAAATAAAATATATTAAAATAAATTTTTTATCTTAATTATGTATCACTTCTATTGTTAATTTTCTTTTTTTTTTTTAATTTTATTTACAATTTTATTTCTTTTGTTTATTTATAAAATTGAGACTACACATTCAGCAAAAATGTTTAAATCTCAGAAGTACTTTACAGTTTACACTATTTGACATTAGATTTGTTTTTTTATATGGCTACAAAATTTATTGTCACTTTTGAGAATTAAAAAAAAATAAGTTTTCAATCTTTTTGAAAAATAGTCTTATAAGAAAAGAAATAAGCAACTACGAAACATACCTAACCTAAATCCAATAGTACAACAAACAACAATATCCACACTCAAACTCTACAGTGAAGTCTGCTCTGCAGTAAAATACAGTGAACTATTTCTGATTTCTAAATAGTGAAAATAAGAACATTTTGACAGATGTATAAATAAATTAAAAAATTGACATTTGAATAATTAAAGAATTAAACACTCAAATATACATTCATACTTCATACTCGAACATGTCTGTTGTTTGATTAAACAATAAAATATCAAAAAATTAAAATAATAATTTTATTTCAATTATTTTTAAATAATTATCCTTTTTAGATAATTGAAAACATTTTTAGATTGATTTATTTACTTTGCACTTGTAATCATGTTTTTGTGGGAGAATTCTTACCATATGTTTATCATTATAAATACGCCATTTTTTTTTTCTAACAGGAAAAAGTGTTACCTACATTTTTATTTAAATACATAGATCGAATCGAAATGCTCAATTTAAACAGTTCATATTTTTTACAACTTCCCTGCTCCTGCTCCAGCTTACAAAACACACATTCTCTTAATATTCTCAGAGAAGTAACCAACAAAAACTCAAAATCTCAAAATTATTTAATGATATAAAGAGAAAAATATAAATTATTTAGACATTTAAGAGAATTTATTTATATTCCATTCCAATATTCCATGCATCCTAAAGAAACGGAATTTTGAAATTTGAAAATTTAAATAATAATCATTCCAAAAATGAATTATCTCTCATATATTCCAATATTTCAAAACAACAAATACATTGTATCGATATTTTGTTTTCCAAATAAATTTTTTGATACTTTTTTCCCTTTGTATTTCCTGTTGGAATTATCATTTCCTTGAAAATTTGGAAAGATCTATGCACTGTAATTAATATGTATAAGTAGTCAATTAATTTATCAAAATTTTCTAAATTAAAATTAATACACTTTATTTTTTTTTTGCGATTCATCATAATGAAATTGCAATTTTTTAATTAGAATTAAAAATTTCTTTCTTACCTTTAGTGCTTCAGTATGTATATTGCTACCATTAATCCTGAAGGGAGAAAAACAAAGTTCAGGGAATATATTAAATAAATTATAAAAAATTCACCATTGCATACATACGTCTATGTACATACATATTATATTTTATTTTAAATTTTCATTTTTAAAATACACAAATATAATATTATTTATTATCGTTAATTTCTTATTCTTCTTCTTCTTCACATATAAATGTTTATTTTGTTGTTGTTTTTTTTTAATCTGTTATTTCAAAAAATTGTATTCTCTATCTCTTTTGTTAAATGTCATTTTTAAAGTTTTTTTCATTATTTTATATTTTTTTGTGTGTGTGGGTTTTTATTCATTTTTTATTTCATAAAATACATGACACATGACACATAATGTAATACACATACATACATAATGTTAATAATAAATGTATACTTATTTTAATTCATTTTAAATTTAAATTCTTAATATTTAATTGAAACTACTGTCATGATTTATTATAATATACATATGCACATAATATAATGCGTACAATAATAATGTACATACATAAAATTTTATATTTTTCTCTAAAATTAATAACTTACTATATTATGTATTTAAATCGACAATTTTATTTATTTATTGTTTGCCAAATTTTAATTTTTTGTTAATTTTTTTTTTTCATCTTTCATAAATTATTTAATATCAGAATATTATCTCTTTTTTATTACTAAATTTTTTTTTGTTTTTCATTTATTTTTTTTTTTGCTTTATTGAAAAATTTTTAAGAAATTTTCCATTCATGCAATAACATTTCGTAAATATTATCATCATTATTAATAGACCACCACAGACTGTTTTTTTAAACAAAAAAAAAACAAAAAAATTTTTTTTCTTGTAAATTGTAAAATTTTTTACTTCGAAATTTTATTCATTTGATTTTATTAAACATTTATATACATATTAACATATATTTTTTTTCTTTTTTTTTTTTGTATACAAATATTTAAGTTTATCATTTAAGTTTTATAAGTTCCACGTATACATAAATGGAATACAAAATACCTATATTTTTTCGAAATTAGATAAATTAAATAAAAAATAATTTGGGTGAATCAAGATGACAAAAAGAAAAAAAATTCACCCTGCATATAATGTGTAATTTATTTAGGTATTAATATGACTTTAATAAAAACAAAATTGTTTTTTTATATGCATTTTTAATTCAAATTTATAATTTTTGTTTTTGATTTTCAATTTTAATTTTCTAATACTATTGACACACTGTAAAGATAAACCATGGTTATCTCAGTTTTCTGGTTTATCTTTGCGATAACCGACTTTCAGAACTCAGTTAAGTTAACCGAGTTTCTAGAACTCAGTTAATCTTGTTAACAAAGTTCGAACTCAGTTATCTTTGACGTTTGTGTTATTATTATTTTTTATATTATATTTAAACAAACTATCAAACCAAATTTCAGCTAACATTCTGACTAGATGAAAAAGAATTAGTGTTTTTGAATTTATCTCGACAGGTGTCGTATGAATACATAAACTAGTTCACCTTAATTTAAATGAGTCACCATGTTATCGATAAACCATTTGAGATAGCCATGGTTTATCTCTGCAGTGTGTCAATAGTTTAAGATGTTATGAAAAAATAATTAAGAAAAAATTAACAAAAAAAAAAATATATATATATATATATATGTATACATATTTCTTTTAATGTCTAATGTACGTACATAAGTAATTAAATGTATGTATGTATTATGCATTTTAAAATGTGTTTATAATATTCATAAAAATATAATAAAATTCATATAAAATCTTCTCAATACATGCTTTAGTAGGATATGAATATAAATATATATAAGAAAAAAAAAAAAAACATGATATACAAATAAAATAAAATAGAAAAAAAAAAATACAAATTAAAATTTAAATTTTATATCAAGATGATGAATGATTTTCATTCAATTGATACGCTGGTACTGTACAATTATGTAAACCGCTTGGTAATAATTTGAATACAACACCCTTTCGCCATTTTGTTGTTAATTCACTTTTATTTGATCTTTCCATATCCATTGATTTTATTATTTTTATTTCACTACGATATGTTGATTTTGTTATTGTTGTTCCTGATGTTTTATCATTAACAGTTATATTATTGTTAATACAATTTTTATTCATAATTTTTATGTCATCTTTATTATCCAAATTATGATTGAAACGTTCAAATATTACTGTTGATCGTGATACTTTAATACGATGCTTTTTCGATATTAAATGTTCATTTAATTCAGTTTTTAATAGAAATGATAAATTACATATTTCACATTTATATGATGCTGTTGAAATTTCATGTTGATGTAAATGATCTTTTAATTGAAATTGAAAATCAAATTTCTTCTCGCATTTAATACAATAATACCAGCCATATGATTCATACATTAAATGTTGTTCATAAAAGAATCTGTAAACAGAGAAAGAGAGAAAGAGAAAGAAAGAAAAAAAAAAAGAGATTTAGAGAGAATATTTTTTTTTAAAAAAAATAAAAGAAATTGTTTTTTTTTTTTTTACCTTCGAGTAAAACTTCCTCTGCACATTTTACAATAGAAATATGATAATTGATTTGGAGCATGGAATTCGATATCATGATTCATTAATTTATTTAAATCAGTATGTGTATATCTACAACCGATTTCTGGACAATTAAATATTTGTTCTATTTTAGGTAATATTAAACTTGGTTGACTTAATATATGCGGATAACCAAATTCTGATGGATTACCAAATGCTGTAAATGGTTTCTCTTCCATATCAAAGTAATTATTATCTAAAATTTAAAAAAAAAATGAAAAGAAAAAAAAAAAATATTGAATAAAAATAAACATTTTTCTTTTTCAAATTTTAAATAATAAAATATTCGGATATTACATTTTCTTCTCTTCGGTTTTCCACGAACACTATCTTTAGCATTAAGTCTAGTCCTTTTATTACCATTCAGTCTATGTCTACCTGTAATCGATGTTGATGTTGATGTTATAGTACTATCCGGTTGTTCATGTTCATTACCCTCCTCATTCTCCTCATCATCATAACCATCATCATCATCATCTTCATCATCATCTTCATCTTCATCATCATCAATTGTGATAAGTGATATACATGATAATGATGATTCACGTGTAAATGATGTTGCTACAGATGAAACAATCTCGTATACAGAATTATCGTCATCATCATCATCAGCATCATTATTACCATCATTTCGATTCAAATTTTGTGTCTGTTTACCGACCCAATCACGTATATTCGACATTCGTACATTATATAATGTAGCACTTTCTTCAATTTCTTCATCTGAATCACAATCAGATGATTCATTACCACCATTTCCGTTATAATTTTCCTTCGTAATGTTAATTTTTTTCTTATTGTTATCAACATTACGATTATAAACAATTTCATTTAAATCAGATTCAGATGTATTCATAATGTTATTCTTATTTTTATCATTACGATTATCATTTTTGTTTTTTTGTTGAAGACTACGACGAACATTATTTACTGTTTTTTTTCTTGTTTTCGATGTATCTACAGTTTTTGTTGTGTATTGTGATCTTGTTCGATAGCGACGACATCCATCTTCTAAATTACCATTAATCGCCATTTGTTTACCATAACATACAGCCTCATGTAACTCCCAATCGGATGGATTAAAAAATTTCTCAGAACAATATCGGCATTCAAGTACTTTTTGATGTGTCGTCCTCTGATGATATTTAAATGATGATAAATTCTGAAATTCTATATTACAATCGATACATTTATGAATGCGTGGTCGATTTCTGTTAGCATGTAATCGATTGTGTTGTTGACGTTCATGTTTCTTTAAAAAACGTGATTGCGTAAAAATTTTTGAACAATTTGTACATTTGTGAATTGTTTTTTTAGTTGTATTTGATATTCCGGATCTAGCTCCTGTCGATGTTGCAACCGTTGTTGATATTCGTCCATTATTTATTCTTCCTGTATAATACAAAATTTTACAAAAAAATTTTTTTTTCGAAAATTATTATCATTATTGATAAGCTGAAGGGCCAATGTGCGCTTTTCACGTTTTTCGCGTCTTTCAACCGTTGAGGCATGAGAAGCATGAATGTTAAACAACGTTAAAATATGTATATGTACGCGGCAACGGCAACGGATAAAAAGTTTGTAAGGTGTGGAAAGTGTGAAAAGTTTTTCTTCCACATTGGACTTTCAGCTTTACACTTTAATTAATATGCACATATAGGATGGAATGGAACAAAAGTAATTTCATAATGTATAAGTGTAATAATTTTTACAAATGGCGTCATGATATCAATTTACTTTGACTGGTAATTTTACAATTTCAAATAAAACTTTCCATGAAAACAGAATCCAATTCTCATTCTTATGAAATTACTTTTTTCTCCAACATCCCCCCCACCATATTAACACAAAATAATAATAATAGTAATAATAATTAGATTTTTATTATATACCTCCACCACCACCAGATTCAGTTACTAGAACTGATTGTGGTCTATCCTCATATAATACTTCAAGTAATGGTGATAAATTTGAATCAATTTCATTCGATTGATTTTGTAAATCATTAAAACAATCAAATAGAAAATCTGATTGTAACATTGCATCTAATATTGAGTTACAATTTGAACGATGATGAAAATTTGGTCCAATCGATACGTTATTACCATAACCAGATATTGTTGCTGCTACTGATCTAACATTAGATATTTTAAATTTTGGTATATCAATATTATCAGAAGATTTATTTGCTGTTGCTCCTGCTGACGTTGTTGTTGTTGTTGTTGTTGTTGTTATTGTACTTGAATCTAATATTTCATGTTTTGATGAATTATTATTATATGATGTATAAATTTTATTATCAATTTTACTTGTAGTTGTTGGACTGAATAAATATTTTTTACATTTCTCTTTATCACCAATATTATAATAATAATTAGCACGAGATTTTTTTATATTACGTTCAATTAAACGACGAAAATCAACAATAACATTAACTCTGTACACACATTTATAACATATGTAATCTGTTAATGATGGTATCTTTTCATACTGTATTTAAAAAAAAAAAAAAAAATGAAAATAAAAATAAAAAAGAAAAGAGGAAAAAAAGAAAAAAAAAAGATAAATTTTTTAACACACTTTTGTTTTTTTTTGTTCTAAATAATAAAAAAAAAATTGAAACTATGAATGAATGAATTTGTAATAATAAAATACTCCTCAATCTACATGGATGGAATATATTTACATAAATGAAAAGGTATACACATTACACAAACATTTGAACAATTAATTTAAGAGAAATAGACAAACAATTTAATTTTAGATTTTTATATAACTACTATTTGTATACGCGTATAAACAAGTAGAAGTACTTAACTTAACCGTATTCAAGTTCAAGAGAAAATTTTGTAATTCAATTTTAAATAATGCATTTATTTACCATTGATTTTGTCTATAGTCGAACGATTTGTTAACTGAAACTGAACTGAAATGAAACTGATCACTGAGCCGAAGCCGATCGGTTATTACTTTGACGGTTGGACGACGGACGTTGGACATGCATGACATACCTAAACTTCAACCTCAACCTCACATACAGTACAGTATGCAAAAATGCAATACACTGCACGTATTATTTAATACATACATACAGTCTACAGTGATGGAAATATGAATAGTCTCACTAAAAATTTAATACTTATGTACATCCATTTTTGAAAATAATTTTGTTCTGAAGTGTAACTGAATTTTGTAGCAAATTGAAACAGATTTTAATTTGGTTTTCTATGAATTCAGTGCAATTTCATCGAGTTTCCAATGAATTTTATTATGTGAAAATTTGTTTTAATCTCAATTGAAGATTACGATATTAATTTTTAAATTAACAGCTCAAAATAATCGAAATTGACTAAGATTTCATTATGAGGCGATTGTTTTTGAAATGGCCAGGGCCAGCGTACATTCTAGATCTCAATACCATATAGAAAATGTATGGAGAATATTTAATTGCAAACAAAGTTTATGAAAATGGAAAGCAGTTTCAAAGTACTTCCGAACTGAAACAGCGGAATAAAGAAGTTTGGAATGACATTCCGCTTTGAAAATTTGCAGAGTTTGATAAATTTCATGTCCTGTATAGAATTTTCAAATTCATTTCAAATAGCAAAAAGCACATGCAATTTTAGGGATAAAGTTTACACTATACTCCACCGTCGTCAACAAAAGATCTAGGGGAAGACCAAGAAATCGATGATGGAATTCAATTCAAGAATATCTGAACAGATTAAAGATCGCAAATTGAAGAAATGTTTCCTTGGATTGGGCGCAGCTGCAGCATGGTATAAAATTTTCTCTCTGAGTTCAAGGTTCTGCTGAGGACTATGCGACGCCATATAGAAGAAGAAAAAAAAATGTTTATTTTTAATTAAGCTACTCAAATTTCCTTTTACATTTGTTGAGAATTTATGATTTTAATCATACATTTTAACTACTTACCTACTTTATGTTATTGAAGAAACAATAATTTCAATTTATTTTATTAAGTTTCACAAAAAATGCAATGAGGCAATGATGGTATCCATACTTCCACTACTATACAAATAGGCTTAACCTATAGAATGTGTTTTAGGAGATATTTATATTTTCGTCATTTTATAAATAAATAAACATTTATATCTGTAATATGCACAAGGTTTTTTTTATTTTTTTGTATGTTTTTTTTTCGTATTGAAAATCTACTAGTTCCTTTACTCATGATATGTACAAATGCTATTATACTTATGTGTTTAATTTGACAACACAATGTGTGTGGTGTTGTATATCTGTATATAAAATTTGATGATCGATTTGCCTTATTATATCGATCTATACACAAAACTGATATTGCACACATTACAATATATGTGTATCACCATTGCTATAGCATGTTCCTTTGAAGAAAAAAACCTATGAGTAGCTACGTTCTTTATAGCTACGACGTTCTTATCATAAAAGAATACTGAGAATTTATTATTTATTATTTTTTTTTTTAATATTTTTTAAACATAATCAATTTTGAAATACATATGTATGTAAGTAAAAATTAATGTATTCAAAGTATTCACAGTATTCATTTCGTTTGCATAAAGTTTCATTTAAAGTTGTAATGCTATATACGAGTATATATCAAATTATAATACCAAATAAATAATATGCTTAATGGAATTTTTCAGAGAAATAACAACGAGTTTAAATGAAAATAAAGTTATCTTTATAAAATGGTAAAACAATACCAACCATATAAAAATCATTTTTTATGAAACATATACTACATATTATGCATAATGTTCGTATTAGGTATATATGAAAACAAAAAATATTTAAAAAAATTAATTTTCTTTTTTGAACATTATCGTTAATATCTTTGACATCATACGATAATAATTATTATATACAAAACCTATAACAACACACATACATATAATACATAATGTATGGACGGACGTTGACTGTACAATATAATTATACACATATGTATATATATAACTTATTTACAAAGATAAAATATTACATTACGTGAATATACTTATTTATTTATTTAGAATTTTGTGTCAAAATAATTTATCAATTTTTTCAAGCATAAATTAAATCAATAAATCAAATTACTTTATTTAACATACTTATATTATGTAGGTTGCAATCATTACATATTACAATCGAATGAAAGATCAGGATTAGATTATTTAAAATTTAACCATCTATAGACCATTAGAGCTCTTTTACAATCCAGCGTAGATTCAGAAAAGTAAAAATTTTTCATATAACTTTCGTTATTACTATCAGTATGACATTAGAAATTTAGAAATATAATCTAATCTCAAGCTCAATCTGATTAAATCTATATACACTGGATGGTAGAGAACGGAAAAAAGATAGCGTCATGTAGAATTTCTTGTGGTTAAAATGAAGGAGATGTGAAAAATCTACTCTGACACGAAATCTACGCTGGATTGTAAATGTAATTTGATGTTATGAACGAAAAGAAGTTTTTTTGTTAAATCTGATTAAATATACTCTCTTTCCGGGTCAAATTAAACAATTTTATATACAAAATAATCAAATCATTTTTAAAGTTAAATTCAATAATACTGAAACAAAATCAACATATTTTATGCCAATACACCAACAGTGTTCAAATTAAATTCAACGTCTTCCATGTCGGTATTATGTCATTTGTGATTTGAATACTGTTGATATTGGCATCAAAAATGTGTTGATTTCGATTTGGACATTATTAAATTTGATTTGAAAAATGATTATTTTGTCCTTAAAATTATATAATTTCACCCGGAAAAAGTATTATATGAAGTGTTTCAAATTTAAAAATTTATAAATTTAAGTTTGAATCAATGATTCGATCATTCCAACTGTAATCCTCATAATAGTATAGCTTATAGTATTTAAACAGATCCAAATAGATTATGTTCGACTGTGATTGAATCTAGATTAGATTACAATAATTGTAAGCTCTAATTTGAGTAATTATAAGAGCATTCAGATTACAATAGCAAATCGCATTATTGCTTAGATTATTAATCTCCGATCGAAATCATTCATAAACTCATCCATAATAGGAGCTGATATATTCTAGTTTCAAGTAAAAGATAAGAATTTGAAAATGAATTGAAATGAAAGTAAAAGCGCAAAATTATAATTCTTGTATATAAAAAAAAAAAAAATTCTTATTTTTGTTTAGAGTTTAAACATATTTTTTTTTTTATTAGATAATTGTACCTAAATTCATTTTGAATAATTTTCTTATTTAATTTTAAAGGGTGTTTGATCATTTTTCGTTAAATACTTATTTTCTATTTTTATTTATATATTTAACATTATAATATGGTAATATAAAGGTGGATACATTACGTATAGTGTAAGTGTAATATACATTTATCTGAAACAATAAAATATATAATATGAAATACAAATAATCAAGATACTCTATAATATTCTAGTAGAAAATAAAAATGTAATTATAAATGAATTTTTCACAGTACATAAAAGCATTAACTATAACTTTATAAAATAAATAACATAACAAACAACTACTACTACTATTTTTTTTTTTTGTTAATTATAAATCGACATCTGCCTGTAAAAATAAAATAATAAAATAATAATACAGTACAGTACAGTCTTTAGTCTCTATGTCCGACTACACTACGAGTAGGTAGTAGTACTTTATTGTTTGAATATGTATGGATACATAAATGTATGTACATATATATGAACATACAGATCTTATAGTACATTTGGCACATTACGGTATAATTAATATTTTTTAAATATAATTTTTTTTTAGTTTGAATTTGAATAATATTTTTGGTGAACGAGTTCCCCTTTAAGATTTGTTGTTTTAATTTTTATTCAATTTTTTTTTTTAAATACATATATGTATGTATGCACAATATGAATAACTCGATAATGTACCTTCCTTCATATAAAAATGTCTGATTTTGACTGTTCGTTATGGATGGAATGGGAGCTGGACTGATGGTGTGCAAAAATTTTATACACGAGTACATATGTATGTATGTATAGATTTTATGCGAGGATTTATATGTTACATAGAAATTTAGAAGTGTATAATGTACAGTACATACAGTGTTTACAAAAATTATTTGTTCACTCATAAATGAAATAGGTACTGCAACTTGGATTGAACAGTTTTAATATTTTGAAATTTTTAAAATTATTTTTTCAAAAACTTATTTATTCGTCGTTGTTCTGTGAAAAGTCACTAAGTCAATTTTTGCTGAAAATGACTCCAAACTTCATATTTTTATCTGCGAAAACTCTCTAAGTCCCTCCCTCCATGTAAGGCTTAGCTTAGGGTTTACTGAGAGTGTGAAAATACATAAGTTCATATTCAGTAAATTATGTTCAGTTGGACTTAGTGATTTATTGTGTTTTTTTTTGAATGAGGAATCACTAAGTCCAAAAAATGTTAAAAACCCATTACAAAATTGACAAACTCCTATATATTCTCTTAATAAAACGTCTAGTAGTCAACATAATTTATCATTGAGATTAATCTATTTATGAAATCAGAGAACTACTGATTTTTAATTTGAATTTGAAACTTAAAAGTCCGTTATCTCAAAACCAAAATTTTGGACTTAATGACTTTTCACAGAACGAAGACGAAATACGTCACAATAAAAAAAAACATAATTTGATTATTACATAAATTATTTGTACTCCTGTATAAAGTGTTCTAAAGACTAACGGGACTTATCGATTTATAGATTTTGATCAATCAATAATATAGATTATTAAGATGAAAATTATTCATTTTGTTTTGACTTTGAAGTACGTTAAGTGAGTAATAAAAGTAAAAATGCCACGAAAAAGTGAAAACAGAGCTACTCGCTCCTCGCTCCTTGTTGTAATATAATTATAACAATGGTATTCCTGTGTAAAAACTTAGCTAAAAAATGTAATGTTCACAAAAATACCATTTTATATCAAGTCCTCAATAAAAAAAAAAGAAGAAATTGTACAAAATAGTGCAGGAATAGGAAGAAAAAGGAAAACATTTTTGTTATGCACAAATAATTGTTGTAACCACTGTACATGTACATATAATTTTTTATTATCGATACGATGATGATATACATAGGTGGCTATTTTTTTGTTGTATATGGAGAAGTCGTTAAAAAACAAATTTTTATTTTTCGTTTTTGTTTATTTGAACATAAAATTATGATGAATATAATAATAATATGTATACACCATTTATATACATACATATATTATATATGTATTATGATGATGGAGTGAAATGAATAGTTTGATTATTGTGATTGTGATACACTGAAATTGAAACTCAAACTGGATATATTACTCATATGTACCCAGTTCCAACATATGAATGTATCTAAGTATGAACATGTACATACATATACATATGTATGTAGATATTTAGATTTTTTTTATTATCGGTAAAAATTGCAATTCTTTACACTAAAACAAAAACAATTATAATAATAGATGAAATTTTTTCTTTGTGTTTATATCGTATAGTATATGATGATGTACATACATACAGGTACGTACATCATCAACATTCACCATCATAATCATTCAATTCGTTACGATTTTCAAAGAGAATAAAATAAAATAATATTAAAACAAAAAAAAACATCACTGTACTTGATGTTGATATGTAAATGTATGTCGTATGTAAATGCACATATGAATATGTATCCAATTTTGTTTTTAAATATGCATGTTATAAAATAATGTTAAATTCATAAAATGCATTTAAAAATTTTAAATTTTAAATGAAGAGTAGGTATGTGTAGAGTGTGAAGAACAAAAAAAAAGGATTAGTTAAGATTTTAAATACGCGTAATCGCCTACACATTTCACTTAAGATGATATTCGAACACTGTATAATGTAATGTACGTGTGTGTACTGTACATTTGGTGTAACAGTAATAGAGTAATGTATATCTAGAAATAAAAAGTAAAAAAAAAAATGCCTTATTTTCTTTCTTTATTTGTTTGCAAATTTTATGCAAGTTGTAGTATGTAGTATAGTACTGGATCTGGGTAGTGGTCGTAAAATATATACAACAAATCTGGTTCTAGATATCAGGGATTTTATTTTTTCGTTTTTATTTTCCGTCATCTTGAAATTTGAGATATGTATGAATTTCTAAAAAACGAAAAAAAAAGGCAAAACAAAACAAAATTTTGTAAAGTAATAAAACCATAGGCATTTAAAGTCACCATTTTTTTTTTTATTAACATTTAAATTTGATTTTAATATGTTAGTAATTGTAGATATGTTTTCTTTGTCAAGAGTAGCAAATTTTTCTTAAAAAAAAAGTCATCCTTTCAAAGAATTCGATATTATTATTTGTGTGATTTACAATTACAATTTAAATTGTTAAATTGTTTTTCTAACTCTTTATTACTAAAATGATATAAATATAGTTAGCTATCTACGTAATGTACTTACTTCAACAGTTAATAATGTTAAAGCATTAAGTATATCCTTTTTATAAGTGATTGCTGTCAATTTATGCTCAGATTTTTTGCAAAATAAACAAATTGCATCTGCTGGTGCATTATAATCAAACATTGCAGCAGCAGCAAGAGCGGCAGCTGCACTAGCAACAGATCCACTATTTAATTTTGTTATTGTTGCATTTCTTGTTATATTATTTGATGATGATGTAGCAGCAATATTCATTTTTCCTCTAGTATTAGATATTGTTGTTGCAGTGGCTGCAGCCATTGCCTCTGCTGCAATTGCTTGTGCACTTGTACTAGCTCCTTCATTTACAATTATTTTTTTTGTATCTTTATTTTTAATTCCATTCATTTCTCTTCCCTTGTTTTTTATGTTGTTTCTCTTCGTTGTTTTCCAATTTTATATCTATTTATTTAATTTTAGTTTTTTTTTTTTTTAAAAGTAGAAATAACAAAAAAAAAAAAAAAACACTTTCTATAACTAAATGCCTGTACAACTACTTTTATTTTACAGATGTAGATTTTTAGTAAATTTTTGTACTTTAATTAAATCTTTTCATAGAGAGAACAGTTTGTTTTTCATGGAAATCGAATACATAATTATTATTAAGCATGTGCATGTGATAACATTTTATGAATGTTTTTCATTTAAATTAAATGTATTTTTTGATTTTGTATTTGAATATCCTCCTACATATCTTTTAACTAATTCAGCAGCATATTTTAAAGATATATTTTATTTTCTATGATCTATGATGCATACACGCAAGAAATACACCACAACATCACACAATTATTCCTTTTTAGTTTTTATATTTTATCTTCTCAATTACATTATATGTACATTATTTGAATTCTTATCATCATCAAATACACAATTCACAAATATTTCAGAAACAAAAAAATTTTTTAAATCAACATTTCACACTAAAATATGCATTAGAAGAGTTTATTTTTCTATAAAATATTATGAAGAAATTAAAAAAAAGAACACAAACTCTAATTTGACATTTTCCTTTCTGCTTTATCCATTTTTTTCGTCATAAAATTTCGTGTTTTATTCGATTAGAAGAAACACAAAAATGCAAAAATTTCCTGTTAAAAATTTTTTACATATTTGTTGATTTCAAGAATTCCTTTGATTTTCCTTGTATTTATATTTCTAAGTAATTTCAATTATGTACATAGATAGAAAATTGAATTGAAAAATTAACAATATACTAGATAGATACTCATACACAAGTAATACAAATACAAAACACTAGCAATCTAGTAATCATCTACATATAAAATTTGAAGTTTTAAATAAAGGGCGTTTCATAGTGTGCGAAGGAATTTCTTTAATAAAAATGACAGATCAACTATGGTTGTGAATTATGTCGAAAATTTCAAATTAAATTTAATTAGGTAATTAAAAATACTAATAATACTTACTTGTGTCACAAATAATAAATGTAGATGCGTATTATAAAAACAGCCAGCGTTTTATAAGTTAAATTTTATATTTAATGAATGTTACTATTTACAATAAATCACCCTATATGTTATTATATGAGAACGAGTAAAAAAGCGTGTAAACTGTGAAACTACGAAAAAGAAATTGAAATTGAAAGAAAAATTAAAAAGCCGACACCAATTCACCATTCACCAACATAAAACAAATGAATTTAATTTGAATGAAATTGAAATGATGTAAAATGATAAATAGAACGAGAAATGAAATTTATTGAAAATCGAACGAAATTCAAATTATTCGTTATAAAATTTTGAACATTTTTTGATTTACCATAAATTTGAACGTTTAATTTTTACTTTGAAAATAAATTGTTCACTGAAAAAAATTATTCATCCAATAAGTATGCAATTTTGTATTTATTTGTATATGAAATAAAAGATAATGCAGTTTTTAACGACATAATTTTATCGGTTTAAAATGTTTGTACGTTTGTTGAAGTAAATATTTCCGGATTTGATAGTTTGACAGTTGACAATTGTTAATTTCCCGCATTTTTTTAAAATAATTAATTTTTTGATACTCTTTTGATTGTGTAGGTATAAATATTGGATGTGAAGTGTGAAAGTGAATTCATAAAAACAGACAGAGAAAAAATATAATAATATGTATATATGTGAATGAAAAATACTTTGTAACATTAAAAGTTTTATTTATTTGTAATCTAGTTTTTTTCTTGCTTCTTTTTTTTTTGTTTTGCAGTCAAAAAAGAAATAATTAAAAAATAATAAAAAAAAAACTAAAATAGTAATAATAATAATAACCAAAATAATAGTACAAGGTAATTTCTTATTCTCTTTTTTTTTCTTTTCTTTTCTTTTAATTAATGTAATTTATATAATATTCTTTTACGTACGCATTTATATATACGTATGGATTAGATATCCATGTAGAATAAAAATAAAAAATACATTTATAATTTGATTTTTTTTTTTTTTTATAAAATAAATGTTTATATTATGTAATAATGTATATATGAATATTATACTTACACTACATACACAGTATATCTTAAATTTAATTACTATTCAATTTTTATATATAGTTAACATCATTATAATATATGGATATATGAATTTATCATATTATTTTTTCTTATTCTTATGCATGTATAATGTGATGTAATTTTCTAATTATTTATATATGTATAATAATCATATGTATAGATAAATTTAATTCTAAAACAATAGTTTTTTTCAACATTTATTTTTGACAAAAAAAAAATTTTTTTTTTTTCATTTTAATTTTATTTCCTTAAATTTATTCATTTTTTTTTTGTTTTGTTTTTTAAATTTAATTTATTGTGATATTATTTTAAATTTTTATTTATTTTTCATTTTTATTTTTATTAATTTCATTTTTTTTTTTTTTTACTTTCAAATTCTTCATTGAAAATTATACTATAGTTTAATTTTTTATAATTTGTGTGTAATTTTATTATACATACACAATGTTCGTACATTATATATATTATAGGTATATAGGATACGTTATATAAAAGAAATACAAAAATTATAAACAGTGATATTTTCTTATATTAATAATAAAATCATAAATCAAAAAAAAAAAATGGAAAGAAAAAATTTTAATTTCATCATTTTATTTCTTTTTTCATTATTTCTTTTCATATCTCAGAAAAATTCAAAACAAATATTTTATTTTAATTTTTGTTTTTCTTATTCAAAATTTATGTAATGTATAGGTATATGTATATTTTAACTAGAATAATAATGTACACATTATGTATATACGAAAATGCATTTTTTTTTTCGTATTTATAATAATAATAATATAATTTATCCCATTTAATAATAAAAATAATATTTTTAATTACCAAATTTAGGCTTAGCAGATTTATTGCATTGCCCCAGCGCATATATTTTGTTTGTAATATAAATTTTTTATTTATTATTATTTTTTGTTCGTAATTTTTTTTTTTCTTTTAATATTTTTTTCCGAAATTTATTTTAAAGTTATTTTTCTTATCATACTGGCAAATTATATAATGTAGATTTCTATATATATGACAAAATTATTTACGTATTGTATATTAATGAAAAACATTACACTATAGAATATTTACAGGAAAATACAAATAATGAAATAATCAAAAGTTATATAAAAATGAAATATAAACAAAAAAAATAAAAATAAAAAAAAAAACATAAAATAAAAATTATAATAATAAAAAAAAAGAAAATATACAATAACATAGTAATATCGTATAGTAACTATCTATAAAAAATAATTATTTAGAACGTAAAATAATTAATTATATAATATAATAATATGTATAAAACTACACATAATATGTGTGTGTGTAGATTAAATCAGTTCGACAACAAAAAAAAATTATTAAAATAATTTCTTGTTTATTTTACTCCTTACTTCTTAAAAAAAAAAAAAAATTATATATGTAATTATTGTTTAAAAAAAAAACTAACAAACAAATATAATTAATTATTATTTAAATTATTAATATGTACATATATTTTTTTTTGCATTGCTTTGTGCATTGATTTTATTTGTAGTACAATGTACAATATCAAATAGCTCTCTCTCTCTCTCTCTCTCTCTCTGTTGCTATTTTATACTACTACTACTACATAAAATAAAATGTAAATATGTAATTTATGCGCATGCATAGATTGAAAATAGTCTTTTAACCATCATGAATGCAATATTCAACTCTATATAGAGTTTGTTTAATTATAACTTTTCACCACCTAATTACGTACGTAAATAATATAAAATGAAACGTTCTCTTTGTTCGTTATTTAACTTTTGGTTTTTCCTTCTCTTTCAAATTACATTACGTATCGTATTCGTATATGTTGTAGACAAAGAATATAAAGAAAGCTATGCCAACGCCAAACTATTTGAAATCTATAATGGCGTACGAATAATCAAATTAACACACACAAAAATATGTTATGCGTAAAACTATTTCCATTCATAAATAAGAAATTATTTTTCGAAGTAATTTTTCGTGGAAAGGAAATTATACACAAATAATACACAATAATAATAACAAACATGTACGAAATCCAAAATTTTTTTCGTTTCGTTGTTACGTTATTCGTTTTTACATTTTTGTTTATTGGTTAATAATTGTAATTTTTCCATTTTTCAATAATTCGAAGCTAAAAAATATATGTATTTTGGCAAACATATAGACATTATTTGAATTTAACCGTCGAATAAAATTGCTATTGGCTTTAGCTTTATATTCTTTGTTGATGTATAATATCCATAATTTATAATGTGGTGGTATAATGTGATGCATTTAAAATGAAACTTCCGGTAAATGAGACGTTATAAGAAAATAGTATAATAATTATGTTGATTCAATTTCCTATTTTTATATTCATTATTTCCATACGGAAGTTTGACATTTTGAATAACGTGCAGTCGTATGTATAATGAAATTTAACGAACATGTAAAGTCATTTTAATTTGTTATTTCAGTACACTATCTACTATTTATAGGTAAAAATTTTGTTGCGCGTAACTTTTACATTTTGTGTAAAACTAAATTAATAATAATTATTAATGATATTAAAAAAAAAAAAAAAAATAAATGTGTATAATATATATAAAACAAAAAATTTCAAAAATAATGTTAATAAAATAAAACAATTCTTATGTGTTGAGGTATTTTGATATATCATAGATAATTTACGTTTAAATAACAAATAATAATAGTAAATGAGGTATATTATATATATAATTATAGTATATTTTTGTATTCACAACTTTGCTTATTTTTTTTTATAAGTATTTATTGATTGATTTTTATAGATTTTGATTATTTATTGTATTGTTTTGATTATTTTCTTACTATTTTGATTATTTATTACAATTTTTCTTGATTAAATACTTGCAAAAAAAGAAAAAAAACTGAAGAAAAACTGAGTTTTATATTAACAAAAACATTAATGTTTTATATGAAGTTATAAAATTATTCTTCTTTATATATACAAGAACAGAACAAGAAATCCTTTAAAAATAAGAAATCCTTTTGTAATAATATAAATAATAATAATCAGTCTCTTTATAAAAAATAAAATGAACACAAAAATGTATGAAAATTAATTACAGGTATTCATTTTTCTTATATAGCAAAAAGTACAAAAGTTAATTTTTCCTATACGATTGGCTGTTTTTCAAAATGTCAAATTCTGCGCAGTGAATATTATATATGTTACAACTGTCTTAATACAAATTTCTGTGACATATATACTAATACATTGCAGTAAGAAAATTTTCATTGCGTTGTTTGCTTAAAATTTACACGACGAATGCCGTCACCACAATACATTTTGAAATTGATTACTTCGTCAAAAATTTTACCTTCAACATTTTGGAATTCGACAATTTGATAACAAAATGTACCATGAAAAATTCAAATAGTGCGTGCTCATATTTGATTCCTGTTAAAAATCGTATAAGAAAAGTTAATACTTTTGCACTTTTGCTATATACGATAAATGAGAATCCAAAATGTATACACAATAAATGTATAATGTATATGTATTGTGTGTTATGTTAATAAAAATATATAAATATCTACATTTATGTAATAATACAACAAAATGGCTTACTCTTAAAACAATAAGCCTCTTCTATATTATTTCCTGAGCATAATATATATGTTAAATTAAAATGAAATAGTATTTTGTGAATGTTTTCTTCAGTTTTTTGTTTTTCTTATTTTAGTTTTAATTTAATTTTGTGTATATGTATTATTTTTTACATCATTTTTATGTGTAGTACGCCGTATAGTTCTTATATTTATTTATTTTCATATTTTTCTTTTAGTATTTATTTGAATGAAATAATAATAATGAAACTTTTAATAAAAAAAAAAAATTAAATTAAAAAAAAAATAATACAATATATACTTTTTCCCACCAGTGGAATCCAACAATGTTCCAATCAAAAACAACATTTTTCAAATCAAAATCAACCATTTTCATGTCAATACCATAATTGAATTCCATTGAGTTTGATTAGAAAAATGTTGATTTTGATTTAAAAAATGTTGTTTTTGCTTGAAACAATGTTGGGTTCCACTGGGAAAAAGTATGTATATATAGTCTATATATTACTTAAATTTCTATAAAAATAAAGAAAACAAAAATAAAATAAAATAAAAACAAAAACAAATATTTAAAAAAGAAAATAATAAAAATATGTAGTTCTACTATAATAATGATAATAATATAATAATAGTAATAATAATAAAGTATATATAGTACGTAAATTATTTAATTATATAATTTCAGTCTTTTTCTTTTAAAAAAAAAATATTAATTTATATTTTATATGTTTACTACCTTCATTTATATAGTATTTATTTATTTTAATTTATTGGTTTTTTCTTTTTCATTTTCAAATGAGAATAATTTGTATTTATTTTTAATATCTTTAATATATTTGTGTTATGTTAACTTTGTGTTATATTATATATTTTTGAATTTCATTTTTTGATTTTTATTTAATTTTTATTTTTTTTTTTATTTTAAATATTTTTCTTGGTGCATTAAATTTATGTATACATACATAATATGTATATACGAGCAGAAAAATTATTACTATAACTATACAATTATAATAATTTTATAATTTTTTAAATAAATGCTTTCTGTTTTTATATACTGTTTTCTATACTATATTACAATGTAATAATTAATCTTTAATTATTTTTCATTCTATACTATTCATATATGTATATGGCAAAACAAAGAACAAAAAAAAAAATTATTAATATTATATTTTTTAATATTTTATACCTAAAGTAAAATATAAATTTTTCTTTCATATCATTTTATTTAATTTTATTTCATTTTAATTATTTTTTTAAATTATTTTAATTATTTTTTATTAGATGATGTTTTATGTTTAATTGAAATTATCATTTTAATATAATTCTACTACTATTTAGAGTAGATATACGCATACATACTCATACATATTTATATGTACTTAATATGGCAAATGAAAGAAAGAAAAATAAAAAATTATTATTTAATGGTGATGCGCGCTTTAAGGTACCCATCCATATTCACTTACAGTTTTTCGAATGATCTTAAACTGTAGATCAGTCGAATTTTTTTTATTTTTATTGATAATTTTTATTTTAAGCGAGGACAGATAAACCTGCCTCCGATCATTCGAATAAGAATCACACAAACTTACAATCAGTTTGACATTTTATGCAATATTCCTATTTGAAATGTATTCTAGCTCAGTGTTTAAAATTGCCAGATAATTGTATAGATTTAATTTAATTTCAATTTTATTTTATTACAAGGGGAAGCCAGAAAACTGACAATCCGTCACTCACATCACGACCCGCCAGAGCCTTTTGGCGATGAAAATTGTAGATGAATGGGCAATTTTTGGATAACTGAAAGTTTAAGACTGACCAAAAAAAAAATCTTTGACAGCAGTTTTAAACTCAATTGGATCGTCTGTGATGTGTGATCAAAGACAAATTTGAACTGGCAATGCAATTCTGCATAGTTAAGATCATTCAAAAGAATGTAAGTCAAATATGGGTATGTATAACTTTATTCTTTAGGTTTTTGTCAAATTTTTAGTTTCATTTTAATTTTTGTTTTTTAAATGTAAAATTTAATATGTAATATATTTTTTTTATTTTTTTTTTTTTCACTACCTATTTTTATTATTTCATTTTTAAAATAAATGAAAATTATTCGAATACTGTTAAAGTATAATGTCTATAATGTGTGCATATACTTAATAAGAGAGAGAAGAAAAACAAACAATGTATAACTACTAACAAAACTCAAAATATTTCAATAAATAAAAATTCATATACATATGTACATAAAATAATTTTTCCTTTGATTTATTTTGAGATGTATTTTTTCTTCTTCTTCCTTTTTATATTTATGTATACAGATACACATACATTTATGTAAGTATGTATGTATTTTATTTTATTTGATTTATTATATTTCAATTTCATTCATAATTTAGGCACTCAAGTGATTTTTATTTCATTTTAATTAATTTTTTTTTTCTAAAAATTGAACTACAAGTTTTTATTTTTTTAAATTTTAAATTTTATGAATATTTTTTCTCTTTTTTTTTTTTTAAGTTGATATTTGTTTTTCTTTCAAATTTTAAATAATATTATAACAATCTATACAGAAAAAAATTTGTTTTTGACTAAAATAAGTAATAATATATAGTACTCGTAATAATGATGAAAAAGAAACGTGTAATAATAATAATCATTATAATACTATAACTATACTTATACATATGCTTGCATATATAAAAATTTCATTTTGTGATTCATTTTTCAATCGAAAGTATTAAAAACGAAAAAAACAACGAAAAAAAAACGTAATAAATGAAAAGATAAAAAAAGATATATAAAAACTATAATAATCAACAATAATTTATGAAAAATGAATCAAAATAAACTGCTTACAAATTTGGTATAATGAAATTTATTGAGTTAACCGCAAAATATGAATCTGTTTTACTTCATTAATTTGAGATAAAGTTTTAAAATTTTTGTCACGATGGTATGATAAAGATGATTGCGAGCCTAGCAAATCTTAGCTGAATATGTCTATCCGTATGTTCGGTATATAATATCAATTGCATAGCAGATGACAAAATGTTGAAAGTTCGATAATACAGATTGTAATGATTAAAGATTAAAGATTATAATGATAAAGATGATAAAGATTATATTCATATAAAATTAATCGTAAAATTTCTTTTTTCAAATTTGTAGATTATTTAATCGAAGTTCCACACGAAGGAAGTCGATGAAACAAGCTTAAATTCTTTAAAATTATTCACAAAACGGATATGATCGAACAAAATATATTTCAAAATTGACGGCTTCCAACAAAAAAAATTTCAAAGTTTTTTGTTTTATTGAATTCACTTTACATTACAGTAATGCAGTGTGTTGCTATATGTGTTTCGGAATACCCACATCAGCCGTCATGAGAGCAGTGTATTTTAACGGACATCAGCCGTAATGAGAGCAGTGTATTTTCACGGAATTAATTGAAACAGTCGGGAGTGCATGTGCATAATAATGAAAATATCGAATATTACACATATTTTTTCTTCAATTATTATCTATCTATAATAATGATAATAATAATAATTAAAATAATATTGATAAATGTAATTACAATAATAATAATAATATAGTTTTTTAATAATAATAATAATATTTCTAATTTGTATAGTAATAATAGATAATAATAATAATAATAATAATTATAATATTATAATAGTGTGTAATATAATTTTTTGTCAATTTTTTATTATTTTCATTTTTTTTTTTTACTTTATATTTTTTTCTAATTTTTTAATTTAACTTTATTTATTTTTTTTTAAATTTTTGTAAATATAATTGAACTAATTTAATTGCTTATTTTTTCCATTTTTTATTTATATTAATTTTCTTGTTGTATTTTTGTTTCTTTTCAGTACGTAATCGGTTTTTTTTTCTTTTTTTTTTAAATACATATACATATGTATGTATATTATGTGTGTGAGAGTATGTATATTGAAAAATATATTGAGCCTCAATTTTGTATATTAAATTTATTATACTTCATCTTCATCATCATCATTATTATTATAGTATTTGTAATATTATAAGGTATGTATACTTGTGTGATTTAAAACAAAAAACAAAAAAAAAATTAACTATACAAAATTTGTATAATATGTATAGATTTGTATCTATACATTGTATATATTGTATTTTTATATACATAAGTAACATACAAATACAATTATTAATTATATAATATCTATACAATATATGTATACGTACTTACTACTTATTATATAATTTAAAAAAAAAGCCTAATAAGGCACATCATATTATATGCAATGTATGTAATGTATTTTCAAAAATTACGTAGACGTATTTATCGTAGTATAGTATAATAGAATATTGTACAATTTATTTATTATGTAATTTATTCATTTGGGTGTTTACTTAATTAATTAAAAAGTTACATCCATTTATTTATTGAATTTTTTAAAATTATTATTTGAGCAATTTTTTTTCTCTATATATTTTATTAACCAAAAAATTTAATCTGCATAAGAATATTTTACTAGTAGTAGATAAATGTAATTAAATTAATCAAATTTTATACCACCCAGACTGTGTGTGGCGGCCATATAACTTATTTTAAAAATAAATTTAAATAAAAAAAAAATTGATTTCGGTTATTTTTGTTTTTTTTTTTTTTTGTTTGTGTCTTTATAAAACTGAGTAAAGGAATCGAAATTAAATTTTATTTATTTATTTTTTTTTCATTATTATTTTTGGACTTTAAAAGCCACCATTTTATAAGTTTTTTATTTATTTATTTTTTTTTTCATATAATGTAATATACAAAGGAACATTAATTTTAAAAAAGAAATGTTGATTTTTTGATAATAAAATTTTGTAGCTTCTAAAGCTAATATACTTGTAGATATACGAAGAAAATTATGTACTATATAATGAAATACTTTTATATAATATGGTGGTCCATTTGTTATTATATGATCTATTTATATGTATATATATTTGTCTTTGTTTGTTGTGTTTTGCACTTTATTCCTTTGCTTGTTTGTCGTTTGTTCAAATGCTGAAAAAACAATTTGAGCCTCTCGATAGCATTATAGATGGATTAGATATAGATAGATATATATAGCCTCTCTTATATATAATTATAAGACATTGTCAAATTTGTACAAATTTTTATTATTTAATCTATGTAGGTGTGTTATGTATGTAATGTATGAATGTTAATTCGCCGGCATTTATAGAAAATAAATTTTTTCAAAATTTTCTTATTTTTCACTTCTTATAATATTGCACTAACAAATACCCGTAATATATATAATATTTTTTTTATCATTTTCAATAATCTATACACAATAATAATTAAAAATAAAAATTAAAAAAAAAAAACAAAATGAATAAAAACTAATGCTCTAGACACATACAGCTCGAAATCACCATAATTTTACGAAATCAACCTTTTGAAATCATATAGTGACACACTGCATTTTGTTGATTTTGAATGAATGAATTTTGAAGTTCTATACTTAATTGTGTATTAAAAAGAGCTTTTAGCTTTTTAAAAATGTAACCATTTAATACATAAGAATGTATAACCAGTATAACTATATGAACGTATGATATTAATGACAGCTGAAACTGGAAAATGAAATTGGAAACTGGAAGTGTTATCGTGATTTTGATCAAAATCAAGCAATTTTTACGTAATTTCGATGAAATTACCATAATTTCGATCTGTTGAAATTATATGAAAAGTTCTTGATTTCGTCGCCAAAATCAAGAAAAAAGGTTGATTTCGAAAATTATGGTAATTTCGAGCTGTATGTGTCTAGGATCTAAAAAAAAAAAAAAATTAAACAAAAATATTCTGAACATTACTATATGATAAGAGTTTTACAAATAAATTTAACACAAATATTATATCTAATATGTAAGAAAAATTATAAAGACACGATACGATATACATATTTATATTCAACTTGTGAATGTGGACTAGATTCGAATCGAAACATATTTCTAGTCTCTGGAATCTTCATTTGTCGTTATACATTCTCGATTCGGTTCAATTTTAATGTTGTATTCGTCATTATTTGCGTTATTCGATGAAAGTTTTGTCATCGGTGGCACTATAACACCAGTTTGCTGATGCTGTTGTGGTTGTTGTAGTTGATTGTTAGATTCCTGTCGTTGCTGATGATGTTGATGTGGTGATTCGCTGATGGGTGATTCTGATCGATGACGATCATCAGATATGTTATATGAATGATGATTACTAGTAGGTGGTAATGGTGATGATGATTGAGGTCGTTGTGGTTGTTGTTGTGATTGTTGTTGTGACTGTGGTGATGGAGATCGTATTTCTTTTCGTCCAATCGATAAATCTTCAACACGATCTTCATCATCATCAATTTGTTCTATTTCACATTTCATATGAGATGGAGGTGAACTTTGTGAACGTATATATTTTACTGGCATACCGGGACTAGGTGATCGTGTAGAACCATTCGCTCCAGGACTTGTTGACATTCCATTCACGGCAGAATGAGCGGCTGCAACTAATGCCATTGCATGTAAGGCTTCTCGACCAGCGATATCACCACCACGTCCTTCAAGTGCTTGTTGTAAAAATGATGGATCTAATAGAGCTGCTGCTGGATGAGGTATTGTCGATTGTAAATGCGAATGTTCTCGATCCTTGTCTCGTTCACTTCCACTTAACTGGCTTTCATGCATTTGAGATAATAATTGCTCGTTCTGACTACCATACAGATTATTTGATCCTCCAATACTGAACGGAAAATTTGCTGAATTACCACCATTACTTGGACTTCGTTTTAATGTACGATTCATTGGACGGCCAGCAGTAATACCCAATTTTTTTACTTTATCGTATAATGTTCTTGAAGGCACACCATATTTTCGTGAAGCTTGTAATGCACTCATACCATTTCGAACGCATTCTATGGCAGATAGGATATCAGTTCTTGTGTACTGTTTGTATCGTTTCCATTCTGGTTTCTGTTGTTGTTGTTGAGCGTAGCCAGGTAATTGTGGGTCACCAGGATAACTGGGAGGGCAATCTAGACCGTCATCTTCAAACGATTTGTCTGTGTATGGTGAATTTGGTTCTTCATATTTTAGTTTCTGCATTAGGAAAAAGCAAGAAACGAAAAATATTTTAAAATGCCATATCTAATACATACTACACAATAATTTAACACAAAATTCAAATTTAAATTTTTGAAAAAAACAAGAAGGAAGAACCAAAAATGTGAATTACCTTATCTGCAGAATAATCTCCTTTCCCATTACAATTTCCTGATTCTCGTTTTTCTGATCTTTCAGGTTTTATTTGAGGGCATACTTGTGGAACTGATTGTGATGAGTCAACAGACGAATGAGGTTGTAATACATTTCTGAGTATAGGTGTATCCTTATACATTAACATACTAGAAATCGAATGTAATTTTTTACGTTTTAATGGATTCATATCAGTTCCAGACTCATAGACTGAACTCAATAATGACCTAGGCAGATGTGCAGTAAGTGGCCATTGCGTATGTTTTGTATCTGATGTCGACGGTCCTGGACTTTTCGAATGTATATTAGAGAACGGTGATTTGTAAGGCGTATACGGTGGTGATGAACTACTGTGTGCTGGTGTTACATTCGATGATGTCGATATCATTGATGATGAAGATTGTTGTTGTTCGATGGCACTTATACCACTGGTACCACAACCTCCATCATTACCACCGCCACCACTATCACCACTTCTTCCATTTCCATCTTTATTTGAATTACCACCACAACTACCACTTATATTTGATGGGACATAAATTGGTGGTGTTGATATTGGTGTATGTACAGATGTTTGATAATGTTGCTGATGCTGATGCTGATGCTGATGCTGTTGTTGTTGCTGTTGATGCTGATGCTGATGCTGATGATGAATATGATGGTGATGATGATGTGGTATTGTAGCTGTTTCATCGAATTTATTAAATTTCTCTTTTAAATCTGTCATATCGAATAGACCTTTAACTTCAAGTTGTTCAGCAATTTTCATTATTTTCGGTATTTGACTCTGTGTCACATTCACTTCACCCGTATACATATAATCTAATAAGGCACGCATTTCGAATGGTTGTACACCAGGAAATAATATACTGCAATGATCCATTGGTACATCTTGTAGTATTGATTGAAAATATGGTGAATTTGCAGCTAATACAACACGATGTGCTTTAAATTGTACTTGACCATCAACAACAATTGTACAATCAACGTAACATTCTTTTTGTATTAGTGCATCTAAAACTTCGACTAAATTCGATTTATGATTATTCCAGCGTAGACAGAATGCTTGTCCTTCGCTAGTAGTCATTTTGATTGTTTGTTTTTTTTTTATCTTTTTGTAAAAAATTGTAAATTATAATTGAATGTTAATCTGATCCTATATACTTTAAGATCCTGAAAATATAGAAGAAGAAGAAGAAGAAGAAGAAGAAATACAAATTCAAAATTAGTGAATGATATAGAATGTAGAAATTTTATTTTCATTTATAAACAAAAATTTTCAATTTAAAAGTCCTTTTTGTGTTGTTTTTGTTTTATATAATCAACAATTTGAGATGTTGATTATATTAATGTGTAGAATTATTTCTTTTATCGATATTAAACGTGACACAACATTTTTATTTATTTATTTATTTTTTTTTTTGAGAACTAATTATGCTTTATTGCATAAAGTGCTATTTTATGTTTTAGTAGTATATCTATCTAAACTCATTCATATACCCATATAATCTTCTCATCACACATAAATAGTAATAAAATGTGCACACATTTAATGAATGTGCAAAAGTTTTTGTCACGCAAAATTTATAAATATTTTGATACTTATTATATAGTACGGTACGTACACATTCATATACACATCCTGTACGTACGACGTACGAGTATATAAACTCTAAAACTATGCATATAGGAAAATTGTCACGATATCAAAATATATTTTCTTTGTTCTGATGGATGGATATACTTATGTGCATATGTATGTATATACTTTTATGTCTTGTGTACGTGTATGTGTTCTGTGTATAGTATTTTTCACAATAAATTTTATATTCATGCAAAGTAATGTCATCCAACTAAACATAGCAGAGTTGTATTTCATTTTTATTTATTTATTTATTTATTTTTTTTTAATTTCATTGCGTTACACGTTACATAAAATGAAAATTATTTCTCACACACATTTCAATTTAAACAAAAAAAAAAATATATATGTATAAAATTTTTTTTCCTTATCTCTTTTTATATATATAGAAGGATATTTTTTAATTTTTAAATTTTTTCCCAGAGAATTTTAAATAATATTTATGCAAATCACATTGCAAACAGGACACAAATATGCACATATACATATATAAAGATATATAAAGTTAAGGATGTGCATATAATTTAATATAGATTATAAAAATGAAAACATATAATATCGAATCCTTTTTTCCATAATTTAATTTCCCTTTTCATTGTTATTGCATGTATATGCATGCATGTATGTATAATAGGTATACGTGTGTTATGTGTATATGCGCCTGCAATCTGCATATTTTATAATGAATTGCATTCACTTCTGATTGATAAACACGCAAAAAAAAAGGAAAAATGTAAAGGTGATCATCATGATCATATAATGATCATCATCATCGCATCACATCACCATTATCAAAATTCTAATTTGCATTCAACAGGTATATACACGTAATGCGTGCAGCAATAAAATAAAAATAAAACATTGATTCCGATAGATCCCCATTCATTTTGTCTGTCTATATCTGTTTATCTATCCCATTTCTGTCCTATATCTGTTTATATATTTAGATGCTGTATTCTAATACAAATATATACGGGAATACGGGTATGGTGAGAAATAATTTTTCTTTTCATCTTCAGATGTATGAAAATGCAAAATGCATATTAGGCGGGCTATGTGTGTATATGTATGTGTTTAGAGGTACTGTGCTATACTAGAAAATTACTATTCTAAGGGTAGATTTATGCAAAAAAAAAAAAAAAATATGTTAATTTTATAATACAAAATATCCTGATGTGAAATGAAATTCGCTATTCGCTATTCATTCAAATTTGAATAAACTTTTTGTGCATTTTTTTTAGATAAAATCTGTATAAATTTTTAGCTGCTATATTGCGTGGCAACTGGCAACTCTAAAAAACATTGAATATTACGACGATATTATAGATTTTTGTATAAAATAACAAGTGCAAATCATACAATATAACCTGTTTTATTACGTCTTTATTCTTTGACAAAAAAAAAAAACTATGGCCAAGAGGGAAAAATAAATAAAATGTACAAGTAAAAATGCCAAAAGCAAACTAAAAGTGCAATTTCAAATCAAAAAATAATAACACACGCATCGAAAAAAAAATATTAAAATAAAAAGAAATCAACCTAACATTCAGAATTCAGATCTATAAATAATGATCAGACCCATGCAATTTTTTTTCCTTCAATTTTTGTTGTTTTTTGGTATTTTGATATTTTTGTTTCCTAAAATTTATGAATTGTACAAAATCTATAAAATGCACATATACATATAAGCAAAAAAAAAAAAAAAAAAAATTTACGCATAACGATCGTACAATGTGCAACTATACTACTAACAAAACGATCATTTTTCAAACACAACAATAAAAAAGAAATGTTTTTTTTTATCAACCTGCGCATAAGTTGATGCATGCATACCAGCATTGCACCGCACTATAAAATAAAATACATATACAAGTTGATATCCTTATATAAAAATAGCAGGATGCCTTCAAATATTTGCTACTACTATAATACTCCATTTATATACATACTTATGTTTTTATGTATGAAATGAGTCTGTTTTATTTTTTTGCCATTTCATAGATAATTTTAAAAGCAAAATTACAAGAGGAAAAATAAATAATTTTTGATGACCGGTTTGTTTTTTTTTTTTGCTTTTTTCCTTGATAAATTTTATATTTCTTTCAAAAAAAAAAAATTTTTTTTTCTACATTTTTAAAATATCCAATTTTCAAATATCCTCGTTTATATGTCAAGAGGATATTTTCAATTTATCAAATTGCAAACTGCAAAATGTGTTCGCCATATATCTATACACAGTTCCATATAAGGTCATAACATTCTGCATCTATATACATAACCTAAACCAAAATGCATAACATAACGATCGACGTACAATTGTACATATCATGTAAAAAATATACAAAAATGCATTAAAAATATCCTGTTCATATCTATACACCAAAGATCCTTATTTAGTTAAAATTACATATTTTCTAATAATGGTGATAGCATATTAATAGAATAGAACAGATAGCAAAAAAAAAAAAATAGACCTAGGCATGTTGTTTTCATCGAGAACGATGATACATTTTTGGGAATGCATATAGACACATTCTACAAACAAACATATGTGCTCGTTTATATTGTACATTTTTTCTAAACTAGAAAAAAAAATAATCGACAACAAATACAAAAAAAACATGCACTAAGAATTTCGTACAAGAAGTCATTTGTTTTTTTTTTTTTTTCGGTTAATGCTGTTGCCATTTTAGTGTAATTTTGTATAAACAGTTTTGCATTTAACATACATCCGTATACATGTAAATAAATTATATGCATTATAATACGAATGTGTATAGATAACGCAAAGCGATAATACTTGTATGAGCGATAATTACGAACGATGACTGCAATATTTTTATATTATTTAATTTTAGTTGGTTTTTAGTTATTATATACCATTGTCGTTTTTCAAGTTTACGAAAAAGTGAAAGGGACGCTCTTCATTTTTTTTTTCGTTTTTGTTTTTTACCTTTTGCTGTTTTTTTTTGTTTTTAATATATTTTGAAATATTTACATGCACATATTGATATATTTATGTAAAAAAAAGAAAAAAAACTATTTGAAAATAGAAATAAGAATAAAAATAATAGAAAAATGAAAAAAAAGGGGCCCGGCTATTTTTATATTTGAAAATGCAAAAAGAATAACCGGTAATCAAAAATAAAAAGAAAAAAAAAACTAAAAACATACAAAAAAATAATAGTAAATAGATGAAACAAGGAAATAAAAACACGCAAGTAATCTAAAATACGCGCATTTATATGTTTTCATTACGCACATTACATATACTATACTATTGCATATAAATAGGAAAGATTATATTCACGTAATTTTTTTTTTCTCGGCGTATTTATGTACAACTGAAAATCATTAGCAATATTATTTATGTTTACTGTTATATATAACGTTCATATATAAATATATATTCACTAGGTAAATAGCAAAAACTGCACCCCCATATATATAATATGTGCATATAAAGTAGATTTTATATTATATAGGGTCTAGTGCGTATATAGTTGTAATCATTTTACATATACTATGACTATGACATGAGTATGAAAAGACGAAAATAAAATCAACCAAAAACAAAACAGAATGAAGTTGGTATTTTTTTTTCATGGTATTTCCTTTCTAATTTTTTGATATATTTTACCTTTTGTAAAAAATTCGGAAATTGAGCAAAAAAAAAATATATATTGACAGGAAGTTTACAATGCACAATATATATGTAGATACTATTTTAATGGTCCAAAAATGAAAAAAAAAAAAAAATGTATATATACGTTTGTGTATATCGCCCGAAAGGAAAGGTAAATTTTTAGTTGCGTATACGTATAGAGAAACCTAAAATAAAAATGAAGCACAAAAACACAAAAAATAAATTTTAATTTTTGCTCCTGTGGGATTTTTTTTTATATTACACGAACATTTTTGACTATTTTCGCGTACATATGAACGTATAAATGTAAAGTATGCATGAACATATGAACATATGAACATATTGCTTGCACATACTCCTACATATGCGTTTACTCGTATAATTAATATCTTTCGAATAAGAACATATTCATATGCATACGTATTGACAGCGAATAATCCGCAAAGTTCGGTGATAATGACGAAAATATGGCACTTAATAATTTATATCGCCAGAAAAAGTTAATTTATTTCTCATGAGTATAATGCGAATATTGTACAAAACAAAACACGGTATTTTCGGTGTTGTTGAGAGGAAAAGTTGATTTTCTCCTGAGTATAATGCGAATGTTGTACATGAGGAACATGGAAAATCAACTAACAACATTTTATACTTGTTGTTCCCCTATTCTATACATATACTCTGTCTTACTGGTACTCTGTAGCAGAAGAGATCATTTACTTAGTAAGTTAGTACGGTGTGGTGTCTATTCTATAGCATACGACGCTCAGACTCAGACCTCAGATAGTATGAGCAGTGATGCCCCCATTTGAGCTTGTATACGAAGTAGATCGACACCAAAATAGTAGTAGATTGGTGCTAAATAGTAGTAAATCTCAAATTAATTTCTAAAAGGCTGGAGATAAAAAATTCGGTAAATTTTACAAAGATAAATCATTCTTATTAATGTTTGTACTTTAAGAAAAACCTTCCATAATTCATTTATTTCATTTTTTTTTCAGTTACAAGATCTTCTGACGGTGTCCAAATTGATTCTTCTTCAAAGTTGATTAATAACTTACTTAAAAGAATATTTTCGGTTGTTTTGACAGAAAGTCTGTTTGTTTTTTTAGTTTTTAATAAATTCATATCTGAAAATATTCTCTCCGCAGCTGCACTGCTATGAGGTAAAATTGCAAGTTTAAGCATATATTCAGCAAGAGAATAAAACAGAAATACATCTGTTCTGTTTCAGTCTTTATTATAAAAATTATGAAAAAATAGTAGTAGATTTCGTTTGGTGCGAAGTAGATTTTTCTGGTCACAAAATAGTAGTAGATCTACTACAATTGTAGTAGGGGGACATCTCTGAGTATGAGCAGTATTCTCTACACATTATGTGTACTCGTAGAGCAGAGACTCCCAAATGCATTTTCATTCATATGATGTAAAGATAAAAATTGCATACTTTTATTCCTTCAAGATTTCAAGCTATTGCGCATGACAGTCGAATTCGAAAGAAATATAAACGACGTTAAAACGATGAAAACAAATAAGTATATTTTGTTAACACCTTTGAAATCTTGAAAGAAAGTTGTATATGCATTTTCATTTTATACACAATATTTTAGATTGTAGCCTATATACCTATTATATACAAATTATGCATAATTGCATGTCATATAAATTTATTCATTTCATTTATTTCTTGCAGGTTTTTCTCAACAGACAACGATATGATATGACATCTATATATGCAACAACCATAGTTGTACATCATCGAATGCGATAACGATAATGAATCAAATTTACAATCATATCTGAAAAGTTTAGTCATGTTTAGTGTTAAGAAATTTTTAAATTTTTGTTATTATATTTTTTGTTACATTTTTAAATTTATTTTTGCGGAATAATTAGAGTATATTTTTATATTATTATATTTACATTTATTTGTATATGTATACGTACATGTTGAATTTTTTCAAATAAGATTATGTTTGGTTAGTTAAAAAAAAAAACAAACAAAATTAACCACAGATTATATCGCAAACAATGTTTATATTTATTTTTATTTATTAAAATTATCGTTATTATGGTTTTATTTCTTATGAGATTTAGAATTTTGATTTCTTTTTGTTTCTATATTGTTTCCTTATATATAGTTGTTGTTGTTGTTGAAATCTATGAAAATAATATTTCACATGGATATATATTTTATGAAACTTATAACGTCACGTTCAGAGTGGTAGTGGATGAGTGTGTGTATTCCCCATAAATACATTTTTTGTTATTGTAAAATAAACTACAATTTTTAAAAATAAATTGTTTCTACGTGAATACGAGTATCTATATACTTATTCCATACTCCAGACATTCCAAATACATTTGTGGTAGCTGGTAGTTATAATTTTAAATTGAATGAAGGTATATATATCAGCTGATCTAAAGGAATGTAAATTACATCCTGAATAATTTTTTAATAAATTTTTTACATAAAAACAGTTAATATGATATTGCAATATGTAAATTAAAAACATCATTTAAATTTAATGGTCGTATATACAACCAGTTAAATTACGTGATAATAAATTAGAAAATGTACCAATTGGTAAAAAATGTTAAATTAATTGGTTGAGGTGATTATAATATAATGAAACGGTGTACCAGAACAATTGCAACATGCTGATTTAACAATATTAAATTCGATTGCGTATGTTTAAAACAATACTCAGATTATCGTGATCCATTGGCTATTACATACTGGTAATAAAAATAATATTGGTTCAACTGCATGTCATGATGATTCTGGTGGAGTATTATTATATATGGAATGAAACAAATTGGTATTACATTGGGTGTTAATGAATGTATGGGTGAACCAAGTACTTTGTCAGTATTAAAGTATTCTATAATTGGATTAAAGATACAAGAAAACAATATGAAGAAAAAACCAAAAAATTAAAAAAAAAAAAAATTTAAGGGTAGGAAGAAAATGAAATTTTAAATTAATGTGCAAAAAAAAAAAACGCATAAAATAATATTGTAAAATTTATCACACTTTTTTTGTTGTTGTTACAATAATTTAATTACATACCTATTTGTTTTTTTTATATATAAATTTTGTCAAATCATTGAAAACAGGAAATTATATACATAATTATGTATATAAATTTTATTTACGTATTACCTGCGTATATATAGTCTAAAAATGTAATATACAAATTGTATAAATTGCTAATTTTGGTTTGCATTTTTCTGTAATTTTTCGACTAATCGACTTTAAAGAATTATGAAAAATTAAAAAAAAAAACAATGCCAAAAAAAAATGTACATACTCGTATATACATATGTATATAAAAATTTCATATATAAAAATATAATTATTCAATGATTTTTTAATTATTTTTGATAATAATAATAAAATAGAAAATTAATAAAAAAAAAAAAAATATAATTGAATCAAGGTTTTAATTTTATCATCGATACAAAATCATATACTATCGTATATACTATCGTATTTACATGACAATTATTAATAAATTGTGTGTTTAAAGTGTACAAAATTGAGATATTTTTGTAACGTATTTTCTTAAAAAAAAAAATCAAATACAGAATAACAAAAACAAATATATGTATATATATATATATATATTTATACCAAGAACAAATAATAAACTGTGTTTAATTGTGTATACAAACAAATATAATTTCAAGATCATTATAGACAATAATTTACAACAATTGTATTTAAATACATTATTATATACAGCATTATATAAACATATATGTATACACTACATTATACAGTATATATGTCTTTTAGAATATAATGTATATTTATTCAATATTTTATACGTTACGCATTTGGAACTTTCCATTATATTTAAACCAAAAAATTATATAGAGGTCTGATGTATGCATACATTACGAGTAATACATACATATGTAGCTACATAAGACTTTTTTTTTGTTATATATAAGTATTTTCTGATGTTTCTAATTTTAATTTTAAAGAATCTCTTACTGATAATAACTACATATGCCCTTAATTCGAGTAAAATTTGATTTATTTTTTGTGTTTATAAATTTATTTATAATTCTTTCTTATAATTATTAATAAAATGAAAATTGATTTGTGGATTAGAAGGAAGAATAAAATAAGTCTCAATCTCTATAGTATTATTAAAAAAAAAAAAAAATTTGAAATTTGAAATTTATTTTTTTTTTTTTTCTAATAACTTTTGTTAATGATATTCATATAAATATTCAATTATGTATATATGTATTTGATTGAAATTGTTTTATAATAATTTACACTATATATATATAGTATAAATTACGTAAGTATGTGTTTCATATGTAATACGGCTACGTGATGATAAATATAAGTACATATGTATATACGTCTGTTGTACTTATGTATATATAATTATTCCATTTTGTTGCTAAACACATATACTGATATATATGTATGTACTTTACGTAAATGTACATACATACTAATATGATTTTCCTGATTAGAAATAAATAAAATTGAAAATAAAGACAAAATAAAAGCCCTATACCATATACTTTATGTATAGATTTTCGTTATTTTTGAAAAATTTTTATTTCTACATATATATTATTTTTTATTTGTTTATTTGTTTCTCTCGTCTACAATATCTTTTGTAAACATACATATGTAAGTAAAGTACATATACATATACATTTATTTTATTTTGTTTATATTATTGATATTTAAATTAGCAAGGACAAATTCGCAAGTAATAATAATAATAATAATATAAGTATAAATGAATAACACGCGTGTATATATGGTATGGTATCATTGATTCATTTGTTTACTTTTATTTTGTTATACTACCATTTTTTTTTTGTACTTTTGAATATGTACTTAAATACAATTTATCTGCTATGTAATTTGCTCATATATGTATATATGTATATATATACTCCGAATATGTAACGTATGTCATCATATGAATATATATGATGTGACTTATTTTGAATTTTATTGTTTTTTTTTTCTTCTGTTTTTATTTAAAATTTTTATTAAGTGTAATACATTACAGACAAAAATTTCATATTACTATACATATTACTCACTATCTGTATATGTGTTTATATATATTATGTATTTTGCATATGTGTGTTTATATACATATATTTTAAGTAATTTGCTATGTTTATTTTAAAAAAGAAAACAAATTTTATTTTTATCAATTTTAAAATAGAAAAATTTATCAAGAAATTTTCTATACATATGTAATGTAAATAGAGTAGTATATCAGCACAGATAATTTTTACATTTATATTTTTGCCTGCTATCCTATCGCACAAGCACATGTATAACACACATATTAGAATTAGTTTTCATAATTGAATTTTTCATAAAAATGTCGCATCTTTTATTCCATTATCAGAAGATATGTATTTTTATTTTAAAAATGTTGTTTAAAGTGCATTATAAGAAAGAATGCATATCATATCACGTACAATATACAGACAAGATAAATATTTACATAATATGTACATGAATATGTAAGTATAAATTACATTGTTTTTGCAAAAATAAAAAAAAAATATAGTTTTTTTCCTAAAGAAAAATATTTAAAAAATTAAAATAAAATACATAGATCTACTTTAGAAGGACAGAAAATATATAAATTAGGGATATTGGAAATTTTTTTTTTGTTTCGTTTAAAAGCTATATCTATAGAGGCTGTTATAGATGTACTAGCATACAAACTTTATTTATGTATATATACGTGCCTGCCGTATATGTACAATCGCTCATTAATGTATTGGGAACGATATGTTTTAGGACTTCCTAATTTTTCAACAGAAATCAAAATATTTTTAATTATTTTTTTGGATAAATTTCTATTATGTATTCGATTTGCAATATTTGAAAATTTGCAAAATTTAAAACATTATTCTGTTATAAGTGAATGTTTAAAAAATTTTGTAAAACTATACCAAAATTCAAATCACGAAAGTATTTCAACTTCATAGCAAAATATACAAATGAAATTTATAACATGAATCTCAGACCATATATAAATTCTTCTCTTAATCAATTTGGCATTAGAAAACACAAATTTTCCAAAATAATTCCATAAATCTTTGATCATTACAGATCTATCCCCATATACTAATGGGGCTTCAATAGCTCGATGGTTGATGTGATGTAGGACTGGTACGCTTGAGGTTCCAAGTTTGAAACCCAGCCAGCGCGCTACTCTCTTTTTACAGTCGGTTACATATTTTTTAAATTGTACAGAAGATTCAAAAAAAGAAAATATATATCGTTCCCAATACTTTTATGAGCGACTGTATTTATATTATTTAAATGCTTACGTTCACACATCATCATTTTAGCTAAAAGTTTAACTTTCAAAAAATAAAACAAAAATATATATATTTTTATTAAATTATGTATATCTATAGGGCTATATTTTCTTTTACACAGAGAAATGTTAAATTTATTTCTAGAATAATTTCCCTTTTTTTTTCATAATGTTTGCAATTTATTTTTTCTATTTCTCAAAAAATTTTTTGAATAATTTTCATATTTAAATATATAAAATGTAGACTTGTACATATCTTTCACCGGGACCGAACGATAAACAACACACATCACAACACATCGTTTTTATGTTGTAAAAGTCTATGTCCTAAATATTTTATTTTTCGTTGATGATCTTAATTTATGTATAGTTCATTTGTAGTATTATTAACCAAAAAAAAAATTATTTTGAGATAGATATATGTATAGATTAGGTATAAATGTATGTATAATGTGTATATGGAAATATTTTGTGTGTAGAACACACACATTGTTCAAAAATTACAATTGCGAAATAGGATTTAGTTAGTCTGTAGGTCAATGAAGAAAAAACAAAAAATGAAAAAAAAAAATAAGAAGAAGAATATTCTGAAACAAAAATTTATATGTACACAGTAACAAACATTAGTATCAATATGAATAGAAAAAATTAACGAAAATTATTTAATATTTTTTTTCGTATCATTTCATTTTTTTTTTTTTTTCAAATTATTTCAAATAATAATAATTAATAAATCAGTACCGTATATATACAAATACACTACGTACTATAGAACATATTTATATGATGAGTTGTAAAGTTGTAGTTTGTCTTTTTTTTTTCTTTGAATATACATTTATAGTACCATGCCCATACCTTATACACATAAGTATTTTTTTTTTTCGAAAATTATTATAAAGGCCATCAATGTGTTTCAATTTTTTTTTTTTTTGCTCTTTATACACAGATAGAGAAAGACCCTCAAAATAAAAATTTAAAACAAAAATAATATTGTGATAAAAACAAAGCAAAAAAATATATAAAATAGAATACATATACAAATTAATGAAATGTAATATGTAACAAAATTGTTTGAAAAAAAATTATACATTATTTTTAATTCATAAAAATTATGATGATACTATACACAGACTGATAAATACATTTATATACTCAACTCACTATATTAAATTTGTACAGAATTTTTTAATTGTAAACATCATAATAATGAGTAAGGGAGAAAAAATGCCAGAGAAAAAGTCTAAACTTCAAACTCAGAAAAGTTATGAATGAATGAATGAAAATTTCATAGAGTATAATCATGTATAGTGTATAGAAGCTGTTTGCAAAAAAAAAAAAAATCAAATTTTGTTTTTAAATGATTTTTGAATAGAAGAGAATAAAAGAAAGAAAATACGATATAGTAAATAAATAATTCGTATAAATGCAAAGACACTAAACTAAAATTTGCTAAATAAATAAATCGTTATAGTTGTGAAGTTTACTATCTTACCAATTACGTAGTATAAGGTAAAAGCTAGTGTAGGTTGGTATAGGATAGGCAGTATAGGTAAATGTTGGGTATGAGTATATAGTTTTTGCAAAATTTATACCTTAAATTTTTTGCATAGAAGTAGATAATTTGTAAATTTTTGGAAATAATATTATGTAATATGCACTGACCTTTTTTTGCTGATTAGTTCGTTGTTGTTGCCTTATATCTTAATCCTTCGTTTTCCAAAATAATTAAAATTTAGATAGTATTCAAAATTAATAATATATATGGACGTTATAAAATTTTGTTTTTCTTTTGCTGTAATTATTATATTTATTTTATTTACACATAAATTTCTTATATATTTTACACATCTAAATAGGTAATCTAAAAATTTATTGCTTTTCGTTTAGTTTTGGTTTAACATAAAAATGATTATGTGTATGTGTTCATTTTATATAATTTTTATACTTCCTGCCGTTATACTCTATTATTGCATTCAATTAATTTTTTTTTTATTCCATTATCATCAGGTGCACAATTTCGCATACATATCGGTTTTTATTGAAATTTTTAGTGTAAATATTTTTTTATTTGCATTTTTGTTTTTTCGTGCGGTGACTATTTCATTCACAAAATGAAAAATCATAGAAATTTAATTTTTCTGTTATCTCTGTAGTATTCTTCTTCTTTTTTTTTTTTTTTTTTTTTTTGAATTAATGGCAAAATAAAAATTTAGAATTTTGAATTTCAATATGGTATTTTTTGTTTTTTTTTTTTTTTTGAAGCACACACACAGCATAAAATTTTTATATAGTCCAAATTTGTCTAAAAATAAAAAGCCAAATATTTCTTACTACTTAAAAAAAAAACAAAAACAAACAACAAATTTTTCGAAGATATGAAAATTTATAAAAGGAACAAAATACGAAAATTTATTATTATTATTATTATTATTATGGTGAAATTTTTATCTGTTTTTATTTTGCTGTTATAAATGCATTTTTTTTATCTTATTCACTTTATCATTATAACTCAATTGTTTTTGTTTTTATATGAAAATGTTATTGTATTGTTGTTGTTGTTGTTGTTGTTGTTGGCTGTGTGGTGCATTTATTTTAAATTAAAATATCACTCTATCAGTTTTGATATGTATGTACAAATTACGAAAAATATTTTTATTTATTTATTCAAAATTATGTACACAACACTGTATGTACTATCGTACTGTATGCAAAAGTTCTAGAATAATATCTATAAATTTAAATTTTGGTTTTTTGTTTGTTTTTTTTTTCTGGTTAATTTTTATAAAAATTTTCAAAAGTGTTTTTTTTTGTTTTTCAATATTTTTGTAACTTTTTTTTTTACATTTAGTGATTATAGTGGTTATAATTTTTAACTATATATAACATAATTAATATGACTGTAGTGTAGAAATAATAAAGTCACATTGCATTTGGTACACGTTTGTGTCATTTCACTTTATTCCTTTTATATGTACATTTTATAATTAAAATCACGAAAAATACATATTTTAATCCACTATACACTTAGGGTGCCTTTTAATATATACTTTTGCACTAATAATATTTTTTACATCTTTTGTAATTAACAAAATTGTCCAAAACTTTTACCGACCTTTTTTTCTTTAATTCAAAAAAAAAAAACGAAAAATTTCATAACATCACGAGAGTAAATTAACATGAAAACTGCACTAAATTATTATTATCTATATTTTCTACCACCCACTCACGTGCTCCTTTTTTTTAAAAAACAAAAAAAGTTTTTATTTTTGTTTTACCTTTTTTACTAGTATACAAAAATGTACACATCTATAAAGAGAGCATTACACTTTTTACATACATTTTATGTAGGCATATATATCTTTATTTAGAACACATACCAATCATATCCAAAACAAAACAAAATATGTACCTATTTTTTTTTCTTCAAGTTTTTGATATTTTGACATTTTACCAAACAATTCGAAATTTAAATTCAATTTTTAAGTCACTTTTATACAATAAAAAAATATATGATTAATCCATGAATTAATTAAAAATTTTCTACAGTGTGTAGCTATAGCTATTTATACTAAGTTAAAGTTTTTTGTTTTTTATAAAATTTTTATCATTTAGTACAAAATACAAATTAAATATATGTAATTGGTTAGGTAATGTAATGTGTATATAGTACTATACTATTTTACTATTAGCACGTCCTCACTCAACAGAATTTAATAATAAACTGTTTTATATTACTATAAAAATACAAAAATGATGATGATAATAATATGAATTTTTACACTTAGAAAAAAACAAAAAAATAACAAAAAAAAAATGAATGACCAAAAGAAATATATATGTATAGTATGTATAGAGAAAATATGCAGAAACAACAACACAATATCAACAGCAAATAATAACAAAAAAAAAACAAAAAAAAAACAAAAAATTACAAATTTTTACTTAATAAATAAATAAATAAGTTTTCATTTCCCCTGAAAATACTCGCAATCACACAAGAAGAAGATGAAAAAAGTTAAAGAAAATTATGTGTATTTGTATTGTATTGTATATAATGTGCATGTATTGAAAAAAAAAAGAAAAACAAAAAACAAAACCACATACACAATACATAGTAAAACATGAAAATAATGCTGCTGCAACAATAATATTGTATCCAGCAACAAATAAAATTTTACAAAACATACATTTTACATGCAAGTATAAATTTTGAAAATTTACAGCAAATTAATATGTAGAATTTTTACCACACATACATACATACTTTTTATAAATTTTTCATTACAAATACTTACACAAATTTGAAAATACAAAATTCAATAAAAATATAACAAAAATAGGCAAAAAAAAAAAAACAAAAAATTTGTTTGTTTGTAAAAATATGGAAAAATGTACATTTGATATAAAGTACTATGTACTATACTCGTATTCTTATCGTATTCCTACTAATATGAATTAAAATACAAAAATATTCTAGTTGTTGCACTGTTTTTTACTTACTTTACTTTACTGTTTAATAAAAATGTAAATTTACAAATGTATATGTATGCAATATCAAATTATATATCTAAAATACAGCTGGTTTGCTGGTATAGTACTTTTATATATTTCTCACTTTATCCAGTGTATTCGTGTATTTGTCATTCCAAATATACTATACGTATATGTATGTATACTTTTTATTTGATTAAACACAACACCACAAACTATCTTTTTAAACTAAATTTGTATGATTTACTCGTTATAATGTGCACTTGAAACACAGACAGAAAGACAGAACAAACTATTTTAAATAAAACAAAAAATAAGCTACCCTATCTGCACAATAACACAACACAATGACATTTAGCAGATTCAAAATAAAACAGAAAAAAATAAAACACAACAAATCGTAGTAGTGTAGTAGTAGTCATAGACTCATAGAATACTCACTTTTTCTGTTTCAATTTCAAATTTCGAATTTCATTTCAATATTATATGTACATATGTAGGTATGTATATAATAAATTCTAGTATAGATTTGCGCAATACACTCTCTTCACTATATACTATACCTACTACCAATACTACATGAACTCATCTCATCAACAAGAAAAGAAAACACAAAAAAAAAAACAAAAAATGAAGAAGAAAATAAAATGCACAAAATTTTCTCAGCAAAAGCCTACTTGCTTTTGCTTTTGCTTACCTATTTAAATTGAGATTGAAAATATGAAAATGCCATCAGTTAGAGTTATTCAATTTGTTTATACTTACATTGTTACATTACATACAGAGTGCGCACACATTCAAGTCAATAATTGTCAAATTATTGTCAAATACTTTATAAATATTACTCATTTCTCATTATCTTTATATGCTTATATATATACAATTGTAAGTTACTCTCACACAAAAATATATTTGTGCATACATACGTGCATTATTTTTGTATAAAAGTACATTTCACACTACTCAAAATAAAAATCGAATAATATATATCTATCTCTAAAACAGAACGGGCACGGGCAAAATGAATAAAAGGTCGAATATATACCCACACATGCATATGCATAAATGCAAAATTGTATACAATGTGTATTGTAATGGTATTTGTGTATTCAGTCATTCAAGTAATATTTTAAAGTGCATATGCATATGTGCATAGTATATTGAATTGCGTGAAGCGTAAATTTTCGTTTAGAGCGAGACTATACGCAAAAATATCATATATTTATACTTACGCACTTCATACTGATACAAATGCCCTTCATTCTGCCTGCATATAAAAAACCTGTCATTTTTAGAATACATACATATGTTGCGTGTACACACACGTCCGTATAGTACTTTCATTAGATTTGTATATACATTCGAACACACAAATTCTCTATAAAAATAAATGCATATACAAAGCAAAGCAAAGCATACAAAATACAAGGAGTGAGAAAGAGAAAATATCATTATATTTTTTTTCTCTTAAAATGAAATAAATAAGTAAAATGTAAAATAGATATTTTATGCACCCACTAACACATATTGCAGAAAAAATCTTGTATATATGAATGTACATATATACTAATTTCATGTGCATATATGCATATTCATGAGGAAAAAAAATGCACGCCCTTCTATTCAATTTCTAAAAATCAACCAAAATTTCGTATGTAATGTAACACATGTATGTCATATACAAATGCATATTATCTTCTTCAAATCAATGCGTTCGTTCAATTCATATGCATTCATATGCGTATTTGCGTTTATATACTATATATGTAGTTTGCATAAAATACACTCAAAACTGTGGATAATAATAGGTAATAGTGCGTGTACGAATCGAACAAGTGAAAAATGTGTACACACAAGAATTGAAGGGTTACACAAAAAAAAAATGAAAATAAATACTACCGCGTACACGTACACAATCAAACGTATTTTAGAAAAGGCAATACATTCACAACTTACGCACAAAATATATATACACATATTGTGTTCTTTCCGTGATTTACTTTTGTGTGCGTGAGAACATTTTTTTACTTATAAAGGGCTGTATTTTAGATTTTATAAAGTTACTTTCAGAGATGTAATAATTTGTGTAAATATATGCGTGCAATATAGTTTACATTTGCATTTGTGTAGTTTCCCTCTCTCTTTAAATTTTTCTTTCTTATATACGCAGCACGATACAACTACATATGTACGTACTTCGTTCAATTTTCATGCACAAATATTATTATTCATAGATCATAGATATTTTGATATTTTATATTGAGTGCCTATTGCCTAATATTTTTCATTCAAATCTGAACGTATGTGAGGTATACATGTATTAAGGTGTTTGTATGTATGTATATGATATGTATATAGTAATGTATAGTGTATTTTTGTCTAGCCAAAATTCGTAACGCAATTTGCCCTTTTTGTATACTTATTCTTACATACTGTATATGTATATGTTACTTATGTTCGAAAAAGGAAATATATTGAATAAAGATACAATGTATGTATAGATAGATATTGTATCTATTTATCGATATTGGTAATTCTATAAAAAATTGTATTTATATATTTTGTACATATACATTATATGCGAATAGATCACATATAAATGTTTTTTTTTCTATTCTGTCGATATAGATAAATTTTTAATGGTGGGGGTAATATATACCTTTAAAAATATTTTACAAATTCATGTATAGGCATTATATTAAATTAGAATTGAATTTGACGATTGTGGATATTCCCCTTTTCAGTATATTTTGTGAGCATTTTGAGTTAAAATTAATTTTTTTTTGTCATCTACATACACACATATATTTTTAGGCATGTATGTATAATATCCTGTCTATGCCTGATCAAGCTTATTACATACATTACCTTTTTCTTTCTATGACTAAGAAACAAGAATAAAAAAAATTATGTTTTTTTTACATGAATCTTGAAAATAGGATGGGTTAGAAATATACATATGTATAGTGATTTTTTTTTGTATTTATTTAAAGGTTATATAACGAGCAGTGTGTTTTATATTAAAAACAGGAAGGGTTGTATCTGTATGATTTGTAAATTTTTCAATTTTTTTTGGACATACATGTGTTATGCGCTTATATACATACCTACATATCTTTGAAGATTTTCCCCTTATCTGATCAGACATACAACTTGTGTGGTATCCTTTTTTTTTGGATTCTTATTATTTTATTTTTGGAGTATTTTGCTTTGATGTTTTTTTTTCTTTGGATTGTTTTTGATTTTGGGGGAGAAATTTTTTGATTAAATTCATATACCTACCTATTTACTTCTTCTTGATGAAGAAACTTCAATAATAAATTTGAATGCATTTTCCATTATAAAATATATACATAAATACATGGCTATACATACGTAAGGCTTTCTTTTAGCAAAAATAACAAGAAAAAGGATGAACATTTTGAATGTGAAAAAATAATTTTCCTTTTAAAATTGCTTCTGTATATATTAATTATATGAAGCCTTTTTTACTATATTCGAAAAAATAATTTTTAAAATTTTATTAAAAATTTTTTGAGCATAATAATTTCTTACTACATATGTATATTATCCTTCTACTTTCCTTTTTATTTTCTTAATTATCCTTTGCCTGCCTATATAATAATAACAAAAAATTTCAAAGTAAAAATAAAATACTAGAAACTATACAATGCAAGCATACATACACAACACACAAACATGAAAATAAGATAAAAAATAAAAAAACATCAAAAGGATAACAACTTTATTGGCTTTTAAAAACATGTTAATTAACCCTTTAACATGATAAAAATTTGCAAAGCAGGTCAATATACATATTAAATGTGAAAGGGTTTTCATTTCAAAACATGTGTATTGTGAAATGTGCACTGCACACACAAACGATAGTAATTTCATATAAATGCGAAATCTTTGAATTTCCTTTTTTTCTTCTTGGATGTAATGTATATTGTATAATAATAAAATACGGGTATGTATATACAAAAATAATCCTTAATGTGTTTATATATATTTTCAATAGAACAGCACTTTATTATTTTTCTTTTCATTCTTTATGTTTTTGTGTTGTGCCGTCAAAACAAAATTTTTTTACTCACTTGTTTATACTTACACTGATGTATACTATATACGCATAGTCACACATACCTCCATACAAATGTATGTCATTATATATTTTGTTGTATTCAACAGGAGGTATAATAACCATTAGTTTTATGTATAATTGGTATTATGTGACTGTCATAAAAATGAATTTAGCACCTTTATAATTACATACAAGAATCTAATACAATAACGCATACTTGTATACTATACATACTACACATATAGGTATAGGTATCCATATATTATAGGTATACAGGTTATATGTGAATTCATTCAAATGAGATGTACATAGATATGTATTGAAAAGAAAATTAGCACATAATGTAATATCCGCATATTGGTAAAGTTATGTAATATATCCTTTCCTTTCCAATATTCTTCTTATGTTGTTTAAAATTGATATACATACACACAAACTTTTAAATATTTTTTTTTTCGTACAAATATATATGAATTTATGACTTATTGCCAATCCTTTTTTGCATTATTGTGGCCGACCTAGAGCTAGACGCATTAAATTGTTTTCTTTTTATTTTTCTTTTCATATGGATCGTGTTTTTATGACTCAGTTTTTTTCTGTGTATCTTTATATCTTTGAATATTTATTATACGTAATGAAAAAGTATTAATAGGAAAGGGTTGTTGTTACATAACAACATAGCGCAAAAATATTTCACATAAAAAGGATACAAAAAAAAATTTTTTTTTTATATTTTTTTTTAAAGGAAATCCATAAAATGCAAGAATATAATTAAACCCTTTCTTATAGTACATTTTTTTGCGAGTTATTATTTTTATATGCGGGTACGTTACATATACGAGTATGTAACATATATGCTGCGAAATATACGAATAAACATGCAGATTTTTATTAGGAAAGACAGGAAATTATTTTATGATTACTAAGAAAAATATGTATTTATAGATTTTAAAGAATTTCGAGATATGAAATTGATTGTCAAGATATTTGCGGTTATTTTTCTTTGATTTTGCATTTTTTTTTTGAAACATAAATATTTTGCATTTGTGACATTTCTAATAAAATGTCAGTAACAAAAATTGTAAAAAAAAGGCTAATAAATTTGTTTTGGTAAAAATATATAGAGATTTTGTGATTTATTTAAACGTGAAAAAATATTAAAAATTCAGTTGAATGAACTTTTTCTTTGGAAGAAAGAAATTGATAAGAAAATAACGATAATTTGGGCGTTAAATAAATATCACAGATAAGAGTGTGGTTATATCAAAAGTGAACTCGCTCACTCAAAAATAGGTAATTATTGTCAATTTGAAACTATATTTGACCATATCTTTATATTGAAAAATATCTTTATATTGATAGATAAACATCCTTTGAAATCACTATACATTTTATATCATAAATATTCAAAAAAGAAATTGTCAAAGAGTGAATAATTCCTATAAGTGTCAAATTATCGGCCTTTTATACAATTGTCTAATAACGCTGTAAATCGCAACCAATCCATGTGTTTCAAAATCTCTTGTGAATTTATTGACAACAGCAAAGTTAAGCAACTTACGCGCATAGTAAAAATAATTATGATGCAATGCATAGCAAATTGACGTTTATAGGACCCAAAATTTCGAATACATGCCAATAATAGATTGTACAATTTCGAATTAAATTCTCTCAATTGATTTGATCAATTTTCATTTTTATTGATCATTCCTAGTTTATTGCATTTAAATGCAATTTTTCCTTTTTATGCCCTTCGTATATTTTAACACTTTTTTTTTTAGACATTACTGGTATTTGTGTATAGTATATCATGCAAAGTTTTGTATGCGTTTTATTGATAGATATCAAATAGAAAAAATAATTTTATACGGGCTAGCGATTAGGCAATTAATTTATTTGATTATTATTATTATTACGAACATATACACTGCGTATATTTGCCGCGTACAATATATAACCAGCATAAGAATTTCATTTCATTTATTCGTAATCAATTGATCGAATTGACAGATTACAATATGTACACACTCATACAATAATTTATTGTGATTGTGTACATTTTATTCCGTACATCCTATATGCGTTAAAAATATTTTTCTATAATTTTAATAAATATAAATTTTTAGGCAAAAATTTTTCTCATTCAATGTATATTATACGCCTCACGTGTATGCCTAGACAAAAATATAAATGCAACTTTCTCATCAATTTATTTCAATTAATTCATTCCCTATTATGCCTTTATAAATTAATTATTGCAATAAAATATTATATAGTAATATTGTGAAATAAATGCATTCAATACCCCGGACCGGGCTTTCACATTTTATTTAAAAATTTGTTTGAATTGTTCATTCATTAATTTATCGAATTTACAAATCATTATGTTTGATTGCTATAAATGTATTTATATAGCATAGGCAATTTAGGCATGTAGGATACAGTAAACCATATGAAGGATGAATAAATAAAACGTTTGTTAAGGTATATAGGTACCAAAGTATATTTTCACAATATACAAGGTGTCCCGAAATTGGGTGCAGGCATTTTCCCAGTCGATAAACCTTACTGAGAAATGAAAAAATCAATTGGCAATTCTAATATTAAGGGGTGAGGAGTTAGGGGGCTCTGAAGTTATTTTTTGAGGTCAAGTAACTTGTTTCTTATTTGTGGTCATAACTCACGAAATCCTTGGTCGTTCCCATTTATTTTGCATTCATTGGAATGCGAGAATCAATCAGTTCTTACTTTGGTAATTGAATTGTCCAAATTGGCCAAGTGAAGCCAAAATAAAAATTTGTTGCAATGTTGTTGTTGTGTTGATTTCAATTTATTCTGGGATATGTATAATACTCCTAATTTATTATCTTGATTCATAAATTTGATTAAAAGATATTGTTTATATACAAATTTGATCTGATTATTATATATGTATTTTTTATAGTCTTCTTTTCTTTTATGTGAAATATGTATACCAAAATTTATTTTATCCTTATTTTTAGGTAGCTGCGAAAAATTTTTACAAATTATTATCCTTCATTTATGTATCATGTATATGTACAAGCAATGTCTATACAAGTTAACAATAATAGGATTTAATTTTATATTCATTTTAACACATAATCATCATCATAATTTTATTTTATTTTTGCCCACCTGATGAGTGTTCTATTGATCATCTATCACCGGCATACTCATACCTTTGCTCATACGCACCGCATCAATTTTGTATTTAGTGTACTATACTCTCATCGTATATCAATAGGAAAAGCAATGTAAAATCACGTAAACTCATAAATTCATCTTCTTAAGATTAGGATTTTGACCTAAAAAAAAACACACACAAAAAAAAATGAAATAAAATACTAAAGAAAAGAAGGAAAAATATGTACATATTCGTACTAATATACCTATAGAGGTAGCTTTTTATTGTAGTATTTCATGAACATCTTAGAATAATTGTTAAAATAAAAATATTAAACCCACAATTATTGTAATATTCGTATATATAAATGTTTACGTAGACATATATCTTTCAGAGTTGCTGGTTTGACACGAGTTTTATAACTTTTTTGTACTACTTATGTATATGAATGCGGTCACTAATAAAATACACATAGGTATAAGCAAAAACACTAGAATAAATTCTAGTGTTTTTGGTATAAGGTACCTGAGATGGAAATAGTTTGCACAATACAAATTACAAAAAATTACAAATTCAAAAAGGAGATAAAACAGAAAATTAGGGAAAATCTTCTTACAAATTACAATTAAAGGATTTGTGCTATTATATGGTTAATGTTTTTTCTTTTTTTAGTTTTGCAATTTTTTGCTTTTCTTTACATGTGTGATGTGATCTTCGTTTTAGACAATAATTGGATTACAATTGACATTACTAGTTCCTTTATTTTTTTGGTTGTAAACATTTTCTGATACCTACCTTTTAGATTAACATAATAATATTGTATGCATTATAATTTTTTTTGCATAATACGATTCTTGTTAATTTATATGATCGCCGTTCAAATGGACAAAAAAATATTTTTTCAAATTTTCATATACAAAAAATCTAAGTTTAAATAATTCCCATCTTATAAGTGAAATGAAATTTTTTTTTTTTTTTCATAAAAATAAATGGGCAGATATGCGATTACATTTATATGGTATAGGCAGGCATAGTCTTTCTACAGCATATAATTATGCATTTTGTATTTTTGTACATCACAAATTACACACAAATGTACAAGTTAAATTAGTTGTAAATGAATATTTTGCGTTGAACTATGATGATAAAATAGTTGTACAAATTATAGTATATGTATAGTAAGTATATTTAAACGTCTTTGAGGTCATTGTATTCTATATTAGTCGTTTGTTTAGTTGTTGTTTTTTTTTCCTCAATTTTCTAGTTTTTAATATACGCACCACATATACTCGCGTATTTGTATATATTATAACAGTCATCATATATGAATATCATCATTTGCTTTTATGCGTATCCAAAAAAGAAATACTAAATGAAAAATAGCGCATTAAGCCCTACACTATATACAATCCGAGCTATATATATATACGCTACGCTACGAGTAATGTATACATACAAAAGTTGATAAGGAATTCAACGTTTAATAGAGTGGGGTCAAATTAATGTTTTTTTTTTCTCTCCAAAAGAAAAAAAAAAACAAAAAAATACTAAGAAAATTATAATTTTTGTTAGTGTTAGTATATAATAATAGATATATATATTATAACGATCTGTATGTGAATTATTGATATGCGAAAGGGCCATGTGAATTTTAACTAAAATTTAAATTATGTACACGCATGCATGCATGTACAAAAAGTAAAAATAAATAAAAATAAATAAATAAATAAATAATGTTCATGCATGATTGTGTATACAACAACTCTTATATTATATATATATATAGATATTTGTACAAATGCTGTTATATATAGGTTTAGACAGACGTTTACTCATATATAAGTTGAATAGATAAGTTAATATGCATGCTCTATGATGCGATGCATTATCACTTTTGCTTCAATTTGAAAAAATTTTTTTTTGGTAATTTTGCTTTTTTGTATTATATACATTTACATGAATAATATGTGTACATATAAGAGTATACTATACATATTTGTAGACATTTTCAATTGATACTCTTATTGAATATTATGTAGTATATGTATATATTTATAGATATATAATATGTAGTATGTGACGCCAATGTACGCGAGTAATTGCATTCAATGTACGATAATAATAAATGAAACTAAAATGCTAAATAAAACTTCTAATTTTGATATAACATTTATGTACTATATTTTCATTTAAAGTGTGTGTGTGTGTACGAGTATACGTGCGCACATTTATATGTATAAAATGAACAGAGTTTACAAAAATAAATTGAATAGCAAACGGTCATTGCACTTAATAACAATCATCATCGCATTAATATGATATTAATTTCTGCCGCCATCACTATCAAAATAAAATATGTAAAAAAAAAAACACTTGAATATTTTCTATTTTTGTTTTTTTTTTTTTTTTTTTTCTTTTGTAATTGCAATGCAATCAATGAAAAATATGAATCGTCGTCTGAGTAAGAATAGTAACGTATAAAAATTAATTTTTGTTTGTACATACAATTATAGATACATTATTATTCTTGCAGGCTACTTATTACGTATGTATATAGAACATTATTTTATTAAAAACCTTTAAATAAATTCTGTGATTGAGAAGCTATAGAAACTATAAGAAAATATAAATTTGATAAAAATATAAATCACAAAAAATTGTTGATAATTCTACATATATGTGTACGTAATTTCGATTTATTTCAAACTCGACGATTGTATTTTTAAATTTTAAATTTGATAATGTTTTTGATTTATTTTCCAATTAAAAAAATTTGCTTAGAATTAATTTTTTAATTTAGATAAAATAATCGCTTAAATCTGCCTACCTACATATTACATGAAATTTTATGCAAAAAAAATATACGAAATAACGATTAAATTTATCAATTAAAAGGTCATTGTACACCTCTCTATGATACTACGTTACTACTTATTCATAAATGTGATAATATCTACTCATTGGAAAATACAAAACATAAACAAAACTGACCTACATTAAAATATTTGTTTACTCTTTTTTTATATAGAAACAGGCACGCAAAATATTTTCATGCAAAAAAATACAACAAAAAATAAATAATAAATAAATTACGCACGCATCACTATTTACGTTTCAACGTTTGCTTCTTATATATACACTTATGTAGACATGCTACATGTATGCCAGAGTGATGTACATGTGCTAAATAGTACACTGAACTCAATTTATATACTGTTTTCTCATACATACTCATACATAAAATGTAAACGAATTGTAAATAAATAAATCTGCAAATGTGTAAACAGAGTTCAAAATGAAATAAAAAAAAAAATCGCAAACACCATTTTACGTGATTTTACCATTCATGTATGTTTACATGAATCGCTTGCGCAAAAATATTCTCCAATTAGAAAATTGCAAAAAAAAAACTTTTATTTTCATTCATATTGAATTTTTTTATTCCATTTTTTCTGTTTTATCACGAACCAATCCCACCCAATCCAAATAGTTGTCAAACGTGTGTGTAAAAAGGATTTGTGAAAAAGCTTTCTCTAAATTTAAATGTTTATAAGAAAAAATATTAAAAAAAAAAAATAAATTCCGATATTTTTCTCTTCGTTTTCTTTCTCTTCTTTAACATAAATAAACATACCATCTATACATTTATGAAAATGAAATGTCAATCGTATTCGTATATATTTGCACAGTATTCGTGTTGTATACATAATGTGCTGTATATTTTTTGCAATAGAACAAAACTACAATGTTGTTTATTTATTCAACACGAAGACGAAGCACAAACATAATGTAATGCTTGTTGCTGAACATTTAAAGCTTTTTCTACCCTATTTTTACGATTACATATATTTGCTATTTACAATCACCCCTACATATGTTGCTTAATTTTCCATATCCCTACATTCAATTAGTACAGCAGTAGAGCAATTCAATTGCCTGTTGATTTTCCATTCTTGCCTATGGAATTTTTATTACTCATAATTTTCTACATAAATGTTGTTATATGTTCCGTCTTTCTGTTTTGCTGCCAAATATGTATGTTCAATTAAAATTTGCAAGCAAGATACAAAACATTAATATATGATGACGCAATAAGCAATATGATGTGTGTAAAAAAAGTGTTCATACATAAAATATTGCTGGATCAGTTGTTTATATTTTACTCTTTAAAAACTTCTGAAAAGAACTGAATTTAATTAAGCTTACTCAAGCTAAAATACGAGAACGAGTGATTAAACATTTAAAAATGTGTAATAAAAAGAGAAAACGATTCTAAAAAAAAATATCGCTATCGCTTCGCTAACTGATTAACTTTACCGAAAATCTTTAAAATATTTGCTTTGATATTTTTTATTTTATTAATATTATGATATGTTGCTATAATTGCAAATTCTCCCGGGTATGATTATAAAACGAGAACAATTGTGTGTATAAACATTTCAATTCAGACACCACCAGTAGATCAGACACCTAAGCTCCTAAGCATTTGTGACTGCCTATTTCGCGAATTGCGAAACAAAAATGATAAGTAATAAAAGTGAAGTTGTGTTGCAATAAAAATTAAACGATCAACATCAACCAACAAGCAATAACATCAACAAAAGTAACAAATAAAGCTATCAACAAATTTTAAAAGAGCATAAGAAGAATATCCAATTGACTCATTACGTCATCACATCACACATTCAAATTTAAATACATATTTCTGATTTCTGAATACAAATTTTAGCTTTTCGCGAAAAAAAAGCGAATAGATAATTTTGCGAACGATTTTATTTAATGAGAAAGGGGGATTTTCATTTTCATTTCATTTCTTCATTTTGACTTCTGCTTAGCTTGATCAAACATCAATTTAATAATTTAAATATTTTAAATATGATTTTGAATAAGCTATGATTTTTGTCAAAATAATAATAATCGTTTTTTAACTGGGTGTTCTAATACACCTAGTTAGTTAATTAGTTTAGTTCAAGAAGTGAAAAATAAAAGTGTGATTTTACAATTTTTTTTTTTATTTGTGTCAATAAATTCAATGATTTTAGATTTAAGTGCTGTCTGCTATTTGTGTTGATTCATTCATCTCAGTATTTTATTTCTTCAATAATTTAGATAAAATTTTTTTCTAAAGTTCTTTAAATTTCTAATTGTGAAGATCATTTTTTTTTTAAATAAAAAAAAGACAGACAAGCAAAAAAAAAAACGAATTAAACACACCAACCTAACAAAAGGACAATTTTAAGGAGTGGCTATTGATATTGAGAAAAATAAAAAGAACTATGAAAAAAAAAAATAGAATACAACAAAAGAATTTAAGAAGTAGCAATGGCAATGGCAAGGCAGCAATTAGTGTTGTGGGAAAATTATTTTCTAAGAAATAGATTTTTAATATTTATAGTTCGTTTTTTTTTTGTTGCATTTTGGTAAACCATAAATTTAAAATTTAGTAGATTTTATTTAGTTACAGTGCTAACTAAAAATTATCAGACAGTTTTCAAATATGTATTTTATCATAAACTGTAGTTTTATTGTGCATTTATTGTAATGTGCACAAACTTTTTATTGATTTTGTAAATGAATATCGAAGAGTTATGCAAGTGATAGGGACAAAATGGACGATTGTTTTTTTTAAGAATTTTTCCAAGAATAAAATTCTAGATGAACAGATTTATTCCAATGTCTGTTCATTTTATTTTATTTCGAATTACTCATAAATTCTTTTCGATAGTATCGTGTTTAAAATTCATTTGAATGCATGCAGACATATTTATTTGCGCTCTAATCATTAGATTTTAATGTTATATAGAATTTTTTTTATTCAATTTCTTAATACCTGCGCGTCTATACATTCATATTATGTGTCTGGCTGTCTATATACATATACCTATTTGAAATATTTTCTATTCAAATCTGCATCTCGTATTTCAATTCGAATTTCAAATAAAATTTGATAGCAACAAATAAATCCATTCCGTGCGATTATATCAAAAAACGATCCTACGCATATAACAAAAACAAAATATAATACTTACGCATACACTTGCGCCTACAAGGAACACCGAATACCATCATATCTTAACCAAAAACGACATACAGAAAGAAATGAAAAAAAAAAGATTATCAAAATTTTTTTTAATAAAAGTATCAGAGCAAAAGAATAACAAAATATCAAATTGATGTGGTACGTATGCATATATAGAGACATTGTATATGCGTTTTTTTTTACCTGCTGCTGTAGGCTAAACTATTAAAATAAGGAATGAAATACCTGTTTCAATTTTTTGGGGGTTTATTTTTTGTTTTGTTGTATTTTTTTTCTTTTTTAATGTTGAAAAAAAGGCATTATAATATAATGCGCATTTAGAAAACGAAATCAAAAAATCAACTTAAAAAATCAAAGTAAAAAAAATATAAGAAGAAAAGACTAGGAATATATAAAAAAAAAAAATTAAAATAAAATTGAAAGACGAAATAAAACAGAAGAAAAAAAATATCAAAAACCACGTTGAATATTGTACATGTACACGTACCCGACACTCGTCTGTCGCGTCACAGGATGATGATTACGTAAAGAAAACGATGCTGTTTCGTTTTTATTTCTATTTCTATTTTTTTTTTTTTCAAATAATTTTTTTTTTAGTTTTTTTTGATTTTCTGATCTTTTTAGATACTCGTATTATACACATATGTGCATGCATTGCATAATATACAGCCATACGTACGTTACGTAAGGAGGATGTTACTATGATATAAACTTACGAATTATATACCATACGAATGCATATTGTGAGAAAATAAAAAATCTAGACAATTTTATTTTAGACAATTCGGAAGAGGGTGCGAAAAGGCGAAAGGCAAACTTCTTATATAAATGTTCTTATATTTTCTTAAATTCTCGTCTTTCAAATATTTATTCCTTGTCTACATTTTTGTATCTTTTTAGATCTTTTTTTTTTCTTCAAAAAAAAAATTATTCTCCTTTTTTTAAGTGTTTTTATAGGTTGTATACTGTAAACTTCTAAACAATGATGCCTCTATTCTATATTGTATTTCTGTTATTATTACTTTATATGCAGTGTATTACCATTATCATTATCGATATGTCCTCTGGTTATATATGCAGGACTCTATATACATTATATGTTCACTCACCATATTATATGAAATGATGTATGTACCTACCTTACCTGTGTATGTAATGTACCTAAACTAAAAAATTGTTGTAGTATTTTGCAGGTGACAAAAAAAAATGTTTAAATGTTTTTTGTTTTTTTTTCGAAAATTGTTTATAAAGTATGTAAAAGTAAAAAGTTATACACAGTGACAGAATGCATATTATAATAGAGTTACAGACGAGTTCAAAGGATATTATTACAGTTTTTGTTATTATTATATAATCATCTTATATATATTATTATGAATCGATTATGTTCTTAACAAAACTGAAAATTTACTTTTAAGATTTTTCAAAAAAAAATTTGTAATTTTTTTTCATTTTGTTATGTTAGTATATTCGTAATATTTTGACTGGAAATTGTAATCACTCGTGAGAATAATTTTCTAATGTTACAAAAAAAAAGACAGTATGTATATAAATCGAAAAAAGTATTATAGAAAAGGATTTCTTTTTTTGTGCTAAAATGTTTACTTACCCAATTTAATTTTTCGAAATAATAAGTTTAAAAGGTTTAAAGCATTAAGAAAAGATTTTCATGATATTACACGGTAATTAATATTAGATTAGTTTATTATTAGGATATTCATTTATATTTTATTGTCAAATACAACATTTTTTTTCATCATTCTACCATGGCAGTCATAATAATAATTCAATAAATTCGACAGAGGTTTTTGAATTGCGATGCATTGCTATTGGAGTGTTATTCTGCGGTCAATGCTAACAGATTTTGTTAACGCCGATCAGAATAAACCCCATTATCGTGTATAATTTGCTGTTTGAAGCGTTCGATTTCATGAAATGATAATCATTTGACGTTTCAGAATTCACATATTTTCTTATCAACTGTAAAACAATTTTTTTTCACATGTATAGTAATAATTTAAAAAATTTCATTCTCAAGTTTAAAAACTTGAAGAAGAATAGTTTTATGTGCACACAGTAAGGTTTAAGTGCTTTAAGTCATTTACCTTTCTGTACATTTGAATACATTTTTTATACAATCGATTTGCGATCGGAATATTTATTAAACTACAACATGAATCTTTTCAATTTTATTTAACCTGCAATGCTATATCTATCTATACATATACAAAAATTTAGATATAAATGTGATTTAGTCAATTGTTGAATAAAAAGATATTTATACAGAAAGAATAACTCTATTACAATCACTTTTTTATAACTTCTTCTATATAATGAAGAAATTACATGATGCATTGCTAATTTCTCAAAAGCATTCTTTAATGTCTAAACATTTTGTTGTTATAGATATTCATGCATGCAGGTATAGAAAACATACGTGTTCGTTTGTGTACTCAAATAAGTATTCATTTCATTATACCATATTATACCTTATTTTGTTCATTTACATATTAATTCACATCATAAACATACATAATCGTATACTCACATATATAGAGTGTACATATGTTATTACATAAACAAACATTAAAATATGAAATCTCGGTAGTAGTATTTATTTTTTTTAATTTGATTTTTCTTCCAAATATACTTTTGTTCATATGTGTAGTGTACATATTTATTTATTTCATTTCATTTCAATGTATGTATGTATATGAATGTACATAAGTTTTTATCATAAATTAATTCAAATTAGGTTCCCTTTCGCTTTTTATTCATTTATTTAAATCGTTTTATTAAAACGTGACTGAAAAAAAAACTCTTTTAATGTAGGAAAAAAAAAAAAATTGGTAAAGTTAAAATGGTAAAAATAAAAGCGCATCTCATATGTATGTACCTACATACGCATGGTGCACTTACTTCTTATACTTCTTATAGTATCTGTTTAATGTCTGACTTGAATTTTGTACGTATATATAAAGTTCAATATACACACAGAGTACAAATAAGTAAGTAACTTTATGTACGAGTACCCATATAGTATCTAAAAATTTATCTAAACATAACAGAGGTACATATACATAGGAGTAGTACATGAATACCTATATAATGGCTATATAACTCAAAAATGCTAAATATACATTTTCCGCTCCAAAAACAGCTCAGAAAAATAAAACATAAATAAATAAAAAATATGGTGGCCATGAAAAATCCATATGCATATTGTATATATACATATATACAAACGAGTACATTTACAGAGTTACATTAGTATTCTTATATGTAAGTAAGTATGGCTATGTGATTACGATTTGAAACAATTTATATTTTTTTTTTTTACCTTAAATAAAACACAAACAAAATTTGTTTTTTACATTATTTTATATAATATATGGAGAAGAAAATAAACATGCACATAATGTACGAGGTATATACGAGTGTAAATAAAGTAAAAAAGTGAAAGAAAATTTAACAAAAAAAAAAAAAAAAATTTGAAATAAAAAAGCGAAAAAAAGCAAACCACCATTTTCAATTTTTGTATAAATATTATTTAGAATTTATATAGAATATGTATTAAATGATTACCTATAGATGATTTTTGCTTGATGATCTTGATGATGATGATGATGATGATGATTGCTCTGCTCTCATAACAACATCATAAACAAAACTCTAAATTGTATTTAAAAGTATTAATGAAATAAAGAAATATTAAATTGGTGGAACACTGATCGACAAAAAAAAAAAGAAAAAAAATTAAAATAATATATTGATTAGTGATTACGTTGTGTCAAGTGTATTCAACCGTTTCAAACAATTTTTTCTTTTTTGTACAATTTTTTTTTTTATATTTTTATTCTTTGTTTCTTGTCTATATGTCTATATGTAGTATCAATCCTTCTTCTGATTTTCTGATGATATTATCAATTTACTATAGTATACATTTACTTTACTATAGTATACATTTTCTGCTGAATATTGCCATCATCATCCATGATAATGATGATGATAATGGAGTTTATAAATGCTGTTTTGATTTTTTCAAATAGACTAGAATACAGAATATACCATGAGCATAGATACATATAATAAGAAAATACAAAAAACCATACATTCAAGAATTTATATTCTTTTATATATTCTCTAAACGCTTATATATATTCTGTTTTTGGTTTTTCGTCTGTTTTTTTTTCTTTTTTATTCGTTTTTTTTATATATGTATGTATTTGGCGGCGTGCATATAATATGCATGAGCTCAGCACTTCTAAAAAAAACTACATATTATAGAAACTAAAAAATGTGTTGGTGTAGTCACTCGCGTTCTGATGCACATTTTACATTATTTTACTTTTATCTTCTGTATATAATATGCGGACATATATAATATTCTTATATACGCGTATATACTCGTTCATACACATATACATATACTCATATATGTATATATTGTTCCATAGAATATGTGAGTGTGCATTAGAATTGTAAAAATGCATTTTCAAAAAAAAAAAATTTTTGTATATACACACAACACAAGATTCATTAAAGAGATTACATAAAAGGGGTGAAGGGAATATTATTTTGACTGTAATCAAAACAAAACAAAAAACAAAAAAAGATTTAGGCTCCAAGAAACCCATCAGAAAACATTTTTTTTATAAAACGCTACGTATGAATGTATAAGTACTATGTATATAAGAAAAGAATCTTTAACATTAAAATATGTAAAAGAAGAATCGTATAGTGTTGATAATTGTAAGATTGTAAGTATGTATGTACCACGATGATTATTTATGTATAGAAATAGTTACATGTGAATAGTTATACAGACTGCGGCTATATATTGTCGTAGATATATGTAATTTAGAATTTTATAGATAGGATGTTTAGAGTTTACTGAAAAGAATCTTAGAAAATGGCAGAAGATGGATGCAACTCTTAACACATAATGAATAAAAATAGTACATACGAAAAAATAAAAATGAAAATGAAACGATGATGTAACGTTTATACATACATTATATAAAAAGAAGGAGAGAACTGTTAAAAAGTGAAAAAATTTAAGGAAAAAAGGGTGGCATATATACATATATGATAAAAGCATTGTAATGCATACACATCATATGTCTCTATATACGCATTATATTATGCATTTATTTTTTCATACATAAACTCGCGTCGCGTATACATATACACACAGATAAAGAATTAAAATATTGAAAATGATTTTTTATTTTTATTCTTTTAGATTTTTTCTCGAACACTAACCAAAAAAAGAAAGAAAAAAACTAACAAAAAAAAACTTCATAAAACAACGCATAAAAAATCATATACATATGTACACTATACACTACATTATACGAATACACGAAACAACTATTATATACCACGATTCATGATAGTTTTTGACTTGAATTTTAATTGCATTTAATGCAAGATTATAGATAAAAAGAATATGCCTGAGCCTATTATATAGAATGAATTTTATATTAGACTTTGGCTTCTATATTTTCGTTGTCTTATTATTTTATTTTTTTCAAATTTGGAGACATGACAAAGATATACAAAGAATATTGCAAGGCGCGGTTCTTGTTGTCGTCTTTTCAAAAAAAATTTTTTTTTTCTTGTAGTGATTAAAATTTGAAAAAAAAAATAAAATAAAATAAAATAAAACTATGCGTCATTTTTTTAGTTTTCATATTCAGAAATGCTATACATATGTACGATTGTATATAGGCAGGCAGAATATACTTATACTCACGATTATTATTTTATAATAAATTTATAATAAATATATTTTTTTGACAATAGTGTATAGTCAAATAATATGCTGATCATTTCTGATGAGAATGTTGCGTCAATAGAATTTTTAAAAAGATATCAATTTTTAAATTCAATTTATAATAAAAATTATGTATGTACGATTATGTATATTTTTTTTCCCTTCCAAACTATACGGACGAAGTATTGTGGTGATTATAAAAAATTTTATTTTATTTTTATTTTACATTTTTTCTTTTCATTTTCTTCAATTTAATTTTAACTTAGCAATGAATGAAATTAGATGCGATATATTATGATGACGAGACGATGTATAAATTATTGTGCATATTAAATGCATTATTATTACTCTTATGCCTACTACACTTTTATCCACTTATGTATTGAGTATGTATTTGTGCATTTTGTGTTATATTTGCGTTTCTGTATATAGGATGTCCCGTCTCGGGTGGTACACCCGCAAACAGTAGATAAGTCTGATCGAAACAAACAAAATATCGTACTACAGGGGGGAGGGGTTAATCTCAACCGTTTAACCGTTAGAGGGCGATGAATATTTTTCGCATTGACTCTACGAAATACCCTATAACAACTAAGGTGTATTAGCTAGAAGAATGTTGTCTAAGAGAAATCTGCAGGAAACTCCCCAATCTCTCTAATGACACCTCAGACGCTTCTCTACGTCATTTATTTTAAGAGTTATTGTGTTTCAAATTCAGAATCTAGTGATTTTTTTTGCACTTTTTTAAGAGAAAATACAGCTCCCTCTAAATTAATTTCTAATTACATAAGCAGAAAGTTAAAGAAACCTGATTCATTTTTGCTTTGTATAAGTAAAGACGGGACACCCTATATATGTTTGCGTATATAATCGTACGTCATCGTACGTATTATATAAAAAATAATGAACGCAGGAAGTTGATGGCGTTGTAGAGTCATTATCGTATATCATCAACTAATAAAAAAATGTTTATGAAAAATTATTGTAAATAAATAAAGGAAAAGGAGACGATAAATAATTATATACTCGTAAATATATGGAAATCGAAGATACACAAAATATATAAAATAAAGAAAAATTCTTGTAATGAACTGTGAAAGGAGATGATGAAAATATTATTTTTGCCTTTGAAAAAAAAAAAGATTATATTTTTAATAGTGAATAACCGGCATTTTTCTCTATATAGAAAGAGAGATTAAGTGATATCAAGCTACTCTTTCCTTTTCCTTTCCTTGATAAAATCGAATTATATATAAAAAAATTAATTTGTTTAATTAGAAAATTTGAAATTCATTTAATTATGTAATTAATAAAAATAATGACGAGCATATAATTTTTAATTAGGATTTTTTAGAATTTTATAAGACCCGCACATAAGAGACTTTTAATTACGTTTTAAGAAAATACACACGAGTATATGTGTAAAATGTGAAATGTAATTGATCGTAAAGATTATGTAGATAGAGTGAGTGATGTGCCAATGGTATAAGGGCATTTATGGCAAAGGTATAAAGGCAATAAACTTTTAAATTCTACTCGTATATATGATTAAATTTTATTATCAAAACATTCAGAATTAGAAAATATAGTCTAAAATTTTGATATCATATATTTTTTGTATATCTACTTGGTATAAAATTAATAAAATTTAAAATTCAATGCCAACCAAACCACATTTATTGATCCTGAATCGTTGCATGGTGATCGTTAATCACATATGAAAATCATAAAAAATTGTTTGAATCTGATTTATTTTTAAAACAATATTACTCTTGCATAACTCTTCGGATTTCATGTATAGGTAGTCTTTAAGTTATCAATTATTGTATTTATAATTTCTAAAATGTAAGTATACCAGTGTAAGGGGATTCATTTCACATTTCAATTTGTCGTAATCTTCGTGATTCTTCAGTTTTCGCATAGTTTTCGTATTTCATTTCCCCACATTTTTTTACAAACTTCGAAAGTTTTGAAGTACTATAAAGATAAAGTATGATAAAGTACTTACTTCGTAGTTTATAACATCTGTCATTCGTAGATGATATTTGACAATTCTCCAGTTGACATTTAAAAATTAAATTACATACTTAATTGCTCTAGTTGAATCTATTGATCTAAAAAGAAAACAAATTATGAAAATTCAAACTACGAAAACATTTTGTGGTGATCCTTATCATGTCAACAGAACTACGAAATTTTAAAACAGAAGAAACAAACTGAAAAGTGACATGAGTCCCCGTATTATTTTGACATTTTTGAAAATTTGTGAAAATGATTTGTATTTTGTAGAAATTTAATTTTTTGCACAACCGGTTTTTGATAAAATTTGTCAATAATTTTGATTCACATTTACGGATTATAGTACTCAATATGAATGCGTACATATATGGTATGAAATAGAAAAAAAAATTGTAAATTTCTCCAAAGTTTCAAGTCATTTATTTAGTGTAAGTAACTTTATATGTAAAATATATTAATGCGTAGGTTTGCATACATGTATAAGCATGCATGTTTTACTTGTATGTAAAAATATATAATAAGTACTGTACTATTTTACATGCATTCCTCTATAATAGCAATGCACATTATACATATATGAGTTTGTAAAAAGAAAACTTTATTTTATATACAATTAAGATAACATGTATCTAAAAATTTTTATTTTCTTTTACAATATAAACGTTAAAAGATTTTTTATTGCAGATAAAATAAAAAATTATTAACTGTTGTTTTGCCCAAAAAGAGAATACATATACATATAATAACATTTTTCTTGAATTAAGTGATTATTATATACACAAAAATGAAAATAAAATTACAAAAAAAAAAGAAAAAAAAATAGAAAGAAAACCTTAAAATTATATGCGTACATAGCACATAAAAGATAAAAGATAGACGGAAAAAAATAACATTTCAAATTGTTTGGAATGTATGAAAATGTATGTACTTAATTATTAAAGTACGAATAGTACGAAGAAAACAAAAATATATTATGTACTACCACTTATGTATGTTCGAACGACTAACTTAAAATTGTAAAATAAAAATACACATACTATGAAGAAAAAGAAAATTATTGTAAAAAAAAAAAATTATAAGAAGAATAAGAAGATAAAAACCTGTCGTCATTTAAAAATTGTATATATACCTAAAAGTTGTAAAATAGTAGGCAACTTTATTGTGTCGAATTTTATAAAGGATAGTGGAGTAGATCGCTATTATAATAGTCTTGATGTCGTAGCTTTATTTTACGAAAAAGGCACAAACACACAAAAAATAAACGAAATCATGAAACCTTTTTCTTTTTCTTCAGTTGCTATAGATAGGCACTTTTCTTTTATCCAACCTGTTTTTATCGCGACTATAGTATAATAAAAGCAGAAAAAAAATCAATATTGTATATGGTTTGGCTTGACTTTAAAAGAAGACATGGCAGCTACATAGAGACACTTCTTCACAAAAAAAAAAAAAATAAAAAAATATTTTTTCAAATGTTAGGTCCAAAATCTAATAATGAAAATGCAACATCATAAGATCAAAAATAATAAGCAATAAAGTATCCATTTTTTGTTGTTGTTCTTTTTAGTTTCTTTTCAAGTTAAATTTATAAAAAAACGCACATTTTTCTCAAGAAAAGCATCCTTTCTAGTCCGGTATCCATATATACACATACACAATGCATTCTGTATACATTTTATCCAAAAAAAAATTAGGGTCTTGTCTGGCCTAAAAGTCACATTAAAAAAATATATATAAATTACATTACGCATACAAATCTACATAAACATACACATATTATGGCCTATGTATGTAAAATGCTAAAAAAGTTAACTCGAAATTTCTTAAGAACAACTTTTCTTTCTTGGTTTTTTTTGAATTTTTGTTTTGTTTTATTTTTCATTTATTTATTTATTTTTTTTCTTCTCGATTTCCTCCTTTTATTCCTCCGGGAGCAAACACACAAGCTATACGCCTAAATATACACAGTCATATACTTTTCTACTATATGTGAAGTGGTATTTTAAAACTAACCGGTAAGCCATATAACTAATTCCATAAAATAAATGCATTCATTTTTCGTATACTCGCATAAAACATGCACGCACAGATACTCATGCACTATGATTGTTGCGTTGTTTTGTTGCGTTTCTTGTATGTTTGTATTTTTAGTATATATATATTTTACATATATCTACATACGCAAGTATATAATTGCGTGTATATATGCGTATTTGTGCGTGGGTCGTTAACCTACGAATTTCAGGGTCATATAGAAGTCAAACTAGATGAATTTTAACAGAAAAAAAAATTTTTTTTTTTTTTTTTTTAGTATAAAATGAAAGAAGAAGGAAAAATAAGTAATACATAATATAATAATGTAGAAGCAAAAATTTTGAACATATAAAATAGAATTAGAAGAATAGTACTAGATTTGGTTTTTTAGTTTGGTTTCACTTCAGTGCCAGTGCCATTTCGTTTCGTTGCGTCTTACCTCGATGGGCCAAGTTATTTTTGGTTTTTGTTTTTTATGTTTTTGTAACATTTTTTTTTTCCAAATTCAAATTGTCTTTATATCAAATTTTTAAGTAGTGCTTATATGCGCTTATATATAATGTATATGTATGGATGGATCTATGGATGTTTAATATCCAGTTGTAGTTAGTTATAATGGATTTTGTTGATTTTTTTTCCAAATGTTGTTCTTGTAAAGTGAATTTTTAAATAGTGTTGCTCCAACTTTTATCAACTCTCTAATTCAACTTTGTACATATGAAATTAGGAAAACAAAAACGTATAGCTTGTCCATCAACTTTCAAGATATTATATATGTGTACATATGTATACATAAATTTGATTTAAAGATAAAATAATTCGTACTAAAAAGGCACAAAAAGCAGCAGCAACAGCATCTTTTTTAAATTATTTTTTATTTTAATATCATACAGTACACAAGGGTATTATAGATCTTTGTGTGTGTACTCACACATTTATATACACAATACTCGCATATACGTATACGTACATAATAAAACGCATGATATATCATTCGCATATAATATATGCGTGCGCTTTTTACAATTCATTAATTTTCCAGTTTGGGCTGGGTTTTAGATTTTGGGATTGGGATCGAAACTATTTTTTTTTTTTTTTGGTATTTCGAAGGCACATACACATAGTATATCTGGATAAAATTAAATATTGGTAATATTTTGTTGTTGTTTTTGTTGTTGCTGGCTACAACTAAGTTCATATATTTTACGTAGAAATAAATATTTTGTGTGTGTATTGATTATGTGTATATTGCATACATAATAATTTTTTATATGGCATCATTGCATTTTCCTTTTTCAAATGTATATATGTACATACTCATAATCGTATTCATATGTTTTACATTATATTTTTATATACGCTCACATAATAATGTATGCATTTGTGTGTGTTACATTTTTCCTACACAAAATTATTATCTACGAGTAATATACGCAATGTAGTCTTCTTTTTTTTTTGGCAATGCATGTATGTATAAGGTATAGGGCATATAAATGTATGTACAATTTTTATACTTGACGAGAATGAGAATGGAATATTGGGATAATGATAAGAAATACTAGACTAGAGGAATATTATGCATAGATGGATTGATATAATGAAAATGGAAGCAGCGAGGAAGGTAAGGGTATATGTATATTTTTTAATACTGTATTCTGTTCATTCGCATTTATACTCGTCGTACCTATACGTAAAAAAAGGGGATTTGTTTTACATAAATATATAAAGGCGAATGTTGCGTATGTAGAGTAGACATACAAATTGGTGTCTTAGAGAATTTTGAAATACATAAATAAAAAATAAAAAGATTCCATCAAAAATGTAAATGAAATGAAAGTGAATTAGAGAATATAATGTAGTTAGTTAAATAAATAAAACGAAAAGATAGAGACAAAAATATGTTGGTTAAAATATATGTATAGTACATATTAAATATGAAAAGAAGAACATTTATATTTTTGATTATGATTAATTTTAGAATTATTTTTACGCATACATAATATACTATTCGGCACTGAATGCATATTCAGGGGCAAATAAGCGATTTTATATAGTACAGTATATAGTAGATAATTCACTAAAGTACGTGAGATGTTTTTTTTGTTTTCGAAAGTGGTGTAAATTCATTTTATATTTAATATGGAAATTTCTATGGATTTTCATTTAAATTATAACATAATTTCTTTAGCTATATAATACGTAAAATTTGTATTGGAAAAATGTTGAAAATTTTAAAAGGATTTCTTTGCGGAGATGTTTATAAATAAAAATCTCATAGCAAATTGTATCCATAGTTTATAGTTATCACTAGTCTTTTGTCAATAAAATGAACTTATACCACTTTCAAAGAGAATGGTTCACTTTGTAAAGCGAATTTGCCGGCTAGAACTGAGATATTCATACGTAATACGTATATTTTTTTCGCTTGTTGTATATAATTTTTATTTATTTTGTTTGAAATTTAAATCTAAAAATTTCAAAAAATTTAACTTACAAATATTTTGATTGATTTAATGAAACTATAAAACTTTAACCATTTTTTATTTTCTTTTCAAATTACTTTAACAAAAATGGAAGATACTTCTTACTACGTATATGTATATGAAGGCTATATGTTAATTACTATTAATTTTGTTGATTTTTTATTCATTTTTTTTTTTCGTTAATTTTTTACATCTATATAACACTTGAGAGAAATAATTGTTCCTATAAGAATATTATTTGTTTGTTTGATTTTAAAGTGAGAAATTTTTGAAAATATTATATTTCCCATCTTATAATAATATTCGAAAAAAATAAATGGCTACATGTATACTTAAAAATTGACACAAACATTTATATATGTACATGAATGTATGTATACGTAAACAGAGTATAGTCTATTGATTCATAAATTTTCTAATTTATTTTTTAATGATTTTGTGTATGCCTTAGGGTTATGAAAACAAAAAAAAAAAATGTAGTAGGTACACGACATAAAGTGCCTTTTTTTCAAAAATTAAAAAAATATGTTTGATATTACATATTACATTACAGTCATATACATACACATTCACAACCACACACTTATAAAACATATGGTACATACACTTATTACACATATGAATTTGCAGTTATATATATACTTGATGATTGTATGATGCATCAAAATGGAGGCGGTTAATTTCATTCCATACACACACATATTATTGAAGAGTATTTTTATTCTTTTTTTTTTTTGCGTTACAATTTTTTTAAATTTCATATTCATATGTTTATCGGTATGATTGCATTGCAGGCTTTTTTATATATAGTTTCAAAATTGATCAAAATATGAAAAATAAATATATGTACCTATATAACATATTTATGCAAGTTGAAAAATAAAATATAATATGTAGGCAATAATAATAATTAGGTAGGACTACAATTATTATAATTAATTGTATATTTTTGTTATAAAAATATTTTTTTGGTTTTTCTTTTTTTTTGCATTATACAATTTCATAGATTTTTTAACGTAAATTAACTATCTATTTAATATACATTGAATGTAGATATATGTATGTATATATATGTATATATTTTTTTTTCATGAAAAATATTTTTTTTGTATACGCATTGCTAATTCAATAATACACGTACATATATTTTTCAAATTCTTAAAAGGTCACAAAGTAGTAGATTATATGAATTCAACGCAATTTAAAATAAAATAAAAAAAATTGTTTCAACAAATAAAACAAATAAAACGCATAGAGAAAAATTGAAAATAAAAATACAAATGAAAATGAATGATAAAATAAATTCAAAAACAATAAAACGAAAAATTTGCTATGCTGAATTTTTTCTGAAAAAAAAATAAAAAATCAAAAATATAAAAAAAAAGTACGCACAGTAAAATAAAGTTAATTTTTACCTTGATGATCATACACCTATAAATGTATGTATGTATATGATGTCGTTCTATATATTCGATAAAAATTTTTTTTTTAGCCCTGACATACAAAAATCATAATTTTTTTTTCTGTGCTTTACTACTTACTTGAAAAAAAAAAATTTAAAAAATAATTTTTGTTTTTATCATGCACAAAGTAACTATAAAAATGTACATACATTTATAATAATAAAAAAAATTTTTTTTTGTTGTGATATACACATAAATACATGTACATATGTATATGTACGTGAATATTTTTTATACTGCATATTTTATGTGTACATATGTATATACAATACCGAATAATAAGTCAATAACAATTTTTTATTTTGTTCATTTTTACATTTTCTTGTTTTCTGTTTTCATTTTGTTGAATTTATTAGATTGAAATGTACCTTGTAGCTTGTAGTATATATACTCATATACATAAACATTTAGATACAAAACATTAGCACACCATTGAAATGAATTTCATTTTATGCGCATATAATAATCCTATATGAGCGCACGGTCAATCATAAAATTTCATTACATATTTGACTATACTATTATTTAACACCAAAACTCTTAATTTGCAATCGCAAATTGAAAAAAACACGGGTGCTCTCACAAATATGCAACTTGCAAAACCTGGACATTTGCATGTTGCTATTTATGGTGGGTGAGGACGCTTATTAGCTATAATCATAGAGTACTCTTACAGGGCTATTTCCATTGTACTCGAACACCCTCGTCTAGTCAAACTTCTTCGTCACTCTCAGGCACTCTCTGGTAATGAAGAAGCTCAAGCTCTACCTGACATTCGGACGCAATGCCCAAAAAATTCGAGCCCAACATTTGATCATAACAATTAACATTTGATCAGAGCTTTACACACTTGCGCAAGTCATTTGCGCATGCAGTAAGTTCCGTATTTATGAAAACAGCCTATATTTTACACAAATATTAATTTTTTGCCTTATATACATATAATGTGCATAGTATAAAATGATTAATCGAATTTAATATACAAAATGAAAAATTGAAAAATAAAGTCCGATGAAGAAAAAAAAAATACTTAACATAATCAAAATTATTATTAAAATCGCCATTTTGACAAGGCCTATGGATACGAGGTCTCGCATAAAAATTTTTTGTAAAGAAATTAATAAAAAAACAAACAAATGAAATTTACAAAAAAAATCATATAATGTAAAAAAGAAATGAAATTCGGCCAATGGCCATCCTCATATGACCTCCATGATTGCATGATTTTACTATACATACACTATATTTTTACTTGATATTTTGCTATATTTACTGTGTAGTGTACTGTGGCTTGCTTGACTCGTTGCGGCTGGCTAGTTGATCAACTTTATTTGAAAAAAAAACCCAACATATGTATGTACATATGTGTTATTTATATATGACTATGTGAGTATGTATACCTAGACGATAACGATTTGGTTTGCGTCCAAAAAAGAAATAAAAAAAATTATGTAAAAATAAATAAAAGTAGAAAAAGGGCCTATTCATTAAATACAAAACAAAAAGTCAAAAAATAAAAAAAAAAAAAATAATAATCAAATATATTACATTTGTGTTTGTGAATTTTTTTGTACAATTTATTTAATGTAGATATGTGAATAGAAATATAATAGAGTATATGAGCGAATACATATGGACTATTTATACAGTCATTATCATCATCATCATCATATAGCATCGTCATAATGAATTACGACTAGTATATACATTATCGCGCTATTATTTTTATAGTGGTGAAGTTGCGCGGTGTGTGCATTTGTAGTATTCGATTCTTTAACACGAGTGCAATACATGACCACTGGCCGTTACCCGGTCTACCCGTCGGTTCGGTGTCCGTACTAGCTCTAGCACTAGCATCAAATAGTAAATAGTTTTGTATATTATTTCATTTGTGAAATGTCATTTACATGAAAATGAAAAAAAAAAGAAAACAATTTTATCTTTTGGTATAAATTTTACTACAATTAAATCTAAATGATAGCAATTCAGCGCGATATTATGACGATGATCATGATGATGATGATGACGAAGACGACTTCATAAAAATACATGAATAGTCATAATATTTGTATATGCATGTATTGTACATACATAAAAAGAAAAATTTTTATTTAACTTTTTTATACATACATTACTTTATTACTTTATTTACTTTTTTAATTCATACATAAAATACACATATGTAAGTAATAAAATAAAGTCCACAAAACAAAATATATGTAGCTATAAACATATTCTTATAAAAATATGTTGCTATCACTCTATCAGTTTGTTGTTGCTGGTAGTGTACGTATGCACAACATTACATATATATTATGTACTTGGGTTAGCGCAAAATATGTTTCGCTTTTATGTTGCGCAAGATATTTTCGTTTATTTTAGTTTTATATGTTTTATATTTATTTAATTTTTTTGTTTTCTTTGGTGTGCTTGTTTTTATTTTCATTTTTTTTTTAAAAATGATTTTATATTTTTCACAAATCATGTTTTTGTATTTTTGTTTTTTTTCTATTATAACTTTGCTATATAGTCTAGCATTGAATGTATATGTATATGTATATGCACTCATATCGTATGTATGTTATTGCTGAAAAGGGCAAAGAGGGAGTTACAAAAAAATAAATTATTACATTTTATTAGACATTTTTGTTGTTATTGTTAATTTTTGATATTATTCCACATTCACATGTACGTTACATACACTTGTGTACACGCGTAAATGTAACAAACGCGATAACTTAACTGACTAACTAACTAAATAAATTATCTACAACGAAAAAAAAAAGTAAATTAAATAAACAAAAATGTTTTATAAATGATTTTAAAATATTAATGCACAAACAGACATATACATAATATTCATATAAATATCTTTATATAAATATGAGTACCTAAATAAAATTATATCTATATGTACATACATATATCAGTATATCTATAGCAACATGGACGAATTTATATAATTTATGTGGAAAAAAGAGCACATTTTTTTAAGTAATTTTATGCATATTTTAATGACTTTAAAATTACATTTGTACATACATACATACATCCTCATATGATACATATGTATATGTACCTATATGTAATGGTAATAGATATTATATGTGGTAGATAATATATTTTCCATATGAAAATATAAAAATTTAAAATATGAACTAAATATCATTAAGAATTCATAGCTGGATGTATGTATACGAGTATATGCACAAACTATACAAATTCAGATAATGAGGAGAATGTAGATTTATTGAAACAAGAATAAAATACACAAAGTATAATAACTTTAGATTAGAAGAAGAAGAAAGCAAAATAAAAATTAGAAATGGAAATAAAATAACATTTGCGGTTGTCGTTAGAAAATGATCTATATACACAGTACATATGTATCTATCTACTGTATATGCATACAAAGTTGATGTTGATGCGTTGGCAAAAAAATGTAATTTGATATTTTTTTATGAAAAATCTAAAACGACACATAGGAAATATTATTATTTTTTTTTTTTTTTTGGAAAAAGTTAAACAATGTATAGTTGTGTGTATATAGATGTATATACAAACTTGTTCTATATAAATGTTAAATACATAAAAATGTGTACATATATGTAAAATATATAGTATAAATATACATATATGTATCTAACATTTATGTACGAGTACTTATATGTACTTTCATGTTTTTTACATACATATGTAATGCAGACGTACATAAATATACATACGAGTATATGCAGACATATGTTATTAATTACATTACGAGTATAATTTACAAACTATATACATTTATATCATATATTATATGCAATGTGTTAAAAATACACACTAAACACATACTTAATATACTCTGCGTAATGTGTATATACTTATGTAAATTCAATTCCAATCCAATATGTATACCTATATAAATATGAAAAAAAAATTAGAGCAAAACATTTGTATTAGTTGATATGATATTATACCGCTCTGTATGGCTATAGGCTATAGGCTAGGGCTACAGCTATATAGATTCATTTATTTGACATTTTATTTTTCATTGTAAATGTATTGTTACACTTTGTATATGCATACATGTATGTGTGCATGTGTGCAGAGTTGGCATAAATTTTTAATAGAAAAATTTATATTTTTAATTTAAAAAAGAAATCAAAAAAAAAAACATTTTTCTTATTGCAGATCAAGTAGAGACAATTAGAAAGTTTGTATTTTATCGCAAACTATCTGGCACAAACACTTTTATATTGGTAAAATTAGATATACGTGTACAAATGTATTTTCTTGTAAAAATGTTCAATTACAAAACCCTTTTTTTTACATAGTCGCATCTACATACATACATACATACATACATATGTATAAGTTGCTTGCAGTGTAGAGATATGTGCATATAATAAACTGTGAGAAAAAAAAATATTCAGAAGTATGTAAATTTTTTTTTTCCTATATAATCCTTGCATACATTTTTTTTTTGTCAGTTATATGTACGTTGTAAAAAAATTAAATTTTCTAGAAATTATAATATAAAAGTACTTAAATAATAACCTATGGTTATGCATAAATTAAATGATGAAAAAAGAAAGAAAAATAAAAATAAAATTACAAATCGAATTCAAAGACAAGAACTCTATATACGCATCAGAGACATTAATATACTACATAGACAACATCAAATATGAACCTTTTTAATATGCAAATTTTTTTTTAGATGTTTGGGAAATTATATTTTATATATATACATGTATACTTACTATTTTGCTTCCTTCTTCTTTTTTCTTTTCCTTATCAAATGAACCCTTTTTTTTTCTGCTGAATTAACATTTTTTTTTTCATCTTTTTGTTAAAGAGACACATATCATACATGTAGTAGGCATATATGTATGTATGTATGTATGTGCATAGTAAATTGTGTGTACTCGCATATAAAATATCAAAATGCAATCTCTAATTTCTATATTATAACCAGAAATAAATTGTGAAAAAAAAAAATTAGAAGACAACAACTTTCACTATAATCTCGTATTCATATGAGATACATAAATACGAGTACATACATATGTACATCAGATAAAAATTCAAAGATTCTACAATATATAAAGTAAAAATTTTGAAAAGATAATTTCATTTTTTCTACATATGCAAATTATGTGTAATACGGCATATGTACATCTGACTGAACGAAACTTTATTGTTGTATAACACTTAAATGCATTATAAAAGGTTAATGTGCAATTTAATATATACACACCTTTTACTTACGCGACATAATATACGTATATATCGATAAACATGAACATATGAACATGTTACCGTATATATATGCATTAAAGGAGAGCCCTTTCTTAATAAAAATTTATTCCATCATTTACAATCCTTATGCGTATATGCAAATTATATTCATGTTGTCTCTGATTGATGCATATGTTGCTTTTCTTAATATTCTTTTCTTGTTATATATTTCCTTAAATATTTCAATAATAATATTATAACTGCGATGCAATATTGCATAATATATGCGAACATTATACATAATGTACATATATCGTGAGAATTTTTTTCTAACATTTTCACTTCCTTGTGCATAACCATCATAACCTAAAAAAAAAAAAAAAAATTTGAAGTTAGAGATAAAGAAAGAAAAAAAAAACCAGCCATCAGACACTAACTGTGCTGATTATATTAATGGTAATATATTGATGTATACGCATTGATTTGAATTTTGAATTTGAATTCGCATTATAAATTTTATTTTGAGATGCGTGACTTTAAGAATGATCTGTATTAACATTTTATTTGTTCTTGTTTGTTGTTGTTGTTGTTGCATTAATCGAATTCAATGTCCTGCATTAGGAATGCAAATCTTTTGAATCGGGAAGTAAATCTAATATGTTATATGTTCTTTCTTAATATTGATATTATTTTTATGCAAATTTTCGCGGAAAAGTCTATATATATATGTACCTTTATATAATAGTCAAATTATTCGACCCCGCCAGGTATAAAGGATATTATTTTTTTCTTTGAATATAAATTTATCATTTAAATTTAATAAAGATGACTGATATTTGTATGAAATTTTTTTTTTCGTCGTTTTATTGTTTTGTTTATTGCACATATTTACATAAGTGTATTTGGGTCGACATTATATGTATGTATATAACAGTTGTAGATACTATATCATTTGATCAGGTATAGCAATTAAAAAAAAATGAAATGAAATCAAAAAAAAAAAAATAACATTGACAAAATATGCAAATTATAAGAATTAAGGATATATGGGAATTTATTCCGTTATCGATTTTTTAAAGGATCGTATTTTTACGTATAGATATCCTTAAATACGCGTATATATCCGTTTTATAGTTATAAGAACTTTAGAAGAAATAAATCTTTGTTAAGAATAAATTGGTGAAAATTCAGTTCTCTTCTGAGTTTAAAATTTATGACGCAGGCTAGAACATTTAGCTAACTATTTCAGTTAATATTTCTTATATAGAAAGGACAAAAAGTAAATATATATACACATATATATGTATATAAAAAGATAATGTCATAAAATGAAATGAAATTCAAATCATATTTTTTAAATCAAATTTTCTTCCATTTTTTTTTTCATCCAATTTCCTTAACATTAAGCAAAAATTTCATCATCATATCTTCGAATATATATACTAGTATTATATATACACATTTCTACAGTGAAATGAAGAGTATATTGAAATTTACTCGTACAGTACATATATCACCCTTCGTATAATAAATTGCATATTGAAAATGATGAAGAAGAATGAAAAAAAAAAAAAAAGATGTATAAAAAAGTAACTAAAAAAAAAGAAAACAAATACAAAAAATGGAAACGTTGGGTATTATTATGTAATACATGTGCCGCCACCCATTATATCATCATTATAATATATAAGGAGGGTGCAAAATTATTTGCCTTTGAACAAATCGAATTCGTAAATTCGTGTCCGTATGTATATCACAACTCACACCATATAATACAATTTAATACCATATCTACCTTACGTCGATTTATATTTTAATACCATTCGCACTACTTTGCTATTATATACACAATATGTATGCAATAATCTGTATAGTGTAGCAGAAGCAGCATCCCTTTTTTTTTATAGATACACGAAAAATATTTTCAAATATAAATTTTTTTTTTTGTTCTAATGTCTTTTCAAGTACAGTAGTATGGTAGTATGCATTAAATATATTTTTCTTTATTTGTCAAAGAAGGAATTGCCATTTTGGCAAATATATATTTTTGTATATTCGTATGCACGTATACATTATATATTCACCATTTTATATTTATTATGAAAATTGTATAACGTGTAATGAAATGTATAAGAAATGCATCCCCTAAATATCGATAAATACTGTATTTATATACATTTACACAGATTATTTGCGGAACGATATACAATATACTATATAGTCACTGCGTATTCTGCATACATATTTATGTATACATACATTATTATATCTGTAAGAAGTGTCATAGCCACATATAGTCTCATAGGTATATACATTTATATTCGTTTTTTAAGTTCAACCCCCTTATATGTTTTGCAATTTTATGAATGTAGGTATAGGATATAAAATATAAATACTGAAAAAAAAAATTTTTTTTGTCTTTTTATCTTTATATTTTTTTCTTAAGAAAATAAATTTAAAAATTTAATATGCTTATTTTATGTATATTTTTTCATACATTTTTTTTTTCTATTTCAAACTTTTCGATATATTTTTAATTTTTTGTACAATGCGTACCTCTATATCTACATAAATGTATGTTACATTATTATTAAAAATCATGTATTATAATTTCGAGAGTTTTCCTGTTTCATATAATATACAATCGAAAATTATACATAATATAATAACGATTACAATTCATGCATATTTTTAACATTTTTATTTTTTTACAATTTCGACATACATTTACTTTCAAATACATATCCACATAACATAAATTTTATAGTCTGTATATTATACATTTTCGTCATTATTTTCTCTCTACATAATTTCTATTTGTAAAAAAAAAAAAAAACAAAATACAGTTATATATATATGCAAAATTAACCTTTTCTCTTCATATGCAATAAATTAGAAAAGTATAAAGTATAAAGAAAAAGTATACAGAAATAAAAAAAAACCAAACCGTCATTTTTTTTTTATTATTATTTTAAATTAAGCTCTCACGAATTTTGTTTTTCTTCTTCTTTGTTTTCGATTTAAAAATACACAAAAAAAAAAGAAAACAATAAATAAATAAATAAAATAAAAATTAAATAAAAATAGAAAATATATTGGAACACAAAAAAAAATTAACAAAATGAAATTCAAAAAAAAAAAAAAAATTTTTTTTTTGTCATTAAAATTTCATCTGATGTACAATAAATTGCATTTTATTAGCATATAATGAGAGAAATTTTTTGCATTTATTAACGATGCATATAAAGGCCATACGATTACTATATATACACATTTATGATATAAACATATAAATGTAAGTAAACACGATCGTATAATACTCTAATATCTACGCGCATTTTGATTAAAGTTATTTGCATAAAATTCAAGTATTAGTGCCCCACTATATATAAGGTACGATTGAAGAAAAAAAAAAAAAAACGTTTCTCAATGTCTAAATTATGCTAAAATGTTTAATTTTTTTTTTTTTCAATTTATTTTTCAAAAAAAAAAATTTTTTTTTCTTCATTTTTTCCAAAAGCAAATTTCAACTTACACACTCATTATAAACAAACGGGCCAAAAATTGAATACAAAACTAGAAAAAAAAATCATACATACATATTAAACGTAAAAATACTTTTGAAAAAAAATAAAAAATTAATCAAGTAACGAACGCAAGTTTTACGCAATATACGTGTTAGTTTTAGTAGTGTTTTTAGCTCATATTATTATACTAAATTATGTATAAGAGTATTTTTGAAGTTTTATATATAATAATTTAAGAGCCCTTTCACCTGACACCGGTTTGCATATTTGTACGTAGTATATGGATATGGTGTGTGTATTGTTGATCGTTGTCCAAAAAACAGAAATGAAAAATTAATGCATATCTACTTATGTTTGTGTGTAAGTAAATGTATGTTTTATAGGTGATTAGTCGAAGGCAAAATGCACGGTGTACAAAAGTATGTACATTTGTATTTAATTATTGATTACGGGCTGAATATTTATCTTTGCGCGATATAAGTATTCAGAAAAAATTAAGAAAACTCGAAAGGAAAAAAAAAATGTTTTTTTTTGTTTTTTGTACATTTTAACACCTTGAACATGTCGATGATTTGAATGTTTATCGATATATTGTGCACATCCATATTACCTACATACAAATCTATATATGCGCATTTATAAGTATTATAAATGTATACAATATAATGGTAGCAAAACAAAGCAAGCGAAGCGGTATTCGAGTATATACATATTATAATTATAATAATAGCAAAAGCATTAAGCGGCCATGTCGCGCAATATTATAATAAATAATATAACCAATATGACATGCCATTTTGTAGCCAGCAATTTTTTTAAACTTCTCTTGTCTTTTTTTGGTTGTTTTGTTATTTTTGTATCATACATTACGTTTTGCTATTAACGAGGTTATGTGAACCTTGGCTAGATATTTTACTTTAGGTACATGTTCATTTCATACGTACCTATACCAATACATTCGCATATTAGGATTCATTTTTTTTGTGAAAAATTCAATTTTTATCAGTCGTTTTGTTTTTTGGTTTTTTATACTCTTTTATGGTTAAATAGTCAAATAGAAAAAGTAGCAATAAAATAGCAACAAGAAAAAAATGTAGAGAAAGAGAAAGAAGAAGAAGAAACTCTATACACAGGTAAAATTTTAGCAGCAGCAATCAGCATTAATAGGTCGGTCAGCCCTATATATATCTTTACCTTATACCTGCCCTGCTTGTCCTATGTGTTTTTTTTTTTTTCAAGTCGATAGAGCGAACTTAATATACTCGTACCTATGTACCTATGAAGTTTGATAAAAAAAAGCATAAATTAATTTTTCTTTTTATAATTTTGTTGTTTTGTTGAATATGTTTTTGCTGTTTAACAACTTTATTTATTTTTTTTGTTTTTTTTTTGCTTTTGCTATGCCTTTTGGTGAATAGCATAATATTATGTATAAAAATACATATCGTACATATATACTCTGTGCAATAATTCCAAAATGTAGCGGTGAAATAGCAATCAAAAAATATCGGTGAATGACTTTTTAGTGTACGGAGGTTAACGAGATGTGTGTTCACTATATTATTATTATTATTATATTATAGGTTGATTTCTACATTAAAAATCAAAATAAATATGTATATGTACGAGTATATATGAGTATGCATGTGTGTACATATGTATTCACGTGCATTAAACAATTTTTTTTTTTTGTTAAAAGAAAAAATATACTAAAAGAAAACTATACATGCATTTATATATTACGTACATGTACACCTTATGTACTACTATACGCATATATGTAATGTACATTAATATGTTTGCGTATATGTGTGTAGTAGAAGTAAAGAATTTGTACAATGATTTTCGCTTATAATTGTTTTTTTTTACATTTTGTTATTGAGCTCGTTTATATGTATATGCATGCTGCTATATATTAAACTATTAATAATGGCATAGTTAATTTACAATTTTTATAAGTTGGTCGATCGAGTAATTTTTGAAGGTTTTCAGGTGATAAAATATGATTTTCATTTTAAATATAAAAAAATAATGAAAAAAAAAAAAAAATTAAATTTTTATTATTGTGAAATATCTGCAAATTAAAAAACTAAAAAACAAAAAAAAAATTTCAATTATTGTGTTTGACAAAAAATAAAGAGAAATCTTCTTGATAAGTAGCAATAAGGAAATTAATTAAAAAAAATGTATTTTTGTATTTTTATGAAAAATAAATGAAATTATAAATTTTTGCTTTATTTGTGTTTAATTTGTCCAATTTTGTTGCGTATGGTTCCAGACTTTATAAATATTCTATATTGAAAATAATTTCCATATCATATTTGTTTTCTGATGTGTCAAATATCTGCTTCTCAATGAAAAATTATATTCTAACATCAAATTTCCTATATTTTTCACTATACCTACGTAAAATTAGAAAAAGCCAACCATTATAGGTTAATTAACGAATAAATCTTTCTAGAAGTTCTAATAATTTCTCATAATCTGTCTTCCCTCTCAAAAAAATAAAGAAAATTTAAACAAAATAATCTAATATTTTAAATGTAATTTAGGCTAATTGGCTGTATTTCATACATACAATCATATCGTGAATATCTTGCCAAATAATTTTTTTTTTCACTTACACATAGTTATATATGCAATCGAAAATTCAACAAGGCTGTTCATACATATATACATACATTGCATCAGAACTCGTGCGATTTTCGTTCACCGGAATTATGACGAAAACTTGCGAACGATTTTATTACGTATGTAATATAATAATGAAATCAGCCTTCGATCACGTTCACGTACAATTCATAACAGAACAAGATTACAGAATATTATGCTTCTTGTAGCTTGTCGTCAGAATTTGTGCGAAATCTGACGAATATTGAACGATCTGATTTTTGATGAGATTTTATCGTACGAAGGTACGAATAAATTATTTTTCCAATAAGAGTGAATTTTTCGTTCAATTCAATAATTCTTTGTAACAAAAATATAAGATTTTTCCATAACTTGCGAATTCTGATGACGATGATTTTGTATCATATTTTTCTGACGAACAAAAATCGTACCAATTTTGATGCAATATGCAAGCAGCCTTATAATTTTTTATTCATGTAAATATTTTTTTTTTGTTTTTTAATTTATGCGCACACATAATAATTTAATTTCATTTAATTAATGGCTATTTACTATACCATTTTTGTGTAGATCATTATATTATTTTGTTAAAGAAAGCATCAATTTCCGTTTGTATATATTATAGTATTTTTTAAAATAATTTTGTGTGATTCATCCGAGTGTAATTGAAAAGAAGAAACTATAAAATAAAATCTGTATCATTTTTCAGTATAATACCTACATATGTACATAAATATTTAATTCATGTTTGTATACATTTTATTCGTATCGCTAAATTTCTTTTTAAAAACAATTCTCAGTATACATTTTATAGAAAAGACTCTATCTATATACTAAAGCATAAAAATAATAATTTAATTTTCATGTGTGTACATGTGTTTGTTTTTACTTAAATTGATATAGATAATATGATGTCGGGTCGGTCGGTTTGTAAATTTTTTTCTGTAATATTTTACTGTGATGATAAAATTGCTTTTATCCCTACTCTTCAACTATGTGTAACTATCGCACATTCATTTACACTTAAAATATATCTTGTTTTTATATATGTACATTTACTCGTGTATGTTCCACATGAATAACATGTAAGTGCATATTACATGTATGTACATATGTATATGCAGAATGATAAATAAATACATATATAGCATATAAATTGTCTAAAAATATGTGTGTATAATTATTTACGAAAGTCTTATAAATATTTTCAATCATATATACAACATCACATACATACACATACACATTCATTAATATGAATATGTTTCATATACAATTTATCGCTTAAAAAACTGCTAATATTCAGACTATACTATCAACTTTACAATCTAAAATAATAATAAAAATATATATACAACAAGATATATTTACAAACATAAATATGTACTTCTGTATCGCATATTATTATCGCTATATGTATTATAATATGCTTCTTACTAATACACATACGCAAAATATTACATTACATTACATTCGTCGTATAAATATTTTTACAACGTCCTACACACATTTTACAGCTTATTATGCCCCCCTCTTCCCGTTCTCTCTACCCACTTCTTCTTTGTAAAAAAAAAGCTTTCTAATTTAATGAATGTAGACTCACACATACATATGTATATTGCACAACTTTATAATAATTTAGATAGGGCGAATGTCAATGAACTCATGATCACTAGACGCGACTTTCATATAATATCTACGTACATGTATACCTATACACATATACAGCAAACATTTATTTACTAATTTTTATTTTTATTTATTTTTTTTAAATTTTTTTTTGTTTTTACTTTTGTACTTTGCTTTGTCAACTTTTAAATCGTTTGCGAACGCTCTAATGTAAATGTTGCGCAGCCAGTCAGCCATGTATGTATGTATGTATATATATACTTAGGCCGAATAATGTTGTATAAAATATGCATAATTTTTTTTTTTTTTAATAGAAAAATAAACTCATACATACACACATGAATGATACTGTATATTATGAATTCGATAGCGATATGTTGTGTGTATGATGTATATGATAATCATTTATAATGAATAAAAATAATATATGTATACAAAATATAAGAAAATTAAAAAATTTGAGAATATAAAAGCATAAAATTGAGCGTTCAAAATCTTGCTAGGCTAGAGCTGCTATACCTAATACATCTATTTTATTGCAAGTATTGTTTGTATTGTGCGTTGTGCTTCTTCTGCTGACTGATGGTCGTGATCATCTATCATACATTCGTACGCTCGTACCACACAACCATATATACAACTACATACATATATGATTTTTGATCTTATATGTTTGGTTTGATGCGAATGTTCGATTTTTTAAACTTGGCAAACTTGAAAATTATTTTTCCATTTTCAAATTATTAAAAAATAGTAAAGACAAAAACCAAAAGTGAGAAAAAGGGGGAGGCAATATCTTGATGATGATGAAAATTTTTCTTGATTGCTCTGCATCTGCATCTAAAACTGGTAGAATTTTTAATAAAAAAATTGAGAAAAAAAAAAAATAAACTAAAATAAATTGAAAAATAAAAAACGAAAAGGGGAAAAGAAGCTTTTATTCATATAAAAGTTTTATATTTTTACATCCAAATTCAATGTTTGTATATATGTACATATGTGTATGGTTGATTATTTATTATAGATATAGAGATATGTACATTATATTTTATTTTGACACAAAATACAAATATGAGAAGAAATTAAAGAAAGAAAAACATATTTAGGCCCTTCATAAATTTATGTTGTAGGTTCTCTCGCAAATGATTAGCAAGTAGTCTAGCAAGTTTTTTTTTTGCTGTTTCAATTTAAAAAAAAATTTTTATTTTTATATTACTGTTAGTTTTATATTTTATTGTTATTATTATTAATCTGATTTCTATACGCACATATACATTCATAATTATTTAATTTATCTCTAAAGTTGTTATAAATTTACATATTTATACAATGATTACGATTATATTGAACACACAAATGAATAAAGCAAACTGGACTTTTATTTTGTCACTCTGCATACTCTCATATATGTATTTATTTTACAAGAAAAATTTTTGCCACGTGCAATTATAATGCACAAAATCCGAAGAGAGAAAGTAGGTTACACGCGCGCTGTTTTCTGTATTTGCCGATCATATTTTATATTGTTAAATTTGAGTGCTTTTTGTAGAAGCAAAAATATGTATTAAAATACTACCATACGTATTGTTTTTTTTTTTGTATTTTTCATTTCATATTTACACGCATTATATACGCACATATATATTAGCGTTTGATCATAACATAATGCATATGTGTATGTATTGATCAAAATATATATTTAGTATCTACGAATATGTATGATTTTTTCATTTCACAACGCATTCATTATTTTTTTATTTTTTTTTTCAAATTTAATTTATTTGTTTTTTCAATTTTTTTTCAACTACACATACATTTACAAAATATACGACAATTAGGCCAAATTATAATTGATATCAATCTGTCAAATATTGATAAAAATTGACTGCGACATCAATCGATAAATATAATATAAAATTTTTTTTCTTCTTTTTCTTATTTTTTGTATTTTTTAAATAATAACGAAAAATTATAATTATTGTACTTTTTGGCAAACACAATAAAATTGTGATATGAAAACATTTTAGATTTATGTATGAGTTTGTTTGATTGTTTAGTGAAACAGATATATTTTATGTACACACCACATATATGTCAATTTTCTATGAATTTGTACATAATTATTGTATACATATATGTACGTAAATAAATATGTGAATTATATAGAACAAATAAATTAAGTTCATCTACGTCTATACGAATACGAATATGTGCTATGTACTATGGTACTATGTACTTATGAATACTTCATATAATAGCCTTGTTATTACATATTATATTGCTTATTCACAAATGTACTTACTTATACAATTATAATACGTAAAATCCATGTGTATGTATGCATTTTATGTATGTGTCTATTAAATTAAAAGAAAAGCGAATATTTGACAAAAAGTTTAATCAGATATCAGATGTTGAAATTTCTAAACATCTACATACATATGTACAGAGATATGTGTGCTAAGTATATGTTTAAATACATTATTATCGTATTATGTGTATTCAATTTTTTTCGCTTCATTTTTTCCAGGTCAATTTTATATGTATAACGCATGGATTTGTATGTAATGTTATCATTATGTATAGAATGGTTGACAAATGGAATATTACCAGGGCGGCAAAAATACTCCACAAAAAACAATAGACTTAGAAGGAGAAAAAACAAGCAAAATATCATTATTTTTATTTAAATGTAATTGATCGTTTATCTGTAGGTTTATTTTACAATTTATAGTATGGTATTGTAGTTATAGATAATGTACGATGAAATTTTCTTGATCTATACCTTGCGCTTATACTCACGTATTTATCAAAATTGGAGAAAATACTTTATTGATTGGATCGAATCAGAAAATGGCCGTGTTTGGAAATGTCAAATGATTGTGTTTATAGAAAAATGACTAAACTGTTGTCAAATTTTGGCTAGAATTAACCGATCGAACAGTTTTACAATGCAAAAAATTAATAAAATGAATTTCCAATAAAAAATGTTATACAATTACGCAATCCACGTGATAGATACACATACAAGTTTTTAGAGTTCACTTCGGCGAAGACCCAGGCTTGTCATGAGCTGTATGCCACCACTGATAATTATGATCATGATGATTTGATGAAAACCAAGGCTCTGTTTTTATTTTGGATTTGAATTTATTTTCTTGTTTACTCGGATCCAGTTTTAAACTGAAATTCATTTCTGAACTCGCCAACTATACTATAGAAGACACAAGGAAATTAGAAAAGAAACTATAGTATTCGCGTATCTTTCTACTTTTGTTTCCACTTCTCTTTCTATATGCGTCTCAATAATATTCAAGAGTTAAATGGCCATGTTTGTATTTACATTTATGTAAAGGATATTTATTTATGTGAAATTTATATTCCAATACTCATCAAATCAATAAAAATATGCAAAAATTTGATTTATTCATCCTTGATGTGGAATTACTGTTTGATATATCTATGAACGCATGCAGATATTGCCCATGTTATAAATACATAACACAGTAATTATCTATCATTCAATAGAGTACGTAATAAATCTTTCAATGAAGTACATTTTCAAAGTAGAGTGTACTTGTGTACTTATTACTTTCACTTTCAATGCATTATTCTCAAATTCATACGAGCATTTAAAAAAAACTGAACGAAACTAAAAAGATATACTAATGAATTTTATTTTTTAATGATCAGAAAAGTCAAATAAAGAGAAGTATAGTGTATACAATCATAAACGCCAAAACGATTGATGAAAAGTCATCGACATAATTATGTAATGAGCGCATACAATTACTTATTGACAAATAAGTAAATTTGTACATTATGGTATATTGCGCATATACCTACTAGCTACTACACTTTAATAAATATTTTTTTCGTGAAAAAATATGATTTAAAGTTAAAAAACAAACTACAATCACCTGTGCTAACAGGCTAATAAGAATTATTTTTTTCTTGTGGATAATTTTGTAATAAAATGAAGCAAAATATGTACATACAATATTCGTACACATATATACTCACGTATACACATATTATTGTACACGTTTAAAAATATATAAAAATTTAGTAATAAAATGAATGACAAAAAAAAATTTTAATTTATATAACAAGCAAATATACGTATGTGTCTGTACACATAATAATATATAAAGTCATTGAACTGAACCACAATATATGTGTATTTTTATTATAATGTTCGCTTGACGCGTACTATGGTACCTACATGTATCAATTTCATGTTCAATGTTTATTTGAAAATTTGTTTTTTTTTTAAATGTTTATACCAGATTCGAATGATTCGTTTTTATTTTAATATAAATACACGTATGCATTTTTATACAAAACAATATTTATGTAAACGCTAATATATGTATATGAGTGTATCTCAGTGTGTGTATGAGTTATAAATTTATTAAATATACAAATTTTTTTACATGTACACATATACATATTTCTCGCACAATCAATCTATTTTTGTGTACATACATATGTATATGCTTACATAAAGTACATATGTATATGCACATATTTATGTATACGAGAATAATATGCATTTTTAAAAGCGTATGCATTATTTTAATATTTGAATTGAGTCATGTCATATTGAGCCTTTTGAAATTTCGCTTTTCTATACATGCATAATAATACAAAATACACATACACATGCACATATATGTATAACAACACAAAATTCTCATATTTGTGTGCTTTGCCTATATTTCACGTATAAAATGTCTGCATTTTTATATTACACTCAATATTATTTGCTTAAGATTTAGAAAATATTTTTATTTTCTGTTTAGTTTTGTTTTTTCCCAAAAAAAAAATCCATTTTTTTTTTGTATATATGATATTTTTTAGATTTTCTGATCTTTTTTTTATTTGGTTGTTCTGTAAAGTTGTTATAGTCCGCGGGTACGAAAAAATATACAACCATTTATACATTATTTTACCAAATTTTATCTAATACTGTACGTATGAATATAAATACAAATTCTTAGAAATGACAAAAAATATCCCAAAAAAAAAACAAAAAAATTGTTTTTCTAAAAAATTTAAAGTAAAAATATTCAAAAAAATTGAATAAAAATAAAAAAAAAAAATCCGTTTTGCTTACAAATATTATATTGAGTGCAATGACACCATCATTTATTATTATTTTTATTATTATTTGTACATATATTTGTATATGAGTAAATTGTATGTACAATGTACATACATAAGTATATTTTATGGTATGCATGCATTCATATTATAGAAATCTTATCAGTTTTTTTTTTTTTTTTTCAATTTTTAGATAGTGAATTTTCATGTAGACCCTTGAAAGCATTAATTTATCATATTGACGAGCTCATATTCATATGTATATGCGACGCGATAACTACTTATATACAAATACAATGCAAGTAGGTTTTTTTTTCTTACATTATATCAATTATATGAAATGTCTGCACTCATACATATACGACGAGTATAGTATAATATTTTTTTATAATATTCTTTAGTGTCTCTGCGTCTAGTAAATAGCCTAAATAATAGCGATTTTATACAAAAAAAAAATTAAAATCAGTATATAGGTATATTGGTATTGCGTATTATGGGAATGAAACATTTTTAAAATCTTAAATGGAAAATTTGTGAAATTTTCCGAAACCAAAAATAATATTAAAGATCATTCCAATATAATTCCCAAAACAGACAAATCTGTCAGACGATTTTAATTTCACTTCAAAATTATTTACATATTTTTTTCAAATTTTGTTGTTTGTTAATGAATTAGCTGTGATGCAATTTATGTGCATACTATTTACTGCACATACTGTGATGCATATTCATCCTTCCTTTAGCGTGCTTACACTCATGTAAGGGAATTTTCATCTTTCAACTAAAACAAAAATGAAAAAAAATTTCATGAGGGGTTGTTTTTCATCTGCAGATATTATTTTTTTTTTATATATGTATAATGTACGGATATGGTGTGTATGTGAAGATTTTAAAAAATTTTCATTTTCAAAATGAGAAAAACATATTTTGGTTATTACATGGTTGTTATACCATACATTATTTATTTATTTTTTTTTTCTGTTTTTGTGAAGTCAACATTTTCATTTTTCATAGCTCGCTCTTCTCTTATATGTACATATATAGTAATATGCCAAGATGTATAAATGTATGATATTCCCACGCAATCCCACGATTACTATTTAAATACGTTAAAATTTATGCGCAGTTTATTTAAAAACAAAAAGAGAAAAAAAAATTAAAGAGATATGCAGCCGTTGCAGATGTTTTACAAATAATACCGCATACATTCCAGCTATATATATAGTCATCATGTGTCATCTACATACAATTATGTAATTGTATAATAGCAAATAATATAATGAAGCGAAAAAAATAAAAATAAAATGGCTTTATAGTTTTTTTCTAAATTTAATTTTTATTCTTCATTTTCTAGCTAAGTATATGTATACATACGAGTGCATATATACAGAATTCTAACTTCCTTTCTAATTTTTTCTTTCTTTCATTTTTATTTTTACATACAAAATTCTAATTCGTTTTCTATATGCTGTATACTCGTATTCGTATGTAATTCTATGCATGCATGCATGCAAACATAAAAATTTTTGGCACTGTACTTAAGTTAAGACATTATTTACCGTAGATATGCGTGTGTGTGTGTGTGTGTGTGTGCATGCATTAGACAAATATATTTATGCATTTTGACGAGGGTTCTTTAAAACTATAAAAACTAAATAGAGAAGAAAAAAAAAATGCATAAAACAAGATCTTTATATATATTCCTAGAAGAAAAAATTTCAATAAAGGCAAAATACAAAAAAAAAACAAGAAAAGACTAAAGAGGTGAATGAACTTTTTTTTTCAAGTGGAAAATTCGTTATAGATAGTCAACAAAAAAAATATATATATTTTTTTTGAGTTTGGTAGATGATGAACATAAAACAAAAAGTCTTTGGTAATGAGAATTCGTTTTGGGAAAAGGATTCACAATGGAAATATTCATTTTTCTAGAAAAAAAAAATATAAAGAAAATATTGTAATTCATATTTTAAGTGTCACATATTCGATATTATAATTTGACAAAATTTAGGGAAATTGTTTTTATCAGTCAATTGAATTTCATTTTATTATGAAACTACACATATACTCGTACATTATATGTACAGTCTTAGGTCTAGTCTACCATAATTTTAATTGAAAATAATTGAAACCATATGTGGTAGAATGTAGAAGGCAGAGTATACTTGCGATAATGAAGAAAGAGTGAAATAAATAGCGGATGTTCAAAAATATTACATAGATTATTACATAGATACAGTGTTGTGCAAAACTATAAGAACAATTCGAATTAATTTAGTTAAAGTTGAATGTAGATCTGGCACTCCGCACTTCCTATTTAGATGAAATTTCAATAGAGGAGTGAGTGGTGTGGTGACTCATTATTGATGGTTATAACTTAAGGCCTGCACTGAAACCGACTGATGGGAGGGGAGGTTAATATTCGAGTTTCCGTGTTGTATTTGAATCTGTATTATGGTAACAATTAGTCAGAAGATGGAAAAAAGATTAAAGGAAAAAGAAGAAGGTCGGATGTTAGATAATCAGTAGGTATATGAGTGAGAATATAGACGAAAGAATGGTGAGTTAAGAATGGAATATTGTTGGGATTTGATGTTTAAAATGTATAATATGACAGCACCGGTGATTGAGAGTAGTTAGGAAAGTCGAACTAGGAGGTTATTGGAAGAAGAAGAAGAAAATATCTAAATTTAAATTTTACGAAAATCGAATTTTTATTTTAAAATTCGAGTGGTTAATATAATTTTGCGTAATACTGTGAGTATACATTTTGTATGGGTAAATAGTAGATCTTATAACGATAATTATAATGGAATTAACTAGGATATTAAACACTAAAAAATCTATGAAAAATATTTGGTAAATTTGGGGCAAAAACAATTGCATATCGTCCTATATAAAGTTGCATTTATATAAATAATAAATATAATAGAAAAAAATATAGTATATTCTCGTATATAATTCTATTTTAAGCTATAACCTATAACTTACAAAAAGGATATACATAGAATTGTAAGAAGGGAAAGGGTATAAATGTTTTGCTTCTTTTCATTCATTAATTTTGTTTGTTTATATACAAGTATAGGTCAACAAAATACGTATACAGAAGATAAGACATCTAAATATTATAGGGAGCAAATCTCTCTCTTTCTCTCTACCTGCCTCTTCCTCTCACCATATAGTTACATATACATAAAAATGCAACCAACCCTCATGCATTATTATTATGTCTAATAATATTATTTTTACATTTTCGATAATTTTGATATCAAAAAAATTGATTAAAAAAAAAAAAACTGCGGGTTTTTATTCCTGTCAAAAAAAAAAATTTTTTTTTTTTTTTTAGAGAACCTTTTCAATTTTTATTTGTTCTTGTCTCATATTATATAAAAAAGTGCAGTTTTTTTTTTTCATATTTCTGTGCGGGTAATATCGTTTTTTTTTGCATTGAAAAATTTGAAATAAAAAAAAAAAAACAATTCTTTCTTGTTTATTGTAAAAAATAATTTTATTATAATGATCATCAAATGTATAGATAAGATCAACGTCATTCGAACAACAACAACAAAAAATTGAATGTCATTTATTTTAATTTTGCTGAGAAAATCATTTTGTGTATGTATAGAGAAAAATTTTGTTGATTGATATGTAGTTTTTGGAAATTATGAACATATGGTTCCTTAATAAACAATAGAAAAAAATTTAATATTTAATGTATATAAAAAAAATACAATCTTTTTTCTGTCAAAACTTAGAATCAAAACAAAATTTCGCCTGATCATTTCTATAAAACATTTGGATTCATCCATTAGATATATGTGGATAGAGTCAGAAATTCATAATTAAACTTAAGATCATTTGTCTTGTAGATTTTTTAAGATTGTATGTTTTTCTCTTTTACAGTTAGTTTGAATTTTATGATCTTGTAAATATTCGAGTAATGTAATTTTAGTTATTATTTTCGATTTTTATTGCCGATTTTATTGAAACATTGCGCCTATACTTCTGTTTTATTGAATTAAACAAACAGTAGGCTTTATATGTGGAGCTCTACGATATCGATATGTAAATTTTTTTCATGTTCCAATAAAAAAAAAAACAGTAGTAAAATGTGGTAGTTCTTGTTAGAGTATAGAAAAAATAACCGAAAAAAAATCATCATCATAATACAAAAGACAGACAGTAATAAATGGGCAACTGAATTATATGAAAAATGCTAAGATCTTGTATAAAGAGAAAATCACATAATAAATGTGTACTGTCTTCCAAATATAAATGGACAACAAGCCTCCTGAATATACACAAACACATATGTATGAGATGCAGCATTATTGTAAAAAAGATAATATTTAGTAAATGTATAAATTTACGTAACAGCAATATAATGCTAAACATTATCAATATCATAAACATCGTCATCATCATCATCATCACGACGATCATCATTGTGACAATCATTAACATGAACAGAAAAAAAAAAAAAATAAAAGATGAAGTACAATCGATTTTTGTATCTATGGATTCTGAACAGAATTTTTAGAACTAATATCTGGATAGTAGATAGTAGGTACCTGAAAAGAAAAAAGCAATTAAGAAAATGTAGTTAAAAGCGAATGTAGTAACGAAAAGGAATCAATAAACAAGATTGATTTACAGTATGAATGCAACTTTTTTAATAACAAAAGCTATTAGAGAAAATCAAAACTACTAACATTTTGGTTTCAGATCCATAATACTTGTTCGTAGTGTAGTGTAGAATTTTTGAAACTATGGCTTAATGGTGGTTTGTCATAATCGTAGGCGGAATATAATACCAAAATAAAATTACTACAAAAAAAAAAAATAAATAAATAAAAGATTCAAATCATCAAATCTCTTGTAGATCCATACACAGAAAGCCTAAACATGTGTGTACCACTTCCACTATACGAGTACATACATGAAAAATTTAAATATCTCCACGTCCATATATTCATGTGTTTTTCGTATCCCATACACAACATGCATGATCATTATTATAACTTTCCTTTTGCATTTTATTTTATGCCCATACAAAATGGTAATAATAATCTGCCTAATAGATGCAGATACTCTGAATCTGAATTTGAATTTTATTTTGAATTTTTTTTTTTCAATTTAATCACTTCAGGTTGTCTTGAAAAAAAAAAAAAAATTGGAAACTAGATAATATCAGGGGCAGCATGATATTGCCTAGCCACATAGTCACATCTCACATCACATAACAACACGGAAACCTGTTTTTTCTTATACAAGACGACAAAAATATGTATAAAGATTTTTATATTCTGGTTCGACCTTTTTTTTTATCCAATTTTTTATTTTTATTATTTTGGCTTATTTTTGTTATTTTTTATTGGAATTGAGATTGGGACTGGTGCATTCATATATTGCATTGCTGGTATGCAGTGACTTTGTGATTTCTTCCACAGCCAAAAAAAGGCAGAATATTTGGACATTATTACAATGTTGTCTAAATTTTGCTTTTTTTTTTTTAAATTCCAACCTAGAAGTTATTTTTTTTTTCTCGTTAGATTTTGAGTTTGTCTTTTCTCGAATAAAATAAAAGAACATCGTTGTTTTTCGTTGATTCTGTATTAAAAATTTTTGGGGATAGGACATATTGAATTAAAAAATTCAACGTCACATAATTTTTATTTTTGATACACACAACGACCAATAAAAAAATTAATACCAGTTTATAAACTTGCGTATGTACATAAATCAAGACGTTAGTATCTTTCCTAGATTTTCCTTTTATTTTTTTGGTTTTTTTTTATTGTTAACTGAAACCACAGATTTTATTTTATATACACTTGAATAAATTTCAAATTTTTTTTTCTTCTGTGTTTTAATTTTGAATTTTTTTTGGAAGTTTTAACGTTTAGAATCCCGTATGTATTTGAATATACAGTCTCTATCAGGTTAAAATTTAGGTCGACAACCGCTAAATTTATTTAAAATTCAGCACCAAAAACACAGAAGCAGCAGCAACAGTAGAAGAAAAGCTGGCTGACTGGAATTCAAATAACTAAAAATGCATGCAATCAGTACAGTACACCACGACCACATTATTGCGTAACATAGAAATGTATTATACATATTTTCACTTTTCTTTCTCTCTCTCTCTTCTTTTTCATCTTATACTCTTAAATCCGTAATCAGAATCACAGTCGAAACACAACTAACAACAATATTATAATATACTTAACAGACAAAAAGGAATCAACGTTACGATCCAAATCCAAAATGCAATGATGCGTTACTTTCTAGAAAAAATGTCTACATCCAAAATAAAATAAAAAAAAAGAAGAAGAAAAATTCAAAATCGAAAATTCTGATTCATGCAACCAAATGCAACTTAACGACGTTATTGTGAAAATAATGCATCTATAACCATGTCTAAAACAACTATACTTCTTTTGTTTTCATCTTTTCATGTAGATATTCTTTTATTTTTGATTTTTTTTATTTTTTTTTTTTTTTTGAGATCATTTCTAATTTTATGTATACGCGGATGCGGATGATCCCTTTTTTAACCCTTTTCCCAAATAATTTATTCGTTATGAAGAGAGTAGAGTACACATTATGCACACCTATATACCTAAGTATATTCACTTGTTTCTTTTTTTTTTATTTTTTATTTTCATGTAAAATCAGTATTCCCACATTTTATTCGATGTGTACCTGTTGTTATTTTCTTCGTTTATTATTATGTACATAGATACAGCAAGAAAAAACAGAAAAATGATTTTTTTGGATGCAAACAAGTGAATCCACAGTGAAAACACAGAAAAAAAAAGAACGAAAAAAAAAACATAAATAAATGATAGATAGAGTTAATCGCATCATATACACATAGCCAAGTGCATATAAAATCCTTTAGAATACAATGAAAATTTTTAATTTGAAAATATATTACGTACATATACGTAAGTACATTTAGATTTAAGCATTTTTGTTGGGCATTATCCATTATGCGTTAATGTAATTTTAAGGTGCACACGAATTAAAAAGAAAAAAATGTGAAAAAATTGAAAGACATCATCGTTGTAAATTACGCAAAGAAATCATGGGAAAAAGGGCAGATGATGCGATGATGATGATGGTAATAATCGTACGCTTGTTGTACTGGTATACTGATATTATGATGAAAATTACGATGGCAATGATTGTCAGGATGATGATGAAGATGATGGCAATAATGAAAATTTTACGCGTGCATATGCACTTTGAAATAAATAATGATCGCGTTATTCTAGTGATTTGAATTTAATCCTTTTTTATTTCTGCCTTTTTTTTTGTGTTATTGTTGAAATTTTGATTTTAATTTAAATTTTCATTTCGGTTGTCTGAAATTACATACACAAAATGCTAAAACCAAAAAATGAAACCAAACGATGCAGAAGAAGATCGTACACATCGTCTTATTTGGATGAATTCGTATTGATATATTAGGGCTGCTCCCACATTGCATCAGAATTCATGTGATTTTTGTTCGCGCAAGTTAAGTGCGCACACATAGTTATTAATATCTGAAAGAAATCTCCATTTTTTTGTGGAAAAAAAATCATTAAAATGAACAAAGATCTTCGCATAACAAATTTAAACTAAAATCGCAATAATTTATTCGTTCGATCAAATCTCATCAAAATCGGGATCATTTAATGTCCGTCAGATTTCGCAATTATGTATAAGGACTGATTGCATTACAACATACCCAATAGGATTTTTTGCAAGTTTTCACCAGAATTCTGATGAACAAAATTTTCTCGAATTCTGATCCAATATGTAAGCTGCCTGAGTATAGAATTTTTTTTTGTTAATAAATTTTATTGATAAAGTTAAACCTATATCATCATGTCTATACTCCTTACGTTTCGGAACACTCCCATATGAATTAAAATTTCTTAAGAAAAAAAATATCTTAAAGATAAAATCAAAAAAAGGACAATACACGAACTGACCATTTGCAGAAATCATTTATTATTATGAAAAATCAAAAAAAAAAAAAAGAAAAAATCCATCCAAATACAATTTCAAATATATTTTTTCTCTGTATTGCATCGATTGCATATACAAGCATTTAGTCCCTTTTTTTCCCAGACAGGTAAACAATGAAAATTATTATTATTATTTTTTTCCCGTATATATATTTTCTTAACGTTTGTTCGTTTTTAATTCACACCATAAGTCTTTTGCTTATTTTTTAATTCGCCAGGACATTTTATATAAAATATATGTATTTCTTATAGATGCATTATTATTGTATATAAATTCATGGCATATACATATAACATATACCAGTATCTTTTCTTGTATTACAATCAAATAAATACATATACATAAATATAATTTTCAAAATTTAAGATCCTTTTTATCCATCAATTAAATGGGATATTCTCATATAAAAATATAAAAAAAGAACTCACATTATATAGTTTCTGTTGTTATTTAATTTCATTTTTTTTTTTTTCAATCTTTTCACATTTTCTTTTTTTTTTGATCAATTCGTAATAAATGCAACCTGCTGCAAATAAATTTTATAGACAAATATTTTTTTTTTTTTGAATGCATACCGTACAAGTATACGTTTGTGTGTGCATAGAAATAATTTTCATCATTTTTTTTCATTGTTATTTTTGTTGGATATCATTTGATACCATCACCTGTTTTATTATTGCTAGGTACACATACGCAAGGTACAAGGTACATACAATGTAAGGTATGCATAGGATGAGGTATACACATGTATAGAGATACTGATAGCCGCATACTGTATTATTAAATTCTTATATGATTATTGCTATTATATAACAGGGGATCCTTTTATTTTTTTATTTATGTATACGTATATTAAAAGTATACATACATACATACATACGTTATTATCTTCATAAATGTCCTTATAAAAATATCTGTCAATAATAATGCAAAGCAAAGAATAACAATAGAATAGATATGTGAAATTTTTTTTTAATCTATTTTGGAGGATATAATAGCAAAATGGTGTACGATGTGTGGTGCATATGTACGTGTACCAGTAAATGTGTGGACCAGAAAATATAAGATACAATGTATTGCTGAAGATATGAAATGCAAACGCATCTCCTATATATATGATCGTACATCGCATCGTATATACCTTTTTGGAGAAGAATTCCATTAGACGAATATATTGTGGATGCGAACTAACAAAAATGTTAGAAGATACAAAAAAAAAAAACGAATCAAATTTATTTTTTCTTATTTCAATTTAATTCGCTCAATATCGTAGATTTTCTTATTCATTGTCGTTGTTTTATCCGCGATGGCGATGTATCTTTTTTTTCTTACTTTGTGTGCACTCGTACATATATTTCTTTCCATAAAAAATATATTGTTTTGTTTTCTTTTCTTACCATTTTTGTTATAGTCTTTTAGCATTAAGTGTTTGAACAGGTTACACGTAGTACTAACAGAATATACATACTCGTATGTGTCAGTATGCGTACAGTTACAGAGTGTAAAATTTGGAAGAAATAACGCGAGAAGATTGTAAGAAAATCAAAAAAAATATATACATACTTATTGACTGTATTATGCAACGTATATTTTGTACGTGTATTTTATACAAAAGGATCAATGATTTGATAACAAATTTATATCGTTTTTCTATGATTTTTTTTTTATTTGCTAGTTTTTGTTTTATTTTTTCTTTATTTTCCTCCCTTTTTTATTCTTTAAAAAACATTTTTTTTTTTAGATATTTTGATGTTTTGTAATATTTTTTTTTTTTGTATAGTGTGGGCTGTAAGAACTTTTGACTTTATGATTACCATATACAATGAGAAATAATAATAAATAATAATACAAGAATACATAAATACATGGTGGATGGATGGATGTGTAAAATGATGCGATTATTTATTTTATTATTTTTTGATTTTTAGTTCTTTTTATTTTGTATTCTTATATATATATTTTTTTGTTTTGTTTCGTTCCTTTTTTGTTTTCATCTTTTGAATGAAAGTGTGGGAAGAAAAATTCTCTTTTCAGGATAAATAAAAAATTGAATTGTTTAAATTTTAAATTCAAAATAAAACGCAAATATTCTTCTTCTGCTTCTTCCTGGACTTGTTCCTTTTTATTGGGGGAGTCATATGGCTAGTTTTCCTTAAGTTTGGGTAAAATGTTTACCATCGATTGCCGTCTAAAGTAAAAGTTTTTGAAAGGTTGGGTGCTTCCCTTCTTGAGCCAATCGAGTGAATTCATTAGTCAGCCACTCATCCCTGATGTGTAATCCTACCTTTCAAACAGACAAAAATTGCAAGCATTGTTGTTGTTGTTTTGAAAAAAATTATTGGTTTCACTTTTGGTTCTTCTTGTAATAGTTGATTTCGGTTCCCACCACATTACAATGCGGATACATTTTCCAAAACTGCAATATATCAAATTTGAATTGGATTATTTTCATATGTATGTCACAAATTGCTATCCAAAAAGTAAAAATTTCCTTTTACACTCTTTTATTTTTTTTATTGTTACGAGGCATTAGTATATCCTTTTTCGATTAAGTAATAAAATTTTAATGATTATCCGCAAAATAGTTTTCTGTTCATATTGAAAGTTATTTAGACAATTTGAGCTAAGCTATATCTAATCTAAACCCTTTTAAATTGCAAAACTCCCATTCATATTCATATGTGATATGATTATATCCTTTTATTACCCATAACCATTTAGAGTTTAAATAGTGAATCGATAGTTCATTTTTATATTTTCTACCAAAATAATCATCTGAAACGAATCGACTTTATTGCATCTAAATGACCATTTCTAAATATTGGAATTTAAATTGCCAATTTACAATACAAAATATTTTTACCTTTAACATCGTTAACATTATGATGACCGATTTGCGTTATAGTTTGTTGGTTGATGTCACGGAATGAAAACCACTTGCAATTTTGAATAATATTTCGACAATAATAACAATAATAATAACCCAATATTTGTCGAATTTTTTTTTTTTATATCTTTTCAAATTATTTAGATACTTGCCGCAATAATCACAAAAAAAAGGAGCAAATTTTCTATGATATTGCTACGAGAGTATTCATTGCTGTTAAGTTTTTATTAAAATTTATTGAAATGACCGATCATAATAATATAAACACTTTGACTATATTATATCCTTTTTATCTTATCCCAGTAATAATAATATCTAAAGTTATTGTATATTTTTATATATTTATTGGATTTTAATGTTTGTGTTTTTGCTATGCCATTTACGTTCTGTATATAGATTTACCTTATGTTTTATACGTTTTATATCCACATCCTTAGTCACGTATGATATTTTTATTACTCGATTCAACAATAGACTGTATGTATTTTCATATTGTGCGACCAAAGTAATTTGCTGGTTTAAATTTTTTTCATTTATTTCCTCAATACAAAAATAGTAATTCTCCATTTATGCGAAAAATATAAAAAAAAACCAGACATTCATATTCTGTAGCTGATTTGAATTTTAAAATATCCTTAATAATGTTATTCGACTATGTTATCCGTATGTCCGTGTTCACGTACATATGTTGTTGTGGTTTGACTGTATCAAATATGAAAATAAGAATATATGTATATGACAAGGAATACCTATTATTTAGTTTGAATTAAGGACACAAAAGGATTACAATACAATAAAATATTGAAAGGCTAATAAAATATATTATCGCATCTCATACGTATAAATTAAGATGTTCATATACATAAATTTCTATTGATTCCTTTTTTCATATTATGAAATTTCTTCCTTTAAAAACATAAAATTTTGATACTGTTTTATATCAAAATATACGACTGTATCTATCTATATATACTATAAAATAAAATTTCTAAATTATTGCATCTTTTTCTTTTACATATTCAAATAGAATATAATACAATAAACACTCAAGAAAATATTAGAAAGGCAAACACACAAAGAAAAAAATAGCTAAATGAACAAAATTATAAAAAAAAACAACTGATAAAAACCTCTAAAAATCAAAAAAAAAAAAGATTATTAAATAAATAACAGACGTAAGGGTCATCTCTTTTGAAAAATGCATGCATACCAGATATCCTAATACGAGTACACTCGTATATATATGTAGTAACATAGATGATAATATGCGGGTCCATGCATATCGTATTATGCACATATCACTTTACTTCTATACACATATTCTCGTAACAAGTACGAAATCAAAAATTTATACGAGTGTACCGTGTACGTATATACATATTTATTCAAGGTGCTTGCTTGCTTGCATGTCACGAAAAAAAAACAATATTTTTTCTTCTTATATTGCCTTTTTTTGTTTTCTAAAAAAAAAAAAAATAATAATAAATAAAATAAAATAACATTGACAGATTCCTTTTACAATTTTTTTTGTTTTGTTTACTTTTTTTTTTGTGTATTTTAAAAAGTTATTTTTCGTATTAGAAAAAGGACTGAAAATTTTATTATATATATGTAGTTTTTAGGTCAATAACCGATTTTCTTTCAAGGTTAATTGAAAGACACATAACTGAAATGGTGAATATACACCTGAACTAAAAGTATTGTTTGTATTCGTATATATATCTTACATTATATATTAAGTATGTGTGTGCATTTTTGTGCATTTAAATTTCGTTTTCATTTTCATAAACTGCAAGAAATTATAGAAAGAGAGGAAGGAGATACAGAGTGAATCCATAGTAGATATTCATAGTTTGAAATAAAAACAAAAATGAATTTAAAAAGAAAAATGCAAAGTGAACAACTTTTCCTTAAAATTGAGGTTTACTGGATTCAAGGATTCTTATAGCACGCTATACTGACTATGAATATACGTAGGTACATAGGAGTATACGAGTATGTTGGAGCGTTACCGTTTTTGAGTAATTTTCTACTAAAAATTTATTAATTTTTAAAGAATATACTTTTGGTTTTGGTTTGATAACAGGACAATTTCATTTTTCGTTTTGATAAATTTTTGAAAGCACTCAGTAGCCCGTAATGACTTGTACGAAATAAATAATTTTATAATATTTATTTTTTAGCAAATTTTGTTAATCAGTTATACTTCTAGCATGTTTCAACTACAAAATCTCTTTTCAATCTTTCACAACACCATTATCATTTTTACGTTTCTGATTTGGTTGCTTGCGATTTGTATTTTTTGTATTTTCTATTGAGAGAGAAAATGAATTTTTCTCAAACATGAAGATAAGATTAAGATGACAGATAAATGAGAAATGACATTACTTGTAATGTAATACTATAGAAAGTTAGTAATAATAGAGTATACTAATATGTGTACAAACGTAGTATGATTGATCTCACTGATACTGCCAATATACTTGTTTACTATAAACACAGCTTATTCTCTTTTCTATTTATAACTGGAATACGCACTGCAGTCTACAGTGTATTATAGACAGACAGTTAATTCGTAGAGTAATTATTACCAACCTGTTTACTATTCTGTTTATAATATATTTTATTCAGTTTACACTCTCTGTTTACTTTAAACATTTCTCTCTCTATATATAATATATATGTACATATATATATAACTAGAATACGAACCATACGCTATCTACAGTGTGAAGTGTAGCTATCAAATTGTCTTTCTACTTTCTCATGTTATCGTAGTTTCTGGTTTCTTCTAGTTTCTAATTTTCTCATTGTCATGTTGTGTTAAATGATTGAACTACCACTATAGTTGGTATCAGTCACGTATCAGTATTCAGTAGTGTCTAGGATAGCTAGTAGGCTACTAGCAACTCGACTGCCATTCAATTTATATAGTAGTTCGATGCACTTGCCTTACCTCAAGACCTCAACCAGGGTAGCAAGGTAGAAAATTTTCATTTAGTAAAATAGAAAATGAAATTAAGAAGAGAAAGGTAGCACTGGATACAATTTGTTTGTGTTGCTAATGATTATGATGAATTGACGGAAATACCACTTATATAATTGTAAAGAAATGAAATTACTTACAAATTTTTTAATGATTTTCGTTTTTCTTCTCAAAATTATTGTTTGTATTTTTTGTGGTTAAAAATGATTTGTATGAACAATTTTTCTTTTTCTTATTTTCATTCAAAAAAATAATTGATGTTTGTATTTATGAAAATCAAAATAATAAACCGAAGAATCTTTGCTCCTAGCATGCTGACAACTATCAAAGGTGCATAAATAACATTTGTGAACACCACATAATTAAGTAGAAGCTAGTTTAGTTAAGTTTATTTTTTGAAATTGAATGCAAATATAATTTTCATTGTTGCTTGTTTTTTCTTTTTTTGTTTTTTGAAAATTTTTTCTTGAATTTTTTACTTTTTACATACACACAAGACATTTCCTTTATTATTAAATACATTTTTATATATTTTATATATTTTTAGTTACATGTATTTTTTCTTATGTCATTTACTTCCTGTCTGTTAGGGAAAAGAGGTTCTAGAAATTACAAATGATACTGCGATAATAAGAAAAATCTCAAGTACTTTTTAAATATTTCTTTATGCATCAGCTATGCATATGTGCATAAACATGAGAAATTTCTCTGCAATGTACCATTTTGTAACTATCAAATTAGTACAAACAAAAAAATTATACAAAATATCCTTTTAATCCTTTTTAAATTTTTTGTTCTCTAAAATTCATATTTAATGGTTTTGTAACTACAATATTTCGTAAATATTCAGATGCTTGAGTCTACGATTACATTATAATACTGTTTGGGGGGGGTGTGTAGGATGATTTAAAACATTTGTCTGTTTTCTGTTGTAATTTTGATTTTTTTTTTATTTCTTTCATTTTTTTTAAATTTTTTGTTTAGTTGGCTGGCACAAAGTACAAATCACATACTCGTATATAACTCGTATATCAGCGGTTTTTTTTTTTCTTAATCGTTTTGACTTCAATAATGAAGCATACCTGGCACTCAATTCATTCTCTATATATGCATGACGTTATACAATGTAGTACCATTATCACACCATGAATCCTTTATCATGCTTTTTTTTTTACTCTTGCACATTAAGAGGAGTTTTTCTTTTTGTTAAACATTTTTATATCCTTCACACATATGTTATTTATTGTATTTCCATTTATATTAAAAGTTAAAAAGTGAAGATGTTCTCTATCATTATTATATATTTTAAGCGAAAATGAAATTAAAGACAAGAAAAAAATATACTATATTCTATATATTTATATACCCTTTCGATTTTTGTTCTTTTTTTTTTAATTTTTGTTAGTTTTCAAAAAAAATAATGTTTTTTTCTCTATTTTGGTTATAGGCTCCAATAAACCGCGTTTATTCGTAATCGTTAATATGCGCAGAGAACCAAATGAAAATCATTAGCGCTGTATACAGATGATATGATAATAAGGATGCATACTCGTATAACAACCCAAAGTATGAAAAATATTATACGAGGTTTTTGATTTTTCTATTTCATTTATTTTTTATTTTTTATGGCGTTTGAAATAATTTAAAAATGTGTGTACACTCGTATGTACGAGTATGTTTATGATGGTCTGAATTAACTGAAATGAAAAAATTATGTTTTTTTTTTTTGGGAAAAAAATTTTTTTTCTTCTTCTCTAAATTTTGACTTTATACTTTTAGTTTTTTTCGCTGTTAATCGATAATTTTCTAGCGATATTATGTAATCTGCATTTTTACATACTCTCCTCGTATATAGTCTGCAATACATGTATGTATGGATGTTTGTATTTACGAATATGTATAGGCATTAAGCGCGAAGAAAAATACATCTGCGTGGGAATTAAAAGTCATGTGCGTTTTTTCTTTTTTTTTGATATTGCGCGCAGATGTGGATGAATTTTTTTTTCAATTCGATTTTGTTCTTTTTATTTTTTTATTTTTTGCCTTTCATGAAGCGAGAAAATCATTTGCTACATAATGCTACTCGACGTATAGTAGGCAAAAAATTTAGAAATAAAAATGGTGGAGAATACACATATTAAAATGACTAGTTAATTAAATATTTAAAGAGATAGAATTCGTTGTAGATAAGGGCATAAGATAAGGAAAGGATATATTTTTTTAGTTTAAAATTCATACAAATGTATGTAAAAGGTAAAAGTTAGAATAATGTTTAAAGATTTCAGAAATTTAATACCTTGTAATTGCGTAATTCTAAACTTAAGTTAATAATTTTTAAAGCAATTTCCCTATTTTTCAGATAAACTTTCTATTTGTGCTTTGCATTTTTAAATTATAATTTATTTTTCGTAATTACAAAAAAATAAAAGCATTAGCCATTTATCATAACTACGTAATCTGCATGCGCAAATGCTTTCTTATAAGCATGCGTAAACCAGCAATCAAATACAGACCTCAATCAAATACACAGATTATCACATTTATATTATACTTACTTCTCTACTCCATACCTCTGTAACAGAGTATTAATCGGGATATTTGTCACTGCGCAAATATACTTTTAGTAGTAACATGTGAAATTGCAATTATTGTGATTTGAAAATTTTATTTCATGCATTTCGATATTAGATTTTAATTACGATGTGTATACATGTAAAGCTATAATTTAAATAGACGTGACGAGACGAAACGAAACGAAACGATACATACGATAGTACTGTCTACTGTGGTACGTAGAACTAGCCTACATGGACGTGTTCTTACGTTCGTTCAATTTCGATAAGTTTAAATGTCAAATAGACGAAACGAGACGAAACGGATAGTGCCGTAGCGGTCGTACATTTTATCGTTTCTACTCGTTTTATACACATTTATACTTGTTTCTACTCAATATTCATACACAATTTTACTCGTTTCGAATCGTTTCTATTTAAGGCAAATTGTCAAACTGACGAAACGAGTATTTACGTTCGTTTAATTTTTTTCGTCCCGTCACGTCTATTTAGGGTCTTACTTAAATACGAACGCTGGTTGTATCAGTGTTATTAATGCCGCTTCCACATTCAATGCAGTCACTTCAACTTGGACTTCGACTTTCGACTTCACAGCATGCTTAACATGTAAAAGTAGGTGTCAAGTCTACTGCACTGCATTGAATATTGAATGTAGAAGTTCTAATACATATCCATTAAATCAAAGTCAAAGTTGAAGCAGTTGAAGTCACTGCATCGATTGTAGTAGCGACATTATTCATGAAAAAATCCATTACTATTTTTCAATTTAATTTAATTTTGTTAAATTTATTTTTAATTAAAATTTGATTTCCTTCTACAATTGGGTCAAAATATAAATTGACATTTTTATATTGTTGATAAAATCATGAATTTTATATGTACGAATACAATATTTTTTGACATTATAACGCGAATCAATTTAGATATCATCATTATTGTCATTCTTATTACCAACTAGTATATGATCAATTAAACCAAAAATCAGCTAATAAATTTTGTGTATGAATAAATGAACATAAGTACGTGCATATACTATACGGATGTTTGTATTTACTTTACATGTAATTTTGTATTCACATTTTTATAATTATTTCCATACTTATTATTATACATATGTATGTGTATGTATGTAGACAATTTTACTTTTATTTTAAACATATAATAACGATCAAATAAATTATATACATATGTAATGTACATATGTATGTAGGAAAAGCTCATCATTTTGCATACATATGCGTGTTTCTTATATTGAAAAAAAAAAAATACACATGCTACAAAAAAATGAAAAAATGGACATTTTAACAAAAGTGTGTAGTAAAGAAAGAAAACTTTGAAGAGAAAAAAAAAATTGTTACAAACATTATTAATTTCTATGATAACATACACCAACACCAACAAGAACAACAACAACAACAACAACATCAAATAAAAGAAAATGATAATAATGATATGATAAAAATTTATACATATATAGGTACTATACGAAAAGGATAAAAAAAAATATTTTATAGCAGTTTATATGTACATATATCTAAATTCATTCAAAAAGCAATTACATTAATTGCATATATCACATATTATACAGTATACGCACACACATGAAAGAAAGTACATATTTACCTTATGGATGAAAATGTATAGTATATGAAAAAAATTCACCTGACTGTACATACATTATACATAATATGTAATTTACACACACATAATTCGTATTCAGGAATGAGGAGAAAAAAAATTGACCAACAAAATACTTTTTGTTACATAGTAAACTAAAGTATAATATATGTATATGTACGTACATCGTAGGTGTATGCATATAGTATAGATAAAAATAATCACCAAAATAATAAACGCAAAACATTGTATTTGCATACGCACGTATATAAAAATTTCCAACAAAGGATATATACGAGTATGTATGTAAGTTGCCCGGATATTAAGTATGTACATCCATCAAATATCGAAAATGATATTTGTCCAAATATTCAGATTGATTTTTATTGAATTTTTTTTTTTTTTTGGTCTTTTGTGTTTGGAATACGAGTACGATTTTTTTGGTGAACTGCTGCTATTATTAATTGAAATATACTCGTACAATACAAAAAAAAAAAAAGAAAAATTAAATTAGTTTCTAACCTACACACAATACACACATTATTTACGTACATGTATACATGTGTGAGTACACAATAGTAGGCTACTAATGGATTATTGTTTTTCACATTACATTTAAATGTGCGTATATCTGCACATTAGCATTATAATAAGGTGAAACAAAAGTAAAAAATGTCCTAATGATGTTGTATTGACTGTCAATTTTGTTAGAAATATAATCAAAAATTGAACTCGGTTTTCATGCAGAAAATTTATATGAAACTGTAAAATTGATGATAATACCCTGAAGATGTTAAATTGTCATGCCTGTAATCTTGTGTCTATCTACTGGCAATATTGTCGGTAATGGCAATATGGATATTTTGATTATGTAGACAACTGTATTTTCCAGGAAATTTCTACTAAATCGCAATGTTGCTTCTGTTTTGGAAGGCAATATTGTTTCTATATAAAATATTGTGGCAATAATTTTGAAATTAGTTTTAAAAACATTGAATTTGTGATCATATTTCCTTTTTTTGTTTTTTCATATTTTGTAAATGAATATTTTTTCCATATATGCCCAATCACAGCAATATGATGTCAAACAATATTGTCATTGCCGTCCATATGTTGCTAGCCTATATAGTATAGACACAGGCTAACATAATAATCAAAGCACAATAAATGACATTAGATGCAATTTTACAAAACTGAATGGGCACATTTCACATTATGACCATTATTTTTATACCTCACCCTATATATATTTTAGGTATAAAGATGATGTGTGAACATTAATATAATGTACATAAACATACATTTACAAAAGTGGTATAATGTTATATAAAAGTACACAAAAAAAAGATATAATAGGAACAAGAATTTCATGACATTAAACAAAAAGTGTCCAAAATTCAAAAAGAAAAAATAATATGAAAAAAAGTAAAATGTCCTAATTACTTAAATTGCATGCGTGAGTTTTATATCTTTTATTCTATACCTATACCTCTTCTTTTATTTATTTTTTTGACTTTTTTGGAAACTATGTATATGAATCGACAAATGTAATGTATATAATGTATATATGTGTTCATATACTAGTATTTATTTACGCTATTTTATACGCAATATAAATATACGAAAGTACCTACCTACATACATACATACGATACATACATAATGTATATGCAGAGTAAATTAGATACATATCAGAAATTATATTGTCCTTGTTGTTATTTTTTATTTGCGCTTTTATATTTTATTGATACAAATTATACATACATGCGAGCACATATGAACATATACTATAGTATCTATGTGTGTTTTATGGTATGTATATATTTATTGATATACATATGTGTGCAATAATTACAAATATAATTATGTACATATACATTTTAATTATATTTCCATTAAATAAAAAACTAAGCCAAAAATAAAGGATAATGAAAAAAAAAAAAATTTACAAAGAATAAATTTATAGATATAACTCGTGGACATCGCTTTTGTATGCGTATATATAGTGAAGGATATAATATTTAAATGCAAACAATTTACGAAATTATATACATAATAATGTACATATGTACATGGTATTTAATTGTAGATTTTCGTTTCTAGTTTAATTGTAAACATATACTCGCTTATAATGCTGTGCACATCATATACGAAACAAATAATAATTAATCAATATTTTAACTAATTAATTTTTGGAATATAATGTGTAATCAATTTTTTATTTATTTAATATACGCACACATAATTTACCTCTACCCTATACATTATCATGTAGTAAAACTGTAAAACTTTCGTATATGAGTATTTAAATGTAAGGTGTCCTTAAAAACATTTTTTTTTATTCGAATCAAAAATTTGTCGTTGAAAATTTCTGATATTCATACCATAAATAAACTAGAATTCTAGTTATTTATGTTCATACAGTATACAGTACCGACACGTAATTGGATTTTCCTTTAATTTTTTTTTTATATCTTGAGTATGTCGAAAAAATGTTTTAAAACAAAAATGCTTAATAAGTTAAAGAAAATGATTAAAATATCCTTTTTATTATTTATCCATTTTTTCTTTCAATTATAATTTTTTATTCAATTTTTTCTATTTTTAATTCTTATCAAAAAAAGGAGGCTAAAAGTATGAGTGTACGTATATGTATCCTTATATATCTTTATGTGTGTGGTAGTTATAATGTTCATTTCGTAACATTTAATTAAATGTACTTACATGCAAACAACGTATATGTAATATTGTTTTTTTAAAATATAAAATTAACTAAAATATATGTATGCAATGTACTTGTACACACACATATTCATATTTCAAATTGAATGCAAAATGCAAATGTAACGTGAGATATATTCGACTGCAAATAATAAGATAATTAGATTGCATGCAAAGTGCATTTTTTTCTGTTCATTTTTCCTTTTTTATAAATTAAAAATATTTGAATGTAAAATGTAAATTTGCCTGCTCATACATTATCCTTTTTTCATATTATAATAATATATGTATGTATATATATTTTTTTTCTAGTTTTTGATAAATTTTAAATTACTGCAAACTTTAAAGGATATCAAAACAAAAAACAGAAAAAAAAACTAAAGAAAATAAAGAAAAGGTAACTGAACAAAGAATATGAAAAAGGATACGAAATAAAAAAAAAACAATGTTAGCATGTAAAACTAATAAATATAGAAAACTCATGAATGTTCATTGATATTTTGCCACTGGATTTTTTTCTGCATTATATTCGATAATTTGCTCGTTTTCCTTTAGTGTATAATCTATACAGTACAGTCTAATGGTTAAGAATTTACACTACACTTTCCTTAATATTGGTATAGAATATAAATGTATAGATGTTTTTAAGGTTTTCATTATGTATTTTGAAAGGTACTTTCACAGTTACTACAAATAATAGACAGTTCTGACAGAATGCTAAGGTTTAGTTACTCTATTAGGCAGAACTTTTCCATTCCTCAAATACTCATACAATTCTGTAATCATTCAAATGAGTAAAGTGTTTAAACCCATTATTGGTGTCTATATGTGCTTATTAAACGCTATATCATGTCTTTCAATTAAAATCATTTAGGACGTTTAAAAATTATAACAAGCAATTTATTTTTTAATTACTTTGACCACAGATTAATCAACTGAATGTGGCTATTGAATCAATTCAATTCAAATCAACGAAAATTTGCTCAAACCAGAGGCTCAAAGTACATAATTTCTTCTTCAATAGTACTACAGTTCGAGGTGAGTTAGGGCTTTCATAGAAGTCATTTCTAGATTGATTACTATCACATGTGCACCTTTCAAAGTTTGTGAATTGCAAACCACTGCAAGTTGATGGTAGAGAAGCAAGCTCATTTACATGATAAGAGAGAGGACTTAGACTAATCTATTACATTATTAGAACAATCTAATAATACTTTAATTTTACTTTTAATCAGCAAGTAGCCCTTTTTCTCAACAAACTGGTATCTACTCATTCAATTTTATTACATATATTTTTACGGAAGTCACTGAAATTGGTCATTGAAACGAGTGGATTGTAAATTTTATTGGACATGGACTGTAAATTTAATGTAGTATGGAATAATTGATTACGAATGACATGCGAAGTGAAAAACAAAAAAAAATTTATTTTGTAATTTTTTAATAAAATTACTTGTCCGTTTTGAGTAATAGATGTGTAGGCTTTTCATATATTAAACAAAATATTTAAAAAAATTAAAAAAAAAAAAAAATTGGAAATTACATGGCAAATTAATAATCTATATATGCATAATGTGCACTTATCTGTATATTAGTTTACCTATACAGGGCCGGTTTTAGTCTTTTGGGTGCCCGGTACACTTCTAAACTTTCGCCCTCTTGGTTGAAACTTTACTAATTTCAATTTTAATTTGATTTTTCCAAGATTTCAATTTCTATGCTTTTTTAGTGAAAAAAAAAATTACATCCTTTTTACGTGAGCCAAGAGGTAGAATAGACGCGTTTTTCTCATACAAGTTCATGTTCTGTGGTAGGTCTAATTCTCTTTTTCAAAAACTAATGCGACAAACATATAAATATTCGAACGACGAATAGAGTAGCAAATAATTTGAAAGAGAAGTAGAAATAAAACCAGAAAGATACGCGAATAGTAGTTTCTCTTCTTTTTTTTTTTGTTTATATTATGTACTATACTGTATATTTATATATTTTTTATATTGTGATTTGTAATATTATTTTTCTAAAAACGGGTATGTAGCTTTCAATCTGTTCTTATTCACACCTCCGAGATTTCTCGCCCGGTTTTAGTGAACCATTTCAATCTATCAAAGAATTGGGTACGTTCACCTATGTATATGTTTATATCTATTTATATACCATGTGGATAAGTATGTCCATATGAATATAGAATTAAAATGGATTATAATATTCAGCCATCTGTAAAAAATGTAGAAATTTTTGAACATATACGATTGTGCATACAGGCACATTTATTTATGTGTAAATATGTACAATATCACACAAAATTTTTGCATACAGAAACTAAGTTGAAACGTTGGAAAAAAAAAATTACACTGTTAAAAAATTGTTTTTCATGCATGTTCTATACTCAGTATACTAGTATATGCACTCATATTCGTAAGTGTAGCATTTTTTATTAGCTAATAATTTTTTCTTTCTTTTTCTTTTTGCTTTTCTTGTTTGAATTATTTTTGTATCCTTTTTCTTTATATAAAAATATATACATTTTATATGGTAAATATATATATGTATAATAATTTTTTGCATGCTAATATCGTGATCATGTCCTTTCTCAACTGGAAAATTTAAATGGTCAGAAAAATTTATATTGTATGTAAGTATTTTGATATACTATATATTTTTCTTTTTATAATTTTATGTGCATTTATGTCATATTTTCAAAGCAAAAAAAAAATAATTTTTCGCGTGCAATCTACTTATACATATAGTTACATTCATAAATATACAGAGTATTACATGCATTCTATACACAATAAAGAAAAATGTAGGTACATACATACATATATCATATACAGAGCACTCGTACATTATTTCATGTTTCATTATTCGTGGAAGGATATAGAAGCTCTATATATGTATAGTGAAAATATAAAGTCAAAAAAAAAATGTGAAATTATAATTTTTTTTACAATTTTTTCTTTTTATTTCCTTTTTGTTGTATTGAATTATGTGGACAATCTAATATGAATATTTGTGCAATGACTTTAAAAAAATATGAATGAAAAAAAAAAATGGAAATTAAACGTAAAACATTAGCGAAAATATCACAAAAATAAAAACAAAAACAGCAACAGTAAAACAGTAATATATACGAGTATTTATACATAGTAACCGTTTGTGCATGAAATATAAAGATTATAATATATAAACTTTTGTTGAAGAAAGAAAAAAAAAACATTTCATAAAAATTACAACGAAAAATGAAAAAAAAAAATATTTTTGCGACCATATTTTTTTCTTTCTCTATACGCGAGTATTATACAAAACAAATACATATGAGCTATAGTACATAACATGCATATTTTTCTTATCGCTTTGATATTTTAGTGCAGTTTATTGACTGCATTAATGTATGTACATATATATGTATGTATACTTGGATGTTTGTTATATATTTGTTTTATAACAAGCAAAATTAAATGAAAAAGGATTCATTGTATATATAGAATATATACTGCACTACAATATTGAAAAATACAAAAAAAAAAAAAAATTTATAAAATTATGGATAAATATACGCGAAGTATAGATTAGAAATTAGAAAATTTTCATTAGTATTTGACGTTTTGCACGCAAAGGTTTTGTCAAGTTTTATAATGTACAAACTCGTGTCCAAATGTATACTTTACGTACATATGTATGTATGTATGTATGTATATCCTTATTGTTTTTTATATATATTTTTATTTTTAATTTATTTTTGTTTTTATATCATTCTAAATTCAATTTTAAAAGAAAAAAATCTTGCATATAATACTCGTACATTGATTTGAAGTTGTATAACACTTGTACCTTCTTACTTATATATACTCTGTACTTTTACTTAGAACACAAATATATGTATTACAAAGAATTTAGTTTTTGAATGCGAAGTTATAATGTAGAGTTTAATTGGAAATTTTATCAAGGACTTTATGAAATATGCAAAATATTCATGATGCATACTTCTTATATACGAGTATACAAGGAAAAATGAAGAAAAACAAACCCAACTGGAAATGAAATGTTTATTATATCAAATGATTTATCGTGACGTAATTTTTTTAAAATATAGGAATTTTTTGACAGAATACAGACGTGTATATTGTCAAATTGTTATTGCAGTTTGACACAATATGGAATACCATTTCATATCGTATTGACGATTTCTGCTTCTACTATATACAGCGCACGAAACAATGAATATATTTAGAAATAATTTCAGTGAGCAGCTATATGATTTCATGTTTCGAACCGGTGAATTGACCGTCTTGATTATGTGACTATTTCTCTTCTTATTTCGCGCATTCACAAATCTATGTAAATAGATTCTTGCCCCAAAGAGAATTTGCTTTCAATTATCTTTCAACTGTCAAATTTGAATTTGAATGAATTAATTTCCAAAACAAATAAAATGGTATATTGATCGTTCTGTAAGTTCATATATAAAAACAAACCAACAAACTTTAATTTTCGTCATTACACGCAATTTAATGTGCTTTATTTCAAATTATTTTTTTTTTCTAAATCCTATATACGACGAGTCACCCTTTATTTACGAGTATTTGTATATTTATTTTCACTTATAAAATATTTATGCAATAAGAAAAGATTATAAGGAGAACGAGAATGTACTTAATTATGTAATTTTAGAATTTTAGAATGTCACAAGTGCATACAATCCGAGGATATGTATAATAATACGTATACACAATATGTGATTATCATATAAAAATGAAACAAGAAGTCATTGGCATTTAATTTTCAATGGAAAATACTCACACTCGTATTAGCTCGCATATATGGTCAAAAGAATGCATATATAAAAGTTTATTAAAATGATGTACAATAAAATAAATTAATTTAAAAAACAAAACAAAGAAACAAACGATAAAAGAAAATTAAACCAAAAATATGTATAATTTGCATTGCATTCATATACAAAATACAAGCGGTGATTGAAGGTTATGAAAATGAATTTCGAATAAATTTCACTTATTTTATATGCGATTGTACTTGTACATATACATATTATGTAGATGTACATAGAATATAGGTGTATAGAACCTTCAAGAAATTATTAATAAAATAATAAATTCTAATAAAAAAAAAGAAAACAGAAAATAGGACATATAATTTTACTGTATATAGATTTTACTTCTTCTTACTTTACTTTAAATAAATTCTAATAATTAGAAATTAATTCGATTATTTTAAAATTCAAAAAAAAAAAAAAAAAATATAAGTAATAATATATTTTTTTGGTTTAATTAAAAATTAAATTATCAAACTAAAATCTAAAAGTACATACTTAGTTTAGAAATTAAAAAAATAAAAACTAAAATACAAAATCGAAACTAAAACTCTTATATACGAGTATATATGTATATATATTTTTTAAATAATGAGAACAGGAACAAAATAATTTGAACATTTTGTATTAATATTTAAAAAAAAAAAATTACTTTTACATATTTATTTAATAATTTTTTTTTTCATTTTCAATTTTTCATTTTCATATTCTACCGAAATTAAAATCCTTGAAATTTGACTGTTATTATATATTGAAAAAGATGTACGAGTATATTACTTACATACATATCTTTACACAAAAAATTCATATAAAAAAAACCATAAAACCATATCAGACTATAATTATGTCGAATAAATTCTAGGAAATGTGTTATGCGTATACAGGCATAATTTAAATAATTTATTGATGTGTCGCTATATATCCATCTCATACCCAGTATTAGTATATGTATTCGTTTATATTGGAATATTCTTATTATACAGTATCCATTACTTACCACTCGTGTGTTATCTAGGACACTTCTTATATTACGCGTCTAGGCGTGCATGTATAGAATTTTAAAGTGCAAATTAACAATAGGTATGGGAGTTTGTGTATACGTATACTACTTATAATTTGAATTTTTTTTTAATTTTTGATAGTTTTCCTATTATATGAACATATACACTTGTATGAGGATTATATTTTAAAATTTTCTTTTTACTTATCCTTCTATAATATATTATTCATTACAGATTATGTATGTATATTGTATGTTTTTATGTGCGTAGATACAATACACTCTATACATGTCTATACGTTAAAATGTAGAAATTCATGTCGAAATAAATATAATTTTTCATAATAAATTATTTAAATTTAAATACAATTAAATATTACCATATAGATAATATTTAATGTTGTAGAAGAAAAAAATTTGTTTTTTCAGTTTAGTCAATTTTTTTCGGTAATGATATCTATACTACTGCTCAAATATGAAAAAAAATAAAAAGTTTCTCTGCACGCAAATACATTTTATAGATGTATAGATGTACTATTACCATATGAATACGATGCATATAATTATTACATATTATCATACGTATATTTATTTGTAATTTGTATGTGTATAAAAGTATATGTACTCGTGTGAATATTAGCGTATATTAAGAATCGAATATGAAAATAATTATATATATAAAAAAAGGTACAGGTATGTATTCATTTGTCAATTAATTTTCAATAACATTAATATTAAAATCGAAATTTTAAAATGAATTTAAAAAAAAGAATGAAAATTCTTGTATGAAAATATATAATACATACAGTGATAAACAAAACTGAATGAAACTGCGAAGGAAAATTGTTATATAACACGTTTTACATTAAAAAACATCAACAAGTTAATGGATCACATTCAATTCTCATGTATAGTTATACGAGACTTCAACCATTTAACTCAACGAAGATATCAAAGTGAAGGAATTAATTTTGGAAATGGCGAAAATATTTTTCAATATCTAAAATTTATTAATTTTTTCAATATGAATATTTTATTCTATTTGTAATGTATCCTGTAAAGTCAACACATTATCTTTATTTTTCTTTCACACATAAACAATCTAATTCATGTCATCACAAATTTTGACACTATTGCTCAATTTCACAGTGAAAGTTTGAACTTTAGTTTCGTTAAATCTGCTTAAAGAGCTTAAACTACTTATGTCTCAAGCATATTGGATAAGCAGAGTTTAAGATTTAAACTACTACCCTAACACTATGAAATCAAACCATCTCTTAAACGAAAGTTGAAATCTTAACCTGCGAGCTTAAGCTTTCACTGTGGAATAGGGCATAATAATGTATGTTATATTGAATTTCTGTTAATGAAAATTAATGATTTTGCAGCTTATAGAATTCCATTTTGTAAGATAAATCTTGAGTATGTTAACAAAAAGGATTAATGAAAAAAATTATAAATGTTTATGATTTTTCTAATGTTCGTTTTGTAAAATAAAAATTCATTCGACTAAAATGTACCACAATTTTTTTTTCTGATCTATTGTTAATGTTTTGTAAACCACTGTATTACTGTATATATATATTTTACTTTACAGGATATTTAATTTTTGATATAAATGTATTTTAACATACTTTAAAAATAAATTTTGTATATAAATTCGTGCATATTATATGTGTAGATTTAGATTTATCTAGTACATACATATACAAATTTCATGTAATTTCCTTTTTTCAGAATTTCATTTGTTTTTTTTTTTTTTTTTTTTGGAATCTAAAAAAACGCAATCCTAAATATAGGAAATTTCTTAGAATTCTAATTATGCCTAAGTATAGATACGAGTGTATATTATCTATATCTTTATGCGTGTATAATTCATGTATACTTTTACAATAAATATAATTATATATAAGTGCGTTTGTACACACACACACATGTATGTATATGTGTGATGTGAAAATTTGATTGCATATTAAATTAATTTAATACCTCATATCACGTTTACATATATATTATTGCGTATCGTATACACATATATAGAAATATATGCATTACATACAAGGATAATAATGTACAAATGTAATTTTTGTAATATTTGTACAATGTGCGTATATAAATAATTTTGAAAATAATACTTTATGAACTTTAAAAAATAAAAAAAAGATAAGAACAAATGAAAAAAAATATACAAATACAAATAAAATGGATGAAATGAAATTTGGAAAAAAAAAGGCCAAACCAAACCAAACCAAAAACTTAATGTTCAATTATTAATGGATAATATAGTTTAACCAAAGAACTATATCACGTAAAGGCTGATTTAATGAAAAAATGTATACGAATATCTATATCTATCTATCAGTAATGTACATTACATATATTCACTATCTAGTGCGTATACATACCATACTCCTACTCGTATTCATACATGATGTGCACGAAGATAAGTTTTTTTTTTTTGGAAATGTTTTTTTTGCTTCCCTACTATAGCTACCACACCATCCCAACCACCCACACCACAATTATAATAATCGCGCACAAATATACACAACTACATAAATGTATTATAGAAATGAAAATTAAAAATTATTGTAATAATATGAATGTGTTTTTATACAGTGTATAGAAGAAGATTATAAGGATATAGATAGTGTTTATATGTATGTTTATATTACATAGGTAACTTTTTTTCTGGTCAATTATTATACTTATGTACATATACATATACAGTATTATTGTAGTCCTTGAATCGCAAAATGAAACCCTTATTGTACATACATATATATATATCTCATATTCTTTACACAAAAAGAAAAAAAAATGTTTTTTATTTTTTTCTATAGAACGTAATTTATATCGATGTACATTACATACATATGTGGTGGTCATACATAAGTATATGTATACTTCATTTTCACTCATTTTATAAAGTATGGGTATGTTGTATGTATGTACATATAATGTAATCATTATGCATCAAAAATTTACAAAGGAAAACTAAAACTAAAATGAAAAAATCCACAAAAAAATTTGGAACAAATATTGCAGGATTGATATAATACAAAAAAAAAAGAAACAAAAAACAAACAAAAGACCATGTATGTTCATATGTATACATATACTCGTATTGTAGTTCCTATCAAAAAAGAAAAAAAAATGAATGTAATTTTTCGAAGGTTTTTAATAATTCATGTGTGACACACATGTATGTTTTTTTTATAATTTTATACTCAGTATATACCATATAGTCCTCTCATATTATACTATAATACCTATACATATACACATATACATATACTTACATGAAAGTTTTTGAAGCTTTATATTATTAAGTACTTATTACTGTTTTTGTTGTTTATTTTTTTTTCTTTTGTGTGTGTGTGTGTTATTTGTTTTTTGGCTTTATTTATCTTGTTTATTTATTTTTTTTGTTTTTTGTTTTTGTCATGAAATTTTCATTTGCACTGCACGCAATTTATTCAATTTCGGCAATCGATTTCATTTTTATATTTTTTACATTTCGATTTCGTTCTTTTTCTTGATTGATATTTTTACCCCATTCCATATGTTATATTAGGTATAGCCGTATAGCTATAAGTATGTTGTTTATAGCAAGTAGGGTATACTTACACACACACATCATACATATATCATTCCACTCAACAAATCGAGACCAATCATCATCAAATACGAACACATGAATTAAAAAAAATAACTTTTCTATGTGTCCTTTATCTTTTTCCAAATATTCGAACGATGTATGTTCGAATATTTTCACATGTATTTGTGTTTGCTTATTTTCTTTTTTTTTTTTTTTTTGACCACATAATAATAATATTGACAATTAGGTTTTTATCTTATGTGGAATGGATATGTACAAAATTCTGATGAAATACAGGCACCTATATATTAATGTTTGAAGTATCCACATGTATATGTCATGTAATTTTTTACGTGCATGTGTGTGCGTATGTGTGTAAAATTGTACAATTTTTTTTTTCTATATATCGTTCATATTATAAATAAAATACGAAGTACTATTTATACTAAAAAAAAAAAAAAAAATAAAAAGTACTACGTACATATACAATGTCCTTGCTTTTGCTTGTTTCCTAGCACTTTTTTTTAATATCAATCGCAATCTATACTTTTACTTATAATTTTGTAGATAGTTTTCATTATTTTTCTTTTTTTAGTTTGTTTTTTTTTTTTTTTTGTACACGCACATATGATTATGAAAAATGTACAGTCATACGTATGTATGTGTTGTGTGGACATAATTTCGTATATTGGCAGAACTAACAATATTTTCAATTACAAAAAAAAAAATTCTCATTAATTTTTAAATATCCCACCCATCTTATCAAAAATGTGTGCTTCGTTGTTGTTGTTGTTGTTTTTTTTTATTTGGATCATGAAAGCGATTAAAAAGAAGTTCTAACTTATCAATGTAAGTGTATATATATATGTATGTAAGTTTTACGTGGTTTTACATATGTTGGAACATAATCATAATATCACTGGACGGAGATACTTACCTATACTAGAAAAAAAATTCCAATAAATCATGTAAAGTTTTAATTACAACTTATTTTAAAGTAAATTAATAAATTAATGGTAGAAAATATATAATACATTAGGGATATAATAATCTGCTGTAATTTAATTATGTGAGGAAAACATATTCACTATCTAATATCCAAAATGTCTGAAATTTGTTGAAAAAAAATTGAAATGGAAACGTTAAAATGTTGTCAAGTATTAATTTCATTTTAATTGATCACATATTACACATCGCATATAGTATAGCTTGATCTTGATATTTCCTTCCTTTAACTCTCTAAAATTTTTGAAATTCACTATTAGAATTTACGAATTTACCGCAATAATTGGTCAAATCCAGTAATTTCCGTAATATTATTTCCATGAAAAAAATATTTTTAAAATCCCAAAAAATATTTTAATTTTTTATAGCCAAGATTCAAATCACAAATTATACAATTTCACAATCATGAATTTCAATTCTCATTATTTCCACCAGCATTCACCATTCATTCATTTTCATTAGTTCATTGGTTCACCGGTAGATTTTTTTCGAAATTCTCTTTTTTTTTCAATTTTATTTACCTGTCGTATCCTGTGTATTTTGATTTCCGTACTGTTGGAATTTTAAGAGAATTAAAAAAAAAAAAAAAATAAATTCACTTGTCATTTTATTCTCCATTTTATCACTATATACCCGTGTATTTTGGAATAGAAATTTATTAACAAGGAACATTTTCATTTATGTCTTTATTTACGCGTTTATTAAAAAAATATAAAATAAATAATTTGTGTAGAATATTTGAAAAATAATAAAATTAAGACAAAAATAAATTACACTTCTACAGTATAGTATCGGGAGATCTTTCTGCACATTGCAATTTATTAAGGAGGAGGCTTTTTTTTGAATAGTAGTAGTGTAGTACATGATACAATGAATAAGTTATTCATTATATCATGGTGTAGTATTGTATCATGGTGTAGTAGAATAGTAGCATAGTGAGCATGTGCGGCAAACTTTTGAGGGTTAACAACATTTATTTAACTCCGCTGGCAAACGTCATATGGTTCTCATTCTCATTCAAAGATTAGCTAGAACAGTTTTATGATCTCTGGGTTCATCGTTCATTGCTTGAAGCATTTAGCTTATAGTTTGCTTCAACTTTAGTTAAAATTTGCAGCAATATTGTTGATCATTTTTTTCATCCACATGGTATAAAGATTAATAATTAATAAGGTCGTCTCTAACATCTCTCACAGTAAACATTTCAATTTCAATTTGATCTGAAATCGACGAAACAAAGATTGTAACTTGTAACTTTGTGAATTTGAAAACAAAACAGTCAAAATTGTTAGTGAGAAGCGCCTGAAGCTGCATACCTACTTACCTTTCTTTTTATAGTTTCCCACTAGCAAAGAAAAGAAAGGTACCTACATGAAAACATATGTAGTACATAAATTTCATTTTTTTTTTTTTTTGAATTTTACTTTATTTAAATAATTTTTTTTTTCACATTTAAGCAAAGAATAATTTTTCCATTTATGTTTCATTTACATATTAAAATCAAAAAAAAAAAAAAATTGTTTTTATTTTTTTGCATCTTATCATTTTTACAAGAATTTCTTTTTATTATTCATTTTGAATCGTTTATAAATTTTTTTAATTTATGTTCTTGTAAACTTATAATTTAAATATGTATTTCATACTATTTTTCTTCTTTTAATCATTCATATATGTATAATATTCTCCTTCTTCATTTTGAATAACTTTTCTTATTTATATATCTCTTTATTTTTGTAGCTTATTTATTTTTATTTATTTTTTTTTTTTTTTTGATATAAATGTATTATGCAACTTATATAAATTTTATGTGTATTATATATATAATATTTATGTATACATAAAGAATATGGTGTATTTTAAAGTAAAAACACAAAAAATAATAATATGTAATAATAATAATAAATTGTGATGCGCATACCTCTTTAGAATTACACATAATACGTAAATGTTATTGGTGAAAAAAACATTTTTGTTTTATAATAATGCAAATATTTTAATTCATAAATTTTCAAAAATATATTTTATAACTTACTTTTTTTTTTCAAAATTTATTATTTTTTATTTACGAATAAAAAGTAAAAAGCCTTCATTACATTTAAATGCTTAACTTTTACAACAATTTTTAAATGCATCATTTTAGAAAAAATTTTAATTTTTTTTTAATATTTATGATTATTATTAATTTAGTATTTTAGCTTGTTGTTCAATTTTTTTAATTTCTCAAAAATTATATTTGAATACTTATGCCTGATTTCTTCACTTCCAATAAATTATCTTCTTGCTAACTTTAGCGGAAAGATATCAAAGAGATTTGCATTTCTTCAGTACTTCAGCTGCCAGCTAACTTTAGTTGGAAGATGAAATTTTGATTATTTATTTAGGGTGTAACCCAAGTCGATACTATACCGCCGACTATTTATAGCAGCTGTCCCTGTCTAATTAGAATACATTCAAATAATTAATCTCTACATGAAATTTTACATTAAAAATTTCGAGTATCGATTCAAAACTTTCGATTTTTTACTTTGCAGTTAGTTAGCAAGAAGTTTGTATGAAGAAAACCAAACTGCTTGCTAGGTGTCACCTAAAATTAGGTAGCCACCCAGCTAGCAGCAGAGAGTATGAAGAAATCGGCCATTAGTTTCTAGTTTCATGTGGTGGTGGTATATGTATGCACATTTTTTTATTTTATGTTTTCTAAATAAAATTTATAAATAAAATTTTTTAAAATATATATATATATTTATTATATAAAATACAAAATAATTATTATAAAATAATTCTTATATAACAGATAAAATTTATAAAACAAATAAAAATAAGACAAAAAAATAGAAATAGAAGAAAAAATTGAAATCCAACTTACATAAATTAAAAATAAAACAAACAAACAAATATATATTCGTATATAATGTATAATATATTATTTTTGAATAAAAGTATTGAGTAAATAAAGAAAATATTTATATTTCATGGAATGTTAAACACAAAACTAGAAAAGAATACTTAAAACAAAAAATACGAAAAAAAAAAGTTAAAAATAATTATTTAAAATTTTCATAATTTTATTAAGTTTAGGTATAGTATGTATATTCGTTAGCTTTATAAGCTTACATAAATTGAAAAAATAAAAATAAAAAAACCAAAAAGAAAAATGTGTATGTACATAATTATATAAAATTATTTATTTGAAAAGCAAATCTTTCTGTTCCATCTGTTCATATAATTTTCTTGTCTTCAAAAGTATACAATTTGAAAGTGTATAGTACAAACTGAGAAAAGCCTCGGACAGACTACATGAACATGTACAAGCCATCGTATAGTTTGTATGCACGATTGTCAACTTGTACAAGCCGCTTGAATTTTATTGAAGAAATTTTCAATATTCTGTATTCAATCATGTGCAATGTGCATGCATTTTTGTGTGTAATCTGTACACAAACTTGAGAGAATTACATGCCGGCAATCAACATGAATGTTTTGGCGTGAGAGAAAAAATATTGAGTCAAGTTTCTTTGTTTCTTCAATCAATCTTACATCTTCTATAATATTTTCCTAGATCTCGCTTTTTTAATTCTCATTTAAATTGAAATTATTTTTACACTTAAATAAGCGGCGTTGCACATTTTTTCGTTATGTTTCAACTTTTCAAGTTAAAACACAAAAATGATGACTGCACATCATACGCGTTTGCGTAGTCTGTATAGATCATGATTATACAAGCATATACCTACAGTTTTGCGCAAGCACACTCATATAGTGGGCAGCAGTTTGTACGAGGCTTAAAGAGACGCAGAATGAAAGAAAGTCTTCTCTATATCATTCTAATTTTAGTAGGTATAAGAAGTGATGTCGTAGGAAGAGTTTTTTTTTTAAAAAAGAACATTATTTATTTTTTTTAATAGAAACCATAAGTGAATTATAAATTTACTCACAGATGTGATGTATACATATTTATGACGTATATGCATAAAATATAATTTAATTTAAATGCTCTAGAAGTCTAAAATTTATACCTGATGTATTAACGTTTCAATTTTATGTAGGGTAGGTTATATTTTTATTTTATTTTTTATATTTTTTCAAAAAATTTTCTTTTAATATATTTTTCTTTCACATTTTAAATGAACAAATTACATGGTGATGATTATTATAGTAAAATTTTAAATCCATACATACTCATATAGTACAATATATTAAGGCGTTTTTAATTTTTAATTTTTATAAATTTGAAAAGAAATTTTTCTTGTACTTATTATTGTATCTATATTTTATTTATTTATTTATTTATTATGTTATGGTAAAATGTATACAATGTATAATATATTTCTTAATAAATTGAACTTCATGTTACATTACACATACATATAAATATACTTTCATTTAGCTAGATTAAAATGATTGAATAATTTTTTTGTTTTTTTGTTTAATAAAGTAGTGTTGGTTCTCAAGAAAAAAGTTAAATTTACAATTCAGAGTAGATTATGTGACAGATTAGTTTTTTTCTTTTTTATATTTTCTTCCTTTTTATCCTTTTTTTTTGTCCAGCCCCAGATTACACCATCAGAGTGAAATTGAGATTATGTTATATTCCTAATCTGACGCTGGCGATAGGAAAAATTATACTGAAAGCTTTTGTATCAATTTCGATATTTCTATATAATAACTAATCTACGCTGAATTGTAAATGAAATTAAAAAAAAAATGAAAGAGTATAGAGTAAAGTGTAAAGTGGAAAGTCAAATTTTGTTCGGAATAAAGTTTTTATATACGGTATTTTTTATTAATTTGTTACATTATTTTTCTTAATTTGAACACAATTATTCTTTTTTATTTTAAAAAAGATTTTATTTTAAATTTATTTTTAGTTCATTTTTGTATGTATAATTATTTTTATCTATAGAGAGAAATATCAAGTTTCGAAAAAACAAATTTTTTTAATGGTCATTTTTATCATTTTTATTAAAAAAGAAAAAATTTTTTTGTTTTTTTAAAAGGATCTTCAAATATTTTTATTTAATTATATTTATTTATCTGTTATTTTATTTATATATTTAAATATCAAATATGAACATCAATATATTAGAAATCATTTTTTTTTCTCTTAATTTTCTTTTATAATAATTTTTTAATTTTTTTTTTTATTTATTTTAAATTATAATGCGTTTAATTGTGTATATACATAATATATAATAATAATAAAATTTTTTTCTTATTTCAACACTCATTTCAAATACATACATATTTTTTATTTGCATTTATTTATTATTCTTTCTCTTTTTCTCATACTAAATATTATAGAAATAAGTGTTTTGTTTTCTTTTTTTTTTCTGAGATTTTTTTTTATCATTTTCTTCAAATATTTTTATAAGTGAATTTTAATTTTCTTAATAAGCTGCATCTTTTATTTTTGTTTTATAAATTTTGTTTTTGTATTTTAATTATTTCTTATACATATATATTTATAAATCTTAGCACTTTAAACACTTTATAAAAAGACAAAGAAAAAAAAACATTGTTTTAAAAAGTCTAAAACAAAATGCATAAGAATATTTTTATTTTTGTTTTTTTTTTTTTTTGTATTATTTTTTTAATATTTTTTTATCGAAAATTTAAAATTTGAAAAATGAAGAAAGAAAATATTCAAAGAAAAATTATTATACTTTTGCAAAATAAAAAAAAAAAAACTACACACATTATGTAGATGGTAATATGTATGTATTGAATGACATTTTTTTTTAATCCTGAGATATAATATAAAATACATACAAATTACATAATATTTCATTCGTGTCATTAAACAAAATATTGTAATGATGTCTATGAAATGCTTGCTGTAAAAATGAAAAACTAATTTTATTTATTAATATAATTTGTTCGGTGTTGTCGTGTTCGTCTTCTTTTTTTTTGTTTTGTTTTTGTCGTTTTTCTTAATCGTCTCATAAACTATATAATATAATATGTGTGTGTGTACTCGTATAATTACATTACATTTAATATTAATTTAAAAAAAAAATATATGTATATTAAAAAATAAAATTTTATATAAATTTTATTTAAAAATTAAAAATTAAAAAAAAAAAAAATTACACATAAGCAATACAAAAATTATTTTTATTATTTTTAATTTATAAAATTATAAAGAGTGATTTCATTTTCATTTTTATTATTTATTGAGTTTGTTGTTGGATTTCAATTTTTTCGACTGTCATGTCTGGATTCATAGCTGTGGCTTCCTGTAAGTCATACAAAAAAAACAAAAAAAAAAAAAAGGAGAAATGTATCAAATCTCTTGAATATTTAAAATTTTTATATGAAATTTTACCTGTATAGCTTCAGCTAATGCTTTATCATGATCGATCGGATCGCCATCAGATTGTATCGTTATCTTTTGTTCTACTCTTGTTTCAACAATTCCATCTCTTTCCGTTTTGTACTAAAAAATAAATTTTTTTGCAAAAGAAAAAAATTCAAAATCATTTTCCATTTAGTGGAAAAAATTTTAATTTTTATTACCGTAATAGTTTCGACTGTTCTCGTTTTACTGCTAACTGTTTGTGATGATACAATTTCACCATGTGCAGAATAGCCGGGAGATTCCTCACCTAATACGACTCTCTTGTGCTCAGTATGTGGTAATGCGGAGGTAGGTTCAGACTGCGTCTGAAATTTGATTATTAATTTGTCAAAAAAAAAAAGAAAAAACAGTTTTTTTTTCGTTTATTGCCATTTATAGTAAGAGCATTAAATTCGAAGCTTTTTGAAGTTAAATTTTATCAGTCTTTTTAACTCTCATTTTTGCGGTGCAAATTTTTTATTTTTTTTTTTAAAAAAATTTTTGTTTTTGTGTTTTCTAAACATTCCAAAACTCACTAGTATAGTAGCAGCCAATAAAAATTAATTAAAAAATGTAGTACGAGGAAGCATTCACAATGTAAGAAAAAAAATTACCAAAAAAAAAATAAAAAACTAAAAACAAACCTCATGATATCCAGTTGTCGTTATTGAACTATCAAATGGACCATCAATTGGTGTACCTGAATCTCCAGAACTAGTCGATGAGACACTATCTCTTCTTTGATACTATAAAAAAATATTTATGAACAACGCAAACACAGGCATATCCAAAAAAAAAAAACATGCAAGAACAAAATTCGAAAATTTAACGAAAATGAAACCAAAATTTAACGAAAAAAAAAAAATTCCAAATGATTTTTTTCATGCAAAAATAAATTTTTTTTTTTGGTCCATTTTGGTTGTAAAATTTTTCGAAATTTTCCTAAAAGTTTTTGTCGAGAAAAAAAATATAAATATAATTAAATACCTGATCACCACTTGTTACTGTGGCCGTAGTTTTAACTTCTTGTGTTACAACTCTTTGCTGTTGTTTACTTGGATCATGTGTACGGGTAGTTGCAACTGTTTTTTGTTCCAATTGTTCGGTTTTAGCTTTTTTACCTAAATCTTCATGGGTTGTTGCTGTTCTGGTTGTAACAGCTGTCGCAGTCATATATGCACCGCCACTGGCGTTATCATCACGTGGAGCATCAGCCTAGGATTTGGTTTTTTTTTTTGGGGGGTTTTGTTTTGGGTTTTAATTTTTAAATATATTTTTCTATATTTCTATTTGAATATTTGTATTTAAAAGAATATATCTAACGAACAAAATTTAAAAAGGAAAGCAAAATAGAAAGAAGCAACAAACAGAAAAAATTTGAAAGAAAAGTACAAAACCAATATTGATCTACAGTTTAACGAAAATTACCTCCACCATTTTCATTTTGTATACGTATGGTAAATTCCTTAGGATATAGAGTACAAAATTTAGGATATTTGGAAGAAGAAACTATCAAATCATGTTGGGAATAGGACTTTTAAGAAAAAATTTCAATAATAACGCATCCAAAGGGATAGGGAAGCATAATTTCCAATGAAAAGAAAATTTTGAAATTAATTTGGGAATTTGGAAAAATGATCGTACATCAGTAATATGAGTATTAGGATTCAGCTCTTTCATAGTGTTTTCGTTGATGGGCATAAATTTGGCAAAAAAAAAAAAAAAAAAAAAATATGAAATAAAAACAAACGCATCACAACAAGCTTACATACCTAATAGTAAAATTTTACATCTAAAAAAAAATTATTTCTACATTTCATGTATAATACTCACATTAATTTTGAAAGTCTATCCTTGTGTATGTTATACGTATTTTTTGTTTTTAAAAAATATTGTGTAGAAAACAAATTTTTTTTTAAAAAAAACACACACAAACACATGCAAATAATTATTGAAAAATTTTATTTGTTTAAATTGCAAAATTATAAGCACATCACCATTATTGATTGAGTAAAATATTAAATAAAATTGTGAAAAATACCAAAAACAAAATAGAAAACAAGAAGAAAAGTTAAAGAGAAATTAAAATAAAGATCGCGCATATAATTTGTAAAATTAATTTTCGTGATGTTAAATTTCCAAATGAAGTGAAATGAAATGAAATGAACAATAAAAATTGAAAATGTAAATGAAATTATAATGAAATATAAAAGGTTCATTGCAACTAAAATAAATGCACGTTAAAAAGCCACCATAATCATTATATTTTAGAAATTTACATTTTACTACTCTATGATTGTATTCAATGTAATATTTTCTTTTAGGATTTTTAATCCTCTTTCTTTTTTAATTCTGCTAAAATGAACTCTATGAATGAATTAGTACATAATAGTGAATCTATAATAATTCTTATGTAATGAAAAAATGTTCTAATGAAATGCTCAACTCTAAAATAATTATTATGATTATTTACACACAAATATTTTATGTCTGTATATGTATATTTGAACACTCAATCTTATAGTATTTAAATGCCCTTATTAAATGATCAAGAAAAAAAAGAACACCAAAGCCAAAACCAAAAGATTTATTATACATATATATTTTTTGTCTGTCTATTCTATATGCAATATGTACCTTATGTTCCTGCGTCGAGAATGTTACTTCTCCAGTTCCCAAATTTCTGACTTCTTCTTCGACATTATGGGTAACACCTTCTTCATTTTTAGTTAATACTTGTTTTGTTGTTGTTTTAACTACAGTTGGTGTACCAAAATATTTGCTAGTTGCACCAGTTGTTGTTGTTGTTGTGGTTGTTGGTGCTGATGTTGTTCCTTTTGCCGGTGTACCAGATTGCATTTCTTTTATATTTTCAGTACCATATTGTGCCATATCATCATCACTGCTTGCTTCTGAATCTCTTCTTAATGCACTCTTTCCAACATGTTTAATACCCTCAAAGAATTGATCACGTGTTATTGGTACTGTTTCCTTTGTAACTGTTACCTCTTTACCAAAATGACTTGGATCGATTTGTGCATAATTTAATATCAATTTACCAGTAACTGGATCACGTACAGCTGTTTCTGGATCAATATCACCGGTATTTGGATCGATATGACCGTATTCAGTTTTTATTCGTCCGGTAACTGGATCAATTTCACCAGTTAATGTCATTGTTTGTGTAACAGTTGTCCTTGCACCAGCCACTCTCGGATCATTTGGATCGACCTGTACAATTTCACCAGTTATTGGATCTTTCATATTATAAACATAAACGGTTTTATTGAAGATTTTATTTATTCGACCACTATGTGGATCAATATCACATGTGCTTGGATCAATTTCTTGTGGTCGACCCCTTTCATCTGTTTTATTCACTAAAAATATTCTAACCAAAATAATTCGACCAGTTTTTGGATCGAATCGACCAACTTTAGTGAAAATCTCTCCACTATCTGGATCAACTTGTGTTGTCGCATATAAAGGTTCACCTGTTAATTTATCAACATCGCCAGTTGCTGTAAATACTTTGCCAGTTTCTGGTTCAATTTTTATTAAATTAGGATCGACTTTTGATTGCTTTTTAATTTCATTCGATTTTGGCTCCAAATAACCGTAGATTGTAATCACGTATCCAGTTTTTGGATCAACATTACTTGAAGCATAGATTGGTTCTTTCGTTTGTGGATCTTTACCACCAGTTGCAACCCAAATTTGATTTGTTTTGGGATCAACAATAATGTCCTTTTCAACGGATTTCGGTGGTGGTTTATTTGTTTTCGGATCAAGTCGAGTCTGTACAATTCGTAGGGAAACAATTCGTCCGTAATCTTTATCAGTTTTTCCTGATTTTGGATTTATCTGGTCCTTAAGAATTACCTGACCAGTATGTGGATCAACCTTGACATCTTTTACAACGGTTTTTCCTGTTTTCGGATCAACTGATGTTATTGTGTGTTTGATCAAATCAATCTGACCATATTTAGTATCGATTTTATTTGTTTTCAAGTCAATTTGACCTGCTGAACAATCAACTGTTGCTGTTTTAGGATCGATTATACCTTTCTTCGAATCCAATTTTCCGCTAATTGCCGTCACCTCAGCAATTGGATCAATTTGTTGTCCAACTTCAATCAATCTACCTTGATTTTGATCGATTTTACCTGTTTTCGGATCCGGAACTCCAATCAAAGTGATTTGACCGTTCTTCGGATCAACGCTAACATTTTTAGAAACAAGCATTTTTCCGGTTTTCGGATCAAGTATTTTAACTTCTCCAGTTTTTGGATTAATTTCACCGTATTTCGTATCGATTACACCAGTCTCCAGATTCAATACGCCAAGTGATAGTTCAACTTCTCCATTAACTGTGTCAACTTTCTTTGTATTCGGATCAATGCGGCTAGTAATCACAGTCAATTCCACAATCGGATTATCTTGTGGTACTATGCATACAATTTGCCCCAAACTATCATCGACTATTCCTGTTGCTGGATTAGCAACACCACTCGTAATATGTAAATTACCAGTTTTTGGATCAATATGACCTTTGTACACTTCATTTCCACCTGTTTTTGTGTTCAATGCTTCAATAGTTGCATTCTTCGGATCAATAAGACCGTACTTTGATTCTATCGTGCCCTTTTCTGGATCCAAAATACCAGTGGAGTGTTCAATGTCACCTTGCTCAGCAAGGATGCGTTTAGTTTTCGGATCGAATTTTGATACAATCACCATTATTTTGACACGCTTCTTTTTTGGTTTAACAGCGGCCGCAGGTACCACAATTGGAACCTGTTTCGAAGCAGCTGTTGGAGAACTAATCACTTTGACTGGTTCGGGAGTTCCGGCTTTTTTGGCACCGGAACCTGCGCCAGCACCACCTACTGCGACCGATATCGGTGTTGTTGCAATCGGTCTTTCTCTATTGTATCGTTCTGCATCTAAGAATGCAGCGGTTGGATCTACATCCTTCGGTTCATCTCCGATTGTCTTATAAGTTCCCGGTACACCAGATTGATAACCTCTACCCGTTTTAGGTGAATATGATCTGCCATGAATATCAGTTAATGGAGCTGTACCGCTACCGTCTGCGTATTGACCTGGTGGAGTCATTAATTTTGCCTTAGTTCTTGGTGATAGATTACCTTCTTTCAACAATTTTTCACGTGTTTTCGGTGACAATTCACCTTTATTTAATTTTTCTCGTGTTTTTGGCGATAATTCCCCATATTTCATTTTTTGTGCTTGCTCTTTCAAATGATCCTCTTCACCAGGAGCATAATTGAATGCCAAGCCCATAGCACGTTTCTGCTGTGAAGTTGGACTTAATTGTTCAGCAGTTTCATGATCTCCCTTACCTTGATTCGGATCTATATCGTAACGGAATCCACCAGTTGTATAACTCTTTCTGGTCGGACTAACTTCTGGTCCAGTTTCAGAATATTCATATGGACGTGTAAAACCTTTTTCATCTGTTGTTTTTGTTTTCTTTTTATCATTTTCAACATCAACTGTTTCAGCAACAGCAACAGCAATTTTACGTTTATCTCCTTTAACAGGTGAACCTTTTTTCTTACTATCCTTATCTTTATCATCTTTTTCTTTAGTTTCTTTATCTTTTTGTGGAGATTTCTCTTTTTGTGGAGATTTTTCTTTTGGTGATTTACGACCAGATGAAAATATACCACCCATCTAATATTTTGTTTTTATTTTTGATTTTGTTTTTTATTTGATCAGGTATTGATTGTATTTATAAATCGAATGAAATAAAAATGAAAAAGACAAAAAGAATAAAAAAAAAATAAAAAAGAAAAAAAAATTAAAAATAAAAATGAAATAAAATCAAATCAAATATAAAAAAATTAATTATTTTTATTTTAAAATATGAAGAAAATTTTCATTTTAAATTTCGAAAAACTGGGAAAAAACAAATTAAATTAAATCAGAACCGAATAACATAACTAACAATTGAATGAAAAAATTACATAATTGAAAAATGAAAGTAAAAATATTACAGAAATAAACTAAGTAATTGAAAACATTTTATAAAAGAAAATTTAACAAAATGATATAGAAAATTGTGTTTTTTTATTTTTGTTACTTTTACTCTACGGTTTTAGATTGTTTTAAATCATTTTGATTTTGTTTATTTTCTTTTTTTCATTACAACTTTACGGGATAGTGCACATACATACGTATTAATATAAATAGTATTTAATTGGGGTTGGAATAAAAAAAAATTATTTACTGTACAAATTATTATCACATGTAATGTACAAAAGTTTTTTTTTTTTTTTTTCGAAATTCAGTGAAAAATTTTAAAATTTCAATTTAAATGAATATTGAAAATAATAAAACGAAAAACAAAAACCAATTTAACTCGTAAAATTATTGCTGTCTTTAACAACTCTCTAGCGTTCTTACTAAATAATATTATTATTACTCGTTTACTTGGCATTATTATTTTTAAATTGATGAAGAAAATTTAATCGTTTTCGTAATGAATTTTAATTTTTACAAAAATTTATATGATAAAAATATATCCTTACCACACGTTTTCCACTTGGAGTTTTTTGTTCTTCAGATTTTTTATAATTTTCATTTGCTTCAGTATCATTACCTGAAAGAGAAGAAAACAAATTTTGCAATTGATAAAAATTTTTTATAGAAAATTAATTTGTAGAAAAATTAAATCTAGGACGCTTTCATAAATTCAAGGTTTCTTACGCTATTTTGCACGCAACCGCAAAAATGTAAAATGTGAAAGCATGGAAGTCAACTTACAATACACTTCTTTATCTTCTTTTTTTTGAAATTTACAATTCAAGATGTTCAAAATATGTACTTGATAAGCTTTTATGTAAGATTTTCTTTGCGAGTCTGATTTTTTGAACTTCTCAAATTGAAGAGCTTGAATTTACTACATCTGTAGTTGTGCCATAAAATCATTACGGCAAACTTATAAATTTATGAAAGTGACTTTTCGTTTTTTAATATAATTTTCTACAATGTTTTATCACACATACCATTAAGGATATCAGCTTCTTTACGAATTTTCTTATCATCTTTATCATCTTTATCTTTATTTTTATCTTTTTTCGATTTATCAATAACTGGAAGTACAGCAACACCACCAGCTGGTTTCTATGAAAATATTAGAAAATTTAATTTTCAATTAAAATAAATAAATTTAATCGTTAATTTTTTTTTTATTTTTTTATTATTAAATTTTCAAATAATATTTTCATTAAAATAAAATGTTAAACACTTAATAACGAAAATAAATATAAAATTATAAAAACAAAAATGAAAAATATTTTATTGTATAAATTAATATTGCAATACAGCATAACATACGAATAATACGGCTATACGAGTATGTAAGTAGTACGTGGTAGTACTTAAGTATATAAAATATTCATACATACATTTATTTATAAAAATTAGTAAAAACAATTATGCAAATAAAAGAAAAACAACATCCACAAATAATTTGTGCAATAATAAATAAATTTTGAAATTAAAAACAGACGAAATAAAACAGGCAAACACAAACAAAAATTATTTAAAAAAAATGATGAAAAAACATGAAAAGAAGAACATTAAACAAGAATAATAATACAAAAGACAAAAATACATATCATGCGTTATTGATTTTGAGTCTCAAAGAAAAGAATATTAATTTTCATTGAATTGCTTTTATCAAAATATAAAATTTTAATTATTTTTTTGAAAAATAAAGGAAGGAGAAATAAATGAAAGCGAGGCACATCAATTTGTGATTATCAGAAACATTGATAAGTCACTAACTAATTAGATTAGATTAATTATTAGTCTTCTTCTTGTTTCACAGCAAAGTGAACGAGGGCTTTCACGGAAGTGATTCCATGACTTTACTACTATCATGTGTGCACCTACAGTTAAATGTGGATTGTGGACCTCTGAGTTGCTGGTAGAGAAACAAACTCTTTCACATGATAGGGCTTAGACTGATTATTTGTGTCACTTGTTTTCAGCAAGTAGACTATTTATCAGCATTTCTAAGCTTTTTTTCTCAGTAAGCTGGTACTCATTACCAAAGCTGATTGAACTTTGGGAGTAGTAATGAGCAGGAATCGAACCTGCACTTTCGAGATCAGTAACCAGTTGTTTTACCCACCACTTCGCCCTCATTTTGTTAGAGTAGAGACTAATTTACAAAATTCAATTTTGAAATTGAATCGAAATTATTCCTACGATAAATACAGCAAAAAGAAATGACACAAAGCAGAATATTGCTAAAAAAAATAAAATAAAATAAAACAAGCTTAGCGTAAAAGCTAGTGATGAAAAATTTAAATTGTGAAAAAAATTTAAAAAAATAAAATTTGACAATGCATGGCAATTTAAAAGATTTAATTTTAAAAAAGAAAAAAATATATATTTTTTTTTGATCCTGCTGTATTATTGTTACTTGCTAATTTACAATATTTTTTTCTTTTCAAAACTAAGTATTGCGCATCACTTTAAAAATACTAAAAGTGAAAAAAGAATCAAAATTAAAAAAAAAAAAGAATTGAAATCTAATGAAGAATAAAAAATGCATTAAATTTAATAAAAAAAAAATAAATTTACGAAATATAAAGAAATCTAGAAATCAAAATAAAAAATTTGCCAAGAAAAAAAAAGAAATGATAATAGAAGAAAAAAAAAATCAAGAAAAATTAATTGCGAAAATTTACTTTTTTATTATTAACCTGATCAGCGACAACAACATTAGCAGTCCCTTTCGTTTCGTATTCGCCTTCTAATGAACTCTGTGATGATGCTGAAGCTGTACCAGTGCTTGATTCTCGCTTCAGCTGGTTTATTATAAATCAATGATAAATAATAAACATACACACACAAATACAAATTTTTTTGTTTTTCGTTGTTTTGTTATTTTATTTTATTTGATTGTTTTTCAAATGAAAATTAATAAAATATGTTTTTCAAAGTATTTTTATCCATAAATAAAGATAGACGGGAATTGATAGAGAAAGAAGTAGACGGAAAAATAAAGACAAATAGAAATATGAAGCGATAAAAAGATAAAAGAAGAAAAAATAAGAAAGATAAGAATAAGAAAGGTTTTGGTAAGGTCTTAGATATTTTTCTAGTTGAGGTTGGTGTTCTTGTTTTTTTTTTTTTTTTTTGATTATTTTGTGAATTTCGGGAGAACATAAAAATTATTTTGAATTAAGCAAAACGTAAAAAAAATAATAAAAAAAAATAAATGAACCGTTTTCTTTGAAAGTGGAGTAAGTTCAAATTTATTATTTCAGAAATATCTATGCATTTGAATGTAATTTACATCAACTAAATAAATTTATGAAAATAAAATAATGGAAAATATTGAAGAATTGTTTATCATTAAATTGAATTTTTTTCATTTTTTTTTTTTTTCAAAAATTGACTTATACCACTTTCAAAAAAAAAAAAAAAAACAACTAAAATTATAAGTAAAAACCAGAAATATGTATTATTAGTAACAATTTTATTTCCTCTGTAAAATACATAATATGATTAAATTCAAAAAATGACATTAGACAAGAAAAACAAAACAAAACCAAAATGACCATAAAACCAAAATTAAAAAAAATATATTTTTTCCAAAAATGAAAAGAAAAACATGAAAAAATGTTGGTTTTTTGCTATTTTCTTTTAAGAAAATAATGCAAATTACAATATCTGACACCAATTTTTTTTTAAATTAAAATATTTTATTTAGTAAATTTTGTTGCAATTTTGTTGTAAAAAAAAATTAAAATTTTTAATGACTGTGGGGGAATATATAATTTTAATAATGATGATAATTATTATTTGTTGCAACTGATTTTTTTTTTTTTAATTTAAAAAGGAAAACAAATCGAAAAATGATGTAATTTTTATAATGAGAAATTTTTTATAGAATTTGCCAACAACTTATTCATTGCTAATTCGGAATAAATTATAGAATTAGCACGAAAGATTGTGTCGAAAACACTTCCAACTTTATTAATATGCACCAATTTTTTTTTTGTTTTTTAATTTGAAAATGCCAAGAAAAATCAAGGCATTATTCTCAAGACTAAATCGTTTTTATAAACATTCAATTTCAAATTATTTGTTTAGCCACACCTATATGCTACCCAAAGTTTAATTTAATTGTGAATTTTTTTGTATCGCGGTCTGTGTTTATTCATAAACTATCACACGTGCTTCTATATTATTCTCCTCGAGTATAGAAATTTATTTATTAATTTTATCATACATCTTTACACGGTTCGTTAAATTACATCATTCTTCTTCATTTTCGCTTAACAAAAATCATCATCATAACACAATGATGATGACGAAGACGATCACCATGATAATGGATAAATGGGAGATGGTAGTGAAGTTTTCGTTTTTATTAATTTTTTTTAACGAAAAGAACATAATTATCACATGCGATTAACAAGAAATTATTATTATTATTATTGAAAATAACATGAAAATAAAAGCGTATTTACCTTCTCTTTTTTATCTTTTCTCAATGGACTTCTTGCATGTCTTGGTGATTCTAATTCTGGAATATGTTCTGGTGGATGAGACATTGTATGACGTTTATTGGCTGCTTCACGTTCCTTTTCCTTTTCGGCTAAAGCCAATGCTAAAAAAATGAACAAACATTTTTTTTTTTTTAAATAATCTTCGAAAATTTCGAAATTTATATTTTAATTTTTTTAATGCTAACAAATATTTTTTCTATTTTTTTTCAGATTTTTTCTTACCATCCATACTTCGACTTGTTAAACGATTACCAGTTAAACTTCTATTAAATTGTGGTGCTGGACGATCGACTGGATTTTTACGACTTTCATATAATGTTCGACCAGAATAACGAAATTTTGAACCTAATCTTGGGAATATACCAGTTTTTGGTGGTGGTTCTGGTGTCATTAAACGAAAGAATGTATGATGTTCAACACATGATTTCCATAATTTTTTAGCAGCATGATGATTAGCTAATTTAAAACCTATTGTCGATTCATATTGATCAAAATCACCAGGACGAATTTTTATATAAAAATTATGACGTTTATATGAAATTTTTAATATTTTTGGCCAGGCGAAACGATTTATTTGCAATCTAATTAAAATACAAAAGAAAAAAATTAACAAAAAAAAAAAAAAAAACACAAAATTTTAGTCAATCTTCAATTTGAAAATTTAATTAAAAAAAAAAAAAATTTTTATTTGCGAAATTTACTTATTATCTCGATAGACAAGAATTCCAGATGCACATACACCCAATAGAATATCGACACCTTCAGAATCCTTGGCTGGATGTAAATCGACACCATACATAAGAATCTTTTTTGCATTCTCTAAGTAATGCAATTCAGCTTCAGCTGGTGTTTGACCCCTACACAAATAATAAATAAATGAATATTGAAAAAAAATTTTCTCTCTTTTCAAATTTTATTTCATTTTTATTTACTTGTGCGTTTTATGTAAATCCATAACTTTCTCTTCTAATTCTGGAGTTTGATTTGGTGCGATACGAAAATCTTTCAAATAACTCCGATCTTTCATTTCATGTGGATCATAATCACCTAATTGTGATTGTACCAAATATGAACCCAATAATGCATGCGTTACAAATGAACATGGTAAACGTCCTTCAAGTATATCATTTCGTACTTGTAAACATAAATGATATCTAGTTATATCTTCTTGTAATTGAGCTGGTTCTGGTGGATAAAATTTAACAGCAAATTGTAGCACCCATGGATCATTTTTAAAAAATTTTGTAACTGGCTTCTCTAAATCAAGCCATACCCTTGGATCTGATTGTGTTGTATATAATAAACCGAAATAATCTTTTTCTAATATATCTAGACCAGCACAGATTGCATTCAATAAATCTTTTCCTTTAGCTTTTCTCTGTTATAATATAATATGGAAAGAAATGCAAAAAACAAAAAAATCAAAAAAAATCAAAAAACAATATAAAAATCAAATCAGTAATGAAAAATAATAATAGGAAAAAAAAAATTCTGAAAGTTCAAAAATAAATTCAATTCGATACAAGGTAGTCATTCCCAATAAACAAATAAATTTTATTCGATGATTTTTGATCATTGAAAATACGAGAAAGTCTAAACTTTCTCTTATCTTTTTTTTGTTTCAAAATTTTTTCAATTTTCCTCTCTATAAATATTATCTAGAGTGTTTGAGGTTAAGCTCAAGCTAACTAAATAAATTTTCCTTTCTTTTCTCTGTTTTTTTTTTTTTTTTAATTTGATTTTGAATTGATTTTTACTGTGCTAATTTTTACATACACCAGGCAAAGTTGTACATGAATTCATCATTTTCACTTACATCGATTGTTACTTCTAAAATAGAACCATCCAATAATGTAACACGAGCTAATGCTGCTCTACCAGATGATTGTGTTGTTCCTGTTGTTATTGTTGTATGTTTCTTTTTTGATGGTGTTTCAGTTTTAGCTCCAGCCAAAGGTGCATTTTCAGCTAATGGTGAAGCTGTAGATGTTTTCGTTTCAGCTGGCATTTTTATTCTTCTTCTTCCTCCTCGTTTTCAATTTTACTATTTTATGTTACTTTTTTTTATCTAAAAAAAGAAAAAAATCTGCAAAATACAAAAAAAAATTCAAATTAAAAATTAATTTTTATCAGGAAACCTTATACATATTATTATTCAAAAATTAATTTCACACTTGAGAAGTTAAGTATACAACAACCATATCTATAGATATCTATCTAATATAATGATGCTAATATACTATCTCTATCTATGTGTATACGTACAAAATATTTTTTTGAAATGGATAGGTCAGTCATATAATTACAATCGTTCGTCTACATATGTATACAGTCATTCATCATCATCATCATCATTCAAAATTTTTATTATCATCATCATTGTTCATCGTTATCATAATAATTACAAGAAGATCGTAAATAATTTTATTTACTGGTCAATGACATTGTATGTGTATATGTATACATGTACATAAGAGTCGAGTACTAGTACTAAAAGTCAGATTATTACTACAATTATTATTATTTTTCTTTCCTTTGGCCACTTTGGTTTTAGTTTATTTTTATTTTTGTTTTTTATTTATTTATTTTTTACTTCAAGTAATTGAACTTCCTACTTTCCTTTCATTCATTTTTTTTTTATTATTTATTATTATCAGCATTTTATTTTTATTTTTTTTGTGTTTTTAATGTAAAAAAAATAACCGTTCTCTTGCGTTTCTTTTAATAAAGATTTTGTAATTTGTTTGTTTTTTTAGTTGTAGCGTAGTTACGTGTACATGTAATTTTAGCAGTCTTTTAATGAATACTTTAAGAACAGCATGAAGTAAACAAAATAAAAACTAAAAAAAAAAAATTTAAAAAAAATAAAAAAAAACATTTAAAAAAAAAACTGTATCATGGAGTCATAGAGCATTATACGGATAAAGGAAAATTTAAGAGAAAATAAAAGGAAATTTCATTGAGATTAAGTTTAGAAGGAGATGATATTTTTTATAGCGTTTTTTTTTTGCTTTTTACTTTGTTGAAAAATTGATGATTTTCATTTTTACAGATTACACAAACACATCCATACGAACATGCCTGTTGTATTTAGAGAGATATGTATGTATATATGTCTATTATTTACTTTAAGCAGCTAGACATTGTGTGTGTTCGTGTGTACATACTTGTGAATGGAATGTACATTCAATCACAGATTCTTCGATTCTTTATCTTTTTTTGTAGGCTTCTTTCATGGGTTATGTTTTCTTTTTCTCATTTTTTTTTTGTATAAACCAACATAAATTTTAGTAACTCGAAAAAAAAACGACTGAAAAGTACGTATACTGTATGTACGAGTACATATGGACATACATATGCTTTGTTTATTTTATGTAATTTTTTTTTGTTTTGTTTTTTACATTATTTTTTGATTGCGTGCTATAAAAGAGATTAAACATAAATTTAATTATAACACACGTTAATAATATAAAATAAAAGATTGTTATTATACATTTCCACACATACACATATAAAAAAATGAAAGACAAAGATTTTCTACATACAACATAACATTAATTCTTTAAGTATAAATACATAAGTATTTACGTACATTACATAAAATACACGTACATATGTAGGCAGATTGTATAGATATATTTTTAAATGAGGAATTAAAATTCTATATACTAATATAAAGAGGGTATTCACTTAATGCAGTAAAAGGCATGTAAACAGAGTAACAGAAAACGTATGTAAAGACGTGTATTTTCCAATGTTTACTCGTTTTACGTACCTTTTACTATACATTAAGGGTCGTATTCACCAACAAATATCATCTATCAGATAGATTTTAGCCGGGTATAATTTCAGCTTATTCTTCAACCTAGATAACACGTGTTTTTGAAGTTTCGAAAATGTCAGCAGTAGATTAGAAAAAGTTACTATTTTTATATGAAAAAATGAAAAAGAAGTTATGTTGTGTGATGTTTATAATGTGGAGTGCTGTGCTGTTGCTGTTAATAACAAGGTTATGTTCAAACGATATTTATAATATACCACTCCCGAATTGTCTTAAAAATATCCGAAAAGTGTAGATATAATCGAGATTGATGAATAAACTTTATCTCAGACAAAAGATAATATTAATTGATACCGATTCTATATTCAATGCAGTGACTTCAACTTCGACTTTGATTTAATGGATAATATGTATTAGAACTTCAACATTCAATGCAGTAGACTTGACAGCTACTTTTACATGTTAAGCATGCTGTGAAGTCGAAAGTCCAAGTTGAAGTCACTGCATTGAATGTATAGAAGCGGCTTAACTATGAATACCCTCAATGTATGATGCTTTTAATGTGAACATGTATTACTCGATATTACTCGTTGTCTGTTGAAAATAATAAAATTGTACATTAGGTACATTTCGTGTTGAAAACTATTAAAACAGATATTCTGCAAATTGTGATATGTTTATGTTGATGTAATGAATTTAATTTAAAATAAAAAAATTGAAAATAAAAAAGAAGCGGAAAAACAATAAATGTGTGTACGTTCGCAGGCATTACAAAATTTTATTTTTATTTTTCTTGATTTTATATTTTTGTGAAACCCAAAACAAAAAAAAAATCATTAAAAAAAATAGTTATGACTCTTATAAATTTATATCTTGTTTCCTATTTCTTTTTTTTTATATTTTTTTGTTTTATTTAATTTTCTAATTTTACATTCTATATACTACATAAAAATTTAGTTTAATTTCGTTAACTATATATAAACGGATATTATGTGTGTTATGTGTTGTGTTATGAGTGCGTACTTTGTTTAATTTAAATTTATAACTCGGTTTTTTTTCTCAAATTTTTTTGTTAATAAAATTGTTAATGTTATAGCATAAAACAGCTAATCATATATAAAAATACATTTTTATTTTCATTCCAAAATATTCTATACCACACGCAAATACGCACAATTATTTTTTTTAGAGAAATAAACTACATTAGATAATGAAAATATGTACGTTTATGAGTACAAGATGAGTGTGTATACAAATTGTAATGTTTTTTTTTCTTTTTTTTTTTTTGGTACACATAAAAAGTAGATTCTTTTATTTAAGTACGAAATTTTCATTTGTTTAGATTGCAATTTCATATCGTATTTCCTGGAAAAATAAAAAAAAAATTCATTTGTACGATATATACTTATTTTTTTTAAAAATTTAAATAGTTTGTTAAAGCATATAAGATTAGTTTCAAAATGTTTAAGTAGCGCCTCAATGCAAAGTCTTTTACTCAGATTAAAAGCCAAATTCTCTCTATAATATATGTATCAATATTCACCAAAAAATAAATAGACATCTGATATCCATCCAAAAATTCAAATCCTCATTTAACAGAACTTGAACGAAAAAAAAATGGTTTTTAAAAAAACAAAAAACATTTGATGAAGTGGAAAACTATTCACTCGTATCGTGTACAACTTTTATTATATAAAAAAAAAAATAAAAATGTTTATCCTGTTGAACATAAAATTTTCCTTTTGATTTGTTTACTATTTTTATTTTTTATATTTTATTTTCTTGCAATAATCATTACTCCATAATTACTCGTTATATACAATTTTCTGTCTTCAAATTCAACTGAATGAAAAACTGTAACCCTCTATATAACCATATTTACAACTATACTGTACTCTACTTGTAGTGGCTTGTGCTACAATAAAATGTAGTTTAAATTTCGTCTAGTCTGTGCTAGAGAAGTACCGACCGACACCAATGTAACAGAGCACTTAGTGTGGTTATGTTGTATCAATTGGCTGTATCTACATGTTTAGTACACTACACATCCAAGTACATACCAATCTTCTATTTAAAAAAAAAAAAGCACAAAATTTTCATATTTTATTTCGAGTTTTATTGTGAATTTTTTATTATAATAATAAAGAAACTGACAAATTGCAAATTTCAAATGCAAGGAAAAATTATATTCATACAAAAATATTAAATGCATTAAATGTATGTGTCTGTATATATAATTTTGTATTTTTTTTAATTCTACTTTTATGCAATATTATCTTTGTACTATATAAAATGAAATTAGAACAATATATAAATTTCGCATATGAAAAATATGAGAAAAAAATTAAAATTTTGGATAGAGAAAGTATATGTACCCGTCATCATAAATTAATACTCTCTTGTACATACATATATAGCAAACGTCTGTTTGTATACTTTCAACATTATACAACTAAATAATAAAATGATATCCTTAAGTATAATGGTATAATATTGTATTATCACAAGGAAATCATATATAACTAGATTTACGTAGGATTTTTGATACTTTTTTTGATTCTTTCTTATGCACATTATATATACAAATAAAATATTTTGGATAATGTCCAGAAAAATATTTTTATTTCGAATTTTTTTTATATTTTATTTTTTTTTTAATAATGAATTTTTGATTAAATGAACATTTTTTATAATGAAAAGAAGAAGAAAAAATGAAGCATATATACACAAAAAATGAAAGAACAAATTTTTTTGTGAAATGAGAAAATTGTCTGGATAATAAAACAGGAAAATAAAAATTTCTTTTTTGATGCAGAGGCCAAAAGTTTTCGAAAAATTATTTTTCATCGTATGAAAACTTTGCAAAAAAAAAAAAAGGAAAAAAGGCTCCAACGAACAGCTCCAAACAATATTAAATTTTTGAAGTATAGTGTATTATAGCAACATGTCTCCGTAGTAGAGCAGCAATAGTATGGCTGTAGTTGTATAGTATTTAGTAACAATATAGTGCATACAATATGTACTTTTTAATTTAAATTTTTTTTTTCGTTTTTGAATATGAGTGGGTATGTACATATATCCTTGTTTTTTTTTTTCCAATTAAATTTCAAAATAACATTATACTAAAATAAAAATGAAAAATTTCAATTGATTTTTTTTTGTACTCGTATTATGTACATTAAAATGAAAATGAAAAAAAAATGCATAGTTGACATCATACTCCAAAATGAAGGATTAATAAAATTGTGCACACATACATACAACGAACAAGGGAATAATAAATGTGTTTATATGTATTATGTGCATATAATATTTTTCTTTGCTGTATATTTTTATATCCGGTAATTTTTTATTTTAATGTAATATCAAATTATATTGAAACTCTAACAGTATGTGTGTAGAAATTGTCCTTTAAATATGTATATGTATATGTACAAATCAAATAATGAAAGTACAAATACTTACTTTTCCTTCAAAAATTATTATATTTAAAAATAAAAATAAAACTTAAAAAAAGGAAATACGACCACGGGAAGAATATAAAACAAAAAAACCGATTAATTTTCATTATGAAACGAAAATATATGTATGTGTGCGATTAAAAGTGTAGATATTATACGAGCACTCGTATACATATAATTTGGATATTCATTAAAAGGCGCCAATCAGACTAAAATCTGTATGTATGTACACACTGTATATATCCTGTTTCGTATATACATAAATATACGCAAGTACATTATACAAGAAGGACATTTTATGCATTCATTCATATGTACATATACTTATGTATACCTATTCCATAAATACTCATATATGTGTGTGTATATATACCAGTACCTTGCATATAAAAATTATAAATTGATGGTCATTTTGCATTTTATTTCGTTTTCGTTTATTTTTTCCTTATAAATTTATTTTTCAACAAAACACATACATATTCCTTCGTGAGTTTATAAAACACTTGTTTCCTTGTAAACGAAAAATTTTTTCTGTATATAAGTAAAATAAAAAAATAGAAAGTGCAAGGTAAATAACATAAAATAAATAACAAAAAAAAAACAGAGGGATAAATATTGCCGCCTTATCATGATATTCGAAGACGATGAGACGATGAAACGATGAAACGAAACGATACGATATGAAATTGCTATTATGAACCCTCATCGTTTCGAATATTAAGTGGTACATAGTGGTACAATATAAATCCTTTATAAAAACGAAGCTTTAATGTTTAATTCATACAATTTCCAGTTTTGTAGTAAGAAAAAATGGTTCGATGTCATTTCTATTATTTTGTTGATGTTTTGAAATATCATTTTTAATAATAATTTCCATTTTTTTTAAAAAATTAATTTAATATTAATATTCACAAATATTAGTAATATGCTTTAAATAAAAAAAATTCTATTAAAAACCAAAAAAAAAAATAAATTTATATGTAAACGATGAACAAAACGCTATCGACTGAGTAGACGATGAAAATCGTTTGAAATTGGAACGTTTCGAATATCATGATCGCGTTTTTAACAAGACGATACGAAACGTTTCGTCTTCGAATATCATGATAAGGCAGTTGATTTAAAGTTACTTACGTGAATATGAAGGTACACATAATATACAATTTTTCAAGCAGAGAATGAATTATTTGGTCAAATTAAATATGCAAGCACATAAACGTACAAACAACAGGTACAATAATTATAAGGTGTGGTTACGTATATAATGTGTTTAAAAAAGATTATATGAATGGGTCATATAGTTTGAAAGAGGAGTAAGTCCATTTTAGTATAATTCGAAGATGTTTGAATTTTTTTTTTGTTCGAATAGTAATATTGTTTACATTTACTTTAGGCCTTTAGGTAAATTTATATTGACAAAATGATGAACATTTCAAAGGAATTTTCTTAGGAATTGTTTAAACTTATAGCTGCTTGTATTCATTGTTATCATTAAGGGAGGTATTCATCAACCAAGATTATCTGTCGAATATATTTTAGTCGAACATAATTTCAGCTTATTTTTCAACTTTGATAAAATTTGTTTTCGAACTTAATTTTTGAAGTGACGAATATGTCGGCAGATAATTACAAAAATTTAGTATTTCTATATGAAAAAATGAAAAATAGGTGTGATTATTATGTGATGTACTGTTGCTGTTAATATCAAGATTATGTTCGATAGATATTTATAATATGCCACTCCAAGGTTGTCTTGAAAATATTCGAATCGTGTATAATCGAGGTTGGTGAATATACTTTATCTCAGACAACGATAATAATTTTGATTAATGAATAACCACCTTAAGTAATTTATTTTAAAAATGGTCTTACACCACTTTCAAAAAAAAAAAAAAAAAACGACTCATATTCAGTGAAACAACAGTGAAGAAGGATATTCAGTATACATTTTCAGTATATATACATATTCAGTATACAAATACTTTACATGCATTCATATCGACTGATGTACATGCATGTGTATGATTATATGATAGTTTAATGAATGAAAGAAAAAAATTTCTTTATAGTATAACATTTATTGCATTTTTCTTTTCAATTTTCTTCTTTAAATTAAATTCTTAGCGAAAATACATTACATGCACATGCACAGATATATTTGTGTGTGTATATAAGAAATAACTTTTAAAGAATTTTTTAAATAATTATTTTCTACATACCATCCTTTTAAAATTCTAGCCAATTTCATTAGTAGACATTATAAAATTTCTTTGAAATGAAATTTTATAATTTTTCACATACATTATATGTATGTATATAATACAATATGTACATAATAAAGGTCCTTTTTCTTGTTTATTTAATTACATTTATTCATGTATATTATAATTAGTGTACGAACACTATGACTATGAGTGTATATATACATTTAAGCCAATTAGTTTAATTAATTTTAATCTGTCTTCATATGTACATACATCATTCATTTGTGTATATGTGTTTATTCTACTGTATTCGTAGTATTTTGTCATTCATTTGTTACTGTCGAACCGAACCGACATTTATGTATGCGGAAACATTAAAAACTAAACATTAAAAATTTTCTTATAAATAAATTTTCTTTCATAACTTCTGTTTTTTCTCTTATTATTACTTTTTTATAAATATTTTTGTTCTTTAACAACAATAACAACAACAACAACAACAACAAAATTGGATTAAAATTACATCAACGTTCATGATTTCATTCACACAATTCAACTTTGGTTTTTTTGAACTGAGTTTTTGTCAACAAATAATAAAAATAACATTTCATTTTACTTTCTATTCTTTTCTTATATATAATCACTCGTGTGTGCATGTATATAGGCACAGGCATAGGTATTGTAAATAAGAATATAAAAAACCACAAAAGAAATGCAAAAAAAAGAAAATAAATAACAAAAAATTAGACAACCATTTTTCCTTTCGAAAAATAAATTTCTTTTTCTTTTCAGTTGTTTTATAAGGAAACAAAAAAAAAACAAAAATAATATTCTTAGATATATTTACAGTCTGTTGAATATTTTTTGTATTCTATATGTATTTTTGAACTCGTCGTCGTACAATACGAGTACATATATATGCACATGACCCTAAATGTACATACTTATGTACAAATTTTAAGCTTCAGGAGGTATTGTGCTCAATTGAATTCTTTTTATTTTTTCTTCTTCTTCAAAAACACAAAAAAAAGAAAACATGAAAAGTGTTATTACATGTTACAGGTACAGATGTATATAAGATAAATTACAATCGTTCACTGATTTTTCATTTTTCTTTCATTAAATTTTCTCAAAAAAAAAAAAAAAAAATGTTAAAGATACGGATAACCAAACAGACAATAATCAACAGTACTGTGCTACACATCTGTACATCCGTACATATATAGTGTACAAATACTACAAGCTATAGTATAATGACACAAAACTTATTTTTATTCTATTTTATTTGAAAATTTCAATTTTAACACTTGAATAATATGCTTGAATTTGTATAAATGTGAAAATTTATGTTATGCATCGTTAATTTTAGGGTATACATACTCTGTTAGCTTAGTATAGTGTGTAATATATACGAGAATACATATCAATTTGGTGTGAAATGTTAAATTGAAATAAAAATCTATAAAAAAAGGAAAGAAAATATTTAAATGAAAATGATAAAAAAAATATAAATTCAACACAACTGATTTCAGAAGGAAAAATTTAGAGTGTGAGTATGGTTTAGATGAGAATAAACTTGCAAATACGTTCTACATTATCTGGATGCAATCGTCACATAAATGTACACAGTATATGAACTTTCTGATTTGTTATAACTAGAAATTAATGATATAAAGAAATATAAAAATAAACAAATGATTGGAAAAAAAAATCATTATTTTCACACTTTCTTTTCTATATTATGTGTACATCTATACATATGTATGTAATGTATGTGCGAAATTGTAATTTAATGTTTTTGAATGTTCGTACATATATCAATTCATTCATGCATTTATTTTATAACTATTTTCATATTCGTTAAATTCAATTTACAGTTTAGAGAGAGAGATTCATGCAAGTTCATGTTTGTATAATAATTTTTAAAATACAAATTTTATTTTTATTATCGTTAGGTATAGGTTACCTTGTTGTATATTATTATACACCTTGTCATGTACAATATGATTTTTATGTACACGTAAAAGTACTTAGTTAAGATAAGTCACAGCCACAGGTAACTAACTATTCGCATCACCACTGTCATACATTTAATTCAATAATCAAATTTTCTTGTAAAATTTTTATTCAAAAATCATGTTTAGTTTTTTTCCGTACATTTAATTGTATACGTACGTATCTATTTATCTCGTTACTATCGCATTAGATACGGTTGTAAGTCATGTCTAGTACCATATAAAATTATAATTTTCAATTAATCTTGTCTTTTCCGATGTAATTTTTCTACAAATAAATACAAGTCCGAGTAACACTACAATTAGATATATGCGTATTTCTGTAAAATAAATTTTATATTGCATATATCTCGACGTGATGATAAATAATAATAATAAAAAAAAAAAATAAAATAAATTTCATAGTGAAAATTAAAAAGTCAGAAAAATTACACGAAAAAAAATTAAATCAATTTCGCAGTAAAATAAGTTTGAAAATTTAATTATTAAATTTTATTTTGTCGTGGAGATAAAATTCGTGTACGAGTATATACGCAATACGAATGAGTACATATCTGAAATATGAGTAACAACAACGTTGTAACGTAGTTGTGGTGTTTAGGTTAGTCAGTCAATCAGTTGGATTCATTTATAATTCTGTGGCGAATTTTTAAATCTGACAAAAAATTTAAAATGTAACACACCTGTATTATGTGTTGTTGCGTATATATGTAAATGAAATTCAATTCATAGAATATTTCATAATTAAATGAATGTTTATTTTTTTTTTGTTTGTTTCTAAGAAAACACATAATTATTCTCTCTGCTGACTAATTAAGAATAACTTTGATAATGGTGGAAGTTTGTGATGCGAAATAAAAAAAAAAAAATATGTAATTGAAAAATAATATTTTTTAATACAATACGAAAATTCATGATTACACCTTATATCAAATTAATCTTACGTGCTCGGATAGGTATTTCCGGTTTTTGTTTTTGTTTTTTTTTTTGTTATGCATTCTATTTATTTATTTATTTTTTTTTAAAATTATAATGATAACTTCATTACAACTGCGATGTATGTAGATATTAAAACTCCTAAGTTTCGTGTGTACGAGTATATAGTAAAATAAAAATCGATCAAATTTCTATGTCAAGTTTCAAATTTAGATGAAGCATCATAAATAAGTTTATGACTTGCGAGTATAAATGAAAAATAGACACGGAATATAACAAAAAAAAAAAAAAATACATTACGTAGTAGTTAAAAAATAAAAATAATTAAAATTCTAGTTTTTTTTTTTTATTTTTAACTCGTATATAAATTGTTTTGTAATATTCATAAGATGACTAATCACCTGTCTGTCTATACATTTACTTATAACTTCGTATAGCTATATGCCAACTCATGAGATATTTCTATACGTATAGTACAAGGCACAACAGTATATTATTATTACCAATAATTACACTTCATATATTCATTTATACTTAAAATTATCTTTTATTGAGTTTTATTTTTTCATTCTTTATTTAAAAAAAAAAAAAAATTTCGTAATTTCCTGACATGCATAATAACACAAAATACTTGTAGGTTCGTACATTAATTTGAGCAACAAAAAATAACAGAAAAAATTAAAAATACTTCATAAAGAAAAGTAAACAAATTATTAACAAAAATGAATTTTAAATTTAAATTAAAGTCAATACATATGTACATATTTATTTTTGAAAAAAAAAAAAAAAAAATTAATTCACATAAACGAACAAGAAATTAATAAAGATACAATGTAGATTTTTCAATATTTTCAAAAATGAATTACGCCATTATATTGAAAGTAAATATCTGTTCTGGAAATTTTTGAATTTTTAACAAAACAAAATACAAATGTTTTAATTTTCATAATTTTGGGTGTTTCCATGAATGCACAACTTATATAGAACTTGCGTTTGCATGTACTTCAAAAGTTGTTAGAATGTAGCACCAACAGTTTTACTTGTTCAAGGCAATCAATCAATAAAACTTACAGAGCAAATATGTAATTGCAACTTCTCATGATGGCTTTGATCGCAGGTTTAATTAAATGCTAGTAAGTCATTTGCGCATGCACTTTGTTGCGTATTTATGAAAACGGACTATTTTTCATTCATTTACTTTGTTGATCTAGAGAAATATAGATAGAGAGAGAGATAGAGAGAGATAGAGAGAGAGAGAGAGAGAGAGAGTGAGAGAGAGCGCGAGAGATTTCACAAGAGTATGTGTGTGTAACAGTTTAAACGAGAATGATTGTAATTTAAAAATGATTTGTACTTGAAAATTTCTCAACAACAAAATCAAAAAAAAAAAAAAGTTTCGAAATTTTATTTTATTTACAATGAAGTGATATGCGAATAAAATCACGAAAATCAAAATAATCTTAAAACGAAAAATTTCGAAAGAAAAATTTCAATTCTTTTCGCCAAAAATAAAATAGAAATATTTATGCCCATTTACCTACAATTACGTCTACGAATCTATGATCTACAAAAAAAAATACATTACATTCATGACATTTATGATAGAAAAAAATTCATTCATAACATCAAAATTACAAGTATACAAAATACGAGTACATTTATACAGTTACCTCTACACTACATATTATGGTCCATATAAGCAAGTTAAATAAATTAAATTAGGGAAGTGTTTATTATTTCGTGTATTATTTATTTTTGTTTTCTGTTTCATTAAAACCGGGTGACCTCTTAATATTTTTATTCATGTATGTACATATGTACATTTTTCTTCTTCTGTTTGTTTATTTAAAAATGATTATGTCATCATTTTCATAATATTAATGCGTTAATGATAATAAAATGTAATAATAAATTGTACACTACATATACGAATGATGTTGTTCATATTTTTATACATTATGATTAGTCACATTATATGTATATGTACATATTTTTACACAATAAACATATGTATAAATGTAACATTTATATATACACATGTTTTTGTATTATAATAATATTAAGCTTCTGTGTTGTTAATAAAAATGACTGACTGACTGACCGGTAAAAAAAATTATAAAAAAAGCTATAATGAACATATTCAGATACTTGTATGTACATATGTATGAGCACATACATAGTTAACTTTGGCACCAATTACTACTACTAAAGAAAAAGAGGGAGTAAAAAATAATTTAATAAAATAATAATCATCATCACTGTATCGTATTCGATTCAAATTGAATTCATGGAAATTCGTTTTATTGTATCATACATTTTTGTTGTAGTTGTTTCTTCAATGTACCACCAATATACATATGTATGTACGAGTATGTACATACATACCATCATGTTTGTTCCACAAATTCAATCGCAAATTATTCAATGAAAATGTGGATAGTATATTTTATCATACAAAAATGTGTTGTTAATATACACACACTATTCGGTATATCTATACAGATAAAAGTTAAAAATGAAATAATTGAAAATGAAAACACAACAGTATATTTTTAGTTTATTTTTATATACTGATAGTACGAATGTATATTTAAGTAAATTTCGAGAAAAAAAAAAGTAGAATTAGCTAATATATCTGTGCATACTTTTACATATAGAGCGAATATAGGACAGGATAATAAGTGAACACTATTTGTTGAATGTCTTTATCATCATTCAATATACAATATTGATGATGGCAATAAATGAATTCATAGAGAAAATGAACAAAAATTCAATAAAGTATCTTTGAAAAATTAAATAAAAATGACTGAATTTACGTACAGATATGCATACTCGTATTTATGTAGGTATTTACATATATGTATGTATGTAACTTCAATCTTTGACATAAATAAAGGAAAAATAAAATCCGCTGTGATACACCGCATGCACAGCAGTATGTATATAGAGCAAAAAAATCTGCATACAAATGTACGTCGATAATAGGGCAAACAGTTTTTTTCAATTATAAAATTTATAAAGCTAAATACGTATAGGAGGTACGTACATATATAGACACAAACACAGATCTGATATCTGAGAAATAAAATTGAATCAAAAACAAAAATAACAAGAAACTTTTCATAATACTATTACAGACAAGGATAAAATAATAATAAGGATATTTATCTCTGCTACTATGCATTGATATTATTCATTTAATTTATATTTTATTATTCATGATATTTAATAGAAAAAAAAAAATTATTTTTAAATTTTTTTTTTTTTTCTAAAAGATAAGTTTGTCTTTAAAATTGTATCTATGTACGTAGTTGTTTTTTTATTTCACTTTATTAATTTACTTAATGATTGTAGTAATTTTTTTTCATTTTAAAGTCCATTCAGTAACATATAAGTTATTTTTTCTGAAAGTGATGTAAGTCCATTTCTAACATATCGTGTAAAGAAGCCTGAAAAATATTGACACCTAGTCCAAAGGATGTGAATCGAATGTATGTCAATACAGACAAAACTGAATTGATGCTTATTATGACCAGAGCGGTCCGTGGGGTGGCATCAATATAAATTTAGATGGTTATTGCGTATATTACTCATTATACCATTCAAATACTTATTTCCGTTTAATATAAAAGAAACTTATACCACTTTCAAAGAAAAAGGATCAGTTTTTTTTTTTTTTAAATTTCATTTTATCAATTAAAGTCATTTGATATAACAGTAGTTGGTAATTTATATGATACATACTCTGACATTTATTTATCAATAAAGTATAATAAGGATAACAAGAGATAAAATTATATTCAAATGAATAATAAAATTGAATTATCTATGCGAAATTTATATAAAATTTCAAATTTTATTTTATTATAAACTACTTCCTATCCTACTACATACATATCTATGTACTTCGTCTATTTTTGCATATGTACACTTTATTCAATATTTAATTTAGAGATCAGATGATACATACACATTCAAAATAGATATGCATAGAGATTCGTTCTGAATAGAAAAGGAAATGAAAAGGAAAAATAAAATACGGTACGGTTTTGTAGGTTATGGAGTTTATATAAATTGAGAAATATTAAATTATAAAAGAAATGATAAAAAAGTAAAGTTTAATTTTGATTTTCTGTATCAATTTATATCATCAAAATATACTATAGTCTCGTATACATCATTTATTACTCTTATATAATACACATTAATACTGGAGCTAGATATATATTTACTTTTGATTGTATAATTGAATTTAAATTTATTTTCTATTGTGTTAGATAGCTAGATAATATCAGAAATAATATGAAAAAATATTAAGGGGATTCTTGTCATTTTTCAGTTTTAAAATTTCGTAGTTCCGTTGACATGAACGACGATGAAGTCAGATGATTTTATTTTTGGTTTACTTTTTCGTAATTATGTTTTTTTCAACTGTCATATTGCAATATTGTCAAATGAGAACTGTCAAATATCAAAAACAAAATGTAAAATGAATTACGAATAACTATACTGAAAAACTACGATGATTACGAAATTTACGACAAATCGAAACATGAAATGAATCCCCTTATTATGTGAAATGCATCATTTTATCACAGAAAAGTTCAATTACACATATGCATACTTTGTATATGTAATATAAATGCGTGTATATGTTAGAGCTAAATTTAAAGTATATAGAAATATAGTAACACAAGTAATAAAACACAATGAAGGTTATAAACGTATTCAGTACTCATATAATACATATGTATATGCATGATCATAATTAAATTAAATTAGTAAAAAAAATATATAATACGTATATATATATAGAAAATTGAAAATACGTGTTACATAACATACATACACTTTTTATTATATTTTACATATTTAAATATTATTTATAATGCAGTAAAATAACATTTCTATTTTTAAAATTAATTCTACACCATATTACATTCTATGATCTAATCGAAATCGTTGTTCCAAATTCAAATTGATAAACCTTGAAGTTGTCTGTTTTTTTTTAATTTTTTTCAAATTTTTTTAATTTAAAAATGAACATTTGTGTGTTTTCAAAATGAATTGTACACTACTTGTGCTATAATATATGTAATTTATATCCATATAGGTATTTTATCTGTGTAGTACTTGATAAGTATGTTTAGCACAGAATATAATTTATTTGTGATGTTAATTGGTATCATTTTAAAATTGAAATTTTCATTTTTTTTTTTTTTCATCTCCATGTTTAACCAAAAAAAAAAAAAAAAAGATCACTCGAAAAATTCTCTCTGGCATTCATATTAATCGAATAAAAATATCAAGTTCTGTGCTATAGATATTGTATAGAAGTAAAATATAAAGATATCATAGCTTTTTAGAAACACTTATGTACAGAAACAGTTTATGTTGTTTACATGTATCAAAATTAGCTCAAAACTTTGATCGTTTTCATTCATTTTTTTAACGAGCTCGAAATAAATTAAAACCCTATGCAAATGAATTTTCACATGTTAATTTGTATTTTTTCACTTATTTACATACATTTATGTATGTAGGCACCTACATAATTTTATAACCTTTTAAATATGAGCCTATGAGTTAATGAATTATTATTGAAAATTTATTAAAATATTTAAAAATTTATTTTTTTTTTCTATAAATTTTTTTTAGATAGTTTTATGATCAAAATGTATCTCTATCTATACGAGAAATTTGAAATGAAAATGATGCATAAATAAAAACTCAACACCTTTTAAGTTTTTTCATATATAGGTATTTTTTTCTTTTCTTTTTTTTTTCATTTTGTTTTATAAACCGGTTTCATAATGTGTTTGTATAGTAAGCTTTGTTTTGCTGATAATAAATCGAAAAGAAAACACAAATTTATACATATGTATATGTTACAAGGAAAATATTATATAGATAAAGAAAGGCAATTTTTGATCGTTATGACGATGACGATGACTATGATTGCTATGATGACGATGAGGATGCGGATGATGATGGTAACGAACTTTAAAGAAAAAAAAGCATAGTACAAAATCAAAGAAACACATACAATCCATACATCAATATGTACATGTGTATATATGTGAGTATGATAATAAATATAGACTTCTATTATACAGATAGAAGAAACTAAGATGTCTATATATAAATTTATACACTGTACAAAATCATGATAAACGTTTAGAAAACTTACATAGGCACCTAGTATGTGATAGTATGCATATGTTACGTTATTTCAAGAAAATATGTATACATATGTATGTAATATATATAAAAATGAAATAAAAAAGAAAAATTTTCCATTTAAAAAAACCCGTAAACTGTTATAAGAATAAAAAGAAAATGTTTTTTTTTTTAATTTATTTTTTTTTTTTCATTATACATTTTAACCTTCTCTGTATACAAGCATGAGTATGAGCACCAACATTTTACATACAAATTTCTAATGCATTTATGTACATATTTACATATAAATATAATCATCGCGTAACAAACTCGTACGCTCGTGTATGTAATCATATTTCATTCTATTCTTACTTGTATAAGAACTAAGAAGTGCGAGTTATTATATATTTACGTCTCTATATAACACTAGAGAATAGGTAGTTGTCAGCAGAAAAATATAAAAATATTAAACGAAAATAAAATGCTTACAAGTAACATTTTATTTTCTTTCTAAATTCTATACGCATAGATGTAGATACTATATGTAGATGTACTCGTATGTTGTGTAATGTATAAAGAAAAATATGTTGTATATGTAAATAGAAAATAAAATAAAATAAACGATGAATGTGATTAAAGTTTACGCACCTAGATAATATATAGGAGTACATATTAATACCTATAATAGGATGCAGACACTTATGAAGGTACATGTACTGTACGTACACTGTACGTAATGCATATATGTAAGTTCTTACGTATCGTAATCATATGAATGTATATTATATCTTAAGATTATAGTATAGACAGATGTAGATACCTATATATAGTTTCAGTTTCAATTTATTCGTATACATACGAAACACAATATAATTATCACACGTGTACGTGAATCAAATAACTCTATATGAAATGACTCTGATGACTACTCTACATGTACATAATCGTATGTGTATAAATGCAATACAATGCATAAATGTATGTAGGTACCTTATAGTTGGATATAAAAATACAGTTCATCGACGACTATAATATTTTTAACTTCATTACATTATTTTTTCCTTTATTTTTTTTTATATTCTTATTTTTAAATTTATTTTTCTTTTTTATGTTATCTTTTCATATCATTTTGTTTTTAGTTTTTAGAAGAAAAAAAATGTTTTTTTTTTCATGTTATCGATTAATTTTACTCGTATATGTATAGAATTTTATATTTATTATTCAATCGTTTTATAAACAGAAAATTTATTATTACAAAAGACATAATTTTAAAAGGTGTTTTTAATTTTCAAATAACAAAATGCATATTATATCGATGATTATAAATTATATGTAATATTGAAATATTATTATACATAACCGTACACACTATTACTACTATAGAACAGCACACATATTAAATGTATACATTTTTGTATTATGTATCTTGATTACATGTATAGATTTGATTATATGCACACGTCTTCTTTTAAGTTAAAGAAATGAGATAGGTATACCTATGTTATGTCCATATATTTTCTTTAAACTTGCATCATGTAATTTAATTTTTATGTAAATGAAAATTTGTTTATATAAATATGTTAGATGAGTATATATGCATATGTGTATATTAGGCATACAAATTGTTTTTTTTTTTACTTAATTCAAGAACAAAAAAAAAAAGATTTACGATTCTATTCACGATTCTTATGTTTATCTTCATCATCACAATCATCACTGATCACTATCACCATTTTTAATTTTCATATAAGTGTTGTATGTATGTGACATTGTCGCCAACATCATTATCATCATCATCATCATCATAAAATGGTCATAAACATATTATAAAATTTTTGATATTCAGATTGTATGTATATGTACATAATATCGCGTTATCATGCACAGTTATATGTACATAGACAGTTTCATTGTACTACATACGAATACAATACACAGTACCTACTAATATTTTAATTTTAACATTATTTGACTAAAATGTCTATGAATGTTCCCTCCTGTTCCAATATCTATGTCCATTGTGCATTATTATAGTAGGTACGAGTACGAGTTATTTTACATGAATGTACATATCATACATATGGTATGTACTATGTACATTGAATCAATATTATGCGATTTATAATCCATAAAGATTGAATATTTTATACTTGGTATATAAATGTATTTTCTTTACCGGTCTCTCTTATCCTATAAATATCTTTGTCACATTTTTTCAAATATGGATATAGCACAAAAATGTATGTACATACGTGTGTGAATACGTGAATATTTTTATAACGTGTAAATGCGTCTTCAAAATAAAAATGCAGTTTAATTTTTTTTTTGTATTTTTATTTTTCAAATCAAAATGGACATATTAGACTATCTACGTATAGTATATGCAATGGAACCGACTTTAAACAAAACGACAATCAACATGATTTTCAACTAAATCATAAAGAATCCGACATAGAGAACGTCCATTCATATATATATTTAACAGCAATTCACATCTGAAATAAGTGAAATATTTATATACATATGTGATAGTACTTTGTATTCGTATACTCTTGACAAAGAAACTTGAAACTAAATAAATGTACAAAAATGAAGTAGTTACCAGCTACTCTAGCCATATAGTTTTTTAAGTTTAAAGCAGTAGCACGAATATACATTTATAGCTTCTTAAGCTATATCATCAGTTCCATTTTAATTATAATTAAAAAACAAATGAACAAAATAAACTTCATAAATTATTTTTCAATTCAATTTAAAATCACCTATACCACAATGTTTAGATAATGTGTCTGTGTAGAGGTGTAGTATATTTTTATCCATTTTTATATCATAAAAAATATCGTACAGAAGAAGGCAAGAAAAATTTTTGTAAGTAAAATTACATTGAAGTTGGGAGCTCCTCTATAGCTTGTTGTTTTCTCATGTGAGGAAAATGAATGATGATTTGTCTCTAAAATAACACGATGAATTCTAAGTCATATTATTGATTTTTTCTTATACTATTATATGTATTAACAAATACTATAATTATTATTACACGAGTGTATATACGATGAATATACTAATTCCTTGTAATTCTATACGTCTTATTGCAATATAAATAAAAATATCTATACAAACGAGTACAGAAGGCGATTTAATTTCCTTTTGTGAAATAAATAAAAATTTAAAGAAAAACAAAAATGGAATGTTACCCATAATACTCGATGAAAACAAAATTGTATTTTCTTGTTTATCCTCTTATAATCATTATGTCCGAGTATGTGTATATAAGTAGTAATTTTTTTGTTTATTTTCGTTTGTTTTTCTTTTTAAAAAAATATATATAGGTACTACACATTTTTTATTTCTATATTTTCCATCGTAATTTTCCAATTAATTAAATTTTTCTTTTTCGTTCATTTGTTTTTCTTGTTTTAAATTGAAATATAAAAAAAAAATAATAAAACAAAACACAACAAAATCGACTGACTAATAACAAAACAACAAGTTTACAAAAATTACAATTTTATTTCATTTTATTTTATTTTTTTTTTGTGATATTTTGTTTATATGGTGGTGGTGGCTGGCTGTTTATATTTACCTCGTACATTTTTTTATACATATTTTTTTTTTATATTTATCGGATTCTTTAAAAGCACATAATGTATGTATACATTACGGAATGGTTATACCACACCACTTGTATGTATAGACGTATCTTATGGACATACATATTGTATGGACAAATGTACAATACTCGTATACGATATTATACGTTATATACATGTACATACATAGAAACGTATTCGTGTATATGTAATATGAAATTTTTAAAATTTTAATTCTTTTATTTTCGAATTTATATAAACAAAACGTCAAATAACTTCACGTATTAATTCCTTTTTTTTATATATACATATATTTTATTATTCTTTCATTTATAATTTTTTTTTTTTTTTTCATTTTTTCGAGTTCATTATCCATTCAAAATTGTATTGTGTGCTGCATGTAGAAAATTAAGTATAAAACTACTCTAAACATATATCGCGTACTCCATCATTACACCACTCTACACATATATTACTGTATGTACACGTACGTATGCATGCGTATGTATGTCAGAATATGCATAAGTCAGAATATTAGAAAACCTATGCGATAAATATATTTACATAAATGTAATGTAGAATACCGGAAATGATTCTATTTATAAAAATAACGTTTGTAATTACATACACCGACAAACGTACATACATATGTAAATTTTTTTTTTAATTTTTTTACAACATACAGATAAGTACAGCGTGTAGTGTATATACAAATGTAAGTACGAAAATAATTACATACATGATTATTTAAAATTATATTTCATGAAATTGAAGTAGAAATAATTTAAACTGGGAAAATTGAAAAAAAAAGTATAAAGGAAAAGGTTAATGTTTTGTACTCACAGTTGTGATTCTAATTTTAATTTTCCAAAAATATAGGCAGGTTATACACGTACACATTACATACTTTAAAGCCTTCGGCATAAAACTGTCATTTCTTCGAAAAAAAAATGAAAGACAAGACAAGATAATTTCATGCTCGTATTCGTACATAAGTATTTCAAAATTTCAATAAATTAAAATTTAACATCACGCTATAATTTTATTTTCGAAGGTTTGACAATTAATTTTTCAAAATTGCATTTTTATGCATGCGATATATTCAAAGATAAATATCGTAAATTTCAAATTTAATTCAAAAATATTAAAATTATCTATTTATATTCATATGTACTTTACTTGTAACAGAATAACATGTAGATCTACATTTAAATTTTAGAGCGACAGTTACATGTCGTGTCTTGAACGTGTTATTTCTTATGTTAAATGACGTGAAAATTATTTTTATGTATTCGAAATAACGTTCTTAATAAAACACGCCAATCAACTTCTTCTTCTTCTTCTAATGGTGCTGCAGCCCAAATCGAGCCTTGGCCTCCTGTACTGCTTGCCTCCAACCATCTTCTCTATTTTTTGCAACTGCTTTTCAGTTTCTTATCTGGAGCATGTTTTTCGCATCCTCTCCTCTCCTACCGCGTCTATCCATCTTCTTGGTCTATGCCGACTGGACGCTGCCTCTCGATCTTCGCTTCAATTAGTCTTCTAGGAACTCTTGCATTAGGCATACGCACTACATGTCTCCTCCTGCCCAACAAAGTCTATTCAGCTTAATGAATTTGGAAAATGCTACACACCAATCATCGTCATCATCATTAAATCATTATCTGATCTATAGATGTTTATGTACTCGTAGGTATATTATGTATTCGTATTTTTAGTGGTAAATGCAGATGTGCAGATGGTAAAAATTATCGGTGTGTGTGTACTTATTGTAAATGTACTATTATAAGAATAATAATTTTTCGATAATACAGTAATGAAGAAAACTATAAATAAAAATATGAACAATATCCTATTTTATGAAAATTTTAATTCATGTCAAAATAATGTTTTGAGTAAAATAAAATTGAAGATAAGGAAAAATTTAATAAAAAAGAGAAAATTCTTAAGAAAATTTTAAGGAAGTTATTGAAAAAAAAAAATAAAATTCTTTTACGTACGTAAACATCTACTTTTAAATATGTATATCATAGCAATCATGGCTGAACTCTATGCAGTCGTATGAATAAAATTTGAAAAAAGTTGGGAATGAAAAAAGTTGAAATCGAATGAATAAGTTCCCAAAAACTTATCTTTGAAAATGAAAAATGAAAAAAAAATTGATCTTATACTCATACATTAAGTAGTAATTCCTTTTTCAGTTAGTTCATTTTTCATTTATTTTTTTTTTTTTCTTATGAAAATTTCATTTTTATCAGATATCTAAGTAAATGTCTGAAAGCTTCTAAGAAATTGCATAAATTTTAATTTTTTTGAAGGTCATTTTAATTTAAATTGTGTTTTTTTTCTACTCATCTAATTCATATACAAAATACAGAGAGCTAGCTAAATGTGCATGTATTGTCAGTGTTTGAAATGCTAAAATAATTTTGATCATCGCTTTTTTTGTTTTTTTTAATACAAAAAACATTTCCATTTATTTAGAATTAAAATTTTCATAAAAAACTTTTATACACAACTTTACGAAGTCCGACTCGACTGGCTGCATGATATAACCAAAGACACTTCTTATATATGGTCTTTTATATAACAAAACAAATGCATTAATGAAAAAGGAAAAAGAAGATAAAATGGAAACAACAAAACAAAAACAAATAAAAAAACAAATATTAAAAAATCAAAAATGCAATTCAACTTTTTATAATTAACGTCGCTTTCAAAATTCCGCACCATATAATACGATAATTATATAAAAAAAAAATTGTATTACGTAATTTCGAATAATCATTTTTTATTAATTCGATTAAAATTTTGAAAGAAAATATTTTTGTTTTTCATTACTATACAATTCACAATAATTAATCATTGAAAATAATTTTTATCTTTCATGTACATTTTGTACTGGCTTTTTGTTGTTATTGTTAAATTTCGATCATTATTATCATTATTCACGATGAATCCATAAGTGGAACGAAAATGTAATTTGTAAATTTTTTCGAGAAGTCAATCAAAAAAAAATTTTTCTTTTACTATGCTACGACTTCATTCATTCTCACTGTCATCATAATTCTCCATCTCTCTCGCCTCTTGGTGTTTTTATAATTAGGGATTTTATTTCGTAATAATTTTTTCTTTTTATTTGAATAATTGAATGAAATCGTAATAAAATAATATAAGAAAAATCGTTAATTTGATTTGATTTTATTTCATTTCATTTATATAGATCTCATTCTTTTGTAATTTGATTTATTATTCGTCGTATACATACATATGTCCAATATGTCGTATGTATAATATAGAATTATAAATTTAAAAATGAAAATTATGAAAAAGCTTTTTTACTTTAACCTAGAAAATGTCAATAAATATTTTTCAAAATAAAAATAAATTTATTTTGCAATTTATTTGGAAAGCATTATTCACAATCGATGTATATAAAATACATATATGTATGTATTATTTATAGCGTCGTAGCTAGTAGTACATTATGTATACATAAAGATAGAGTCAATAATATGCGACTGTATATATAATATGAAGGTAATGTGATATACGTTGAATCGAAAATACAAAATTTATCATTCGATATCGCACTTTTAAAATATTTCTGATTTCGAATATGTACATATTTAATAGATACTATAGATAGATACTAGATACTGTGTGTATGTATACATATGAATATGATATCTACTATTTATTGGGTGTTACATTAACATTATACGTAATATACCTACTTGTTGGAGAAAAAAAATTTATCATTCAATATCGCGATATTACACTCGTAAATTATGTAAAATACATTTTTTTGTTGAAAATCGAATATGTAATATACTATATATATATACTTAGTAGTGTAGTAAAATAACAAAAAAAAATTATACAGAAATCTGAAATGAAAATAATACTCGTATATTTTTTTAGATAACATGTGCACATATTCACATATGAAATTCATTCAATTACACTTAGATTTTATTATTATAACATTATTATCGTTCAGGTCGGATGAGGTAAACTGAAATACGAGTGCACATAAAAAATAAAAATAAAATTATGAAAATGTTCTAAAAAGTCATGCAAAAAAATACATTAATAATGATAATGATGTGATATTGATGATGATTGTGTGTGTGTTGTGAAAGCAAAGTCTATTATTTGTATGTATATGTGTACGTGCGATTCCATGCACAATTTTATCATTAATCATCACTCTTCAAATAGCAATGATGAAATCGTCATCGGTATGAAAATTAAAATTGAGTAGTTTGACCAGTGATCACATCATACAAAAAATTTATTATCGTTAATAATCAATCGTCCAAATTTTTTATTTAAATTATCGTTAAAATTTGATTATAATTTTTTCTTTTATAATTGTGTATAGATTTAGATTTCATATTTTATGTAGATTACATAAACGAAAAACGAAATTCGATTATAATAGGATGATATAGGATGCATATATGTATAAATAACATTCACCTTTCATATATGTATATAAAATAAAATAAAAAATCATAAATTTAAGATTAAAAGGTCTAAAAAAAAGGTCTAATGATCAATTTTTATGAATAAGAGTATCAAATTCTCTCCGTTTCAATTTAGTTTTCAAATTATTCACACCTCTATCGTTTATGTGACAGCCTTAATGCGCACTCAGTACGCTCGTATAAACACTTTTTCAATGCGTGAATTAAAACTTCAATTCGTATTCCTTTAATTCAGTTTCATAAATGAATTGAAACTTCTAAATGCGCATTGAGAATCCGCATAAACACTTTATATCTGTGTTTAAATTTTTCATCCGGTGAACGGAACTATAATGATTTCAGTGAGTATCGACCCAATGGCAATTAACGCTTTATGCATAAACATCAAATAAACCGGATGGAGTCAGTACGATTCTCATTTCGTATTGACTTTCAAATACACATTCAGACTGAAGCATAAGCAAAGTAATCGAGAAATTTCAGAATATTTTTGAGCTTTTTTGAAATGGTATAGAAAATACATTTAAACCATTTTATTCAATTCTCATCTAATTAGAATGATTTCGTTTTGTTTTACCAAAATTTGTAATGAAACGATATATCATAAAAACGACTAACGTTTATAATGATTCTCATTCGTCATTCATTGTTCGTCATTTTTTCGATTAATTTTTCTTCAGAAATTGATTTGATATTAGAAAATAAGTTTTTCGATAAATATTATATGTATTGTAGATATACAAAACAAACAAAGTCACATTTATGTACACACACATCATCATTATGTATATGTATATTGTTTTGTACTGATATGGTATTGATATATGTAATATACATATCATAAATTTATTTATTATAATTTCCTATATAAAAGAATTTCCTTTTAATTTCATTCTTTTCAATTTCAATTCGATTGTATATTTTACGATTGTATGTATGATACATGAAACACATGATATCTTGTGTATATGAAGAGCATTATAACAATCAATCAAAAAATTTAACTATACATTTGTACTACACATTTTTTTTTTTATTGAAAGAAAAAAATAGATATGTATTTCTTCACATATGTGCACATGATAAGTGTATATAAAATATACAATTACATATCAAACAGTATTATACACACAAATTATTGAACTGATTATTTGTTAAGTTCTTCTTTTTTTTCTGTTTCTTTCAATTGCACATTATAGAATTTATTTTCTATTTCTTATTAACATTTTCTTTTTACTTTCAAGATTTTTATTTTTCCAAGAAATAAATTATAATTTTCTTTTATTTTTCTATTCTAATACAAACATAATATGTAACATATGTATATGATATTATGTACATACATACTTACTTCTAGAATTTATATTGTTATTTCTTATTGTTATTATATTATCATTATTATGCAGTGGAAAATACTTTACATATGTATTATAAGTATGTATATGAAGTATGTACGAGAGTATGCAAACATGTAGTAATGCATGATTACATTACAACATTGCATAACGATACATATGTATATATACATATAGTAGATGATGATGATGATGACTCCATATGATGACAATGCGACGATGACAACGATGAAGACAACACAATGACAATATAATACACAACAATTTCATCATATTACGATTATTACGTTACGACGACACTTTGAGGTCAATGGTATTTGATTTGATATGTAAATGTGCATTCATATAATGTTTCCTATATAAAGTGCAATACATAAGAAGTTCTGTAGATATACTTACTACTTACACATACATATGTATATGTTATGAGCAAAATCTAATATCAATTATAACATACTTATGTACATTTTAAAATCCTCATACATATGAACATACGAGTAGATACATGAAAATAAGTATATATACATACCCACTTACAGACATCTTGCAGTTTTTATAAGAAAATGAACAAAAAAAAAACATACCACTGAATCTTGAACAAGTTTTAAATGTAAAATTTAAAAATAAAATTGAAAAATAAAAACGAAATAAAAAATAAAAAAACAAGAAAATGAAGACAAAAGAATTTGAAAAAAAAATTCAATATTATTTTAGATCAAAGATATTGACTGACTGACTGATTAATTGAAGTTGAGTGGGTGGTAGGAGGAGTATATACAATATGCAACATACATACATATACATATAAAGCATATATATGTAACATATAATTTAGAAGAAGGATTAATCTCTTGAAGACATTTTTTTTGTCTTTTCGTTGTGTAGTATTCATCATCTTCTTGACGGTTTGTTTTTTTCTTGTTTTTCTTAAATTATATTTTTCTTTTGTTTTTGTTTTAAGTACGAGTATATGTATGTATACATATAATACAATAGAAATACATAATAGTATATAAGAAAGAAGACATAATAATGGCGTACTTATACAATCATTTTCCATTGTATAAATGCTCATATGTTTTCGTACATATGTATATGTAATTAAAATCTTATTGACTTATTATTTTAAAAAAAAATTACATACACTTTATTGTATATACATTTTGGTGTACCTACGCTTATACCTTATACTTTATACATATGTACATTTGTTCGTACTCATAAGTAATGAACTTTAAGTAGTACTGGTAGTACATAACAAATAAGCACGTATACGTTATGTGCGTATGGACTTATGCATTATCCAATTTTAATCCCAATAAAATATTTATATTATATTATATAAATAGGATTTTTTTTTCTGATACTTGCTACTGTGTGTCATTGCTGTAATATATTGTTAAAGAAATCGAAATAATCTCTGTTGCTGATATAAAAAAAAAGAAGAAAAATAAAATTTTGGTTTCTTTTTTTTTTCCAAACTGAAAGAAAAATTAACTATGAAATTTATATAGATAAATAAATTATTAATGTAATGTAAATACGGATTACCTACACACGGATACGCGTCTACACACTCACACAGTATCCATCTATATAGGCATTACTTTTAGGTTACAAATCGTACAACGAAATAAAAAAAAAATGTCAATCAAATGATTAGGAATAAAAAAAACAAAAACAAACTGCTGAACCATTAAGGTAAAATTTATTATTTTGATTAAGAGAAAGTTTTGAATAAATAAACAAAAAATTAAATGGAAAAAAAAAATAATGTTTTCAACAAAAAAAAAAAAGAAATTTCAATTTAGTAAAAATGAAGAGAAGAAAATGCATATACCTAAGGGAAAAGAAAAAAAATTAAAGATTAAAGTACATATTTAAATAAAGATTGAATGTTACATGACAATCCGATTAATTTTATATTATTCATTTTAGGTGGGTTGGTATAATCTAATACATTTATTGTGTATACCTAAAGTAGTACCTATCGATACCTTGAAGAAAATAAAATACTTAAATTTAAATAAATTAAGATTTCATTCTGTTGATACTACACGATACTACACCCTATACATACCTAGTATCGCTTAATTGATTCAAAATTCTTAGTGCATTCTCATGAAATTTGTTTTTTTTTTATCGAGTTTAGGAACTTTTTTTCGGATCTTTATTAACTTTGAATTCTTCTTCTCAACGGTATTATATTTAGAAAAAATTTACCAAGTACTTTGTAAGATACTTAAGTTTTAATATGTTTTCTTGGTCTTAAAATTAAAATATGTATCTCAAAAACTGTAAAAAATAGACGGGTCGGGGTGATTGAGTTAAACAGAACGTTCCGTAATGAATAAGATAGAGTCATAAAATTTCTCAAATTGTGTTCAAAACTATAAAAAAAGTACTTCATCTTTTTGCTTACTACTGCAATTTTGAATTATTTGTCATGTTTTAATTCAATAAAATGAAAGAAAAATTTTAATAGTGTGCATTTATTTTTGATACTCTGTTCCAAGTATATAAATGCATGAGTATGTATCATACAAATTAAGTGTTCTTATGCAATATTTACTTGTGTGGGATTTTGTTTTGTTTTGTTTTATTATTAATCCAAATATATGATTACATAATTTAATTCATTTATTATAGATACATATTTTTTTTGTAAATAAATTTTTGTTTACAAAAGAAAGATTACAAAGATAAATAATAATAATTATAAAAGATATATGTACTATGAGGAAATATCGCATATAATGATATATACACACATGTAACTACATAAATCTACTATTCATATTTGTTATACAAGGAGATTATCTATAAGTTTATAAAACATTTTTTTTTTCGTTGTATCTAAAACTTTTACAGAAAAGATAAAAGGGAATAATAAATTTATAATTATTTGAATAACATCGGGTTAGAAAATAGAAAAACAAATGAATGATAACAAACCAAAATTACATTCGTATTACATACATACATGCATGGCATAGCATACATATACTCGTACAAATAGAAATACGAGTAGAAATTCAAATTTGAATACGTGGTACAAAAAAGAACAAAATAATTACTGATCTTAAGTTTAGACTTTTTGTCTATGTTAAATGAATGTCTGTTTCTATACAAGAATTTTCTAAGTATCTCATCATTAATTTTCCAAAACTTCAACTGAATTAATAATTTATTTATCGTTGGAAATTTATTAATTTTTTCATTTGTATATTATACACCATAGAGCAAAGATAGTATGAATGTGTAGTCATTAATTTTGTTTTAAATTTCATTAAATTTATAACATTACTTATCTACCTACTTATGTAAGTATTTATGCGCATCTAAGTAAATGTTAATTGAAAAGTTCGTATAGCATATAAGTAGTTACACGTACACATGTAGATATCGTAAATTAAATCAATTTATCAGATCATTTACAAAAAAAGAGCGATTTTTAATTGAATTCTCTTAAATTTAATTACAATCTAAATTATGTACGTAGATCGTAATTCGAAAAATTTATTATTGTATTTTATGTTGTAGACACGTATACTTGTAGAAACAATTAATATCATAGACGATTACATATCGATTGAATGTATTACATTTGTACATAGAAGACGTTATAAAATACAGGGTATACTTTGTATAAAAAAATCTTGAGTGCCCACTTGTACCAACAATAATGATCAATCGTCTTCAGATTTTTTGATATTTTTCGAATTTAGAATTTTATGAAATCTAACGAAAATCTTTGATGGCGGAGGTACAATGTATACGTCTTGCTTGCTTTGCTTGTTTTACTTGCTTCTATTACTTTGTTTTGTTTGCTTTATATCCTATGTATACATTGTGAGCAATCCCGTTTAATTAAAAGTGTTATTTCTAGTCAGCTGTCAAAGCTGTAAATCAATCAATCTTATGTTATTATCTTCACCATAATCGTTCAACATGTTAAAAAGCATGCAATAAGTTTACTTTTAAAATTGTCATATAAGCCCTTTACACATTGTTATCGTACATACTTACTATTACTATACTACCTACCACCCTCTACTACCTTTAATATCCGCACATATGTATGTATGTATGTGCGCCCATATTGTACTGATGATGTGCACTTAACTTCTCACTTTAAAAAGTAATTTTCCTAAAAATTATTGAATTCAATATTGTTAATAGCATCACCAACAATTACAAAAAAAAAGTGATGACTTTTTTTGTCTCAATTCACGAGTATACATAATAATTTATAGTAGGTATACCCATATTCGAATGTCGCGTGTATATGAAATTATGAACGTATTATTTTGTAACACGTTAATGTACATTACTTTACTTTAATAAGTACAGATTTTGTTTTTTTTCATTTTTTCCCTAATCATATATGACTTTTGATTATTCATATTCGTATGTATAATCATATGCACGTTCTATATGTGATTTAAATATATATATATGAACTCGTATTATATTATGAATCCATATAATATATGAATTTGTGCATTATATACAAATACAATCATAAATTTTCATGATAAAAAATATTACATTATTTAATAATCAAATTCTCATTTAAACAAGTGAATTTATATACAGAAAACATAATTCTTTCATATGCACTTTACGCATACGTCATATGCACACACATTTTGTATGAACTTTTTATATATTACAGAAAATTTTTTATTTATATTTATACATTCATTCATACCATAACCATATATAAATAAATAAAAGCGATAATGGTATGACATTTCTTATTTTGAAAATATGTTATACATATACTCGTATATATTCGTAGATATAACAAAAAAATATTGTTTTCATTTTCATGTGAAAATTTTATTATTACACATGTCATAAACATAATACTATAGTACTCGACTACTCATATGCATACATTTCTATAAGTGCATAATATTTTTGGATTTAGTCGTATTACATATATGTACATAAGAAAAAGACATGTATTTCCGGGAAATATCGATTACATTACATATACTACAAAGCACAAAAATTATGAATAAATTTTTATATATAAAGCGAGTGAGTACATATTGTACGAAGAGGTTGTGTTTTGTTAATTTCTTTTTAATCTATGCGTTACACATAAATGTACTTGTTTAATGTTTAATATTTTGTATGTTTTGTTTTTGTTTTTTTTTTCTTCTATAATTTTGTTTTATTTTCAAATATTATTTCATATTTATTGATATGATTTTTGTACTCATATTTATAACACATCATATACCATATTTATTATATGAATGTGCGCTTTTATCGTAAACATTCTGATAACGAAAAGTCACTATACAAAAAAGCAATACTAATTAAAGTAAATTTTTGAACAAACAAAAAATTATCTTATCAAATTAAAAAACAGCAAAACATTAAGTCATAAAATCAAAAATAAAATTTAAAAAATAAATATATTGCAATTTTTTAAATCAGTCATAGAATGTACATAAGAATGGATTAGAAATATTTACAAAAATAGTTGAGAAATTCTTCTCAATAAAATAATAAATGAATAAATAAATTAAATTAAAAATATTTGAAGATAAACATTTTAAAAGTGAATCGTCTATAAACAAGTCTATAAACATTCACAATGTATGGTTGAGGTTGAGTTCATCATTACAATCGAATGAGTGATCAAACTGAAAAAATTATGTACATATTTAGAATTTAATTGTTAATCTAGAGAAGTTCAAGCCCTCAAGCGTAATATACGTAATGTTGAACAAAACGATCGGTGATCTTTGGTGATGGGTTTAAATTTAACATGACGTTTAGAAATTTATGAATTTACGTTTGATCCATGGTACGAACATCAACTATAATCTATACATAATAGTATAGTATTTAAACAGATCAATTTGGATTATGCTCAATTGGATTTATATAGATTACAATTATGAACTCTGATTTGAATAATGATTTTGAGCATTCAAATTACAATAATAAATGACATTAGAGAGCTTAGATTAATCCGATCGTAATAATGAACTCAGCCTGTAAAGAATAAGTTATATTTAGATATTAAAAAAACGTAAAAAATTTTAACAAAAAAAGACACAAAGATATTTTTTGTCTTTAAATATGAATTTTTAAGAATTTTCTATTATTACCGAATACAAAAAAAAAAAATGCATCATAAAATGTCTAGTAAAATTTAGATGAGCAAAAGACAAATAAAATACATAAGAACATAAGATAAATAATATGGTCATTATATATTTTTTTTTTAAATACACGAACACATACATACATTCAAATTTCAAACATACTCGCACAATTAATTTAAATCATATTTGACTCTGTCTGTATACATATGTACATGATTTCAGTCATCCATAACTCGGTTGTGTACAAGTATAGTTTTGTTTTTAGTTTATTTGGCAATTTTTCAAGATTTTTTTATATGTATTTTCACTGTGCGCTTACAAACTTAGGCTAAACAACTATAAGTATTAACTAGGTATACATGTATACTGTATTATTTAACTGTGCATAACTACACTATTTGTACATAAGTAACATTAATGAAATTCTTTCAAATGAACTGGTTTCTTTTATTTAAAAAAAAAAAAAAATTTTACTTAACAAAAAACACTGGCATTTTTATTAATTATTTTAGAAAATATTTTTATAAAAAATGTTTATCTTATTTGTATAAAATCGCATACATACGAGGGTCACACTGAAAGTTTTGCGCGGCACGGTAACATCTTACTATCAGCCGCCATTGTTGTTTTTATTTTGTAATTTGAAGTTAGAGTAATCAGCTGTGTTTTTTGGAAAGTATTATCTTCAAGCATTAATTTGTAGTGGCTTTATAAAATTTCATAGTTTGTTAAAAAAATGGATTTAAACAGAAGAGACATTCGTGTGATGATTTATTATGATTTCAAATCATCTTTAACACCAGATCAATGCAAAGAACGACTTCAAAATGCAATTGGTGATCAAGCTCCACATATCAGCACTATTCGCCGTTGGTATGCTGAATTCAATCGCGGTCGGTTTTCTTTGGGCGATGAGCCTCGTGAAGGTCGTCCTTCAACAGCAGTGACTGAAGAAAATGTCAATTCTGTCCGAAGAATGATCGAAGAAAATAATAGAGTGACCTACGAAGAAATTCGAGCTTCTTTAAGCATTGGCATGAGCCAAGTTCAAACGATTTTACATGATCGCTTGTTTGTGAAAAAAATTTGTTGTCGGTGGATACCACACCGTTTAACTCAGGAGCAAAAGGACATTCGTGTTAGTTGGTGTAGAAAAATGATTTCAAAATTTAGAGGTGGTGCTTCAAATTCAGTGTATGACATTGTCACAGGGGATGAAACCTGGATATATTCATATGAACCTGAAAGTAAAGCTCAGTCGGCGCAATGGGTCTTTCCAGATGAGCCAAATCCGACAAAAGTGAAAAGGGGCCGAAGTGTTGGTAAAAAAATGATTGCCTCATTTTTTAAACGTTCAGGTCATATAATAACAGTACCACTGGAAGATCGTCGCACAGTAAATGCAGAATGGTATACAACAGTTTGTTTGCCTGCAGTCATAAACAAAATCCGAGAAAGCCGTCCAAGAAGTCGAATCATTCTGCATCATGATAATGCGCCCGCGCATACCTCAGAAGACACTGAGAAGTTTTTAAGAGCATCAGGTGTTGACAAAATGACCCATCCGCCCTACAGTCCCGACCTAGCGCCCTGCGATTTCTTCCTGTTCCCGAAAATTAAAAACAGACTGCGAGGAAGGAGCTTTACCACACCAGAGGACGCTGTTGAAGAGTTTAAAAACTACATTTCAGAGATACGTCTCGAGCACTGGATTGACTGCTTCAACGACTGGTTCAATCGAATGCAAAAGTGTATAGATAATAAAGGAGAATATTTTGAAAAACAGTAAAAGGTGTTTTGTTAAAAAAAATTGTTTTAGTTTTTTGAGGCGCAAAACTTTCAGTGTGACCTACGTATGTACATATACTTTTATTTTAGTCGCGCAGTCAATCGTCAACAAATTAGTCAAGAACTTGTACATATTCAGAAATTTGAAGATATGTATACCTCTATAACTTGTGTAATATATCTAAGCTAAGCTATCCAGTCGTATGTGTGTATAAATAAAATCCTAAATTTCATCATTTTGAATTCACAAAAAATTAGAATATTATTGAAATAATTTTATTAAAAAATTTATGAAATTTTTTTCTCATTCTTTTCTCATCATTCAATCATTGAAAATATCCTATCATTGAAAAATGAAAATAAATGTACTAATTCCATTACATTTACATACAGTACAAATTTATTATTTTATTGAATTTTTATTATTTTATTTTATCGTCTTTTAATATACATTTTTGTGAATATTTTTTCTTAAATGAAATTTTCATTTAATTTCTCAATAATCTAAAAACAAACAAAAATCTATGATCACGACACGACACGGTAATGATGTTGATGTTAGGATGACGATGATGAAGAGATGATGATCTCATACTTTGAATCTGTTTCTTTCTTATAATGGACAAGATATTTATTTTTATTTTTATTTTATAATTTGTTTTTTTTTTTTCTTAAAGATTATGATGCCATCACAGTATGTATACGAGAATCGTCATCTAGATGATCATCAAAATTTAAGGTATTTTCGTTTCAATTATTTTATGTTTCTCTGTTATTTTTTTGCGCTTTTGCACTTTTGATTTTTTCGAACTTTCAATTTCGAACATCGTCTATTCTACATTTTCTAAATGTTTATAATGAAAAAAAAAAATTCATTTGTGATTTCGATTTCCTCTGTTTTATTTAACACGTCCACTAAATTCAAATTGTATGCTTCTGTGTGTGTTATTAGTAGTCTGCTTTTTGTTGGTTGTTTTTACAGTTTTGGTATGTACGAAATTAAATTTTCAGTTTTTCAATTTTATCGATTTTGTGTAGCTACTGTGATAGTGTGTGGTAACTATGCAAATAGATATTACCTATCCTCCTATGTATAGATGCTTGGCGTGTTTATAAATTTTCACTTTCTATCTTTTGGTTCCTTTATTTTTGTTGATTATAATATTGATAGGTGTTATGCGGAACAAGGTATCTACTATAAACTTTTGGCAGTTTATTTATGCTTTTAATTGAAATAATCTGAATTTATTTTTTTATTTATTTATCTTTTACATTTTTCCTATTTTCATTACATTTTCATATGTGAACATTGTACTTGTGTATGTATAATTTACAGAAGATTTTGTGCTTATATACTGAAGCAACAGACACATTTCAGTTGATATACTATATCTACACATTTTTATATATTCGGAAACATTGTATATACGAGGATATGTGTGTTAACAATATTATTGTATATTAACAATATTAGGTCATTCACCTTTTTAGAAAATGTTGTCACCCATTTCGGTAAACATATACAACACACAGAAAAGAAGATAATACGGATACGAATCTAATGGCATTAATACTGTTGAATTACTGAAAATATTGATCGTTTTAATGACGAAATAGGTATTTTATTGAGAATAACTATGAGATTGGTGTCAGTATTTATTTCATTTCCATTTTTTTTTTTCTTAGTAAAAAGCACCAATTACAGTTTTGAATTTGAAGTTTTAATTTTTTTAAGTAATTTCGAGCAACTTTAGAGAAAAAATTCAAAAGTATGTTTCACTATTAGTATAGAGTTCATCATTATATAATCGAATGAACGATAATTAGAATGAACATGTTATTAAGAATTTATTCGGTAATCTAGAGCGTATTGTTGAATGAAGAGAAGATTTTTGTGTGATCGGTTTAAGTCTAACACAAAGTGTCTCAAATAATATAAGTTGTTGGAAATTAAAAATTTATAAATTTAAATTTGATCTATAATTCGATCATCAACATCATAATCGTATAATATTTAAGCAGATTCAAACAGATTAGTGCTTGATCGGATCTAGATTTATGTAATCAGTGTACTCAGATTACAATAATGAACGTCATACTAGACCTTTTATATTAATCCGATCGTAATAATGAACCATTGTGAACATATCCAAGCCCTCTTAATACTCGGAGCATAAAATATTATTATTTTTCCTATGATACGTATATGTATACGTATACGTATTACAGTACGAGTATATTATTACTTTTCAACTGTATGTAATACGATTATGAACAGAACCTATAAATACACTCAATACATGTATGTATACGATAATTTAAAAAAAAATATATTTAATATATCGGAAAGGGCATAAATAACTTTCTGTACCAATATAATGTCATTCTATAAATACGCAACTGATATCCGATATAATATTACTGAAAATATATCGTAATATGGTAACGTAACTGGTGTATTATTATATATGTATATATAGTGTAGTGTTTTCGTAAGATGAAATTATTTTCATTTCATTAAATTAAATTTATGGAATTGATTTACTAAAAATGATATATAAAATAATATTTTTTGTCCTCTTTTCACTATTTTTCTCTCTATTCCTCTGTGTTGTAAATATTTATAAGCTTACAGTCATACTAAAGTATATACGGTGGAAGTCAAAAGTACTTATACAACTCCAAATTTTTATAAAATGTTCTCTCTTCTCAATAAACTTTTGACAAATCGTTATCTATCTGTGAAAAAATGTTGGTAACAAAAATTATCTAAGATTCATGTCTAAGTATATAAATAAAGATTTCATTTTTGTGAACTCGGAAAGATGGAGAATAGAGTCATAAATTAAATTGCATATGAAAGGCCAAAGTGTCTTCCTTAAGTATACTAATTATCATCAAAATCAAAAAAATTAGTTTTTAAAAGAAAGAGATTTTTGTAGCATTACCCAGAGTAAACGTATAAAAATTATATGGATGTACAAACACTTTTTGAATCGTAATTTTGGTAATTGTTTTAATTGCTTTTCTATAACTTAAGAATGAACAAAGTTATGAAAACGTAAAACATGTCAGGATTTCATTTGTGTAAAAAATGGAAAAATGTGTTTATTTGATTTTGACTTACAAGTATCCAAAGTTTAAATTTGTAGATGTACAAAGAATTTTAATGTACACTGTATATTTATATATGAACGTATTGTCGTATAGATGAAAGGTTTATGTATTTAGCCGTCGTATAAGATAGGTACCAACATTAAATAAATATGATATGTTATTGCTGTAAAAAAATATTTTTATTATGAAATTTGAAGAATTCATATTTTATTTTAACTTTTTTTATATCTGAAACTTTTTTTTTGAATTTATTGTTTGTACATATTTTATCATCATATTATATGTACATATATGTAAAATAAATACAGACATTATACTACGCATGTATATTCATAATGTATTGTATTTGTACATACTCGTATATATTTATAGCCATATCATTATGCTTTTCATTATATCAATTTTATTGTTGTTTAATATTATTTACTAAATTTAAATTATTTTCGTTCATATTCGTACATACATAATATCTACATATATTTGGACATTTTATACACACATATCATGTTTATGAAGGAGAAAATAAAAATAAAATAAAATTTAAAAAACAAAACAAATTTATTAGGTTAAATGAAGAACACATACATGTGTATATGAACACATAATGTATTTATATATGTGATACAGACAACATATACTTGTATAGTTCAACTATTAATTCAAAATAGCTATGTATGTATTATTAATTTCTTTTTTCTTGTACTCCAAAACAATTTTTTTTTTAATTTGTTGATTTGACTTGATTTTTCATTGATTTGATCTTTAATGCGTGAAGAAAAAATAATAATATTCAATGAAAAAAACCCAACAGAAAATATTCAAAATTATGAATATACAATTTACAAAAATGTTTTCTTGTGTTTTTATTTTTCGGATTCGAATTATTTTTTTTTGAATTTATTATTGTAGTAAATTACAACGAAATACATTCATACTTTTTTCAATACAAAACTACATATCTATTAAGAGTACGAGAAATAAAAATATGTATAACAAAAAATATATTAAACTTATATAATTTGATTCGATTGAGAGATTGAGATACAAGTTGAAGTGTAGTATTCATATCTATGTACATATGCTGATGATCTGATCTGCCAAAAATGAAATACATACACATGCACACATACTATATATTCATTAATACATATATATGTACGAGTACAAGTAAACATTCATATATGTGTATCTAGATATAAATTTAAATTATTATAGAACAATTTTTTAATAAAAATTCATTTTGGTTTCTTTTGCTTTTGATCTATTTTTTGTTTTTAATTTTTTAATTTACAATCTAATAAAAAAAAAACAGCTTTTTAAATAGGACCTCCCGAAACGAAACAAAAAATACGCAATAAATAAATAAAATTCCATACAATATTCATTCATATGTATATATCTACATACACGTACATATAACTAGGAATTTGAAAAATTATAAAAATAAAAACAAAAATAATAAAAAATTATTGCGACATTACATCCATTAATATTATATGTACATATTTTACGTTACGTGTGTATGCGCATATGTGTGATGGAGTGATATAATTTTGTTTAATTTAATTGACATTAATCAAAGTTATAACATAATATAAACCTTTATTATATGTATTTTTATTTTTTACTGTATATTACAAAATTTACATATAGCATATATGAGTACATGTACATAGTAATATGGTAATATACATATCTATATATACGAATAAGTATCTACGTACATTTTAAATAAATGATAAAAAAGTTAAAAAAAAAAAAATAAAAATAAAAAGATTATAGTGTCACATGATTATGTATGAATGATGATTTTTATGCTGATGATAATGATTATGATGATTATGATCATGATAATGATGATGACGATATCATTTTGGTCGATTAAAATTGTTTAGAATATACCTAATCCAAAAAAAAAAATAAATAAATAAATAAAAAATAAAAATAAAATTAATTCAAAAGTATGAAGCGTATGTAAATTAATAGATAGATACATGTACATACTAACTTAAAATACGTATTGTAGAGATACACGTAAACCATTCATCCGTATGTATATTTTGTGTAGACATCACCAGACTTGTGATGTTGTGAATGAATTTTCCTTTTTAAATATCCAAGTAATATATTTTCATATCTGACAGTAATTTTAATAATCTTTTAAAATGTTTTATAATTTTTACTTTATTATTTTGATAATTAAAAATTGGTTCACAAAAAATTACTCCTGTGTTTATGAAGTAATTTTATTTATTTATTTTTTTTTTTTTTTCATAATAATATTGGGAACTGAAACGCCTTCAATTTCAACATGAATACATCCAAAAAAAAAAACAAGAAAAACAAAACCCAAAAGCACTAAAATGAACCATTCATCTTTAAATAAAGATTTCGTACATGCATGGATATTTATGTACATACATTTTCATATCTTACATTGTACCTGTCTATGTATGTACATATAGAGATGAGTATATATGTATATCATATGTATAGGAACCACTTAAACTAATATATACCTTCGTATATTGTAATTATACGAATAGAGTAATTAAAAAATAATTTTCAATTTTTCTTAATTTAAATATTTTTTTGTATTTCGAGTATGTGTGTGGTTGGTTCATTATTATTTTTTGTTTTTTTCATTATTTTATTTAAATTATTATTTTATGTAATTTAAATGTAATAAGCATCAGAGTGTATAGTAAATTCATACCTCTGTATATATACGTGAATGTATACATAAATGTTCATATATTCATGTTATACGGTAAATTATTTTTTATTTCATGTATTATTTATATAAATACATTTGAATATACGTCGGTAGTAATAATATTTTCGCTTTTATTTAGTAAATTTCATAATTGAAATTATGATTCAGTTTTACAATATGTGATGTATGTATATTTTTTTTCTTAGTTTTTCTTGTTTAACATTTATACTCGAATATGTATAATTTTCTAACAATAAACTCATATGTAAATTACATACAAGTTCATATGTATAATAATACAAATAAATTAAAAAATATCCAATTATCATGGAAATTTGTACGTAAACATTTATCATGCATATACGAATGAGTACAATTATTATATTTATATGAAACAGTATACATATATGTATGTACATAAATACAAAAATAAAAATCTGAATCAGAACCGTGGGATGATTTAAAAAAAAAATAAATAGATAAGTTTACATAAAATGAATAATTATTATTAAAATTAAAAGTAATGTAATCAAAAAATTGAATGAATCGTACTGTATAAAATGTACGCGAATCGCGAGTAATAATACTCGGATATGAGTGTACGAAAAATATCATGTATTGTAAAGAGTATTTATTATATGCATATGCATACACATAAATCAATTTTATTTATTCTTGAGCAATTTATATTTTTAAAAGTGCAGATAATACGCAGACACACACTGTATTTGCATATAATTTATATCTTTATTTTACACATGAATGTTTATCATCTCGCATGCATCTGTTTCTACGGGGCTGAACATATTAGATATAATATGTACTCGACTACTTGTATTTTCATTGCTGAGAAAAAGTTGATTTTCTCTCTAAGTAGAATGTGAATATTGTACATAACAAAACACAGAAAATCAACTAACAACATTTTATACTTTCTCCTCATGTATACTCCTATTTTCATGTTTGTGACAAAGTTAATTTTCTCGTAAAATACGAATATTGTGCATGATATAGCACGAGAAATCAACTTACATTTTATACTTTCTCCTCTACTCTATGCATACTCTGTAGCAGTAGAGATCATTGACTTAGTAGCTAGTACGGTACCTGTAGTATACGCTACACTAGTACGAGTAGTATTTCACACACCATTTTTGTACTCTTATTTTCGTTCTGGAGATAAAGTTCATTTTCTCTTGAGTAAAATGCGAATACTGTATACATGACAAAACACGCGGTACACAGAAAATCAACTAACAGTAAACATTTTATATTTGCTCCTGTACTCTATATAATACTCTGGAGCAATAGAGATAATAGGTATTTCACACATCACACATCATGTTTATTCATTTTTGAATTTTCATTTTGAAACTCCGAGTGATTCGTAGGGGCGCTTAATGCGGAAAGTCCGTCACTGTGTGTGTGTGTATGTACATACGGGTATAATAAATTTTTTCATTTAATATTCATAACAATAAAAAATTATAAGTTTAAAATTTTTCAATTTTTAATGAATTTTATTGTTTTTGGTTTTTTTTTTTCAAATTTAATTCAATTACATACATACTTGTATCGTTATGGATAATATTTAGTTGAAAATATTATGCGTTATAGTACTAAGAGTAAACGAGAAAGAGAAATTATGTATATGAAACGAACAGTAAAATTTGCAAAAAAAAATATTACTCATTTACTGAAATTTTATTATGAATGAAAATTAAATTTAATTAAATTTAAACAATGTGCTAGTAGAGGCATCTATGTAGAGGTATGTGTGTAAAATATTTGTAGTTGCAAAAATAAATTTAAAAAAATGTTTTTATTTATATAATTTCTGCACATATAAGTAATTCGGTTTAATTACTTAATATCATTTATCTTAACGAACTATGAAGATCAGTACAAATGTAATATAGCTACTAATTTTCAAAATTTCAATTTTTCTTTTTGTGAATTTTACTCTCGGAATTCATTTTTAAATTCATTTTAAGATATCCAGTTCGACAGAATTTCTGTTGTTTTTTAAAAGTTCAAATTAGTGATGATCATTATATTGTGTTGGTAGTTGGCACAAACTTTTACTCTTTTGTTATATTAAAAACCTATAAGAAGAGAAAAAGTCAAAAATTTTCAATCTCCAAAAAAAAAAAAAAAATAATGAAAATGAAAATAAATTAAATAAATAAGAAATGAAATGAATGGAAGCAAGAGAAATTATTGTGCTATTTTTATTATTATTTTTTTTTTGGTTTTTGGTGTTCATGTTCTATTTATTTTTTTCTTTTTGAATTTTAATTTTTATTTTTTAATTAAATTTAATTTATATGCTCTATTTAAAAATTCACATTCTAAATCTAAATTAAGGTTGATATACATAAATTGAAATAAACTAAATATAAAATACTTAATACCAAGTACATACCTTCTTTTCCTATGTATAAGGAAAATTTCTTAAAAAAAAAAAATGTTAATTTGTTTATTTTTCTTTTCTTTTTCGGTCAGCACATACATACATACATACACACACACAGTGTATGTCCCAACAATAAATTGTGAGAAAATATTTAAAAGTTTGTTTATTTTGTTTCTTTATCATAATAATAATTCATATAAGTAGAAAATTATTTCTTTTGTTTTTGACATTTTGAATCATGCTGATTTATTACACATCATGGCGTACATTATGTACTTAAAAACGTATACATAGTACATGGGTGTGTTATTTGGAAAATAATATTTATTTAATCGTATGTAAAAAATAAAAAAATATTTAAATGAAAATAAAAATTTAAGAGAAAAAAATACCCAATTAGTTTTAGTTCTACTTTCGTAATACGAAAAGATTTAAAATTCGAAAAAGAAATATCCAGAAGAACTAAACTAATGATAATATACAAAACTAGTACTTAGGTCCTTATACTTATACCTACGGTTCTGGAAAATTGGATACTAAAAGCAGAGAATTCAAAGCAGCTTATCGCATTGTGAAAGAAGAATTCTGAATCGAATATTTGGTCCAGAGAGAAATGAAGATAATATCTTCAGAATTCTATTATAACCTTGAAATTGAAAAATCAATCAATGGCGAAAATGTAATCAGGGGTATATAAAGACTTAAAGAATAGTATTGTTAGGATGCCTTATGAGAATGCCTGCAAATAGAGCTACAGAAAAAATATTTGTGGAAAATATCTCTGGTTCAAGAAAATAAGAAAGGCCAAAGAAAAGGTGGCTAGAAGCAAAAGCGATGGAAGTAGATCTCAGCAAATAATAATATTAAAAATTATCCAAGAATAGCAAAAGAGAGGATAGAATGGAGGCGTGTTATGAGAGAAGCTATGACTCATCGTGGGCTATATTGATGAGGAGGAAGAAGAAGAAGATGTTATGCTTTCAAATACTTTAAATGAACAAAGAATGTTTAAGTGTAAGAAAGAAAACATATATATGTATATATTTTTCAGATATTTTTCGTATAATTTTCTGTTCTGTCTTCGTATATTTTTTTCTTCAATTTTAATTTGAAAATTTTATATCAAAATATTTTTCTATATGTGATGTATAATACGAGTACATACATATATGTATATATACGTTAAATATTTACGTATGAATTATAAATAAATATGTACAAATATCTAGGAAATAAATTTACAATTATTAAGCCATAAAATTATATTATTATATAAAACAAATTTAACATTGATACAGAAATTTATTTATTTTATTGATAAAAATTTATATAATTTTAAAAATACACACATATACTTAAATGTGTGTAGTGGAGTACATATTTACTTTTATATACAATATACCAACTGTCTATTATCTAAAAAGAATGTGATAATGACGATGTGATATTTACTTATTCGTATACTGGTATACATACCTTATTATAATTATTTGTAAACATATTTTCGTACACATTACTGTACACATACACATACATATGTACATATCTCTGGATGTATTTATTACAAGATCTTGTTGAAAATTTTATTTAATTTATTTCCATTAAAAAAAAAATTTTGTTTTTAATTAAGCAATCTACTACTACATTTTTATTTTTTGCGTTTTATAAATGACAAAAATGAAGAAATTAAGAAAAACAAAATAAATGAATCATTAATCTTGGTTATACGTGTTATACGTTTGCATTTATAGTGGTATACGAAAATAGGCGAATGATGTACATACCACATACAGTAGTACATACCGTAGTATACCCTTATTTAAACTCAACAAATGAGAAAAAATAAATTATTTAGTACCTACATATACATGCCTGCACATACAAATATATGTAAATGTTTGTAGTGATGTAGATATTTATGTACTAGGGATGAATGTATGTAGTATAAGGGTTAAATTTGAGTTTTATTTTTTCATACTTTTTATTATTTTCAATTTATTTTTAGCGAATTATCTTCAAATCTTTTTTTTCCTTTTTTTCATAAGAATAGTATTTTTGGACCTTTTTTTTATTAAATTTAAAAATAAATATGATTAAAATAGGCATGGCATAAATTATTATAATCGTAGAATGTTTTATATATAACTTTATATGTATATGACGTTGATTGTGTCATAAAAAAAATAGATGTAGTGTTATAAATAAGTAATGTGGTCATGTAAATGTAACATTTTTTTTTTTTCTGATAATTTTCCTCATTTTTTTTGTAATTTTTTTCGTCATAGTTTTGTATTTTCGTACAAATTTAAATTTTTTAAAAGCTGATAACAATTTTTTATGAAACTTTATTCCAAATATAAATAAAATAATCTACGAAAAAAATTTACATTCATACTTATGCACTTATATTTAAAGATCATTCATGTGTAAATATAAAAAAATATTTATGTATATAAATGAAAAATATTATTATAGTGATGAAAATATGAATTGCTTCATTACGTTGCATTGTGAAAATTATTAAAACAAAAAATAAATTTGTGATAATATTTTATCTATAAAAATTGAAATTATTCAGCCCTATTATAAGACTCTCGATCGAGTCGAGAATTTCTCGATATCGAGAAATTTCGTATTACAAGTCTCGATCGTGTTTCATTTCTTTTCATTTCAGTAGAAATGATGTCGATAAGTGGTATTACAACTCTCGATCAAAAAGTACTATCGTTCCAACGACTCGATCGAGTCGAGATTTGTAATAGGGGTGATTGTCTTGTCAATAACATAAAATATTTAAAGGATGACTAAAAAATCAGAAATTTGAAAACTCTCTTTGAAAATAAAATTTACTTCATAGTAAAGAACTAAATTTGAATGCATATAAACATTTTTAAATTTACCCCTAATATTTTGGTGAGCATTTCTTTATTTGAAATGAGTTCGAAAATTCCACTGGACATGGAATTTATTGTATAGGATCTCTAAAATTTCATGGGAGACATCATTCCAAATTTCTTTATTTTGTTTTTCAGTTCGTATGTACTTTGAAATTGCTTTCCATTTTCATAAATTTTGCATGCAAATTATTCCCCAACCTCATATATTTTTTATAAGGGATTGAAGTCTAGGCTGAACGTTGTCCATTTCAAAAACAATCACCCCATAATAAAATCTTAGGTAATTTCGATTATTTTGAGCTGTTAATTTAAAAATTATGGGGGCTAAGAAAATTTGCATTCAATAAAATTCATTAAAAACTCAATTGAATTTCACTGAATTTTTAGAAACCTATACCTAAATTAAAATCTACTTCGACTTGATACGAAAATTCAGCATACCTATTTTAATTTTTAATTAGAACAAAATTTTTCATACAAATATGCGTAAAAATTGAATTTTTAGTGAGGTTGTCCTTATTTCCTCTACTATATAATGTATATTTGTAAAGTTTTCTTTCTGATTAATTATATATATACTTATTTCCTTATGATAAATTTATTATATTTTTATTTTCTCATCATGTTTTTCTTGTTTATCACACATACATATATACCCATATATGTATAACATGCATGCGTATAATACGCATGTACCACATTAAACTACATACATTGACATTCATACATACAAGTATATTCTTAATATTCTTATATAGATTTTTTGCGTACACAAAATATTTTTTTGTAGATTACGGCATTACAAAAAAAAAAAAAATAAAAAAAATACGTGATAAAAAGCAAAACTATTTTATATTGCGAATTTTATCAGAAAAAAAATATAAGATATGTAAAACGTGTGTTTTTCTTACACTTGTTTTTTTTTTTTTTATTAAATTATTTTGTAAATAATTTTTTTATGTTTTTGTTTTATTTTAAAGGATATTGTGTTAAGTATATTTTTGTACTTTCCAAATATACGTTAAACACATATATATACCTACATATGCTACATACACATCATATGTATGTATTCATATATGAAATGTGTTCAAGATATAGATTAAAAATATATGTAATTTGAAAAAATTCATTCATGTATGTACATACTCTATATATCTACATTTATACAGATATGCGTAATACTTTTCTTATACATACTTGATGTAAAAGTAAACAGCAAAAAATATAAATTTGAAGGACAGAAGAAAAAAAAAAAAAAATAAAATTACATCATATCTATATATGTACAAAATTGAATGTGAAAATTTTTGTACTTACATACACATATCATTAATTATAATATTTTTTTACTTTTTATAGGAAAAGAAAAAGTAAGTGTGTGAAGTACATATCTACGTACATAGTATATAGAAAAAGGAAAAGTCTACTTTTTTTTTTTTTGAATTTATCACTAACATAAAAAAGATTAATGCAAAAAAAATCTGTAAAAATTTGTATAAATATTTGTGTCGAAAGAGAAAATTTTTATGCAAAATAAGGAAAGAGAGATTATTTAACTATCCGAATTTTTTTTGCACATTTTATCAAGATTAATTTTAACATTCTCCACTGATTCATGTGTGTTTTGTGGCATTTTTTTGTATTTTTTTTTTAATTTTCTTAAATACATACCTACATGTTGATGTTTAATTTATTTAAAAATAAAAAGGAAGAAAAAGGATCAGAAAATTATATACATACCTAGACGTGATTAGAATATCAAAATGCGTATTTAACTTCTTTTTTTTTTTACTTTTAAATTGTACATACATATGTATGTATATTATTATTTTATTCTGTTCTAAACAAGAGAAATATAAATGAAATACAAACCAATAAACGTACACTGTAACCATTTCTATACTTGTACTACACATAATGTATCTACACACACATATAAAATACATTACGGTTTATTCGTATAAATATGTACATTTATTTATTATCTATCACTATTCTCATTATCATTCTCATCATAATCAAATCATCATCATCATCGCGACCATCATTATCGTAATAAATTCATTTTATTTTTACCACAAATTTTTCTATAATAAATTCAAAATTATTGTCTGTGTTCATTTAATACTTTTGTGTATTTACTGTGATTATAGGTTTGTATATGCAATTTTATTTGTACATATTTGTGTATATATCTACGCATTCGTTCATAATATTCGCGTACATATATTAATGTGAATTACAATTGGACAATGAAATGAAATGAAAAAAAAAAAAATCTATAAAGATTCAAATTTCCCGATTCAAATTTCACATGCTAGTATAATATACGAATATGTGAATGTATAATGTACGAATATGTGTGGATATGGTGTATAAATATATGTACAATTTTATTTAACAAAACCTTTTTTTTTTATTTATTTTATTATTTTAATTTTTATTCCAATCGAAACCACAAAAATCAAAATCAACCGAGTAGAAAATGTGAAAACCGCATTAAATAGATAGATTCAACCTGTATGTACTATATGTACATGGGCATTTAAAAAAACAAAATACACACATACAGATCTATGAATGTATTTATATTTTATAAACTGAATGTGGAAATAATGATCATACATATATGTATGTATAGGTAAAGGTACATTTATATGTAATTTTTGTAAATATTCATTGCATTTGTATGTATAAAAAATGAAAATGGAAAATAACGAAATTATTATACATATCTTCTCCCCCCTCTCTAAAATATTGCATAAATATGAAAAATACGTACATACATATATACTAATAAAAACAATGAAAATATCATATAACTTGTATTTTTTATACCTTGCAGTAAATATCTGTATCTGTGTGTACCTATATGATTTTGAAAATTATGCATTCATTAAGTAGGCCAATTACTATATATTTATATCTATGCATGTATATAACGTTCAATTTATTACATAATTTACATTTGTATATATAGGTACACATACAATTTTGTATATTACTGTAATCACATATCTACAGGTGTAGAATCATCAAATGAAATCTTATAAATATGTACATAACACTAGGCTACTACAATCATAAATTATATAGATACATTATATAAAATTTAACAAAAATAAATACGTACTTAGTATTTTTATTTTCGAAAAGATACACGTTCTTTTCTTATACATTATATTCCAACATACTGTATACATGTTTGTAGATACTCATACAATGATATTTCAATATAAAAAAAAAAAAAATTCGCAGTCATTTAAAGTATATATTTTTAAATAATACAGATTACAATAATATAAGATGTTTTTTTTTTTCATTTTTGTTTTGTTTTTATTTTACCTTTCTAGTAAACTACATACGTAAACTATATACATATATTCGACAACACCAAACAACCTTTTAATAATTGTGATGATAATAGTCAATGGGTACTTTTAATATATGTACCTTACATTTACCTACACATTTGCGTATACATTTATGCATAATATGCACACTGCACACGACTGCATTCATATACAAATCCAAGTACAGAATATAACGCGATAATCGCATCTCTTTTCGAATTACGTGTATATTTTAAATATCACATTAAATGCACCACAGGTGTATAGAATGATTATAACCAAAGATAAACAGAATAATAATAATAAAATGAAATGACGACGGTATTAACAGTAGTAGTAGTAGTACCAGTACATTATATACGTTGGTTTTACGTACAAACTTTATATGAGTATACGAGTATACGTGTACAGATGTGTGCATTGAAGGTTCACCTCAAACAAATATTAAGGCTAGAATCTATAGTTATGAAAAATTTCGAAAACAGCAACAATTATTTTACACTAGAAATTTTATAAAAATTATAAATATGTACATATCTATCTACCGTGTAACAAAAGAGAGTTGGATGTACATAAATGCTTTTGCATAACCACAGGTGCTATTGAAATTTAATTTTTAAGGATTTTAATTAAAAAGAAAATACAATTTTATTTTATTTATAAAAATGAAAAATATGAAAAGGATTTTTATAATATTTTGTTGTAAAAACATCAGAAAAATCCAATTTTTATTTTTATACTAAAATCATGTAGAAATATGATGATTTAATATATGAAAACAGAAGTCAAAGTTGAAGGATTTTTTTAAAAACAAAAAAAAAACCTCTCCTTTTTTTTATGAGCTATAACTAAATTTTAGGACCAAAAATCCAAAAAAAAAGTGTTCCATTTAAGGATCACAATATCCTTCAGGCTATCTATATTCAAAATTAAAAAAAAAAAAAAAATTCATCAATTGGTGTTTGCTGTGGTGCATTTGGAGACCAAAAAATTCGTAATTTTGACAACTTTGACACCCTGTAAAAAGGAAACAAGGACATTTTTCAAACAAAAAACAAAACCTGTTCCACATATTAACCACAACACCCTTCAGAGTATGTATTTATATTTCAAATTTCATTTAAATCGGTTGAGTAACTTTGGAGATAATGTGAAAAAAAAGCAAATTTGGTGCTGGCTACTCTTAAGTAACTCGTATCTCTTTTCATACACTAAAGTAATGTAAACTTATAACTCTAATATTACTGTTATATGTGTACATATTTAATAAGGAGAAAAGTTTTATATTTTATAGCGGATGAATTGAATTAAAACAAAATTAAAATTAAATTTTATAAATAAATAAATTTTTATTTTTAAAAATATTACAATTATGGATAATGGGTATTTGCATTATTTTTAATTTATATATTTTAAAAATGAACAAATAATATAATCAATTCCAAAAGGATTTTGGTACATAAAAACAAATTAAATACTATTACATATTTTTCATAGTACATTACAAGACATTCCGAATGGTAATCAAATTTGTTAAGTTCAAGTCTTCTTGGAAAATATTATACCTATATTGTAGGTACAGCTACTTTATGTAGTTTTGTTTTTATTATGTACAATGTGCATAGTTGTTAAAGCGTTAAAGAAAAAAAAAAAAATATGTAAAATAAAGAATTCTGACATTTGACCCAAATTTTTAATCGATGACGCCATAATAATAAAAAAAAAATAAATAAAAATAAAATAATATAAATTTGTACATTATATTATCTACATACACTTTTATTTATAAATTTTATTATTATTATTGTATAAATTGAATAACATATAGGTACATTTATACATAAATATATGTGTATCTGCGTAAGTATTGTATATATAAAATACACACATACATTATATATATCATACCTATAATATGTAAAAAAAAAAAATTAACTAAAAGTATAGGTATCTAATAAAATGTACCTACATATTTATATTTTTTTGTAGAGTAGTATTAATAAAAAAAAATGCACAACAAGTTTACTACTCTTTTTCACAATAAAAATATAGATATGTAATATACAATAACAATATAATATCCATTCCATCGCATAATAACTACATAAATATGGTAGGTACCTACATACATAGGAGTATAGTATAACCTGGTATGGTATAACATACTCTACAATAAAATAACATCGATATTTTATGATAAAATTACACGTATATACGATACGATTACATATATTGATATTGCTATAGATATTAAATATTTATTTTATTGATGTTATTCTGTATAATAATGTACAAAAAAGCAGAAAAAAAATGTATCTGAGTCTGACGACAGTGTATAGTAGAGATATTTTGTTTTATCTATATATTACGTACTCTTTAGAAATAACAAGAAAGAAATACATGTAACATACGTGTAGATATATATCTCTAGATATGATGACATTATAGACTTACAGAGTAAAAATATTGTATAAAGTGTATAGAATATGTTGTTATAATTTTCATCTTTGCTTACTCTGTCTCTATTATATGCAATACCAATAATATCAGATCAGTATGACTGGTATTGGTATGACTGACTGAGTACTGTACTGAGTGTACAATTAAATTAACTTAATTTGACTCTAGAGTACTAAAGTCTATCTAGAGGAACCTCGCTTAATAAAAATAATAAACATTTTTGTTTTTTTTAAATATATTACATTCATACTATAAATATCTATGCACATACATACATGTGTGTTTATATAGAACAATATTAATGATGATGACATAATTTTATTTTTAATTTTTGTACAATTTTTTTTTTTATTTTTTTAAATTTTTTCATCTCTTAAATTTTCAAATGAAAATACATAATTATTTTCTTCATTTCTTATGGTATTTTAGATACATATAACATAATGGATAGATACAAACTCATAAATTTATGTACAGAATATGAGGTGTACTATAATACATACATACCTTTTTAATTCAGTAATCAGGTTCTTTTTTATTTTATATGTTTCTTTTTGTAGACAATAAATAAGAAAAAAAAAGGTCAACGAAAAATATACATATATAACAAGATATGTACAAGCAAACAAGCAAGTAGATATATATATATATGTACTTATGTTATGTCGTGTATGTATATTTATATTTATTTATAAAGATGATTTTAACTTCACAATTTTATTAATTCACCAAAACATAACAAAAAATAAAAATTTAAAGAAAATAACAAGAAAACAAACAGTTTTCGTTTCTTTCTTCTTATTTCACTTTGTTGTTCATTCGATCAAAAAATACAATTTTATTCAAATTCAAATTTAAATTTATTTTTTAATATTATTCAAAAGTTTCAAATGCGTGGGCACCCTTTCTAAGAAGAAAAGAAAAAAAAAAGCAAAAAAAATATAAAAATAACATCAACTTACTACTACAAAATAATTACACACAAATAAAAATATTATTTTTTTTTTCAGATTTTCTTTTTCGTTTCTCTTGAATTTTATTATTGCCGTATTTTTACCTTCTACTACACACACTGTTCTTTTTTGTTTCTTTTCTTTTGTGTTTGCTTGTTTAGTCGATATATTATTATTCAGATTCACTCTAATACCTATATACATATGTATGAATTATACACAAAATTTATAATAATATAAGAAATTAATATGTAGCTTAGCGCGATATAAAATAAAATACAAATATAAAAATAAAAATAAAAAATTGATTGAAAATAATAATATTAAAATGAAATAGGACGTGTGTGTGTGAGAAATTGTTTTTTCTGTTGTTGTTAAAGATAGAACTGAATTTAAATGAGAAAAAATATTTAAACAAATGAAAAGCCAAGCACTATAGAAAAAAAAAAACATTTTTTTTCCCTTTTTCAAAATTCAAGCTAACAGATTTTTGAATCAATTTTTTTTTATCCAAATTTTCAAATCCAATTGAATATACACGATATCAATATAAGATAAGTGATAAATATCAAACTAATCAATATTAGATATAAAATAAAATTATCTTTCTTTTTTTTTCTTTAAACCGTTTTTTTTGTTTGTTTGTTAAAATTGTCTGTCAAGAAGATTCAAAAACGTGTCACCTTTATATTCAATTACAATAATAATGAAAATTTGTATTAATGTAGCTGTCTGTATACCAAATGGTATTAAAAATCAAGAGAAATATTAAATCCGGATTGTTATATTACACCTTTTCACAGTAATTATAATATTACCACTAATTTTAAATTTTAATTTATGAGGAAAACATTTTAATATATTTATTATTGTTATCGTTAAATAGAAAATAAAAAAGAAATATCATTTATTTTAGTTTTGTTATTTTATAAAGTTTATTTTTTTTTTTTTTTCAAAAAAAATTTACTTAAAATTTAAGATACTATTACATACAATTTGAAAAGAAATAATTATTTTTATTTTACACGAAATTAATGATGTGATGTTTTTTAAATGAATGAAAGACTCGAACTAAAAAAAATTTTTAGATCGTTATGAAAAAAAAAAAAATTTACTTTACGAGAAACACGAAAATAAAGAAAAGTAAAGTGAGTAAAGTGATGATGAGAAACTTTGAGAACTTTGGGAGGCTTCAGCAGTAGTTTAATTTGTGGGGCTGGATTGGTGATTGATGAAATTGGTTAATTTTGTAAAGTTGGTCAGGTAGAGCAATATATGGTTGAGTAATGATAATGAGTGCCAAATGGGATTTTTTATATTTCAAATCCATGCCATATTCATCTTCATATATTTTTCATTCCACTTATAAATAAATATATATATTTAAAAGGCATTTATTTAAGTTACGTTACAAACGGCAACGATAAATGATGATGATCCTACTATAAAAATATAAAGATTTCTTCACGATTTTTTAATTTCTTCATAACAAGTCAGCCTCAGCATGAATTTTATTCTCTTTTCAACAATTTAAAGTTTATGAAAAGTTCAAAAAAAGTTGTTTTACAGGCAGTTAAAAAAATATTTGGAATGAATAACCATATTTTTTCATTTATAGTGTTACATACATAATATGCGTACGCGTACCTACTCGTATATTGAGAAATTATTGTAGAAATATGAATGAATTTTGTTTGTGTATGTTTATGTTTAAGCTTTTTTTTTTTCTTTCAATTTGTATTTTGTATTCCAAATATTTTCGTATGAAAAGTAGAAATATTAATTTTTTCCTGTAAAAAAAATCAATTTTCATTAAGAATTTACTTCGTTCGAAATTTTAAATTTAGATATATTTTATGTGTGTGTACATAGTACATAAATGAAATTTTCTAAATATCGGATACCTTGACCTACCTTTCTCAAATTAAATTAAATTAAGTACCTACATACTTTAATTTGAAAATAATTTTGATTTAATATTTTGTTTGAATTTTATTATCATATTATATTTCCAACAAGAACTATTTACAAATTTTGTAGTTCATATATGATTCCAATTAGATGATATTTTATTGATTTAAATTACATCAAGTTAGAATTCAAAAATTCTTTATAAGAATTTACATAGCCAAGCCATTATTTGATTGAGAAAAATGTAGTGTATTACCAGTATTACGTCATTCATCATGTTCATTGTTCATTCATATTGGAATTATTTCATTATTCACAATCGTATAGTATAGTGTAATAAATCAATTGTAAATAATGAATAATGTACACAAAAAATAAGTAGTGTTCTTTTGATCTCCCAATTAACCAATAAACTGAAAAGTGAAAATTATAAATGAAATTTAAAAAATGAAATATTAAATAATAAAAAAATAAAAATAATATAGAATAAAATATCGAATAAATAGGAAAAAAATATATCTAGAATTTCAATGTAAATATTGGAAATTCTATTCAAAATTACATACTTTATAACCTACATAATTTTCGTATTGTTAGAAATAGATCATAACATATAATATCAGGGATATGTATGTAGCGTAGCTACATATAAGTAGTGTATTACGTTAGTTAAAATATTCAAAAATTTACCGCACCCTTTTTTTTTAAAAAATTCAATAACTACATTTTAATATTTAAATTATTATTACTATATTCATTATGGCTAGACTAATTATGTTGACACGTATACACAGCACAACATGTAACATAAATATAATCATTAAGTATGCACCTTAATTTATTCATGTATTGTAAAGTAAATTGTAAATAATAAAAATTGAACTCACTTTGTATTTATTTGATGATGATGATACGTATGCACTTGTAAAGTTGCTTTCACTGCAATATTACACCTTCTAAAAAATCACATAAATATAAAAAATGTTTGATTACAAATTTCAAATTTATTTTCAATTTACATAAATAGTCATTGATTTCACAGAATTCTTAGAAAAATTTAACACTTTTTCATATGCAAATTGTACAATATTAATTTTTTTTTCTCTAGCCTTTCTACTAATAACAATCAAAGAAATTATAAATATTTTGCATTTTACAAGCAAACACTGTGTTATAATAATAAACACTTATTTATAATAATAAATTGTTCAATTCTTTTACTTGTTCTTTTTGTACTCGTTTTTTATTTTTTTATATTTTACTTTTTTATTTCTTATTATTTTCTTATTCTTAAATTTTTGTACTTTCTCTATAAATTTTTATATTTATACATTATACGCCATAAGCCATAACTTTAAATGACGTAATTAAACAAAAATAAACAGAAACAGAAATGGCATATGAAATAAAATGCAAATAATACGAAGAAGAATAAAAAGAAAATGTAATAAATGTAAAAAAGCTAAAGAAAAACATTTCAATAAATTATAAACATAAAAAAGAAAATCAAAAAATGTTATTGTGAATTATGTGAATGTGAATGATGTAAAATATTTCGAGACTTGAGTCTCGAATAAATTGAAATCGAAATTCTTGTGTTGTGAATATGTTCCGCTTGCTTACATGTTCCAACTTCCAACATGTTTTATTTTTCCACTAGCTGATTTTATCGAAATTTTTAAATATAAAATTGTTAAGTTTTATTTCAAATTTATATTTTTTAAATTAGGATAAGAAAATTGAACATTTATTTGAATAAATTTTTGAAATCGGTTTGACTTTGATAAACACAAATAAATCAAAAAAGATAAAGGGGGAACTATAATTGACATATGTGACAAAGTCTATGATATAAAGGCCCAACTATAATCGACATATGTGACATAAGCTATGACATATGTCGTAGCCGAACACAGCCAAATCAATGAGCTAAACTACAATTGACATTAACGACATTCATTAAAAATTCGTTTAACATAAGCTTGACATAAGCAGTACGATCGAAAGCGTACAACACATAAGTAACGTAAGCCATAACCTGATTTTGTGAAATTCGTATTGCTTATGTTTAATATGTTATCTATGTTATTATAGTTAACCAAATGTGACGTTTTAACATCCGTTATTATTTCTCATGTTACCCATGTCAGCTATGTCGATTATAGTTCCCCCATTAGAATAAATAAAGATAACAGGTCTACCAACATGAAAAAATTTATATAAAAAATTTTAAACATTTCCCCTTTGTCTTTCTTTTCTACTTTATTTGGTTGCTTTGCTATATGGAATTGGAATAGTAGACTGTAGAGGAATAGGGTTAGGTAGTTAATGCTGTTATCATATTTTCATTTTCACTTCATATAGCAGTTTACTTTACAGTATAGGTAGTCGCCATATTGAAATAATAAAAAAGAAATTGTGTAAACGTGAAGTAAAAGGCAAAAAGAAAGTAAAGTTTTTCTGCATTTATTTCAATTTAAATAAAAAATAAAACAATCAATTTAAAATGGGAGTTGATATTATTCCAATTTCACCAGGCGACGGTAGGTGCTAATTTTGTAAATATTGTAAATAAATTTGAAAATAATTCGGTGTTTATCTAAATTTTTTTTTTCTTCAATAATGGATGCATACATGACGGTGACAATGGAAATGACATTACATTTAAATTAACAATAAATAGGAAGCACTTTCCCAAAGAATGGACAAACTGCAGTTGTTCATTACACCGGCACCCTACAAAATGGTGAAGTATTTGATTCATCGCGTACCCGTGGAAAGCCTTTCCGTTTCACTGTTGGCCAGGGTGAAGTAATTCGTGGATGGGATGAAGGTGTCGCAAAATTATCAGTTGGTCAAAGAGCTAAATTAGTATGCTCACCAGATTATGCATATGGCAGTCGAGGACATCCAGGAATTATTCCACCAAACGCCACCTTAACCTTCGATGTTGAATTATTAAAAGTTGAATAAATTGAAAAAAAAAAAAGAAAAAACAAGAGAAATAACGAAACGAATCAGCAAGAAACCAAAAGAAATAACTACATAACAAAATAACGCCTTTATAAAATCTATCATCATCAAATGACTTTTTTTATAATTTGATGATGAAAGTAATTTTCCTTTTTTTGTTTTTTCAATAAATAAAAATTAGACTATTTGATATGAACAGCAGTAGCCTAGCAGAGTATTAAAATTTTGGATGAATACAATTTATACTTAACAATAATTACTAGTTAATTACCGTTCGTTTAATGAAATAATTAGTGTAAATTTTTTTCTAGTAGATAATTTTAAATGAATTTTTATAGCCGGGGATGAGGAATGTTTTTTGTTTTATGTTTAAATTTAATTACATAGTACAGTTTTTTTTTTTTTTTTTGTAATTTTCTCTTTAATTATTTAATAGAATTTCATTTGAGATTAAATTACCGAATCATTTTCATTGAGAAAAATTTAAAGAAATTTTTATTTAAATTTAAATACATAATATACTTTCATAATTTGTATGTAGATATATATTTGAAGAGAAAAAAAAAACATGAAAAAGGTTTGGTGGCTCAAATAATCAGGCAAAATAACACACAATATATTATACCTATATTATATTAATTCGTAACTTAATATACAATTCACTGTGCATTTAATATTGTAATAATAATTATAACAATTGATGATACATTTGTAAACATAATATATGTATTTGCATTTTCAAACAAATTTTCCTTGATATGGAATTGCAAAACTTTTTAAAAATAAAATCAATTTTTAATCATATAAAATACAAAATATCTTTGGCAATTGATGTAATTGAGAAATTTGTTTGTTTTTTTTTTTGTTTGTTCAGCTGTATATTCAGGTTTAGGTACAGTACATTAGATTTATTGGTTTTTCGTAGAATTATATTGGAGATCATATAAGCGCATGTCAACATTAAAGATTATAAAACTATAAAATAGCAGATTTTAAAATCATGCAAAGATATTGATTTACAAATTTATTGCTGACTTGAATATTTGATTTAAATGCCATGAATTAAAAAGGTTTCTATTTATTTGTTTTTTAATCAAATTCTCATTTCATTGTTTGATTGATAATCTCATTAATTCAAATTAATTGAATTACATTGAAGACAAAATGAATTAGTTTGATATGAAAATACTGTATACATATTTCATTTAATTAAAAATTTTCTAATTTTCAGTTATTTGTAATTTATATTGATAACAAAAAAATAATTTTCTAAATCATGAATTTGCACATTTTCTAAATTAAAAAGTAAACATTTTATAGTTTTTCAATTTAAAATTACATAACTTTTATTTTCTATAGAATAAAATCACAAAATTTTAACGGTCAAATTCTATCTACTAATCATTAATTATTAATTTAAACATCATTTTCCTTACACCAGAAAAAAAAAATAAAGCTCTCGAAAATATTACATATTATAATAATCTTGGAATTTTCTAATAAAAGAATAATTCTGGAAAATTAGTTTCGTATATTGGTTTCGTACTCTGTATTGGATTTTTAATTTCGTTCTGATTTATTTGTCGTTCGATAGCTAACGAATTGAATAGATCATTGAGACGATTCTGAATGACTTCATGCTAGAAAATTGAAAAATAATGAATTAAAAAAAATCAAAGCAATATCAAACTCGAATAATAAAAAAAAATTATAAACTTACTTTTGGCTCTGTTCTACGAACCAAGTCATCAAAATTACTTTCACGAAATGTTTTTACGATTTGCATTTGTTTTTCTCTCTGTTCACGTTTTGCTGATTCTGTTGGTTCAGCTAAAGCCCTTTTCATTGCATCGAAATTAAGTTCTGGAGCAAGTTGTTTCTAAAAATGTTGAGTACAATATGCCGTTCAAGATATGAAATTTTAATATTTAAAAATTGTACTTACTCTACAAATTCCTGGAGAACTGTTAACGCTATCTGCATCATTGTTATATGCACTCAAATCTGCTGAACTATTTCTAGTTGTCATTGAGCTTGCTAAAAAAAAAAAGTGTACATTTTTATTAGTAATTATTTGTGAAATATTTTGGTTTATTTGATAATTTACCAGCTTCTACCCACGAATGTCTGTGAGCTGGATTATCGACCTGATTTAGAGCGTAAGGAACTCCAGTTTGTATTCGACTGAATTCCATTCCAGCATTTTGTAGACATTCTTCTAAAGCCATCTTGTCGATCGTTAGATGTGGCAGAGTTAAATTGAATTTTTGAGTATTTTTCTTTGAATCTAATAAAGGTGGCAACAAATACGGTGCTTCTTCTTTACGTGCATCACATACTTTCTGTGCATAATCAATAACATTATTGACTCCCGTCACTCGGCCTAAAAGACACAGTAAAGCAATTGCAATCGCATGTAAAGAACATTTGTGAATGATTCCAATTTCGTTTGAAGTAATGGCGACTTGTTGGATTCCCAAAATGAAAAGCATAAATTCTTGTACGGTTTCGCTGCATACCATTTCAGTGATCATTAAAGCTGCCGTATTGTAGCTGGATGCAAGGGCATCAATTCGATCTGAAAGTACCATTCCATCAATTAGGGCTTGCATAATGTTAGCACCGTATTTGTGCGTAAAAATTATATCAGATCGAGATGGAGCTTCTAAAGACAATGAACTGTAAGGCTTCACAGTCACATTACTTAGAATTCCTTGATTTTGATGGCGATCTAATAACGCTTGAAATATTTGCATCACAATAATTCTCGTGGGGACATGAGGAGCTCTAGCCATTTTCAAAAGTGGTTGCAAAAATGATGCAGGGAAAGCTTTTTCGAATGATTGAGTTCTGTACTGAGTTCCAACTTTAAGTAGACTCTTAAGCAAAATATTTTGTAGCATTTGATCTCCTTTTGTCATCTTTGATAAATCTGGAACCGTGTTCATTATGAACAACATTATCTCAATTTTCTGATAGTCTGGATGATGGTTCGCAAATTCACCCAAAGCATTTATCAATGCTTCTTGATACTGACTTTCTTCTGGAGTAACTTCTGTTGTAGTACTTACACTTGTTCTTAAATGGGTTAATAGATTATTGATAATATCCAATGCTGATGGACCAACACTTTCTCCAGCTGCTATTGCAATAATCTTTGAAAGAACAACTGCAAGAGAAGTACGTGTTTTCGGAGATGACTTCAAATTATGATCTAAATGCTGCATTAAAGTTTCGACTACTGTGTACGAATATTGTGGTTGAATAGAGATCATTACAACCCGGAAAGTATGAATAGCAAAATGATTTGGTACCCATAGTTCATGACGATCTAAGTGACTAAAGAAACAATCATTTTCCTTATTTATTTTTAGTACTAATCATAGAAATATAATGATTACTTACGTCAAAAGTGGTTTGAGTACTGATCTTATATGTCCAAAAGATGCTCTGCTAACTAGTTCTCTTAGAACAGCTTCAGCTAATACTGGTGGAGTTGTTGGTGTTGCCTCTTCATTTGTTTCCAATGGTCCAGACTAAAATTTATAGCACATTTATTTAATATTTTCTTGTTATTTAAATTGAAAATTTTTATTTACTAACTTGCATATTGAATAGCAATGACGGCACAATTTTTTCCATATGTTGTCTTTCCCAGATATTCTCTACCAAATCATCTGAAACAGTTTTCCTTATTACTCCCTGAAGACCCTTTAGACCAGCTAGACGAATACTGTCTCGTAATTCTACATTGTCATGATTACCATGGCACATTGAAGAAAATTTCGAAATGAAAAAGTCGTATCGTCTGTGATATGATGGTGTGTCTTCTTCAATGTTTGCAAATTTGACAAACTATAGACAAAAAAAAAAAATCAAATTGAAGAAAATTTTTCAAACATATAAAATAATTTACAGAATTCGTTGCCATTATTTGAAGTTGTGGATTACTATCCTCTAACAATTTTTGAACCATTCTTAGAAAAGATTCCACAAAAAGATTTAAAGTTTGTGCATGACATGCTTGCAACAGTAAATCCATAGCTTCCATTGCAATTTCAACAAATCTATAATAATTTATATTTTAAAATTTTTATCACCATAACAAAAAAAAAAATTAATTTTACATCACTTACTTATATCGTTTTCGATTAATATCCTTTGATGCCTTCTGATATAAATATTCTCCGATACGATCCAATTTATCGGGGGAACTTAGCGAATAGAATGTCAACTTTTCCATATTTGATTTGACGAGACCATCCTCCGGATTTTCGGGAAATATATTATCAACCAATCTCTTATATCTAGGTCGTAAAGCAGAACAGCAACCACAACAGCCTATTTATTTGATTTTTTATTTATTCAGAAATAAAATTAATGTATTAAAAATATGTACCTGGCATTTTTAGGAATCTTTTCTTTATACAACTACAATTTATTTAATGATGGTCAATAACTATTTTTCGTAATTGGGATTGGGATTAGTAGGATAGGTCGAGACAGAGTATTTGGTTGGTGGATTAATATTGATTTTTTATAGATTAGTATATTGTAATCCGTCTATTCTGTATAATGTTAATATTTATGTCAATCAATATATGTATATGTATCATGTGAAAAATTATGCAGATATATTACTCAAACTCAAATGATGTATAAAATGAAATGTCAAAAAAAAATTTTTAATATTTTATATGGTAGGGCAAGGCAGGGACAGGGATAGAAATAGATTGAGAAGTTGAGATTTTTGTTTGTAGAATAGTAATAAAACACAGGAGAGATATTTTGTACAAGTAAAATTCAAAAATTTTGGATTATTAAGAAAGTGACATCTATGTTTTTTCAGAATGAAAAACTGGAGAATTTAAAAAAAAAATAAAATAATTTTTGTTAATTGTTTAAAATATTGAAAAAGAGATGTCGTAATGAAATGTTTGAAATTTTTAAAATTTGAAAATTATGAAAAATTATTGTCGTTTTTAGTTTAGAATTTTCTATGAAATTATCTACCATAAATATTTTTATTTTGAATTTATCGAATTTGTGCTCAGATTATGAAAATATGACAGATTTGATGAAAATTTAAATAATGATTTTCATGGAGATGGAATGAAATGAAATGTAATTGCTTTACTTATTTATCATTTATTGTAGATGTATATGTACATACATATTATATGTATATTTTAAATTTCATTGGTTGAAAATTTTTTCAATTTTAGGATTTTAGTAATCTTATTAATTATTATCAGGAAAATATTCTTTCTACAGAAATTTAGTAACATTAAAATGAATTAATTTATTTCATTCCCCTCTCTGTTTATATTCTTTTTTTATTAACTCATAAAATTTAATTGAATATTGATTAAAAATAAAACTAATAATGTATACTACCATACGAGTATACGAGTATATACGTATACGCAATGTATGTTTTAGCAAATCTTAAAAAAAAAAGTGATTACACACAATGATGATCACTATAAATGTACACAAAAGTACGTAAAAATGTAGTATTTAGTATACACATTACATGTACATATTTACTTACAACAACGTACAACAAAGTCAGGAAAACGACTTTTTTTTTTTCTATATTCTATAATTTTATATTATTTTTATACTATTTTTGTATTTCTATTCAAAGTTAATTATTGGGTATACATATATACATACATATACACTTAATATTGTGTATTGTAGGTGGAATTTTCTTTTTTTTTTTTTTTGTTTTTAGTTTTTCTTAAATGATTTTTGTTGATTTTCTTACTTGGAAATAACAAGTTTTATTTTTATGAAGAAGTTGTAAAATAACTCTTTTGTGATTTTAATTTTCCTATTAAAATTCTTTTATTTATTTTTGTTCTATACAAATTTTATACTTAAAGAATATAATCGATTTAGTTTTTTTTTTTTTGTTTATTTACAATTGAAAACAAAAATATTCATATACAACATATAATATGTATACGAGTATATATAAATCATCGTAATAAAGTTTTTCTTACTGGAAGTTTTTTTTTTTTTTGAATACATCTACATCTTTTCAATTAAGTGGTATAATTACAAATGTCACAGATAGTCAATTGAATTAAAAATTTAATTAATTTTTTTCTTGTAATTTTTTTTTTTTTTGAATCATCATTATAAGTTACGAGTATAGGTACATATTAAGCACAAGGTGGTATAACATTTATAATGATTAATTCAAATTAAAATTGGTTTTATTTTCTTAGAATTTTGCTGTGTTTTTGTTTTTTTTTTACTTAAATTTGATTGTAAAAAGATTATTTGTAATTTGGTAAATAATAATAATAATAATCAAAGAGGATGAGATGAGGATAACAATGAAAATTAATCACATATATTAATCTGTGATTTTAACAACAACAAAAAATATTTGATAATCAAATAGCAAGTAATTCCCACATATGTATATATTTGTCTGTTTATCATCTACTTACGTATATCGTCGATAGTATAATAGTACTTCAAAGATAATATAGTTCTTCGTCTCAATAGATGTTCTTTTTAGTGTAAGTGGTAATTTTTCCAAAAACGACACACTTACATATATGATAAAGATCGAAAAAGCTTCATCAAAATCAAAAAAGTTTTTCAAAATTTTTCGAATTGCTTTTAGTTATGTACCCTGTACACAATTATAATGATTTCAATAAATGTGTCTGACAGTCTGTGATATAATGGAATTGTTTTTGTAAATCGAGGTATCAAAACTAATTGTGTAGACGGACCATAGTGTTTCGAATTTGTTCTCATTTATTATAAATATTTGCTCTCACAAATGAAATGAACACCTGTCAATGTTTTGCAGCACTAAACAATACACAATGCTATTTAAAATGTACATTTAATTCATATGATATTCCACACATATAAGTGTTATTTATATGTATTTGTATATTTTGAGTATTGAAAATAGAATAAATGAATATCATTGGCTGGAACATATAAATATAAATTTGAACATTTTTGAGAGATTTTGATCATATATATTTATTTTCCATGTATGGTTTATGCTCGTGCTCGTGCATAAGGATATATAAGGATCCATATTGAATTGAAGACGATCTCGTACACATATATACATAAAGCATATAACATGAATAAACAAGTTTGATATAACCAAAGACCGATATATAAAATATATTATATCATGGTATATTATATTGGTCTTTGGTATAACATTGAATGCGATGTAAAAACTAATTCTAATACATACATAATAGACATGACATAGTAGACATTAATAACAACATGCTGCTTGCTTATGCAGAATAGATAATAGTAAATACTATATGCAATGAATGTGCTGTTTATGCGATATACATGATTGTATGTAATATGTATACATCGTTTATATGGTATTTTGTATACATACATACAAGTGTAATTATAAAAATAGATTGTTCAATGATGTATATTAGGATCTATAATGTATATAGTATCAATGACCTTTCTTAACATATTTCTTTATGAAAATATTTGTGTGTAATGTTAAATATGAACCTTTTTGTTATTCATAGATATATGAATACAGTATTTGGTAATTACATATACACTTTCGCTATCAGCTGGTTTTTTACTCATAAAAAATTGAAAAGTCAACCTTTTTGCTTTTTTTTCAACTTTGGTTTGATTTCGGATTTATGAATAGAATATAATAGTGGCTGTTTGTTGCGTGGAGGGGTGTGGGGGGTGGTGGGTGGTGATTACTCATGAGTAATTTTTCATTAGTAAGATTGAAAAATTTTATAGAATGAAAAATAAAATATAAATGAAAAAAAGAGAATTTTGGCAGGTGGGTGCGGGGATGCTAAAAGAGTATGAAAAGTGCTGTATAATTAGCGTCATTCGTTAACACTGATCAACATTTTTGAACTGAATTAAACTGATTTTTTCATATGCTCTTTTAACTATCTACCCACACTCTCCTACGCATCAAACTTTAACTATTATACTTTTTTCATAAATCCGAAGTTAAATGGAACATTTTGAGACTAGAATCATGAAGATTCATATATTTTTCGATTTTTAATGTTTAAAGAAAACTAGCTGACAGCGAAAGTTTATAATTACCGAATATTTATCAATTACACTGCAATCTGATGGTTTTCCTCTGAAAAGAATTAAATAACAATTTTGATAGGTAACAGGCCTCAAGCAAATATCCTTTTAAGATACCACAATATCTATATTTGAAGAATATATCATTCATTTACTACGTTACCACTATTATAAGTGCAAAATCCACTTTGATCGTGATCAAAATTTTTCTTCTGCTTTGCTATGACTTTCTTAGATATTTTTATACATAATTTGCATATTAATATTATACTTTATAAATCATATATAGTAATATATTTAATTTTAAAATTTTTAAATTTGAAAACCGTCTTCCAACTATAGTTAAACTAAAACTGGATGTACAGTATTGTTCACAACTACTTTTACACGGCATTTAATTTCTAATCAATTAATAATTGGAAATGCATCCTCGAAACATTATAAATCCATAAATTTGTTTAGTGTATACATATATAATTATAATAATAAATAATTAAATATAATATCAACTATTAAAATATTAAAATATTGTATAATTTCAACTGTATTAAAAGACGATTGATAATTCATCGCTTTTTTGTCCGAATTCATTAGGTTCATTTAAGTTCAAAACAAAGTTACATATATTTTATAGAAAAAAACAGAATTAAAAATACATGCAATTTTAAAACTTTTGTTCAAAAAAAATGCTGTATAAAAATATTTATGACTAATAGTGCTAATACTAAATGTCAGAAGCTATTCAAATTTCTGATAATATATTCTAAAGTATAGGCAGGTCAGATTAACTTCCTATTTTTTGCCAACTTAATGACCGCACCATGCAGAACTGACCAGTTCTTGCACTTTTTAAATGAATGGTTTAAGTTTTAAAATTTGGTTTAAGAATGATATTAAATAGTTGAGCTATCAATTTAATAGAAATGTTAAAATATAAAGGTAAATTTTGAATTCAAAAATCAAATAAGCAATTATAATTTACTATACGTAAACCTATTCCACGTTATTTTCAAACATAATTTTTTGAATCACTACTGAAGATATTTTGATAATACGGATCTCCAAAATATTTCTAGGACTAGAATTATAGGCCCATTCTACTTAATAATTTATTTTCAAACAAACATACATGAAAAAAATTTGATTGCATTCAATCATAAAAATCCATAAATTTACAAATAATTTATTTTCGACTTCATGACATATTGTTTATTATATATATCTATATATATATATAATATTTTTCAACCTACAAATGATTATCAATTTTCATTGAATCTAATTAAATGTTCATCAGCGCTAGTATTTAGAATGTTTTGAATATATACTTTATACCACACACAAAAAACATCAACGAAATAAAATTTAAAAATTTTGAAATAAATATTTTTAAGCTTTCTGTTTTTAAAAAATATTGTAAATAATTTAAAATTCATTATCCTCAAGATTTAGAAAAATATATATATTTGTAAATTATGTTCCATATTAATTTGAAAATATCAATTTTTATCTAGTTAGAAAACAAATTGACTCAGTCTATAAAAGAATTTGGTAATTCACAAAACACCTGATTTTTTAATTTCTATATTATGATCATAAATCAGAATAATACTTTATTTTTTCAGAAGTCCTAAGGCCCAAACATTAAAAAAGACATTCTTTAAAAATTTCAAGAAGAAATTCAATTCACGGGATATGATAATATATAATCGTATCTTGCATTCATACATAAGTCAATGAACTCAAAAACATAACAAAATAAAACCATAATATATCCATATGTATACATATATTATGTATAATCAAAGATACTATATACTATCACAGATAAGTGTATCTGATCTGTGATACTATGTAAAAACATATTTATATGTAGTTATATAGTATCTCTGGTATAATGCTACAGTAATTATAATGTATGCATACGTAAAAACCTCTGTTGCCAAATATTCTACAATGCTACATCAGAAAATAATGTAAACATATACAAGTAATACATACATATAATCAAAGACCATATAAATGTATAGAATAAAGTACAAATGCTACAGTAATTATAATGTATGCATACGTAAAAACATCTGTTGCCAAATATTCTACAATCCTACATCAGAAAATAATGTAAACCTATACAGGTAATACATATAACCAAAGACCATATAAATGTATATATTTATATGGTCTTTGATATAAATACAATTCTATATATGTATTTCAATTAGAAGTAGTAGTAGTAATTTATGTCAGATCATATAGCACGCGACAAGGCATATTAACATAACAACACATACATACATATATAAAAATACATGAAATATGAAATACCTCCTTTCTCAAGTCATTCATATATTAAATACGACGATCAACTCAATACAATAAAAAAAAAATTTGAAACAGCACTATTGTCAATTGTTGTATTCTAAAGCATTTGCGTACAAAATATCCATTTATTTTTACTTATTCAAGTATAATATCATATCAAGGGTGCGTTCATAAACGTTACTATAGTTAACTATAGCACTATAGTTATCATTTATCGTTCAAAATGGTGGTGGCATAGTAAAACATAACTACCAACATGAATTTTTAGCGTTCATAAACATCTGTAGTAAAGTAAATTTTTAACTATTTGATGTCAAAAACTAACCCTGCTCGAGAGCATGGTTAACGATAGTAACGATAGTAAACCTTTAAGTGGTAATGACATTGACAATAAAAAAATCGTTTGTAATTTAATTTTTTGTTGTGAATTGTGAAAATTTCAATTTAATTAATTTGAAATTAATTAATTTTGTTTTAAACTTCATTTTTAAAAAATAATTAATTTTTGACAAACAAAAAATATAAAAATTATAATATGTAAAAATTTTTTAAACTTGACTTGACAGCTGAATGATAATTTATTGCTACTACTATGGTAAAAATGGCGTTCAAAACCACTTGAAGTTAACATAACTATGGCTGTAGTATAACATAACTTTGCTTAAACAATACTACACCATGACTATGGTTAAAGTAATGTTCATGAACGCACCCCAAATAAGTGATGGTACCACTCAAAACCATATAAAATTTAGTAAACCAGTCATGCAACTCACAAACTAATTCTTCTATATAAATATTCTTATTTTTCTCTCATATTTACATCCCTCCTGAATTATAAACTTTCGCTCTTTTTCGATATTGTTTCGAAAAACTTTTTCGATCTTTATTTTTGGCAAACATACAAACATTTAAATAAAAAAAATGAAATGGTTCATCTAGTAGGACTGTATTATCTTTGTAGTACTTACATCCTGGATCAGTGCATTTTTGAACGACCGTTTCAGCGAATTCCGGAAGTTCGACAGGTTCAAAACAACATTTAATCATTGACATTACTGCAACTGGTTATATCTATATCTAGCAGCACTCAGCAGCAACCCAGCAACAGCATCAGCTAATTGTTATCTATAGCCGCTCTGATGCTGATGTTGTATTCTTGTTTTTTTCTTTATTTTTAATTACTTTATAAAATTATTATGTTGCCGCCTTTTAATCATATTTTTATTTTTATTTTCATTATCCACATTTATTTACTTTTTTTTGTACCTATAATGTTCTTATTTTTCTTTCTTTATTTTACTACTTTACTTGTTACAAAACAACTACTACTGTACATATATATCTATATACATTATATATGTTATTTATAAAATTGTTCAACAATCACTATACATATATACTTATTTTTTTTTTATCGAATACCTCCCTTAAATGTATTATTAATCATCCATAAAGTTATCTAGCTATATAAGTACATACTCGTACATACATTATAAATATGATGTGTGTAGAATATTTTTACGATATTATGTGTTTTGTAGTGTATAATTTACACACGTTTAAACATTTTTTTGTTTTTATGATAATAAATTGATATTAATTAAGTGTGTATATGATTTAAAGAACACAATGAAGATAACATTTATTTATATGAAACAACGAATCAAATGATACAATAGGTATCTATATTGATATATTTGTAAATTTTTTTATGCTAGTCAGAAACATACAGAATTCTTCTAAATATATTTACATGTATATTTACATAGTTTTTCTTTTTTTTTAATTTTTAAAATTTTTATTTTGTTATTTTGTAATAATTATATTCTATAAATGGACTTTATGTCGTACTTATTTTTTTTAATTAACATAATGCACATCAGAGCATACAGAACAGCATACATGTACTTTATGTTTATGTATAGAGAAAATATTTTTTCATTATTATATACGATCCGATAAAAACGAAATTATTGTCATATTATGCAAAATCGAAATTTTTATTTGCTTTTTCAAAATTATAGAAAATATTTTCCAAGGTTATTACAAATATGTACATTACATTACATATATTGTGTACAAGTACATACACATGCATATATTCAAATGTGCATATAAGTATAGTGTATTATAATGAATATTTTTTATCCACATAGATTTTTTTAATTCATTTTTGTAAACGAAATTTTTAAATAATTCAGTCTTCTTAACAAAAAAATATGTACGTATGTATATATTACTACATACGACTACGATTATGTATATATAGATAATGTAAAACCAAAACTATAATTGATACTATATAAGTATAAATACTATTGAATTTTTTAAGTTTTCTTAATTTGTTTATGTAACTCTATATTAAAACATTTAACACCCATTTGTGATATTTTTTTTTTTAACTCATAACTATGTTTGAGCACATATATGTACATATATGTAAATTTTTTATATTAATTGTAGTAAATATAAATATTTGATTAATTTATTCTTCAAAAATTGGAAAGAAAAAGTAAAATAAAAACTATGAACTTTTGCAATAATTTTATGTTATCTTTTCATATAGATTTAATAATAAATAATTTCACTTTTTTTTTTGTCGAGCACATTTCAAAATGATCAAATAAGTAATATACACACAAAAACTGTATACAATATATTATTTTCAATTAGTGTAAAAAAAATTGAGAAAAAAACGAACAGGTTATGTATTTTGTTGTGAACAATGTTTATGATTGTACTTTTTTTAAAATGCCTTTGAACATTTTATTTTGTATTTTTCCTTTTTTCTTTTTTTTTTCTTACTTGTCCGCCTTAATCGTCTTCTTTATTATACATATGTATCGATGTATCGTTTTAAATTTTTGTTAATTATAGACAATCATTATAATTACACAATACTATAACAACAACAACAAAATGTTAAGTGTTGTAAAATTTAGAAAAATAGACAAACTTTTTTTAGACTTTCTGTTTGATTATACCATTATATGTACGTAATGAATAGCAACACACAATTTGTTTGTTTTTATAATGATAAATATATAATTTATATATGTATTAACATTCATGCATAAGTACCTGTACAGCTTATTATAGATACATGATGCTGTATAGATACATCTATGTAATTGCTTCTTATATATAAAAAATCACATTATTCTCTCTATAGCATTTATTTTTGAAACATTTTTAAATTGTAAACAAAATTATTTTTTCTATTTTTATACTCTATAATTTTTATATATTTTTAATTGAAAAATGGACACAATCAATAAACATTTTTGTTTTTTAATTTATATTTTGTTTCTGTTCTATTTCTATTCATATATTTAATTTCACTAAAGCACAAAACAAAAAAAAAAAAAAACAACAAGAAAACAATGAAATATTTACGATAATTAATATTAATTAATGATCAATTTTTTTTTTTTAACTGTATGACACTGTATAAACAGTAATGTGTTACTTGATATACTAAAAAATTTCTATGAAATTTTCGAAATAATAACAAAGAAAAAAAATATTGTATAAGAAACAAAATAAAATTTGAAAGGTTTCTTCTTAGCTTCCTTTTACATATCTACAAGTACACATAAATTATTATATTTATGTAGATTCTTGAACATTGAATTTCGTTTTGTATTGAAATTTATGGATTTTTGTACGCAAGCGTCATACCAATTTGTGACAAGAGGATGAGAAGGAAGAATAAATTATAAAACTGAAAAATATTATGTATGTATATAGTATTTCTGTACTAAATTGAAATAAAAAAAAAAAATTATTTATTTTCTTTTGAATTTGTCGGTTATGAATTTGAATGAGATGTACTTATGAAATTTTGATCTAATTTATTATTTTTTTTTTATGAATTAATTTTCTAATAACACAAATACACTTGTCTGTCACATTATTATCTTATTTATGTTGTTTTTATACGAGTATTTACAGATTGAATTGAACAAATTTATTGGGAAATTAAAATTATTTAGATTCAAATGGAAGTACACAGGAGTAATAAACAACATCATAGTCTGCAATGTTTTCATCATCATCTAGCATCTGTAATTATTTATGAATGCAGTTCACGATGGACCTGAGCTTGCTTGAAAGGAATAATAATTAAGTTAGGTCAAATTTTATTTACATCATATATTACTTAGTACTACTAGAATCTTCATAAATGCACTTTTCTTTCATATTGAACTATAAATTTGTATTTAAGTGCATTATGATTGTCTATCAGCACCTTAATATGCGTAATTATAAGAAAAAATTCGTCAAACTTTCATCTTTTTTTACCTTCTTTTATCTTAATATACTCGTATAAGTACTTTATGTATCTATTGATAAGTTTGCATTAAATGACTTACAAGAGAGATTCTGGTGTAAGTGTGAAATTAAATAGTTCTTATCATGGTATAAAGACTCTATAAAGGTAAGCCGAACAAAAGCTTTGTATTATTTGTGACGTCATCACCTGTACCAGTTATCAGAAAAAATGAGTAGATATATAAGAAACTAAATAAAATGGAATATTTGTGTTTTTTATGTGATGATTTTATTAATTTTTTTGTTTTGTTTTACACATCTGATTTTTTGTTTTAAGAAAAAAATAAATTCTACTTCTAAAAAATAAGTGTTTAGTATCATTATCAAGAGGGATTTGTTTTGATGATTCTATTAGATGTTGAAGAATTTTCGGGTATTTAACAATTTGTTTTTTATTGTCAACAAATATAGTTTCTAGATGCTTAATCATATTCATAAATTCCTCGGATGGTTTGATAAGTCCGCCTTCAGATAATTGATTTACCCAAGTCCAGGATGCATTATTTTCGTCACCAAATTTCGCCTTGCTTTTTCTTTTCTTGATTATATAACCCGCAAAATTTTCCAAAGCATCTAGTTCTAGTTCATCAAAATGTTCTTCGTCCTCATTTACAGTAAAGCAGATTTCGCATGTTTCATTAGAAGAGATTTCGGGTGATAATTTTCTCAATAATTCGCCAGTTAAATTGCAATCTTCGTCATCAATTTCCTCAATGTTCGATGAGTTTAATAAAGTTTTATTTCTGCCTATATGCAAAAAATAAAAAAAAAAATAATCATGGCATTACAATTAACATAATAAATAACAAATCAGAGCAGGACAATACAAACAAAAGGATTATCCATTGAATTTATACATATATTATAAATATTACCTAATAAATATGACCGTAGACGATATCTAAACTCCAGTGAAGTTGGATGGTCATTCAAGCCACCTTTTACTCTGATTGTACTAAAGAAATTCTCAAGTACATCCTGATTTAAACGATCATTTAAAATGTAACTAACCGAATAACTACTTTTTAAATAGTCTAAAAGCCCGCGTAAAGATGTATTATTTATTAAAATTCCTTTTTGAAAAGGCAGCAAAGACATTTTACCACAGGCTCTTAACTTTAATATAACGTCATCCACTTCACGCAGAATTCTATTTTGCTCAATCAAAGCTAAGCCATAGGCCTTGATTCTATCACGCGAATCCCTTTCTGGTATTTTAGAATTAAAAATATCAAACCAATCGTTCATAAGTTTTAAAAAATCTGCACATTCACATACATTTGTTGAATTTAATTTACCTAGTTCATAAAAACGTTTAAGACTACACGACACTGAATTGGAAAATAGCTGATTTTACTTTTTGTCTTAAAGGTCCAGTAGCTTCTAAATGAGCACTTGTTATTTTGTGCACAATATTTAAATCTTTTCCATTTATTGAATTTATCATTTCTTGAACGCAGTCTATTTTTATTACTTTATCATTAATGATAAAACCATCATCAATAAAATGATTTCGTACTAATTTTATAAGGTGAGGGGCATCAGCAAACACATAAACTTTTTTTTCTGAATCAGATGGATTCTTAAACCAAGTTTTCATAATCCCTATTTCAAGTTCTTTCCACAATTTCTGATTTCCAATACCCATATCAGAAACTATGGCTACTACTATATATCCACACTTATCCAAATTTTTTATAATATTATCTAGAATATTTTTTTTCATACAACAATCATATGAATAAAACACTGGTTGTTTCCACTTTTTTTTTTCTTTTATCATTGTCGCCACTCATTTATATCTCTTTGTCTCAATTTATAACTTATTTGTGTTTTCTCCATTATTAAAACTAAACGCGATAGTTCAGATCAATAATTACCGAATTCCTTGGAATTCAGGATAACACATTTCTACTTTTATTTAAATATAATTCAATTTATCTTCAATGCGTTAAAACTTAACACATCGGTTAAGATCAATCATTGAAGAATTTATTCATCTAATATTGAGTCTATTGCATAAGTAAATAATTTTATTTTGTTACTCAATTTATATTTCATGTATAAAATAAATATATAAAATATAAATAAGTTATATTAAAATAAATAGATAATTAAATAATAATACTATTTTTTCCTTTAAACCCACTATTGATATTTACATATTAATAAGAAAGCTTTTACAGCTGGGTACAGCCGTTGACGTCACACAAAGCTTTCATGGCGATTCAAGAGGAAGAATGCGGCCTACCTTTATAGAGTCTTTATACCATGGTTCTTATCAACTTTCGATATTAGAGAAAGAAAGTGATATGATAGAGAGATATTGAGAAAGAAATTTGAAATGGGGTAGGGAGAATGAAAATGAGAACTATGTAAGAAAAATATGTTGGGGAAAAATGGAAATACATATGTATTTTCATTTTGCTGTGTTGTTGTTTTATGTATATACCATCGTCATCGACATCATAATTGACCTTGAATGTAATGTAATTTTATGATGAATAAAAATAATGTGGAATGAAGAGGCGGGGAGGGGGGGTGTAGTGAGGATTTTGGGGTTAAACTTTTATATATATACATATATATAAATATAAGAGGATAACTTTAAGGATATACATACAATACATATTGTAGGATGCATATGAATATATTTAATTTTTTTTACTTTCCGAGGACATATACAATAATTTAGATATATGTACAACAAAATGTATAATACACGTAATCATAAAGTGGCCATAAATACTTGCGGTTATAATCATATAAAATAATATTTAGATGAAAGCGAACAGGGTAGAACATATAAAATGGCAAATTCTGTCTAACACGTACACGTACACTCGTACGTTTTTATTTATATGTACATACATACATATGTACATATGAGCACATTAAATATTTTATTTGAATAATTTATCGAATAAATAAATTGAAGATGAAATTATGGTTAAATGGAGACAGGCAGACGGTCGATTAGTATAAAATTGAAATGTTTTTGTGTACGAGTAAATATACGAACGAGTAATAGAGGACAAAACGTAATGTGTTTATAAATAAAATCAATCAGAATGACGTACACTATAAGTACGTTCGTACATACTATATATGTACAAACATGCATATTTGCTTGGTTAATTTTTTACCTTTCCTTTAGGTTATTTACAGAAAAGTGACAAAAAATAAAAAGATAAGAAAAACAATTTTTGTTTTTAATGGAATGACAGAAGGTTTAGAATAATAAATTTAACGATAATTTTTTTTTATGTTTTGCTTGCATTGCTTGCAACTTCCAATCAGTATGGGGCTTGTTGTTGGCATTCAGTTTGAACCAAATAAACCACTAAATTAATGTACAAAGGTATACAACACAAAGAATATAGAATCAAGAGCTTATATTTATTACTTATATATGCTTTGCAAGTTGCAAGAATCTGGAATTCTTCTCTGTATTCGCCTACTACAGGTACAGCGCAATATATAAATTTCCACTTCTTTTTCTATTACCCAAATATAGTCAAGAGTTCAATGACCATGTTTGTTTACACATGAAAATTACGTCAAAACATTTATCGGTTTTTCTTGTTTACATGAATCTAGTATTAATCTGAAATTCTTCTTCGTACACGGCTAAAACTGTGTAGTATATAATGTAAACAAGAAAAAAAGGGAGAAATTAATATTCGCAAAGAAAGACAAGTAGAAAGAAAAGTAAAAAGATACGCTAATATACATATAGTATTTTCTCTTCTCCTTTTCTTGTGTAAATTATCTATACTGTACGCTAAAAGAACATAATATAGAAATTGAAATTTTGTGCTGCTAGAATACAAAAAAAAATCAAATTAAATTTTTAACGTAGATGGCGAAAAGTTTAGAAGTGCACCGGGCGCCCAAGAGGCTAAAACCGGCGCTGTTTATTCGTCATATACTCGTACATATGTACATACTTTTATATTTGGTATACGAGCTGTTTGTTTTTTGAAGTGGTTTTAATTCGTTTACCTCTAAAATTTGAGATATTTTTAGTTTTCATCTGAATTTAGTTGCGAATATTTCTTTTTTTTTTTTTGTATATTATAAATAAATGTTCAAAAATATTGTCTGAACAAATTTTTTTTAATTTTAAAAACAAACAAATGTACAAATTATAAATGATTGTTATAAGAATTTCATATGGAGTTCTTAATTTAGCTTCAAAATTTCAAAATATCTAATGCAAATATATTTTCAGAATACAAAAAGGATAATATTATAATGTTATAATTAATTTGAACCATTTCAAAAATAAACATTTCTCATTTGATTAAATAAATTTATTGTTATATTTATGTACATATATACGAGTAACGAGTATGCATACAGATAATGAATGTCTATGTACGAGTAAGTGCTTGAAAGGTACTCCAAAGGTGATACGTTCATTGTCCCAAACAATATGAAATGAGCTACACTCAATTCATTTAATGGCATACAAACATACGTGTAAATTGAAATTCTAAAAACTGAAAAGAAGAAGAGAGGAGAATGTTTGAAAAAAAAATGTAATAATATGTTTAAAAGGCAATACAGAAAAAAAAAATTGAAAATTGAAAATACGAATATGAAAAGAATATGTAATGAAGTGTATTATACCAGTAATATATGGCAGTTACATATATACATTAGTCAGTTAGGTAGGAGGTAGGAGGGGGAGTAAATCAATTTTTATTGATTAAAATTTTGAGGGTGAGAATTTTATTTTATTTTATGGTTGTTATGGATGGATCGTTGGGTTCTTTTAATTTTAATATTCTGCTGTTGTTTTAGAATACAGAGTACATACTTTTGATTATAATTATTATTTGGTTGTTAATAGAATGTGAAAATTTTATAAATGATTTTATAATGAGATGTTAGTTTTTATTTTGTTTGGAATTCTTTGAAGAGATTGAATCTATTTAAAAAGCACGTGTAGAAACAATTTCTTTTTCCTATATTGTGTACTTAGTTGTAGGTTTTTTAGGCATAGATTTGTAGACATAAGTATATGCAGTCTTTCTTGAATCGATATATCCGTAATTATTGAGAAAATTCTGAAATAAAAAAGCAAAGATTTACATACAAAAGTATAAAGTATAATGATTCAAGTATGAAATGTTCTTTCAATAGGTCAATTATATATTAAAAAATTGTCCCGTGTAATAGATGAGAAGAAATTATCAAAGAATATCAATCAAGAATATTTGTAGATGAAATTGATATAACACAGAATATAATTCTTTTCTTAGTTTGAAATTAATTTTTTCTATAAGCAAAAAATTTATAAATTAATCATTGATTCATTTCACGAATTATTATAAAAATCAAAACAGAATACAGAACAGAACAAAAGCATATAAGAATTGAAATCGTCGTTCTCAAGTTAGTGGTGATATGTATCTGTATACGACAATCTAAATATACTTATCTACACATATGAATATGATTTTTCATATATATATGATGACTTCAAATCAAATCTTGTTATACCCACTTACAATTTAGCAGCAATCAATTTTCAATGAACTTCTTATTAGTTCTTAAAAACGGTGTATAACACCTACATCTTTAAACAGTTTTTGTTTTTTTTTTCTGTTTTGTTTTTATAATTCCATTTTATATTTAGCTGATTTCTTATTAAATTGGTTCGATCATCAGATATTATTATAGAAATGAGTAGAACATACATACACACAAATATGTATATTAAATAAGTATGTACATTACATTTGATATTGTATAAACTCGTACATACACAATATTGTGGAGTGCACATATAAAAATGAAAAAAATTTGTCCCGAAATATTATTACATACGATACAAATTTTGCTATGTACAACGTGTACAATGTACAACAAAATAAGAAAAACTTTTGTGGCTAAATTGCCACAGAGATTATATTTAGTTCTAGATAAATATATATATATATATATTTTTTTACTTTTACAAAAAAGTAGTTATAGTTATCCTCTATTATAAGTTGTCTGCCTACCTGTATATAATATTGCCGATGCTAAATTGTTGCTGCTGCTATTGCTGCTGGTGCTGCTAGCAATTGACAACGTCATCATCATCGTCAATAATAAAACAAAATTCACATTGATAGTTTACCTAGATAATATTTTAAATAGATTTGTGCGTGGTTTTTAATTCTAAAAGTGTAATTTTTTTTTTTTTGCCTATAACGATTTAATTTTTGCAAAATTTTACATATAAGGTGTTCGTATATAAATACAAATCCAGGAACTTTAATATAAGTTGGTCTTTGACCAGATTTTACGTGCATATGCATTTAAATTCAAATAATACTATAAGAATATGTACATATGTACGTGGAGTACATTACATTACATCGGTAACTAACATAAAATTCAACGAAATAATGTCTATGACTAATGACGTTATTAAAATGGACCATTGATTTTCACTATACTAAATACTAACCATAAGCATTACTACAACAACAAGAAAAATTATAACATGATGATGATACTTTCTCATGTGATGTAGTGTATGTATAGCAGCGTTGTGTGTATGCACTTGTTAAACATATAACATCTGTGTAATAATCCGTAATAAATTGATGCGATGCATTTATTATTACCAGACAACAACAAAAACAACTTAAACGGATAATCAATAGATTTCCGTGAAAAAAAATTTTCTTTTTAAGCTTGTACGTACTATATAAACGATTTTAGATTTATTTTCTTCTTTTTTTCTTTGTAATATAGTGCTGTGCTAACAATGATCTGTCGGAAATTCAAAAATTGAATATCGCTTTACTAGATACATTTGTTAGTTAGTTATGTTATTAGACTGAATAATGAGATAATTAGAATTTTGTTCAAAATTGTTTGCATTAAATTGATTATTTGAATTTAGAAAATTTGTAACGGTAAAAAATGTGTGCTTATCTGTTATATACCATCAAATACCATGAATGAAAGCCTTTTAAAAATAATATTGAAAGAAAAAAAAATTATTTGATCAAATATATAATTAGGGGGCTAGATTAAATTGAGTAGGTGGTTGCGATTATATAAGGTACATTTACGATGACTTCTCTTAATGACTCAGTACACATATACCCATAATACGTACATGATATATATATATCAACGTTTTTAAATGAAGATAAGATAGAAAATTTATAAGAAATCATTATCATTATCATATACGTATAGTTATCACTTTACACGGATTTCCATTCAAAATAAATCTAATCGTATTACATATCCTGTAGTATGTTATATAGTCATAGATATAGAAATAACACAATGTTTTAATTTCGATTTGAATTTAAATATTTCTCGGTTGCATTTTAAATCATACATCGTTACTGTCTGCAAATACTTAGCTACATATTAAGTTTTCAAGTTTACAATATTGCAGAATTGAAATGAAATTGTAAATTGCAACAAATACAATATTATATTAAGTACCTACATATATTGTCGTCTTGTGGTACCTGTTCCATTTAAAGATGTGCCTACGCGCAAATAGTCCAGGCGTGTGACTACATCGTGTTTTGCATTCGAAATATGAATAATTTCAGGACAAGGGCAATGATTTCATATTATATACATACATACGTACGTATACAAATACAACGTATATACGTACATACGTACCAGTACCAATGATTGAAAATATGTAGTGCACAATGAAAATGAGAACAAATAAAAAAAAAACGGAAACGAATGAAAAAAAAACGTAGGTTTGTAAGCACATATAATATACATACAGACCAGACACACACACACACACATATGAAATTGATTGCTACTTCAGTCTTGTCTTGATAGAGATGTAAAGTGGAAAAGTAGAAAAAATTGTAGAAAGAATAAAAAAATTTATTTAAAGCAATTCGTACATGCGATTATGTACATATGTATATTCATAATGCAGTGTCAGCCGTTTTATGCGTGCATATACATAAGTTGGAAACGACAATAAAATAATATTAAAAATGACAACCATAAAAGTAACACCTAAAATGATAACAATAATAGTGTCTATGAATTATACCGCTGTAGGTAAATGGTAAAGGATAGATACATGAATTTATCCTCATGTACATATACGTATTTATATTCTATGTAGCATACATAGTAACCAAAGCCAGATTCTATTTACTATATAACATATCATGTATGTACGTAAACGTATGTATCCAGGGATCTTGAGAATTTACATTTGAAATAGAGAGAATGCAATTTAATGGGAGTTGGGGGGATCATATGAGGTATCGATTAACAACCTAACCTAACGCACCACAATCCACAACATTATTTATCCTGGAGAATTTTCAAATCAAGTTTTTCAGTATATAATTTCATTTGATTCGTCGTTCTATATTGTTTTTGTTTTATATTCATTCATACAGGCTTATAAGAGCCAATTTAGAGTTAACTATTGCATTTGCTATTTTGCATTGCACCCTACTCACATTTTTTTTTTTTTTTTTTTTTTTTTTTGTTGAAATGAACAAATTCCATTTCATTTGGTATTTGCTAGATTTATATGTACGAGCAAATATAAAATAAATGTAAGTATGTACACTAAATTATATGTATGATGCTTGTATGTATTTTAATGACAATATTTTATGTAGTGTATATAGGTAATATAGGAACCAGTACATATATGCATTATGTTGTTGTTACATTTATCAAATCATTTGGCATAGATAGTAGACTTTTTAACTCAACTCAACTAATAATAATCGTGTCTTTGGATAATCTGATCCTAAAAAATAAAGAAGGATCCATCTACATCATATGTTATGTAGATTTAGATACTGTATGTTAAAGGTGTATCTATCTTCATCATAAGTATACACCATAACCGAAACCAACTGTGCGTAGAGGTCCCCGTTTGACTGGTATCCTCTCAAGATAAGATGCATATATGTAGTATGTGCTATACAGATGTAAAGTAATACATGTGTGTACATATATACAATCTACTTTTACACTATTTGCCATATCAAGTAAAAACAACAACAACAACAACAACAGCAATAGCAACAAAAAAAAATTAATAAGATCTTGGCGGCCCTTTTAGATCTTCAAATCTTAGATTCTTATTTTTGCCTTTCTTTTTTTTTTTTTTTGCAAGATCATCATCATAAAAAAAGTGTTTTGTGTAATGTATTTTTATTGAATTATCCCGATTAACCTGTTCTGATGTTCTATTCTATGAAAATAACATTTGTTTTTACAATTTTATTGAACTACGATATTTATTTACGTTTGGCTAAGGTTTAGACCTCTTGGACCCCTTCCCGTCTTGACCCTTTCATATATTGGTTTTACTTAGTAGCTTTAGTTTCTCTAAATCATACAGATTTTTTCCTTTGATTTTCACTACACATACTCGTACGTGTACATACCTAGAATTCTTTTTTTTGTTTTTCGTTTGTTTTTGAAAATGAAATAAACAGAACGAGAAAAGTCCTTTTGCATATCTGGAAGAACAAGTAACTCAAAGTACATGAGTATATAACCTGATGAAAAATAAAACAAAAAGAAAGCATTATTTTTTTAACTTTCACACATGAAATATGTTCATACGTACATTGATACATGTGTATGATGGCTCAGTAGTGCTATTCGACAGCGAATGTGAAAATATCTAAAATACTAGCATCCTATTCTAACATGGACATAAATGTACGAGTATTTGATGATTTATTTGCTTGCTATCGGTTTTTTTTTTTGCTAATTTGTAAAATTCTTAGATTCCTTTCCTATCCTATATAGATATGTATTCGGAAACGGTTTTATAAGTCATGAAGATGCGGTTATCGCACCTTTCATAAAGGACTTTTACATTAATTCATTTGTATTTGAATATTATTAAATAAATCTGACTGAATGTATATGTACTGTACTGTACACTGTATTTGTATGCATACGACACACAACCAATTAAATGACGTTCAGTGTATCTTGATAAATTTCTGACTCAGAAAAAAAAATTGCATTACATTTTCAATAATTTTCTCTTTCTCTTCAATTCAAAAATGAACGAGAAACGGAGAAAAAATTTCGTGAAAATCAAAAATTTTTTAAAAACGAAAATTCGTCAACTTTAAATACGAAATGAAATAAAAAATTCAAATTAATTTAATACCGAGTTCCAATGATTTTTAAAAAATAAAAAGCGATTTTGTCAATTTTATTGCTATCATTCGTTATATAAAGTGAGACCACAACAACCACAATGAAGAATGAAAAAATTATCTGATTCGATCACATTTTAAATTGATCGAATTACAAGCGACGACAATTATTATACGAGGAGACATTTCAATGTACATACATATAGTATGAGGTATGAGTATTCTCAACTCAATTTACGTTTTACGGTTTTACTTACGTATAATACCTAATCGTGGTACCTGTTGTTGATTAATCATATATACATATGTATATAAATTTTCATTCATAGGCATAGGCAGCATTATAATAGGCAAAAGTAAAAATTCGCTGTTTGCTGCTCTAATACAAAACAAATACAATGAGGCAAAAAAAAAAATAAAAAATAAAAATGATGCCAAAAGGAAAGTGAATTTTCATCTTTTCAAATTAGTCGGTTATAAGTTTTTCAAGTTTTTCTTTTGAGCTGTATTTGTATATTTTCGTTTTTTTTTTTGTTTTCTTCTACTAATACTTCTATAATAATGCCCTAACGATATAAACTTCTAAGCACAATATGCTCTAATAACTTTGCCTTTTATAACGTTAGCTAATTGCAAAGTTTAAGTTTTCTTCTATATACTTATTGGAAAACAGGTAAGATAATGGAGCATATAAGCAGAAGGCACAGGTACACTACACTGCACAATATAAATGCGATAAATTATTTATACACAATGTATGTCGTGTACGTATGTGTGTATACTGTACCATGCTATATGCATTATATAGAGTTATACAAATACAAGATACACGCAGATGAGCTTTTCGATATAGTATAGTGGCTTACAGGCAAATTCGATATTATTATTATGTATCTGGGTATTATTGTAAATTTTAGATAAATTTTCGTATATACAACTTGTAGATAGATACTTGAATACCTTGATTGAATACCGCATTTGCTCATAGTCATACCTCAACCTCATACTAAACCATAATAACTATAACTCTGAAAAACAAAATATGAAAAAAAAAATAAAAAAATAAAAACAACAGAAAATTCATTTTCGTGGTGTACTTTAGAAGAAAAACAGAAACATATATACATACGTACAATACACATAAGACCCGATCTCAGGTGAATGTTGTGTGGGCTGTCGCGCAGTCTTAAAGAAGTTGTGGTCGCGTTAAGTAAGAAGCCGTTCACGTAAATATCATAATATTTATAGATTTGCTAATAATTTGCTAATGAAAATTTTTAAATTTTTTTAAATCAATTTTGTATTAAATCCGAAACGATTCGGTTTGATTAAAACTCTTCTTATACCAATATATACCGAAAATACTAAAAACAAAGGTTCAATTTTTAAATAAAATTCCCAAATTTTTTTTGGTTATTTTCGTTTTTTTTTTTGTTTTTTGAATTTTTCGGTTGGAAAAAGTAAAAAATTTTATTTATTTTTCGTTATAGTTAAACCTGAATAAAACCAATAAAACATATTAACGTAATATATAAGTGAGTGTTTGTTTATGTATGTATACTATACGATTTGTGCAATAATAATACTTTGAATTTTAATGATCGAGTTATTACCTATATTATAATGTAGTGTATGGTGTATGCATATATTATATGTTATGACGCTGTAATTACTTATTTTTATCGCTGTTTTTATATATTCATATAATATGTAGTATGTACTCGGTTTCTGAGATTTTCATTTTTATCTTGTTTTTTGTTTTTTTTTTTTAAAAAAAATTATTAGTACCTTATATTCATTTTTATGTGTGGTGTATGCATTCATATGTACACGTATATATACATACTCGTATTCGTGTATAAAAATTGAAATAACTGATATGATATAATATACGATATACGACCTAAAGGATGCTGGGGTTATGATCTAACAATCTTGAAACGCGAGTGTATTACGCAATAACCTGCGCATACTAAAAGAAAAATGAAAAGAAAAAAAAAAACCGAGAAAAATAAAAACATAACGCGAAATGAAAAACTTTTCTGTGCATAAATTAAATGAAAGTTTTTTTTTTCTTTGTTTTTTTTTGTTGTTGTTATTGCTTTTGAGTTTTTTTGTTTTTGTTTTACTTTTGTACTTATGTACATCTACACTACATACCTATACTTACTCATAGAAGAGGTGTATTATATTTGCAGTTTATAAAATTAATAAATTTTGGATGTTAATTTTTTTTTTTTTTGTTTTTTTTGTACTTAATATTTGCACGAGAATAAATTTTTCAAAGATGTAATAATGAAAAAAGAAAAGAAAAGAAAAGAAAAATTGAATTGTGAATTATCTACTTATCATTGCAAATAATAACTGCAGTAATAGATAATATTTTTTTTTCTTGTTCAAATTTTTAATATATCAACTCACCTCCTATAACTATCAAAAGAAAAAACAAAAAGAAGAAAAACTAATGTTGTTATTACTGCAAGTATAATATTGCCAATGCAATGCAAGTATTATATACATACATCATATATTAGTATATAGAGATACAGACAGACAGATAGTACATATGCACATGATTGTTACAAAACACAAAATCTGAAAGTATCTTATACATAATCTCTAATGTTTATTCAGATTTTTTTTTTATTATTTTTTTGTTATTTTTATTATATTGTTTTTGCTTTTATGGATGGATAGATCATGGAGCATCATCATCAGCATCAACAACAATAAATCGCATCTTTTTCATCATCTCTACCTACAATAAATGCAGTTTTTATTTTATTATTTTTATTTTTTTTTCATTATTTTTCTTTTTAGTTTCTTATATTTTGACCTATGAAATTGCAATTTTATGTTCATAAGTACACTTCTTATAAAATAGGTAATACAGGGTGTATACGTATATAATACATATTTTTATTTCGAGAATTTTTCTTTTAACAGTTTAACATTGTTTTCTATTTCTATATTTGGAAATATCAGTGAACTATAATACATATACGAATAGTATACTATGTGAAAGATTGAAGGCTAATTAGAAAAATGAATAAAATCATAACATAATAATGAAATATCCATAAAATAATTTATAATTTTGCATACCCTACTATTTATATACATGGCTAAATTGTGCGAGTATCGAATACACAGAGCAGAGAATCCGTCATACATGTGACAACATTTTTATTTTACAAAAAAAGTATATATATAAAAAAAATTAAATAACGAAACGAAACATTTCTATACCACTATATACCTTACTATAGTATTTCTCGAGTTATTTTATATTTGAATTAGTATATATTGTACATATGCATATATGTATGTATTTCAATATTTTTCTCGTGTTTTAATTGTTGTTGTTGTTGTTGTTTATTCGGTATAGTCTCAGTTGAAATGAGATCATATTTATTGTGTAAAAAATAAAATAAAATAAAATATAATATATATTTTTTTATATCACATTACATAAATTTTTAATGTTGTGTATTTCATAATTTTAAAAAAAATAATAATAATAATAATATGCGTATATATATATGTATATGTGTGTATGAGACAAAAATTATATCTAAGTAAAAGGTACACACAACAACACCAACACCAGCAACAAAAATAAGAAATAAAATACATGATCTGTTGGTACATCTCCGTTTATCATAAGCATATATCATAAGCAAAGATAAAATCAGATCTGTGATTTTCTGTAATTATTACAAACACACACACATACACATACATCCATACATATCCACCTATATAGTCTGATGAAAAGCACACGAAATTTAAAGAAAAAATTTTTAAAGCAAATAAAATAAATTTCTGGTCATATATGTATACATAAATTCTGATTATAATTGCACCATATAATAATAGTCTCTCTCATACAATATCCAAATGTGTACCTACTTTTAAATTCTTTATTTATTTATTTTATTTTTTTTCAAATTATTAAACTTTAGATTCTTGAGAATAAATCAGTTCATAGATATATACATACATACACATATATCTACTTTATTTAATTACCAAAAAACCGTTAAAAGTTATCATTTTACTGTATACTCATCTCTCAAGTTAGAAATTAGAAGTTTTAGAACGTTAATTCCATTAAAATTAAATTTGTATTTAATGCACAATTTAGCATCACTTTATATAGTGTAGTGATGTGGTAAGTGTGTGTAATTGTAATTTTCTAAAATCTAAGTAATTTTCGCAATTATTACTTATATTTTCGTTCTTATATCCCACCACCATTTATCAATAATAGTTTAATAATAATCGTACACACACGATAATCGCGATTATAATAAATTGAAAATTTTAATGTTTTCTAAAGAACAAATTACAAATTATAAATGTATGTACACATAGATAATGTATATTATGTACTTATCTATCGATCGATAAATAAAAAATGTTAAAAGTTTTCATTTAAGTTCACTGACCCTATATGTATGTATATATTTGCACCCTATTTATATCGATAAAAATGTACTTTTGTATTTAAGTAGATAAACGAAACGTACTCGTATATATGTATGTACATATTATGTATAAGATTTTCGAGTATAGAGTGTACGCATGATCAATACTTTTTATTGCATTACAAAATGTTGCTTATATGTACATAGTTTAAAGCAATTTGTACATGCGCCCACATAAAAATTATTAATTAGAAATTGTTGATTTTTTTTTTCTTGTTGAAATGAAATTTTTTAAACGTTTGTTTTTTTTCGGACAGTTTATAGTGTAAATACAAGTTTTCGGGAAGAAACCAAAATCAAAAAATTAAAAAAACAAACAACTGAATTATGAACAATTAAAAAAGTTTTTTTTTTTTTTTAGAAAAAAAATATTAATAGTAATTTTGATAATTAGATAATTATCTGCAGATAAATAAAACAAGAAAAATCGAAATTATACAATTAAATTAAAAAGAAATTTATGTACATACAAAATATTTTGTGTCTTCAAATCAACAGTGACTAAGCTACAATAATTAATGCCTACACTTGATTAAATTTTAAAAGTTTATTTATTTTTCTTTTTTTTTAATTTTGTTTGTTCCTTTTACTTGTCTACGATCTATACGATTTATTCATACATAGTGTGTGATCGCAGTCGCAGATACAGATACAGATACAGTTATAGATACATTCAGAATACATTTTCGTTTTGGTAAGTTTTTGTACTTTGTAAATATGTACAATTCCTTGTTTAATATTTTGCTATATTTTGTATTAAAAAAATTCAGTTTATTTCAAAAAAAAAAAAAAAAAATTTCACATTAACCAGATAATAATTTTGCATTTTTTCATTAACTTCTTGTATATAGAAATGTGAATGTGTATATATGTAGTTGTTAAAAACAAAAAAAAAACATGATTAATTTTTAACAAAAATGTAATAAAATTTTGTACATAATGTGGTATGTAGTATATGTAAAAAACCAAATTGGCAATTATTTAATAGAAAAATATATGTAGTTAATTTCATCTAACAAAATTATCTAATACGAAAATTTAAAGGATTTATTTACAACATTTTATATTTTTGTAAGTATGTACTATGTACCTCTAAAAGCTATATAGCCTCTATTAACATTTTTTAATAATTGTTTCTGAATATTACATATTACAAAGCATGATGAAGTGTAATAACGCTACTATCATCTGCTATATTAGAATTTAGGCACAACCATTAGCATTTTTGAGGCATTTTACTTGAAGCTTGAAGACATTTTGGTATATGAAATTTAGCGTTTAATTATAGCTAGATGTTTTTTTGCGGTAGCCTATTACTTGAATTCCCAACATTTTTTAAAACTTTAAATGCAGTATCGATATCGATCCTTTTAGATTTTTAATTTCTATAATTATTATCGTAGATACTTTTGTATAATGGGTTATGTAATTTTGAATGAATTTTTTTTTTATAAAATTTAGTATTTGGTAACAATTTATTGTTTATAGACAGATGCTGGTACACATTTATGTAGATGATTATTTGTACAAAAAATTACTAGTACCTAGTACCTAGTACCTTAGTATCTCTAGTACACACACATAATTAAAAGTAAATGCTTTTAAAAAAAAAAGTAGCATTAAAATAACGATTTATTAAAAATGATATTAATATAAGAAAAATGATTTTTATAAAACCTTGACCAGTTCAATTTAATGAAAAACGAAAAAAAAAAGTACGAAATTTATAAGTGGCTATACTATATAGCAAACGAACAATGAAAACGACCGTGTAATTGGGTATATGATAGATGATTTTATAGTTTAGGAAAAATCATTTTCTTTTAATCATCATTTCCGTTTAATGTTTTTTTCGTCTTCTTCTTCTTCATATTATTTTGGTTAATATTTTTTTTTCATTTTAGTTGAGCTATCTATTCAATATTCATTTAAGAATGCAACGGAAATATTGGCAGATTGTTTTAAAGTGATTATATATGAGCGTTATGTTGTTTTTCGTTAACATTTTTTTTTTTTGTTTTTTTGAAATTAGTCTACGGAAGTATTTAAATAGTTTTTTTTTTCTTTGTTTTTGTTTTTGCTTTTCATGCTTCTTTTGTTTGCATTTGAAGGCTACACATATACACTTAAAACGTCAATATTATAATATTTAAATTAATATTGTGTTAGCATATGTAATACAATACACAGTAAAATCGTCGAAAAATAGTCTTCATTTTCTTCGCATCATAAACTACATACATACATATGTGTATACAATAATATTAACGAAATAAAAGTGTTAAAAGAATGTCTACCACAATCCATAACCACACTATAAACAGTTTTTTTCTTCTTTTAATTCTTAGTTTTTAAACGTCAATCAAATACGAATGTGTAGGTAAATGTTTTCTTTTTCTTGATTGTATGATTGAACGTTATTCTATCTCTTTATATACATATAGGGTAGCCATAACCAAGTTGCAATCTTGAAATGTTCAAGGATTTTTTAAAAATAAATTCATTGACAGATTCTCATATAATTCTAATCAATTAAATTGTCAAAAAAAAAAAATTTTTTTTTCTTTCTTTGTACATTAAGAAGATCAATGATTTTTAATTTTTCGAAGATGTGAAGTTGTGGTAATAACGACGTGAATACATGATAAATTCTAAATATATAGCCATTTTTTAATCATTATCGTTGTCGATTAGAGTATTAGAGTGTAAGAGTTAAATTTTTAGAACAATTCAAGTGATCTTAATGATTTCTGTTTTTTGTTTAAAATTTTTTTGAAAATTCCGAGATGAAAACAAAAAAAAAACATCTTTAAGTTAATGACAGATAATTGTTTTGTTATATAATAGAATGTATAGCATAACCTATCCGCGTATCCGTTCATTCAATTCATTTCGTATATATAAACGCAATGATTTTATTTAATTCGTTAATTTTTAAATTGCATGCTCATTCGCTCATATAAGCATCCATCATATATGTATATGTGAGTAAATATTAGACGATTCGTTTAATTTTGAATTATTTTTCATTGTAAGATAATCATTAAAATCTCGTTATCATTAGTCAGAGTGGGTACTTGTACAAGTTATACGTCGATGTCCCTCAACCTCATACTTCTTGTGCAGTAAATGTGAATGTGTACACTTTTTTTACATGTATGTACGAATATATCCTGGATAAAAAATTAAAAAGTGAATTTTTTGTTTTTGTCTTTATGTCTTTGGAAAGGTTAAAAATCATTTTCACCGAAAAATTTTCGATATAATTATGAAATTTAATACTTTTCGACAATTATGTACATTACAACAAATCATAAATTTTCAAATCTTAATATTTTTTTTTTTCAACTTTTTGGACAAAAACGAAATTATCAGAAACACGATACACAAGCAACGAAAAATAAATTTCGCTCATTAAAAAATATAAAAATTTATTACATATTAAAAAGGTATGAAAAATGGAAACGCAAAAAAACAAGGTGAAACTTGAAAAAAAATTCTGAATAATATATTTTCTTGAAATTAAGTTATCTTTTTAGTTATCTTGAAAAATTAATAATAATTAATATCTTGTACTTCACATCTACATATCTAGACGTATACACGTGAAGGCATTTAGTAATCGTTAAAAAAAAAAAAAAAAATTGGAATTCCACGAGAACACAATAAATAAAAAATCGTTCATTATTTAATTTGTCACCGAAGTATATTTGAATGTAAATGAATTTTACAAAGAATAAAAAAAATTAAAAAAGAAAAAAAAAAATAATTAATTTATGTTAATTGTTTTTCATGAGTAAAAAATTAAAAAAAAAAAAGTTATTCATGTTTTCCATTTTTCATTTTTCATATATTAAGTTACATACTTATATGCACTTGTATACGAGTACAGTACGCGATTTATGATATCCAATCCACATACATATATACGATATACTCACATCACGCGAATGTAAATCAAATGAAAAATTGTAATAAACTTTGGTAGATTGTTTTTTTTTTGTAATTGTATAGTTATATCGTATATGGATTTTTTTTTTAAACTTTATTTTTCTGTATATATCTTTTGCGATATGTAGAAAAAAGAAGAGAAAACGCAGAAAACTATCAAGAAAAAAAAAAGAAAAACATTCAAACACGATCGTAGAATATGGAAATTAATTCATTTGTACATGTATACGAGGGTAACAAGTAACAACTTTGGTACCCTCATGTGTTTACGTAAATATTTCGAGTTACATAAGATTTATTGTACAAGTACACGTGTACGTATGTATATACATGTGAAAATCGTGATTTTTTTAATGATTGTATCGTCGAATTAATACGACAATAATTAATGAAGTCAATATTACGATATAATAAATTTATATAAAAATTTATTATTATGATTATTATTAGCTCGAAGGGTCAAAATTGAAACTAAATAATTACGCTAATAGTAGATACTTATATTTGCACATACATAGACATAGTAAAGCAAGCAAATATGTATACATATTCGTATGAATATAGAGACAATTGAAAATTATTTATTAAATTATCTTTACATTTATATTTCATTTGTGTAAAATGTGGGAAGATGTGTTCATTTGATTTTGATTTACAGGTACATATCTCAAGTTTAAATTTGGAGATGTACAAAGACTTTTGATGTCCACTGTGTGGGTCTTTTTTGTGTTCTTACAATTGCAAATTTAATAATTTTCAAAGAGAATTAACCCAACGACAATCGAATTCATTCAAGTTAGCTTTAAATTTGACTCCATTACAATACTGTCCTTCGACGCTTTTTCAATGACTGAATAACGTACATAAATGCCTGGAATACAACTCATTATCTTTTGCATACTTTATCTTTGGTAAAGTGTAAAACGATAATTTCTAATATGTAATAGGGGCAGACCAAAGTTTAGAAACTTTCTAAACCTGTTTAAGTAGAAAAAATTCCTTGGTCTGTCAGCAATCAGGTTGGATAAGTCCGGTCAGAAGTAGTTTAACCTAAACCAATTAATGCAAGTAGTTTAACTCGATGAGAGCTTTTTCTGAATATGCAACAAATGACAACTAAATCAGTTTTATGGTCTGTCGTTACGAATTCTTAACTAAAAGCTTTTTCTAAATTGATTTAGCTAAATCCAAAAGGAGCTTTTGGCCGGTCACAACTATAAGTTTTCATATTTTTCAAAATAGTGTGAAGGCACTCTTTTTTTTAAAATTTTAAATAGAATTTTTTTTTTTGAAAAAAAAAAGAAATAGCAACTAGATTTTGTGACATAGTGTATTTAAGATAATCTTGACTGTTGTATTTTATTGTCTGTCTTATATTTTAATTTAAGTTTTTTTTTTCTTTTAGTGTAATAAGAAGTAGGCGTGATAAAAAATTTATTCATCAGGGCCAATTAGTATTGAAATTAAGTTTTTTTTCTTCTAAACATTTTTTTTAGATATATTTTTCATATAATGTATATGCATGTAATATTATGTACATTTTGTATACTCGTTTATATGCGAATATGTACATTATGTACATAATTTATGATTTAGTGCGGTGATATTAACACATCGACGATTATAATCCATCAAGTTCGATGTTAACCTTCTGTTTAAAAAGAATTTGAAAAAAAAAAAAAAAACAACAAAAAAGTAGTTTAAATCGTTTAGTTGTAGCGTATGTACTCGTACTTATATGCAAAGTTACTATATGTACGGGGTGTGCTGTTAAATTTGTGTTAGATATAATCTGATGCATATTATGTCTCTTTGTATCTGGCCATCAGCATTTAAAGTTTTCATATTTTTGAACACCTCGCATTAATTTTGTGTAAACCATAAAACGTATACCTTAGGAAAAAAAAACGTACAAAAGTAAGTAGCATCTAAAATGCCTGCCTATACATAACACATTATTTTATATATACACATAAATATATGAAAATCTGTTGATTGCATAATTTAATAAACAAAAATAATGAAAATTATTTGTAATGGAGTATACGTGTAATGTACGTAACGTGTCTGTTTATGATTTTTGAAATTTCATTTTTTTTTTCCAACATTTTTTATATTACCATATTACGTTTGAGTACACAGTACATGGGTATATAAAATGTTTTATACGCGAGCATATCTTTTCATTATTATTTACTATTACTCGTAATGTAACATATAAAAAAACCGTAGGAATATTATTAAAAAAAAAAAAACCCGCAAATCGGGTGTGTGTTTTTTTTTTTTTGTATTACAAATTACTCCAAAATATTCAAAATTTACTTGACCTTTTCATTTATTTTATGATATAATTCTATAGTTTTTCAATGTGTTAGATAAATTACACATACACACATCACACATTATATTATATACCGTATGTAGTTATTGTATATAGATTACGAGTATGTATGTAACTAAGTAGGAACATGTAATACCTAAGTATTTGCGGTATTTTTTATAAGAAGCTATATTTTTTTTCTTTAAATTAATCATGGAATATAACACTATATGTATAGTCGATTTTTAGCATTTGTTTCTTCTCTGATCTTTTTTTTGTTTTTTTTTTTTTAAAAAAATGTACAAGCACAAGAGTCTAAATGAATGAATGAATGAATTCAAGATTACACAAATGAATGAATAAATCTGAACGAGATATTATTTGATTCACGTATGTAATAGCATATATGTGTGTTTGTGTTGTGTTTGTGTTTTTTTTTTATTTTTTGTTTTTGTATCATCCGTAAATTGTTAATGTAAAAAATAATGTTTTTTTTTTTTGGTTTTTTTTTTATTTTTAATTTAATTTGATTGCCATTGAAGAAATAATAAAAAACATTAAATTATGATGTCGTGACGATGACAAATTTAGTGATACAAGGCGAACAACACAGCCAACGATAAATTTTCGTAATCATACCACATATGATACATATGTACATATACATATACTCGTTCGTAAACTATGTACATTTATGTATGTACATATAAAATATGTATGGATTCATTACATTATTTTATCTGAAATGAGTTATAAATTCGATTTTTTTTTTGTTTTTTTTTTTTTTTTTTTGTAAATCTATAGTTTTATATGATTGTCCACCTTTTTTCGGAGATTTTCTTTGATTTGTTTATTTTTTAATAGATTTTATGACACGTGAGATGTACATATGTATGTATGTAGTATGTAGATGAGATCTAAACATCTAAATTAATTCACTTTTTATTTTCTTTCAATGTCAGACAGAGTTGATATTATAACTCATATTATTGAGAAATTTATTCTTAAACCACAGGATCCGTAGTAGTTGTAGGTATAGTCAGAATGCAATTATAATTTTATTTCGATATTAAAATTTAGATAACTGAAGATACTTCTATACTTATCAACAATTTCTGATAAAAAGACGGATTTTATTTCATTTACGTATAATAAACATTTTTATTTATAGATTACAGTAATTAAAATTGATCACAATCATTGCAAATTTTAAGATAGTAATTAATTTTGTTTTATAATTTCTAAACTCCTATAACGAACAGAATCATCCTTAAGCGAATGTTTAAATAAACAACAACAACAACAACAACTGGAACAAATGTACGCGAATAGAATAATTTGTACAAGCAGAGTTAGCATAACATCTAAAAGTATGATACACGAACGAGAGGATTACACCAAAAACTACGAATAAACAATATAATTTGGAATTAGAACTATTAAATGATTGTCGATAAAATTAAAAAACAATTACCAAATGTACAATTATCGCTGAAGTTTGGACTAAAATGAGGACAGGATCATATAATAACACAGAAAGATAAAAATTATAGATAAAAATTTCTCTCTCATTAATTTTTTTTCCATACAAATCAATTTACTTGTGTAAATGTGATCCTGTTTGAAAAAAAAAACAAAGTAGAAATATACATATGAATTCAGTGTGTCCGGTCCAGGTGGTCAACCCGTAGTCACAAGAAGTAGGTATAACAAATCGAGACAAACAATATTAAAGAGGACATTCCAAAGTATCATTATCGGAAGATTTCGTTTCAAAAGCTGGCGACCCCATTACGGAAGTTCAGCCATAAGTGCAATTGTACATAAGAGTAAATCGTCCGCATAAAAACTCTGCTATATATAGTGTATTATACAAATGTAAATTTACTAATCACCTCCATCATTATCTGAAAATATATGAAACAAAGAATAATTATTAAAATTTATTAAATTCAATTTTTAAATATTCTAATTTGACATCAGTACATGAATATGTAAAATTGTAATGAAATGATGAATAAAATTAAAATGAAAATGAATATCATAATGTTTTTATTACACACAAGCTATGTATTTGTGTACCTAAATTCCTTTTTTTTTTGCTTTGTTAAATACAATACATAATTATTTTCTGAAACAATGTATTTTTATGTTACTACATTACCCATTCACCCTACTATTTGAATACTCTCATTATAATACCAAAAAATTGTACCAAATAGAATCCGCATTAATGATAACAAGCAAGGAAAATCGATTGTAATTCCAAAGAAAAAAAAAAAAGAAATGAAAACTGCTGTTTGTATATTGTATTTGTAGTAAGTTTAGTAGTCAACAATTTTACCTTCCGGAATGAAAAATCATCAATTCATTTCAATCAATAGATAAATTGATACAGTTAAATACAAACCAAACCAAATCCAAATCCAAATGCAAGGAATATAACAAGCCTAATACACTTTACGAACTAAAAACCATTTATTTCTTAAACGATTTCTTTGATTATGTTTTTGTTTTCTCGGTTTTTTTTTTTTTTTTTGTATTTTAATGTACATAATATTTTCACTTCATTGCTTTCTCATTATATGAAAAAAAAAAAGATTGAAAAATTTTCTAAAAAAATAAATTCACTTCAAAATGTTGTTTTATGCAATATACTAGGTACGAGTACGATTGAGTATATCCAATATCCAATTGTATGGATTGGATTATTGGATACGTATCGAACGGAACATGATTCCGCAATTATAATTCATTTTGAACTATCGACCCCTTAACGAGATTACCAATGATGTTCGCCAATATAATGATGATTTTCTAATGTTATTTATCTTTTCTAATAAAATGTAATACGTGTATATACATAAACTAAGATATTGCTTATACAACTAGCTATACATTCATATAAATTTATACAAAAATTGAGTAAATCGTCATCGTTGTCGTCTTTTGCAAATATCAGAAACCATAACACAAAAAAAAATAAGAAAATGTAAAAACAAAATTGAAAGAAAAACAACAAAACCTAACAAATCCATTCACCTGTTGACTTTTTCCCATCACCACTGTAATACTTTCTCATTTTTTGTTTTTAATTCTTTTCTGAAAGATCTTATGAAAGTTTCAGTTTGCTTAGAATTACTATACCCAAGTCGATACCCAAGAAATTTGGATCATACAAAATTTCTTTTTTGGAATATTTCAATGAATTTCAGATTTTCAGTTAATTATGGAATATAATATGATTCTCGAATGGTTCTCTATGAGACTTGGGCAATTTTACAATACACACAATTTAGCTGTTTTCATTTTTCAAATTAAAGAATAAATTACGCGTATTTTCAGAGAACTGATGCAATATAAATTATGTGTCGCTAAATTAAAAATTGAACCCAGTTTGATTTAGAATTCTTTCGCTAGTTATATAGAGTGTAATGTATCCGCAAATATTAGATACTGTATACTAAAAAAAAATTTACGAGAGTATCTATATGCATTGTCTTAGATAAATGTGAACAAATACCTTTATATTTTATGTATGTATATTCATAACGAATCTAACATCATCATCGTCATCATCATAATAAAAAACACACTCAATTATTATTACCTTTACATACAAGCAATGTACATCGTAATAATGTGATGCAATGTTAGTTGGTTGGAGATTTAGAGATAGTAGATAGTACATAAGTATTATATAGGAAGGAGGCACTTTTGAATTGCAACGATGATGATTATAATAATAATGATGATTCACTTTTTTCTTTCAATCTGATTTCGATATAATATTAGAAAAGTTACAAAGAAAACAGAAAAAGAAAAAAATAAATAAAAATTTTCTAACAAACAAAAATACTACAACAAAGCAGAAAATAATAAAAATATGGGAATGTTATAGCCTGAATCTGAATCCCTGGACAAGTAAACTAAAAATTGGTTAGTTAGAAACTGATCTATACAAACATTTATATCATTTACCTTGTCATCTTTTTATATGCACATCGTTGTTATTGCTGCTGATGATGATGCTGTTGTTGTTGTTGTTGTTGCTGTTGTTGTTGTTGTTCTTGTAATCATCATCTCATCATCATCATTATCATCATCTAAATCCAAATGAACAAGTTTTGCACATGATATACATAGCATACGTACCAAGTCGCATCACGGACGGACGGGTCTTATATCTTTACTTAGCTCGTTAGAATTTTATCTATCGTTATACTATTTATATACATACATACATGTGTACATACGTACATATGTACTCGCTACATGCACTTATGTACGAGTATATTTTTATTTGAATATTATCACATATCTGAAACGACAAAGAGATGAAAAAAAAAAAAGTCATGGCCGCGTTCTCTATAGAATATTTGTGTACGTATACTCATATAATAATGCATATATCATAGTAGTTATGCATCTATAGAAACATTTTCACTATACGAGTATTTATGTGTGTTAAAAACAAAAACTATAAAAAAAAAAGTACATATAAATTAAAAAATAAATATTATAGCACCAACAAAAACTAATCTAAACTGGTTACCTAAGGCTGTTATAATAACACTATACATTCTATATTTATGTATAAATATATATAACCAATAATAAGTGTAATGAAAATTGTAATATACACGTAGCAATATGTGTATGTATACATAGTGTATGCTATTCAATTCTCAAATGCATGCATGCATATAAAGTGTGTAAAGTATGTATAAGTATGTAATATTCACGTAATATCTTTTGACTTCATAAATGCACTTTACTTACATATTCGCGTATATACTATGACTTTCTTGACTACAATATAGTGTGTATTTACAGAGCAATTATAACTATAATATATGTATGTAGGTACATACATATGTGTAGTTTTTTTTTTTTTATTTGTTTCTTTATTTATGATTTTTTCATTAATTTTTATTAAGCTCTCTAAAATAATACCAACTTTAAATTATTTATCACCATATTATTCTTTAATACCAAGAAATTTTGAATTGAATTGCATTCGTGCACACTGTATAAGCAAGTACATATGTATGTATGTATGTAAATATTTTTCTATATAACGTACATACAGGTATAGAGACTCAGTTATAAATACAAGATACAAGAGTATTGCATAAATAATTATTCGTATATTTACCTTCTTATTTCTATACACAGTGTATAGTGTATTATAGGTAATTTGTATTTATCACCGCATTATATATGGTGTGTAATATGGTGACAATTTTCTTTATTTTAAAAACGTGAAATGTTCTTTATTATTTTTACACTTTTCTTTTTCGATATACATACATACACATATGTATGTAGTAGTATTTCCATAAAATAATATAAACACAGAATACATATATACATTATGTACATATGCACTTACATATTTGTATCTTTCGTGCTTTCGTTTAATAGTTTGTAATTTTATGTACATATATAGGTACATATATGAGCATATACGAGTATGTATGCATGAATATATTTTTTATAAATATAGATATTTTTAATATCAGGAGTATTATTTGCATGAATTTATCTTAAAGATATGATGTCATCACTTTATAAATAAATTCATTCAGGTACACTATAGTATATTACACTATACACTACACTATATGCGATGTATGTATATTGATATTATGTAGATATTCACAATAATTTATGTACATACAATACAAACTGACGACAATAATCCACAATGTATGTATGTATACAGTACATCCACACAAGTGAAGCAGAACAGAAAAAATAAAAATCCAAAATTGTCGAATCGATTTCTCATAACGTATTTCAAGAGAAATTTATTTTTATTATTATTATTATGAATATTAGTATTATTTTTATCATTATTGGTGAAAAGTGTTACTTATTATTGTCGCCGTTCACACATACAAACATACATACATATGCATACTCGTACACTTGCAAATATGTACAATACCTAACTATTATTTCTATACTTATTAGTAGTAAATTACAAGTAAGTATAATGATAAAATAGTAAAATAAAAAGATATAAGATAAATTTCATATTTCATATATGGGTGGATAGAATGTTTTCATTTTTATAAACATTTTTTTTTCTCTATCCACACATCATACACACTGACTAAACGATATAACAATATACAATAGTCAATAGTCAAAGTTCGATAACACTTTTTATAGATAGGTACTCGGCGTCCCATATGCACACGTATTATAGAGAAGATCATTTTATAAATTTCTTTTTTTTTTTTAGTGTTTCGTGTTTTGTCTTTCTTTCATTCCAGAATGATGATGATAATGATAATAAATATATGTACATATTAATAAAAACTTATTAATTTCATTTTATTTGAATTAAAGGAAAAGAAAAAAAAAAGAAGAAGAAATAAATGACAATAATAATAATCAAAAATTTTTATCTAAAGATTATATCGGACATATGCGAATGTGTAATATATACGATATGAGAATTTTAAAATAATTTTTAACGATTATATTATCTATAAAGTACAAAAAAAAAAATATACAGTATATATTATATAAGGCACGGCAGGTGAAATATTTATATTTTCATAATTATAGAATAAATTTTGATTAAAAGATCAGCAGATACACTGTCTTATATTGAAATAGTTTAAAAATCAATTAATTATTCATATAGTACACGTTTTTGTATTTAATTTGCAAATTAGATAATAAAATTTTTGATTGAAAAAAAAAATGAGAAATATTTTAGAAGGATAATTATTAATAATCTAAATAGTTTGAACATGTACGAGTACGAATGAATAGTCACGTTCATATCAAAACTGCATATATTATTGGGATTCATGTCAATTTTTTTTCGTAGTTCGTTGCGTCGTAGTTTCGTAGTCTGATTGACATGAACGATCATCTCAAATTTCTTCGTAATTTATACTTTTTTTCGTAGTTGTTTTTATTTCAATTGTCATATTTATTTTCTAATATGTATTTTAATTTCTATGCCAACTGAGAACTTTCAAAAATAATATCAACGACTAAACTACGACATACAAAAGTTAAAAACTACGAAACATTTTACCATATTTTATCTTCGTATTTTTTCAAAATTTTCGTAGCTCACGAATGTATATGGAAATAAACTACGAAAACTACGAAGACCATACGAAAAACGTGATATGAATCCCTCTATATCGATTCTTTATATTATTTTGCGAAAAAACAGAAAAAACAGAAAAGCAAATCAAAATTCTTACTTTTCTGATATTTTTTAAGTTTCAATTAAAATTTTAATTCAGTCAAAAATTCTACCAAAAATTCCATCATTATATGAAAATTGATTGAACCGATTGTATATGTATTTAAGCTCGCATAATTAAGATTTATTTATATTCTTTTATAACTTATCAACAAGGTAAACTTAATTAATCTCTAAGGTCAATTTTAATGGAATTATGAAAAACAATAAAAACTTTAGAAATTAATAATATAAAAGATCAGCTAAAAAGTGTACAATTAAAAAATATATACTATATTTATACATACGAGTATGTGTAGTATATGTTAGCATATTTAGATAAATTTATTTTACGATTTCCTATAAATTATACGAGACTAATATTGTTTGTAACACTGACCAATCAACCAGACCAATCAATTTTACTAACACAATCAATAAACATGTTTCAGGTTTTTTCCAAAAATCCATGCCAAGCCAATCAATATATTTAAGAGTATACAATGTAAAGAAATAATATATGGAGCCCATAAAACCAGTTCAAACTTTTCAAATTCAATTTAAATATACAATTTTAAATGAAATGAGCCAATATTGGTAATTTACCATTTAATCAGTGTATATTGTCTCAGTCTCAGTTCAGTGGAAAATATTGATATGTATACCATTATTGGCAGATGAAATACATAAATGTGCATATACACTCGTACTCGTATCTTGTATTTAGATTTTGGGCTAAATAAATGCAGCCAAAGTTGCTACACTTGTTTCAGGATCACCATCTATCTCTATAGCCAGTTAGTTATAGAATTTAAATGCTAGCCATCTGAATATACAAATATACTTGCAAATATATTTTTTTTTTTCTAAATCACCTAATGGAAAAAATGAAAGTTGCATAAATATGTACAATGTACGAGTATATTTAACTTAATTGTACAGCATTTTATTAATTATGAATGGTAATGAACATCATCAGATCATAATTACCAGCCATACCACCTGTATACTCGCGTATACCACACCATATTTAATATATCATTCATACCACTCATACTCAGACACAGACGACTCTATAATATGAAAATATATTTTTCTGTTATAAATTATTTTTGTGATTTTAACTTGTTTTTAAATACAAATCAGACTTTTTACTTTCCATAATATCACCACCTCCTACTGAGACATTATACATACAGACAGACAGACAATCGAACAAAATTAACAAGGAAAAAAAAAATAATTCAACAAATAATAGTGTAACAGCGTCGTAATTACAATTTACAAGCAAACAAAAAAAAATACAAACACAAACAAGAGATGAAAAGGAATGAAAATTGAAAAATTGCAAAATCTCAATTCAATCTAATTAATAATTGCCTCAATCTATATACCGGAGATTATTATTCATAATTACAGAATTATTGATATTATATTATAGGTACATTGTACAATGTAAATTGTAATTGCGACAATTATTTTTTATTACATTGCAAATTACAAAACTACTATACGCAGATAGCGATTTTAGATTTATGTAAGGAACCAATCATTCATGTATACACAAGAACATAAATACACACATTACACACAATAACAATTATTATCACCGATTATATTTCAGTTTGTTTGTTTGTTTATTTTTGTAATTCGTTTCGTATTTCCTAGAAATCTTCATATTCAATTATGAAAAAAAAATATATACCTATAAACCACATATGTATTAAGAATTTTCATATTGTAAAAAAAAAAACAAAAAGTTAAAAGTCACAATAATCTGAAGTTTTTCAATATTTATGAAACGTTTTTTTTTTGTTCCCATATTACAAAATTTATTCGCGATCTGTTGTTATACTGAAAACACATATAAATACGGTCTTTTTTTTAATATTACATTTCTCAAGGATATAAATACAATTAATATTGCATTCAAAACATGTACGGGTACGAGTATTGTTAAATTAACGTATATATTACTCGAACGTATAGCATAGCAAAAGCAATATAGTACAGCTATATATCTAATCTATAAAATAAAAGCTCCGTCCGTATATGATTATTAAAAAGCTGAATAAATGAAATGAAATTTTGAATGCAGTTTCTGAACTGAATTTTTTTTTTCCCATAATTTATAGATTCAACAAGTGATTTGAGATACATACACTTACGTTACAAGCATATTCATATGTAGTATAATGCACAAATGTATACAAAATCAAAGTAAAAATAACAATTCAATGTCAATCTGTTTTCAAGTTTTCAGTTTCATTTTACATCATACCAGATAGATACTGATAGATAGACCTCTAATCTAGAGTAGGTATCTATGTACATATATGTATATAATATAGGCATGGGCATGAAAATAAATCGGATTTTGTTTTTCTTTTGTCTCAGTAAGTTATCGAGCTAAAATATTTAATTATTAAACGCCATCATCATAAATAACATATACTGTATAACAGAAAGGCTCGATTCAAATCTATGTACTAGAACACTAGTATGCATAAATGTAATTTAGCTCCAGCTATAGTATTAGAATTTGAAATTTGTATAGAGCTGCAACAATTATGTACTTATAATATTTGCTAAAAACAAAAATACACACAGCAGAATATACATTTTACATGAATCTGTACATACCATACGTGCATATAAATGTGAATGCGTATGTTTACGTAATAATACACGAACGAAGAATTAAAATTATCAAGGTTGAATATGTGTTGGATTAAAAGAATTATCGAAATTTAAGAGTTTCATTTCATTCAATTCAATTCAAATTGTATAACTATATACTGAAACAAGAGAGATATCACGACAAACTTTTTAAATGTTTTCAATATTACACTATACAAAATGTACAACTCTATACGTAATATGTATTGTTGTTGAATTTAGATCAAATTAAAATTTAATAAAGTGGATTTTTAATAGTGATTTATTTATAAACTGATTCTTTTTATACGTTTTATGACATGTATGTAGCCTGCTGTATTATTATTCTTATTATTATTTTTTGTTTTGTATTTATTTAAATTGACTGGCTTATACATTCAACTTTCAGTTCAATGTTGATCTTGAAGGTTATGCACTCATTACACATGAATGTATCCAGATGTCGCAGAAGATTAATAAAATTACGAATAAGATTTTTATTAAGTTTTTTTTTTTTTAATTATTATTTTCTTTTTTATTCTTTTTAAAGTGCAGAAAGTGAAAAGATCCTAATACACCGTTTTGCAATGCATCAGCATCAGTGCACAATAATATACAGTCGTACGTACTTGAAGATACTTATACATAAGTATAAATAAGAATGATGCGTGTATATATAGTATTTCATGTGAGATTCAACTTTCAATTCAATTCAATTCATTTTCGAAAGAATGAACAAGAAGAAGAAGAAAAAAACAAAACCACAAAATTATATACAAGATTTCAAACAGGCATTTTTCTCACATTTTGGCCAATGATTAATTATCTTAAAGTCCTTTGTAGTGTATCACACACAAGATATCTTATTATGTGGTCGATATAAAATAAAGACAAAACATCGTGTCAATAACGATGATGATCATGATGATGATGATGATGATGATGATGAAAATGATTATGATGATTCATTCAGATATTCGCGTATATAGCATTTTGATGAGTTTCGTGATTATATCCTTTCAGGGAAATGTTTTAAAGCATTTCTATAAATGTAATATGCATATGTATACGAGTGCGATTATAAAATATAGGACTTGAGGCTTTTCATTCATCTGTTTTGTTGTTCATCTATTATGTGAACTTTTAATTTAAATTATCCGTATAAATGTAGTAGATGATTGTATAATAGCCAAAATAAAAAAAAAAAAAAACTAATTTTGTTTAGACCATAAATGGATCTTAAAAATCAACTTTAACATCATCATCATCTTCATAGTCTTCGTCAGTATGTAATCGTCATTATCATAGTTATTATCAACGTCATGTCAGCTCTAGTATAATAAAAACGAAACAAAGAATTTGTACAAGAATAAAATTTTTATAAGAAAGAAAATAGAAAAAAAATGGTTATGCCATAGAGAAAACAAAATAAAAAAAAATGAACAAAAATTATTTTATAGAAGCAGCAACATCATCATCATAATCATCCCCAAGTATAAGTAACTTAACAATAATTTAGTGGCTCACTTTTGCTTGACGTCTATTCTATTTGATGTCGACACTCTATACACCTTGCTGACAAGGTTTCTGTAATGTCTACTGCTGGCTGGCATCATTATATGATACCAATTGCTGCCGACACCATTATAACCAACCATCATCATTTCAGCTTTTATTCAAAAGAGATAACCACGTATAACACGCCGTAACCGTAATTACAGTGTGGTGGTGGTGGTGATGTTGGTGTTGGTGGTGGATTGATTGGTATACATATGTAGTAGAGTGTAATAGGTAGGATGAAATGTACCAAAGTTTATGAAGCTATTGCTGTTGTTGTTGTTGCTTTTATAAAGATATTGTTGTTGGCCTAAAAGTGGTTCTTGTTAAAGTTTTTTGATCGACGTTTAATGAGATTTTAATTGAAATTGTCGTACATTACGACGACGGTAATTTTTCAACATTACATTCATACAAACGCATGTACACATGTACGAATTATACATACAAATGTGTGTTGTATATAGATCTAAGATACATTATTTATTTATGTTGCACATTTATAATGGGTATACACGCATTTATATAAAATGAAAAGTGAATACTTTGAGTATAAACGAATAAGGAGGACGGCGGCAAATACATACATAGTTGAATATGATGCATAGTTTGTTGTTTGGCATGCATAGATAATATGAAGACATTATAAAATGGGTTTAAAGATCAAACAAGAATGATGAGAATACTGTTTAGAAGATAAATAGGCACATAATATAAAAAATAAGCAAAAATAAATCTAAATTGTGGACTCGGTTAAATATTTTATGTAAATTTTTTTTTTATACTTTTATTTTTGTTTTTACTTTGAAGTGATCTACATGTACGTACATTTGATACACACACGTATGCTCAATCACTTTTTTCAGTTCACTTTTATTTTAGATACGCGCTATTTATTTATAAATTATATTTTTACTTTTTTGTTTTCTGATTTTATACGAATGGATGTGGAAAATTCACTGAAAGTGAAACCCGTTCAGTTAAAATAAAAATAAAAATATTTTTGAAGAAAAAAAGAGAAAAAGAAAAAAAGAAAGAAAGACAGATTACATGCTACAGAAATCTTGATTTAAATCCTAATTTCAAGATACACAAAACATACATACATATCCATATAAGTACATCCAAATACGCAAATATGTATACAGTATTCATTGATGCATATATGCAAGAAAAAAATACCTACATACATGTACGAGTATAATTAATTTTGCCGCACAAATTTTGTATCGGTTAGTGAAAAAATTATGTATGCTAATTGAGTTTTATTACTAGGGGTGGAGGATAAAATATGCATGTATAATGTTCGTACATTAACAAGAATTCCTTTATGGAATTAAGGATATATTATCTATTATAATTATCGTAAATCTTATGGTAAATATACAGATCACACAAATTTAAAATCGAAAAGTAAAGGAGAATATTCAAAATTTTGAAAGAATTTAATTATGAAGAAAATTTCCTGAAAATTTAGAATGCATAACTACAATAGACTAAATTCTTTATTGTATCAAATGATTATATAACTATAGTATTTGATACAACATTTAATATCATACTGAAAGATCTGCATTCATGACCACATAATATGTACATATACTATGCCTTGATTTGAATATAATATTTCTGTGGCACAAAAGAAATTTTGCAAATAAAATTGAAACAAAAAAATTATTTTCCCAATTTACGTATATTTGTACTGTAATATGCAATTGTATATAACTCTCTACTCCTAGAAGAAAATTACAAAAAATACACATGCATTTAAAGTACCTACTTTTCTACCATCTACCACATATAACAGAGTTTAAAAGAAAAAAAAAAGAAAAAAAGAAAAAGCTGAAAATAATAATTCGCAAACAAGTTAACAACAGATAAAAAGGTAAAACGAGCCGACAAAATGTACCTAACATATAATATCTGAGGGAATCATCTTCTTCTTTATCTTCATTTTGCAAATAAGCAAAGTATTTTTTAATCGAGACAAGTCTGTTGTTATTTTCCATATATTATTTGCTGTTTACATTAGTCTTTATGGTTTTTAAAATGGACGAGAAACCAAAAAAAAAAAAATAAATAAACAATAAAGGCAAACAAATCTATACAAAAACAAGTAGGATATAATAATCCTAGAGAACAGCAGAATATGATATGTACGTGTATACAAGTATATACATATGTTGTTATGTACATTATTCGGTGGTGTGCAGTCCACCCTTCGTATATTGACTTAATTTGTGTTTAGGCTTATAAGCTTAATTGTTATCCGGTCTGTTAGCCGCACATGTACCTACCTATATACTTATGTGTGTAAATAATCACATCCCTTACTTGTGTATGTACTGTGTATACTTTATACTTTCAAGTGATTGTTTCGAATGAACATCATGTACCTATTATACCTACTAGATGTGGAATATATATAGCCTTTGGCCATTCTACACCGTAGGGCTAACATATACTTAAATTCGACTGATAAGTGTAATCTTAAAAAACTGAAAGGAGCCAATTTTATGGTTATTACGCCTTAATATGTGTTTACAATTGCAAAGATGCCTCTTCAATAAAACAAAACCACCACAATCGACTGATTTACAAAATGACCATAAATTCAGAAGATGCTGGAAAACAAAAGAAAAAAAAATTTTTTTTGTTCTAGCCATAGCTTACGTATAGGTTATTGAGATTAAATTGAATTGGAAAAAGAAGAGAAAAAAAGTACGCATTGTAATCATAATAGCACATCGCATAGGACAACAGCATCAGACCAGACACTGATGAACACCGCGTGCTCATCTCATATCATCACATCCATACACCATACCTATATATCCTATCCTATCACATTTTATATCCTATCCTCCTATCCTGTATCACACGATATCATATTGTATCGTAACCGTATAGTATAAAAAGGAAATTATTATTGATGCAAAAGCGCTCAGGTGCTTACACGCATATCACATAAGAATTAAGAATTATTGTGAAAATCCATTAAATAGACAGACATGCGTACACCACTTTGAGCAAATACGCGATTCCGATGATGGTAAGTGAAATCCATATGCAATTAACCTCTATGTATAGATGTGCTACATCGTATAGAGTATCATCATCACATATGGATCGTGGACGTTATTATTTTAATTTTAATATTCTAAGTCTAGCTTATCTTATGTTTGTGTTTGAGAAATTTTTTTTTTCCAATATTTAAATAGAATATTTTCCTTTGGCTGACTAATGAAACATCTGTGCGCTGTTTTCTGTTTTTATATGAAAACACCCGTGCGCCAATATACAAGATTAATTTCATTTAGACAAAAAGAAAAAATGAATGAAAGTAAAAATCAAAGAAACTATTTTTCAACTAATATGGTGAAATAATATGCATCGATTTTTCAAGGTCGTTCAATTAGACACGACAATTGCACTTATATATCTACATATATAGATAAAGATACATACATTCACTATATACGAGTACACACACAGTATATATGGTATAGTATGTCTTATAATAGCGATAATAAAAGTAAATAAGTATGTGCAGATGCATGAAAATTTTAAAAAATAAAAAATGAAAAACAAAACAAGCAAACGAACAAATCTGATATTTACTATAAAAGCACATTATTTATTGGAAGATTTCGATATATTGAAAAAAATTAAAATAAAAACAAAATTATGTTGATCATGGTACTCGTACTTACTATATGTAATAGATAGGAAAAGCAATCAGAAGAAAAGAAAACAAAAACAAACAAAAAAAAAAACCGAAAACAAAAACAACTCGCACACAAGGTATGCGAAAAAGTATGCGGTAAAGAAGAAAAACCTTTATAGGTTTTTATGATCATCATTGAACAATAATTTTTCCCTGGGGTATATATGGTACTTAAGTTTATTTAACGTGTATAATACAGAATGAATATGAGAGTGCGCTTTATATACATTACATTATTACATTTTAGAGTTAAAACGACGTATGTGAATGTGTCATATATTTGTTTATTTTTATGTACTAATACCTACATGCATTCATATAAGATTTAAACACACACAAACATTGAATTATAGTCACAAGTGGTATCTTCATTAAAAATTTATTTTTATTAAGTGGATAGTGAATCTATCTATTTTTTATTTATTTTTTTTTTTTTTGTTCATTTACTAGAATATGTGCAATATAATCGTGTATAAACTATAAATACATTATGTATGTATGTATGTATATGTATGTATGTATTCCTATATGATGTGATCACACAGAATATAGGAAAAGGCTCAGGCCCAGACACAGCTAGATAATATTTACGAGCATAACGTTAATTAATTGTAGAAAACATTTAACTTTATTATATTGTGTGTGCAGTGTTTGAATGATGTATGTGATGTGCTGTATTTATTACCACAGAAAAAAAAAGTAAAAAAAAAAAAATCTTTGAAGTGAAAAAAAAAAAAAAGTAGAATAAATACTCGTGCCGTGCTCATATATCGCTACATTTTTACAAGGAAAAATTTTTTTGATTTTTATTTTTATGTTTTATTTTTTTTTTTTTTTGTACTCAATTGAATTTAATATTTAATCAAGAAATTCTATATACAATTTCCTCAATTATATAAAACATTAATAATTGCGGTTATTTCCTACATGAAATACCAGCAGATCAATGTAAAAATTCGTCTTTATAACAATAAATTCTTACTATGAATTTATGAATATTTAAAACTACAACATTTTAAATGGAATAATCGTATCGTGTTCGTGTCAATAATAAGAGGATTAGAAATTCAATTGATATATGCTAGCAAGAGAATATAAAATGTAATGAGACCTCTTTACCAGCTAAATATTAGATACTTATTTAGTGGAAAAAAAAGTTATTTAATAATTGACTTTAACTTATTTGCTATGTCATATCTAAAAATCTGACATTTTTTTTATTTGGAATGCAAAAAATAAAAAAAAATAAAAGTACAAACCAGTATATACCCCAGTACTCATTCATATATGTGTTGTTTTCAAACTGAAATTAGAGAAAAAACGCATGTAAAAACAAATTTATTTTTTTCAATAAACTGATTTATTGTTTTGCTTTGTATATAATAAAGAATCAACGTCATAAATATAGATACAGAATAATTGAAAAGACGAGATTAATTTACCACATATATACTTATATATTTTTTTTTTGTCAATTAAAAAATGTACATACAAGAAAATGATTTGAAAATGGAAATGTAAATCATTGAAAATGAAATATTCAAAGATAAACTATTGTTCCTCCCACCTTGAAATACCAAAATAAAAAGGAGATGTATAAAAAACAACTTAATGATAGTAATTATATGCGGTTTAATAACATCTAACACATAACATAAATAAATTAGATAAATTAGTTTTATGTATTTTTTTTGTCTACATTCATAACACAAAAACACATGCCACACATATCATACATAAATGAATACCAGCGATATATAAAATGAGTTTTGATTTTGATTTTCATAAAGATTCTATTTTCTTTGAACAGTAGGGTGTACATTCAAAAATTCTTTAATTTAATTTAGGTACTTGTTTTATTTTGGTATATTAAATCATCAATCATACATCTTTTGGATCTTCTTTTTTTTTTTTTAACTGTACATAAACCCTCTAGCCTTCTATGTACATTATATATGAATTCTAATTATAATATACGTATATAACAGTAGAATTCTTCAAGTTGCCACAGTAAGGTGAGAATATAAAGAAAATAATTTTTATAAATTATTGCACCTTTTTTCCTCCTAACAAACATATATCAAAACCAAGAATTAAATTTGAAAAATAATTGAAATTTTTCATTTACGACAGGTTTCTTCTTCTAATTATGGTCTATTAACTAACGCAAAGAAATTGTTTTATACTTAAGTTTCAAATATGAAATGCCACACACAATCTTATCATTTATCCAGAATTACTATGTACCTAAACAAAATTAAAAAATTTAATGCTGCGTGCAGGCTAAGAGACGTGAATGATTGAAAATTTGTATACATCCAATCATTAAATTTCGTTGAAATTAAATTCAAAACTTCAATCAAACAGTGGACAAAAAAAAATTATAAATATTTTTCAAAACACCTCGAAATATAAAAGTAAAACAATTTTTGGTTTAAATATACCGCAAACAATTTTATGAAAATATTTTTATTTTTCCAGTAGTTAAATCTGTCAAATTATTAAAATCGATTTTTGACCTTCTTGCCGGTAAAGAAATACATAGAAAATAAAAATAAAAAAATTCAAATACAAAAGGAATTAGCCAATAACATTGCTAATCAATTTTTACTTGTTTTTTTTTTTCCCACAACAACAGCCACTATTATACACGATATTTGTAAAAGGGTATGAATTCACAGATACACAAGTTAGTATATAAATCGTAACTCGTATATACTCGTATGTAGTGATGGTGTGAAAAGATTTAATTTGAATAGATCAAGTTTCTGGCTTAAATCTTTTGTTTTTTCGTTTCATGACATTTTAATTTGATGTTGATTTGATGTGTCAAAGTTATCATTTTCATGGTACAATTTGTATAATTCTTTTTTTTATTTTCTTTTGTGTATTTTTTTTTTAATATATTTGAATTTACATAGGTATAGGTAATATATGAATAAACATTTTATTTGTTTGTTGGCTTTTGTATAGTTTGAGAAAATTTTCAATTATACTTACTTAGAAAGAAAAAAAATTATGAAAAATAATGAAATATTTTGTTTTTTTCACTTTTTAATTTGACACATCACATGAATTATTATTGTGTTTTGACTTGAAAAAAATGAATAATAATTTTACATGCAAACATACATTATTTGTCTTTTGAATAATTTTTTAATGAATGAAATATTGAAGTTGATTTAAAGTAATTGTTCATAATAAAACATTGTATACATACATATGCAGTTGTATTAACGATAATATCCGTACTTTAATAATAAAAAACAGAAGAACAAAAAAAGAGATAATAACACGAATCTGAAAAACCGCCAATCGAAGGAAAATGTCAAATGTTACATAAAAAGAATTCCAAATAAAATTGAAAAATTCTTGTGAAATCGTTTGTTTGTTTTTTTTTTCTTCTTTTTGTAAATTGTTCTTCTATTTCTCCCTCTTCCTCTCTCTCTCTCTCTCTTTTTACATTTTTTTGAGTTCTGTTTTATTTGAAAAAAACTTTTATGTGGAATGTTAAAAATGAATTATTACTATTGTACCTGTCATATAAAACGTGCATAGTATACATAATAGACATTAAGTTTACCATTTTTTTTTCTTATTATTTTACTATTTACTTTGCATTTTATTTATGTTATGTGCGATCTATGAATTGTTTCCGCTTTCATGATATTCTTTTTACCTTTACCCACTAACTTCTATATTCGTTTTCAATTTCATATACAGCAATAAGAAGCAATATTGAGTTATGATTTGAATATACATATGTACGTACGCCAGTACATACTCCAATACTCGTATCGTATACTGTAAGCGTATATGTTTGTGTATGCGTTACGGTCTATAACTGACATGAAATGAATTTCAGTTTATAATTAAAAAAAAAAAAAACACATTTTTACGACAAAAAACATGAGAACTTTCGAGCTATAAAGAATTTTTCCTTGTATTCTTTTTTTTTTTTTTGATAGAAAATTTTTTATTTTAATTTGAAATTTTCTTATGCAACAACAACTTTGCTATTATAAAAAATGAAAATCAAAAATTTGAAAAATTATATTTAAAGAAAATCTTTAACGATAATTTCAAGACCATGATCGATATTTTTTTTTATACTTACTATGCATTCAGTTCTAATTTTAAACTTATATTAATCTTTGCTTTCGGATCATAAAATGCTCATTTACAATAGATATTCGTGTTTAATTCAACATTGATGAATTTTTTTCATTTTTTTTTTTCTATTCAATGATCCGGTTGTTTTACATGTATATATTTCAAAACGGTGGTGGCAATACAAAAAAAAAAAATGTATTCTACTATTCAAGTTTTCAATTTTTCGCCGTCACTTATGAACATATAGATATGCGGCGATATAATGTATAGAAAACTTAGTGTTTTACGAACGATAAGAATTTATTTATAGCCCGACACCATTATGTGTATACACATTTAAATTAAAAAAAGAAAAAAAAACATATTCAAACTAATAACTTTATGCAATTTTGTTTATCTTATCTATGAAAAAGTAAAAAAAAAAACATATTCAAACTAATAACTTTATGCAATTTTGTTTATCTTATCTATGAAAAAGTAAAAAAAAAAAAAAATTAAATAAAATTGAAAAAAAAAAAGCTTTCATTTTTTCCTTTGAATATTACGGATTTACGTGACAGTTTTTACAAACAATATTTAAATACTTAAATAATATTGTCTCACACCTTATAAGTTTTACTGTTTTTTCTGCTGTTTTTGTTTCTTTCAGCTATTTTCTTTTATTTTTTTCTTTTTTTTTTTTGTTTTTCAAATAAAAATTAATCTCCTTTTTTCCTTGAACTCTTTTTGTTGTTGTTGCTGTTTCTTTTTTTTTGATTTTCGGTCGTAATTTTATATCAAATTCATTTTACTATTCATATACATATATCCACATACTCGTACATATATTACATACGTATAGATAAGTACATATAATAATGTTTGTCTGACAGAAAACCTTAACTTTATACTTACATATAGCTTCATGCAATTATTAATTATTCTATGATCGTGATTATCCACCTTTGTTTGGTATTTATATATATGTATTATTGTAATTGTTAAAAATGCATATACGTATACAAAAAATATATACACGTAAATGTACGTTTGTACGACGTACTTATACAATAAAAGAAAAACAAAAGTTATAAATGCATATCACAATACAGCAAAAAAATATGAAATAATACGAGAAAATCTTAACTACGAGTATACTAAATTACATACGCTCGTATATGTACATACTATAAGTAAGAAGCCACGTTTACAGAATCAAAATTTTAATATAAAATTTTTAACGTACATTTATACAAATATATACATATGTACATCAATGCATACATATGCATATAATGTGTAGTAATGAAATATATGTACGAAACGTACGTATATTATTCATTTGTATCTGCTACGCTTGATAATATACTGAATTGTAGCCGTAATCGTAATATTTTTGAAAAAAAAAAAAAAAAAAAAAAACAAAAATTAAACAAATAAAGGTGTGCTATTATTGTCCACTACTTTAGCAGCAGCAACGATACAGCAACAACAGTAAAAATAATTAAAAATTGAAAATCAACACACACAGCGAAAAAAAACAAAAAAATACATTATGTATATTAAATTTAAATAATAAATAAATTCATTAAAACCAAAAAATTCATTTCATTAAATTCCATTCCATTCTAGTATATTTTCTGTTTATTTCATTTTTTATTCTCTGCCTTTTATTTTATATTTTATTTTTTTTTGATTATGCACACACACACTCATACATGTACATACATAACATATTTATGCATAAAATAGTAAAATTATATCGTACTGTGTGCTGTGCTAAATAATTTTTTATATACGTACATATACGTACTTTATACTCGTATTTAGTTTTTATTATAGGCTTTTAAGTCCGATTTCTTGCACGAATTTGGCATTAAGCTACAAGATTTTTTAATCAAAAATAAATGCACGTAAAAAATATAAATATGTACATACATATACTTATAAGTACACTCATCGTATGTATTCATATTCATATAAAACATAAGAGATATGTACACATCTCTCTATATACATATTTGTATCAGTAAGGAGAAGTGCATAAAATGTACATAAGTATTTTGTTTTTCTCTTCATTTTTTTTTTTGCCGTCTTATTAAAATTATAAATATGTACAATTTTTTTTTCCGATTTATAATAAGTACTCTGTGTTTTTTTTTTCTTTTTTTTGTATTGTCCTTTCGTAAATTTAATTTTTAAATATACATATTATACATTAAATAATGTTATTAAATGAAGACAAAAATTCAAACAAATTCAAAAGATTGATAGATTATGCAAACGTGTATGTATAAACTATATACATTAGATATACTTATATACATTATGCATAAACTATATACGTAGAATTACTGTATGCAAAAAAAAAAAAAGAAATAAAATGAATTAAATATAAAACTTTTATCGTATTTGTATTACTCGTATAAAAAAAAAACATAGACTAATATATCGACGCGTTTTGCATAAAAAATTACTGTTTATCATAAAAGATGTATGGTATAATAATGACATAATAATGAAAATTATACGACGAGGATAGATCAAAGAGTTTTCAAAGGCTAAAACATGACTAAATCGAATTTGCTTATTTATAGATAGCGAATAGTCTCTCTCTCTCTCTGTATGTGTAATTACCTTTGTCAATTATATACGAAATACGACTAAGATAAATAAGAATTTTATGTATGTACCTTACATTACATAGGTACTCGTACATAAATACTGTGATAATTTTAAATATCCTGATAAATTACTAGATAGTGTATAAAAGATGTACGATTGTATACGTACACATTTATGTATACGTGCATATAAATACATAAGCCTATAGAGATCATTCCTCGTCTATATAAATGTACAACATGATTATACTTTAAAATTACTTACTTATCATTTTTTTTTTCCTTTAATTTTAGATCAGTTTAAAATGCAGTTCAAATTGCTGATTTTTTGCTGTGTTTATTGATGCTATATTATTTTTTTTTTATTATGCGCAAGCATATTTAGTTTGACTTTACAATAATAACGTACACATAAACACACTATACATTCATTTATGTATATACGAGTGTATGGGAGTATAGGTACAATATACAATGCGATCATAAAATTTTTAAATTCATTATTGTTTGTAATTTTTTTTTTGTTTCGCAAGTTTTTCTTCTTTCAATTTTTGTTTAATTTTTTTCAATATTTTATACATTTAATGGACAATTTCACAGGATTCTCATTTTTTTTTTATTATTATTAAATCTGCATACATATAAACCACATATTGACATATGTACATATTTGCATGAATGTATGAATGTATGTATGAGTAGATACAGACAAAATATATACACAATAAGTATGTGTAGACATATTATTACGATACAAAACGTGAGTTCATGTTATAATACTCATCGATGCATATTATACCGTATACTAATAATGATAAATATTAATAAAAAATTTTTTAAAAAATGAAAATGATAAAATAAAATCGAATATAACAAAAATAATGAAAATTCATGTCATTATTTTAATGTCTCTGTGAGATATTAAATAATATGTTTGTTTTCTTCTCTGTTGTTGGGATTGCATTAACAAAATCAATATCTGCTTGTCTGCATTCATTTTATATTCCTCTCTCTGTCTGTAATACAACGTATGTATGTAAGATACTCGAATGAGTATAAAATTTCCTTCAGTGTAAACGTGAAGGTGAATATGACTTTAATCGAATTTGTATAATAATTTTAGTAACAGAGCTATAGCTAATGATATTTTTGACAGAATATAAATATCTATGCAAATAATTTAAGTTAGGAGGAATTGATTCAGATTTATTTTATATGAATTTTCTCATGTATATACGTACTTACAAAAGAGATGTAGATATAGAAAAATAATTCGTATCAAGTGACAAAATAATCGGTTCTATTTTCACCTTCATAACACTACTACTATGTACAATGAACTAAGTACTTATTTAAAACAGCATGTGTCAATGGTACATTGAATTTAATTATAGAAGATGTAAATACAGGGCAATTCAATATTATCCAGGGCAATTCAGGGCAATTCAATTCAAATATAACAAAATATACAATCTGATAGTTAAACATTTTTTTAAATCTTAAAGCACCCTGTTGTCATCATTAATGAAAAAAAAATAATAATAAAAATGAATAAGTGAAAAACTAAAAGTAATATCATCTAAACTAAATTATGACTGCATGAATTATTAAGATTATGAAAATTACAGAGCAATGATCATGTAATATCTTTAGATCACTTTTACATTTTTTACTTCTGTTCTTTTTTTTTTGACTTGTCTTTTATATTTTTGTACTGTGTTGTGTTATGCTATATTCATAATGTGCTCGTGATAATTGAACACTGACTGACTGACTGACTAACTGACTAACTAACTGACTGACTGAATGATCTCTTTATGATGTGATTAGACTATATTTACTGTACAAATAATAAAATAAATTCAAAGGTGCACTACAGGTACTTTACTATATAATAATATGTAATAATAATAATAATAATAATAATGGTAACAACAAGAACAGCATAGATCAATAGACAGATAGATAGGTATCTTTAAAGGTGGACCTGTATTATCTTTTGAAAATCTAAACTACATTTCTATAACATATATCTATATGAAAGTATGTGTATATAGTATGCTCGTAATATATAGTGCATAAATTCATGCATATATAAGTATATACACACACAAATCTAAAACTGAAACTTATTTGAATATTGGATATCATAAGCGAAGGTAAAATTCCATTATAAATGAACATTACGACTTTACATGGATATGTCTGAGGTCTGGGTATATTGTGTATATGTATATATGGACATATTCACATATCTTTACATATAATATTATGATGTATTCTTTCCTAATGAAGGGTTATGCCCCATAAATAGACTTCTTTGAATACTGATCCAGTTTTGTTATTGTTATGATTTTTATGCATTTTCACGTTATGTTACACACATTATCTTCGCTTTATACATTGGAATTTATGTATATATCTATGTATTTTTTTTCTCCGTCCTTAATTTGGATAAAATCAATTTTAAACGGAAAAATATTTGATTTTTTTTTTTCAGATTTACATGTATGTAGTGTATATGCATCTAATCATATATCTATATGAATTGTATACTTTTATGAAGTTAAAAATGAAACAACAACGAAAAACAAAATCCGAAAAAAAATATTTTTCTTACCATTTTCGCATTGTACTTTGCTTGTAATTGTATGCACCTTATACAAATTTTTCTCGAGGTTAAATACTATAAAATATATAGCTATTTGTATTTGTCTATATCTGAATATACTTACCTATATACTTACTTACGTATGTATACATAAGTATATAATTTTATATTTTTTTAAATGAATTGTTAGATCGTAAGTGGGTGATAATATTTCTTTTTCGATACATAAAATCGTATTATGTACTGTGCAAAACCACTTAAGATGTACATATATCCATATTCCATATGTATGCGCACATATATACTTTATTTTATGATTTTATTTATTTTTTTTTTTGAAAATATAGGCGGTATTGTTTTGCAAAAGTGATCTTTTATTATTATTTATTTATTTATATGCTGAATTGAATTTTAAAATAATCGCTAATTTTTTTTTTCAACCTTTTTTTTTATTATTGTACTATATTATGTACATACATACTCGTACTTGTATATATTTTGGATCGCTTTAAGTAGGTTAAAAATACTTTGTTATTTTAAATGTTTCTAGAAAAGCGAAAAAAAAAGTATAAAAAAGCAAAATAATCTACAATTCATTTCATATAAGTATAATGAACGAGTAAAGCAGGGAAAATTTTTCGTTATTTTATGATTTTCAAGTTTTTGAAATATACTTACGTATACATACTAAAAATGAAATTATTTTCATCTATAAATTTTATACAAAATATCATTAAATATCTAACAAATGAATATCAAAAATTTTAATGACTTCCAATCACATTAGTATTATGTGGGGGCAAACCTATAAATTTGTTAAAACCTTCGAGTATCTTCAAAAAATTTAATTCAAAATTCATGTTATTTTCTGAGGGTTGTGTATGTGAGAAATGTAGGTTTAGGGCGTTACCCTACTCGAAATATACTTAAAATAAATTATTTTGAATAATTAATAAATAATAAAATAATTGTTTACATCATCATCCAGATATCCAATCGAAAACTGATTCGTTAAAGTTCAGTTAGACGGCTGACTATATACTTTATTATTTTTAAATCGATACTATATAGAGATAAAAGCTAAAGTTTTCAATAATAAATCATTAAATTATTCGAATACTGAACCAATTTAGAGCCAATCCTGCTTATTACTAGAAACTAAGTTCATGTATACGTATGTATACGTAAATTAGAAGACTCTGAGAGACGAGAGTATGCAGTTTTAAGACTACAAAAAAAAATATTATAATGTAAAAATCAAAAATAAAAAGCCTTGCCAAACATATATACTATCATTTCTATCTAATCAAAAATAAAATAAAAAATCTTTTTCATTAAAACGTTAACTCGAATAACATTTGCATGAAAACTGTAACTAAAAATATAAATATGAATTTAAAAAAAAAAATTTAAAACAAAAATCAGATTCGAATGAATGAATTTCTAATTTTAACACAGTGACTACTATACTACTACTACTACTACTACTACTATTACTTCAGATAATATACTCAGCTCAATATTCACAAACTATACTTAAATGCAGTGAATTTAAAATGTGATGATCTAACAATATCAGTGCTAACTTCTATCATACTATCATCATACTACCATCTATAATTATGTGTAACCAAACAAACAAACAAACGATAAATCAATCAATAAACTAATCAAACAAGTAACAGAGTAACCAATCCTTTATCAGGATTAGCTATATATATATACGCTGAAATATTTTGACAATGAATTTTCTCAATTTACAGATTTACATATTTTAATGTATGAAATATGCGAATTCATAAACGATATCAGGAATACAGCGAATTATTGATTCCTGAAAATAATATATATACATATATATTCACACTTCCTCGAAGGAGATAAGATTCATCAGAACGCGGATTAATAAATTCTATATAATACGAGAGCAAACAAAAATCTATCATTAAATCGTTTTGTGATAGAGGAGGAGTGTGAATGGATGCAAATTGTGCAAAAACAAAAAAAAAACATTACTATTTGCATATATAGAGAAAAAAAACATTGGCAAATTAAAATGGAAAATGGAATTCAAAGAACTGATTCACAAAAAGCACATCAGTCGAGTGGTCCTCGAGTATCATTTAATAGAGATGTACACGTGAAACGAATCGGTTTGTTAATTTTATTTGTATTTTACATAACATACTACTATTACTAATCAAAAAAAAAAAATTTTTTGTCATCAATAAATAAAAAGAAAAAACAGAGAATAATTCTATTTGGATTTTGTATTAAATACATACATACATAGAAAAGAATTATTTGTCTGAAAATTATTTCTGCATCAATTCCGGAAGAATATTTAACTTTTGAATCTTTCTAACATCAATATCTTAATACATATACATAAATACTCGTATATACACAGGTGTTAATTTTTGCTGATTTTCGATAATATATTACTATAGGTAGTCATTCTATATTGTGAACCACATTCCTAATAAAATTGTTAACCTTGAATATGCCAAAAGATCTAAAAAATTAAAATTTTTTGAAAAAAAAAAAAAGAAAACACAAATTAAATGACAACGCAAAATTCTATTAAGACAGAATACACCTACGAAAGTTATGTTTTTTTTCTTGTTTTCATCATATTTTTTATTACCGAATTTCTTCACTAAAAAAAAAAAAGGCAACCAAAAAAAAAACAAGTAAATAAATTAATGATTAAAAAAAATTACTATGACATAAAGTAAACAAGAAAATTTAAAAGATTTTTAATATAGCTGCCATCGACACATAATTTTTCTTGTGTGTTTGTCTGTTGTTTTTGATTTTGAAATTATTTTGTTTTGTTTTTTTTTTTTTTTCATATTTTTTATACTAATAAAAATCCTCCACATTTTGTCTAAATAAATCATAAACAAAATATTGAAATAAAATATATGTACATATGTACATACGAAGTTAATATCACTGTAAGACGAAAGCGATAACGAAAAAATATCAAAATGCTCATATTAAATTTGGAAGATTAAAAATAAAAAATTTGAAGAAAAAAAAAATAAAGAAATAAATTAAGTTAAATTAATCAAAACCAATCACTGTTTAAATTCAAGGCTTTTAAGCAAAGAAAAAGATGAGACAAAATAAGATGATGAAGATGAAAAATAAAAGTATGCATCAGCTTAAATTATGCCATGTTCATGATAGTTATACGCTGTATGGTCGTATATACGAGTACATGCGGTTATATCATTAAACCAACATTAAAAATCACATTTAAAAATTAAAATATTTTCGTATGTGATTTAAATTTTTTCAACATACAATTTGTCATTAAAATGCGACATTCCCAGATACAAAATAATATTTTGATCATTTTGTTTTATTTTATATTGTATTGTATTTATTTATTTATTTTTTTTTCATGTTGTTGTCTTTTAATTATTATCTGACATCGAGTACATGGCTAAAACATGATTGAGATTACCTGTAGATTTTAGTTTTGTTTAACAACTTATATGTACATAAATGTGGAAATTTAAAACAAAAAATGTTGTATATTCACTACACAAGCGTATACATATTTAAATTAGCATACTTACATGATATATACTACTTATATACTATACGGTAATGCATGGTAAATACATATATCTTTGATATGTAAATGTACGAGTATAAAAATTCACCTTGACAAGGTCAATTTTAACATATTCATGTATGTACGCTTACAACGTATATGTAGAAGTTTATCATAAATTGTATAAATCTTAAGTATGTTTGTGATCGATTCTTATTTTATATATCTGGAATCTACGAGTAGTAAGTGTATCATAGATCATGGTAATATGTATATGCAACATGTTTACATTTAAGCTTGTACACAGGGACGACAGACTGTATATACATATTTTGTAACATCATATACATATGTTATGATCATTAACAATAATAATAGCAACAGTATAACAACAACAACAACAAGATCACAGTATAATAATAATAAAAATAATAATGATAATAATAGTGATATGTCACTGATATTGAAAATCTTTAAGAAAATATCTTACAAGATTGTCGACAGAGATGAATTAGTAAAATTAACTAATGATTATTATAATTTTTTTTTTTTTTTAGATAAAAATACATAAATATATAAATATCTTGATACGAAAGTCAAAGTATGCAGGCAAAATATACAAGTACTTATTATGGACTATTAAAATGAAGGAAAAAAAAAACTAAATTTTACTACTGTGTGCAACAACACCACTACTACAATTTAAGTACATACTTATAGCAAGCGATTATTGATGTACTCTCGCATCAAACTTATAACAATTAAACGGATAGAATGAATATGTTCAAATAACAATAGAAAAATTTTTGTTACCTATATATATGAAGAAGAAATTCTTATGTAAATTATGTATAGATTCTTTAATTAATGTGAATAGACTCACGTGAACCCGCATCATTATTATTATTATTATTGTCACATATTATCGAAAGTTTTAATTTAATCACGTACATACATATATACAATTTAATTTGAAATTACATAGTAATAAAAGATTATTTATAGTGTATCAAATCGATTTTGCAAAATTGATTTTTTCAATTGAAATTTCTTTTTAATTTGTAAGAATGTAGCATATAGCATATAAGAAAAAGATTATACATACATTATACATGTCTACATACAAATACAAAATATCCGATATAATGAGTAATAATAGCTGAAATAATGTCGCATGATATTCAATTCCTTTTTCTTATATATTTTTATCTAATTATAATTTTCTATTAAATGGAAAAGTAATCTTTGTTTGACACATGTACAAAAAATGTATTTTTAATTTAAATTTGCCAAAGAAAAATATATATACACCTATAAGACCTAACTATGTGATACAAGAAAGATTAAACTATTAATTTCAGGTGTATCAATTAAATAAAAATTCCAACTCTATAATGATTGTATTTTGTATTAGAATGAAAAAAAAATGAATGAAAATAAAAATCCAGTATCAAAAAGAATCGAAATAAATGGAGGACATTCAAGACAATTCATTCAATTTGCGAGAATTATTATTATGTATTATTATTATTATTTTATTTTTTATTTTTTTTTTTTTTTTGAAGAAAACAAAAATGAATAAACGAATCATAAAAGAATATTTCTATTCTATGTAGAAAATTGAAAAGAAAAGCGAATATAATGGCAAAAAAAAAAAAAGTAGAATTGTTTCTTTCGATAAAGGTGATGATAATGATTGAGATTGAGATGTTATTTCACATTATCATTTTGTTATTATGTTTAATCGTTACTATACAAAGAGGTATTATTAAAAATACATAATAATTGTAATAACATAAAAGAAATCACTGATGTACATCGCTTTTATGATTAATGACTTCTTTATTGTGTGTACCCGTCTGTCTAGTGATTTCTTATGTAATTTATTTATTCTTTTTAAACGAATTTTGTGATGATTTAAGTTAACTGATGTGAGTTCAAAGTAGAAAAATGTGTATTTTTAAATTAATTGGTTAATATAAAATCCTACCTAAAATAAGGAAAAAAATAAAATAAAGAATGAATTATAAAATTGTGCTCACGAATATGAACTTGAAAATTTTATAAATGACTTAATTTTGTTATTCAAAATGTATTTTGAATATCTGAATATTTTGATTAGTATATGAATTTTGGATTATTATAAACGATTATGTTAAATATATAAGCGATATATAAAATAAGGATATAATGAAGGAAATTCGGTTTCTATTTCTACTAGAAGAGAAAATCAACTTTATCTCCAGAATGAAAATAAGAGTACAAAAATGGTGTATGAAATACTACTCGAACTAGTGTAGCGTATACTATAGATATCGTACTAAGAAGTCAATGAGCTCTACTGCTACGGAATATATTTAGAATAGAGGAGCAAGAATAAAATGTTGTTAGTTGATTTTACGTGTTTTGTTTTTTACAGTATTCGCATTCTACTCAGAGAGAAAATCAACTTTTTCTCAATTTATTATGAAAATACGAGTACACATGAAGCTTGAAATATTACTAGTAGTCGACTAGTCGTACTATCGTAATGTAATTAAATTAAACTTTAAAGAGAGAGAAATTAAACTTTAGCTTAAGAGTAGACTATATGTAATGTGTTAGTCAATGACCTTCACTAACTAGACAAAATTTTATGAAAATACGAGTATAGAGTATTTTTAAACGAAACTGTACATTTCAAAAATTGATATCTAAACGAAATTTAACTACTTATAATCAATAAAATTTTCATCAGCACCAATTATTTAGTCAATTGCTCGTTAACTTTCTTTAAATATTAAGTAGGATTAGGGATTATCAAAATTACGTTATTGGCAAATCAACAAATTATCATTACAAATCTGCAACAACAATTAAATTATAATCTAATTTTTAGGAGAAAGATAAAATTTAGAATCCCATTACCTTTCCTAAATGCAGTACAATTTCATCAGTTACAAGCATTTCTGATTTTTAAATTCTGTATGGTATAGGATTTGATTTAAATTTCATTTGTATATTGTATAATAATGAAACGTGACAACAGTTCAAACTGTTCAAGTTCATAAATAAATTATGCTCCCACAACATTTTCATACAAACTAAGTATACCTATATGCATATCTTATGAGCATATGTATAAGTACATAAATTGTAAATTAGTTAAGGACTAATTACCTACAAACAATAAGGAAATTAACTTTATTATAATTACACTTTTTCAATGTCAACTCTAAACTTGCAATTACCTACTATATTGATTGGTAATTAAAAGTTGTATAGTAATGATTTTTCAATGTTTGCTGTTATTGTCATTATGTAGATGCAACTGTAATGTACAAAATGATGTCAATTTCATCATTATAAAATTTTGTCAGACGACAATATTTTTCATTTTGTATTCTCTTTGGACAATTTTTGTTTTTTTTTTTTTTTCAAAGATACCTCCTAGGTCATAAAGTAGGTGTTTGTGTACTGAATTGTTGTCATTTTATTACTATATCTTCAGATGAATACGTATACTATATATAATATGTAAGTACTTACAATTTTTTTAACATGTATTGATTTGTGATTTTTAAACAGGAACTAGGTATACTTCCCTATAGAGTGTAGTTCAATGTTTAATATTATATATATGTATATATATGTAGAAAAATTACAACAATTTCTTGATTTGTTTAGATTCAAATTGAGATGATGGTGAATGTCATTTAAATTTACTGTATACCTAAATATGCTATTACAAATCAGTGATTTTTTGATATTTCCTTTTCAATTTATATAAATATAAATTATATATATGTACTTTTATAACTGTATGGTATACTACATACATATGCATGTATGTCAACAGAAATTTTTTGTGTAGGTGAACACGTGAAGGCCTTGTATATGAATATCGCTCTTTGTTAAGTTCAGTTAGAGTTTTATTTATTTATGGTTGTTTTTGTCTTTTGACTTCATCTTCTTGCTTTCGAAAATATTCAAAAAAAAAAAATAAATGCGAAAAAATAAACCGCAGATTAATGCAAAAAATTTATGAAAAATAAAAAAAAAAAGTAGAAGCTATACTCATAGTCGTAGATATGGGTATTATAGCTGTCTGAAATATATAAAAGAGTTCAATAGACTTTTTGTTGGACAAATTGTTGTGTTCGATTTACATTAATGTATACAAAATAGTAATGAATTTAATAATTAATATTTGAATTTTGAAAGAAAGAAAAATAAAATACAGTACAATTTTTTGTGATTATAATGCAATCGTGTAAATTAAAAAAAAAAAAAATCTTATTGACTACATAATTATGTCGAAAATTACACGATAATTTTAATTCAACTCAATTTATTTTATCTTTTAAAATTTATCTTTCTGTTTTTTTTTTTCAATTTACTTCATATTTTTCCTTTCAATACATATATCATATAATGTAGAGTAAATATATAAAACTCTGTAAAAGTGTAAATAATATGTTTTTCTTGATAAATTCACATACTCGTGTTATATAAAATATTCAATGATCTTCAAAATTAAATAACCGTTTTTCTTTATGAATTTATTTTACCGAAATGTTTATTTTTTTTTACCTATATACGTACATACATAACAATAACGGCTAATAATGTCTTAAATCTGAAAATTTTTCGCAAAATATGAAGCCTTTGATCAAATACCGAACACATAATTACATGATTTTTAGGTTTTCAAAGTTCGAATTATTTGTTTTTTTTTTTTCATTTTTAAAAAGTTAAGATTTTTTATCTTGTCATTAAATCAGCTACCGATTATTTTATTAATAGCATCGATTGATTTCAAATATTATTCTTCCTCTTTTATCATTATTGATGATTAGTGAATATATTTTTTTTTTTGTTTTTTGTATATAGCATTTCAAAAATATTGTGATGAAGTAATCATTCGACAAAAATTGTCTGGAAAAAATTGCAATTTTTCTGAAATTAAATTAAATAAGAAAATAATTTTTTCCTAATGTAAGTATGTATATATTTATATGTAGTATACGTTAAGTAAGGTAGCTTGTTTAGGTGTATGCCTTATGTATGCAATTTTCATAAATACATACATACATACGTAAGTATATGTAATTTTTCATTAATAAATTATCCAACCGTATAATATGATTTCATGCCCATCTAAAAGCTATTAATTTAAATGCATACCATAATAAATCGCGTAATATATAACACGATGAATGTAGTATTATATATGTATATATATAAACGTTATTTATACAAGTATACCTGTACATATGTAATTTTGTATGTACAAATATATATGAAAATACAAAAATGTGTGTGTGTATCTATGTAATAATAACAGATGACGTGAAAATATCTTCAAATTTTATTCGCATTTATGAATAACTTTAGAAATAAGATTTAATGCGTGGGAAGATGTTACTGATTAGATTTTGTTACAGCAACATACACACAGCAATAAAACTAGCAACTAAAATTGTAATGTACACAATATAATAATATTGTAATGGAATGGTGCAAGTTTTGCAGTGCCATTCATCCAACACTCTATCATATGATTTGTAGACATATTATATCATTGTATGCATTTTAAATACACATATGTAGATACACATGTACATATTATGAATATGAATAATTTTATATTTTTAAATTTTTTTAATAGGTATGCACTATATTTCGATTTGTTATGCAAATTTTATTAAATCATACATTTTTCTATTGATTTACAAGAAAATTAAATAAAATTTCTATATCCCCCTGTAATCTGTCTGTTTCATTGTATGATAAATACACGTATACTTGTAGATTATAAATATACATATACACATACATAAATTATTATAAATTTATATACGACATACGACCTTAATTGTGACTTTTCTGTGTGTAAGTAAATACTAAAAAAAAAAGGAAAAGACTTATCATTCGCGTTAATTTTTGCGTGAATCAGTTTTACATTTAAAATACTGTATATGCGAGTAAAAAAATGAATGAATAAAAATACAAATAAATATGTACATATGTATGTATACATAAATATTATGTACGTTCTTATAATCTCTATTTAAGTATTGATATGTGGGCAATTTGACAGCCACCACCAAACCAAACTAAGCTAAATACAATTCGATAAATAAACAAAAATGAATAAGTAGTTATACATATTATGTAGAAAAAACAAACTTCAATAAAGTGCTTATGAAGTTTTTTTTTTTTATTACATACATTACATGTTATATATGCATGCATAAATGAAATCTTAGTTGTTTTCGTTTCGCTACTTTTTTTTTCCAAGTTTTCTTCTTTTTCTTTTTCAATATTACAGGTAGGTTATAATAGTATATGACGCGATAAACGAGAATATAATAATTTTAAACTAAATATAGATACATTGTCATTATGCATATTTATGTTTGTGTATTCGTTCATACATGGACAAAATAAATGTGTAGATTTTGTAGTCATAAATATATGTATGTATGGATGTAAGTTTTTATGTTGACCGTATACGTATATGAATGCGAATAGTGTATATTTGAAGCATTACCTGACAGGTATAACTGCGACTGAATTTAGAATTTAGTATAATATAATAATCAAGTATAATACATTCATTTGCACATATGTACATATGTATATGTAACGTATGTAAATACATTTTATATACGTTTGTATATACAGACAGAAAAATAAATATTATAATATACAAATACGACAATACTGATCTGTTATGTTTTAGAACAGAGGAAACGGGGACGTACTACAGATTCCAAGGAAATTATTATAATATATGTTTTTCGTGTTATTTTTTTTTTCTCTCAATTTCAAATAAAAAACAAGTCAACTTTACCGCCGCCTACTTTAGTTTAAAACCGCGAAACGACATTTAAAAATTGTCGTTGAATTGGGTGATGTGAGCTTTTTTCTTTTCTCATTTTTATTTTTGAATAAAAATTATTTAATTTAGCTTTTATAGAAATTTTGTTACGAATTTATTGTTTGTATATCATATAGATTCGTCATTATCTGTGTATCTTTTTCATGTTATCATTATTGTCATTGCGGAATTTTAATCAACTTACAATACACATAAACACACACACACACAATGGTACATACGTATGTATATATAAATGTATGTATAGTTGAATTATAAATTATTACAACCACTCACTATATTGCTCTATAAAGTATAAATGTTGTTCTATACAATTAACTCACCTGAGAGAATATAATATTCACGATCTTGATCAAGCTACTGCCTACTGCTACATACAATTGTATAACATAAATCTGACATCAGTGTAGCAAGCAAATAGAATACACTGCTTCCAAAAAGCAATAAAAATTCAGAAAAAAAAAATCTTAAAAATTCACTATATACATAATATTTCGATTTAAAGTTTGCAAATTTTAAGGTGGTTGGTGGTGTGTCTGTCGATCACAATTTAAAATAAAAAACATTTTAATTTTTTCTAGTGATCAGTTCATTTTAAATTTAAGTCGAGTTCGAGATCGAATGTGTAGAAATTTTCGCTGTCGACAATAACTGAAAAAAAAAATACAAATTACTCAATATTTTGGGATAAAAAAAAAAAAATAATTTGCATAAATTTGACATTGAAAATGGACTTTTAAGGTGAATGTTAATGGTGAATTGATTATTTTCATAAAGATCAAACGATTTGTGATGCTTGCGTTTATTATTCTCATCCTATTTTGTGGTTATTATTCAAAAGTAAAAGCAATTTTTTTTATTTTTATTTGTAGACGATCTGACGCGAGCTTAAAAAATAAACTAGTGCACTACTTATTAACTGGTTACTAAACATATAGTGACCACTGTCACTTTCAATAAAGTACACTGAGTTCAAGAATAGGTATATATTATATATTATTTTTACTCGTACAGTTACAGGTATTTATGATCTACACATTGATCTTGTACAAAAAAAAGTCGTGGTATATTCGGAAAGTGTGTGCATTTATATGTGTAAGTAAAACGATATTACGAGTATGTACATAAATGTACCTGCAGAATAATATAACTGACATTAACTGCGTGTTCTGTTGTGACATATAACAAGTGAATATTTTTTATCGTGTCTTGTATAGATCTGTTAGATATCAAATGTGTATATAATTTTTTTTGTTTTATTTTTTAAATTATTAAAAGCGTGATTATTAAACGTATTAAAAGGAAAAATTAAAATTTATTATGCATGAAAATATTGCAAAATGATTGTCGATCTGTGAAAATTTATTCAACACGACATAATTATACGATTTTATAAATACAAACTTACATCGAAAAAAAAAAAAAATTTAATGTAAAAGTGTTCTCGATTTTGCAAAAAATAAAAACGAACTCCTACTATATTCGAACTGTTACTATTTATAACGATGATTTAATAATGAATAAAAACAATTAAACGCAGATTTTAAATCCTGTATTGTGGTGTAATTTTAAATTCGATTTAGTAAATTTAGAATATTTCTAAGGTCAGTATATTTAATACTCGTTATGTGCAAAAAAAAAAAATCATACAGTTCACATTCAAAAATTCCTTTTACCACTTTTACATACAATACATACAAAACAAATATTTATGTCTAAAATACATTTGTGAGTGTGTAGGTATAATCAATTCCTTTTAATATAAAATATGTAAATACGGGTATAGAGTCTCAAAACTTGTTTAAATTTACAGTGAAAACTTTTTAAATTTTGTCGAAATAAGAGACAAGCTGGCAAAAAAATTGAAAAATATATAAAAAACAAAACATTAATAACGAAACTAGAAAAGTAAACATATAATATATGTACGTATACATATACGAATACGACAAATACGATATGACAATGTTTTTCATGAAAATGACATCAGACAATATAGTGTAATGAATATTACAAACAAATTTATGTATAGCATAGCTCTTAAATTATTTATCATCATATTTACTATATAAAAACTGTACTGCGCCCACAAAATGACACTGGGAACTATGAAATGTCAAATCGTGTTACATATGAACAACTGAAAACTTACATATTATAAATATACATACATACATTTTACATATATGTACTAGAGGTACAAAAGAAATGATCTTTTAGAATGCGATTTTCAATAATTTTTCAAAACAAAAACAAAATAAACAAAAAAAAAAGTTTACATTGCAGTGTAAGTCATTTTATGTATGTACTTGTACAATCCATATAATGCAGTGACAAAAAAAAATAGAAAACAGAAAAAAACATCACATTTCAAACCATAAACCAAACAACAGGCAGGCACGGGCAGATCACCTCCAGATGCCGGAAAAATTGACAAAAATCCTATATATACATATACATATTATACCACCATAATATGTTTTTGTGTACTATTTGTACATACTAAAAGCTAAAAGCAAGCATCTAAAAGGGATTATATCACAAGATTTGTAATATAATTCTGCACGATATACCGTATCTTCGTATCGTTTTTATATATATGTACATATGGTATATGGTATATGGAAAAGTTTTCCTACTTGTATTATGTAACATATAAATTCTTCCCAATGTCTTGATCTTGACAGGTGGGATATGGGATCGGTATTGTTGTTATAATGTTATGTGATGATAATTCTGAATAAAACTGTCGTGTAATTTCGTTTTTATACCTGCCAAAGGTGAAAAAGAAAGCATATAGATACTACATGTATTACTAGTATGTAGTACCGTAATATGTACTTACATTATCTAAAACAATAAAAGCTTCTTTAAATCTATCTTCTAAACTGAAACTCAATAAAACGGTTTCTGTTAAATGTTCACTTAACTTAACTTTTATAAGTCATTTATAGATCCAATCTAATTTATACTACATACTACATATGTAGCTATCTATTCTGTGTGCATTTATTTAATTTTCTTTTTTTTTTTTTTCTAAAAAGATAATTATTCTATAAGTACATACATACATACAAGTATATTCGTGTGCAGTTTACTTTAGGTGGAAATGAGGTGTAATCATTTAACTTATCCGTATTTATATACATACGTGCATAAATTATATATAGTAGAACGTAGAACTAAAATAAAGCGACAATGCAAGGTCGTATTTATACTCGTATGTACAAGTATAATATATAAAATTGGGTTCCAATTACATTACATATATGTACATATATAGGTATAAGATAAGTAATTAATGCACACACATATGATACAAAGCACAAACATATTACCTTATATGCTAACAGTGCATGGTGGTGACGACAAGCCTTTTTTGTTTCATTTATTTATTTATATTTTTTTTTTACTCATTTCGTTACCTGTCGTTACCTATTCTTAACTATCATTATAAGCAGTTATTGAATCTCTCTCTGCATTAAATAAATCTATATATCGCAGCAGTATGTACTTCAACAAGCTCTATATAAAACAACATTTGATGTATTACTTGTTAAGGTAAAGTTTTATTTCATTTTTATTTATTTTTTTTTTTTCTTTCAACTAAAGATTTTTATAAGACTTCAAAGTTATTTGTATTTGACTGGAATAATTAACTAATAAACAATTAAAAACAAAAACAAAATACGATATTATACGTGTTTACTTATTAAGTACATAATGTACGATTCAATATATATGCAATGCATCTAAATATTTAGTACTAGTACACAGATTAATGCCACACTACACTACACTACACTACACTATTATATCCCACGTATGCATAATTATAGGAGAACTGAATTAAAAATATAATTTTATGTATTTCGTTTATTTTATTTGTTAAGTTGTACTTGTTTGTTTGTTTTTTTTTTTTTTTTACATTTTTCACCTTTTTAAATTACAATTATTCTTTTGTTACTTAGTTTCTTGAATTATTATTATATGTAAGAAGTATGTCCAACAAACCTAAACAAATAATAGCATGTACAAGTACATAATACATACATATACATATGTAGAAAAATCGACATTACGTAATTGTAAGGCGTTTTTACACAATTGAGGATCATTAGTCTCTTTTTTAAATTTTACTTTTTCTTTATTTATTTTTTTTTTTTTCATCTTACACCGCATGTACAACCGTAACGCGAAACGAATTTGAATTTTAATTTAAAGAGCAACGAAAAAAAAAAAAATACTAAAAAATTATGTAATAGGTAATAGTATCTATAGTACGTTCAATTATGTAAATGTGTAAATATAAATTGATGCCAATATTCAATCAATATGTAAAGAAATAAAGCACTCAAATAATATTGTATAATGGATAATGGAAAGATTGTTCTTATTTTTTCTACTAAATTGTATGTACGAGTACGAGTATATGTATTTACACACATGCTTTAGTTTGAATTTGCACAACAGGTTAATAATTAAATTCATTTTCATATAAGTATTATTCATATTCACAATGAGATAACATTTCAGATCGATAAACACCTGATAGCATTCAAGATTTCTTTTCTGCTAATTCGATATAATATGTTTTTCTGTTTGTTTTTGCATTTACGTAAATTCCTAACCAATCAATCAGAAGAATATTCTAAAGAATTTGTATAAATGTATAGTTACAAAACTTAAAGAATGCACAGATAATTAAAAAAGACAATTTATTATGAATATTAATTCCTATTTCTATGAACCACAAACATATATAACAACAGAAAGAAACAAAAAAACACATCAAAAATGAATGCAATTTGTGGTATATTTAAAAACAACAACAACAAAAACAAATATTTTATAAAACGATGATTATTGTGGCATTTATTACTAATTAAAGAGATGTTAATTACAATACGATATGAATTATCAATGAAAAAGATATGTGTGGCAAATAGAAAAACCTTTAATTTTAATGCATATTTCTATGCACATACGTACGTACATATAATACATACAAGTACATACATATGTATGTGATTAGTGGTCAATTATTTTCATATTTATATGCAGTGATTAATTTCATTATATTGTAATTCGCATACATAAATATCTATTTTTGAGTTTACATTCCAGAAAAATTATTACAATTTTTTACATTGATTATATTATATAGATATTACAATCAGATTTGTATAATTCCACTTATTGAATTCATGACAACTCTTCAATTTGTATGGTCCACTAAGTTAAGAATGATAAGAATGATTGAAAATTTATTGACTATACCACCTACCACATACTATACTCGTATTAACAACTGTAATATATAGTATACGATTAAATAAAATTTATGCGTTTTCGAATCTCGAATATTTTCTAATCTCTAATAATCACCCTGCAAAATATACAAGTTTTTTACATAATAATAATATATTGATGTATTACGTACGTACAACGTACATCTTATTTGTCTACAATAAAACTTTACGTAATACCTACATAGATATTATATGATGTTTTTTATCTTTTCAATGATTTTTCACAAAAGGTGCGATCATATGTATAGAGAAAGTTAACACGTTTCTCTTTATTTTGTAATAATTTGCAAAATCCATATCTTAATATTTTTTTTATTTTCAGTATTTCTGTTTTTCTGTTTACTTAAGTATTTATAAATTTTTAATTAAGAATTGTATAATTTTATTTTTATGAAACAAAAGTAAAAAATTCAAATATCTAACAAACAATAAAAAAAATTTTTTTCGGACTTTAGTAAAAAAAAAAAAGGTGATACTCGTAATAATAACTCTCGATAACGCAATTATAGTTGTTAATTGCCATCTATTAAACAGTGATATTTTAGCATTTTTTTTCCTCTCTCTCTCTCTCTCTCACTCTCTCTCTCTCTCTCTCTCTCCCTCTGTACATTATATTGTAATTGTAAATTCGTGCAATTCGTATGTATGCGTAAACATTTACAATAACTCATAATATTATTATGTACATATAATCATCGTCATCCTCATCAGTATAATTGTTTTGTTTTTGAATTCAGATATAAATATATTTACGCGTTTTGCTTGAATTCTATAATAAATTACGGATAGCAATCATCATCATTACAAATAACGAAAAACAAAACAAAAGGCAAAAACTTTCAAATTAATCATCAACGATTATCGTTTGAATTAAATGAGATCATGCTACCGGAAAATTTTTTTTTTTTCATGTTCTTACATTTATGTACATGAAAAACGCTAATTTAGGTAAAGATTTTTACAAAAAAAAAATTTTTTTTGAATTGATAAAAAGGTATCTCTACTCGCGCATAAATAAAAATAACAATCAATTATATGTACATAGGTATTACTACACTATTACAATAAATAATTATTCAGAATAAATAAAAATGTTTGCGTATACAAATTCCCTCGATAAGGTATCGTGTTTGTATACTTTGTAAATACATATACCACGTATATATACAAATTTAAAATTTATTAAAATTTTATATTCAAAATGATAGGTAAAACCAAAACCATAACTAAAAATGGTAACATAACATACTCGTTTATATACATATTTAATTAAAATTTTAAACATATAAAAATAAATAAAGATGAATTTAATTTAGATTAATAAATACGTACAAATGTATAGATATAGATTTGAACAATTTATGTTAAATACAAACATTTTTACACATTCAAATTACATATTTAGTTAAGTACTACCAAAGACCAATTAATTATATTGGTCTTTGGTACTACTCATAGTACATGTAAAATATGTATACAGACAGAGATAACAAATCATATTATGATATGTATTTTTGTATTTTGTATTTTATTTTTTTTTTTATAAAGTTTCTCATTTTGCATGACGTTAATCAAATATAAAATCTCGAAATGGTTATGATTGATTAATGATCATCAAATTCATATATAAGGAGACAAAAAAAATTCCAGAGAAATATTTTTAATGAACTATAGGTATAGTATTTGTAGTATTTGTAGTATGCAGTAAGTACTATACATGCATCACATTTTACTAGAAGAATGTGTCAGATTAAATGTGAAATCCATAAAAAAGTGAAAAAAACAAAATATTTTAAAGAAAAATAGATATCGAAATTTTTTTAATGAATAGGTACTCATTCTTGATTGGACTTTCTGGTTCGTATATACGAGTATATGTATACATATTTATATGGATGGGTACAGATAAAATGTACTATATATAGTAAAGATGTGTGTACGAATGCTGTCAAGGCGCCACCACTTCATACATATCATACATATAATACACTAAAAAAATGTAGATATACGTATATATATGCATGTTTTAAAGATATTTTTTCTTTAATCTTTTTCTTTTAATTTCAATTCAAGATTTTGAAAATATTTAAAAAATAAACACGTACTATAGTACCTTTTAAAAGAGAACCTTGACATATTTTTTTCACCTTTTATATTTTAGAGTATGTGTATAGAGAGTTAATGCATCCGTACATCATATGTAAATACGAATACGAATATAATATGACATATATTCATGATCATTTATCTATTCCTCCGCAAAACTTCAAATTTATTCATTTTGAATGAATGAATGAAGGCTCTTCCATTGCAGATATATACTTACATTTATGGAATGTATGTATTATTATTATGTAGTATATAATATAATTATAATGTGCACACATAAAATACACATCATGTAAATATAATACAAAATTACACATTTACATACATAAAGGTATATGCATTAGTTTAATTGTACAGAGGCGGAAATATTTTAAATGCTTATAAAATTGCATATTTTTTTCTCTTAATTCTATTGTTTGAAATGTTCAATATTCAAATGCTTACATCCATACTTGTACATTTATTTGACATACCATGCATGTTTTAAACCTAATAAACATACTTCAATTATTATCAAACAGGCGTAAGATTTTATTAGTTGTACGTTAATCGTAATAATGATGAAGTATAGGTCCACAAAATTAAAGTTAACTCTAAGATTGATCTCACGCAACATGAATCTCTTGCATTGTGAATATGTTAAATGTAAATTTTATATTTCTTTCACTTTCTTCCTTTCTGCATCATGTTTATAGATAGACAAGAAATACGAGTATCGAGTACTACTATACAACAAATAATCTTTCATGAAAAGAATTTTAATGTTTTCATGTGGGAAGAAATTCCTGGAATTATGTTATAGTTCATTATGTTTATGATTTGTATTCACGTAAAGCTTGCTTCAAAGCATGCAAGCAAACGACAATAAATGTGCAATACTGAATAGGCAAATGCAAAAATTTTTTAAAATATTACATACATACATAATATACATAATACATAAATGAATTTAGAAGTCCTGAAATTGAAAATTAATAGAAATTTATATATATATTTTGTACAGGTAAACGACCAACTAACGAAACTGCAAGTTACCCCACAAAAAAGACGAATCTTCTTCCTCCAGAAACTTGTCATTTACGTAGAGAACTGCCAACAAATCTCTCTGAAGAGGATATAATTAAAGAAGCAGCTCGTGTTCTAAAGCAAGCTGAAAGTGTTAAATGTACAGTAGAAGGCGAGAGAGCTAGGTCACCATCATTAAATTATAGACTAAATGACAAATCTCGGCTGAAGAAAAATCAAAAATCCGTTCCAAGTAAATTCAATTCCTTGCCGATACCTAAACAACGTTCAAAAGGTAAACCGGTAGCAAGAAGTATAAGTGACGCTTCAGTCAAAAAATCGAAACGACCTTCAATTTTCAACATATTTAACAGACGCGGTGGTAGTGACACAAGTCTAAATCGAATATCAACGTCGTTAGCAGCAGAGCAAAAATTACATACAGATCCTCGAGGCGGTGGGGGCATTCGTTTGGTGCGTAGTAAAAGTGATGTGGGCTCAACAAGACATCGTCGAATTCAGAAACGATACAAAAGTGAAGATGAGGATAATGTGAATACGATCAACAAACCAGTACAATTGAGCCCTATTATTGAAAATACACAACGTGAAGATTATTTTGAAAAAGGTGGATCGAAAGAGAAATCACCTAAACTAAAAACAGAAGAGTCTTCATCATTAACACAGCAAACGAAGGACTTACCTGAAGATCCTATGACGAAAAAAAAGGAAAAGAATGAATCAAAACTGAAAGAATCAACGCCAAGTAAATCTAATTCGAAACAAGACAAAAATTCAAATACATACACGAGCTACGACGATATAGATTTCATACCTCCGACAAAATCAATTGGAGACGGCCTAAAGGACGCAATCGTATCCTTAGCTACCTCAAATTCCCATCCATCAGAGGAAATGCACAGCTCTCAATTGCCACCAGAGAAGCCGCCACTTACCAAGGGTGTGACTGTTGATGGAATAGTAAAACGTTTGTCTATGGAGAGATTTTCACCACCACCAGTATTGTCTGGACCAACATTTTCGTATACAAGACCCAGTGAAAAAGTAATTTATTCTCAAGTAGTTTGTGATAACGAAAATAAATCAAAAGAAAGATCTAGTGTCTCACCTAAAAACATGGATTCGTCTTTCAAATACCAAACAACCTCCACTAACAGTAACGACGACAGAAGCGCCATAGAAAAAAATAATTATCCTAGTCACAATAATAAGTCTGAGGTTTATTTAAATGGTAATTTTGATCAGCCTTATCGCTCATATTCGCCACCAGAAATAACAAAAGTTCGCGGAATTAGTTCTCCGTTACATTGGAAACACAGTTCTAGAAATTTAAGTGATGAGGACGAAGGTCTTGGATTTGAACCGAGAAAATATTTTGAAGAAGATTTACCAACACCTTCACAAATGATGAAGACACGCTATCATACAATTGAATATGAAAGAGAAGAAAAATCACCTTCAAATGAACCTCCAATTGTACCTGTGATCAGAAGCGTTTCACCAGTCGATATTCGAATGGACGTTTCCAACCGAGGTCGAGCCGATGGTATGGACTCACGAAAGCGTGATATTTTCAATGAATTCAATGACTTGAGCTATCGTCGCGAAAAGCTAGAATCAAAAATTAGATCAAGACGTTTTGGAAATGATGATGATAAAACGGCACGAATTAGTTATCGTTATTCACCAGACAGAAGTAGAGAATTCAAGGAGGAATTCGATGAAACTTCGAAATTTTACAAAGATAAATATATGTCACCAGAGTCAGAAATGATTCATAAATTCCATAAATTGGATTCCAATGACATTTTTAATAAATATTCTCCAGAAAGATCACATCTGGACATGGTTTCGCCAAGTAAAGATTTGAAAACGTCAAAATATGTAAAAACAAAATATTTTGATGATGGAACGGGTGGTGTTAAAGAAACATATGAACGAGAAACTCATGTCGATGAATATGGTCGTCCACGCATTAAAGAATCTCGACACAGAGAACGATTTGATTCGCCTAGACGATCCAAGGAATCAGAAATCATTTATAAAAATCGGGTTTCAGAAGAAAAATATCGCCACGAGTACGAACCAAAAAGTCTTGATTCACAGTATAGTGAAATGACTAGATCATCTCCGGAAAATATGAAAAGAACTGAAATTATGATTAGGAGACATGAAGATAATTGGCAAGATTCAAATACCTTGACACGGGATAAAAGACAACAAAGAAGTTTCGATAAAGGTGATTCAGGAATAGAAAATGATTTTCGCAAGGAATCTTTCAGTGGAGAGCTAACCTCAAAGTAAGTAGCAATAATCTAGCAATAATCTTTAACATTTAAAATTTTTCTATAAATGATTGATTCGAAATTATTCTTGTTAAATTAGATGGCGCAAACGTACTATTCAAGATGAGATGAGATCCTGTGAAATGTTAATTAGAAAAGAACGACGGCACACAGAAGATACACATCCAAAAAAGAGTAAAAAAATCAATATATTTTATAGAGAACGTAGTATAGATGATGGATCACATTTTGATCCACGTCTTGATAAATATCCAAAAGAATTACCGACAAAACGAAAGGATCTTACACCAGAATATTCTAGTCTTACAAAAAATACTGATCGATCACCGTCATCAGGAACAACTACTGGAACAATAAAACGAGATAAAAAATTGGGTGGATTCGAAAAAGTGAAAAAATTATTTACAAGTAGTAAAAAGAAAGGATCAAAAGACAATAATACACTAAAAAAGGTAGCAACCACCACAAAGTCAGAACAGCATCTTGGAAAGGATCATTATATGGTGAAAGAAGAAGAGATGAGATCACGTTATAACGAATACAAAGGGCCATCATCATCCAATCTAAAAGAACACAGTGTAAGTACACTATAGTTATTATTTAAATCTTATCTGACAAATTCTATTTAAATTTGATGCCTAATGCATTTATGTATTTTTTCTTTGTATAAAAAATGAAATTTTGTTCCCGTTTTATTCATTAAAAAAAAAAACACCGATCATAATCAATTCTTTTGATGTTCTACATGTCGAAAAGCATAAACTGAATTGAATAGAATTTGCTTTTAATAATAAGAATAACCTTGCAATTTATTATTATTTTCTACAGTTCAATTTTTAATCAAATACGTCAATATTTACTTTGCAAACAATCAATAAAATGAAGTTTTTTTTTGTATTACATATGTGATATACATACTAGGATGAATTACAAAAGACACCTAGATAGTAAGATTGTAGCCATTGTTATTGAATACCGTATATCCATAATTCATATATCAATACTAGTATATAGCTAGCTACACTACTCCTACTGATAATTAAATTTGCTACTGTATTATTAACTATACATCACTGCTATTCATTCATTCTTATGTGCCGTCGCGTCAAGACCATTTTGAATACTGAAATCAACCGTCAATCGACCGACATTACAACGACTTTTCGACACTCTCATGGGGTCAACGAGCGCCAAATATGGTAATAAAAATTGTGTATGATTTTGATCGAAGCTATTTTTATTGCAAAATTATGCTAAATTTTAAACACAAGTAAAAGCTGGATTGATAATCAACTTCAAATGTATGAAAGGTACATATATATATATGCATAAAATATGATACATGATACACAGTCATCGTCATTATTATTGCCCTCACATCATCATAACAGATAGTCTATCTATAACAAAATACAACAAATTTATAATATATTCGTACATTATTGATCATTCAGTCTGATGATCTACTATCACTTATCACACAGTTTCAGAGTGAATCAATTGAAAATTGAATTTTTTTATCTGGAATAAATTTTATTGTTCAATCATGACGATCACAAAAAATTCAATATGTTTCAACAATATTCGTGGTACAACGACTATTATATTCAGAAAAATGTAACTTCAAAAGGCCTTGCTCATACTCGTTTTTCATATATTATGTATCCAAATATGGCAGATTCATGTTATACATCATATGCATATAGAATCATTCATACAGTCGTCGTATCACATCACTTCAATATAATACACAGCACGGTAATTGATTATTTATATAATAATATGTATGTACATATTATACATTTTATGTGTTGTGTGTGCCTTCAGAATGCAATATGAATCAATTGAATGGAGGTGGACTACTATTCTAACTGCGTTACATACTAAAATATTAAAGTTAATATGTATGTATGTATGTGAACATGCTGCATAACAAATAAAGTAACTTGTTGGCCTCCTTGACAAAATGCTACTATATAGAAGATGTTGAGTTATTGAAGAAATGCGGCCTCTTCTTTTTAATAATGAATGAATGAATGAATGAAAATCCACTTTCAATTCGTTGTACATAATTCAATCAATATACGATAATATATATACGAATGATGAATACTGCACATAAGTTCAAAAAATTAACATAGTTTTTATGATTTTTATGCATGCGTATACATAGAGATATTTATAGAATAAGTATGTAGATAAAAAAAAAAAATCTAAATTTAACAATTTAAAAAAAAAAAATTAAAAAATGACTATATTTTCAATAAGATACTAAGTATATACGTACTATACTGTGTTACCGTAAATAACATGCAATGATTATAAGATTTATTTGTTTATCCATATTTGCATAATTGAATAAAAAACTTTACGAGATTTACGATTTAAATAAATATTGAATATTTACAAAGTGATTATATACTAAAGTCATACACAATATCATCTATAGGTATCTATGTAAATATTTACATATACATATACGAGTATAAAGGAATAATCAAATCAGAGAAAAATTAAATGTCACGTTTACTTTGCATGCAAAAATTTCAAATTATTAGTTATACATATGTACGTATTTGTGCGTATGCCGGACGATTGACGATTGATTTGTGCATACCATTATTTGCATGAATATATTTTATCATTAATATATTATCATAATGTCTTGATTAAATTGTGAGGAAATTATACAACAGTGATAAAATTAAAAGTAGCAGTACATTTATCTAAACGATTATAAATGACAATGTTTTGAAAATTTTCTTTCATTTATTCCAAGAAAATGAAAATATCTTATGATGTTTTGAATTTTAAAAATTCACTTAAATATTTCACAATTATAAAAGAAGAAGAAAAATAAAACGCATATACAATTTAATAATAGATAATAAATAATTTAAGTCTTTAAATATTTACCAGTTATTTGGCAATAGATATTCTCATTCCCGCCACCAGAGATTTGGCGTCCGGTTTTGGTGAACTATTTCAACCTATATAAACGAACCGAGTATGTTTCTTATGTACAATATTCGCATTCTACTGAGGGAGAAAATCAACTTTTTCTCAAAAATGAAAATGCGAGTATACATTAGGAGCAAATATAAAATGTTGTTGTTGATTTCCTGTTGTGTTTTGTCATGCACAATATTCGTATTCTACTGAGGGAGAAAATATGAGTACACCCATGATGTGTAAAGTGCTCGTGCTATCGTAGCTTAAACGATAGCATATATTATGCTCAAAAAATATGTACAAGTAAGAGAAAAATCCAATATACACATTACATTACATCAATAAAAATGTGCAAGTTTTATTTATTCATCCTTGATATGGATTTATTGTCTGATATACATACATGGCTACGTACCTATGCTATAAATACATTTATAGTAATTACATACGAATACGAGTATGATTTATGTATTTTTTTAATTTTGAAATTTCATAAATCTAAAAAAAAAATCTAAATCTGACATTGCACGATACGTAAGCCAAAATTATGTTGACATTATATACGCACATGTGTATGTACGATCATAATTGTTACGTAAGATGTAAGATATATAAATATGAAATTTATACCTCTATAATTTTACGACACGAGTATATAAAAGAATCTGTTCATAATTTTTGATTATTCTTATTACTTTTCTTTATGATCATTAAATTCTTGGAACGCGCTTTCTTACAAAAAATTTATAAATTTCTTAATTTTAATTCCTCATTCAAAAATAATGCTTACACAATGTTATGAGTGTGTACAATACATACATACATGAATTTTCGCTTAACTCTAAATTTTTCTTTATAATTTATCGCAATGTCTGTATAATGCTTTCTTCCAAAATTAGTAATGACAGCGATCTTATTATAATGATGTGAACGATGATGATATGATATGATGATGGTAATATAATAACGACGACAAAATCAAGAAGACAAACATTGATCTGAGAAAATGGTTTTTAACAATCAAATGATATAAATTTTATTTTTCGGCGTTTCGTTTTTTCTTGAATAATTAATTACTATATATATTTACTTGAGTCTTTAGTATACATTATTTAGATTTTTCATCTTTCGTGCAAATTATGAACGCCTTGAAAAATGAAAAAAAAGCTAAATTAAATAAATAGCTACTATACAAACTTAAATACGAATATGTATTTATCTTTTTTTTTATATTTTACACGAAAAAAGTTTTTATCGTTGTCGCTGAATCAAGTAATATAATTTTGGCATGGTCTTTTTGGCGACATTTTATTCATTATTTTTTTTTATTAAAAAAAAAAAAAACAGATGTAGGGGGTGAACAAGGTTACTTTAATGGACAAGCAAAAAAAAAAAACAGATTTTTATTACTAACTACTTAGTTAATGTGTACCAAGATTTTAATGAAATTTTCATAAAAGTGAGATCATAATAAAATCTCAAGATTTTGGAGTATCTATAAAAACAAGTTCAAAGAAAAAAATACATGCAAAACATTCAGAATGATTAAAAATTAATTTTTAAAGATATCATCTAAAAATGCGTGGATAATAAATAATTTATCTTTATGATTTCATGATTTTAATGCATATATGTGTGCTTCGTAGCATATGTAGGTATGTAATACATAAACGATTACGTCTCCTTTTATTACTTGCATTTATTGCATTAAATGCTTTTCCAAATAAAATTATTCCATAAATTATTCTACAGAATTACCAAAATAAATTTTTAATTTTAAACTCATAAATTAAGAAAATTCTGGTTATCTTTAATTTTTTTTATAGCTTGTACTTACATACGTATTTGATTTTTGCAATTTTAAGAGGAACTACTTGCTGCTTTAAAAAAAAATAGAAAATAATGAATTTAGATCGAATTGCACACATAAAATTTAGAAAAAAAATATTGTGTTCACTAATACGCAAATTCTATTTTATAGAATTTAATAGAAAAAATACTCTAGAAAATACATATGAATAAACCGAAGATTTTTTTTTACCCATTACGTGAAAACAAACATAAAAAAACAACTTGATTTCCTTGACCTACAAAAATTCATAAAGAATCAAAACATATTACATATACATAATAATAAAAAAATATAAAATAAAGAGTATCTTATGCTGTCATCAGAATTAAATTACATCAAACGTGTTATTTTGCCCATAAACGGCATACAAACCTCAGAATAATTACAGTGAATCAGTTGTTCTGAAAACGAATGAATGCGATTCATTGCTCTTGCCCGTATGGTTGATTCAAATACACACATATCTATAAGCATATATTATATACCTGTAGCAAACATAACTAACCGTCATGTTACATAGATACATCAAACTTTCAATTCGGTTTGCACATTCATTCTCACTTCCAAATGCAAATTCCAAATAACTGCACCCAACATATACAAGTGAAAGTCGTCTTCAAGAAAACACATTCCCCTTTCTCCACCTCATTTATTTTTATAGTTTCATAAAATGAAGGAGCATCATCATGATTAAGAAGGATCCTAAATCATAACCTGACCACAACCGTAACGAATATCCGTAATAATCGCAATGATCTCTAACAACAACAACATTACTGTATAAAATATATATACGAGCAAAAATTCATTTTGAATTTTCTTTGTCCGCTAAAAAAATTATTTGATGCCGTGATTTGGTATGTAATGCATTGCATGCATAATGTTCGGGCAATTAAGATTTATGGAAACGGAAAGAAAATAAAAACCGAAAATATTATAAGAAAAGGGTCAACAGCAGGTGTGCTAGTCCATAGTGTATGTGTATGTGTATGGTTACAAGTGGTGATGTACACCACGTACAAGGTACAAGTAATGCAAAAAAGAAAAGAAAAAATTAACATTACGTATTACGTAATCCGACATGATGACCATAAATCGGCATCGTGCAATCTATACTTCATAAAACTCCTGTTAAGTAAGCAAGCTTACTTACAAGTAAAAGAATGCGAGGAAGAATTCACAAGCAAAAATATATTTACCAACCAAATCGACTAATAACAAGCCAAAGACACCATCACTTTATACCACTACCACATCATCAGGTATAATAATAATTCCAAAGAATTCAATTCCACAACATTTTAACGTACTTTTTTATACCTTTACAAATAATGGTTGTTATGCGTTCATGTACAGAAAATATTGCAACAACTGTTAAATAGCTACTGCTCAGATTTCCATTTGGTTTTTTGCAAAGTACATAATACATACTGCAAATTTATTCTGCAAAGAGCTTATATACATATGTACGTACATACATACACATACATAAATCCAGATGTATTTAGGTTATGAATGGACAAGCACTTTTGTACTTAATATTTTACTTTTTAAATATCCGCAGGTATTTGCTAAGATTTTTCTCATATTTTGTTGTTGTTTTTGTTGTCGATTTTTTTTTTTTTTGTATTTTCAACTATTCTACACGCGAATAACGTACTTTCAATCTGTGCATATCATATCATATACCCATACCGAATTCAATAATTGACAAGGTGAAACGGATCAGGTAAATGAACTAAAAGTCAAACAAGAACATATTATATACTGTTTTGAATGAATGCCAATTCTAATTTAAAAACAAAAGTTTCTGTCTTGATAACTTAACTTGACTCTGGAAATTATGACTTTATAATGAGTGAGTATGCATATATGCATATGCATGGGATACCAAGTACGAGTGAATACATGGTTTGGTACGGTAAGGTTAGGACGTAGGGTATAACAAACAAGTGATTTACTTCATCTTCTGTATACTGTATGTTAACACCTTATTTTTATTGAATTCTTTAAAAGGGCCATACGCCATGCCATGATCATTTTTGATTGACAGTGTAATTACATCTTGACGTATGTAACGTATTATAATAGAAGAGAAAATTATACCGATCAGTTATGTAATTTTAATCATTTATTCATTAGATAAAGCGTGACGATTGACACACGAATTATTTAGTATGTACTAACGAGTTGATTGAAAGCAAAACAAAAAAAAGAATTCAATAAAAGTGCTAATACACATAATGTTAATATAGAAAGAAATAATGAAGCAATAAAGATAAAATACTGAAAATGGTGCATTCTTTTTGTTTTTATTTTTTATTTATTTATTTATTTCACATCAAACGAGTTTCGATTTTAAATAACATACGGATTCTGACGATTCCGACATAACACATAACACAAACAAAATTATTTAACGCAATAAAGATAAACGAGCAAAAATATATACATACATACATATATTGTATTATTACAGCTTTTCTGTATAGTATGTTGTGTATATGGTCTATGAGACCAATAATATAATACAATACTCGTAAATTAGTACGAGTAATAATGCATCCATATTAGATTATATGGACGTAGCAAGCAAGACCAGTATCAAATTTCGGCAAATTACGTAAGCTTCATGTATTCAACAAGAGAAGGAGTGGAATCGGATGCTTTGTGGTCTTTAGATTTATGATTATAATTTGTTATTTGTGTCACCGAGTTAACTGTTAACATTGTCAATAGTGATTTGAAAGATCAAATTTGATATTAGATGTGTGAATAAAGTCAAAACAAAACTATGAACACCTAAAGAATACGCACCTATAGTTACCTACACATATACACATAAACGCATACGTATCTCTATCACATCACACTTATGATCTATTACTACTGATGTTATTATATAAGTCCTCCTATCACTTTATACAAAAATACAAAAAATATAATATATATGCGAGCGATTATGTGTATTTTTCCCATTACCAGGAGATTAAAAAAAAAAACTTGTTACTATATACATAACAAATAACAACTTATTGACAAGGTAGACGGGTCTAGCATGCGAACGTACGACGAAGTGCCTGTATATAAATTTCCAACGTGAGAAATTTAGATAATTTTTTTTTCATCATCTGTAGTTCAATTAATTATTATTATTGCATTTCCTATTCAAATATGTTATGAAACATTAACCATTATTATTATTATTATTACATATTGTTATTATAATTATGAGCTTATGTGTATAGTAATATCACGTAGAATCCGCGTATATTATAATAAATATTGATCACGTTATTTTATCATTTTTTATTTGCCCTTTTTAACAAACTAATTTTACAGCATTTTGAAAAAAATTGTATCGAAATATTGGAGTAATTAGTATTATTGATGCTATATAATTAAGACGATTAATTACTACTCATTTTAAAATATTTACGAGGATATGCGCATAAATTTGCATATACGATGCGATAATACCTTAAACATTTTCCGATAAATTTGAATTACTTAAATATAAAAATTTCGATTTCACTTTTTAATAAATTTTTTCTCTTCAGGAAATCAATGTGGTAATTTTTTAATAACATTTTCCTATTAAATTTTGAAAAATTTGGATTCTTAAAAAAAAATAATTTTCTTAATGGAATAATCATCTTAATTTGTTGTGTGGAAAAAAAAACGTGAAAAATAACATTCATTTTAATTTCGAAAATTTAATAAATTTGAGAATACATATACGAGTATAAATGTGCAATACGAGTAAAATGAATATAATGTTGTAATTTGATTGACTGTATGGGTACAATATTGTGTAAAATATAAATCCAGTTAGCCCCGAGACGAGGTCCCTGATAAATTGAAATACCTATAAAAAATAAAAGCAAACCACAGAAATATTGTAAAAACGATACAAATCAGCAGCCTTGTAAAATTTTTACTAAAATGGACCAGTTATTTATGTAAAAAAAAAAAAAAAGAAAATTTAATTTTTTTTCTCAAAACAACGAAAAAAAAAATGAATAAAAAACGAAAATAAAAACAAACGAGTTTCATTTAACTTCATCTTATATATATCTTATGCATTATTATTGTATCTGCATTTGTTAAATTATTGCAAATAAATATCAGACCAAAAAGACTGGTCTTGAAAGTAGATCAACAGGGTATTCGACAATCGACAACGACGACTACGACTACGACAACGTCGGTATTTATTCCATATATAATATAACATATGAAAAGCAAACAAACAAAAAAGTAATAATAATAAAAATTTCGATCAACTTTTTTCCCTTAATTTTTTTTTTTAAACTTTTCAATCTTTTCCTGTTCAACTTTTCCATATATACACTTACAATTATTTCGTCAATTCAGATTGTTAATTTCGATAATTTATTGTGCATTTTGTATTTAATTACTGTAAGAAAATAATTTCACTTTTTTTTTGTTTGCTTCTCCTTATATCTCTGGAAGCATAAAATTGCGATTCCTTTTAGGAGAATAAATAAGCTGATTTCATTTCTGACACAGATTCCACAAACATTTTATTTATAAGATATACAATTGTGATGAAAAAAAAATAAAATTGCAATACATTTTTTATGTAATTTTATTCCGATTTGTAAACGATGACTTACTTTGTCATGTTATTTATCAATACATATACAAGTATTATTGTATGTAATGTACAATAATGGTACAATATACGTACAGAAAGATACATTATGTACGTATGCATGTACATAACGAAAAGAAATCATACATTTTAAAGTTGTAATGTTATAAGAGTCGATCGATATACATATGTACATATTTTCAAGACATTCTTCTTTCCAATTTTAGTATATTCATTGACAACATCATTTTGACCGTTTTTATAAAATTTTTACAGTCAGACAAATTATAAAAATGGAGAAAAAGCGAAAGTTTCATGTCGAATTGATTTAATCGAAAACAAAGTAAATTACAAATAACGATGACGTGAAGGCGACAAAATCAAAAAAAAAATAAATAAATAAATAATTCTTAATAATTCAAAGCGCGTTAATTTATGTACAATTTTGTTTTCACATTCAACTATAGTCACAAATGACGAATTGAATTTATTGTAAGTGGGAGGCCGTCTACAATTTAGATTTTTGTAAGAAAAAATTAAAGATTTTTAGATGAAATAATTTTCAACAAGATTATTAATTTTATGTTTGTGTTCTAAAAAATCGCAAATTTTAAATTTTAATTTTGTAATTTTTTTCAATTTTTAAAACAAATTTGAATAGAACCCATTTATACTTACTTTATACATAAATAAGTACGTCAATACTTTATTCTTAATTTTCCACTTTCATCAGTATTTGTATTTGTATTTTACCGCGCAAAATGTATTTCGAACCTGATTGTTTTCGGATTTATAGCGATCACTTTTATATCATAAAGTTTATGACATAAACCCTATACATATGCAAATAATAATATATAAAAATTCATCTATACTCTTCCTTTTTAACGGAAATTCATTAATTTATTATTTACAGGTAAATGATATTTCAACAAGACGAAGACTATCAACACCTCGAGCTAGTCCATTATTAAAAAGGACATCATCAGATAAGAGTCCAAAAAGATCACCATTAGCGCAAACAAATGAATCGACAGGAGCCAAAGCTGAAAAACTAGGATGGTTTAAATCTCTCGATAGAAGATCAAAGAAAAAAATCAACGAAAAAGTATTGTAGTATTTAATAAATTAATTACATTTTCTCTATGAAAAGAAAAACATTTATATAACGAAGAAATATTTTCATAATTGATTAGAATTCACAAATTGGATCTTCATTCCGTTCGCCAGTTACAACAACGGAAGATGAATTTTCCACACTTCGATCTAAGAAATCATATCGAACACCGATGGATGCACCACCACCATCTCAACCCGGAAAAAATTTGAGATTCTTTGGTGATACTGATTTAGAATCGATACCTAGTGTTTCAAAAACAGCAACAAAACCTAAGTATGATATTATTTTTCTTATTTTTGATTTTCCAAATAAATTTATTAATTTTTTAACGATTTCATTTCGTATAGAGTTCGATCATCGGTGTCTTCATTGAATAAACATCAAAAATATTCTCAAAGTGCATATCATTTGGATAAAATCTCAAAGCCAGCACAAAGTTATAAAACAACTCCACGAAGCAATTCACTGCAAAATCTGGAAGGTTTAGATGAAGTTGATAGACCGAGACGTAGACATCATTCACGTTCAAGAAATCTAGATGACATATCAGAAAGTGGATCAGATACGGAAGCACAAAAGGAAAATATCGGTTATTCTAGTACTCCAAAGAAACCTCCAAGAGAATTTCGAGAAAATAGTCTCGGAAATGGTATAATAGATAATGATAGCAATGTTTCAAAATATTATTATTACGATCATGAAACTACGCTAACACGTAAAACTACAGAACGAGGATCAAAATCACCTAGCCGACAACATGACATATCTGATCCAACAGCAGCCAGAATTGAATTCAGTAGAAAACCACCACCAGGTCCACCGAAACCAGCAAGAAGTATGGACAGAAGGCAAAATTACTCTAGGTAAGAAATGCAAAATAAAAATGAATACTTACACAATTCAATCATCCTTTATGATTAATTAATTTTTCATTTTTCAACAATTTCAGAGAAAGAGATCGAGTACATGATAGTTCTGGTACTGAAGGTGATTCAAGTTTGCCAAGTCAACGTAGTGTTGTTTATTTGCATGCTACAACAGTTGGTGCCATACCCCAGCCATATCATTTGAATGCCAGACGTCGTGCAATTTCCAGAGAAGAGCTTAGATCAAAACATAAAGTCCAACAGCCGATGACACGAACTGTATCACGGTCAGTATCAATGTTGGCACCATGGAAACCAAAACATCCACATGAAGGATATGAAATAAATTATTCACAAGAAAATTCTGATCATACGAGAGTAAGTATCAGGCGAAATGAAAATTGTTTAAGTCCTTTTTTTTTTTTTGTGATAAAAAAGGAATTTTTAAAATATAAATGCATTTAAAAAGACACCATTTATTTTATAGAATACAAAAGTTTCAACGATACCCCGAAAACAAACGAACATGTCAGCATCCAAAAAATCAACATCATCAACAGATACAACATCACGTCATAAACAATACCTAAATTCATTAGGAAAAGATGATTTATCATCGATTCGAAATTCATCTAAGTCATCGGAAGTACCAACAACAATTGGTTACAGCAGAAATTCTCAAGAGAAATTATCAAATTCAGATTTAAGAAAAGATTTTTCATTGAATCGACGTAAAATTAAATTAGGAAAATAAATTCAATTTTTTTTTTTTTGTTATTCTTAAAGCTATTTGGTAGACATTAAAATATAAAAAAAAAAAAACACATTTTTTTTACTAACATCAACTCTATTACTATAGAATCTTTTAATCATTCAATAAATCCAGTCCTAGTAATTATTATCGATATTTTTTATACAGTGTATCTTGTAATCGCAATATGAATCAGTTTTGGTGCTATTCACATCATCATCAACATAATACGTAATTCATAATCAAAAAAAAAAAAAAAAGATTAAAAAAAATGAATAAGGAAATTAATAAATAAATTACAAAATAGAACATATCCTATTAATAACTAAATCCTTATTATATTGTATTTTTTAATAAAATTAAGAAAATGAAAATTCTAATCAACACTAGATTAAGATTAAACATTAAAGGAATGAGAATATTAATTATTAGTTTATAATTTTTAATTTGTGTTCTTTGTACACAATTTAATTATGTATTTTTTTTTCATAGTGTGTTACATTTTAATATGATAATAACGTTTTTTTTTTTTTTCTAAAAAAAAAAAATTTACAATTTATAATTTCAAATGTATGTAATTATTATTGTTCTTCATAATATATGTAATGTGACTTTTTATGTTGTCATTTTTATATGAAGATCATTTTAGAATTAAATAAAAATTTTGAATAAATTTATTAATTGGAATTGAGTTCGAAACTCAAAAATTAGAAAAAAATAAAAATTTGTATAAGATTTTCTAATTATTAATTTTCTTCTTTTTTACATTAAATCTACATGTTTATCTAAATTTTAATTTGTAAAGCTTTTTTGATAATTTTTGTAAGAACTATACATACATACATACATACATTTATATTCATATAATTTTGCAATAAAAATTTACATTTATTAAACAATTTTTTTAACAACATTTTTGATATTTTTGATTTTTATAAATTTATTTTTATACACATGTGCGCGCATATTATATTATTGAAACTCTATTCAAAAATGAATTTTAATTTTGATTAGATAAAATGTATCGATTTCATTTGAAATTAATTTATGATATTATTATCAATTGAAAGACTTGTTTCGTTATTTACTTTTCGATAAAGATTTTTAATGTTTCTACATACATAGATATAGACAGATACTTGTACTTGTCAAATTTGTATCTGTTTATTCAATTTTAAATAAATTAATCATTATCAATATTGATTTGATTACAATATTTAATTTTATCATTTATATTTTATTTACCTATATTTTGTTTCGAAAAATTATAGCGATTACTCTTGATGAAAGAGGAAAAATAAATAAAATAAAAGAAATATAAATCTCACATCTGACGCTCATCTAATGCATATATGTAATACAAAATTTAATATTTCATTTTAAAATGAAAAGCAACAAAAATTTTCATGCATTTTCATTATTATTTTATCATATAATACTCAATAATTGAGGAAAATATACCGTAAAAACATTTTCACGATAAAAGCAAAAAATAAAAATAAAAAAAAAATAAAAACGCGTGACTCATGTACAAGTATAATCTTTAAGATTGTATTTTTGAACAAATTATAAACGTAAGTATACATATTCATAATTTCATATTTAACATTAAATGTCTGTGCTTGTATTGTGCAATGTACTATCACAACTCAACACTGTAGACTGTGGTTGTAGACAAAATAGCAAATAAGTAGTACTCGTGTAAAATTATTTTACTATTTATTCTGTGATATCACTGTTGAAAAGTACGTACATACGTACAGTGTACAGTACATATATATTCGTTCGTACACATACGAAAAATAATTATTTATTTTATTTCATTGTCTTTTTAATTGAATTTTCATTTTTCATTAAAAATATTAATTGTGCACTGACACATCAATTTTTCAATTATTGAGTTTAGTTGATGGTTTAGTTTCGTATTTAATTGTCAGTGTTTATAGACAGAATTAATAACAAATCAATTATTATAATTAAATTTTTACTATTCAGACACGATTTGATTTAGTATATAGTGAAATAATCTGTGAATTATTCCAGTGTGACAGTGGATCTAGTCTCTATATATAGTGATATTGAAACAAAAATATATTTTTTTCTTCTCTCTACACTGTACAAAAGTTGTATCTTGTATCTGTTTTTTTTTTTTTTCTTTTAGTGTAAACTGATCAAATCATTACATCATAACAGGTGTGTATATATTATTAATAAAGATATTATGTATAGCAGAACAGAACAGAATTAACTTTGTATGTGTCTTACTTATTTGTAGTTGGAAATTTTTTTTTTAAGTCTAAACAGATAATTTTTTTGTTTCTGGTCGAATAATAAACGTGCAAAAAATGAATTCAGCGCGCGCATTCTTACGTCATCTGCGTGGATAATTTAAACACAAAAAAAAAATTACAATGATGATGAATTAATTTGTGAATCACCTGTTGATTTGTATATACTCGTAACGTTTATGTGTTTATTTCCATTTATTATTTACTATTTTGAAGAAAAGAGTAATTATTTTGATATATTGTGCTATGTATTTAATTATACTTATATACGTTCTTCCACAATTTAAATTTTATTTTAGCAAAAAAAAAAGGAAAATTAAAAGATAAAAAAATAAATGACGCCTACGTGTTTAAATGCGCATGAATATTTATAAAACATTATATGTATTTACAAACTCATTTCGGTCAAGTTTATAAAATTTATAAAATTTTGTTCAAAGATTAATTTAGTCTAGTGTGAAACAAACGATATAAATGTACGTAATTTTTATCGTAATCTCATATTACACTGTAATTTTTTTATCACTCACTTTTTAATAATCATAAACTAACAAAACTACGCATCATATCGCAATAAAAAATCTTTGATAAAAATCTTGAAAGTCATATTTTATTATCACGGTACGGCACCTGTAATAAAAAAAAAAAAAGTAAATTTGTGCTTTTGATACGTAACAGTCACGGACGGTTTAGTTAGATACTTTAATATCTGACATTTAATTTAATTAGGCAAAAACCTAAAATACTAGGGCACAATTCGAAACCAAATAGAAAGTTTAACCGTTTTCAAAAAATTTGTGAAATTATTGTCATTGAGTTAAAATAAAATTCAATTAAATTAATTTTCTTATTGTAATTTAGAATTTTAGAATTCGAAAAAAATGTCACAACTAAATATTCGTCCGCTACCAACATTTCTGTTAAAAATATCTGAAACTGAATTGAATGAAAATCAAAAATTGATTGCAAATGATTTGGAAGCTTTTAAAAATTGGCTCTCTCAGAGTACGCATATAAAATCTCGAACTGGTCAGTATATAATTTTAATTTTGATTTATTTCTCATTATACTTATTTGATTATTTTAATGAATAAAATAATAATGTTAAAATATTGCAGATGATCAATTTCTGATATCATTTTTACGTGGCTGCAAATACAGTTTAGAACGTGCAAAAGAAAAACTTGAAACATATTATTTATTGCGTACTGAATGTCCTGAATTTTACGGTATTAGAGATCCAACTAATGAAAAAACTAAACAAATTCTAGAACTAGGGTATATGTTACAAATGAAATAAGTACATTTGAATGTTCGACTAGAAAATTTAATGAAAATATGAAATTTTTATTCTAGGGCAGTACTACCATTACCTGAATCTCATACAGATGGTAGTAGAATTGTATTAACTCGGGTATTCACTTACGATCCAGAAAAATTGAATTTCAGTGAAATTTTAAAAACCGCTTTTATGATTGGTGATCAATTAATTTTAGAAGATGATAATATAATTGTATCTGGAGTTACGGTCATTGTTGATTTAATTGGCCTAACAATGGCACATGCTAGTCAAATTACACCCACATATCTTAAGTTTGTTAAACACAAAACTCATAATACAAATACTCTTATTTCAGAATAAAAACTATAGAAAAAAAATTTTTTTTTTTGTAGAAAAATTTCAACAGCAATCCAAGATGCATACCCATTTCGACAGAAAGGAATCCATTTCATTAATGCACCTTCACTGTTCGATATGTTTTTCAAATTATTTCAAAATTTTCTAAGCAGTAAATTAAAACAGAGGGTTGGTATACAATGATACAAGAAATGATCAATGATCAAATCTAAAAGAGAAATTATGATTTTTATACAAATTTAATGTTACTCGCAATGTTAATCAAAATTAATGTATTGCAGCTTTTTGTTCATGACAGTTTAGAATCATTACACAAACAAATATCAAAGGATCTATTGCCAGAGGAATATGGTGGTAATAAAATTGGAAAACTTGAATTTCATATAAGTACGTGTATGCCATTATTCATATGCGATATCCTATCAAGAGTACCGTAAAATTCAATAATAATTATTCTCATATTCAATTCATTTATATATAGATAATTGGAAAGATAAAATATCATCGAAACGTGAATGGTATCTAGATGATGGACAATATAAAGCTACAGACGATGGAAAACGTAAACTCAGGTTCAATAACGTCATTGATAATACTGGGATGAATGGTGTTGACGGATCATTTAGAAAACTGGAATTTGATTAAATACATTCTATAAATTATAAATTTTGAATAAAGAAAAAATATTTTCCAATAAATTTTTTTAATTGAGTGATATTTGCACCTTTCCTTTAAATCATTAAATCTTATCTACAATTCTTGATTGTATTATACACTTGTATCGTGTATAGATAAAATTAATCTAAATAAAGCATTGTTTAAACTTTAAAGCATATATATCAATAAAATTATTGGAATTGAAAAAACGATTGAAAAATTCAAGTGCAATAATTTATATTTAGTCTAGAATGATTTTGTGCATGTAGTTGGATTAATTTATTTTCTTTGTTACAGTTTCAATTTTTAAATTTTAGTTTGAACATACATTTCAATTTTATCAAAAATTAATTTCTGTTTTCTAAACTATTATAAATAAGTATTAAAAACATTTAAGTAAAAGTAATGTCGATTCGTCAACTATCACCCACGTTAGCCAAAATAGCCAAAGAAGAACTTAATGAAGATCCAAATCAAATACAATCTAATATTGAATATCTTCGAGAATGGATTCAAAAACAACCACATTTGAAAGCCCGTACATCTGATCAGTTTTTGATCACATTTCTTCGAGGCAATAAATACAGTCTTGAAAGAGCAAAATCTAAAATAGACATGTACTATACTTTAAGAGCCTCATTACCGGATTATTTTTCAAATCGAAAAGTTGATGATCCAAGGACATTAGAAATATTAAGAATTGGGTAAGATGATAAGCACATATTATTTCCTTAAATCTCCACTTAATTTAAAATATGAATTTTTTGAATTAATATAGTGTTGGAATTAAATTGTTACAAACGGACAGTGAAGATGGACCACGGGTTTCAATAATTCGTCCTGGAGCTTATGATCCGGAAAAATATTCTTTTGCAGAAATTATAAAAACTGGTACAATTGTGGGAGATATATCTCTACTAGAAGATGATAATGCAGTTATATGTGGTCATATCGAAATCCTTGATTTAGCAAATGTTACAGCGGCACACTTTTTTAAATTAGATCCAGTTGTAATGAAAAAACTAACAATAATTGGTCAAGAAGCAACTCCTTTACGGCACAAAGGATTTCATATAATTAACGCACCAGCTGGATTTGAAAAATTCTACAACATGTTCAAAAGTGTTATGAGTGAAAAGAATCAAAAACGTGTAATTACAATTATTCAACTTAAATTTTACATTTTTGAAGTGGCATTCACCGACAACGGTTAATCGAAAACAGTCAAAATTATATTTATAAACTGCGATTAATTGATGCTGGAATATTATTTTAAATATAGGTACCTCAGATTTATCTCATAAATAAGATATTTCAAGTCTGAGATTTCCATCAGCATTAATTAATTAGTTGCGATCGATGAATACAATTTAGACGGTCGTAAGTCGTTGTTGGGGAATACAAATAATCTTAATGAGCTTTCTATATTTTATTTTCAGATTTACATTCACGGAAAAAATTTTGATTCATTGTACAATTATGTGCCCAGAAAGATATTACCACCAGAGTATGGAGGACAAGGTGACTCAATTCAAGATATATTAAATTACTGGGAAAAGAAATTGATAGATTACAAAGAATATTTTGAAGAAGATGAAAACTATGGAATTGATGAGAATTTAAGAATTGATCTATCGAAAAAAGCTGACTCACTTTTTGGTCTTTTTGGTCTCGACGGCTCATTTAGAAAGTTAAATATTGATTAAATTTATAATAACAATAAAAACAAAAATATTTTAAAAAAAATTTAATTGCAAAAAAAAATACTTTTTTCAATTTGAAATGTAAATTTAGATAAAAAAAAAAACGATGATTATTCTTTTGTTTATTCAAAAATATTATCATAAAATCTTTGCCAAACACTTTGTCCATTTTGATTGTATACTGTATTTTGATTGATCTCTGTTCGAAATTTATTATAGTCACTGAGTACATTATAATCAAGCGGACCCCATAATGCTGATGGTTTACATGCTGATTTCAATTTCTATATTAAATCAACAAAAAAAATCTTTAAAAACTCGATCTCATCTAATTTTGCCTTTTCCTTTTTTTTTTTTTAGAAACGTCATGCCAAACCATCATTATTTTTCTTGATTCCTTCAATTCAATTAAAAAATTAAAAATAAAATGAAATTATATCGTACCTTATAAAAGCCATTTTGAGGTTGTTTCCAAATTTCATATATTGCCCATAAAGGTAATTGTAGTACACCAATTGCCCAAATTATCCAACCAGCAGCTGAAAAGAGAGAAAAAAAATTAATAAAAATTCTAGTAAATTGAAATGATTTTATTGGCTATTGTATTGGCTATTACTGTAGTAAGCAGAAGGATATGGAATATTTCTATATGTTAACGGTTCATATTCAATTAAAGTATAAATCAATACTGAAATCATTAAAGCTGGAGTTATGAATGCCCAGCATACTCTCCAATATATACCAGTTTTTATACCAAACATGAATTCAATATCATTGCAAAATCGTCTAACACCTTAAATCATTACAAGAGAATTAAATTAATTACATGACTTGTGATCGTAAGAACATATTAATTTAGAATTAATTTAATAATATAATCGTTTATATTACCATAAATCCATCCAACTGCTATTAATTCAGCTATAGCTAATATCAGTGCTATAAACGAAGCACCATAAAAATCCATTAAATTTAAAATAAATTGACCCCCTGGTGTCATATAGATAATGCCAAGAAGAAAACCTAATACAGAAATAAATATTGCCAATATCCAATGAGGAATATTATTAAATTGATCTCTTATAACAGTTATAACGCAAGATGTCATTCCAATATTACTACCAATACCAAGAACTAATAGCATTGAGAAAAAAAGTACGGCAAAAACCTTTAAAAATATTCAATTTAAAAATAAAAAAATAAAAAAAAAACACTTTAATTATGAAAAAACGCATATAAGTTATGCGAGTGTGTATATAAATACTTGTGGCATAAATTCAAATTTTGATATAGCGTCTGGATATGAAATAAATGCTAATCCTGCACCACCTTTAACTACACTTGCTACATCTTTTCCAGTTTCGTGGGCCAAATTTCCTAGAATTCCAAAAATTATGCATCCAGCCAAAGTTGATGTGATCGAATCGCATGTTGTCACTATAAGGATGTCACTAGAAATTTATGTATGTAAGTATTTTAATTTTTACGCACTTTATCGGACAATCGAAATTAGAAAATTAGAAATAATTTTTTTTACATACTTGTACACTTTTCGATTAATTTGATTGTATGATGCATACATAATTAATGTACCAAAACAAATTGCCAACGAAAAAAATACTTGAGTTATAGCATTATACCATACCTACAAAATGTAATTGAGATTATAAGTAACTGAAATTTAAAAAACTTAATTTTTTAATACCCTAGGATTTAATAATTGATCCCATTGTGGCTTTATAAAATAAATAATTCCATTGAGAGAACCTGGCAGTGTTACAGCACGAACTAAAAGTATAATCATTATTATGTAAGGGAAAGTTGCCAAAAAATATGAAGCTTTTCCAGAACTTCGAATGCCTATATAGAGATACACCAATTCGATGAAATAATTTTAATTAAGTATTAACATTCATTATAATCGCAACAGTAAAAATTCTTCCTATATTATATACCTTTTACTAAAATTCCAGCAATTATACACCATGCAACTGCTAAACATAATACTAAATCCAAATTTGGTATTCCAAGACCTTCGTTTAAATTATCTTTTTCTCTTAGAACTTCCTTACTGTAGAATAAATAAACAAAAAAAATCTGAAGTTCAATGAATCCATTATTCAAATATAAAGAAAAATACAATTGTATTACATAAAATATAATTCTGATGAGGAACTTTTTCCAATACTATCTGAACTGTTCATGTATTGTAAAGAATCTCTAGTTGAATTTAAACAATTTTCCCATTCCTCTTTACAAATCGACCAAGGTAGAATATTTGATATTGACGCAATCAAATAACGAATTGTTAATCCCATAATACAAGCATAATATGTTGTAGCGATTGCTGTAGCATAAACTTGACCGTATGCGACACCTAAATTAAATTGAATCGTTTAAATTTAAATAAATCATAATCACATATGTTACTTAATTAACAATTATTTTAATAATTTTCAATTATTTTAGACCTCTCATAATTGGTGCAAAATCGAATGCTTTTATGCATCCTTTACTTGAAAATTGTCCAATTATAACTTCCATATAGTAAACTGGCCTTCCAATAATTAATAATACAATTATGTATGGAATTAAGAATGCCCCACCACCATTATTCAATGCTATAAATGGAAATCTCCATACATTTCCAAGACCAACTGATAACGTTATACACGATAATAAAAATTCAATTTCTTTTCCCCATTTTTCACGTACTTTTGGACATTTTATAGATGTATCTGGACAATCCTTTTTTTTAAAGAAAAAAAAAATGAATTTACTTGAATTATGCCAGTATTTCGATCTCAAAAATTATATGAAAATAATTCACATATATGTATTATGTAGATTCGATTGCTTACCAAATTATTAATTTCAGTAACGTTTTCATCTTTTTCTACTGTTGATACAAACTCTTTCTGAGATAATTGCAAATATTCTTCGTTTTTTCGAGACATTTTCACATAATTTTTATTCATCTACACACAACACTATATATTATTATATTTTTACAATAATTAATTTATTATAATTTTTTTTTTTTTTGTAACCTACTCAAAATAAACTCAAAAAAATTCTTAATACATATACTGAATATGATCACTATATAGATGAGGAGACAAACAATTGAATTAAAAATTAAAAAATTGTGTATACGGAAATCCTAAAAATGTTTTGAAATTATTATCGTTCATCTCAGAAAAAAATTTCAAGTTTAAAGTGTAGCTAAAGATAAAAATAACGTTAATTCTAATTACAATAATAACAACAACAGGCAATGCAAATATAACATCGTTAGATATTTTCTGATTTTTGCACTTCAAAGTATGGTTGATTTGGTACAATATAGCAATATAGCGGTGTATACTATCAAACAGATAATATGTAGTTTAGTTTAAGAAAAAATAATAATCAAATAATTAAATAAATAATAATAAAAAAAAAAATGAGCTTAAATTATTTAAATAAGATTTAAAATTATAATTTATGATTCTATTTATCAAAAATATAACACGAGAAAAGTATAGTAACAATTTGTTAAAATTACATAAACTATGAAATGAAATTATTTAATTACATATATGTATAGAAATTTTAAAAATATGTTATGTATGACATATGTAGATACTTTAAAAAATCACGATTTTTTAAAGATTGAAAGAATAAAATTTTTTTCATGGCAACATTAATAAAAATATACTACTCGTCGTAATGTATTTTTATTTGAAAAAAAAAATTGAGTAAATAATTTAGAAAAGATTATTAATTCATTTACAGACAGATTTTCAATGTAAATAATATAAAATGAAATAAAATGAAAAAAATAAAAAAAAAATAAAATAAAATTATTTCAACTGAAAATTAAATAAGATTATAACAATAATTGAAAAATTAATGTAATAGATGCTTTCGATTTGGCAATTTTTCAAGTACTTGCGATGAGTACTAAAATGTGTCTAGGAAAAAATTGTTAAAACGAACGACATAAAAATTATTCGTAACTAACTTGCATCTACTTTTTGACTCCCAGCTACTCATGAAGAATATTTCAAGTAGCTGGAAGTAGCTACGAGTAGATGGTTTAGCACAGATATTTACCTTTTCTACTCGCAAGTACTTGAAATTGCCAAATCGAAAGCACCTAATGTATACGAATAATACCTTAGAATACGTGCATATATTTTGATATGATAACTTAATTTTCAAATAGATTTAAATTAAATAATATAATGTATGTATATTTTAACTGAAATTGCTGAAATTTTCTTTATTAAATATTAATGTATAAATGTATATATTTTATTTACTTGTCCTTTAAATGGTTTTCCTATTTATTTTTTAATGTATAATATGCGTAAATATGCGTAAATGTTTTAATCAAAATGTGTATGCAAAATATAAATCTTAGCAATAAAAAAAAAAGAAATCTAAAATCTAGAACTACTTTATTCTGGGATTAATATTCAGTTTGTATTTTATACCTTTTTTTTAAATTATTCAAAATATTATATAACCGCGACATTATTTGCATATTTTTGTATACAAATAAAATAAAATGTATATTTATCAATTCACTAATAATAATTATTTATATTAGGTAATATAGATAGTAAAAAGGGAATAATTTGATTCAATCTTTTTCCGGATCAAACGATAAAATAAATTCACTTTACAATGGTAGCGCAAACACTTAAAGAAAGTATTAATCTATTATTCTTCAGTTTTCATATGAAATTGTATGACAATATTATAAATAAAATTACAATTTGAACACAATAATTCAAAATATTTTATATACAAATTATAATATAGTTCAGTACGGTATAGTAATTTAGTGATAATTTTAAGATGAATACAAAAAAAAATATTTTTATTTATTTTTTTTTTTTTTGTGATGTGATATTTTTATTTTTCTTCCATACTGTACTAAATTCGTTTGTTAACTGAATCTGATTCATATTTTGTCTGATTTAACAATCAGACTTTCTTTCATATTGATAAAATTATCTTGTAGAAAATCATGCACATAGTGCACATAAATCAGACATCAGAACTTTTGAACTAACAAAAGATCAACCACCAAAATATGTAATTTACAATTTATTTTATTATCGTATCAAAAATTTGAACGCTAAAATTAAAAAAAAAAAAAAAAACGTTAAAATTATATTCGATTTTATAAGAAACTTTCAAATTTTCAAATAAATGTATATACTCTCATACTCTCACATACTCATCTCATAACTGTTAATGATAACGATTACCAACGATTACGATCTAAAAAATATAGAAGCTTTACGCTTAACAACCAACAGCAGCAGCAGCTTCAAATGTTAAAATATTAAAATGATCTTCTACTAATTTTTAAATCTGACTCTAACTGAACGAATTCTCTTTAAATACAATATTCCTTTTTTCTCTTTCTCAATCTCTTTTATTCATTTAAATTCAAATCTACATTATGTTGATTATGGCTTTTGAGTTTTGTTTTGGAACAATACTTAACTGCGAAAAATATTTGAACTTATAGTCTGTTTACAATTACATACTTAAAATTTAAATAAAATAAAATAATTAATTCTTCAACTGTATTTATTGATTCAACTGTATAACTATTGATTATTCAACTGTATATAAAAACTGATAAAATTTCAAAATAAAATTTATAAATAAAAATTTAACATAATTTAGTTCCAGCTTCAGCATGAATTGAAAATAATCCAGTTCCAGATTTTACTGGTAGACCAACCATAAGTCTGCTTGAAGGTGATAGTAAATCATCTTTTCGTCCTAAAATAATAAATTACAAAATTTTTAGTGTAGTCTTTAAACACTAACAAAATTTGAATTTGATTTGATTTTTTTTTTTTTTTTACCATAGAAAACTGCTTGTTTTAAAAATTGTAAACATGATTCAAATGACATTTGCTGTAATGGTGATGCAGAATTTTCTAAACCTTTACGACTTAATGGTTTAAATGTACCATCAAATGTCATATAATCAGCAATCATTAATAAATGTCTTAAATCAACTTCAATACCGTACACTTTGAATACATTTTGAACTTCTTTAACGATAATTCTATTCGCCGCTTCTATCCCATATACTTTAGCTATAGAATGAATGTCATTTGAATACAACCGATTCAAATCTAAATATTTATCGTAATTAAACATTTCCTAAACGATATATATAAATTAATAAAAATTAAAAAAAAAAATATAATAATTTCTAGAATAATCAAAGTATTATTACCGATATATTTATTCCTTCAGTTTTCAAAACTAAATCATTGTTATTTTTATATGTAATAGCTCTTTTTATATTTGGTATTTGATACACAACAGATTTATGAGCCAATCCTTTCAGTATACTTGAAATATCTAGATTTTTGTATTTCATTGGAAGCTAAAAATTCGATTAATGGAATCGAAATAACACAAAAAATAATTTATATACATTATATTAAAAAAAACCACATTCAGATACATTTTAAAAAAAAAAAAAAGATAAGAAAACTTACACTAAACGTTAATTGACACCACAAATAATTTTCACGATCGTATTTATATTCGTTCACCATATCGTTATTCATTAGCAGTTCATTTTGTAAATCATTTTCTGCATCCTCTGTAGATATATCCTGATCAATGAATTCTACTTCAACGTCATCGTCATTTTCTATTTTCAAATTTGAATTTAATTATCAGATAATTCTAACATTTGTCAATAATTTATTGATATTTATTACCATTTGCATCTTGAACTTCTTCTTCTACTTCTGGATCATCGTATTCTTTTTCATCATGTTTTCGATTTTTCAATTTTATACCCGTTGTATCATCCTCTTCAGCATCAACATTTTCATCGTCCGATGAATCTGCTACATCAACTATTTTATCCTTATTCGTATCGGCTCTAGTATTATCCATATCATCATCTTCTAGTTCTTTATTTTCATCTCCATTTTTCTCTTTGGAAGAATTCTCGTCAATATCAATACTGTATTTTGTTGTAATATTAAATTTTGTTAAATACTTTTACTGATGATCAATATGAGAAAAAATAATACAACTTACACTGTGCATTTGCTTTCAATTGACTTCGTCATGGCTCGAAACATTAATTTGAAAAATACATTGCTCATGTACTTAATAATTTGTTTTGGTTTCACACAGAATTCATCAGAATATGCGTCTCGTGGTAAAAATTTAAAATATAACGTATAGACATAAAATCTTGATGGTTTAATTACCAGATTCAATTTAACATTTACATCTAAGAATAAAATCATTCGAATCAAAAACAAACATATTTTCTGAATAAAATCTGACCATTAACTTACATTCTAAAACATCTGCCAAAGTCACACGATTGAATTTGACTCGTAACTTATCAGCTCTCTGCAATTGATTGTCTTTAAATGGAATATCCATTGATGGAGTTTTAATATTGGCCGATGCTAACATAAGAATTTCTCTTAAACGCGGTATACCTAAAGTAACGTTCATTTCACCTCTACCAGCAAAATGAAAAGTATTCAGTGTCATCTGTGTTGAGGGTTCCCCAATTGATTGTGCAGCTAATAAGCCTATCATTAAATTTAATCAATAATAATGTCGCTCAATTTTCAAAATTAAGTTTTCTGGTTCATTATCTCACCTACTGGTTCTCCAGGTTGTGCTAACGATTGCATCGCTTTTAAATAAACAATATCCTTAACATCACCATTTCGATCTTTTTTCTTTTTCATGTAATTTTCCATCAAATCTTCCAAATATTCAGACACTGCACCATAAAAACAATCTGGCTTGTATGTGGCTACAATAGGTTCTGGGCATTTTGTATATTTTTTTCCATATATTTTTCTTTTCTCCTCGTCCGCCTTTTGCCACAATTTCGTTATTTTATGACTTAAATTCGTTCTACCATTTTTCTTTAGTTCGTTCGGTTCATCAATTTCAATTTCTTTAGTTATTTCATCTGAGAATTTTTGAAATGCTGAATGTCGTCGTTTCTGATTCGGATCTCCGTTTTTCTTTTTCCATGACTTAATTTTTTTCAAAATTTTGCATATCTTAATAAAACTTTGATCATCTCTAACTTCTTCCAATTGCTTTTTGTGTAAAATTACTTTTCTGTTCTCATCAAGAAATTTAAGTGCCTTCGGATTGAAAAATTTCGATTTCGATACATCAAGACCATCTTCACCGTACAAAAACTGAGATGAAAATATAAAAGAAAAAATGAGCATAGATAAAAAAAATAAAACAAAAATACATGTTAAACACCTGTACTATGGAATCGTCACTATCTCGCACAGTTAGATCATAAGCTACTGAAAGACCTTCTAAATGTTTAATTAAACAACGCTGAAGATAACCCGAACGGCTTGTTTTAACTGCAGTATCAATAAGACCCTAAAATTTGAATGAACAACTTTTTAATAAAAGACACAAAATCAATTAGTTACTGCAATTCATACTTCACGTCCAGCCATACAATGAAAGAAAAAATCTTGTGGCTGAATTCCAGTCATAAATCTACCGTCAATAAATCCACCCGATTTTGGCGAAGTTTCAAAAGTTGCAAAACTTGGTAGAGATTTCCCTAATACATAAATGACAAATATTTTACTAAGTTTTTTTTTTTGTTATTTTCTTTTAATTTAAGCTAATATTCTTCTACCTGATATCATTAACGGAGGACGTTTTCCTTCAAGTTCGATTTGTCCTAATAAACAAGAAATTTGCATTGTGTTCACCATAGATCCTTTAGCACCAGAGAGCACCATCAATTGTAAATTATTTTGTGGAAACTTAGATATCAAACCGCCAGGAAGACATGTTCTAAAATACAAAACAATTTCAATAAAGTTGCCTATTTATTTACCATCATTTATCCATCTATTTATGTATCTTACTGATTTATTTCGTTGGTGTATTTATCTAAAACTGATTTGTAGTTACGATCTAATATAACACGAAATTTTGGATCCTTTTGATATGCTTCTTCTAGTTTTTCTGCTAAAACATCAGGTTCTGGCACTTCGTTTAAATTTAAAGCGGTTGCTGCAATTTCATTCCCTTTCTAAAAAAAATTAATTTTATTTATTGTAAAAATGGTAAGAAATAGAAAATCGTACCCTTCGACATTCTCTTATAATCTTCCTTCGTTTATGATCTGCATGAGAAGTAACTAAGATATCCTGAACACCAAGTGTAAAACCCTCCTTTTGAAGAAAATATGTGAATACTCTAGTAAACGCAGTTAACAGTTGTGTAGAACAATCTCCCCCATATAACTAGAACAAAAAAAAAAAAAAACTAAACTAGAAAATCGATCGGTAAGTATTGAGTAAAAATCATAGTTTTCTACCTCATACATGCAATGAATTAAACCAAATTTTGTAGCACCGTACTGTTCTTTATCAAGAACACCTACAAGTAATTCCCCTTCGCGTATTATTACTTCACTTTCAGACATTTCTATTTCACTAAGTGGAGTCCCACCACAAATCCATTCTCGTTCAGCTGCGACTTTCCAATTCTAAAACAGATATTTATTCGATATTGAATTTAAAATTATATACAAATTTGAAAATAACTCACTTTCGTCCCAACTTTTGCCGTTGATGTTAAATTTACCAACGGATATCCCTCCGGAATTATATTCATAATTATGGTTGACAATACCTAAAAAGGAAATATTTTTCAATGCACAACGTAAATTTATAATTGAAAGATTTAAAGAAACGAACCTGTTTTCCAGACCACAATTTGAATGGCTTCAGTATAGTTGGAGGTAAACATTTTATTTCTCTTTGTTCCAAAGATGAAAGTCCTTGATAAACAAGCTGTTGATAATCTTCACTGATAATAAAACGAATTCAATCAATAATTATAAAAACATGAATATATGAACTTATTATGAATCAAATCACCTATTAAAAAATCTTCCTCTTAATGAAAGTTTCACACCGGATATAACATGATCCTGAATTAAACCACCCAATGGAGTACCATCCTTTGGAACAAGATACTGATTTGCAACATTCACTACAAGAATATAATTTTATGTTATGGAAATTCATTTAGTAATTCAAAATTTAGTTTAGTTACCGATATTATATGCTTCACTTCTAGCAAGTTCATTTTGTGGAAAGTGTGCATTCATTTCGTCTCCATCAAAATCTGCGTTATATGCCTTACAATTAGAATAATGTAATCTAAAAGTTTTCTCTCCTGGCAAAATTCTTGCTTTATGTGCCATTATACTTGGTTTGTGCAGTGTAGGTTGACGATTCAATAAAAGTACATCACCATTTATTAAATGACGATGAACGATCTTTATACCATCATTCTGAGATTTAGAATAAAGTAATTTTGCATAACTTTCACGTTTTGATGGATTATCGGCCGGTATCATTATTTTAAAGCCCTTCTCATCTTCGATATAATTGGCTCTGAGAAAATAACCCAAGAAATACAAACAGATAAAATAAATTCAGTCAATAAATGATAAAAATAATTACCCTGGATGAATGTCTGGCCCATTCATCACCATTTTACGTAATAATGATATATTCCATGGAGAAACCGGTACAGGATATGATAATTTTTTTGCAAATATATCAGGTATTCCGACTTCATCTACGCTTATATTTGGATCTGGTGTAATTACAGTTCTTGCTGCATAATTTACACGTTTACCCATCATATGTTTACGTATTAGACCATCTTTCTTTTCTAATATCTGTTTTAATCCCTGCAAACTTTTATCCATTGAAGAATCTAATAACGTATCGACATTATTCTGAAGTTCCTGCCAAGCAAAATACATTTTTTCAAATGATGTTGAACCCTTAAAATTATCGAAAATAGCTTTCGCTTCATCTTTTAAACCCTCTCCATTCTTTTTTACATTTTCTATAATCAACTTTAATATTGAATTTGAATTTAATATGTTTTTGTATATAACTGTTTGCGGATGCTCTATAATTACGTCATTTAATTTATTAATTGGACGTGATTTAGGTGGTGTTACTGGCACCACATCCATAAAAAGCACATCCACCGGACTTTCAATATTTTTTGAACATGTTTTTAACAAAGGAAATATTTCATTTAAAAGTCTTGAATGATTATCGTACAATTGTCTCAGATAATAACGACATTCATCGGCTAATATAACTTTATTGCCTTTAGTTTGTTCGATATTTTGTTCGCTATAAAATAAATAAATTGATTTTTCAGTCATCAGAACAGTTTTTTTTTTTCTTTTCAAACAAAATAAATTAAATTTTACCTTAGTTTTTCTTTATCTTCTTTTGTTAAAGACATGACAAGTCTTTTATAAAGAAATTTGATTTTTTTCAACTTTTCATAACAAAACATACATTTCTTTGCCGACGGTATTGATTGCAATATATCGCGAATAACTTCTGCTCGTATATCACAAGAACTTTTAGTTTCCGTTATATTTGTATTCGGACCTTTAGCTAAAAGTTCTTCCATTTCAGCTAACTTTGGATGAAGTAAATTACCGGATTCTGTTTTGATTGCTGATTTTGCTACACCAACCATTTCGGATTTGTAAATGCTAATATCTTTTGCTTCAATTATGTAACCAGCATTAATTAATTCAAACTGAAGTAGTTGAACTTTTTGGGAATGTTCTGATGAAATGATAATAATGTATCGTTAATTTTATGTTCTTTGGATAATAATCGAATTGTAAAATATAATAAAAAAAATGTACATACCTGTAAATTGCAATTTAAAGCAACTCAAACAAGACAATCTAAAGATGTCATAAATAATTCTTTGAAAAAACGGATTATACAAAAGAATCTGTAATTCAATATGACCCAAATGACCAGGACAATTTCCAAATCCAAGACATGTAGCACAAGGATCTGATGATTTTCCAGAAGTTCCCATCGATAGATCATATAGACCACCACTTAAAGGACGTCCCAATATATCAAATGATAAACCGGTAATTATTTTTGCTACACTCAATTTCTTTATATCTTCCGATGTAAATACTGAAAATTGCAAATTTTCTCGTTCTAAATGGATTGATTTTAATGTCCCCATTGTGAATGAAATTCTTTATTTTTCACAAAAATTATTTCAAAAACATTTAAAGAATTCAACAAAAATTACACACAGTGTCTATTCCTAAAATTATTGTAATCAAATTTTTGATTTTTGATCACAGGATCACACACCACAAATTATAGACGTTTAGGTTATTTTTATTTACGATGATAAAATATTGAATGAATATAGAACAACAACAATAAACATTTGAGTTTGAGCACATTTATCTGACATTTTGCTTTCAACCTGATTCGTAAAGTAATTTATGTTTTTATGTTTTTGTATTTCTTTCTCATTCCATTCTTGTCAATCATTAATTTTACATAATGTAGTATTTTTTATAAATAGTGTTACCGTTTACCGATTAGTATCAGACTCACTTTGGACTCACGCTCACTTTTATAAAATCACTTGATCGCTTTTAAAACACCCAATTTTTTGCTCAACTGTAACCATTTCCTTACTTCTTTGCATCTATCATTATACAAAAATTAATATATTTTCTAATTTCTACCTACCTATATATACTTACATATTATATGTACATCATAAAATAATGTTATTTAGAATATTTTATATATTTATTTTTATTAATTACATATTCTGTTATAATAATTATCAATTAAAATTAAAAAGACTTGTTGATATGAAAAATATGCTACGCCATAATCGTTCAAAAAATAATATTACTAATTCAACAAAAAATTTTATTAATAATCAAAATCGATCGGATCTCAATCTAAATAGAATTAATTTCTTGAAGACAATTTTATCTGAATTGGATCATCGTGCTGAAGAAACATTATATGCAATTAATAAAGTAAATAAATTAATTTCAAAAGAAAAAGCAAATCGAAATAAAGTTATTCAAGATGATAATAACAAGAGTGAAGAAAATGTCATATGGGATAAACTGAAATCTAGGGATAAACAGATCTGTACATGCAAAGAAATATTACGTAATTCAAAATTATCTTCATCGAAATCATCATCTGATAATGATGATGATGATTATGATGATGATGATGATGTCGATGATGATGATGATGATGATAATGATGATGATATAAATCATAAAAACGATAATCTGAATTGTATTGAAAATAATGATAAAAATAATGAAAATGACAATGAAAATTCACATCAATTAAAAATAAAATCATCACAGAAACGTAAAATTATTAAAATGATATCAAAACATAAAAATCAAAATAGAAAAAAAAATCATAAACCTAAATCATCAGTTGCTAATGCTAATAAAACAGAAACCGAATCTGTATGGTATGAATGGAGTGCATGGTCTCGTAAGAATAAATTAAATTTTGAAGCATATCATATACCTACCTATATATTTTTTTAAATTTCTAGTTTCATAATATCTTTAATTTATTTTTAATTTTTTAACATTTTTAATTTGACAAAACGTACATGTATAGCCTAGCCTGTTCAAGTTTATGCGGAAAAGGTAGACAAATACGTTTCAGAAAATGTTTAAGTGATAATTGCCCTGACGGAGACTATGAAATGGATGAAAAAGATTGTTTTCAACAACCTTGTTTTAATAATGAAAAGCAAATAATCACATAAATTTTTAAAATATTTTTTTCTAAATCTGTATTTTTTGGAATCGATTTTAGTAATATTTGTTGATAAAAAACCTGGCATGTTTTTAAAACCTCTGCACACAAAATATAATTTAGATACACAAACATACAATTATGTATTTTCAGTTATAGAGAAAAAATAATAAAATTTTACAAAAAAAAAAGGACTAGAATATTCAATAAATTTTTACCAATTTTTATACAAGTATGTATAGGTTTTTTGATTTTTTTCCTTTTATTTTTAATAATATTTAAATATTGCGCAGGATTTATTGCGCAGGACTACATCCACATCCCTTTTTTTACTTCAATTTTTCCACAATCTGTCCATATATAAATAATATTAATATAAGAAAGTATATTTCTAATGCAGTCTTATTTAGACCACGGTACGCCAATCATATGGCGAAAATGAAGAGCCGTATAATGGTGTTAAATAAGAACTTTTAAAATTACATTTTTTTTCAATAAAGTAGAACATTGAATTATCGAAAGAGAGAAATAAAAAAAAAAAAAAGGAAAAAGATAAAAATTTCAATATAATTTCATTTTTAATTTTTTTCAGTTTTAAAAACTATATAGTAGATATACATAAAAGAAAAAAGTAAAAGAATATTTTTGTGAAAAGAAAATTATTAAACAAGAAAAGTTATTATACCTATATATAGAAAAGAGTGGAAAAATTTCTTTTTTTTTACGTCCTACAAATATCGTATTTACTTATGCACATATAAAATTTGCAATAATAGTTGTGGTGAAATTAACAAAAAATTTTCAAATATGTGCTCTCAACAATTAATATTAATTTTATTTTATTATAACGGTTCATATAATTGGAATAGTATAAAAATATAAATTAAAAAATAAAAAAAAAAACAGTATACAAAAAAATATTTGAAAAAAAAAATAAGGTAAGTAAGTTAGCTAGGTATATCAAGAAGTATCCATGAACGATGACGATATAGAGAAAATACATACATACACATATTATACATCGTATTCTTATATATGATGGACATACACATTATCCTTTTCACCGTGTACCTATTTTATCTTTTATTATTTTCAATTTTCTTTCATTTTTTTGTTTTTTTTTTTTTTAAATCATTGAAAACCTTTATTATACAAGGACAACATGAAAAAATAATTTTTATGAATTATTTATTAAGTCACGTCATGCTTTATATTTATAGTCATAAATAGAAAAAATTATACACACACACATATACGACTTATTTATATGTGCATTTCATATTTTCTTTAGTTAAAATATGTAAAATAAAATTATAAATATAGAAAAAACTTTTATTGATTTTTCCCCAATAAATACCATATATAATACGAGTAAGTATGTACATATACATACATATATAATAAATTGTATTTTTATACACCAATCTTTACACATGCAATGATGAAAAATATGTATGTATGTACATATTTAAATTCAAAGTTACCAGTGCGTGCTAGTAGGTTTTCTATAAGAAATAAAGAAGAATTTTTTTTTCCATTTACATATACTCATGTACTATACGTATAGACTTTTTCTTTTTATTAATTGTTTGCCATCCATTTTTCATCATTTTAGAATCATTTTAGAATGTTATATTTTTTAAAAAGGAAAATAAATAATGAATTTTCTTTTGTACACTCATAACAATGTATATGTACAATGTACACGATACATGTAAGGTAGTATTCGAAAACGTTTATGAATTATGTATTGTGATTGTGATATATGATATATTATCACGTTGTACACATATAAGGCATATCTACTGCAATATAGTGCAATATACATATATATATTTGTATGACATCAATACTATACAATTTTCTATGAATCATCATCATCATCATCATCATCAGGATTAAATTGGGGTCATTTAAAGAAGAAGTAGGGTGTTGGGTTGGTTTTAGTTGGTTATTAAATCAATGCACATTTATGCGTATACTAAATAAAAAGTTAATAAATATGTAACATTACATACACATATGTAATTTTATTATATTAAAACAAATTTGCACCTTGCGTTGCGTGTACGTACTCTTTTATCATATAATGTGTGTGTATATGTATGATGAAAAAAATTTATACGCTTGTGTAGATTAAATAAAAATCATGTCTAGACAGAAATTATTCCCATACCATCAATTAATCGAATAGGAAGTTTCGATATTTTCAAATAAAAATATATGTAGCATGGTAGCATGCAGGTATTATAATGACGACGTTGTTATATTAAAATGACGACAAACCTATGAAGATATTGATTTTTCACAAATTTATTTGAAATTATACAAAATTTTCCATCCTGTATTCCTGTATATGATGGATGATGGTCATGGGGTGGTAATGGTAAAATATATAAAATGACATAAATTTCTATTAACTGCGTATGGAAAAATTTATTTATTTTTTTTTAATCCTATACTTTCATATAAAATTACATTTATACATACATATGCATGTATATATATTATAGGATATGTTATTTATATATAAATATAAATTTTCTAGAAATTAATTTTCTCTTTACGTAAAAGAAAATATCCTTGAGTCATACCATACATATTTGATTTTGTATACACACCATCATATGTTACTTTTACTCATGCATAAATCAAAACACGCATACTTAAAATTATATATAGAAATTGATTTATATAATATGTACAATATATTATAGAACCATATACATATGTAATACTTAAATAATAAAAAATAATAAAATGAAATTCTATTCAAAATATTACAACATGAATATGTTTATATACAATATGTGTGCAACGTGTACAACTTAATCAATATGCGGTAGCTGTAATACCTATAATGAAATAAAATTTCAAACACGTGGAAAATATATAATTTTATTTCCTTTTTTTGTATTGTGAAATAAAAAAGTTTTCTTATATGGGGGTAGAATAAAACAAAAAAAAAAAAAACAAAATAAATAAATAAATAAAATCAATAGAAATGACTACACGTTTTTATGACTATGTATTAGTTGTGTTACGTGTAGTTACGTATTAAAGGTATAAATAAAATGAATGAATAGAATATCATGTACAAAATATATATATATATATATATATATGTACTTCGATTATTTACAAAAGGAGGATTGTAAGTCCATATACATAAAAGGAGTATGTACTTAGCTTAGATCCTATACTTTACATATGTATGTATGTATGATTATAAATATTTGATATTCAAAAAAATTGAAGCAAACCTTTCAACAATAAAAAAATGTATGAATAAGTATACACATCTTCTTCTTCTTCTTCTCTTCTTCGATGGTCTGCATTAAGCACATAGTTGTGTATGCATATAATGTATACACTTACACATCTAGTACTTAAATAAAAATGTAATTAAAATTTTACTTATTTTTATATATTCAGATCAAGTGAAAAATTTTTAAATACATATATCGAATTTTTAATCTAATTAAAATTAATTAAGTTCATTGAACTTAAAGTAGATTATGCACTATGTAAATTTTTTCTCATCATTTAAATCTTATAATTTGAATTAGTTTCAATTCAATGAAGAAAAGAAAATTGATCTTAAATCGAACGAAAGTAAATCATAAAGAATTCAATTCAAAGATCGCATTTGAAATTTTTATTTTTCAAGTAATTAAAATTAATTATTATTAAACAAGAATAAAGAAACTAATATGTATGTACATAATATCTTTTGAATATGATGCAATTAAGAAAATTTTATAAATACTTTTATTATTAAGACGTAATCGGTAATCATAAAATATTGCGCATCAAAAATGTAAACAATCACATCATAAAAATTATTAAATTAAATTATTTTGGCCAAAAGCTAATATTATACATTTTTCAAAATAAATTTGTATTTCAAATATTGTATGTAATATTATTTTTTTGTTTATTTTTATAAAACAAAACATTGCTATTTGCTATATACATATACATTCATCACGTATACAATAACATATGAAATGAATATTGCACCATCGTCAAATCGTATACATATATTATAAAAAGTAAAAATGACCTTCAATAATTAAAATTACAATAGTCAAAAGTGAAAAATGAACTTTATTTGCCTCACGAATCACGATGGCCATTGGCTACTATTTTCATATACTCTCTCTTTCTCTTTGTATGTTGTCTTGTAAACTAATAAATTAATCAATTTATTTGCCAAATTTATATATACATATATCTTAAATAAAACAAAATTATAATATGTATTCAGTGTATGAAAGATACAATCTATCTGCAATTAAATCTGAATGCAAATTGAATCTAAATAATAAATAAATTGCAAAAATTCAAATTTTAAAATAAATACATCTATTCTATACATATACTTATTATATACTATTGCATATAATCTGTATCTGTAAATACATTTTTTGCCAAAATCAATCTTTATTTTATGTCATTGCTGTGTATTATAATTTATGTTTTCTTTTTCTGAATACTATACTATGAATGACAAAGTAAAAAAGAGTTTTGAAAGAAAAAAAAATGTTCCATGAAATTTTTGAAAATTATATCGCAATTCAAGTACATCGTGTCATAAATTCTGTTAAGCAATTATTACCTAAATTAAAGCTAAAATAAATAATAATAATAATAATTATAATGAATTTATGCATAATTATTGTTGAATACACATAATTTTATTATATTGTAATATGAAGAAAAAGGAAAAGAAAAAATTAAAGTATAAAATTATCACGTTGTTACCAACGAGTTTTTCTCAAAAAAAAAAAAAAAAAATTTTTTTTAATAAAATTGATAAGAAAAAATTCCATTGTTTTAATTAGTCAACATAACACATAATGTAAATGTATATACATATCACATTTATGTAGGTAAATTTTGTATAACAAATAATATATTATAAATTAAATATACACATAAAAGTATAAAAATGTATTTGTTTTGTACTCTGTATTGTTACTTTAAAAAATTGTTATTTTCTGTGATTTTTATTTATAAAATAAAAATGAAAATTTATCAGTAAAAAAATATGCTTGTAATTTTTGTTGAATATGGTAAACATTCATAATAAAATTCCACGTGATTTTATAACTTTGTATATTGTATTTTAACATTTTTAAATAAAATATTATAAAATAATGTAGAATGTTAAATTCATATGTAACTAATACTATTGACACACTGCAGAGATAAACCATGGTTATCTCAGTTTTCTGATTTATCTTTGTGATAACCGACTTTCAGAACTCGGTTAAGTTAACCGAGTTTCTAGAACTCAGTTATCTTGTTAACCAAGTTCGAACTCAGTTATCTTTGACGTTTGTGCTATTTATTTTTTTTTTTATATTATATTTAAACAAACTGTCAAACCAAATTTTAGCTAACATGCTGACTAGATGAAAAATAATTAGTGTTTGAATTTATCTCGGCAAGTGTCGTATGAATACATAAACTAGTTCACTTCAATTTAAATGTATCACCCATACCCAGTTATCGATAAACCATTTGAGATAACCATGGTATATCTGTGCAGTGTGTCAATAGTATATAACATACAGTCAGAGTATTGTATTCAATATTTCATTTCGTGTATAAATAAAGTCAAAGATAAAAGTCACAAAAAAAAAAATGTAGACAAGTACTCGTCGCCTCGTCGGTACATATAACATATAATAATTATTTGGTAATCTATATGTACACACCACATGTAATCTCAATTAAATTTGAAAGAATTATAATAATATTACAAATTTTTATTATTTATCTTCAAGAAATGGAAACAAAACTATAATAAATATGTACATGAATAAATGTATGTATAAACTGTCTGTATGTACCTAAAGAAAGTTTTTAATTTTTAATTTTACACTTTGTTTTACTACAATCTATAATAAAAATAACATCTAATAATATTAAATTTACATTTATTATATATGAAAATGTGTACATATACATTACTATAAGAATAAGAAATTATCATTTGTCATATGATTTATTTTATCATTAATTAAATATTTTTTTTTATAAATGAAAGATATAGAAACTATATATACCTACGTTATGTACATACATTTACATTCACATATTCGATAATAAAATTTTATATGAATGTATACATATCAAATTCTTCTTTTATAGGCTGAAATTGTTCACTAAACTTCACTAAAACCGGTCGCCAAATCCAGAGAGTGCAAATAAGAGCAGAATGAAAATTCACATATCCTTTTTCAGAAAAATAATTTTACAAATCATTCTCTGTGAAAAACTTCTATTGAATATTTAAAATGTAGAAAGAGAAGTAGAAAGAAAAGTAGAACTATAGATACACGAATAATATAGTTTCTCTTCTCCTTTTCTTGTTCAAATTATGTGTACTACATTGTATTAGTTGTGTACGAAGAAAAATTTCAAATTGTAACAAGATCTGTGTATACAAGAAAAATCAATTAATATTTTGACCTACATTTTCATTTGTAAACAAGTATGGTCATTTAACTCTTAAGTATTTGACATGTAGAAAGAGGAGTAGAAATAAATGTAGAAAGATACACGAATTGTAGTTTTTCTCTTCTCCTTTTCTACTGCTTGTGTAAATTATGTAATACACTGTAATAGCCGTATATGAAAAAGAATTTCAGATTAAAATGAAACTAGATCTGTGTAAACAAGAAAAACCTACATAGGTATATAACATTCTTGGGTGACGTGAAAATGATGTAATTTTTTTTCTAAAAAAACAGAAATTGAAATTTTGTGCTGAATAAAATAGAATAAATAATAAATAACAATAAAATAGGAAGAGAATAAAAATAATCAAATTGATGTAATAGTAAAGTTTAAACCTTGAGGGAGAAAAGTTTAGAAGTGCACCGGGCACCCAAGAGGCTAAACCCGGCACTGCATATATATGAAAAATAAAAATATCAACTGTACATATATCTACAGAATATATAAAAAAATTTCCACAAAAATAAAACAATAAAAATAATAATAATTATAAAGTATATAGGGTAACGAAGCCTATTACCGGCCACCTTCCTATTATCGGCCAACAGTTCTAAAAATCGAAAAAAAATTCTAAAGATAACGGTATTATTTGTAAATGTTTTTTTCTAACTATAGGCATTTAACATGTTAATAATTAGATAATAAAAAATTGCCGTGTGCAATAATTCATTTGCGTTTTTTGTCTCAATCTATATGAAAAATTAATAGAAAGTAGTAAAAAATTGTTTTTTTCTTAAGATACATAAGTTCACCAAAAAGAGTTCAAAAGTGTTTTGTAAAGTGATAAATATAATTTATAATTTTTAATAGGTAAAGAATACTTTAAATTGAGTAAGTAATTCTTCAAATATTTAAAATTTTTATTAATTATATTAATTTTTGCGCGTCCGGTAATAGAAAATAAAATAAGCAGTGCTCTCTAATTATCGGCCGCTGGTGGCCGATAATATAAACCATGGTTTTTTCTTATCGGCCACCTAACTACAGTACATGCTCGGTAATTTCAACTAATAAAAACTAGCCTTGTTGAAATTTCAGAACAGTTGAAATTACAGGACAAGTGAAAACTTCATATCATTAGCACTATTTTAAACAAAAATACAAAAATAATACTCGCATAGCTATGTATTTTGACTTTTTTCTATATGTTTACATATAAAAGAAAAAACAAACTGTACATTCAATTTAAAGAAATATAATATTTGAAAATATAAATTATAATATTTAGAGAGAAAATCTTAATACATTTAAGTTTTAATGTTGATACTTTTTATCGGGTGTTTTCTTTAAAAAAATCTATAAGGCATGTTTTCCAGGCTTTTATTGAGCTCATTTTATTGATTGCATCCCCTTTGAGTTTTTGAATAACTGTGCTGTGATGTCGTAAGAAACATAGTTTTGTGTAGCCCACTTAATGCCCATATCAATTGCTTGAACGGCATCAGAATGTTTTATTTTCTCAAGGTCTTCCACCTCTTCTTCATCTTCATATAAATTGCTGTTATTATCATCATTTTCAACGTCAAAAATTAGTTCACTCAATTCATTCTCCAAATTTTTTTCAGACACGTTTAGATTAGATTTATTTTTATGTACCAAATCACGAAAGTTGAAACTACAGAGCAGTTCTGATATTTGTGGTTGAAACTATAGAATAGTTATTGTTGAACGCTTAAGTGTTGAAAAGATCGAGAGTTGAAACTATGGGGGTTGAAATTGTCGAGTTTGTACTGTATTTCTATTTGTTACTGTTTCGTTTGTGTTCATTATTTTTTTTTTATTCATTTTTTACATTCACATAATTTTGTTTGTTTAATAAAGTTTTTTTTTCCAAATTTGTTAAAGTTTATTTAAAGTTTGGTTTATTGATATTCACTAGATTCATATTTTTCTGTTGGCCGATAATGGGAACAAATTTGGCCGATAATAGGAAAAAAGTGGCCGATAATTGGAAAAAAGGTTCCATTTTGGTTTAAATGATAAAATAATAATAAAAAAATTGAAATTATGAAATAAACTGTTAATAAGTAAAAACTTAAAACTTAAACTTAATTATCGAAATTATTTAATTTTCTCCAAAATTATTTTTTTCCATGAAAAATAAAATTCTATTTAGGAAATTCGTTAAGTGGCCGGTAATAGGGATTGTTACCCTATTTATTTTTTTTTTATTATATTTACTTTGTAATTTCTAGAATTCTTAATATTATTATACTATTGTTAGTCATAATCATAAATAAACAACCTCTCCGTTCTTCTCAATATTTTGATTTCTCGCGACATTTCCTTATGGACCTTATGGACAACCTCTTTAAATCCTACTGCACAGCACAGCATTCCACCAGTGGTTGGTTACGCAATCTTTCCTTAGGCACTTAGACCTAACTCTGGTCTGGTCATGTTATAATGGAGTAATAATTTTTTGCATACATTATATCATCATGATCATTCATTCTGTTCACATGACCAATCCACTATACAACTACAATCTATTAATTTTGACGAAAGTCGCGCTCGCGTTATGCCTTCATCGCAATTAACTTTTTATCATTTAAGCAAATAATTTCATAAGCATAAATACGTACATATTTAAAAAATCATGCAAATTATACATTATTATATAAGTATGTAAGTATACATGTACACATGTATATAAATATATTTACATAAAATCTATGCGAAAAGAAAAATGTTTAATTGATAAAAAGTTCATTAATATTTATTATTTATGTATATGATTTGCGCATACATAAGTATATATATACTATTTGCTATATTAACATACATATATATACGTGCTATAGCGATATATGTATGTATATAACTCATAAAAGTTTTCCCCTTTCATCTGTTCGAAAATACATATAATAATGAATGAACATAAAGAACGTTCTAGAGATAATAATCAATGTAGGTATTTTGTGATTGATAAATTTCTAGAAATATACCCACATCTTTATAAAAGTCTTTTAAATGCACACATAGCATACATCGCATACATTCATATGCATTGTTTATGTATATACTTATGTATATATATACGTATATATTATAAAAGAAAAATGAAAAAATTATAATTTTTTATGATACGAAAAAATGTATGTCAGCAGCAATATATACATAAAAACACATTTAAGATACTCCTTTCTTTTATAGGATGCTTGCTTATACATACATATACATATATATGTATTTACCTACCTATTTGGCTGTATAAAGAGAAAAAAAAACTAAATTAAAATATGTTAGTATATATATATATATAGATTCATTATCATAATTACATTCATACACATATATGTATACGTATATCTATACATTACATATGTATGAATATGTATTTTGATAACAAAAATAATTACAAACTAATATGAATAAACGCTTTTTATTTTAATGAATGCGTAATAAAAATTTCGAAAAATTATTTATTTTTCAATAAAAATTGCTAATTAGCTTTTCTGAAGAAAAAAAAAATAAATAAATAAATACATACACTCATATGATGTATAGGTATATGTTTATGTTCAACAATCTGCAGTAAATACACATGTGTGCGTGCATATAAAAAACAGATATAAACTATAGATAGAACTATATTATCTAAATATGTATATTTATTACTCATATCACAAACAATAAACATGTTCATATTCATCTGATCGGTAATCAAAGCATATTACATTTTTTATTTTCCATATTGTTCTATCATATCATATCATATACCTACATACTTAAATTTATTTATTTGATATACATTATATACGTTACATATAGGTGTATCTGTATATAATAATATACCTAATATACCTACATATGGTACATAAGTATATCGACTACAGCCTACGTGTACATAAAATACATATACATATGTATATTTATGTATTCCATAATTTGAAAAGAATAGAATGATATTCTATTTATTATTAAAAATATTATTTTAATAATGATTTGATGTTATGTTAATGTTTAGCACACGTTATAAAGTTCACAGATATCAAATCAGTCAGACAGTCAGTAGATATAATTGCGTAATTTCTTCTAACTATACCCATAACTACCTACAGTGCGAATATTAAAGTCCATAAAATTCTAAAATCATATATGCATATATACACACATTTATATTACATGTAAATATTATTGCATTCATATGTTGGTACTTTTATGCTTTTACTTTGATAACCTCGACCTTTTTTTGTTTTTATTGTATTTTAAATTCACTGAAATAATTAGGAAAACATTAAAATTCATTATGAAAATTTTATAAAAAAAAAAAAAAAAAAAATATTTACACATACCCATTTTTATCTAATCTCAAATATCTGTATGTACTTTGTACATTATTTTTCAGTAAAATTATCATGATAACTTTTGAAAAAACAAAAAATTTGCTTCACGTATATACGAGTAGAGACAGATGTCAACGAACAAACAAAAATATTATATTATTACAACGTCAATAGGTATGAATTATTATTTTTCGGATAAAAAAAATTTTTTTTTTATTTTTTGTATTTTGTTAAATTGTTATTATTGTTCTGTGCATAGGCTGTACATGATATATGTTTCAAAACTTTTTTTTTTTTTTTAAATTAAAAAGTTGAAGTAAAGGAAATTAATTTGTTTTTTCAATTTTTTTGTTTTTCATTTAGTAATTCGAAAATTGCAAATTCAAATATTTTTTGTCATAAGAAAAATTTTCATTTGAAGCAAAATCAAAACTCAATCAATTATCTAGCATCTAATTTGTACTAACGTATAATACTATAGGTATAGTAAGTAGTAGTACGTAGTACTGGTAGTACCTACATACATTCATTAATTATCTAACTTCCGGTGGACGTGACTAATATTACTCAGGTGCTTGTTATTTATAATTAAATTTAATGTATACTTTTTTACGCTTTAATGTTGATTTTTTAAATTTCACATTTTATGTAACATCATAACGTTGTTGATGTGTATGTATGTGTAGTACGTATATGGATATTTTTAGATAATTAACATTATATTACATATTTACATATACATATTATTACGTTTTTCCTTCAATCAAATGAATGAAATGTGATAATATTTAAATATCAAGTTTTCATAATGTTGGTGCATTCTGCATTGTGTATATATACAATATACATATGAGAATATACACATATGTATGTAAATATAAAAAAAATCGTACTTTTATAAAAAAAATATCTAATGAAATTATACTAATTAGATTATGATTGTAGTTGTAGATATAAGTAGGTATACGTATTTTTTAAAAAAAATAAAATCAAAAAATCAATTTTCTTTTTCTTTATGTACTTCTAGGTCAAAGCAATAAAATATAGGACATCATAAAATACCATTCAAGGTATTACAATATTTAAAGAAAATTGTAAAGGAAAACATTTTTCATATAGGTAGGTAAGATATACAAGTACAAAAATGTATATTTCGGCATTATATCGATCGCCTATTCTAACTTTAAAAACAATACAATAATAAAATGTTGGAGAAAAACACTATAAGCAGAGTAGATATATAGGTACAACGTGAACATTTTTTATAGAAAACAAGAAAATTATGTGTTAGAAAATTTACTAACGGATCTATGTGTATTTGGGTATTTGTTTATTACATATTACATATTACACATTAGGTATATTATTATACAAATAGTTTACATTTATTGCCTAATTATCACATACTGTACGTACATACATATGTATGTGTTTATTTACGATTGCAAATTTTTAAAAAAAGATACTGTCAAAATATAAACAATTCAAAAAAACATGATATGTATGTATTTTGTTTTTATTTTTGTTTTCCACATACAAACAGAACCGTTACAAAATTTACAAAACAAAAAATTATGAAAAATATACTATACATATGATTAGAACTTGTTAGAACAACCAAACGACCAAACTGAATAAAGGGGGCAAGAAAACACGTAATCAGCTGTTTATTAAAAACATACCATACAGATACAACACATGATACGATACAAACTACTCATGTGTTCAGTGTTCTTTACTAAAAATATATATTTTATATTTGCATAATAATATTTGCATTATATAGTTATGTATGTATGGGATTATATTTGTATTGTGTAGGGTATTTCACATGTAATAAATTAAACAAATACCTTTGACGTAAAACAGTTTTTTTCCATTTTTTTTTCTTATCATTTTCTTATTTTTTTTTTCCACACACATTCATATATAAATTTAAATACTATAATAATTAATACATATATTTTTACATTTGCATACATATTCACATTTTACACACTCTTCAAAAACGTGATCGGTGATACAATATATGTACATAATGTACATACATGCATACAACATACACACATATAATAATACATACACATTCACATATGCTAAATCTATAAATTCACTGAAGTAGACATGACGATCCATTCAGTAAATTTTCAACGTTCAATCGTTTCGGATAAACAGCAAATAAAGTCGAGGTTGGAGTTGGACGAAAGTGTACGGATTTAAACAGTTTTTCTCTTTCATTACTTGTATTATTTAAAGTAAAGGCGTCAGCAGACGACGTTATTATAAAATAAACACAATTTAATTGTAATTTATAATTATAATTAAATAAATAAATTTTTATTTCAAAGGAAGGAAGTTAAAAAAAAGGACAATTTCTGTGTGTTTGATCTGAATAACAGAATTTAATTTTTCATTTTTATTTGTGAAAAATTAATTCATATTTAGATTGGTGTTTAAAAAAGAAAGTGCAACAAAAAAAATTAGTTATAAGAGAGACAATTTTGTTGTTTGGGGCTTTGGCCATTGTATGGGTAAGTACTTTTTGATATTTTTGTAAATTTTTTTTTTTTTTTTTTTTGATTAATTAAATAATTGAGCCTTAGAAAAGTAGGCTCATTATTTCGTGAAATTACTTAAAAACTCCCACATTTCAATCTTATATTACATTACCATCAAATCGTTCTGGGAATCTATAAATACATAATATGATGTGCGTTTATTTATTATATTAATTTATATGTATTCTGTTGAAAAGAAGTGTATTCATGTGATGTGTTTTAAGAAGTTTATGTACACACATACATTCAATTCAACTTTCACGACACGATGTAGTATATAATGTATATAATATATTTATAAATAAATGACTAATTTCAATTATAAGCAAAAACAAAAGATTAAAAAATTGAAATTATTTTGAATGGGTGTGTGTACACTGTTTTGACTTGATGGTATTTAACTTATGCACGTATATAATATAGACAATATAATACATGCACAAGTTTGTACATATAATCTCAAATATTGAAATAAATTGATTAAAAATGTTTACTGTTTTTACCCGAAAATGATCTTTTTTTTCTGAATAATTTAAAAAACAAGATAAAACCAGTTCTTTGGAAAAAAAAAATAAATTTATAAAATGTATATACATACATACATACTAGCTTATATGTACCTGTGTATGTTTTTATATTTCCTAATAAAGAGATTAGGACATAAGTTAAGAAGTAACCATAATCTTATCTATACACACGCATATGTATGTATATAGATAATTACAATAGTTTTTCAGACATTTTAATTACAATTACCTAGTTTTTATAATTTATTATAGCCCATATGTTATATAGCCTCCTAAGTAAAAAAAATTTAGATTTTCAATTTGGCAAAAAAATGGTAGCACAGCCACAGATAGAGTTCCAAGAATTCATTCTCGTTTTTCTTGTTTTTGTATGAAGAGAAGTATATGTACTTAACTACACTACGATGTATTTAAATACGTTCATTTCATATATGTATTATGCAAAGTAAACCATCTCAGGCCCAGCACCAGCGCTTATATGTAGAGAAGTGAAGTAATTATACTGTACAAATACAATGAAGATTTTTTAATTGTGTACACATATAACATGCATGCATATACTCGCATATAGTCACATGTATGTATACATATATGATTTTTCATCATAATATGGTACACAATCACACACGCGATTCATTCATGCACTAATTTGAATTTCCATTGACGTACATATGTTCCATTCCATTATTATGTACTCGTATTCGTATTATAAAAGTGTGTAATTGTTTCAATCTTGAAAATGAATTAATCATCAATATTTCCAAGAGTTATATTACACACATCACACATCAATAGGTATTTACTTTTTATGATGGTGGTCATCAAATCAATTAGGTATATGAATGTTGAATTTATGCATATAAATATCACTTGAAAAACTTTTTTGTTCTCCCCCATCGCCCCGCCCCATCCATTATATCCAATTCATACTTTCGAAAGTAAGTATGTATAAGGTGATTTATACATCATATCATTTTCATATACTATTTTGTTGTCTTTTGTTTAAAAATACATTCACTACATTACACATAAATGTATGTATGTATATATAATGTATTCTTATTCATATAACTTTATTGCGATATAATTACTTTGCAATCTGTAGATACACTCTACATGTATGTATGCATAATATGTATGTTTTGTTTACTCTTAAACTTCTTACATAAATTTACGTATATGTACATATACATGTATAGTACAGTACAGTTCATTATTATATGGATAATTTCGCGTTTTTTATGAAAAAATGTAGTTTTACTTTATACATATATTTTATGTATTTAGTAATGCTTCACACCTCACTTTTAAAATAAAATTGCCACGACGACGATATACCATGATATACGAAACGAATATATCAATCATTCATATGTGAACCTTGGACTGTTGCCATATTTTTTATAATTTACATTTACAAACTATTGCCATAATAAATAATTGATGACTACACAGGAATTTAAAAAATAAAAATTAATTCACGCGTTCTATATACATTATATACATGCACTGTCTATATCATACCCATAGCCATACGTAGATGTATATGTGCTACTAAGCATATCAGTAATAAAAGCAAAAATCGAAAAAAAAATGTATGTATTATAATCATATTTTTCTATAAAACAAAAAAAAAAAAAAATAAATAAAAAACTAAAAAACTAGCTGATCTTGATATGATAACTAATGGCTAATAGCCTTTTGTGTAGAATTATTCCTAAATTATTGAAATCATTTGATTTATGACCTACTAATAATATGATTATAAATACATTTTAAATTTTATGTTTAGGTGTGCACATGCACAAAGCATAAAATGCAAAAGCTGAACGCTATCATGTATATATGTTAGATTGATACATATACGAGTACTTCAGTACTACATAACGTGCAGCAGTCAGTAGAAAAATATTCATTTTATTAAATTACTAAAAATGTATGTATGTATATATGCATTATTTGATGCATATCAGTAAATATTTGCATTTGAAAAGACTTTGACCTAGTAAACTTGTCTCATGTAACCTATTTGCTATTTAGATATTACATACAAATACAGTATATCTAGTACATATGTATATACATACTACAATCTATTCTATCCCATACCTTTATTACAATTGAATTATATTATCGTATGTAAAGCACTTTCCGGTTCAATTATTGAAAATAAAATATGTATATGAAAAAAGAAAATAGAAACAGTATTGAATATGAATATAATATTAGGAAAACTGTGTGTTCAAATGTGTGTTCAAATGAATTTCGTTAGGCATACATCCTTGTCGATATATTTTGACAACTGAAAAATCGTTGTCGTTTTTCGTTGTCGATTTGGAAATGGAAACCGAATTGTGATTACGCTATAAAGCAGGAAAAAAATAGAAACATATATTTAATATAGAAAAACTGGTGTCATATATGTGGGAGGACTTAGTCACTGCTCATGTTCATATAAATTATAAATAATTTTTTACAATAATAAATTTCGGCCAGATTGTAAATTGAAAATAAGAATAAAATATTTTGAAGCTAAAATTAGTTTTGCAATATGATAGGTAACTTAGAAAGTAAGACATCGAAAAATTTAAAAAATATTTCTAATTTTTATATATTATATTTTCATTTATTTTTTTTTTTTAGAGCTTTCTAAAAAGTCATCAATAAGTGGAGACGAGCCGGGCCTGTATAAAAAAGTGCAGGGCCGGATAAGTCTAAATAAAACAGTTGCTGGAACTGATACAAATATTCCAACAACAAATGATTGCGAAACTGGATATGTGCCGACCGTTGGTCGATGGGGCTCTGAATGGCCAAGTTGACTCGCCGAAGCCAGCTTCGGGCGTTCATACACCCTTAATAATAATGAAACAGGATCAGAAAATATCCATAATGAAAATGAAGGATTGACTGATCCTGAAAATATATCAAAACATTCTGAAAATCATAATGATGATGATAATAATTCAATCAATGATGATGAAACAGAATACATTAAAAATTATAATGATGTTGGCGCAGCAAATGATACAATTCTGACATCAATGGTAAAATGTAGCCTCAAAGATAAAAATATCATAACATCTGATTTATTGGCTACACCAGATACTTATAATTTAACTGCATTTGATCAAGATAATGGTATATGGCCATTAGAACATCCATTACCATTGGCTAATTGGGCATCAAATATTAAAGAAGTATTAAAATTTGATAACGTATGGCAATATGAAGATTTAAACGCAATAATTGAAACAAAATTACATCGTATGCTTGAAGAAACATATTACGATACTGTACATAATTTCATTGATTTCTATAAATCATTTAAGAAAACACGTCGCTCAGATTTACGTTCATTCTTTCAATTTTATGATATACCAATAAATCGCCGTCACCATATGTGCGTTAGTTTGGCAATGGAAATAATTGTAAGAATCACCGAAATATTTCCAAATTTAAAGGAACATCTCTACATTGTATCTTGTGAAGAATCTGTAATTGAACCACAATTTTATATCGAAAGTGTTTTAGAAGCTGGACTTGAATCAGCCGATTCTTGTGTTGAAAAAGAGCACGCATTGGTCGCAATGAAAATTTCGATAGCCGGTCGTCAAGGTGTAATGATACTTGATCCTGGTTATCATATTGGCAGAGCAATTACAGTGATGAAAGATCAATGTTATCCACATACAGGTAAATTATCATCAATCTTTTTTTTTCTAATTAAATGAAATTTTTAAATTTTTTTTAACAATTTTTTTTTTTTTTCATATTTTTGTTATCAATTTTTAGGTTGGTTCGTACAGTCCGATGAGAAACATTGTAAACGTGAATATTGCTACAATTACAACAGACAAAATGATAATTTTATTGAATGGTCTGAACGAGAAACTCGTGGTGACAAACAAGAATATAAAGTTTCTTTGGTTTATATTGAAAGGCCATATACAACAGCAATTGATGTAACTGTACGACGTAATCTTGTCTACAATTTTAGATCATTGTTAGCAAGGGATGCTAAAGGACGTGTATTTGCCGGTATATATTTTCCATTATTATCAAATAACTCTGATGCCCAGTTTACATTATTTTATGATGATCAAAATAATGCCAGCGTTAAAATTAAATTAACATTTAATCTATTTAAAAATCCAACAAAGGTAAATTAAAAAAAAAAAAATAAAAATAAAAATTAAAAAATAATTGAAATATTAATTTAAAAATTTTGTTTATTTTTGTTTTGTTATTAACAGATTTCCGAAAATGTTTCATCACATTTGGATAGATTATCATTGCAGTTAAATATGAATAAAAATGATTTACTTGACATACTTAAATCCTTATCTGAGGTCGTTGTTGACCAGGATTTCGTATCACAAGTATTATCAATTAATGATCAGATAAATGAAATGTCAGCCGATAATTGAGTAGAAGAGGAGATCAACAATAATAATAATAATAATAACAATAATAAGGAGGAAATGATTTATAATAATCAGAACAATAGACAACAATATTGCTATTATTATTATTATTATTATTATTATTATTATTATTATTATTATTATTATTACTGTACTATAATCATTATTATAAAGGCTTTGCTTAATATTTTTGTTAAATTAAAAACATTTTTAATTCACATTTTCAAAATATCTTTACAAAAAGATAATATAAGAAATTTAATTTTTACATTTTATTCATTTATAAATTTGTTAAAACACAACTATAATGAATTCATCATTATGATTTTCGTATATTTTATAATTTATTGTATATTTTGACATTTATATTTTACTTTTTAAATTCGAATTTTAAATAAATAGAAAAAAAAATCATCAGAATTAATGCAGGAATTATATAGAAATCTAAGCGTAAGCAAAATAATAAAAAGGAAACTAAAATAAATAAAAAATACACACATATACATAATGTATACATTTACTACTCTCTACACCCTAATCTATGTAAAATGGTAAAATTTAGTTCATTTTTTTAAAACTTTGAAAATAACTATGTATTACATTACCACACAGCAGGTCTTTTCTTTCTATGTAACAAAAATAAAAAAAAGGATACCGTATGAATTAGATTTTTGGAAGAAAAAAAAAATTAACCCCATCATAGTGTATAATAAAAATGCTAAATAAGAAAGTACACATTTTAAAAGCCAAAACAAATTAATGAAAAAAAAATGCATTATTTGTAGAATGAAAATAATGTTTGGAAATTATTTTGATATCCTTATAATAGAATTCATTTTTAATTTTAAGTTACCTTTAAACTCAATTTTCAATAGACAAAAATTTGAATTATAAATATATTTTAATAAAATTGAATGAAAATGTTTTAAATAATATTACGTGTGTGTACATTTTTGTTTCAAAAAATAAATTTTTTTTTGGTTTAAATTTTCTAATTTTATAGATATCATTTTTTTCTTAATTTTATGGGAAATAAAGGAAAATAAAGGAAAATTTGATAAAAATAAAAATATATACATATATATACATAGTTCTTGCACGAGTGTATAAGAAGACATAACATATAGATCTTGAAGAATAAGAAAAAAAAATTCTAGTTTTCAAAATAATATATACATTATATTTAAAGTATATTTATTAGTGAATAGTTTATATCTTATTTGAAAGATTCTATTTAAAAAAAAAAACAAAAAAAATGGAATAGAGTATCCTTACGATTATTCACTTACAAAATTATGTAAAACAAATCTTTTAAACAATAACACAAAAGTGAAATTGTATAAATTTATTTTAGAATAGCATTACATATACATACATACCTTATATTGAATTCTCTGCATTATTCGAGGAAAAAATCATTTTAAAAAAAAAAAAAATTTAGTTGTGTATCTCAAAATAAATTTATGAAAATAAAAATAAATTGTGTTTTTTATTTATTAAACCAATAGTGAAACCTTATATAAACTCTCATTATGTCCAGCATCAAGATCATAGAATAAAAAATATTTCATATTGGCATATTACAATGTCCTTTATATACAATGTCCAGAACCAGAACCTTTCACCCACAATTAAATTATTAAATTATATCGTTAATCGTTATAAAAAACGAAGTTCAATTTTTAAAAAATTTGCATATCCCAAGGGTTAAAATTATTAAAAACAATTCCTACTACAGTGGTAGCACTTATTTTCTGTTTCGATTTAATTTTTAACATATGGTAGCCCTGCTTTGTTTTTGATTTTCTTTTTGTTTAGTGTTGTGTTTTCAGTTTTCATATTTTTTTTGTTGCTGACGCTGACGTTTTCATACGTGTCAAATTGTATTCATTTTAAATTGAATTGTCAAAATTTATTGAGTTTATTTTTACGAGACTCGAGACGACGTGGAGAATTTCATTATCAATTAATAAATTTGTTCACTCCACTATTTTATACACAGATTTTAAGTGAAATACGTAAATTTAAAAATAATTAATAATTAAAAAATCAAATATTTTTTGTGAAACACTGATTTAATTAAAATAAAAAACAGAAAATGGTAAATAGAATTGATTTGTAATTAAAATTTCATTCATTTCACGAATTGATTAAAACAACATATGTACATATTTTTATCAAAATTTGATGTGTAAAATTTTATTTAAATTGAATTTTATCGGAATACAAAATTAATGTTAATAGAAAAAATAAATTTTTTATAGCCAGCACCAGCTAGTTCTACATCGGTTGGAAGTGGAAGTAGATCACCAAGCAAATTGGCTGTTCCTCGAAGTAGTGCTGGGGGAAGTAGCTTAAAACAACGAAAAACAACAACAACCACAGCAGCCAGAAATCGTACAACTGGAGCTGGTTCTGGAGGTATGTGGCGTTTTTATACAGATGATTCTCCAGGCATTAAAGTGTAAGTTTCTAATTAAAATTGATTTTGAATTATATTCGAAATACATTACATATTTTTTGTAATACATATATTATGTATCTATCTATGTTTTTAGTGGTCCAGTTCCAGTTCTAGTTATGTCTCTTCTATTCATAGCATCAGTTTTCATGTTGCATATTTGGGGCAAATACAATCGTTCGTGAAGTAAATTAAAATTAAACATCATATTCACAATTTAAATATGCATTTTGTAATTTTTTTTTAAAAGAGTTACTGTTGTATATCTTTTTCTTTTTTTGTTTACATTAAATTATCTATTTTTTTTTTTTTATAAAAATGTCATTCCGATTGTCGGTAATAAAAAACACATTTAATTCAAATAAAATTGTATTCCTTATAAGAAAATTATAAATTATAAATAAAAAAATTTTGAATTAAGTAAAAAAAAATCTTTATGAATTTTTTTTGTAATTTTCGATAAACAAACACTAGGTTTTGATATTTTTGCTCAAATCGACGATATGAAATATACCAAAAAATTGTGAATTTTTTTATATCCAAACCAAATCTAAAATCTACTTATTATGAGAAATCCTTATCACAGAAATTATTCAGTAAACCAGTAGTAGGAACATAGAAATAGCGATATATGATCCACTCTGGCATGAAAACTACGTTGGGTTGTAAATTAGGATGAAATGTATGTATGTATGTATGATGTATTTGTAATGATGCAATGTGTAGTGTGTATATAAAATATAATACGACAGGCAACAGTAATTAATAGAATAAACTAATTAATATTAATCTGTGTAGCTTTATAATGCAAATATAAGATTAATTATGTTTGAGTATTTAATTTTAAAAAATATTTTATAAAAATACAAAAATTTAAATCATTGTATATTTATGTTTTTTCAAAATGCAACCGTCAATTCTTCATTTCCTGTCTATTCCATTTTTGCTATTTTGTTTCACGACTTTTTACTTGGGAACTCTGTCTTTTATTTACTCTATGCGACACCGACGGTTAACTTTACCCACTTACCCACTTTACTTTATTCTATTTTCCTTTTTCCACATAAAAAAAGTTCGATTATTTGTTTTCTTTTCTTCTATTTCTTTCTTCTTCCCATATCTATTTATCTTCCGTTTTGTTCTTCCTTTCCTGTCTACCTTTTCTTCATTTATTCAATTTTTCATCTCAACTCAACTCAACTGTCTGTCATCTCAACACAACTCAAATCAGCGTTGTCGAATTACTCCGATCGGAGTATTTATACTCCTCTCGAATGTTTGGTACTACTATACTCCCCTAAGGACAAATATACTCCTTTTTACATATATTTGCCATTTTTTTGTTTTTATTCTGGTAGTTCTGAGTTTTAATTTTTATTTTTGATCGAGTCTCGTATTGATTTGATTTGTGACAAAATACTCGTTTTTTCATATACATGATGTAGAAGTTGGTAGTACTACTAATTTTCTAATGGCTGTCAAGTCAGTGTCAAATTCAGAGTAGAAGGGACAGTCATTAGTTATTTATAATAAGTATAAATTGTACCTAGTATTTGTAGTAACAGAGCTCATGTTCCCAAAACTACGAACTTTCATTTCCGCAATAATAAGTCTGCCACATAGCAATGCCGCTGCAGAAAGAGTTTTTTCACAGTTAAATCTAATTAAAACTAAAATTAGAAATCGTCTGGAACTGTTGACAGTAAATTCAATTATGTCTGCGAAAGGATTATTGTCAGATGGTGCTGATGCGGTTTCTCCATCTCAATGGAACCCAACTAAGGAGCTAATAACTAAATATAAAAAAAACCAAAGAATAAATATTTAAATTTCAAGTTTATGGTCGATGATTATCAACTATTATTTGAAAACAATTTTATTTTCGTTTTGTTTAGTTTCTGTTTAAATTTATGAACTGATTAATAACTATTATTTGAAAAAAAAAATTATGTTCGTTTTGTTTAGTTTTTTATTCAATTTTTATATTTATATTATAATTTTATTTTTTTTGTTGAATAAATGAAGAAAAATGAAATTAAGTTGTTTTGCTTATCCTATAGGATATAATAATTAAGTGTAAATTTGTTAAATTTCACCGGCCTTGTTACAAGCTACTCTAAAATATGATCTAAGCATTAACCTACACGGTTTTTTGGAAAGTACTCCCTAAAAATCGAAAATACTCCCCTCTGAAAATAAAATATACTACCATAGTGTATAAATCATTAAATAGTGAATGCACAGAGAGTCAACTAATACATTCATGATTTCCTCTCTGATAAATTCAAAAAAATCCCTTTTAGTTAGAAGTACACGCTATAATGACCGTCCCTTTAATGTAAATTTCTTATAAATGTGGATGAGAAAACACTATTGTACTAAAATTTTGTTTATATGATTACTCATGTTATTTTAATACATACACAATTTTTTATAAACGCGTTTTAAATTTGGAACCTCAATGTGCGCTTGTATTTGTTCTTAAATTTTTAATCATATACAGTAGCCCGAAAAAGTATTCGCCTCTAACACATTTCATGAATTAAGTGTCATAGTTATAAAAATCAATCATTATTATTTTTTTATTATTCTTTATTTTGTTTTCGATGTATCAAAACATAAAAACGCAACAAAATTCCTTTATATAACAAAATAAAAAAAATCATTTTCATATTTCATATTACTATTTTAATGAAATACAGTTTGAACACCATGTTGCGTATTATGTATTATATATTACTTGTTTTTTGCTTCATGCTATAATTTTTATGGTTGATTTAAATTCGAGTAATTAGTACAGGCATTGTAATTTGGTAAGGGTTTTAAAAAAGTACTATTTTTGTATAATTGAAAAAGAAAAACTTTGCAAACCATGGCCCGTAAATCAAAAGGAACAACTGTTAAAAATAAGAATAATGAGAAAAATAATAATTGATTTTTATAACTATGACTTACAGCTACTTAAATTACAATTCATGAAATGTGTCTGAAACGAATACTTTTCCGGGATACTGTATGACTAATCGTGTACCAAGTATAAACACGTTTTAGAATATACGGAAATTTCCGTTTGGAACCTCATTTTGAGATTGTAGTAGTAAACAAAATCTAATCATTTCTAGTACAGGGTGAACTACAATCTATTTGTGAAAAGTGTAATAGACTCAATATTAAATGAATAAATTCTTCAATGATTGATCTTAACCGCTGGTTAAGTTTTAATGCATTGAAGATAATATGAACTATATTTAAATAAAAGTAGAAATGTGTTATTCTGAATTTCAAGGAATTCGGTAATTATTGATATAAACCATCGCGTTTAGTTTAATAATGGAGAAAAACACAAGTATGTTATAGATTGAGACAAAGGGCCATAAATGAGTGGCGACGATGATAATAAGAATGAATTCAGAAGAAAAGTAATAAACGAAATGTATATGACATACAGAGGCGGAATTATGTTCTGTCGTCTAAATGTTTATGACACTATGGGTTATTGCTAGGATAAGGAATTCAGTAAGATGAAAGGATAAGTAGAAAAAGGTACCGACAATGTTAAATGATGATTTGGAAAATATCTTCAAATTGTTTAAGTTAGGATCGATCAAAGAAATGCACAGGTGGTGCGATAAATATATGAAATACCAGGAAATCCCGCCTGGTTGGAATATGGTTTAAAAGGATAAAAATATTGAGGTATATATATCCTTCTCGCGATCACGGGACATAGGCAATATGAATGAGTGAATAGAATGAATGACTAACAAAATAAATGCGAGGTGTGATGTTGAATATTTTGTTATGGCAGTGCAGACAGAAATTGAATTTGAACGAGTAAGGTTCTAATCTTAGTATATATATCAGAGTTAGTGTAAATAATTTGTAATTTGTTGTTTTTTTGGTTGCCGTAAATGTCCATTGGGCGTGATCGCGAGTCGAATACAAGAAGTTATTTTAATTTATTTTTTTTTTGTGGTTATAATTAAGAAGGACAGTTAAATTTATTTTAGTGGTTTTATAAAAGTGAATTGTTGAGATATTGTAATAAGTGAATATTATCGTATATAATTTATATTTAAAATCAATTATAAAAATTTAATTATTTAAAAAAAAATTAATTATACTAATTACACCCTGTGTTTTATTTTTATTTGTAAATATTTGTTTTCCATTTCTTTTCTGACAATATTCAAATTGTTTCTATCACCTTTTAGCATTTTCATAAAAATTTGAGAAAAACACTTTAAAAATTATTTTCAAAGAGAGGAAGCCACGCCATGTGCACCTACTATGTAAGAATATAATTCTTTATTATATACTATGATACTACTCTTCATTTTACTAAACGACAACACTGACTCAAATCAAATTCAAAATCAAATCAATTTTCTTCATCCATTTCATTTTGGAATTTCAATAGAAAAGGTTCTTTTCTTCCATCTCCATCTTTAATACTTATAAATTTTTTTAATCTGTTTTTCATAATCACGTGGAATAGGGCCGGTTAAATAATAAGTATTTAATATCAAAATAAGGTGAATTCATAAATCTAAAATCATAAATAAAATGTTAATTAAAGTTGAATTAAGTAAAATAGACTATCTGTTCAGATTCTCGATTTCTGAATTATAAAAATCTCAATTCTAAAATGATTAAATTATACGGATGATATAAATAAATTTGGATTATTTTCAAAAGGTAAATTCATATTTAAGTTCATACAAATTCATTTAATTTGTTCTTTTTTGATGATTGTTCATCTTCTAATAATTTTGTTTAAATGCAGAAATATAAGAACGGCCAGCTGAATTTGAATATTTTTATAATTTAAATAAATCTAGGGAAAAATTTTACTGAAATCTAAATGATTTTCTCTATTTGTATTTCTTTATAGACTTGCAATGGAGTTGGTCACTCTAATGTCTAATCAAGTGCACGAATAACCGGAATCCGGAAGAACTATAATATGCCGCATACTTGTTAAATCCAAAATGAGGTAAGAAAATTGTCTTTACTTATTCATTTCAATACTTTAAAACCTAGATATTTATGTACAAGCATGATGATAAATTTAATCAGAAAAGAGAAATGTTGATATTCTCAAATTTAACCAAAAGGATTCTGAAAACAATCTAAAATTAAAAATCTGTAGAAAAATTTATATTTAAAAACGTACTAATCAATTGAAAATTTTCAGATCTTTTACAGATCCTGGTCATTATAGTCTGGCTGGTGGAAGTTCTAAAGGAAATTGGTTGAAATTGGTAAGTAAAATACATAATTTATATTTTATCAATACATAATTAATTTGATAATGATGATATCAATTTTAAATAAGGTATAGTTCATTTGAGAACTAATGAAAATAAATTTTTAACTGAGTTTTTATAAGTCTATAAATTAGGAAATTTATTAAAGATCTTTATTTTGAAGAACTTTTTTTTCTATTTCAGAAATGAATATCAAATCAAGTCAAATTGGAAAAGATGTTAGTCTCAATATGATTGAAATTCATTAACTAGCAAAAGGTAATTAATAAAATGGCTAATTAATTTTCAAATTTAATTGTAAATGATGATATTTTGAACACCTATTCAGGTTCCCTCTTCTGAGTCGAACCCAAATTTTTTAACCATGCTGTAAAGTTTCTCTGATAAAATTTTACAAGTCTTTTTTTTGTAATTTTGCTTATAACATTTTTTTAAATTGGTTTTATTTTTATTTTTTTCAGATTTTCGCAAGATCCTAGCAAATTTCAACAAAAGGAAAACAAACAATATCCCAGTCAATTTTGTAAAAAAAAAAGATTAAAATAAAGTGAGATTTTTCAATATAAAATTTTTTTTATTTTCTTTCTAAATTACTTTAATTCGCCACAAGAGTAAATTATAACTTTTTGTGTTGTTGCTCCACTTTTTGTTCCACATCGTTCAATTTTTCGAACGACATCCGCTCCACTTATAACATGACCAAAAACTACATGTTTCCCATCTAGCCAATCAGTTCTAAAATGAGTACATAAATCTTAGTTTAAATTTAAATTCAACTTTATTGAATTGTGAATATACTACTTTGTTGTGCAAATAAAGAATTGAGATCCGTTTGTATTTGGGCCAGAATTTGCCATTGAAAGTGTACCAAAACCATTGTGCTTTAAAATGAAATTTTCATCTGCAAATTTTTTCCCATAAATTGACTTTCCGCCTGTCCCATTGTGATTTGTAAAATCACCACCTTGACACATCTACAAAAATTCGATATTATTTATTTTACACATTTTTTTAATGTAAATAATTAACAAACAAATTCGGGGATGATTCTGTGCAATGTACTGCCTTTATATCCAAAACCTTGTTCATGTGTACACAATGCACGGAAATTTTCTGCTGTCTTTGGTACTACATCAGCTCTAAGTAACATCACTATCCTGCCAACATCATTTCCACCTACTCTAATATCAAAATAAACTTGTGGATTTCGCTTTTCTGGCTTTGTTATTACTACAGGTGTTGTTTCACCTTCCTTTAAAAAGAAATTTTAAATAAAAACATTTAAATCGGCTAGATTTATAAAGAAACTAATTTAATACCTTTTCTGATTTTTCTGTTTCTTCCTGATTTTGTTTTTCAAGTGTTGCACCCGCATGTTTCTGTAACCATTCGTCATCTGCCCATACTGGTTTTATACTTCCCTCTTTTATTCGTACTGGTTTCGCTAGATTCACCCGAATTGTTCTTCCACATAACTCTGAATCATTCTAAAACATAAATGAGATTTCAGTCAATAGTTTTATTATTTCAGGACAAACATTTATAGCTACCATATTATCTATTGCCGCTGCTGCATCTTCTGCAGCCTCATATTCTACAAAAGCAAATCCTCTATGCTTTTGAGACTCATAATCGACTGGCATTTGTATATCAGCAATATCACCAAACGGAATAAATGCATCATTTAAAAGTTTTTCTGTAACTTCATCAGAAAGACCACCAACATAAATTGTCCTTTTATCATTCGACATTTTTAAAATATTCACTTAACTCCAAAACCTTTATTCATACAAAGTCACTCACAAAATAATATTTAAAATATTTTCATAAAATTTTATTAAAATCTCTTAAGACTTATTCTATTCTATAACTTAACTTATATTTTCCATTTGTATTTTGTATCATGTCATGTATTCAGTGTAGGTGTAGTGTAAAGGTGTAAACGTTTAACCTAACCGCAAATAATCATAACATAAATCGTAAATCTTTTCAATTTGAAGGTTATGTTTTTCAATATTTTTTTTTTCTTCAATTAGTAATGCCATATCTATACATTTTTCCATTATTCTTTCATTTTTCAAAGTTCAAAACCACTTTAAAATCATTTTGTCATTTTTTTAAGTAACCATCCGTTACTATAGTAACAAATTAACAATTTATAGATATAAGAACTCGTAAACAAATAATTTCTAAAATTTTTTAAAAACTCGCAGCTCGTAAACAAATTTAAAGCAAAGCGAAAAATTCAAAAGACATGCATAAACGAAAAAAACGAAAAGTAAAATTAGAAAAGAGAAAAACAAAACTGAGCCAAGAATATATTAAAACTGAAGCCGAAGTAAAATCTTTGATAAGAGCTCAGAAACAGAAAGACCATAAAAATGATCTAATTTATACCATCGATGAAGAAGTTGCATTTTTCACAGAAATAATCTCAGATAAAGTGAATGTGAACGATCCTACTACTGAAATTGAACGAGATACATCTGAAAAAGAATCAAGTATAGTAGCAGCATCTTTGGAAACACCTGCAACTCAACCAGCCTCTTCTTATATTCAAATTGAGGAAGTTGTTCAACCAATCGATAAAATAAAATCGATAAAAGTGCATTTTGCAAGTGATCTTTTCTATATTCCATCATCAAAAGAGTCAATAAATTTAACAGAATTTGAGGAGAAAGGACAACAAGAACTATTAGAGAAATATGGGATTCATCACGCTGAACTGAAATTGTTTCGCATCAAAAACTTATCAAATAATATTCGAATGGTGAACAGATTTTCACAAGAAGGACTTTTTAATCAATTATCATCTTCTAATTGTTTAAAAAACCAGTGGCCAACTGCAGAAAATGGTTTCCAAAAAAAACTTTATAAAACCGAATGCATAAGGAAGTTTATTCCAATTTTAAGTTTTTTACCATTATTTGAGGATGAAAATATCGATAATTTTAAAGGATCTAAAAGACATTTAACAATTGTTTTTAATGAATTACAATTCTTAGAGCATCCTTTACAAACCGAAGAGCATTGTCTTGCGATCAAATTAGATGAACTTTATCAAATGTATACTGAAAAACTGAATAATAATTATATTGTAAAAATTACAGTTGAATTGAATACAGTACGAGAAATAATTCGAAAAATGATTGAAGAAGCTACCGATGATAATAATCTTCAAAAATTAAAAAATTACATGATACATGCAAAAAATTTACGAAATTCCTTGCATAGAGAAGAGTTTATTATTAAAAGTTTAACAAAATTAATTCTGGATACATGGATTTCCATTAAAACGTTACGTAAACGGCAGGGCATTAATTGGACCAACATAAAACTTACAGTTCAAGTTGAAGATGTAGATAAAAAACAAGATGAAATACTTTGGGAGAAACGATTTCTGACTGAATTGAATGAAATCTTCAGAGAGGAATTCGAAACATATTATCAAGAAAAGCGAAGAAGAAGATATCAAAAGCAGGAGGAAGATAATAAGAAGGGTATCGCCGTTAATGTTTTACCATTACATAAACCGGATACAGAAATTCTGAAATCGAATCTACGAGAAACATTAATGAAATGCACTAGATTGCCAGGAGAACCGAAAATTATACTTATTAAAGGATATGTAAATGAAATGCATAAACAATGTTTAGAAAAAACTAAGGAATATTATTTTAAAATTTATTTTGATAATCATCTGTTGGGTTGTACAGAAAGTTTTAAATTAAAAACCGATTTCAATATAAGTTTACAAGAGACATTTGCAATATTGTTGGAAAGAAAACGTCCAGAAAATATAAAAATCGAGGTAAGACAAATAAAAAAAATTCTCAAAATAAATTTTTTCTATTTAAAATTGAATTTTTTTTTGTTTTTAATATAATTTCACACTTACACCAGCTATGTGAAAAATTGAAAATTCCTTCCGATATTAAAATAGCCAATATGTTCCTAGCGATTTTAAAATTATCGGACTACTGTCAAGGTTTCGTTGAAGTAATTGAATTCTCCTCAAGGAAATTCAAAATTTCTGGAAGATTAAAACTTTTTATTTATTTGGGAAACTGTTTTCAAAATGATGTGACAGATGTAATTAACATTTCTAATAAAGCAATAGCAAATCAACAAAATCTCGAAGTAAAAATTAACAAAGATACTTTACGCAAATGGTATGAGAACGAACTGTTAAATCCTTTAGATCCGGATTGCTTCTACTTAACTCAAAATTTAAATGAAACTAAACGTAATCAAAATGAAAATTTTCAAATTGAATCATCATCAATATCAGAGTTACAACACGGCAATGAAGAAAATTGTTTCGTTTTTAATGAAAAACTATTGGAATTTTGCTCAGAAGATGATATCATAACGAATCCTCGATTTAAGATGCTTAAATCAAGATATGAAAACGACATGAAGTATAAAGATTTTCGTTTTGTACCATTATTCGAGAATGAAGTTGAAGAAATCAATGAAGAGACGAAAATTATTGAAGCCGATTGGATGAATCCAATTGATGTTCAAAAACATAACGGAAAAAAATATTTGCAAAAATTATACGATGTAATCTGTAATCATTGCAATTTATTGAATAAAAATGAAGAAATATCAAATTTATTAATCGGAGATGATCTACCAACAATCAGGTATACAAAATCAGACTGCAGAATAAATTTTGATTTTTTTTTACATTTTAATAAATTAATTGTTGCAGATCAGTTATCCAAGCAATAATGAGATATTTTGCATTCAATAGATCATTATTAACTATAAATTCTCCAAAACAAAATAAAATTTCTGTTAAACCTAATGACATTTTAAACTTTAATGTTCTCATAAATGTTGTACGTGCTACTGGTATTCCAGTGAGAAATTTTATCACGATCAATAATAGACGAACTAGTAGTGTTTCAGCAACATATCAAGGTAGAAAATTTTTACAAATGCAATCGAGTATGATTTTGGTCAATATTGTTTTTATCATTTCAGCTATAAAATATTCAAATGTTCGTCCGTATATTAGCGTGGTTTACAAAGATCGAGTAATGCGAACTACAACTGCAGATGGCTCAAATCCTACTTGGAATGAACAAATAATATTGAAAATATCGTAAAAATCTTCTTTGAAAATATTTTAAAACTAAAAGAATATTTTATTGAATCTAAATGAATTTTTCCTGTTTATGTTGTAGTGGTAGATGTTCGGAATTTCGGGATGATATTAAAATTATACTTTTCGATGAATATGTTGAGGATCTGATAAACGATGATACAACTAGAGGAATGGAAGTATATCAAAGAATACATTTGAATTGGCTTGGAGAATTAAGAATACCATTGATTACGATACTTCAAAAGCAAAACGTAATTTTAATCTATAAATTTACGAGTACAGAGCAGAGCAGAGATGGTTTGAAATTTGTTTTTTTAAATATTTTATAAAATTTTAATTTTAAAGATTGAAGGTGTGTTTGAATTGAACACACCAAAAGTTATTGTTGGCTATAAGAGACCTTCATTAGATCCGACCAATGGTACAATTCAAATTGAAAACTTGCCAGAAATACGAGAATCTGTTTACCTTTCATTGTATATCAATATAGAGCCTCAATATGAATTGTCCAGTATTAAAACTTCATGTCTAGAATGTTCTGAACTTAAAGAAGTCAAAGTATGTAGTAGATAATATATTTGAAGAAAATTACAAAAAAAAAAAATGTTTACGTACATATTACATAATAAGAAAAATATGTATTTTTAAATTTTTAGTTATTTGTTCAGGAATGGTGCAGAGAAACAAAAGAAAATTATCCTCAATATTTTATTGATCCTTTGATTAGTTTGGCAAATGGAAAACGAGTTTGTTTAACAAGATTAATTGAATCAATTCCATTACCATTCGATAGTAACACTGAAAATATCAATGAGATTTTAAGACGATATGTTTCATTGATACCTGTTTTGAAAATAATGAATCCTTGTACAGGATTATGTGGTATTTGGTTAAGTAATGAAGTATGTAAACACTTGAAAAATATTTTCGTAGGTATGTAATAAAATTTATATAACTTTTGTTTTTTTAGATAATTTTGGATACGACATGGGCATCTCCAAAAGATTTAGGAGTTTTATTGACTTGTTTTTATTTAACTCTCGGTATACGAGCATATCTGATTCTTGGAATTGGATTACTTTCAAATGAAACAACATTCGTATTGATCAAAGATAATTTTGTTTACAATATAATTGATCCAATGACTGGTAAATTGTATTTTGCTGGAGATGTTTATTGTCCTTTAGAAAAGGTTTATTGTATTATCAATTCAGAAAATGTAAATTTTTTTTGTTTTAAATTTAAAAAAAATAATTACTTAGATACAAAATTTTGATGACAAAACTAAAATTTTGTATGTAATACTTTTCAAGGTTTATTGCAATATACAATCTGAAACGCGTCCTTCAATGATCGATTTTAATGTTCATAATACATCATTTTGGATGCCGCTTTTCAATAAAAATAATCCAGCTCCAATTGGGGGCGTTCATAAATTAAATTATAATTTTAAAATGCAGTATGATATTACTGATTTACGTAGAAATATTGAGAGAAAGATCATGAAAAAAATTAGTTACTGGAGATCGAACAGAAAAACTATTTGGAATAGGTAATAATGTATTGTAATGTTTGATGATTTCATTTTTTGTCTTATTACAAGAATAAATAATTTTTTTCTTAATTTAGAGCTATAAGCAGTGCTTTATATAATGTTTTATATAATTTGGAAAACGAAATTATTTCTGATCGCTCTTACGATAATTATTCCGAGGAAATAACTCGAGAAATTCAAACTTATAAAGTAAGTTTTTATAATTTTTTTTTACCATGATTGAATAATTGCGACATTTTTGAATGTTTTTTATTTTATTTTTATATATTTTTAGCTATTTGGATTTACTCTAAATTTTCCATATACAAATCTATCTGCAATATCGGAAAGGATCAAGTCAACCGGTATACATTTGAATACCGATAGAAATGTAGAATTTTCAGTAGCTGTACACATCAAACAATATCCAAATAATATTTTGTCAGTTTGGATATTTTTAGTTTCAGCAGTTCCAAATTAAAAAAAAATAACAAAAACTATATAAATCTGAAAAAATAAAAATATTTAAAAATTAATATCATATATCATATGTAATTAGTTTATTTTATAATTACTTTACAGTCAAGATAATTTAAAACTTATAGTCCGATGGCGATGAGACTAGAGCCATAAAAAGTTATAAGCCTCTTTAGCTCAGTGGCAGAGCACTGGTCTTGTAAACCAGGGGTCGTGAGTTCAATCCTCACAGGAGGCAATTCAAAAGAAATTTTTTTTCCAACTTTTTTCCAACAACTTTTTAATAAAAATTATTATTTTATTATTTTTAAATTAAAAATTGATTACATTTTAAAAGAAATAGCATAAATAAAAAAAAAATTTAAATAATTATAGGCCCATTTTTTAAGTCAGAAATTTATTTTTAATCATCTACAGAATTATCCGAATAATTTTGGTGTCATGTTGAAGATAATGTACCACATTTTTTTGTCGGTTTACATGCAATTACATATCGTTGAGCCGCAAACACCGGAGGAGAATATCCATCAGGGTATGATGAATCTTCAAATATTACTTCATATCCTTCATCTGCTGTTGACGGCTGTTTTATTATTATTGCCTTATAAAAACATGTTGTCCGCGGATAAAGGGCCATAACTAAAAGACGAAATTATCATAAGATTATATATTTTTTTTTTCGTTTTGAATTTTTTATCAACAACATACCCATCGTATCTTTTGGAAATAGTGCATGTCCATCGATTTCTGGGTTGACTCTCATTAATGGAAGTGGAATTATTTTTCTTTTTGATAATACATGACGATCTTTTTGTTCTTCATCAATATCATCTACTTCATATTTATTTTGGCCAGGTAAAAAATGTACAACTTCGGCCAGAATCCATTCCTCATTCACAAATGCAGCAACCATATCACCTGGTTTCGCAATATAATTACTTTCTGCTGGTATTGCACCGCATAATGGAGGTACTTTTTCACCAGGCTTACTAACAAATAATGGTAATGTTCGTGCAGATATTTTAACCATTTCCATTAATGCTCCACGACGTATTGCTTCTTTATTACCAGCATTACGAGCCTGTATTCGTCTTTCATGCCGTATATTTCTGATATCTTGAATTTTTTCGAGCGCCTGTCTTATTAATCCTTCTTCTTCAGCGGCATCTTGTAAACCAGTCTTATATAGACTTTTCATTTTATGCGATGGAATACTTGATTTATCTTCTGAATATTTTTCTTGGGCTCTGATAATGCTATTCAAATTTGCCTCATTACGACGTCTTTCCGATTCAATATCATGGATCAATGATTGAAGTGATTTCAAAAGTTCCTAAAATTAAAAATTAATCCTTGTTGTCAGAGAGCAGAGACTTTTTGGAATATATACTTTACTGCTTTATTGTTTGTTTATTTACATTGTTGATAAACTTACCTGAATTTGTTGTGCTGCCGATTCTGCAGTAAGAGGCATTTTTTATTTTTTATACTTTTAAGCACTTTTTTTTTATTAATTTTAATACTGCAATATTTTTTCTAGATAATTCTTCCGTATTTCCTCAGTTAATTAATAAATTTACAATTAAAGTCTTGCTTTTGTTTATTTTCACTGATTGGGTTCGGATTGTCGGATACGGATTCCATTCACGATTCACTTTCACTACACTATTTTACATGCTCAATAGCTGAAGATGATTAGCTGAATATATTGACATTTTTGCTTGTCAGTTGTCATTTCTTGTTTTCTTTATATCAGCTGTTTTTCCCCATAATCCTTTTTTTTTTTGGTTTTTCACAAGTTTATTTATTTATTTTTTTTGGATAAGTAATGAACTTATGAACAATGATGTGTACTATATGGTTTTGTTTTTAGTTTGATGGGAATTTTTGATTTTGTTTCGTTTGGTTTGGAAAAAGCAAAAATAAAATACACAACATACACTATAATATTAATATACCAATAACCAATAACTGTGCTGTGCTAAGTGCTAAAGAAACAGAGAAAGGACTGATAGTGCGAATGCGGAGCAAAGTGCCAGAATTGAATTGCGCATTTTTATAATATACATTACACTTACACAATACACATACAAACACTCACCCAGAAAAGTATAGCAGAATGACAGAGTGAAGTCGAAGAAGTCGAAGTGGTACATCTACATAGTACATATACATATAAATAATTTATTGCAATTGCAGATTAAATAATTTATATTCCTTTTTAGAGTACAGTAGTTACATACAGTTTTGCAAATCATAATTTTTATAATATTTTATCGAGTAAATTTTTTAAATGAAAAATAAATTCATTCATAAATAATAAAAATGTAAAAGGAAAATATAATTAACAAAAATAACATAAATACAAAGGATACTGATCCTGCTTTATAAAAATACAATTTTTTGTCGCTGAATTTTGCACTACCTACATTGTTATAAGATAGGAACATTTTTTTTAGTAAGCCTTTTTAGTACAGAAAAAAAAAAGATTTATTGAAAAGGCAAGGCAAAATGGCACTACCTAGTGGATCCTTTTTAAAATCACAGACAGCATTACAACAATTACTTGAAGAAATTAATTTTCAAAGGACGAAAGAAATGAGGCAATTGCTTAAAGATGGTAAGAAAATTATTTTATAATAAATTCCTATGGAAAAAAACATTTTTTTTTTTCTGAACTGAAGAGAATTTTTGGACTGAAATTCTCTTTCATTATTGATTTTTTTTGGATTACGATACGACGTTTCATATTACTTACATTCTTCATTTTTATGTAGGTTTGTACATAGTAAGTATTTTAAGAATTTAAAATTTTTAAAATTGGATTCATTATTGTATGCATTTTTAATAATTTTTTCTAAAATTAACACTCAAGAGTTCTGCTTCTAATTGTAATAATTAATTTCTATTTCTAATCTTATTCAATTTGAAAAAATAAATTTAAATTTCATTAAAATAAAATTCAATCAGACCTTCAATTATTTTTATTTAAACTGATTTATGTATAAAAGTATATGAAGGGGGATGAGTCAAATAGAATAATATTAGAACAATGCATCATATTTCACGTCTTCCGATTAATCTATAATTCAGCATCAACATGATAGAAATTATAAGAATAAGGACAATGACTTTTAAAATTCAAAATTATTTGTAAAGGTTGTATCATTCTAAAAGCTAATTTAAATTTTCAATTAAATTTATTCACAGATAGTGGATTTGTTGTATTACAAGGAACAACATATTGGACAGATTTATTTGTTCGACATTTTTTATTTCAATCGGAACCAGTGCATAATATTGATTCAGATGATTTGTTATTTTTCGTAAGAAAAAAACATGTTAAAGGATCCTCAAGACATATGCCAAAATATGAGGTAAAAAATTTAAAATTTCTTTTTAAAAATAATTCGTATGAAATTTCATTTAAATTATAACGTTCTTTCATAATATGCATACCAGACTGAAGTCGATGTATACAGAAAAGATTCAAGAAAATTACCGATTGGAGATCCGGATGTCGATTGGGAAGAAACTGTCTATTTAAATATGGTTATACATCAATTTGATTATACATTAACATTAGCAATTTGTACACGAACTTCACCAAAAGAATTACAAGTCCTAAGACGACATTCACAAAGAGTTTATGCTTCGCCTAGTCGTAGGAAAATGGATACAAAAGGTGAAGGCGAAGAAATGACTTATCCTCATATCTGTTTTATGGTAGACAATTTCGATGAGGTCAGTTCAAATTCGAATACGATTAAATATATAATTATTTATTTTTCTAAATGCAATTAATTTGAAATATGTAATTCATTTTAGGTGTTTAGTGATATTCTAGTACGTGATGGAGAAATGGTTTGTGTAGAATTGGTGGCCAGTGATAAAGATGGATCTGTTCAAGGTGTAATTTTTCTTGGATCTATTAGATATGATGCTTTGAAGAAAGTTTATGATGCTAGGGTATGAATATTTATATACGCAAATGAACTAAAAACTAAAAATTTTACATTGAATATTTTTAATTGTTTTTACACTTTACTTCATTTCATTTAAATTTAGCAATCGAGCCTTAGTTCAAAAGTTGCTCAAAGAATGACATTTGGATTATTTAGTAGTGGAGCTGGTGTTCAAACTCGTTGTGAATTTGTGAGAATGAAAGGTCCACAAGGTAAAGGACATGCTGAAATGGCTGTGACAAAACCAAAAGGTTCTGGAGTCGAAACTCCCACTAGTGAACCAGGGTAGAAAGAAAATTTTTATATAATTTTATTTAATTTTTATAACATTTTCAATACTAAAATGATTTGTTTTCTAATAGATTTTGTGCTACTGATATGTGGGATGAATGGGATGATGAAGATGATTATACGTATCGACATCAAAGACGTCTTAGTGATCCCAGTGCAAATTTAAATAATTTCACAAGATATGGTTGGAGAACAAAACATACAGATGGTAGCGCTGGCGCTAAAGCTAGATCGGAAAATGAAGGCCTAGATTCATTAGCTAGTGAAGTTTCAGAAATTGAAGCTGGAGATTTACGAGATGGTAAATATAAATTTATTCATATAAAAGTTATAAGCTTTAATTAAAAAAAAATTATATGCGACGAACATACTATAATTACACAAAATAAAGCACGATAATAACTTATTAATTAAATACTTAGCTTCGAAACATTATGCATGCACATTTTTAATAATTATTAATTCATACATTTATATATTATATACCTATTTAAATTTTTATTTATTTTTATGTAATGCACTTTCTCTCATCTATGCACTTTTCGATTTTACTTTTTTGCTTCAAGTTATTTTCTAAATAAAATTTTATAACTATATTAACGTATAAGAATTATTTATTAACTTTTGCATATAAATATAATCATAATTAATTGGCTTATTTGAAATATGTATATTAAATTTGCGGGGAAGCAGGACAAAATAATGTAGATTTTTTTTTTTTGTAATTAAAATAAATAAAAATGATAAAGCTATTTTATTTTGAAAAAATAAAATTCTTCAATTAATTTTCATTTAAAACTCAGATATAAAAATTCAATTTGATTAACAATACTCATCATATGTATATATTATATATATAATATCGCTTCCATTGTTTTTAGTTTTAATTAATTAATTAAAAGAAAAAAAGAAAAACAATGCCTCAAACACTAATCAATTCTATACAGATTTCAAAATCAAATACTACAATCAGATATTACAAAAAAAAAAAAACAAAACAAAAACAAAAACTACTACTTTTTTCATCTATTCATTCAAGAAAAAAATTAAAAAACAAAAAAATTGAGAATCATTTTCTTTTCATTTATTGATTTTCGAAAAGTAGAAAATTTATTTTTCAAATTCTCGAATTCATCATTTTTCATAAAATTTTTTTCTTTTCTTTTTCTCATAAAATTTGTTGTGCATAATCGTGACTTACAAAAATCAACAAAAAAAAAAAAAAAAAAACTAAACAAAACAAATCCGAAAACATCTATAGATCGTCCTGCTTCCTCAGCATCAGAGACGAAATTGAATGCAGCTACAACAATATCACCTCCAACATGCTGTAATTGTTTTAAGCGACGTTCGAGCTGTTGTAATAAACGTTGGAGTGAATCTGGTTCAGCTCAAATGTCTGACGTTTATTGTCGTGCATGTGATGATGATGCTGCTGCTGCTGATTCACCATCATGCTTAAATCGAATGCCAAATCGTAAAACAAAACCAAAACATAGAACTTTATTAAATGTCGAAAGTGAATTAGTTTTATCGGATAATAAGTCGAAATCATCATCATCTCCATTATCATCATCATCATCATCATCATCTTCGAAAAAAGATAAAAAAGACAAAAAAGACAAAAAGAATTCAATTCCAAAGAAAGATAGAAGATCATTAAATGAAGAAAAATTATTAAAAAATCGTAGAAATAGTATTAGCAGTTGTTCCAGTAAGGACAGTAAGAAAAGATTATCATTAAATGGAACAAATAATAACGAAAAAATTCAAGAATATGAATTGGCTGATGATGCAATATCATTGAATGGTGACACAATACCAAGAGATGATGTTATCAAATTTGGAATATTAAGCGAAAAAGATTCAAAACTGATGATCAGTGTCCATGGTGAAGAAGAACTACCGGTTGTTGAACAAACAACGACATCAGTAACCGTAGCGACAGTAATAATGAATGGTGAGAACAATTGTAACAGTACCACTATAGGATTTAGGAAATGTGTGCCTATCGAAACAAAAAGCCATCCATTAGAACCAGTAGTTGTAATTAATCAGGAATTAAATTCAGTAAAAACTAAAAAAATTAAAAAAAATGAAAATGACAAAAATAAAGGTGACGATGATAATGATGATGATGACAATAATATTGAAGAGGAAGAAGAAGATGAAGAAATTACAGTAAAATTAAAATTGCTTGGAGGTGATTGCAACGGTAATAATGTGAAACATGAAAATGGAAATGGTGAAAAAACATCAGCCAGTGATGATGATTTTAAAACAGAAATAAAGACTTCAACATTACCAAGAACCAACAAAAAGACATCAGTTTATCAAAATTTCTATAATAAAGCGATGAGAATGGTGCCAAAAAGAACGACACCAGACGGCACAAATATATATTATTGGTGTGATTTACCAAAGAAAGCACTAAAAGGTTCTTTGTATTTTGTATAACACTTTTTATAATATTTTTTTTTCTCGCCTTTTTTTTTATCGTATTATTATTGTCGTTATTTAAATTTAAAGTAATTTATATAAATATATACATATATTATTTGTATGTTTAATTTCTACATAATTATGTAAATAAGTTATGTTGAGCATTTTTGTTTTTTTTTTCAACAACAACAACCTAAAAAACAAATTATTGATAGTTTTTTTTTCACATTTTTGTACTTTTTCTTATAGAATTAGATGATGGGGCATATAATCCGCTATGGGCGACTCGAGGATTTACTCAAACATTTCATTTTTGGAAAGAAAATCGTAGACAACAATCAACTCCTCTTAATGCATTTCTCACGTATGTTACACTGCCATGGTGGAGTATAGCAAAAGGTAAATACAGAAATAAAGACACATTCAAATTTAAAATTTTTACAATTGCAAACAATTTTTTTTTTTGTTTTTCTTTACAGATTTATTGGATCATCGAGAGACTCCAATCTTAACATTTTAGTATTTTATATTATTATATTCTACAATATACATATATTTGTTAGGTTTTCCTTTTTTGAAAATAATCAATTTTTTTTTTATTTTATATACGAGAATATGTATTTTGTTAGAAATAAATAATGTATGTATAAAGTGAATCTTTTTGGGTAAAAAAAAAAAAAAAATAAAACAAAAAATTCAGTTTTTTTTTAATTTTTTCTGTGATAGACTTTTTAAAAAAAAAAAAAATAATAATAAAATTTTGTACTTTAGATTTTTTTTTTTTGAATTTATTTAGAATTTGTATTGTGTTTTTATTTTGTGTGTGAAAAATTTTAATTTAATGTATACATACCTATACTACTACACTAATAACTAATTAACTTTAAATTTTTTTCTGTCTCAATTACGAAATCAAAATATGTAAAAGCCAAAAAAAATACATTTTTTTTTCGATCATCAATATTATGATGTTTGAAAAAGACAGAATTATATAAAATGAAAAATATAAATGTAACTAATGCGAAAAATAAAAACGAAAATAAATATTATTATAAAATAATAATAAAAAAAAAAAATGAGATAAATGTGTTTATTATTAAAACTTTTTTTAAATTCCTTTTGATTTATTTTAGAAATTTGAACTGAAACAATTATGAAATTGGTTTTAATTGATTAGAAAAACAAAAACTTCATATGATGCAAGTTCACTCATTAGAAATAACAAACTGCATATGAAATGAATTTATACATATGTACATATTTTTTATGAGTTAGAAAATCAAGTAAATCTAGCAATAATAAAAAAAAAAGCATTCTTAAAGCATGCAAACACATTTCAAGAAAATAGAACAAAACGATTAGAGAATTTTCTAATACAATGTTAGCTTTTTTTTGTTTTTTGATTTTTGAGTAGAATAATGAACTTAACATGTTGTTGTTCTAATCATTTCATTTAGAAACATTGCATTTAAAATCAAACCAAAAACTATAAATAAGTTATTTTAAAATTTGCATAATATAAACATGCATAAATGCATGATAACAGTGGACAGCATAACTAATTTAACTTGTAATTATCTTTTATGTTGTAAAATGTACGACGAGTAAACATAATAATAAACTCATGTTATTATATTATATGGATTGAAATTAATTTTTACAAATATTTTTCAGTTTTCATTAAAATAATGGTGGTAATAATTGTATTTATGTGCCATCATTATTATAATCTATAAAACCGAGTCATAGGTCACAAAAAAAAAATTATATGAATGTTGAATGAAATGATAAGAAGAACAACAGAATCTATATAGATACACATATACACATACATATACATACATATAAATATGAAATTGTGTAAATAAAATATAAATAATGCAGCAATATGTACGACTACATAAAATAAAACTAAAGCGATAAATTCAGCTGAACAAGCAAACAATGCATGTACAAGCTATGAAAATTTTTATGATTTAAAATAAATATCAGAGTTAGAGATAATAAAAAGGATGGATGAATTCTAAGATTCAAATCGAAGCAAAGTATATACATGCATGTGTATTTGTACATATTTGATAATAATAATGATAATAAATGTAATAAGAAAACTTTAAAAATAAATTTAAACTTAATTCAGTCGTTCGTACAATATCATAATTTTCATACATAAAATTTTCTTATCGGTTGTGTTTTCCACTCAGTTGTTAAAATATGTAACAACTGGTCGAATATAGATTATTGTAATTAAATTTTTGGTGTAAAAAAATAAAGTAGTGAAAATATTTTTCGATATTTAAATCAATATCAGATATCAGACAATAAAAATGAATTCTATAAAAATTACATTGTCCTTGGTTATTGTATTTTTTGTGTTATTTGATAATAATTATTGTTTATCTTGCCCAAGAACACCAAGCCATTTACCTCATGGTAGAAGAACACGAGGTGATAATGGTTATAAATTAATAATAGGAGATAATCCAACTGGATACGTACCCGGAAAAACATATAATCGTAATGCATATATTAGAAGATATTTTTATTAACATAAATATTATTGTTCTTAACATTTAAAAATTTAAATACCTAAGTACTTATATTATAAAATTATAATTATTATCAGTTAAAAAGATTATATACATTACTTATATATTAAAAAATTAAAAAAAATTATGTGATTATGTCATGCAATGTAACAGAGGTCATGTAATTTTTTAATTCTGTCCGAGTCTAATTATACATTTTTAAGATTTTATCAGTTACATTTTAGAGAGCAGAATGCAGAATAAAAATAAAATAATGTCAATTAAAAAATATTCGTACAAATACGAGTATTTTGTAATTTTTTTGAAATTGTTCTTTGTTAAATATACATTATATTTTTTTTTGGGGAAGGGAAAAATTTGTTTTCAAAATTGCTTCTATTTATTAAAATTTTTAGTGTTACTTTTGGGATCACGAACACATTCAAAACTTCAACAGTTCACTCATTTTACATTGACTGCTGAGGCTGTATCGAATGGGACCAAACGTTCTACCCCAGCAAGTCCAAAACGAGTTGGTCGTTTTCAACTTTACAGTGATTCATTGACTAAATTTAATGATAATTGTATCAATACGGTAAAAGAATCTGATGATTTACCAAAAACTGAAATTCAAGTAATGTGGGTTGCTCCACAAACTAGTTCAGGATGTGTTGCTTTGTCTGCAATGGTATATGAAGGTCCTAGATCATGGGTCGCTGATGATGGTGAATTAACTAAAATTATATGTGAAAAAAAAATTGATGCAGATTCAGTTCAAAAAGAATGTTGTGCTTGTGATGAAGCCAAATATAATGTAAATGACAAATAATAATATCGAAGAAAAAAATTTTCAATTTGTTCATTTTTAAATTACAGTTCGTTTTCCAAGGAATATGGTCGAATGAAACCCACCCGAAAGATTTTCCATTCACTGTTTGGTTAACACATTTTTCTGATGTAATTGGTGCCTCACATGATACAAATTTCTCATTCTGGGGTGAAAACCATATCGCAACAGATGGATTTCGTTCTTTAGCCGAATGGGGTTCACCATCAGCCCTTGAAGCTGAACTTAGAGTAAAAGGTCCAAGATTAAGAACTCTAATTAAGGCTGCAGGACTTTGGTATCCAAATGTAAATTTAAATACTTCATCACATTTTAGAGTAGATCGAAAACATCATAAAGTATCTATGGTTTCGATGTTTGGTAAGGATCTCATTTTTAATCTGATTTTCTATACAGAAAATATATTTAAAAATATTTGAATATTTAACAGGTCCTTCACCTGATTGGGTAGTTGGTGTGAATGGATTGAATCTTTGCACCGAAGACTGCTCATGGAAAGATTCTTTAGATATTGATTTGTATCCTTGGGACGCAGGAACCGATAGTGGAATCAGTTATATGGTTTGCATATAAATCTACTTCTCGTATTATAAAATTTAATCATAAATATTGTTTTTTTTATCGTTTTAGTCTCCCAAAGCGGAGACTATTCCAAGAGAACGAATGTATAGAATTACAACAATGTACCCAGAGGATCCACGTGCTCCGTTTTACAATCCAAATTCAGATATGATGACACCTCTAGCCAAACTGTTCATCCGTAGAGAGAAAATTATTCCTCGGAATTGTGATGAAGATTTTTTGCAAGCTTTGCAATTGGATAATTCAGAAAATAACAATGAGCTAGATGTTAAATGTAACTATGAATTACGATATTTCGAAAACAATTAAAAATTTAATCTAAACATTTATTTGGTAGCTGAATGTGAAGTTACCGATTATACTGCATGGAGTCATTGTTCAGTTACATGTGGTAAAGGTCTTAGAATGAGAAGCCGGGAGTATAAACGACCAGATCTGGCTAAAGCCAATAATTGTAATCGGCAGCTAATTTCGAAAGAAATGTGTGTTGCAACAATTCCAGAATGTGGGTAAGTAAAAGTACAAAGTGCATTACTCATATTTCAGAATTTTTTAAATTATTTTTTTTTTTTACTAATAATTCATTAGAGAACAAGATGAGGATGACGATGAAGTTGAAAATTTAGCTAAAAGTCAAACTTTAGTCGATGATCAGGGTGAAGGTGTTGGTGTTTGTAGAACATCAGCTTGGTCTGATTGGTCTCCATGTTCAGCGACTTGTGGTGTTGGAATAACGATGAGAACGAGATTTTTTATTAATCATCTGGGTCGTAAAAAATGTCCACATGTAAGCATAGTAGAGAAACAAAAATGTATGAAGCCAGAATGCACTTTTGAGCAAGAAGAAATGCCAGATCCAATGTGTCCAGTTACACAATGGAGTGATTGGAGCCCGTGTACAGCAACTTGTGGACGTGGAGTAACAGTTCGTAGTCGATTACTTTTAGTAGGTCCAGAATTGCAAAAGAATTGTAGCGAAAGAAGAGAACTAGATCAACAAAAAGAGTGCACAATACGTCAGGACTGTAATATAGATTCAATTACCGCTAGAGGTATATTATAGTTTATAAGTAGAAATTGATTAATTTACATACAAGTATCTAATATATATAATTTATGGTACAAATTAATTTTAGAAATTTGTCAAGAAAAACAAGAATCTGGCCAATGTCGTGCTTCCTATAGAAGATATGCATATAATCCTGAAACAGGTACCTGTCTTCCTTTCGTTTTTGGGGGTTGTAGAGGAAATCGTAATAATTTTTTCACTGTTGAAGAATGTATGCGTACTTGTCAAGTTATGAGTATGTATCCTTTTTTTACTTTTATTTATTATTTATTTATTTTTTTTTTTTAATTAGAAATAATGAAAAATAAATTTGTAATATTTGTAGAAAATGAACCAGAAATGTATACCACTTTGAGACCTTCAATTGATCTTGTATCTGGGTACGACAATAAACCGAAATCATATACGAATGATCAACAACCGCAGGATTGCGTTTTATCTGATTGGGGTGAATGGTCATCATGTAGTGCAACGTGTGGGGCAGGATATCAAGAAAGATATCGAACAGTAATTCGTGAACCAAGAAATGGTGGAATACAATGTCCAAAACGTACACTAAAAAGACGACGATGTACTATGCCTGAATGTCCTTATCACAAATGATTTTCAGGATTAAACAATTTTTTTTTTTTAAATAATAATCGAACGTTTATTTTTTACACTACTAAATTCAAATTACTCTCAATTCAGATTTTTTTTATTTAGAAAGTTCATTTAGGCATAAGCACATAATGTACACATTATGATAATAAATAGGCGTACATTATTTTTGCACAATTAAAATAAATATTTTTTTTTCGAAATTATCAAATTTTTTTTTGGATTTAAAAAAAAAAAAAACAACTTTTGATAGCAAAAGTTTGATAACATGCATATTGTTTTTACTTCCTCTTTTACTGCTTCTACATCTATTTCTCTTTCTACTTTCTATAATTTTAATATTGTATAGTACATAGTACATATTTTTCCCCATAGCTACATACATACATAAAATTAATATAATAATGCATTTTATAATAAATATATGTAATATCACATTCATATTGCATTACATTAACTGCCAACATATTATTATTATTTGTATCAACAAGAAAAATATAAAATGTTTTTTGTTTACAATTTTTTTTTTCAAAATAACTAGCATAGCATCAGTAGTAAGACTAGAAAATTATAATATATGCACGATATGTACATATGTTATGTTATAACGATGATGACTAATAAGTTATTATACTTAAATAAACAAAAAACTTGATTTAATAAAAAATGACTAATGTTATTGAAAACAAAATAAAATTTCTTATTGAAATTTATGTATATTCATATGTGAAAATCGTGTAATAATATATACACATAATGAACAAAAATGCGTTACATATGTGTATAATATGTAAGGTATAATAGAATAAAAAATATCTAATAATATTATATGTGATTATATGGTTTACATTATATACCTACTTTTTTTTTTGTTATAACTATCAAAAATAATCTTTAAATTTTATATGAATCTCTTTAGAAAATCTAAAATATTTTTAGTTTGGTTCATTTTCATTTTACATTCATAAAAAATCTATAATAATCAGGTTTTGAAAAAATTTTTTTAATTTAACAACAGAAAAGAAATTATATACATATAAATTTTCAGTAGCCTACGTCTAGAACGTCTAGCCATTTTTTGAAAAATTGTCATATTATTACATATTTTGAAATCAAATGAATATCAATATGTATATGATAATATCAAATAATCGATTTCAATATGAAGTCGAACAAAATGTATACCTACCTAATATTATTAATATTAATATTGATATTGTATCAATTTTCAATCTGAATCTGAACTGAATACAATTGCACACATATTGTGTTGCAATTCAAGAGAATCAATCGAGTTGATTAAAATAAAATTCTCTTTAACTTCATATCATATTTTACCATTGATCTTACTTATTTTCTTCCCATTTTCACTCCCATATCCAATTCAATAATTCTACAATTTCATGGTATATAAACTATGATATGATGATACATACCAACAGTGATGGGACCCTAGAAGGAAAAAAATGTAGTAGTTTGCCCCAAAAAAATGTAGTAGATTGAACCAAAATGTAGTAGATTCGGAGAATTATATGTCTATATGGTATATGGTTAAAATAATCGTTAGACTGATTCAGTTTTAAGTTTTGAGCAACATTCCTTCGCTTAATTATAATGGAGAAATTTTCATAAAAAAATTATCAATATTTTTACAGAACTATTAGTTTAATTAACAAATTTCTTGAAAAACAGTATAAAAAGAAATGCAATGTTTTATTTATAACTATCATTATGCTAAATAAAATTTAAGATAATTTCAATGTATCAAATTTATTATTATTTTTATCGACATATAAAAAAATAAACAAACAAATAACAAAATTTCTCAAAAAATTGTAAAGAAAGAAAAAGAAATAAAGTGTTTTAGGAATCAGTACTGCCACTCGTCAATTTTTTCCGTATCCAAATGGAGACTAAAATAGTATCTAGCTATTGATTAGTATAAACCATTGGCTATTGGCTTTGGCTTTATATTCTTTGGTCAGTGTCACCATCACCACACCTTGCCTCATGTCTGCAGTGCAGTGAAAGTGAGTACACTGTGTTACAAAAATTTTGGTTCATGTAATGTAATGTAATATTAGTTCCCAAAACTTAAATTTCAAATATGTAGTAGATTCTGAATAGTACGTAGTAGGTTTTTCGGACTACTCAGATGTAGTAGATCTACTACAATTGTAGTAAAGGTCCCATCACTGCATACCAATACATACTATGATAGAATGAATGTTTTTCTTTCTCTTTATTTCATACGACGTCACTGTGTCGATATACTCGTACATTTTGGATGCATGCATGTAGTCTATTGCAGATTGCAGAAATGTATTGCTTCTGCTTTTAACTTCATTGCTACTACTTACTATCTCTTATTCCTGTTCCTTGCTATTACTATTGTCTCTTGTATTCTTTTCTTGTGGTGCTGGTGTGTAGTGCAGTAAAGAGCAAGTTTAAAGAGAAAATGAACTTTTCTTATGAGATCAAAATACGAGTGCATATGGTATGCAAATGCAAGGCGTAAAATCAAGCAAGTATATCGTACTATAGTTAAATGTTAACAACCTCATCGCAGACTACATACTATCTCCTCTTGTTTCTTGTATATTTCTTTTTCTTTTATAGAGTAAAAGTGTAATAATTATTCAGGACAAAAAGACATTAATGACGAAATTAAATATTTTTGTTTCCTGAAAGATGTAAAATCAGCTAATTTGTTGTTGAAAGCAGCTGGTAATATAAAAATCAATTAAAAAGAGTGATAGAATTTGTGCAAAACATTTTTTAACCTTATATTGCCTGTCGAACAACAGTCGACAAAATGACGTCATTTTCTTTCTTATAAATTAACTGACATACTTACTTTATTTACTCTATACAGTAAGACCATTCTACCACATTCTACTCTATCAAGTTCTCTTATTTAAGTGTAAAATATAAAGCATAGCATACACCATCGACTATTGTTGATAATAAAAATTAATGTTGAATTAACGAAATATTTAATAGAACATGTACAATGTATTTTTTTCACAAAGCTAGATATTGAAATTTAAAATTATTTTAAATTCTATTTAATTTTTATTTATTTTCGAAAGTTCATTCTATCTTCTATTAAGAGTTTTCGAGTGTATTATTATCGATTTGGTGGAGAATATGATGGTTTGTTATATTACACATTAGGTACACAATGTTTGATGTAAATAGAATTGTTCGGAATACAAAAATTTATGAAACCACTGATGTTAATTAATTGTCAACCAATGTATGTTTTTTAAAAATATTTTTCTCTTACAAAATTGCACTAGACCAGACCGGCCTAATAATAGCTTTTCATTTTTATTATATTATGTACCACCACATTAAATATATGAATACGATATACGATACAGAGATACAGATACTTTAATTTTTTCAACTGAAAAACATATATGAATTACGAATATGAAATGAGTATGCACAAGCAAGCACATACATATGTGTAGCATAGCATGTACTCGTAAAGTATAGTATGATTATGTTGGTTTGGTTGATACGTGGTACAGTGAAGTGAATTAATTTTGAATTGTACAAATTCAACGACCAGCAACTCAACAAGTTCGATTTATATTTGAATGAATTTGTATCTGGTCATCCGGTGAGATCGGATGCTTTACTGTTTTTGCTGCGTGTGAGTCTATAATACAAAATAAATATTCAACGGCAATGATTAATACAAAAAATATATAAGAAGTTTTAGGAAAAGAAAATTTGTATTATTTGTGTGATTAATATAAAGAATAATAATAAAATGTAAAAAAAAAAAATTAGTTTATGTATTTTTAAAATGTGTATTATTGAAAACAATTTTATACAAATGAAAAAAGAGATGAGATGATTAATTTTTTTACTTGCGATTGCGATACTTGTTGAAAAGTGAATCCAGAATTAATTGTTTTGTTAGTGACGTGTTCTCAACAACAATAATATTGTTTAGCAAACATTGGCAACAAGTTTTTTGGTAAATAGTGCACTAAAGAATGTTTCATTATGAGTTTATGCACATACATTTATTCATCAATTTTTTATTCTGTTACTTACTAAAACAATTTTAATTAAAAAAAAAGAAAAAAATATTGTACTACACATTATAAAAATTGCACATAACCCATAGAGTGTATGTGAAGAATTTCATACACAAGTTGATATTTTAATTTTAGAATTCCTAGAAAGGAATTAAATTTAATGCAAAAGAAGTGTTAATTTTTGAACTATCTTATGAATATGAATATATACGAGTATCTATATGTATATATGAATGAAAAAAGGATTGTGAAAAATTTTTTTTTTAAAATAGGTAGTAATCGAATCCTCTATATTTTCCTGCTGCATATGCATACATGTACGTACATACATATACATTGTACATTTAAATGAATGACTCAAAAAGCAAGTGAAAAAAAAAAAAAAACAAAAAAAATTTTCAAAAACAAGTTTTCTACATATTTTTTGTTTTTGAATTTTTATTCCTGATATTCCTGTTTTTGTGCAGTATTCAGTATACTTACAATACAATTACACTCATAATTTATGTATGCAATGCATGCATATACACATCGATGAATTTTAATTTTTTGTTGCTACTGGTATTCGCATGCATTTTTTAATCTTATTATTGAGTGTAGTTATCGTTGTTATTATGTAGGTAGTTTTTTATAATAATATAAAAACAGTTTTTTTTTGTTTTTAAAAATCCTTTTTATATGTACACATATCACATATTAATTTGAAAAAAAAAGAAAGTTAAACACGACACTCCTCTATCATTGATTAAAAAATTCACAAATATGATAAGGAATGAAATGAGTGTAAGACTTGTTAAAACATATGCATAATAATATGCCGTGGTCATACATACATATATGCATAATGCATATGATATACAGATACGAGCAGTCGAGTACATATCATATATTATGTAGTATGAGACCATCATGATTCAAGTTGGAATTTAATTTTCATATTAGTTTTTTTTTTAATATCCTTTCATAATGTAGGTATATGGAAAAAATAGAGCAGAAAAAAAAAAGGAAATTAGAATATCACATAAAGTGTATGTGTGTGTGCATAGTGGATAAATTTATAAAAAAAATTCAGATGCATGAGAAGGCAGAATGACAAGTTTTTTATATATGCACTTTATTGCACTATATTATTGATAGGTATTTTCTATACTCATGTTAATTTAATACACAACACACAACGCAGTATATATATATTATACTTGTATACTCGTATATAGTAAATGTATACAAGGTGATAAAAAATAAAAATAAAATAAATTAAAAAAATGTATAGTGTAATAAGAAATAACATTAAAAAAAAAAAGATGTGATATCTAGATTTCTCTTGATTTGGTATTTAATATACCATTTCGAATAAGTTATTTCGTAATAAGTTTTTCATTTTATTTTATGGAATTTTTTTATTACATAAAAACACATTTATTTGTATGAAAATGTATTGAATATAATTTATGGATTTTATTTTATTTTCTTTTATTTATTTATTTATTTATTTTTTTTTTTTTGATAAATTGGATACAATTGAATATAAAATTTAAAGGCGCCATGCCATGTACATATGTGATTTATTGAATATTTTACTGCATATTAGATATATACATATGTATGTAATATATTATATATTATTCATTATATTGTAACTTTTTGAATTTGCATATCGTTTATCTATCTATATGTATATGTATATACTTGTTTATTATATGTAGATTATACAATGAAACTATAGTGTAGTACCTATATATATGATGCTATGATCTATAATGATGTGTAATATAAGGTAATAACGAACAATACGAAACAATTTTGAATTTATCTGTTAAATAAACTGCTATTATTAATAATATCGTTATTAATAAAAAAAAAAGTTATTCGTCATATGAAAATAAGGAAAGAGTTTTTTAAATAAAGTGCAGCTTAAAAATATACAAAAAAAAATATATAAAAACATTTTTTTTTGGATTATACAACACTTAAATACGATCTACCGGAAGTATCAGGTAATTTTATATAGTAATCATATGATATTTTATATGTACACGAACACGACGTATTATAAATACTAAATATTTTTATCATTACATATATGTATATACATACTATAATAATTAATGTATAGAAACATGAAATCATTTTTGAATAATTTCAGTTTTTCAGAATTTCACAACAAAAAAAAAAGTACAATTAATATACTTAATGTATATGTATTTGCTTTGCTTGCATTATAAGATACAAGAACGAGCATACTGGTATGGACCAAGCCCAATAATACATCTACATAATAATATGCACTAAATTGAAAGTTGTACTATTAAATTATTCAAAAAGTATAGGTATATTTTTATATTGTTCAGCGTTTTTACTATAGAGCTAATGTAATCGTAAAAATCAAATTTTATTTTGATCCATAAATAGCTAATACATAATACATTTAAGTATGTACATAATAAAGAAAAAAAAAATCATTCATCTGTAGTAAATCGATAGATATACAAACGTATATACATACATACTTCCATCAATTTTTATAAACTTGAATATTCATTAGATATATAATGGTAACATGTATATGTATCTAAATTTATGCACATATATGTAGGTATGTACATTCTCGTATAATGCTGTTAATTTATTATTTATATAACGTTTGTTTGTATGAATATCTGTACAATCTAAAATATGTATACATACATAGGTGTATTGAAGTATTGTTCACAGCATCAAAGACATGAAATAAAAATATAGTTACATTACATAAATTTAAATGTACCTTCACCTCAAAAATATTCTTTATCTATATCTGTACAGATACGTATATGTACATACTATCATCATACTGGTACTAACTAGTAAAATAAAAAATAACATTACAAATAAACAAATTCTAGTGTGAATTTAAAAAAAAAATAAAAACTAGTTACCTGTGTTACTTTCTACATTACAATTTTCAATATTTATGTACGTACATATAGATAAGTAAATACTATGTATGTATAAATGGTTATATAATTGATAAATATTATATATTGCATATATAGAAGTGATAGATTAGAAAAAGAAAAAACAACAAAATCAACAAAATCAAAATATAGGAGGAAATAGGTATTAAAAATTTATATTCAAATGAACATTTTAGCACTAGTTATGTAATTATGTATGTATGCATATACATAATGATAAAATTAATGGAAATTAAATTGCAAATGTAAGCAAAAAACACAATTTTTATGTTATGCATATTGTATATAAATTCAGTTTTATATTTTTATTACATAAAATTTGCAAGACGAAGGTTTCAGTTTATGACTACTATCTACTATACATCATAATAATATAGTAATAACAATAATAAGACAAAAGTAATGATGATGACGATGATCATGATGGTGATGACTGTGATGATTCATTTGTAGCTCCATGCATATATAATATTTTTTAAAAAAATTTTAAATACATAATATATGTAGCTATAGTTAAATTATTATAAAATGAATAAAAGTTAAAAACAATAAATATGGAAGCATAGATAAGAAGTAATTTTATAAGACAGATTCGCAATCTTAAAGGTCAAATGACGTCAAACATAAATTAAGAATGTTTGCATGAATTATACATTATATGCAAGTAATATAAAATTTATGTAGTGCGATATACATATATGTAGTACATATTTATAATGTATGAATATATACATACACATCACAAGCATGACTTTCATTGTAACAGTAAGAAAAATATCATTTTTTTTTTTTAATTAGTCTTAGCTCTTTAGTGATTTTATATATTGGTAAATGATAGTAAAGATAAAAAGAAAATTTTTTTTTTTCACACAAAGTGCAAACGACATAATGTTCAACAAGCATAAGATATTTTATATCTGTATTCACTTTGATATTACAGTAATGGAGTGGAGCCAAAGAATTAAAAAAAAAAATCTTTATGTACAAAATTTTAAACTAAATCATTGGTCCAATGTGTAAACGTAAGGTTTTTGCACTCTTTTTTGTATATATTTTTTTATAATTTACACATACAATTGTATTTATACACATCATACATATGTATGTATAGTAATTGTTTTGTATTCGTTCGTGTGTAATATATCTAAGAAGCAATAACTATAAACTGCAAAGCTCGTAAAATAAGAAAATAGTTCATCATATTCACTTTAATACTGTTGAAGAATTTAATGAAAATGCTAGGTGCATGTAATTTTAATGGAAACGAATCAGCTTTTAAACATTTATTATATGGGTATTTATCTACCTTTACATGCATCGTACATCGTACCAATCGTAAATACACTTTTATATACATAATATGTATAGAAATAAATTTTAAAGAAATGTGTATAAAAAAGTACGAGTGTATCATATTAAAATGTATCTCATGTTGAATCTTTTTATACACATTTGTATGTAATGATATATAGTGAATAAGTTTTTAGTATATATTAGCAAAATGAAAGAAATTTAAAATAATTGTATAATGGTGTATGTACTCATGTATTTTTATATGTACATGATGTATGTATATGTATATTTATATCATATAGTAATGGTAGCTTAAAAATAAAACCGATTAAACTGAAAGTTTACGTGAACGAATTGATTTTATTTTATGTATGAATTTCTTCTTGTTATTTTTTTGGAAATTTTTAAATAAAACTTAAAAAAAATGATTTTAAGTTAAAAAGTAAAGTTTCTTGGTTTACTTTTTGTACTGTTGCTTGCTTCTTGGATCATTTTTTTTTTTTAAATAATAATCGTGACTCCCCACACAAAACAATTTAATTTCATTATAATTTTTCAATAGCTCGATACCTTTGTGATTATTTGTTGTTGTTGTTGCTTTTTTTGGAGACCAAAATAAGTGCACAATAAACAGCAACAAGTAAATTATACTACACGGTTACTATCAGATCAGTGAGTGTGGTTCTTAGATATTCGTCTTCCTCTTTCAATTTTTTACATGCATGTAAATAACATTGTAGATGGTAATGCTATATACAGGTATCATCGATCCATGCAATGGATATATCGTATAAATTGCTATTTGCCAGGCATTCATATACTGTTGTGTATCTATATTATAAATGGTATAAAGGGATATATAAATGTGTGTATTTAAAGAAAAAAAAAAGGTTTCTGAAACAAGATTTAAGCTCTAAATACAGAATTAAAGTTTGAATGACTTGGTTGGACTTAACTGAATTGAAAACCGGTTTATTTTCATGCAGGAGCAGCATATGAGAAATGATAAATGGCTCAGAAAATATTATGTTTGGATGCGATGTTCAAAATGGAAAATTTCATAAAAAATAAAATAAAATAAATTTTTTACTACTTAACTTGCATGCACATACATATAAAATTGAATATTGGTGCTGGTGGTATTAAAGAGCAAGATAAAAATAAAAATATGTTTTGAATAATGATGAAGGAGGTTGTATAAAAGTTCAGCGTTTTTTGTAATGTAAAAATTTTATGCAATACATTTTTAAACACGACGCCGCGAAAAGTCATATTTTTATTAAAAAATAACAAAAAAAAAATGATGAATTATATTTTAAAAATTTTGTTGAATGAATGCACAAATTACGTAATGCATAACGTATTTTTGTTATTTTTCAAATGGAAAATAGGACTTTGATAATAATTAAATTTAAATATTGACAAATAATTCATGTTTTATCTTTGCATATGTAACACAACACCAGTTTGTTGTATGTACATAGTAGATCTTATGTTATCTTTTTATCGTTTACATTTTAATTTATTTTTTTCTGTTTTTTTTTTTTTACACTCTTAACTTTTTGCATTTTTTTTTTCATTCTTGGCAGTTTCATATTTGTTTTTAAATTAAAATAAATAACATCGCAAATATGTACGAGTATTTTAATATTTGTAAAAGATACAATTATTTGCCAGCAACATATCAAAAATGTTGCTAGCAACACAGAAAAATACAGTGAAGACTATGAAAATAACGTCAACAAAATCAAATTTGTTTCTTTAATCTATATAAAACGATAAGAGTGACATTATTAGATTTATTTTTAGTTTCAATTTTTAATGAAGAACATGAAAAGGTATGCGTTTATCATGTGCATGTATTTTTATATCAAACATGCATACATACATCACATATATTTATGAAAATATTTTTGTTAAAGAAGAGAAGATTAAGTCTTCCATAATGCATAAGAGGAATTTTATTTCATTTATCCATAATTTCATGCCTTCTACATTATACATATATTAAATGACAATAAAACAACGCAGTTTCATTTATGATGATGTTGATGGAAATAATAATATGATAATTATGAGATGGTTATATACTACACGTTACATGATCATTTCTAAGATAAGTTATTTTTTTATGTTTAAAGAAAATCTTTAAAGAAAGACGCATTTTTTTCTTGGACTGATTGACATTCATTTGTGCTGTGATGAGTGAATATAGAATTAAATAAAAATGTAGGTATTTAGTATATGTACATACATATTTATATAAAGTAAAGAATTTACAAATTTAGACCTTGGTTTTTCTAATTTTAACTACAACAGACTGCAGCAGATACATGTACATTTATATATTTATTGTATCGTATTCATTTTTACGAAATCTATGAAAATAATCTACATTATAGCACTATCTATAAATAAGCACTTTTCTTTTAAAAATATATAGAAACGAATTTTAAAAAGTTCCAAATTATTTATTGCATTAAAAAATTCCAAACGTTTTTTTCTATATATTAATTGGATTTTCATGTTATCGAAATAAATTGTAAACAATTTGGAAAACATAAAAATAAACATTTTTTTTTTTTTATAAAATTACTGTAGACACAATTTTTATTTCAATCCATTTCATTATGCAATTCGTCTCTATATGTGTGTGTTTTTACAAAATCATGTTTACTCGTATCTTGTATCTCGTATGTATATATCTGGTATATGAATATGCGTCAATATCCATCTACTATATAGTTAATATAATTTTAAATTGCGACAGATAATTAAAAATTGATAAACGAAAAATATATAGCCTAAAAATAAATAAAGACGACAATATAATGGGTGGATAAATTTTATTTTATAAATATGAATAAATTCGTTATTTTCTGTTAGTATAATGCTTTAGACTTTTGGATATGACCGAGACCCGAGACTAATCAGAAATTATAAACTCCATATAATATACTCCATACACAGTATGTATGAGTTATATTAATCACCATTTATTTTGACTTTTGTAGATATTAAATTTTGTCTTTTCAATTTTCTGTTTAAATTTTATTTATTATTTGAAATTTATTTTTATTTTAATGGTTAAAAATATTTTTCAATTTAATACCTATATAAACGAGTAATATTTGTTTGAAAATGTTTGTATTTTACAAACAATTCAATTTCATTTTATTAAAAGTGCAATAATAAACTTAAATAAACGTTTGAGTGAATAACCTGTGTACTTTACAGATATTATTATTGTATATTTACGAACATCCAACACATATAATATGTATGTGCATGCATATAATGTATGTGTACTGTACATATAGTTTATTTATGGTTAAAATACTATAAAAAACTATACACTATTAAAAATGTTAACGTACTTGTGCAATCATTAACTGCATGCATACATATACAAAATATATACTATAAGAAGTATAAGTAAAGAGTATATTATAACAATTATTAGCATGAGAATGCAATTTTTAAGAAAAACTTGACGGTAATAACAGGAAAATACCTGCAACTGAATAGCTAAAATGTATATATAAGAAATGGATCAGACGGATTTATTGAGTATTTTTCTTATTGTGTTCGGTGTTCAGTATAGTATAAGTATAGTATATGCATCTATATGTATATACTTAAGTATATGCGTAAATTCAAAAGCAAATAAGTGCTTTAAAAGCAAAAATTCAAAAGTCTCAAGTAATATATATATACATAATTTTTTTTATTTTTTTTTTACATTATACATACGACATACGAGTATATTGATATTTTATGTATACGAGTACATAAAATAATGTATTATATTTGAAAAGAAAAACCATAAAGGTTAAATCAATATTCAAGTCATATCGTATACAATTGTACAGTGCTCTTGTTGAAATACAATAAATGACTGCTATGCTATTTAGAGAAAAAGTAGAATGACATTTTTTTTAAAGAAAATAAAAAGATATAAATTGAACTCAAATTGAAAATTAGATTTTTTCCCGAAAAACAAAAAAAAAAAACAACTAAAATCTACTAAAAAAAATTAAATTAAACGAAACAGTCGAAAAACTATATATATAGGAAACTTGTTTTAATTCCATTTAAAATACAAAAAAATTTCTCTAAAAATCTTTTCGCATACAAATGATAAATATTCTATATACATATTGTATGTACATACATATTTGGAAAATTTAAAAGAATTTAATTTTATAGCAATCGGATAAAATCAATAAACCTCCTATATTCATTCATTTATACGTTTGGGGTTTGGGTACTCAATAACCTATTTAAATTGATGGATTGATATAGTTTATTGGATTGCACATACGTTGACGCACGTTATTATAATATACATATAATAAAAGTGAAATAACATTTGCATGCCTGTATTGTGTGTGTGCCTGTGTGGGACATACTATATGTATATATGCGTATAACAAACGAATTGATAACTTTTTAATCAAAATCATCCGTATATGTATACATATTCGTAATTCGAATCTTTTATAATTAAAATTTTTGAATTCAGTATACACGAAAATTAAAAAAAAAAAAATTAAATTTAACGATATTAGGTAGACAAAGTAAATTGCAATTAGAATTTGTTTACATCTATTATTTTTGTTTGTACATGATGGTATCGACCGACTAAATCAAAGCAAAGGCAAAATATACATACATAATTGAGTATTTTATTCTATATCTTATCTTATCTATTATACACATACACGTGTATTTCATTATATGTAGTTAACTTTTGATGCTATTCTCTTTAAATTTATGGAATAACATGTGTTATTTATTCACCTATGCGTTAATTTTATTTTATTTATTTACTTTTATGCGTATAGTATGTTAGGCAAATATATTAGAATTATTATGTATAATATACTCATATAAGTATCTATGTAATGTACATATACTTATAGAAACTGATTGTTGATCATCATCATCATCATCATTTAATTGCACACCATACTTTTAAATATCATTGATTTGTTAACATACTATACATACTGAGTCCATCCATTCAGATTCACAATGCGTTTCGCGTTACTATTACGTTTACGATTCAGTGCACGATTTATCATCATTATTACTTCATCCACTAAAGTATAAAAATATAAAAATAAACTTGGCTATAACATAACACAGTACACAGTACAGTACATAAATACTATAGATAAATAATTTCTGCAAACAAATCACGTTTACACCCGCCCGATTTTACCGTATATTAATAACGTACATATAATTATATGTACATTTATGTATGTACATATCTATATATATTCACTTGTGCACAGGCATGTATTTTCCTATATATTCACTATTTACATCAATAACGGAGTTTATTTCTAATTCATTCTCACCTACCACAACCATATATTTTTTTTTATTATTACATGGAATACCATATAGGGGATAGATAGGTAAATATAGATATATGAATATGTGCATTTTCGTGTGTATATTTTCATGTACTACTCGTATATGTAATTTTGAATTCCATAATTAGTTAACAAAGTCATACGTGATAGCTGATGAAATATTTCGACTTAAATGCATTTTAAGAATTGTAAATAAATACATACTTGTATACTAAGTATTATACACAATCATTTGATTTAGCTTGAAAACTGACCAATAATATTTATTGTTGGAATTGTGTATATGTAACGAAACGAGTGATAATTACTATAACAAATTGCTTAAAATTCATTCCATATTCATTTCAAGTAAATTACATATATATATACGAGTATTTACGATTACGAGCATTCATACATATATTGTATAACGTGAAATAATTTTTTTCATGTTTCAACAAAAAACATAAATGTTAGTGTATTATACGAGTATGTGTAGGTACATTACATACAAATAAATATGCCTGTTAAAATGTTTAAATTTGAACATGAAAACAAATACATACATTATTAATTTATTTTTTAAATTGACTTTAAGGATTAAACAGGTGATCTATAATAAAAGGTACATAATAGCAGAGAAACAGAATGAATAATTATTGTCAAAACTAAATTATAAATGAGATTGCGTGTCAATTATTTTTATTTTAAAATGAAGTGGGTTAATCGGATAAATTATTTGTCTTTTATAAAGAAAACAGAGGCAATAATATTTTTACAAAACTACAAAAAAAAAAAGAACAAAATAGATACATTATTACCGTATAATATTTTTTTTCCAAATAAGGTTTTTTTTTTCTTAACAGACGATGAATACGATGAAAATAATGAAATTATGGATGGAACAGTTCATTAATCCCGATTTTATCATGTATATAAATTTTTAAATACACGTGTTTCAAATGTATAATTGACGTGGTTGTATATATATGCACGAGTTATATGTTGATAAATAATAATATTCTGATTCTGTATGTCACATTATATTGTATACACATAGGTATGTATGTATATACATACGAGCAGTATATGCATGTAAATATTTAGTAGGTAATTTAACGGACTTTAACCTTTTCTCATCACACAAAAATTCTATTAGAAATAGAATATACTTGTATTTATAATGTGTTCCTTACAGATATGAAGAGTATTTTTATAAATTTCTAATCTAAAATAAACTGAAATGAAATTCCTACACCAATATTTAATTGATCAAATACCATATATTGAGATGAATACGTTGTAACAATTGTAATACGTATATGTACATGTAGATACATACTCGATTATTATTGTTTATTTTTTTTTTTTCAGGAAGGGCAATGTTCGAATTCGTTTTTTACCCCCTTTTATATATAGTATAGTGATTGCAACTTGAACTTTAATTGTATATCGTACGAGGAGGAGTACCTCCCATACCTTACACGATCGTATGTTGTCCACATGATTAAATAAAATGTTGCTTAATGACAATAATAAAAGTAGTATATGTAATACAAAAAAAAAAAAAAAAAAAATCTCATTGTCATTATGTAATTCAGTATTTTATTGTTTTGTATATTATGTAATATGTACAAGGAAATAAAAAATGTATGCTTTAATGACCACAAAATATTTTAAAAATTACATTATGTACATATATACACATACAACTACGATGTGCATAATAATAATCAATGATATAAAACAAACATATTAAATCTAATTATCCATTTCATTATTTCATTTATTGCTTATTGTCAGTTTTGAATAATTGCAAATATGTACATATGTACATAAGTACTTTACTCATATATATACATATTCATATCTTCCTAATAAAAAATTATTGAAATATTTTCAAGTATTTTATAGTAGAAAAATTTGTTTAAAAGAAATACTAAGTTAGCATATAAGCAGAGAGATAATAATAAATTATTGTATTAATTTAATGATTATAAGAAAGTGGAAAAAAAAAATATCCATGAATGCACGTATTATATTCACGTGCTTATGAAAAAAATATTCATTACAAATTTTGTACATATGTGTATTTTTTTTTTTATTCAAAAATGTACATTTATGCATATACCTATATATGTACGTAAATTATATAGATATTCACGAATACATAATACAATCATATGCATATATGATTTTTATTTATATTAATAATTATTTATATATTTTCGTTTAGTTTGTTGTTGATGAATATTATATGTTTTCACTGGAAAATAGAGCGTGAAAAGTGAAGCTCAAGGTAGTGTAGTTAGTAGTCACCTCAACTTAATTCAACTACTCATCATTCATATAGTTAGTTTTTTTTTTTTTTTTTTTTTTTTTTTAAATTAGTATTAATTTGTACGTTACGTATATCTGCATCTGTATCTGTGTTTTGTATATTTTTATATTTCTTATCTGTATTCGTATATATGCAGTTAATTTTAATTATAGTTCATTTTCTTGGTTATTATTGTAAATTATATACATTTGAGTTTTTCTATATTCGTATTATACATTTTGTTAGTTACATATACGAGTATATACTTAATCCGCGTACATAGTATTTCGACTTTTGTTTTGTATATGTGAAATTGTGCCTTTTATACTATTATTATTATTGTTATTATTATAATATTTATTTATGCCGTAATAAATATAAAATTTAAACAGAATAATTCACAAATGCCATTATTTATACTTAACTATATACTGCTACTAATAACTTATTATAACAGTTTCATATATGATGTACCATATGTGGTGTGTGCATATACAAGTAGTATGTACAATATATGTATAAAAAAAAAATTTATATATACGCACACATACATAATCTGTTATGAATTTACTCGTGTATATACGCACACATATGTATAAACAGACATCAAGAAAATTACAAAAACAAAAATACATCGTATATAAAAATAAAATTTTTCACGATCAAATTCATGAGTGTTTCTTGTTAAAATTAAAAATTTTTTTTTGTTTTTATTTTACTCATTACACTCGTGAACAATATATAAGAAGTAAAGTACGTATATATATGAGTACATATATAAATATTTTTTTAATTTGGAATTTTCCAAGAAATTATTACGATCTAATTTTTAATGTCATAAGTTTTGTTTTTCATTTTGTTTGAATAAAAAAAAAAAACAAAATAAATAAATAAATAATTTTTATTTTTATGCGAGTACAAACGTACTATTGAAATGTATTGCACATATTATTATAGTTATATTGCTATTCCTCCTGTATTGTTTTGTTTGTTATATTTTTAATTGTATAAAGTGAAGAGAATGTCTAAAGAAATTTGATCGTATTAAATACATACTATGCACATATTTGTATATTATGTACACGTAAGTATATTTTTTCATTATTAAATTGATACATATTTGAATTAATTTATTTGTACATCATAAGCGATATTTTTTTTTCCAAGTGGATGTTTGTATACAGAAATGTGAAATATAAATTTTCATTTTTAATATTATGTATTGTATCGCAAAAAAAAAAAAAAATAAATAAATAAATAAAATCTCAATTAATGCACATTTGCGTCTGTATACGCTTAATTTTTTTAAGATTAATAATAATCAAATATCTTTTGTATTTTGTATTTGAAAATTTTCTTTAGTAGGATTTTAATGCAATTTTAATGCGTGAAAGATTAAAAAAAAAGATAAATATTCCTATTCAAATTTTCAATTTAAAGTATAGAGCTTGTGGCTGTTTTATATGTGATAAATAAACTCTACGTATCTGCAGATCTATTTTTAATCTTCAAAATATCTTTTTACGAGTTTTTTTTTTTATAATTACTATTTATGATTGTTACAATTTTATTAGTTTTTTTTTTTTTTTCATATGCCAAACAACTTTGTTAAATATATACAAAAATCTACACCTAAATATTCATGGATATATTTTTTAAATTTATTCTTGCTTTCATTTAAAAATTAATTGCAACAATCACTCGAGTACGAGTATACGAGTACCTAACTATATATAAAAATGCAAGTATCACTATGACAATTTTTATGTGTTCATATTACAAATCTGTTACGGCTGTTTACGGGCTTTAATATTTACATATGATTGTAGTCCGTATTTAAATTTAAATACAAAAAAAAAAAATAAATAGATAATTAAATAAATTAATGGATAAAATAGTTCCTGGATAGTAAAATGTAAAATTATTACAACTACAACGCATATACACAAGTAAAGTAAAGTACTAACATATGTGTACAACAAGTATACATATAGTATGTTTTATTATTTTCTTTTCTTTTTTAAATTTCTTATTTTCATTTCTATATATTATTTTGTAGTTTGTATACATTCATTTTTGTGTTACTTTACTTATTTTTCTCGTATATATATTACTTATAATATTATATAGGTTTCAACTTTTGATTGATGGCGCGCGCCATTATTCTGATGCTGATACTACAAAAAATGAAAATATTCTTTTTCTTTTTTTTTTTTTCATTCATTTTCCTTTTTGCGCTTATCGTTAATTGGTCTTTTCATGACTATACATATATGCATATATATATAATAAAATAAGTAAATAAAATTACATACGAATACGTAAACGAATATTGAATAATTCAAGCATGTAATGTACTTAATATATATCTTCAGATACTATAGTATCTATATACATAATCTATATAATGAAACGACTGACTGATCTAATGACCCAATTAATAGGTTATCTAGGTAAATTAATAATAAATACTAAATAACATTATTAATAATATAATTTATAATGTCTTCTAATTTCTAATACTAATAGGTTATTGGCTATATATCTAGCTAGTCTTATATACTTTCATTTTTGAATACTCGCGTATATACGGGTATTTCTTAATTTTCTTTTGTTCCATTTTCATCATAATAAAAAGACAACAAAAATACATACATACTAACAACAACAACAAAAAATGAAGATAGAAAGAATGATTGAAAAACATCGTTTTATATTAGAGAATTAGAGATAATAATAATTTTATACAGGTCGACCGACCTAAAAATTTCACTATAACATGGTTTTTGAATAATTTTCATTTTTATATACAGTGAACGAAATTAATATAAAGGCACCTGCAAGTTTAACTTTTGTCCACCGATTTCTGCAAAATTTGATACTCTATCACTTATCTGTTATTAACATTTTGTTAAATAGAGGATTCTGTAAAAGCAATAAAATTTTCTTTGTTGTTTCTTGTTTCTAGCGCGATTTTCGGAGAATTTATCAAAACATTTCTATAAAATGTGCAATTTTTCGCGAAATTAATATAAAGGCATGAATAATTTTCTCACGTATTTTATTCTCTTATATTCTATATTTTTATCATTTTCCAAATAACTTTAAAAATAAATTAATTTTTTAATATCTATTATGACTTTCACAGTTTTGGATGACTTAATACATATATCCGGTTTGGCACGGAATCTGTTAGCTTTCGTCGATTGTAGACCAACATGTTTTTATAGCTTATTTTAATGAATTGATGCATTGTGATTGTCGTGCTGGAAAATAAAATTTGGTCCTCCAGCACCATCACCATACTCATCTAGATCAAATTCTAAAAGCTCAGTGTATTTTTTGGCGTTCATTTTTGGTGCCACCCACATTATTGGAATTTTGTTGTGGTGCCCAAAAGCTCCACAGACCATCACACTGCCGCCATCCGAATTCCTATTCATTCTTATTTCTGGAGCATCACGAATATCATGCCAATAATAGTGGCAACCGTTTAGGCCGTCTAAATTAAACTTTTTTCATCGCTGAACACGATTCTCTGCCATTCTTGCGTCCAGAATATATAATAATACTGCAGCTGCCTTTATATTAATTTCGCTCACTGTACTAATTGAAAAGTTTTATGTTTTGTTACACACATAATCTTCGTAGTAATTAGAAACTTATATGTAGGTATATTTTTTTTTATTTTGCTATCTAGGATATTTTTGAATTATCGAAAAAATTTTTGAAATTACATATACATATTTTGTTGTTTATCATGAAATGAATTTCCGAAAGATGATGGCTGTAAATGATATTAGAGTTGTTGTAAGTACATATAAGGAAAGTAATTTAATAAGTAACTACTAAAAAAGTGCTTTTATAGAGATTACAATAATATCAAAATACAATTTAGTTTTAAGTAAAAATAAAAACATGAAATATACTTTATATAAATTTCATATTTTCTCATTGAATTTAAAAAAGTCAAGAATTTCCTGTATGGTACATGGTACGTACATATTACATTTTTTTATATAATTTTTCAAAAACATATTTCTTAGTATAAATATTTTAACACATATGTATATGTATTATATGTACGCACACATAAGTACATATTATAATCGTACAAATAAATAAAATTGTTTGTTATTGGAACGTGCAAAGATCTATATTTTATTTTACGCATAAATATTTATGATGTTATTTAATTCCAAAGCAGACAGAATTTAATTTGTAATCGATATCGAATGAGGCGTATTCGTACATATAGCAGTTTAAATTACTTACTTATACTTGTAGTATATGCGTGCGGATTTGAAAAATATTTTCTGTTCTTATAGATTTGAAATGTTGAAAAAAATATGAAAGGGTGATGGCTTCGTTTTTAAATGTACACATACACACATATATACTCGTATATTTTAAGAAACCAATAAAGAAAATGAAAAAAAAAAATTTTTTTTCTAACATTATATATTTAAATCTTTTTCAATTTAATAAGTAATTAAGTTTCTTTTCTTTTTCCTGTTCTAAATAATTTTTTTTTTCAATTTAATTTTATATATATATATTAATTATTGAACATACATAATAATATGTACATTTATATTTATACGTTTTGTACATATATAGTATGTGTATAATTTTTTTTTTTTTTATTGCTTTCTTATCTAAGTAATTTTAAAAGTTATTAATTCTTGATATTATTTTTAAGTCACGTTCACTATGTATGTTGTATGTACAAACGTGTATACAAAAGATATATGTATACGTATAGATATACGAAAATAGCTTTATATTTATATTATGGTATATTGCTATTAAAGTACATGAAATGTACTAGTATAAATGTTTGTGGATTTGTATATACCATAAGTTAAAAAATTTGTGTAAAAATTATAAATACACCAGAGCATAGATTACTTACTAGAAAAGTAAGTCTTAGGCTTAGACGAATAATTTATATAAAAAATACTTAGATAAATATTAAAATAAAATCGTCTTATATAAATCTAATTTATGCACATATATATCTATATGTACGGTTATGTTACGTACATTATGTATGTTTATTTTAAATTAAAAAAAAAAAAGAAAAAATTATGACAATTATTGGGGAGTGTCAGCTGGTCGGATTTATTCAATTATATACGGCATTATTTGGGCTTGATATGACCTCGAATTAAATTACATATGTATGTTCATTATTATAATACTTGTATACTACAAAACTTAGTACTTTCCCGAGCAAATAAAAGCAACTTTCTATTTTTTTTTTTAAAAGGTGATTTTGTATACAAATACTTGCATCATATATAATCTATAAATATATATACAAACATATATATGAATATATAAGTAATTTTATGTATACATAATGTTATTTTAAATAAAATTATTTAGTCTAAAATTATAAAATGAATGTTATCGTGTTAGTTCAAATTTGATAAATTTACAGCAAAATTTACTTTGATTTCTGATGTAAGGAAAATCAAAAAAAACAAAAAAAAAAGAATTCATAAATTGATAACAAAGTTTTATAGTTTTATGATTTTATGCAAACATGCATACATAAGATGATCATATCGACAGACAGACAACAAAAATGATGTGTACACTTAAATAAATTTGTTTAAAACATTTAGGTAAGAGGTTTATAATGACTGCTATGCTGCTATCCTATCCTATCTTATTTGTTTATGATACAGATTCTGGAAATTTTTATTGTACAATATATGTATGTATGTATATGTATGTATTTATGTACATTCATAGCCATTACGAAATTAATTTGTTTAATTTTAATTTTAATTTCAATTTAATTTACTTAACCTTTTTCAATTGAAATTTGAAACATCTTTTCGATACAAGAAAATTGAAAAAAAAAAAAATTAAAAACTCGACACAATTAAATGAAAATAAATTGAAATAAAAACAAGAACAACAAGTGCTCATATACATGTATGTACTTTTTTCAAGATGAGAAATTTTGTTTATTTATTTTTATTTTATTGTAATTTTTTTTTTTCGTTTATTTGTTTTCTTTTTTAGAATTCTTTATATTTGAATATATTTAACCAATTTTTATTTTTATAATATTTACATAAATTATATAGACAGACATACATATAAATGTACACATAACGCACATAATAATATTTTAAATAAACGAGTATAAAAATTTTTTAATATTTATTTTATCTGATGGGTTGACAATTTATTTATTTAAACACACATAGTAGATAGTAATATGCTTTGTATTATTGTTTGTTTTTCTTTTCTTCGTAGTACTTTCTTCCTTCTGAATATAAAATTATTAAAATGAATTTCATATTGCAGTCATGTCATATTCATCAACAACAATAACAAACAAATAACAACATCATCATCATCATTTCATCATAGCATTATTATATCGGCAATTTAGTAGATAGAAGTTACACGTACTAACAATTTTTTTTTCAAATAGAATACTATTACACAGAAATACTTAATTGTAGAATATGTTTTTCTTTTTTCCTATATGTAGTACCAATACCACACATGCTTTAATATATGAATTTAAAAAACATACATATATGTAAATATCTGTATGTATATTTATTTACATGTGTACATTCTTATAAGTATATACGAATTAAATTTAATAAATTTCGCAATATCTAGCATTATGCATGCATTGACTTCACTTCACTTATGTTGAGATAACAAACATGTTCGTTGCTGTAATAAATAAAAAAAAAATGTAATACTTACTCGAACATATTACATACAAATGTATGTGTAAGTGTAAGTATGTATAATTCGTATAATATACATACATATACGTATATAATAACATGTAAAAAGAAAAACAAAAATATAAATCCTTTGTGATTAAACCACTAAAGAATAATAAATGACTTTCTATTTATCCTTAGTTTCGTAATTATTATTACTACTTATTATTGGTTTGAATTATTATTATTTATTATTATATGACGGCAACTACTGTTGTGTGTTGCTGCTGCTGCAATGTAAATTTGTTATGTAGTATTTTGAATTACATTTTAAAAAAATAAACTTGAAAAATTTCACTCATCTCAGTATACGATATATTAAATGAATATTTATTTACAAAAACCGAATCACATATACATAAGTCTGTGTAATGTACTGAATGTTGCGCTAATAATGATAAGTATTTTAAATTATTATTATTATTTTTATTTTCTCAATTTTCCAGTACATCTAATAATCGTCTCATATATAATATAATCAATATATTCAACAAACATATTTAATTCGTCATATTAAGTTGATTAGTAATATATTAATATATAGGAAAGTTACATATACGAGCAGCAAGTATATACAAAAGTCAGTTTTTATCTACATTATAGAGGCTATATGTACACATGTGGTTATAATATTAAATGTTTATTTTTTTTTTTTTTTGGTTTTTTTTTTACAATAATGTGCCTCAGCTTTTTTTTTTTTTATATACATAAATATACAAGTTACATATTTGTTATTTGTTGTAAAAATTTCCAACAGAGAAAAATATCTAATGATATAAATTATGAAAGATTTCGATTAAAGTTCACAATTAATATAAGTAATATGTGCGCACACTTAATATAATTTTCATTATTGAGATAAATTTCTTTCGTATATTACATATATACACAAAATGTACATACATATATATAAAAATCATAAAATGTACTTAAGTGTATTACTTTAAAATTGAAGAAATTTATATTAAAAAGAAATGAGTAATAAAATCTATACATGTACCAACCAACATATGCATAAATGTAGATGTACATAGTACCTATGATATTTTAATATTGTGTAATTTTTAAAGAAATTTTCGATAAAATATCTCAAGATAGAAATTTGAAAGAATTTTTTTATTTGATATCAACCGATAAAGATAGATACGTACGTACGTACCGTACGTATATATAATATTGTATGGTAGTCTAATCTAATCAAAATTTATTCATGTGTAAAAATTTCATTCGTTGCAGCATTCGAAGTTCTTTAACCTTGTACAATATACATACCCGTTGATGATATCTATACTATACACTTGTGTACATATTACTACTGTGTATAAGTGTGTATATACATATATATTTTTTTACTTTTTATAGCTACTTTTAGAAAAAAATTTAAATATCGATTTATACTATTAAAATTTTTCAAATTACAATTAAAATTTGAAGGAGAAAAAAAAAAGTTTTGTAAATACAAAATGTAGTATTTTATTTTATTTCACATTTTTTTAAATTTTAATTGAAAAATTTTTCAACAGTTTTTGGGTTTTTCTTTCTTGAATTTGGTTAATTTAAATTCTTTATTTGTACTTGTACCTTGTACAGAGCTATCTGTGCATTTAAATGTTTAATTTTATTGCATTTTCTAGATTTTCCGGTAAAAAAAAAGGTAAAATAAATATTTGTTATACATATATGTATGTATCTGTTGAAAAGCTTATATTTAAAGATTATATATTAGCTATTAGCTATGTGCATATGTACAAATACTTACACGTTTAATGTATTTATAATGTATCTACATACTCTTTATAATATATATGTATAAAATTAATGAACAAAATATCTTTTTGCTCACGTTTATATCTAAGAAAAATTTTTTTTTTTTGTACATAAAACATGAATACATAATCATTATTTTAGTAGATAGACTAATTTATTTTTTTATTTATATATGTATATGTTATAAACTTCTGTATATTTTGTATAGATACATTAACACATAAATGCGATTATGTATACAGTAAATAAATAAATGTACATATAATATAGATTAATTTAACAAATATATGTTATAATAGATAAAATAATTTTTGATGTGCTCTAAATTCAAAGTGTTATCTGTAAATTTAAAACATTCGGTTATTTATTTGGCTTTGTTTTAGAGTGCATTACACTTTTACAACCATTTATCTTATATTTGTTAATTTTTGTCTATATATGCATTTATATACACATTATAATATGTATACCTATATGTTTGTACATATTATTCATATGTAAATATTTATTCATATGTGGGTGTATTAGCATTTCGTATGTATAAGCAAAACAAAATAATTCCGTTTGTTATTTAAAACATTGATTACCTACTTTTTTAGATATACTTATACGAGTATGTAAATATGTGCAACTAAAAATTGCATCATATAAAGACAATAAATCTCTCAACTGTTAATCATTAAATTTCTTGTCAATCAATTTTCTATATATGCATGTAGTTATACGATAAAAACGAGAATGTGTAATCATATACCAACCATATATGTAAATTGTATAATTAACATCATAAAATATTGAATTCTATCTCTGTATTTATACATTAATGTATGTACATAGTACATGAATAATTCAGATTATCATCTAGGATATAATAATTATAAAGGCACTAATTATTAATACGTACTACATAAATTGATTATACATCATAAAATATAGTGAATGTGGAACTCTTTAATAATTATTAGTTTCAATCTAAAACATTAAATTTATAAAGATGATGATGATGATGGTGATGATGATGTCTATCAATATTTACTTAAACTTATTTAACGAGTAAATTTTCTAAAGAAAATTCCGACATAAAATATATCAGTATGACAAGAACAGTGATGTATAGTGTGTATCCTTGAAGTTTTATACAAATTTACTATTTTATGCTTGACATGATGAGAAAACTCCTAGTCATATTATATGTCATGCATATACCTACAAAAAAATATAAAAAAAAAAATGCTTATCCATCGAAGTGTGATTAAAAGTTATTCAAATATGCGTTGAAATAAGGATTTAAAATAAGATTTTAAAATTTATACAGTAGATTATGATGTGTTTATTTAATGCATTTTTTTTTCAACTCTTTATTTATGTCCTTGGTATTTTATGTACATATACGTCTATATCTATACACATAAAATATACGGGTGTCGTAATTCAAATTACGTGAGAATCTGGAACGAATGTGGTTTTAAAATAAATTTACAAAAGAATTATATTGTTTGCAAATGCATATTTAAAAGACGAAAAGAAGATTTTTCAAAAATATAAATATGTGCATAAAATTTATATTTACATTTATGTACATATATTGAATTGTATGTAGATACATATATGTATAGTATGTGCATGTATGTATGTAATATATGATTTTTTTTTTTTTTTCGTTGTAAATGAATATTTGTGGTATCATTGGAATTGATATCTTATATTTGGATTTAATTACATTTTATGGTTGATATGGATGATATGTAGAAATATTTATACATTTATATTTATGTACTCGTAATTATAGCAGCTATCGATCTCATTGCTTTATTTTAAATTTAATAAATTAAAATATTTTGGTTTTTATTCTTTTTTTTTAACATCGATTACTAATGTTACAAATGAATTTTATTCTAATAACCGATTGTTCTAGAATAGACCACAATATAAATAAATTAGATTTTTCGTTTTGTAATCATTTTAAGTGTATATTTATATAATGCCGAATTAATTGATAATAAAATTTATTTTAATAAATGAAATATTTTAATTTGAAAGCAGCAAATTTTTATGGTAATTGCTAATCGCCTTTTTAAATATTTAACTAGACTAGAAAAAAAAACCTTAATCAATTTATTTTAAAAATACAATTTTCCGACTATTTTTAGTTATAAAAATTCATATGATTACTACATAAATATGCTAAATAAATTTAGAAAAAAAGAATTGGCATAAAAAATTAATAAAAAATGTACCGATACTTATGCACATACATATACACATGCATACATAACTTGATAAATGCTTTAAAATATAAAAAAAAAATATGAGACTCTGGCATAGAATTAATATTTTAATTTCAATTTATGGAAAAAATAAAATGAAATAAATTTAAGAATAAGATCAAAAATTGACTATTTTATGAGTAATAATATATTTATAAGTGCATATAAATGTATATGCAGCGTCGGTTTTAGCCTCTTGGGCGTCCGGCGTACTTCTAAACTGTTCGCTCTGTAGGTTAAAAATTTACTATTTTAAACTTTAATTTGATTTTTCTTATTCTAAAAGCACAAATTTCAATTTCTATCTTTTTCACGTCACTCAAGTATTATACAGTATTATTTTTCTTATAGAAGTTCAAATTCTCTGGTAGGTATAATTTTCTTTTTCAAAAACGAATACTAGAATTTTTCTTCGTACTCGACTACTGCACTGCAATTTAGTACCTAATACAAATATAAACTTTAGTATACACATGAAAACAATAAAAGAAACAACTATTCGCGTATCTTTCTACTTTTCTTTCTACTCCTGATTTTGCGTCTCAAATATTCAAGAGTTAAATGACTATATGCTTGTTTACAAAATGAAAATATAGGTTAAAACATTTAAACAGGTTTTTCTTACATAAACAGATCTAGTTTCAATATTTGTAAACGCCCACAACAATGTAGTACAAATTTTAAGAGAAAATTTTCGCAGAGAATATTTGTTTTTTAAGAGAATTTGTAAAATTATTTTTCTAAACACGAATGTCTGACTTTCATTTTGTCTTTATTTTTGCCCCAGAAATTTGACGCCCGGGTTTAGTCAACCATATTTCAACCTATAAAAGAATCGTGTATGTACTCATGAATATATGATAATTGAATTGATTGAATAATTCATGATTTTGTGTAAAGCATACAGTGAAAAGTTGAAAATAAAAAAATAATTGTATTTTAACTAGAAAACGATAACCAACCCAATTCTATTTTTGCTTTTAATAGAATTCATTATTTTATATTTGAATTTTATGTATAGTATTCATTATGTGCACATTTGTGTATACATACTTATTTTTATTGGTTGTGGTATAATTGTTAATTTTATTTTTCTTTAACATATAAATTTTCAAATATATGTACATTATGTGCTTCTGCTTATATATAACATACATTCAGTATAGGTACTTACATAAAAATGCACATCAAAAATATTGAATGAATTATTGTTAAGATACCACACCGCACCGGATGTAATCGGTTGAATGAATTCACCTTTTCGCTTTTAACAAAGTATTTTATTTTTTGTATTAAGTAAAAAAAATATATACATATATTCATCATATATTAAAAAGAGAATGGAACAAAATCACATACTGAAAAAGGTTACAATAAAAAATGAACATATTCGCATCAAAATTAGATATGTATAGGAATCATTACGGAAGAAGTTTTACACAATATGAAAATAAATTTTATTTTTAATGTTATACGCATAATCTTAATTTTTATGGATTATAGCATTGATATTTTACATTAAAAAATAAATTAAAATTTAAAATTAACCGAAGGACCTAGTAATTAATTTGTAATATAATTTAATAATAGTTTTCTTTTAAAAAAAAAATTTTGAAAGTATAAGATGCTATTATCGCCCTCAGAAAAGTAATTTTTAATGAATTAAGTATATATATAAATAGATATATTGTGTACTACATACATAATATTTTTAAAGCTGAGCTGATTCATTCATTTATTGCTCATAATGATATGGCCAGTTGCCAAAAAATTAAAAATTTACATCATCTGGTTAACATAAAACTCGTGCAAAAGATTCATATAATAAATATACATATTATAATCATCAAAGTTATTTTATCTTAATTGAAGAAATCTACTTCTACTTTTAAAGTGCTTTCAACCATCAAAAACTATAGCTGTGCTGTATAACATCATTATTATTAAACATAAAAAACTATGCTGATTTCAAGGAGGACTTTTAAGCGAAAATACCATTTATGATGTATGTAATATCATTATAAATTGAATTAACATAAAAGTGTAGAGAAGTTTTATGAAAATTTTCATAAAACTCTATTATTTCAGAAATTTTGCTAACATAAAAATGGTGTTAATCATATAATAATTTAAATTAAATATGTAATAATTATATATTTTATATATGTGTGTGTTCTTCCTTTCACAAGTTTTACCGTTCATGAATTTCCATGTTTATAATTATATCGTTCATATATGTGAATCGAATTTAACATACTTACGACGAGTATTAAGTATTAATCATCGAATCAAAACTTTAAAAACAGATGTACAAACAACAAATGATAAAAATTTAATATTGTAAACTGATAAAAAACCATATATGCGTCATATTATGATTGATTTAATTTCAATCGCATTAAATTAGTCATATCTATAATTCTATTTTATATTATTATATGAATATTAATGATCATTATGGTATATGGAGTAGATAAGGAGAGAAAATGAAATTTTCTCATAATTCACAAAAAAACAAAGTAGGAGTGCATTGCATGGTATGCAAGATTTTACTAGTGTACTTGTACATCGTATCGTACTATGTATAGTTCGCTGCCAAATGCCAATAACCTCATTGCTATTACACACTGTCTCTTCCTGTTTCTCGTATACTTCTAATTGTGTGTAGTGCTAAACAATTTTGAAGAGAAAATTGATTTTCCTTATGAATGAAAATACGAGTACACGGCATGCTGGAGTACCAAATTAAATATTTTATTGCAAGTTTCTCGATTTATTTTGATTTAATGACCTAGACAAATTTACAAATAAATTGTAACTAAAATTTATTAAAGCTTAGATTTATATAACCAAAATTGTAATTTTAAAAAGTGCGATATTGTACATTATTATATAAATTCATCTGTTATAATAGCTTCATATTATGTAATAGTACGGATGAATGATTTGATAAATTAACAATTTCAAGGCTGATTAATCATTTCAAATTATTTTTCTTTAATTGATTTTGTTCCAAATTTCAAATTGTTCTTGTTCAAAAATAAAAATAAATAATTGAATTTATAAATTTAATTAAATTTGAAACGTGAATTTCAATTTTTAAATTTTTTTATAAAATGTAAAATGTCTGTGTATATGCACCTTAAAATACAAAATTTTCAACTATACCCACATACTTATATATTTATAAAACTTTGATGAAACTTTTAAAAGTAATTTTATATTTACATATAGGGGTATATGGGGGTAGGTAACGTAACGTAAGTACATACATATTTCTAAAAGCACTTACAATATATTATACATTATACATATAAAATATGCAGGTACTTTGGTTCTTTTATTTTAGTCGTAATATAAATAATTCTAATATTAAAAATACTTTTTAAAATATTTTTCACATTAATAATATCCATAAAAATAAATATCAAACAAAAAATTATACATGCGTATAAAACTTATCTTCAATATACAATTCCAGAAGAGGAAAGAAAATATGAAATGAACAAAAAACAAAAAGACAAATGAAAATAAAATAATAAATTCTATAGCACGTGTTACTTAATGATATCCATAAAGTGGTATGTATGTGTATATGTATCGTTTTCACGTTTTAAACATTGACTCTTGTGAATTCAAACAAAAATATGTATAAATGAAGAAAGATTCCATATAGATTAATGTTAATATTTAAAATAAAGATATTGCTATACACACATTATGTAACACGTAACTATGAAATGATGATTATAAGGACTCGTGAACTATAATCAGAAATAATATGAAGAAAATGATTTTATATATAAGTATAATGCCATTACAAACAATAAAAATAGGTAAAACGAATAATATCCTTAATAAATTTTTGTGTATCCCACCCATATTTTGCCTTTGCCCTTACAAAATTTTATTGATTTTTATTTCGCAATAAATTTTAAGATACTATACACATGTACTTATTTGTTGAGATTTTTTGCATCAATTTCACCATTTAAATGAGATTAAATCTATATAGATTTGTATTTTGGATATGTAATTTATGGTTGTTAAACTTTAACGTGCTTTAACTACAACTTTGTATCATTTTGTGTTTTAAAAGTTATAAATTTGAAAAAAAAAAAAAAAATTTTATTAAAATGACTATATGATGAACACCCATTTCTGTTTTATAATAACTTAATTTTATGTATATATGTATGTAGGTACATATGTGTAAATGCAAGGATATTTAAGCTTTGTGACCAAGTTTTCAAAATTCAAGGTCAAGAGGCCATGCATTCCTATGCACCTACACAAGTGAGAGTCGATTATACATTATATTGCCGATGTGTATATATGTAGATAGTACGTGTAAATGTAAATAAATAAAGATCCTGATTTCTGAGTGAGATAAATGAGAGATAAATATATCCAGTGTTGATTTTCTTATATGTATAGAGATAGATAGTATATCTGAAAATAATGTACATGCGCATAAAATTTTTTTTTTAAATTTTCATATACACATTATTTGTTGTTGATGTAGGCCTGCTTATATTTCCCTTATTGTCAAATTTTCAGGATACAATCATCATATCTTTAAAATCTTAAAATTCTTAAAATTAAGAAAAAAAATTCTTTACACTGAAACAGAGAGAGAGAGAGAGAGAGAAAGGGTAAATGCAAGTGTACGAACCATAAGAACATATGTATTATGGAAAATATAAATATTATTTTTTACCATATTTCTTGGAGAAAAATTGTTGAATGTGACGTAGATATATTGTTGATTATACTCGTATGTGAAAAACTTTATAAATTATACGACGGTTACATAGAAATAAAATGTATACGATATATGCATGCATGTAAAAGAAAAGTTGTAAAAAACGCAGTTTCCATCTGTATCAGTTCTCTTTCAGATACGGTTCCAAACATAACAATAATATATTCTAAAGTTTAACCATTTTAACTGAATCTTTGTTATTCTATAAAATATTGCCTTCTGTACTATATAATGCAATCTATATTATAATTTATAAAAAGTTATGTTATATGCACTTTTGTTTTTTTCTTTTGATAAGTTTATCGAGAAAAACTTTTTGATGTGATTGTGATTTAGATATTTATTATTGTCTTTAGAATGTGAGGTGAAATCAAACTGTTTTTTTTTTTTTCTTTTAGTTCTAGTTAATAATGTGATAAAAGGCTATATGATAAATTTTCGTTGTGCTTAAATTATTTTCACGTTTTATGTGTTAATAAAATAATGTGCGCGCCAAAGTACGCAAAAAATTAGAAATCAAAAAAAATCTAATTACAAATAAAGTCATAAAGTTAAATTGTAAAGATCAAATACGTTTTTAAAACAGAAAAAAAAATAATAGCATTTACTTGTGTATACGAGTATGTACAATAATTTTATATGTACATATATGATAATTTACATTTACACTATTTAGATGCTGTGCATGTAAGTTAAAAAAGAAAAAAAAATATTTTTTTAAATTTGATATTCATATTTAATATAGCCTTGAAATAAAAGTTTGAATTGATATAACTGATGCTGTTTCTCCTTAATTGTCGTCATTATTTTATATGCTTCTCTGCATAAACATGAGCATTATGCAATAAATATTTCCTTGAAAGTTTTACTTACTATTTTTTATTTTATTTTATTCATTTTTTTTTTTTACTACAAAAGTAACTAACTACTTAATTTTCTTTTAAATGAAATCTGTAATGTTGAGATTACTAACATGAAAAAATCAAATAATGATTTATATCGACCCAATTTATTCTCGTACCTCTACCATACAATATATGTACCTACATATACGAGTAGTTACGTAAAAAAAAACTGTAACTCGAAATCCCATTAAATCGATTTTATTGCAGTACCAAATTGGTTGTATCAATAGTTCAATAGTTGTAAAATCTATGTACATATGGTTTTTGATTTATGTATTTTCATTTATTGATAAATTTATTTCAATATTATTCCAATCATTTGAATTTGAATACTTTTTCAATCTAAACATTTCTGTTTTTTTTTCTAATTTATCAGATATTTATCTACTTCGAATAATCAAATTTATTATAGTAAATTATGGGTGTGTCAAATATATTACTTATATCTACTCGTATGTGATGTATAATGCATACACTGCAAAAGATAACATATAATTTATCTGTTAACTAACGGATCTATTCAATAAACAAATTAACAAATATTAAACGATTGATATGAAACATTAATTTCAATTCAATGAATTTCAAAGTAACATTTCACATTTAAAATGCAACTTTTTTTTTTAATATGATATCAAATTGTGAGAAATTATAATTTACATACGAGTATACATTATCTATGTACATTTATACAAGATACAACGTACAACACATATACAATATATTTATGTATTAATCTCATTTTTGATGTCATAATCAATAAAATTTGTAAATTAAAATGTGCATATATACTAGATTTTATTCCAGTTTTCTAGATAAGATAATTTCTAACAACTTTTCTTATATACTACATATGTGTAGTTAGTTAAATGCATCCGTGTTATAAGGTATCATTTCAAGTTAAAAGTCAATTCTGTACCATTAAAAATTTTAATTCAATACTTCAGTAATTAAATTCATTTTGTTGGATGATCAAATCCAACTGTACACATACATACATATCATATTATACAAATTTGCATTTATAATTATAAAATTGTACGAGTAGTAAGTACTTTAAAAATTTCAAGTATAAATTAACCAATGTTATTATATTAGACCTTCAAAAATAAAAAGAGAAAAGCAACAACTGCTGATGATAATGACTCGGAATATTGTGAATTTTATAATAGTGAACGAAAATTATATAGAAAAGTACAATACATACATTAACATTATATTACTGGAAGAAAAAATATTAAATTTTGTTATTATTAACCCATGAATATTCCATATGTATACTGTACAAACTTGTATACTCTTTGAGTATACTACATATATGGTGTGCACTTTACGAGCATAGAGGATATGTTTTAGATTCAAAATGAAATAGAAAATTGAAGAGTTCGTGCAACAAATTGCCAGATATATTGTGTTATGTGTGTAATGTAATATGGTATATATAAATACTATGTATTTGTATGTATGTTTGTATGCGCTTGTTATTTAAAATGGTAATAATAATTTTCTAAAAATCGTGAAGTTAATTTTTTTTTATAGTAATAATATACATTTGAGAATCATTATCGTCTTCAAAGTTTTTTTTAATTTCTTATGTATATAGGTAAATACTATATGATACTGTATATACCTATACATATTTTATTGTAAATTTTTAATAATGGTAAAATTTTTTTACATTAAAAATATATATAAAGTAATTACTGTCAGATTATAAATTTATTTTTTATGTACACAAAAGAAATGAAATAAAAAAATTGAAGAAAAAAACAAGTAAATTAAATTTTTAGTTACCATTTAAAATGCATAGGTACTACAAGAAAGAAGAAATATAAAAATATATAATATGATATGAAAAATGAAGAAAAAAACAAGGAAAAATTTCACCATCACAAAAAAAAAAAGAAAAACAAAAAAAAAAATTGTATGCATTGATGATGTTTTTTCTTTCAATTTTTCTTCAACTTTATATACTTTTTATATGTTAAATAAATGATTCATTCCGCAGCATGTGACATTTTAATTGAAAGGGGTTAATTGATTTTTTTTCTTCATTAAAAAAAAAAAAAAAAAAAAAACGAAAAGAAGAAAAATTAGGTAAAGAATGAATTTTATTTTATTCAAAATTATATTCATTATTTATTCTACATTTAATATAAAGAAAAAAAGAATATACATTTATATGTAATAAATTAATGAATATTAATTCATAATTGACAGCACAATTATTTTTATCCATATAACTTTATGGTGATATCAAGATTTTATTTTTCATTTGACTTCATTTTCAGATATTGGTAAATTTTTTATTATACATAATATGTATACGAATACGAAATATCAAAAAATTAATTAGGGTATTCACTCTAATGCATTAAAAGGCATATAGACCGTGTAAAACGGGTATTTTTTTACACGATTTATATGTTTTTGTAAAGTTTTCCATGAAAAAAAATTATTTTACACAAAACGACGAATAAATTTAACTCTCATAAACGCCTATAAAATATATGCTGTAAATTTCGTTTTCATTTTTTTTCCAGCTGTTTTATTTTTTAATTTGTTTTTAGTATAGTTTATTTGGAATTTCGTACTTTAGTCCTTGTTACAAAGAATAAAATGAAATTTTAGAGACAATGAAAATGAAAAAAAAAATTTCAAATACCTACTACTTAATTATAGAAGATGCTTCACAGTGCGTTCACTTAAAACCTATATTGGATAAATTTACTCTAATATGAATTTGTAATTTTAATCTGTTTTAAGTGAATACCCTCAATAAAATTTGTGTAATATACGAGTATGTATGTAAATGTTTTGAAAGAAAATGAATGAAAATGAATTTTAAAAATATTTGTATAAATTTAAATGTGTATACATAATGCATATATGTAGGTATTATATACATTCGTATATATATGTATATTATATTTTTCAAATATGTTTTATAATAACACAAAACTTTTATATTGAATAAATTACTATAAAATATAAATAAAATGAAAAAGAAAATATAAAAATATGTTATTAATTAAAATATTCACGCAATTTTAATAATGATTTAATTGTAAAAGGTATATAATACAAGTATACACATGTAGGTATAGCATGTATAGATACTCGTACGTATAATTAATTATAAAAAACGAAAATATTACGAAATTTAGAGTTACGTTAGTCTTTATTTTTCTTCTATGATGTTTGCCATCCTTAAATTTGCATGTGAAAATGTACTAATCCTTTCCTTTACATTCTATATATGTACATAGTACTCTCGTAGATATTTCATTTTGTTTTATTCTACGTATGTTATATCATAAACGTGTAACTGAACATATGCATATGTAAGTATATGTATATTCACATAGAGATTACGTATGTCAACAGAAAACATAACTTAATTTTCATATTTCATTTTCATGGTAAAATTGACCTTGTAAACTTGAAATATGTATGTGCATATTTTATATCTGTAATCATTTTATATGGCCAACATTATTTTTTCAATATGATTTTTAGAAAATATATATAGGGAGGGTAGATAGATAATACCATAATACACATTTAATGTACATACTATATATATGTAATGTATATGAATAATGTCATGTTGTATAAATGATAATAGCGAAATTTCTTTCATTTATTCTACTTATATACCATATTGTGAATAAACATACGAGTACGTACACATATGCATACATATCAGTGGCGGCTCGTGACCAAAATTTATGGTGGGGCTAATGGTTTCAAGGGTTTCCACACCACCCAAGAAGTAACGCTTTTAGAGCGTTAGTCGATATTGAATGATACACTTCCCCAGAATATTGTTTTTTAGAAAATAAGTTATGTATTTTTGGCTTCTTTTAAAATTTACAAACTTCATAAAAATAAAACGTTAAAAATACTTAACAAAATATTTTCATAATAAAAGAAATTTAATAATAAATATCTTTAAAAAAAACAATTTAACAAAAACGTTGGTAAACTTAAAAATATTGATTTGTATCATTTCTGTATAATCTAACATTTCATTTAAAAAAATACTCAACACTTCGATCTTTTTCTTGACCGAAAACAAATTTGCTAAAATAAAAACTAAAGTTTTTATAAATTCTCCGGGTACTGAAATAATTGCAAAGGAATTTAGTCGACTTTAGACTCTCATTATATTTAATTTTAGATTTTAATACTTATTAGAGTACCAAAAACCCTTTTAGATACCAAAATGCTGATAGGATTCATTTAAATCATCTTGAAAATTTTTATTTTCATTTTCATCGTTAGAAAATTTGAAAATTTCGGAAATGGAAAAACGTTTTAAAACATATCATCGCTTAAAATGGCGGTTAGTCCTGTTTTGAAATATTTCTTCAAATCGAACGGGTAAGAATCACAAAAATTTTTTAAATTTTTGGCGAAAAACCTAAAATTTAAGAAATTTCTTTGGGTCTGCAACATAAAAAGATAAATTATGAACGAAACTCGTAGAACGTGTGTTTATTTGTGTTGTGATAATTCATAAATTAAATTCGATATCATTTATTCATTCGGAGGAACTAGCGTTAAATGTTTTCTATCTTACATACCATTTACGTTGGTAACCAATTATGAAAATCGTAAAACGACAAAAATCGTTCAACACTGGCTTTTCATTAAAACAATATTTTCATTTTTTTATGAGAGAAAAAAATTCCAGAGTTCTAAATTCAAGAGAAGTGTAATTATTTAAAATGAAGTGATTTTCAATCTATAGAAAATTCGTGTCTTATCCAGTATGCAAAAAAATTGTTAAAACTCAAAAGCAAAAATTTTTGAATTGTAAAAATTGTAAACTTGAAAAATTTTTTCTTAATTAAAAATTATTTTGATCAAAAAGAGGAAAAAACGGAGTTAAGTTGAATTTGAAATAAGAAATTAAAATTGCACTTAAATTATTACAATTTTTATTTTTAAAAAACACTTAAAATATGACGGTTTTTAATTTTTAACGGATATTTTATTCGACTTTTTTAAATATAAAACGAACAAAAATTTATACAAACATCCTCTGGTGGATGCATTTGTTAATACGAAAACATAAGTATACATATTACATACAGCTATATGTATAATGTATGTATAATATATCTATATCATTCATACTTCATACTTTGCTTTTGAACAATTTCAACCATATTCAACATTATTCAACATAATGGACTGATGGGACTGTAAACCGATTAGCCCCATCTCATATAAATTATTTCGTGTTTGTATTAACGCAACAATAAAAAATACATAAGACTGTTGACTGAGTAATACGTAATACAATCCAATATAAACTTGCTTGTATGTAATGCTAGAGACACATACAATTGGTTAACTAAACCGTTTAGTTTGTAACTAATTCGAAACCAATTGCATGACACACTGCTTTTTAGTTTAGTTATCTTTTTACTTTGGTTATCTTTGACATTTGAAGTTGAAATTTTGTTTATGTGCTGTCAATCGTATTATTTGTACAGTTAGTGACCAAATTAAAAGGATACGTATAAAAAACATAGTTTTTATTAACATAATTACTTTTTTTTTAAAATTATTTGAATTATGTAAATAAAATTAATTTAGCAAAAAGCAAGTAGTGAGAATATTAAATAAGAATAAAAAAAAATATATTTTATTGTATAATAATGTAACACAAATTTTTTCAACAGCCTGTAGTTTTTGATATTTCAAATTTTTTAGCTATAGAACGAAAACTTTCACCTCTTATCCGATAATTTACTACTAATTCACGCAATTGTATACCAATTTCTTTTCTACTCGACATTCTGTTAAAATTAATATTAAAACAAAAATAAAAGAAATATTTTTAATATAATTTATACAATTTAATTTTTTTTTCGTTCTTTTTTAATATTTACGCATTATTTGCTTTCTACTAAATTAATTTTATGTAATTCAAATAATTTAAAGAAAAGTGATGTTGTTACTAAAAGCTATGTTTTTTATATGTGTCCTCTTAATTTAGTCACTAGCTGTATATATTATACAATAACCAGAATTTCAATATAAACAATGATATGTTTGACACGAAGTTCGATGGTTCGATCCGTGTTCGTCATACTTTTCGATGGTTTGACGTTAGTTAACTCGTTAACCACTGTAATTTTCAGTGGTTACTAACTAAAGTAAATGTACTACTAACCACTCGATTTATAGTGGTTATCTCAGTTAACCAACTCGCGAGTTGGTTACCAATTATATGTGTCTATAGCATAAATAATATATATATAAATATAATACATACATGTCAATCTTTATATAGAATAGATAAAAGAAAAGAAAGAAATGAAGGAATAGAAGATAAGAAAAGCAGTATACATACATACATACCACCATTTATTTCACAATACCGCACAAACAATAGACGTTATGATCATTGTTTGTGCTGTAATACAAAAATGAAATACAATAACAATTTATATGAGAGGGCTAATTCAAAACAGCCCGGATCGAGCACATATAAATTGTTTTTGTAAAATCAAAACGGAATGAATTAAAACGAATTATTCATTCTTCTCACAGAGTTATATGGTGAGTTCATCCGGGCTGGTAGTGAATTAGTCCCGATGAATAGACAGTCAGACAGTTTGAATGTTTGATTGAATGGTAATTGTTATTGCATGTATTTGTACTGGATGAGATAGAAATATAATATATGTACATTAATACTGAGTGAAACAGAAATAGAATTATAGGTATGGTTGATTCGAATTTATTTTTCATACATTTTTGTTGTACATATTTACAAAGATAATGCAGTTTCAGATGCTAAGCCATACATTATCTTCGATATTTATAAATATTTTTAAAATTCAGAGAGGCAGTTATAACGATTTTTTCTTATGCGTATTTTATGAAAAAATAATGTATTCGTTATACAACGTTATACACACTTGAGTGTTACCAAATTAGCTAAATTTCACATATTTTTGTCGAACAAATGATTATAAAAATATTATTGATATGAAAAATAATTTTTAAATTTATTTATTGGTATTTATAAGATTGAAAATACGATAATCTTGGTGGGGCTGAGCCCTCCTAGCCCTATACGAGGAGCCGCCTCTAATACATATATTTATTGGATTCTATATTGTTGATCATATCAACATGAAATACTATTAAATTTTATTAATGCTTTTTGAATGACATTAGACACCCAAAGGGTAATTTAGATATGAAAAGTTTTTGATTGCGATGATATAATGTATATACATAATGTATATAATACTAACAAAATTGTCATTGAACACGGTCAAGTTTAAGTGTTTAAATACATAAAAAATTGACTTTGGTTTTTCATACAGAATCAATTTTTTTTTTTGCTCGTTGAATTATTTTTATAAGTACAAAATGTGTACACACGTTCGATGTACTTACATACATGCATGCTTATATTATACACTCGCTCCTATAATATTATACACTTGAAATTAGAAAATATTGAATTGTTTAAAATAATATTTCCAGATGAATTTAACGGTATACAAAAATACTCGTTTACATACGTATACATGATTGTGTATATTTATAAGTCATTTCAGTTCGTTTACTTTTCTTTTAAACACAAATCGATATAACGATAATAATAATTGAATTAATGCATTTTCTTCTAAATAATCTACACATTTTTATCTTTTTCTGTATTTACATTTAAACAAACATTATATTACACACAGAGTATATTCACAAATTCCAACCTACTAATTTATTTTTAGGTTCATCATAAAAAGTGCAATGTCCTAACACAAACTAATTCTATGTATATACATTCCGTATTTCTTTATAGTCGAAGTCGTTGTTAGTTGTCATAAGTATATGGAAAAAGAATGAAAGAAAATTTTTGAAATTCCATTTAAATCATTTACTGCCATCATTGCATTCATAAGTGAAATTCAACCACTATTAGGATAGGATGACAACGTTATAAGCGTGAGTGTGTGTTTTAAAGTACTTACATAGTGCAGTAGTGCATTTAGAATGGCATTTTCTTCGATATATAAATTCCATAAGTACATTTATGTGACTAAGAAAAACTGGAAATAGATAAGAAAACCTATAGAGCTATATGATGCCCTGCTATGTGACTTTTCTCTTTTTTTTTTCTTGGCAGAATGTGTGCATGAGGAATATAAAAATGTATAAGCCTGTATCGGAGAAAAGATCAAAACAAGAAATATAAGTTTGTATATATGCGTAAATGTTCGTTTTGTAAAGTATGTTGTTTTATGTTACATCACATTATAACTACTTATGTGTGGATATGTTGAATCAAATACAAATAATATATGTATATACCTTTTTTTCACCATCCTTCATGTTCCACACACCGAAGAATTACACACCGAAGAATAAACATGACAATTAGAAAATTATATCTCCGACAAATCCAGCTGTAGTAACCTTTAGCATACTTCCAACTGTGTTTGCCTAATCATCTCCAACTGATTGTACATGTTTAGTCCAGGTCATAATCCTTATCTAAACTACTTAACATTTTTAAAAAAAAGCTAAGCCGAAAAACGTATCAGAACGCGTTGTTTTGCAAAAGTCAGGAGAATCTCTGACATACTATTTATCTTGAAACGAAAATGAATCTACAAATAAAATTTTATATATATAAAATATTATATTACATTAAGTAGATTAATTTTATTGAACGAAAAAAAAAATTTTTTTTTGTTAAATATTAATATTTGCATAAATTTCCATTTTTATCTACATACGTGTATTTTATATTTTTTCTTTCAGAATGTCAACAGGACTTATGTCATGTGTGAGAGAAAATTCTCCACCACTTGAAATGGCTGGAAATGATTCGTCAGGAGCAATATCCTCCTTATCAGGAAATGCTTCAGGTATGTGAACATATAATATATATTATTTATTAAAATTTTTTACAACGATTTTTCTCTTATCAATTATTCATGTTTTATTTTTCGTCTTTTCAAAGAAGTTGAAAGGTTAAAGTTCTTTCATTTCATAATTTTTGTATTATTATTCTCGTATACCTATACATATATTTATTTGAAATCATTGATCCAAAATGATAAAAATATTATAAAATGTCTGACATAATTGTATAAGTATTTATTGCACAACTAAAGTAAAAAGTAAAACTATTTTATATCCGTAGGGAACTAATAAAATTGTTCTAATATTATTTTTGTTACAGAAAAAACTTATCAATATTCAGAATAAGTACATACATACATACATAAAAGTATGTATTTATGTAAATTTAGTAAATGTCAGTAATAATCTAGCTTTTATGTACAAATATATACAAGTACGTATGTAATTAGATACGAATGAATATTATAAGTTATTTTCATCTACATAATAATACGAACCATTTTTAGATAATTTGTTTTATTTGAATTTTTTTCTTCTCTTGTTCTTTTCGTAATTTAAAATAAATTAGATACGTGTACTTATAATAGAATTTTGAAAAGAGTTGAAATAATTGAACTGTGAAAGGAAAAAGAACTCTTGAACAATATATGTTACCTACAAAAAGTACAATTCTTGACAATTACAAAGATGCAAAATACTCTCGATTCAATTTAATAAGAGAAAATTGATTTTATTTTATCTTTGACTCTAACCTATCGTCTTCTGTAATATGTAATTGAAAATTTACAAAAAAAAAAAATGTAATAAGCAAAAGGGAACGAAACAATATACCATCCATATCATTCATGGTATACTTTATGTACAGCTAACACAGCTATCCTCCAAACAACAGTTCATTCTTCGAAAACACAATGAAAAACAGCAGAACAGAAAAAAGGAAATAAAGTAATAATGAATAAATAAATAAAATGAAAATGAGAACCAACCGAATGAATATATAACAAAAGAAGAAAATTATTTGCAATATCCTTGACTTTTGTTTTCTTCCCTATCGCTATCACAAGTTAAATTGCTTTTATTCCTTCAGCAAATAATACGCTCTTGTTTCAAGTTAAATGAAAATTTTTATGTTCGTAATAATATACCAACCGATAATATTAAATTGAACAGGATTGTGTCTGTCTGTTGTAATTTAATACAATTTTACCTTAGCTATTATAGGCTATTGTGTTTTGTATTTTTTGTTTATTCTTCCACACTTTAGTCAGTCAGTGTATGTTAATAATTTTATTTTTTTTTTTTTTAATAATTTTTTTAATAAATAATTTTCAAAAGTATATTTTATTTTCTACAAGAATTTTAATTTTTTAAATTAAAAATATTCGTTGTGTAATTTTTTAAATTTACTCGTACATATTTGAAATTTATTTTAAATTGAAAAAATAAATTATTTTTCGAAAATTTTTTATTGCAATTGCATATAAACAGGTGCAAATCAAATACATTTATCATTCACAATACGACAAAACACAATAGCACAATCACAATTGCTCCAACTTCAAAGTAAAAATTGATTTATAACGTATCAAAACGTACATTATAATAAAGTTTATATTTTTTAATTTAAAAAATGACAATACGAATACACAATATTACGAGCACATACTGAATAATATACGAATTATAATTGAATATGCATATAATAATGTGCAATATTTAAAATATAATACCTATAAGTTGGCAGATACATATACTGACAAAAATAAAATAGATACTATACTATATAGGTATTAAAATTTTTATAGAAAAACAGACGGTAATAAATGAAAAATTTTCAATCTTTACACTTTCTATAATAAATCTTGTAATAGGTTGTGTAGACATACATACATATTCATGTATGTGTATAAGTTATGCATGCATATTATATTGTAATGTGATAATCAAAAAATTCATTTATTTCTGGTAGTCGTATATACAACAACAATGATGATAATGTTTTTCCTCAAAAATTTAAATAAACGAGGAAAAATTTTATATTTATTTGTTGAGTCTAACACAGTACATATTATTAGGTAATAATGCTTTCAGTTAGTTATTCATGTATCGCTATATGTATGCTATATGAGCATAGGATACTCATATTAATATATTCGTCGTTGTAGATATAAATAAAATTATTCATTTATTTTTTTTTTTATATTCATTTATGTGCACATTATGCATACATATACTTATGAAAGTATATACTTATAGATAGGTATATAGATACTGTACGTTTCATAAACTTTGTATAGATATTGTTACTTTATTTATAATTATATTAGATATGTATTTATGTGCATGTATAGATATTCGTACATATATACACATATGTATGTGTGTGAGTAGCTTTGTACATATATTTTTAAAATGGTAATAATCTAGTGTGGGAACTGAATAAGTTAAACTAAGATTAAATCACAATATTGTAATATTATTTTTTTATGTTTAATATACACCTACAACTTTACTGTTTAATATACTCGTATATAAAAAATACGTAGTATAATTTTGCGAAAAAAAAACCAATTTAAAAGCAGGTAAATACGAAACAATAAAAGTATTATTAAATGAAAATTACATACATATATATGTGTTTGTATTATTTAAAAAAAAAAAAAAAAAAATAGAATGCATTAGTAAGAAAAAAGAAAATTAATATTACAATAGAAGTAAATAAAAGTTTTCACCTTATTTTTTTTTTTTTTTTGTTCATGATGCGATGCCACATATTCATCTACAATCTTACATTTTTATACTACTTATTTTATGCCTACACATAACACAGCTACATATATAGACATACATTGCATACATTTATTGTTAAATTTTTGAATTTTAATTATTTTTTACTTAATTTTTTTCAGAGTTTTTAATATTTTGAACTTTACATTGATTTTGATTTATAACGTTGTTGTGCGCGCGTTGTGTGTTAATAAGTATATGACTGCGAATATTTAATTATAACATTATTATACACCGATTTTTTGTTTTATAATTTTTTATTATAGAAATTTTCTAAAAAAAAATATTTTTCATTTGTAAATTTTAACTTTACGCGATCAACAGTGGTGATATTTTAAACAGAAAAAAGTATATATATACGTTTACACCTTTTGACACTTTAAAAAAAAAAATCTTTTCGCTTATAATAATGTTGTTTCTTTAAAATGTAAAAGTGATGAATAGTCGTGTACCTGTACATCATTAAATATCTCTATATGTATATAAATAATTATACTGTAACTATATGAGAAAGATAAAAATATGTATATAATTAAAGTTAGATTTAAATCCAGGATAAAAAAAAAATAAAATAAAAACTAAAACTAATATTAAAAATAAAGATACTAAGTATCAAGTTGAAGAAGAAGAAAACTAATAATTTCTAAATAGGTTATGTGATCTTTTTGTTAGTTCAAAAATACAAAAAAAAAACAATTGAATTATAAATAAAATTATATGAGCGCCGTTAAGATCAATGATCTAAAAATTAATAACCTTAATAAGACAGAGACAGGAAAAAAAAATGTGTTATAAAGTTGCAATAATAATTAATGGTAGAAAAACGTTATAAAAATAAAATTGTATCTGGTGACTTTATATACATAGTAGTGTAGATGATAATTTTGATTTAGAAATGTATTTTTAACTTATAACAAACTATTCGAATATTTTCGAGCGTATTGTGTGATAAGTATGTATGCGGGCGGGTATTATAAATTTGAAAATTTAATGCAATTAAAAGAAAAAAAAATATTTTTATACCCCGTCTTAATTGATATTATAAAATGTTACCTATACACATACAGACGAATTTATATAAAATAACATACATATACATATGTTGTATTGATTTTATTTACTTTATATAATTTTCATATTATATCTTATACAACAACATGTTGTTTGACACTATATACAATACAGTATGGTATAATGTAGTGTTTTATTGTGCAATTTTAGCACACCCTTTTTGATAAATTTATATTTATTTTCCTTTATTTTTTCCAACAAGTAATTCCCCATAATAAACAGACATATTTTACTAATTAATGAAAACAAAACAACAACGAAAAAAAAAATTAATTTCTTAAAAAGCAGAAAAATTTAATGGTCACCCATAGCTATTTATAGGTATTGAATGGAAATTACGTGTTACACAGAGTCACCTACGCATTATATCTAATCGCAAGGTTGAGTAAAGTTAAAGAAAAATTAATGATTAAAATAATCAAAATATAAATACATACGTAAAGTGTCTCTTATTATATTATACTATATTTTTTGATTTTATCATTTTTAAATTCGTATATATACATAAGTATGTACCTACAGTTCATGTTGAATATGACACGTAAAAATTATTTTTCAAATCTCACTAATTTTGTTGTTGTTGTTGTTTGGTTTGTTTTTGTTTTTTGATGGTTTGTATACGTAATTATTATTATTTTTCTATAACGATACGATCGATATACCATATTACATTGTAAATATATCTTTTTATGCCATCATTTTTCCTCATCATTTAGATATTATAATCTTGATTTAACGTGAATTAACTAGCAATTAACTTGACATACTTTTATCAAAGTTATCCTGATCAAATATTATGTATTTGTGTATAAAAAAAAAATAAGTTCTGTTTACACGTTATTTTTTATTAAAAAAAAAATATTTTTTTTTTTTAAATCCTGTCTAATAAATATTTTGCACGTACTGTTTGTATTTGATAATCTCATAACATATAATATATATGTACGTACACAGAAATAAATTAAATGAAAATATTTAAACATTTTTGTTTTACAATTTATTGTTATTTCAACATACATAATCGTATGTCATATAATGTATAATAGTTTTCCTTTATTCCTATTTTTTTTTTTTTTTGTGTAGTGTTTTCATTAAAAGAAATATATAGGTATTTAAGACCTGTCTAAATATGTAGTGTGTTAATTTAATATTTTTCTTGCTTATTATTTCAATTTACTTATATTCCTTAAATGGAACATTATCTTCCATACATTACATACATATATGTATGTATTGCATTTCATGTTCAATTTTATATATTCAATATTTTTTCGATTCGGTACTAGAGAGTTTATTAATAAATAAATATATGTATGTATAAATACATTTATGTGTGTATAATTGTTCGTATATCTTCTTATCAAGAATTTAGTAATATAAATTATAAATTTCTATACATACACACTTCATAATAGCACTTGTATTCACGATATCATATATTTTATGTGCAACATGAGTATGTACATTATCTATATATACTACATTATTACATTTATGCACATTTTTATAACAAAGCCGCAAATATATACAACAATAAATCAATCAGTGTATACATACAATAAGTACGTGAATGTATGTTATACCGAATCGATGGTAAAATGAATTAACAGAAAACAGAAAAAAAAAATAAATAAATAAATAAATAAATGTATAAAATCAGTAATCTTGAAACAGTTTTATTGAATTTCATAAGGCATATATCGCATTCGTTCGCAATACAGTATCTATTATATGTTTGTATAATTATGCGTATACAATATATAATCTATGTATGTTATGAGAGTTATGTGTATTCTGTGTATTGTCTTTTGTTCATTTCATATATTATGTATGATTATAAACAATTGTTGATGTCGTGTTGCCATCATTTTCTTCACCAATATGACCTTTTATGGTGCGTTACATTGCGAAACATTGATCAGGTTTCAAGCGCAATCTATATCTATATCTATGTATACGTTAAGTATGTATCGATATACTCGTAAATAAGTATGTATGTATCCATGTAAATGTATAACTTTTAAATTTTGCATTCATATATTGATTTCATATAAAACACAGTATACATATTTATACATATTAATAATTAATAATGTATGTTAATCTGTAGGCATATACCTATATATGGTTATCGTTACACATAAACAGACAGTAGTCAACTACTACCAAATTAAAATCTCACCTGTTTCATTCTTTTATTTACATGTATCTCAATAACACATACATTATATAGTATCTATGCTCGTTGATTTTTTTTTTTTACTTTGAAATAGAGCATAGCATTCAAATTATTATTATTTTATATTTTTTTAAAAAAATATTTAAAAAAAACATCTACATATTTTGTAGTTATGCATAATTCATTCAAAAATATATTTTAGATTTCACAAAATATAAAAAAATCAATCACTAAATAATGTAAGATTTATAAATAAAATACAGATATAAATTTTCTTTAGATACATGTATCTATAGTTAGAAACTGAAAATAATTTACCAGAATCTATAAAGCTAGCTATAATCAATTTTTATTAAAAATATGATAGATACATAATATTGATTTGATATATATTCCATTTCAAGCCAATAACTGAATATATTTCTGTTCAGCAGATGTAGGTTTTCTTTTAATTCCATACTCATAATAAGTAATTCAAAATATTGAATTGTGTTGTCTAACGTTTTACGTCAACTTATGGTTTGGTTATAAATAATAATAATAAAATATGTTTCTTTGTAAACCATGGAAAATGAGGTTTTTCTCAAGTCTTGATTTGACTGTTTGTGGTCGTCATCAACTTTGTTTTTTTTTCTTCTAAACTTTATAAATATTAATACATGTACATATGTACATATACATGCTTTCATATTATATATTATATTATACATCTAAATACATTTATAATTTAAGTTGATGTTGGATAAGCATGAAATTGTATTATTATTATTGTATATTGTTTCAAAAAAAAAAAAAAATGTTTTTTTCTTGTTTCATTTACGAATAGGTACTTTTTAAAATTTTTTTTTTCTAGCATATAGGTAGGTACCTATCTTTATACTCGTGCATAATGTATGTACGTTTTTTACTTTCAAAATACTTCTTCCAGCAATTTGAAGTTATAGTTATATATACAATACTTGTATATGTATTTTTATATTTTTTTTTTAGTTTATAAAAAAATTTTTTTATCTTCACCAACATACATACATACATACACAAACTACACATATAAGAGTATTACCATAGACTAATATATAGATAGGAAATGACCGTATAAATTTTTAATACACTTTTGAAATCGATCATAGCTGGCAGAAACTTGAAGAATGGCTGGCAGGAGCTTTTACTGAGAGGAGAGATAATTTTTCGCTCACGAATTTCCATATATATTACATATTTTGTAGATTTCAATAGCTGGCAATGAAAATACATGCATATTTATTTAAAAAACAATACACAATACATGTTCATTGCAATAGCTGGCAGTAGTACTGGAATCAATATAGAATATTTATCACTGATCAACAAAGCAATAAGATGTGACACTCTTTTTTTTTTTAAATTTACTAACACACATAATTACTTATTTTAAAATAATAAAAAAAATCAAAATTCAATTTACAAAAACAGTACAGAATTAATGTACTTATGTCAAATCCATATTTCCTTATAAACCGCCGTAATGAAGAAAAGATACAAAACAATATATACATGTGAGCAATACAATCATATTGTACATGTATACGATTTTTTCACAATGCATTTTTAAAGGCGATCTGGAACTTTTTTTTTGACTACCTGACGCGTCATTATATCAAGATATAAGGTGATTCATATAATTTCTGAGAATTTTGAAGACAAGAAAAAGTTTATTTTGTTAAGCTATATATTAGAGTAAGAATTTAATTTATAATTAAGAAATTTAACAAAAATGTAAAAACATTTGATATCAAACACAAAATTTTAAGTGTAATGCATTTACAATTAATTTTGTTTATTTTAGATAAAAAATTTTAAATAACAAAATTTGTACTTTTTTTAATGAGTAGGTATACACTGTAATAATGTTATATTTTTTAAAACAGTTGGTGTTGCAGTTCCATTTTTTTTGTCTCTTTTTCGTATACAAAGGCTCTTAATTGCTATCGACTTTTAGCAAAACCGTTAAGGCCGAATGAATAACGGGACAAAGGTCATGAGAAATTTTTGCTAACGCGTGCTCAGTGTCATTACTGTATGAATATAGATATACTGTGATTTCAATAGCTGGCAATGAAAATACATGCATATTTATTTAAAAAACAATACACAATACATGTTCATTGCAATACCTGGCAGTAGTACTGTGTTATACGGTTATGTTATACTTATGTTATACCGTCATACATGGTCTTACTTGAATCATGAATATAGAATATTTATATTCATGTAGCCAACAATACAGATTGCATAGTATCAAAGAATATATAACTAACGTAACTAGTAGATATATATTCTTTGATAGTATGCATGCACATATGTGTTAGATACTTTCAAAACCAGTTTTAATTGTATATATAATATCACAGATAAGGATATTTGTATGTGATAATATATATTATTATATTCATTGCCAGTCATAACATAAATTTGTTGAAAATTTAAATTTCCTTTAAAATATACGATTTTGTACATTTGCCTGTTATTTGATATTTTTTATCATTTCCGATAAGAATATAGCTACATAGATTTTTGATTTTTAAATTTGTTTTTTCTTCAAGATATACAAGATTTCAAAAGATTACAAAAGTTCTCTCATTTATTTTCCTTATTCTGATTTTATAGCTTTTTCAAAATCTCTCAAAAGCTATTTTGATGTTTACTTAATAGTTATGAACACGATTTCTGCCATAAGCATTTCCTATCTATATTTTAGTCTATGGTATTACTACACAACTTTGTTAAATTTATGTACTATATATACTATATACATTGTTTATTGAAGGTAATTCTATGCATATTATACCAAACCAAAGTACATATATATATTTTCATTTTGTTCATAATATCGTAGGGAACGCACGACACGACAATAACAACAAAATACAGATGTAACCTTATAGGCTTTCTCATTACATAAATAAGTATATATACATAAGTATATATACACATTAAAATGTACATTATATGTGCTATGTATATTTACGTGTGTATACAACTACATTCATATATACATACATTTATTATATTACATGTATATACAATATACACATACACGTGATAGGTGTGAATTGGGAATTGAAATTACACACGAACGACCGTATTACACGATTTACGGTGACTTGAAATTGTGTGTCGCTTCGAAGTATATATACATATATACAACAATACTATAGTTGTACATACATATACATACATATGAAAACTTTTTTTTAAATATGTATATATTTTATGATTTTTTATATCTATAATACACATAAGTATATAAAGTTTATATTGACATATGTATAAACAAACCTAGTTTTTATACTCGTACTCGTACTCATATGTATATCTATCTACATATTATATACTTGTACATATATTATTCATAATAAAAGACATTTTAACTAAAGGTTTGCTTTTTATTATACTGGTGTAATCATTCATATATACCTGTAGCGACAAAAAAATTATAAAAAAACAGTAAGACTACAAGCCTATGTATATACCTACAAAAAGAATATGTATGGTGATGGTGAAGCTATGATGTAGTTATTTACAGTTGTTGGGGTTTGTTGGGGTCTAGCATAGCTTTATATCTTTTCGCTTTTATTTCAAATCAGTGGAACGCGTTTTCCGGAATAAGTGAGAAGTTAAATTGAACTCGCGCAACTAGAGCCTTTAAATCTCTAGATGTTTATTTTGTTTGTAGTTTAATTTAATATAATCCTGGATTTCTTGTACCACTTATGTATCAAAACTCGAAAAAAAGAAAACAAAGTAGGTATAGTTAATCGAAATATTTGTAATACAAGTCTATACAATAATTATACAGTGTGTTATCTTATAGATTTTACTATTTTTTGATGAATTTAATTATAAATTCTTTTCATATTTTAAAACTGGATGACTTTATTGTGTATTCGAAGTCTTGAAATTGAAATTGGAAAATTTAGGATTTAATTTTTTCAAGTGCAAGTAAATTAAAAATTGTCTTTTTCCATTTTAAAAATAAAAAAAAAATATTGTGACATTCTGCAATTTACAATTTTATTTTATTTTAAATTTTATTTATTTAGTGGACAATTGAAATTTGAAGTGGTATACTTGTTGTCTATAAATAAAAATTAATTTTATTTTTATTTATTGTAAATATGTATAGATAAAAATTGTAATTGAATGGAGAAAAGAAAAGAAAATTTTAAATTGCACTAAATGAAGGAAAAAAAAAACTTCAATTGTTATTAAGTGAAGATAATTTCGATTGCGAAATATTGAAATCAATTGAAAATTGTGTAAATTTCAAAAGAAAAAAATATCTCATTTACAAGGTAAATTATTCAAAGTACTATAATGATATTTTTTTATCAATTAATACACAATTTAAGTAGATAAGAAAAAATCAATAAATCGAAGAGAAAAAAAAATGAATGTTAATTAAATGATATTACCTATTTTATCAAAAATAATTATAAGCTCATTGTATAGAGGAATATTAAAATGTCACCTTATTTGGAAATAATATAAAATGTTATCAATTAAAAATATATTAATATTATAAGCTTTTCAGATTTTATGAAAGATACACATGTACGTATGGATAAGCATACATTAAATTACTTATAGATTTGTTGACAATTTGTTTGAAAACAATGAATTTAATTCGTACATATAAATTTATACATATGTATGTGTATACATCAATATACATATATACGTATCTATACATATTTCAGATATCCGTAATAAAATTAATATTCTACTGAGAAATTAAAAAAATACAAATTGAATCAATAATTTTTCAACAATAAGATAATCTCATTAGATTAAAATTTTTCCAAAATGTATATACATGCATACATGTAGTATGTATATGTATAATAAATACGAGTATGAAATTTTACTTTCGAAATCTAAAATACTATATACACGTACATAAAATTTCTTCATTATATTTCAATTAAAATCTATATTCCATTCCATCATCAATAAATAAATGTTAATAATGGCAATTTAACTCCATATTATACACGTTATGATTGCGTTACGATAGTGATGATGATGATGATGATGATGATGATGATGATGATGATGACTATAATAATAATCTTTAAGTTGTCATCATTAAAAATAATAATTACACGATTAAGGTGAGTATATTCTCATTAATAAAATTACGACTTACGATTTTTAAAAATAATATTTATAATTCGTATTATCGTACAATTTGCATGTGATTTCAACATTTTTATTTATTTTAAAATTCATTGATGACAAGTATTGATGCTGTTTAAGTCACGGTTAATTGAATAAAAGTTCACCTTAATCACATATACATACGAAAATGACTGAATATTAATAAATTTATATTATTTATAAAATACAATATATCCTACTCTATTACAGAGATGTAATGTATAAATGTATATGAAAGTATAAATATTAAAATTACAATTTATTAAAAAAGTATATAATTAATTGTTTACCTATAACAACATACATAGCACTATGTATTAATATAATGAAAATTTCAATTGATGCGTGCAAAATTTTACAAATTAAGCAAACATTTTAGTTTCAATTAATTTTATTAATGATATTTAAATATTATTAAGTGATTTCATTTACTCACTTATTTACTTCATACTTCACTTTAATTTATATACAGTATATCAAAAAAAAAAAACAGAAAAGTGAATTAGTTCGAATTTTATTTAATCGATTAATGCATATTTTATTTATCTGTATAGTAAAAATACTTAAAAAATTCAATTCATATAAAAAACAAAAAAAGAAAACAATTTTTTTTTTCAAACTTTTTAAAAAGTCAACAAGCGAGATAAAATTTTAAAAAAGATTGATTCATCGATGATTTTTTTATTTACATCTAGTGCATAGAGTGCACATGTACATACATATCTAGACAAGAGAGTGTACAACATATTCTACAGAATGATATGAAAAAAAAAATATACTCGTATGTGAATCATTGAAAATTATATTATCAAAGTAAATTAAAATGTTTTTGAAAAAAAAATTTAGTAAAAATAAAATGATTTTTTGTTTTTATAAATCTACATAAAGTATGTTTATGTACGTACATATATATGTACATAAGTATATATAGATATATAAATGAACGATATTCGATCTCTATTTCAAGTAAAACGCATGCATAAGTACATAATGTTAAATAGACAACATTTTTTAAATTGCTTAATGCCATCATCATTCATCAAATAATCATATTACATCATTTTAAATAGAGAAAAATAAAACGTGTACATATATACATCCGTATATAGTGCAGTCAGATATTGCATCTATTCGAATTTATTAAAGATATAACTTTTCAAATACAACATTGGAATCTATATATGTTTATATAATATGTTTATATATTGTACAACACATACATATAATATATAATGTACATCACACATTACAAGTACAAATTATGAAAAAATTTTTTCTTTGATTAAAATATCCAATTACATATATAGACAGACAGTACCAGTAGTAAGTAGTGTATATGATGATGATTTGATAACTGCACTAAATGATAACTAGACTATCTAGTTAACAATATGAATTTAAAAAAGAGTTTACCTTTAAAATAATCGATCTAAACGTTAATATGCGTAAATGCCTTTATATGGTACAATGTACAAATTACATATTTAACAACTTGTTACGTTTATATTATACATATGGTATGGGGATGCTACTACTCCTATATGCATTTATATCCAACTATACATGCAACACGAATCAATTAAGAATTGGAAAAATAATTTCAATTTTTGAAAATAAATTTCAGTCAAACACTATTGAAATGTTACGTTTTCAAGTGTGCTTTAGAGTACATGTTAAGTGGAGGTTACCACGAGCATACACAAATGTGCCCTTTTTCTGAAGGATTCAAATTATAAATTATAATCTGTTTATTTCAATTAATTTGTGTATAATAAAAATGATAATTTCTAATCGTTTTGAAGCATTTATACGAGTATTATGCGCAGTGCAGTTTATACACATAATATTTTATGATGCCTGAATTTAATTTGAATTTATTTTAGAAAAAAAAAAAAAAAAGAAAAATTACAAAAATGTTTATGTATTCAATAAAATATCAGCATTCAGTTGACATAATTACGTCACATAACATAATTTATTTCCATAATATATTTAAAATAAATGAATAAATTTGATGACAGTAATTTTCATTTTTTTTTTTAAATATTTTTTTACAAACACACATATATTATGTTTGATACATATAATTAAATTTGTACATATGTATATGTGACAGTTAAAAGTAGAAAATAACAAAAATAAAGCTCTATGTACTTAGAAGAGAAAAAATGATACAGCAATATAATTATTGTTGACTTGTTAATTACGATGCAAATAAAAAAAAAATTAATTTCCTTTTTTTTTCTCTAAAACACACAAAAGTTAAAATATAGCGAAATTAAAATGTAAGCATTTGCATATTTTACAAATAAATCTAATACGCTTTGCCGATAAAAAATAATATGGTCAAATAAAAAATCTTGATAATATCTACATGCATTTATTATAGTGTTGGTGTAACTATTGTACATATAGATGTGCAATAATATAATCCTATATATACAATCATGTGTACTCATCGTATACAAACAGTAAACGCAATGAAAAATATTAGCAATTTACTCTGTAAGCAATAATAATGTACATATGTATAGGTAGTATTGCATGAGTTTGTTATTAAATATCTTTGAAATGTAAAATATACTTGTACGTTCACATATACACACATTAATATCTAGATGTACATTTACATGTTAGGTATGTGTAAGTGAATTATAATAAATTAAGAAATTATCATATTTTAAATCTATCTTTGCTGTTGTAGGTCTTTAGGGGTGAGAGTTTAGTTAACTATTATATTTACTATATATACGAGTATATTCATTTGAAATATGAACAAAAACAAATAAGAAAGAAAAGTTTCAAATTTCAGCATTATAGTCGCGCACCTTTTATATACATAATCATTTTTACTTCTTTTTTTTTCTATTTTGTACTTTTGTGTATTTCATTTAAATGATAATATAATAATAATATTTAATAGTAGTAGCAGTTGTTATTGTAGTGAAGTGGTAATGGTATAATATACAAAAAAAAAAAAAAAACAATATATAAAATTCATGGTATGTAATGCAATTAACAAAATGTTAAGTAACAATATCAACAACAATTTCAACAATAAACAATTTTTTTTTATATTTTATTTTTGCTAATGTTTGTATGTAATATGTAATACAACGTGCAGTACATATAGATAAAATACCTAAACTTTTTATATACATATGTAGTACATATCTAATTATATTTCCTTGATTTTTTTTTCCATCTTTTTTTTTATTATTGTTTTTGTTGTTGTTGTTGTTGTTGTTGGTGAAAAGATTATTTTGAATTGAATATTAGTAGTTTATATGTATTACACAACAATCAAAATGAAAGTAAAATTATGTATATTTTTTCTAAATTCGTATATAGCAGCTCTAACTCTATTTTAAATAAACTAAATGTACTTATAATATAATTTAGTAGCACTTTCATATGTTACGATGAGTATGTGAACATATTATATTATTCACGTGTACATACACATGTGATCAGTGTCGGTTTTTGTCTCTTGGGCGCCCAGTCCATTTCTAAAATTTTCGCTCTTTCGGTTGAAACTTTACTATTTTAAACTTTAATTTTATTTTTTTGTTTTATTTTAACAGCACTAAATTCCAATTTCTATGTCCTTTTAGTTTTCCTTCTTGTTTTTTTGTTTGGATTATATGTACTGGACTGTAGTAGGCGTGTACGGAGAGAATTTTAGATTGATATTAGATCCGCATATATAAGAAAAACCGATAAATGTTGTGACCTATATTCTCATTTGTAAACAAGTACTGATTCTTAATTCTTGAGGAATTTGAGATGTAGAAAGATACTCAAATATTTTTTTTTGAAAGAAAATTTCCAAGGAGAATATTTTTTACTGTGATTTGTAAAATTATTTTTCTAAAAACGGATATCTGTGTCTTTCATTCTGTGTCGTTATTCGCGCCCCCCAAGATTTGGCGCCCGGTTTTTGTGAATCATTTTAACCTATAAAAGAATCGGTCATGCATTCAATTTACCAAATACATATTAAAGGGTCTAATTTACAAAGTATGTTTTGTAGAGAAAAAAAATTACATTCAAATTGTAAGTACTCATATTCGTATGTAATACCTTAAAAGAAGATTATGACATGACCATTTATTTGTTGTGACTTTGATTGAAGCTTGGCTTGATTTTTATAATTTTTGATGACTCAAAAGATATACGAGCACCTACATAAACATTTAAGTATTTTTGCCTTTTTTTATAGTAATGTAAATGTGTTAAATTTCAATATCCAGACAAATAATGTGTATAAATGTTAGTTAAATCTAAAACAAAAAATAAAAATAAAAATAAATTTAGATTACTATGCAAATATTTGTCAAGTACATACATGAAGAAAAGTATATATGAGAAATATCTAATAATATTGTTTACAATAAAGGTCTTTTAAGTGTTATGAAATTCAAAATAATGCCTGATTGAATAATTCAAAAATATGTCCTATTTATTTTCTTTACAAAACTATATACAGAAGAATAACATTGTTTCAACTTTGGCATTTTTTTTTACGTACGTACGTACTGTATAAGAGAATATTTTATATGAAATTTTTGATTTCTGATGTAAAATGATACAAGAAAAATTATATGAATAAGTATCAAAAATCTTGAAAATAATTGAATTTTATTTGGAAAATTTTCGATAAAATAAATTTTGAAGGTCATTTTAATACTTGCAAGTTGTATTTTTTTTACAAATTATTATGACTATGCAGATTTATGATTCAAAGACAACAATTTTTTTTTCTTTTTTTTTATCTTTTTTGATATAACATTTACAATTTTTAATTGAATTACACAAAAATGTAGTATGTAATAAGTTAGTTTGTAATAATATTCGTGTATTAGATTTGAAAGTAGTTTTAATCATTGAAATTGAAAGCTTAGATTCAATTGAATTACATATTATACATACTACTTTTTATAGAGTTTTAAATATTTTTTGCAATATTTACACATATACGAGTAGTACATACATATGTTTATATACATAGAAATATTATATATTTAAACAGAATAAATTCATAACAATAATATTCATTTATTATTATTATTATTATTATTGGTAATAAAGAATAAAATGAGACAAACCCACAATAACTTTAACAACAAATAAATGTGGTTTTATGATGATAGTGGTGTTTTGCTGTATTTTTTGTACTCAATATTTATGAAAAGAAAAAAAAAAATAACTTGATTTTCTATATAAAGTCGTTTCACCTTTTACGGTAAAATTGTGTAGGTATATAATATGTAAATGCTATTACGGTGTTTTTGCAAAAAAAAAAAAAAAAAATCTATCTAGATACTAGGTAACATTTAAATAGTAATGCCATTCACCCTCATATTTTTATCATATTCATATGCGATATGAATATAAGTATGTACATATATGAGTATTATTTGTGAATAGTAAAATTCATAGATTATTTGTTTTTCTATAGTATTTACGAGTATTTATTTATTTATTTATTTTTTTTTGTTTTGTGTACGATGATTACGTGATTTTAAACTTTTTTTTTTATATTTTATTTTGCTATTTGTAAATCGAGTAAGAAAAATATAACTTTTTTCTTATTTTAAATTTAAAACTTGTATAGACCGGTATATGTATGTACATATATTGAATACTGCATAATATATGTATATACGAGTGAGTACATATAATAAGCCGCTCAAAAGAATTCAAAAGTAATTAGTATATATACATATGAATAAAAATAATTTTTTTCATATTAATAGTTTATGATATGTGTGTGCAGTGAAACAAAATAATTACAATAATTAGAAAGTCATATATGAATATATGTACATAGACATACATACTACGATATGAAATTAAAAAAAATGTATATCATTCATTAATTGCACAAAAATATTAAATTAATTGAAATCTCTTGAAAATATATCTACACAGTAACAAGATTTCTGATTTTTATGTACATATATGCATCATAGAGTGATAATGTGAAAACTAAGTATATGAACTTCACAGTTTTTAAACTTTTCATCTATAACTATATCAAACATCCATTCAAAATGAATAATACCAGAAAAAATTGAATATGTACTTTAATTGGAAATGAATAAATAAAATCAATTTGGTTTAATATACATACATGTACGAGTATTCTAATTGGCTACATGTAAAATAATTACACTGTTGTTAAGATACTAGCGTTCTAATGGGACTTCAAAAATCAATTTTATTTTAATTTATTTTTCATTTTTTGCATATTATGCATTAAAATTTTTTAATTAAATTAAAATTTAATTTGTTTGTTATTTTATTATTTTTTTTTTTTGTGTTTATTTTTAGTTTCGGATCAACAAAAAAGACGTCGTTTTCATCCATTAAGAAATTTACGAAGAATATTTCGACGACGAACATTAACTGCTGTTGATACAATAACTACTGTGCAATCGGTATCATCACCATCGTCACCATCATCATCACAATTATCATCAACACCCACCGTAATTGCATCCGTACCTGCGCACAATATAAATAAATTATTGTCTTACGGCAGTAATAATCCTTTAACTGGTGACGTCATTACAATGTCATCAGCGGCATATCCACCATCACATTTTACAAATTTATCTCGTGGCGGTGGAATAAACGGTGGAGCCGGTGGTACTAGCAGTATTAATCATCATCATCATCATCATCATCATGATATACAACAAATTGTCAGTAGTACAGGAACAGGTGATGGTGATATATTATGTGGTAATAGCGGCAACAGTAATCGAGGAGGATTTTGTGATAGATATGGTGGAGTGCCTGTAATGTTACCACCATTTAGTGCTTACAATATTCAAGAAATTAACAGTAGTAATTGTAATAGAAAAACTGATCATAATAATAGTGAAATGACAACAATTCTAAAAGGATCTGATTCTGGTAATGATGATATAGACGATGCTAGAGAAATGACAGATTATCAAAGAAGTTTTAGTGAAGGACGTTTAGTAGATGGGTAAGTGATGATTAAAAATTTTTAATACTTAAAAAAATAGTATTTATGTATATATATATAATTTTAAAATTAATATCTAATTTATTGTTTCTAAAATAAACCATACATGCATACAAATACATACATTGTGTGTACACTATATATTCATTCCCTTTTTCAAAAAAAAAAAAACTATACATGTACAAATATACGTTTAAATCTACACTTTTATACATACAAAATATTGTTTTGCATATGTGATTGAATGACCCACTAACCCAATATAATATGCTTTGCTTTGTACATTATGCATGACGTTTATTCCTTTCAAAACAAATCTGGTTGCCATAGAAATTTTATACTATACTATATACATATATGTATACATACATACATACATAGTTTCAAAAAATTCTATTGAAAAATATATTTCTGATGGCTTAGAAAATGAATAATTTTCAAAAGAATATTTCTGGAGTTTTTAATCGTAAAGTGTTCTACATATTCATTTAAAGAAATGAATTAATTCTGTTGCATTTATGAAAATTTTTGTATATGTATATTGTATAGTATAGTGGGTATAAATAAAATGAGAAAATTTTGTGTGAAACATACACATATGTATACATTATTTTAAGTGTAAAAATACAATTATATTAAAACAGTAATGTGACAAACTTATTTATACACGGTTATATATAAGTACATAAGTACATTTGTGCAAGTTACAAAAAATTAAGGTAACTTAAAAACATTTAAGTACCTGTAATACAAACAATACAAAAAAAATATCGTGTAGTTGTGTTAAAAGTTTGTAACATTTATAACATTTCGTATACATGCATGATATACACGTACATAATAGTTAAATTATTATTTTTGAAAAATTTATCGAAAGTAAAATAATTTTATATTTAATTTATCGCTATTGTTCACATCATACAAACCAGAATATTATTTAAATTTTCTTTGTATACAAAATAGAGCGATTATTAATTTCAGTGTTATGTTATATGAAAATTAAAGATTTTATTTATTTTTTTATTTACATCATAAGTGTAAGAAAATTAGGAATATTTGACTATAGAGTCATCATTTATATATATAATAAAAAACATAAAAAATTATTATATACATGAAAAATGTCATAATATTATTGTACAAATACTGGAAGCTCTTTGAAAATTTAAATAAAAATTTTTAATTCATTTAAAACAAAGGTTGAACTGTTTTTTTTTTTTTAATTCTGCGGACCTATATTGTTTTATTTGTGTGTATAATACTTGAATGTATTTATGTTTGTATATTTTATTTTACATATTTCAATTAAAAATTTTTAATTTCTCGCTTTGAAAATTTTAAATATTTTTGTTTTTAAAATTATTTTCAGTGATTTAAATCGAGAAGTTCTTTCACAATCGCATGATAGTGTTTTCTCAGAATCAGCAACTGCTAGCAGTTTATCAATAGTACTCAAGGTATGTATGCGATTCAATTTTATATTAATAAATATTCGTACCATATAATGTATTATAAGGGCAAATCCAATTAAAAAAATAAAAAAATGCTTTTGATTGTTCTTTAATCAATATACTTTTATTTTCTTCTTATTTCAATATAATGTTCGTAGAGCTTCAATAATACATTTAACTTATATTTTACTTTCTCACAATTCCAAAATATATACTACCACGTTCGTTCACAAAGAAAAGAACGTCTGTTCACAAAGAAAGCAAGATTCCGAATGACTTAAAATAAAATGGTTGCCCGATTACATTTCTGGTTATTGCCATATATAATTTTCCAAACGGCATTACCTTACAATTCGGCCAACCTGACTTAAATTCGACCTCGAATTATTTGTTCATTACATTTTCAATAACTTTACAATCTTAAATGTTCCTATCGAATTTGAAAATTACAATTACGTATAAAAGTTACAAATCAAACATATCGAAATTCCTATTATCAGTACAATTTAAAACTATCTTAATCAATTACGTATACTAAAATTTAAACATTGTTATATACATTACTTTTGAGTAAACTGACCAATCCAAGGTTTAAGTCTCGCAACATCAAAGACTCCTTCAAAAAATCGTTGTGAAATATTAAAACCGTCTATATCACGAACTACATACCGATCATTTCCTAAAACTTTGAAAATTTTATACGGTCCTTTGTATTTCGGAATGAGTTTCTTTGAGTTACCAATTGAAGTATCAACATTTGTCACAACAACTAAATCACCAATACAATATTTTGTAGCAATCTTTCTTTTTTTATTGAAATATTTTTCATTATATTTTTGACTTTTGCAAATGCTTTGAGCAGCCTGTTCACGGACTTCTTCAACTGTGTTTTCTTCTTTTTCAAAAATGTTGTTTTCTAAATATTCTTTTACACGATCGTTAAATTCACCCTTCTGGGTAACTCCAAATAAAAGCTTAGATGGTGCATTACCGGTGCTTTTTGAAATCGTATTATTCAGATTAAACTCTACTTGATTCAAAACATAAGGCCAAAATATTTTCCTGGATTTGTCAACTATCTTAGAGACCATTGGAGCTAGAGTTCTATTAACCCTTTCAACTTGTCCATTGGCTTTTGGACAGCCACTCGCAACTAAAATATGTGTAATGTTATTATTTAAACAAAATTCTTTAAATTTAAAAGATGTAAAACAAGTTCCTCTATCTGATATCAATCTAACGGGCCTACTATAATTGTCAAAATATGATTTAAGACATTTAATTGTTTCGTCTGTATTAGCTGCCTTGGTCGGGAAAAGTTTGACATATTTTGTAAATCCGTCAACGGCCACAAATATATATTTAAATCGATTATGCGGCTCAAGTGGCCCATAATAATCGATATGAAGGGTCTCAAAAGGTTTTTCACCTTTAGGGATTGAATGGAGGTAGCCTTCAACTTTACCAGATGGTCCATTAAAGGATATACATTTGAGACAATTTTTTGTGTAGTTTTGAACTTTATCCCTTAGCTTAGGAAACCAGTACGTACGTTCAATAACTTCCCTTGTCTTTTCACATCCTATATGCCCCATTTCATCATGAGCATTTTTCAATACTTGTATTTCCATACTTTCTGGAACGTAAAATCTGATTTGTTTTTTATCAATTTTTCTGTATATCAATCCATTACGCAATTCATAAAATGGGTGTTCTCTCCCCTCTAACTCCTTTCTCAAACTTTCTAAATTATTATCCTGGCTTTGACTGATAGCTAATGCTTGTTCGAATGAACATTCCTCCAGAACGAAAATATTGGTAATCCTACTTAACGCATCTACATGTTGCATGCGCCGTCCTTCTCTATGTTCAACAGTGAAATCAAAATTTTGCATTTCGAGAGCCCAACGACTAATTCTAGGATTTATATGTTGTTTATTGAGTGTCAAAGTCAACGCATTACAATCAGTAATGACTTTAAATGGTCTACCCATCAAATACACACGGAAACGTCGCAATGCATATATAATTGCCATAGCTTCCAACTCATACGAATGATATTTACTTTCCTGTTCTGTGGTTCGCTTCGAAAAATAAAATATGGGATGAAATTTCCCATCTTGCTTCTTTTGTAGGAGCATAGCTCCATAACCCACTGAGCTACCATCACAATGAAGCTCAGTTTCGTCAGTAGGAGAAAATATTGCTAAAAGAGGCCTGCTAAGTAGTTTTCTTTTAAGTTCTTCATAAGCAAATAGCTGTTCTTTACCAAAAACATAATTTACAGCCTTCCTATTCAGATCTTGAAGCGGTTTTGCAATATGGCAAAAATTAGGAATAAATTTGCGAAAATAAGAACACATTCCGAGAAATCTTTGAAGCTCACGTAACGTCTTTGGAACTGGGAAGTTGTTAATAATTTTCACATTTTCATGGTTTGGTTTTACACCTTCGGAACTTACAGAATATCCTAAGTAATCTATCTCATTTACCATAAATTTACATTTCGAAAGGTTTAGCTCTAACAAATTGGTACACATTACTGTCAATACTTCGTCTAAAATTTCCAAATGTTCTTCAACTGTACTAGTTGATATCAAAATGTCATCAATAAAAATAGTAACCTTACCACAATCAATAAGAGATCTAAAAATGTTTTCTACATACCTCTGAAAAACAGAAGGTGCATTCTTTAATCCAAAAGGCATCTTCAAGTATTCGAATTGACCAAGTGGAGTAATAAAACTGGTGTATTTTATTGAACTTTCTTCCATTGCAATATGGTGAAATCCACTTTTGAGATCTAGTAAAGTAAACCAACGTTTCTCACCTAGTCTGTCTATCAAATCTTCTATGTAAGGAATAGGATAATTGTCTCTCACTGTTAGTTTATTTAACGATCTATAGTCTACACACAGTCGGAACTGATTTTTATTCTTCTTTTTAACGAGAACAATAGGTGAACAAAAGGGTGAGTTACTGGGACGAATGATATTTTTTTGCGACAGTTCGTCAAGTAGCTGCTTCAATGCATTTCTTTCTGCAAATGAAAGGCGTCGAAAATTTGAATTAAAATATTCTTCGCGATCTAGAACTATTTTCATTTCGCACTTAAACCTTGGTTCAGTAGTCTGACTCAAAATAGTTTTATACTTATTATAAATTTCTAACATTTTTTCTTTAGTTTCACAATTTAAATTTTCAGAAAATTCAATATCATTTTTCGCGCTGAAATTATCTAAGCTTATATTTAATAATTGTTTTTCAAACATTTCACAACTATTTAAACTAATACTGTTATTATAATTATCTGTTGTATTTATTATTCTTTCTTTAATGCTTAACTTAATTCCTAATGAATCAAAAAGATCTCTACCAATTATAATATCTGACTCCATGGTATTGTTGTCTACAATGTATAATTTTACATAGTTAAGATTTTCAAAAATTTTAATCCAACCGGTAAAAATACCATTTACTATTAATTTTGAATTATTTATTCCAAAAATATTAGAGGGTAAACAATTAATATTTTTGTTAAATTCATATACAAATTTCTGTTTAATTATCGATATTACACTACCTGTGTCTAATAACGCACATAGTTCCTTTTCTTCCATCTTACCTTGCAAATTTTTTTGAAATAGTCCTACCTTTTCAACGAAATCTGGGAGTTTTTCTTCAATATTGTTTACTGCACCTCTTCTTGTAGTTGTTACAGAATTACTAGTTTTATCAGGACAATTTGATGCTATATGGTCAGTAGAACCACATACAAAACAAGAACCATGTACACGTTTTGGTTTTCGGCATTCTGTAGATATGTGACCAGCAAGCCCGCAGTTATAACACTTCCTTGATGTTGACTGTTGGTGGTTTTGTTGATGTTTTCCTTTTTCAAAATCTTTTTTATCAGCAACTTTTCCTTTCACAACATCTACAAAAGACTGAAGGATGTCTTCTTTCCTCTCAAACCTTTGAATCCTTGCTTGATTCATCAAAATACGATCATCGAAACCTTCAATCAAAGCATCAATAAACTCTTCTTCGTTTAATTTAAGCACGTTTGCAAGACACAATTTTTCTTGAAAATAATCAGCGAACTTTTCATTTGCTTTCCAAACACGTTGTTCAAATTTTTTTCTTTGATGAGCTCTATTTATTTTTACATTAAAAATACTTTTTAAGGCACTTAATAGAGACTCCAAATCCATTCCGACATTTTCTGCACTTGAATGAAACCAGTTATTGGCTTTACCTTTCAATTTTCCCACAACTATTAGTTTCATTTCCTCATCAGTAATATTGTATTGTTTTTGTATATTTTTTATCTGTTCATACCACAGAAGAAAATGTTCATTTTCACCAGAAAAATCACTTAATAGTTCAATAATCTTATTTTTCATATTATTAGTTACCACACAGGAATTAATTTTTAAATTGTTTTCCAATTCTGCCAGTTTTTTTTCCCTCTTCAATATTTCAATTTCGCGTTTCAATAAATCAATCTCTTTTTTACTGTTGTCTTCGCTCATGTTTTTATTTTGACAATTTTCTGACGAAAATGATGACACATCTTCATCAATAAGTGCTGAATTACAGACAGCTGAGTCTCTGTATCTTACATTATCTACAGCTGCACTCGATTTATGACCTGCATTATCTGGTACATGAACTGCACTATCTGGTACATGAACTGCACTATCTGGTACACCACCTATTACATTGGTAGAACATGTTGCCACTCCGCCATGTATAATTTTTTCTGTATGTGTTTTTAATCGGTGATACAATTCACTTTTATTACCTGTTGTAGGCAAATTCAATGATTTTAATTGCTGACGCAATGTCTTCACTGTATAACCACTCATTCTATTATTATTATTATTTTTTTTTTTTTCACGTGTCTATGTCTCTATCCCACTTCTGATTTTATAAGGGCAAATCCAATTAAAAAAATAAAAAAATGCTTTTGATTGTTCTTTAATCAATATACTTTTATTTTCTTCTTATTTCAATATAATGTTCGTAGAGCTTCAATAATACATTTAACTTATATTTTACTTTCTCACAATTCCAAAATATATACTACCACGTTCGTTCACAAAGAAAAGAACGTCTGTTCACAAAGAAAGCAAGATTCCGAATGACTTAAAATAAAATGGTTGCCCGATTACATTTCTGGTTATTGCCATATATAATTTTCCAAACGGCATTACCTTACAGTATGGAGATAGTTTTTAGTTTAGTTTTTTGAAATTTTTAAAAGAATTGTTATACCGTGAAAACACATTTATGAAAATAAGTATCTAAGCCTATTTTTAAATATTTATCCCAATCAAATATAAAACTTTTGTGTAAATATTTCCATGATTTTTTACATACATATGGATTATGTACTATGTGCATTGAATTCAAATTTCAATTTCAATTTGTGTATGTGAACTTTACTTCTTCTTTTTTTTTTCATTTTATTTCGATTTCATATGAAATTTCATATGAAATATTTATGGTATAAATTAAAATTTACAATTTGATTAATAAAATAAAAGTAAAATTACTTATTGCACCATTAAATCAACAATATTAAAAATTTTTTTTTCCAATATTTATGCAAATAAAAAAATATATAAATACTTACATATTTACTACGCACCAAATAATAATATAAATGTCAATTATGATAATTTATATATTATTCATAAAAAAAATTTTGATATTTTTTTGGTTACACATAAATTATTAACAAAAACAAAAAATAAACTATACAAACAAAAATTAATGAACTATTAAATATGAGTAAAGTAAAATATAATTGATTGGCACATATTATGTAGTCGTATATGCATATCGAAATTTGATAATGCATATAATACAGACTTTCTAAATTAATTGAGCTAACCAAACAAATTAAATCTTACTACATATATACTTGTATCTATATATAGAAATAAACATTATTATTGATTAACTCTATCGGCAATTATTAGAAAAGTTCAATTATAATAATGAGTATACAAATTTAAATTTAAATAAAAAAAAAAAGAAAGAAAATACAAAAACTATCAATTGATTAGTTATGAAAATTGAAAAAAAAATGTACATGAAGTAATTTTGTATTCAAAAGATGCATTAAATTATACGAGTATATAAAATTTTATTTAATAATATACGTACACACCTTTTTTGTAAATAAAAATGCATCCTCGTGGAGGTAGTTTCATAATAAAAAAAAAAAAATATTTTAAATTAATGTTGATTGTTGTATAGTTTGTAGAGATGACATTTCAATTTGTGTAGAGAGAAAATTTATGTAATGAGATATTTTAAATCAAATACTTAGTTTAGAATATTATATTATAATTGAAGGTCAAACTCGTAATAATATTTTTTTTTTATATGTATACATATGTGCAAGTAAATACAAATTGTGATTACTTTCGATCAGTTCACTCTATTGTAAAAATAAATAAATAAATAAATAAATTCACATGTGGCTACTTTACAGATGGGGAAATAACAGAAATAAACTTAATATAAATAAAATAGTTTTCATAATAATGATAAAAAATAATAGTTTTTTATGATTGAAAATTTTGTTAAAATGCATTTTCTTTTTATAGAATTTTCAAAATTAGAGTAATATATGAAATGTCCTTAATTCAAAAGAAAAAGAAGCAAGTTAAAGATAATTTATTATATAATCGGTCATAAAAGTATTAATTTTTAATATACATACATATATGTGACATGACGTGTGCATGTATTAAAGAACGAAATATGATAATCTATATTTCAACATCCTATTTATCCGGATTTAAGATTTTTTTTAAAATATGCTTCATAAATATTATATTTATTAACTTACATATAGTATGTACACACAACACACAACACACATATAATATATAATATACTCATATAGTATGCAACATATTAAAAATTATTATCAGACTTAAAACATACACATATACCCACAAAAAAAATACGAACGAATCTCATTCATACACACGTGAAACACTTGCAAAAATGCTTGACCTAAATGATTATTATTTTTTTATTTTTATTTTTCTTAAATAATAAAATGTTTTAATTACTCGTCATTTCTTTAAAAGAAATAAAAGACATTAAAATTAACAATTAAATAAGCATCAAGATATAGATGTGTGTGTATCTGTACCAGTATATACATTTAAATATGTGTGTATGCAAGAATTGTTTTTCGTTTTCTGTCATATACATGTATATAGCAACATTTATGGAAAATTCATATATTTTTCATGTATAGGTAGGCATATAATGTAGTTTTCCTTTTTACATTTTTTTATACGCGTTGAATTTTTATTATTTTTATTTTTACTTGATGGGCAAAAGAGCCTTGAGGAAATTTTATGTTTTGAGTTTTGCATATATATGTACCTTGAAGAATATAATAATACAAATGTGCATATGTTTGAATGTATGTATGGTATGTGTATATAAAAAGTGCATAAGAGCCGTTTTTTTACTTTTTTTTAAGAGCGGTTTCAACATCCTGTTCTTGTGCGCCTTTTTTTTTTTTTTTTTAAAAAAGACTTTTCCAAGTACGAAAAATATAATGAAAAACGATTTACAAGTATGAAAAAAAGTTACGTACAAAATGAATGATTGAAGGTATATAATACACAATTGGAATTATTTATATACATATCATACATAAGTAAGTGCACCTATGTACTTTCTTACTGATCTTGTTGTAAGATTTTATTTTGAAAATTTTTGTAAATTTACACATTCAAATTCAAATACATAATCGATTTTATATGATATTGAACTAAAAAATCATGACAAATAATAAGGAACACTCTTGTAAAAGTGTAGCTATGCAAATATTATCACACTGTGCAATTTTCTTTTCTTTTCTTTTTTTACAAATTGTTGAGAATCATGTTTTTAAGTATAAAACTATGAAAATTTGTAATGCAATAAATAACGTTACTTAACTCTCAGGTATTCCAAGAAGAAGAAGAAGAAGAAGATGTTGAAAAAAGAGGAAGAAAGATAAAAAAAAAAGCATTTTCTGCCCACGGTGTATTACTACTGATTATAAAATATACAACTGGTTATTTTTAGTAAATAAACGCGAATGTGCATACATAATACAAAAAGTCATTGAAGAAAGAAAATTGTAAAATGCATAAAATGTTTAGTTATATATGGAATGGAGTATATTTGACTTAGAGATATTCCAATTTCCAAAGTTGTTGTTTGGTGAATCGTATTCCATTCCGTGATTCCTTTACAAAATCTTTACTTCTTATACTATACAGACACTACTTACTTACTTACTATTACTATGTATTTTATTATTCGTTTATTTTTATTGATATCGTGTATTGTATTTGTAGACTTTCTTTCTTCATAAGAATACTCGTAAAAATAAATAAATAAAAATGTTCAACTAACGTATCGCGGTAAACTACAGACAGATATGTATACGAATATGAATACAATATATTTAAACATTTGTATTTTCATATATACGCGAATACATGAAAAGTGTTAAGTACAAAACCTAGTTAGGATATGATGATGATGATCACAATATACTCGTAATATGCATCTATCTATAACGATTATACGATTAAAATAATAATGGTGCTGATGATAGAAAACATGTCTAGCAGTAAAATAAAGTGTTTTATACTGAATGCTACCTACCTATATCCATTCCATATACCAATACACTCTATACCACTATAATACCTACCATAAGCTAGTTTTTCATTTTTTCCAAAGATTTATCATGATTAATAGTTATTATACCGTAACGTTAATGTTGTTGCTATTAAAATATAAGTTTGTATATAGATTTTGAAAAATACTATATAAAGTATTATAGAAAAAATTCAGTTTAAAATTTTGCCTACTTGAAGACGGTTCTTATAAAAAAAAAAAAAGTTTTGTGATTGAATTATCAATTTAATTATAATTGGACACTTTTATAATTATATTTTATCAAAGAGGATAATTAAATTATTATTGCGTTATATGAACACTAAAGTTTAGGGTGAATTTTGGGTCAACATGAAAAGCGATTAACAAATTGAAATTAAATTAAATGATATCAAATTTCAGTTTCAATTAAATTATAAAATATTTTTGCAGACGATATTAATATTATACCACGTGAAATTATAATTTATATACAAAGCATAAAATTGTGTGTAGTATACATTATGTGCAATGATAAATAAGTGATTTGAAAGTTTTTTTTTTTTTTTTTAATTACAGCACGTATCAAATATATACGTTAAATTTACATAAAAATATTAAAATTGAAATTAGATATCAAATTTACTAAATACCATATATACCATTATAATAATTCAATCAATTTCGCTAAATCGTATATCATGTTTACAGCAGCACACGTACCCGTACAGTACAGATCTAAGTATATTTGATCTGCGTAATAATAGATTTCTCAGAAAACCACAAAAAAATAAGCCACAAATAATTTAAAAAAAAGAAAGAAAAATTGTAGTTGTGGATAAGATAAATATAGAAAAGTAATGTCGTTCAATAAAATTAAAAATATTCAGCCTTTTAATATAATGTGATAGGACCAATCGTTTAGTTCAGTTTTTTATTCCATACATACATATATCTGAAATTCATGAAATATTTGTTTAATTTTGGAATATAAAACTGTATAAATCCAACAAAATTCTATAATTAATAAATTCCATTTAACATAAGTCACATATTAATATTCTATACTAAATTTGGAATTATTTTGGGAAAATATAATTTTTCAATTTTCTCTTCTCCAAAAATTATATAAATTTAAAACCATAGTAAAAAAAATAATAAGAAATCCTAATTCTCTAGTCACAAACTGTATATACATGCAAAAATCTGTGGTTTTATCAAATCTGCATATTGAAGTTAAAGTACATAAAAATATAAAATGTCCTAAATTTGTGAAAAAAAAAATTTCTTGTTTTGGTTATTGAGAATATGATAGTACTCGTATTCACATTACATATCCATACATGTCTTTGTCCTTTCTCCCATTTTATTTTATTTTTTGTTTTACTTTATTTTTTTTTTTTTTAAATAGATCGAACTATAAAAATAATTTTCTTTTACTCATTTTAATTACAGTTTTCAATAAATTTGTAGAAAAGCAAGATTTTCTAGTTGTAATTGAAACGATAACATTATTATTTCTTTCTCTTTAATGTAACACATATGTATATTACATACATATAACGTACTCGTACAGTACATATACATATATACTTCATGTCTAATAATGGTCAAAGTTTTTTAATTCTGTTTCGAATATATATACTTTATACACATTTATTATAGTGTAGCAGATTACAAATAAATGAAGATTTATGCACATTTTAATCATCATTCTTTCATTATTATACACATTTTTTATTTTTTTTTATATTAAGTATTTTTTGATTTAACGGTTAGACTATATATAGAGACGTTAGTTATATAGACTATACCAAACGTAGATGTAGATGCATACAAACATTTTAGATATTAAGTGTTATAAAGTTTATAATGTAATGTAAGTATGTAATGTATGTACGAGTATATATGCATATGATTGTGGTGAAGTGAATTCATGTTGAACATAACATCAAGTTTTAATGCTACAATTCAGTGCTCTCGATTTGATTTGCTTTTTTTTTTTTCGTTTTACTTTTTAAACAGAAATAAAGTAAAAACAGAAATAAAAAAAATAAAAAATCTATAGTTTATGCATTTTTCGCCTTAGATTTTATGACTTTTATATAGACCAAAATATAATGAACGAACGCAAATACAATATTCGTACTAAAACTAAAAAAATATGAAGAGATGCTATTATGACCAAATCAAATTTTCAAATAATAATGTACTTGTATATATGAGCACCTCTCTTGTACTATATATTACGAGTTATGTATGTATGTATATCTGATATTTTATACAATACACAAGATTAATATTTTAAATATCCTATACATTCAATTTATACGTGTATACGAGCATACATATACACGTATACATTATTACTTTATTTATTTGCAGTTCTTTCATGAGCAACATAATTAATTTTTCACAATTTCATTTTAATATACGAGTGTGTGTATGTATTTACATGAGTACATAAAAGTGCACAACATAATAAAATCGAAATAAATATTGTATTATAAGAATGAAAAATAAATGCATATATCAAAATGCAATAATAAAAAGGAAGTAATTAAATATAGAAAATGATTTCCTTGATATTTTTCTTCATAAAATATATATGTATATAGTATGTATGTGTGTATGTAATTGTATGTATTTTTCTTTAAAAAATATATACGTATATATATGTACGAATTTACCGTAATGAAATAGTAAATAATATCCAATTTCATACGCAAAAATTTATGTATCCTAAGTGCATTTTACAGAAATTAAAAAAAAAAAAAATTGATTTTATGCTATACCTACTACATAATACTACACAAATGCTCTTGGTAAAATTGGTGAAAATTTTTAAATTACAAGAATGTATTTTTGCATATATGTATGTACGTGTACAACGCTGCACAAACATGTTACATGTTTTATCAATAATTGCATCTTTACGATATTAATTGATTCGATTCGATTAACTGATGATGAAGAAAAATTTCATTTGAATAATATTTGAATTTTATGTGTACTCGTCGGACGTCGAGATATACAAATAAATAAATAAATATATTTTTAAAGATTTGCGAATTACGAGTAGAACGAATGTGTACATCTGTGTATGTAAATATGAGAACATAAATTTAATACATGAATAATGAAGAATTTCTTTTAATTTTATGCATTGCGTTGCGTGCAATTTTAAAAGAAATTTTACACAAATTTCTACAAAAAAAAAAGAAAAAGAAAAAAAAAACATAAAAATTCATTTCTTTCAAGTTTTAATCAATAATTTCATGATTTTAATGAATATAAAATTTTTATGTATGTACTTTGCAAAAGTATGATTACACTTAAAATCTACTATAGCTATATAGCCTTTTAAATCTATTGTTCAAAATGTCAGTGACCTAAATTCAAAAAAAAAAAAAAATTAAATAAAATAAAAAACAAGTGATATTAAAATGAATTTTTATGTTTGTTTCTTTTTTGTTTTTTTTTTTATTATAAAAATGATTCAAATGAAAATGATTCTACTATATAAGTAGTATACTATACGTGAATGCAATTTTTCTTATCATACAAGTATAGATAGAGTTTTTTTTTTCATAAACGGAAATCAGAGTTTAAACGGAAATCTTCATGATAAATTTTCAATGTAAACAGAAACACATAACTCGCTTCCCTTATACTTCTATATAGTAATATATATATATATATATATTTTTGGATGATAAGGAAAATTTAAAAATTTAAATTAAATGTTGATTATTATTAGAGGCAACAGAGTACGACTGTCTACGAGTATTACAAATACATGAGTATTCGTATATTGAAATCTATTTTTTAATAAAATTTGATTCTAATTCAAATTCATACAACAAAAAATTTTATAATATGGATAAAACTGACTGAAAAAATTGAGTCACAATTTGCGGGTACTTATACAAAAGTATAAAAAAAAAAGATAAAAATAAAAAGAAAGGATAAAAAAATGTATGTAAACGAAATGATTAAATTTATATAATCTACAATAAAATAGAAAAACAAAAATAAAATTTAAAAAAAATTTAAAAATATACACTCATTCATCGTAATGTATAATATGCATTCATGATAAAAGTTTTATGTAACATGTGAATTAAATTATTACTACCGAACCACCGAACGGTATACATATATATAATATTATTTAATTAGTAACATAAACATGTTTTATCGTGAATGACTGTCATATGTACATATATAATATCTTCATTTACATATTACATATATAGAGATATGTATCTGATCATCAAATAAAAAATAATATTTATACATATAATATCTACAAATTCAGCAATTTTTTAATGTATGCGCACTTACATATGTATGTATATACATATATACTTGACTTGTATCTCGTATGTATGCACTTATGTACATAAATATTTGAATCATGACATGATAAAATTAAATATGCCAATTAAGGAAAAATATCTACATTTTTTTTTGTTTCAAAATTGAAAAAAAAAATAAAAAAAAAATAATATAATGCATTAATGAAATATGTTTACATTGATTTCAAAAATATTTATTATAGTTACATACATATTTTTGTGAATAAGGAGAGACAAGATAAAATATAAGCTTCTAATGATGATCACTTCAATAAAATGTCAACATATACATAATATATATTTGAAGTTTGAGTAGTTAACATGTTGTTTTATCTGTTATCGTCTTCTTTATCATCATCATCATCATCAACGTTATTGTTTAGTTTTCCTTCATGGGTCATTATTATTCGTACACAATATCGGTCGGTATGTGCTTGATGAACGTATATAACTATATAATCTGATATACTTGTATCCATCATAAATACGTGCATAATTACAATAAACTTTAGTTTATTGAATTTTAATATTAACTTACTATATATAGTAGTAAACTATGCATACATATGCCTATCATGCCTCTATATGCCTCTATATGCCTCTATAGACATGATGATGTCTTAAATTTGAAGAGTCTCTAAAGATAAAGATTTATCACTAATTTAATATAGATAATATAATATGAATATCTGAAATCAACTATCAACAATAAATATTATTGTGCAACAATGACGTTGACGATGATGATGATGGTTAAAGGAAATAAAGCGTAAAACATTTGTAGAGATAAATATGGAAAAAAAAATAATAATACATAATTGAATATATTGAGATTCAATTTATGGTTCATTCGAAAATGCATAAATTATTTTTAAGCAATATTTCATTTTGTATTACCAACTGTGCTAAAATTGCATCTACGTATGTACGTACATAATTTATAGCAAAATGAAAAGAAAAAAAAAATATAAAATTTGTCTATCCATGATTCAATTTGACTTGGTTTGACTCTAATGTAAATACAAGCACAAATGCATTACAACTAAAATAATTGAAGGTATTCACTTAATGTTGCAAAAGGCATGTAAACCTAGTAAATACGTGCCTTTTATTGCATTCAGTGAATCCCCTCATAATTTGAATTTAAAAAAATATATTTTTTGGTTTTTGTGTTGAATTGATATTTGCAAACACTATATACTGAACATAAAATGTATGTAGATGCAATTTTATTTTTTAAATTCAATTCATAAACGTATATACATATTTAAATGATTATGAAATTTTCGTGATCGCTGTGAACAAAAAATTAGAAGGCAAGTGTTTTGTAAGAAACTTTAACGATTTTTAGAAACTGATGAATTTATGATAATTGTGTGTTAATCATTCATGATATCTATATTATACTAAATACATAAGTATATTCAGATCATACGAGTATATTTTAAACAAAACTGTAAAGTATAAAATTAAAAGTTTATTAAATAGTAACTAAACCATAGTTAATGATAAAATTGAATGAAAAATGTCGAACTGCACAAAATTATTACACAAATTGAAATTGAAATCATCAACATTACCAGGAGAAAAACTTGGAAGAAATTGTTTACATCCAAGATGTGTTTTCTCTAAAAGAATTTGGGTATTTATTCATAGTTTATATTATATTTCTCTTATAATTCAATAAGAAAAAATTAAAAATAAAACTTAGGTGAAAAAATTATTTGTTGCAAATGTATTTACGCCTAAGTTTTATACAAAAAAAAGAAATAAAATAAAATTTGAAAAATTAAGTAATCTCTGATTAAAATTTGTAATATTAAAATTTCAAAAAAAAAAAAAAAATATAAATAAATAAATAAAAAAAAATTCATATTTTTATAGGCTGAACTTTTTGATGTTTTGAGAAAACGTCGAAATCGACCAGATGCTTCAGATGAAGATTTGGGTCTACCGCGAAGTCCAACAACTCCACAGCGTAAAGATCAAACAATGAATAATAATCAAAGTGAAGTATCGTCTCTAAGTCTACTTAGTATGGCTAGTTCAGATTTAGACGATGAGTCATCTTCAAATTATGCAAGCGGTTGTGGAGGAGGAGGAGGAGGAATAAATGCAAATTGTAGTGGTTCTGGAAGTCATGCAGATAAAACAAATTCAAGTATTTCAAGTAAATTATCATTAGATACATCAAAAACATCAGATGAATTAGATTTTGCAATATCATCTGATACTCGCCTATCGCATTCGGCAGCAAGACATAAAATGGCTATTAGACCGAAGAAAAAAGGTCCTACACGACATCGCAGACCAATCGAGGTAATTGTCTTGATTAATACTACGATCGAAATCAAACATTTTTAATATCTGTTTTCATTTTTCATTTTTTTTTTGTAATTTTTTGTAATTTTTAGAGCACAATACTTCCTGCTACTCCTGAAGTTAATGAAGACATAGTTAAAAGTTCTTTTGCAGATATTGGAGGTAAATATTAGAACACACTTGTCATTTTTAAAAGCTACAACTAATTTTAAAAATATTTTAAATTACAGATTCAATTAATAACATAAATAAATCACAATCACTTCCTTCTGGAACTAACGCTAATGTTATGGATGACCATAACAGCGAAATTACGAACGAAATATTAGCCAATAATGGGAAAACCGAAAAGCATGTTATATCATCATCATCAAGTGTGAACTTAGTTAAAAATGCTAATAAATGTTATTCTGTAGAGAGCGATTATTTGAATTGCGGTAGCTCAAGTTCGACACTTGAAAAGAAAGATGAAAGTTTTTTCAGGCGATTGCTACATAGAAATTCTAAAAAGATGAAAAAGCAGCAAGATGAAGTTGATTTAGAGGAAAATATTTCAACAGAAAATAAAAAGTACATTGAGCAATACACTACATTTGAAAATTCCGAGGAATACAATCAGAAAATTGAAGAAACTCGAAAAGAAATCCGAAAAGAAATTCTTTCAGAAGCCAAATCTAGCCTAAGTCCAATGTTGAATACATTCATCCTGTCCGCCGATCATGATAAAGATATAGAATTTGACAGAGAACAGGAATTGATGGCGAAAATTAATAAACCAAAATCAGGTCCTGCTGCACGTCAAAGAATCTTACCAAAAGATCTTTCAAAGTCACCATTACCTGAAATTAAGAATCCTGAGAAAACAACAACAGTATCGGATAATATTCAACAAGAAGAATCGTCGTCACAAATTAAAAACCGTTTGAAAAATACATCGAACATGCAAGAAAGCCCAGTTAAATACTTCAAATTTTCAAATGATGCGATTAGTTCTGCTTTGGAAAATATTCAAACTCAAAATCACTCAAAATCTCAGCAATCAGTTGATGAAATAAATAGCTCAAGGCTGATAAAATCTTACACTTGTCTAGAAGATACCCTAAAGACTAGTTCAGAACATTTTGAGAAGAAAGAACGACTTCAACCTAAAATTATCGGGCTGAGTCCATTCCAACAAAAAATATCTAGAGCTGATATATCAACATTGGATCATGGACGTCCAATTCCAAAACAGCGAAAATCAGTTGAAAAATCGAAAAGCTTCCGTTATTATTCAGAAGGAGCTGACAATCAAAATGAAAACAATTTGAAAAAACATGAAAATATGCCAAGTCTACCAGATTTATCATTTTCAAAACAAAAAACTAGTGATATCTCAAATGAACCAGATTTTATGCCATTATCGCTATCTTTTGAAATAAATGATAACAATTTGTTAAAGCGTAAACGTGAAAATGAGCAATTACCATTGAGTCAAGGCATTTATACTAAAAATATAATTTTAACTACTTCAAAGCCATCACCGATTGGTACAAAGCCTGTGATTAATTCATGCTGTCAAAACATTACAGAAATTGAAGAAAATATCGATAAATTGGTAAAATCTCCATTTGTTACAGTATTGAGAAAATCAACATCGAATGGTGGAGAAACAACAGAACAAAATAATGGTAATGTTAATATATCGACAGCATCTGTCCGAAAAACAGATTCAGTGGTAACTGAAAAAGTATCAGAAAAAACAGTAACCACAATAACGTCACTAAACACAGACAATAATAGTTACAAAATTATTAACGATACAAAAGCTCTTTCCACTGAGAATTTGAATAAAATTGAATTTAAATCGAAAGACAGAGTTGGTAGTATGGATATGATTGAAAGAAAATCCATCGAAAAATTAGAATCGACCGAATCATTGATAGCAAAAGTTGATTTACGTAGCAAAGAGAAGAAATCTGTATGTTCTTTGTCATCGAATGCGCTAAAAGTTCGAAGAAACTCATCAGTATTGGAAAAATTCGAAAATGGTAATCAAATTCCAGAATTTATGAAGATACAATTGAATCGTGTTGATCCGGTAAGGCCTAAAAGTAATATTGTTTTAGCTAAAAATGTAAAAGAGACTGAAGACAAAGAGGTAATTTCTAAAATATAATTATTCAATTAATTTAAATCATTATGTCATTATGAAAAAATTTTCATTTTTTTTTTATAGATTGTTAGACGGTTTAGCAATGAAAATGTCGAAATATCAGATAATAAACCACCTTTACCATCTTGTAATGTATCTACAACATCACAAAGTCCAACAGATGATATTCCAAAAAGTCCAGCAAGAAAAGTTGATGACGATAATAACATTTTAAGAAATTCAGAAAATACACAATTAAATCAAATTTACGAACGAAAAAAATCTGTAACAGATGAAAAATTAAAATACGAAAAGAAAATCGAAGAATTAAGATCTGATTGGAAAAAACAGTATTCCGAAGAAAATGAACGGTTAACGGCATCACGTAAAGTAATTGGATCTGGAGAAGATGAAAATGTTGTTGTACTTCGAAAAAAATCATTTGCATTTAATAATAACAATCAATCCAACAATAATAATAATAATAATAATAATAATAACAATAATAATAAGGAAGATACTCCAGAATTAATGAAAGTATTTGCTCGTCGTTCACTAAAACTTAAAGATGAAGAAATGCAAACATTTGAAGAAATTGAAAAAATGAATTCATTAAAAAAATTATCAAGAAATTTGGATAGCGATAAAGAGAATCAATCATCCAGTGAAGAAAAATTAGATAAATTGCCTAAAGTTGAAGTAACAATACAACAGCAAAAAATGAATGCATCTAGTTGTAGTAAAATTGATGATAAATGTCGAAATTCATCAATGAATGATTTATTGCGTAAACCGAACAATACATTAATAACATCTTCAATGCCAACAAAATCATATATATCTCCAATACGTTATAGCAGTATTGTTGGATACAGGAATCAATCGAATTTCAATAGTAAGTCACAAGTGAATACAAATCACCAAATGTTAACGACAGCAGCGACATCATCAACAACAACATCAACATTGTCCCACAATGAACAAAATAATAATATTGTGAATAATAATAATACTAATACAAATGCTAATGCTAATAGTAATAATAATAATATAAATAATAATAATGCGCTAAATAAACGAGGACTAAGACATACAATTGGACCATTAGTTCATAATACATCAGCAATTACAGAAACTGAATCTGGTCGTGATGTTGGAGAATTTAAAGGTATTCTTCAGAGACGTGCCGAATGGGAAAAACGGGCTAAAGAAGCTTTAAAATAATAATACATAAATTATAATGATGATGAACTCCAAAAGCATACCACTATTTATAATATGATGATATGCGAGTAGAGTAGTACATTACATAAATTTACTTATTCTAATGTTAATTGTATGCATATATAATGTATTTAGGTATTTTATGAAAAAAAAGAAAAAAAACAAAAAGAAAATTATTACAATATTATAATTGACCATAATATGAAAAATGATAAATTTATAATGTGTCGTGGGGTAGTATCTTTACATACTTTACAAACATACATAAAACAAAACATATTTTTAATCTTATTTACATACATATACGTATAAGAGACTATCCTATACAATTTTTTTTAAGAAAAGAAAAAAAAAATGATAAATTAAAAAAAGAAATTCAAGAAAAAAATAAATATTTTTCAAAGAATCTACACACATACAAGTACGTTTAAAATTTATTTGTATTTTGTAATTTTTTTTTTTTTATCTTTTTTTCTTTCTTTCACAAAAACCAAAAAATGAATAAGAAGAAGAAGAAGAAAACAGGGAAGAAAGAAAGAAAAATTTTGAGAATTATATACTATACCATATTATATTTTTAATCTGTTTACTACTTATTTTTGCACTTTTTTTTTTAAAAAAATATACATATAATATAAAACAAAAATGGGATAAAATGTTAAAATGTAAAATTATTGTGAAAATTAAAAGAAAATTTCTTGTTAAAAATAAATGCATATACATAATTATATTATTGATTTTTTTTTGTCGAAATAAAAATAAAAATATAAAATTAAAATAAAAACAAAAAAAAAAAAAAATAAATGTCATATAATGTGAGTATAATAATGATAATTGATACGAAAATTATAATGAATGATATTTTAAAAGTATAATGACTTGTTCTTATTAATATTGATATTCAGAATATAGTGATTCTAACATGATAATTATTATTAAATAAATAATATAATATAAAAAATAATAATTAGTAGATGATATATATATGTACATATATACGTACATACATATAGTAGATACATATAGTATATATGGCAACGTTTTTTTTTCTTTTTTCTTTTTTTTGTTATTTTAGAAAAAAAAAAATTTAAAAGTAATATTAATATTATTATATTGAAAATTATGACATAGTTGATTATGTACTATACACACAGATTTATGAAAAAAAAATTTTTGAAAAAAAGAAAAATGTAATAATAAAACAACAACAACAACAAAAAAAAATAACGAATTAAACTAATATTAAAAATGAAAAATTTGCATTTTTTTTCCAGTAATTTATCTCCTCAAATATGCTTTCCTTTTTTCATTTTTAAATCATTTTTATCTCTAAACGAATACAAAAAAAAAAAAAAATTTTAATATGTATGTACTTTTTTCCAGTGGAATCCAACATTATTCCAATCAAAAACAGCATCGTTTCAAACAAAAAGAACCATTTTTTAAATCAAAATCAACATTTTTCGAATCAAAAACAACACTTTTCATGCCAATACCAATTGAATTTCATTGAATTTGATTTGAAACAATGTTGAATTTGATTTGAAAAATGTTGTTTTTGATTGGAACAATGTTAAATTCTACCGGGAAAAAGTATATTATTATTTGTCCATTATTTTATTTCATTTTTCATTTTCAAAAATTAATTACATTTGAAATTAATTTTTCTGTTTCCAATTAGAAAAGAAAAAACCATTTGCATTGCACACACACATATATCAATTTTGACACTAATTACCATTCTTATTATTATTTTTCGTTCATCCATATGATGAATTCTGTCTGCAGTATCAACCAATTTTCATATTATACGCAGCAGAGTAGTACATATGATGAATATAATTTAATAAATTAGAAATTTATTGATATGGCGATTTTATAAAGTATCTTTTTTAGAGATGTTACTCATTTTCAAAAAAAAAAAAAAAAAATAACAAGCAATTATGTACTCTCATATAATATGTAAAATGAAAAAATTTTTATTTTTGGAAGGTGCGTAATATTGGTAATATCATGTAATATCAAAATTGTATCCATTTCTATATGGTACCAATTTTATATATTACTCACCTCATCATTGATAAATTGAAAATAAAATGATGAGATAAATTGACAATAATCTTATATTTTTTTTTTCTTTTTCTGTGTATCCTATTTTTGTAAACATGAAACATTTTCATAATACAAAAATATAGAAAACAAAAAAAAAAAATGAAGGCGAAACCACTATTCTCACTAAATTGACTATAATTTTTTTTTATGATTTGCTAAGTGAATAAATAAACCAACAAATTATATATAGTGTATAGCCGCACAATTAAAGCATCATAAATTATTTTATTATCTGTAAAAAAAAATTTTTTACTAGCTAATACACACTCGAAATAATGAATACTAAAAATTTTCTTCATTTTTTTTTTTTTTTTTTTTTTTAAATATAAGTAAGTGATAATCGCTTTGCAAATACGAGTATACGTACATATGTAAAAATTTATAAATTTTTGATTCATAAGAAAGTCCTAGAATTATTATTATTAATTATACATATATTTCTGGACAAAAGATTCTATTAAATATAGGTAATGACTTTATATAAAAGTAATAAAAGCAAAATAATTTATTACATTCATTACATATAGTACATACATATAACTTGATATAACGTATGTACATATCTGCTCTACACCTTAATATACAAATACATATGTATATTAAAGAGCAATGTATCTTTCTTTATACACAAATAGAAAATATAATGTACATATTTATTTTTACTCAAGAATAATAATCTTATTTTTATAATCAAATCCAGAATATTATAACGATTTTTTCTCATCATACGAGTATTTACTTCTCCCGGCGTTACTTCTCAAAATACTTATTCAAATTTGATTTCATTTTTTTTTAAATATATTACTTCTCTGTGCTTTTTAATCAAAGTACTATAATAAACCAAATTTTCTTTTTCTTTTTTTTTGGTCACCACCAATGCATATTACATTAATTTTCTCATTCCTTTTTCCAAACAATCTATGTATTTTTTTTTTTTTTTGTAAATTTTTATATTTTTTTGGCATAAAAAATATATTCTACAAAAACAGATACACAAAAAGAAAAAAAAAAAAGAAAAATTCTCAGACAATTTTGATTTCCATACACATATATTCTACGATATAACTACGACTATAAACGTATACATTTTTTTTGTTTGAGTATCGAACTCAACTCCTTTGTGGATTATATATATATTAAACGACATAACGATATATAACGAAACGAAAAGAGTGCTATGTATATAATACGAAAAAATTATAATAATGTAGAGTCAGTCAGTCAGTCAGTCATTCATACAGCACTTTATTTAGTATAGTTTCACACTTTTGTTATCTTATGTTCATTCTGTGATTGAATTTTGAGTTTATTTGTGAAGTCAAATAATCAAAAAAAAAAAAAAAATAAATAGCTAAATAGCTAAATAAAGGGAAAATTTTATACGCACAAATATATACAAAAAAAATTTTCTAATTAAATATTTTGATTTTATAATGTTGAAAAAAAAAAAATAAATATAATTTTTAATTTTTAGTGTATATACTTTCGTTAAATATATGTAATATATATGTATTATTTTGTTGTGAAAATATTTTTTTATAATTTTACCGATATATTTTTTATATGTGAGTGCGAATAATAAGTGTATATGCATACCCAAATGAATGTGTATAATTAAAACAGTAATAAAATTTTTTTAAAAATTATTTTACTGTTACCAGTTTAATAGAAATAATGTGAATCCTGTGAGCCTTTTTTTTTTAAAAAAAAAAAAAAAAAAGAAAATTGTAATTAATTAATTGATTGAAAAAAAAATTCAAAATAGATTTTGTGTATAGCAACAAAAAAAAAAAAAAATTTAAAAAATAATGTCGACAACTTCAATTACACCACCATCACAACCGGTTATGATCTCATCAAATAAAGGTCCTGCACCAAGGCCACCTCGAATTACAATAAATCCTATACAATTTCCATCAGTCCCTCCGACAGCTACTATACCCGGTACAGCCGCTACCACAATACCACCATACGGTTGGTCATCTTACGCTAATCCTTTTAGTATGATGTACACTCAGAAAGCTGGTGAATTTATGTCAAAAGGATTTGAAGGATTTGTTGATTTTACAAAGTCTGGATTAAGTTTTGGTGAAAAAACTGTATTTTGGCTATATGAAAAAATATCAAAATGGTCTAGAAAATGGTTTACACATATATTTTTATTTATGGTTGTGTTTTTATACAGTGTTGGTGGAGCATTATTATTTAAAGCTGTCGAAGGTAAGAAATTCATAAATGTGCATAATTGTAAATTCATGAAAATCTCTATAATACGAGTATATCGTAACACCCTAACAAACAATTATATTTTATATATACAGTACCTGTAATTTGAGAATAAATTATTACTGCATAAGTTCTTAAATCGATATAGCATCGTAACCCATTTAAAGTTCAATGAAAAATGAAATAAATTAGGCGCCACTAAGTCTATAATTTTTTTCTGAGATTTAAAATTTGTATATATACATATGTATATGTATGTTATTTATGTGAAAAATTATATTAGTTATTTTAGAACGTGATAATATCTATATACGTAAATATACACATATGTATTTATTTTTAAAATACCAACATTCTAAATATACAATAAAATTCAATAATATTAACTATACGCGTATACATACTCGTATATATATGTAAATGCATGTAAAATGATTTGTTTTTGTAAAAATGTTCTGATTCAGTTAATATTTATGCATATGAATGAATATAATGTAAGTAGGTAGATAGATATACGTTTATGTTGTATATATGAAAATGGATATGATGCATTCTTATAAGAACACTGCAACACCGCATAATGTAAATATGCGGCTTTCTTTATAATCCATATAAAGTAAATTCATTATTATGTACATATTTATAATTATTATAATATTTAGAAAACAAAATTCTGCATAAAAAAAAATGCCTTTAAAAATGTGAAGTTAAATAAAATTATCCAATACGTGCTCATGCAAATACAATTACTATTATTATAATTTCTTTATTTTAATTGTTAAAAAAAAAAAAAAATTTAAAACATCGCAAAACAATTATTTTAAATTGATTTTAATTACGTATTGAAATTTTTATGAACAAAATTAATTCATAATTTATTTAAAAAATTATGCTAGCAAATAACATTTTCAATAATATCTATAATTAAGAAAAGAAATAAAAAAAAATGCGTCCAATTATGTAACAACAATAATTATGTTAAATAAAATAAAATAAAATAAAAAAAAATATATAAAAACTGAAAAGAAAAAAAACACAACATTATTATGTTATGTATATTTTGGCACTTGTCATCAATTTTCAATGAAAATAACATTAAAATTTTTATAATTTTGTGACAATTTTGTATTAAATAACTGAAAAAAAAAATATATAAAAGTTTATATGTCTCATGTACTATATTACAATCAGTTATATAGACTGTATGTACATTACATTAAAAATAATATTACAATATACACTCAACCACAAAATTTTTGTGTGTATTTTTAGAAATAATAATGTTAAATATACAAATAAAAAAAAAGAATAATAATAAAATAATCTAAAAAAAACACATTTTTGTGTAACAGGTATACTTATGCGCTACATACACCTATATGAAGAGATACATACATACTTAACATGTAACATATTATTATAAATGTATGTATATGATATGTATATGTACACACTAATCTCTATTATTATTAATTTTTGTCTATAACATGAATGAAATTTAATAAAATCATTTTTATTTAATTTTGGAAAAATATAATTACAATATTGTATTCAAAATATATACAAAAAAACAAAAGGAAAACGTAATGCATGTAATTTGTTTTGATGGCGTTAACTATACTCGCAAATTTTTTTAATATGATTCAGTAAATAACATACAAGATATTTTTACATGTCTGATCTCTGATGGTGATGATAATGCTTGTCAATCAAATTAACTAAAACTTAACCCGATGAGGGGGTATTCATTCAATGCATTCAAAGTCATGTGTGTAAATCGAGTAAAATGTAAAAAAAAACTCAGTTTTACATGCTGTGAATACCCTTAATATATATTTTAATGTATAATTAACATTCCTTTCATTACATTCCTTTCATTTTTTTGTTTCATGATAAAGTTTTGTGTTGACAAGTTAATTTTGCATTCAACAGATTTACAATTGAAAATATATGTATTATCAGACATTTCTGTTGTACATTTACAAGAATTATGTATCATATTATATTTAATTACACTGTTGCGCACTGTGTAATTGTATTGTGATATAATTAATGAAAAATAAAAAAAAAATTTCCTTTTTTCCAGCACCACGCTCTCTAAAAGATTACAAAGATGAACTAAAAGTTAAGAATAATTTTTATAGTGCATTAACTGATACCGTCCTGAATGCACAAAAAGAAAATATTTTAAGAGTAAGTATATACAATGTAACAAGAAAAAAAAAACAAAAAATCATTTTGTAAAATAAATTAAAAATGAATTTTTTATGTATAAGCCGTCTCTATTTGCAAAACTGTGCCTATTCCATTTTATACTATTTTGAGAAAATTGAAAAAAACGTTTTCCGTTCATAATAATAGAAATTGCGTTATGTTTTTATATGGAAATATATACAGGATGTCCAACCTCGGGTGGTACACCGGCAAACAGTAGATGGGTCTCATCGAGACAAACAAAAAATCGTACTACAGTGAGAGGTAGTCTCAACCGTTTAGCCGCCAGAGGGTGATGAACATTTTTCGCACTTACTCTATGAAACACCCTATAACAATTACGGTGTACTAGCTAGAAGAAAGCAGTCTAATAAAAATCTGTAGAAAACTCCCCTATCTCTCCAATGACACCTTACATGCTCCTCTATATCTTTCCATTCAATAGTTATTGTTTTTTAAAGTCAACATTTGGTGATTTTTTGCTACTTTATTCAGAGAAATACAGGCTGTAGAATCACAGCGCCATTTGAATTAATTTCTAATTACTAAAGCAAGAAGCCCAAGATACCCGCTTCATTTTTGCTTTTTACAGTAAACGTCCCCCTTCTGTAGTACGATTTTTTGTTTGTCTCGATGAGATCTATCTACTGTTTGTGGATGTACCTGTACTACTTCAATTCTAAAGATTTTAAAAGCAAAAGTGGTAAAAACTAAATTTATGTACTTATAAAAAACAACAAAAACTTTAGTAATTGACATTAAATTTTTTTTTTTGAAAAATGGAATAGACACAGTTTTGCAACTGGACGACTCATATGTACGTATGTATTATATATATATATATTTTTTTTTTGAAGCATTATCATATTAATTGGCATGAATTAATTGATAAAGTATTAAAAAATCATGCTGATGCAGTGGAATTAATATTAAATGAAAATAATGATGTTGCTAGAACAGAAGATGATTTTAAAAATCCATGGACATTTTGGAATGCAATGTTTTATTGTGGAACAATATACACAACTATAGGTATATACATTTTAAATTTAAATAATGTTCGATTATTATTTTATTTTTAATTTTCATTATTCATACTTATTTCAATATAACCTCAATTCCAATTTAAATTTTCTTGAAAATTCATAAAATTTTATATTAATTAATTCAATAAATGACACTTTCATCTTAATTTTCATACATTATATTAAGTACATTACGTATATGTTTTTCATTGGAAAATGTCTTGTTATTTTTTATTTTATTTTTTATTTTTTAATATATATAAATAAAAATGTCTTTTAGTATGTCACAAATATTGCGAATGAAAAGTGTCCAAAAATATCTACTCGTTTTTTAAAAAAAAAAAAATATTCAAAGAAAAGACAAAATAAATAATAAATAAAAATGTATATATAAAGTGCAAAAATATTTGAAAAAAAAGTTCACATGTCCTCATATTTTCATCTCATGTAGAAAAAATTTTTTTTTTCTTTTTTGAAATTAATGTTATAATGTTTGAGCATCATTATATGATCATCACCAGGACATATACATACATTTATATTAAATAAATATACATCGAATATATATGCTTTTACAACTAATTTAGGTTCATTAAACATTGAAAAACATAAAAAAATTTTCTTTCTTTTTTTTATTTTTCTTTTTTTGCAATGATAAAATATTAATATTCCCCTAAACGATATGTCGTCATATATTAATATGAAATAAAAATGAAAAAATATTCGTAATTTTTTAAAATATCTAAAGAATTTGTATTTTATGTATATACTAGACATCAATGTCTACGACACATAATGTTTTTTTTGTTTTTTTCTTTTTAATAATAGGACTTAAATTCATTTATGTATGATTGGACATTTTTAATTGTGTACCATATAAAATAAGATTTAAAAAAAAAACAAATTCATAGATTTTAATATCTTTTAGAATTATTTATGTACACATTTTTTATTTACACTTCTTTCTGTTTCAACTGAATTAAATATATATGTATGTATATATAGTATATGTAATGTTGCTACTTTTAAAATTCGAAAGAGTGTAGAACGACGAAAACAAAATAAATTCATATGAACAACAGCAACAACAAAAAAATATATTATGCATGTATGTATTTTTTGATTTTTAAAAATAATAATGAAATAAATAAAGAAATATCATAAATTTTCTTAATGTTTTTTTCATTTTATTATTATTATTATTATTATTTGTATTTTATTTTATTTTATTTTATTTTTTTTGCTTTGTGCTGAATCAAAATTATATTCAAATTAATAATATTTATAATTCAGTGGAAAATAAGTAAATGAAAAAATTTCCTTTTGAACCAAAAATTAATAATTTCATTTAGAAAATTTAATAGGTAATAATAATATTATACTCTCTTATTGTACATATGAGTACTATGGTACTATATATAGTATGTATATACATACATGTATTTATGTAATTATAACGAATCATTTCTATTTCATACATATACAGGGACAGACATATTCGTACACGAAAGATTTTATATATTATATGCATATGCATATTATAAAATTTAAAATTCAAATATTATATTTTATGAAAATTATTTTTGGAAAAATTATATTAAACAAGAATACCTACATAATGACGTATAAAAAATGTACTATATAGAAAATTTAATGTGTACATACAAACAATATATTTTTATATTACCCACCTAAATATTTCATATTTTTTTTTTTCACTTTCATTTTTCACTTCATTTTTAAAAAAACAATTTTTTAATTTTAATTTTAATTTTAAATTTCTGAATATTTGCAGTCAGTTTAAATTAAAATTGACTTGTGACCGGTATAAAAATGTGAAAAAAACAAAAAAAAAAAACATTTTTCTTTCTTAAAATGCGAGAAGAATTTTTAATTAAAAATTATTTTTTTATTATTTTTTTTTTTTTTAAATAAATTCTCATCAAAATATTCATGTCAACGCAAGCAAAACAAGCAAAAGACATGTTTCATGTGAATTATTATTTATTTTCATCCTAAAAACTGTATTTTTATAATTTTTAAATTTTTTAATTATTCTCTCTCGTATATAAAAATCTCTTCCTATGGGACCAATATGCATAATTAAATTAAATAAAATATTTTTTTTTTTGATTATTCTAAAAATAATATCTACGCGTGATTTGATTGTGTATAAATATACGAGACACCGACGAAATATATATTATAATGTAATGTCTTCACATACTATATCTTGTTTTTATATAAAATAATAAGAGTAATCGTGTATATTGTATGATTTGAATAAAATGAAAAAGTAATAAATATTAATTCCAATGTTATTTACATAAAGTCGTATATACATATTATTTTAAACATTATTTTAAAATTTTCATTTGAGTGGGTGAAATTTTATAAAAATATGTAATATAATATATAAAGATACTCGATTATATTGTAATCTTTAAACCTTGAAATTAAAGAGAAATTATTCTCAAATTTCATTTTGTCTAATGTCTTCGACACACACAGGTTGAAATTAAGTAGATTTCATTTTAATTTCAAGTAGAAATTACGAAGGTGACACACAGCGATTTTGACAGTTTGTATATAATTTATTTAATTTATCTAATTTTAATTTAATTTATCTGAACATATAGCCTACTTCTTCTATTAAATTTAACTATCAATTAAATTCAATTATTTCTTAATGAAAATTTAAAAAAAAAAACATTTTTTTGGTTTACAATTTATTGGTAGATGTCTCTGTTCTACGTAAAGAGCGAAACATGAGTAGATTTCAAGCGATTATTACGTATTTTTTATGTAATTTCGCTGACTACATATTCGGCCCAAATCCGTCGTCTTTTCCTGATTTCGAGGCTGAAATTAGCAAAATACTTAATTTCAACCTCTGTGTGTCTACAATATAAAAAAAAACAACGCTTAAATTATATATTTAAAAAAAAAAATTGCTTAACTTTTACTCTTAAGCTTAGTACGGCGAGTTCAACGAAATTCCGTTCCCAATATAAAATATAGGGTTTGGTCAAAAACGACAAATTTTACGCTTTGCAGAAGCATGCTGTTCAAAAACAATTATTTTTATTCTTTTTTTACATGCTACTACGCTAATGCTCATGCGGTCAAAATTTTGATGTTTTTAACCAGACTCATACATGTAAAAAGATGCAATTTCGGTGTACTTTTTATTTTATGAGTATACACAGTTCGTACGAAAAAAATATCGAATTGGAAACTTTTTTCCATTCACGTTGTAACAGAATAAATACTCAGGCAATTATTCCGTCCGTTTGTTTGGTAATTTTTGACAGCACAAAAAAACAGATGTTGCGGTCAAGTATTACTTGTCATTTGTTCTTCTCATTCGTTCATCACAACACAAATAAAATCATTTTCCGTATAGAAATAAATCGGAAAAATGCTGCATGGAATTCCATTCAAACTCCGTACTAAATTTTATGTAAAATAATTTATAGACAAAAGCCCTTTAGACAAAAGAAAATATGTATATACATCATGTAAACATTAAATTATTAACGACAATTTTACAAACTAAAAATAAACAAAAGAAGTAATTTTAGTTATTTCCTTAATCCGAAAAAAAAAAACAAAATAAAAATTAAAATTTTATTATTTCACGAGAAAATAAAATTTACGATGACATATTCAATTAAACATATAAGTATTGTCGTTTTCAATTTACATGAACAATAAAAACGTTAACAATTTTTTTTAAATAAATACAAAAAAAAAAAAACAAAGACATGCAGGTACTATGGAAAATAAAATTAAAATGAAAATAAATTCAAATCTTAATTAAAAAAAAAATTAAATTAATTTTTATTCAAATCGATTCATGAATATAATTTCTGTTTTCATTTAGTTGTACTTGTACGATTTTAATTATGCATCGTATATGTAATCTAATCAAAAAGTAATTAAGAGGAAATGCACATCTGTAAAATTTGTTATTCAATTTTAAATTACATTAGAAAATTCGAAGAATATATATTTTATAGCATAAGTATGAAAAATATAAAAATTTACAACATTCCTTTTGATCAGATTCATCCACAATGTTTGTGTACATATGTAAATTTGTGAAAGCGATGAAAATCAAAACAATACTATGAATGTGTTGAAAGAAAATGCTAATAGTTTTTCCTTAAGAGAGAGAAAATTTTAGAAAATTCATATGTACTATACGTAACCATACTCGTACTATCATTGATAAATAGAATTTAAATAGAAAAAATATGTTACACTATTATTAAATAACATATCTTTTAAATCAATTATACACTATATATTTAAATGTTTTATTGTTTTAATATTCTATTTTTGCGATAGGAGTGACGAAAAAAAAAAAAAAACAAACAAAATATGTATTATGAATTTTTGTTTGAAAAATATAATTTTAAAATTCAAAATTCATTTAATGTTCGAACCGAATCTGAAAAGCGTTAAAAATCCTAAAAGCTTTTATTTTATATTATTTATTTTTTCATTTAATTTTCATTTCATGAAAAATCTAAAAATAAAAACAGCTGTATGTATTTGATGTATATACCGACCAATAGATACTATAGGAATAGGAAGAGAATTTTTTATTTTTCTTGCAATCAACCACTCTGTTTTAGTTTATTTTCAGAATTATTTGAATTGTGTTCGTGCATTTATTAGTATTGTACGAATATTCATTTAAAAATAATCACAAAAAATATTTCAGACGACATTTTTTTTTATGAGTGAAGAAAATTTTCACACGAAAATATTTCATTAAAATATTTTCATAATATCATAAGTTGTAAGAAAATGATCTAATTACTTATGGATAATATATATTTTTGTTCGAATTTAGATTTAATTTTAATTTTAATGTAGGACATATGTGTAGTCATTATTAAAAGTGATTAATAAAATGAAGTGAAATAATTTTAATATAGTGAATATATGAAAAATAATATTAAAAATAGAAAATTAAATTAAAAAAGCAAAAAACAAAAATAGAAAAGTGAAAGATAAAAAAAAATGGAGAAAGGTCATAATATTGATGCCCCAGCTTTGATGCGTCGCAAGAGAAAAGTGGCACGCCAGCAACGTGAAAAAACACCGGAACCATCAAAAGTTGGTACGGTTACGGGTACGGGTACGGATAAGAAAAAAGCTTCTGATGAGGAAAGCAGTAGTACTGTTGACTATGGTGTACAAACAATAACAATGCAAATAAAGCCACCAGGAAGTTTATCAGCTCATAAAAGTAAAATTTTAAGTCGTCGAAATAAAAGTTTTACAGGTGCCGCAGTTAGAAGTTCGTCTGCACCGAGAGAACGTGAATCAGGTGATATGGAATTGAGAACGACAACTAGTGATGTTAGTGATTCACCTGATGTTATGCATTTGCTTCGCTATGCCAGACGTAGTTTATCGTCACCTAGGCGTAAAGAAGATTCAAGTGAAAGTGGTAGGTCATCACCTCCAAATAGAAAATCATCTCCACAACCACCACCACGTATGCAAAGACCTGTTGGATTACAGAGTACAAATGACGAACGTTTATCACGATTAGAACGAAATTTACAAAGATTCGAACAAGAACGTCGAAAATTTGAAATCGAAAAATTATTATTCGAGCGAGAAAAACGTGAATTACATAAAATTCGATACAGGCAATTAGAACGTGAAGATCGTAAAAAATTAGTTGAATCGTATAGACGTTTCAATGAACATTTTAATTTACCGAGTGACTCTGATGAAAAGCCAAAATTAAGTCAGAGTTTTCGAGAAACTCGAATCCCTTCACCAAAACGTAAAATACAGAGTAGAGCTCCAGATTATGAATCATCGACAGCTTCATCTGCCGCAGATTCATCAGACGATCTTCGAAAAAATTTTTGTCATGAAGATTTTATGGAGCAAAATAATAAAAATTTGAATAGGCATTCTTTTTCGCATTCGCCACATCGAAAGCCAATTGAAAAATCCTATGAACCACCAACAGAAACAATTCGAGAAAGGAAAATAACCTCAACAGAAGTAAAGCCCGCAGAGTTAAAATCGGTGGAAGAAATATCTATTTCTGCTCCACAAAATTTAGAAAAAAACAGACAAAATCAAAGTTTTATTTCGAAAATATTTTTAGTATTTAGTAGAAAAGAAGCCGTAAAAGACGACAAGAAGGAAAAACAAATTCTCGAAGAACATTCAATTGATACAAGTAAACTTGATAATGAAAAGTTATTATCTCTATCTTTCATGTGTTTTGCTTGGAAGGAATGCAGACAAGAATGGATAAAAACTAAAGCAGATTATCCTCAAGAGATATCTAAAATTCGAATTCTATGGAGTAAATGTCTTGCACATTTAATTATTTTGGCATTATTTTGTGGTTTCGGAGGTCTAATTTTTCGATTTGTTGAAGGATCATGGGAAAATTCATATAAATGTGAAATAAGAAAAGTAAAACGAGATTTTATTGACCACCTCTGGGTTAAAAGTCATAATTTGAGGTTTATAATTTAAATTTTATAAAAAATTAATTTAAGAATACAGAATTTATTTATAAATAGGGAAGATGACTGGAAATCTGAAGCTAGAAATAAACTTAGACAATTTGAAGAAGGTTTACAAACAGCTTTTGAAGCTGGAATTACATCATACAGTGGCATAAAATCATGGAGTTTCGTTAATAGTGTAATGTTTTGTTTAACAGTTGTAACCTCTATTGGTATGTTTTTTTTTCTCTATAAGTTGTGGGAAAATTTTTGCGCTTGTATAATATTCATTCTCTTAAACATCCGAGTACATTTTCATTCATGTTTCTCAACAAATATGTATATATACTATATATTTGTTTTAAATGACCAAACATATCAATCTCTTTATTTTTAGGTTATGGACACATAGCACCAAAAACAACACTTGGACGAGGAATTACAATCATTTATGCAATAATCGGAATACCAATGTTCCTTATACTTCTTGCTGATTTCGGAAAACTATTTACTCGAATGATGAAATTTGTTTGGGCCTATATCAGACGACTTTATTACACAGGAACTTGTCGCAAAGTAAGAAAACAGCAGCAAGTGAAAGATGTCATGAAAGGAATGTATACAGTATATGACTTTGCCATACGAAGACCAAGTACATACATTATTGGTGATGTAGAAGCAGGTGAAGAAAACCACAGTAAAGAAGTAGGAACAAATCAAACAGCAACACCACTATCAGTAATACCTTCTCTACATTCAAATACTGATGGTCCACCTACACCTTATCCAGAAACAATTGAAATAGATGATGAATTTAATTTACCAATATCGGTGGCAACAACAATTCTACTTATATACATTTTTGCTGGAGCATCAGTCTATGTTATGTGGGAAGATTGGTCATATTTTGAATCGTTCTATTTCGTTTTCATATCAATGTCAACAATAGGTTTTGGTGATTTTGTTCCAAATCATCCAATTTTCATGATGTGCAGTATAATATATCTTATTTTTGGTCTAGCTCTAACATCAATGTTCATTAATGTTGTTCAAATTAAATTAAGTGATAGTTTTAAACAAGCTAGTGCCAAAATTAGTGCAACGATTGGTTTCAGTAGTGAAACAGGTGGTGCCGATAATAGTAGCTTACAGAATCAAATACAACCTGATGCATCTAATAGTGGTACAAAATTGGAAAATATACCAGAAACAATAGAAGTTCAAGAAAATCACAATTCGACAGTAACCAATGATCAGAATACAAATGGTAATGATGATAATTTACCACCACCATTACCATCTAGAAAACCCTCAAATCATCAGGTAATAGAAAAAAATGAAAAAAAGAAACGTACATTTTTCTGATTTCCAATTGAATTTATAATTTTTTACTCTATATAAATAAGTCGATGAATTTTTTATTATAATTGTTAAGTTTGCTAAAAAAAATATATATATTATTTTAATTATATGTATATCAAATATCTAATATATACTCGAGTCTTCCACAAATTGTATATACCTATGTATAATATGAGGTGTGTTTTTTTCACTTCTTAAATATTATTGTGCTTCTTTTAAAATTATTATTTTCAAATTGTTAAAACAAACTTATCTATCTGAATAGCTTCATGAAAACAAATTATTCAAATGTAAATGTAAAAATAACGGATATGTAAACAGAAACATATAGCAGCTATAATATTCAATTTTTGAACTAACCGTTAATTATTATATGCAGAAATTATACTCATTACGCAAACTGTTAATTGATGCAAATAAGTGCTACTAAAAAATTATTTTAATTCAAATATTTCTAGTCAATAATATCTAATAGTTTTTTTGAAAATAATATATGCAATTTTAATTGTAATTATAGATATAAGAAGAAATGTCGTGCCTATAAATTGATAATGTTTAATGTGAAGATATAAAAAAAATTATGTAAAACATATTTTATGATAATATAAATTGATTTAAAACGGAATCAAAAAAAAAATTTGAAAAATAATGTATTTTAAGCGAAGAGATATTTGTGTATTTATTATGTAGATAAAAATGGAATTACCAAGAAGATATAAATATATTTTAATAAAAAACAAAGTTAAAAATTAAATAAAATATTTCAATTTTAGCCCGAAATAGTTTCGAAAAATTCAAATTTGTCAAAACAAATTAGAGTTTTTTGTAAGTACATACATATAAATAAAATTGTTCCACTATAATTGTTTTTAAGATTCTTCTTTGGTTGTTTGTGATTGTCTTCCATTTTATCCAGATGATGAATCATGACGGTGATGATGAATGATGATGAAGATAATGTTTTAGAAATAAAGATAGAAATCCAATTTTCCAGTACCAGCATCAATGAAGATAAATTCTCCTCAAATATACATATCCTTGATGAAGGCATCAGTATATAATATGTGCGGGAAGATTTGTCCTAAATTTTTTATTCAGCCAAAAACAATGCTATTTTTAAGTAAAAATGGAAAAAAAAATAGAATTTAAAAAATATAAAATTTCTTAATTGCATTTTTTTTAAACTAATTTTTTTTTTTGAATAAATTTTTAATGAATATTTTTCAATTATATTCCGGTTTAACGAATTCATACATTTCCTTCCATCAACTACATTAACAAAGAAACGGACAACATTTAAGATCTCTAACTAAAATTCCATTCTCAAATAAATTTCAATTCAAGAGCAATACTCCAACTGAACAAGATATAATATGTATGAAATGATAAAATGGAGAAGCCATCTTGGATTTTTATGAAATACAAATTTTATTTTTTCATATTTTTCATAATTTAGGTTAAGTTAAATCAACGCCGGAAAATAACTGAAAATGATTAAATAAAGCGATCCGATACACGTTGAAAAATTTTTTAAACTACAATGACTGACATCTATAGTCAAAAACTATCACGAACATCGAGTATAAAATTTTAAAGAATTTTGTTATCGGTGTCGGTTTTTTGGTTTCTTTCAATCGGTTCACACATGATTCTATGTCCAAACCAAAATTTATTTAGACACAATTGCACATGGTGCAAACTTCAGAAGGAAATCCGAATTCTTTGTTTATATTCAGGAGAAAAAGGTATAAAAAGAAAATAGTTGAAATTGGAATTGAAACTCGAAATTAATTGAAAATGAAATGATGTATAAACAAAAAAATTAAATTTAAAATATTTTTTAAGTTAGAACTTAGAACAAAATAACAAAATTCAGTTCAGAATATAATCAGATAACAGATAAGAACAACGGTATGAAATGAATTCTATATAGACGGAGACGCTTTGCAGTTTGTGTTTACAGTTTAGTCATTTTAGAATAGTATTTTTGAATAAAGTGAAGTAAAAGCAAGTAGATGTAAAAAAAAATTCCCTTTTAAATATTCTTATACGAACATACGAACAGTGTAGAATATTATACATATGTACATGTGAATAATTTGAGTTTTGTGTATATTTCATATATGGATAAAGATATATATATGTATGCATAATTGCAAAGCAAACAATAAAAGTATATTTCAATTTGTTTTGGTCTCTGATAAAAAGAAATAAGTTTTTTACGTGCGAATAATTAAAGCAAAACAAATATAAAATAAATAAATAATTATTTTAGTCGATAATTAATATTGATCACAGATGAAATATTATAATAAATTTTTATAAATAAATGTGTTAAATATTTTGTAGAAATAAATTGCATTTATTTTTTTAGTTTGTAGTGTGAAGTGAAAGAAAAATAAGTTTACAACAAGAAGAAATAAGTAACAATGACTACAATTAACAGTAGACATCAAAAATTAGAACAGCAAGTAAGTAATAATTCGTCGAATAGATGAATAGAAAATCATCACGAACGTCTCTAAATAAACGTAACATTACATTTTTAGAAATACACATTACATTTTTATTTTTATTTTTTAGGACGATATTAATAATGAAATTATTTTTATTTAATTTATTATTTGAAAAACAAAACCCGGTATAATATGAAAATGAAAGAGCCGGAATATTGCTGAAGGATATTATACATATTTTGAGTACATACATACATACTTTCTGGTGTTATTTTGTTGTTGTTGTGTTTTGATTAAATTGAATACAGCCGTGTATAAGGACTCATTTTATTATGCACATCATATCATCATATAACTATTTTAATAGACCTTAGAACTTGATTTCTTTTATTGAAAAGGCCATACGTAAAATATTAAAAAAGGACATGACATACATATGTATGTATGCTGTAAATATCCATAAGAATATAAGAAGGAATAATCATGATGTTAAACATTTATGTGTATGTCAAATGAATTTAAATTAAAAATATTTACATAATACCTGCAAAAACATGGGTATTTACAATGTTATTTTTAATGCTTAAAATGAGTATTCAGTTTAATTTTAGAATATCTAGGACTAGGAGGTTGATGAAGTAGGTATATATGTATGTAAATGTTACTGTCTTATTACCGTCTTATTACTAATTTTTTTTAATGTTAAATGATCATGATTTTAATGCTAGCAAAACACATTTTGTTATTTCTAGACAGTTATAGACTGAACCAAAATATGATTCTATTAATTTTTCTATTGATTCTTCAATCCTTTGTGATTCTAAAATGCAATGACCTAATCAACTAAAAGTTACCCTGTAGTCAGAAGGTATTTTAATATATACACTTACACATACGTAATATATATGGTGGTACCGTATATGTATAATGATTAATATCCCACGACCATTACAGTTATTATTATGTTATTAATGATTGAAGAAGGTATGATAGCGTGTTAATATTAAGCGTATATTATAAGTACCAACATATATATTTTTTTTATAAAAAAATATCGCTGACTGTTGTTTACATTTCTTTAATTTCTTTGGTAGTATGTAGTTGTAAATGTAATAGTAAAAATTCTATCATTTTATATCCTTTTCATACACAGTATTAAACTGTTTAAATATCGTGTTCGCTTATTTACTATAGTTACTATTTCTACTATTTTTATTGATTTTCTAAAAACTATAAAGAAATTCTACGAATACATTTATAGGTATTTTCGTTCAAAAAAACCAAAGAAATATTATATAGGTAAATTCATGGAATAATGAATAAATGATTTTTATACTGTAGGTAGTTTAGTTTTTTTATTTTAGTTTAGCCTTTTAAGCTCATATTTTATATGTAATATGTAAGGTGGTTTTGGTTTCTTTTTTGTTTAAAGTAAAAATAAAATCCTTAAAAGATCTATAATTTCCATATTAATAATGTATATACCTAATATGTGTGTACATAAATAAGAATGAAATTTTATTATTATTTAAACATTTTTTTTTCTTTTCAGTTTATTTAAATTTATTTTGTTACCAAGGAGAATTTATTTAAAAAAAAATATTTTATTTCCATTTTAAAAAAAAAAAGGACAAAAAAATCTTTTAAAAAATAATTGAATTTTGTTGATTGCTTTATTACTGTAACTCTTGTTCGTTATCGTACTAAATTTGAAATATATGTACATAATATGTCTGTGATATACAGTATGTACGTAAACATTACATATATTTGTCAGGATACACTCGTACTTCACACCAAAAAAATTGATTTTGTTCGAGAAAATGTATTCTTCTAATATTGGATACAGATATATGTATGTATATACACCTACGGATAAAGAACACATGAAAATGAAAATATATTTTAAAAGTTATCGATATTGACATGACATATTGTTCATTATGTACACTAAACACTATTATGCACACATAGCACACAAGAAAGGTAAACGAAAATAAAACAAGGAAAAAATGTCTAAACTCAAATTGGTTATTCTACAAAAAGGAAAAAAAAATACCATTTATGTACACACAGAGAGACAGAATGTTGTGTACGCTTTGATTCGAGCCAAACGCCCAAACGCCCAAACTGAACATTAATAAAACTTTTATAATTATAATGGAAAAGTAATAAAATTCTGACCCTCTGCACATAATTTTTGGTTGTAATAACACTGTTGTTAAATATTACTAAATTCTGTTTCGATTTCTATTGTCAATATATTTAGGCGACGGACAGACGCTTCGTTTATTGCTAACACATGTGACATGTGTTAGGTAAGGATATAATCCAGGGTTATTTTATAGTGTCGTTTCCTTTGTTGCTTATTACTTCTTGGTAATACTGACAACATAGTACGACTAATTAGCGGCATCCTTTGCCCAGCAACCCATGCGACGAAATTGTGTAGTATAAGGTCGGTATACAATATGTATGTAATGAATACATAATCCTTAGTATTCATATGCTATACCGTATCCTTTATACTAAGAAGCCTAAGGTAAATACAATTTTGTGTATTTCCTTAGCATAGGATTATATCTTCTACCTATGTGTTCATCGATAGTATTGGCTGTCGATGTTGGTGAAGCGATCTGTCGTCGGCCAATGGCAACGAAAAGGAGCAATGGAAATAGAAACAGAAGCATTGTTGAAATTATATCGGTGAGATGTTATACTTCTTCTAAAGAAGTATAAAACACTGATTCAAAAAATCAGTAGATCAGTACTCATCGTAACAATCAAATTATATACATAATTAATAAGATAAGATTATATTCAAAATAAAATTAACAAAGTTGTAAATCTTGTGTTGTAATTATAGTTTTTATTTATTTGTGATTCTTTGGTTCAACTCTTGTGCCCATATACGCAGTTGAAAATGCTCGGCTGCGTCAAAACATTGGTCCTTCGAGCCGGATCGTTTGCAAATGTCCTGGTTGTGATTTATATATTAAATTGTGAACGATTAATAAAATAAAAATGTTAACAAAAAAAAAATTGTAATTAAATAAAATCAAAATTAAACAGTGAAAAATAAAATATAATATGTATTTCATATAAATAAAAGTTCATACCATATAAGTATATGGAAGATACATATGTGTAGGTACATGTGCATGTAATATATAAAAATGTTTCATATTTTTCATCAAGAAAAATTACTTTTGTTATGTACATATTTTCAATATGCCTTATTTAAAAAAAAATTATTTCTTGTTTTTTTTTGTTTGAAAATATGCATGTGTTGTTCAAGATTAAAAACGAGAAGAAATCGAATGAAAATATTTAAAAAAGTGAAACGATTTCAAAGTCATAGTGATATTATTCTTTAAACTTCTAATAATCATTTTATAATATATTTTTTTTTTGTGTTAAATCCAAACGAAATTTAAATTGAAAAAAGAAAAAATTGTGATGGCATTCTATGAAATGAAAACGAATGAATTTATTGTTTGAGTGTTATTAATTCAAGTGTTAAATAAAGTGCAGTGATAGAAGACATGGCCTCTAAAAGGAAAACCACAAACCAGCTAGAATCAGCCAGGAAATTGAGGAAAATTTGCTTCACCCAAGCTGCTCGTCTTGCAGAAGACATTGAAACAAACGGTGAAGCATGGACAAAAATACAGATAAGTATACAGTTATCGTTGTTAGAAAAGTGGTTCAATAAATTTGATGAACACCAAGCTCTCATAGAAGAGATTGAAGACCAAGATGGTAGAGATGAACGAACCCAATTTGAGCATATTTATGCTAATTTAAAAGAAAAGTTAATTAGTCTAGAGCATAGGTTCAACAGTTCACAATTTCAATCTTCGTCTTCAAACTTCTTCTTCCACACATTCACATCCTCAGCACCGTGACAATCATCAGGGCAATTCGTGCAAATTAAATTCTTTACTTCCCTCCTTAAGTTTACCTAAATTTGATGGAACATTTTCTAAGTGGACTGATTTTATCAATATGTTCACAAATCTTATTGATAACAGGGATTTGCCAAATATTGAAAAATTTCAAATATTAAAGATATGTCTTTCGGGCCCTGCATCTCAAGTAGTTGATTCTCTAGAATTAACTGATGAAAATTATAAGGAAGCTATCAAATTATTGAAACAAAGATTTGAAAATAAGCGATTGATCTTTAATGCACATTTCAATCAAATTCTAAATCTCACTTCAATAAATAAAAGAAGTGCTCCACAATTAAGACAACTTCTGGATCAATTTAAGGTTGAAATGCGAGCTCTTAATAGCATTGCAGATACTAATCAAATAAATAACGCCTTCCTTATCAATCACCTTTACAATAAACTCGATGGTGAGACGCGTGCAAGATGGAACAATCATTTCTCTTCACAAGAAATTCCACTTCTTACAGACTTTATAAGGTTTATGGACGATGACTGTCAAAAGCTGGAGTGCATCGAAAATTCAAACGTGAAGACGCCAAGGCCTGTTGATTCAAAGGATCGCAAAACACAACGTTTCGTTCACACAACTATTAATCTAGAAATGTGTGCAGTGTGTAATCAAAACAACCATTACATACATAAGTGTCCAAAATTCCTCAATCTTTCTATTCAAAACCGACTTAATTTCGCAAAAAAATCACATCTTTGTTTAAACTGTCTAAAAAAGGGCCACTTTGCAAGAAACTGCAAATCAATGTTATGTTTCAAGTGTTCAAACAAGCATCACACCACTTTACATTTTGGAAACCAAAATCCTTCAGCATCTGGTAGTGATGATTCCAAAGTAAACAAAGATGTCGATAAAAACAATTCAGAAAAAATAAATTGTTTAAATTAAGTATCTAAGCGAAATGTCCTGTCAATAATTGCTTCTTTCTTCGATCCACTGGGCTTTATCAACCCTGTGATTGTGACAGCGAAAATTTTCATGCAAAAATTATGGAAAGAAAAGGTAGGTTGGGATGAATCTATATCAATCGCTCTTCATACGGAATGGCTTGAGTTTGCTCAACAAATTCCGTATCTGAACCATATTCGTGTTCCAAGATGCATACTTATTGATGAATGCAACAATGTCGAGATTCATGGTTTTGCCGATGCAAGTTAATTAGCATACGGTGCCTGCATATATGTGCGCTCAATTGACATCAACAATAAGCTACGAACAATGCTCTTATGTTCGAAATCACGCATAGCACCATTGAAGACCTTAACCATTGCCCGTTTAGAATTGTGTGCTGCATTATTATTGGCTGAATTGTTAGAATTGGTCCTACCTTCACTAAATAGAACAATAAATAGAATCTACGGCTGGACTGACTCTACCATTGCATTATCTTGGATAAAAGCTACTCCGTCTCTGTACAGCGTGTTCGTAGCACATAGAATTTCAAAAATTCAGACAATAACAGAAAACATATCCATATGCTGGAAACATGTCCCTTCGCAGCACAATCCTGCAGACATTTTATCTAGAGGCATGCTCCCTGAGAAACTAATAAATAATGAATTTTGGTTCAATGGTCCAACTTTTTTGCAATTTTCCGACAAACAATGGCCTAATTTACAATCTAAAATCACTGGAGTTCCAGCTCTAGAGCGCAAAAATGAAAGATCCACCTTAATATCGAGCAATAATTTGGACATAGTATCTCGTGTAAAATATGCTAATTCTTATAGTATTACAAGACGAATTTTCGCCTATGTATACCGTTTTATAGAACAATGTCAAATCAAACAGACGAAATCGAATTTGGCTTCTATTTCAAAAAATTATTCCCTTATTGCACAAGATCCCATGAATGGAGAAAAATTAATCATAAGACTAATGCAGAATTTCCATTATTCTTCCGAAATCATAAAGTTAAAAGCAGGCAAAAATCTTAACAAAGATAGTCACCTTTTATCCCTTAATGCATTTTTAGATAACGATGGTATCATTCGTGTGGGGGGTCGTATCCAGAATTCAGATTTGAACTACAACAGCAGACACCAGATCGTCCTACCAAAAGATCACATGTTTACCAGATCTCTTGTGGCGCATACACACATCACAAATTTGCATATAGGATCATTAGGTTTGAATAGCATCATTCGACAAAAGTATTGGATCCCGAGCGGCAGAACTTTGTTACGAGCAGTTATTCATAGGTGTGTAGCCTGTTTTCGACAGAAACCCAAATCAGCACAACAAATAATGGGCAATCTTCCACGAAATCGAGTAACGGGATCGTTTCCGTTCACGCACACCGGTGTAGACTATTGTGGGCCTTTTACAGTGAAGCAATTTGGCAGGGGTAAGCATCCAGTTAAAGTATATATCGCACTATTCATATGTCTAGCTACGAAGGCAATTCATTTAGAGACAGTGTTCGATCTGTCTACAGAGGCCTTTATTGCAGCATTCAAGAGATTTATAGCTAGACGCGGTAAATGCAACTCAATAACATCCGACAATGCAACAAACTTTCTGGGAGCGAAACGAGAACTGGATGACCTCAGAAGATTGTTTTTATCGCAGACTCACAATGATTGCATGAACAAATTTTGCGCCGAAGAGGGTATAAGCTGGAAATTCATACCACCAAGATCCCCCCATTTTGGTGGTCTGTGGGAGGCCAGCATCAAGAAGGCAAAGTTTCACTTGTCACACGTGCTAAAGAACAGCAATTTGCATCTAGAAGAATTCATCACCTCAGTAGTGCAAATAGAAGCGATAGTCAATTCAAGACCTTTAACTCCTCTTTCCAGCGATCCTTCAAATTTAGAAGTTTTGACACCCAACCACTTTATACTAGGACGAGCGATGCAGACCATTCCAGAACCCGAAGTCCTACAAATACCATTAAACAGATTGTCTCGATGGCAGCATATCAGTCGCATCCAGCAATCATTTTGGAAACGCTGGAGTAATGAGTACCTAACCATTCTACAACAACGAGCTACTTGGAAGTTGAGACACGAAAATTTAAAGGTTGGAACCATGGTATTAGTGAAGGATCAATCATTACTTCCAACATCTTGGCCACTAGGCAGAATTGTCAACATCATTTATGGTCCTGACAATAAGGTTCGTGTAGCTGACGTGAGAATGAATAAAGGAGTGTTCCGGAGAAGTGTGCACAACTTATGCCCGCTTCCCACTGAAGACAACGATATTTAATTAACTTTAGAGAATAAATTATGTTTAAGTAAATGGTCGTTTTAAGTCTCATTATAATTTAAAAAAAAAAAAAAAAACGAAAGAGAATCAATTCAATTAATTTATGTAAATTTACGTACAAATTGTTAGTACTAATTCTTGAACTTAAACAACATCTTGTAAACGTAGTTTTAGCAACCAAATGTGTTGATATCCAACTTGTTTTCATTTTTTTGAAGTCCCTTCAAGGCGGGGGGCATGTTAAATATTACTAAATTCTGTTTCGATTTCTATTGTCAATATATTTAGGCGACGGACAGACGCTTCGTTTATTGCTAACACATGTGACATGTGTTAGGTAAGGATATAATCCAGGGTTATTTTATAGTGTCGTTTCCTTTGTTGCTTATTACTTCTTGGTAATACTGACAACATAGTACGACTAATTAGCGGCATCCTTTGCCCAGCAACCCATGCGACGAAATTGTGTAGTATAAGGTCGGTATACAATATGTATGTAATGAATACATAATCCTTAGTATTCATATGCTATACCGTATCCTTTATACTAAGAAGCCTAAGGTAAATACAATTTTGTGTATTTCCTTAGCATAGGATTATATCTTCTACCTATGTGTTCATCGATAGTATTGGCTGTCGATGTTGGTGAAGCGATCTGTCGTCGGCCAATGGCAACGAAAAGGAGCAATGGAAATAGAAACAGAAGCATTGTTGAAATTATATCGGTGAGATGTTATACTTCTTCTAAAGAAGTATAAAACACTGATTCAAAAAATCAGTAGATCAGTACTCATCGTAACAATCAAATTATATACATAATTAATAAGATAAGATTATATTCAAAATAAAATTAACAAAGTTGTAAATCTTGTGTTGTAATTATAGTTTTTATTTATTTGTGATTCTTTGGTTCAACTCTTGTGCCCATATACGCAGTTGAAAATGCTCGGCTGCGTCAAAACAACTGTTTTAGTTGTAAAAATATGAGTTGTTGTAAGAACTGCAAGAATTTGACCTTTAATGAATAATTAAAGCGCAAGAAAAGGAGAGATATGCAGTTTAGTATAGAGTGAGTATCAATTTTATTCATTATTATAAATGAAAAATGAATAATACTATGTAAAAATCAAGTTCAATAACTTTGCTTTTCTTATTAGGAATATAGGAGTGCCTTAAGGGTTTCATTTTTTTTACTCTTGCATTGTCTTTGGAAATTTGTTACGCTCGTATACCATTCCATTTGCAGATATACATTATATAACTGTATTGAATTAAATAGAAAAAATGTTGATAACCGTCTTGAAAATTGAATTGAAATAAGAATATTATAAAAAAAATGAAAATTATGGACATTGCGTGACACTGAGTGCACGATGAAAAATTCATAACTAGCGTTTGTAATATTATTGTTGGATTTTTATGTATATTTGAATTTTATATCAAAATTTTTTTTATTTTTTTTTCATTTTACTTTCTAATTTTTTTAGCACTTATTATTTTTCTATTTTGTTTTATTTTATTTTATTTTCTTCTTTTAGTAGTATCACTGGTATCTATCATCACCATGACTGATTTAATATTAAAAATTGAATTAAATTACCAAACAAACCATCACAGTTGGAAGGAAAAGCTAAAATAGATTAAAATTAAAATACTACAAAATATAATCAGAGAAAACATTTTCCTTTTCTTAATTTTCAAAGCAAAACAATATGAAAAATGTCGATAAGATTCAAAAAATGTTCTATCAAAATTATTACTACGCTAAACTACTTATGAAGTTATGTGATAATAATTTTTAACGTTCGCTTTTTCATCAGAGAAAACATTCAACAAATTTTTATGCAGTATAATGTGGCTAACATTCATCTTGAAATGTCTTTTATTATTAATAATCACAAAATATGGTTTCCTCGTATCTTGTCGTATATATATCCTTTTTGGATTTGTACTTTTCAGTAAAATGAAATGATGCAGTACAATAATGCACAATAATTTGAAAAATTGAACAAAAACTGAATGTTTCTATGATATTTTTGTGTGATTTACGAGTATTATTCTTACATATTCTGTCATTTTATACATTTCTTTTTAAAAAATTTTCACATAAGACATTCATAAAAAAAAAGAAACTAAATTATACCAGTATTATACAAAACTATATGTTTGTACAGTTTGTAGAAAGATTTTTTGTTTTCACATTTCACACACAGAGAATAAAAACTTTTTAATGTAAAAATATAATATGTACATATATACGAATGGAAATGATGTGATGTGATATATTTATGCACATATTGAAAAAAAAAGTCATTCAAAATAAAATGCATCAGAAAAATAAAACGTGAACAAAAATAAAAATGAAAAATCGAGGAGAGAAAAAAAAAAAATATTTGAGATGAAATTGAAAATGTAATTTTCTTCAATGTGTAATAAAAAAAAATAAAAAAAACTACACAACTTAGTCGTCGTACATAAATTATCTATAGCACTGCTATTAGTACAGATAGTGTATTGTATGTATGTGTGTGATATTATTATCATTTGCTATTATTAAGAGTGTCAAAAACTTTCAACAGAATAAATGAAAAAGAAAAAAAAAATTACTTATATACGAGAATACTTTATTCCTTTTTTTTTTCATATTTTTTCATTATTATTATTTTTTTAAATATATGTATGTATTTCATTTCAAAACTCATTTCAAAATAATGTATAACGGTGGTGGTACGTTACTTGTATTTTTGCAGTTTTATGTCAGTTTTTTTAGATGTCAGAATATGAAAATTTATGTAAAATGTGATAAGCTTTTAGAGTATTTACAAAAAAAAAAATAAATTAAAATAAAACAAATATTGTTCAGTAGAAAAAATAAATATGAACATATGTACGAATGTACACAGTTTGTTAAAGGACACTACAGTTAACAACACTAAACTCTATTATATCAACAGTATAAGTTGTATATACGAGTATATATACATATATTATGTAATCGTACTTTTGTATTTTTGTTTTGAAAGGATATTATAATGAAAAACATAAATATGCAATGTACATACATAAATAATATTGGATGTTAAAAATGTCCACCAGAAAATAAATGAAAATACATACTTTTAAAAAGGACTTTAACACTGATACTTATAAGTTTTTCTTTTGATACTGTGCTGTGACTATAATCAAAGATTATAGAACTATTTATATATAGTTCTATAGTCTTTGCTAAAATTGTATATGTAATACGATAGGACATATGAGTATAAGTATTTTGTTCAATAATAATGTTTTATATATTTCTATTTCGAAAAAATCTGTATATAACGTAACATGAGAGATACAAATTCTATCTAAAATTATTTTAAAACAGTTAAAAAGATTTTCAAATATAAAATTCTTATTCGATCACAAAAATTCATTTTTCATTAATTTTGTTCTTCTACAAAATGTGCTTGTACACATACATATATGTACATATGTATGTTCATATGTATTTTGTGTCAATGCCAATCTAAATGACAAAATTATTTCTTTTAACAAATTTTTAACCAAATTCAGTTCTATTTCTATTTTACAAGTGAGGAACACTAACACAATCATGAAACATGACAGATATAATTATCATCAGGTCAGAAAAATACAAATATGTGTTTGTACGCGAAATGCAGAAAGGTTTATTTTGGTAGATTTTAACAAACTAAATTTGCAGAAGCAAATGTGAGGAAACGTCTAGATTGGACCATTCGATGTCACGTTGAATTACATTTTCTCGCTTCTCTATATGTCTCTTCTGATTTATCACGTGATGTTCATATTTTGAAGATAATGTAAACGTAGGGTAACAGAATGACAGCCAATAATTTAGATCATGGCATTACTTATGTTTCACCTCCTATTGTTTGTTATATTTATGTAGATAATATATGAATTTAATGAATGACTATCATCATTAAATCTTCATGAACTGAAAGTTTTATGATAATACGCGTATATTATAATTTAATCGTAAATCGTAGTATAAAAAATATTTTTTTTTCATATTTTTTTGAATGAAACATAACATTCACAATCATCGCATTACTTTTATTATTTTTTTTTTATTTTTTTAACATGTAAAAAATATGTATTTAAATAAATATGAATGAAAATTAGAAAAAGCAAAAGAAAAAAAAAACAAAAACTAAATGAATTATGAATAAAAATTTATGAAAAGAAGTTAAAAAGAATTTTAAATTAAAGTGGAAAAACAAAAAAAAAAAAAAACATAACGTATACTTTGTACATGCGAATATTTGTAAAAACAAAATATCATAAATGTGTTAAATAAATTCTTGAATCACTGAATATATGTAAATATGACTGAATGGATTTTTTTTTTATTAATACATATTAATATTCATAATTCACATTTAATATGTGTTACGTATACGTAGAACGAATACTGTACGGAATATTCTATTACATGGAATTTATTTTCATAGAAAAAGAAAATGAAATGAAGGAATAAAAATAAAAAGCTTGCGTGTAATAAAATGGGGAGATGAAAAATAAAACAAAAAAAAAAAAAAAAAATGAAAATTAATTGATCGTTTGTTTTTATTTATTTTACTATACTATGGCATTTTATTACACAAAAAAAAAAAATAAAAAATAAAAAACAGTTGGTACACTGTAAACACGATACTATACGATATTATTATTAAATGTAAACTGTTTAACATTGTATCAAGACCACCACCGCCACCACCACCATCATTACAACGATACATATGTTTTTACTGTAAATGAAAAAAACATTAAAAGGATAATGGAAGAATAATAGAAAATCAAGGAAAATTTTTTGTAAATATAAATACTAACATACTTACATGTACTTATGAGTATCACATGGATATTTGCTTAAATATTTAATGTGAAAGATATGTTGTAGGTACATATTATAAAATACTATAAAATTTATAACAAGATTCAGTAATTCATGTTATTATAACTGATGAAATTTATAGTATATATACATAATAATCATATATTTATTTCAACAGTTTTCTAATTATACATATTATCGAAATGAAATTTTTGGAAAATTTTTCAATTTATTTTATGTCTCTATAATCCTAACCGACATAAGTACATTTGAAATAATGTAGTACAATACATAAATGTTGTATATGATATTATATATTACAGAAAATTAAAATAATAAATTGAATCAATCACGTAAAGAAAATTTGTGAAAATTGTGGAAAATCAGAAAAAAATATTTCAATTTCAAAATTTAATGTACAATTTACATAAAGTTTGAATCAATAAAAATTTATTAAGTTTATATATAATGTTCATGTATGCTGATATGTAAGCGTCTACATAAATGTACATATGATTTACCTGCATATACATATGTTTAAATGTCCTCGATATTACTAAAACGTGTGTATCGTAAAAAATATTATTTCTCCTAAAATTTATATTCGCTAAATCAACTGTATAGTATGGTATAGAGTAATATTTCATAACATCGATAGTTTGGTGTTATGTATATACAAATACAGTTATGAAATATCGAAAATTCTGTAACATAAAATTGTACAGGAGAAAAATTACATTCATACATACATTCATTTCAAATTATATCAACATGTATGTATCGTTATACCAATGCCGATTTTATCCTCTTGGGGCGTCCGGTACACTTATAAACTTTTCGCTGGTTTAGGTTGAAATTTTATTAATTTTAACTTTCACTTTATTTTTTTTTTTTTTTTATTCTAAAAGCAAAAAAAATCAATTTCTATTCTTTTTTAGCGAAAAAAAATTACATCCTTTTCATGTCACCCGCAAGAGATAGGATTATAAACGCGATTTTCTAATACAAGTTCAGGTTCTCTGGCAGGCATAATTCTCTTTTTCAAAAACGAATGCAAGAACTAATAAAAGTCAAAGTCCTAATAAAGGGATATTGAACAACAAAGAAGAAAAACTGAATTTTATATCAGCAAAAAAATTTTATATTAGCCTGGGTTTCATTTTTGTCAAACCCAAATTTTTGAAAAGTCATAATGAAAGTAGTACAAATTGCGGAAATTGTTCTTGACTCACTGAATACTCAAAATTTAAATGACCATATGTTTGTTTACGAATAAAAATATAAATATGGGTCAAAACATTTATCGGTTTTTCTTGTACACATGAATCTTGTTTTAATTCTAAATTCTTCTTCGTATACAGCTACTACAGTGCATTACATAATTAACACAAGAAAATAAAAAGAGAAAATACTATTCGTGTAAAACTATAGAAAAAGAAGTAAAATTAGTTTTTCTTCTCCTTTTTTTGTGTAAATTATTGTACTCAGTACTGTAGTAGTACGAAGAAGAATTTCAGATCGAAATCAGATCTGTGTAAACAAGAAAAGCCGATAAATATTTTTACCTATATTTTCACGTCTAAACAAACATGGTTAATTAAACTCTTGAGTATTTGAAATGTAGAAAACGAGGTGTAGCGAGCATTTAAAGAGAATATTTTCTTACTGTAATATGTAAAATTATTTGTCTAAAACCGGGCATATGTGACTTTTATTCCGTCCTTAATCGCGCCCCAGAGATATGGCGCCTGGGTTTTGGTGAACCATTTCAATCTATAAAATAACCGGGTATGATCTTTCGTTACACACATTAAATGTTTCAGAATTAGAATTTCAGATAATCCTTCTTTTTATTACACATACAAGTGTACGTATATTACCGTGTATACTTGTACATACGGGTGGTATATATATTTTCAAATTAAATATTTAAAAGTTATTAGATTTTTTTTTGTTTTTTGATGAATTTTCTAAAATGTTTTTTTGTAATTGCTCGAAATAATTGGATCGGAATCAAATTTACCATTTGAATGACAAAAATTAAAAAAAAAACAAAATCATATACGTATATACGAATTCTCTATTTTGGTAATTATTTCATTAGTTTTTTTACCTTTTAAATTAATTCATATGTAAATAGAATTTAAATAAAATATAAATGATATAATTGAATATCGTAATAGGCACAATATTATATCTAAGAATACTTTAGTATGTGACATGACAGAATTCATGTATATTATATTGTGTTGTAAATGAATTAATAACTAAAAATGTACTTTCGGCGTACTTATATCTGAATAAACAAAAGAATTATAAAAAAAGGATATGTGTACTTGTGTACATATAATAACACAGAAATTTTATATAAAAATGTTTACTTACACACATGTCTTATCTAATTAATTATGTATTACATTAGATATACACGAAAATATACAAGTATTTACCATTTAAATACCGTCGTAAAGCACAATATGCGAGTATATTTATTAATAATACTTTTGTAATTTGAATCATTTAAATACCACATTATAGTCGTATTATTATTATTTAATATTATATACATAGTGTGCTGTGTGCATATGCGTATGTATTTGAGTTGTTATAATCAACTCAATTACGTATAGTACTCATAATATATCTGAACAAAATGTAATTATTTATTTAATTTATTTGAATAATAATATAATATTTTAATTTAGAATATAAATTTACAACATTACTTAATTCAATTCAATTATGTATGTGAACAATTTTTATAATACACTTGTACGTAGGTACATATGTATGTTGTATGTGATTTAAATATTTCTCACATTATATACACTCAATACTCATCATATATGTAATGTAGGTACATATATAAAAATAAATTTGTATAATATGCACAGACAATATCATGCTGTGATTAAAAAATTTAAATCAAAATTAAATTATGTGTATGAAATGTTTATTTAAATTTTCATTTTAATTTTAATTTTATGTTTGAATTGAAATTATAAAAAATGAAAAAAACAAAAAAAAAACACTCATGTGGTCATTTAAAGGGAATAAAAATTTTTTTTTCAGAATACAAGAATACCATAATCGTAACGATACCCATGAGTACCCCTGTGTGTGTTTAATTTTTGTTTTTACTTTTTACGCCAATAATGTCTACCTACATAATGTAGGTGTCTTTTTCTCACATAATACTACATTCAGTCATAAAAACAGGAATAATAAATGTCGTAAAATAACCTAATTTTCTCGGATATTTTTTTTTTTTTTTTGGTTTGTTGTTGAATACATTGTAATATGTATGTACAATGTACATTATTTTTCAGTTGAACACTTTTCGTACACATTATAAAATGATCACAATATAAACAGCATTACCGTTTATGTATTTTTTTTTGGTAGTAATTTTAAAAGATTCATTCGTTGATTTCTCTGCCAAATGTTTTTTCAGTTTATCGTTCTGAATGAACAATGTTCTCATATTCCGTACTTGATCAGCATATATTTTTTGTGTACTTTACTTGAAGATAAATTATTATAAATAGTATATGCTTTTTCTTACTAAAACTACTCCGCCCTACTATAAACTAACCAGCCCACTATAAGCAAATGCCACAAACCCACTACCTTTTAGCTTCTTTTATTCATACGTTGGTTGTAGTTCTGCCTGTGATTGCTCGTATCGTAGTATACTCGTCTTCTTGACTAGAAAATTTTTACTGAGAGAGAATGATAGTGAACGACTTTTTTACTACAACTACACCACTTCTATATTACTAGAAGAGAACTACCCACTACCATCCATTCATGTGTAGGTTGTACTTTCTTCCTGAGTAAAAAATTTTTCTGAGGGAAAATGATAGTGAAAGTTTTATTTTTATAACTACTCTGCTACTAGATTACTAGCTTACGAGCTTACGTATAAGCTTATTATCGCACTATACACTACCATTCATATCTAGGTTGCATGGTTGATGGTTCTACTGGTTGTACTTTTTCCTGAGTAGTAAAAGTTTTACTGAGAGATAATGATAGTGGGTGGTTTTTTTTTTACTAAACTTACTTTTCCACTAGCATACTAGTCGACCAGTATGATGCCATTACCACTGACTCCACCCACAATTACTCGTTTCTTCACATTTTTTAATTGTTCGTCCTACATTTACTCGATTAAAGTAGAAGATTTTTATTGAGAGAGGAAATTAATTTTTCTCAAAAAAAAAAAATCATGCCTCATTTCGTGTAATAAGAAAGGAAAATGTATTTTTATGTGACAAGGCAACACTGATTAAGTAGTGATTCAATGAATGAATGAATACCTATATGTAAGTATAATACCACGTAATACTGTAGTAAGTAATACATGGTAATACGTATAAATATCGACCGGATTATTACACAAAATTTTACGATACCTATGCTAATAATGGTTATTATTAAAATGTCTTTTATTGTGCTTAATGTATATTTATGTATTCGTTTCGTATAGCTCAAATTACGAATAAAAATAATACAAAAAGAAGTGAATAAAAATAAAAGAAAAAAATGTTGTATAAATTTTCATACATTGTATTTCAATATATTTAATTGTTATATATACATATACATACATACTTCTATACGAATATTATTTTAGAGAATTTGTATTGTAAAGTTTTCTATATGTTTTTGCACTTCAATTTTAAATTAAATGAATCGAATAAATGAAACGAAAGAAAAAAAAACTTTTCGAATGTTGGAAAAAATAAATTACCTGAAAAACTTATTAAAGAATTTTTAAAGTTTTGTCGATACATCGTCTACATCGATATTTGGTATACATCGTCTACTGTTATAATTTAGTAAATACATATTTAGATCGAATAAAAATACAAATTTAATTCTTATTAAGATTAAGACGTTATTATATTATGATGACTAATGAAAATTTGTATTTTCATAAATTTTAATATGAAAAGAATAAATTATTTTACTAAATTACTTCATAAAATTTCATTAAGAGTAGCTACTACCAAATCTGTTTTCTTTTGCACCACATATGTATCTACAAAGTTACTCAATCGATTTCAACGAAATTTGAAAAATGAATACTTTGAAAGGATCTGTGGTTCTTAAATGGAATACTTTCTTGATTTTTATACATATTTGAAATTTATTTATAGGTTTTGAAAAAGAAGAGCGTTTTCTTTGAAAAACTCTTCAACTTTGACTTCTGTTTTCATATATTAAATCATCATATTTCTGTATGATTTTATTGTCAGAATAAAATTTGAATTTTTCTCTGATATTTTTATAACAAAAATTCTAAAAATCCTTTTTATATTTTTAGTTTTATAAACAAAATAAAATTGTATTATTTTTTAATCAAAATCGTTAAAAATTAAATTTCAATAGCACCTGTGGTTATGCAAAAGCAATTATATACCCAAATCTTTTTTTACACAGTTGATATGTATTTATAGTTTTTATAAAATTTCTAATGTAAAATCGTTGCCTTTTTTTTGAAAGTTTTTATAACTAGATCCTAGTCTTAAATTGTTTGTCAAACATTTTATAATTTTCTATTTAAAAAATCCACAATTCAATTTTAAAATTAAACTAAAGGTTTGAAGCTTTTTGTTGTACTACTCTACTACTAAAATGTTTTGTATGGAATACTCCTATATGTATAGATTCAGTATTTAAACTTCTAATCCCTTTTTCTCTTTATGAGTAAAATATGCAATAATAATTTTCAAAAATAAACAAAAATATATGAACTTTGAATAAAATTTTCATAATATCCTGTTCACTAATTGAATTTGTTATGCTTACAAGAATGTACACAGTAAACACATTTTAGAAGTACATACATTATATAATACTCATCCATCGTATACGAACAGGAACACTATACTAGCTACATAGTTTGTGGTTAAAACTTGTAGAAAAACAGATAAAATTTATGAATATGCATACATACAAATATGTGCTTTAATATGTGTGCAGAAGGATAACGACACAGAATGGAATATGTACAAGTACATTGTTTTACACTCTTTTAAACTGCTGTTTAATATGTACATTCGCATATGCATTTTTGTTTTTATGGAACAGCAAAAACATAAAGAGATAGAGAGGATGCACTTCATAAAAAAGCTATAAATATCCTTTTAATTGTTTTTAATTTTTTTTTTTTATTCTAATCAACATGTATTTATTTTTATTTTGTTTTTGTTTTATAGAAAAAACAAAGAGAAGTAAAAGAAATTGTTTATCCCACAGCATGTATAAATGAAATAAAAAGGAGAGAAAAAAATTTTTTTCATGTAAAAAATGAATACGTGTACAAGAATAACTCAATTCCTCATATTTTTTTTATTCTAAATCTAATTTTAATAAATCGATAGTTTCCTTATATATATATTTTTTTTATTCCCTCTTCCTACTTAGAATTTTGTATGTACATAGAAGTAGTGTAAAAAAATGAAAATATGTAAAAGGAAAAGTTAATACAAAGTGTTATAAAAATCCAAACAAATGCTAAACATATATCTACGTTTATATGTGTAGTATGTGATGTATGGATATGTAGTGTACTCTACGTTTTTCTTTGATTTTTTATTTTATTTTATTTATGCTCTTATCATTACACCGTAGCTTCAGTAACTACTTTATATGTAAATATAGATGATATGATACATGCATATACGAGTAAGCCATCTCTATGTACAATGAAAAAGGATATAAATAAAGAGTGTATTGAGTACACTTTACTTTACTGAGCTTGTATACGAGTACATTACCATAGCATATATATACAATTATTTGTATTGATGTCTTTATTCAAATAAGGATTTTAATAAAACATAACCTCACTATCTTTGTATTGTAGTTATTTCTAGGTGCTACATATCCTACTATATAAAAAACGTATCTACTTGTAAATCTTCTTTCATATACCATCTAATGTATTGCTGTAATTGTAAATATGAAGGAATTTAAAATACATGAAGGATACATATATATACACAGTATGACACTTGAATTTTTTTTTTTAATAAGTATATGTATGTTGTAAAGTAAAAATATAACAACGCGGCAGCAATATATAAAAAGTATAGAATTCTCCTTCTTTTTTATAAGAATAACAATAACAGAGAGTGAAGAAGAGTGAAATGACAAAATAATAAAAATATATGAAAGAATAATGTGGTAGACAGACGAAAGCAAATCAATGATTATTTTTCCAGTCTTCATTCGTGACATTTTCAATCATCATTCTTGCTGTCATATTTATCAATTTTAAATTATTATAATCTGTGTATATGTATCATGTTTTTTGCTGTCATTTTTTTCACTACGAAATATTTCCGATTCACCATCTTCATTCGTTGCTGAGTGAAGTTTCATTTGAACTACATTCGAACTTATTTCAATGAAGTTAGATTCAAAAAGTAATGATAATTTGAACTTATAATTTGGAGTTGACAGACAGACGAGACGGCAAATGATCATTCGCAACGAATTATCATTAATTCGCTTTCGTCTGTCTACCACATGAAAGAAAAATTTCCATAATGTACTCAATACTTTACATTACATTACATCAAATATTTATTTTCTTTTAAATTTTTTCATTTTATTATTATTATTATTATTATTATTTTTTTTTTTTTTGAAAATCACATACCTATGGGGACTACATATGCTACATTTTTCTGTTGCCACTATATAACAATTACCGGTAGAAAATTGAAAATTGAACAGAGTATAAAATAGAAAAAACGGGAAAAAAAAAATAAACCTTCAAGAAAAATAAGACAACAAGAAAATTTTTTTTTTGAAAAAATATAAAAAGAAAATACTCTGTTACATGTTACATAAGTATTGGTTTTATTTTTTTTTATGCTATATACAAATAGAAGAAAAAGAAAACTTATGAAACTTTGTAGTCGTTGCTGTTGTCGTTATCGTTCGAAAAAAAAATTTTTATGCAGAAAATTTTATTTACCATTTTTGTTTGTTGTTTCATATATTTACGTTTATTTATTTATTTTTTATTTATTTTTTGTTAAAATTGTGTTCATCGAACAAGTGTCTAGAATATATTATAGAATCGTATTAACATATGTACATGGTAAAGTACCTCTGTAGTCTGTACATCATATGCTCGTAATGTATGCATGTTAAAGATTGTAACAAAATCTAAATTTGAAAAATAGTAGGTACATATAAAAATATGAATGAAAAAAAAAGGAAATTTATATGTATGTATGTTAAAAGAAAAAAAAAATAATGTAAAAATGTATAAAACTTTTGAAAAATATAAAATTACACTATAAATGCATATATCTAAACAATAAAGTGTAAAATGATACATACGATAAAATTCTATATGAAAACAAAGTATAAACATGTACGTACATACTATGTACGTACATGTTACATACTTATGTGCATATATATATGGTACATACGTATATGTGCTACTGCGCTAATGTAATAGGTAATAAAAATGTATGTATGTATGTTTATAGTGTATAGGTGATTGTGATTCCTATTTAATATTTTGTTTTTTTTTTGTTTTATATTTTTATTTTTAATTATTATGTGTATAGTTATATGTTCTATATATTTACATTTTCATCAATGTACGAGTACATAATGTGTAGTGTATGCATATGCATGAAAAATAAAAAGGAATTCATTTCGAAAAAATACATATAAAATGCAGAAATTTTTTTTTAAAAAAAAAGGAATGTAGAAAACAACACAAAACCATTTTCATAATGAGTTACATATGTGTACATGTATTCGTATAGTTTCATGTAGATTTGTGCATGATATATGCTTATACATATATAATAACAAAGATAGGCAAAAAAAGTATAGTAAAAAATAATAAAATAATAAATGAAAAAAAAAAAAGAAACTTTATCGTTGTGCATTTCCGTTTTTTATTTAATGTTCAATGTTTGTTTTGTCAATATTACCTCAATCATTTATTGCTATGTATTATTAATGCATTATTATTGTACAATGATGGAAGAAAAAAAAATGCTTAGAAAAATTACGTAAACGTATATGCTAGTATAAATGTAATGTAAAATAACAAAAAAAAAATTTTGTATTAAAAACCTTGATTGAAGGATATAATATGAAAATAAGTATATGTATGATGTATGAAGAATTGTAATTGTAACACGATAACACTTTAGGCTGCTATCATAGTAGTCCATCAGAATCGGTGCGATTTTCTTTCAATTATAGGAATGGAATTTATCTTGAAAGTAGTTACTTTTAAACGAAAAATGCTATTACCGATACCAGTTGGTGTTATGTGTTATTCATGTCGATTTCAACTCGAATTCTAATTTGAGTTCACCTTTACTCGAAAACGAGCTGAATTCGTAAGTTGAGTGCGCACGTTTCGAAAATAATTCCTATGACATGACCAAATCCCATCAAAATCAAAATCAAATATCATTCAATGTTCGCCAAATTTCACAAAAATTCTGAGAAATAATTATATTTTGATGAATTTGTACGATACCTATAGCTAATTTCATTCATGCAATTTTTCGTTACGTTCACAAGTTTTCGTTAAAATTCTAATGAAAGAAAATCTCACAAATTCGTTGTTTGATATTCAAGCAGCCTATATTCATATAATTAGCTACTTACTATACATACAGCCACCTACAATGCAGTTATATTTTTATATTCGTTATTACGAAATAGTACTTATGTATATAATGACACAACTTCATGTACAAGCATAATAATTTTTTTGTTAAATAAATTTTTGAGAATCAAAAAACCAAAAAAAGACAAAAAGAAAAATAAAAATTATTTAAAAAAAAAAATACCAAAACCAAGTGCATAAATGCATTATTTATATACGAGAGTATTATGTGCTTATATTAAATGAAAATGTTAATTAAAATTTAACATTAATTAACAAAAATAATTTCAGTGAAAAAAAAACAATTTTATTTTTATCAAAAGAATTATTGTACAGAATCCAAAAATATGTAAGAAAAAAAAAATTTGAATTAAAAATAGAAATTAAATATGTATATAAAAAAAATACACAATTTTTGCATAAATAAGTATACTCGTAGACTTACATACTCATCTCATCATCATCATCATCATCATCTTCATAATTATTGTGTTTGTCTGTATTCGTATTTTTTAGTTTCTATATTTTCTATTTACATACATTTTACTATCTTTTTCGTTTTGTTTTGTTTTAAATGTTGTTTCCCTTTTTATGAAATGTACAACATTAAGTTTACGTACATTATGTATACGTACGTACCTGTCTATATATTTTTTGTTTTAAATTCTCTTCCTTCTTATAGTCTTGTTGGATGTATAATAGGAAGTACACTGGGCTGGGGCATAGGGGGTACTGGTACCAGATGTACAGAAATAGAAAATAAAATAAAATTTCATTTAATTTTTTTTCGTAAAAAAGTTAACTAGCGCACACCTCCTAAGAAAATATTTTTCTTTTTAAATTATGTACGCGTTTATGTAAATGTTTTGATACCACTACAACTATACGTAGGTACTTAATACTTATAATGTATGTACTTTTAAAATAAGTTCTCTTAATAAATTTTTATTGTAGAGCTTTCTTATTATTATTATTTTTTTGTAAATTATTTTTGAAGTGATGCAATAGCAGCACAATTATTTTACTAACAAACAGTACGATAAAATTGTGTGTATGATTCATTACAAACGTACATATATATAATGCAGATTGTGTATAGGTGCATACAGGTATAATACGTAGATAAAAATGCACGCATATCAGAATCTAGGAGCAAATATGCTTAAAGTATTCTATAAATACTTGTGAAGTTAAATTATTGACTAAAGTATTTATTCAAAAACAAAAAAAAATTTTTTTTTTAAGTTGTTTTAATTAATTTATTTATTTTATGAAATATTAAATGAGATGATGAGAAAATTGTGTTGAATAAAATTTGTAATTGGTATATACAAATAATGTAAGTTTAGTATTTTAAGAATTTCTATGATTTCTTGAGGAAGTGGAAAAATGTTTTTCTTTCAAAAATTTATTTAAGTAATTCACAGATTTTCTCTATATTTCACTCGTTTCACTCTATACATCCATTTTCTATGTGTTTGAAAGTTTTCAAAAGTTTTCATTTAATTAAATTCTTTATCTTGTTATTTCATTTATTTTTTGCTGTCTCTAAAAAAAAAAATAGAAAAGTTAAGGTTTTGTTTCAAGGAAAAACACGAAAAAAATAATATGATGATGATGAAGGAAAGAAAAAGAAAATTACAGATGTGTTTCTTTGTGTTCTGTTTTTAATAATAAAATTTTTTTTCAGAATAATCTAAATGAGAAAAAGAATTATGTAAAATGAACATGTATGCATGTACATATTTCATGTTAATGTAACTATAATTTAGGTAGGCTTCTTCTAGACAAAATAAGGTAAACACAAAAGAAAAACAAGCAGCAGCTCTTTATGTCTCATATTTGTCATTCCCAACAGTGACAGAAATTTCCTTATTTTGTTGTTGTTGTTTTTGAACACACGATATTTTCATTTTATTTTGTTTATATATAAATCCTTGTCTGCTGATTTGAAGTGTACACACTCGTATATATTTGTACCTGTTCTCTGTTATACGGTTATACATACAAAATTCATTTTGAAATGAAAAACATTTAATTCTCATTTTTCATTTTTAAATTAAAATTAAAATTTATTTATTTATAATTGGACAAATGATAAGTCCCCTCTACTAATATATTTAAAATTATCATTTTAAATAAGAATGTAAATGGGCGCTTTTCATAAATCATGTTTACTTGTTTTCCCCTTCAATTTTTATCTCTCAACATTTCCTTGTATTCATTTCATATACTACTGGTAGATGTATTATATATCAAAGGATTTCTTATTAAAAATGATTTCATGCTTACAAACAAAAAAAAAAACGTTTATTTGAAATTTCTCTTCCTTTTTTCTTCTCCTTTTTCTTTTCATCTTTTTTTTGCAAAATTTATTTTTCGATATAAATAAAATTTAATCCTGTAAGTAACAAACACAAAACGCGTAAAACTCATAAATATCATATCTTCTGCTATCTATTATTTATGTTTATTCGCATAATATAGTATGTAGCATATACATACATATGTATTGTGTATGCATACGTATGTACAAAAATACAAACGAAATGGATAACAAAGTCATAAATTTTATAAACTCATCAACATCATCATATAAAATAAAAATAAAAAACAAAAAACAATTTTATTATGATTTAAAATATGCATGTAGTTATTTATCAAAATATGCTTAATAAAAGATATTTCCTTTGAACACAAAAGAAAAAAAGAAAAGAAGAGAGAGAAAAACATAAGAAAAGCAATGATAAGGCAAAATAAGTAATATTCTCTAAGGATTTAAATCTGGAAAATTTCTTTGTACAAGATATGAGATAAAGAAAAATTACGCAACTTTAAATAAATAATTTTATAAGAAAAAAAAAAAATTGCGAAAAAAAGGGAAATTAAAAAAGGAAGTGAAAAACTTTAACAAAAAAAAAAAAAAGAAGAGAAACCTAATTTTGCTGTATGGTACTGCACTGGTATAAATACGTGTTTCTGATGTATATAAAAAATACAAATAAAAAAGGATTATAAATTTTTGTTGTATTGAAAAGATATAATTTTGATAAATTATCGTATAAGTATTTTCTTCTTTAATATTATAAAAAGAGACTAAAAAAATTTTAAAAGGATGTAAAATGTCCTTTATCTTTTATGTGCTCCATCGATATACAAACATGTATATGTCCTTTTATGTCTGCATTTCGTATATCTACGTAACAGGTAACAGGTATAAAAATAATTTAGATAACCTAAAAAAGGATATTATCTATACAAAATTAGTAAGACACTATGGGGAAAATTTAAAATGCTCTACAGAATGTGAAAAAAAAAAACAAATGTTAAATGTTTCTTTAATACACCTTCAAAAAAAATGTAAATATGTACTCGTAAATATAAGAAATAATAAATTAATGTCTAAAAAAGAGGATATTTTTTAGTTAAAGTGAAAAATTGAAGAAATTTTTTGTTAAATGCTAATTTCGACAAAAAAAAATAAATAAAGGAAAAATCCCTATACAGATTTATTTATGTGGGATGTGGGTAATTTTTCAATTTTATTATGAGATGACAATAATAAATCTCTTCATACATTTTCTATATAATGTATGTATATTTATATGGGATAGTGATGATATTAATGTTGGTGATTAGCGCCAGTTTTAACTTTTTGGACGCCCGGTGCACTTCTAAAATTTTCTCCATCTAGTCTTTGAAACTTTATTTTTTATTTTTCAAAAAAAAAAAAAAAAAAATAGAAATACTAAAGCGAATAGTAGATTTTCTTCTTATTTTCTTGTTTAAACTACCAGTACTACTCTGTAGTGGGCGTGTACGAAGAAGAATTTCAGATCAAAACTAAATCCGTGTGAACAGGAAAAACCGAAAAATATTTTGACCTATATTTTCATGTGTAAACAAACATGGTCATTGAACTCTTGAGTATTTCGGTAATAGAAAAAGAAGTGGAAAGTTATATATTGCATTATAGTAGGCGAATACATTAATTTAGTAGTTTATTTGGTTCAAACTGAATGCCAACAACAAGCCATGCTGATTGGAAATTGCAAGCAAAGTATAATGATTGATGAAGGATCAAATATGTGTGGCTATGTGTGTATATCATTTTAGTTTTTTTATAGTTACATATATACAGACAGAGCATTTAAGGCACACTTTTCAAGTTCTAAACCATACATTTTTACTGTGATTTGTGAAATTATTTTTCTAAAAACGGATATTTGACTTTCATTTTGTCCTTAATTGTGCCGTCGAGATTGACGGCCTGTTTTAGTGAACCATTTCAACCTATAAAAGAACTGGCGATGATGGTGATTGTATTATACTTGTAGATGTAATCAAACCACTTCAAATGAAATAAAGTTTTTTGATGTAAAATTTACGCATACTCATATTATTAAGAACAAAATAAAAAAAAGCTTACAATAAAATCCTTTTGATGTTTTATACTCTTGAAATTTTTTTATTTTTATTCAATATTTTTATTTAATGTATATTATAAAATTTAGTTATACATAATCTAATGAAATTTATACTTCAAAATTATATACATATTTAGCTTACAATATAATTATAAATTCTTTATAAAATCTTCAATAAATGGCCAGCATTTATTTAAAAAAAAAAATAAAAATAAAAAATCTTGAAAAAAATATATATGTACATATCCTTGTTTCATCTTTTATGTTTTGATTGCCTTCAATCATATATATTTTTTGTATTTAATGGAATATTTATATATGTATTTATTTTGCTTTTTTGTTAATTTCATTTCTATGATGCAGTCATAATGGTCATCGTATCATCTTCATCACTTTCTCCATCGTTTTCTTCATTTTCTTCCAAATATTGTAATTTAAAAAATTCATTATAATCGTCATTTTCATTTTCATTTTCATTATTAATTAGAAAAATTGATTTTCTTCTAAAACTAGAACATTTATTCTCATAATCCCGATTATTATCATTTTGCTGTTGTTGTTCATTTAAAATTTTATCTATTCTATCATAAATGATACCATTTAAACCCATTAATTTTAATTTATTTAATATTTGTAATGAATTTGTATCATCACCCCAACAAAACATAATTTGTTTATTTGATTTTATTAAATTTATTTGTTCTGGATCATTTAATATATCTTCAGTATGTGGTATTATACCTAAAAATTCCATTGATTTTGATAAACATATTGCCCATTTAATACTATTACAACGTGGATCTAAATATAATGGATAACGTTTTGTTGGCCCCAATGTTAAAAATAATATCGGATATATATTCTGTTTAAAACGTAACATTGTACATATATCAGCATCAAAACATGACATTATTAAACATCTACCGTAACCATATTTTATAATACAATCTAATATACAATCACAAAAATAATTTTTATCGATTGTTTGTTGTGATTCCCAAGTGCCATCAATTAATTTTTGTGGACATTTTATTTCAATATCAAAACCGATATTTTTATTTTGTATTTGAATGAAAACATCCTGTAATTTTGGAAATAATTTATATTCATTTGAATTTGATAAATGCTCATATGTTGGTGTTTCACGTATCATACCATCCAATAAATGATAAGTTTTTAAATTTTTCAATTCATCATATTTCAAATCTTTTATTAATACTGGTATCAAATCACTACCATATCTTGGTAATGAATTCTGTTGTAATTGTGAAATATTTACATGAAAATCATGATAAACAATCGGTATACCATCTTTAGTTAAATGTACATCTATTTCGATCATATCAGCACCATTTATGATTGCATTTTTAATCGATGCAATGGTATTTTCGGGTGGAAATATTGGTGCTGAATCATTACAATTGTCTATTGATGGTACACGAAAACTAACACCACTGCCACGATGTCCAATATTTAGACCAGTCCATTCCTGTTTCCAGTAATTAATACAAGTTGAACGAAGTTTAAAATTATGTTTTGGCATCATTGGTTTAATAATCAGATATGAAATGTTTATAATGCATAGATTATGATTTTGTGTTGATTTTGAATTCTTAATGGGCAATTTTAGATCATCATCAGAACTTTTAAGCATGTCCGGTATTAGATAACCATATCCCAGATGTTTTAAACATCTATTACTCTTGTTATTATCGATATTTTCATTGGTTTCTGAATAACATTTTCCGTACAATTCAATCAGATATGCAATTTTTGTCATTTCACTAACGGTTATATGAAATAAGATGATATCTTCCGGACTGTTCCATTCACAACCATAAGGTTCCGATTGCTTTTTCAAATCACTGTCATTCAAATCGAATTTTACATATTCGATAAGACATTGCGAAGAGTCCATTTCAGTTATCGGTTTGAATACTGATAATGACTGGTCCATCCACATTGGTGTCAATTTTATATGAAGATTTTTGTATTTATCACCATCACAACCATTATTATTCATCCATAAAAATGGTTTATTATAAAATTTTAATTGAATTATTTCATTATGTTCTGTTAACCAACCGCGATTTAGATTTTTTATTTCATTCACTTCACCAAAAATATCATATGAGACCTGTGATGATGATAATGATGTAGCCGATACCAACGGAAATTTTTGAACAATACACCCATCATTATCAAATTTTATAATACGTGGTTTTGTATGTGTCTCCCATTTTCTAATTATAATGGAATTTGTTGTCGAATTTAATACGCATATAAAATAACGATATTCGATTAATTGATTTTTTGGTAAATGTACACGTGAAATCCATCGATTCCTTGGTACTGATTCTGATACTGATGATGATGATGATGATGATGATGTTGATGACGATGTTAACAATGGATCATTTTTCTTTTCTAAAAATACACATAATTGTGGATTCCAATTACCTAACTCCCTACAACTACCAGTTACTGCAATTATTTCTGATGGCATTAATATTTTATCATCATCATTTTTTACAATCACATTAAATTCCCATTCAATGTAATTATCGATTAGATATGTCCTTTTTGTCCTTTTAAAATTCATTTTTAAACAGCATGGATTTTTTGATAAAAAATTTGATGATTTTTTTGTTGTTGTTGTAGCAATTAATTTGCAATCATTAATCATCATCATATTCGTATCACAATTATTATTATTATTATAATTTTCGATATAATTAGCATTGTTTTGATTATTATGTCGATGTTGCTGTTGATTGTGACGATGATGATAATGAGGATGATGATTTATATTCAAATTTTTTGATGATGGAATTTTTTCTTCCAACATTATTTTTATTATTTTATGAATGAATTTATTTAGATTTTTTTGATCACTAATTTAATATTTAGTTTCCTTTTAATATTTCAAACTATGAATGCTCACTCGTAATTGTTTTTCTTATTTTCGAAACAGTATCTATTTTAAAAATGTTTGCAATTTGTTCTATATGTACTAGCAAGTTTATATATTTCACTTTGATTTGATTTTATTATTTTATTTTCTCTGTGTGATAGTTTTATTATTAAAAAGAAAAGAGAGATTATCATTTCTTTTACATAATTTGTTTCACGTGTGACACATTTTATGTCATTCAAATACGTGTCGATCTGTTTATTGTATGGCTGCACATAATACTTAAAATACAAAATAAATGACACAGTTTTTTTTTCAAATTTTTTTTTATAAATGCTCCATGATTAATGATTAAAAATTAAACAATATAAATCATTTGCTTGCTTGTAAATATCACGACATAAACATCATTTTATATTCTACACAGCATCTAATATATGCGAATATACGGCCAACAATTTTATAAGTCAATTATTTATAGAATATTTCAAACGTTTTTTCTTTTTTTTTTTTGTTAAATAATATGAAAAATCCTCATTTTATAACATTCAAAAAAGTTTTCAAATTATAATATTGTTTTATTGTATTATGAAACTGATAAAAATGTTTGCTTAGAATAATTATTAAATAACTTTATCAAAAAATTTCATAATAATGTAATTACATACTCGTATACGTATTACGTGAAATCCTTTTCGTATATGAAATCGAAATAAAGAAATAGAAACAGTTTTATATTACAACGATAATTGTGATGATGAGATGATGATGATGATGTTAACGTACTTCGTATTTAGCGTTTGTGCGCTATTTAATTCTGTGTCTCGTGAAATTTATAAAAAAAAACATTATTGGATTCTTTTCTTGTCTGTATATATTTTTTATTTATTATTTGTCTTTATATTTTCTTTAATTTTTGTTTAATTTTTTATTTATAAAACAGATGATAAATTTTAGACAAAACAAAAAACAATTTAATTAATGATTAATTAGGTTATTGATCTATATAGAAAATGTTTTAATTCATTTTTATTTTTATTTTTATATTTTAATTAAATAAATTATATTACTGAATTTATCAACAAACTGTATCACACCACACAATTGTCTGCGGTTAAAAATTATCAAGTGCAAGTAAACGTAACGCAAATAGTTCACATATAAACAAACTACTAATGATGACACTACAATGCAACAGTGACCAAAAATTTTTGTCTAAAAATAAAATTTATTTTTGATCAAACACAAAAGCTATTTTACATTAAATATTTACGAAATTTTATAAAAAAATTTTCTTTTAGATTGATTCTCTCTTTTTCAATCTTTTTAGAACAAATCCTTTATGAAAACTGAAATCAAATCAAATTTTTTTTTTGAATTTTCTCTGTTCTACAGTTATAATATTGATATGATGTTACCCGCAGTTCTATTTTGCTTCTATCAACTGCTAAAAGCTTCTCATCTATAAATAATATTATTATTTATAATGTGAGTATATAGATAATAGAAATATAGAAACAGTATTATTATTGCAGACTATGATGATTGTTTTTAATTTATTTAATAATAATAATAATAATAATTTTTATTTTAATATCAAATGATTATTCATGAAAGTTCTTTTTTTTATTTATATATTTTACGCGTTTTATATTTGAAATTTGACCGAAAAATATACAAATGTACATACTCGTCTGTAAATATATGAACATGATTCGTGGACTGTATGTACATCCGGTACAATCCGGTCACAATGATATTATACATTAGATACGATTCTTTATTACCGAATAATTGTAATTGTATAGCGTAGACATTGTGGTGATGCTATTTCATTTTATTTTCATTTTTCACTAATATAAAATGTTCAAAGTTAAATTTGTTTGTATGTAAATATATACAGTATAGGTACGTATAAAATAAATCATCAGTGATCATCATTATTATCATCATCTTATACAGTATTGTATTATTTTGATAAATTGAGATTAATAAATAATCATATACAAAACACAAAATATTGTCGTCATATGTACATATGTACGTGTGCTATAATAACGTAATAATCATAATCATCTATATTTTGATAACAATAATTCAAACATACTCGTAATCATAACAATAATATAATAATAACGGCAATACATGCGAGTAAGTATCATACGTAAAGGGGTCTAACTATATAAAAAACAGTCACATTTTAGCTCAGCAGACAGAGGTGTTAATTAATGATTTGTATATTTTATTGGCTACATTATCTGGATCTGGATCTGGAACGTCGACAATATGTAAATTTATATAAATACATGGCAAGTTATGATTGTTTATTAAATGAAATAAATAAATTGGACATAAATATGATGTTCTCTTTGACTAATAAAAATGTTAATTTTAGAAAGTATCAAAGGTTAGTGATAGTTTATGGGGTTAGATATAAAAACTAAAAACATGTTCTACGCTTATTCTCACAATCCTATAGAAATTTCATTAGAAATTTATTTTTTTGAAGAGCCATCTACCATTTTAAATTAATTTCAAATTTTAGGTTTATCGATTTTTGATAAAAATCGACACAAGAGTATACACTGCATATACATCCTATTCGTACTCTAAAATGGCACGATTCAAATCATATAACTTAAATCATATACATAATTTTAGGAAGTAAATTAAATAAAAATTTATTCTTGTTATAAAAATGAACATAACATGTTATATACACCGCAAGTCAAAAGAATAACTCCATCCCATATGTTATATACAGTGGCAAGGCAAGATTGAAATTGGAGAATGGACAGGATGAGCTTCTCGAAACCCGCCATTTGATTGAAAGACGCTTTTATTTGAACTGAAACTGCTTTGAAAATCTCTGGTTTACATTCTCTTGCTATAATAGTTTCAAGAAAAACAATATAAACAAAGATGCAGAGAGGGAGAATTGCTTCATAGGCATTGCCAGATATTGTTTTCATTTCTATTGATTTTAGTAAAATATTTACAGCAAGTAAATATATCTTTGCGAACACTTTGACATGCTTCACCATTTAAGAGCATTTGTTTCATTAAATTGAAAATTTCCAAAAAAAACTTCAAATTTTTTTTTATATGGAACAAATTGAAACATATTTTTAGTGCGTTTCACACATGTTACAATCGTCATATATTTAGTCTATTTTGAATATTTGATAGGTGGACCTATCTTATTGACTTAAGGTGTATATATATGTACGATAAAAATCTAACTAAAAATGGAAATAAATCTACAAATCTAAAAAGTGTAAAAGTCATCATATATGCATGTTATGTGTTACATGTAAATGATAAATAGCTGTTCAAATATACGATTTGTACATGTATATTTAATATCATATGCATAATTAATAATGTAATTTGAAAAAAAAAAAAAAAAAATAAATAAATAAAATAAATGTATTCGCTATCATATCATATATGAACATATTTAGATTCATGCCTTCTTACGGTATAAGTTTCTATCTGTGCGAGTAAGTATATGTAGTACATTATGTATATTATTTTGACAAAATATCATTTATTATATCCGTACGTATGTATACATAATCTGTAAGTTTGTAAGTATTTATAAGGTTGTTTCAAAAACACGTGTTGATAATCGTATACATTTTATATATCTACATACACAACAGTTATATAACTTTTTTAGGTATAACAATGAAATTTATAAATTTTACATTACATATTATTACATTACCATATATATATTATATCTACATTACGTATGCATATATGCAAATAAAATGTTCACACATACATATTATTATGTACATACAAACACAACATTTAAGCATAGATTCTTATCTCTGATTTAAGTAAAGTGTGTGGTATCAGTGTGGTACTACGCTATGTCGTATATATATATGAATATGACCTTTAGAATAAATCAAAATATCATTATTTAAATTACATTAAGAAAGAAAAATGAATAGAATTAGAATAAAATAAATTCTTCGTTTATTTCTATGAAATGAAATTTTGTACAAAATGTTTTCAAACAGTTATGTCTATGTGAATGTGAATTAAAATATTTTATTTTATAATATTAGGGAGGCTCGATGGCACAAGTGATAGAGCAACTAGATATACTGTGATATTGAAGTGTAGTTTCGATTCCTGCCTGCCCACGACAAAAAAAAAATTTTTCATTACCAATTAGGTGCGGTACGCCGGTACATATTAGGTTCACTCAACTTTAAATGAGTACCAAAAATCACACAAGCTTGCTGGAAAAAAGAGCTTAGAAATGTTGATAAGATCATAAGTAGTCCACTTGCTGACAACAAATAACTCAAAATAGTATTTATTAGAGCATTACTGTTGGAACAGAATGCGTAGCGTAGCTCTAGTTATGGCTGAAGCATGCAGCAAAATTTGAAATTATATAAATTAATGTTTAACAACAAAGTGTACAGCTGCTGCTAAAGTTGTAGTCGCAGCTGTTGCGAGTCTTTAACGAATTTTTAATTTACAGTGCTACAGATTGGCATTTCAGTTTTTTTTTTTTATTGAAATAAAACGCCATTATGAGTTTGATAGATGCAGAAAAAATTAATTAATTAAAAATTAAAATAAACAAGGGAACCACTTAATTGATCACTCAATTTGACAATTTTGAATCAGCTACATACATTAGCCAGCCGTACATTGTCTTCGTTACAACCGCATGCAGCACTTCAGAAATATACTACATGCTATGTTCATCAGTTACATCATTCTTAAAACATATCAATCTATGCCCTGTCATGTAAAAGGATTTGCTTCTCTGCACTCCACCAGCATGTCAGTGGTTCGCAATCCACGTGGGTGCAATCATGATAGTATAATAAGTCTAAAATTTACTTCGGTGAAAGCCCTGGCTCATCTAGAGCTGTAATGCTATTGATGACAACAATTTTATAATATTTCATGTGTTGGACATACAAAATCTTTAATTTTATTTATTTATTTTTTTAATGAAGAAAAACATTGAATTAATAGAAAATTTTTTATACTCGTATTGTCGTATTACATGTTGACATGTACAAAATTCTTTAATTCTACATTACATATTTATTTACCTGCCTGCCAAAATGTAAAGTTCATGTTCATTTATTTTTTTTTTTTTTTTAAACAAACAAACATAAATAAAATAATAATAATAATAATAATTCACATTGATAATATACCAATGAAATAATTGTGTTTATATTTGTTTTGTAGTCTTGTTTGCTTTCTAATTTTCATTGAAAGTTTCATATATAAAAAATAATAACCGAAACATAACAAAAATATTTAAAAATGAAATACATAACATGAAAAATAAATAAATATCAAGAAATTTTAATCAATTAATGATGATGAAGGTTGAAAAAAAAAAGTGTTAAAAACATGTTAAAAAAACAATTTTAATTAATTATATTTCAAAGAAATATCCTTTCTTTTTTGTGTAAATATATCCTTTCCTTTCTTCGTATCGATTTTTTTTCTTTTTTTTTTATTATTTTCTTACACATCAATTTGTTATATTTTCATTAATTTTTTAGTATTTTTTTTGTAATTTTGTATATTTTCAAATAAATTAAATGAATTTTTAATTATACTTTATTTACATATACATTTCTACAAGCATGTACTCGTTATACTGCAACAGCAACAACAACAACAATAAAAATGTATACATACATACATATATACTCTTACTGTAATTTATATCCAGGTACATACATATATTTTAGGAGAGAAATAACACCTTTCTATATTATACCAAAAAGATTTTAATTAAAAAATTTTATCAGATTACTCATTTTTCTTACAAATTTTTTTTCACATTTAAGCGAGAAAATTTATGTATTTGTATATACATAAATACATAAATATACACAATAATTATAACCTATCGCATTGGAATAGCACATGAACCATGTAAAATAAATTGACTACTCTGTCGAAAGAAAAAATTCAAAAAATTAACAGAAATTCCATAAAATTCAAAATAATAGGTATAGCCAAAACAGATGGCGAATACATAATGTACTACGTTCACATGCGCAGAAGAAAATATACTTACACATTCACAAAATTAAAAATAATACTAGATTATTGTAGAAATAATTTGAGCATCTATCTAATACAACTAACAATGCATGTGCGCAGAACAAACAAAACGTGTTTTGCACGTATGTTCGAGCGAAGATTTCTAGTTGAAAATAGGCGGAGCTTAACACTTTTCTTATGATCAAAATTTTTCTATCTTAAGATCAAATCGTTGAATGGAGAGACATATTACTCGTAGAGGAGATGAAGGCTCAATGGTTTGTATTGCCATGGAGATAGATAGAAAGATAATATCAAATCGTATCCGTATAACAAACATTTTATTAACACATAAAAAATATGCGCAAATATTCGCCATCTGTTTTGGCGTGTATCATACCTTATACCAAGACAATATAATATTTATACACGCAATGTGTTATATTGTCTGTGCTTATACACACCAACCATAGAAATAAAACAACCAAAAAATGGACTATTAATTTATGAATTAAATTAAATTACTTCATTTAAATCTCAATTAATGATTTTCTTTTTTTTTGGTTTCTTTCCTTCCTTTCCTTTTTTTTATGTGTGCCTGTATATTTGAATTTAATTTGAAAATATTTTTTAATTAAACATTGAACACACAGAACACAGAATATATTTTTGTAATAAATGAGAAAATAGCAAAAAAAAAATTTAAATGAATGAAAAAAATTCCATTTACCCAAAAAAAAAATCAAAACTGACAGATACATTTTAGATTTACCATTAGGATAGGATAGGATACATGATGTACAGTAAGTAGTCTAATGGAGTGTAAAAAAAAACCACAAAATTATCTATAATATTTGAATTCGAAAATAAAAAAAATTTTTTTCTAAAAATATTTTCAAATCATCAAATTGTAATTAAATAATTTATCATGATTTCGAGATAAATGAGTGACTGATAAAAATTGATAAACATTAGCAAAATATAATCGAAAAAAACAAAAACAAAACTGATCAGTAATTTATATAAAATGAGATAAAAAAATTTAGGAATGTCTTTCATTATTTTTTTTTCTTTTTGCGATTTCCTTTTTTTTGCTTCTAATTTGTTCTCATTGTCTGGTAATTTGTTTTTTATTTAACTTATTATCCCTAAGAGAGATTTATCTAGTCGTTTATGTCGATAATATAAAGATGACTATAACTAACTAGTGACAAAATTCTGTTATATTCACGAACAAATACGTATTTAGGTACATAATATGAGACATTTTCTTTGAAAATGGTGTAAGTAAATTTTTTATTATATAAAAATATTTCAACTTTTTGTTACCTCTAAAGTTTAGTTAGCTTTGAATAAGTATAGCTTGTTAAAAATTCCTAGCGAATAGAATATATGCGCAGTGAGAGTATGGCGTCATGCTTTGAGCGAGGTTATAATTGTAGTGGTTACACTTCTTCAGGTTTATATGGGAGAAAAACACAAATACATATAATCATTTTATGTACATATTTAATTTCAAGAGAAACATGCGCAGATTATTCGCTGGGAATTTTGAACAAGCCATACCAGTACCAACTTGCTGGGAAAAATGGCTTACAAGTGCTGATTCGAGATTGAAATCTACTTTCTAATAACATTAACAAGTAATTCAACATTCTAAAAATAGATCAGTCTAAGTCATATCCCTATCTTAAGTTTGTGAGTTTGTTTCTCTATTAACAGCTCAGTGTTTCAAAATTGAGCTAGCCAAAGCTTACAAGATAAGACTGTACTGTTGAAGGAAGAAGAATTTAAAAGTTATCTGTAACTTTATATTGACGAAGTAATGAACATTTTGAAGGATTTTTTTTTGGAAACTGCTTTTAGATAAAAAAAAACTTTGTATTCACTGTTAACAAAAATTTTAATTTTTAAAAAATTGGCTTACACCACTTTCAAAAAATAAACTGGTTCACGTTTAGCATTTTAATATGAAGTAGTACATAACATATTTTCATAAAAATATGTATTCTGGAATTTTCATTATACATTACGTGTTCATAAGTATTTGATGGTATTTGTGTGACAAATATTAAATGGAAAATATGTATTTTATGTGAAATTTCATTTTTGCTTTTTGAGCTCCACATATAGATACATAAGTATGTATACGTAATGTACATATTTTTTGAACGTGATGTACATAAATTTGAACTTTTGTACATTTACGTCCATATTAAAGTCAATCATATACACATACAAACATATTTCCACTCTCACGTATCGTAGATAAATACCATATATTCATAGACTAAAAATTTTCCTTTTTTAATCTATTTAAAAATTGACAATGAATTATTCAGAGTCTCTATTATTTTTCATATTTCAAAAATATTTTGAAAGAATTTTTTTTTTTTTTTTTTCAAAGAGGAAAATAAACCGGCTGACATTATACTCGTATAACCACAAAGCAATACCTATACATATAATGTAATTATGTACATATCCTAAGAATATTTACTTGATTATGATTATAATGATAATGATGATAGTAAATTAGTTATACTACAATAGTGATGGTGTAATATTATAATCGTAATCGTATATAAGCTGGTATCTTTTTACCCACAAAAATTGTCTCTACACATTGTTTCTAAACTTGTACGGGTACATTGTACCAATTTATATCTGTGTCTCATTTTTCGTTACCAATTTATGCATTTTGGAATATTTCCAATTCCAAGTAAATATTTTCTCAAATTTCTTTTCGCTCTTTTTGGCTATAGTTTCTGATGAACAAATTTTTATAACAGAGACACATCCATCCATACATATAGTGTTATGTAAATATTTTTTACATAAAATTCTGTGTATGTACATAATAAACTCGTATATACTCGTACATATACAGATACACATAGTTCTAGAACAGAGATTTTAGGTTAGAAAATATTCAATTATTTATGTCTTGTTTTTAAGCGCATGTAAAATAATAGAATATGAAATATAAGATGGTTTAATTAAATCCTTTTTTCTTGTCGATATATTTGTAGATCCTTTTTTTTTTTGGTTTTTAAAGTAAATTAAGAAATCCATTATGTGTGAAAATTTCTTAATTTTTGTTAAAATACTCGTGCATAAATGAAGCAAGAGAAACGAGTTAAATTATCACTCAACAATGTACACGTGTATATTTATGTGTATATATGTATGTACATGCTGAGTAAAGTCCTATGAATAATTTTGCTTTAATCAAAATATTTTAAAAATTGAGATTTAGATACTAAAAAGGTTTCTTTTTTTTTTGGCATAGATTTAAAACCAAAAAAATGAAAGAAAAAAAAAACCCCAAATGAACGATGGAAATTTAATGTTACTTTTTAGATTTCATTTTAAACTATGGTGTAACAAAAAAGGATGAAGTGGTATTAATTTTCTCCTTTTTTGTTACCTACATAGTTTTACTTTTTTGTTGTGCCTACACACACAGGCATTAATATAAAAGTTAAAACTAAAATTTCTATTGATTATTCGACCTTTTTTGTTTGTTTTGTTTTGTTTTGCTTTGAATCATCATCCAATTAACTAATCTGAGAGAAAAAAAAATACAAATGAAATAAAATGAAAAGAAAAAAAATGTGTATGTGTGTATATTATACTTATGCGTACATATGCAGGATATTATATCCAGGATATGGAAGTTTTTTTCCATTTTTTTTTTGGAATTTTTCTTTTTCTATTCGAAACTTATATAATCCCTAATTTGTCTTATATATACAGTATACTACATCATTATTATAAGATGCGAAATCATCTTCTGATCCGTATACAATTCACATACATATATGTACATATGTATAAAGCAAAAATACAAAAGTACAAAAATAAAAATGAAGTAAAAATGAACCTAAAATAAATAAATTACATACTGTTATTATATGGTGTCAGAAAAATACATACAAGCAAAATAATGAAAGAAATATAAAAAAAATAATAATAATAATAATAATAATGCGTATCCTAATAAAATTTATGTATGTTTGTTTGTGAAATATTATTGTAAACTATACATATATCCTTTATTGTTGTGCCAATCACAAATTTATTTACAGAAAAATAAAAAAAATTTTTTTATCCTACACATTATGTGATGTACGAGGATATCTATGTAGGTTCATTATTGATAATTATACTCACTTGTATACATTTTAACTTTGCCTAGTTCTATTTGGATTGGAATTAGAATTGGTATCTGGGAGAGTGGCTTTGTATCTACCAACTACCATGGAGACACAGATATAAAGACACAATTTTTCTTCGCTAGGCAACTGAGGTCATGTAGCTATCCTATCCCTAAAGTTCTGTTTACTGTCTCTAATGTTTATGAACAACCAAAACCAACCATATACGAGTATACCGAAGAACAATTTGATGTTGTACATGTACACGTATAAGAAGCTTCTAAAAATTATTATAACAAGCCAAAAAAAAAACATTATAAATAAAATAAAAACAGGAAAAGAATAAAAATAAAAAACAAATATTTATTTATGTGGTAAAATTGACGGAAAAATACTTTTATTTTCCTCTCCTTCTCTCTTGGCGTCGATTCGACTTTATCTAAATGATAACAACACAAATTATACGAAGGATTCATTTTAATTTTGTTTTTCCTTTTGCTTTTTTATTTTGTTTTTATTTTCTTATTGTACACAAAACATTTATTTATATGTTTAAAATGGATGATGATGATGATGATGATAAAGCAGAAAAATGAAATGAAAAAGTAGAATAAAATGATAAAATTGCAAGTATAAAATTAAATAACAAATCAACTATTATAAAAATTACAAAACAAGATACACACACCATAAAAATAAAATAAAAAATAAATTAAATAATTGTACAAAACTTTTACGAATGATCAACAGTTTTTTCTTTCTTTGTTATTTTATTATTTTTGTTTTAAATTTTCATTTAACTTTTTATTTTTATGTACATTAGTAGTACACATTCACATTATATACGTTACCATACACACATCGCAGATCATAGAAATAGATGACAAACTTATCTTGTAAAAAGTTTTCGCATTTATTTGTTCTCTCAAACAAGGATACAAGTATTTATATCTATGTGTTGTTGTTTGGATAATGAAAGAAAATAAAATAAATAAATAAAAAAAAAAGTAAAATAAAATGAAAATGCATTCATCCATCCATTTTATTGACTTAATGATGTTTTTACTTCTGTACTATATATTGTCTCTTTCCTTTATTCTCTATCTATCTGTTTATTTTAAAAATACATATCAAGTAAATATTTTATTTCAGTGTATCCTTATTTTGTAAATTGTTTTTTCTTTTTGATTCTACAGTAATAAAATGAAAAATGTCCAATGTATACTTGTATATGCATGCAAAAACAACAAAAACAATAACGAAACGACAATGCTAACAAAAATATTACATTCATTTTTCATTTTAACTTCTTTAACTTAATTTTATTATTGTGTCCGTATACACTTTATACATTTTGAGATGTAGTGTATACGAAGTTAACTTTTATAACTCTCAGAATAAATTAATAAAAAAAAAGCATATGAAAGAAAGCAAAGAACTTTTAAAAAGATTAAAAGAAAAAAAAGAACTATGAAATATTCTTTTTACTTAAAAATAATTTTATAAAATTGAATTTTTTTTTTTAAAAAGGAAAAGAAAATTTAAACTTTTATATTTATCCAAAAACAAAAAAAACAAAAAATGTTTTTAATTTTTTAATGTATTCATAACCCAATTGTATATTACAATTTTTCATCATCTAATAATACACGGTACACCGAATTAGTAACCTAACCTCGTACAGTAGTTAATTTGAAATTACTTTTATAAATCGAATATTAATCCAGTAATGAATTTTAGTTAACCACCCATAAAAAATTTAGTGGTTATCGAGCTATACTATTTTCAGAAATCGAAGTCAGTATTGTGCTTATGGAAAAAGTTACCCGATGAGTTTCTGATAACTTCACATATAATATTTTGTAGGAAATTCTGAATAATATATCTCTGTCTTGATTGAAATTGAGATCTGATCACCCCACACACGAGACAGATTTATACAAACGCAATGTGAAAGAATATAGAAAAGCATGCCTATCTTGCCTGTACTGACTTCAATTTCTGAAAATAGTATAAGCTAACATTTTATTGAACCATCGAACTGTGTGTCGAACAATTTTTTAACAATCGAACTTCAAAAATTTAACTTTACGCTACGATATGGTACGAGTACAATTTCAGACATCATGAGTGTACTTGTAATTTCCATTCTTAGGAAAAAGTTGTTTTTCTCTTTTAGTATAGAATGCGAATATTGTAAATGACAGACATGGAACATCAACTTAAACATTTTATACTGGCTTCTCTTCCTTTATTCTATACAAACTTTAGATCAGTGGATGTGATTGACTAGTAAGTAACAGTACCTATTCCTATATAGTATACGCTACGATAGTATACGACTAGTATTCCGCATATCGAGTGTAGTCATTTTTGAATTTTCATTTTGAAACTTCGAATGACGTCTGACAGCACTTAATCGAAAAATCCACCATTGTGTCTATGTTATAATGTTTACGGCGGAATATATTCCTGCCTTATATACATTGTATATTGTATCCAAATAAAAAAAAAAAAGAAATTGCAATAAAAATATAAACAACAAAAATCATTTTTCACTTAACATAAAAAGAAAAATACTACAAAATATAAAACAAAAATATTAAAATCAAAAAAAAAAAAATAATTTTGAAATATTAAAGTTAGAGTTTGCTTATTTACGTAAATGTACATCGTATATGTATGCACGTGAAAAACACACTAGAGATTATTTTCTATTTAAATTGTAAAATATAATATTGTGTTTCGTGTACATTTATTCAACAACAAACAATATACGGTACAATAAATATGAAGAAAATATGCTGAACACTAAAAAAACTACCAGGACCAGGACTATATTATATATAGTTTCATTATTATTTTTATTGCAACCGAATGAAAATGTAGATGTAGATGTAGATAGATACTCTTGTATCTACTCGTGCATATTTTTATTTAGTATTATTGCATATAATTTAAAAATAAAGAATGAAAAAGAAATAATCCTTGTTTCCATTTTATTTTTATTTTTTATTTTTTGAATTTGTACTTGTCATATTATAAATTCTAGATTACCATACATACATACCGTACATGTAGGAATATATTTAAAAATTTTCTTCTTTATCCATTCTTTATATTCTTATGAGTATTATGTATTATGTATTTCTGTGTATCTGTTTCTTTTTTTTTATTTTTCTGCTGATATTGTTATATTTTTCAAAACATTTTTATATACTCGTAATATATTTATTTTGTGTTAAAAATTTTATGCATATAAGAAAAAATATTTCTTAAAAGTTTTTATGTGAGAAAGATAACATAATTCTTTTTTTCTTATTATATATATGTATACTCGTATGTTCAAAATAATATTTAAATTAATGAAATGAACTTTTCTATTAAAAAATTTTCATATCTACATTTATGTGTATCTTCTATATACATTGTGCAAAATATGTACATATCTACACAATATCATACGGATATGTATACATATATGTAGATATGTAAACAGAATATGTATATAAATAATATAATAAATATAAAAAAAAGAAGGAATAAGAAATAATTTAGTGTACTACCCAAAGGACATTGTCCTGTTTAAACCGAAATGAAAGAGAACAAAAAATTACGAGTAGTATATACTCGTACATACAGTTATTTAAAAATTCTTTTTTTAAATTTATGCATATCACATACTCTTGTGAGAATACATATAGTGGCATCGAACTTAATTGTTATCCATACAAGTTTTGTGTGAATTTTCATGTACATGAAATGTATGTATGTAGTTATGTCTGTGTAAAATTTTTAAATTTTAATTTATTGCCAAAAAATTTTGTTATAAAGAATAATTATAATTATTTATCAGATATACAAATTGTTGGTTCTTGGTTATGTACTTTAGTTTTTCGAATTTTCATTTTGATCATATTTTTTTTAATAATTTCTAAGTAGAAAAACTTTTATTGTAAGTGCTGACTAAACAGAATACAATAATTGACCTAAATTTGATAAATATAAAATACTAATCGATATACATACATACAAAAGTACATGTACAGTGGAGGTAGTGTATAAAATTCAATATTTACATTAATATATTTTTGTAGCTCTAACTAATAACTAATATTAATTTTAAAATTCAAATCTTTAATTAATTAACAGTGGCGTTACAGCCTTATGTGGATTTTGGCTTACTCCAAGTTGTCCTATTGGTAGCCTTCACTTTCCAAGTTGTTCCTCTTCAATTTTACAATATCATTTGCACTTCGTCTCCCCATCTTAGTATGGGCTTTCCAACTCTTCGTTTACTTGTCGTTTCCTATTCAAATATTCGCTACACTTACGTGTCCATAATCTATCTTAATCTACTAATTTTTACTCTTTTCACAATATCGACGTTTTATGACATTGCATACTGTCATTGTTTGGACAGAATTGTCAAGTCTTAATCAATATTTAAACATAAATATAATTAATTATCTTAAAGAAATACGGTTTCTACTAAAATGAGAAAAGAAATCGTACACAAAAAAAAATTGACGAAAAATTATCAAACTTAACGAAAAGTCAGTTAAGAACATGATGGTCACCAATGTAGTATTGTCTGTAAAAATACAAAATCATATGTCTTCTCAAACGAGTATAATTAGGGAAGGTTAATAAAAGAGGCTTTTTTTCTATATTTCTTCTTCTTTTTCGATAGCATTAAAGAAATGATGTTCTTTACAGGACAAAAAATAGTTCCCGTGTATCTTATATTTCCCCCACACTGTACACAAATTTATATATATAATTTGTAGGTAGGTACTGGTACTGTGTATGTAAATAAGTACATATATCTAAATAATAATTTCCAGAAGAAATGTCTTCATATTGCACAAGACATACAACATGCAATTATTATCAATGCAAGCCTTGCACAACATACATACTCCTACAAATATTATTATTTTATCGTATACTACATTTTAAATGCAATCATAATACTAATTTAAATTTGTATTTATCAAAACAATTTAATTACTTGTTCATACCATATACCTACCATTTTCTACCTACTATGTACATACATATATAGTACATTGATGTGTAATATGTTACGTACTTTGTATTTCAGATGAATGAAAATTGAATTTTGTGTTTTTTGATTTTCCAAGTATGTAGCTATACTTTTGTGTAATTTGAATTTTCTTAACGAGGTATATGCATACAAAATTATCTAAGCAAATATCGAAAATTTGAAATTTCAATAAATTAATAAACTTTAACAATTTGTATATTTTAATACGTAGATAAAATTTATTTCAGAAAGTATGCCTTAGTTCTCGTTCTATATTTATTGGATGATTCATTTAGAGAAGAGGTACTAATTTTTTTAAAATTAGGAAATTTCAATTTCGAAGTGAAATGTCTTTTCCAATTTCTCAATCGTAACCGGTCAATCCACATAAACTTTGGGCTTTACTTTATTGCAAAAGAAAAATTCTAGAGACGTAATATCATTCATGATACAGGCGAGGCAGTGTATTCATTCGTCCAAACCGTAGAATTTGGAACAAAATCTTGGTAGAAACCAAAGTGGATTTTCTTGAAACTTCCTAAGAAATGTATTCCTCATAGAATAATGATTTTCGTAAAACTTTTCGTAATAATTTACAGACGCTATACGCCCGACCAAATCTTTTCATGATGAAATTTCAAGCAATAATCTAAACAAAAATATCATGACAGTTTACCACAAGCACAACCAAATGAACCACCCTATGTGTAAGAGAAGGCATAAATTTATAGCACTGAAATGTCATGTTTGTGCTATATCAAACTCAATCTCATCCACACACTCAGTCAATAACAAATAAATAATAAAGTAATAGAATAGAACAGAACATCAAGTTAAGATAAATTATGATGGATAACAAAAATAAATTGAAATACAAGTAGGTACCTCGTATTATCTCTTAAATCATGCAAATTTTATTTTAAGTATCTCATATATCAGTACATGTTTTTTCCCTCTTTGACTTTTCTCAATTTTACTTTATTAAAACAATTTTATTTAATATTTTATTTTATTTTTAAATCAGTTTCATTCTAATTATGTACAATCGAGCATGTGTAAGAGTACTCGAGCAGCATATAAGTAATTGCAAATTGAGAAAAAAAATTCAAAAATTATTTCCATACGATTCCATATACCATAATCAAAGCAATATAAAGGAAAGAAGGTTCAAAAATTTAATATTTTTTAAATAAAAATTTTTGTTTTTTTTTTTCAATTTTTTTTTTTTTTTGTATTTAACTTTAATTGAATATTATTTTTTTAACTGGAATGAATTCACAAAATTTTGTAAAAAAAAAAAAAAAAAAATCTATAGATCCACGAATGCTTTGTGCGAGTAGCGAGTACATAATATATAGCTACAAAAAATAACAAAATCAAAAAAGAAACAACTAAAAAACTAACGAACATCAATGCATCCTTGTATAAATGAATAAAACGATGTAAAAGACCGTAAGTATACAATAAATATTAATTAATAAATTTTCTGTTTTTGAAAAAAAAAAACCAAAATGACAGTGAAAGATATTTGTATAAAATATGATATTTTATACACTTTTTAATATTTCACATGAAAATTTATTAAATTTTTCATATCGAAATATCAAACACAAAAAAAAAAATGAAAATAAAAAGCGTGAAAGTAGTGGAACGATGTTGTACTGTATTCTGTATATAGAGCCACGGTATACCTAACCTACACAAACACAACGATTATTTTATTAAAATAATTAGTAATTAAAGTCACTTTTAATATAACGATATTACAACAAGGTACTTATGGTATAGATACTAACAAAAAGTTTTTTTTTTTTTGTGTTTGAACAGATATGCATATAGATACAACAACATTCGTTTGTGTGTATATTGTGCTTGTATACTGTATGATATGTAGTTGAGCTTTCAATAATAATATTTTCAGGATAAATAGCAGTCAAACAATTAATTAAATATTATTTTACTATAAATTTTACCCTATATGACATAGTAACTAACTTTGTTTCATTTTCATGTTATACCGATTTTGTGTACACCTACACACACATACACAAAAGAAAAATATATGTTTTTTTTTAATTTATAATATAATAATTTTTCAGTTAAATGTATTCGTATACATATATTTTTTTTAATTAGTCTAATTGAATTGCGTTTTTATTTTCGTGCTCTTTTTTCATTTCATTTTTTCTCTTTCTCTCTTTTTATCTCTCTCCAAATTTTAGCGACAATTAATGGAAGCATATATTAGACAAAAACGTGCATCACCCGGTATGGTACAAGCTAGTGATTTACAAATAATGAGACCGATATCGTCAATATCACGTAATAGTAGTGGTGGTGGTCGTGAAATTCATGCATACGATGGTCCAATGCAATTTATATCATCCCTACATAATCCAGATCAATTAACTACAACAACGATTTCAGCTACCACAACATCTTCATCGTCATCATCATCATTATCAGCAGCAGCAGCAGCAGCAACATCATCATCATCAGGAGGTACAACAACAATTCGTACATCGACGCAAATTCTAATGAAAAAATCATCAAGTAAAGAAGGTAAAATCATTGAATGAATAAAAAACATTTTCATTATATTTTTCTTTTATATTTTATTTTTCCTTAACACATCCGTGCTATTTTAAATGAATGCTTTCATCATCATTTTTTTTCTCTTAAAAGAAGTATTCATTCGTTTAAATGAAAAATAACAAAAGAAGTGTAAAAAAAAATGTTTTTTCTTTCAATTTCCGTTGTTTTTATATACGAGTATACAAACTTGTATGTATACAGAAAATTTATTCTTCATCTCAATACAATGAGTTTTAAATTTTCAATATAAAAATGATTTTCTATTCAAAATATTTATTTTTCATTTTATTTCATTTTTCCTTTTTTTTAAAAAAAACTTTGCCAATACACACACATAAAATTTAGATGCAATCGAAGAGATAATAAATGCACATGAAATTGAAGACGATGAAAGTACACCGATCGAAATGATATCATCACCGATACATCGTAACTCTACTGGCATTAGTAATAATTCGACTAGACAACAACAATTAGATAGTGCGAATAGTAGTAGAAATTTATCGAAACCACCATCAGGATCTGGTTCAGCAGGACATCATATTCAGTATCAGCATCATAATCATAGCAGTAGTGGTAGTGGTGGTGGTGGCGGTGGCAGTGTAGGTGGCGGTGGATATATCGGCAGTATATCAGATAGTAACGGAAATAAATCATCAGCATCAATACAACCAAATTCTGAATTAGAAGGTGATGTTACCGGGCAAATTGAAAATTTCGTATTACAACCAGCCCAACAGGGTGTATTATATAAATGTCGGATAACACGCGATCGTAAAGGAATGGACAGAGGTCTATTTCCAATTTATTATTTACATTTAGAACGTGATTATGGTAAAAAAATATTTTTATTAGGTGGTAAGTGAAATTCTTTCAATCATTTTATATGCTAAGCGATCATTTTTGCTTTTAAAAACAATTAATTAAATTTTTCTTTTTTATTCTCATTTATTTAATCTATATTTTTTTTCCTGATGTGATGTTATATACAAACAAAAAAAACCAAGGACGAAAACGTAAAAAGAGTAAAACATCAAATTATATAATTAGTTGTGATCCAACTGATTTATCTCGACAAGCTGATGGTTTTGTTGGTAAATTAAGATCAAATGTATTCGGTACAACATTTACGGTATTCGATAATGGTAGCAAAGAGGATATGGATAATCCTAGATTAGATTTAGCTGTTATTATTTATGTAAGTACCCACATACATACATATATGTATAAACTTTTAAGAAACATAAATTATGTAAATGCAAAATTGAAAATTGAAAAAAATTTTAATTAACCACCTGTTATTGTGAAAAGAAAATCTCCTTAATGATCATCAAAATGAAAACCAAAGAAAACAAATAAAACTAATAAAAATTAAATGAGAAAATAATACAAATTACATTGATCCTTACAAGTTACAAGAGTATAATATCCATTTATAAGAAGTTCAACAAGAAGCAACAATGTACACCACATTTATGATGGGAGGAGGGGGTGGCATTATATTAAAAACTTGAAAATTATCGTTTATATTTTGTAATGAATCGATTTTATTTGTTGTTGTTGGTGGTGGTGGTGCGATGGTATGGTGTTTATTTTTGGTTTGTGTATCGATTGAAATTAAAAGTTACCATCGAATTGTATACATGAACATTCTCATACATTCTAGACATCGTTTTAGAATATTTACATCTCCGCCATTCACACAGCATACAGGAACGAATGTAGTCATTCATTCATTTTTAATCAACAAAGAAAAAACAGAAAAAGTATAAAAAGTAATCAAAACAAATAAAAGCAAAAAATACGAAAAAAGAAAACGAGGAAAGTGTTTTTAAAAAAAAAAATTGTATTGTATATAAAACATTTTTATGGTTTTTTAATATTATTTCGAATTTTATACAAACCTGAAAAATATTCTTTCATTCATTTCGCACATATTCCTTTCAAAAAACAAAAAAAATGTACATAAATAAAATGAAAAAGAAAAACGAGAAAAGAAAAGAAAAGAAAACATTTTTCACTATGAAACGACCGCATATGAAACGACAGAGATAATGACGATGATGATGATAATGATGATAGGAAACAACAGGATTTATAATGATATATTGATAGTGATTTATCATAAAGAAAGGAAAAGAAAAGACAAGTACCTATCTATAGAAAACAAAAAAAAAGGAGTAGAATAAAAAAGATCTTTATAATATAAAAACTTGATAAAAATCTACATATGTACATTACAGTATTTAGATATAGATGTTCTCTGTATATATGTATTGTGTATTGTATTCACATGTATAATGTGAAAATATAAAATCTACATTTTTATGCATCATCAAATACTAGAGAAAAATAAAAAAAATCTACTTTACTTTTTTTTTTACCTCATTTTTGATTTTTATTTATTTGTTTGCGCACTGCATTAAAGTGGGGGGGGGGTAAATGGTGGGTGGTAAAAAGGTATAAAAGTAGACAGAAAATAAATAAATAAAAAAACAAAAAAGCCAACAACAAAGAAAAATACTTAGTAAATAAAATGAAAATGAAAATGAATTCGACGTGAATGAAATCACAAAAATCACGTGCATGAATATGATTTGTGCTTTAAAGACAGTTTTTTGTGTACAAGAAAATAAATAAAAATAAAAATGAAACTATAAATAAAAATTTTTTTTTCTTTCTGAAATATGTATGTATGTACACAGAATGCTATTTTTGACTTTTAACTTTTTCCATTTCACTGTACACTTACGCAAACATTATGTATGCTTGTATTTACGAGCGTATATACATACATAGTAAGTAATATGCATGAATGTTTATGTGCTAGTTAGTATCCACTATTTATTTTATTTTTCTACATTTCAATATCTTAAAGGTAAAAAGAAAAATTTTGCATTAAAGAAAATTTAAGATGAAAAATGAAAGAACATCGTATTATACTTATAAAGGTGCTTAAAGCAAAAAAAAAAAAAGGTCAAAAGGTCATATTTGAATGAGGATATAATTTTAACAGCAAAATAAATAAATAAATAAATACATAAACAAATAATATTAAATATATTTTAAGATAAAAAATATATTATTCATATACAATCGTACTCATACACACAGACATGTACATTTTATATGCGAGTATATCGCAAGTACACATAAATTTCTGTTAACCTTTTTTTATTAAGAGTATATAGCCAATATCTCCGAAATTACTCAACCAATTTCAATGAAATTTGAAATATAATTATTTTGAAAGGATTTTTGGTTCTTAAATGGAACAGTTTTTTGAAAAATACTCTTAGTTCCTTTTTACAGAGTGTCAAATTTGTCAGAGTGTCAATTTTTCAATCTCCAAATGTACCACCACGTACAGCAAATACCGATTGACTTAATTTTTTTTGAAATTCTTGAAGATAAATCGCCTGAAGGATATTGTAGTTCTTAAATGAAACACTTTTTTGATTTTTGGTCCTGAAATTTAGTTATAGCTCTTGAAAAGGGAGAGGGTTTTTTTTTTTTTTTTGAAAAGTCGTTCAACGCTTCAACTTTGACTGTTGTTCAATTTCGATAGCACCCATGGTTATGCAAAAGCATTTATACACCAAACTCATTTTTTACACGGTAGATATGTATTTATAATTTTTATAAAATTTTTTTAGTGTGAAATCGTTGTTGTTGTTTTCGAAAATTTTTCATAAGTAGATCCTAGCCTTACTCGTATGCTGCTTGCTTTTTTTTCATTATTCAAAAGAAATAAAAAACTATTTATTTATTAAAATCAAAATACAAAATAATTGACGTTGGTGATGATGATGTTTAATAGCGTGTCAATTTTTGTCTACTTTGCGTCAAAGATAAAGTTTTCTGTTATTTTCTTTTGTACTTCATTTTTAATGAAATTTATTTAATTTTTAATAAAAAAAAAATGTTAAAAGTTAATGGATAATAAATACTTAATAAGTCCTTAAAGTACATAAGTAACATGTATTCGAAGTGATTTGTAATTTTCTCAATTGATTACTGTTTTTTTTTTTAATGATTAAAAATATAAATTAATATGTAATTTTTACTTAAATTTATTTGAATTATTTTGATTATTTTATTATATTTTGTAGGATACAAATATATTAGGATTTAAAGGTCCAAGAAATATGACTGTTCTATTACCTGGTATGACTGAAGATGATCATCGCGTTAAAATTAGTTCTGTTGATCCAAGACAACAGGGTCTATTAGAATGTTGGAAAACGAAGGTAAAAAAAATTGTGAAAAAATGAACAAAGTTTTTAATAAATTTTGAAGAAAATTAATTGAAAAAGGGCAGATTTAGGCGTTAAACACAATCAAAAGCAGATAGCATGCAGCAGAAGCAGAAAATATTCTAGTGTAAGCAGAAAATTTGTTTTTTTTTTGTTTTTCCCCGTGCAGCCAGTAGCTAAATTTGAACATTCCTCAAATACGAAAGCCAGCAGATTTTCTGTTTAAATGTTTCTGCCATCATTGTGTCAGCATTCATTTATACAAACCACTAAACGATATGCTGGCTGATTAATTGTGACAGATTTCTGCTAGTTGCTTTGATTGTGTTCAGCGCCTAATTGTAAATTAAAAAAGTCGGTAACTAAGCTCTAGTCTGTTTTCAAAGTTGCAAGGTGAGCTTGCGTTTTAATAATGTTCATTTTAAAATCAACTTGTAAATGTCAAAATGTTCGTTTATTCAACTTTATAGATTCAACATTCTTATAGATTCAACTTTAGTTAAGATTTGCAAGGTTCGTGATCGGTCTTTCTCATCTCTTGCGGCAATCATATTGATTTGATCTCAAATTGACGAAATAAAGCTTGCAACTTTGAAAACAGTCCTAATATTTTATCTTTCAATTTTATTTTTCTCTTCTCTTTTTTGTCTCTTCCAAAAGAATGTGGATAATATTGTTGAATTGCATAATAAAACGCCAGTTTGGAACGATGATACACAATCGTATGTATTAAATTTTCATGGACGTGTTACACAGGCATCTGTTAAAAATTTTCAATTAATCCATGATTCAGATCCAGATTATATTGTTATGCAATTTGGACGTACATCAGAAGATGTATTCACAATGGATTATCGTTATCCATTATGTGCATTACAAGCATTTGCAATAGCATTAAGTAGTTTCGATGGTAAAATTGCATGTGAATAATATTTTTATTATTTTTTTTTTATAAATGTACAATTGTCTGTTTTTTTTTTTTTTTATTTATTTATTTATACATTAAGTACATATAACGAAAATAAAAAAATAAAAGATGAAAAGAAAAGGATAATAAAAATTTTGAATTTAAAGAAAATAAATAATCAAAAAAAAAAAAAAAGGTGTAAAATTGAAATAAAAAATTGTCTCATTTATTCGTTTCGCTTTTCGTTCAATTTTTTTTCTTTCCTTTTAAAAATGAAAAATAACAAATAAATTGTTGAATGAGAATTTTACAAACACATTCACATTTTGTTTTATTTGTGTATACGTTGTTAACGTTACTGATTAATTGAAAGGAAATCATATACATATGTAAATTGCGATAATCAATTAATCGAGTATTGAACGAAATAAATAAATAATTTACAATACAAGAATAAGAAATAAATTTTTTTTTCTTTTACTTACAAATTTCTAGCTAGCATTTAGCTGCAAAATAACAACAACAACCACACAAAAACAATAATAAAACAAATGAGTTTATATAAAAAAAAAATTAAGGAAACGAAATCATTTTTTAACTTTTTAAGCAAATTTTCTTTTAAAAGAAAATGAAATTTTTTCTTATAAGAAAAAAAAGATGTGTGTAATATATTACACGTTAAACAAACCTAAATGTTTAAAATGTGCAAGCATATTAATTTATAAAATAAAACGAAAATTACCAAAAATTCTAAATCTAAAAAAAGATTGAATTTTTATAAAAGTAAAAAATAAAAACAAAAATAAATTGTAAATGTAAATCAATTAATTGTTGATTTTTCTTAAATTCAGATTTTGAAATTCAATAAAAATCGATAGTAGGGGGTAAAGGTGTTCAGGAAAAGCCATTAAGAGCGATCACATCAATTTTTTTTATAATTAATGGTATCTAATTTTGCCTAAATACTTGTACAGTATGGGGCAAAAGTAATGTCATAATCTCATAATGTGTATTTGCTGCTGTCTATGTTTTCAGAAATGAAAAACAAAAAAAAAATATAATAGATGGACTCTGTTTTCACAGAGAGTTTTTTTGGAAGGAAAGTGTTGTAAAATTGATGACACCTTTAGTCCGTTTTCATACATATTTATCGCAATTTCTTCAAAATGTAGTAAAAATATTTTTAAATGCGACAAATCGAAAATTTTTGCGACATGTGTGAAAACGTTCCATTAAAATAAATTCTCATTTTGAAGAAATTGCGATATATCGTTGCGACATATCGCCTTATGGTGTAAAATTGTTTGTTCTGTAGCATAAAAGACCAAAACAGAATGACATTAGACAACGCTATTTTTCTTTCAAAAATTATTATTATTATGGCAAATTCACACATTATGACTTTAACTTTTGCCCCACCCAATATACTATCCGTATATCTTTGAATGGAAAATCGAAAAAAAATATTTAATTTTATTTGCTAAAATTTTTTTTTTTTCATTTTCTTTTCTTTTTTTTTTTTTGTAATCAAAATTCTAAAACCATAATTCAAAGCAGAAAAAATAAAATATAAATAAATTAAAATATAAATAAATTTATTAAAAAAAAAAAAAGTTAACTGCTTGCCTATAATATATATGTAAAGAAAAAAAGAGGTTGCCTTACGTTGTAGACAAAAAAGAAAACAACAAATTTTTAATGGAAATCAAATCAAATCGAATAAAATAATTTAAAAAAACAAAATAATTTTAATTAAATTGAAAATGTAATCAAAAGAAAAATAAAAAGATATGAAAAGATAAATATCTTATTTAAAAAAAAAAAGAAGCATAAAATAAAAACTATAAAAAGATAAATATAAAATTGCATTCCTAAATATTTTTTCAAATACAAAATAAATATGAAAATATGTTCAGAAATATAAAAATGAAAAATTAAAATTAAATGAAAGAAGAGAGAGTATTTTTTATTGAAATGATTGTGTAATTATAAAATATATTTTGCTCATATTATTTAAAAAGTAAAAAAAAAAAAATAATAAAATGAAAGGACGAAGAATTTACAAAAAAGACAAAGAAGCACAAAAAAAAAAGACATACTACCTATCTCTAATTATTATCTATTTATTTATTTGTATAAGAATTAAATTTTTATCTTTCTAGTCAACAAATTAGTTTATTAGGATTTAATTAATAATTTATTAAGAATATATAGGTATGTTTTTTGTATGTATTTTGCGAAGTGCGAGTAGTGTATACCTTTGCTTATTTGCTTTTAATTTTGTGCTATTTTTTTATTATTATTATTATACATACTCGTATGTATATACATGCAATGCATATATGCATATGTATAAGTAAATTCACACGGATACTCAATCCATTATAGCACCGCCGTTCAATAATTCTCTCAGATATATCAATTCAGTTTGTCATCATCAGTAGTCAGTTACTGGTGTATACATTGCTGATTGAATTAATGATCGACTTGGGCGAGAATAGCTCGCTGTGGCTCTGTTTTCGAAATCGGGACCTCAAGCGTACCACAGTTCAACACCACAAGCATCGAGCTATTATATATTCAATCCCTAATTTTGTGCTATAATTTATTATAAATTCATTTATGTATTTAGCTGTAGAGTAATAAATTGATTGTATTTTCCAATTTATTTTTAATATAATTAAAATTAAGTAATTTATTTATTATTCATATTTAAGTAATATGTTTTAAGAAGACAAAATGCTCAAAATATTAGAAATAAAAAAATTTAAAATTTGAAAGCAGCAGATAAACAAAACAAAAAAAAATTGAAACTATTGTAAATAGAATTGAACGGTTGAATGCAACGAATTGAAATGAATTTGAAAATGCGTTTGCTTATATTTTTGTAGATTTTTTCAATAATAATTATTTCATATTTTGTGCATTAAAAATTTATTTTTGTACAAAATTTAAATTAAAGAAATAAGATTTTAGCCATATGAATATAAAAATGAATTTTATTTGGCCATAAAATGTACACCAATCCACGCAGAAAAGTGAATTACAAAAAGAAAAATAAAATTATGTTTTGTAATTCTATGAATTGATGGATTATTTTAGTTTTTTAAAAAATATATTATTCCGATTATTCAAATTTATTACTTTCTCTCTTATCTGCACCACATTAACTGGACTGGACTATAATAAATTTTATTTTTATGAAATTTTCAATAAAACCAAATCATACACAAATGTGAGACGTTTCTATAAAAAAAAAAAATTACATACTTATCGCCATGAAATACATAATAAAAGAAAAATTTACACACATTTTTTTTTAAAGAATTATGTAAAAGGAATAAAAAATACAACAAAACATAAAATGAAAATAAATTGAAATGATTAATAGTGTTCAAAATATTAATAAAATATAAAATAAAAATATTTAATTATAAAGAAAATAAAAACAAGTTTTGTTTTTGTGAATTGTACGTATTATGTGTAATTGTATGTTTTTTTTAAAATAAAGAAAATGAAAAAAAATATTTAAAAATTTTAGTTTTTGATCTTTTAAATCAATAAAAATGTAATGCATCATTTAATTCTTGGTAGATACAAGATCACAGATTAACTTGCCTTTTCTTTTGGCGACTTTGACTCTTGTAACTTAACAACAAATTTCAAAATAAGAATATATCCTTTCGAAAAGAAACCTTCAAATTATAATAAAAATTGTATATACAATCTTCTTGACTCAGTTAAATTAAAAATTTATAATTATTTTTATTGTATATTTAATTTAGTAAAATTCATTTATACATACAATATTTTAATTTTTTGGAAATCAATTTGAATTATAAAATCTTTCAAGTTCTTTAAAAAAAAAAACATATATGTTTATCCGAGCAATCTTTAACCGCAATATTTAGATTGGTTTAATTTTGAAATGTAATCCAATCAATGAAAATACCAGACATTTTAAATCCTGCACCAAATAATAGAAGCATCTTAAACCTTCTGGATCTCTAGAACGATTTACATCAACTAATGAGCCAGTTTTTGATGTTGTAAATGATATATGTTCATCACCAATTACAATTTCCAATTCCTTAATTGAAAACAAAAAAAAAATGAAATTTGTAAAAAAAATAATTTTTAACTCTCCCACAAAACAACAACAAAACGATATATTTAGTTAGGTACCTGTCTACCAACTCTGTCTGGTGGTGGCCATGGAGAATCATCTTCAGCCATTATTTCTGAATCTAAAATGATTCTTTTCAATTCTTCCATAACAGATTGATGTACGTATGCTTCTTTACGGATCATTGTATCATTTTTATAATTTGAATTGTTAGCATATCGTAATTTACCATCTGGACGAAATTCAAATTCTAAAAATTCATGACCAAATTTTCCTTTATGACCGACATAATATCGTAAATAAAAATCTTCTGTTGACATTTTTTTTTTGTTTGGTGTTGTATATTACGTATATTTTAGTCACTTTTCAATAATTATTATTAAATAATTCGTTTTAATTTAATTAAATACTTTCGAAATTATTAAAAAATAACTCGCGTAGATGTAATTAATTGAATTTTCTTAAGATATTTTAGAGGTAGAAATTTCTTGCGTATTTTTTACTTTCAAAAACACTGTGCTATTGCTGTTTGATTATAAATGACATGAGATTTATGAAAATGGAAGTGTTTCAATTTCAAATTGTCACAATGACAACGATAACACGATGTTACCGGTTACAGTGTTACCGTTTCGACTCTTGTAATAATATACATTTTTTTTTTTATAGTAGATTCAAATTGAATGGTAAATTTGAAACGGATATCATTTATATGAAAAAATATTCAAAATTTTAAATTAATATAAACCCGTTAAAAACCACTATTTTGTATTTCAAATTCATATAACGACCATTTCAAAATCGTATAACACGAGCGTTGTAAAAATATGATAAACTAGCTGACCCGGCGAACTTCTTTCCGCCATATTTTCTGAATTCCTAAAAGACTTTGTTTCATGACAAAATTAAAAAAAACTAAGCAATAGCTTCTGGTTACAATAGGACCATATTGAAATAAAGTTACAATAAAATAATACGACTGCATATATTCATCATATTAATTTTTTATTATTATTTAATTTATTATTTGTTCTTCTTTTTGTACAATTCTCATGGTAAATAAAGACTATTCCTAAAATTATTCTATCTCATACTTATATTTTATTTTAATGCCTTATAATGTACAATATTCTTTGTTTTTCCTTTCGGAGAAAAAACATAGCGCCGATGGTTTGCCGACTCTTGAGCATGCAACGTACAACTGCCATTGCGAAAAACATTGAAATTCAAGGTTTATTCCACACACTTCTAACGATTGGCAAAATTTAATTTAAACATTACATTAAATCGTTGTCGATTTTTACGAAGAAGGCTATGCTTAAAAAATTTTTAATTTTGACGCCAAACGCCGTGAAATGTCAATTTATAATTTCTTTTATTATTTAATATAATATAATATTTTATTTAATTTTTATTATTTAATTGGTCGATTTTTTTTTTGTATATAAACCTTGCCGTGGCGATAACGAACACAATAAAAAAAGAATTATCCAATTTGGTGCCGGCGTTCGGAAGTTATGAGCGTACATACATTTCGCAGATTCATTTTTATATATATAGATAGATTTACTTGGAATTTTTCTGATGAAATGTGATAACATTAACAACATTATTAATTTATCACATTAATGTTTGTATGTATGAATGAATTTTACGTAGGTATAGTTTTGTTTTCAGGATTTATGATAGTAAACTGTTCTATATTTATAATTTATGAGAAGCAAGAATTAATGGGGCTTCTCATTAATTGCTGGCATAGGGTACATAATTCCATTGGTAGTAACAAGAATGGCGTTTTACTACACACACACATAAATAAATATGTTGACTGTTGAGTATCGAGTAGAGAAAAATTTAATAAATTGATCATATTGTATTTTATGTAATGAACTGAAATATGATCCTCACACAATTATTATATACTAGGAACATTTTAATTTATGATTAGGAACAGAAAAATATAAAATAATCTTAAAAGTCATATCAGACAATATAAAGTAATAAGAAAAAATAATAAATATCTTGGTTGAGAAGAAAAAAATAGTAATATAGAAATCAATTGGCAATTGGTAACGGGGTTTCTTCTTCTTCTTCTTCTTCGTCTTCTTCTTCTTGATCATTTGATAAAAAGGATTTATCTATATAGATATTCATATATATACTTAATAATAAGTGTCTATATATCTATTACATGATGAAATTAGTAATGGGAATAATATAAAAAACTTATGTTATTCGGATAAAAAATTCTTTGAATTTTTATTTAAAAAAAAATATATATAAAAATCAAAATAATATAAAAGTATAAATAAAAGAAAATGTTAAAAAAATTTATAATCCTCTTATATTAAATATTAAATGGCTTTCGTATATATGTATGTGTATATGTATTATTGTATTTTTTGTATTTGTATATAATACACAAGAGAAAATATTATAAAAGTTTTCTATAAAAATTTACTAATAATTAAAAATGAAAGAAAAGGAAAACAAAAATTATGATACTTCGATGTTAGTATACTATACTTTTAAGTTTTAAGAAATTGCATTCTCATATAATTTTTTTTTTCAAATGTACACACATTACACGAGTATACGATACTACGAGCACCTATGTTCTATAGGTGCTTGCTTTCGCGATTGTAAAATTTTTCATTGGCATTTCAATGATTTTTGTTCGTTTTTTTTTCATGTTTTATTTCTCATTCAAAAAATTTTTGTTTAATACTCGTATATGTATATATTTTTTTTTACTTTTTCATTTAAAATTTTTAACCGATTTTTCTACTAACCGACGATATATACAGAGAATAATATGGACATTAAATCATACATATTATATATACAAGTACATACACATGTACCTTTTAAAATTATATTATCCTGATAATCAACAGGTGTGTTTCTACTATACACATTGTGGAATGAAATTTTTTGTAACAATTATATATAGTACAGTATATACATATTTTATGAATTGCGCATACTTAAACTTATAAATATTGGTGGTTAAATAATATCCGTCATAATGCCTGAATAGAAAAGAAGCACATTGTTTTGTTTAGTACTTTACACGACGAGTATAATTTTTGCTACTTATACGAGTATATGCATAGTTTATAGTACTTACATAGAACATACATATAATTATGTATAGAAATCATTCCACAATAATTCATTCATGAAAATAACTAAAATCTAAACGTAAACCATCCATACAGCATACACAGTAACAATAGCGTGTATAAGTGTAATACTTTTATGAGGGTATTCATTTTTCATTGCAAAAAAAACTAAAGTTTATATACATTTCCTAAACGATATTATTACGCAATGGAGAATACACTTTGAATACATACGTATACACTTGAATTTTTGACGTTCATTTCTCTGTCACAGATAATCGAAAATTTTTTTTTTCAAATTTGTAGTAACGTATTTTTTTAAAATAAGAATATTGTTGTTATTGTATATTTGAAATATCTGTTTTTCGGTAATTGAGAATTTTTCTGATTGTTCTCCAATATCTGACTATTTTGATACTGAATAAAAAAATATATAAATGTTCAAATTTAATTAATAAAAAAATATTTTTTCGTATTTATTCCTCTTGGAAGCACAACGCTTTCACAAAACTCTGCTATCTGACTTTATTTATGGCTAATCTCTTTATCAGTGACCAATCAAAAGTTCAATATAACTCAGATATATTCTGGTGGTTATTCTGGTCGAAGTTAACTGAATTGACAACTATCAAAATTTTATATGAAAGTTTGCAGATTTTCAAGTTAACGCATAATCGACCAAATTAACTCACATACATCTAACAATCTAACTTGGATTTGGATCCTAATTTCTTAAAACGGTCATATTTCAGTTTTATGAAATTATTGTACCATTTGCAACAGTTGCAAGACAAAATGTGAATACCCATATATATTATGTTGCCGCATGAGCAGTATTTATATTTACATTATATGAATTTTTGCATTTTATATATAAAAATATATCAATAGACATATACATATGATTTTATATCATAAATATCCTTGTATATTATACATGATATATATAAGGAAACATACTTGTATTTATATGTAGTATTTTGCAAAAATTTTGTTCTATTCACGTTAAGAATTTAATACTAAGAGCATATATAACAACTTACAATAAATTTTTTCTACTTTCAGTTCGTTAAAGGATATCCGTTGTAATAGACTTAAAAAACATTTCGGATCTAGCTTAGAATATATATTATATGTAGTTAAGTGTGTTTCAGAGTATAAATATATGGTATTAAGATCTAGAGAAGCTACAAAAGAATATAAACTTGTAGTATATGATATTTCAAATAAAATTTTAGTCAACGATAATTGTGTGCTTAGTATTTAGTAGATACTCAAGTATTTCGGAATTATTGTACAACAATAGATTTAAACCAGAAATAAAATTACAAAAAGAAAAACTACAAAAAATAAAAAATTAAAATAAATAAATATATGAAAACAACATAAGTTAATATTACAGTGTGAAATTTAAACTGAAATCTAAAAAAGGATATTTTTTTTTCGTGGTTTGTTTTTCATTTTATTTTTTATTTTTTTTTATTTTTTCAGTTTATAAATTTATGAAAATTTTTATTGTATCCTGTATGTTTTACTTGCTATTTATATTTGCACAAATTGAGAGAATAAAAAATTTTAATAAATTTGAATGATTCAAAGAAAAAAAAACAAAAAAAAACGAATGTTGAAAAACTAAAAAACACACACGAAATTAAAACGATAAACTGAATTTTTTATAAGTAAGTTGAAACGGTATAATATACAATTATGTAACATTGTAATGCGTAAATGTATGAAAATATGAAATTTAGTGTAAAATTTTGCACTTCGTATGTATTTTTGTTTATTTTTTTTTTTATATTTTTTAGCTTTAATTTTTCATTATTTTTTTGTTGTTGCTAAAATCATTATTGCTATTTTATTTTGTTATATATGTATGTAGTAATATTCTCTTGGGTGTGAAAATTTTGTATATTATACATATTTATTTGCACTGGAATATTGTACGAACATAAAGTTTAAAATTGAATATAAAAATAAAAATGAAATAAAATGAGAAATAATTTCATTTTCAGATATGTATATATGAACAATGAACATTATATCTTTAATTAGATACGTATATACAAGCAAACATATTTGAAAATTTTGTGAAATATAAAATAAATGTTAAATAATTCTGAAAAACAAAGGATATACTGAGAGAAAATTATAACTACTTTATGTATACATTTAGTATTTTGCAAGTTTGTAGTTTTATTCTGTTATTATAGTTTTAAAGTTTTTTGTTATATTTTATTTTATTTTTTGTAAGTTTTATATAATTTAAAATTTTATTTTAATACGTAAATACATATAGAATATAATAAGGGGGTTCATTTCATGTTTCAGTTTATCGTAAACATTGTAATCTTCGTAGTTTTTCAGTTTTCGTAGTTTATTTCCATACATTTACAAACTACGAAAATTTTGAAAAACTGCGATGGTAAAATGCTTCGCAGTTTCGAAATTTTGTATTTTGGTATAGTTTCGTAGTTTAATGTTTGAGTTTGACAGTACCTATACTTAGTTAGCTGTTGGCATAGAAAATAAATATAATAGACGAAATAAAAACAAACTACGAGAAAAGTAAACTACGAAAAAAATTGATATGGTCGTTCATGTCAATCAGACTACGAAACTTTAAAACTAAAATAATAATAGTGAACTGAAAAATGATATGAATCCCCTTAATATTCAATATCCTATTTTGCATTTTAATATATAAAATATAAAATTCCATATATAATTTCATTTGCTACACAATACAAATAATACCAATAATACGGTACAATGGTACAGAATACAGACACATTATTTGCATAAAATAAAAGGATGAAAAATAATTTTCAAATGAATTTTTCTTAAGTTTGAACTTGTTAATTTATTATAATAATTTTATAATTGATATTCAAAGAAACCAATAAGCAAAAAAGGACAAAAAATAAGGAAGCAAGACATAAATCAAAAATTAAAAAATATATATATATAGTTTACGTGTATATGTAGTAATGAAGATTATGATAATAAGGGCATTCACTTCATCAAAATCGTCAATGGAGCTACAATTCATGTCGAGTCTGAGCCTTCGCCGAAGTGATAATCTAGACCTATTATACTACCATGTGTGCACCTACAGCTAACGTCAATTGCGAATCACTGAGCTAGTGTATTGCTGGTAAAGAAACAAACTCTTCTACATGATAGCGCTTAGACTGATCTATTATTAGAATGGTGCAATATTCTAATAATTTTATTTGTGTTACTTGTTGTTAGCAAGGGTATTCGCTTAACAGAGTGAAATTACAAACTCGTATTAAAGTAAATTTACACATAGGTTTTAGGACAAAAAGAACCAGCTCCAAATTAACTACCACAAACAAGCTAAAACCTAAGACAGCTGTAAATTTGTAAATGTATATTTATGTAGTTTTAGTACCAAAAAAAAATTATTTTTTTGAACAAAAAAATGAATAATTACCATCAAATATTTTTTACGGGATACGAGTATTCTACACACATAACGCGTGTATATGCGTGAATATAAATATTTTCGTATATTTCTGTATTTTATTGTACGTGTACCACAATTTATTTCTATACACTTCCTACAATATCATCGCTCGCTGTAATATGTATGTATATATATATATGTACTATATTCGTGGATATTGTGATTGTAGTTTTTTGCTTCCTTTTTCGTTATACATAAATACGAATTAATTTACAAACAAACAAAATTATTTAGAGTATAAAATTAAAAATAAATAATTTTGTAAAATGATTTAATTGAGTTCATCTTTTAATTTGTATCTTTACAAAATATGTCGTCTTGTTTTATTTCCTTTTATTTTTTTTCATTTTATTTTGTTTTATTGTATGTGTGTTTGTTAAATTTTGTATTAATAAAATGAATTAAATAAATTTTAAAATTTGAAGAAAAAAATAATTACAAAATATTTTTTCATAAAAATGAACAGTTTTTTAGTATTCGAATATTACACGAAAATGATCCTGACAGTGATGATTATTTGAATTATTTATTAAACTCATTGTCCATGAAAGTTATAGTTGATTTTAATTAATAACAAGCATAAGATCTTCTAAAAAAGAGAGGTAAGTAAATACTTTTATGTATATTATCGTATAATACTAGTAGCTAATATTATTTTAAATCTAAAAGTTTAAATTTCTATGAATTTTCGAAAATACCTAAGTAATTTTCTAGGTTAATAATTTTCATTTTATTCTAATTTCCTTTTTTTAAACACGACCATGCTTAGATATCATTTTGGTACATATGAAATTTTCAAAATAAAATAAAAATAAGCTTTAAATTTAATAGGATATAATATTAGCTCCTTTCGATTCAGCAATTCCAAGTACCTACTTATCATTAAAAAAATTTGTCTAGTATATAAATTGTTATAACGAACGACACAAAAATTCGTAACTACTTACTTACATTTACTTAAAAAGTTTTTCATGAATAGCTGCGAGATGGTTTAGCACAGACATTTATTTACCTTTTATCTAGTCGCAAGTACTTGAAATTGTTTTAAATCGAAAGCAGCTATTGTGTAGGTATCTACAAAGATATACGAGTAGATATACATAAATACTATAGATAATATAAATCTTATTAAAAAATCATCAAAAGAATATAATACCATTAAAGTGAAAAACTAAAAGAATAAAAATTGACAACAACAACAACAAGAAGAAGAAAAGAGCCGAAAGAGTAAAAAAAATTTTTTTGTGTATAGAGGAAACCCATTAACACAATAAGTAACATACATAAGTATATACGCAAATACATACAAATTAATTTTGTTGTTATATTCTTCATATAGATTTTAGAAATGAAATGATATATAGATTAATTTATTTATGAAAGGATTTTCCCTAAAAGTATAATATGATGATATCCTTTTTATATTTAACTGATTATCCTTATACTTTATCGGTTGTTTTTATTTTATTTTTTTTTAAATATTTTTCTGTAATTTATTTTCTTCTACTTCTAAATATTAAGTATTTAACGTAAAATTTTCATTATGTATACACAAGTATGTATGTATGTATAAATGTATAATATATGAATACATCTGGTAAACGGAAGGATTTTATAAAATTTCCGAAATACAAAATTTACAAAAAATAAAAATAAAAAAAATAAATAAAATTCCTTTTACTTTCTTTTGCATTCATCGTTTTCATTTTCCTTCGAAATCAATTTGCTCTATATACAATTAAATCAAAGGCATAAGTACACAAATATAAAATGTCTGCAAAACAAAAATAAATAAAACATATTAAAAATTAAAAAATAAAAAGAAAACGGATATAAGAAACAAAATTAAACATTGAAAAATTTATAATCTCATTAAAAACTCCATATAATGTGTAATGTCTATATGGTGTATGAGTAGTGATATAGTCGAACGTCTAAAAATATTTTACAAATGCATTTTGTATATAGAAATATCATAGCTGTGTCTGTGTGGGTGAAGGAAAACACTCAGCCAGTTTATGTGTAACTTTCAATACACACACATGATGTAGAAGCTATGCAGAGATAATTCAGGGGCAAAACTAGATACAAGGCATTCGTCAGGCCTTTCCTTGACTATTTCGAGGATGTGACCATAATTTCCGTTTCGGTAGCCTGATTTACTACATAAACAAAACAAAATGGCTATAGTCTATAGAATCTAAACAACCATATCTCACCCACGAGGAAGTTCTGTGGTATCAAAACGATACACAAAAGTGGTGCTTGAGTCTATCCACGAAATAGGTTATAAATTGTCAATATTACCTATCTACCTATACATACCTATCATGCACATAGAGATATAAGAGTAATGCTTATAAGTCTACAATAAAGAGGATAATTTGAAGGAAACATCGAAGTATATGTGTAAAACAAGGAAAATTATTATATGATGAAAATGAGTAGAAGAATGAGAAACGTATATTGAAGCCATCCATAGAAGAATTTATTTTTCTTCAAATTTGTTAGATATACGTGCATATTTTTTTTTTGTCTTTTCCTTCCTTTTTCCTTTTTGTGACAAATTTGAAATTTAAATTTTTAAATATTTATTTCATATTTCATATGTTATGTGTTTTGTATTGCAGCTATATACTTTACACACTAAAAATGTATAGATATTATGGTATTATTATGTGTATGTGCGTGTGTGTGCAATGTGTGATAAAATGTATTTGCATATTTTTCATTATGATATTTTGCATAATAAATATATTAAATGCAGCATTATGTACATATAAATGTATATGTGTATAAGAGTAAAGGATTTTGATTTTAAAATTTTTTGAATATTTTTGTTATTAAAAATTCGTGTATGCATGTAACGTTTTTTATTATTTTTGTTTCATATTTTTTTTTATTTTTTTTTCTATATAGAATATGCAAATAATCTATTTCATTTGACAAATTTCATGCATATATACGGATATGTAGGAAGTACGAGAGTGTTATGTAAAATATTGCTGTTATTTTCAGGAAGGAATTTACTTTATTATTAAATTTTTTCGTTATTTTCTTTTGAATTTTAAAATTTATTATAAAAAAAAATGTGCTTTATATACAATATACATACAGTGAATCAAAATACTATGTTCATATCAAATATGATTTTTACGGTCCCAACTATAGATTAGATTTAAATTAAGATCAGTTTAATAAATTTTCATGAGTATAAAGGTAAATTTACAGTCTAGTCTAGATTACGCGTGAAATTAGATGATATTCACAAATTCAGCGTAGATTACCATTATCTAGGTAATGGTTAAATAAGTTTTCAATATAATTTCCTCCAGCATATGAAATTCGAAATACAACCTAATCTCAATCTCATTCTGAATTTAATTTGTGCTGGACAGAAAATGAATAGCGCTATAGAATTTTTTGAAGAAAATGTTTAAGATATATGTGGATCTTAATATCTATAGGCTAAATTGTAAATGTACCTTAATGATGAATCTACGAGGAAATGAAAAACAATTTCAAGTTGCAATAAAATATGTCCATATAGCCACAGTTATAGGCTCCCATTATAATTTGTTGTAATTTTTTCTCTAACTTTGTGAACAGTATTTTGAGTCACTGTTTATACAATGTAATATTTACTCGTAGAATTTTGTATATTCCTTATCTGTATAGTTTCTCTCAATATGTTTCAATATTGGCTAACATCTATTATATATTAATGAAATTTTATAGTTTAACTGCACTTGAAAAAAAGTTTTAAATTTTTTAAAAATAAATCATTAGATATATGCCCTTACGAACGTACATATATCTGTATACGTATGTATTTAAATTCAATGATGATGTTAATGATTTTATGACTTTCAATTAATTTTATGAGAGTTATAAAAATTATTATTGCATCAAATAATTACTCATACACATACCAGAAGCAGAGAGTATATATAGAGTATATTGCACATTTTTAAATGAATATCATTGTACATAAATGCAGATGTGTAGGTATATAATGTAAAAAGTAGCATATCTGATATAAAAATATGTGAAATGCATACAATAATTTGAAAATACATACATATGTAGTGGTAATAGTATGCAAAATTTTTAGTCAAAATGATAAATTTGAAAAAAAAATAGAAGTTTTTTAATTAAATATAGAAAGACATTGAAGGAAAGAAAACCAAAAGACCTTTATTTTAACTTAAATTCAAATAATTAACTTAAAAAGGATATGCATACATTATATATTATATATTGTACGTATACATAAATAAATATATATTTTCCTTTTATTAAAATTCGATTATATATAACTGACAGAATATGCATATACAGACTCTCATACGTGCTTAATAATTTGTCTATGAATATAGAGAGATGACCAAAAATTATTAAGTGGTATGTAGAACTTACTTTTCATTCAAAAGAATTTGTGTACCATATCATGTATCTATCTATCATATATAGAAATTATTTTAAAATGAATATATGCATCAATATAAAATTTGAATACTTTTTATGAAAGCATGCATGATAATGTAAGAAATATGTAAATAAGATAGAATAACTTTAACATTTTTATAACATCACATTGTACTCGTATTCGTATAATATAGAAGGAAATTGAAAAGTCAAATATCGTATATGTATATGTATGTATGAATGAATGAGTATAATAAGAGTCTTAAGATTTCAGGAATAATGTACATACGTCCATGTATCTATTACATTCATTATATACCTACGTTCTCTGTATACAAAATGTATACTTAACATGCACATGAATAATTTTACACGTATATACTTAAACTATAGTATACATGAATAAATTTCATTTGAATGTTTAATTAAAAAAAATATTTCATTTTGAATAATGATATGTATATAAACGGAAAATGTCATAAAAGTGAAATGTTGAAAATACATATAATTTGAGTATGAATTTAATTTGTTGACCATATCTTCTATGTTATTTAAATACAAAATTTAGAATACTGTATCAATGTATTGTACATTTAAATTAACACATTTACCATCATAACACATACATACATAAATATGCATGAACATTATATATTGTATATAGATTTTGTTAGTAAGGAATTGTAAATTTTCATAAATTTCCTAAGTAAACTATACTACCTATACTACATTATATTACAGTGATGAACAAAACATTTGCTGCCAAATAAAATAAACTTTTGATATTTGGATCGAATGATTGAGGGAGGGTCTCGATGGCTCAGTGGTAAAGCAAATTCGATTCCCGCAAAAGCAAAATGCTCACTACATCACGCAGTTATCAATTAGCTTTAGTTGAAAAAATTCCAGCTTACAGGAAAAAAGAGATTATAAATGATGTTTTGAATCTATTTGCTGACGACAAGTAAATCAAAACAATTTATTATATCATTCTAAAAATATGTCAATCTACTCTAAGCTCTATCATGTAATTGAGTTTGTTAACAACTCAGTACAGTTCGGAACCCATATTAAAGTTTAGGTGCGCACACATGCACATGCACTAATTTTTTAATTTTGCTTAAAAAATGAGAAATGAAAATGAAAAGTTTAGGAATGAAAAGAATTTTTAATATTTCTCACTTTCTCACATTTTCACTAAACGAGAATCGGCCCTCTGAACTGTATAAGTCATGTACGAAGAAGAATTTCAGATTCAGATTTCAGGTTTTTATCTAGAGTAGAGGGCGAAAATTTTAAAAGTGCACCGGTCGCCCAAGAAGTTAAAACCGTCGCTGGCCTATAATAGTAACTATTACAATATTTATATAAACTAATAAAAATACATCATACACAAATATAAATATAATATATAAATAAATATATATACACATATATAAATAAATATGTATTTGTATATGTATGTATGTACATTATTTAAACCACAATCTACGTAATGTCCTTTTATTCTATTTTAATTCTAAAATTCAATTTCCTGTTTTAAGAGTTCTTTCATATTCATTTTATTTTTTGTTTGCTATATACATAATGTACATATGTATACATATATATTTTCATTTTTCTTTTTTAGTTTTGCATATTTTTTTTTTCATTTTCCTTTCAATTTACGATACGCAACAATACGGTAGTTATTTTATAATGTATACATACATATATACTATAAATACTCTATGATTTTGTTCATGTTTCTCATACATACTCATGAGTATGAATATTTACAAGTGCATGTTGTTTTATATAAATTTATACGTATACGTATAACTAATCAAAAAGTAATAATAATAAAAAAAATAAAATATGCATAAATAAAGTAGAAAAAAACTTAAAAAATTTCAGAAATTTAGTGTAGCTTTATCAGATCTTTTATAGTTGATATTTAATTACTACAGTCAAATAATTTTTTTTTTCTTTATTTTGAAATGAATGTATTACATTTATATAATATGTATACATTTATATATACCGTAATGGCGTAAAGAGTATACATATATATACGAGGTAGGTATTACTTTACAGTATGTTTGTAATTAAATTTCATTATTATTTTTTCATACAAAATGTATGTATGTGTTTTTTTTTTTTACTTACATTATATTGTTTACTTTAACAATTATTTACGTATGCTCTGTACATAATATGGACGATTATATGTATATGTAGGCGGTTTTATATTCAACAATAAAATCAACTATAATATATTCACTCGTATAATGAATACATTGCTTATACTATACAGAATAAAAAAAAAAATTGTAACAAAATAAAAATATCAAAAATCTTAATTGAGATTTCTTTGTTCTGCAACTATACTTTTTAACATTTACGTTTTTAGTACTATAATAGCAACAAAGTAATTATCCTTTTCCTTTCTCTTCACTCACATATATGTATATGCATACGAATACGAGATATACATATAAGTAATGCACCTTAATACTACGTACACATAATTTTTAAATTTAATTTCTCTTATTTTTGCTTTACTTTTAGTTTTAAAGTTTTATAAGTTTAATTATTTAAATTACGTAAAAAAGAAAATTTTACAGTAGTAACGAAAAAGTTTTTTTTTCTCATTTTTTTTATATATATACATGCATACGTATATTATATAATTTTAAAGTTTTACCATGTTTTACGTTTTACCATGTTTTATTCTTAAATATAATAATTATTATAATTTTTTTTTGTTTTATTTGCACTCTCTTCTCTTTAAATAATGATGTTATACGTGTATGTATATTTTTCTTTGAAAAAACAAAAAAAAATTTCTTAAAATTTAATTTTTAATTTTTACTATGAATATGTATATACATATCATAATTATATGTGCATGTATGTATGTACCTACATAATATGTAGTACATATAGTTTACTACATACATGAATATATTCACATTGTATATAAAAACAAAAAAGTTAACGATTTTACTTTTTTCGTTAGAAAAGTTAAATTAGAAAAAATATTTGAAAAAATTAAAGAACAAATTTAAATACAAATTTATAATAATCTACATACTCATACAAATACAATGAATACTCGTATATATGTATACATATTTGTACATAAATAGGTGATCTTTTTACATGTGTATAAAATTATAGTGTGTATTTTTTTTTTTCTTTTTGTCTAAATAAATAAATGAATACAAATTATTCGTTACAAGTACGTATATGTATATGTAATGAATATACCTAAGATCGTATTACATTGATTGTATACATTATATACATTTATATAAAATCACAGACTCTCATGTATGTATGTAACACGTGCTGAAATATTGTAATAAATTATATCCTTTTGTTATGAAATAATATTACAAGTAATTTATGCATTAATTTACTTTGTACATAAGTTTCCTTTCAGAGCCTAAAATACTCATGTGTATATATACAATTTAGTCATTCATTTAATATTCTACATACGTATGTAAATACATATTATACAGATACATAGAGATATTAATATAGATTTACATAAATAAATTTTGTACATAAAAAAAAAATGTTTTATTTCAATATTCTTTCATTGAATTGTATTGTAGTGTAATGTACTCTGATGTACTCGTATATTAAATTTAAGTTAAAATAAATATGTAATTAGGGAAATTTTTTTAATTTATTCGTTATAATTTACAAATTTAACGTAAATCCTAGTACGATTACGTATCTGTGTATATACTTGTATGTATATCATGCAAATTCGTATAGGGTGGAACAAAAGTAATGGAATACATAATTTGAATTGACTACCCACATAGTTAAAGAGCAAAAGAAATGGCATCTATAGTGGTAAAAGAAACAATGTTTTGGTAAAGCACTATATAATTTCTATGAAAAATGAAAAAGAATATAATAAAAGTCAAAACAAAATGAAGCCAATGAAGCTTTAAAATAGCCACCATTTGTAAAGAAAAATAATATGGTACACATTCATGTTATGACATTATTTTTGCCTCAACCTATGTATCCAACATGAAACAAATAAAAGGAAATATTATAGAGATCAACAAATTTGTAGATGTAAAAAAAAATATTAAAAATACAAAACAACAACAACACAATACCTCCTCACACAACTACAAACAATGAAGAAAAAAAACATGAAATAAAATGAAATAAAAAAAATTTTGAAAACAAGATAATACTCGTAAAAATAATAAAACAAAACAAAAAACAATAAATAGAAGATAATTTTTTTTAAATTTCAATTACTACATCAAATTATTATTATCATACTACATATATGTATTATGTACTACGTACTACTAATATTATGAGAAGATTTTCTTTTAACACACACTTCTGTATATAACTTTATATGTATATACATACCATACAACATACATTAAACCAATTAAACAAAATTTAAAGCTATTACATCACATTCAAAAAATAATAAAGATCTTATTATAGTACACCGCTCGCTCGTGTGTACGATTATACCACTCGTACAGTGACGATAATAATAAAAAAAAAAACAAAAAACAAAAATAAAAATAAAAATATCATCATGATATTTCGCACTAAAAATGATGCTGATATTATAGTTTGTTACATACTCGTATACATACAGAACATGGAACATAATATAACATGTAATGTGTCCTTAAAAATTGAAATGAAAGTAAAGAAAAAACAAAAAAAAAAAAAAACACACACATAGCAATCATGAACGTGACATGAATCTGCATTATTCAATCAAAAAATGTGAATATGTATAGTATAAACGCAGAGCGTATGTATAGCACATCACAGCACAGCACAAAAAATAAAAAATAAAATAAAAGAAAAACTAGGAATGGCAAGGCAGAAAGATTTTCATTTTATTTTATTTTCATGTTATTTTCTCATTTAATTTTTCATTTTGTGCTTTTCTTATTCTATAATTTTGGTATTGTTTTTTGTCAGTTTTCATTTTTTTTTGATTGTTTTTTTATTTTTTTTTTTGGATTTTTCTCTATCGTTTTTTTTTTCTTTGTTTATTTTATTTTAACACTATTCTTATACTATACGCGAAGGAGTATACATATATTATTTTATGAATAAAACGAAACAAAGAAAATAATAAATTACAACACACAAGATACAAATAATACATAGTATGTAGAAATAAAATGACGGATTCGAAAAGGACTTTGCTATACTGATGGTATAATGTACCATTTACATGTTATATTACATATTACATATAATATGTTTCTGTATACTACAACTCTACGAATAGTATTAAGATAATATATAATATATGCAAGACGAATTTCGAAATAAACTTAACATAAAGATAATTTACACGCGTATACATGTAGTATAGTAAGTGTACATGTACAGATAAAATACGTACTATTATTGGTACTATATATATTTCATTTAGCTTTTATTTTTTATTTTTTCTGAAGAAATACGATAGTAAATTTTTATTTATATTCGTTCTATAATCCTATCGAACATACATACATTGATATTAAGAGAGTACAAAATAAATACAGAAATATACCCACAAAGTGAATAAATGACAAAAATTTTCAAGTGTACTCTATTGTACTCTATACGTATAGTTTATGCGTAATCTATTAATCTAGTGGCAGTTATAGTAGACCCATATAGATTACTGTAGCATATTTTGTTATCTACATAAATATTACGACGAATTGATACGTTACTGTGTTCAAAAAATAAGGTGAATTTTCTGTTTTAAATCGTATGGGGGCTAGACCAAACGATTAGATATTCTGCCCATAGGCAAAGATCCTTAGGTTAGGTATTACCAAAGATACTATAAAATTTCAAAGATGTGAAAAGCAGTACAAAATTCTAAACATGGTTTATTTTTTTCCATCGCATCGCAATCAACTCTTCTTGAATTTTCTTGTTGGATTTTAAGTTCTAACCGAAGAAATTTTTAATTTGAATTGTCAGTTATGTTATGAAATTTTGTTAAATTCCAATTGAAAAGCTATATATTAGAACTTTCTTTCATTTTAAATTAAGTATTGAAATATATGAAATATATAGTATTGGTAGTATGTGTAGTATGAATATATGAATATAGTGTTTTGTTGTGTTGTATTACATGTAAAGTATGGTAGATGGTAGTATGATTATATCACATACCATATTATTACTTGTAACCTGTAGATACTATATGTACAGGAAAATATATATATACGTATATAGGAAAATATAGGAAGAAAGGACTTGCTTTCATATTAAACCTGTTTTGTGTATGAATTGTTTCATCTTACATATACAAAATACTTATTAATTCTCGAATTTTGAATGATCTTTCATGTTAGAAGGGATCATAATATAAATGTCGTATTGTGTAGGATTGGTGTAGGATATACAGTATGAATATGAATTTGTTTTTTCAATGTGATTATCACTTATCACATTGCAATATAGATTTGGAGTATACATTCATATATACATATGCATATACATTTCATATATCTTACAATCATGTGTATTCACTGTATATGAATGTATACATAATTTAGATAAGTATATATATATATATATATATATATATGTATATATATATATATATATATATAAATTTATACTATAAAGGAGTATAGTATATGTAGGAATACGTCTTTTGAAATATATGTTATATTTTGAAATATGATAACATCGTTATTTTATTGTATGTATATATTGTAAGTGAAATGAAATTTTTGATTTTTAACAATATATTGCATGTGCGTATGCACATACATATGTACATATGTATATCATTTTGTTATTAAATAGATACATGTAATAAGTTCATTGAACTTGAACCTTTGAATTTTTTTCAAAATACATTTTATTTCAATGATGCAATTATATGGACATAATTTATTACTATAAATGAAATCGATCGTATTGTTATTTTGATATCATGTACAGAATAAGTATCATATATATTTTACTGCACATGGGTGCAATATATGCATATTTACTTATAATTATTATTATGTCTTGCAGTTCTTGAGCCACGAATAAATTGGTAGTTTTCAAATAATATTTAACCATATGTAATATATGCAATATTTGAATAAAAATTGATAGAAATATGTATGTATATATGTTGTTTTATGTGTTTAGAAAAATGTATCTTATGTATGTTTTCTACATTTATATATTAAATGTATTAATATTACTTATGTACTTTGTAGTCCATAAGAAACAATTTTTATTTATTATTACTTCGCTGCATGCACTTAATATAATTATAATTTTTAATAATACGAACGTATTTTTATATAATAATACATCTTGGAATTAGTAAATATGTACTTATAGTTATGTAATTAAAATTACTAAAACAAAAAAAATATAACTATTAAAATTGAAACAACAAAATTTCCCTTCACATTTTTCCAGACTTAGGACCGGCAATCAAATTATCTTTGATTGGTATGTTTAAAAATTTTGTTTTTCATTTATGTTTTTATTCTGACAATGGTTTCAATAAAATATAATTTTTAATTTGTGGCAGGTTATTAGTGTTCAATTAATTTTCATCCCAGTGAAGGTTTATGTTTTATTTGCTTTCAGAAATACTTATTTTCTACGTGATTTCAAAATCGCTTTCCCGTGTTCAACGAAATTCAGTGTCTCCCAATAGCAATGTCGTCGTAAGAGGATTGTCACATATTTGTCTAACATTTGATAGTGGTGTTCATAACAATCATTTTTCTTTGAAAGCCAAAATGAAAACTTCTCATACTTAATTATTTCTTCCATACAATCACGTATACGTTTATACAATACGACAATACGACATTTATATTATGATCCCTTCTAACATGAAAGATCATTCAAAATTCGAGAATTAATAAGTATTTTGTATATGTAAGATGAAACAATTCATACACAAAACAGGTTTAATATGAAAGCAAGTCCTTTCTTCCTATATTTTCCTATATACGTATATATATATTTTCCTGTACATATAGTATCTACAGGTTACAAGTAATAATATGGTATGTGATATAATCATACTACCATCTACCATACTTTACATGTAATACAACACAACAAAACACTATATTCATATATTCATACTACACATACTACCAATACTATATATTTCATATATTTCAATACTTAATTTAAAATCAAAGATAATATAGTTCTTCGTCTCAATAGATGTTCTTTTTAGTGTAAGTGGTAATTTTTCCAAAAACGACACACTTACATATATGATAAAGATCGAAAAAGCTTCATCAAAATCAAAAAAGTTTTTAAAAATTTTTCGAATTGCTTTTAGTTATGTACCCTGTACACAATTATAATCATTTCAATAAATTTGTATGACAGTCTGTGATATAATGGAATTGTTTTTGTAAATCGAGTTATCAAAACTAATTGTGTAGACGGACCATAGTGTTTCGAATTTGTTCTCATTTATTATAAATGTTTGCTCTCACAAATGAAATGAACACTTGTCAATGTTTTGCAGCACTAAACAATACACAATGCTATTTAAAATGTACATTTAATTCATATGATATTCCACACATATAAGTGTTATTTATATGTAACATGTAAATGTATATTTTGAGTATTGAAAATAGAATAAATGAATATCATTGGCTGGAACATATAAATATAAATTTGAACATTTTTGAGAGATTTTGATCATATATATTTATTCTCCATGTATGGTTTATGCTCGTGCATAAGGATATATAAGGATCCATATTGAATTGAAGACGATCTCGTACACATACATACATAAAGCATATAACATGAATAAACAAGTTTGATATAACCAAAGACCGATATATAAAATATATTATATCATGGTATATTATATTGGTCTTTGGTATAACATTGAATGCGATGTAAAAACTAATTCTAATACATACATAATAGACATGACATAGTAGACATTAATAACAACATGCTGCTTGCTTATGCAGAATAGATAATAGTAAATACTATATGCAATGAATGTGATGTTTATGTGATATACATGATTGTATGTAATATGTATACATCGTTTATATGGTATTTTGTATACATACATACAAGTGTAATTATAAAAATAGATTGTTCAATGATGTATATCAGGATCTATAATGTATATAGTATCAATGACCTTTCTTAACATATTTCTTTATGAAAATATTTGTGTGTAATGTTAAATATGAACCTTTTTGTTATTCATAGATATATGAATACAGTATTTGGTAATTACATATACACTTTCGCTATCAGCTGGTTTTTTACTCATAAAAAATTGAAAAGTCAACCTTTTTGCTTTTTTTTCAACTTTGGTTTGATTTCGGATTTATGAATAGAATGTAATAGTGGCTGTTTGATGCGTGGTGTGGTGTGGGGGGTGGTGGGTGGTGATTACTCATGAGTAATTTTTCATTAGTAAGATTGAAAAATTTTATAGAATGAAAAATAAAATATAAATGAAAAAAAGAGAATTTTGGCAGGTGGGTGCGGGGATGCTAAAAGAGTATGAAAAGTGCTGTATAATTAGCGTCATTCGTTAACACTGATCAACATTTTTGAACTGAATTAAACTGATTTTTGTATATGCCTTTTTAACTATCTACCCACACTCTCCTACGCATCAAACTTTAACTATTATACTTTTTTCATAAATCCGAAGTTAAATGGAACATTTTGAGACTAGAATCATGAAGATTCATATATTTTTCGATTTTTAATGTTTAAAGAAAACTAGCTGACAGCGAAATTTTATAATTACCGAATATGTATTTATCAATTACACTGCACTCTGATGGTTTTCCTCTGAAAAGAATTAAATAACAATTTTGATAGGTAACAGGCCTCAAGCAAATATCCTTTTAAGATACCACAATATCTATATTTGAAGAATATATCATTCATTTACTACGTTACCACTAGTATTCAGGTTGCGTAAATGCAAAATCCACTTCGATCGTGATCAAATTTCTTCTGCTTTGCTATGACTTTCTTAGATATTTTTATACATAATTTGCATATTAATATTATACTTTATAAATCATATATAGTAATATATTTAATTTTAAAATTTTTAAATTTGAAAACTGTCTTCCAACTATAGTTAAACTAAAACTGGATGTAAAGTATTGTTCACAACTACTTTTACACGGCATTTAATTTCTAATCAATTAATAATTGGAAATGCATCCTCGAAACATTATAAATCCATAAATTTGTTTAGTGTATACATATATAATTATAATAATAAATAATTAAATATAATATCAACTATTAAAATATTAAAATATTGTATAATTTCAACTGTATTAAAAGACGATTGATAATTCATCGCTTTTTTGTCCGAATTCATTAGGTTCATTTAAGTTCAAAACAAAGTTACATATATTTTATAGAAAAAAACAGTATTAAAAATACATGCAATTTTAAAACTTTTGTTCAAAAAAAATGCTGTATAAAATATTTATGACTAATACTAAATGTCAGAGGCTATTCAAATTTCTGATAATATATTCTAAAGTATAGGCAGGTCAGATTAACTTCCTATTTTTTGCCAACTCCATGACCGCACCACGCAGAACTGATCAGTTCTTGCACTTTTTAAATGAATGCATCAAATTAAAAATTTTCATTCAAAGTTATAGGTAGAAAAATGTTGTAAATTTTTCAATTTTATTTTTTATTGTCGGCAATTTGGTTTAAGAATGATATTAAATAGTTGAGCTAATATTAAATAGTTTATGAGTTATCAATTTAATAGAAATGTTAAAATACAAAGGTAAATTTTGAATTCAAAAATCAAATAAGCAATTATCATTTACTATACGTAAACATATTCCACGTTATTTTCAAACATAATTTTTTGAATCACTACTGAAGATATTTTGATAATACGGATCTCCAAAATATTTCTAGGACTAGAATTATAGGCCCATTATACTTAATAATTTATTTTCAAACAAACATAAATGAAAAAAATTTGATTGCATTCAATCATAAAAATCCATAAATTTACAAATAATTTATTTTCGACTTCATGACATGTTGTTTATTATATATACCTATATATATATAATATTTTTCAAGCTACAAATAATTATCAATTTTCATTGAATCTAATTAAATGTTCATCAGCGCTAGTATTTAGAATTTTTTGAGTATATACTTATACCACACACAAACAACATCAACGAAATAAAATTTAAAAATTTTCAAATAAATATTTTTAAGCTTTCTGTTTTTAAAAAATATTTTAAATAATTTAAAATTCATTATCCTCAGGATTTAGAAAAATAGACATATTTATAAATTATGTTCCATATTAATTTAAAAATATCAATTTTTATCTAGTTAGAAAAAAAAATTGACTCAGTCTATAAAAAAATTTGGTAATTCACAAAACACCTGATTTTTAAATTTCTATATTATGATCAAAAATCAGAATAATACTTTATGTATTCAGAAGTCCTAAGGCCCAAACATTAAAAAAGACATTCATTAAAAATTTCAAGAAGAAATTCAATTCACGGGATATGATATAATATATAATCGTATCTTGCATTCATATGTCAATGAACTCAAAAAAAACCATAATATATCCATATGTAATACATATATTATGTATAATCAAAGATACTATATACTATCACAGATAAGGGTGTCTGATCTGTGATACTATGTAAAAACATATTTATATGTATTTATATAGTATCTCTGGTATAATGCTACAGTAATTGTAATGATGTATGCTTATGTAAAAACCTCTGTTGCCAAATATTCTACAATCCTACATCAGAAAATAATGTAGATCTATGCAAGTAATACATATAATCAAACACCATATAAATGTATACAGTACAGTACAAATGCTACAGTAATTATAATGTATATATACGTAAAAACCTCTGTTGCCAAATATGTATTCTACAATCCTACATCAGAAAATAATGTAGATCTATACAAGTAATACATATAACCAAACACCATATAAATGTATATATTTATATTGTCTTTGATATAAATACAATTGTATATATGTATTTCAATTAGAAGAATAGTAGTAATTTATATCAGAGCATATAGCACACGACAAGGCATATCAACAAAACAACACATACATACATATTTAAAAATACATATAAAATATGAAATACACCCTTTCTCAAATCATTCATATTAAATACGACTATCAAATCAATACAATAAAAAAAAATTTGGAAACCAGCCCTATTGTCAATTGTTGTATTCATAAAGCATTTGCGTACAAAATATCCATTTATTTTTACTTATTCAAGTATAATATCATTTCAAGGGTGCGTTCATAAACGTTACTATAGTTAACTATAGTTATCATTTGTCGTTCAGAATGGTGGTGGTATAGTAAAACATAACTACCACCATAACTTTTTAGCGTTCATAAACATTTGTACTAAAGTAAATTTTTAACTATTTGATGTCAAAAATTAACCCTGCTCGAGAGCATGGTTAACGATAGTAACGATAGTAAGCCTTTAAGTGGTAATGACATGGACAATAAAAAAATCGTTTGTCATTTAATTTTGTGTTGTGAATTGTGAAAATTTCAATTTTATTTATTTGAAAAAAGTAATAGTATTAATTAATTTTGTTTAAAAATTAATTTTTAAAAATTAATTAATTTTTGACAAACAAAAAATATAATAATTATATATAAAAATTTTTTTGAAAATTTTTTAAACTTGACTTGACAGCTGAATGACAATTTATTGCTACTACTATGGTAAAAATGGCGTTCAAAAACGACTTGAAGTTAACATAACTATGGCTGTAGTATAACATAACATTGCTTAAACTATACTATACCATGACTATGGTTAAAATAATGTTCATGAACGCACCCCAAATAAGTGATGGTACCACTCAAAACCATATAAAATTTAATAAACCAGTCATGCAACTCACAAACTAATTCATCTATATAAATATTCTTATTTTTCTCTCATATTTACATCCCTCCTGAATTATAAACTTTCGCTCTTTTTCGATATTGTTTCGAAAAACTTTTTCGATCTTTATTTTTGGCAAACATACAAACATTTAAATAAAAAAAATGAAATGGTTCATCTAGTAGGACTGTATTATCTTTGTTTAAAATGAAAGAAAGTTCTAATATATAGCTTTTCAATTGGAATTTAACAAAATTTCATAACATAACTGACAATTCAAATTAAAAATTTCTTCGGTTAGAACTTAAAATCCAACAAGAAAATTCAAGAAGAGTTGATTGCGATGCGATGGAAAAATTCAAGAAGAAGAAAACTATCCCCCTTTTTTGTACTAGTTTTCACATCTTTGAAATTTTATAGTATCTTTGGTATTACCAAGTACTACCCTAATAGAAAACTATGCTAAATTACTTGATTATACTTTCATCCAAAAAAAAAGTGTAGTCTTCGATTTTTGAAATTAGTGAAAAGATTCATCACAATAATGCATCGTCTCATACTACTGAATTATTGTATGTACTAACGTGACTAATCGTTTAGTTCAGTCCATATACGATTTAAATGAAAATTCACTTTGTTTTTTGAACACAGTTATTACATATAGGTGAATAGAAAAACAAAAAACAGCACTAAAAATAATGATATGAAAAACAAAAATTGTCCCATAAGCAAATACACATACATAACATACGTAATTTATATATACCTAATACGTACATATTATAAGGATATAATATAAGATATAAGCATATAGTATGTACATATGTGGAAAATATTTACGTATTATATACAAAGATAAAATTATTAGCACCATTACAGGATTGTAATAGATTTCTCTTATTTATGAATGCTTTTATATAATGTAGATAAACTCCTTTTATTTTTTCCATTTTTTCCTTTTTTTTTTTTTAATTTATGTTCTCATTATTTTGTACATATAATACCTTTATATTCAAGTGTATATAAGTGGTTAGAAATAAATAAAAAAAAAATATTTATATACTCATCGTATGTATAACTACAAATCATTTTTAAAAATATTAAAAGGAAACATTCATAAAATAATATTTACTTACAATATCCATATCCATGATACAACATATGAGTACTTGTATATCAATAATAATCATATCATTACTACGAAATGTGTATGTAATATATATTAATATACGAATACGAATATGTGAGTATGTGATATTATATGTGTATCTATATTCTTATATTCTCAATTGTCACCATAATCATTATCATCATAAATTTTGTAGTGTATGGATGATACTTAATATGATAAGGGGTATTAAAAAAGGGACATACATATAAGTATATAGCAATAAATTTTTTTTTTCCTTTTTCCGATACTGTTAGATATGTAATGTACGAGTATGTACGGCTTGCAAAATACTTTGCTGAATAAAATGTATAATCAAAGTATTCTTAAAATTAATTGGATTGGAAGTAAAGTAAATTAGTTTCGTTTATATAATTTATTTATATTTATTTTGATTATAAAAGAAAAATATTATGTTTGTAATTATTTTTTGAATATTGCTAAAACAGAAAATAAACAAATAAATAAATTTTTACATTTCATATTATTCTGTTAATATTGATATTGTCCTTCATATTTAATGTTTAACCATGTTTAACATAATTATATTATAATGTTTTACGTTTTAATATCCTTAGATAGGTACATACATACATATATATATATACGTATACGAATATATTTTATGTATAAATATTCGAATGTAAACAAATAGAATTTATTTCAATCAAAAATGTTTTTTCTTTTCTCTATTAATTTGTCTATTTTATTTTCTGTGAAAATCTTTTAATAAATCCACTTCAAATAATCTTTCTTATAAATCCGAGTATAATAAACTTGTGTACATCCGCAAATTTAAGTAAGTATTTATCTGCCTATTATTATTTACATCAATCAAAAGTGTCTCTTATTATATTTTTGTTTCTGATTCTTTAAAGCTTTTCTGTACATACTCGTAAATGTAGGGTGATTAATTGTCGTGAGGTACCTACTTCTTTTCGAATAAAGATTTTTTGATAAATATAACGCTTCAGTTCGTGTCAACGAGTTGTTATTTACAGTTTAATTTAAGTATTGAATATCGCATTTCATATGAACTTGGCGCTACTACAGGAGCCATACAGCGTATGAAACAATGGAACTATTTCGGTAAGCAAGCGGATGAATTTGTCTCTTAAATTGGAAGCAAACATTCCATATGCGAGTTATTGTCCATATTTCCGTTCAAAATTAGACCTACATAATATATAATATATAGATTGAATCGCATATAAAGTGTATATACAGATACAGCCAATATTTGAATGAAATTACTGTCAAAAAAATAAATGGTATATCGATTGCTCTTTGAGTTCTTAATACAACCGTTATCTACATATTCAATTTTATTTTATATCCTACTTCTAAAAATTAAAAATAAACTACGTATCTATATGTATTCAGATTATTTTTTATGTTTTCAATTTTATACATAACATCCAAAAATAAATAAAAAGTATAAAAAATCACCCAACTATACTATACTTATATATACTACCATCGAAACATATTTTGAAAAAAAAAATTCTATTTTAATGTTCATATCAAAACTATAAAATACTGATAAAATGACTTTATGAATTGTACTTATATATTTATTATAAATTTTATTTTTAAATTCTACTTTAAGATACTCTTGTTTCTATATCTAAAATTCTAAATATTTAATCATGCGGAAAAAATGTTTATTTATTTTTTTTTTTTTTTATTTGATATAACAAATTTACTTTTCATCATTTCATTTCAACACAAATTGAAACTTACAAGTATAAATCTACCTTGTAATGTACACTTTAACATGAATATTTTTACATATTTGATGCATATATTATAAAATATAAAATAAAAACAAAATAAATTTAAATGAAAATTGATTGCTATACCAATTTTTTTTAATGCCAATGTAATCTCTTATATCTAGATACTCGTGCTGATACATGAAATTGTTGTTAACTTTCAAAAATATTTATTTCTTCAAATTTTTAATGAAAACATAAAAAATGAAACTTTTTAAACGAAAAAATTTCATAAGAAAAAAGAAATTTGTAAAAACTTGACAAAAGAAAAACAAAATGCCAAAACATTTTTCCTATGAAAGTATGTATGGTATACGCAAGTATGTTCACATATATGTATGTGTATAATTTTGTAGAAATATGTATGTTAACTAATGACCCTTTTCAAGAATATTTTTGACATATTAATTAGGAAATATTTTAAAATGAAAATTATGTATATCATCATCGATACTCTCTTGTGTTTTATATAAAATACTAAATTACATAACGAACCTTTTAATGTATATAACAGAAAGGTAATATGATATTGGTGCATATTGTACGTGTATTTATGTGTATGTATTAGGTGTAAGGAAAAGTTCTGTCGTTTTTAATTCGTGTGGCACCCAAACAGAGAGTTTGAACACAAAACTAAACCTTTTAATGTGATTCAAAGCAATAGTCTGACGAATTTAAAGCTTGAAGCTCACTTCTGTGAAAGTTAACGTGGGATTTGTCGTGATCATACTGCGTAGCACTTTATCATTAACATCTGATGGCCTTCGTGTTCTGGGTTCATCTTTCAAAGAAAAATCACCCGAACGAAATTTCGCAAATCATCTTTGGCATGTTCGAGCTGCTACTGCGTTCTCTCCAAACGCATCACACAAGTTTTTTTTTTTTGCCTCTATCGCGTTATTACCTTTTTGGAACTCATACAACACAGAGTGCCTTAAGTCACTTAAGTGCACTTTTTCTTCCCCCATGTTGACAGTTTTACAAGTTTAAAAAGAACTGACTAAAATACTAAAAAAAAATGTGTTTTAAGGTATTAAACATCAATCATATTCTAATTTAAATGTTTAAAATGGTTACAATCGGATTAGAATTCTTGATCAGGTTCGACAACACGTAAAATTGCACGGGTTTAAGAATTACTGAACTTTTCCTTTTACCTAAATACATATAGGCAACGATACAACGTTGTTTACAAATGTTTCAGGAAAGGAAATGACTTAACGTTTTTTTCTTGTCTTAACGATCATATTATGAAATTGTTTACTTTTTATAGCTCTAAAAAAATCGACAAAAAAATAAAAACATAAATTAATTCCGAATATTAAAACAACAACAGAAAAAAAAATGTACATACTTATGTATAAAACACTACAAAATATTTAATGAGAAAAGTTTATTTTTCGTTGTTCTTATTATTTTTTTCATTGCTTTATGTATTTTCTTAAATTAAGTTTCGTTTTAATTAAATAAGATTAAGATTTGTATAAGATTTTTTTTTTTCATTTTTGAAAATTAAATGAAAAGAAAAAATAAAAAATTATCGTTTTCCTTCTTCCTTCTTCCTTCTTGAAAAAACAAAATATATGTACATTAAATATGCTTATATAAGTATTTACAATTTTCTTAAATGTATTATATAGGTATTTATGTTCGTATTTTTATGTTTTAAGATTTATGATTAAATTAATTTATGGTGTACACAAAAATAATGTATAACAAAGTATAAATAAAAAATAAAATAATTTTTGACTTACAGACATCTAGACATTTTATTTTCCAATAGACATCTAGACAACGTTAAATTATTATATTATTGATAAATCAGATTTATTTCATAATCCTGCTAATATTTTTTTATATAAATTTTGCAATTATGTTTTTGTGATTGTGTAAATACACATACTTGCACACCTTCATATGTGTATAGATATATAAATATCGAGTGGTGTATAATTGAAAGATTAAAAGTATAATTTTCAAGAAGAAAACAAACAAACATTTGTTTTTTAAGAAGAAAATTTATAATTTATTTATACTTTTTTTTCTTGTACATATTTATTATATTCTTTCGTAAGAAATCAATTTGAAAAAAAAGGGAAACCAAATTAAAATGATGGTTTATATCAGATATCCATAAGATGTGAAAATTAATTTCATTTAATGTGGTTTTTGTATAAGAAGAATATATGTTTAAGAATATACGAATATGTATATATGTACATACATACATAATATAGTATGCAGTTCATTATTTTGCTATATAAATATAAATGTTTGTGTTTTAGTATGACCACAAAATGTCAAATAAATTCTCCATTTTGTATATAACGTACTATCTACTATGGTACTGTACTACATATGTATAGGATCATTATATTTCATTCACATATCTCTTTGGTTTTCATCCTTTTTAAATTTAATATCTTAACATTTTAACTATTGACATTACGACACTATAGCAACCTATATAAATACCACACACATGCATACACACACACAAAGATTTGTTTTTTTTGTTTTAAAAGGAACAAATAATTCGGTGGACTATACACAACACATTATTTTTTATTATAAAATCATTTCTTCATCGAATAGGTATATAAAATAAAAAAGGAGGATCTAAGTATGTATTCACGAATACAATACCTACATATATACTCGTAATCTCATATAATAAGATTGTGAAGTAAAATAATTTGAAAAAAATAGAAATTCAATTATATAAAATGATAAAAAATGTTCTTCAAAAATATTTGATTTATAAGAACATTTTAAAAATGTCCTTTTTAAGTATTAACATCAACCAAGTATTTTTAAATATTACACATACGCATACGAGTTGTATACATGCATATAATGTGGTGGACATACGGCGGTAAATCAATTATAATTCGTTACGAATGATTATTATTTTTACATTTGTCATCCTGTCAATCTAAATTAAATTGAAATTATCATTATATACTTACATCTTTATTCTAAATTCATTTAAGCAAAGACCGCACCACAACATGTTTTGTAATGGTTTTTGATTAAAAATTCAAGTAGGTACGGTACATAAAGCTTATATGAAATTCAAATTAAATAATTTCGGGTGGATTAGAAATTTTCAAATGGTGAAAAAGAAAAAAAAAATTACAGAAAAAACCAAAATATAAAGACTAAAATGATAATCTAAAATTGACAATAAAAATTAAAAATGTATGACAAACAGAATGATCATTTTGGAAAATTATCGTGTGTCAGGGGATATTTTGAATAATAATTCACACAAATGAAGACCATGGAAATGGAAGAATGATCATTGATTCGCTTTCGTCTGTTACCACATAATATTTTAGTATATGCTTAGTATGTATGTATATAGTATTTTGATTTTGAAAATAAATTTTATAAAAATAAATGTATTATGGTGTTGATGTATGAATTGAATTTTTATTTATTTTTGTGCATTCCTGCTTTAGACAAATTTGATTTTATAAAATGTGTACATTATGAATTTCTATGTTTACCTACCAAAAAAAAAAAAAAAAAAAAGAAAAGATAAAACATTTTTAAAACGGATGTACTTTAGGTACACATTATGAGTTAAAAGTAGTAATGTATGTTTACACAACTATTCTATATTAAATATACTTATTTTCTGTGTATCCATTTAAGTTGTATGTAGGCATATCGATTTTTCATATAATGTATAATGTGTGTGTACAGATGGAATTAAATTACGTCTATACATTAAATATAGTAGTTACACATGAACACATACATATAAATATATATTCGTATATTATATATATATATAAAATATTTCCTTATAAATACATAAATGCGACAGTAAAATTTATACAAAATCTATATAATTAGATATGACATTTTAATAAAATATGCATCTATTTATGTACGTCTATCGTCTATGTATGTATTTAGAAACATAATAGATCTACATATATATTTACACATTTATTATGTATGTTGTATGACATATAAAATGTATGGTATATGATGAATGGATAAATAGATTGATGGAATAAATTTCCTGTTTATCTTATTGCTATATCCTACATTACTTATGTATATGTACGTACGAATATATTACCTTGTAGCAATAGTACATAATATTCCTTTAATACATATACATACATATATTTTTAACGGAGATTTTAAGTGAATAATATTTTTATATTCAAGAAAATAAAATGCATTATATTAGGTGTTGTGATACAAATCAAGAAACAAACGTAAAGAAGGAAACAATGGAAATTAAAATACAAATACAAATAAAAAGTTAAAAATAATAAATGAGAAATAAAAATTATTATTATGCTTTTGTATACAATAAAATTGATACATAAAATTTATTGCACACCACTGTTACGGAATATAAATGTTGGTTGTTATAAAATAAAGTATAAGTATGTACTATACTACTGAAAAAATTTATGAATATTTTTCTATTATTTTTTATTATTTCATTTTCTTATACTTTTTATAGAGTATTTTTTTATTTTTATTTTTTATAATGTCAACTATGTTTTATGCCAAATGCTTACATTGTCTGTACTATGTACTATGTATATGGATGTAGCTTGTAACGTTGTAACTATATATATAGAGTCACTTCAAATCAAATATCATTAGAGAAATTTAAGATTATAACAAAAATCAAAACACCGCAATGAAGATGCGAAAACTATTGTGTAAGAAAAACGCTAATCAATTGGAAAATTCTTTGAAAAATATTTTTTTTTCTATGTTTTAAGGTCAATATTAATGTTGCGATGTCATAAAATGAAAATAAAATTACATTACATATTCTTCCTCATAGTCTAGACAGACCAAAAATTAATCTAGATTAACGATAAATAATATGACATATTGTAAATCTAGATTTTTTTGTTGTAAACTTCTTTTTCTTTGTAAATATAGTTTTCTTTTTTCTAAACTTTTTATTCGTTAATATAAATTCTATTTAATTAATATTTAATTTAACTGTCAAATTATATTTTCTTCTTTATTAATTGATATAGTAAAGTAAATTCAGTTTACAGAACAGTTTACAGACTGGAAAAATAATCTAGATTAAACTCTTGGTCTGTCTTCGGTATACGAGTACGAGAGTAAGTACATAAAACACATAAGTATATGAATGTAGTACATAAGTATTCAATTTTATACAATAAAAATAAAAAAAAAATTATTAGAGCAATGACGACTGACATTATAATGATATGGCATTGATAATGAAAAATTTTTAATGTGTCTGTGTAGATAGTAATATTTCGTTTAATCATTTCGACAATTTAAAATAAATTTTAACGTATAAAAATTGTGAATGCTATAACATGTAGCAATGAAATGAAGTAGGTACAATGTGAAGGAAAATTTATTTGATGTGTACATATACTCGTATGTACTTGCTGTACAAAAAAATTAATTGAAATTGAAAAAAAAAAATGCAAAAATAAATGTTCTGTTACACATTGTTTCAAATAAAAGTACAGAGCATGTAGCATAATTAATCAATATTTTCAATTTTCATATACTTTTTCCCAGTTGAATCCAACATTGTTCCAATCAAAAAGAACGTCGTTTCAAACAAAAACAACATTTTTTGAATAAAAATCAACATTTTTCAAATCAAACTCAATGAAATTAAATTGGTATTGACATGAAAAGTGTTGATTTTGTGTTGTGATTCGAAAAATGTTGTTTTAGATTTAAAAATTGTTGTTTTTATTTGAAACATGTTGTTTTTGATTGGAATAATGTTGGATTCCACTGGGAAAAAGTATATGTAATATGAAAATAATTGAAAAAGCAATGCAATCATTTAAAGTAATAATTATGCATACATATATATGTATACACATGTCACAATATTAAAAATTTTATATTTATTGCTTTTATGAATGTATATAATATGTATGTATTCAATCAATTCAGTTCTATGTCATATAAGTAGTATTGTTTGTCAATTGAATTCAAAAAATGATAATAAAATATGTAGAAACAAAAGAAAACAACAACAAGAAAAAAGTTTATACATATTTTACGATATAATGTATTTATATAATATGTATTTGTGTGTGTGTGTGCATTTATTTGTGTTTAATAGATGAACTAAAAATTAAGTTTTCATTTTATTTCTTCGTAATATAGAATTTTGTTGAAATGTTCATGACATGATACATATGTACGTAAGTACATATAAAATACAAATTGATGTGAAAAGATATTACGAGAGAGTATAGTAGTACCATCATCATCATCATCATCATCATCATCATCATCATATCACGTAATTGATTAGTTTATAATATTAAATACATAAAATACTTGTACAATGTATATAAATACATGTATACATGTAAATGTATAATAGAATGTATACATAAAACTTGTGTATACTTTTGCATATATAATATACTCATATATTTATACATTATAGTTTTATATAATCAAATTGTAATCACTCATTTTTAGTCGTTAATATCGAAATCTTTATATCTTTAATATCTTTCTATAATCTTCAATATATTTTCGTTATCATTTACACACTGAGTATATTACATACATATTATATTATTAATAGCTATCATCATCTTATTCGTATATAATCATAAACACATGATAGATATGTATTTACAATATATCCTTTGTGTGTGTGTATGTGCATGTTTACATAATTTCATATATATGTACATTATAAATATATGTATACGTATTTAAGTATATATATATGTATATACAGATATTGTATCTTGAAGATTTTAATCGTTTATTTCAATAAATCTAATTCTTTATGTAAGTAATATGATGTACAGTACATGTCAAATGCAAAAAATGACAACTTTGAATTTAATGAAAATTATATATGTACATAATACATATTGGTAAATCATTTCCATTTTATTTGTTTGGAATAATCAAGAATAATGTAACTGGACGATTTGAATTTTAAAATTTTTAAATTCAAAAATTTCTAAATATTACAATTAGAAGCAAAATTACAAACGATTGCAAAAAATAGCTTGATTCAAGTACATATGTCAAATATAACTGGACAAGAAATATTACAAATGCAGAACTGTCGCGAATTAGTGAACAAAAACCAATAAAATCGAACAAATCAAGTGTAGAAAATGTAATTGGATTGGTCACACTTCACACACTATAAGAAAGCCATAGCAACTAGCGCAGCATATAGAGCCTCAGGGTGCATATTTACATTATCTCATTTTATATATTCATGATCCTTGTTCATGGGACTGAATAAAACATTTATACTATGAACTTTCATGTTTCATGTTCTTTTTCTTTCTTTTAGTAGTGGTGCCATATTTTGTTGTTATTATCAACATAAAATTTATAATTTTGATTTTCAGTATAATGGCAACATTAAAAAAACATGAAAACAAGACCAAAATAAATCCACTCGATGTCGAGTTAAATTTCATGAACGTTCATGACTTCCCATTTTCTCACTCTTCTAAATGTCTCTTCTGTAATTTATCACGTGGCGTTCATATTTCAAATGAACAACTGGCAAAGAGTAGTACTGAAATAGATTTCAGGAGTTGATATGCTCCCAAAGAGAGGTAAAAAGCGAATACAAAAAAATTATCTAAACATTGAAAATGATAAATTTCCTTTTTATGAATCAACAAATTTCACTGAATCTTAAAATTTTAAAAAATTTTGATAAAATTTCAAATAATCCTGTATAGTCATATTTTGATTCTACATAATATGCCATGTACTGTATATATTACATGTAATAATGTGCATGTAATAAAGTATATTTGATGTAAAATGTAATGTTTTTCATGTAATAAAGTATATTACAAACATTATCAATTTTATCCTTAAAATAACATTTTATAAATTTGAATAAAATATTCCAATTTAATTTACGATGTAATAATAAAAATGTAAAACTATATGTACGAGTATATACTTACATCACATAATACGATGTAATGCAAGAGAAAAAAAAATTATGATTGAATAATTTCTCGTTAAGAAAAATACTTAATACTATAAATGTAGTGTGCATACCATATATGTTATGTATAATAAATGATTATTTTGATTACATGTATTTTTAATATTTGCATAATTTTTGTATTAATATTTGTTATATACTATGTAGTTATGTGTTTATTAAAATCGAATATGTATGAATGTATAATCGATATTTCTGTGAAATTTAAAATTAAATAAATAAATAAATGAAAATTAATGAAAAAAAAAAAAAATGAAGAAGAGATTTTGTGGAATTTTATAAGTTTTTTGCATGAAATCACTAAGAGAAATGTGCATATACGTACATATATGCAAGGACATACATATATACGGAATTATATATGTATACATATGTGACAATATAAATTAACTTATTTACATAAAAATATTTTGTTCAAAATAAGATATGCATGATGAAAAATACTTTTATATGCACATGTATTCATGGACATAATATCATTTAAGAGACATATCATTTCATATTATTTACGTATATATATGTATCAATCAGAAAAATATATTTATGATCAAAATTGTATATAAACAAAAAATAGCGAAAAATAACCAAATTTATCTACATAATGTACAAATATATACGTATGTCCTTAAATGCACATTCATCAGAAAAATAAATACATATACGAGTACATATTTTTTTGAAAAGTAAGATATGTATATTAAATGTCACCACTATATGTGTACAAATGAGAGTTAAAGTTAAAAATAATGCAATTGTGTATAGTATTATTTTTCATATGGCAAAATAAAATATTTTTATTTTAAATAAATTAAAAAGAAAGATTTGTTATATGCATCATAGATAAATTTGTATTCATTTTATTGATGTTGGTCCTTTGATATAATATTTTTTTAACATTTTTGTATTTTTATTTTTATTTTTTTTTTCTTGTCGTTCTCTATTTGTTTATCCACATGCATATATAACGCGCAAAGTGCAAACGTATATATTTGCACTTATATACGGCATACATATATATCCTGTATTGATTTATATCTTGTTTATTATTAATTTACGTTGTTATACCACCTATAAATGTATAAATTCGCATATATGCACCGATCATATACATATACATATAGATACATATTATAATACATATATTTACTGGTATCTGGTACTCGTATATACTTATGTAAGTTATGAAGTGTTGAAAAAAATTGTTGTGGCTTTTAATTTTCTGTTACCGAACCGCAATACAATATACCTAAAATATGTACATACACACATATTTACATAATAAATATTTTAAAGCATAAAATTTGAACTTTGTATATAGGACAATTTTATTGAAATCCCATAAAATATTTTGTGAAGAACATGAAAAATTCATTGATATTATTATACGAGTATGATGTTGCAATATACATATGTATGTACAATGCGTATTATAGTGCATGTACAAATGCTCGTATATGAAGAATTTTCGAAATATCGAAATACTATTAAAATTACATTGTTGTTTTTTTTTTTCTTTCATCTCTATGATTCCTATTAATTTTCGATTTTCTATTTTTGACACCATATTCGCATAATGAAAAATATACATAGTACCTACTCATATATAGTATAACTGAAAAACTGATACACAGGCTACACTCTGGGCTGTGTTAATTTAACAATGATGACGATAACGATGATGATGGTGATATGATATATGGTGAAATAAATTGATGAATTTTTTGTCATATTTTACAAAAAAAAATTCTTTTTACCTCCCTATTCATTTAGCAACAATTCATCAAAATATTTAATTTTCACCTCGCTAAATTTCTGATATTCAATGATAAATACGTGTCTATTTATTATGTTTTCCGCATAAATTACACGTAAATTTCTTTATTTTTTATCTTCCTTCCTACATTTTTGTCATTATTTATTATACATTTCCTGACAACATAAGAATCATAGACATAGATACATATATATTTGGGTATTTAAAGAAATACAAAGGATCTAGAATTGTAATTAATTTAAAACTACACTAAATTTAGAAGCACATTTTTCATTTGATTTGAATTCGATTTTTCTTTTAAAAATATATATATATACGTATACAAATCCTAATAATGAATTCCATTAAATTCTTACTATTATACCAAACCATCCCCCTTCCGCTCTCCTCCTTTTCAATCATATATCACATTTCAATTTTGCCATTTTGATGATGTCTCTTTGTATAAATATGTACTCCTCTTATATTATTATATATGTACGAGTATGTATGTATACATATGCATTCTCTCATTTATAGCTACATTTTGTTTTTCTACCATACACATTCGCTGTTCTGTTGTGCCATTTTTCAAATGTATATTAAGCTCATCATCTGTTTATTACAGATAAGGTTTATATTTATTATACTCATAAACCTACACACAAATTCGCATACATGAAAAAATTTATTTACAGAATATTGTAATGTTAATGATAAATGTACTCATACGTATGTACATCTACATATGTGATGTTGATGTATAGTTACGTTACTATGACTGGCTGGCGTATAATACCATTACATGCACGGGCGGGCGTTAAACAACTTAATTAAAAAAAAATATTTTCATCTCTATATACAATATGTGGATTTTCTGGAATTTATTCCTACATTATCCTTGATTATAGATTTTGTATATATTTTTAGTTTTATATAGTAATATATTTTGCGTATATTTTTATTTATATATGAAACCACCGCACACGTTAAAATGCAGATATGTAACATCCAATTCCAAACTGTAACTATGCCATGAGTGTATTATTATAGAAAATGAAAGAAAATCACAATAATATAAATTGCTTTTTAAATTGAACATTAGATCGTTCAAATATATAAGTATATGTATCAGTACATTATATAGATATGTAGATGCTACTACAAACTACACACACACCCTATACATTTAATATAATGATCATTCACTTAACACTACAGCCATATAGAACTGATGCTATACATTTGGTTGATTAACTAACTGACTAACTGTCTAACGAATGAATGAACGCAAACAAATAAAAGATAAAAGTATACAAATACATTATATAGCAACATCATTTCATTTTCATTATAATATTTAGAGCATTATTTATGTATAGAATAATTTATTGAATTTACATATATAAAATAAATATATACAATAGAGAAATCCATTTATTATATAAATGCACATATATGAATGTACAATTCACATTCATGCATCATATAAAAAGGATATTCTATTAATTTTAAACAATTAAATTTTCATTAATAATTTTTTTTTTTTTTTCTAAATTGTGTATGAAGTTATTATTAAAATATATGCAATATGTATATATGTTGAAAACAAAACCGTTATATAATGAAATTTATTTAATTCAAATCCTTATAGACAATTAACTGAAAGAATTATTAGAAAGATTAGGAAAAGAAATATTTTGTAAAATATAATTTCATATTTTATATTAAATATCGTTACATAATTTCATGGAAAATGTTTATGAGGTTAAGGTACATACAAAAATAAATAAATTGTATATAAATATATTATATATTGTATACTCGTAAATTAGTATAAGAAGTCCAAAGCTTGAAGTATAATACTTATCTCTCTCTCTCTCTCTCTGTCATAACAAAATGAATTCAAGTAAATTATTTAAAATAAAATAAACAAATTATTATTATTTTATGAATTTTATGATTAATTTGAAAAATTTTCTTATCATGTAATTGTAATTGACAACAAAATTCTTAATATTGTATAATGATAATGTCAATTTTAAATTTGTATAGTAATTATAGAGAACATATATTACACATAATAAATCATCATTATTATTAATAAATTAAACGTAATAAATGTGTACTTCTACTTATTTATTATAAAATATTTACATATATGAAATCCATTTTAGATTCTCATTTTATAATTAAAAAGAAAAATAATTGAAAATTATATAATTTACTCTGGAAAAATTTTTTGAAAAAAAGAATGTTTCAAAAATTATTTACAAAAAATAAATGCTATGAAATTCTATCTAACATTTAATTTCCCATATTAATCTACTTTTCTAACTCACTCTCACCTCTATACTTTTGATGTTATTTACAACATTTTTCATTTATTTATGTATGCGTTTAATGTGTGATCAAACCATTATATACTAAATTAAAGTATAGCTAGACTATACCTACAACATATAGACTTTTAAAATTAATGTCCTCAAAAGGATTAATAAATAAATTATACGAGTCTTGACAGAAACATTAAAATATAAAAAAAAATAAATAAATAAAAACAATAAATCCATATTATATTCAGAATTTGAACATTTTTATAATTCGTTAGTGCTTTTGAGATTTCATGTGATTACGATTAAATTCAGTCTACTACATAGTATTTCGGTATTTCCACAGTTCATTTCCATAATATTCATAATTTATAGGTTAGGTGTATACTCACAATAAGTGTTTATTATGACATTATAAATGACATTAAATAATGAAAAGTCAACCAACCACACCGAATAATTTTTTTTTAAATATTCTCGTATAATAAGTAAAAAAAAACCATTATTATGTCTTTGGGAGATTTTCTCTCTGTATACATAAATATGTATATGCACAGCCATATACATAAAGTGTGGACATCTGTATGAACAATTTTTAAATATAGTACAGGAGGCTATTTTTGATGGAAATAAATGATTAATATCAGTCCCTATCCATATATAATCATATACTCGTACATGTACTGACGTAATATTTATTTAATACAGATGGATAAGAAGCTTTTAAAAAATTTTCTACAAAAACAAAGAAAAAAAGAAAATAAACACACACACACATATACAAAATAAATATGAAAATTAAATTTTACGAAAAATTCATTTTTTAAAAAAGTTTTTGTTTTTCTATACTTTTTTTACTGTTTTTACATTTTTACTTTTTATATATGTACATACTTGAAACGACTGTCTGATTTTTTTTTTTAATTAAATTAAATACGCGATTAACGTCATTTAATCATTATCATTTTATTGTAGAAGGTAGAAGATGGTAGAAGGATGACATAATACAAATACGAGTAGGTATATAGTAGATGCAGAGAACAAAATAGAAGATTTATAAATTTTCAACAACACATTTTCAAGAATTTATACATATATGTACATATGTAAGTACATACAAGCCACACATTTACATATATGTGTGTTTAGATATGTTTATATTCAAAATTTTAAATGAAACTCTTACATTATTTTAAAATTATTTTGTTTTTTGAGTTCCTAAAATTAATTTTATATTCAAAGTTTATTCAAAATTTTCAATTATTTTCTTATATATATGTAAATACGCGAGTATGTCATAATCCTGTGCACATACACAGTACAGTATACAAATACTAGGTATATACTCATCGTAATCGTAATGCTTCTTAATAATGTTTATGTATTTGCATTTGCATTTATATGTATGTGTGTGTATAAATAGGTGTTTTTTTCTTCTCATTCAATTGTTAAATAACATTATTAATTTCTAATAAAAATTAAGTAAATGAAAATAATTTATATAATTATAATTATATGTATAATAATAATCATTATTATTATCATCATTATAATCATTATCGTTATTATATTAAGTAAGTAAATATTAAGTAAGTACTTGAAAAAATTAGCAAAAGTTTTTCCTACTACTTCATACTAAATAAAATATACATATACTTACACATACATACATACAAACACAGCTCACGAGCAAACATTTTTTCTATATATACTTTATCCAACAATTTCTTTTGTTTGTTTTCAGAGAAATTCTCATTAAATTTCACAGTATATATAGACATCATACAGATATACAGACATCAGACAGACACAGTATATGTATGTATACAGATACAGATACATACATGAAAATGATTATATACCTAAAGGAGCATTCATTATTCTTATACAATAAATAATATGAAGAAATGAACTTTTCTTATTACTTCCCACGAATAAAAAACTTGAAGAAATATGTATATATGATAAAATTAATTAAATGAAATCTTCTATAAAATTTTCTCCTTTTATTGTTTTGTCTTGTTTTCCTCTTTATACTTTAAAATCTTTTTCTTAACTCATTTTTCTATAAAATAATAATAAAATTATAAAATCAAGGAACAAAAAAAGTATAAATTTATGTATTTATTAATTTAATGATGAAAAGTTTTTAAAAAATTTTTATTTATGGTCTTGTTTTTTTATTTAGAAAAAAAATTTGATTGGTTTTTATATAGAAAAACATTTTTTTTTTTTTTAAATAAATCAAAAGAAAAACTTTTTTTTAATGTAGGAAACATTTTCTTTTCCTCAAACGGGTCCACATCATGTGGCACAACCAACAGTAATGTAAAGAATTAACTTTTCTGCTTCGCTTCTAAAAGAAGAAGGAAAAACCATTTTCATAAAATTAGCCTAACTTGAATCAAAATGAATTCACAATTTCATTAACATAGCTTTGAATACTTTGCGAGTATATCAAAGTATGTAGTACTGCAGCAGTGATACTACAACTTGCTGAGAGAAGAGCTAAAAAAAGAAATGTCGATTCGAATTTCAAATCTACTCGTATACTCACCGAAGGCCCAATGTAGAAGAAAAACTTTTCACACTTTTTACGCTTTTCACACCTTACAAACTTTTTATCTGTTGCCTCATAGTTTTGCTTTTATATGGCCAAATGTATGCGCTACATTGTTTATTGTTTTCGAACTGTTTAAATGTTTCTTCTTCTTACTTTCATACTTTGCCGCCTGAAAAGTTGACTTCAATCCGTTGTCGACTTCATACGCTTTTCATGCGCTACCATTGGAACTTATTACATAAATATTTTAATGTTGTTCAACTTTCATGCTTTAAATACCTCAACGGATGAAAGGCGTTAAAAGTGTGAAATGCGTACACTTTCTTTCAGACCTTTAACCGTGTAATAAAGTGCAACTGTGCAAATAAATCAATTCAATCTGTTCTGCCTTCTTCTGATGGTTCTCTAACAATCTAAGTTGGAGAGACAGTTTGTTCAATTTTCTCTAAAATTCTGTATTTCGCTTCGGTTACCTTTTACAAGTGCATGTTAGACATCATGATACCCATTAACTTTAGCAAATAGCATAGTAATGCAATAATCATTCTTAATCAATATTAGGCTGAGGTAAGATGCATAGTTGGGTAGGTGGAAAAGGGAAGATTTATTAAAAAAAAAAAATTTGATAAATTAATTATTGACAAATATTTACAAAAACCAAAAGCAATTTTTTCACGCTTTATTTTTAAATTATATACGTACACAAACACATACGAATTATAATAATAAAAAACTGAATAAAGTACATTTATAAATTCTATATGTAGCTAAATTAACATTGCTCGTATGTATATACAAATTAATGAAGTGGCAATAATTGAATAAAAGTATGCAAACATTTTTTTTTTCTTGATAATAATCATTGATAATGATGATGATGATGATGAATATAATTGGGATGCAGCACAAACATACACATGCAAGTATATATAGATATTTCCGGTAAAGAAAAAGCTAAAAACTCATTAGGACCAAAACACTAAAAATATTTTATATGTATAAGAAATTAACACAAAAAATGTTGGAAAAAAAAATGATACGAATATTCTAATTGAAAATTTTTTAACAGTGAAATTAGTTTTGTTCATTTTTTTTTGCTGCTCCTTATTAAAAGCATTTTTTGATTTTTTTTTTTTTTTTTTTGTATTTTTGAAAGTAATTATTCAAAATAATTTTCTTCTTGTAACATTTTGTGTATGTATGAGTATGTATATGCTCGTTTACGTTTTTTTTTTTTGTTCATTTGTGTGTGTAAATTTGTAAATTTTCCTTTTGAATTAAGAAATGTACATATATAATAAAATTAAAAAGTAAAACAAAAACAGTAAAGTAAAAAGGATATTTAAAAAAAAAAATAAATGGGAAGGACGACATTAATAAATGATAATGATGTTGTTGATGATAATGAAGATGATCACGGTCAAATTAAATTATTGAAATTTTTATTATTTTATGTTTTTTTTTTACTATCCTTACCCTCCAACATTTTCTGTTTTCTTTTTATTTTCTTCTTCTTCTTTCCCCCCCTATTTTTGATACTTCTAATAAAGATAAAATCGTGTATATATTTGTTTTTCATTATAAACAATATAAAATTGAAATAAAATATAAAAATATGCAAAAACTTATTAATGTATAATATAAGAAATATTATAAGGATAAGAAAAAAGGAATTTATATGTTTTTTTTTGTTATTTTTCTTTTTATAAGTAGTACCCGATATAGGAATTTTTTGTTTTCTTTTCTTATTTATTATTTATTCCAATTCTTGTTTTTGTTATTGTTTTATATCGTTGTTGTTAATACTTTTTTTTTCCTTCCATTTCCGTCATTATAAAACATGTATTTACTCGGAATATATTTATATATGAACAACAAAATGTATTTGTAATTATTTATGAAATGTTTACAATGTTTTGAATTTATGATGCGAAAATACAAAAAAAATAAATAAAAAAAAACAACAACATAAAAACAAAATATTTTTTTACAAAAAGGTTAGTAACTGTAAATTTAATTTGAAATTTATTTTATTTAACAAAAAAAAAAAAAAATGTACAAAAATGAAATAAAAAATAAAATAAAAGGATAAATATAAATTTTCTAAGAAAATTTTTTATTTTCTTCTGTTTATTTCCATATTTTTTGTTTTATTCTGTGCCTGTTTTTTTTCTTTATTTTTTCCTTTGTTCGTTGTTTTTCATTTGTTTCCTATTTCTTTGAGTGAAAGTTATTTATCCAACTTTAGGGAAAAAAAATTATGAAGTAAAGTGTGTATTTAAAAAAAAAAAATAATAACAAATATCTCAGTTTATTAACTGGAAAATTACGAAAAAAATAATGAAAATGTTACTCGAGAAAAAAATATATGCATATGTATATGTATGTACATATAAAAAATGAAGACAAAAAAATATCTCAACGATAAAAAAAATTAAAAAAAAAAATTAAAGTAAAATGTAAAAAAACGAGTGCTCGCAATGTCGTAACTCATAATAATAAATAAAAAACTAAACGTTTTACTATTCATTATACATAGAGCAGATATATAGCACTATTTCTTTTATTCATGTTTTTTTTTTTTTTTTTTTTTTTGTATAACAAAAGGACACAAGTTTAATTTCTGTTATTGATTATATTTACATTGGATAAAATAATATACATATGTACACACACACGCATACGAAAGTATATATGTGTAGGTGTACGAAAGTATCTATGTATGTATGCACATTGATTTAATTTTTTTTTTTTTGTCTTTCATTTTTCTATACGTAAATATCCTTCAAAAGTTAAATTGTGTAATATACGACGAGTAACAATGTACATTACATAGTTAAGGACATACATATATGTAGATATAGCAAGATATAAAGTAGTAAAAATAAAATTATTATATAGAAATATCTATGTGAAATGTATATATATGTATATGTATATGTATATGAATGTAGTGTATTATATTGTCCATAACAACACAATTTTTCTTTTTATCCTTTTATATTATTGTACATTTACGTACATTCTATTTATAAGAAAAGTTATACATACATACTCGTATTTCTTTTTATCATCATCATCATCATCTTTAACATCACAGAGTGTACATAACATAGCATACCATAAAGATTTGGAAGTGAAAAAAGACAAAAAAAAAAACACAAAAAAAATTTTGTGAACAGAAAGTGAAAAAGAAAATATATAAATACACTCGTTAAAAACAAAATGATAAAGAAATGAATATCAAGGAAATAGAAAATAACAATAATAAAAAAAATTAAAGCAAAAACTATAAATGAAATGAAAGAAAAAACAAAATAAATAAATACATAAACAACAACAGTAGCAGCAGCAATAGCAATATACAAATATTTAAGAAGATAATAAAAAAAGAATTACAAAAAGCTTACGATAAAATGGTTATCATCACATATCGCATTATACATGTATACACGTATGTATATAAAAGTATGTAGATAAGAGTATGCATTGAATGTGAAAAAATATAAAACAAAATATAGAACAAGCCAAAATGAAATGAAAACAAGTATAGAAAAAATAAAATAAAATTAAATAAAAAATAGTACACTAAAGTACAATACAATATGAAAACACATCACGTACATATCTGATGTTTACATTTTCATGTAAGTGTGTGAATAAACTACACTGTAACACCCTATAACTTATATTATATGATGTGGGTATATGCATGGTATGTATTTTTTTTAAAATACACATGTTTATGAATGGACATGATAATTTTCCATTGTAAATTTTATGCTTTGCATATGCTAAATTTTACATTTTCTTTGATTTTCTTTTTTTTTTATATTTTTTATAAGAAAGAAAAACATTTTTTTTAATGCTTCTTTAGGACAATGTACTTTATGTAAGGGGTATACATCTATAGTTTTGTATTTTGTATTTTTTCGAATGAAATAATCGAGAGTATAGTACACCTCTCGAAATTGTGTATAAATAAATAATAATCAGTAATGCCCAATCCCACATAGTAAAAGTTTAAGTCTGAGCTTATAGTGTTAAACCTGCAAAAAAGGCTTAAACTATGGCTCAAGTCAAAGATAGTATCTATATAGTCTTTGTTCAAGTCTATTGCAAAAGCAGAGTTTAAGATATAAATTTCCATTGTTTCCAAACGAAAGTTTCATAAGATCAATTTTTACAGAGATAACTCTAAAATGTAGGATAGTGTGGTAGACATACGGCACCAAATCAATGATAATTCGTTACTAATGAAGTTTCAGGAGCTTCGACGAATGACAATGGTGAATTGGAAATTTCCAGTGATGACAAAAATGACAGTAAAAACCACGTTATACAAATTATATTAACCTAAAATTGACTATAAATATTAAAAATATAAGGGCCAGAATGATCATTGAAAACAGTATCGTGTGTCAGAGAGTTTTTGAATGAACATTAACACGAATGAAGAGTGGAAGAATAATCATTGATTTTCTGCCGTCTGTCTACAGTTTAAGGTAATCTTAAGTAATCTTATAAGTCATCAAGCATGTATTAGCCTAAGTATCCTTTGAATCTGAAATCATTTGAATCTGAGTATAAAACTGGATCTCAAATCATTCTAATATAAAACTGAAAATGTATAATTGACAGGCAATTGCGTATTTGTTACAAGCATTGAATTCTACTTTTTCATATGTTATGTAGTTACGAAATTAATTACGAAATCCGAATTTTATCACGTTTATACAAACATTGATGAATATCCCTTACATATGTTATGTATTTATGTATATGCACAGTGGTAAAATATAAATAAACATGCATGTGTATTGTATGTCGTTATAAAACTTACGAGCATAAACATTACAAAGTGTTACATAAAAAAATTTAGCTATATAAAAAAAAACATAAAAATTTGGATAAAATGTAATATGATAGAATAAAAAATGTAAGATAGTGTACAGATAATAATATGTACAATGGTATAATGTATATAATGTAATGTTTAGAGTATAATATATAATCAAATGAAATCAACCGAAATAAATATTATAATAAATATTATTATGTTCGAAAATAAATATTATTATCCTGCACATATTATCGTACTGTTTCTTTTAAGGTTTTTTTATTTTTTTGAAAGAGCAATAAACTGTTTCTGTTTATTTACAGTGCACATTATGTGTATATGTGTATGAAAATTTTGTATAAGAATAGTAATACATATATGGGTAATGGGGTAATGTGTTTAATAATAAATAAGTAGAATAGAAAGCTATTTGAATGCATGGTGTGAAAAAAATAAAAAAAAAAAATTTTTATTTAAAAAAAGGACATTTTTATATTAGGTATATTATTCTTTTATAATGTTCATTTTCCTTATTGGCATTTCTTTTTCAGAACTTTTACAAATTAAATCATTTCATTATTTAAACTTTTTTTTTTAATTTTATTATTATAAACAGAACAGACACGCAAATAAATAAATGAATTGATACCGAATCAATAAAAGGATAAACGATAAGACCTACACACATACATATAAAAGAAATATTCTTCGATTCATTTTGATGGTTCGATTATGTGTACGTTGGTATGAAATACATGCTTGCATATAAATCAATCATCCTTCGTATATAATGTCTGTTTTTTGTTTTTGTTTTTAATAAGTTTATTATAAATTTTTTGTATATTTATTCAATATTTTATTGCTAACGCTAAGCTATTGTTATTATTGTTGTTTTGAGTATTTGATATTATTGTATTACGTGTGATCAGTGTATACATAGATGGTAAATAAAGTTGACAACAAAATAAATAAAAAATTTCACACACACACAAAAAAAAATTGAAAACTTCAACAAAATGCCTTGTAATAACTTTTGAACATTCACATCAAGTTTTTTAACTAATAATTTTTTTTAATTTATTTTTTTTTTTTATTCTTATGAAAATTATATGCGAATATACACACGAGTATGTGTGTATATAAAGTGTACATAATATATAAAGTATAGGCACGTATAGGTATGATGATAAATTACGACGTGACACAAAAATATCATAAACAAAAATTAAAATAAATAAGAAGACCTACTGATAAATGGGCATACAAATAAATCAAAATAAAGAAAAGATGTTCTAAAACTTTAAGATAAACTTCTAACTAATTCTTTTTATATACAGAATTACAAAAAAAAAAAAAAAAAAAAAAAAAAAAAAAATGGCACACTATAGTATATGAAGGTATACCTTCTTTCTAACTTTACAACATGCCATAACAACAACACTAGATACTGTACACCACCGTACATAAGTGCACACATTGAAGGCATTCATGACCAAATCTCTAAGTCTTGTAATTCTTGTAATTAACGGTAATTGGTCATATTTTTACAAGACTTCATAAATTTTTCCTTTTTTTCTTGAGAATTATGAGCTCTATGTCATAACGAACGAGACTTTTTAGCAGCGTAGATTAGCCTCTTAAATATAGATTTTCTGCAAACTAAAATTTGACAACTTGTCATATGTACCAGCTGAAATTTGAAAATTTAATTTGTGATTATACCTACATTGATAAGATTGTTAAATTTTTGTGGTAAAATAGGAATTTGTGAAAAGTTAGGTTACGATTACGATATGTGGCTTTCGAGGTGCTTTCACGTCATTATGATTTACGCGTTGCGTAAGTTTACGATTTGAAATGAATACCGTCATTCTTCTTTTTTCAGTTCTATAGTTACTGTACGAAGCCACACATATTCAAGTACATTTGTGTATATGAATGAATGAGTTCGTTTTTAAAGAAAAATGAAATAAAAACAAAATAAAAAAAATAACAAAACAAAAAATTTTCTATTGATCCCTCAATGATGTTTGTTTTGTGCACAAAAAAAAAGCGAAATTAAAAAAATTTCCTAACAAAAAATATTTATTTAATTTAAACTTTATACATAGTGTATATTTAGTTCCGAAAGAAATTTGATTTTTCTCCTACAGCTTTGAAATAATATACATATAAGTATATGCACATAAATTTTGTATTAAAAGTAAAATAAATAAAAATAAACAAAAAAAAAAATTGAAAAGAAAAATAGAAATTATTTTAAAGGATGTCATTGAGTGTTAAGGAATTGTTTTTTTTTGTTAACTGATGTTAAGCTATACCAGCTATACACAACGAATTCTGTAAGGATATGAATACAAAAGAGGACTACTATATACATGTACATGTTGCTGTTTATGGAGTAGGTAGTATGTTCTTCATAGAAACATAGATCAATAAAATGGCGTGTAATATTTAAAAAAAAAAATAAAAATGAGAGTACATATAAATGTAATGTATACCTACGAGTATTTATTATTTTTAATTCGACATACGATTGACGTTTTTCACTACAAATTTAAGTGAAAAAAAAGTAAATAAAAATAAATAAAAATAAATAAGTTTACATAAATGAATTAAAAATAAAGACTAAAAGGAACATAACTAACTTCGATTTAAAAAAATAAATAAATAAGGCCGTAGGTATTATTTCCTCATTATATGAAATGAATACTCCTAACAATTTAAGAATTTTTTAAAAAAAAAATAAATTACAAATTTTCAATAAACCTTCTGTTATTTATAACAAGAAATGAACAATCGTGTCTAGTAATTTCATGTTATTGTGCATAGTATAGTGTATAACAACAAACACAGAGGTTGAGTTCATCTAATTCATCATTACAATCGAATGACGGCGATCAGAAAATATTTAAAATACTCTTTAAAATTTAATCGTCAGAGCGTATTGTTGAACTCTAATACGAGACGTTTCAAGTTTTATCAATGTAGCAATCATTTTACGGTTAAATTCAAATAATATCTGTATGTTTGCAAAAATACATATTATCTTATTTTGAATTTTTTTAAAAGAATATAGGTTTAATACATGATTCGATCATCAACTATGTACATATTTATAATCTACATAATCGTAAGATTTAAAGAAATCAAATATATTGAATTTGGATTACAAAAATATTATGAACTCTGCGATTTGAGTGATCAGAGCATTTAATAGCGAATACAACAGCGAACCGTAGAGTGCTTAGATTAATTCGATCGTAATTATGAGCTCAGACAGAGTGTACAGATGTATTTTTATACTCTTGAATAACTATTGAATTGTATTCTTTTGTCAAATTTTCGCTAACTCGAGAATAACATTTTCACTTGATAAATTTCTTTTAGATATATTTCTGTTTTTCCCATGTAATTTCAATAAAATTAAATTATTTTCTTTCGATATTCTGTTGTTCATTTTTTTTTCGAAATAATTTTTCCACAGAAATAATGGAAAATTTTAATTCTAATCTAATCCTGATAATCTATCTGATATTTTATATTCATTTTTCGTTGTATTCATCCACTACTATACTCACATAAAATACATGATACTGAATAAATTTATGTGTACATTATACAGACTTTGATTTTAATTTTCTTTTCGTTGTACCAAATCTTCTACCCATACTTTATACATTGAATACTTCTATCTATATCTTCCTAAGATAATTTAAAATTACAATTTTTTTTTTAAAAAAAATTTGAGGATTTAGTTTCATTTTTTCAATTATTTTTCATATTATCCTACTTTATTTTATATGATTGTTATTTAATGCTATATATTTATGAATAATTTTTATTCTTGTTTTTTTTTTTCGTCTCTTTATTGAATTTCAGATTGAAAATTTAAAAAAAAAAAAATTCTTAATTCGTAACAGAAGTGGTGTACATAAAAACCATAAAACGAATACACATCCTACTAATGATGATGATTTTTGTTGCATTCAAATCGAAAAATAAAAATAAAGAAAAATTACGATAAAAATAATATCATATCAACAAAACAGGAGAACAGAAGAAATCGAGAAAGAGAAAGAGACGCATCGAAACGAATTTGAATATTCAATTAAAACTTCTAAAACACATTATACATTATACTGGCTGTCCGTGATATATACATTTAGACGGACAAAAAACAGTGATATAAAATCATCATAAAATCATCGATTTGATCAATTATTATTAATATTATTATTAAATAATATGGCTATGATAGAAGATAAAATTGAATTATTTCATAACATATCGAATATTGACACATCTATATCATTACCATCACTACCACAAACATCATCACCAACAACGATATTATCATCATCAAATTCTTTGGCATCAGCATCATCATCATCATTTTCGTTATCCTCATCATCAATATCATCAGTTGTATCAGAATCACCATTATTAGCATCGTCTATATCAATATCATCATCACCATTAACTCCATTCACTCCATTACGAATTGATGAGGACGATTATACGCCATATAATGAAAGAATTGAAACATATGTTGTACCAATTGTTTTCGGTATTATATTCATTGTGGGTGTATTGGGTAATGGTACATTAGTTATAATATTTTTACGACATCGTGCTATGAGAAATATTCCAAACACGTGAGTATATACTATATATAATACACTATACACTCGTACTCTTATCATTTTATAATTCATCAAATTCAATTAAGTATTATCGTATTATACATTTATATACATATAAAAATATCGATCGATCAATATCATGTATTCAAACATACACACACATACGTGTTCATATAATCTCGATATTTGATAAATTTCAATAAGTCAAAAAATCAAAAAATTTCATTATATAAAATAGAAAGGTTTTTATCATTTATTTGTATGCCTGTATGCGACATACGATACAAATATATGCGCATAATATTATACGAGTATAACATATTATGTATACGTTATAGACTATTCCAGATGTATATAATATATGTGTATATATTTATGTATGAAAATGTACGCGTACGTTATAATAATGCAATAATAAAATTTCTCATTTTTCATGCATCATAAAATATAGAGTATGTATTGTAATTGAAATTCGAAAAAAGAAGGGATAAATGAAAAATATATGCAAATCACCTTATAAATGTTAGTATAAATGTAAAATATGGATTGTATAATTTTTCATTCGAATCACACATTAAAGGATGATGATTTTATACACATATGTACATATAAAATAACAAAATAAAGCATATAGATTATTATCTATAGAAATAGACTATCACAATTTTAGGTAAATTCCTGAAAATTATATGTGTTGCTCTGTATAGTATTATTTATACATTACGCGAATTTTTATTTATTTATTTTTTTTATAATTTCAGTTTTGTAACGCGATAAAATGTAAGAATAAAATTAGCTAAGGATATAAGTTGATATAAGAGATATTATAGTTTAAAATTTAGATTTTAAAATTTTCTAAATTCGACATAAAAATGTCTGTAATAAATAAAAATAAAAGTTTTAATTATTTCATTAAATTGTATGATCCTATATCTTAAAGATTTAAGGACGCACTTCTCAATGTATAGCCACTTCCATTCCATTGATTCCATCCATCTTCCTTAACTTGAAACTTGAAAATCTCATAAATTAATTGATGAATTTTCTTAGAAATAATATAATTGAAATATAGTATTAAAATTAATAAGATCCCATGTTCAAAAGTTAAAAAAAAAATCAGTCAGAAATTTTCATGATAATATAAGCTAATTCTTTTTTTTTTATTTCTGTAATTTGCAAAGAAGAAGAAGAAGAAGAAGAAGAAGAAGAAACTGAAAATATGTACATTGTGGTTTTTTGTCTTATTTTTTGTTCCTAAATCAGAGAAAATCACCACTGAAATGATGTGAATGAATGGTATGCTATTCTGTATCCCGCTGAATTAACTGAACTGAAAATGACAAAAAATATCACAATATATACATTATATTTTGTTATTCAAAATTGTAATCACAACATGCTGCTATGCACAGTATTTATTTATGTGATTCTTTGTGCGTATGCATATCTATACTATAGTATTATTTTTATGACTGTATATCATGATGTATAATTATATTTTTATAGTATGTATGTTGTTCAGGGCATAAATTTATTGTTTATTATAGAAATTTTACAATTTAATGATGAGCTTTAAACTTTTTCACCTTCTATAAAAATGAAAATAAAAATATTATATTTTTAACTTCTATATCCTGCATTTTTGTTGTTTGTTTTTCCAAGAGTCTATGCAACACTTAAATACTTAACATACATCTCTGTATAGTCATACATGTAGGAATGTAGAATACTCTTCCTTATTATTATCACCGACTGTCATAATTAAAATTTTTTTTCTCTTCATTTTGTTCGTTTATTTGTCTGTTTATTTTTATACTATAAATATATGCAGATACTTACATAATATAATAAATAAATTTTTAGATACATCCTTTCATTGTCCTTGGCTGATTTACTAGTCATATTTATATGCGTTCCATTAGCATCGATTGTTTATACATTTGAATCATGGCCATGGGGTTCAACATTATGTCGTGTCACTGAATGCGCTAAGGATATATCAATTGGTGTATCTGTATTTACATTAACAGCATTATCAGCGGAACGTTATTGTGCAATTGTTAATCCTTTAAGAAAATTACAGGTATATACTCGTAATGTACTGTAGTATTACATAATATTTTATACATAAATAAACGTCAGATAAATTATTTCACATAATTCACATATTTATTTTATATTACTAAATGACCTGATTTGTTTATTTTCTTTCTTATTGTTGTTATTGCGTTGTCATCGTAAACATCATCATCATCATATTATATGTATTATGATATGAAAAATTATCTTTGTATGTATAGACACGTCCATTAACAGTTTTTACAGCAATTATTATATGGCTTTTAGCTATTTTATGTGCAACACCATCAGCAATTGTTTCAGATGCTATACCAGCTGTATTAAATAATATCACAAATCATTCGATTATATTCTGTACACCTTTTGGTCCAGATCGTCCCAATAAAGAACGTTATACAAGGTAAGTACTCAACATTATATGCATTTTCATATTTTATTTCCACATATATATACGAGTATATAGATGGAGATGCATTATTTAATTAAATAAACTAATATTTCCTTGCATATATGTAACATATACTCGTACACATATCGTGTAGCTTCTTTAATATTTGAAATTAAAGAAACAAAATTTTTACCTATATATACATACGTATATAGTACTAAAACTTTTTCCTACTTTTATAATATTTTCACAGGTATACAGTTATTGGAAAAGCATTTATTTATTACATAATACCTTTAATAACAATCGGTGCCCTATATGTATTAATGGCAAAAAGATTACATTTAAGTGCTAGAGAAATGCCTGGTGAATTATCTGGTACACAAAGTAGAACACAAGCTCGTGCTAGACGTCATGTTGCCAGAATGGTTGTAACATTTGTCATTGGTATGTATATGAACTATTATAATATTCGTAATTCATAATTTCATTCTCTTATACACTATACGTATTAATATACGATATATCTTTTTAATTTTCTTACACACATATTCTCGTGCATATTATATACATACTTTAAAAACTAAATAATTTTAATTAATAAATTTATATTTAATTTTTATTTTTCTTTATTTTTTATTTCTTTTGTTATTTCATTTTCTTATTTTTCTTCTTCTTCTTCTCCTTCTTTTTTGTAGTGTTTTTTGTATGCTTTTTTCCGCATCATCTATTTGCTTTATGGTTTCATTTAAATCCGAATGCTAGAGATGAATACGATGAATTTTGGCATGTGGTAAGAATTGTAGGATTCTGTTTTAGGTAAGTAGTGTATGTTGTGTTATATTAAGTATATGTACATACAGAATAATATGATGAGGTGATGAGTGATGGTAACGTACATAATATATGAGATGAGTGTATGCATATCATATAGTAACACTTTTATAAAAGAAATATACGTTACATAAGTGTAAATACTTACGAATTTATACAGCCTATGTATATATAGATAGTGTTTAGTGTGGTTCGTATATGTATATAGAATGTAGTATTTATACATATTAGCAAATATTAAAGACATTTTAATTAAATTTTATGCCATGTTGAATAATATCCGAAATGAATGTACAATATACATATGTATGTATGTTCTTAAATCACAAATAAGCACATAATATATATTAATGTATGCAGTACAAAATGTATGTATGAATGTATAAGCATAAATGCATAAAGACTTTAGATTTTCGTACACATTTACATATTATGTAAGTATGTAGTGTATATAGATATGTACGCACATTATTCTACAAATCTTTTTTTTATATAGTATACTTACTATATGTACATAAGATAAATAGATATATACGATACGATAGTTAATATGAATGTTATAATAAAGGCATTATTCAGGATTTATGTATTTGATAAAATTCAAACGAAAAATAGGATAAATAAAAATTTATATAATGGAATATCAAAACAAAAATGAACAAAAAATAATGTCACTTAAATGGTAAAATATGTATGTACATATAGGGCGATTCTCTGAAAAGTGAAACCGAAACCTAAAAAAAATTATTTTGCGGATTCCTTTTTTCAAAATTTAAAAAAATTAAATAAAAATATCATTTGAGGACTCAGCAATACACTGCAAACACTTATATGTATTTTCCAAATAATTATATATTCTTTATTTATTTACATATATCTTTTTCATGGTTATGATCATACAAATATTTCTTTGAAATGTCTTTTGCGTTACCCGGATGTTAGCATTTATTTTTCTTCTATTTTTTTTTTTTTAGAAATTATAAAGAAGTAGCTTTTTTAATTAAAATTTTTATATAAACATATGAAATAATAAAATTATATTAAAACGGCAATATTATATATAAAGTATTTAACATTTCGGAGAATTTTGTTTAGAAAATATTTATGTTGTAATATATTAAGGTTTGGTGCTAGTCTTCTGCCTGCTTTACCTCCTGTTTATTTACGCATATGTATTTTCAAAAAGAATTGAGATATAATCAAAATGTACGTAGGATATATATTTTAAAAGCCTGCGATTGTTGCGTATAAAAAAATATAAATTATTAAATGTGTAACATGTTTCAATATTGTTTTTTATTTCTTAATGAAAAAACATCAGAAAAATGTCCCATACGTTACCAGAGAATCGCCCATTACTATATAACATAGTTCATAGTATTAGAATTATAATACAGTAATGATAATGCATTTTTAGTAAATGTAAACGTTTATATAAAAGTTTATATACCATCATAGTATGTAATACATACACATAATCTATATACATGTGTACTTATTTATATAATTTGTTAATTTTCTTATGTAAGTAATTTGCTCTATGTATAGAACGTATAGATATGTAAAATATCCTTGGTGATTTTAATCAATTATAAATAGAAAAAAAAATTAACATGAATACCTATAATATGTTGCGTGCGTACATACATACACATACTTATTCACAAATTAAAACTGAAAAAAAAAGAACGAAAAGAATAAATGCTAAATCAAAATGAATGATAAAAAAAAATTAAAATAAAAAAAAAATATTAATAAAGAGGAACACATATGCATGCACATCAGTTCATATAAATATTACGCGTACACATACACGCAAATAAAATAAAATATAATGATAATCTTTTATATAAAATTCAACTAAAGAGATTAATGAAATTGAAATATCCTATATACAAATTCGTGTTCGTGTGTATATTCTAGCAAAAGTAAAAATGTAAATGAACACATACACACATACTTGTAACTAATGGAAATAATTTTTTTTAATCCTTTTTTTATCTACATATATTACATAATACGCAGACTATGAATAAAATACTCGTATATTCTGTTTCCTTTTTTTGTTATGTGATGTATCTGTTTTTTTTCTTGCTATACTTTTTTGTATAATGTATTTATATATATACAAATGGATAATGACAAAAAAATAACATTTTTAACCTTTTATAAACACATACAATACATATATGTACATATCTACACATCTGATCTATACATATATATTTACATAAAGAGAATGTACTATATATATAATTTACAAAAAAAATTTATGTACATAATATGTATATGAGAATGTGTATCAAAGCTCAAAGCTGTAAGCAAAAAAAAAAAAAAAAAAAATCAAATTAAAACAAATAATGTTTATCATAAATGTATGTATGTACTTGTATCGTACTCGTCTCGTATACATTACATGACACAAACAGAAGACAAAAAATAAATGTTTTATAAATGTTTTTTTTTAAGTATGTATGTATAAAACATTTTTTTTTCTCATATATGTACATTATGTATGTATGTATAAAAATCAAATTAATGATATTTAAATGTTACATAATACAACAACATATATATGTAATATGCATAATATCCTTATATGCATTATAAAATAAAATAAGAAAAAATACACGCACTTTAAACTCTTGCTGTACTCGTATACAAGTATAAAAAAGTACTTGAACATATTTTATGTAATAAATGGTAATAACATAAACCTAAATGAATGATTTCCATCCATAAATCACCACAAAGGAGGATAATAATGTATTTCGTTGCTATATCAATTTTTTTTTTTTTGTATTATTTTAATTTGTGTTTTCATATAATCAAAAAAAAAAATTAAAGAAAAACACAAATGATTTTATAAATTCAAAAAATTCAAAAAATAATTTTGAATTTACAAAAAAAAACCAAAAAAAAGGATGAATATTATTTGAGAAAATTTTTAAATGTATGTATGTACATATATGAATATAATTCATAATTTGAAATACTTATGCAAAATGTAAAATAATACATTTTCAAGTTTTCGTATACATAAAACATATTGTATTTCAATTAGATTCAAAAATTTTATGAATGAAATATAATAAAAAAAAAACCCACATTGTATGTATGAGTACATTTTACATATATAAAATTGTCTGTACGTCTCGATCTTCGCATATACATGTATATAATAATAAATATAATATGATTGATTACTTTATAAATAATAGAAATGAAAAAAATAATGCAGAAAAATGTATGATGTACATTTATGTGTCATTACACCCCATATGATAACTATGACCACTATTCATACTTATGAAGAATATAATAACCAAACGTAAGTACTTGTATCTCGTATACATCATATTGTAGTAACGACCATACCCGATTTTTTTATAAGTTGAAATGGTTCACTAAAACCGGGCACCAAATATTGGGGGCGTGAATAACAACAGAATGAAAGTCATTATATCCGTTTTTAGAAAAATAATAATTTTACAAATCACAGTAAAAAGATATATTCTCTTCAAAAATTTTCTCTTTAAATGCTCACCTACTTCTATATCTACTTCTCAAATACCCAATAGTTCAATGAAATTTTTGTTTACACATGAAAATATAGATCAAAACATTTATCGGTTTTTCTTGTTTACATGGATCTGGTTTCAATCTGAAATTGTTCCTCGTACACACTCACTATATTACAGTGCAGTACAAGAAAAGGAGAGGAAAAACTATTGTTAGAATAACTTTCAACTTCTTTTAATCTTTTACTGCTTCTCAAATACTCGAATACATAGTAGTTTTGCACCTATTGTAAATTATATACTGTATACTCTGTACTGTAGTAGGCATTTACGGAGAAGAATATCAGATTGAAACTAAGATCCGTGTAAGCAAGAAAAAAAAACGATAAATGTTTTAACCTATATTTTCATGTGTAAACAAGCATTGTCATTCAACTCTTGTGTATTGAAAATTTGTGTAAGATCTCCAATGAATCAAGAATAAATTCTGCAATTGATACTACTTACTTTCATCTTTCATGATAAGTGAAAGTGCACCGGACGCCCTAGACCCTAAAATCGGCTCTGGTAAACGTCTTTCAGATTACAAAATTTTAAAATAATTTTTCTTGTAAATTTTTTAGACCAATCAATCAAAACTTATATTAATTACACCAGGGCCGGCCCAACAGAAATATGCGCCCTGTTCAAAGTGTAAAATGTCGCCCCAATACTATAAAATTTAATTTCTTTTGAAACTCATATTATTCTTTTAAACTTAAGCCATTTCCACACCACCCTTGAGGTAGACTTAAAACTCACATTACATTACAAATATTACATATAATATACGTTACATATAATAATAACCGATTTGATTTCTATATAAGAACTTGCAATACGGGAAACTAGAAAATAAGTTTTTTGCACATTTACATACACCAAATGTATAAGGTGGTAAGGTGATAAGGTGGTATAAGCATCGTACACTAACTCACAATGTACGGACACAGCTCGATTTAGCGTATATAAATTCAAAAAATAATGTGAAAAAACAGTACAAATATATAATGTTAAAAAAAATAAAATAATAAAATCAATTCAGTAAAAAATTCAGCCCTTTATCTAAAAGGGACCATATTTTATGACCAATTTCTTTACAAAAAATATGCAGGCACACACCAACAACTTTTATTTTGAACAGAATTGAATATGTAATTGTTTTTGTACTGCCTGTCTATCTATCTGTGCACAGTGATAGAAAGAATTTATATTAACTTGTGCGTACACCAAATGTACAAGCATCGTACACTAACTTATGTCTATATTCTATGGTATAAGCTTATGAAGAATATGAACAACAACAATTATAAGCATTATAGTGAAGGAGCAAAATTTTATTTTTAACAGAATGATACATATTATTGTTTTTGTACTACCTACATACATTCGGATTGCTGATTGTATATAGACGAATGCGCAAGATTTTATTTTGCACAGCTTCATAGGAATAATATATATTAACTTGTGCGCACACCAAATGTACAAGCCTATGAAGAATATGAACAACACAATTATAAGTATTATAGTGAAGGAGCGAGATTTTATTTTCAACAGAATGATACATATTATTTTTTTTCTACTACATACATTCGGATTGCTGATTGTATATAGACGAATGCGCAAGATTTTATTTTGCACAGCTTCATAGGAATAATATATATTAACTTGTGCGCACACCAAATGTACAAGCCTATGAAGAATATGAACAACACAATTATAAGTATTATAGTGAAGGAGCGAGATTTTATTTTCAACAGAATGATACATATTATTTTTTTTCTACTACATACATTCGGATTGCTGATTGTATATAGACGAATGCGCAAGATTTTATTTTGCACAGCTTCATAGGAATAATATATATTAACTTGTGCGCACACCAAATGTACAAGCCTATGAAGAATATGAACAACACAATTATAAGTATTATAGTGAAGGAGCGAGATTTTATTTTCAACAGAATGATACATATTATTTTTTTTCTACTACATACATTCGGATTGCTGATTGTATATAGACGAATGCGCAAGATTTTATTTTGCACAGCTTCATAGGAATAATATATATTAACTTGTGCGCACACCAAATGTACAAGCCTATGAAGAATATGAACAACACAATTATAAGTATTATAGTGAAGGAGCGAGCTTTTATTTTGAACAGAATGATACATATAATTGTTTTTCTACTACATACATTCGGATTGCTGATTGTATATAGACGAATGCGCAAGATTTTATTTTGCACAGCTTCATAGGAATAATATATATTAACTTGTGCGCACACCAAATGTACAAGCCTATGAAGAATATGAACAACACAATTATAAGTATTATAGTGAAGGAGCGAGCTTTTATTTTGAACAGAATGATACATATAATTGTTTTTCTACTACATACATTCGGATTGCTGATTGTATATAGACGAATGCGCAAGATTTTATTTTGCACAGCTTCATAGGAATAATATATATTAACTTGTGCGCACACCAAATGTACACAAGTCTATGAAGAATATGAACAACAACAATTATAAGCATTATAGTGAAGGAGCGAGATTTTATTTTCAACAGAATTGAATATGTTATTGTTTTTGTACTGCTTGTCTATCTATCTATACACAGCTTACTGACTGTATATTGAATATGCACACTGCACAGTGATTGGTTTTGAACAGTGATAGAAAAAATTTATATTAATTTGTACGTATAATCAAATGTATAAGCGTATGAATAATATAAACAAAAACAATTATAGGCATGATAGTTAGTAAAGGAGCGATATTTTATTTTGAACATAATTATGTATATTATTTTGAGATTTTTACTATCTCTGTTGGCGCCCCACTGAATTTGTCGCCCTGTTCAGCCGCTCCTTCTGCTCATATGCAAGGACCGGCCCTGAATTACACCATCACATATGGTCAGCAAAAAAATAAAATAAAATTAAAATATAAAAAATAATATAAATAAAATATCCTGTCATAATCATTCCAATTTTAAATTTGAACAGATTAGAGCAAAACATATACATATGTACAGGGCCGGTCCTTGCATATGAGCAGAAGGAGCGGCTGAACAGGGCGACAAATTCAGTGGGGCGCCAACAGAGATAGTAAAAATCTCAAAATAATATACATAATTATGTTCAAAATAAAATATCGCTCCTTTACTAACTATCATGCCTATAATTGTTTTTGTTTATATTATTCATACGCTTATACATTTGATTATACGTACAAATTAATATAAATTTTTTCTATCACTGTTCAAAACCAATCACTGTGCAGTGTGCATATTCAATATACAGTCAGTAAGCTGTGTATAGATAGATAGACAAGCAGTACAAAAACAATAACATATTCAATTCTGTTGAAAATAAAATCTCGCTCCTTCACTATAATGCTTATAATTGTTGTTGTTCATATTCTTCATAGACTTGTGTACATTTGGTGTGCGCACAAGTTAATATATATTATTCCTATGAAGCTGTGCAAAATAAAATCTTGCGCATTCGTCTATATACAATCAGCAATCCGAATGTATGTAGTAGAAAAAAAATAATATGTATCATTCTGTTGAAAATAAAATCTCGCTCCTTCACTATAATACTTATAATTGTGTTGTTCATATTCTTCATAGGCTTGTACATTTGGTGTGCGCACAAGTTAATATATATTATTCCTATGAAGCTGTGCAAAATAAAATCTTGCGCATTCGTCTATATACAATCAGCAATCCGAATGTATGTAGTAGAAAAAAAATAATATGTATCATTCTGTTGAAAATAAAATCTCGCTCCTTCACTATAATACTTATAATTGTGTTGTTCATATTCTTCATAGGCTTGTACATTTGGTGTGCGCACAAGTTAATATATATTATTCCTATGAAGCTGTGCAAAATAAAATCTTGCGCATTCGTCTATATACAATCAGCAATCCGAATGTATGTAGGTAGTACAAAAACAATAATATGTATCATTCTGTTAAAAATAAAATTTTGCTCCTTCACTATAATGCTTATAATTGTTGTTGTTCATATTCTTCATAAGCTTATACCATAGAATATAGACATAAGTTAGTGTACGATGCTTGTACATTTGGTGTACGCACAAGTTAATATAAATTCTTTCTATCACTGTGCACAGATAGATAGACAGGCAGTACAAAAACAATTACATATTCAATTCTGTTCAAAATAAAAGTTGTTGGTGTGTGTTTTTTCTATCTTGTTTTAACACCTGCATATTTTTTGTAAAGAAATTGGTCATAAAATATGGTCCCTTTTAGATAAAGGGCTGAATTTTTTACTGAATTGATTTTATTATTTTATTTTTTTTAACATTATATATTTGTACTGTTTTTTCACATTATTTTTTGAATTTATATACGCTAAATCGAGCTGTGTCCGTACATTGTGAGTTAGTGTACGATGCTTATACCACCTTATCACCTTACCACCTTATACATTTGGTGTATGTAAATGTGCAAAAAACTTATTTTCTAGTTTCCCGTATTGCAAGTTCTTATATAGAAATCAAATCGGTTATTATTATATGTAACGTATATTATATGTAATATTTGTAATGTAATGTGAGTTTTAAGTCTACCTCAAGGGTGGTGTGGAAATGGCTTAAGTTTAAAAGAATAATATGAGTTTCAAAAGAAATTAAATTTTATAGTATTGGGGCGACATTTTACACTTTGAACAGGGCGCATATTTCTGTTGGGCCGGCCCTATGTATGCATGTATATTATGTACGTTACGTATTGATTTTATATTTACTGGTACTAGGTACTTAAATTTTCTTTATTTTTTATTATTATTTTTGTTTTATTGATTTTTTTTTATTCTTTCTTTCTACTTTCAGTTTTCTAAATTCTTGTGTTAATCCAGTCGCTTTATATTGTGTATCAGGTGTATTTCGACAACATTTTCATCGTTATTTATGCTGTCGTCAAATACCACAACCAAATCGTTTAACACATCATTCATCAGCAACGACTGGTGTTTGCGATACAAGTTTTATGTCTGTACGTCGTACAACATCACATAGCTACCATTATTCATTGCATGGTAATACTACAAATAATAATAATGATGGTAGTAATAATAGTGGTGGTAATTTAATGTTCTCAAGAAATAATAATTCTCATAATAATGCAAATACAAATAATAGTAACAATTTACTACATCGTCAACAATCATTGCAATTACAAAAATTTAATCCAATAACAGCGACAACAACCGCGAAACCAGGAATAAATAATATTAATAATAGCAGAGGAATATCAAAACTATCACCTACTACTACTACTACTACTGCATCTCATCATCAGGCAACAAATATTATTATCAGTGAGAAAAGATGAAGTGCAGTAATATTGTAGGTGTATTTTATATAATGTAGATACATACTAATATATATGTACTATATAATACTTCTTGTATAATTTACAACATCATTATCATATGTATGTTTTTGTTTTTTTTGGTTTATATTCTTCTAATAAATACAATTATATAGCCTAATAAATCTACATTTTTTATGGATCATATATAATATGTGCGACTAATAATGTATAATGTATAATTACATAATTACTATAAATTTGTAGTAGTATGAATGTATAAAAATAGTATATCAGTAGCCTCTATAATATAATATCTTAATATTCTATAATCTATTAGAAAAATACATATAATGTATACAGATACAGGGTAATATAATTTAATTAATGTGCGTAAAAATATAATTTATTTTATCGTAGGTATGCTTTACTGTTATTTATACTTTTCTTTTTGCTCATTAAGAAGTTATATACATAATATGTATTTATATTTTTTTTTCTATAAAAATTTCCTATCCTACATATACGAGTATCTTAATCATAATATGATAAACTTCAAATAAATAAGTAATATCATCTGGAATTGTCTAACTGGAGATTTAATGTGAAACAAATTCGTATGGAATACCTGCGCATTATGTATATTTATACACAAGAACATGCACACATATTTTTTTTGGCAATTTTGTTATTTCAATAAACAAAAATTAAAAATATCCTAAACATTTTTTTTATATTTATAATATAATCACATCTATCACATTTTGTGACACATACAGAAAATATATTTTAAAAGAAAATAAATCAACATCAACAGTAATAAAATCTTGCTTGCATTTGAGATGGAAATATTTATGTAACGTAAGTATTTGAGCGATATTTTTGAATATTAGCAGATTATTTGTGGTACCTACATGGGATACGATAAAGAAAAATCAAATTAATAAACTAATTGATTTATAAGGGATAGCAGACACAACCAATCTGGATCTAGAATCCATCATTTTGTACAAGTATCTAATACCCAAATAAATTAATTTGATTATGATTTTGTAGAAAATGTGTCTCAATTATTATAAAATTAAGATAAAATAATATTTATAATACAAATAAATATTTTTAAAAATTTTGAAAAAAAAAATAGTGTAAAAATATGTATAAGAAATGAATGAATAAAATATAAAAAAAATATTTTATGATTATTATTATATAATATATGTATGTATGTAAGTATATGTAAATAAAATAAATCTTAATTTTTTCAATTAACAGAGATAGAACATTTATGTAAATTTCCAAATTGCTTAAATTTTTAAATCGATTTATTTTTAATTTTTAATGGTGCACCTAAACACGCCTAAACACCATGTTAAATCAATTATTATCCTGGTTATCGATAGCGAAGAGCGAACTATCGAATCGACGACAGCGATACACGCAGGACGCCGGCGTGAACATCTTAAAAATGTGTATGTGCTAACACTTTCCAATATCTCAACCTATGACTTTCGTAATAAGACGGTAACACTGCCAAAGACCACAAAAATTTTATATAGTAGATGATAAACTTCATTTGTAAAGTAAACACATTTTGTTTCATTTTTATTCAGCAGATTCAGATAATTAATTTCATGCAAGTAGATTGTTTGTTTTATTTATTTTTGTACAAATGTCAAATAGTAAACGAATTTGTTTTGATTTTTGAATTTGAATATAAGCACGTACAAGCTACAAGCACAAGGATAGGACTGAATTTATATGTTTACGTTCATTTTTCAAAAGGTTGATTATCATTTATTTGGTGTTAAATATATCAATTGAATTGACTAAATAATTGTAAATGTTTGGTAAGTATCAAAAATTAAAATTTTAAGGTTAATTAAGGATTTGTTGTTGATTAAAATAGAGCCTTTTTGATGAATCAATAATTTGTTAATAAAAAGATACTTAAAAATTTTGTATTTACATTTTCATGTTATCCTTTGATGAATGCAGGTTTTTGTAGAAAAGGAATAAAAGTTTATTGCAGTTTTAAAATAACTAATAAATAAAAATAGCAAAATCATAAAATGGATGAACAATTGAAAATAAAAGAAAGTGAAAAAAATGATGAAATAAATAAAAATGATGAAGTAAATAAAAATGATGTAGTAAATAATAAAAATCAAAATCATAAAAAAATAAATAATGATATTGATAATGAAATAAAAAATATAGACCCTAATAATGAATTAAATGATGAATATTTTGAAGGAATTAATAAAATAAAAAATGAATTTGATTTAGTTTATACAAAAATGTTTGAATCGATTGATGAAAAAATATTTGATGAATTTATACCAAAAGATTTAACAAAAACCAAAAAAAGCAAAACAACAGATGATAATGATAAAAAGGATGCTGATAATGCTGATAATAATGACGAGGATGATGATGATGATGATGTTAAAAAATGTTTAACATTAAGATCAATACAAATCAATGATGAAGCAGTAAAAGTATTTAAACAAATTTTACAAGAACAAATCACATATCGATTTAATAATATTTGGAAAGCACATGATGTTGCTATAAATTTAAAAATTTTAGAATTATTAAAAGATAAATATAAAAATTCATTAAATAAAAAATGGAGACCAACTGGTAGAACACCAGAACAACAATTAATTGATTATCGTGTACGAATATTAAAATATAAAATTAATTATTATGAAAAACATATAATTGAACAAGGTAAAGAAATGGAAGAATTATTTATAAAATTTGAAGAAATTAAAAAATATATAAGAGAATTGAAATTACGTCGTGAACATTTATCATATGAAATTGAAAGGAGACAAGAAGAATATCCATTAATGATGGATAAATTAAAAGAATTACAGTTGGCTATTGTAGACCAGAAATGATAATAATGAGATGTATACAGGCTACGGTTTTAAGTCTACGTCAGTCATATCATTAATTTATAGATTTGATTTTATTTTTCTTTACTTTTTCTAAGTTTGTTTTATATTTTTTTATAAAATAAATAATTAAAATTTTTGTAATAAAAATGCAACATTTAAACAATATTTTATTTCTATTTTTGTTTTGTTTTTTTCATACAATTATTTTTTTTTTCTTTTTATATATAAAATTACATTAAAAAATTGTATTTTAATATTAACAGCAATACATTATATTCTCTATTTATCTATCAACTAAAAATAATGAAAACTACTAGAAAAAAAAAAATTTTTTTATCATTTTCATTTTTTTTTTTCTTAAAAACATTTATAATACATATATAAAAAATTTTATTTCTACTTTTTATTTTTTTTTTAATATAAACTATATATGAAATATTATATAAAAGACTCTCTAACATATAATGTAAGTATATAATTTAGTTAATAATACGACGATAATAAAATGTAGTTACCATCTTTTTAGTGAAACATTTTTTATTTCATTTTGTTGCTTTATCGCTGAATTTTCTAAATTTTTAAATTGAAAATTACTTAAGTATGAAATGGAATCTATATTTTTGTTCAAAAGACAGTCTATTCGTTTATTTTTTCCAATTTCTAATAAGTTGTGGCCAACATCTTCATCGATTAGATTACAAGTCATAATGTATTTGAATTATCTCTTTCTTTTTTTTTTCATGAGATAATAGATTTCTTTCTGTATTTTTGTCTTTGCATTTAGGTATTTGTCCAATTTCTAAGTACGACAGTAAGTACTAGAATTTTTCTTTAATTTTCTGCTGCCTAAATTAAAGCTTGTATTATTATATTTTTTTATTATATGTATTTATTAAATTATTTTATTTCTTAATAAACAATCCATTTAGTATCCTTATGCGAACAACAATATTTCTTGAATAAATTCAGTCTTTGGAAATATGTAAAAATCAATTACACTCTTTAATCGAAGCATAAAAATTATTTTTGAAACTCTATTCTAATTACAATCAATCGAAAATTAAATGTTCCTCTTTTTATATTCAACATTCATAAATTTCATTTTTTTTTATTTCTATTTTCATTTAGTTTCTTTAATATTTTCGATGCTATTTATTTTCGTGTAAGAAACTTCGATATAATCGTTTCCTTAAATCTCAGAGTCATAATTGTGGATGTTGTATTAATTGTGATCTATCGGAATATGACGATTGTTGTTGCTGCTGCTGCTGTTGTTGCTGCTGTTGATGTGATAATTGCTCTGATTTAATTGCAGAACCAACTGATACCGATGCTGATGAAGATTGTGGTGGTATTATGGGTGTTATTAATGATTGAGATGATGGTTGTTGTAATAATGGTGGCTGTGGTGATGTTGTCGTTAATATTTGATTCGTTTGTCCAGGTATTGTAATTGTTTCTTTTGGACAACCAATTGTTAAACGTACATGTAATCCAGATTCTTTAATTAAATTAACAACATCACCATGACTCATGCCAGCTATATCAATACGATTAACAGCTATAATACGATCACCAACTTTTAATTCACCACAACGATCAGCTGGACTTCCTGGTATTAATTTACCTAAAAAAAATAGCAAATCAAAAACAACAGTCAAGTACTTATATTTGAAAATTTAATTTTCGTTAATTTAAAAAATAATTAAATACCAATCGTTGACCCATAATATTGATTCGATGATGAAATTATAACGAAACCGAAACCTTCATTTTCATGACGATTAACAATCACATCATATGGATAACGTCGCACTAAAGGAACAGATGAATGATGAACACGTCTTCTTAATATCATTGTAACTTGTCCACGTAATGCTGCTTCACCCATCAATGAAACAACTTTATGATGTGATGCATTCACCTAAAACAATATAAAATTCAAAAATGTGTATTCAAAAATTATCTCTTTCTATAAGTTTTATGTGATTGATTTTACTTACCACATTGACACCATCTATACTTAAAATTTCATCACCTGTTGCAATACCTACATCACCATCAGCTGCACCTCCCGGTACAATATGTCCAACAGTTACCTGTGAGCCTTCTTCTGTCCCACCGACAATACGAAAACCAAAACCTAATGCTTGACGTTCAAGTGTAACCTCAGATAAAGTGTACTCATCCTTTTTAATGGTAAAAGATAAAAAGCAAAATTCATTAGATAAATTAAGTATACAGAAAATTTACTCTAGAAACTTGTTGACAGCTAATTTTAATTTTAATTTGTTAAATATTTAATAAAAGCAAGCACTTAAAAGCTTTACTACACATATTTACTTATCTACATCAACAGAATTATATTTACTTCGGTAATAGGTTGCATTAGATTCGCTGCACCTGCCACTGAATTTGGTGATATGCCGTATTTCCAAAGTGGTGGTACTGGTGGTGGTTGATTGATAAAATGTTGTGGAGGTGGTGGACCATTTACCATTGTCGAATGGTAATTATCTAGTGGACTAAATCCACCTTTTCTGTCTGGTATATATTCGTTAACACGTTTTGATAATTTACCGTTCTGATTTATTGGCATCGGTGGAATATACTGATGATGTGGATGATGATATCCTCCACCATTACCAGTCGGTATCTGTGCCTGATGGTGGTAGTCCATTTGATAGCGATTATAGTCTTGACATTCGAAACAATAACAGGTATCTTGGTGATATGTGGGAACTGGAGTGATTATTGGTAATGGAGCTGCTGGAGAATAAATACCGCCCGGATTATGACTCATACCGATGCCACCTCCAACAACAGGATTACCATAAGGTAAATTATAATTGTATTCTGAACCACCTCCAATCGAATTTTCATAATTTGATCTGTTCACCATGTGATGATGGTCAGTTGGATGCTGGTAAATGCTATTATGATTATCTTGAATTAATGATGCTTCGGCTAGACGTTCTGATAAGCTAGTGACAAGTTTTGGAAAAGGATCCATAAATGGTATATCGTTGTTTATTGAATCTACCTCATGTAGACTGTTATTTGACTTAGCATCGGTTCCAATCGATTTATTTTCATCATTTTTCTCTAAATTTCTAGTTACCGCTTCGACTTCTTCATTTAGTTCGTTCGATGGTGTTTTGACACGTGCTCGTCTTGTATCGACTAACGGTGTTTTTGGTCTTATAGGTAGAATTTCTTTTGGTTGTGTACTGTATAAATCAGCTGTTGGTGTTTTACTTCGAAACAGACTACCATTTATACCACCATCTTTAATGCCAGGCGTTGTTTTTCGAAGTTTATTTGCCGTTCTTGTATTCAGATTGGCATTTGTCGTGTAATAATGCCCTCTCTGAACTTTAAGCAGAGCTTCTTTTGTTTTTGGACAATCTTTAAGTACTTGAACAACTTCACTGTGTGACATATGTTTAACGCTTGTATTATTTATCTCCAATAATATATCACCTTCTTGTAGATTTTTACAGCAATTACGATCTAAAATTTTTTTCACTTTCTGCCCATACGCGCTATCTGCTATCGTAAATCCAAAACCCATTGCTCCTTTAACTATCGATATTGTAAGAATTTCTGGTTTTTTCAACATCATAAATTCATCCCCAATGTAATTTTCACATCCACTGAAATCTAAATTATTTCCAGCTGCCATACCACAAGCGCCAGATTGAATTTTCGCAAGTGGATTTTTCTGTGAAATACTACCAACAACACCTCCTCCACCACCACCAGAATGCAATGATCCATTACTATCACCGCCACCTCCTACAGCTCCAACTGAATCTGACATATCCAGAAAATTATAATTACCATCCATATTGAGGTCCATTAGAATTCTTGCTTTTTCTGGATCAGAACTGATTCCATCAACAGCAATTGTCGTTACAACTTCTGTATTCGGATCGTTTGGATCAAATGGTAATGGATAACCACGGCATACTTCTAGTGTAACAGTTTCACCGGGTAATATCGATTGAAATACATTCACCATTTCATGATGTGTAAATCCTAGTACACATGTATCATTCACATAAACTAAAATATCACCAGTTTGTAATTTTCCATCTAACCATGCTGGTCCATTTGGTACAATTGATTTTATTTGAAGAAATTCTTCAACATTATCATCACCACCAACAATTGTAATACCTAGACCGCGTGATGATTTTAATAGTGTGGTTGTTATACGTTCACCACGCATTTCAGATGGATTACGCGTAAATGTATACGGTAATTGATGATGCTGTTGCTGTTGTTGGTGTTGCTGTTGCTGATGATGCTGCTGTTGCTGATGATGCTGCTGTTGTTTATTATGTAAGCTATTGTTTTGATGATGATGTTGTTGTTGATGATGATGCTGATGGTGTTGTTGTTCATTACGATTTCTTTCAGCACGTCTTTTTGCTTCTAATACTGGATTTTCATATTGTGTACGACGATTAACATGATCAATAAAATATGTACCATATTGTGGATCATGAATTTTTTCCCAACCATATGGTAATTCATCATCCATACAATCTTCTAATGATTTCTTTTGAAATTTTGATAATCTTGGATCTAACCAATGCGATGTGCCTGTATTATGACTAAAAAATTTACAATTTAAAAATATAAAAATAAAATGTAAAATATAAAATAGTTATGATTGTAAAATTAAAAAAAAAAAATGACTACAATATTGATTACCTAAAGTATTTAAAGATATATAATCATAACTTACTCGATAAAATATAATTCACCATTTTCTGTATAAGCTTTCTCCCATTTTGGTGGTAATGGTCCTAAACCATCATCATCGTCATCATCATTATTCGCTATTGTATTCGAATAACGTATTTCACTTCCATTATAATAATGATGTTGTAAATTATCTAAAAGACATAAAGTGAAAAAAAAAAAAATGTTTAAATGTAAATATTTAATTAATTGAAAATTACTGCTTAAAGTATACATAGGAATACATGTACGATTTTTTTCTAAATTTTAATTTATTTGTACATTTTATGGTGGATTAGTTTTTTTTTCGAATTTATCTAGAAAAACAAATCGTCTGCTTTCATTTTTTTTTTTTGTACATTTTAAATAAAAAGATATAAATCTAGAAACTTTATTATTTACTCATTTATTCAAAATTCAAATCGATAATTCAATTAAAAATACAAAAAAAAAAGAAAAAATTAAATTTAAAAATAAAACGAAATTTGAAAACTTTGTACTTTATTTGATTTTTTTCTTTTCTTTTTCTTCTTTTTTGATTATATCATACTTTTATATTCTTATCACGATTTTTTCTAATTATAGCTATGTATGTATGTGTACATCATATTTATATAAGTAGGTAGGTACGTGCATTATTACCAATCAAACGTTTTTATTCATTTTTTCAAATTAAATAAATTTTATTTAATATATCGAAGTAAGTAAAACAAAGAGCAGTTGAAGTTAATAATGTAAAATAAAATAAATAACTAAGATTGATTGTTTATTACTCACAAAAATACGAATGAGTATCGAGTATGTCATATACAGTACGTTCTTCGATTATTTCAACCCTCAATTTTTGCAACACCTCGATTTAGTCAGACAACAATCTTTTACTTACGATTATCTGGACAATATAATTATTGTAACTTTTGTTTGATTTTCATTATTTTTCTTCTTCTTTTACAGAGCTACTGTCCTCAACAGAACCATGATTTCAGAGTTGTTTTTCTTTAACTTTTGTATTTTGAATTATCAAGTAACTAATTTTACAAATTTTTCAAAACGAAAAGAAAATATTTAAAAAAATTTTTTAAATCAAATTTCATCAAATCGAAGTTTTATATTTTCTATAAAACCTTTTGAATATCCTGTTACGTACAAATTGAACACTGTAAATTATTTACGACCATTGATATGATGATGTGATGTACAGATGTGTAGATACAAAGATCGGATAAGAAGCATTATGATGAGCGCATATTTATATATGTATAATCAAAATTTTCATTATTTTATTTAATTGAAAATAAATAAATAAATGAATAAATCTTCTTATTTTTTATTATAATGTCTTATTTTCGAAATCACATAAAACTGAACAAAAATAATTATATTTAATAACCTTGCTAATGATTGCTATTTAAACAGTGAAAAACATCAAAATAATGGTGGTAATTATGATGAAAATTGAAAAATTAAATAAAATACATTTTCATATTATATTATAATATGTAATTGTACTTATGTACAAAAGTACAGGGTGATTCGTAATAAAGTGTTCCAACAAATACCAATCGATTCCTTGAAATGTTGTGATCAGCTTTTAAGATTAGGTATTTTTTCGAAAAACTCCCACTTCACTTTTTCGCCTGTGCAGGGAGGTGAGCTCATATAAAACGTTATAAATTGTGTTCGAAACAAGATAGGAAGACAATAATAAGGTTCTGAGAAAAATTATGTAAGTATTATGAGCTTTCTAACAGTATCTCAAATGCCCCGATCTATTGCCAAATGTGACAGATATGAACGTTCAAATTTGAAATTAAAAAAAAATTTTTAGTAATTTTTCATCCTTCGTCCTTAAAAATTTCCATTATAAAGGATATTATTTTTTTTTTTTAAATGCACCCTTAAGATATCTTTCAAATAAAAAAGAATCATCTTTATTTTTATCAAAAGAAAATATCTTTAGTCTTTCAAAAGTTATTAACATTTTTGTGGAGTCAAAACAACGCAAAATTATTGGAAAACACTTGGAATTGTAACAATGTTACGAATCACCATGTAATAGTTAAAAAAAATGTAAATAGTTAAATTGTAAATTGTAGTCAAAATGATTAGACATAAAACAAACAAAAAAAAAAATAAATTATACTATGATTCAATTTAATTAAAAACCCGAAAGGCCAAAAGCAAAAAAACAAAAAACAAAAACCTAAAATAAAAATTACAAGAATAAGAAACCATTATCATTAATAAAAATTGAATAATTATGATTTTTCTTTATACTTTTGTATATATATATGTACTCATCATGATGGATAAAAACATGGATTAATTCATCATGTAATTACATACATATTTACAGTACAATATAATACACAAAAATTATTATTAAAAATTTTTAATGAATTTCATTAAATCACTAACACCTGTATATGTACAGCACATAGCACCTATGTATGTGATCGTGATGTACATTTGTTGAATTACATACGTTTTTCTCATTTTCTTTAACAGACATAATTAAAAAAATAAACACGAAAATAATTATAATTTTTTGTTATTATTGTTGTTGATTTTAAAGGCTAATGCTGATGAGCCTAGCTTTATTATGCTGCTATTATATATCCATTCATTAGATTTTTATATTTTAAAAATAAAATGAGAAAAAAAAAATGTTCAACACATGCGGCGACTCATTGTGAATTTTTTGTGAATGAAATAAAAGCAAAAAAATTGAAAAAGGAAAACAAAAACTAAACAAAAATTGCAAACTGAATAAAATAAAAAAACTTTTTAATTTATTACGTAAAAAAAAAAAAAAACACAAAAGACGGATGTAAAGTGGACATATATACAATTAGGCATAATACAATAATGTAAAATGTAATCGTACTCGTATTTAAAGAAATGTATGTAGATACATGTACTGATACTGAATTCATTTTCACACCTACATTTATTACAGTTTCATGGGAAAGAAGTTTAAAAAATAAAAATAAAATTAAATTAAATTAAAATCAAATAAGTAAAAAAAAAGAATTATTATTTACTTTTATTACACTCTAAAAGTTTTACATATTTTTCCTTTTCATATTTTGAATCACTGCTGTTACTGTTTGCCGTAAAAAAAGAATGTATGCAAACACACATTATGTATGTGTATGTACGATTATCTAATATCAAAATTGGAATTTGAAAATGCACGGTTAAAATTATTTTTTTATTTTTTTAAAATAAAATCACAAAAATCCTGTTATATACCACAAATCGTATAGCCCAGCCCGACAACAACCGCAATGCAATCAAAACCAATAAATAATATTTATTATTATTTGTTGTTAAAATAACTCATTTTTATCCTTTCACAAAGAGTTAACAAGAGAATTTATAAATAACACACATAACTTAAAAAAATTTGTAAAATACTTTGAATTTCAATCAACTAAATAGATATATACATATGTACCGTATCTACATTGTATTATGATGTGAATAAACCGCAAAAATTTATTTTGTGCGATCATCATAATAACATCTTCTCTATACATTATGTACTAGTACTAATTCTTTTATTTTATTTCATCTTCCTTCATATAATAATTCATTATTCTTTTGATTTTTTTTTTTTTTCTTAAATAATTCTTTATATACATAAAGGTATTTTTATGTATTATAAAATTTATATATACAGTATATATGATATGATTTTTATGTACAAATTACTATATGCATTGCATTGTAAAATACTATATAAGCAAACCAACCACATGGCTCTCGTAAAATCATAAAGGAATTTCAAAAAAAATAAAAATGAAAAAAATTCCATTTGAAAATTCATCATCATAACAGCAACATCAGCAGCAGCAGCAGCAATGTATAGCAACATTTATATATAGTGACAAATATTTGACAATAACAAAAAACAATAAATACCTACAATATCTACCTACGAAACACACATATGATAAATAACAGATAAAATAAATAAGAATAAGTATCTCTTTTACTATTGTAAGTATGTGTATAGGCATATAATTTGTTTTGTTTATATGTATATTTATTTTTATTTTCTTTTTATAGTAGATTTTATGTAAATGTTTTTTTATTGCCTTGATTTTTGCCTTGCGTTTTTATTGGATGGACATCGTCCGTATAGAGTATTTAATATATACATAAATGTACATAAGAGGAAAGGTCGTGTGTATATAATATACTGATTTTGTATGTATGCATGTATTAAATGTACGTAATATGTATAAATGTTTGCGGTTCAAAAAATTAATAAAAAGGTAAATTAAGTATATATTGTATACATATATCTATGAGCACATATGAGTACATTATTATTGCATATATGTATGTATATACCTATCTAATGTATACGTAAAGTACATATAAATTTTCTGGTTCTTTTCATTTTTTATTTTTCCAAAAAACCTGTTTAAGTTGCATATTTATTGAATGAATCATTTAAAATATTTCCATGTACATATGTATATTGTGTGCTTATGTATATGAGTACATAAGTGTATATAAAAAAAAAAAAAATATTCTTTTCCTAAACGGTAAATACATTTTATGTACATACTTACATACTTATGTTCATTTATTCATAAATTATCTTCCTGTATGCATATACTTAAAAGACAATTATTATGTATGTATTTCTATAAAAAAACAAATGTAATAAAATGTAAAATAAAAAAAATAAAAAATAACAATTTAGGATGAATAGAAATAAATGCATACAAAAAGTGAATAATTGCGATATCTGAATCTGATTCATCATGGATTTATGAAAGATTCGTAAGACTAAGTATGTATACATTATCTATACATCATACATGTACGTATAATGTATAATGTACCTATTAATGATTGTTCATTATTATAGGTAATTCATTAACTACACTCTACAGTCTATGCACAATCACTTAAATACCTACATTCTCTGTATATTTTTTTTTGATCCTACTTGTCATCTAATGAATTTTCTTTCCTGTTTCTTGTGTTGTTGTTTTTTTTTATCATTTATTTTTTTTTTTCTTTTATTTTTATCTATTAGATTATCAATTAAAAATTAATTTGAAACCTTATACATTATTAAGAAAGATTTAAAAGATTTAAAGTATAAAATCAAAATAGATTAGAAAAGGCGCAATTGTATTATTTACATATACGACGAGTATGTACATAAAATGTGCGTCTATGCTACTGTTTATGACACTGTTTCCATAACTATTGGCATGAGGATCTAAAGTGAGAACTAGAAACTTATTCCACGCGGAAATGCTATATGGGACTATCAATATTTCCACTACTATATAATAGACATACAGTTGTAAATAATGATATATAAAGTAATCCCGTACTCATTTATTACAATTCTAATTAAAAATAATATATATATTAAAGAACGAAAATAATTCAAAAAGTATGTTAACTGGATATATTTATATATTATATAGAATCCAGAAATGCAATCATCATGAGGCAAAAGTAAACAGTGAATAAAGTAAATCTCAGTACAAAGTACAAGATAATAGAAAAAAAATGAATTTTATTTATAATATGTAAAAGATTTATTTATGTATTTATTTTGGATTTAATTATGTAGTTGATTATGTAAGAATTAATACATATATACACATGTATGTATTATATGTATATATTTACTTTGAATTTATATAAGCGAATATAAATAAAAATGAAAGAAAAAAAACAATAAATAAATCTAATGCTAAAAATTTTAAAATTTAAACAGTTAACATTTAAACTAGTATACATACTAGTATACGAGTACATACTAATATACATACATAATGTACAAACAAAGATATATCGAGAATATGTGAATGTACCCGTATCCGTATGTATAGGTATATATGTATTTGAATTGATTTTATAATTTATTTTTCAATTTTTCTATTTTTTTTTTTTTTATTTAAAATGTTGATACTTTCCTTACATTTTCATTTTATCTATTTACTATACAGTACAACATTTATATTTTATAGTATGTACATGTACAACCTATCTCAGGTAATGAAATAAAAAACTTTTTCTTGTTTGTTTTATTTTTCTCATTGCATAATTATATAAAATAATTTATCCCTTAATAAGCTTAACTATAAAACTTTAGTTTCTGTTTGTGTTTGTAATTTTTTTTTTTTTATATTATTTTGTTTTGTTTTTATGTATATTTTTGTTGATGTGAACCTTTTATGTAAATAAGCATTCTGATACCTATATCTATCTACATTTCAAAATCAATTAACTCTACATTATATTTACTACGTTTATGTACATACAACATTTTGTAGTCGAATTTCATGTACCTATACTTTTATATTTTTTAAAACAAATAAATTTCCTATTAGAATTAGATATAATTTTAATTTTTATTTTTTATTCCTTTGATTTAATTTAAACAATTAAAAACGAAAGACAAAAATATTTGAGAATATAAAAAAATACACCTCCCATAAATTTAAAAGTTAGAAGTTAAATTATATATTAGATACCTACCGCCTAAAACTATAACGTACTTTAACTGGGCACGTTATGTATGAGTATACCTACACAATGCATTGAAAGGTATTATTAAGATAAGTATTACACCATATGTATTATAAATAAATGTAATAAATTGCATTTAATACATCATACATTATATACATAGTAGGTATTCTAGGTGTAATTTGTAAGAAGTTAAAAATAATGTTGAAGGTGAAAATGATGGCGATGGTAATACACTTTATAATATAACGTATAGTAAGTACATATTAAAATTTCAGTAATAATAATTAACGTAGACGTATACGTACTACACACTGTAGATCTAGATCTAGATTTTTAATTGATATACACACGTAAGTATGTTTATACCTACCATTTGTATAAAATTTAAATTTACTATAATTAAATAAATTAAATGAAAAATAAATAAATAAAAATCAAAATGAATTAGAAAAATAAATAAAATGATTAGAAGCTTAGAAGGATTTTTAATGAATACCTTCGAAATAATGATAGATGCCATTCTATACATCATACCCATACTATTATATCTACATTTAAACTGCAATCTGAAATACAGGGTGAGTTTCAAAACGTTTAAATATCGCAGCTGAATGCAGAATTCAAAAATTCAAATCATATTGCGAATATATTTTTGTTGCATCAATTAAGCAACTAAAGTGTATACTTGCTGACAATAAGCAATACAAAGTATTAGCAGTCTTATTTTAGATCATTCTGACAATATATCAGTCTATGCCCTATCATGTAAAAGAGCTTGCTTCTCAACAAGATCCAGCAACTTAGTGATTCGTAATTTACGTTAAACAGTAGATGCATTCATGATAGTAATAAAGCCTATAAATCACTTCAGTGTATGCTCCGGCTCACCTAGAGATGTAGCGGTATTGATGATGATAATGAATTAAGCAACTATCGCATCTTGATGCAATATGTGTCAACATCATTGTATATGTTTAGCATCGAAACTGTAGTATTACTCTGTATCATAACACTTTTCTTGACGTTTTGAAACTCACCCATGATAACTATACGTACATAAATATGTTCATGACGTATAGATACTTGTACATAAAAAAAATCAAAAAATAAAAATAAAATAAATCGATAAAAAAGTTGAGTTAGGTTAAGAAAGAAAAAAATGTATGCCCGATGCGACATTGCAGTCTTCATATATTATTCATTCAATAATTTGTTGTTATTATTTATTTTTATTTTGTGTAATTTTTTTCATGAATATTATAACATCAAAATATATTATTGGCTACATATATTGCTATAACATACATATGCATACATACATGTAAATTATGTACGTAATTATTTTTGAAATTAAATTGCAATTGTAAATATACACGCACTATACCCAATGCACATCATAAACATAGTCATCTGTATACATGAAATATGTGTGTGAAATGTCATACATATGTACGATGTGATATGAGTCAAATCAAAATAGGCATATAAGGTATACACCACATAGTACGTACAAGGCATCATCATCATCATCATTTATTACATGGTGGTGTATATGTACAACAGAAATTAATAATAGAAAAATGACGATATACTTTATGCTGCTCATTCATATAATGCATTCTGTTCTGTTCTCTGTATATAAGAACGACAATAACGACAGCAACAACTAAAAATGAACGAATTGCATTCATAAATTATAGATTGCATTTTTTTTTAAAAAAAAGTTGCACTATACCTAACAAAAATTATTACTTTACTTTTATTAATAACAACCACCAGCACCACACAAAATTATACTCAACTCAGCTATTATAAGCACCTACCCTACATATGTATATATAGAAGGCCATAATAGTATATAATAGTCGTATTCGGGTATGATGGAGCTTGTGGAGCTGGTGGAGCTGATGGAGTTATCGAGCTAAATATAGTAGAACCGCTTATAGAACTATAATAACTCTGACCAATATTTTTTTTTTATATAATTTTTCAGATGAATTTATTTTTGCTACATTGTATACACACGACTTACTCATATCCATACGTAAATATACATACTAAATACTTGTAGACTTTAAAATAAATTAAAATATAATAAAGAGGGAATAGAAAAATTGTAGTAATATGTGTTGTGTACTATTATACAACACATGATGTTTACTTAGATTTTTTTTTTTTTTTTGTTAATTTTAGTACCGGGTCTTTGACATTATAACTTTTCTATTACAGTACATACACGTATATATATGTGTACGAACGTAATATGAATATGCATATAAAATGCAGTATGTACTATTTATACAGAAAAATGTATGCGACTGCTTGTGTATCTATCAACTCTAGATATACATTCGCATTTCTTACTTCAATTTTTTTTTTGTTTTTATTTTTTAAATTCATTTTTACAAATGTTACATTATATGTACCATTACACTATAAATGCAAAAAGTGATATGAAAAATATGTAAACATCATACTGGTACATCTATACATATAATGTACATACACATACTTATGACAATATGTCATGCAATATGTAATAAATGCAATAATTACATATTATGTTTGTACTTCGTACATTGTACCTTTGTGTGTGTGCGTGTTTAAAGAGTATATTTAAGTATAAAAATATTAGTACATATGAATAAATAATATACATTACATACATATGTTTCATTTCTGTACATATGCACACATATGAATATATACATTCGTATAAGGATATGTGATTTTCTTTAAAACAATAACAATAATAATAATAATATAATAATAGTTGTGTTATACACTATATGTAATAATATTATTGTAACTGAAATAATGTTAATGGAATGTGAGAAATGATATTCATATACATATGTACTTAGAAAAAAGATAAATATACCGATACAAGTACATACATATATGTATGTAATGTATAAAAAAATACAATGCATAAAAAATATGACTAAGTTATGATTCTACATACATATATGTATGTATATGATAAATATTAAGAATTATTAGAATTTTCTTCTTTGTTTATTTTTTTTTTTAATTTTATATCACTAACTACAAATATGTATGAGTATGTGTGTATCGTGTATGACTATATATTGAATAACTTCATATAATAATAAAATTGAGGGTATTCATTTCAAATTATCAACTTACGCAACTCTTAATTTTACAACCCTGTTGTAAGTCAAAATGATGTGAAAGCACCGCGTAAAATTCTAATCATATAATTGTGATTTAACCTCTTCACAAATTCAACAATTTTCTCAAAATATATAACCGCAAAATCAATTTTCAAATTTCATCTGGTACAAATGGCAAGCTGTCAAACCTTGGTTTATACAAAATTTATTTACGATGCAAGGTTAATCTGCGTGACTAAAAATTCTCGTTCATTTAGGCAGACCTGCGTATTTCTAAAAACAAAGAAAAAAGTTACGAAGTCTTGTAAAAATACAACCAATTACGATACTTACGAGATTTGATCATGAATACCCTCATTGAAATATGACTAACTAACCAACTCTTCGAAGTACATTCATAAGATGCAGCATACACATGTGTATTGAGTTTACTCGTTCGCATTCACATCATTTTCTAAATACATAATATGTTATGATGAATATGAAAAGTATTTGGCTATTGTCTTTTAATTTATTTTTAATACATTTTGAATACATCCATTCAATTATATTTATAGAATTACATATATATAAGCATTTTCTTAAGCTTTCAAAATTATGATAATATGTACCAAATGTACCAATCCCATACATGTATACTATTTTAATAGTTATGAGTACATACACATTAGTAGATTAACATAACTCGTATACTTATTGTTTTAATATTAAACTTTTTTTTAGTTTAGAAAATTGAATTGAAAATTTTTAGTAGAATTTTAGGTTAAAGAATAATCTTGAAATTTTAATTCTTTTCAAATTATTCGTTATTTTTTTCTTCTTTGTTTAAAACAATAATAATGTGAATGTGTAATTGATTATGCAATTGCAAAATTATATAAAAACAAAAATTTCTAGATTTTATGTAATGCGATACACAATAGTGAAGCTATGTATAGTTATACAGTAGTTTAGTAGATACCCGATAATATGTTATGATATATACAACAGTATACTGGGTATACGTATACGTACGTAGTAGATATCCAATGATTGTTCTAATTGTTGTATTCCTATTTTCTTGTAGCATCGTACATGTCAGTATCATAATTACAAAAAATATACGAGTAAAATATATAATAAAATAACAGAAAGTATTAGCAGATAATAGATCAGTCTAAGTTCTATCATGTAAAAGAGATTGCTTCTCTATACCAGCAACTCAGTGGTTTGCAATCCACGTTAAACTGTAAATGCAATTCATGATAGTAATAAAACTCTAGAAATCACTTCACTGAAAACCCTGGCTGGCTTACCTAGAACTGTAGCGCTGATGATGATGATGACGATAATGATGACAACGATGATAAAATAAAACTAGAATTGTTATAAATTTCACAGTATACGTATACAATGTTTGTGCACATATTTCCTTAGGAACAAATAATGCTAAACCAATTAAATTTCATAGTATAACATGTAATACTGTGTATATTTGAACTTACTACATAACTAGAACTATACATTTTTTTTTTTTATCTTCTTAATATATTTTGCTCCTTTTTTTTTCTCAGAACAATGAATAACGTTTATTTACATCTCATTAACGATTAAGTTTAATAATATTTTTATTTTATGTACAAACATACAGTATGTATAACGTAATTTTATATTCACATTAATTTTTACCTAAATTTTTCTTAATATTAGTATTTTTTTTTTCCTATTTTTTTGTGTAACATATTCCATTATTATAAAAACTAAACAAACAATTTAATTTTGACATTTTAACCCCATAAACTGAACTCAAAAAATTAAAAATCAAGTAGCAACTGTATAAGTAACATATGTATACGTATAGACATTGTAAATTATATATGTAAAAAATATACATACATATATAAAAAGGAGAAATATTAACTATACTATATCAGACAATAAAATACATAATAAACTGTATATATTCCTACATACATGTGTGATATATAAGTATTTGCATGAATATTTTTGCAAAATAGTATACATAATTATGAATAATGTACACAATAATTTATAATTTGCAATTGATTTTTCATGTATGAAGATATTTTTACTTAATTACATACTTGTATGTACACGTATAGACGAATAAAAAAATGTACTAGGTAACTACTACATGTGTATTTTTTTTTTTTTTGCATACATTATGAACATAATAGAAAGAATATATGTACATATAGTAATTTATGAAAATAATCCTCCATAATTATGAACATAAAAAAAAGAACAAACAAACAAAGAAATACATACTTAGCAGTTTTTTTTTTCTTTAAAAAGACTAAAAAATAAGGAGATAAAGAAAAGAAAAGAATCTACTAAGAAAAAAAGTGGTAGCAAGCAATGATAATAAGATTTAAAAATTAATAATAACATGGTACTATGTACATATTTCTTTTATTTTTTAGTATTTTTTTCTTTTCTGTTACTAAAGAAAAATACAATATTTCTGTGTTGAATATTTCACCTTTTAAGCTGTCATATTATTTCCGGAAAATAGATTTTGAATATTAAAAAGAGCAAAAAAGAAAATAAAAAAAAATTAATAAAACTAGTAATACAGTTATAGAACCTATACGTGTATACATATGTATTTATGTAGGTACCTACATATAGATATGGTGTGTAAAAGTACCTATATATGATATAAATGTACATTTATTGTTTCTTGGATATGTCTGTCTCTGTAATATTTTTATTTTTACTTATTCAGTTTATTTCATTTTAGTTTTTATTATTATTTTTTTTTTCTTAACTTATTCTGGTTCGATATAACGTATATATAGTATAGATAATACATAATACACTGTACTTATCTCGTTACGATTATTCTAAAATGCTCATTAAATTGAGTATTCAAATTGTATATATATATATATATATATATAATGTAATTTATATATTGCATAATGTATATGTATAGTAAAAATGCAATGATGAATCCCTTTTCATACGATAATTTTATGTACTGTGTACATAAATAAATTGATTATAAAAGTATAACAAAAATATGTATATATATATAGAAGAAGTATGTATCTGTCTACTTTCTAGTTTCTGCTATATGATATATATTCATACATCGCCGTTTTAGCTTCTTGGGCGTCCGGTTCACTTCTAAACTTTTCGCCCTCTAGAGATTTGAAACTTTACTATTTAAACTCTAATTTGATTTTTTTTTATTTTAACAGCACAAAATTCCAAATTCTATGCTTTTTAACGTGCAGTAAGGAAGAAGAGAAATTCACACAAGCAAGAAAGAAGAGAAACTAATTCACGTCCCGTATCCGTATCTTTTTACTTTTCTTTCCACTTCTCTTTCTTAATCTTATTTCTTATTTTTTTTTGTGTATAATCTCTTCTTATATTTTTGAGTATATTATGTACTGCACTGTCCGATATTCTCTATGTTTTATTGTTATACATTAGTGGTCTATTTGTTTCAAACTGAACTAATCATGCCAACACCAAGCCATACTGATTGGAAGTTGCAAGCATAACATAATGCTTAATGTAGGGTCAAATATGGGTGGCTATCTGTGTATATAATTTCAATTTTTGTTTTCTTCATTTATATTTATTATGCGAAAATGTGAAGAGAAATTTTTCGCAGAGAATATTTTTCTTTTTTGCTGTGATTTGTAAAATTATTTTTCTAAAAACTGATTATGAGACTTTCATTCTGTTCTTACTCGTACCACCGAGACTGGCGCCCGGTTTTAGTGAACCATTTCCACCTATAAAAGAACCTGGTATGGCAATATGTGTATGGAAAGAAGATTTTATGAAAACTCTGTTTTGCATAATATGGTGTAGGTAAATTATAATTTCTTATTACATTTTCACTTTATTTATTTATTCAATTTTTAATTTTTTTTCTTGTTTTTTTAAATTTTTTTTTTTTTTTTTTTTTTTTTTGAAAACTCATGAATAAGAAGAGTTGTACTTATATTGCAGTAATATACTTCTTAAGTGTCACTAACACTATGCACATGCATTTTTATTGTACTTCTGTATTTCTCTCTGTACAATTTCAAGGAATCAAATAAAAAAAAATAAATTAAAAATGTGAAATAAATAAAGAAAAAAAGGAAAGCATAAATAATAAAGAAAAGTTATAGGTAATGAAAAAATGTAAATATGAATATGTACACAGGATTGAAAAAATTATGGGATAAGATGTGTTAAGACTGGTCTTCTGGTCTCAAAATTGCAGGTTCAATTTCTGCCCAAGACAAAATTAAGAAAATTATTTTTTTAATAGCAAATTTCCAATTCCACTACTTCCAAATTTCATTCAGCTTTGGATGGATACCAGACCAGCTTTTTGCGGAAAAGAGCTCAGAGTATTAGATCGTTCTAATTATTTAAATTTTCAAAGTCAATTAAAAATATATCAGTCTAAGTCCTATCATGTAAAAGAGCTTGCTTCTCTACCAGGTCCAACAAATCAGTGGCTTGCAATCCAGGTTAAACTGTAGGTACACACATGATACAGTAATAAATCTAGAAGTCACTTTGGTGAAAGCCGTGGCTCACCTGTAGCTGTTGTGCTATCGCGAAGAAGATGATTTCACTTTCTGCTCATGAGATGCTGTGCTTGTCCCATAATTTTTTCACGCCAGTGTATGTATAAAAAATAATCTGAACAACACAGGCAATAGTATAGGAGTAGATATTTATATATACAAGAATTTGTAAATATATTCGAATATGTAATATACATACAAGAAAGTTAACAGGTCAGAAACTCAATAATATTACATTTTTTTTCCTTTTTTTTTTTAAATAAAATCATCTCTTTTTATTCCTTTTTTCTTTCACTTGATGTTTTATGTTTTATTTTATTTTATTTTTGTTTTGTATTTTTATTCCTCTTTGTAAAGTTAAAATTAATGAATACTTAAGTCACCTTAAGTTATGTAACAATCGAATAATAAAAAAGGGACTCAATATATACTCATACTACTTGTATATACATATGTACATATATTTGTAGTTTTTATTTCATTTTATTTTACTCTTTGTTTTTTAGTTGTTTTATTTATTTTTTTATTATTTTTACTCTCAATATTATATATTCTTTTTTATAAAATGAATAATAATTTACACGGTATTATATATATATGTATATGTATGTATGTATGTAGTATGGATACTCGTACACCTACGATTTTTCATGTAATGTTATGCATATATATTATTATTCATTTGTGGTTTTTTAAAGTTATAAATAATATAAAAGAAGGAAAAAAGGTAAACTATACAAGTATATAATACGAAGTATGTATACATACTTACTAATTTTTAAATGCAAGTGCAGCAGGCACGTGCACAATTCATTTAATAAAAAAAAACAAATTAAAATGCATCAAATAAAATATAAAAACAAAAATATACTTGGTGAGTACATAAGTATGTTTCTTATTTATACGAGTGTAAGTGTGTTCTACTAGGTAGGTATTATAAGTACTTTTATGTTAAGAAACATTTTTAAAAATAAAAAAAAAATTCAGAAAAAAATCTTATTATGATAGGTAGATACTTATATGGATGTAAGTATATTTTTATGTAAATACATACTTTGTAAAAGTAACAGCCACAGTAACGAGTATGTACATATAGGGATGTGCATTACATAAAATTTTCATTTACATACATATTTATGTACGTACATGTAAAAAGAAAACTGATATTATACACAAAGTTTTTAATTTCGTTTGTGGTAATCCTATATCTATAGTATATTTGTACTTACTTTATATATTTACATGGATATGGTATAGTTTTCAATTTTTATCATACATAATATAAAATGTAACACATCATTTTTGAAAGTAGTGTAACTTCATCAGTATTTTGATTTTCCTCTGTACAAGAAACATAAATAAACCGTGATTTTATTTTCTTGTAATCTCTTTCGTATAATATGCCATGAATATGATTTGACATTTCATTTACATATGCTGCACAAAATGGTGGCTACGGACGGTGATAACAAAAATTAGAATAGCTAATTCTATTTTGGATAATTGTTGGGAAAAAAATCTTGAATATGTTTTTGGGTTTTAAAAAGCTGACTTTTTTAACTTTGGAGAAAACTTCTAGGTCTGACATTCTGACATTTTGCACGTGAAGATGAGAATGTAGGTAGTACCTATGTATATTAAAATTAGTAAAAATCGATAACTTTGGTACCAAATATTTCGATAATTTTTGGTCTAATCTTCTTGTGATTTGGAACAAAGAAGCATTCGTTTAGTTTTTTAGGGAATACTTGAAACAGATTTCTGAAAAAAATTAATTGTTCAGTTTAGTGGGCATCCAAGTTTTGAAAATTTTATCAATTTCGGTATAGGTATCAAAAAATAAGTATCATTACTAAATATCATCAGATTTTTACAAATTTTGAATATAGATATTGAGAGAATTATGTGGGAATGGTTGTCAGGACACCTTTTTTATTATATAATTTTATTATTTTCTTTCTCAATAACTATACCTACGCAATTAATCGATAATTTTGAATATGACTGAATTTATACATCATTCTTAAATTTAAAATATTCTTACAGCCATAGTTACATCTACACCTTACACCTACTATATAACTATATATTTATTTATTATTTTTTAAATTATTTTATTCCGTTCTATTTGAATAAAATAGAACTAGAATTTATGTATTATATAAAAATTATTGTATAATTGTAGTGTAGGTAAAAGAAGATAGTTTCTATTTTAAACGATATGTGACAATGACGAACAATGATATTTTTATATTTATGACTAAAATAAATAATTACTGATTTGACTGTTATGTACATAATATGTGTATCTAGATATTATAAATAAAGAAATACATACATACGAGTAATACGATATATCATATGTATGTAAGTATTTTAAGTATTATCGTTTATGTTCCATTATTAACGATAACTCGTTGTTCTTTTGTCTCATAATTTTTATTAAGTTAAGAGGTTTATTTTTTTTTTTTTTTGTGTTTTTCATCATGACTTCATGATTTTAATTATTCAAGAAACATAAATTTTGAACACACATATCTATAAATGTATCGTGTATAAAGTTTTTAATGTTTTAATTGTTTTTCTTTATACTCTTTAATGTACAAATATAGCGTAGCTTATACATTATGGTTTTTAATATCAAATATACGTAAATATATAAATGCATTTTGTATATAGATTTTATTATATATAGTGTTACATTATGTACACGAATATGTGCGTACGTATATATGGAAGGCAAAGAAAGTTTTTCCTTTGAAGTAAGTATATTATAATAAAGTTTTCTTGCCTCTATATAGGGATATATGTGTATATTTGTATATAATCTTATTTTTCAAAAGAGAGTTGACAACACTCCTCTAAAATATGTGTACAAGTACAAGAAAGAAATCAATTATAATATGTATCATACATATATGTACATTTACATACGAGTATAACTGATTGCGGTAGTCGGTAGATAACATACGATATGTACAGATATACAACATCCCACTAGGAAAATTTAGCAATTAATGTCGAAGATTTCTTATATGAAACGAAAATGTTTAATCATTTGTGAGGGGATAATTAAAGATTTCATCTGTCAGAGGTGAATCGAAGTTTTCATCTATGAGGATGAGCGGATATTCAAAGTTTTCTTCTAAGAGAGGATAATCGATTGTCAAATACAATGAGAGGTGAATCGAACTTTTCATCTATTAGAGGAGAATCAAAATGTTCATATAAAGAGTAGTAATCGGTGTCGTAATCTATTTATATTTCAAGGAAGTAATAATGCGATCTTATAGGTAATCAGAAAGTAATGTTTGTTACATTACTTTCCTATAGGACATCACTGTACAAAATGTAGTCAATGCAGTAATCTATTATATTACGCATCGATGCAGTAATGTCTGAATTTTCTGCTGGGATAGATTTATGTGAATATTGCTATACACAAATGTAAGTAATATAATAATTGACTGTTTATCTTATATACGTACATATAATATGCATTCTTACGAGTATATTTACATAAATTATATGTGTACGTGAATACTGATGTATAGTTATTTATTTTAAAAGAAAAGTAAAGTTGATAAAATTTTTTTATATATTAAATGAATTTAACTCAAGTTAAATATTAAATGAAAAATTTTGACTTTATAATGAAATAAATTCTACATAAACTCGGATGTAAGTATAGGTGTACCAATCTGTTCCATAATTTCCATTTTATTTTAATAAATTCTCAAAGAATTACAATACTTGCATGCGAATGTATTATACACGTGTCAAATTTTTACATTATAAATTTTATTGAATTCTCCTTTCAATTATTTAACAATTTTCCAATACATACACATAAATAAAATTAATTCTGAGAGAATTTTAATGAGAATGAAATTAAACTGAATTTAATTGTAATTTTACATGTAAGTCATAAATAATGTAAAATATGAATGAATGTATAGATTTGTATACGTCTATGTCTATGATTTGCGGTTAGATGATGAAAATTTGTTGTGGGTATCACCAACTGAAAACGGGTAGCACAGGATCACAATACGTGTATATTGGAGGCCAAATCTAAATTTGGGCTGTAGTGTCATTGGAGAGATAGAAAGAGAGAGAGTATTAAAATTGTATTAATTTCATAATACATAATAAAACTTAATTCTCTCCCTTTTACAAAAAATTTAAGACAGAGAAACAAATGAAAAAATACATTAAAACCACAAAATCCCAAGAATGTAGGACTTATTCAAGTATTCACCAACACTCCTAAAATATGTATATGTTTTGTATTTTGTATACGCACAAATATGAATATAGTCTGTCAACTCTCATATTCATCCTCTTATATTATTAAATTAATAAATAATCACAAATGTCAGCTCTGTTTTCTCTTATATGTATTTCGTTTTTATCTTTCTGCATTTTATGTACATCATACATATTATATATAATCTCTTTATACAAAAAATTTAAAAACAATAAATTTGGATTAAATTTATATAAATGTATAAGTACATACATATGTATATATATTTTCATACGTACACAATTATATGTGCATTTTTAGATGCATATGGATTTATATTTGGTTGAGAGAAAAATCGAAAACAGTATATAACAGCAATAAAACGCATGCATTATGCACACACATAATGACGCGAACGCATATTATATGAATACTTATATACGAATGCTCTAAATAGATTAACCCTATTCCAAAAATATAATCTCATATTGTACATATAAAAGTTAATGAAGAGTAAAAAAAAATGCGATTAAAAAATAAAGCTAATAATTTTTTTTTTATTTTTCAGTTTTTTTTTTTTTTTTTAATAAATTTAAAAATTTAATTCTGTGATATGAATACTTAGGTACGAGTACGAATATACATATATGTATGCATGCATTTAATGCACCATATGTGATGCGGATAACCAAAAAATCTGCTATAAGAAGTATAAAGGAATTATTTTAATTTTTTGTACAATAAATGTTTTGTACATTTTAAAGTTTTATTTTATTTTAAGGATCCCTGCAGTAAGATAAAAATATTTCAAATTATTTTATGGGATGGAGAGCTCATATTGAATATTGATTTTTTAATTATCTCATACATGAGTATGAGTATATGTATATCGTGTACAAATGAAGTCATTAAGTTACTAGGATAATATGTATCTATAGAACTATGAGTATATTATAGATGTGCTTTTATTTATTCCTGTACTGTATCTATACCTAATTTATATACTTAGTAAAATTCCTTTTTTACAAACAAGACTATAAGCTACTGGAATGTAGGATATTTAGGGAATGAACACTTGTAGCTACATTTTTACTATCCCGATAAATACTCATCCCATTATTCCCAGAAAAAAAAGAAAAAAAACTATTATCGAAACTTTGATAACTAAATCGAAACTAATTTGATAAAATATCAATTTAATAAAAGAAAATGGTATTCCTGTTTACCAGATAAAAAAAAAAATTGGTTCAAATTTAAAAGTTCAATGAATATTTGATTTCATTATCCTGGATTTTTTTTAGTCAGATGTACATTCAATGAATGGGATTATATAGCTACAATATAGTGGAAAGGAATATAAAAAGTTTTTTTTTGTAATGAATAAAATTTGATAAAAAAAAATGATTTTGAATGAAGAAAGAAGAAGAAATACAAATACAACATAGCTATACAGTTTTACACATAATTTATGATTAGGAAATTGAAAATAAAACAGAAAATTATAAGTAAAATCTTTAACAAAAATTTTATGGAGTATAATTATGTTTCATTTTAAAATGAATTTATCCGGGCATATGGATATTTTGTTTTAGAGAAAATTTTATTTTCCTCTGTACAAATGCACAGCATCAGTATCTTAATTCCAATTATAAGTAAGTATAGGTACTTTGGTTTTGTCCTTTTTTTTTATTTTTATTCGTTTTAACTACTACATTTTTTTTACAAAACTTTCAAAAAAAAAAGTGTAAAAGTACACAGAAATGTTCACAAATTATAAGAATAAACGTACGTGTAATGAAATTTCAAATAAATAAACAAAAGATTAACCTCTGAGAGCTCTGAGTGCGTTTAAATTCTCTATACTATATACTATAGGTACTACATAATGTACTAAAATTCGAAATAAAAATCTAAAATACGGTGTTTTTCTTCGTTTTCTTTTCAAAAAAAAAATTTGTTTATAAGTACCTTTTTGGATTATAAAAAAAACCAATAAGTCTGTGTATTGTATATATATACGCATGTGAGTGAAACTACATCGATCTACATGCATATAATGAAAGCATGAATATAAAACTGAATTATAAATTGCGTGTTTAAAACTAATTTACACACAATAAAACAAACAAGCAAACAAAATATGTCCCATTTGAAAAAAAAAAAAAATAAAAAAACTTTGAAAGAAAAAGAAAAAAGTATCCAAAATATCCAATTAAAAAATAAAACAAAAATTTTCATTAAAAAAAAAATGAAAAAGAAACCAAAAAAAATATTTTTTAACGAAAACATTATGAGTGAATATGAAAATTCCGTGTACACCACCACCTATCAATTTTTTCGTGGATTTTTTTATAAAGTGCTGACTGCGTTCATGCGGATACATAAACTGTATATATGTACCTTATAGTATGTTATTTAGTCATTCTTAATATTACTTTTATAATAATACTCAAACATTATTTCGTAATTTCGTAATAATCTTGTCCAAATATCACTCTGTATATATCTGTGTATATAATATATATAAACATAATCGTGTAATCGTATATAGTATGTATGTTTTTTTGTTTTTGTTTATTGTAAACAAAATAAACAAATCCAAACGCCCATATGATAATGTTAGTTAACGCCCGTTTACCAATTTCTGCCTGGTCTCTGGTGTCCAAAAACAATTTTTTTTCAAAGTTTTTATTTTTGTTGTTTTTTTTTCATCACCAATTTTCAAATTAATACGCATATATTTTTTATTTTTTGTTCAAAAAAAAAAAAAAAATAAATAACATATTTAAATTTCTGAATTAAATATTTAAATTGAATACAGACAAGAAAAACAACAAGAAAACCACAAAAGAAAAACCCTAGAAATCATATAATTATTATACGTATGCATATATGTATATACGTATGTGTACACATGTGTGTGATTGCTCAAAATTATTGCGCTTATTATAGCATAGTGTGTGTAGTTTATGATGATCAACAAATGCGATGATTACAATTATTATTATGATTATCATCATCAATGAAAACTAGGTCTACCACATTACCTAAAATAGAATAACGAATTCTAATAATTTTTTTTTTTGTATTTTATATTACATTTATTGTACAAATAACACATGTGATTGTATATATATACATACATATAAATACTTTTACAAATGTATATCAGAAGGAAAAATATAGTGACTAAAACTTTATTACATTTTTTTTGCTTTCTTAAATCCCACATCCCACACTATGCGGTGTTAAATTTTTTTTTTTGATTTTTCATTAATTTTCTTTGTAGTATATAATGGAAGTTATATGGCTCATTATATAAACTACATTTATATATGTAGCTTTACCAAGCTCTACACATACACATGAGATGATTCATATATAAAAAATGTAACTTATATAGCAGCAGCAGAGAAAAAAACAGATGCTTTGCATTTTTTAACAGTCACTCAGACTTAGATATATGTGTGTATATAAACATTTTTTTTTATTTTTTTTTTAAACAATTACCAGCGATTAAAATTTAAATTTTTTTTAATTGATATGCACTTTACTGCGCTGCGCTGCTGTTACTGTTGTTGTTTATGTTGTGTTGCTTCTAATTCCTACACACAGCAAAGCAACACTTCACTTCAACAAAAAGAAGATATAATGTAGGTACCCAAATTTTCGATTTTTTTTTTGTTTTTGTATTAAATTTTACTTTTTATTAAAAAATTTTTAGTATAAAATTTAATGGCAAACGTTTAAAAATTAAAGCAAAACAGTGGGCCATAATGTATACAAAGATATACAGATGCATATTTATGTATATGTATATATTAGATTGATTTATTATAGTGGAAAATATTCAAAATTTTACGTGATAATAATATTGAGATACTTTATACTTACTACATTATGTACATACATATACAGTGATTCAAAATACATACCACTGTTTACAAATTAGAGCGAAATTAGAACAAAAATTTAATGAAAATCTTTTGCACTTTCTTTCTCCTTTTGAAGACATCGTTTGTCATTGTTTGTGAATACAAAAATGGAAAATACTTTGTCGAAAGAAAAAACTGATTCTAAGTTGCATGTGTGTGTTGTTGTTGTTAAAAATTAAATATCAACTGATATTCTGACATAAGCAAGATGCATCCATCCTCAACGAGAAAAACTTTCTCATTCAAAATTCGCAATTTCATTACAAGAAAGAGAGTGCATGTGTGAAAAATTAATTCTATCTATTTTACCAATCAAAATTTTACATACGGATGCAAATTTTGTACGAGAACTCAGCCTAAATTCATTTTAGTAGTGGCCAAAAAATCGCAATTGATGTGAACAGTATTTTGAGTCACTGTATTTACCATTATACAAATACATACATGCTAGCATTATTACAGAACAAACTATATACACAGTAGGCAATTATTTTATTAAGACTGGCTAATTTTAAGTTGTGTTGCTTTTTTTTAAGAAGACCAGCAGGTCATTTATCTATACCACGAATTAAACTTATATGTTTTTTTTTATTTGAGTAAAAAAAATGTACGTATATAAAATAGTAATACATACAACATATATACGTACATGTTTACATATTCGTATATATGCAGCATATAATTAAAACTAATAAAGGAGAGAAAAAATGAAAATATAAATGATAATTTTTCTCTTATATCCGGAAATTCTTCTTTTATATTTATAGATACCTATATGACGAGAATATGTATAGGTTTTTCATACCTTTTTTCTATATACTACTGTGTCCAAAAAATAAGGTGACATTGTATTTATTTTGAAAATTCTTTATTTATTATTCCAAGTCAATTTCATCCCCTTCAAAGTAATCCCCTCCCGATGCAATGCACTTATGCCAACGGATTTTCCAATTTTCGAAACACTGATTGTAGTCACTTTCCGGGATGGCCTTCAGTTCCGTCTTCGCTGCGGCTTGAATCTCCTCTATCGTATCAAAACGGTGTCCCCGGAGCGGTCTTTTGAGCTTGCTGAACAGCCAAAAGTCACACGGCGCCAGATCAGGTGAATACGGTGGTTGTGGAACGATATGGGTCGAGTTTTTGGCGAAATGATCACGAATTACGAATGCAGTATGGGATGGTGCATTATCGTGGTGTAAAAACCAAGAATTGTCTTTCCACAATTCCGGCCTTTTTAGGCGAATAGCGTTACGCAAACGACGCATAACATTCAAATAATATTCCTTATTGACTGTTTGGCCCGGCGGAAGGAATTCATAATGCACAACACCACGATAATCGAAGAAAACAGTCAACATGACCTTGATTTTTGAGCGACTTTGGCGCGATTTTTTTGGTTTCGGCTCCCCTTTGGCACGATATTCGCTCGATTGATCGCTTGTTTCGGGGTCGTAAGCATAGATCCAAGTCTCGTCTCCAGTGATTATGCGTTCCATCTTGTTCTGATAGTCAGAAAGCATCGTTTCACACACTTCAACACGACGCCTCTTTTCCAAAAAATTCAATGTTTTCGGTACCAGTCGAGATTGTACGCGCTTGAGGCCCAAAACATCCTTTAAAATGGTATTGACCGAGCCTTTCGATATGCCAACCTCATCAGCAAGGTCTCTAATCGTTGTACGGCGGTTTCTCAGCACCAAATCTTTGATTTGTTGGACGTGAGTTTCGTCGGTTGAGGTTGATGGTCGCCCAGGACGCTCTTCGTCTTCGACACGTTCACGGCCGGCTTGGAACTCACTATACCACTTGTAAACATTTTTTTTAGACATAGCTTCATCACCAAAAGCTTTCTGCACCATCCTCAACGTATCCGCAGCAGAAAATTGATTCCGCAAACAAAATTTAATGCAAATTCTTTGCTCAACAAATTTCGACATCGCAAAAAACGAAAAACTAACTTTTATCAGCTCACAAAACAATGCGTATCTCAAACACTAATGAATATTTTGACATGTAAATTTGACATAAATGTCACTGACAGTATTACCAATCTACAAAAAAAAAATAATTCTTGAAATCATTCGACGAACGCAGTTTAAATACAATGTCACCTTATTTTTTGGACACAGTAGTATATCTATATGTGGATGTATCTAACTACTTGTATTTTTGTAATTTATTTCTTTATTTTCTTAAAAAAATTTCATTTTTCGTTCCTCTAAAAAAAATGAAAAAATAAAAAGAAAAAAACTAAAAAGAAATGAGGTCATCATTCAATTTAATGTACAATATATATATATATATATACTCGTACATCAAATAAACATCTGCAAACTATAGGTTAATGATAATAAATAATGTAAGTAGGTACATATATGGAAATGCACATATATGATATTTATATACGAAAATGGAGTAAAATATAGTAGAGAGAGTATAGTATTATGTATTATAGTCGTATACTCATAGTTTTATAAAAATTTAACACATAACTGAAGAAAATATATAAAAACAAAAACATAGCTATTTAACTATTTATCCATCTATCCTCTAATTCATATGTATCTATAACCAATCTGTAGTATATTAATATTATATAGTTAAATGGATAAATACAGCTACATGTATAACTGACTGTAAATTTATATATGTACATATATACATAAATATGTACTTATTCGTAAATGTGTATATAAATAAATGTATAAGTGTGTAAGCAGTGTAAGGCAAGAAGTAAAAGCCTTTTTTCATTGATTTCATATATTATTTATGTGGATACATATTCCGTTACAAAAGCCATGGACGTACATATATATTCATATATAGTGATAGATATTCGAATATAAATATAATATCAAAACTGTGTGTAATATGTATGTGAAAAGGAATGCAAGTGCATTTTATAAATTTTCCCGTAGATATACATTCTATAAGTTACTCCACGCTATAGTACCTGCATCTATATTATTTTCTGAAGCTATAGACTGCTGTAATATCTCTAACTAGCCTAGGTGTATGAGTATGTAACATTTTCCTCCTGTTGTATGTATTTTCATGGATGAACGGAATGAATACTGAATATAATATGGATACATAACGTTGGTTAACGTACATAGTAAATATTATGTTCATATTTATGTAATTACAAAGAGTTTATATAGTACGTACTATACATACTGTACTACTACAAAAAGGAAAAATTTCGTATAAAATTTTTCACTTCACTGTATATATAGGATATATAGGTTTAATTTCAATATAATATGCACATACATTTGTATAAAATACAATAATAAATATGTACATGCATTATAGGTATATATAATAGTGTTGCATAAAATAAATATCCATACATATATGTATGATTTTGAGTGAATGTAATGAATAAATAATAATTTTCTCTCTATTTTAAAACAGGATAAAATTAAAAACAAAACAGATATAAAAAGAAAATTTTTATATAAAAGGAAATCAATTAAATTCATTTACATATACATACATATATGTATCAATCAACGTACATATAAATACAAGTATTCATATATTATACACTTGTACAAAGATGTATATATATACGTATTGTATGTAATTCGTATATTGTGATTTTATATTTTTTTAAGTGACTCACTACACTAATAATTTTTTTTTTCAATTTTTTTTTTTTGATTCACACTACTCACAGTTCTATAAATTGGGTTAAAATTAATGATGATGGAACATCGAAATAAAAAAATAAATAAATAAAAGTAAAAATTAAATAGTAAAAAATGCAAAAAAAAACTAACAAATAGCTCTAGCTAGCAATAAATGAATCATTATTGATATTTTTTCAGCTTTAAAGAATTTTTTTATTAAGAACATTGTATTTTGTTTTTTTTTTTTTTAATTTTCCTTTTAAATTTAATTTTAATTTTTAACGAAAATCAAATAATTAAAAAGAATAAAAAATGAAAGAAATCAAATAAAAATTATGATACCTCCTATACGAGCATATTATACGTTTGTACGTAGAGTCGTAGAGCAGATCAATTTAAAAGTTTTTTTCTGAGCTATAAGTAAATTAGTGAATATTTTTAGTTTGGCAAAAAAAAAAAATTTCTTATTTCAGCAAAAAAAAAAAAAATTAAAAAAAATTAAATTGTAATTAATCGCTGTCGGGCATAATAGGAGTTTAAAAAACTCCTACATTCCGTACGACCATATTTCTCTGTGTTAAAATTTCGACAACAAATAAGGTAAAACGCACACATACATTTAATTAAATTTAAATAATTTTCAAAAACTCTGTGAATAACCCTCGTACACTATATATATTGTACCAGATCACAAGATCATATACGTAGATTGATGAATATTTATACACAATACTGGAACTGGAAACATTATTTCTTATCAGATTTCTTTATCAACATTTTAATATTTCCAACTAGATAATATGAATGATTTTATTTTTATTTTTATTTTTGTATTTCTCTACTACTAGAACGATAAAAATTGCCTTTACTCTGACTGAACCTAAACGCTAACAAAAGCTTGTGTAACAGAGCTAATTAGCAGTAGTTTACTAATGATATTGTAGAGAATAATTGTTAATTTTACAATTTAATAAATTTTAATTAGAAAAGGAAATTAGTTTACTAATTAGTAAATTTAAATATTATTGATTTGTTTTTTAGATATCCAACCGATATGTAAATGTGTATTCGTAATGTATAAAAAAAAATTTATAAAAATAAATATATAGGTATATTATCTATATTTTGTAAATAATAAAGCAACCTTTATTAATTCCTTTATGTTGTTGTGTTGCAGAATGTTGACTATTTACCGATGATCCACCACCCAATGATGTTATATCTTCTCTAGATGATGAATTCATTAATAAAATTTGACTATTTGTTACCGGTCCATGTCCAGATGATGGTGTTACTCCTGCTGCTGATGCTGATGCTGATGATGTTGCAACAATTGTTGCTGATGATGCATTTAAACCACCACCACCACCAGATAATTGTGATGATATCGATGATGATGATTTTTTATTTGTTGAACCATTACAGCTAGCATTTGATGATGTTTCTGATTTATTTGACATTATTGATACTGAAGACGATGGATTTACCACTGATGATGATGATGTTGTTACTGTTATTGTTCCTGATGTTGCTGCTACTGCTGCTGCTGATGTTGCTACTACTGTATTGTTGTTTTTTGAGCAATTACCATTTACTATAATAGGGGATGCAGATAATTGTCCAGTTACTAAATTTTGATTTTGATTATTTATTGTTATTAATGATGGTGATGCTGATACAGATGATGAAGATGATGATGATGCAAAATTATTATTTGATTTTATTTGTTGTTGCTGTTGATGCTGTTGTTTTTCATTTTGATCATTTTCAACTGCCATTTTATTTTTATAATTTTATTTTATTATTAAAATATTACTAATAAACACTGTGTCACTACTTACATTTGTAGTAATACTATAACCTCCTCTAGTATGTACTTGAACATTTTTCACAATTTATTTCTTCAACATTTTTATTTAAATTTACATTATTTTAATTTTTCTTTTTATTAAAATAAAATACAATTTCAGCAAATAACTACACAACTTTTCGATTTAAAATTTGAAAAAAAATATATATATATACACGCACTATTGTACGCAAATAAATCGGAGATTGAAAATAAGGCACTTATTTTTTTTTTTTTAAATCGCACTTTTTATAAAATAAAATTTTTTACACATTACTTACAACACAGAATGAGGATTTAAGAAAAAATTTTTATATATAGAGCTCACATTCATTTATATTATGTACCTATACATATAATTATGTATATAATATCCATAGTATTTTTATTATATTATAAGGCACATATAATGTAAGTTATGTACATTTGTATATACATATTTAAATGTATATATACGCAATCGTATCTCTAAGTGGTATTATGGGTATATCTATATATATATTTAAAAACAATGCAAAAATTCAATTGTTGATACAGAATTTTAATGCAAGAAATTTAAAAAAAATATATTATATTGTTATACACATTTAAATTAATATATGACGACAACATGATTGTGTACATGTACATGTATGTACATAATGTACAAATATCTATGAATTTTTTATATTATGTTTTTATTTAAGAAAGAATATAATAATGTGTGGATATTATAAGATAAAAAAAAAAAAACGTTTTTTAAAAAAGTTCACATCACTTTTTTTCTAAAAAAAAAAAATGTGTGAAAAAAATATTACATTACACCAAAACACAAATATTATATACACGTATGTAGGTACATATGTACATAATATTACGTACAATACGAGTACATATGTTATGTAGATGCATTTTTAACGGATACTAACATTTTTACATTTACTGTTTTTTTTTTGCATTTTGTTTTTTATCTTCTTTTGCTTTTTATTGTTTTTTTCTAAATCTTATGATATGATTATTATTATAATTTTTTATTATTATTTTCAATTTATGATATGTATGTATGTACGTAAGTAGAAGAAGATGAATATGATGGGCATGAATTTTTAAAAAAAAATAATTTCTTCTTTCCCTTTTTTCCTACATATACATGCATATACGTACATATTTATATACAATATATAAATGATATGGATGCTTTCTATTTTACTATTTTATTATATTATGGTGTATTTGGTATTATAATGAAAACATATTTTTTGCACATTTTTTACACTTTACAGCATATGTAGAAGCATCATCGTCGTCTCTTCTTATTTATATATTTATTTTATATAAAATACAAGATACAAGTGTATGTTGTTGAAGAGTAGAGACAAAAAAAAAACAGTAAAATGTTTTTCGAATTTTATTTTATTTTATTTTTTTATTATTTCTTCACATTATGTGTGTACATACTTTTATTCATATGCATCTGTGCATATTATAGAGTAGGACTAACTTCGCTGGCTGCTTTGTGTATACATATATGTATGTAATAGATATGCATGTAAGTAAAAGTAAGTACTCTTGTATATAACTTTTTGAATTGTACATATTCTATGTTTTCTTATTCAAACATATTACTTAATTTTCTTTTTAATTCTTCTTAAATCATACATTACATATTTTAGTAAGTAATTTTGAGATATTTTTATTTTTATTTCTTTGTTGTTTTATTTTATTTCTCGTGTATATACACATTTGGATGCATGTAGATGCATTCAATACAATATAAAAATTTGCAAATATGTACATATAATATCTATAGTAATTATATATATACATATATCTATATATATATATATATATCTATATTAGAGTTCTCTGTTATGTTTTCTTTTTAAATACCTCTATATATGTATATAATATGTAACATGTGTACATGCATGTGTACCACATATTATTCTATAAATACCGCATATCATTTCATTACACAAATTACATATTGTATTCTATAAATATATATGTAAGTATTTTTCATATAATGTGATATGTGTATTGTATGATGTATGTATATATACATTACATACCTACATACTTTACATATAATACAACATACTATACTAAATTTTTGCACGATAAAAACCTGATTTATTCTCTTTTATTATTTATGATTATTTTTTCTTTTTATTTTACTTATTTTTTTAAATCTTTTTTGCTTTATACCTACTTACTATACATATACTTACATATATATTTTGTTTTCTCTTGTTTTTAATATTTAGCTAGGTATGTATATTTTTTATTCTGTTTTTTACAAATACATGTACTCGTACTCGGTAAAATGTGAATAATGCACAATAGAGTAATATGAATATTACAACAAAAATTTGTTTAAAAAAATATATATGAAAAAAAGAAAAAAAAAAACTAACAACAATCGACAAGTAAAACAGATAATAATAATATGTAGTACCACCAGTAGTACTTTACATCTACATATCAAGTTGTTTATAATATTAATATGTACTCGTATTTCGTATATTATTTAAATATGAGTGGATATTCTTTCATATATGATGAGAGAAGATTCTTATTTCCTTTATAGATTTAATAATAATATAAATCTATATTATAACTACAATTATTTAAAATTTTAAATAATAATAATAATGAGAAAATCACGAATAATCACAATTCACCTCTGTATGTATAAATGATGTATAACAACGTAATATACGTAGACGTGCTGCTGCTATCGTACTAATAAAATAATAATAATCGTAAAGGTATGTAATATCTGATAATAATGTAATCTTTAAGTACACACTCAGTACACAAATTATGATATGATGACGAAGGTAAGGCAAGCAGCAGGTAGATCTAAAGTATTTGTGGTACTATCTATGTGCATACACACGTATACAATATGTATATTATATTATGTACTTTTTGATAATAATCTTTTAATTTTAATCATCTACATAAATAAGTGCATGAATGATGATATATGTTGAAATGCATGCATATATTATTAGTAGTCATAAAATATTTCATCACTTCTCATTTTTTAAATACACATCACCTGTTGATGAACTCAATGATGAACGGATGATAAACGTCGTCGTATTCAAATTAATAGTTTTCTGGAATTTTTTTTTTTTTTTTTTTGTAACACAATAATGTAATCGTAATGAGTAGAAAATATATTCTAGATACCTTTCTACCTAATTCATTTTAATTAATATACATATTTCACAAAATTTTTTTTATTTAAATATTATGTTTTGTTGTTGATTTATTTATTTTCACCAATTTATTATTATTGAATTTTTCATCAATTTAAACTCGTCGTAATATTTTTATTAAAATAATATTCAACAATATTACATATTTTTCAAATAAAAACCGATTCTTTAATACATAATTTATTATTCTAGCGTTTAGTATAGTGTACATTATATACAAGATACAATACAATAATTACATATTATTTGTTATGATGATGATGATTTTAATTTCATTTTTCATTTTATTTCTTTGAAGATTTTTTCACCACATTTTACAGGTTTCTTTCATAAAAATTTCTTATAAGATAGTGCCTACTTACAGGTAGGTAAATTTCTATAATAATTTTATTTTATTTGAATTTTTTTCCTGTTTTTATAACGTACACACACTCTATTATAAATTTAAGTTAAATATTTTCCAATTGATATTTTCAAAATATCAAGGTACTGTACATATATGTACACTCCTAGCTATTTATTAGTAGCTGAAAAAAACTTTAAACTAAACTAAAAATTTGTAATTTGTATTTATTGCTTTTGTATTATTTTGTTTATTTTTGTTACGTATTTTACGTTCACCTGCTGCTGGTGCTGTTGTTTAGTTGCTTCTTACTTACTTACTTGCACTGTTTAATTTAATAAATTGTATATTTGTTGTACGTATATTACCTTTTCATTTTTATATAATTTTATAGTTAAAAGTTATGTATGTATTTGTGTGTATTGTGGCGGATGTGTAGTTGTATAGTTTTAGAGTTAAGTTTAGTTAGCTCTTCTAAATACACGTATATACATAGTTTTGTTTATTATGTTATGTTATAAATGGTTATAATATCAACTTGCTATATTGAAATTATTAAAACATATCCACGGTAACGTAGTAAATAATATATTTTGCTGACAACAACGATATAATAATATAACTCTCGTTTCTCGTAATAATATCTATCTATCTACCTTAACGTATGTTATTATATGACCACGAATTAACAGCGCAACGAATGACTACCACGACGATTATAAATTATAATATGTACTATGAAAACGACTGACTCTATATTATGAGTATGACCGATTACCACTGATATGAAGAATGAAGGAATGAAACAGGCCAGGCCAGGCAGGCTAACTAATGTCTGCTGGATGAATATTGGAATATACTATACCAATACTATTCGTAATTCATGTGCATTGTAAGTATACATATATCTACTACACATCTTCTAGAGTAATAATGGTAATAATATATAAATTGGTAGGCACATACAGGTAGACTTAGAAGACGACATCACATAATATACAGGTACATGTTTTTTTTTTTTTTTTTCAAATAACATATGTATATATTTTCTCCTTTCTACTAAAATGGCTTAATGAAGGAATATATCATTTAGAATATTATTACGATACGAGTATACATATAACGACTTATTTGAATAGAAAAAAAAAATGTACATAGGCACACAACACAGATATATAGTTAAAAAAATATATATTTATTTTTTATTTTTTAAATGTTCTTCCTTCCTTAATTTCTGGTCATTGTACAGAAGTGTATTTTCCAAAGGCTATACCAACGAACGACAACGATCATCATTCCTCCGTATAAATTGCGGCTAAATTATGTCGAACAAATATACGACAATTATGTATGGTTATCGTTTGTATTTTGTGTTTGTACAGGTCCATTTTGAATATACAGGTAACTTGCAGACTGCTGCATATAAAAAAATTTATTATGATCTTTGTGACTTTTCGTTCGAATAATAAAATGGTAATGACGATTATAATGATGAGATGATGATGACGTTGCTCCTGCTACTCGTTCTAGTCCCGCTCTGCTACAAATTCACTATTACACTTCGGTCCGGTTTTGATTAACTTTGTTGTTGTTGTTGATTACGTTTCACTTACTGGACTTCTTAAATTCTTATTAAAATGAAATTCGATTTTGAAAAATTTCACTAGGTACATATGTATTTCTGGTGTAGCTCTATATAGCCAGTTTTTATTTTTCGTAATGCATTTATTCCATATCAAGCGGATATATACAGGTATCACTACATAATTTTATTTTATTTATTATTATTATTCAGATTTTTAAGGTTTTTGCACTGGTGAACCAGATAAATATTTCATGGCATGACATCGTATAATGTATCATCATATCTATCTATATATCTACATTTATATACTGGTTGACTTGTATTTGGTACAAAAACAGAGCAGAGACAAATTCTGCTTCAAACTCATAAAAATAATCAACCAAATAATCAAACTCTGTGTACAATTTTTTTAAACTTTTGATTCATTTCATCAGCATTTATTATGAACTAGGAAGATACTTGGATATGATAGAAAAATAAACAAACTTCACGTATGTATGTATGTATGTATTAATGTATTTAGCCATTTAGCATAAATGTAAACGTGTGTATATTGCCGTATATTATTTAGAAATTAGAATAGTAGACGTTAGACGACGATGACATAGGTCTTCATCGTCACGAGAAGTTTTTTTTTTCTACATAAATATCCTTTATATCCTTTTCATATTCTTATTTATGTATATATTTTTTTTTTCTTCATTTTTTTGTAAATAAAACTACTATCTAGTATCTACTGTATGCATAAGATAACTTTAGTACACACACGGAACACAACACGACATACTTAAATATAACACACGTAAATATATACAGATATATTAATATTTATGCATAGGTAGAAAGGACAAATAAAAAAAAAAAACAAATGCACAAAAAATGTAAACACTTTTTTAATAATTAATGAAGAAAATTTGCTTTTTTTTCTTTGTCTCCCTTTTCTCTAAAGATTTTTTTTTAGATTATAATGATGAAAAACATTTAAAAAGTGAAAAATACACATAAATATTTTGAACTTTTTAAGAAAATTATAAAGAAAATCTACAAAAGTAGTGAATTGAATATAAAATGAATGGGAATTATAATTTATGTTATGTTGGAATGGAATGGAATTGGATAAAAATAAGCCGTCTGGTTGGCCGGACAACTTTAAAAAATCAACAAGCAACAACAAAATCCAAATCCATTAACAAATACGACGACAAAATTGAAGTACACACAACCAAACACCAAACACAACAACTACACGTAAACATAACATCATCATCATCATCAAATTGCAATCGCAAAGCATAGCATAAACAAACATAACAAAAATCTCATGTCAAACAGGTTTTGTTGTTTTAGGTGTTTTGTTGTTTTTTAAAATTTTAATTTTTATTCTTGACTTGACTGTTGACTGTTGTGTTGTTGTTTTTTTAAGGTAAATTCGAATTCATTTAAATTTAATGTAATAGAAAGTTGAAAGATAAAATTATTGTAGTAGATTTATACTGACAGACAAATTTTCATTTTATTTTAGTTAACATTAAATTTTAGCTGAATAATGAATATATCACCATAACCACAAAATTAAAATTAACTGGAATCCTGAATAATTTACGATTTAACGGTATTCGGTAAACTATATTTTTTCAAATCAAAGCACCGAAACTATATTATGTGTTTCTTTATTCTGGAAAAAAGATAATTATGAATTAAAATTAATTACAAAAATTACATTTTCTTTGTCTACTTATTTTTTTCATTCTCACTATAAATAATTTAAATTAAAATTTGATTAATTTTTATTTACCTAAATTATAACATATTCCTTTACAGATAGACCTGGAATATTGTAATAAAATTTTCAATGAAAATAAATTTTAATGATTTAAAAGACAAACAAACTCATAAAGAAAATAAAAAATCTTGTGATAGAGTGCAATACTTTTCACGCAGAACGATTCATGGTGCTTGATCTTGATATTTGAAATTTCGCTAATAATTTATCATTAGATGTGAGTGCGGGTTTATCTTTTTCAAATTTTTTTGCTAAATCATAAATTGAATCTTTTGGTTCATACTTTAAAATAAGAAAATTTGCAAAAATGGATTAAAGGATAACTATATACTTTAAATGGATTTTTTTTTATACTTAATCGATAAAATAAATAATCATTTACCATTAATTGATTCAAGTAATACTCATATGGAATTGTTTCAGTATTTGGATCAACAGCAGCTGCTAGCATTTCATCCAATTCTTCCTTTGAAAAAAAAAGAAAAAGAAGAGCACACAAGATTATAAATTTACTGAAAATTATCAAAACTTTATGAAGAAAGAAAGTAGATTACCCACTTTTGTGAATGGTTCACCTTCTTCCATCATTAATTTACAAAATTCATCTTTATCTAGATAACCTTTTTGTTCTGAATCAAGTACATGAAATGCTTCTAATAATTTTTCTGGTGATGCTGGTTCCATTCTAGATGTATATAAATTGCAATAAAATGTTCAGAAATGTATTTACGAGAGACATTTTACTGATGTATTATATGCTTGTGATACTTACTTCCTTTCGGCCAGCAATTGACAAACATGTGGCATAAATCTTGATAAATGTATTGTATCTTTTGTATCTTCAAATTCAGTTGCTGCAATTACTTCATTAACTTCTTGTTCAGTTGGTGCACAACCCAAAAATCTTAATATTGTACCAACTTCACGTACATCGACTGTTTTATTACCATGATGATCGAATATTGAAAATGCATCTGCGATACGCTTTTCTAATTCGTTTTTTATATTAACTGCGGATAACATTTACAACATATAAATTCAATGTAAATTTATGAAATATTATAAAAATGTAATCATTAAAAATAATATAATTTGCTTACCAGGTATTTCATATCCTTCCATTTTTTTTTATTTTTTGTATAAATTAAATTTTCTTTTATTATAAAAACTATGTACGTGACTCTTACTTTTTCATAAAAATTTTAGAAAATGGTAATGGTATCCTTGACGTTATTTTTGGCGGAACAACAAATTTTATAGTTGCTATAACAAACTAGAAAAGCCTTGTAATCGTTTACAAACAAACCTTTTTTTTAATGTATCAATTCCGTTTTGTTTCGTTTCAAGTCGAGACAAAAACCAGCCGACAAATTTGAATTTTTGTTTTTATTCTCGTTTCATATTTCACTTAAATATTTTTGAAATTTTTCTTTTTATTTTTTTCATTTGTTTACATCGTCAACTACACCAACAATTCAATTTTGAATTGAATTTTGTTTTTGTTATTATTTTTATTTTCTTGACAATTCGTTCGTTCGCTGAATTGAATGTACAAAAACAAAGTAGAAAAATTTTTGATGTTTTCTTTTAGTTCTCTTTTTTTTTGTTGGTCAATTCAATACAATTAATATTAATATTAACAAAATTAATACAATAATCATCACTTAACACTTAGCATAGAATGAGAATGGTATATATTTTTTTTTGTACACATTCAAATTCAATTTATTCAAAATCCAGCTTAAAAAATTAAAAAAATTAATGTAAAAAAATAAAAAAAAACAAAATTATATAGTTATAATGTTTTCTACTTAGGAAAAAACAAAAAAAAAAGGAAAATAATTTTCCTAATTTAATCATTAAAATTTCTTCCACGCATATATACATATGTGTTGTATATATAAATTTTTAAGTCTAAATTCTAAATAAAATTTTAGTTATTAAATATTATAAAATATCGAAAAAAAATACATAAATAAATTTAATATAGTGCATAAAAAATTTCTACTTTAGAAAATTTTGTAAAATAAAAGTAAATTAAAAAAAAACATAATTTTTAATTGAAAAACAAATAAAAGAAATTATAAACATGAAAAGTATAGAAAGTATAAAAAAAGAATTTCCATTGCATTGGTTAATTTGGAATAATGATCATGAAGAACTTCAACATGCATTAAAATCAGAAAAAGTAAGTAATATTTATCATCATCGATACCTTTCCTGTAGTAGTACCTAGTTTTTATCTTTTACATTTTTATTATTCATCATCACCTAATCAATTTTTATGTAGTATACTGCAGCTGTATATATACAATACACATCATCATCATCATATATTATTAACCTATTTACTAATTAAATTAACGATTTTATTTTCTTCTTATTTATTGTTGTCATTTCAAAACAAAATTATTTTTTTAACTTTCTATTTTTCATTTTATACATTATAAAAATTATTGTAATGATGATTTTCATTATCATGGTACTATAAATTGATTTTTCTTTTTTTTTTTTTTGTACAAATATCTAAATATCATAAAATTATTATAGCATGATAAAGAGAAATTAGATCCAAGAGGTCGTACACCATTAATGTTAGCTGTTAAATTATCATGTTTACAATGTGTTAAGTGCCTCTTAACTGCCAAATGTAATGCAAATTTTGAATGTGACGGATGGTCTGGTAAATATATAAATAAAATTCAAATAAAAATAAATACAAAATTTTTAAAATTTTTCATTTAGAAAATTTTCTAAACGTTTTAAATATTATTTTTCAGTTGTTCAAGAAGCTGTTTGTGCTGGTGATGAAGCAATCTTAACAGCTGTATTAGAAGTACGTGATTTACAACGTCATATACAGAGGGTTACTCATGTGCCTAAACTATTACAATTATTACTTGATGCTCCTGATTTTTATGTTGAAATGAAATGGGAGTTTACAACTTGGGGTAAAAAAAAAAAAATTTATACTTTTATTCGTCCCCATAATGTAGTTCGATAGAAATGAAGCTAAAACTTTTTATTATTACAGTTCCTTTAATGTCACGACTATGTCCAAGTGATACATATAAAGTTTATAAACGTGGTGCAAATGTACGAATAGATACAACATTATTAGGATTCGATAATGCAACATGGCAAAGAGGAAATCGTACATATATATTTAAAGGACAAAGTAAATTTCAATTTAATAAAAATTCCAACGTACAAATTTCCCATTACAATTTTCATTTAAAATGAATTTGTTTTTTTTTTTTTTTTTTTTTTTGCAGAAGAAACAGCTACAATGATTGAAATCGATCATGATACACAAGAAGTATTAATTGAAAATTTAACTGGTAATGTTGGTGATGTTGTTGCAATACCACCACCAATCGGTGGTGTAAGAGCTAGATTAAATGCACCAGTAATGGCAAATTGTATTGATATGGATAAAATTAGTTTTGAACGTAATAAATCTGGTATATGGGGATGGCGTAGCGAAAAATTAGAAACAATTAATGGTTATAATTGTAAAGTATATGGAGCAAGTAATGTTGAATTTATAACAAAAACAAGAACAGAACATTTAAATGAGAACCAATTAAGGGTACGTAAAAATGTGATAAATATATTTTTAAACTTTTTTTTTTTTTTTGGAAAAAAATTTAAACTTAAATTTTAATTTTTTTTTTTTTTTTTTTTAGACTAAAAACTGTAGAACACCATTACAAAGCTTTTTAGGTATTGCTGAAGATGAATATAATACTAGTCCGGATTTAGCTTCATATAGAGAAAAAGTAAATATGAAATCCAAATTAAACGAATTTCAATTCAAATTTCTCGAATATTCTCATTGATATTTTTCTTTTTCCTTTTTTTTTTTTTAAGCTGCCATCACCACATACTGAAGTAAAAAATGAAAATAATGGTGTTATAGAATCGTCTGGTTCAAATAGTTCTGGTAATAATACACCAAAAAAGATTGTAACTGCTGAAGAATATTTTTCTGGCGAAGATTTAAATGGAAGAGATATAGGACGTCCAAAAAAAATTAACACCAAAGTAAACATACAAAAGAAAATTGAATCTAATTAAATCTACTCTAGACAATCAATTCAAATTGATTCTTAACATTTGTTTTTCCTTCTATTTCGTATAGATTCAAAGATTCAAAGCAAATTTATGGTTAAGTGAAGAATTTCCAATTAAATTACAAGAACAAGTATTACCGATATTAGATTTAATGTCAGCATTAGCTGGTCCACATGTATCAAAATTAAAAGATTTTATAACAATGCAACTGCCATCTGGTTTTCCAGTTAAAGTTGAAATACCATTATTTCATGTGTTAAATGCATGTGTTACATTCGGTAATGTATTTGCAACAGATACACAAGTCGAATTTGTAACAACAATACAAGAAGAAGAACGTTTAACATGCGTTATTGAAGATCAATGCTTCGATATACCAAGTCATTACTCAAATAGAAGTACGTATGAAGAAAAGAAAAATCAAAGAAAATGAAATGAAAAAAAAAATATTAAAATCGTTGGAATGTGGTGGTGATAATGAAAAATGATTTTTTAATGATTTTTCATTTTTAGGTAATGATTTCCGTCGACAATTAACATTAGAAGATGAAGATGATTTACTGCAATACGCAATCGAACAGAGTCTAATGGAAACTGGTAGTGAAACTGATAAAGTCGATATATGGGAGGCATTAAGAGGACAAAAAGGAAATTCACCAAATACATTCACAGATGAAGATATACAATTACAAAGGTAAAATGCAATGAAAATAATTATTTTTAAATTTTCTGGATTAATTTTTAATGTAAATTTCTATATGATGAATGTGATTGCATGATAATTTTATTAATTTTTTCTTTTTCTCTTTCTACTATTTACCAAAAAACAATATTTTCCTCCCTCCTCTTATAATAAATAATTGCTTCTATCTAAATTTCATTTTGAAAATAAATTTCCTTTGCTATTTTGCCATGTAGAAATACCCATAATAAAGCAAATGATAATGATACAAAAAAAACTTCTGCATCTACATCAGTTAGAAATAATTATGCTTATATGAAGAATATTTTTCACAAATGATTTACCTTTTTTCTTTATTTTCTTTCTGATTGCTTTTTTAAAAAAAAAAAAAATTTTTTTGCTTGCTTGCTTTTTCACTTTTAAAATATTTTTCACTAATTAAAATTAATTTATCAATATAGCTAATAGCTAATAGTTATAATAAGCTTTCAATTAATACGTAATAAAAATTTCTGTATCATTTATTTTCCTTTCTTATATGTAATTATCATCTTTTATTATTGCTACAAATGAAATTAAAAAAATTTGAAAAAAAAAAATTATATATTTATATATTTTATCGCTAAATTTCCACATTTTTTCCCCATTTTATTTGTATTTTATTTTTCTTCGTCGTATTCATAATCTTCACATTATATCTTCATTGTAAAAACGAAAACGCTTAATTTTCGATGATTATTATAAACAATGTGAACCGTAAAATATTACAATAAGAACATACAACAGATTTCTACAAGAATCATTAAGTCAAATGAAAGGTACTGGCGGTACACCGACATCAGATTCAGATGATATAGAATATTTTGATCCAGATTTAGCAATGGCGATACGTTTAAGTGAACAGGAGCATAAGAGACGTGAATTAGAATTAAAACAAGAAGAGGAAATGATGGAAAAAGCTTTAAGATTAAGTTTAGAAGATAAATAGAGGTTGGACAGGCACATGATTATGTCAGACAGAGAGACATAGATATACTTTTGTTTTTATTTTAAAAAATTTTTTTTGTTATTATTTTTTTAAATTTATTTTCGGAAAAAAAAATTCCTGTATACTTATTATTAGAGGTATGATATGATGTAGTTGTCTCATTAGTGATTAGTTTTTTTTTTTCAAAGTTATATGGTCAACAAAACTAAAAAACAAATTAAAAAGTGTTATGTAAACTACTACTATTTTTTTTTTTTTTTACATTTATTTGATATATCAGATAATAATAATTTAATTATTCTGTGTATACTAGATATAAAATAATAACGAAAAATAAAAGACGCATGAAAAATCAATTCAAAAGAAATAGTACATAGAAAAATTTCAAATCATCTTAAATCTCAAACTTAAAAAAATAATTTTGCAGTGAAAATTTCTTTAAAATTGTCATATACATACGACGAGTAAATTGAATATGTATAAAAATTGTTTAAAAATCATGAAAAATGTAAAATGTGTGTGCATACAGTGATGAACAAAACATTTGCAACACAAAAAAAAAAATTAAAATTTTATTTGTTAGTTGGAACGATTTCTTCTTTTACCAAATTTTGAAAATCATACAAATTTGCCACTTTTTTCGTTAATTCTTTTTGAAATTAATATGTTTCATGTAATGTTCATCGTGGCAATTATAATAAAGTACAAAGTTAAGAGTAGGATATACGATATCTGCATTCTTTTGCAATCATATTATCACCGAACTCCGACCGAAGTTACTTAACCGATTTCAATGAAATTTGAAACATAAATACTTTGAAAGGAATTTTTCTGTTTGAGGAACACTTTTTTGAAAAAAAAAAATTTACTTTCAAAACAACTTACAAAACTTACTGTCAAAATTGTTAAAATTGCGATTTTTCTATCTCCATTTTTACAGCAAAAACTGTTTGGCCAATTTTGTTTTTGAAATTTTCTACATAATTTGAAAGATATTATTGTAGTCCTTAAGTTGAACATTTCTTTTTTGATTTTTGGTAATTTTATTCATTTGTATATATTTTGTTCGTCACTGTATACATTATATACAATCAGTGTACGTTGCTTATGGTATTTTGCGTGTGATTTTTTTCAACTCATTACCGAACCTAACATGAATACTATACGTGACTAATTTCAATTTGTTGAGATTTGATGAGTTCAACATTTTACACCATTAATAATGTCAGGTGGACTTGTTTTTTGTTTAATGTTTAATGAGATTTAAATCAGTAGAACACCAAAGTCAAATTTAACCAACTGTCAGGTAACGTCTACACTGAATTATTTTCAGAAAATCTAATTATGTTGAAAAAAAAACATGCGTCCATATGTACGTTATCGATTTAATTAAGCAATTATTTGTGTTATGTGGTAGTCAAACAAAAGCGAATCAATGATAATTCATTGCGAATGATCATTCATTTGACATCGATCACCCAAAATTAAGTTAAAATGAATGATCATTATTTATTTTTATTTTAACTTCATTGAAGTAAGTTTGAATGAAGTTTCAGGGAATTCATTCAGCGACGAATAAAGATGGCGAATTGTAAATTTCCAAGTGGTGAAAAAAAAAAATTACAGTAGGGTAGGGTGTGTCATGTGGTTCTTGAAGAATGATCATTGATTCGTTTTTGTATGTTTACCACATTAGTTTCATAGATTGGATTCTCTTCTTTAAAAATATACATACACGTTAAGTGGTCATCGTATATGTATTATATGGAATATTTAACTCTATTCAATATTTCATATTTTCTTTCCAAAAAAAAAAAAAAGAAAAAATAACAAACAAAAAAATTAAGCAAAATATACAATCATTAAATAATGAAATTTTCAAATTTTTACAAGTAATAAATAGATACTATACTGATGTATACACATTAAATAATGATTAAATATAATATACCTACTAATTATTATATACTTTTACTTCTATATAATAAAACTTTAAGATAGCTATTATACTTATATGTAAAGAAAAACAAAACAAATTTGATACATATATTAAAAAAAAAAAGTCTGAAAAATATGAGCTCACAATATTACCTATAATATTCGAGTATATATATGTATATATATAAAATAAAATTTATTATTATATACATTCATATATTGATAAATTTTTATATAATATATGAACAGAAATATAATAAAAAATGTGTGTCTGTGTATAATAATTAAAATATATATGTATGTATATTATAGTATGTAATAATGTACTAATTACTAAACAATATTTATATAAATGTACAATATAAAGAAAATAAAATATTCCAATTAAAAATAATAGAAAAGTAAATAAAATTAAAACTTAAAAAATTAACAAATATAATCCCAAAAAAAAAAAAACACTTTACAAAATATGTATGTAATACAAATTTTTCGGAGTATGTATTAAGAAGTAAGTAAAAAAAAAATTCATTTTGCGTGTATACAATGATATACTTGAAATCTTGAATAGAGTTAAAAAGTTAAATAAAAACAATTATAGGATCATGCTTGTTATAGAGAAAATATAATAAAAACAGGAATCTTTTTGTTAAAAATAAAACTAAGAAAAACTAAACTAAGAATAAATTTACAAATTTAAAATGATTGGAAAGAAAAATTTTTATGATTTTTTGTTTTCATTTTTATATGTCTTTCGCGGCATTTATGTAAATTAAAAAAATTAAAATTGAATGTTTTTATTGTTTTAAATTCAAATTAAAAATTTGAATAAAAATTTATGATGATGGATCGATAAAAAAAAAATCAAAAATCAAAAATGAAAATTTGAAAAAGAAAAAAAAAATGATAATCGAATTTCGTATTATTTGAAAGTACATTAAATTAAAATTTAAAAAATATAAAATGTAAAAAATCATAAAAGAAAGAGAAAAAATAAAAAAAATATATATATAAATAAATAAATAAATAATTTAAAAATATAAATATAAAAGATTAAAAATGTGTAATTGGTTTTATTTTTATTTGTTACTATTTACAGTCCAGCCCGTTTATATTACAACGAAAACAATTATATTGTCGTGATTTTATTGAAATCACAATACAAAATTATGTAATTTCCCGTACAAGAGATTCATTGATTCGTCTTATTTCGCCCGTTCTACAAGACGACATCCGTAGACTTTGCCCTTAAAAAAGTGATTTTTCACATAACTTCCGCCAACACCGAACCACTACAATTAAATAAAATGTGGAATGTGGATTTCGACCGAATAACAGAGTTGAGTTGTTAAATGATAGATGATAGGTTAACGGTTAATGTACTCGTACTTCTTGGTTGGTGCAGGTTAAATAGAAAGAAGGATGCATAAGGTTCGCTCGAAAAATTTTCTAAGACAATGTAACGTCAGTGGTAATAAAATTGAGTAAAATATTTTTTTAAGTACACAACAATGTTTTAATAATTTAATTACAATTTTTTTTATCATTATTTTTGTATACTTTTTCTAAAAAAATATTTCAGTAATTACTTAAGAGAATGAGACTCTCTTTTTTAATAAAATTGAGCAGTATTCTATTTATCTTGGTTTATTTAGTTAGAAGTTTATTTAGATCAGTTTAGAGGCAGATCAGATTAGAATATTATTTTTCTTACTTTAATTTCGAATTTCCCGAAAAATTTCCAATTGAATTGATTTTTACCAATTTCTATTTAAAAAGATATTAAAGAGAATTTTGATAGTGAAAAAATGAAAGATATCTCTGAAATGTAAGTATGTATGATGTAAACTGATTGATTGAATTAAAAATTAAAATACTTACCTTTACATATGTGTGAATTTGAATCGATAATTGTTATGTCTATAAGAATATCAATTAATCTAGAGTAGGATCAACATATGAATTGCCGATTATTTATAGTTATACGACGTTATACAAATATGTAAACGTTTCTTATCAATATTTTGAATGAATTGCGATTTTTTTACGATGTAAATTTTTATCGCAATTTGCAAAATTTCCTAATCTAACACAAACCAAAGGAAAAATTTAAGTGTAAGTATACTTTATGCGTGAAAGAAAATTGAAAAGTCACTCTCTTCTAATTATGTATTAGAGATTATATAAAAGTAAGTTAATTAGGTGCGATATACATTTTAAGAAAGACAGTCGTAATTATCATTTGATTAAAATTAGAATATATAATATTCCGATTCCAAGTATTTTAAATTAAAATCTTACTTAAAATTTTACACGAAAATTTTTTAAAAAAACTACAAAAATAATAATGTCATCTCAATTGGTTTGTGTTGAAGATTATGAAGAAAAAGCAAAACAAATAATCGATGAACGTGCACTAGATTACTATAGATCAGGAGCTGGAGAAGAACATTCATTGAAATTAAATAGGGAAGCATATAAAAGGTATATATGGGAAAATAAAAACAAATCTAAAATTAAACTGAAGCAGAAGTTTGTATATACAACTATAATTTGTCTCTATTTAACTCTTGTATAGGATACGAATACTTCCAAGATTCTTGCGGGATATATCAAATTTAAAAGTTGAGTTTGAAATTTTTGGTGAAAAATTGAAATGGCCATTCGGTATTTCACCGACAGCTTTACAAAAATTAGCTCATCCAGACGGTGAAGTGGCAAATGCAAGAGCAGCTGGAAATGCTGGTTGCATATACATTTTACCAACATTATCTACAAGTTCAATAGAAGAGGTAGCTAGAAATGCGCCAAATACGCACAAATGGTTTCAACTATACTTATACAGAGATAAGCAAATGACAGAAAAATTGATTCGGCGTGTAGAAAATGCCAATTTTAAAGCGATTGTATTGACTATCGATTCACCACGATTCGGTATACGAAGATCTGATGTAAGGAATCGATTTGAACCGCCATCACATATAAAATTGGCTAATTTCATTGGAACTGAAGCTGAGAATGTTACATGCGAAACAGAAGGTAGCTCCGGAATGCATGAATATGTATTAAACCTATTTGATTTGAAAGTGACATGGAAAACAGTTGAATGGTTGATCAGTTTTACTAAATTACCAGTTATCTTGAAAGGTGTTCTAACACCAGAAGATGCTATGTTAGCATATCAATACGGATGTAAGGGAATAATTGTCTCAAATCATGGTGCTAGACAATTAGATGGGGTTCCGGCTACCATAGAAGTTTTACCGAAAATCGCTAAAGCTGTCGGTGATAAAATTCTGGTTATGATGGACAGTGGTGTTAGACAAGGTACTGATGTGTTTAAGGCAATGGCGTTAGGAGCTAAAATTGTTTTTATGGGAAGATCTGCATTATGGGGTTTAGCTGTTAATGGACAGCAGGGTGTTGAAAGTGTTTTAAAAATTATAAGAGATGAATTTGAATTGACTATGCAATTGGCTGGTTGTGCAAGTTTGAAGGATATCACAAAAAATATGGTTGTACATGAATCGTACTTCTCAAAGTTATGAACATATGTAAAAAATGTGTTTGTGTATTGTATAAATTAAATTTTATTTTATCTAATTAAATATAAATTCTAAAAAAAAAAAACAAAGAAAAAATTCACTTCATTTTTATTTTACTTATCTGTGAGGTGAGTAGGTATACTTAAGATCGTTATATGGACGCCTAAAAAGTTCTTATATAATATTTTTAGTGTGTATACCTTTAATTAATTTGCTTTAAAATATAATCCAATGAATTATGAATATCAGAAGTATAGATTTATTTGTATATTTATGATTCATAAATCAAAGTTAAAAGAATATTGAATTTTTCATTCAGCCTTAAAACGTGTATCAAATATAGAATGACGATGATTGAATGAAAATATTTATATGAATGGATGATGAAATATAAATGTGCATGATATTAATTGTTAAATACTATAAAATATATCAAAATATATTTCAAAATTCACACAAATCACATAGTCAAATAAATAAATTAAAAACATTTTTTATAATTTTACTTATTATCAACGCTATATGCATACACATATGCACATGAATTGCGCTCTTTATATGGTCTGAACTTTTATCAGTATTGAAATTCTCTAGAACTATGTTAGTGCACATATATATATATTAATTATTAAAATATTAAAAGATGATATAACCGCGTATAATTATATTATATATGCACGTACGTACACTTGATTTAAATACCAAACAGATGATATTAATCAATGATATTCAAATAAATATATAAAACTATATTATTTATATTTACATTTTCACGAGTATACACGGAAAAAAATGATTTTTCCCCAATTGTAATACAGAAATGCAAAAGTATTATAACATTATTTGTCACAAAAAATTGCAAAAAGCATTTAACGCACATCTTAATTTGATTGTCACATGACAGAAATAGAAAACAATTTTGCTTCATTCAATATATTACCATCAAATTACCATTATAACATTTACAGCAATATTTGTAAGACTTATTGTATATTTATCATACTAAAAAACTATTGATATCTTTATCTCCAAATGCTATAAATCTATAACTGTTTCTCGTTAAATTATATAACATTATCTAACATATTGTTTTACATTGTCTGCATTATATACAACCGCATATTGTACATAAAAAACTTGTTTTGCCCTTGTATTATAACTCATGAAGTATGATGACAGTTATTCTAAACAGTAATATATGCAACAATACGTGTTTTAGTTACAACGCATATTGAGATAATTATGTATAAGAAACTGATACTTATATTATATTTTTGTTATTTTTTATTGCGAATAATAATAAACCTAAATTTTGTTCGGTATTCTCTTGTATATCTATATTTAATTTGAACAATATATAAAAATTGCATTGTACATTGCAAGTATTTTTATCATAATAACAGTAAATGATTTATAGATATCTATACTTGTCTCAATTTTGTTAAGCATTTTAAAATTGATTTCCTCATTCGTACGTATTGGCTTCAGCCAACCAGTTCAGTTTTTTTAAATTTGTAAGTGTAATTATTATTACTTAAAATAATTCAAATGTGCTTTGTTTTTTTTGTTTTAAAATGAATGATATTGACTTTATAAAAGAATTTTTAAAAAAAATTGGTTTTGAAGAACTTTTTGATAAATTTCAAGGTGAGTAAAATAAATTTTGAATTACTAAATATTTAATTCAAATGTGGAGTGCGTGTCCAAAATGTATAAATGCAATGTATAAAAACATTAATTTTATTTTGTTTTAAATTAGTTTTAATCATAGAAAAATGTTTCAACCGTGATAAGCAATATTTATTGATATTGTCGCGCAATACACAGTAACATTTTGAAACAAAGAAATCAATTCGTTCCTTGTGTAAAAAAAAATTCTTATCAACAAATCATGCATTTTTCTTCATCACTTCGTATAGCGTACGAAGTACCGTACCATGTGCTTGAAATTTTATACAGTAGAAGTACACTTTATGGACAATAGAAATCTTTATTAAGTTAATTTTTTATGGTTAAAATTAATTTATGGGCGAAATAAATTGAATATGTTTTTATATACTATTGCATTTATATTTTTTATTCATACACTTCATATTAAAATTACATACACATTACATATAAAACTATAAATGTTTTATTGTGATTGTGAACGATACAGGTATGCCCAACAAGTATCGTGCATTTATTGTTATAGTTAACCTGAAGTTGCTCGAATTATTTCTATACTCTAGAATAAAAAATTTAAATAATAAAACTGTTATACAAAATTAACTTAAAAAATATATTTACTTAGAAGAGGGATTTTCGAAAGAAGCATTTTTGAATTTGGACTATATCGTGGTGCAAGAATTAATAACGAAAATTGGAGTTCGGCAACTATTTTGGTCGAGGTATCAAAAAGAAATTGCAGTTTATTGGCAGGTGAGTGTTTTTTCTTTGTCCTTATAAAACCAATACACTGAGTGTTTTCATAAATACGCAATGTGCACAATTTGCGTTTGCATGCATTTATAATGAAATTTAGCATCTACATGCAAAAGCATTAATTTCATAAAATAAAACTTTTAGAGCAAGTTCAGAATTAATATAAGGAATTTGCTTTTTGCAAACGCAATTTAGTTAGAGCATTTACTCACACAAGATGCGAATTTATGAAAACGGTCTTTGTTACAAAAAATGAAAATAAATTATTTTGTACAGTCTCTGCCACGCGAGGAAAGCAGCTCTTGTAGATCTGTAACACCATCAGTGCAGTCATACCAATCTATAACTTCCATAGATAGTCCAAGTACTTTAATAAACACATCATTTCTAAATAATTTGTCTCAGGTACATATTTTATTGATGTATTCAGACAAATAATTTTGCTTGAAAATAATATTTTAGTTTGACTTTACTTCAACGAACTTTACAAATACACAAATTGTACCATGTTCAAGTACCCAAATCTTGAATTTAGAACCTTCGAAAAAAATTGATTCGAAAGTAGAAAACTATCTTGAATGTCCCAACGGGGTCATTGTTAGTAATTATTATAAAAAATATGGTCATCTTGATAATAAGCACAGGAATCTTCTTACAACTACAATAATACATAAAGAACTAGAAAGATGTGAAGGAAATGAATATAAAATAACAACAGACAGATTCGTAACACTTACTAAAGAAATTAAAGTATTATTCCCAAACGAGGACTCCAATATTTATTTTGTTCCATATAATAAGTCATCAAAAACTTTGGCTGCAGGTAAGCTATGGGTTTCATATAATCATCTGAAACATAAATTGAGAACAAATAATTCTGCTTCAGAGAAGGAAAATTTTTCTTCTATACAACAAAATAATGACGATAAATTAAACGATAACATAAAGTACCTTGAGTCAAACATGGAGAATTATGAAAAAATTAGAGACTTGTGGTCAAAAACACGAGATTATAGAATCAAAATGATAACTTCGATCAATAATGAGTTGACGATTAAAGATTACATGAACAGATTTCCAATTTTAAAACAACAAAAAGGACTTTTTCTTCTTCTTGACGATTTTGATTCAACGTACACTGATACTTGTAATAGACTTTACTCTAAATGGTCAGATATTAACAAAAAAATTGTTAAATATTGTACTGTAAAAAAAAGAAATAAGGAAATTGATGGTTTAACAAGAAATGAGAACAATCTTACAGGTTTTTTACTTCTAATTCATTTGCTTTCTTCTTCAGCATATGGTAAGAAACAAAAAGGCATGAAACGCATAAAACTTTCTCGCAAAGAAGTACTGGATTCTTTTTTTTTTCTGATTAAGGTATTATTAAAAATCCAAATTTGTAAAATAATCTAATTTTTCATAAATTTCAGGATTCTACTTTATTGACGGAGTCTTTAAATCAAAAAAGGAAGATACTAGAGGATTCGAAAGAAACGCTTCAACCACTAATTTGCTTCATTGGAGAAAATTTTGGTAAAAAAAAACTCAATTTGAAATTAATTGTTATGATTAATATTCTATAATTAATATAATATTCTAATAATTAATAATCTATTTTGTTTTTCCATCTAGATTCAATTGAAGCTAGTTATATAGCAGTTAATGACATTTTATACGAAGTGGAGTCACCTTTATCAGCAGTGGATAGCTGTTTTAAAATATATTGCTCGTTGCACGCAAAATATCAAACATCTTGTGAGCCGATTTGGAATTTCCTGCAAAAGTATATTTATGAGATAAATACTGCGTGGGACAAGTCATTTATTGCAGTAAACAGTTTAATTACTGATTTAAATAATTTTAAGTAAGAGTAAGACTCATAAGTTTTGAAAAAAATTAAAATGTTTATGTAATATTACGTAAATTTTGCATTAATTTCTGCGAGTCATACTAGAGTACATACATGCATATGTAATATTAAGTATTATATAATCTGTGTGAAAGATGAAATCGACATTTGATATTGAAATATTTGTTTTTAATTATTTTTAATTTTTTTTTTGACTTTTTTTGACCCATAATTTTCTGAATCGAAATATAATATGTGTTAAAGCCAATTTAAGGATTTCAAATAATTTTGAAGTTCATTATAATTGATTTTTGCAGAATCAAATTTGAATAAAATTTCACTAAATTTGTTTAAAATTTATAATGAAGTTGAAAACAATATAAATGTATCAATATTAATATTTGTGATTTAGTCCATATTTGTCGGTCAAGTTTTAAAACATTTGCTATTTATATTTCTTTTAGAAATTAAATAAAATGTTGAAAAATATTGCATTTTAAAGATACCTAAATAAAAAAATGTCGATTTAATCTATATATATATTTTTAGTTTTAATCATTTAATAATACAATAAGTATAATTTTAATACACAATTAATTAAGTGTATCAAGTTAAGTACAAAATGGAGTGCTATAAATGCTCTAAAGTGAATAGTTCTTTAGAATATTATATTAAACATATAAAGATGTATCACAAACTAGAAACTACATTAATTTGTAAGTCTTGCATGCCATTTAGATATTTTACGCTATTGAATTCATTTAAGAAGCATATGAAAAAACATTTTCACACTGATGTGACTACAATTAACAATAATAATCAACCTATTTTTAAAAGTATAAATAGTTTAAGTGATATGGACATTGTTACCGATAAAATTTTCAATGCGAAAAGTGACACTACAAAATTAGAAAATATAATATGTTTGGCAAATAAAAAACTGTTGGCAGAAATTTATAGTAATCATAATATTTGCAGAAAAACTGCACAGAATATAATTCAAATAATGTCTAACTATTTAAACGGTGGAATTTTAACTGAATTAGAAAAAATTATTATTCAAAATTTATCTCACAGAGAGCAAAATATTTCTCGAATAGTTTCTGAAACTTTCATGATTTTGAAAATGTCTATGAATAAATTATCTACTGAATATAAAAATTTTAAATTTATGGAAAATAATATGAATTTTCGAAAATCAATTCCCTTAATTATCGGTCAACGTATTGAAACTGTTCGAAAAAACGCAAAAGTTTTTGTGAAAAACATTGAAGTAAAAGCCGCTATTGTCGATATAAAAGCAACTCTTCACCAATTTTTCCAATCTCCGGGTACATTAGAACGTCTTCAAAATTACCTTAGTTACTTAAATTCATTACCGGGAGAAACAGTAAAAAATATTGTACAAACTAAGTTTTGGAAACAGAAAATAACTAATTTATCTAGTCATTCGGACGATTCAATTTACCTTCCTTTAATGCTTTATTTTGATGAATTTGAAGCAAATAATCCTTTAGGCTCCCGCGCTGGACTACAAAATATCGGTGCTGTGTATATTACATGCCCTGTATTTCCAAAAAGTCACTCTTCCCAACTAGAATACATTTTTTTAAATATGCTTTTCAATAGCCTAGATCGTAAAATATACGGTAATGATCGTATTTTTTGCAATGTTGTTGAACAACTTAAATTTTTAAATAAAGAAGGTATAAAAATTGGTGAATTAAGACTAAGATTTTATTTGGCATTTTGCGTGGGGGATAACAAAGGTGTTAATAGTCTTTTAGGGTTTACCGATAGCTTTTCAGCAAATTATTTTTGTAGACATTGCAAAATGCATCGTAGTGCAACAAGATTGTCATGTATCGAAGATATCACTCTACTACGCAATAGAGAAAACTATGAGGAAGATGTGACTACAAATAATATTTCACAAACAGGAATAAATTCTTTAAGCATATTTAATAGAATAGAAACATTTCACGTAACAGAAAATTATAGCGTAGATATCATGCATGACATCTTTGAAGGTGTACTAAATTTTGAAATTTCAATTATTATAGAGCATTTTATAAATGAAAAATACTTTGATCTAGAGATATTAAATAATAGAATAAACATGTTTGATTACGGCTCATACGAACACATTAACAAACCACAAACGATCAGTGAAGATCACTTAAAAGTAAAAAAACTGAAATATTCAGCTTCAGAAATGATGTGGCTCTCACGATTTTTCGGTGTTCTAATAGGAGACTGGATACCTGTTGGAAACGAAATTTGGGAAATATATCTTCTTTTTAGGAAGATTATTGAAGTTTTGCTTTCGGATTGCATTGTTCAATCTGATATAGATTTACTGACATATTTGATTAAAAATCATCATTCACTTTTTATCAAAAACTTTAAGTTAGGTTTGAAACCAAAACATCATTTTATGACACATTACCCTAGACTTTTAAACACAATCGGTCCTCTTATCAATATTTGGTCAATGCGTTTTGAATCTAAACATAAAATACTTAAAGAAATCGCTAAATCAACTAGTTCAAGAAAAAATATTTGCCAAACATTAGCAGATAGGTACATGTTGAAAGAATGTTCGTGGCTTTACAAACAAGATATGTTTGCAGATTGCATCCAGTTTGGCCAATTAATCAATTGCGATTTTCAAAACTATTTAAAAGATGGAGAATTGAAAACGGAAGATCTGAAATTTTTCAATTGGATTTCACTAAACAAAAATAAGATTAAAGTGGGAATGGTAATGCAGACTGGATTTAATGAAATCTATCCAGTTTATAGTTTAATAGACGCTATTTGTGTTCTGCAAGATAAAACTATTTATTTTTTTTTAAATGAATTAAATACTATTTTATTCGATCCTCATCGTTATTGTCATATCATTGCAAAAACAAGTCTCTTTAAAATAAAGAAGTTTGACTCAGAATATCTCAAAACATTTTATTTACATAAATTTAATTCTGAATTAATTGTAGTCTAAGAAATAAGGAATTAAATTAATCTTAAGAATGTATATGTATATTAAAAACATGAAAAATAAAATAATAGATAATTATATTTGTTGTAAGAAGTCTATCTTTATAATCATTGTCTATAAGTCTATCTTTATAATCATTGTAAAAAATTTAAACAAAATCAATAGAATGTTCTCAAAAGAAAAAATCTTTTAAAATTATTAATTACTTGACAAATGATGCATTAAAATATTATATGAGAAGTAAAATTATATTACACAGTGGGCTTTTTTTATTTGCTGGTTCTAGACTCCAAAATATCTGATCAAGTAATAAAACATGGCGTGATGAGCTATATTTTTTACCAATCTACATATACAAAATCATATTAAGAGTTATGTTCAATAAGCAATGCAGCAAATTTCATTTAACTTTGAGCTACAAATGATGATAAAAGTTCATTTAAATATAGCACATAAAACATCTTTGTATAACGAATGTAGCAATTTTTATAACATATTGCATTATTTTTCTATATCCAGTTGTGTATACTAAACTGCAAATCAAGTTCTTTTTTTTAGCAAAGGATGCAACAAACATATAAAATTCAGCTAAACAATACTGCTATTGCAGTAATATAATTTTCCAAATAGTGCTATGTCGTAAAGCAAAAAAACATTATTAACAAATCTGTATCAGCTTATCAAGGAGCTAACAAATGTAATATTTTTAGCAATCAAATTGAAATTTAATACAATAATGGTTGTAAATTGTAGCTGATCTTGGATAGAAAAATAAAGCAATTGCAGTTATAATTAGCCACTATCCCGATTTTAGATACGTCAATAACGAAAATTGTATGAAAAAAATAACTACGATTCACATAATTTTTTTCCGTGTATAAATATACTAGAGCTATATAGACAGAAAATAATAACAGATAAGTGATATTTAATTAAAAAGTTAGACGCGAGGAAAACTTATCATATTATATTCGCGTTATCAATATATAAATAGAAAAAGATTTGTTTTTATTATCACTTTAGATGCATATATACATCACATACAAAAATCGTAGTTCAATTTAGTCATTTCATTAGGACGGATTAAATTAAGAATTTCATAATTTTATTTTAAATTTGTACGGAATGCAAATAAATAATTGAGAATTTATTTTACATCTCGAGTTCAAAAAATACACAGTTACAAAATAATAAAGAAAAACTAAAAATGTCATCATCACCATTGGTTTGTGTTGAAGATTATCAGGAGAAAGCAAAAAATATCATCGAAAAAAAGGCTCTGGATTACTATAGATCGGGAGCTGGTGAAGAATATTCATTGAAATTAAACAGAGAAGCCTACAAAAGGTATATATATGATAGCCATATGTGAAAAAATAATTCTGGACTCAATGTGATAACTCATTCACTTTATATTTAACTATATATACAGGATACGAATTCTTCCGAGATTCTTGCGTGATATATCAAATATTAAAACTGAATATCAAATTTTTGGTGATAAATTAAAATGGCCATTCGGTATATCACCGACTGCAATGCAAAAATTAGCACATCCAGAAGGTGAAGTGGCAAATGCTAGAGCAGCTGGAAATGCTGGTTGCATATTCACTTTATCGATATTATCGACAACTTCAATTGAAGAAGTCGCAATGAAAGCACCAAATACACACAAATGGTTTCAATTGTACTTTTATCGGAATAGAAAATTGACAGAACAACTGATACGACGTGTAGAAAATGCCAATTTTAAAGCGATTGTATTGACTGTTGATTCACCACGATTTGGTATACGAAGATCTGATGTAAGAAATCGATTTGGATTACCACCACATTTAAAATTGGCTAATTTTGCTGGAACTGAAGCCGAGAATGTTACAAGTAAGGGTAATGATTCTGGTATTCAAGAATATGTAACTAGTCAATTTGATTTGAAATTGACATGGAAAACAGTTGAATGGCTAATCAATTTCACAAAACTACCGGTTATATTGAAGGGTATTCTAACACCAGAAGATGCTATGTTAGCATATCAATACGGATGTAAGGGAATAATTGTCTCAAATCATGGTGCTAGACAATTAGATGGAGTTCCGGCTACCATAGAAGTTCTACCAAAAATCGCTGAAGCTGTCGGTGATAAAATTCCAGTTATGTTGGATGGTGGAATAACACAAGGTACTGATGTGTTTAAGGCAATTGCTTTGGGAGCTAAAATTGTTTTTATTGGAAGATCCGCATTATGGGGTTTAGCTGTTAATGGACAGGAGGGTGTTGAAAGTGTTTTAAAAATTATACGAGATGAATTCGAATTAACAATGATGTTATCTGGTTGTGCGAGTTTGAAGGATATTACGAAAAATATGGTTGTACATGAATCTTACTTTTCAAAGTTATAAATTTAATAAATAAAATATGTGTAATGAGAAATAATATTCCATAACTACATCTTCGAATATGAAATTTTACTTACATTTTTAATAATATCCAAGGAACAAAAATTGGACAAAACATGATTTTCCAAAAAAAAAAGTTTTTAAATATTAAATTAATCAATTGGATAATGTACAGTTGTGTACAGTCAGTGGTAGCAAATTTTGAATAGTCTTTTCATTTTAGACCAACCTTTCTACATATCTTCCACCACTTCCACATATTTCCACATTAGAAAATAACAAATTCACAACATCTTTGAATTTTTCGACTTAATCGTTAATGCAAATTAGCCAATGATTATGAATTTTTTGCATAAAAATTATAACTTAAACATCATGTTTACCAACATTTTAAAGAAACGCAAATTTGTATTTGTAATTTTTGACTTAGTTGTACAGAAAGTTGAATAGATGGCGAAAATGAAATTATCAATTCCGATTGAATTTTATTATGAAGGTCATGAAGGTGAAGTCCCTTTTACCATCTTTTACTGTAAATTTTAAAAACTGAATTTTCCATTTAAGGACGATGTTTTCTCGGTGAATATTTACAGAAAATATATAATGAAATTTTTTTAATTTTAATTGAATTATATTACAATTATTTATTTTTTTTTTTGTGTTTGGCATAATTAAATAACAACTTTTATGTATAAATATATATAAAGTAATTTTACTATGAGTAGAATGGAGACATTTTAATTTTCGCCATCTTCTGCTTTTTGTAGAATTTTATTCCAGACATAAACCATGTAGTGTAGAATAACGTTTTTATAAAATGTTGTTGAACGTGCTGAAGTTTTTCGCCTGAAATAATTGACGGATTGTAGTGTAATTGGTGAATAATTAATGTACATATAAACATAACCTATTACTTATTTTGTTATTTATGAATTGCGACAGCCGAGCCGACATTGTGGCATCTGGCATGGCTTGGCTATATTTATTTGACAGCTCCATAGCTCTCTGTATTTTATAGTTTGTTTTTTGTGTTTAATTTTGTAATTTTTGATTCTTCTGTGAATTTGAACAATTTAATAAAAACTTATGAACTTTATGATATTGAAATGGATTCAAATTGTGCAGTTTTTGTAAGTTTAAAGAAACTAATTTTTGAGTATATTTTACTTTCGTTAATTGCGGGATTTTGTATTACAGACTCTAAAAGATGAATTATGCAGGAGGACCGGTCTAACAGGAAAATGGGTAAACGCTTTAAAATTTGCTATTTCAGCATATAATCCAATTACAAGGTAAATTAAAATCTTTTGTCTATCATTAAATCATACACACAATTTGGAATTTTTTGTTAATTTTTAGTACAACAATAGATAGAGAATCAGAATTTTCTGGTCAACATGATGTCATGATTTATGAATTACAGCCAGAATTTATCTACGAGGAACCGATATTACGTAGTTTAATAGCTGAAGCAGACAGTATATTCTTAACATTACAAAAATTAGGAAAAAAAGGACAACAAAGCGATTATGTCAAAATATCCCGAACATATCGTAGTATCATTAGAGCATGTCTAGATAAATTACAGACGGCTATTCAACAACCTGATATAATTGAAAACGATAAAACAAAGTAAGAAATTTGTACAATAATTAACAATATTAATTCTTTATAATTCTATGTTATGCGTTTATTTTCTTTTAGGTATGAAAATTTTGTTACAATTTTCTATTCAGTTGAATGTGTTTGGCATTTATGTGAAATCCTATTAATTGATTGCACACCATCAAATGTAATTGTACCACAATTATTAGAATGGATACGTTTTCATTTTCCAACAGCAGAAAGAAATGCAACTGATTTGCTATTACATGGACGTGAAGCAAATGTTAATCCTGAATATTGGCCAACAATAAAAGGTTTAATATTACAGGGGCAAATTGATGTTGCTAGAGCATTATTACAATTACATTCTAGCTCAGAAACGAGTGCATTTAAAATGGCTGAACAAATATTAAAATCAATGCCAATTTATAATGTAGGTTTTCTAACAAAAAAATGAAAAATAAACAAATTAAATGAATAATTTCTCATTTTATAGACATATGGTGGAATTTCTTTACAAAAATATCGCTCACAATGGCAATATTGGTTAGATGATACCGAATTAAAAATATCAGCTGGAATATTATCATCGGAACCAGATTTAGAAGAAATCATAAAGGTAAAAATACTATTTCTGATATAAAATTATATTAACTTGTCAACCTGGTTATTTGTTTGATTTCGTAATGTTTCTAAGTTCTTAGAATTATCTGAAAGTAACAATTCATATATTTCATCATCATGATGTTAGTGAGTGCTCTTTCTTTGTTCAAGCATCATATCGCTGAAATCTACTTCTAGCTAATATTCAAAAGTTGGGTTCTTTTGCCTTCTACTTTTCTAATGAATTTAATTATTGTTTCTATATTCTTGATGTCTGCTTGAAGCTCATTATATATTTTGATTGAAAATGATGGTACCTCTCTTTATTGCTTTTTCTATTCTTACATTTCTTAGTTTAATTGAATTTTTTAATTACTCCGTGTTGAATAATCGTAGAATTCTATTTGTCTTTAAATTTTCAATAAATTTACTCTCCATTTTGTTTTTTCATTTTACAGTTAATTATTGGCGGTCGAAGTACAATCGCATGGAATGAATTATTACGTAATTCTGAATATTGGTATGAATATTTTCCTGGATTTCTATTTTATACAGAGCCAGCATGTAAACATTTCGAATTGGGTACTTTAGCTAATTGCTGGTTAAGTCGTTGGGCAAATATAAAATCGATTGGTAACAATGGTTATTTGAATCATTTGGATCGTGTTATATTGAATTTAATGGAAAATGATATGCATCAAGTATTGCATTCAATACAAAAAATGTGCGATAGTCAATGGTTCGTAACACATTTAACAGATTTACTATATAACTGTGGAAAATTATCAATAGTTGGTGAAAATAAAAAGAAGTAAGTTAAAGGAAATGAATATTTTGAGAAATAAAAGAGTGTATCATTGCAATTTTAATTTTTATTTCATTATAGTGAAGCAAATAATATGCGAAATATGCTGTTGTTTGAATTTGGTACAGCATTAATGTCCAGAAAATCATTATGGTTGCTTGGTATCGATTATTTAGAAAATTCTTTCAAAGAAACTGGTGAGGGTATTGGTGCCATTGAAAATATTTTACCACGAATATCATTTAATAGTGAAAAGATGGCATTAAAAATTATCGATGTTGCAAAACGTAAAAATCTATTCTCGATTGAACAAGAAATATGCAAAGTACAAGTAAAAAAGTGTATGTCACATGGACGTTATGGTAATGCACTGGAATGGGCGACACGATCAAATGACACCCATTGTGTATCAAGTATAGCTGATTTCTTTTTAAGTGTAAGCAAGAGTTTTTTGGATGCCTGTATAAAATGTATCCGTAATTTTATCTTTCTTGTTTAAATTCATTTCAATTTTCTTTAGCATTATTCAAAAACTGGTAAAATGTTATGTCCAGATATATTATCAAATATCGGTGCAAAAATGTTCATATCACCACGATTGGTATTTTTAATAAAATACTTTGATTTTCATCATTTCTATAACAGAAGAGAATTTATACCGGCTGCTAAATTATTAGTTAATTTATTAAGTTCAAAAATAACACCAGAATAGTAAGATATTTGAAAAAAAAATTCTTAATAGAAATATAATTATATTTAGATTTGTTTTATAATTTTAGTTTTTGGCCATCATTATTAATTGATACGATACCACTACTGGAATCCAAAGATCCCAAAGTTTCATCAAAAGACACCTGTATAATTTTGCATCATTTGGAATCAGCATTATTACCGTTTATCGAAAAGAAAAACAAACAAATGCAACAATCACCAGATAAAACATTGGATATTTTGAAAGATTATCGAATCGAAAATATTGAAGAAACTGTTAAACTGTTACGTTTAGCTTGTGCTAGAAATTTATCCAGATCAATAATTTTAGAAAATACTGTAATATCATAATTTCAAATTGAATAAATTAAAATTAAATTAAATAAATGAATAAATGATTTGTTAAAACTATTACAATTAATATCATCAAACATTATCAATGCTTTGGCCACCTTAAGGATATTTCTTCATTGCATCCGATTCTTTACAACTTCTGTCCAATATTGTTTATTTAACGTTTTCAAATCCTTTATTAGATTTCCATCTACCATTTGGACTATCGATTTGTCTTTTGATCTTCGGTCTGCCATAGTATATCACATTGATTACAGTACGGGGGATTCGGGTCTACTCTATTAATGATAATGTGTTCGAAACGTCTCAAGCGTTGTATCTGTACCTTTAATCCACGGTGTTAAAACAGATCAAATAAATTATGCTCGATTGGATCTAAATTACAATTATTAACTCTAATTTGAGTGATTGATCAGAGCATTCAGATTGCAATAATCATGAACGGTATTAAAGTACAGATTTCTAAAAAAAAAACTATCGAAAGAATATAGCCAGAAATATCAAATTAGGTTATGTACATAAATCACCAACTACGCCAATCATTTCAGGAGAATAACTTTAGAAAATATTCAACATCAACAAAATAAAAACGTTATTTTAATTGCATGGTTAATGTCTGAAATAAAATTCTACAATTCTACGAGAATTTAAAATTTTTAAATTTAATGCAGACACATTTCAGAAGATGGCGAAAATTAAAATGTCTCCATTCTACTCATAGTAAAATTACTTTATATATAATTTATACATAAAAGTTGTTATTTAATTATGCCAAACACAAAAAAAAAAATAAATAATTGTAATATAATTCAATTAAAATTAAAAACATTTCATTATATATTTTTTGTAAATTCACTAAGAAAATATCATCCCTAACATGAGAAAAAACAGTTTAAAAATAATACGAAATAGATTTTGTTTTCTTTTGGTTATTATCAAATCTGTGAGTACTACATTTTTTATTTTAAATTTTACATTCAAAGTTCAAAGATGTTGATAGTATATAGTTAGAACATATTCCTATTCCTTTTATAACTTTAAAAATTAAAAATTAGATATACTATTTATGTTCAACCTTACAATCATATACTGTATATATATTTATTGATATCTTTCATATTCGCAAAATCAGGGACCCAATATAATATGCATATATTCAATTTGAATTTGTATAATAATGTGTATATATGTACTATAAAATCTTTTGGATTTAAATTTGTTTTTATTTTGATTTTTTTTTTTATTGAATTATCAATTAGATTTGTATTTTCTTACAATATTATTTATGCTTAACCTTTATCAAATTTTGAATTTGTATATGTACTTGTATATTGCAATCTATACATATTAATATTTTTATCAAAAAATGAAAAAACAAATAAAATAAAATAAAATTGCATTTCATTATGCAAGTGTACTCATACCTATTATAATATTATCAGGACATAAAGACAGAAAAATATGCAAATGTATACATAGATATAATATTATAATCATTTTTCGTTGATTATATAAATAGATACATATAAGAAGCATGTGTATAATACATATATCGTAATACATATCGTATATGTATACATAATGTAATCATATATGTAGGTAGTATATGTATTTATGTATGTAGATTTAGAATCTAACATTAAAACCACATGTTACCATTTTACTATTACCACTATTTTATATTATAGTATCAGCAGAATATAAAGATAGCAGCAACTATTAACAGTTAAAATGTGGTTTAATGTATGGTTTCAATGGTTTGATAGTACATATAGTAATGTACATATATATGTGTATAGTGTAATGTAATGTATATATATAATAGTAACGATGCGATGATGATGGTCTAATTTAAAATTGTTGAATTGTGGTTAAATATTTTATTGATATGTAAGTATGTATATATGATGGTAAAAATATATGTATGTGTACTTACATATGTACAAATATCTATATACAAATATTCATATATAATTATATATTATATAAATATCTGTGGTCCTGTGGACATATAAACACAATTATATGTATACACTATACAGTATCTTTATATACCTAACATGATATCTAATATTTTTACAATATTATGCATAAACCTATATATACATACCTATATACTTCTCATCGTATCTATATTGTCCACAGTCATCATATGTAATACTTTTTCGTATATATTTACATATATACATATGTACATACATATGTACATTTTGTTCACATATCGAATGGATTTTATGAATATTTTAAAACAGGAATATATTATAAATTTTTCAAATAAAAATAAAATGTTATAGGAATCGATTATATCTATAGCTATATATACTAATATAGGTACATATAGAAGTTAGTTAGCAGGGCAGTTAGGAGTATAATATTTATTATAATTTATATATGAATATTCATACATATAGTACATATTATTTGTATACTATTCGTTCTTATACACATAATCGTTCATCCGTTTAAATAACTAAAATTGATAACGACATTCTAAACAATTCTATATGTACATATATTACCACAGATATTACTTATATCACAAGATTTGAATTAAAATTTGAAACAAAAAAAAAAGATCAAATAAATAAATAAATAGAAAGAGAATAATAGAAGAAATATATATATAATTTTCTCCATGATATAAAATATAAAAGTGGATAATAACTAATTGAATCATACTACACATATTATAAGTTCACATACATATGGATATATATATATTATGTGTATATATAGATATAGGATAGTAGAAATTTTCTATAGAATATAGGATTTGATAGGATATACTTTATTAAGTTTGCGGTCTTTTATAGCATCAGCATGCATATACTTATGTATGTATGTATATGCATGGTACTGGTACATCTTATATAATTTCTTATATATATAAATATAGTCTATATATAGTATGTTTCATAAATGTACATATATGTATATGTATACTATATATAAGCATATCATATAAGTTTAAACGTGTACATTCATAGTTATGTAATAATAACTACATATATATATACACGCTCATATAGTACAATGTATCAAATTTTTAAAAAAATGAATTGTGTACATGAATGTACACTTTGTCTCTTCGGATATACATATGTAATTTTCAATTTACATTTAAATTATATATCTATCTATATAAAAAAACATATATAGAGTATGTACGATTTTTTTTCACATACAAGTACAATACTTTAATGGTTAAAATGTAGTATAAAAGTTTTTGATATGAAATTTTATAATACAATAGAAAATAAAAGGATTTCATATATTTATCTAAATGTATCTAAATGTACATTACATATATGTAGGTCTTTACGACATCGATATATGTAATTCGTTATATAGATACCATACATATACTTAGTTTTGGCTACACATGGGTATACATATATGTATGCATTTGTGTATATATGTTGTATGTATGTATAGACATTTATTTTGTACAATGCATACGATGGGGACAATATAGATTACCAAATAAACCACGAAACTTAAAACTAAACTATTATATATAGTATATGTACAATATAAACGAATAATTTTATATAATTTTCATTTCTAAGTATGATACATACATGTATAGAGGTACATATATGTACATATATGTTTGTATCTACATATTTATTTGAATTTATTATATAGAAAAAAAAAGGATTAAATTTAATATGCATTCATAGATTTTATCAATTTTATATATACATATTATAAAATTATTATTGTGTACACATATGCATACGAGTATAATATGTGTATTAACATATTGTATAAGAATTGGTGTATATCTACATACGATTATACGAATATATTTGTATATCTATGATACATATGTACTATAAAGCAAAAGATGTGTTAATATCGAAATTGTATAAAATATTGTATTGTGATATGATGATCATGATGATGTTGATAATAATAGTATGTATTCGGTCATTATTATATATTTTGTTACATTATTTATTGAATACTCTATATACTTGATACTTTGTATTACATCTTTATATCTCATCTCAGTTCTCATTACACACATAAATATATTTATTAATAAAACACTATATAATATATAATGTAGAGTGGTAGTAGATATAGGTACATACATATGTATGCTTATGGTGATATCATTTAAATTTTAAATTTATGAAATTTGTTTAAAAAGAGCGATACATATATTATATTTATAAAAAACACTTATGTATATATGTATAATGTATATTATTTTATTATAAATATTACATACATACATACATCCATGTATACATGTGAAAATCCTTTTAGAAAATTAATAGTGTCAATATACGGACATATACCAGAGTTCAGTTTATATAGTATCATGAAAACTTGCATACACATTATATGTAAATGCATTTCTATGTGAACATATTACATAATATTATATATGTATGTTATTATTTTTGTACATATACATATATAGCAATATATAGCTTGTATAAAATGTGCAAAAATTTTTACGCATATTTATATATAGACATATGTATGTAGTACTTTTATATATAATACGAAATATAATAAACCACATTTACAAAGTAAACCACATTATAACCAATAACATTTTGGTGTTTAACCATTAACACGGTCATTTCCTTCCTTGATAATGATATGTAAATGTACCATATATCTATATATATTAAATACATATGCATGTATAGTGTATATTCTTTATATAACAAATAATACAAATTGAATTAATATTTTTTATCCTTCTGATTTACATTTTTATGTTTTAGAATTCAAAATTTTGTTTTTTTACACATATATTTTTGGTATTTATTCTTGTGTTAAACCAAAACATGCGATTATATACAAAAGTAAATACTTATATCGAATAAATAGAGAGACATATAATAGGAGATGTAAAGCGCTTAATCCGGAAATCCTTCAAACTTCACAGGGTAATAGATGTAGCGACAATAATCTATACGATAATATGTATTAACATATTTTTCTTCATTACTAAAGTGAACTCAGAAAAATGTTGTCTCTGTTTGAACTTCTTATAAATTTTTTTTAGTTATTTAGATGTATGTATGTATAATTATTTTCTAAATCCTTTTCGTATAGTAATTTAAATACAACTATTTTATAAAATTGTCTTGTATTTAATTATAGTTCACTTCACATTCTATACCAAAATACAGTCTCAGTACTATTAATTGTGTCTATATAGAAAATTTTTACTAACAAAACGTACATAAAAACCATCACTCTTATTATGATGCTTATTATCATCTCTGAATGAACATTATTGTACCTGTATCCTGTACATGTTCTATATATATGTTTTATGTCCAATTCATTCGAGTTTCATTCAACCGTTGTTTGTTATGTTCTTTTCAATTTATTTATACGAACGATTTGAATATATAAATATACTTTATAATACAATACTCTATATAACCTATCCTGTTCACTGCGATATACTATATCTATAATACCATGATATAAAAATATTATTGTGTATAATTGGTATAATATATACATATATGTATATGAAATGGTTAAAATCCTTTAGAATTTATTCGGTTATTTAATCATAACTGAATCACTTTATTCAATGCAGCTATTTCACCTTTAATTATCCATTTCTAACCCTCACTCAATATAACGTTCAAAATATGTAGATTTTTGATGTTTGATATCTTCATCTCTATATACTATATCTATTATTATACATATAGATAATACGTATGTTCATCCCACATTATATGTATATTTTTGTATATGCTTATACATCTGAATCTATTGATTGCAAGTAAATAGTATATTGTATGTAATGTAAAATACAAACATATGTACATATAGATATTTTACTATATATTGAATGTATACTCGTATTCAAATAATTTCTTTATGCATATTACCATATTACATATATTTATAGGCTATATATTATACTAAAGAATCGATAAAATATACATATTAAGTACGTATACATATTCATACTCAAAAATATACGTACGTACATATATTTATATTCTTATAATGTAGTATACCAAATGTGTATTGTATAAAATTATGTACATAACATACAATCATATATACAGTGTAAGTTAATATAAATCAAATAAGTATATTCCTATGCATATATGCATATGTATGTATATGTTTCATATCAAGGATCAATTTTAAAATCATATTATTCGTGTATGTACTATATTGGTACTATGTACAAATAAGATACTCATTCATACATCCACTCAAAACAAAATTAAAATAAAGGAAGTAAAAAAAAAACTGCAATGCAAAAAGATCTTACATATTCGCCGACAATATTATTGCATTTGCATATAGTATGTATTGGCTTCGCGAAATTTCATTTCTATCGGTTCGACACATGTTTGCATGTATGTACAAATCAGGGCTGGATTAATTAAGAAAAATAAGCGTGTATAAGACAATAAATTGTATAAAATATTTGTGTAATCTGGAAATCCTGAATACTGAAGGTAATCGGAGTAAAGGAAAACCATGTTTGCGTTGAAAATTGGGCCGATATGGTGATTAAGGACACTAAATACTTGGGTGTAAATAAATTAATGCAGATAACACTATAATTATCCAATGCCAATGATCCAGGATTATATATATATATGTATGTAGTTTGATTTTACTGCCGAAAATTCGTCTCTTTATACATTTAGTGGGTGCTCTTTAGACATCATAATATAGAAACTATCTGACAAATCTTGTTGTTTATCTGTTTAGTTCCAGCAAAAATGAAAGGAAAGCAGGTAAGTATACCTAAACTTTTCTATGCTTAGGGTCTCAGGGTACCTAAGGGCATTCGACCCTGATTATATGCAAGTCGCTATGTACATTTTGTGTTTTGTACAACGTTTTATATGATTTATATTTTATTAATATACATGCATGCATATGTATATTTCTTCAATTCTTATATATGTAGGTACCAATCAACTTATTTGATCTTCAATATGAAATTTTCTTCACCTATTCACTATACTAGATATCATTCAAATACTATATGAACGCACATATGCATATACATATATGTTTGTATAATTATAATCGTATAGTATAGTAATGTTTATTGTATACATATGCATTCATTCTCTTATCACTACTTTACATACATATAAATATCTATTTTATGTGTAACATTATATATTATATCAGCAGTTATACATATTCGTACATATCGGAAAAACTTTTCGATGATTATATTTCACAAAGCATAAGAATGAAAAGCGTATAAAAGTACTGAATAGTTATGTATATATATATGAATGCATCAGGATACATAGATATATATACTTTTATGCATATCCATCTATCTATCATCTATCTTTCTATTCATTTTCTGTATCCAATTCGGTATTTATCTATACTATACGGATACGCGTGTGTAATGTACCTGTATATCACTCCACACTCCACATAATATCTATATGTATATAATGTATATGTCAATACTCAATACGTGTATATAGTAATGTACATATGTTTTCACAAAAATATTGTTGGGTTGTTAAAGTCAGTTGGTTTGGTAATTGAGAGGTAAAAAAACGTATAATTCATACCAATATATACCAGCATCATAATGTATATGTCAGTATATAGCTTCAATATTTGATGATTAGAATGGAACGGAAGGGACAACTTCTCTTTATTTATTTATTCATTTTTTGTCTCCCTATAAATTTCCTTCCTTTCCTTATTTACTGTTTTTTCTTTTATTTTCACTTTCATTTTCTTGGTTTTTATTTTTCCAGTTTGTTTGTTGAGCTTTTTTTTTTTTTTGATTGTTGTTGATATTATATTCGAAATTCCTTTTTGTATTTATTTTTTATATTTTTTTCTTGATGCTTTTGTGCAAATAGGCTTTAGTTCATTGCCGGTTATATACATATTACAATACCATGCATACAGTATATTATATACCATCGTCATGATAATCAAACTGCCGAATACTTTTGTACGTGCCTATACATATTTTTTTTTCAGTATGTTGTATAGATACATATATATATATATACAGTATAAACGTATGTACATTATTATCATATCAAACATTTATGGATTCATACATATAATATTATAGAGAAAATAAATGGTATACTTGTACCCACGTACATATATTTTATATGTAGGTACGTTAGAACAGAGATATACATTTAGTATCACGGTGCTACCACTGTAAACAATTTCAAGGTGTATATTTATTTATAGTGATGTAGGTACTCGTCTAGTACATAGTCAGGGACAAACGATACCGAAAAACACAAAATTATGTAATGTATTAAGTATATGTGTATGTACATACACTATTGTACAAATATATTTATGTATGTATTATCTTCTAGTAATATACATATGCTTATGCATGCTTATCATACATTTATCTGTTCACATATAATATTTATGCATACATATATCATGTTATCTACATACATACATAGATATATATACTTTTATATTCATTCATATTTGTATTTTTATTTTTCATTTTTTTACTGTTTTAATTTTTTTTTTTCAAATATGTATCTATGTAAGGCATACATAGATATAAATATGTACACTCATATATTCTGTACATTTTATATGTTTTATGTTTTATGTTGTACACCATTTATATGTGTGTAATATGTATACACATCAGATTAGACGACCTCAATGGGTTTGCTTTGTAGAGCTGTTTGCTATAGTAAAGTGTATTGTACTACGTACTACGTACTACTACTGTGAAAATCTAAAGTACTTTACTATCTCTCCTCTATATAAAATATTATTCTATATATTGTTTTGTTATTATTATGAGTGTAGAGTGTTATATTTATATGAATGTATTTTCTGTGTACTCTGCATATAAATACTCATCGTATGTATATCACATACATACATATATATAACTGTACATACGTATTTTAGAATTTTAGTATATACCTAGTCATATTAGGTATATAGATATAAATACATACAATGAATGATGATGGCCAGTGGGAAAATTCACAAATAAAAAACAGAAAGGACAAAACCATAAAAAAAAGTACTTTATGAAAACAAGAGAGAAAAGTAAGAAAAAAAAAAGCACAAAGCTTTTTTTTTGTTTTCAAAAATAATAAAAGCAAAAAATATCAAAAACCCAAGAAAATAAATTTTAAAACTTGTTACAATCCACGTGGAGTTTTCAAAAATGTATAGCATAGTTATGAAAATATTGTAGAAGAAGATGAAATGTACATTTATATGAAAATATGGATGAAAGAAAAATAATAAAACAAGAAATAAAAAATTGAGATTGAAAATGAAATGAAATTTTGATAACCAATAGCAGAGTAAAATTCATTGAATGTAACGAATCAAAATTGTACAATATTTTTTTCATCGTGGGAAGGGAGATGGCATGGTAGTTTAGTAATGGAGTAATAATGTTTTTGTTTAGTGTGTGCCTGTGTGTGGTGATGGTGATGTGGTTTTGTAAAGAGAAAATTTTTTAACTTTTAATTCACTGAGAGACGAACCAGACCAAACCAGACACAGAAACACACACAACACAACACATAGTCATTCGCACCACAGGCAGAGACATAAAAAAGAGGACTTTTTCATTCTATTTCTCTTAAATATTGTAAATTTAAACAAAACTTTGCTTTGCTACATGTATGATGTACGGTACGCTACTAATAATAATAATACCAATCGTATATCATAATACTTGCCGCATACACATATGCACATGTACTATTTTAAAACTTTTTTATTTATTTCATCATGCACATGACTACTTTATGATAACTAACTATGTATATGTGTAGTAATTGAACTGCGCCATGATTTGTTTTGTTTTTGTGTTATCACATTATTATTACTGGAGAGTATAGAGTACTTAGATATAGATAGCGTATTTCGGCGTATTTCCTTTTCCTGTTTTTCTTACGGATAATAATAATAATAAAAAAAGTATAAATCAAAAAAAATTATACGATTTTAGAGCGTTATGTTTTAAAGGTTTGGAGCAAAGATTTGAAGTTTAAACTGGACTTCATTTACTAATTTCTGAACAAGAATAAAAAATATATCTAGCTAATCGTTTATTTAGTCAATTGTAATACATTCTCAAATTAATAATTGAAAATCGTGAAAATACTTAGCAAATTCACTAAATAAAGCAATTACATAGGTACATACATATTTATTTACATGACATAACATTAAAAATAATAAAATAAAATTATAAAGAAAAATAAAAAACAAATCTAAAAATTATAATGAAACATTTCAAATTCAATTCGACAGGATATTAAAATAACGTTACATGAACATTTATATAATTATAATTATAATATGTATATTATACATTATATGTATTGAATATAATATCTAAATGAACTTCAGTTACATACATACTATACATAGTACATACCAGTTCTAGGTCTCAGTATTTTAGTATGTAAATGAAATATATGTATATATTATAATATATGTAGTACACTTTTGTAATTTTATGTAGCATTTTCATTTTTGTCCATAGCGTTATACACAAAAACATTTTCATTCATTTATATAATTTATCAAATTAAGCGCCTTACAATGAATATAAATGTATGTACAAAGCACAAACAAAAAGCAGTACCAGTATCTACGTGTATTTGTGCATGCATATAAATTGAGTAAGTAAATATAAGATATTGTATATGTATAGGCAACGAAAATTATAATTTTTTTAAAAAAATAAAATTTCTGCTTTTTATGAAGAAGAAAAATGAACAAGAACGAAAAACAAAAAACAAAAAGCATATTAATGTAAATCATAAAGAAAAATTTTTTGTATACTCTGTAATATATTTATATTTTTTCATTTTTATATTTTAATTTTTTTCATGAAAAACAAAATTAAATAAATTTTTTAACAAAAGAAATCAAAATATAGAAAAAATAAATAAAAGAGAAAAAAAAGAAACGAACTTAAATAAAAAAAAAAAAATAAATAAAAATATAAAGAAAAAGGATATACAACAACAGCATCAACAACAACTACGAAAAATGAGTAGGTATATGTGGTACTACACTACACGTTCTTAAACTACATTTATGAAAAATAATATAGGTATATAAGCAAATAATAAAAGAAAAATAAAAAGAAACAGAAGAAAAAATACACAAAAAGAAGCTTATATAAATATATGTATACATACATTGATGTTCGCATATAGCATAGCACACGATATATACTTATATGTATGTATGTTATGTATGTAATGTACATAATATAAGAACCATAATTTATATACATATTTACCATCTTTATAATTTAGTAAAAGTATAAAGAAAAAAAAAACATTATAAATTTTCTTTTCATTTTAAAAATGAAAATAACACAAACAAATACAAAAAAAATAAAAAAGAAAATAAAAAAAAATTGAAAAGTAATAATAAGGATAACCGAAGAATAAAGAAAAACATTGAAGTATGTATATACTCGTAAAGTAAGAAGAAGTGAAACAAAAAGTATATAATAATTTTATTTTATTTTCTTTTTTGTGTTATTTAATTTTATTTTTAATTTTACGTTATATCGTTGTTGTTGTTGTTGTTTTTTTTTTTTTTTCATTTTATGTGTTGCTTGTGTATGTACATATAATATTCCGTTATTTTGTTTGTTTCGTTAATTTTTCATTCATTTTTGTATAGCATATATATATTCGCCTTTTATTTAATATTATTTTTGTTTTATTTTTATTTTTTTCTTAACACCGTCGTCATCATCATCATCATCATCAACATCATTATGATCATCATCATTTTTAATATTTTCTCTTTTTTTTTTATAAATTTTTAATAGATGTAGAGATGTGACATGTAGGTATAGGCATCTTCATCTATACAGTCTACACATATTGCATACATATTTATGTTCATAAATTGTGTACATTTCATGTGTATACCTAATATAAATTATATGTAACATATAGACATACCTATATTTTGTGTATGGATTTGTTTGTGTTTTATACATACTTATATTTTGAAAAAAGATGATAATGAAAAAGTTGAAATTTTTTTGTAATATGTATCTACAAAAAGCACAAATTTTCTTACAAAAAAAAAAAGAGTAGATAGTATGTGTTTGTATGAAGTATGAATCTGATACAACAAAAAATCTGAGTTATAATTTGATACAAATACATATACCTATGTATATAAATGTATACATTATGTATACGAGTACGATTCATATATTATTGTAATTATTGTACTTTTCAGGATATGAAAATAAAGAATGAGAAACACAAATAAAATGAATAATGTTAGTACTACAATGCATATATGTATATATTATATACATACTTTAGACTTGTGTTATAATAAGTATAGATAATGTACATACACGTTATGTATGTAATACATATTTGAAAGAAAATGAAAATTAAAAAAAATGTGCAATAAACAAAGAGATATAGGAATAGGTACATTACATATATAATGCACATATTATCGAATTGAATGAAATAATATGGAATGACGACAAAAATCTGAAGCTAAAAGGTAATAAAAGGTAATAAAAATTTTACATTACCTACCACACTCATCACATACATAGCTGTAGGTACTTTATTTCTGAATTTGATTTTAAACTTTCTATTTACTTATAATTTATAATTTAATTATTATGTATACAGAAATCATCATAAATATACATTCATTATGCAATTATGTATGTATATAGTTAGCAATAAATAGAGGTTCAGAGATTTATTATGAATATATAGTACAGAGAGTACTATACACTATAATAATACATATCCATATGTTTGTATGTGTTTGTACATGAGCAATACAAAACTTATAATATGACTATAAAAATGTTATATAGATAATGTGTGATAATATTTATTTTACTTTTTATCCCTAAAAATGTGATGTGATTGATTGTATTATAATTTATACTGTATCGTGCTTTACTTATTTATATTTATATAGGTACATAATATCAGTTGCAGCTCAGACTATATGATAGAATATAGAATATAGATCACAAAAACACTCATGCGAATTCATAACTCTTGTTTGTAGCGAGTGCGAATAGAGAAATTTCTATGTAATGTAACCTATACTAGACCTAGTTATTTTTGATTTCGATTTTTTCTTGATAAGTACATTTGATTGAAACAAAAACGACTATCAAAAATTTGTTCCATTTACAACCTCTACCATCCTTTGAATTTTCTTTACTCCAAATTTGAAGAAAATTGCTGAAAAAATGACAAAGTTATGGAGGCGGGGTAAAGTTTGCTAAAATTCAAATTTCAGAATTTCTTCCAGTTAATTTACTGTCGTTCGTATACATATGTACAATGTACCATATATTTATATTTTCTTGCCTTGATTGTGTTTAAAAATTTTCTTCGTATATTACATATTAGATTTTTCATCTTTTTATAAATAAAAATAATATCTACCTCCTATGTATAAACTTGCATGCATATCTCCATCATGTAATACGTCTACTCTATTATAGAACATTCATAAAAATAACAATAAATATAAATAAGAAAATTATTTCTTTTTCATTTGTAATTATTTGAAGAAAACTTTAGAAATGTTGTAATCATTTTTTTCTTTTTCGTTTTTGTTAAATTTTCTATACAATGTGAATATAAAATGTATCTAAATTGGTAATGTAATATACATAACTACACATGATCGTATACAATCGTGAATGTATACATTTTCAAATCAAAATCTTTACAATTTTTGATGATTAATTATGCTTGAGTTGTTTTCATTTTATTGTTAATTTTTTTTTTTGATTCTTTCGTTAAATATTCGTTTATTATTTATATTCGTTTAATAATATTTTTTATATTCATCATTTTATTTTAGTTATTTATTTATGTATTTATTTTTTTTTTCACTATTTTTTTGTGTTGTTTTACTGTTAAATTTTCATATTATAATGTAGTTGTTCTTTTATTTGATTTATTGGAGTTCAATACATTTTACTCTTTTTATTATTATTATTTTATTTTATTAATTTATACTTGTGTTTAATATACATATAGTACATAAAACAAGTAATATATTTTGTTTAGTAAATGTATATTTAATAAAAAATAAACTCCACGTGGATGTAAAATAAAATTATAAAAAAAAAAAATGTAAAGAAAAGATGAAAAAGGTAAATCAAATTTTCATTGAAAACGTATAAGAGTATATGTACCTGCCTACCTCAACTCAACATGTATAAAGAGTAAAGTTGTGCATATATGTATATTCTACTCATATTATTATTTGGCATTGGTTTTGGTACCCATCGTTAAACAAGTCTATATATTTTTGTGCTTTACAGAGAGTATTTATGTATTATACATACTCATACACACACATACTTCTATTCTTCTTTTTTCTAAAAATAAAAATTAAAAAAAAGTGAGTTACAAGAGTAGAAAAGAAATCTTATTATTGATGTAAACTTCATATTTTTGTAAAAATTAACAAAAAAAAATTACTCCCGGAAATCCATTATAGAAAAAAGCTCAAAAGGTTTTCAACATACAAAAATATACATACACAAATGCCTATTATATATTTTATATTTTTTTTTCAATTTTTATACCATATTGAATTTATGTATATCATCATTGTAATTTTATTTTTTTTAAATATTCTTTTCCATTACTATTGTTTTCCTTTGATTATTATTTATTTGTTATTTTTTCATAAATGAAATAATGGATATATAAATGCACGCATTTGAACATATTATATAATATATGGCACGAAACGATAATACATATCAGGCCTACAAGCTACAACATATATGTATGTATGTTTGTATTTGTATAATAATTGTGGTGGATATTTTTGATTTATGATTTGTTTATTAATTATGATAATTTTGAAATAAATATTTTAAACTACTGAAAAAAGAAAAAAAATAAAAATTAAAAATTTCATTATGAGTGCATATAAAAAGTGATGAGAAAAAAAATCATTTTCAAAAAAAAAAGTGGGTAGATAATAATAACAATAATAATTAATTATTAAATTATTATTTATATTGATTATTATTAAAATAATTTAATTGAATTTGATTTTTAATAACTAAAAATAAAAGTAAAAATTAAATAAATAATTTCACATAATAAGTACATATAGATAGATTTTAATGAAAAATTTGAAAAAAAAAAACAAATTGAAAAAAAATATTATGATGACTATAATATGCATGTACGTACACATAATCTCTATATATGCTCTTATTTTATTGTTGTACATGTATGCCCCTTTAAATGAATTAAAAGAAAATGCATACATATATAAATAAATATATGTATACATGCATTTGTATGCATATACACATGAGTAGTGTGTGTGTGTGTGTGTGCATGTATAGTACCTAACCTACCTATGTGTATGTATGATGCATTCAAAAATGTATTGTAAAATAAAATTTTTAATTAATAATTACCATTTTAATTTGTGAATAATTTTCATATCCTTCCATGCAATTTTTTTTACATACATATACATATATGCATTATGCATTCATTATAAATATGTATTATTATTATTATACGCGCATCTATCCATCATTGTGAAAGATATATGTATGTACTTATGTTATTAATATTTTTATTATTTTTATTATTTTTATTATTATTATTAAAATTATATGCACTATATAGTATCTATATAAATATAGATACCTATATGTAAATGTATATAAATGTATTATATTAAAAAAAATCTTATAAATAGTTCAATTTTTCCGTGGTTTGAATATTTTATCAGATTATGTAAATTAAAATGATAAATTGGAAAAAAAAACTTGTATCTACATGTGTATACATATACATATAATAAAATGAATTTTATATGGAAAAAAAAAATCAATTTTAAACCCAAAAATGAATAAATCATAAAGCAAATAATGTGTAACAAAAATAAATATGAAACAATGAATTTTAAATTTTATTATTACAATATTACATTCATATATATATATGTACATATATTGTTCACTACATAGGTTCTTTTATATATAGGTAGCTGCTGAAATGGTTCACTAAAACCGGGCTCCAATCTTGAGGGCGAGAATATAAGGGCAGACTGCTAATCACATTATTAAAATATAGAATGTCAAAGTATAACGATGATTTTTCAAAAAAAAATTCTTTTATCTTTTTTTAGAACTATAACTAAATTTTAGGACCAAAATTCAAAAAAAGTATTCAACCCAGGGACTACAACAATCAACAATAGATACCCTTCCGGTTATCTATGTTCAAAATTTCAAAAAAAAAAAAAACATTGTCCAATCAGTGTTTGCTGTACTTGGTGCAATTTTGAAGACATAATAACCGGAATTTTGACAAAATTTGACTTTCTCGTGATATTATAATGTCCGTACTCATATATATATGTATGTATGCATATTAGAAAATTTTGTATTGTATGTGTCGTTAACATTTTACTTATATAACAGTATCCGTGTGTAACAAGCCAATATTATCTATATGCATATACATTAATGGACATATAATGTACTATGTATATGCACATATTTTTGTACAATATGTGGATATATTAAATCGACTTATTTATGTATAAATTTAGATATACAAATTTATAGTTTTTTAAAATATCTGGGAGTGTAATACAAATTTGTATACCACATATATCCTTGCTCTGTTTCATATTACTTACGTACATAATACGTATATGTATATACATTTTATCTTTATTTATAAATACACATATGTACATATAAATGTATGCAGATATTCATGTATAACTTTATTCATATCGTCATTTTATTATTTAAAAATTTTTAATTTTTTATTTATTTTTTTTTTTTTATTTTATTTTATTCATAATCTAACACATAATGCAACTGTCATTACAGATGCATAAATATATACATATACTGTATTACCGTATTACTATTATGCATTACTATTATAATATATACTTATATATGTATAACGATTAAATTTTTATACATATGCACATATCTGTATATGCATATGAGTACGTATGAAAAACATTGGAAAAACCACAGGAAACCAACATGTAGATATATAATAATAACAACCCATTCTTATATTCCTTTTTATTTTTTGTTTTTATTAATTTATTTTTTCATTTTCATTTTCAAAGTTTTTTGGTTTTGTTTTTATGACAGTCAGTCGCCATTTTTACAGTGTTTTTTTTTATGCGGTTACATCTACATACAAGTGCATAGTATAGTATATCTATGTAACGTAACGTATAGTTATGTTATATGATGTACACATTTATTTTATATGCGTACAAATATGTGTGAATATTTTTACTTATATATTTACAAATACATATACAAATACATTTTCAAAAGGAATTTTCATATTTTGCAATCAAATACACACATACGTATATATAGAGTACATAATGTATACACAAAACATAGACATTTTGATTATATATAATATATCCTTTAAAGTTTGTTTTGTTTCATTTTTTTTTTGTTTTTAATTTTTACATATTTATGAATATTTTTTGTTTTATATGTATTATGTACATATTTTTTATTACATTTTTTTTTATATTTTGAATTTTGATGTTTTTATATAAAAAAGAAAAATATATAAAATCAACTATTATAATACACATTATATATATTATACTACTACGAAACACTATATATACATTACAAGTACACAATACACATTGATGTGTATGTAAATAGAAAAAAGGATATTACTATATTATATTGTATCGTTTCGCGTATATAAAATGTATACAAAATAATAAAGAAAAAACAAAATAAATGAAAAATATAAAAACAAAGTTGAATCAAATATAAAGTATGAAAAAAAAAAAACAAAATAATAATAAAAATATACATACATATATATTCAAAAAAGTATAACACAAACAATATACATATGTAATTCTCTATGTACATTATATAAGTAAATGCATCTATATCATATACATACATATGTCTGTGTTTCATGTGTGTGTTTTATGTGTACCTATACCCTATACATATGTAATATTGGTAATATATGTAGATGATATGTGTGTACATATCCATATACATATAAATATGTTCATGCTTCCATATGGAATATTCATATTTGAAAATTATCCTTTTTATATATACATTACATATTTACGTACTCAAATACATATGTATATGTATGTATGTAAGAACTGTTTTTTTTTTTTGTATATTTGAAAATTACAAGAAAAATGTAAAAAACACACTTGTATAAATGTTTATATGTATACGTACAATATGCGAGTTTGTATACATTTTTACATTGTTGAAGAATAAAAAAAATATATAATAAACCTCCTATATAACATAGAAAAAAGTGAATGTTTTTTTTTAAAAAAACATAGAGAAAAATAATAATAAAAAACAAAATTCAAAATAATAGAAAAAAAAAACATAGTCCTTGTTTTATATATATATATATTTTTTCATTTTTATTTGTTTTCATATTTTATTTTTTATTTTTTCGTTCCTATTTTAACTTTTATTTTTTCTTCTATTTATATATTTAATATTTAATGTACTAAATTCTTACACACATAACAACTTTGTACATATAACATATAACTATGGATAAACAATATTTGTGTTTTATTCGTATTATTCGTTTATACGACTTACTTTCATTTCTCGACTGACTTTTTTAGTCCGTGTAGTCTGTGTATATAAAATATACATTATACTCAAATATAAATACATACATATATGATAATATTATGTAAATGCTTCTACATATAAATATGTAGATTTGTATATAAACAGTACACAGTACAGAACAGTCAGTTTTATATGTACACACTTATTATTATTTTTTTTATTTTCTTTAGGCTACATTACTATATACAGAGAACAGAGTATATGGTATGTACACATTTATTCAGAATTATATGCAAAAAAAATACAAAAAACAAAAAAAATATATAAATAAAACAAGTAAAAATCTTTTTCATGTTTAAATGGTGGGCTTTGTATATGATGATATATGGTGTGGGTGTGGTAATGCTGTTGATGTTATTGTAATAATATTTTTTTTATACTACATATATTTTATATTTTTTATATTACAATATAAAAACATGTATATCTACATATACATTATATACTCTAAAGGATATCAAAATGTACATATGTGCATATATAGCATATATTATATACTATAGGAACCTATGTGAATGTGGATACAGGCAACGATATGAAATATGTGTATGAAATCGTTTATAAAAAAGTTTATGTCGGTTTACTTTTTATCTTGTTTTTTCTTTATTTATTTTTATTATTTTTTTTTTTAAACATTTTTTTGCTGTTTCATTCTCTTGTGTAAAATACGAAAGCCATCATATGTAAATTTTTCTATATGCTCTTCTGTATTCATATACTCGTATACACTTTGTAAGTACCACATACTTATATATGTAAATTATTTATTTTATGTAGTATAGTATACATTTATATGAAAAAAAAATAAAAAATGAAAAGAGAAATATTAAAAAACAAATCAAGAAACAAAATAACAGAACAGAAACAATTATGAAAATGTAAAAAACAAAAAAAACATTAAATAAATATAAAAAATTTAAAGAGTACGTACGTACTATGTTTGGTTATACGTAGTGTAGTGGTACAAAGAGCGTATACAAGAGTAAATATACAATACATGCATATTTATAACAACACAAATTTAATACTAAATTTAATAATAAATTATTGATAATAATTTTCACGCCTAATATATTATATGATTTATTGATTATATACGATAAAAATATAAAATAATATAATAATGTGCAAATATGTTAATACATACTTATGTGTAATTGTCGATGTCAAGCCTTTTTATATTTTTTTCCCTTTTACATTAATGTTTTCTTTTTCATATATGCGTGTAAGAGTATTTTATTAACAGAATACTTTTTTTTTAAAAAAAAAAAAACAAATAAAATTCCACAATATTGTAAAGTATACTTATCCTATCTATATATGTATATCTCGATTCGTTTAACTGCGGCACATTATTTGCGAATGCTATACACATACTTCATATCGCTTAATATGTATTATTGCATTTATACAATACACATATATATCTACGTATATAAAAATCATTATAAAAGTTAATTAAAAATTGTAAACTAATTAAAATAATTGTATACAATCGCAACAGACAGACAGACAGATAATTTTACATTCGTAATGTCTGTAATGTACAGAGTGCAGTACATATGTAATGTATGATACATAATAAAAAAAAATTTCGAGAGAGGGAGTAAAAAAAATACAGTCAATCAATCACATTCACACCCTTATTTTTGCTACTCTGCTATATACATTCACATCACACTCAATTATATCCGCATAGTCAGCCAGCATTATAACTCATACAAGAAGCAATATTATTTTATAATTGCCCTGCATGCAATTGCATACTGTACATAGTGGGTGTGTGATAGGACGTAAAGTGGAGTATATACATACAATGAAATTATAGGTGGTAAACGGTGATACGATATTCGGTTTGAAGTATGAGTAAAAGTGTAAGTATAGATTCTGTTGATATTTGTATTTTTATTTATTTTTTGGAATTTAACAAAATAAATATAAATATATGTATGTATAAAGTACTTATCAAAAACATATTGATATGCAAATGTAAAGGTAGAGTACATATAATATTATGTTCATGTACATATACATACATAGATTTAATTTTGTCAGACTGTTCATTATTTATATATAACTACGTATATACACTGTGATCAATAAACAAAATAAATAAATACAAATTCATATGTCCATATGTGTGTATACCTGTACACAAAATTCATTTACATATTTATATTTAACAACCATATCCTATAATGTGTATACTCGTAAATGTTTGTACATATATTCACATATTAATATAATAATATAACTATACATACATAAATTTATACTATAAAAATAAAAAATATTTATAATCTGTTATGTATGTATTTATTTTCAAAAAAAGGATATTAATAAAATTTACATTAATATTATTATTGTACATATGAATAGACATTATCAGATATAAATAATAATATATTGGTAAAGAGACACACATTAAATACATATGATTGTATACTTGATATGTTTTTACTCGTATATATGTACATATATATCTACATTATATTAGGCCAAAATATACACCATATAATACAGGAAAATTAGTGTCACACAATGTAATTACCACAATTCAGTATTTTGAATTAATGGGATATTGATGCGATACGATGTAATATTGTAGCAGCATTTATATGTAGCAAGAGTAGGTTGAGTAAAAACATACGTATACCTATATGCAGCAACTCTATATAGTCTAGTAACATTACACGATTACACATAACATTTGTATAGATATTATGTGGAAAATATACACATATCACACACATATATGTATGTTTATGGAGAGTATCTATTCATAAATTAATTTTGATTATTGTAAATACATATGTAATATATTTTTGTGCATTATATATGATGTGCTAGCTTTATAGCAATACACAGATAATTGGTAAATAGTTGAAATTCATATATGATACATATGTATATTTCTTTTTTTTTATGAATATGTATATATATCATACGTACATGCATAATATTGCACATTAATGAATATTATACTATCACTTTATTTATGTACATTCATGCATTCATGTACATATAGTGTATGTACATATTTATTACAATATATAATTGTACACACTTACTCGTATTTTGAACCACAATTACACGTATACATTCATTACATTACATATAGTACATTGTATATATAAGAGTGTAAATGCATTACATCCACTATATTTAGGTTTTATTTTTGTCCTTTATTTGCATACATATTCATTTTTAGTTATTTTTTTTTTGTAAACTATTTTTTGTTTATTGCATAAACCGAAACTTTGAATTTACACTGTCGTGTATATAATAATGGACCTCTACCTCTATATATACCTTCATAGTCATACAAATAATGTATTTTAGTTTTATTTTACATTTATCGTTTTTTTTTTTTGTATTATTTTTATGCAATTATCGTCATATATAAACATAGCCATACATATATGTGCACATTTATAAATAGGTATTTATGTAAATATAATTTTGTGCAAAATAATAAATACATATGCATGTGTGTAAATAGTATCACAGATCGGTTTACCTCGATTAAAGGTATACATGCATTTATTTGTACTTTTTTACATATCTACTTATTCATACATATTTGTATATACATATATAAGAGAGGATATGTATATAAACAGATGCTATATAAAAATAATAATGATAATGTTGTGGGTTGTTAAATTAAACCTGTTAACGTTATACGGTTTATAGTACACAAATTATACTATTACTTTTTACTATGTATATAATATATGTATACATAAAAAGTATATATAGTATAGAGTCAGTATATAGTAAAAAGAAATAATTGATCATTTCTGTCACTTAAAAATTAAATAAAATAAAATTAAAAAAAAAAAGACAAAAAAAAATATAAAACAAAATAAAAAATAAAAATAAAACATCTAGTAAAAAAAAACATAAACAAAAAACAAATTATTTAAACAAAAATACAAATAAAATAAAGTAAAATAAAAAAAATAAATAAAAATAAAATTAAATATGTTTTTTTGTATTTTGTTAATGTAAATGCATGAATAACTTCATGATAATATATTGTTTTTATGTAGATATGGATATGTTCATATGTACATATTTACGTACAAATGTATATATGTACATGATTGCATATTATTGTATAAACTATAAAGGTATAAACATGTTATACTCGCGCTTATACATATATGAACTTTAGTGTGGAGTGCGGGTTATTACATTTTCATTACAATTTTTTTTTATTTAAAATTATTATTATTGAACATTTCATACAAACATAATGTATATGTACGAATACGAGTAAGTATATACACATAATTATTATTATTATTAATTTTGTTTACACATATTAATGTGTTTTTCTTCTATATTTATGTTTATATGCAATTCAATGTGATATGTTCATACCATTTACTTATAATGTATCTATGTTTATTGATAAATATAGATAGGTATATAATATACCTACATATGTATTTATAGATCAATTTACATATGAATTATTTGGTTCAAAATACAAAACGGTTTCGTTGGAAAAAAAAAACAACAAAAAAATATTTTTTTAATGTCATTTCTGTTCACGTTACACACCATGAAATTATATCTATTATAGGTGTGTATTTACTTTACATATACTTATATCTTTATACTATATTTATATATATACACTATACGTACAATGTAAATGCGTATAAATATGCAAAATTTTTGAGTCTTTTATACTAACATTAATTATATACTTATGTGTAAACAAACATACGTACGAGTAAACTATTTATTTATTTATTAACAGATTCATGTAAAAACTGTATATAAAATGCAATTTGATATTTCTAATCTAATTTATCTATATATACCTAATGTGCATTATAATTTATTGCAGTTCAGTTACATATTACATAATTACACACCATTAAATTGCATTGCATTACATTACATTTACTATCTGAATTGAGAAACGAACTTGAAAATTATTATAGTGTAAATAAGTACACATACTCGTACGATGAGTATGTGTAAAATTTTATAAAGAAACTTGACTTTGTATAAATGTATACGATTTATGTATAATTTAATGATAAATTTAAAATAGAGAAAATTTACCTATTCATTTCTTATGATAGCCCTTCAATATTGTTTACTACATTTACTATAAAAAAATATTTTTTATATATGTATCATTCTCATTCGTATAAATTTTCTTTCATATTTTTGTATAGCAGCAAATAATATGGAAATTTGAAATTAAGTATAATAATTTTCTATAATTTATTTCTCTTTTCTTTCGTTTATATACAAACAAAACATAATCATAATAATAAAATAATACTCGTATTGTAGATAGAGTAGAGTCAGAGTATCATTTTCATTTTCTCTATTCTCTTTTATTCTATAATACACCCAAACCCATAATATATAATATATAATGGTTAGTTTATATGAAAGATACTAATACACTAGTAAACTAATAGATATCTTCTCTATATACCATGTTATGTTAGCAATTTAATTCTTTCATCGTACATTTTCTTCATTCATTTTAGGTATATAAATTGTGGTGTGGTGTGATATAAATTTTCTCAATTATTCTCAAAAATATAACTACTACTACGAAAAATACAATTAAATATAAAGATATATAGTAGATTATTTTACTCTTATAAAATAATACATAAAATTCGAAAATTATAAATGTGTAATACATGATGTAAAATTACCTACATATGAAATATGTTACCCTATTAAAATTATGTAGAAATTTTATTTCAAATTCATTGTGTATGATGATGATGGTGTTTATAAGTAAATAATGTGAATAAAATTATTTTCTTCATATAACCAATATAACATATAATATTATAATAGTTTTCGTTTATCGGATTCATCATTTAATAAATGTAATGCCATGCAATGTATGCATTTGCATGCAACTATGCACATAATCAAAATACATATATATATTTAAAATTTCCTTATATGTCGTTCTGACAATATTTGCTCATACACCTATGTACGTATATATGTAGTTTGAAGTTGAATGGAAATGGAGTACTATTGGAGTAATGCTATCTTTAATAATTTGAAATGAAAATTTCGAAATAAAATGAAAGGAGTCAGAATATGAGGGCGCTTATCTATAAATATGTGTATACGACTACATTTATTTACATATTCATGTACATGTAAGTCATATTGAAATCATCAAATTTTATCTTTTATTTTGTATTTTTTTTTATATTTTGTTTTATTATAAAATTGAATACTTGCTGTTGCTATAAACTTGAAAATTTATATCGAAATGTATAAATTATATGTATGTACGTATAGGTACACATCATAACCATACATAATAAAGCTACTGTACAGATGTAAGGTCTCAGGCATAGATGTATGTGTGTGTATACATATATCTTCAATACTATTTGTAAATACAATAAATATACAAACATAGATACTCGTATTCGTACATTGATATGAATATGCTTAGTAGGAGGTTAATTCGTATTCAATCGATCTAGATTGTAGACATTATCCTGTCACGTTTTTCATTTTACTTTACTGTTTTTTTTGTTGTTGTGTATGTACATATACTAAACACGCAAACTACATAGAAAAAGAAGAAAACAAAAAAAAAAAAAAAACGATAAAATAGAAAAAAGAAAATCTATTTCACAAATAATGTGATCCTTTTTTGATTTTATTCGTTGTTAAAACGATTTTACATTTTAATTTAACCAGAATTCTGTACACATTTATATACAAACAGTTTATGTACTTATATAAATTGCAATATTACTATGTATAGGCATGTATATACATATATAGGAAAATTTATATGAAATTGACTATTTAAAATATTAGGTACTTTTGTATAATATAAAATAAAAAAAAAGCTAAGGAAAAAGAGTATAAATCTAAAAAAAAGAAAACAAGAAAATTGAATAAGACTCGTATATGAATATGTGGTACCTACATAATAACACTTTGAACTTTTCGTATTTTCTATATACATTATTAAGTATATTTATGTACGAAGACATGTATGTAGATTAGGTTTATGTATATGTATATAGATAGATTACATCTGGATACATATGTTTGTACGAATGTATTTTCTCGTATATAATTTTACAAAATTTCACCGTATAGCCGCAACCAAAATCATTTACATCATCAACTGTACTAAATTTTCATTTTCAAATCTACGAAATGTATCTTCATCTATCTATAAATATACGCGAGTATTATGTAGAAATTGTTCAAATATGGAATCATATATGTATGTACATATAGAAAATATTGTTATAGTACTGATACTGTAATATGCATATACTAAACCGCTTTTAGCTTTATATTTTTCTTATTGCTATAGATTTATTTTCAATATACATATATACTTATAATGATGTATGTATATGAATGTACAAATTTTCTATTCCTTTATATCTACTATATGTAATATGGTGTAATATAATATGTAATATCAAGGAAAATCCTTTTTTGAATATTCTTCTCTATATTTTATTCTCTATAAATAAACATATACCTACTTCCTACTTGTACATTCATGTTATAGTAATGTAAATTATACCGTTCCAACGGTAGAACTTGTGTACAATCTATTATATTCCTTTTTATTTTTATAATACTGTATGTACATACAGTAACACAAATACAAATATTAGAATTTTCATTTTATACAATTTTATTAAATGATGAAAGTGAAGAAACAAAAGAAAAACAAATATGTATAATGTACATTTGTTATAGCTTAGGGAATAACACAACAACTATATAATGGATCAGGATAACAGAAACAGAATTTTCATCATATCTCATATCATGAATTTATATTTTACTTACATGTATAAATGTAATTTACATATGTATGTGCATAAATACACAAATATGCACATATTTACGAAGACTATTGTATAAAGAAAATTTTAAAATTCAAAACCAAAAAAACCACCGTCATTCATTGAAACAAAAAAATTCACTCTAGAACCTAGAGCATAACCTTTAGAACATTTTATATGCATATGCTTTACATATACTTATACAACATGTCGAAGGATATAAATACAAAATAACATATAATAACACGGATTTATATATATTTTTACATATGAATGTGCATATAGAAATATGAATATTATACGTATAAATAAGAAATGTGTATCGTTGGTATCGTGTATGTAATATGTATGTGTTTATTATGTGTTTGGATTATTTCAAATCTTTCTACATTTACATTACATATTTTGTGTGTTGTGTATGTTATTTTCTTTTTAAGGATTATAGTTTTCAAAGATTTTCATGCATAACACTATTATGTGAGAGCGCACATATAGGTAAATATTCGGTTTCTTTATTTTGATAAAAAAATATTGCAAATTTATTCGTGTATTGTATACTCAAAACAAAAAAAAATATTATAAACATTCTAGTATTATAAATGTAAATTGAACTACATAGAGATTTTATATGTACGAAAAACAAAAAATTTAATATTTTATTTTGCACAAACAGAAAAAACAAAAAAAAAAAAACTGAGTTTTTGAAAAATGAAATTGCAAGAAAATGAAAATAAATATTTTTTCTAAAGAAAAACCTTCATAAAAAATCATTTTACTTATAGAAGAAGGCACATTATATTTTTCATATGCATATTATACATACATTACATATTTTAGCAAACTTATACACAGCGCATACTATACTATGTGTGGTGTACGTGTGTATGTACTTTGCTTAAACTATTATTATTTTTCTCCATTTTTTTTTATTGGCTTTAGAATTACATATTTTCATTTTTTTATTATTTTGTTCTGAATTTATATATAGATACATCTACAGCATTTACATAATATTCCATATAATACTTATATTCGTATGACGTATGACGTTGTATATGTACAATTGTGTACAATAATATGTAGATTAAAATTTCATTTATATATGTTTTTTCTCTTTTATAAGTAAAATTTATTGATATGTACATATTCCATATAATGTACATGTAATGTATCGAGATTTGTAGATATAGTATTACAATTGTATTGTAAATCATATATGAAAATCGTAATATTATTTAAATGAATTACATATTCACCACATATGTAAATTATTATGTAAATCCTTATGTTAATTTATATTTTATTTCATATATGTACATACTTTTACTTATATGTATACATATACGAGTATATACATACATTATATTACATATATGATATGTACAATGTACATATTATATTATTTATTACAATTTTATGAAATATGTACATATTATGTATATACATGTATATTACATCATATTCATAACTCCACGTGGATTTTATAATCTAAAAATAATAATCATAATAATAAAAATAAGTACATTACAGCATTACACATACAAATACGTATATGTAAATTAAACGTAACAGAAATAATAATAAAATAATAATAATAAAATGCAAAAAAAAAAAAACTGAAAATTGAAAAAAATTTTCCAAATGAATTAAAATTAAAATGTTTATATAATAACAAATTGAATAATTGATTAATATTCTTCTTCCTATGTGCATATAATACATTACGATGTGTATATGTAATTATAAATCGATCAAAATTTAACAATATCACATAATAAGTATCTATACATGTGAGTATGTGCATGATAAACAATTAAGATACAGACAGATGAATACAAAATGTAGATATACATTACATAAGTATGCAGTATATAAGAGGTAATAAGAGGTATAACAATTAAGAAAATACGCACAGCAGATTGATAATGGCATAGATGAATAACGAGTAATAATAATGCTCCTATATCTGCACATAAATATGAAGAGAAATTTTCTATTTATTAATAATTTGTGTATCGAAAGTGCGTATACTCAATACTCATTATACAAAATATGTACTTCACGTATGCAAGTATGTACTTATAGCTTCTTATGGTCTGTAGAATAGAATCTGCGTATAGTTTATCTTTATACTATGTAAATGAAAATTTATTGCATATGCATACATTTAGAGTATTATGTATTATTTAAGAGTAGGTATATTGGTATCAAAAAATGTATTCAAAAATTTATAATTATTTAAACATTTACTACATATACATAAGTACTTCTTCTTCTTCTTCTATGGTGCAACAGTCCTATGTTGAGGAGCCCTATTACCTCTTAGTTTCAAGATTCGCCATCATTCTTCTCTGTTTTGTGTTATCTGCATTCAATTATTAATATCTTGTTCTCTAGTGTCTTTATATTCATTACATATCAATCCAACTCACACAATCATATGCATATAGGTTAGGTATGTAGTAAAATATAAATTACTATCACCGTATTGTATAATTCACAAACATTATACAGTTTTTCTTTTATTTAAAAATGAAATGAATTTATTCAAAATACATAATGTACATTATTTATTTTTATAGTTATGAGTATTTAAAATTCGAAAAAAAAATCATTGATAATTCAAAAATCAACATACAAAAATTAAAATAAATTGATAAATAAATAAATAATAGATTTACCTGTACGACGTCTGTATAAACATTTAATATGATTGTAATGTATTTGTATATCGAAACTTTTCTATAAATGTATTTTCATTGTTTTATAAGTGCGATTCTCATTTTTAGCTGCTGTTGGCTATTAAATGGAATAATAGTAATATAATACCACACTATTATGATAATGTCCTTTAGACATTATTTTTCTCTACAAAACGTGATTCTGTATTATGTATATGTATATACATATATATGAATGTATACGATACGAATATAGTCACGTATTATAATAATGCCTAGTGCTAGTGCATATAATTTTAGAAAGGCAAAAAAAGGAAGCAAGAAAACTAAAATAAACTATAATAATAATAATAGTAGATCCAAGGAATAAATATTTATTTTTATATCATAAATAATATGGTAGTAGATACATACGAGTATATATGCTATAGTTAATATATGCATGAGTATATATTATATTCTTGTCATCATATATTATTTTCTATATATCAACATTATCATCGTCATTATTATATTACTATATATTTTCATATCCTACATATTTATATCTGGATATGTAATAATACTTATATGTATATGTACATATATTCTATATTTTTTTATTGTTATTTTATATATCTTTTATTTATTTATTTTTTTTGTTCTATATCGTACTTGATTTTTATTCTTCATATACATACAAACTCGTGTAATGTAGATAAATATGTACATATTTAAAAAAGTATATATTATGTATGCATGTAAAGTATATGTAATCTTTATATGTAAGAAGGCGATATATACATATATTTTTTTTTTAATTTTTTTTTTTTTGTACCAAAGAATATTATTCATGTATGCATATCCTTTTCAGTCAGTATATGTTTCAGAATTATTATTATTCTCTATTTTTCTTTTTTTACTTTCGTTTTTGTACGTGTTTTTTTATTATTTTTATTTTTACTTTTTTTTTTGGATTTTCATCTTTTCAAGTATTTAATGCTTTTTATACATTTTTTTTTTTGTTAGCTTTTATTATGTATTTTCATTTTTTTTTACATTTTATTTTTGTCTTTTCACATTTATTTTTATAATTTTTTTGTTTTTTAAAAAGTTGAGCTATACTATTACATCTACGTGATCATATATAGTAAATCTGTGTAATGTAAATACACATCTATACACATTCGTGTTATATTATACTATCTTACTTACATATTACATTGTATATATATTCGTACATTATCTGACTTTTTTAAAAGTTAATCCTGCTATAGCATATTTATATAATACATATTTATATACATACTTTATGTTAAATTCATATAATTATGTGTATATGTATACACAGAGAGACAAATACTCTTTTTTTTTCGTTTTTATATGTGTTGCAAAAGGAATAAATTATGCAAATATATAAATAGTCTGGTGTAATTTTTCATCATCTATACATCTTATGTATACATTATACATTATACTTTTTACATACCTATATTTTTTTATATTCGTTTATATATTGTATTTGTATATTTTTAGCACTTGCAGATGATTAAAGCGACGACAACTATGCTGATGATAATGATGATGATGATAATAATAATAATGGTGCTGGTGGAGAAGACAATATGATGATGATGCTACATTTATATGATGAAGACTATACATACATATCATACTCATATCATGATATACAGAGAAGTTATGGAGATGATGATGTGGACGACAATTCGCATAATACACATATCTGATTTATATATATGTACATAAAATGTATCCTTTATACATTTATTTTTTATATTTCAAAGATACACACATATGTGTATTATGTATTATTACATTCTTATAGTACACATATGTATCTGTATGCTGTATGAATAGATGTTTAAGTTAAAAGAGCTTAACTTAAGTAGACCACATTTTCATATGATAACGATATGAAGAGAGATTATATAATATACATTTATTTACTTTGAATTTTTGTTGCTGTTCTGTTATTGTTGTTGCTTTTTTTCAATTGTCCTTTTTTATGGTTTTGGTTTTATTTCATTTAAAAGAAAAATATACTTTTAGTTTAGTATATTTTTTTTGGTTTTTGTCCATCCTTAAAAGTTAAAATAATAAATGAAAAATATCCTTTCTGATATCCTTTCTGATGAAATATTCTTAAATATATATTTTTTTGAATGAGAATTGATTTTACAAAAATTTTTTAATTCAATTTATTTTACACTCATAATGCATATCCCCTTATATACCTATACATAAATGAAACTAAGACTAAGAAAAAGAATGAAAAGAAGACTAATTATATTACATATAATATACAATTATTTCGATAGCATATATTAACAGAGATAATGTAAAGATATTTTGTTAAAATTTTTCTTTATATCTATTTATATCGATTCCGCATTTGTATACATATTGCATTTTACCTGTTATCTACCATTATTATCCATTATAGTGCATATAATAATATTTTACGGAATTTTATTTATATATTTTTATATCACAAATTATTTGCATAGTATATTGATTACAAAGATGGTTTTTTTCTCATTTTATGATGTTTGTTGCTCAGAATTCTTTTCGAAAATTTATTCGAAAAAGTATTCGAAAAAAAAAAAGAAACAAAAAATTCGTTAAAGTGCACAACAACCAAACAGCAATGAGTTACTCAATGTAGTTACTATTCTATCATATGATTACGTGATAAATGAAGAAATAAAAAAGAAAACTGATAAAAATGTATATAAAATATTTTGGTATTATATACCTTTAGACTATAGATGAAGATAATAATTAGATGAGAAGTATAAATAGAGGTTGTGTATATTTTTACGTGTTTATTATCTTTTAATGAAAATAATTTAAAAGTTTGAAAGTCTGCATATAAATATAGAAATTAGTATAGTATTTTATAATTTTATCTTCATATATCTACTTATTACCCAAAAATGATAAAAGTGTGTATGTGTAGGTTTATGTACATTTTATTATAATATTGATAGTATACACGAATAATAAGGTTTGTGTTCGTCCTGTTTCACATACGTTTACACAGAATACTATATACATGACTATATATACGATATATTATGTAGGTACGTATAAATATGAGATATGGAAGAGAATTAGTAAACAGTAGTCATATGAAAACAGTTTTTCATTCATTTACGATAGCATGTATATGTGCATTAGATGAGATTCATTGATAATAATGCAACTTTCCTTTTACATAAGTTATGTTGCACATACACAATTTTATTATACAAATATCTATAATGTTATGTATGTGAATATATAATAAACTGTATGTACTTATGTAAATGCATACATATGTTATTAAATTCTGCCAGTTATGTTTAAGCTTTTATAATAATATTATGAAAACATATAGATACATAAGAAATACATATAGATATACCTACAAAAATATTTATAATAATTTTATGTTAGATATACGAATATATTTTCTGTATCATCTCCATCATATAATATGGTGTATTACATAGATAGGTACTCGTATTTAATATATGGTATTATAAAATGCACAAATATGACCGTATGCATTTATATGAGATGGTGGATTTCGTATCTTGTTTATCTCATTTTGAGGTAAATTTTGTGTATAGATTTTATACAATATATCTAGGTATAGGTATGTACATTTACATATGTACATATATATACTATACTCTTCCTTGTATGTATATATAGTCATAGTATAGTATGTTTTAATTTAAAATAGCTTTTTATTTAATACATATGAGTGCACATATGATATCCATATTCATATACATATTTGTATATTATGTTGGAATGTGTGTATGAATTGTGAATAATAGTATATACATATAGTTATAGTGCATAATTTTATAGTTAGCTTTTTGTTTTCTTACCTGATGATGATAAAATTAAATTGGCTCCACGTGGAGTTAACACAAAACATTTTTTGATTTAAATTCAATACATGAACGCATATAGGATATAAAATTTAGTTTTGGTTATATAGTATAGTAGATATGTTATTTATACAAAAATGTATTATATTTTATATATTATGAGATACATTTATAGCCATATATGTATTGCATTTATATATAATATACCTCCACATAGAATATGGATACATTTTCACATTTTATTTCAACTTTTCTTTTATTTTATGTGTAGCTCTATAGGGTACTATAGATACTACATATATTTATTTATTATTTTTTTTTTGGTATAAAATGTTGAATATTTTTCTCATTCTTATAGCCATTTTACTTTATTTTTTTTTTTTTTTGTCTTGTTGTGTTTGTGGTTTTATTTGTAAGAACTTACCACCATTAAAATTTTCTTTATTTTATATTATGTACATATATAATATACGAGCATGTGAATATTACGTATATGTAGCTATGTGTGTTGTGTACATTACATTTTTTTTACAACTTGTAATAAATTTTCTTAAAACTGGTACTACAAGTGATAACCACTTTTAAATTTGCCATCTTGTGTGTACCAAACATAACATTTGTAAACATTTTTATATAAATATAAATAAATATGTAAATATATATATATATATATATATGTGTATTATATTATGTACATATTTCATCGTATATAATAAAATCTATATCATCATCACACACAATATAAAATGTTGTTAAAATATTTTGTGATATTGATGTGGTTTTTATTTTCTTTCATCTAGATCTAGCTAAATATCTTTAGACTACCTATATATGTAATAATAAATCGTACTAACTTATATTATGGTAGATATCCGATTTAAAAAGAAAAATCAAAAATGTGAAAAATTATAAATAAAAGTACTAGGTATTATTATATTATGTGGTTATCATCACCACTATAGAATAATATCTAAAGGATAGGAATCATCTTCGTTATTATATGTATATATACGAGTATATATGTATTGCGAAATAAATATAAGAACCCCATAACATAGTATAACAACAGTGTTGTAAAATAGTTGCCACATAACCACTAATATAATTCAGCTATTAGACCACATTTACAGCAAATCTATATAATAATCCCATAGGAATACATCTACAAGGATCTGTACACTAATAATTACAGAACTACACTTTGTATCAAACTCTATACAAGCACGTACTGAGTTATCATTAAGCTATGCACTTAAAAATTTTGTGTATACAAGAAAACTTATATAAAGAGTAGTAATGGTAATATGGAAAATGCAATATAGAATTCATAGAATAGAATAAAATTATAATCAAAAACTTTATACCGATTTATTATTACATTTGCTTTTTTATGTATAACGATACGAAAAATAGAAATTGCTCATGAAATTCTAGATTCTAGTCTATAATATGATAGAAACCATTTCTCTTTGTGTTGTTAGGTTGCTATAGTTGTTAGATGGCGGTTGTGATTGTGACGTTGTAATACTCAGAAAAGTTAAAAAAAAAAAAAAATGTTGGGGAATCATTTTTTTTTCTGTAGATAGCGAAGCGAACGTGCACTGCATTAAATATTTAGATTCACAATGTGGATTTTAAAATAAGTTTTCTTCTTTAAGTTTTTTTTTTTTAGGTGCACGAGTATTATAATAGAGGTAACTACAACCTACAACATACCTTGCACACAAGATTTTTGTTTCATTTTCTACATAATAAACACTCTATCAAGTACATCCAAACAACACCATGTCACGTATTTTATACCTTTGGTGCTCTGTTGTTTTTGCATTCATTTACATCAGGTACTACTTTTATGTAGTCTGTTCGTTACAATATGTATAAAATATGGCATGGTAGACGATATAAATATCCTAGTATAATCGTATATAATATCAAGCAATGGTGCATTGATAGCTAGCAGCAGTAGTAATAGTCATCGTAGAATAGTTTTACTCCTTACGAGAAAAAAAAATGACTGTAAAAAGTTTACCTCATTATTTTTTGTTATTTGTCTCCATCAAACTTTGATAAGGTTGGGAATTTATTTGAAATTTATAACATTTTGATAAAGTGTCTGTCCATATATCCATCTATATCTATATATGTATGTATATAATTTTGTGGATTTTATTGATATGTATGATGATTTTGGTTGAGGGTAAACGCATTATTATTGTTTACATTTTAGGTCCTTTTTTTTTCTTTGTATGCAATTCAATTGAAAATACATATAATCAATACTCTGATATTTTGATATATTTTTTCTTCTTGCATATCATATCACAGATTATATAGTTTATATATAAAGTTTAGGGTGCATTAATTTGTAATTATGAATGCATAACACATAGACATTTTTTGTTTGTTTATCTGTTTGACTGACTTACTATCTGGCGGGTAATAAGAAAAAAATAAAAGGAATTTTAATTTTAAAATTTCATCATTGAATAAGTATTTCATCTATTAAAAAAGTGATGAGGTAAAAACACTTTCATCTGTATATGGGAGCTGAATTTAAACTTAATAAATGTGAAGGAAGACGAAAACGAAAGTATATAGTATATGCAGGTCAGGTATAAACATCGTGTAAACAGAGTGGAAAAAAAAACACACAAATTATATATCTTTTATTTGGTGATGGTAATTGCATTCATTTGAAAAGGATTTAATAAAAAAAAAATGTTCAAGGGTGATAAGATTGCGTACAAAATCAATTTATTACATAGTATTAATATCCTTTTGTAATGGCATTTTTTTTTTTGTGCGGGAAAAATGTTTAAACTATTTCGTATATTTATGGTAAAGTTAAAGGTGGTTAAAGTTTCGGAAAGGATAAATTTTTAAGGGGACATTTATGGACTTATGTGTCTGACTGACAAAAAAAAAATTTTTTTTTTTGAAAATAAAATAAATAAATAAATCTAAAAAGCCACTGTAATTTTGATTACACACTTAGCACTTAGAAGGATTTAAAACTGTCAGCTGGAAAATTATGTATACAATCGCGTCTGAACTGGTTACGACATACCATGCCATACTATATACTAAATTATATATATCCATTCATTAGTTTTGGCATTATTGAGAAACCCTCTTTAAAAATTATATAAGAACCCCTAATATCAATTAGTCCAATTGAAAAACCATCTATTCATCTTAAATCCAAATATCATTTAATTTACCCTTCATGGTATACTACAGTATTTTTTGTTTAGTTTAAAATTTATTGTATTCATTGTACGAGTTCATCCCTTACTAAAATCTTTCGTTCTTTCTATACGTACAACGGGTATGTATACGACACGACGTGTATATTATTTCGTTACTCGCTTTCAGACACTTTATCCTTTATCTTTATATAAGTATTTAATATAATATGCATGACAAAAAATATGGGAAGGAAAGGCAAAGAAAGAAAAAGGAAGGAAATAAGGTGCACAAAAAAAAGCAGTCGCATTGTCTTGGAAAATGTTTTCAGGATCGATTTAATTTATGTGGAATGTAAGTATAAAAAAGTGAAGAGAATCAGAATTGACATATGAAATGGTTGATATTTATCATACCATTTCGATGACGACGATTATGATAATGATGACGACTGTGTGACTAAAATTGCAAAATTTAAATCTGCATAAAAAAATCGATAATCGTTGTTGCGTTTATGATTCCTTTTATTCCCTTCTTTTTTTGCTAAAGAAAAGAAAAACATATTTCTATACTATAGGATATAGGGGTTTCACTTTGAACAGTTTTGAGAATGATTGTCTCCTTTCAAAAACCTGACGTTCAATTTTTTTTCTATTTTTTTACTTATTCTTTAATTTTCTTTATACTTATAAATTATGTAGGCGGAATTGAATGTATATACATATAGTACGTACACAATTGCATCATATATGTATGTATGTATATAAGTACATAGCATGAAAAACTCATCAAATTTTCAACCTTCTTAACTTTACCATGTAAATGTATGTTCTTTTTTCTCACATAAAATTTTTATTTTTATTTTTACTGCTTTTTTTTTTGTTAATTTAAAAACTTTGTCCTTTAATTCTTTTTCTTTTTAATTATTTTTTTTTATACATATAATTTTGTTTTTTAATTCACTTATTTTAAACTCATTTAAAGGATTTTCTTTCTTATTATTTTTTTCATTTTCATTTTCATTTTTATATCCTCATTTTTAATGCACACACATTTTTTTTTTATATAATTATTATTCTTATACAAGCTAGTAGTAGCTCCTTTAATTCAGAGTAGTGTATAGGTAGATCTATACGAATACATGTATATAAATACATTATTATGTATATAGAATATACAGTGTGAGTGTGTATATAAGTAAAGTATACATAAGTATATTTTACATCTGCAATTAACCTCGTTTATAGTCCATGTTACATGAAAAAAAAAGTATATAGTATATGTATAAGCAGTCTTAAAATGTGTAGTTAAATGTACATCGTACATCCCCATATAAATATATACATATGTACATACAAAATGCATCTAAGGGTTATTAGAGAAAATTCATTGAATGAAAGCTGAAAGTATATAAACTCATATAGGAACGAGTAATATTCATATATTTACGTGTATAAAACAAGAAAATAAAATATGTAGAACAGCTAAAAAAAAAAAAAAAAAAAAAAAATAAAATAAAAATGTAAAGAAAAAATAAAAGAAAACTGACTGACTCTAATAGATATGGTTAGAGATGATATTGGTACCAAAATTAAAAATGTAAAACACGATGCAATACATAAATGTAAAAATGTACGAATATATGTATGTAATGAATGTGTAAAGAATTTTTTTTTTCATTCTAATTAGAGAAAAAAAAAGGATGAACAATTTTTCCATTTACTAAAATAGTAATTTGAAAAATGCATAAATGTAGAAGAAGAAATTTTCACTCACTTTTTCATACCCTTATACATATACGCATACATACATATATTATGTAGGTATAACATGCAATTATCAAGGATATATATGTATATACATATTATATTCATAGTGTCATATACATACAAGACTCTGTACTAACTACATAGCATAATAATGAAGATGTTATATAAAATACAAGCTGAGTTATACGATAGGTTGATGGGTGTATATAATTAACGGTGTATATTCTCTGATAATTATACACTCTGTACTAGATGTACTATATAATGTGAGCACATTAAAAGCATGGCCCTTCTCAAACATAAGTCATGAATGATGTAACAAATGGAGTGCCATATAATGAAAATGGTGTATATTTTATAGTAGAGAGTAGATTTAGTACTTTACATGTTTTGTACTGTTTCTTTTTTCTACTTCTTTTTTTTATAATAACAAAAATATAATATTTTAAATGTAAATGTGTAATATCAATATGTACATGTATGTATGTAAATATGCATGTGTAATATACAAAAAAAAAGTAAAATTTACATAAATTAAAATAAAATTTTTGTTGTTATATTGTTGTGAGTGCATTTTTGCTTTTGAATTTTGTCTTATGCTTGTCGAAAATGTTAAATGTTAATGAAATGTGTAATGCAAAATTACATTTAAAATATTCTATATAGTACATATTTTTGAAAAATATATGTACATTTCCATAATAATTTTAGAAATTTTAGCATGAGTTGGTTTTTTTTTATATTCTACGAATTAAAAGTATAATTTAATATAGAAATCTCTGAAAAATTTTTTTTTATTTTTTTCTTGAAAGTAAAAGGATTTTAATATTTTGAAATGAAGATGTGAAAAACTCTAGATGTATTTTTTAGAGTTTTTAACTGAATTGAAGTTTATTGTACTCTAATGAGAAATGGGATTTGGGAGTTGGGACTTGGATTGTTTTGAACAGTTGTTAGTATGTCACCTTTTAAATGAGTAATTTATTTATTTTCACTTTGCATATTCTCCTTTTGAAGGTTATGGATTAGGTTGGGATGCACTGAATTATCTCTTCAAATTAATTAATTATTTAGACGTTAAAAGTTGTATTATAGAAGATAGATTTGAAAATTATTGTAAAAAAATAAAACTTATCTCTCTGCTAGTAGTCCATTCATACCAATCAATTTGAAGACATCTTTTCATTCTTGGGAAAAACTCATGTACTATTTCTCTTTAAATAGAAAACATGAAAAATACAGATAGCAGAAAAACTAGAAACGCGTAGGAGAGAAAATTCTTTTAAACACATTTCACATTCCACATACCACATTCTATCGTACTGATAGCACATAGTGTACTGTCTACTTTATTCTCTATGTACCTAGACCTACATAGTTGTATAGAGAAAAATAGAGGAAGCCATGTAATAATAAAATTTAAGTATACCACTACTATTATACACTAGACATAGAGAGAGGCATTGTTGTCAATGGAACTAGACTGTACTGTACTACTAGTACTACGCATCCATATAGCACTACTGCCTCTATAGTATACGATCAGAAATCCACTCATCTAATACTATACATAGCACTACCATGAAATATTCTTGTTGGATTGAAAAAATTACATATATGTACATATATGAATTTATCGTAAATTTAATTAAGAGATTTACTACCAAATTATTTTTTTTTTTTCGTAATTATTATAATTTATGATTTTTTTACCCACTGGAATGGGCTCCTAAAAAGTTCTAAAATGTTTATATAATCGAACAAAAAATATATTGTAGTAAAGCTATCTCATAGAATAATACCGCTATATAGTAAAATTAGTTAGTACAATTAAATTAACTTTTGTCTTTTTAATTACACAAATACGAATACAAATTGAATTTTTTTTACAAAAATAATTTTCATTATTTTTTTTTCTTTATTTAAATACCGTATAATGAGCACCTACATAGTAGTATTTGTTGCTGTACATAAAAGTATTACATATTATTATACACATGTTATCTTAAACTTTGCATCTCTCTGTACATTTATGTTAAGTTTTTTTTTATAACACTTATATAAATGTACATAACAAAACTTTAACGTAAAGTAAACGTAATGTACTACTACTTATGTACACTTTTTAAAAGGTATACTTATATATTTAAATGACAACCTACTGTTACTTTTACGAGCGTACAAATATACATATACAATTATGTATACATAACATATGTAAGTATATACGAATATTATTCTCACGTTTATATAGTGAACCTATCTACATTCATAAAAATGTATAACTAACGTAGACGTAGATGTATTGTACATCAGATATTTATTTCAATTCATTTGTTTTATTTTTTTTTTTTATTTTTTTGTATTTTAATTACTTTTTATTTTTTTTTCTCGTTTTTTATATGTGATATTCATTTGAAAACAAAAAAATGTAAAACGTCTATTAAATCTCAGCTTATTTTAAATTTTATTATCTGTTAACCAATTTTGTTGTTGTTGTTGTTATTTTTTTTCTGTTTTTTATTTCCCATTATACATTACACATTTAAATATATACTTATATGTACATTGTATTTACAATTTGAAACTCCGCACGTATATGAATGCGGTGTCTGTATGTATGTATATATAACTTGTAACATGTATGTAAATGTTTCGTTTTTTTGTGTGTGTGTTTATTTTTTATATTCTGTATTTTTCACATAGTACTCATTAGTTTGTTTTGTTTTTTATTTTAATTTATTTTTTTATTTTTAATTTTTGTTTTTCTTTGAATTTTTAATTTATTCACTTATTTGAATATATTTACATGATAATTTTGTTTTTTTTTTTTGTGATTAATTGAAACAGGCGAAAAGAAATATATGTAATACGAGTACAATAATGTGCGCGGTGTTTTAAATATGTAAATAAATATGTACAGTACAGATATATGTATGTATGTATATAAATGTTTAAATATGTATCTACATATAAAAATAAATAATTAAAAAAAAAATTAAAAACGAAAAAACTCAGTTTGATTAGCAATCAAATTAACGAAATCTCTATAATTTGTATTCGAATTGAAAACAAAAAAAAAAAACACATTTTTTTATTTTTAAATCTACTATGCCGCGGTATTTAAATATTTGTATATAGGTATGTAGGCTTTTGTATGTATTTATGTATGTAGGTACGTTGTTAAATGTTTATAATGAAACTAGGAGAATATAATAAAACAAAAATAATGAAAAAAAAAAAAATTAAAAATAAAAATAACATAAAAGAGATGAATATTAAAATATGAAACCTGTTGTTGGTTACTTGGGTGATTGGTAATTATTATTCTTTTTGAATCAGTGAACATGAAATTAATTTATTAAATTATTATTTGTGTAATATATGCTCGCATTCGTACTAAATATATATAACGTGTTAGTAGCAAATAAAATATATATTTTTATATAGTACATTTGTTGTTATGTATATTTTTTGTTTTGTTTTCAAATTATTAAAATCATTCATAATCTTTAGATAAAAATAAATTGTAACAAAAAACTTATGTTATTATTTTTTGTAGTCTTGTATAGTTTCATTTATACGTATTTACATATATAAAAGGTTTGAGAATAAATCACTATTAGGCCATTAACTAAAAAAAAAAAAAAAACAACTGAAAAAAAAAAATATTGAATTAAATTAAAATGATGTGTTCCAATGATTAAGCGAATTAATATCTACTTATGCGTATAGAATTATAATGAACGAAAAAACAAAAACAAGATAAATTTTAAAAATAAATTAAAAGGAAAGAACAATTACCTACATGAAAGGAAAATACACCACAAAAAAATAGAAAAAAAAAGTAAAGAAAAATATTTATAGTAATTACTTTATTTCTGATTCACTTAATTTTATGTTACCCCCTCTAGATCTAGAAGAAATAAAAATTATTTAATTTTCAATATGGTATAGAAGATGAGTATGTAATCATGTAGCGTCACATCAGTCACAGATAAAAGTTATATTGCGATTGACTGATTTGAATCATTAAAAATCAATGAACCAAAATGTAGTCAGTTTCAAGTTTTAATTAATTTTATTCTTCACATTTATTACACATACATACACATACATACATATATATATATATATATATACATTATTACATACATCCAATTATATTTTTGAATAAGACACACATACATGCATATACAAACACATTACGTTAGAAGAATAAGAAAATTTTTTAGGCTCGACAAAAATCAAATTAAAATATTTTAAATATTTTATTCTATAACAAGAAATTATAAAGAACATTTTTATTGTACTCGTAAATATTTTAACATATCTAATTATTTCATTATAGTATTAAATTTTATGTAATAAAATTAACTATAATTTGGTCACATTCATAAATTCAAACTCTTTTTTGTGCGCCATCTTGAGCGCATTTATTTGAAAGCATATACAAGCACAGATAATATACCTATAGCATTCTATAGTATAATACTTTTCGGTAGAAGTCAAAATGAAGATTCAAAAGATTCGGTAGAAGTCAAAATGATGAGAATGAAAACAGAAGTAAAGTTGAAAGATTTTTTTAAAAAAAAATACCCTCTCCTTTTTTAAGAACTATAACTAAATTTCAGGACCTAAAATCAAAAATGTGCTCCATCCATGTGGTGTATTTGGAAGCCGAAAAATCGCAATTTTGACAACTTTGACACTTTGTAAAAAGGAAACAAGTAAATTTTATTAAAAAAAGTTCTCCATTCAAGGATCACAATTCCTATCAAAGTATTTATGTTTCAAATTTCATTGAAATTGATTAAGTAACTTCGGAGATATGTGGTGCAAAACATAGCAGATCTCTCGAATCCCATAGTCTTAACAGATTTTAAAAATATTAATAATACAATGAAATATTTTTTATTTATTTAACACAATTTTATTGATTTTATATATGTACAATGCTTATTTATAAATATTGTTAATTATACATTTCTGATATTTATACAAAATATGAGAAAATAATTACAATATGTTTTATTATACATTCATTTATTATATAGTATATGTATATCTATTCAATTTGTATATACATATACGGGGACATTTGATATATTCATTTATTGTAAAGAAATATATACAAAAATAAAACAATCCAAATATATATATATATATATATATGTATATATGCACATTCATTATGTAAATATTTATGCAATTAAATGCATTTGATTTCCAAATTTACTTTCGATTTTATTGTAAATTAGATATCGTTTCATTAATATTACATATAATAATAGATGAGGGTGAATATGAATGTAACTCGTATATATACTCTCGTTCGTATACACATGTATATAAATGTATTTACAAATATAAATAATATGTATAGATTTACATACATATATATTTATGTTTTATTTGTATCCAATATACAATATATACATGCATGTGTATGTACATATAAACTCATATTACACTTGATAAAATAATAAATAATGTTTTAGTTTTATTTGTACATAAATAGTACATTTTGTTATAAATTTAATGCATATAATCTACCATGTATGTAGGATATTTTTGAATACATATGTATCTACATTCCTTACATATGTATGTTTGTATTCAATAGAATAAATGTTCTATATTATAAATACAATTAGTTAACTCTATGAATCTAGAGATAAGTGAATAAACATATGTATGTAAAAGGATAACTTAACTACTAGCCATATTCCATTAATAATTTATATTTTGCATTCTTAAAATTTATCATTAACCCAACCATCCTAGATGTAATACATATATTGTAAACGTATATCTATTCATCTATATATACGAGTTACAAATTAGACACACACGTGTATATAAAATTGCATGAATTTATGTAGATATACATACGAGTATATGGACTCTGGCAAGCATATAATAAAGAATGAATGAACGAACAAATTTACTAAGGTTTAATAATAAAGGTATGATTCTGTTGTTTCTTTTGTTTTGTAATTGTAATATTTGTATCATATCATATAATACTGTGAAAAGTTAAAATGCATTTATGACTAATAATTTTACATATACAAGTATACAAATTCAAAAAATTAGTATTCTACATACTACATATACTTATATAGATAATTATAATATATACTCGTAATATACATAATATAAGGATACATATTGATATATACGTATATATTTACGTATCCTTAGGGAATTTACAAAATGAAAGAAGAAGGGAAATATTTGAAAATTTTTTTCTACAATGTTTTTTATTCTTATACTCGCCAGTACTTATAAAATTTCTTTTTTTTTATTTTGTGTATGAGAAATGAGAGAAAACTCATGAGAGAATTTCTAATTCAGTTAATTTTTTTTTTGTTTTTAATAAAGGATTTATATGAATATATATTTTGAATAGCCATATATCCTTATCGTCATATTCATATAAGAGCTGCCCATTACATATGTAGGGCTAGGGATACTTCGATGAATGTACATACGTGTCATACATATATATATTATATATTTGTATTTGAATTTATTATATCTATCATAGATTTATGTGTAATATTTACATACGTATGTATATATGTAATTCTTAATCATACATTTCAGTTTTTAGATAAAATTTATATATGTATGCATGCATGTATATAAGTACATATTATATGTATATATGTGTGTATAAATTATAATATTATGCTTGTTCATATAGAAAAATGTATACACATATACGTATATATAATATTTACATATAAGTAAGTATTTATACTTATTTATAAATCATCAAGCATTTTTATATGAATGTTATATGTTTATGTACGAGTATTGTATGTACTTCGAAAACATAGTACAATAATTATTGTTATATATCTACATATTTTCTGAATTAATATACATATGCATATGAATTATTATTTGTATATATAGTATTTATCATATTCATTTATGTAACTTAACTAAATATTATATGTATCTATTTTATCTATTCAACATATATATTTATGCATTTATTTATGTTTACAAATATGTATTATATGGATGGATTATTATTGTTGTTTATATAACAATCATGATAAAAGTATAAAATAGAATTTGATTTGTTGTCATCAACCTTTCTATACATGTATATGTAATGTGTATATATGCAATAAACTCAATTATATATCTGGGAATAGATTACAAAATATGTATTATTCAAATAATATGTAGATATAGTAGATTATACACACATATATTGGATATTATCATTTTATATATATACATACATTTATACGTATATCTATATATAAATTTAAACATAATTATGAGAATAGAATGATATATGTATATACGAATATTGCCTATACACTCATATAAATTCGTTAATACATATACATTCATATGTATGAAATATATGCATGTATGTACTCACACAAAATGTATATGTACGATACGCATATATACTTAGACTTACATACCTAATTTTGAAATAATAAATATTTCACCCCAAATATGATACTAGAAAACATTAATAATGTATAAAGAAAGATTATATGTATTTATTTATGTACGAGTATATATCTACTAATATGTAATTTTAAATTATTATCCTTTTATATACAAATAATGTATAATAAACTTATATGATACATTCATATATATACATTTACATATACAATATAATATTGGATATAAGTAGACAGATTTATGATTTACTTTGATAGTTTAATACATACACATAAACGCATATTACATATATTATATATATGTATTTATACTCGTATAATCATATTCATACAAACATTTTATCTTTATATAATTTATTTACATATTACACAGTACCTATAGGATTTTGAATCACTGATTTGACGATGATTATTATGGGATTTAAATTACAAATTTTTTGTATGCTGTTTTTCTTTTTGTTCGTATTCAAAATAACATAAAATTATATATACAAATATGAGTGTACACACAATTATATGCATTCATGATATACATTTTATATAAATTTACGATGAGGATTATTATGTATAATGTCATATTTAGGGTTAATTCTATAACCGGGAAAAATACATATATATTTTTTGTAAATGGTATATGAATGAATTTATAAATTGGTTTTAGAGTAGTGTTTTTATTTAATTTTTAAACAAATTTTATTTTATTTTTGTTATTTGTATACATATACATACATATTTATGTGATGTGTGCGTTGAAATTAAAATGCGACAGATGTAAAAATTGAAAAACAAAATATTGCAATAAAAAAGAAAAAGAAATTAAAATTAAAATATAAAACTGAATAAAACATAATATGTATATACACAACAAGTTCAATCGAATTATAATAGTTTTTTTTTATTATTTTTTTCGTATATAAATAGTATATGTAAAAAAGGATACAAACACGTCCCCAGTCCCCAAATATGAAAAATTGAGGCATACTTTTATTATTTTTTTTATCATTTCATGTTATTTGAAATTTAAATTACACATACTTGTATACAGTCTAAAAAATAATTTTTTTTTTTGAATGTTTTTTTTCGATAATAAATATAACATAACGCGATATTATATTTAATATTTAATATTTTTTTTTACATATTTATTTATTTATATACAGCTTATATATAAGTTATGTAACTATGACCTTTGCAATTATAATTGTAAAAATAAAAAATAATATATGTATATGTATTTATTTATTTAAAGTATTATTTATAAAAATAATATTTTTATATTTGAATATTATTTATAGAGAATAGAGATGTCTGTACAAAGTCAGTATTACCACTGCTCGAAAACATTCATTGAATTCCCATTAAAGAAGTTAATCGCATAAAGAAATGAATTGTATTGAATTTAATGCTACCCTCTTTGTAGCACTATAGCAGCAGTCTGTTCGTGATTATATTATTATTATGAATTTTCATTCTTGAGAGAAAATAATTTTTTCTCTCAGTAAATTCTAATATCTAATAAGAAAAACGAAATATGTATATTCTAAAAAAAAACTTCACAGTAGCTCTATGTCATCCAGTAAGTATATAGCAATATAGCGGATAATAGGTATGACGATCGATGATTGATTAGTAAATTACGCATACACTAGTGCAGCTGCAGCTTTACTCTACGATTCACTCTCTAAGTAGTAAACGAGTAGTATAATAGTGAATAGTAGATAGTAGTAATTGGGTCATTAGCCAACTATCTCGTAAGTACAGATAGTAAATAGCACGCTGTAGATAGTAGTGTAGTTATCCAACACACCAACACCATATTATATACTAGAATTAGTATTTTCATTATTAAAAAAAAATTAACGCTGAAGCAGATTTCAAATAAAATAAAAAAAAAAATGATTTATTATGTATTATGTATTATGTAAAAATAAATTTAATAATTTCATCTTTTATTTTTCAAAATTCAAATAGGAATTTAAATAAAAACGTTATAGAATATGATCTATAGAATAAAAAAAAATTGCATAAAATATAAAAATAGAATGGAAAAATCCTTTGAATTTTTTATTGATTGACCGAACATATCAATGAAAGGTATAAAATAAAAATATGCAGTCAACTCATACACATACATGTATATATTTTAAACATAATTTTGTCAATATGATAAAAAAAATTTTCCCTTTTTGAATACAGAGATATACACATAATGTTCATATGTAGATATATTACAATCTATTTGTGATGTTTGTTTAACAATTTGCATTTTTGCTTCTATTTTTTTTTTACATTTTTTTTTTAGATTCCTTCAAATATTTATATAATATTTATACATATGCATGTATATTTGAAATTGAAAAAATATATTGCATATTGCTACATAAAAATAGAAACATTTACAGTCCATACCCATACGTATGTGGTATGTACGTCAAATACGGCTGTACACATTAAATCAATTTCAATTAGAATTTCAGATTTTATTCAAATTTATATTTACGTATACGTCACTTTATCAATTTACACGCATATTTAATTTTTACAAGTACCTACATACATATTTTATTTATAAAATTTATAATTGAATCACTGTATGTATAAGTACATAATTAATTTGTGACGTGACTTTTTATATGAATTCAATTTATACAGTAAAATTAATGATTTATGTAAATGATAATTATATAAATTTTTTTATCATATTTGAAATTAGAAAAAAAAAAATACTCGTATATTAATTTCATTTTATAATTAATTTCAAATTCTATTATATACAGAAAATATCTAATTTTAATGAAAAATGAATGTAATTATGTTCTTTGATGTATAATGCATTTCCTCTTCTAATTTGATAAAATTACTATTCACGATGTACAATAAAATTAAAATTTATCAAAAATTTCTGTTAATTTATTTTATTTACGAGTAGATATATAAGTAATTGTTTTTTCGTTGATGATAGAAATATATCTATCACTTTATATGTTCATATAAAATTTATTAAAATATGTATTGTATATGCTTTAATAAAAACTAAAAGAAAAAAAGCATACAGAATAAAATTTAAAAAAAATATCAAATATTTTCACTTCATATACTACTGCACATCATATGTCATATGTAAAAACTAGAGAATTTATCAATTAATAACAAAGAAGGACTTTTAATATGATAAATAAAAATATACATTTTTTAAATAATTTCTTTTACAATAATTTAATATGTATCAATGTATGTAATGTAATCGTATAGTATAATACATATCATTCACTGACATACTCGTATAAATTATATATACATATGTACATAGACATATAGTAGTATATAAATATATTAAATAATAAATAGAATATTTTAGCTATTATTATTAATTCTATATTATTCTACACTCTTATATCTATTTATTATTTTATTTTTATTGGGTATTCTATACTCTGGTCGGATAAATGATTTAATTACAATGTACACAGATAATGATAATAATAATTAAAATAAATATTGACTATCTAACTACATATATGTACACTTACGTATTCGTATATGATTATAAATATTATACTCGAACGTTTAATGGAATGATAATCACATTAATAGCAGACACACACACACAAAACAGACTAGAAAAAAAAATATGCACATTGTAAATACCATCGTAAATACATACATATAATTAATATAATAAAAAGCCACACATAACAAAAAAATAAATAGTAAAAAACTTTATAAACACATTTAATCACGTTCAACACACCACACCGCATACATATGTATACAATAAATACAAATAATATGTACAACTATAGTTAGGAATTTATATATCTATACAAATGAATTAAATACGTATTATATACAATTATGTACAGTTTTTTTTTATGATTTCGTTAAGTTAAGTTGAATTGAAATTGTTTGCAATTACTTATATTATACTTGTACATACACCAACTTAAGTTAAGTAGGTACTTTTGAAAATATGCAATAATAATATAGTAATAAAAATAATGACAATAAAAATAATAATATAAGAAAAAAAGGATGAAGAAAAAAAATATAAAATGAAATGAAAACAATGCACTAAACATACACATATGCAAGTTGATAAGTATTTTTATATTGATATGGTAATCGTTATATAGAGAAGTAACGAAATTAAAGATTTTTTTTTTTTTCAAGAAAAATGCAAAAAGAAGAAAAAATAGAAGAAAATTACTTTCAAGTTTCAAGTGTACATCAAAAAAGCATCAGCACTCTACATATAACGTGTGTATATACGAACGAACGGACAGAGTATAGTGTGTATAAATGTACATTTATATAGTATCTACATAAACGTATAATAATGAAATTTTATATATAATTTTAACTTTTATATCTAAATATGTAAAAAAAATGATATATGTAAGCGTAATATCTGATATCCATTCTACGTACATTTTCGTATATACATATGTATTACATTATATGAAAATGTAAATAGATATACAGGTAACTAGTAAGTATGTACGAATGAAAATTTTCATTTTTCATTCTCAGATCATATATGTACTCTACTCATATACATAATGTATGATCATAGTAATTTTCTTTTAGTAAAAACATACATTTACTTTACATAATTATATGTGATTTACTTATATGATATATGTACATGTATATATATATTTAAATGTCTGTATCTACTTATTATACAATCTGTTCAAAATGTATGTTTGTATATAATATACGTATAAGTACTCGTATACTAGCTTATATCTGATATACATATAATAGATGCCTCATCATATCTGTTGCAATAAGTATACGAGTAAATTTATGTACGAATATTATACCTTATATATTACAAAAATATATACGTACATTACATACGTATGTACATACATAAGTCTTTTTAATATATAAGAATGTAAAAAGTTGAAAATCTAAAGTATTCATGATATTTAACTAAACATTATTCATGTATGTACATATGTATTACACATGCATGTGCTTATTCTTATTACCTATATGTATAGTTTCAGATTCAAATATGCATTTTACGTTATGTACATATGTGCAGTAAATATGTATAATATCTAAAAATACCGTAGATTTTGAAATTATAATGATAGTAGTAGTAATACTAATAATAATAATAATAATGATAATAATGATGATAATATGTGAGCATATAATCTTATCATTATAATCATAACTAACTCGTCCAGTTAAACGTTTAACGTAGAGTGACGTATAGATATACATAATAAGTATGTATTATAAAATACCTTTTATATTATAGATGTACCGATGTACGTATGATGTACATATTTAAATATTCAACAAATATATTTACATCCATATTTATACAAATACATTTACCATAAATGTACATATAGTAGATTCAAAAGATATCTTTTGTGCCTTTTTTTATGTGCATGCATATAATATGATGGCTGTTATTTTATATGGAATGGTATACGAATTTCAAGGAAAATATTTAAAAAATTTCAACTTTTTAGATCTAAAAAACATGATAGTTTGATAGTTATGATGATGATGATGATGATAATAATAATGATATGAGGACGACGATGATGATGATGATGATAGTGATGATATCTTTGCGCAAAACCATTAAGTTTTGTTATTGTTATTGTTGTAATAATGATTCTGTCTATGTGAATGTGCACGTATAATAAAATACAGTAGTAATTTTTTTTTTTATTTTTTTTATGTTTTTATTTGCAAATATCATATGTACATACTTTTACCTTCAAATGTTAATAGAGATGAAGTTAGGTGTAGGATAGATAGAAATTCATTTTTATGGATACTATACGTACGTTTTATATGAATATATTAAATTGTTTTCAATAGCTCTTTTGTGGTGGTGTATATAGTATATTAACTTCTTACAATATCATCTTCATCGTCGTTAAGTCATCGTCATTGCCGCCATCATCATCACCGTCATCATCTTATATCGTCATTAGAAAAAATTGTCACAAGAGACTACATTTATATCCACAATATGTAATGTAATCTCTTGTGGATGCATTATGATGCTATATACTTACATACATAGATATTGATACATATATCTATTTATATACGAATATTCATGATTAAATAAATCCATCTGTATTTATAGAACCTATAGAACCATACCATATAAATATGAGAAAAAAATTTATTGAAGCTTGGCTGATTATACGATATAAGGATGATGATGATGTTGTATAAAGAATTATTAAAGATATTCGCATCATATTAGTATGTATAAGAACATATGAACAAGTATACGTGTGTACTTGTAGCTTATAAGGTGTACAAAATATAGAAAATTTATTACAGAAAATATAAGATACAAAATACTTTCTATAAGAAAGTTAAAACTTATTGAACTGTAAAACGTTTTTTGAAAAAAAAAAAAAATATTATGAAAGTTAAGTTATATCATTCCATTTTGGTCTGTTCAAAGTACAAAATGTAAAAAGCAACAACAACAACTATAGAATTACAACAAAATTGTTTAAAAGACTATTTCGTTTAAGATTGAGAAAAAAGTTATTAAAAGGAGCATTATATATCGAACAAGATGATGAGATGATATACTCATATACAACTGAATGAAAAATAACAAAATGATATACATACTTACCGTATGCATGTTACATAAAATGTTGGTTATAGAGATAACTATAGCTATATGTGCATTTAAGAACAAAATCTTATAAACGTACATAAATATTTTTTACATTTATTTATAATACTTAGTTAGTAAGTTAAAAAGTTCTTTTACTTGAAAGAAAGTTAAATAAATATGAACACAACACATAGTAATGTGCATATAAATATATAAATCTTTATATCTATAAACGGATACGGTTAAAAGTATATAAATTACATTATGAAGTTACTTATTATTTTGTATATACATATATATGCACATATGTATTTATTTGATAAAATTGTATTTTATTGTGCATTGAATTTTGTGATACTAAAGGTTTACTTTGTACAGAATAGAGTTGTGAAAACAAAAAAGAAAGTTGATAAAGTAGAATTGATGCAACACGAGTCATCATATTATATCTTCTTCATTTTGTATACAAGTTTTCCGTACTTCTGTCGTCATTTATCTCTCTCTCCTGTGCTTAGATCTCTTTTAAACTTTATTTTATTACTTATCGTTGTTATTGGTTACAACTTTGAAAATTTTATCCACAGAAATACTAGAAAATAATAAGCTTGAGAACACGAAAATATTATTTTAATTTGAAGATTCCTAAAATTTTGGACAGCTTTTAATCTAATGAATGTTATATATGTAAATATGCATATCAATCATAAAATATGGATCGAAACGTCAAAAGAATAAATTTAAAAAATTTATATTTTATCATTTCTATACTTTTTAAGATTTTAATTTTTATTTAAAAAACAAAATTCATTCTGTGAGTAGATTTACACAGTTATACATAAGTCGTCCATATTATATATGAATCTATGTCGTATTATGTGTGTATTTTATTTGATCTAGAATTTAACCTTCAAATATTTCTTGTTTGCAGATTTTCTTATAAATATTTCCTTACATATTTCTTCTTTAGAAATAATTTTTAAAATTTTTTGTTTAGTTTTTGTTTGTTCTTTTTCATTTTTTGCTTTCAATAATAAAATTGAATTTTATATTTTTATTTCGTATATTATTCTGTTGAAAAAAAAGAAACAAATTTTCTATCAATGTTTTATTCATATTCAATTTTATATTTTGTTGGTCCTGTTTTTTCTTCTATTTCTTGTATATTTTTATATCATAACGCAAGAAGTGTGTTCATAAGTTTATAGTTATAGTATGTATTGTTATTTTTATTTTTCTAAGAATAAGTTATAAGGTGGAGCACATCCACATCACATTAGTATGTATGTTATGTTTGAAGTATTATTCTTTGCTATATCAGTTAATACTTAGTATCATACAATAACAAAACAAAAATCTTTATAAGTATTTAAACCTTTCTTTCTTAGTGATCTATGATCTATGATGCTGTACATACTCACTTGTATTGGAGTATTTACAAACGTTTACATATGTTACATACAGTTCGTCTTAAACATTATACTTACATTTCTTTACTTATTATTTTGCTTCTACTTCTACTTTAAATGTTTTCTTTTATTTTTGAATTTGTTATAGTACCTAAATGTGTATTTGTTTTTTATTATTTTTCAGTTGTAAGTTTACAATTTTCTTTCATTTTTCTTTCGTAGTGTATAAATTTTAAATCATTTTCATTTTTGTTGTTGTTATTCCTGTTAGTTGTTTTTGTGCCATTTATATTTTGTTATGCCCCCACTTTTGAAATATTCTTAATGTATTTTTAAATAAAATATAATATTTCACGAATTTACAATTGCATGCAATATAAATATACGTATACTATTCATATTAAATGTTTGTATAATAAACAATAATGCAAAGGTATACCTACCTTCTGTCGTTCTATGTACATACTACACTACACATAAGAAAAATAAAAATGTACACTCATCTTTTGTAAGATGAAAAATAAATTGAGAAAATAATATTTTTCTTCAAAAATAATAATATACTTTATGTATATGTATATAATATGAGATAGGATGTTTGTCGATTTTTGTTTGCGAAAACTATAATTTTATTTCCATGCATATATAACTTCGTCTACGTTTATACATACATACAGATAATAAATGCAATATCATATACTCCTTTTGATGTACAGAAATATCTTTACTAGTTTATTTTTGTACGCAAATACAAGAGTAGTTAAGGAGAATATCTATCAAATGTACATATGTACGTATGTACGTACATATATTTTTAAAAATTTATGTACCATAGTTTAATAGGATATGCTGTAGGTGGATAAATAATAAATGAAGTATGAAATGTTTTTCTACAATATAAAAATAAAAATATTGAGATGTTGTGTACATATCTCCAATACATAATTATATACTCTCCTGGTAGTTGTTTATATAGTTTTCTTCATTTTTTTAACTGACTGCTTATGCTGATTATTATTATTATATAGAAAATATAAGTGCATACATAAATAGAGTACGAAAACATAACATATCTTATAAATTACGGGTATATGATAATGCATTCTACTAGATGCTATACTATGCAGTTTGATCTAAACAGTAGATAGTAGTCGTTGCAATACAAAAAGATGAAGATATAGAAAAATGAAAAAAATAACTAGATTTTAAAATTTATATTGTGATTCTTGATTTAAAAAAGCAACAAAAATATTTTCTATAGTTGCTTTTCAAAGAAAAGTCCTTAGTTTTAAGTATTTTTTTTTTTATGAAAAAGATACAAAGATCCGAATGATATGTAAAACATATGTTCTTATATGTGTGTTATTAAATTTTGTGTATCGGTTTTTCTTATATACACGGATCTAGTTTCGATCTGAAATTCTTCTACGTACTCGCCTAATACAGTGCAGTACCAAATATACAAGAAAATAAGAAGAGAAACTACACTTATTTGTGTAACATTATAATTTTATCTCTACTTTTCATTCTACATCTCAAATACTCAAAAGTTGAATGACCATACGCTTGTTTACACATGAAAATATAGGTCAGAACATTTATCGGTTTTTGTTGTTTGCACAGATCTAGTTCCGATTTAAAATTCTTATTCACACATGCCTACTACAGTGGAGCACCTAGTATACAAAAGAAAATTAGAAGAAAAAACAACTATTCGCGTATCAACAACTATGAAATGTAGAAAGATAAGTTTTTCTTTACCTTTTCTTGTCTAAACTATGTACTACTGGTACTACACTGTAGTGGGCATGCATAAAGAATAATTTCAGATCAAAACTAGATTCGTGAATCGTGGCCATTAAACTCTTGAGCACTCTTGAGTATTTGAGATGTAGAAAGAGAAGTAGAACGAATCATAGAGAGATACGCGTTTAGTACATTTAAGAGAACATTTTTGCAGAGAATATGTTTTTTTTACTGTGATTTGTAAAATTATTTTTTTTATTCTGTCTTTATTTGCGACATCGAGATTATGCGCCCGGTTTTAGTGAACCAATTCAACCTCTATAAAAGAACTGGGTATGGATATCTGGTCAAAAACATGATAATAATAATAATAATATATAGAAATAATAAAATTTATGACACAATTTAAACCGATTTAAAACCAAAAATTTGTATGAAATCTTTTAATATCTTTATACAATTATTGTATTTGTACATATAGTATAGATATGGATATAAAAGTGTCTACATATATAGATAATTTTCTTGTATATACACATATATGTATGTACAAATAATACTTGTTTTGTACATTAAAAGAATTCTACTTTATTTAATTCATTTGATATGATTATACATGTATATAGAAAGTTCATTTTTTTATATTTCAATCTGAAATTAAATATATTTAAAATCTTAAAAATACATATATGTATGTATGTTTGTATATATTCGTTATTCCAATTTATTCTAATCTATATGTGAAAATTACTACATATATATTTATATTATGCATTATTTTATTGGTAGTATGTAGACTAGTAGTATATGCATGTATAGGACTAGGATTGTACATATATGATAATAAAAATACTGAGATGTTTTCACAGTAAATATAACAACTAAATTTTATACATACATTTTTATTCATTTATGCACTACATACATACTACCATTTCTACCATATCATATAACTATATGTGTAGATATATATGTATACCATTAACATTTATGTATTGCCGTACTACATACATACTACCTTCTACATATCATTTCAAATCATATACATAGATATACAATGTACAGACCGCATATACGAGAATGTTTATATGAATGAATGTATGTACAGAATTACAGATTTATACATAAATGTAAAGTACATTTGTATATGTACAGACATTACAATTTACATATTGTGCATATATGCGGACATAAATGTTTGTATATGTATACAGTATAATACTAGACATTTAAGAGGATTTTTTTATTTCTATATTATCATATCCTAAAATATCCTTGTCTTTTCTTATATACTTACATATGTATATATATATTTTTTGTATATTTATAATGTACATATTATTATATATTCATTTGTATTATTTTTATATATAGTTTTGCCATAGTGGAAAACCACAATATTGTCAAGATTGTTATATGCTCATATTCATATGAATGTATTTTTATATATGTGTATATTATTTTTAACATTTCTATATGCAGAAATACTACATACATTCATTTACTTATCCATATATTTATATTGCTTATATCCTTATATCCTTATATCCGCATATTTTATATAATTTGAACAATTTTTTTTTTGCTCTTTTCATGAATGATATGTCTTTTGAATATTATGCAGAACTTGCATAGACAATACTATCTACTATCACACTACATATATACTCATATTTACATACCTAAACATACATGTATCATATTAAGTATAAATAAATGTACATACAAATAAAATGAAATGAAATGAAATGAAATGAAATACACAAAAGGTGTATAGTATTCCGTATAAACATACAATATGTACAATTATTGTCTGTATAAATGTATGTGTATGTATGTACGTTTGTACATTGTACACATTGTCCTATATAATATTATATTAGAATGAAATAATATGTACATATAATAGAGTAAAATAATGTAGAAATATAGAAATGTGTACACAGTTGGAGATAGGATATTGTACTGTACGATACAGAGTACAATGACTGCAACAATTATTTATATACTCGTATTCGTATACTTTTAATATGCTTATCTTTGACATACATACATATATGTATGTCTATTTATGTATCTACAGCAATAATACATCCTAGATACTAGTATGTATAATTGTATGAATGTATATATGCTTACATAGATATTTATATAGAAATGTTAAAATGAAAATAGCGCTATTAAATGCCAACAGCAAGGATATAAAGTGCCAGAAGTTGATGTTTAAAGGAAACCATCATGTGACTACTTTATTAACAACATTCAATATATACATATACATACATACATACATAGAGAAATACAGATATGTACAAATGTTTATTCTCAAAATAATATTATACAAATATATGTATTATGTATGTATATTTATAAAATGTACATTAGATATATATGTATTCTTGTCTCTTACAAATATACAAACATACATAAATACATATGTACGTATGTATATCTACTAGAATGAATGGTTGAATAAATAAATGAAAGAATATACATGGATATAAACAAGCAAAAATAATAAAAAATAAAATAAAGGAATAATGATAAAATTATTTTTGTATTGTACATAGTTCGTTCTACCACCAGAGCAGAGCAGCTTTAGTATTTGTATTATAGATAAATATACTTATGTGCATATATACACATATTTCTCAGATTAAAATTAAGCTTTTTTTTATCCTATATCCTTTTTTTTTGGTCTATTTAATTTCATATATTTTTTATTTATTTTTTAATTTCATCCTTTTGTGGTAAAACAAAAATTATATTCTTCGTTGAAAATATTTCATTTACTTTTGCTTGTTTTCCGATGAATATAAATGTAAGTACAACCAGTATAACTAATATAAATTTAAAGTGCTATATAAACATAACACAAGAAAAACACTGTGCAAGAAATAAATAACAAAATGAAGAATAAACAAAATGAATTAGTTCTTTCTATTGTTTTTTTTTTTTTGTATATTAGCCAAACAAAAATTCTGTGGTATATATTAGAGAATTCTATGATTCATATAATTGAGTGTATATATGCGGTCAGTTGGTCGGTCAGTAAATACTCGTATATTAGTTGAATTAATTACAAAATTGTAGTACAAGTTAAAAATGAAAAATTTGAACAAAATAAGTACATACACATATATTTCATGCACATTTGAAAATGTGGTAGTAAAAATGAACATATTTTGAAAGAAAGAAAAAAAGAAAAATTCATTTTTATTTCTAGAATTCTAGACAATAAATTTTTTTATTTCTTATACCGACACCATTTTAATAAAACGAAATTATTTATTATTGGCGCAATTGTAGGTAATAATTTTAAAAATGCTCACTTACATAAAAAATCAAAATTCCGTTAGTTAAAACAGTCTAGGAAATTAATCAAAAATATTGCTTACCATTTTGTTCTGTTAGTGACTTTTTATTTATAAGAAAAAACGAAAATGAAAAATTAAAATTATAACAGACATTCAAATTTTTAGAAAGTCTGTGTATATATTCTTTTTATCGTTTGCTTTTTTTTTTACCTCTCCTCAAACTCTACCAAATTAACAATACGTCGTCGTTGTCTTTGTCGTCAGTATATGGTTTTGAAAGTTAAATATAAATGGTTTCGTGTATACGTTAAATGGCAAAAAAAAACTCAAATAAAATAGGTACCTCAATACCTGTACGCCTGTACTGTATCCTATCCTGTATATCGTATAAGGTTTGTTTTGAAAATACAAATTTTTCGTATCTCTGTATTTGTGTAACTTTGTTATTTCACGTTTATTTTTTCAAATATATATATGTACATATATATGTATACGTACTTACATAAATAATTGTATTCCTATCCTTTTGACTTTTAATTTTATATGTACACCAGTATAAATTCAGTTTTTTTTTTTCAATTTTTAATAACTTTTAATCCTATTTGTTCATTGATTTTTTTTTGTGTGTGTGCTTCAATTTTTACTAACGTTTTGCTAGCAATAGAAAGCAAAAAAAAAAAAAAAATTAAAAGGATTTATCTCAACCATAAATTCATGGTTTCCATTTATATTATTTATTTATTCATTTTTCTTTTTTCAAATTGCTCTAATGCTATTCAATGTGTTTCTTCATTATTTTACCGCTTGATAGTCTTTTCTTGCCAATTTTTTTTTTTTTTTGCTGTATACATCACGTAAACTCATATGTATGTACCTCTATTAAAGGTATATAAATGATTTTCATATAAAATAATGTCATAGAGATTTTTACAGTTTGGATGGGTTTATGTATGATTCCACAACAGATTTTTTTTAGGGTGGTGATTCGTTAAAAAAGAAGCAAATTCACTCTTTAGTGTTTGTGAATTTTTTTTTTAATAGATGTGAATTTTAGAGTTTATTTGTATTCACATACATTTCTATATTATATACTTATGTAATGTCCTTTGAATAACGAATACGAACTTTATATATGCTTCGTAATAGGGGTTAATCCGTGTAATTATATTTGATGTAAGTCATTATGGTATTATAATCGTATATCCATGCAGAGTACTTTTAATTGTATGTTCTTATGTACATGTAAAAGGAAAAATAATTCAGTTTAATAATTTACATTTTTATATAATGTTATATTGTGCTATAAAGAATAATTTTAAATAATTTACGCTTTGCAATTATATAGAAACATGAAACTTTTGATGCGCATCAAAGTTGTATAATGAAGGATTTTCTTGTATAATATAGTTTCTATTTTCTATAATGATTTCATGGTAAATGATATTACTACTTATTACGAGGATATTTTATTCAATATATTTTTGCATATAAAATCCATCTATATACATACATACTTAAATATGTAAATGTAAACACTCTTATCTCTCTCATTTTATACCACGTTGTGTTGTATAGATTATTTTGTAATCTTTAAAATATTCTCGAAGGCATATTCGATAAGTAACCCTAGAAAATTGAATAAATATTATGTCCTTTTACGTTAAACAATTGACACCATCCATAAGTATCATTGAAAAATAAATTGTCTGAATATGTATTATAGTATTCTGTCTACTCTACACATAAAATACTCATAAAACGGAAAAATGAATTTCAAGTTATGGCGAATAAATGTTATGTACCTCATCGTATGTATCGTATATGTAGCAAAAACATTTTCTACATTTTTTCTTCTATTTATTTTTTTTTGTATCATTCTTCCATTTCTTATACATAAAATTCCCATGATCATAATTTAAAGAGTGTGTATATAGTCATTTACCCTTAGGAATCTTTAAACGTGGTAACCACCATCACACACATATTAATATTTTATTATAAATAGGGAAAAGTAAAAAGGACTCGTTTAACTATGACTGCTATGACAAAATTGATGGTGATGATGAAGATGATAATAATAATAATATAGACGATTGAAGCCTCTTATTATCGGATGGATATAAATAGGGTATATAGAGATCGAATATAAAGAAAATAAAAAAATAAATTCATATAATAAGGAATAAGGATGTAATGTACTTTTCGCTTGTTTATGATATGCTTTTAAAATCATTTAGAATTTTTTGGTTTTATTAAATGCATTCCTATAATTATTATGAAGGGATCTGTGAATGAAAATATAAGTAGCATATAACAAGAACGACAATTAATAAAATGTAAGGGAGGCTGTTGATTTTTATAAAAATTCGAGGGATATTACAAATCGTAAAATTCGTAACGAAATGAAAATAAGAAAATAATAATTCAGTAATCATAATACATATATCTATATAGTATGTGGGTTTTTTTTTTTTTCAAATGTTTTATAAAGATAAATCAGAGAGCGAAAAATATGTAATATACGAAATACGATGGGATAAGAGTTCCTAAACGTCTCTACATATTGTTTGAATGTTTTTTTTTATTTTTTTTTATTTTTTGTTCAATTTGAAATAAAAGATTTTATGTTTAGATGAAATTTTTCAATTGTCCTTTTTGTTTGGTATATACTAAAATGTCATAATGTGTTTTGGTGTATAATGCTGGTATGCATGTATGCGTATGTATATACTTTTGTTTATTATTGAACATAACAAAATGTGTTTAAAAAAAAATCCATAAGGAAAAATGACCATAAATAAATGTGTCCACTCCACCCTAACGTTATACACACACAACACAATAATTTCAACACATGTTCATACTTTATAAATGGTAATAAATAAAGAAGAGTGAAAAAGCAGGAGCATTTTATTTTATTTATGCCATATAGTCATAGCAGTATCAGAAAGCAAGATTACAATCCCTTTATTTAATGTATATAAAGTGCTTTAGCAAAAAATAAAAAAAAAATATTTAGTTCACCCACGATAAATAAACTTGAATGAAAACAAGGATGAATGACACACTATATTCATCTATCTACATATATAATGTACACCTACATAGAATTTTACCCTCTTATTTATTGTAATTGAAGGTTGAAAGCTATATAACAACTATTTTATCCTACCCAGAAAGTGTAATTTAATGAAAAACAAGAAGAAGAAGAAGAAACAAAATGTGAAAAAAAAAGGGAAAAACAACTTCCATATGAAAAGTGTTAGAAATAATGTTACGCACCCTTTTATATACGCACATCGTCGTTAAATATTTGAAAATATAAACATCTGAACAAAACAACATAACACAACTGTCGTATATTATAAAATATGTAGTGTCAAATCGTGTGTACGCTATACATATGTATATACGCTATATATATATATATTTAGATAGAAAGGATATAGAGTACCCTTATTATTATTATTACAGTTATTTAAAGGGATGAAAAAATTACACCTTTTATTCCGACCCCTGTTTTTCTTATTTTTCTGGTTTTTTTCTTCTTGTTTTTGTCATGCATATTAATGGGGCAAGCAAAGCAAATAAAAAGGAAGAAAAAAATTTTCTGCTTTTCTGATAACAATGTCAGTCAGTAAATTGTTGAGTCGTCGTTGAGTTCTTTATAAAATCCTAAGCATATATACACATGCATGCATATGTAATATATACGTCTATATATAATTGTAGGGCTACGAATGGGATGAATGAAGGATACGAGTGTGATATTAAATTTTTCTTTTTGTTAATTTTATTTCATTTTCTTTTTTTTTTTTTTTTTTTGGGGTAAATAAAGACTCTTCAAACATTGATTTCCGATTTGAAGAGAAGCAAATTAAAGAGAATGTGGCTTGTTGACATGACAATATATTTCCCTTATCGGTTTTTATTTTTCTTGTATTATTTTTCATTTCTATTGTTTACTTTTTTTTATACTTATTTTTTTTTAGATTTTATCCTTTGCTTATTTTTTTTTCCAAAAATTACTTTTGTGGTTTTATTTCATGAAAATTACCACCATCTCTTATTTCCTTAGCAAATACAATCAGTCGTTCGTATATAATATCGCCTCTCACATATCCTTCAACATAACATTGTACGATTGTACCATTGTACGTACCTATATTGTACGATTGTGCATGGCTGTGTTGTACGTTGTACGTATACGATAAAAATATCATCACTCCCTCATGTTCAAAATTGTGTAAATACATTACTGTATCTGTTTCTGTAATATTATTGCTATACGATCGTATTATTTGTGTAAGTTTAATTTAAATCCTGATATAGAATTTTTTTTTAGAAATGAAATGAATGAAAATCGACATAAATACACTCTAATATTTTATATGAATACAATATAATCTCTTGATTGTTGTAAAGTTTGATTGTTAATAAAATGTGAAAGCAAAAAAAAAAACAAAAATACAAAATAATAAATACGAGGATACGACAAATAAATAAAATATTCGTATGTGATTTATATACTTATCCTTACATGGAATATATTTGAAAGGAAAATGAGTATGTATAGAGAGGAGGAATTAATGTATAAAATAAAACATTTATTTTGAGCATGAATGAACGCTTCATACTTATATGGAAACAAAAAGACTTTAAATACAATAATAAAAATGAAATGAAAACGAACGTAAAATCTATCTGTTGTAAGGAATAAGGAAAAGGGATGATCAAGTATATTTGAATCAAAAATCTATAAAAATTCATCATTCAAGGATAAAAATATAAATATGTATAATACATAAAATATTTTAGGTATATAGGTAGATACATATGTACATGCATTATGCTATACACTGACTACATACGCGAAAATCCTATTAAATAAATATACATAATCGTATAATATCGAATCGAACAAAAGTGTGTTGTTAATATTTTTATAACAACAATATTATTTTTTATCGTTTCATTTTTATTATTTCATGCTCATTATACTGCTCGTACACATACTCAATAATATCTTGTTGACGTTATCGAATTTTATTATTTTCCACGTCATTTGAAATGAAATTTTACTGCAAAATGATATCGAAATGTTTTTCTTTTTATAGTTTGAAAGGTTATTTTTATTATTATTTTTTTTATTTTATTTGAAATTTTCATAAAATATCTAATATTGAAGCGATATTACCAATGATTTATACATTTGCAATTTATTTTACAGTACTTTTAACAACTTTTCAGATATACCTAGACGTGCCTAGACGTAATCGTATATTTATCTGTTCTTTTATTTTTTTTTTTTGTATTTTTAAATAGCGTGCTTTCTTTCGAACAAATATTTTTGAAATAGAAAAATGTTGCTGGTATACGGGTGTACCTACTATTTTATGATATCCTGTTATAAAATGTATTTTAAATTCAAATATTTTTATTTCTCTTTTGACTTTTAAACACATATTTGAATACTCTCTTACGCTCTTAGTCATACAGTTTTTTTGCATCAACTTTGGGTTTATTATATGTAGTATATTTTCCTCTTCTGGTGTGGTTTTTCTGTTAAATTTACTTTTGAAAAGCCAAAAAATTTTCTTGTCAATTATTTACCTAACGAAACATTTTATATCCTTGTTAACCACATCTCACATGATGTATACACAAAAGTCTGTATGTATCAATTTGTGTTTGAAACGTTTTTCCACAATACCACAAATTTTATTTATTTCTGTTGGTGGTACAGACAGAACGTGCATGCATATACATACATACATATACTCAGATCCCAGATCTTTTATATGTGACTTTCTGTTTTTATGTGTACATATTATATAATACGAATATTTCATTTGGTATTCAATTGGTATGCTCTCAAGGTAATTTCATAGATGAAACTTTTTGTGTTATTTACATCATCATCATCATCATACGTGTGTGATTAAAAAGGACCAGAATAGAGAGAATAAAATGTGAATATAAAATACATACGTACCTACATACATACTTAAATGTATAATGGTATTGTACTTACATATTTGGATACGTTAATAAATTATTTAAATGATAGAATTTCTAGCTTGATTGACAGACATATTTCTAAATATAACATGAGTTTTGCACCAAAATATGCCAAAAGTAAAAACTTTTCAATTCAATGGCATCTTTCATGTGTGTACATACATATTTGCGTTCATATATTCGTACACATATTACAAAAAAATATTGTTTGGCATCATTGCGGTTATGACTTTTGTTCAAAAAAACATTATTTTTATGTCATAATAACGTACAGATACAGTTTTTGAAATATTTATATATGCAAGAATTTTTATCGTGTAAAATATTAAAGGATAAAATTATTCACTAAAATGGGGAGTAAAAACATTTACGAGTGTTTAATAAAATATCAGACAAAAGTTGAAGGATACGTCTAAAGCCAGATAACTTTTGAAAGTATCCTACCTCTCTGTTTTCGTTTAATACATTTCTTTAAGGATATTTTGAAGTAACACCATAAGAAAAAATGGGAAACAAACTTTTTACAAAATAAAAACAATTTTTTCTTATTTTTTTGTTTTTTTTGCCATATAAGAAAAATAGTTTTTTATCATGCTGTTTCTTTTGAAGGGATAACAACCCTTTTCCTTTTTTTCATCAAAATTAAAGCGAAAAAGGATTGATGTAATATGTGTCCCAATATAAATTTTAGAAATCTTCAATCCACCCAAAATATAGAAAGAAAAATTTATTCCGAAAAACCAACTACTAAAATATATAAACAATCCTTATTCTTATGTATATGTAAATAAAATACACATGTACTCATGTACATACATATATAGGTACATATTTTAATTCCATAAAAGGATCTATAATGTATTAGAAACAAAAAATAAATATAAATTTTAGCCATAAAAACAAAATCTGTTTTTAGCCCTTTTATTTTTATTTTCACACTTTTCTTATGCAAGGAGTATTTTTAATCTTAAATTTATTTTGAAGGAAGAGAGTAACATATTTTTTATTTAAACATTCAACTGCACCGCATATTCAACGGGTTATGTTGTGGGTTAGAAAAAATAATTGATCTGGAAGAGATGTGTACTGCGCGGTGTGTGTGTAAAAGTTTGAAAAGTTTTTCATCCTTTTTTTGTACATTTTGTTTATGATTCCCGACTTCTTGGTTAAACTTTGAATTTTTTCTCTTTATATACTTTACTGAATTTTCTTATATACAAATACACATCACAATAGTAGAGAGATTTACGATTAGTTACAGGACATTTGCGAATATATACGATACAAGTATGTAAGTAATAACATGTTAGATGAACCGAAAAGTTGTTAATGAATTATAAATTTCTATATATACAAAATGAAAAAAAAACAGGATTCAAGGAAAACAAAAAATTTAAAATCCCGTTACAAAAAATAATAAATAAAATAAAATAATTATTACATATATTTAGTTTTTTCCATGTAGAAATTTGAGACTTTATATAGTGCCGTATCCTTATTGTAGATGTATGTATAGATTTAATGATGTGATAATACTCGTCTCGTATAATAAGCGATTAAACAAATATTGATTGTTGAAAGTTTAATTATCTTCTCTGTTATCATGTTACACACGACGTTACATACAACTCGCTACAATACAAGAAAACCAAAAAAGAGGCAAAAAAAAAAACTCAAATTAATAAAATAAGAGCGAATGAAAAGGAAAAGATAATTAATTGTGAAATCAACCATAAATACACAATACTCCATGTACACATCCTATAGCAGCTATGCTCAATTGATGTTAATTTTTTGAAAAAAAAAAGCAGCAGCATTTCAAATAGAACAGGATAATCATTTAGACGTACATTCCATTCCATGATAGTATGGGTGTGTATCGTTTAAAATATAATATGTACGGAATATATTTACGCGTTGTTACTCCTGTGGTATTCTTGTGTTTACCTTTTTGAAAATTAAACAGTACCGAAATTTTTAGGTTCGTACGGTGGTTCGTACATACATTAAGTACTTATACATACGTATATCCTTGAAAAAAGAAGCTGCTTTTATTTAAAGTACAAGTTGATTAAATTTGAAACAGCAAAGGCAAAAAAAAGGAGAAAAACAGTAGCTGAAATTATGTAGAAGAAGCAAAAGATTTTACATCCATTACCTATATACTCATTCATCCACCCATCATCCATTCTTTGCTATTAATTTTTGGATTTTCGCCTTTAGTCCTATCACATCCTATCCTACTATCTCTGTTTTTTTTTTGTTGTAAATTAAATTTTATCTTCTTTTTGATTTTTACATTTCATTTATTTTCCTATTTTGAAGCAATATAAAATTTTACTTTTTCATTTTGACTTCGTTTTTTTTTTCTTATGTTGTCTTTAACAAATCGAAGCGATAAAAAGATACTACATAAAGCGTTAGGCGTTAGCAAGAGTATAGGATAATACGATTTGTTTTTGGAATTTCAGAACAATTCAAAAAGAAAAAAGGTAAACTATTAAAATGACGAAGCAGAAGCAGGGAAGAAGACGAAATTAATTGCGTGTGTGCGTTCATTTCTTTGCTCCTTTAATTTATTTTTATTTTTTTCATTTTTTGTTTTGTTTTTGTAAATCTGACTAAATGAAATTTTTTTTTTTTTTCATTTCAGTTTATTGTAGCGATTTATTTTTTGAAATTTTTTTTTGATTATAATTTTTGGTAAATTTAATTTCATATTTATGAGAATTTATTCGTTAATCCCGTTGGCATTTCGTTTTTTGTTGCCGGTATACATAATTTATTTTTATAGAGAACAAGAGAATATCACAGAATGTTGTTTTGTTATGATGTTGAGATTTGAGTCTGTTCGTTTGAAATTGAATTTCGAATCGAATCTGATTATAAAAACAAAATGATTATAAATAATGAAGGGTGCGATAAGAATAAAAATGGCAGATGCTCTTAGAGCCGTTTAGTTGTTTTTAACGTTTTTAACGAACGCATACACACGAAATAAAGAGAAAGAGGAAAATGACGATGACGATGATGATGATAATAATAATTTTTGATTATAATGCGTCAAGACGTATCGAATTTGTTAAAATGTCAAATTCAATTCTATGGGGAATGATATGGTGACATAGAACAATTTTGTTCACTTTAAATTACCATCACCTGCTGTTAAAAAAAAAATGTACTTCATTTTTTTGGAGAGATAATAAAGATAACAAATATAATTGCTTCATGAATCATGATTAAAGTTTGAGATATGTTATGACACAATTTTAAAATGTAATTATCAAAACATTTTTTTTTTGAATGTTTACCAAGTTTACTTACCATTCAATATTTACTATACAATTGGGGAATGAATGAAGCTTCACGATTCATTGAAAAGTTTTCAGATATAAGCACTCATGCGAAATAAGCAACAAACAAACTAAATGAAAACCACAAAAATTCTTAAATTATTTTTTTCTTTTTTTTTTTTTTTTGGGGAGTACCAAAGATCATCTGTGATAAAATTGTATGGTTTTTCGTACTATCCCTCATAAGTCATAACTAACTCAAGTTTACAAATGGTGTGTTATGAATTATGATATACAAAATGAACAAAATGTAGATAAAAATCACTTGATAATCATAAATGTTAATTTTTCAATTGATTTAAACAATCAGATAGCAGGTATAATATGTAATTGTGATAATTTGATACAATTTATCCAATTAAATGAAGTGTGTACAGTGTACTACTACTACTACTACTACCGTACTACTTCAACAGAAAATTTTCTAAAAATATAAGAGAAGTGCTTGCTACTAATTACTGAGTGTGATGAGTAGTAATGAGTAGTAATGCTAATGACTAAACAATCACAGTTACTCTGGTAGCTGGTATAGTAGCTGGTACTCGTTGTCATAGCTCATAGTACGCACGTGTACGTCTACGTGTACCTGTACGTACGTATAAGTGGTATAAGGGAATAAAATCTGAAATAAAATGCATATAAAAAACGATTAATTAAAACAACTTTTTATTTTGTTTTCAGTATTCAAGTTTATTTTATTTTTTTTTTCTCTTTTCTCTCTCATTTTATTCTCTTTTAATTTTTACTTTTTGTATTTGTATTTTGTTTTTTTTTTTTCTCTTTCATTCATTCATTTTATTTTTTCATTTTTATTTTCATTTAATATTAAAAACACTTATAATTTCATTTCAATTATACATTTACAATTCTATATTATATTTATTATAATAATGTATATATATATGTATATATATATAGCTAAACTTATTATGTACGTTTATATGTACTATGTATATGAATATGTGTGTGTGTATACTTAAAATATAATTAATAGCTTTTTTATTATCTATATATTTTTTTTTTCATCATTTTCATATTAATTTATTTATGTATGTATGTATATATATACTTTGTAAAATTATATTTTATATTTTATGCTTACATTTTGTATAGATAAATTTTTATATATTATATATTTGCCATATATCATATACATTTATATATGTATATAATATGTACATAATATATAAATCTACTCATCTACTATACATGTATATATATGTATATTAATAATCATTAAATTATTATATATACATATATATGTACTTATCACTTTATTAACTTAATTAATATATTTATCTCTGTACGTTTCTACACACAAATAAACAAAAATTTTTATTTAATTTTTGTGTAATATAATATGTGATAATTGTTTTTTTTTTATCATTTTCATTTTATATTTTGTTTATTTTTTTTTTCCTTTTTTTTTTTGTAAATTAAATTTAATGGCAATCTTTATACAATTATTTTTAAAATTTTTTCATTTTTTTTTCTTCTATAATTACATTTTTTTTTATTATTTTTATATTATAATCGTCTAAACGGGATTTTTTTTTTTTGATTTTTTTCGTCGTTAATTTTTATTTTTTGCATTTTCATTTATTCTTCTTAAAATCTTATTATATCAATTAAAAAGTAATGAAAAAAAAAAAGATTTATTTCAAATACATTATAGTATTTAACTTTTATGAAATAAAAAAATAAAAATATTTTTAAGCGTTTTATATGTATATAGGTGTATAAATTTTTTTTTTCTTGAAGCAAAATATGTTCAAAGAAAATATGAAAAAAAAAAAGAAATAAAAAATGTTGTGTTGTTGTACGCAATAACATGTGTACTAGTACTATACAAATGTGTGCGATATAATTATAATTTTCTACAAAAGTTTTTGTTTTTTTGCAAATCATCATTTATATAAAAACACAGACATTCAATATGTGTATGGATAGTTTTGTATGTAATAATATAGGGATATTAGATTATTATGTATTTAATTAGAAATTAAATAGAAAAATAAAATAAAATGTAAGAAAAAGAGATTATATAGAGAATGAATGAAGTGATTTCATTCAATTTTCCCAATTGTTCATTATCATTTACGCGTTTATAATTTATTTTGATTAAAAAAAAAAATAATATCAAATTAATTTACGATTTGATTTTTGAATTTTTAATAATTTTTAAAAATTAATCTTAAGTTGATTATGATACAAAAATAACAAAAAGATTGAAATGAAAAAATTTTATCGTGAATAATGTTTTTTTTTTCTGATTTCAATTCAGAATTTTCTTTGTCTTAATGAAATGAATTGTACATTTTCTTAAAAGGGGAAGAGAATTATTTTGTGAAATTTATTTTTTTTTGTATTCTAAATAGTATCTAAAATTTCTAAATAGCAAAAATTTTATATATTTTTTGTTGCTTGTTTTTTTTTTATTTCTACTTATCTAGAAGCATTTTCGATCATTTTAATATAGTATAATATTATGTATAATATGTACTTAAATCGGTCAAACCGATAATAAAAATGTTATACGAAAATCGGTAAATAATAATAATAAAAAAAAAATGTTCACTATACGAGTATACCTACTAAATAATATATACAATATAATTTATACAAAATAATATGTAAAAAGGAAAAAAAAAAATAATTAGAACAATAACGATTAAATGTGTGAAAATATTTGAAATGTTTGAAATTTAACTCGGTTTTTTTTTATTCTCCTTTTTTATTTTATTTTATTTTTTCTTATATCCTTAATAAATAACTTCATATACAGTAGCTTTTTTATCACCTGATCCCGTTACGATATATTTATCATCAGCTGATATATCACAACTGAGCACTGATGATGATTCTTTCGATTGAAATATTGATGCACCATATGGTGTTCTCCATGCATTCAATAAATTATCTTTACCAGTTGAAACGAACCATTTACCACATGCAGCAAATTTCAAACTTAATACACAACTTTCATGTAAATGCAACTGATATTTATCTGGTTTTGTTGCATGTAATACTTCAACATTTGAATTTTCCATACCGACTGCTAACCATTCGCCTATAATAAGAAATAAATAGCACAAAAAAAAAACGAAATACGAAAATGTTTAACATTTAATAATATTCAACTATGATATATAGGAATTTAAAATTTTTTTTTACTTTTCACATGTTATTATATACATATATATATATATATATTTTTCAATTATGCTTACCTGTCGGACAATAACCTAATGAAAATATTTGTGAACTGAAATCGTGCTGTTGCAATTGTCTGCCCTCTCTTAAATCCCAACTTCTGACTGTATTATCAAGACCACCAGTCCATAATTTTGTACCATCAGCACTAATATCGATACATGAAGCTCCATCTGTATGACCTTGAAATTGTCTAACCAATGTCTGATTTTGTAGATCCCATACAGCAATATTTCCATCTGAACAGCATGAGAAACATACTTTTGAATCTGGTGATATAGCTAAAGCATAACAGGCTGGTGCACTTGATGTTAGTTCAGCTTTAATTCTTGGTGTCGGGCTAGCTAAATCCCATATAGATAAATTTGATGCTTCACCACCAACGATTAATGTTCGTCCATCTGGTAAAAGTTTTACAGAACGAATATAATTGTCACGTTGTAAACAGTCCAATTGTGAAACTGGATTTTTATTTCCTGGCTGTGAAATATCCCATGCTTTAACACATCCTTTACCACCGGTATAAACGTATTTTGTTGGATTTGAAATTGTCACAGCACAAACAACTTCTCCATGTGCGAGAGTATTTATTTGTCTGGCATGCCTAAAATGTGGTTTTATCGTAAATGTGGAATTATGAATGAGCATGAATTAAATCACAGCGCAATGAAAAATTTATTCTTACCTCGGTATCCCTGATCCAATCAGGGCATCTGGCGGAAAGGGCACCGGTTGCATTTGTCCATCAGCACTCACATGAAATGAATATGCTCTGTAGAAAAAAAAAACAATAAACGAAAAGAAAAATGATTGGAACGATCAATTCATTTCAATTGCATTCAAAAAATTATATTTAGTATAATAAACTGTCATTGTCCAGATAGTGGCCAATTAAAAATTTCAAAACTCACGCCAATTAATGTTTTGGTAAACAAAAATTCAAACGAATCTAAAATTTCTACAATAAAAATGAATACAAACTCACGGCTTTCCTCCTGGAATTGTGCCTAATGCTGCACCTAATGGTGGTGCTCGCATTTGTGGATGAGGATCGAAACCAACTTGTAATGGAGCTCTTGGAAAACTATTCAAACCCGGAGGAAGATTATTATGTACACCTGCTGCAGCGGCCGCAGCAGCACCATAAGCGGCGGCTGCTTGTAATTCATGTGGAGCAGCACCATTTAATTGACCCAAGTACGGTGGGTATGGCCCAGGATTTAATACTGGTGGTTTTGCAACAGCTTTCACAAGTCCACCAGCAGCGGCGGCAGCAGCAGCCGCTGCAGCTGCAGCACCAACACCTAAACCATTGGTAGCAGGATTCGAATTTGTTGGCGTCACAGATTTCGAAATCGGAGTTGATGGCTTCTCTTCTAATTTTTTATTTGACGGTGTCGATGCGTTCGATGATGTTCCCGATCTGGGTGAATGTGCACCACCTCCGCCACCAATACGATCACGATCCGAATGATCGAATTTCTTAACCATCATTCCATTTTCTCGTGGAGAAGCAGTACCATTACTGTGATGTTGATTTTGCACAGGTGAAAGAGGATTTATTTCTGATGCATCATCGACAACTAGATCTTGATCGGATTTCTCACCATCTGATTGCTATATATTCAACCAACAGAAAAAAAAATACATATGCAATTAGAAGAGCATTGTAATATGATACCTGAACTGAATATTAATTGCATGCATAATCAACAGTGTGGAAAATTGCAACTACTGTACAGTACATGTAGCTGTTCGTATATGTAAGTACTTACATGTCCCATGTCTTTATCTTCTTTTTTCACTTTTTTCATGTCATGTTGTTCAGGTGATCTTGGTCGATACTTATCACGTTCAGGTGGGGAAATTGAACTTCGCTATAAAAACGACATCATACAATAATTTATTGTTAAAATTACTTATATAGAAATTCAAAATAAACGAAGCAGGAAAAACAAAAACTATAGCAGAAAAAAAAATTGATTCTTACATGTCGTTCTTCATTAACACTCATACCACTTGTACTTTTTGCATCGTCTGGACGATGAATTTCTTGTTTGAGTACAGCTAATGGATGTTGTGCTGGATTATTTGGTATACCTAATGGTCCAGCTGCTAATGCACCTGGTGCTATACTTGGATGTGGCATTGGCAAAGGCATTGTCGGTGTAGCCGCATGTCCAGGAATTTGTTGTGTATGCATTTGCTGTAATAAACGCGGTAAATCGGGACGTTGTTGTCCTATAATTGTATTCAGTTCAGACATTGTTATCTGTTTGGCTCTTTCAACAGCAGTTGCAACTTGTTGCTGATGATCTTGTGTTAAAAATGGAATTATTTGTCCAATGATGGCATTTAAACGTTTCGAGATCTCTGTCTATATATATCAAGAAAAAAAAAGAAGTAAAATATAATTATGTAGAAATTAAAAAGAAACATGTTTCGAATTTTGATGTGAAAATTAAACGAAAATTCAACGTGTTGAGAATATGAGGTTTTTTATTCTTTATTTGAAAATTTACATTTTAAAATAATCTGATATGTTAAAATATTATGATCAGTAAAGGGTGAATATTTTTCAAAGTGACTACATTTAGATATGTATATGTACACCCGCATATATATAGCAATGCTACTCCTGCTCTATATACTAATTACCGACTTATATTTATTACCGTTGAATGAAGGTAAGGAAAGGATTTAAATTTGAAAATAGCATTCAATTTTAAACACTAAAAGCCATTAAAATTTAAATTAGAATTCTTGATAGTTCTAATAAATTTATAAACAAGCCCAAAATGCCGATTGCTTACATCCAATCTAGATCTACATACATATATATTCAAGTGACGTGCACGGCTATATGTACATACATATATTGTTGTACTTATATATATCAATGAAATACATAAGTATATGTATACATAGATGAACCAGGATATTATTATAATAACTACCGCACAAAATCCTGTATTTTGTTCTGAATTTTCTTCATTCCATTTTGTACATTATATTATATTATTGTTGTTGGTGTTTTAAATGTCCTCTGGGAATTTTGAAATGAATCCAACCGCATTAAACTAGCAAATATGTAATTACATGCAGCAGAATGTGTACGTAATACAATATAAATATGGATGTGTGTGGGTAGAGTTATAAATGATATGTATAATATTTAACCGCTTATACATACATATACATATATGTATATGTATCCTATACCTATACCTAAATTGACATCAACAAGAAAGAACAATTTATATATCTATACCAGAAAATATATGTGTACATAAATACATATACCTCTATAAATATGTTTTCCTATTTATACATATATTAGAATGTGCATACATGTTTGATATTTAAATTCTTGTCTAGTGGTATTCTGCATACACTACTCATTCTAAATGTATGTATTTATGTATGTCTATATACCAGTATTATATTTATGCATACGTTATGTACATATTGTGTTCGTGTGAAAGCAGATATTTATATAATGTGTATTATAATAGTATACGAGGAGTGAAAATGAATGGGGACCGAAACATGTAGACATCAAGTATAACTGGTGTTAATTAATTTCTAATTACCCAATCTTTTTAAAGGGGGATCTCCATTATTACAATAAATGTACGTTACGTATACGTACGGGCTTATGTGTACACAGTATCTACATATAGTATGTTGGTAATATTTACATACGTATATATAGGTCTGTATTATTTATTATATGAACCGTATACTACATATTGTATCTACTCATATTATGTATTTATAAAATCTGAATCTATTTGCATGTAAGCAACTTTATTAAAAACCGTATATATCTGACATACTGTGAAAATAGCATCAGCACAGCATAACATTGTACAGCACCGTAATATTAATAGAGAATATAGTAGCATCAGCATCACAAAATCACAGTTCGGGTTCATTTGTAAAAGGGAAAATGTATACAAATATATTCATTTAGTTACATAGGAAAAAAAACAAAAATGAACGTTCGGCAAAAAATAAAAAATAAAATTAAAAAAAGCAAGGATAAAAAGGAAACGAGTAATATAGAGGGTTGTTGTTATATCCTCTATCTTCCAAAAATTCTATAAAATATAATTCATAATCTATGCAGACGTACTCGGATAATTTCTCTTTATATACTCCTACTCTACTGCTATAATACGTGTACATACAGCAAAACTGTAATCAGTTTTTTTTTTTTTACTTGTTTCTATTTGATTAACAAAATATCATGCCATATACCATCATCCCAAAAATATAATATTTGTGTGTATAGATGCTCGTATTTCATCTTTTATGTTTTTGTCTTTTACACATACTATACTTCTAAATATAGTAGTACGTTAATAAATATGTAAGTATGTATGTACATATTTGAGGGTTGTGGGAGGTTAAACGATCAAATAGATAGATAGAATGTAGTATACTTTAAATAATAAAATACTAAATATAAGATCTATATTTGTATGTACATAATGCAAATGAAAAAATGTTATAATGTATCACACAACAGGAACTAACTGAAGCTATAAAACGGTACATTATTAAGGGATTGACTGACAAAATTTCCTAAGGGACATCACTCTAGAACTAATTTAACATACACTTAATAGCACCATGTTGTGTTTGTGTCTAGAATTCAAATAATATGTATAGTATATGTATAGAGATGATGATAATAATAAAATTTCGTACAGTAGACGACAGTATCTCGTATTTATAATAGCAGGATAACATCATGGTATATGGTATATAGAGAGTAAAAGTAACAGGATAGAAGTGTAGTTAATGAAAACCATCATCATCATCATCATCATCATCGTCATCATCGTCACCAAGAACAACAATCAGGAGAATGATTTTGTTTTTTTTTAATTTTTTGTTTTTTATGTTTTTGAATTTGAAATGAAAATGAATTCAAGATAAAAGTCTACAAAAAAGAGATGATACAGAAGTTTGAATTTTGATATGAGTGGGGATTGGGTGTAATAGTGAGTGGGTGGATGGATGGTAGATGATTTTTAATGTATGCATATATAGAGTAAAAGAGAATATAAGGAAGATAATATGTAAATATAAATGAAGAAAGGATATAATTGAGTACGACATTAACAGAAGGATGTAAAACTAACAACATAGTATACTATATAGAAGACATAGACAGTTTACACACAGAGTTTATATACTTATCGTGTACAGGAATAATAAGTGTATACATATAGTTATATAATAGTTATGCGTAAATATGTACAGACAAAATTTATGTAGCATAGCATCATCATGGGTATTTAGGAAGTGAGAACAAGAGTGGTTAATCTGCTTATAAATTCCCTCTGGTAAAAATTGATGACGATGATGGTTAACTTTTGTATACATATATTCATTGTAACTATGTGCATGTACACAAACAATGTTACAGACATATGTACATATGTAAAAATTTTACAACATACATAATATTATAGAAGAAAAATCTGAAGAATAAGAAGAAGGAAAGCAAAGTTATATAAATAAAGAATGTCGAAATATATGTGTATATTGTACATATGAACAGCACATGTTCGATGAAAATTACTTCAGCCATGTCTGTACAATATACGATATACAAAATAAATTTAAATGTAAATATGTAAATTTATTTAGACTTTTAAATTATTTTAGGTACATATACATAGTGAACTATGCATACATATACTCGTATATATAAATAATACGAAGATGAAGATATACTATTAAAATCAACATTATAATTTACATATTTGTATCAAAATCACATGTACATTCATGTATACATATGTACGTATATATATTCGTATTGGTATTATGTACTATATTTGTCTTTTTTCATATTAAATACATTGTTAACTCCTATGTTGAAATGATTAAGTTTAAAATGGTTTAAGTGTAGAAAGGAAATTTCAAATAATTTTGATGTGTTGACTTATTAATTTCACTTGAAGGCAAGTGTTAATTAGTTAGCGGTATAAAATAATAAAAAATAATACAAAAAAGGGAAAATACCTTTTCCAGAAAATTCACTTAACAAAAAGTAATATAAATATTATGTATATGCATACATTCTTTGCAAAAATAATCGCGTCGCGGTAGTTAAAATATTTTTTTTTCTTTTGAATATTTTTCTTGTATTAAAAAACTAATAATCCCTCTCTGTGTTTGTGATTATTTGTTTTTTTTTTGTTTATTTTTCTTCATATTACAAATGTACATAAATAGATATCTACATGATTTTGTAATTATACAAAAACATACACATTAACGCATATGTACGCATATTATGTTGATTTATTTATTACCATCATCATTATCATCATCATAATCACAAACATTCATAAAACATCGGTTAATTATAATATGAACAATATAAATAACAGTTTGTATTTTTAGAATACAATATACGTACATATACATAGCCATTTTGACTATATACCATCAACATTACCGCATCGCCACCACAAAGTATTATTATTACCAGTGAATGGTGTTGGTGTATCAAATACGTATAGGTGTACTCATATATAATTATTTTCCATAAATCTTCTGTTATTTGCCCATCATCATCATAGCCAATGAAAATTCGTATACTATATTTACTCGCATATTTATGTGTATCCCATAATAATTTTTCAATATTTTTATTTATTTTTCTTTTTTAGTTTATTTTATTATGTTTTGTTGTTGTTTTGTAGTAAAATTTTCTTGCATTAAAATGCATTACATATTGTGTACATTTACATTACACATTATGCATATATGCTCATGTAATATGATTTATACACATGTGTGCTTGTATATACATATTTAAAACCCAATACGCGTCGATTAAATTACCACAGTCCACAATTCAAAACCAATATTCGTAACCGAAAAAGCCACATTGAGCTGTTAATAGTTTCATTAGTGAATTGATGTGCATCATATTAGCCAACTATATACAGTTGTAGTTGGCTATATTACATCTATAGATACATATATTATATAATTAAAATATATTTGTGTATGTGATGCGGTTAATTCTAATGCATACATACTAAACTGTACATTACAATTACATATTCTATATCCATAATGCATGAATATACATAAATGCATGTACTTTAATTTGAATATCTATATATGTATAAATGAATATACATACATATTTGAATATAATACTTATATAAATAAATATATAAAAGAATATCATGTACTACATATATATGTATAGATAATAAAATTACTAATCATTCATTAGAACGAATAAATGTTACTAACTTTTTGGTCATCCACAATATCACCATCATAGATTAGTGTATTGAAAAGTTGAAAATTTAGTTAAAATCCCACATTACAAATGTACTAGGTACTGCAATTACTACAGCTACAGGATAATGCATACATTTGTATACTGTTTAGAAAAATATTATATGAGTTTTATATGTATGCAGACATAACCACAAAAAAAAACAAGGAAATACATATATATAGAAATGTGTGTATGCGAGTATTTACTGAGGACCTCAATATTGTTGTTTAAACTGTTCAAATATTGCATTTCTACTAAGTATATATGCTCTACTAAATTTACGTTGGATTGTAAATGAAATTTTAAAATAAAATTTTCCATGAAATTAAAAATCTTAGATATAAAATAAAATTCTTTCATTTTTTTACACACAATTATATATTATTTACCTGTTTATGCATTTCAACATTCAGTCCATATGACATTTCGTAATACTGTCGAAAAATATAAAGAAAGAAAAAATTAAATTTATTAATATTTAGAAAAAAATATATGTAGATATTATATAGGATATTAAATAATAACTTACCATTACATAATGTCTTTGCATTTCAGTTTTTTCTTGTGCCAATTTTTCACATTCTAATTTAAGGCTGTAGATTTTTTTTTTGTATAGAAAAAGAAAAAAAAAACAACAATAAATTTAAGAAATTAAAATACACATAAACAAATGTGAATATAATGAATAAGATAAAAAAAAATTATTCTTTTTCAGAAATTCAGATCTAAGTTAGAACAATTGCAAAATTTAAAGTGTATCCCGTAAAAACGATCTGAGTATTTTTGAACTAAGTTTCCCCATAATATGTAATTCTCTTTTTATTCAGTGTCAAAAATAGTCAGAACTAATTTGAAAACTTAAGAAAGATCTGAATTACCGAAAATATTTAAAGTTAAAAAAACATTTCATAATAAGAATTTTTCTTTTTCTTTTCAATTTTATATACTCACTTATGATATTGTGCTTGAAGAAAATTGAATTCTTCCTTAATTCGATCACAGCTTTCTACGACAGTAAATTTGAATGGTTGACTAGGTTGTGGAGGACCCTATATAGTTGAAAAAATAAAAAGAGAAAATAAAAACAATACGATTATTATTTTTTATTTGTCTATTTGTTTATTTTTTTTTTTGTTATTATTTATTTTATATAATTTATGTATCCTTAACAGTATAAAAAAATATTTAAAAAAAAAAACGAGTTAAAAAAATATGAAAGGATTAACACAATTTCGTGTTTTACTTTCACAATACAAAACAAGAAGATGAAATAGAAAGAAAAGTCAACAATATAATTTCAATACACAACACTTTCCTTGGCCAGGATACATGTACAGAAAAAAAATGTTCTTCTTTGTGACTTAAAAGAAAGTCAACAATTCATTAAGAACTTGTAATATCACAAAGAAGGGAATTTATTTGCCTTTTAGAGCATGACTAATCGCACAGTCAATTTTTTCCCAAACAACGCAACAAACTCCCTACGAAAATATGGAACGAGACTACTTAGTTTAGTACCGAGTACTATCTGCTTTTATAATGATTTAACCATTACTCATCATATACCGTATACAGTCATTATCCTTTTTTATTTTTTATTTTATTTTTTTGGTAGTCCCTTTTCATATTCCCTTTTTTCGTTATGTGTTTTTTTTTTCTTTGATATTTAATTCCAAAACAGACAACTCAAAGGAACCCAAACCAAAAAAAAAAAAAAAAAAAAATTATTCCTATTTCCAAAGGTTGAGGTTCTTCATTCTAGAAATAAACAACATCAGCCAACCCCTAAAGTCTGGAACTAAACATAATATGAAACAAAAAATAAATACAAAAAAAAAAATCAAAAAGCACGAAACAAGGTTAAGTCTAGGATTAAATTTATCTTAGCGAACTAATTTATTTCCCTTTTTCTGTATTTGTTATATTTTTTTTTCAACTCAACTTTAAAAAGATACATACATACAATTTTTTCTTCGTTAAATGTATACATGTGTAAGTGTAACAAATGTTGTGAATGTGTGATTACAAATTTAAATATATGTATGTAGGTATATAAAATGGGGTTGTAAGAGGTTCTCATCAAAGGATTTTTCTTTATAATACTCGTTTCGTATAAGTACAATATAAATACTATACACCCTTAAAATAAAAATTTAATACCATGTATTCATTTTGGCTTGGAAAATTAGATATTACGTTAGATATGTGTACATTATACTCATTATTATCATCATCTAAAAAAGATAAAAAAATGAAAATAGCAAAAAAACAAAATAAAAAAATTAAAAAAGTACTATACGTACTACTTTAGATCCTTAAATACTTTATATCGCGTCAACATAACAACAATTAATAACATATAGGCAAACTAGAGTATGTAATGTACCACGTACCACCATGTATTCGTATACAAAGTATATTTCCTGCTTATGGTGTTATCATCATCATCATCATGTGGTATTTATAATACACATCATGAAAGAGTGATGTTTATATAAAATCACGTCCGCAACATCGTGTATCACTTACGTCTAATAAATCCCTTTGATGAAATGGAAATTCTACCATTTTTTTTTATTTTTTATTTTTTGTTTTTTGAATGAATGAAAATGCCTTTTTCTACACGAGTAATTATTCATTTGATTGTATGAACGGTTCTACATCCATACAAATATAGGTAATATATACGTAAGTGTAAATGTTTGCAATGAAGCTATGTATATGTGGAATTAAATAATTGTTCACTTATAGAATTTTTGATTTTACATGTTTTGATATTATGTACATATTCCCCTATTTTCACACAGAATTCAAATTTTATAGATAAAATTCATTTAAATAATAATTAATTCAAAAATAATGTTTTCGATAAATACTGTATATTATGCTTCTCGTATGTTTTCCATCAAGATAATAGAATAAAATATTTTTCGATACGGTTCATTTTCAAATGAAAAAGGAATATAGGGACTCGTACAACAGTCGTACATTGTGTTTTATGTATATATATAGGCGTCAATGTTACACAACATATTCTGTCATATATTATTTTCTATTAATTTCGATTTAATTGTTCAGATGCTGTTTCAAGTAAGTAATATAATAGAAAAGCAAATTGAGTGAAATAATTTAAAAGGTTTTAAGATCAAAAATGGGGACTAAAATGTAAAATAATTTTGTTCAATGATTTTTATCATTCAAAAATGGAATTGTGTATTTCGTTTTTTTTTTTTTTTTGTTTTGTCAAGTAGGTATTCATTTATCACTCAAATCCTAGATGATTGAAAAATTTTTCGTCGATATGTAATAATAGGAAATAATGGAATAAATTACAGATGGGTTGTGTGAAATCAATAATTCAAAAATTATTTTCAGTTCAGTTGTTAATTAGATTTATTCCTATTTATAAATATCACAAATTCTTATTGTCGACTGTTTTTTGTTTTGAAAAGTTAAAAATAGAGCTCTCTAGGATAAAAATATAAATAAGGGGGCTTTGTATTGAGCCCCCAAGGATAAGGAATAACATATGAGGGAGCTTTGTATAGATCCCTCAAGGATAAGGAATAAGATAATGTAGCTTTGTATATAACCCTCTAGGATAAAGATTAAATATAAGAGGACCCTTTATAGAACCCTCCAGGATCACCGTAAGAGAAATTAAGCATAGAGATATGGGGGCTTGGTTGTATTTAGACCCCTTTATATTCAAAAGTGATATAATTCCATCACCTGCAAAGTGCATTTGAATTACTTTTAAAAATTTCAATTTTCACACCATTTCGAATTCTTTGATAATAATTTTTCGATTCAGAATTATTTTTTCTCATTCTTTGTAAGCGCAGAGTCTTTCGAAAACTCTTTTACTTCCAAAAAATAATAATGTGAAAAGAAAAAAACAAAAATAAAACGTTTCTAAAAGATGTTAAACGAACCTTAAGAAAATTCAATATTTTTTCATTTCTTTTATTTTTACATATTTGTTATTTGGTTTGTTCTTGTTCTTTACTTCAAATAAAAAGTAAAGAAAATGTTTTTTCTTGTTTAAAATTTATTTTATATAGTAGATAAAAGAAAACTTTTCATATAAGTTTCGTTGTTTCTTTAAAATAAAAATGAAAAAAAAAAATAAAATAAAATATAAAATAATTCCAAAGAATAGACAGTCGAATAAAAATAGAAAAGAAGGATTCATTCTTTAAAAAAATATTACATGTGCACCTTTCTACTTTTTCATATTTCTTTTATTCATACTTTTATTCCCTTTTATATTCGTACATAGGGATGTGTTTAAATTCATGTTTAAATGACACCTACACACTTACAGTTCGAATTACAGTTGCCAGAGTATACGAGCATATTAAGAGTCAATTTAACATAACAAAATGAAAGAAGATGTGAACTTTTTCATTCATTTTTTTTTTTAAATGAAACAAATTTTAAACTTTTTAAATATTTTATCGTATCTTATTTTTCGCATTTCAAAATGAAAAATTCAAAAAGAAAAATAAATATAAATCACATTTACACACATCAGTATGTACGAGTATTCAAACTGTAAAGGAAAAATACAAATAAACATTCGAGCATATTTACAAAAATATAAAACTTTGTCATTCTGTAATTTACAATGCAATATAGAAATGCTTGTTCTCGTACATATTTGGATGTAAGTATATGTACCTGCATGTATGTAAGATGTAAGTAATCTTCAAAAAGGATAGAGTAGCGGTTTATGAAAGAGATGAAAATTCACAACATATATACACTTAGATTTATATAAGAGTATAAATATTTTTTAAATCGTGTGGGAATCATGCTATGTATACCATAATCCATCATTATACAAAAAATAAATAAAAATAAAAATAAAATAAATATTATACATACACAAGATAAAAAAAATAAATACTCGCATGTACATTTCACGTTATGTACCTATCTTTCATCAGTTTTATGCCATGTGTCTGAATTCATGTGTGAAAAGGAATTTATTTTACGTATTTACGAGTATAGTATGTATGTTTTTATTTTATGATTATTTTATTTTATTTCTTGAAAATATTCGAGAAAATTATATTGTAACTTGTACGTATATGTACATCCACTGAAAAAAGTATTGAGACAAATGAAAGTTGTTAGAGAAATTTTCCAATATTTTAAAGATATATTGACTACAAATAGTTATGGCGTTTACCACAACTGAAAATCCTAAGATTTGAACCAAATAATTTTGAACGATCTTAATTGAAACCATTTAGATAAAAATTATTCCGTAGAATAACGTAAGAATAGTATCAATATCCTAAGAGAAATCATTCAAACAATGAATTACAACTACATTGCATTTAAATTGTGTAAGAAATTATTGTGCTATTTAGATTGTGAAATGTATTGAGAAGTAGATACCTAGTAACTTTATGCATTAATGTCTGGAAGTCAGAATACATTGTTTCATTTTCTCTCTCACATTGGAGAATAACGAACAAAATGAAATGAAAGAGTTTCTCAAATTTCAAAATTCTGTCGTTTTCGTTTCGTCACATTGGAGAAGAAGGAAAGAAGATAAGAACCAAAACAATGTGTTCAACACTTTCATTCATTCATTTAATAAGCGAAAGGAGAAAAAAAGAAACGATACGAAACAATACGATTGAATATTTGTATAATGGTCATAAGAAATTTTTTATTAGCAATTTTTTCAAGAATTTTCATTTATCGCAACACTTTTTTGATTGAGTGTGGATATGAAATAAATTTTGATATTCATACGTAATATTACGTACGTCTACGTATGTACTGCCATCAACTATACTATATTACATTAATATCGAAACTGAACTGTTCGTTGTTCTTTTTGGAAACTTTTCCTTTTGTACAATGTTTTATTTATTTTCTACTCATATTTTTCTCTTTTTTTTTTTTTTTTTTTTGTTATTTAACAACTTAGTGAACGTGCATACGAGTGTGTAGTATTATTATTATTTGATATTATCCTTTGTATATACGAGTTATAATTTTATATAAAAATATATAAAAAATCATATTTATTTAGTTATAGACATTCATGTGCTATGTGTATTACCAAGTATTACCTATGTGTTATGTGCATATGCGTGAACGTGAACATTTATATTCTGTAACACCTTTCATTTATCAAACAACAAGGATATATATACGATATAAATCAGCAACATAAAAATATATGTATATAATCAACAACACACAAAGTAGCAAATATTTTTCGACATGAACATCTTTGTATTTTATTTTTTCTTCACTTCTCTTCACTTTATTTTTTTTGTTTTTATTTTGCTTTTATTTTATTTGAATTAATACTTCTTCCATATAGTGTTTATCCTTGCCATTTTTCATTTTTCATATTTTATATGTGCATGAATCTTCTATACTGCCGATGTACGATAGTATGATATCTACATTTACAATGTTCATACGTATATGAATGGAGACAGTGTAGACGATATATCTTTCATTATTTCTGTATCATTTTTTTTTGTCTGTACATATGTACATGTTATATCCTTTTTACACCTATCACTCTTCATTTTAATTTTTGTTACTTTTTATTTTTTGTTGTGCACAAATGTACACTTACGTATGTTTGTCACGTTTTTGATCCTACATGTTCGAGTTAGATATATGTAAGTGTACACAACCACCCACATACAGATACATTACTTACATATATAATGTGCATATACATACAAACAAGTATTCGTAAAACTTTTCAAAACAATTTTTTTTTGTTTCTATTTTCTAGTGATATTTCTTGTGCAATGTTGTTTTGCTCCTTGATGCTCTGTTTATATGTCATCTTATATTCTGTCGTCTAGATTTTTTGCTCATTCTATTTTTTTTTTTGATATTTTTTTATCATTTTTGTTTTACTTTCTTTATATTTTTTTTCTCTATTTATCTTATATTTAACGAGACAAAAATATAAAAGAAATAAAAAATCAAGAAATAAGAAAAAGAAGACTTTTTTTGTTATTTTGTTTAAAAAAAAAAAAAAAAAAAAAAATCTCCTCTTAAACAACAAGGACTTCTTAACGTTTGGTTGGAGTTTATCATCTCTATGACACATACACACATATGTATACATTTACACATTTGTACCTATATACACATATATTTGAGCCAAAATGATGATGATCCTTTTTGCTAACAAAAAATCAGAAGAAAAATTTCAAATGCATAAAAGCAACGAAGCAGAAAAATCGAAGTTAAAATCTGTGAACATAATATAAGATGACAAAAAAAAAATTCAAAAAATTCTGTCATGAAATGAAAACGGCAGTAGGACGTGTAAGACAAAACGAGCACAAAAACAAACAAAACAAAAAAAGAAGAAGAAAAAATGATTGCGGTACTTCTATATTTTTTACTTTCTGTTTTTGTTGTTCATTTTTTTTTCTACATAAAAACAACGATAACCAATATGAAACACCAAAAAGAAAAGAGAGAGAAGGAAAAAACTAAAGGATAATTCAGATAATATGAAAGAGAAGCTTTTAAAACGCTTGAAATCAACCTTCCAACCACTTCAAAAGGCAGCAGCATATAGTCTCTTAGCCTTGGATTAAGTTGCTATACAAAATAGTCGCAATTACAAAAAAAAACAAAAACAAAAAAAAAATTAGCACTTTTTTTCTGTTTGTTTTTTCTTTTTGTAAAAATCAAGACCGAAAAGAAGAAAAAAAGAAAAAACGATAAACAAAAACAGAACGGAAAAGCAAAAAGGAAAGGAAATTTGAGGAATATAAAATAAATTTTACTGTACAGCAGTGTTCAGTGTACTGTGTATATACTATGTATAATAAGAAGTATGCTCATCTATGGTTATGGTTTTTGGTTAGTATATAGTTGTGATGTTATAAGGAAAAGGCAAAAGGAAAACGTTCATTTTTTCCGTTTCAATACTCTTTTTTTTTATGATTCTTTCATTTTTATGGCAAGTTTCCGAAATACATTTCATTTGTAAATGTTACACACATACGTACACTGTAAATGCATTCTGTATAGTAGACTGTATACAACCACATCACATATACCACACTTTCATATGTGTATAAAAAAGTATTCTCATTCTCCCTTTTACACAATCTAGATGCTCTTTTTTAAACTGTTGTTTTATATACTCAAACCAATCTTTTCAGTTTACTATCCACCCCCAAGCCATCATAACATCATAACGTTGTTTCTTTATATCCTTTTTTTTCTACATTTTCTTTTATATTTTTATAAATAACAGTGCTTCCTTTTTTTTTTTTGCAAATGTTTTCCTAGACCTCAAGGGAATGTATGTGTATAAAAATTATATGCATACATAAGCAAATGTACTACACAAAAAGGAAAAAAGCATATTAAAATTTTGCAAAGAAAAATGTAAAGTATAAGAGGATAGGTAAAGAGTAAAGCGACTGTAAAAATGTGAAAAACGACGAAAAACAAAATGCATAAAATATTACACTGAGAAGGAGTTTCTTGTTTTTTGTTTTTTTTTTGTCATAGAAAAAGTTTTATTTTATTTTTTGCCTACATATATATCCTTTTGAAATTTCGTTTCATTTCTTTTTTGCTTGTTTTCTTTTCATTTCATTCACTTTGTTTAAGTAGTGTATGCCTTCAGGCAATTCTATATAATATAAGAACACACAGAATGGTGCTATATACTTATGTATTATGTTCGTGTTGTGTGTGTTGGATTTTGTGTGGATTACTAAATTATTCAAGACGAAAATTTCTGTCTATGCATGCATGCATATAGTACACAACGAAAACTTATGAATATGTATGTATATGGGTACATAAACACGCTTTATTTAGTACGTGGTGTATAGTATGTAAATTTAAGAACAGAAAAAATATATAAGATGAGGAAGAGAAAAAATAGAAAAAGTGCAAAAAAATTGAAATGAGAGAAAAAAAATCTAAATGACTTTAACAACACCGTAAGGAAAACATGAACGATATAGCATATTTTTATACAAGTATGAGTATGTAGGCGAATAAATGCAAAAAGAAAAAAAGGCAAAATAAAATTAAATGTGCAAAATGAAAAAGCACAAAGCCAAACATCATGAAAAAGCAAAAAAAAAAAAAAATATGGAAAATTATTTTTTCTATTCCCTGTATAGTATTTTTCATGTTACACACACTTCATACTACTTCACTATACTTATATAGGATTTAATATACACCATCGCTTCTAACTTCTATATAAGAGGATAATATATCGCTCACTTTGGTTCTTGTACATGTATAATATCTACTGCTATATGCATACAAATTGTATCCCAAACTTGGTTACATATCCTATGATGGTTATTCTTTTATTTTTTTCTCCGGATTTCCTTTTTGAAGGTGTTATGTTTATATAATATATGCATGCCTATACGATATTATATGGTATATGTAGTAGTATGTATATGTACAATTGCTACGCCATATATAATGTCTGCAGCTCTATAAAATGTAATGGAGTAGTTATTTCCGGAATCTAATATGAATATTAGAATGGATTCCACTAAATATACACAGATATTGTATACAAAAAAAAAAAAAAGAAAAAAAAAATGTTAAACTACCAAAAAGGATTAGCTTTAGCTGCTATATCTGAATAAGAATTCTATACGAAATTATTTATAGACATAACCACACCACGCTACACATAGACGGAGTACCTATATGTATATAGATATATGTATAGGTACTTTGAATATACATATTTTTCATATTCACGTGCAATAATAAAAAGGATACCGAAAACTTGTTATAGGGGAATACTCACGTTTATATTATATGCTCAGAATGCCAATCGTGGCGAAAATCCTAAAAGACCAAATAGTAATTTTGTGTATTTGTACGTTGTATACATTCATGAATATGTGCACTCGTATACATAAAAAATTATACAGACAATCACGTATGTACATACATATATATTAACATTATATAACAATGAAAATGTGGTGAAAAAGTTTTCATACATGTACGGAGAACATCTATAATACGAGTAATGTGCATAGTGCACGTAAATCTAATATTAGGTTTTTCACACATTTTCCTTTTATTTTTATTTTATTTTCTTGACTGTTGTATATGAATGTACATCAGAAAAATGATGAAAGAAAAAAAAAATGCTCATAAAATTTTATGAATTGCCTTTTGGGTTGACCGATTTTGAGGGCGGCTACCATACTGAATGTAAAGAAATTAATGGTAAAAGTAAATTGTACATAGATACCAACATAGAAACAAGAACAATGAAAAGAAAAATGAAAAAAGTTGTTTTTCCTTTTTTAAATTTCATTTTTGTAATTTTCCTGCATTTCATTATTGTCTTGATTTTAGGATAATTTTTTTTTTTTTTGCTTTTCTCTGGTCAAAGAAAATAAAAAACCACCATACATACATGAAATTTATTCTGCAAAAAGAATTGAATTCAGTAATCAGAGAACTAATAATAGCAGGAACAACATACAACTGTCAGCCAGAGTAATAAGTATTTTCGTTTTGATTTCAAACTTTAGTCTTAAATTGTCTGATATTTTATTAAATCAAAAACGGTGGTACCTCCTCATTCTAATAGTAAGACAGTTATCATTTATTTATTTATTATGGAACAGAGATCAGATTAACTACCTTCCTTCTGCCGAAATCACGACCCACCAAGACCTTTTGCCGATAGTAAGAAAGTAAATAAATTGGAAATGAAAAATTGCCATATTTATCGCAATATCAATTGCCTTTCCATTGCCACTCACTCACATATACACGACCACCAACAAGTCTTACCACACAAATAAATTGAAATAAAAATCGATTCATATAAATATCGAAGTTAATAGAGCGCTAAAAAGAAAACAAAAAATGTTCTCTCTCTTTAAAATGTAAATCCCCCATGTAAAATTCAAATTCAAATAAAAACATAAATTTGAGAGCTTTACAATGAAACACATGTTACATATCGTTTTGTTTTGTGTTGTGATAAAAATATGAAAATACGTAACGAATCCATATAAAAATATACATGCGAACATATAGGTATGTTCCTTATGTTTGGTGGTGATATAAAAATTTATATAAAATAAAACTCAAACGCTTACAATAAACTGTAAACTGTACACACTACATGGTAAAAATGAGGGTGAAAAACAATTGACACTTTTTCATATTATTGTTATTACAGTTTTTTCTATACAAACATAAAAATTTCATTTGTAGATAGAGGGTGGATCAGACAAATTATTGCTTTTTCAACTTTTCATTTCTCAAATATAATTCTTGTATATACGGTTCACTTAGTCCTTAGTAGCTTTATTTGTTATAAAAATTCAAATACCAAATATCAAAAGTAGTAAAAATGAAAAGGGGGTGATATCGAATTGAAATAAACAAAGCAAAAAATAAAGTGAAGTACTTGATTGTATATTTAATACAAAATGTATACCCTACCCTACATATGTATGTATGTGTATACACTCTATACGAGCTATGTGGTATTTTAATAATTAAACACAGACGCCTGAATGTTATGTTTGTTGTACAATGTGTGCACACTCTTCCAATATTCGATATTACGTGTGTAATCTTTTTATCAAATTTATCAAATAACCATTTGATCTATATATTCTTTTGCTTTGCTTTACTTATTATTACTATTATTATTATTTTTTTTTTTTTTTTTGTGAAGCGTGAAACAGAAAATAAGAAATTGGAATATTAGCACGCGACATGATAAAGCCAAATACTTGTATTTATTATTAGATAGACAACAAAATAAATAAATAAAAATGCTAGCTATATGTAGCTATCGATTTTATATGTACCTACACTATACTATACACACAGATGATATTTTTATTTGTATACAAATGCCGTCAAAGGAGGACTAAAAATTTGGGGTGAAAATGAAATGGAAAGTAATGTAAGTATAAAAAATAAATTAGGGCGTTTATGGTCAGTTTTTAGATATTTTTACGATTACGTTTACGACCGACTGGACTTCAATTATATCGCAGCAGTTACGATGATGTATACTCTGGTACACGTATATGCAATGTGTCACTCAGCAGTCAGCAGCATTTCATTGAGTTGACAAGGGTTCAAATTGATGATTATATGTATTCGTATAGATATATATGTTGTGGGTTGTGTTTTGTAAGTATTTTATAATGTACATACATGTACACATATCAATATAGCAGTCAGGACGATTATCATTAGGGTAGAAAAATGATTTCAATAGAATTTAATTGGTAATTGGTTTGAATGTGAAGCATCTTTTTCTCCTGTTTTATTTATGTACATATAGCGCATATCATTAAAGGGGATCTTTTATAATAAAAACAAAACAATAACCAAAAAACAAAAAGGATCAACATTTAATGGAAAAAACATTTTCTATTTTCATATTAAATTCTTGAAATTTTTTTTTTTTTCTGGCAATAGTAAACACTAAAATTTTCATAAAATTTTTGTAAGTTTACTGTACGTACGTAGGTAAAACATAAGCTATACCACTTTATTTTATTCATTTTTTGTATAAATAATTTCTTTTTAATTTTGATTTATTAAGTAAAATCACTTGAGAATCATAAATGAAATTTCACAAATGAAGTTTGCTTCAGGAGAAAAATCAGGAAAAAAGTTGTAAAATACCTATGTGGATGTGCATAAATTCAGAATTATATTTTTTAGGAAATTAACAAAAAGGGGCAAAAGACCAAGACCAAGAGGAAAAATTATAGAAAATCTCTCTACCATTAATAATAATTCATATTTTAATTTATGATTTTGATTTATTCTATATGCGGATTTTAATTGAGTGAAAATTATTCAAAATGGCACATCATCCGTGCCATACAATGTACATATGTAGTACTATATGTGCATGCAAACCCTCACAAAAGACTGTATTTGAATGGAGGCAGAGAACAGTAATATGTAAAGCAAAAAAAAAAAAAAAAAAAAAATTAATTTATATGAAAAGCATGAGTATATTTCACCCCCATAATATTTTTTTAATAAAAATATGAACCGTGATCGTGCTTACTAACTTTACTACTTTAAATTTCAATTATCGTTTACCCTTCTCATTAACTAAGCAAAAGTATGTAGTAAAACAGCAAGCAAATAAAACTGTGTACTGAAAACAAAAAACGAAAAAAAGGAAAAAAATACAGAAAAGTCGCTAACGATAAGCAAGTTTCAGAAAAAAAAAAATAATAAAATAAAATATTAAAAACAAGGGATAAAACAGAAAAAGTACTGCTGGCTGATGTTTTGTCGCCATATATAGTTACGGTGTCAAATATCCAAAAACATTTCGCTATATATACAGAAAATACAGAAAAAAAAAATGAATGAAAATGAAGTTAAAATCATTTTTGTTTTTCTTATTCGTTTGTGTGCTTTAATATATTTCGAATAAGGACTACTACTAGCACTCATACTCAAGGGATTATGGTTGACAAAACAACAAAAAATAAAATAAAATAAAAAATTTCAAGTAGAAAAATCTGGCAAAATAAAACCAAAACAAAACAAAAAAAAAGGAATAGAAAAGCAATAATAATGGTTGTGAAAGTAATTCTGAATTTTAGATCCAGAATTTTATTTTTTATTTATTTTTTCTGGCAACAGCAGTCATAAAATTCCTGATGACTATACGACTACAATTATACAACGATGACGATGATGACGATATAAAATGAACGTCGGGAATAATAATAACTGAAGTGTGTATAGGAAAACATGACACTATACGACTACGAAAGTATATGTCGTATAAATTAAGTACCTACCAAAAGGATAAAAATAAAAATATGGAATGGTGTGTAAAAAGGCAAAAAATAAATTCAAATAAAAATAAGTTAAAATCAAACGATAGAGTAAAAACGCTTACAGCAAGCAATAATAATCCTCTTCTCCATATCTATATATCGGTTCTGTTTTTATTTTGTCTCCATTTTTACAACACAACATAAAGAAGGATGATGAAAAAAAAAAAAATCAACAAAAAAACAACAAAAAGTGCAAAACAAAAAAGTTGAAAATTAATGTAAAAAACAAAAATATAAGAATAAAAAAAATCAACGATTATTTTAACCTCTCGTCCTCTTCATTTTGTACCGCATCATATAATCAGCACTGATATTCTGGTGCTTATCGTTTGACATCATCATCATCATCATCATCCTGGTTACCGTCATCATCGTTATCGCTTTCTTTCTGTTCATTTTATGTACATATGTGTACGAGTGTGTAAGTGTATGGTATGTGAATGTACATATGAATATCATTCGACTGTATGTGAGAATTGAAATCAAAAATTCTGAGAAACTATATGCAATGTATATAAGGGCTGAGAATATTTATTATTATCCTGCCGGCTTCTCTGAATTATTTTTGTTTTTTTTTTTCATTTTTCTTAAAACCCTCTATGTGTATTGTCATCGCCAACATTTTATTTTTTGTTAGTAATAATGTAGGTATGCTTTTTATTTTATTTTTTATTTACAGGGATGAGACTTTGTTTTTAAGGGTAAAAAATCCTGATGCTCTTCAGATTCCTATCAGCTATCAGTGTATGTAAACACACAATATAAGGTATACATGATGAAAATTTTAGTTATGTATTTTCCTTCTTTTTTCCCAGTTATTTTGGACTTATTTTCATTTTTGTTTACTTTTTTTTTATTTTCTTTATGCATCGTCATCATCATCATCATCAATATTTAGTCGTTGTCTTTTTTGGCACGAAACTCTCACCAACTTTTACCTTACGACGTTACGTATGGCATATGGCTTTAAGGATGTTATTCTTACAAATAAATCGCTTTCTTTTACGCAAAAGAATGTTCAAAAAAAAAAAAAATGATTTTATACTTTTAACTTTCGTATCATGTGTCTTTGTCAACATGTAAATGTAATATGTGCATGCATATATGTAAGAAGCCATTTGGTTTTTGCTATACAAACTCTATTTCTACAAACTCTATATGTTATGTTATACCACGTTATACGGTTGTTATACGAGTACGTAGAATATTTATAACAAAATATAAAATGCTCTCAGGTGTTTTAACAGAATAATATAAGATTTAATCTTAAGATATTATAGACGATAGAATATCTTCTTTTCTATTACATCCTTTTTTTGTTTGTTTTTTGTTATTTTTTTGTTTTACTTTTTTTTAATACTCAAGGAATAAGTAGTAGACGATGAAAATAATAACAAGTTTGATGTAAAAATAAAAATAAGAAAATGAAAATGAAAAAAAAAAATGAATCAAAAATAAAATTGAATAGCTAGCTATAGATACTATTTGGATATCTGATATACATATATGTACATCTACAGGATAAAGACACAGGGTTGTAGGGATTGTAGCTTGTAGCAATTGTGTAGCTATAGATACATTATATGAATGTATGTATGTAAGCACATATCGTCATAATATATTCTCCCTCATTACTGAAATCTATATATAGTCAGTGTACACATGTACATAAATATTTTTAGAGCACAAATGGAAATAGAATTTGAGGTTAAGTGGTATAATATAGCGAAAAGTAAAAAATAATAAAGGAAAGTAAAGGAAAAAATTATAAAAAATACATAGGTATGTACATATATGTATATAAGATGGTTGAGGATGTGGTGAAAATAATAATGATTATGATGGGACTGATAATGGGAATGATTTGTACTCTTATCTCTTATATGGCATACAATGTATGACGGTTTATAATACATGGCGATTTATATGATGATATGCATATATGCATCCCATATCCCATATAAAGGATATAAATTGTAGATATATGCTTATATGAAGCTATTAAAAAAAATATAACAAAAATATTCAGATAGAAGGAAAAATGTTTATTTATGTTATAATGTGAGATAAATGGTTAGCATCATGTGTGAGTATGTGAGAATTGAAAAAAAAAAATGTACATATATGAAAATACATATACGATTATGATGTACTAGAGTAAAATTACGAAAAAATAATAAATAAAGGAAGAAAACATTTATGCATTATTTACTGTTATATCCATTTTTACATGCAGACATCAGAGATATGTATCCATAAACGAATATGATTATTATACATAGGATTTTTCAACATCCTCTAGAATGTATATGGATTATAGAAAAAAGTATGAGATGAGTATTTATCCTTTAATATATAATTTGAATTTTTTTTTCATTTTTATTATTTCGTAAATATCAATTTATGTTATAAAATTCAAATGTATTTGCTATTTTATTTACATTTATGTATGTATATATAAATACTTATATTTGAAAAGGAAATATATGTAAATATGTATTTCATACATACAACTATATATATAAAAAGAAAGGATATATCAATGTTATCAACAGAGGATTTACATCATAACATAAAATTTATAGTGTTAAATTTCTGATAGATGTACTTATATACAAATGATGATATTTATGTAGTAAATATATTATAATGTATACATTTAAGTTTTTGTGGGTATATGTGTGTATATTATTTTTTTTAATCATCATATTTATATAATATATGTGATGTAATGAAAATTGATTACTATTATTATTGCTATTTAACTTTGTCGAATCAATATTATTACATGAAAATATTATATACATATACATATTTAGAGGCATATGTATGTATATACATAATGTATATATTATGTCACACATTCATATTTATATATTTCTTTATTATATGTATATATATGCTTGTTATTATAAACATCTTGTAAATTAGTTAACACTTTAAAAGGCAAATAACCTCAGAAACCACATTTTGATCGTTTATATCATATAAATAAATATATACATACATACATATGTATACATATAGAAATCTGTATATATACATAATTATGTAAATATAGGCACATTATTTTATCTTAAAATATATACATATACACAATAATAATACAATCATATTAATACCATCTAATCCTTGTCACTTTATTTTATAATTCCACAACAAAATGCTACATTAATTGAGAAATACTATAAACGTACAATACACATACATATATTTTTTATTCTTATATGTATGTTTGTTTGTAACATTTGTATGTATATTATATCTGTAGATATATATTAAATACAAGTAACAAACTTTATGTCTTTTGATGGTTGATAATCAAGTTTAATAACGCTTTTATATAACTATCACTTTTAAGGTTTTACTTACTTTACCTTTATACATGCATACTCGAGTATATAAAATACATATAATATAAGATATTAAATTTATTATATCGTTGTATGTATGTATATTTATATAAAAACCTATATTTATGTAGAATATTATACTATCACTTCAATCTAGTATAACAACATATTACGCCCACCAACCATCACTGTATAATTTTAACCACAAAATTTATTAATTCAATGACTCCATCAACTTTAATTACATATCCTTTTTCCATATATGTACATGCATACATACATATATGTATATTATACTTGTGCACCATTTAATATGATGTTAAATATACATATAGTCGAACATATATCCTATACATAACACATAGTGAATATTTTTATAGAATATGTAGACAAAATTTAACCGCACACAAAACAAAAAAGAAAATTTTTTGCAAATAAAATTCATACAGTGCTATGTATGTATACAAGATAACACATATCCTTTTATACATATAACAATATTATACTTACTATCGTATAATTTAATATACATAAGTACATGTTTATAGTTATGTGTGGTACAACAGACATATATGTATAATCAAAATGAATGGATAAAATTTTAGTAGACAAAAATCTTTCAGGACATTATTTTTCTACCATACATTGTACATTTACGTATATATATACATATACAGCTATAATGTTTGTATGTATTTCGATTGTTGTGTATCTTATATATAAAAGTGTAAAAAAGAAAAATTGTTGAAAAAAATAGAGAGAGAGAGAGAGAGACAAAGAAAAAGAAACTAATAAATGCGACAACAACAGAAAAGAAAAACAGATAAAATGAATTAATGATAACAAAAATAACAAAAAAGTCTTTTTGATCGTTGTTAAATGTGGTTTTAGAAGGATACAAAAAGACCACACTATAATACAATTTAAAATATATAATATACATGAAATAAAATACAAATAAAAAGTAAATGAGTAAAAAAAAAAGAAATATAACAAGAACGTGAACGATTAAGAAGTAAAAAAGTCAACACAAAAATGATAAAATAAAAATAAAAAAAAAAAAATAACCTAAACCCAGAAACCGAAAAAAATAAATACAAGAAAAAAACTTTTTAAAAAATTCAACACAATTTTACATATTTATAATGTCCTTTTCTCAAAAATATATACATAAATAATATGTACAGCACATAGTATTATAGAATTTCAAATATGTTCTAACAGAATGAGTTTTTTACCCAAATGAACATTTTACTAAATTTTCAACTTTCAACAATATAGAAAAAATAAAAAAAAAAAGCAACAAATCCCTCATCGCACTAAAATGATTCCCTAAAGTATACACACACAATGCAAATAGAAAATGTAAAAGAAAAATAAGATGAAAAAGGAAAATAGAAAAATGAAAAAATAAAAGAGAAAATAACAACAGGATATCAGCAGCATGTTCTATATGTACGTACATATAAAATAGATAAAGATAAAACAAATAATAAAATGGAAGAAAAGAGAAATAAAAAATAAAAATAATATTTAGATATGACCAGGCTATCATGAAGAAGGATATCCATTCAGTTCAAAGAAAACTGGATTTTTTTTTTTTGACCGGATTTTCATATATCAATGTGTGTACGGAAAGAGAAAATATTGTATTGGATGTATGTAGATGTAGACGTGTAGTTTTATAGACAGGATATGAGAGAGTCAATATCCTTTTCCAATAAAGACAAAACAATAAAATATAATTGTTAAATGCATTAAGTTTTTAAAATTAAGGATATTATTAGGATAATTATTGCAACAGAGTGGGAAGTAATTTTCAAACCATCAATGACTTTTATTCTTCGCAAGAAAAAAAAATCTAAGAAAAAAAATGTATAGGAAAATGATTTTATTTCTAATCTAGTAGTAACTCGTATTATGTGATGGTTTGTTAAATAATTAATAAACACACTATAAAATTTTACTGTAAATTACAAATTGCTAACAACCCAGCCATTATAAATGTGTGTACTTCAAATCAGAAACATTTCGTGTATTTAAATTCAAACAAAACAGTCTATCTGTAGTAATAATATTCAATTATACGGACGATATGAACCCTATTTTCTCTACATTTAATTTAAAATGCATGTGAGATAAATGTATACACTTGTATGTATTTGATATGATTTCTAAAAGCCACTATACTTACAACAATTGTACAATTATCCTTCAAACTTAATAGAATACTTTAAATATTTCGATAACCAGCATTGCCGTTCAAGAATTTTTTATACCATGCAGAGAAAATATTTGAATACATCCGAATTGGTAGAAGAGCAATTGTATTTTTGATTTGCATTTCTTGTAGCTTGATGTTATTTGCCCCACGGCCACTATCACTATCACATCACTTACTATTTACTATACGAATAAATTCTCTTCCTTTTCTATAGCTAAACTGGGCACTCGTACTCGTATATTTCTTTTTAATTTCTCATTCATCCGATACAAGTTTTCATGTTTTCTTTTTTAATCTTCATTTTCCATATTTTCTATACTGAGTGAAAAGATGAAAATATGTGATAATGAATGAAAAGTAATACTAGACCTAACTACCAGCCTATTGGCTATTTATGTTGTAAAATTGATAAGAAAAATATTTTTAATTGGCAACACTAACAGTATATACTGATCTAATCAATAATGCAGTATTGGAAGGATATTTTCTAAAATTTCTCCTGTATCCATTTGTACATTGTATGTATCTAGATTGTATGTATATTTTTTTCTAAAGATTGTATTTTCCACAATAAAATATTTTATGTACGTCTGGAATATAGTGGTGTAACGTGGACACAAACACAAGAACAACATACAAGGAAGTTGAATGGAATTTATATTGTACGATAAAATATAGAGACCATAAGATGTAGGATATATGCATGGGTATTCAATTCACATTATCTGCATTACGAGATAGAGAGTCCTGTCTTTATACAATTATGTATATGTATAATACCAATACCATACATATTTGTAATTGTGAAAATATGTACGTTAGTAAATATATAGGTATGTAATTACTACGTCTAATTGGAGTATGTATCTAGTGATAATAGCACTAAAGTTTTATCATTCGCATTTATGTCTGCCTGTATCATAAAATCATGAAATCCTGTTATCTATTGGTTTAGTAAGAGCAGCAAAATATTTTTTTCCTTAAATGGTTTTGTGGTAAACGCAATTTAAAGTTTTAACATAAGAATTTTATGTACTCAATGCATGGAAGAACATATAATCACAAACACATATTGTTGTGTATTTACTTCACAAAATATTTTCATATCTACAATCCTACAACATAGTGATAGAGAAACTAGACGCTACATTTATAGATATAGGTACTAGCGTATATATACATGTAATGTCAACTACTAAAAACCTTATCGTTATCTAACAAGAATGAAATACAAACATACAAAGAACTATTATTGCATATAAAAACGTTGTTATGCACATATCTGTATATGTACTCGTACACATCCTTGCTATGTGTATTTAGCCTCATCCTTATATTTGTTTTTGCTGTTATTCCTTATTATATTGATGATGATAGTTTTTCTTTAAAAGTATCAAATTTTAATACATATAACATAATACAGATGGATATATCTACATAAATGTACATCATATATTTATAAACTTTTGATCCTTACTATAAAATTTTCTCTCTACAAAATTGTTATGTACGTATATACTTTATATTTAGAAATGAAAATAACTTTGTTTCACTTTTAATGGTATAACGAACATCTATTATGTATGTATGTAGTTAAACAGAACAGATACATAGTTACTTACATTGTTTATATTATTTTTATTATATGTATGCGTTATGCAACTATAAACTTATACAGGATCAGAAAGAAGGAAAATAGTATAAACAAAAATTATTAAATTGAATATCATTCATAAATGACAAAAACAATTAAGGATATTCGAAAGAAAAAAAATGTATTCTTAAATTACATTCATAAATGTATAGTCGTGTATGTGAAAGTATACTTCGGTATCTGTACAAGGATGTTGCATTTTATAACATGAATATAAACATTGTTTACATTCTGATGCATTTTAAATTTGAATTTTTGATATTAAATGAAGATTTCAAGAGCATTTAAGTGTGTATTAACATTAGTTGCCTGGCCACATAAATGTGTAATTGCACATATAAATACGAGTACTTCTATATCATATAACAGTATGAGTATATATGCGTTTATATTATCGCATTATATGCATTTCTTAGGTATCTTATTCTCTTTTGGTTTTAATTTTATTTCATACACAGTATTCTACTGATATAGAGGGATACCATAGTGAAACAATAGAACGAAAAATAATATTATTTTAAATTTTATGGTTTATAATAATAAGTTAATGTTTACGATTTCATATTATAAAAGGATATCTATATTACGTTGTTTACGTACACATTCAATAAAATTGAGTAATAAATGAAAAATATAATTCTAAAGATTTAATAGAATAATAGATAACCTAATAAACAAAAAGGATATATGAATCCTAAGTTTATTCAAATGTTAAAAAAAAAAATTTATCTTTTTGTTTCTGTAATGTGAACATTTATGTTTTTTTTAAATATAAACATTCTAAATCAAATTTTATTGCAATCATCTGATGATCAGCATTGATGACCATACAATTTTAAACATGAAATAAAAATAGAAAAATATTTTTGCAAAAATAATTTTTTTTTTCAAACTTACCGGATGTCTAGCTGCAACCGCAGCTGCATTTATACTTGCACTTGGATACATTTTTTTACTATTAATTATTTTTATAAACAAATATTATTCACTACTTATTCCTTAAAAATTACATAAATTTTTTTATAATTTTTTAGCTAATTTTTATGTCCTTTTTTATAATATATTTTTTTTTATCCTGATGTGTTTACACTTTTTTTTCTCTTATAAATTTGAATAAATACAAAATTTATGAATAATAATTTTTTTTCTACGATGAATTTCTTTTCTTCTTAAATTTGATGTAAAAATGTACATTTTCAGTTTTTTTTCCATTTATAAATTTTTGTTTAAAATGTTAAAAACACGGAAATTACTTTTTTTGTTTTCACAATTTATTTTATCCAGTTTATAGAAGTTTACAAAAGTATCTGTAAGAAATATAAAGAAAAACGAAAAAAATTATTAATTATTACAATTAAATATTAGTTTATGTGTTCTAAAATAAATGTAAAAATCAATTTTTTTTTTTAAGAATTTATAATGTTTCTAATTGCTTTGTAGTGTTTCATGTTTCATTTTATTGTGTTCAACCATGTTCAACATATAATCAAATGTATTTGTGATCAAATATTTTTTTAATTCTACAAAAATGTTTATTTTATTTATTTTCCATTTACGTATTAGCAAAATCCTTATAAAAATAAGTATATACAAAATGTTTTTTTTTGTTTAAATTAAGTTTGTTTTAGTTCAAATATTTAAATATTTGTTCTAGAAATAATTTTTCAATTAAATTACTATATTGTGAAATATAAATAAAATATGAAAAATAAATAAAATCTATAGACAATAATATTATGTATATGTACTTAATATATGCACATGACGTGAAATAGAAAAAGGAAAAAAAAAATGTGAACAAATAATAAAATATGTCGATAAATTTATTTTTATGTTAAATTGGTAGAAAGAGTTAAAAGTATAAATTCTAATCATAATGTTATTTGTGTTTATTTTAAACCATTGTTCTTTCAAAGGTGATTCATTTAATCAAATTTTTGGTAGAGTTAGCAACTAATAAACACAGAGAAGGCATCTGAAACTTAAAACATGTGAAAATGAAAACAAATATTTAATTTCACATTCGGCTAATTTGCCAAAAATTGTACTAATTATATATACATACTATATTTGTGTACATGACACGAGGAGCCAAAGACCTACTTTAAATAGGCTGTGGGCTGTAACCTGTAATGTGAATGTCAAATAAAGAGAGAAAAAGAAAAAGAGAAAGAGAGGAAGAGAACGATATTTTTGTGTATACATAATTTTAAGAGTGTATTGTACTCGTAAATCGTAATTCTACAAAAATACGCATGATGTTATTGCCTCACATGTCTTTCTTTGTACTTTCTTGTACGTGTTTAAAAATGTTCATGAGAATTTCTATTTTGATAAAATACTCATATTTAAAATGATATAAGAAAATAAATAATAATTTTTCCAGAATAATTATTGTCAAATATCTAATTAACAAAATTATCTATGTAAATTGTATACAGAAATTATTATTTAGAAGGAGATTATAAAATATAAAAACAAATTTTTTTTTACTTTATTGAAATAATAGTACATAATAAGGATTGTATATTATATAGATTCATGTTCATACTAAGATATATGCATATAGATACTATACTATTGAAATACTAAATTTACAAAAAAATATAATTTAAAGTTTATACTTGGGCACTTAACAGAGACAACTGATAGTTAAATAAATATAGATTCATGTTATGTTGAAGTTGAAATTATTGTTATTATGCAGTATAGTTTAGAGGTATGTACATATGTATATATATTTGGAAACATTTTATCAACAATTTTATTTACATTACTACCTACACATATTTTTATTTCTATGTTTTGCTGTCTATTACAAATAAACATCTATACATACATTATATCCATAGCATATAGTTTCCATTTATTAATCAAATAATGCAAATGAATCATGTATGTTTGTATATCCATGCATGTATTTTTTTTTTTTTTTATTCTAAAAAAAGAAAAAAAAACTCTATGTACGTATCAATGCAAATATTTATTTTTATTATAAAGTTTATGCATACGACTGCATCTGTATATAGATATAATGAATGTACATACATATATGTGTATTGCCTCCATATAATGTGTAAATATATCTTATATAAATGCAAGTAAAATTACGTTTACATTTATGTAGATATTTTAATGTAAATATTAGATATAGGTAAAGTTTATATATTTTTCTAAAAAAAAAAAATGTTCATATCTAATGCAAATATTCATATTAACATAGTAATACCATAATACATAGTATAGTAGTACTACATACCAAAGAAACATACATACATAAATACTCACATGTCTAATATACATAATGTCATATATCTAACGTGTAGAAAAATATTTGTTGACTTTGTTTATTATTATATATTTTATTTATTATTTTTCTTCTTCTTCTTCTTTTTTTTTTTTGTTTTCTAGTTTAAGTTTATTTAAGGAATAAAATAAAAATATTTATATTATTTTGTTTGTATATCGTTTGTACTTTTAGTATGTATGTTTTAATATCTCTATATCTCTTTTCAAATGCACACATCATATTCATTCATATGCATAAATGTGCGCATTATTCATATATTTATATTTATTTTGTATATACATAAATAAATATGTACGTAGTAAAGTATAATATTGCACACAAAATAACATATAAAACCATAAAACATACAGAAAATTATACAAACGTTAGAGCAGATTTAGCTAGCATAAACCTATAAAAGGAAAAATTTTAATATTTTTATTTATTTTATTTTATTTTTTATTTTTTTCATATTTTGGTTTCTTAACAATTACAAAACAAAAGTAATGTACATTATGTACATATTTGTTACACGAATAATAGGTTGAAAAAAATAAAAAAAAAAACTTCATAATGCATTCATTTTAAGTAGATATACTTCATGTACATGGTACTTCATACTTCATACGTACATTCAATACAAATACGAGTATGTGTGTGGTAATAATTTTTGTTCTCTTTTTTTTTAATAATTTTTTTTAATTTTTTTTTTTCTTTCAATTGTGAATTTTTAATGAAAATGATAGCTTGCATTTTTTGTTTTACAGTAAATTGCAAATGAACGAAAAAAATATAATGTGTGTATATGTGAACATGAAAAAAAAAACTCTTTTAACAGCACCACCCACACACAATAGACAGTATCTACACAGTTTAGTAGTAGCGTATTGTACATATACATACAACTCATTATCTTATAGTTTTGTATTTTTTATTGTAGCAGTTTTAGATATTGCAATGTTTTGTTAGTATGAGTGTGTGATAGATACGAGTATGAGTAATATGAACTATATAGTATATGAACAATTTAAAAAATTGCAAAATTCAAAATCGAGGAAAATTCAAATAAATGTGTATTTTTTTTTTTTTTTTTTTTGAAGTAGAAAATTTTGTTGGAATTACATATATGCGTGTGTGCTAGTTTAAAAGAAGGATATTAATTTTTAAAATAAATAAAACATAATATGTATACATATGTAAATTAAAATTATGTACTATGCAAATATATAGATATTGTATTCAATTTTAAAGTTTATGAAATTATTTAAAATGCAAAATAAAAAGAAAATATTCTGAAAGAATGCAAATAAAATAATTGTATAAACATGAATTCCTTATACGAGTACATATATATGTATCATGTTATGTGGCTACCATAGATACCATATACAGATAAATATAAATAAATAAATAATGTAAATTCGAAAAGTAAATAATTCATGGTAATTACATAGATACAATATGTAGGTGTAAATTTATTTTTGTGCATAATCGTATACATAATAAATAGGATAAATAAAATAGAAAATTTTCCAAGAATCGTACAATCCTACAAATACAAGAATAATACAAAAATTGTAAATTTCTAATATAGATACTGTAGATCAAACTACTGAAATATTACATTGATTTGAAAAATTAAAATATGTATATTTATTTTCATAAATTTGCTTAGCACCATGATGTTTTCATAATAATTCTGGATTAAAAAAAAAAAGAATAAAAATACAAATCAACGGTTGCGTCATTCATAAAGACCTACGTGAATTTGTTCAAATAAAATTCTTTGAAAATGAAAAATAAAATTTTTTAATTATATACCACATTATTCAAATACATGTGTGTGTACATAAATAAATTTTATACACATGAGGGTAATATATAAATTTTTTTTTTTATATAAATAAGCACATAATGCGAAATTCTAATTAAAAATAATCAAAATGTTTTACCGTCGTCATCATCATCATTATTACCATTATCGTTGTGAACATAATACATATTCATACATATACAAGTAAATATATTTAACGTGAATAATATAAAGGCAAATACATACAAATATTATATTGGTCTCAATGGAGATTATTTTATTTTTGTTTTTTATAATATTTGTAAAATCATGTATGTATACTTTTATATACGTATAATTGGTACAATCGGTATAATGTAGAATACACAATATCCTCTAGTATATACTGTGTAAATACATGTACATATATACATATTTTCATTTTATTTAAAAAGACATTAATTATATAAATGATATCAACAAGTTGATGACATATAAATAAACACTATATAATGTATCTTAAAACCCTGAATTGATAAATAAGTAAATATATGTAAATACATTTTAAAATCAAATTTTACACTTAACAAACATATGTATGTATATATAATTACATAAATACATACAAATACTTATACAATTATGTCCATACATATAATAATGAAAAAGGATTTGAACAAAAAAATATTTTTATAGCAGATACACGGTCACAGATTTATTTATTTATTTAAATAAGAGGACAAGTAAACTTGTCTTCCTCTAGTTCAAGGCCACAGCCAGACCGGGATTTTTTAAATTTATTGGATTTGTTATAGGATATTTTGATGTTTTACTCGTGAATAATTGTTTATTATAACAATGCTCAACTCTTAAATTTAGGAAAATCATTCACTTTTTAAATACTTTCGAAAGGAAGAATGGAGATCGTTGTAAAATCTTGAATTGTACGAATTTTATGACGACATGAATGTAATGCGCACGGTAAAGTTCAGAAAATTGAGGTGGATTGAACATTTACTCAAATTCGAGAAGAACAATCTGGTAAAATAAACTTGTCTTCTACAAAACGAGTGATAAAAGAAGAGGAGACATAAGAAAATAGGGATCCAAAACTGTAACAATAAAGCATTGAATCGGTACACTTAGAGGAGTATTCTAAAGGAGATTGTATATGACCCAAAAAATACTGTAGTACCGAATACCTACCTATATTTGATGACGATTGATCAAGCGAATTTATTGAATTAAATGCTGGTAATTATGTACATTCACATTGTGAATTATTCATTTCGTATTTTTAATTGTCTATACATGAATGAGTATAACTTTTTCCAAAATTATATAAAAAATTAAAATTAAATATTTCAATAAAATATTTTATTCGGTTTTGGAACAATAATGGTTGGTAAAATGTGTGTTGTGTCTCGTGTGCGAGCATTTATGAACACATATGAATGATGTCGGAAAAAAAATATTTTCTGATGATGATGACGATTTATGTGTTCCTTTAGATTTATAATTTATGTACACGCATGTATGTGTACAAATTTATAAAATATTCATATTATAAAATATAAATTTATGTACATAATTGTTTTTGTTTATGTATAAATTTTATTCTATTATCTTATATATTTTTCTATATACAAATATAATATGTATGTATATATTGATGTTCTTACATATGCATTTATATTAAAACATTTGTACATACATTATATGCATATGCGTGAATTTAAAATAAAATTCAGTTTAGTTACCACCCTCAATTCCTTAAACAACACAGTATGTATTATAATAAGTGCATTGCATACACTAAATGTGTGTGTTTTAAATTTCGTGTGTACAGGCTCAAATATAATTATATATACATATATGAATACGTCTACGTGTATACACAATATAAATATATAAATACATAAAGTATAGGCAATAATAATGAAAAAAAAAAAAAAATAGTGCTTATTCATATTGCAGAGAGAAAACAGAGCTCAGAGCCTCACACAATTCATCATGGCTTATGGCTCACATAATTAAATTATAAACGTAATCATCATCATCATCATCGGTCGTAGCAGCAGATATTAAACGGATTTTATGCGGTTATTTTCGCTTCGGTTAATTTTTAACGTTAATAATAATAAGAGGAAAATATATTATTATTGTATACATATGCATGTATCTTTAGATGCATGTAAATATGTACACATAACACACATTATGTGTACAGTATGTAAGTTGAAAAATTATAGACTGAAAAATGTGGTTTTTTTTTCGTTTTACTGTTTTGTTTTACGTTTCGTCAGGAAAAACAATAATGAAAATTATGTACATATGTATATACGTATGGTAAAGTTTCAGTTTTTTTCTTTTATACTCCTATATATATCTACCTACCTATAATTGCTATAATATAATACATTAAATACCATATATGTACTGTATGTATGTTTCAGATAATGTTTATGTGTTTATGTGTAAGCAAAACGATTATACATATATATGTATATAAACAAATATTTATATGTAATATAAATAAATGACTGTCATGGAAATTTTATGAAGTGGAAAGGATATATGAAAATATGGTAGCTAATATAATGTTACGTATATAAATATATTCATACGAGTATGTACATGATATGCATAAGTGATGTTGCTACATGCATACCTACCATATACGAGTACATATCAACAATTCAATTCAATAAGCTTGTTTTATTTAATTGTTATTTTCTGTTTTTATTATTATTATTTTATTTTCTTACTTAAAAATTAATATGTATATGTGTACAAATACATATAATGTATACAATGAAACGATAAATATATTATGTACATAATAATAAACAAATTCAGTGCTGTCAACAGCAGTATACTTTAAAAATGTATAATTGATACTCAAGGTGTTAGCAGATTAAAAAAACATATATGTAGGTACATACCAAAAAATATATACGAGTATTATACATTTATACACATTTGTACGTAATTTATGTCTAGGTACTTAAAATGAAATCAAGTATAGTAATATCGAATGTGTAAAAATATATACATACATATATTTTGTATATATTTTGTATATTATATTCAAACTTTGGGTAGACATAAATGGTTAAGTATTTTATGATTACTGCAATTTTTTTGATAGCCATTTATACATAAATTTTAAAAGAAATTCAATTAATTTCCTCCACATTTTTAAATATGTACATATATACATATATGTATTTGTATTATGAAATTTTTTTTTTATAATTAATTATAAAATATTTTTCCATTATTTTCTTCAATTTATAATATGTAGTAATTTATTTATGTATATATAATTAAATTCCATTATATGAGACTCAAAGACTGTATATTAGAATATTATATACGAAAAATATTCAATTATATATTATATACATATTTCAAATAAAAATTCAATGACAAGTTTATTATTATTATTTGTACATACATAAGTAGATATGTATTATAATTATTGAGTACATTATTATCGACTATCGAGTATCTATACATATGTATTTATTGAATTTCATTTTCTATTTTATTGCTTTTAATTTTGGTATTTTCAGTTATATCAGATTAAAATTTTAAAGTAGTTTTTTTTTCTTCGCTCCATACATTTTATATAACATACATACATATATTGAAAGTAGATTGGTATGTATATAAACAAAAATTTCAAAAATTTAATAAAAATTAAAAACAAAAATGTAATAAACATGATCATTTAATATGTATTATATGGATTTTTTTAAATGTTTTTTTTTTGTATTAATATTAATGTTTGGTTTATAATTTTTATGTGAGGTTTTTGTGGTTTCTGATGTGAGAAAAACAAAAAAAACCATTTGTTTTTTCTTTTTAATTTGCCTTAGTTTTTTTTTTTTTTTAATTCACTCACATTAATTAATAAAATTAAAATGTTAGGAAAAAAGTAAAAATTCGAAACAAATAAAAAAATAAATAAATTTTAGTCTTCGTTATATCATCGCGTTATTATAATTATAATATCTTTTATACACATATAAGAGTATATATATGTATGTATGGTGTATTATATAGAGGCAAATGAAGTACATTCATAATACATATTTGTGTACATATGGATATATATGCTTGCTACGTACGAATAAATGAATGAATTTTTAATGAATCCACGAATGAAAAAAAAAAATGTAATTTTAATATATATAGACCCAATATGATAATGATGGGGGAAAAAGGAAAAAATAAATTACAGTATATATGTGGGAACTACATACATTATATGTATAAGAATATGTATACATACCAATATTCTCGTGATATATTATTTACATATTTGTAAGTATGTTGAGTATTTTTTTCAAAAAAAAAAAAAAAAATCATATGTAGTTCATATTTTAAAAAGCCATCCTATCATTTTCGTTTCTCTATACCCGCTTATATCAGTTAACTCAAATGCGTAACAAGGTTATAACAAATATAAACAAAAAAATAAAAATTAACAAAAAACCCCATAAATAAATACCTATCAGAGAAGTTGAAAAAAAATTTTTTTTCATTTTTCAAGGTTCAAATTAAAATACATAATTATGTATGTCATTTTATAATTTGAATTTATATCTATATGATAGTATCTGTGTGTAATTAAATTTTTAATTTTCTTTCGAAATTTTCAAATAAATATTATATTATGTCATCAATTAGGTATATGTGTATATATTACATGAGATTTTATGGATATAAAAAGTGTGTTTGAAGAGATAAATACATACACATAATATGTATAATGCATAATTTTCGTAAATATAAAATTATAATTTGACTGTTTAGATATAATTAAATATTCATTCTCATATTAAAATGTCATCAAGAAATAAACTTGAACCTAGCATGTTATGTATATGTACCTGATGAATGCTGGCTGTGGTCATATGTATGTATGTACTATGTGTTTATATGTAAGTATAAATATCTCAGATATGTATGTGATATTAAAATATGAAAAGTATAATTAAAATCTATTTGTTGAATAATTAAAAAAAAATTAAAAAATAATTAATTGAAAATAATTTGAATTTACAAGTAAATACTTCTTGTATTTATGTGTATGACTGGTATAACACACACAAATATAACATCCTTCAAAAAAGAAGAAGTCATTCGTTATGGAATTAATCTTCGTTAAATAATTCTTTTTTAAAACAGCGGCAACAAAACAAAGTAGGTATCTACTCATACATACGATTCATTTTCTTTATAATGCATAATAGTTTTTTTCAGTTCATTTTATTTTATATTTAATTTATGTAAAAACATTGTTCTTCTTCTTGTATAATATATTCTTCACACCGGATTTACTTTTACTGCTCGAATACAAAATACTGTACAAAATACAACATTCATCATCATCGTCATCATATCGACCTTTCGTACATACATATATGTAATGTACAGATGTACATACATAGATGATTACCGACACTTTTTAAAGACCATTAAAATCAATAAAATAAAAATATTACAAGTATTATTAACAGTGTCAAAGAATAAATCATTTTACCGGCACAATATCTATCATACATACTCATAAGTTTAATATGATGTTATGTTATTGTTTTTTATTTATTTTCTAATAATTGTACAAGTAGTTCCCGCTCATAAGTTACGTTACTGTATACATTCTGTGTGTTATGTACGTACACACTACACATGAATATGAATTGTATTATATATAAAATAAAAATTCCATCAAAAGTATCAATTGATTAGTAACACATATTAAATATTTTTATATACATTTATACACACACACATATTATATGTATATAAAATCAAAACCACAAGTATATGTACATACATACATAAGAAGTTTTTTTTATTCAATTATTTATTATTGTTTTAATGTATATCCATTTATGTATCCACTTTATTTAAGAAGATTTTTAGCATGCTTTTATTTTTTTATTTTTTTTATTTTTCTCTCTTTTTTTCACATTTCAAATTCATACAATGCATAAATAAATACACAATTTACTATCAGCGTATAAATGTATGTATATAAAGATGGTAAGTAGTGTAATAATAATAAAGTGGTGTGTTTTTAAATCTTTTAGATACCAAAGATATTTATCTAAATATAAATGAAGATATAGATAAAAATAGCCATCCATAGTTAAATATTATACTCGTACAGCTATGATAAAATTTATATATGTACATATATTTTTTTTGGATTTTAAACATAAAAGATATACTCCAATGATTCCCATCATCAGCACAAACATCATATCATCCGTCCTTATATTGGATATACATGCTGTTATTGTCGATGGCTTTTTCTTTATCTTTGTCATCATCTTAGCCGTCGTCATCATCATCATTATCATCATCATCGTCTTCATTGTAATGTCATCCATCGATGTGATGTGATGATCATTCACAAAATGTTCATTATTTTTTTATAACAATTTCTTTGCAAATATTATAATGTAGATACATATTCGTATTTTTTTTCGCACAATATATGTATATTTTCTATAACTTATCCTACTCGTATATCTATACACATTCATACAGAATGATAAGAAAATGTACAAGCCCGTATACGTTCATGAAACTGTATTTTTATAATATAGAAGCAGATATGTACATATGTTTATTTAATATGTATAATAGGGATAAATTTTCATTTTCATTTTCTTTTCTCTCTCTCTCCAGTTATTATTATTTTATTTTTTTACTTTTTGTCAGTTGTTCATTTTTCTTTCAAAAGTTTTTTCATGGTACAATAAGTTTATGTTTAATTTTTTTTTTATATTTTCTTTTATTATTTAGATAGAAAAATGGTACATGTACATACATATATACGAGTATATATTTTATCTTTGTTGCACTACATTTACTTATACATTATATACTTTCAACGCTTTATGTATTATAAAAAGATTGTAGCTATGGTTTTTCTTTCAGATAGCATTTATTTCTTTATTTAAGTTTTTTTCTTTTCTCTTCATATAATATATAATTCAACATTTTTTCTTAAGTTCTTTTGAATGTATAATGTACACAGTCAGTATAGAGTATCTATAGATAGAATGTCAGTGTATAGCAGAATATATTAATATAATGTGCGGTGTAAAGTAACTAAGAATAATCTTGAAAATATTTCTTTTATATTCCCGCAACAGTATCATCTCATCATATCATTCATTATATTCACATACATACAAATATATGTATAGTTGTAGTATAGAGTATATAGCGAGTCGTCATCAGTCAGTTAGTCAATTCAGTTATAATAATCATTCAGTATCTATTTTTTTTTTTTTTTTCAAATAATTTTTTCTTATTTATTTAACATTACAGACACATTTTTATACTTTCTTTATATCCACACAAAAATATATGTATATACATATAGTGTAGGTATGTGTACATAACTAAATAATTTTCCGAAAGAAATGCGTTTCTTTAGAAATAATGTTCTATAAAATGTCTACATATGTTCAAGTATATTATATTTATATGTGTAAATATAAGTGTAGAATGTAGATATTCTGATTTTGAAAGATGAAAATTTTCTTTTCATTTTTATTTTCTCTCTATATGTACATATAATAAATTGTATAGTACCTATATAGTGAGTGTTCATTATTTTATTTCTTTCTCGTTTTAATGATGATAAGCAAAGACGATGGTATGATGATAGGTATAGGTATCATAAAAAGATATGTAATAATCGTATATATAGAGAAAGAAAAGTATTTTATTTAATAATTCTATACAAACATATTTATGTACACAGTGCACAGAAGTACATACATTAATAAATGGTTCTAACATATTGTAGGTATAGTGTATGAATGTATATTGATATAAATTAAGTAGTAAGTATTACACTTTATAGTTAATATTTTATCTGTCATTCCAATATTATCATTACATACATACATATATGATTTTGACGTTCATAAATATAGAAATGTTAAGATTTTTCACATTTAAGTGTATTCATATTATTCGTATAGATATACACTTTTATCTTCACATCTATATAAACATATGTTGTTGTACTTGTAGCTTTTTTTCTATTTAATAGAAGTTAACATCATGTACGAAACATACTTTTAGATTTATATGTATGAACAAGATAATACCATTTATGTAAAATATTGTATATATTTTCATATGTACATTTATGTTCTGAGTTTCTGTACCGAGACATTTTTATAAGTACATAAATTATATTTTATAGTTTTAAGATGAATATATGTTCACATATGTATGTATTAAATGCTTTATAATACTTTTGAAAATGTATTTTTCTTAAGTGTAAATGAAGATTTTTATTATCCATATACAGTATATGTACATTTAAGAGCACATGTCATTTTGGTAATTATAGGAAAGAGGAAAAATATACAAGAGAAAAAAAAATGTGAAAAAAATAGAGAAAAAAAATAAAATATTTGTAAATAAATTATATTGGGAAATGATAGAAATTAAACCAAATCACATGTGTAAATGCCATACATACCAATTTTCGATATATGTATGTATATAATACGAGTACATACATATATTGAAAAAAATTCATTCAATTCACATTCCTATTAGCTCAATATTATTATACAGACTTAAATGTTTTTTCATCATTATACAAATAAGTTTATACATAATTTGTTAATTTGCGGCTATACCATATGATAATTAAACAGCATGTCTATGCCTATACATGAACATTACTCGAACATACATATCTGTATATGCTATATGTATGTACATATGTCCATATCAAGTGATACGTTATTACCATATTACGATGCTTGTTTTAAATCTCTGATTTTATTTTTATAGAAATTTTATTGACAATAATGAGTATCTATCTGTCTGTAAAATGTATACATAGTGTACATATTTACATAAATATATAAATGTAATATATTTATATGTACATATATACAAACTTTATAATTTTATAATAGATTAGTGACTTCAATTCAAATTCAAATGAAAAAACAGTTTGTCATTTTCTTTTTTCTCTCTCTACACATATATTTATGGGTTTTGTTTTACATTATATTTTTCAATCTCATCCTCATCACATAAATACAACTACATAATGTATACACATTTAATCGTATATACGTATGTATGTAATGTACATATAAAATTAAAAAGCATTCATGCGGTCAATGTTTATCTTAATTACTATAATTTTGTGATATAAAAATAAAAAAAGATTCATCATTTTATTTATTCAATTCACAAAATAATATGTGCGGGTACCTATATATTATGTACTTATCATCTGTATATAAATATAATCTAAATTACTATATGTAAATGTTTATATTTCTATTAGCAGTAACATCTAAATACAAATGTACATATATTATTTACTTACTATATTACGCATATAATCGAAGTATATTATAATATTATATTTTTGTATTATAACATACATAAATGTACAAATTATGTATGTGAACTATATTTGTTGATTATAATAATTGGAAATTTTTTATACATCAGTGTATACTTAGATGATAGAATAGACTCAGCGCCGGTTTTATTCTCTTGGGCATCCGGTACACTTCAAAACTTCTTGCGCTCTAGGTTAAAAATATTCTACTATTTAAACTTTAATTCGATATTTTTCATTCTAACAGCACAAAATTCCAATAATTTCTAGGCTTTTTAGTGTACAGGCAGTACATAATGCACACAAGAAAAAGAGAAGAGAAACTACTATATTGCTGTATATCTTTATACTCCTCTTTCTAAGTACTTCTCATATACTCAAGAGTTCAATAACCATGTTCGTGTACTGATGAAAATGTAGGTAGATCAAAACATTTATAGGTTTTCCTTGTATACACGAATCTATAGTTTCAATCATTTTTGTATTTTATAGTCATTTAGACAGAGTATGTAAGGTAGATTTTACAAATTGTAAACCATACATTTTTTCTTTATATATTTATTATGGTAAAGTTTTAAGAGAAAATTCCTACAGGAAATATTTTTTGTTACTGCGTGATTCGTAAAATTATATTTCTAAAAACGAATATGTGACTTTTATTATCTGTCCTTATTCGCACCCACGAGATTGGCTTTTGGTGCCCGGTTTTAGTTAACCATTTCAACCTAATAAAAGAACCGCGTATGTGTCGACAACAATTAATATATGTACGTTATTTTTAAAATTATTCAAATATAATTCATATTGATATAATGATAATGATTATGACGATATCAATAATACCAAAAACTATAGAATATATTCTATAGTTTTTGATAATACCAACATACATTTATATATAAACATTTAGAATAGTGATAATAATAACAATAATTATAATTATAATTATTATTGTTATTGTTATTATTATTATTTTAGCATAAATTTATGATTATATTTGTACATATGTATATGAATCAGAAATCATGATTATATACATATAATGGTATATATGTAAGAGATAATTTTGTATATATACATTCGTATAACCATTTCTGAATACATATTTCAGATGTAGATTTATGTAGTTTGTCATATTATACCAGGTTATGTTATTTAAAAAAACAAAAATAAAAAAAGATAAAAAAACAAATTAAAATACAATTTGAAAAAAAAAATACATACAATTAATGGCTATTAGTAGAAAGCTTAATTATGATAGGATAATAATCGAATATGTAATATACAGTGATGAATGAATAAAATAGCACAAAAAAATTTCAAATTAAAAACAAAACAAAAAAAAATAATGTTTTTCAAATGAAATTAAAAAAACAAATCTATATATAAAATTATTATAAAACAAACCAGTTTTTATATCTAATTTTTATACAAAAAATACTTAGTATGGCGTGAAAAATAACATTTTAATCGTTTAGTTTTTTCCTTTCATTTTTTTTTTAAATACGTACATAATATGTACATTATGTATGTAGCTAGAGAATATCTATATTTTTATATTTTTTATATCATTTCTATAATCTAGAAAAATCAAAGGAATTTACATTTATAATGTGTACATTGTTGTAGGTATAATATGCAAACACTTATGAATATCTTATATGGAAAATAATCAAAAACAAAAAATATTTTTTATCAAATGAATTTTTATAAATTTATGCGTTATAAGTATGTTATATACATTTAACAAATCGATAGATACGTGTTGATACATAAACCTACATATGTACACATATACATATATATATATAAATGCGCATTGCCTAAAATATTATTATTATAAAAAATATTTATGGTTTGTTAATTAACATAATTGAAGAGCAAAGTCCCAAAAAAAAAAAAATAAAATAAAAATAACAATAAAATTTTAATTAATGTTATATATATGGACATATAAATATGCATACCATCATATCCATATCATCATCATATCATCTATACATTTTTCATGAATATTTATATTATATTTATACATTTAAATAAAGAAAAAAAAAATGAAAAAATTATCACGGATCTTAGAAAATTTTTTAAATATGAAATGAAGGAATTTTAAAATCATATCATCATATTACATTATATCGCTTTGATATATAGAAAATAGAAATATTTGTAATATGCATGCATACATACTATTATGTATATATACAGTAGAATTCGCTAATAACGACATTGAAGCGACCGGACGGATTTCGACGTTATAACCGAATATCTCTCTAACCGAATGAATATTGAAAAATAATTATCAAAAAGAATAAAAAATATATCCATAATATATTTTGCATGTCCGTATGCATGACTATGCATTGCTTTTCCTTATAATTTTCATATATTTGGTGCGTTGTAACCGAAATTTTGATCCAAATTATAAAAAAATTTGATCACTATAACCGAATGCCACGTTATAAGCGAAATCGCTTTAACCGCATACAAAAACATTGCATATTCATATATGGATGTAAAACGGGACTTTTGAATTTCTTCGTTATACATATTCAAAATGTCGCTATAACCGAAGTCGTTATAAGTGAATTCGACTGTATATAATTTCGATCACTCGGATAAACTATAGTATATTGGACATATTTATGTGTGTGAATCTGTTATTATTTTTTAAATATTTTTTTATATATTTTCTTTATGTTTAAATTTTATTCATGTTAATGGTTATACGAGTATAGTATAATTATATGATTAAAAGGTTATTTCTAACAACAAAAATAAATGTATAAATTTTAAAATATTAAAAAAAAACATATTTCTCGAGAGGAATAACATAAAAACAAATTTTTTTTAATTAATTTGATAAGTCAATGCTTACTCACACACGTACAAACAAATAAAAACAATAATACAAATAAAATAATATAAATATGTTGTTTTGTATACAAATAATGCTATATAATGATACTTTGTAATACATATATTGCTATAAAAGCATGTGGCTATTAATGTATTATATTTTTTTCAGTTGAAATAGATTTACGAGTATATATACTACGATACTACATAGTATAAATATAATTACATCTGTAAAAAAAAATTTTTTTTTTTTACTAAAACAAATTATAAAATGATTTTTGACGCTTATCTTATAATTAATTCTCATATACATTATATATTTACATGCTCATGCATGTGTATTAGAAACATTATTAGAAAAAAAAAATTTTTTTTTTCAATTTTTCTTAATGTTTTTTTTGTTTTGTTAAAATAATAATTAAATATGATCGTGTAATAATATTTTTTTTTCTTTTGTTGTTGCTGTTGGAATAGTTTTTGTTTTTAATGAGCTTATGATTTAACAAGATTTTTAATTAAAAATGTACAAAAACTGTACAAAAATAAACGGATTAAGTTTAAATATGCATAATTATTTGGAAAAAAAGCATACATACATACATATTATGTACTTGTAGTCATATACATTATTGTATACAATAATGTACATAATGTATTTTGAAATTAATCTGTAAATTTTTTAATTAACAAATACACAATAATCATTTTTATTATGTCATTTTGTGACACTTTAAACTTTTTGAATAACAACAAAACTTTGAATCATTTTAAAAAAAAATGAAAAACAAAATAAATAATAATTTTATGAACCAACAAAAAAAATAAAACAAAAAAAAATACATATTCCAAAAATTCAAATATATCTACGTACATATACAAATACTATAAATGATATCACGTTAATTAATAGAATTCAAGTATATAGATATATACATTTTTCTTTGTTTTTAATTAATTAAAATGCTCTTAAAAAAAAATTATACAACATTTTTATATGTATTATAAAATATGTATACCTATGTACATAATTTTAATTCATTCACATTTGAATGATATTTTGTTCACATTTATTTATTTTTCACTTTAAAAATACAACGGAAAAAAAAATATAAATACAAAAGATAATAAAAATAGATATTTTTTTTTTTTTCAAAATTAAAAAAATGAATAATGTTTTTATAAACATTGAAATAAATTAAAATATTCAAATTTTAGACAAATACATATTAAATCAACAAATTAATTTTATTCTCAATAAATATATAGAGAGATAGGTATGTATAGTAAGAGTAAGTATATGTACATAATATTATGAGTAATAAAATAAACCAAAAAAAAACAATTTATAAATGAAAATAATTTATATATATGTATGTATGAATGTCTATATAAGAAATAATGAACATTTTTTTTTCAACCATATACATAGTATAATAAGTATATACATATGTATATCATACACAATAATATGTGGTATAATAAAATAATCATCAAATTAATTTTTTGAAAAAACAACAAAAAGCAAAAAAACTTTATACTATAAATATTGTATATACACACATACTCATCTACATATCTATATACATATATTATATATATATATAGCACTTATGTGAAAAAAAAAAATAAAAATGAAGTAAAAAAATTTAAAATATCTGTAGTACACATGTGTATAGTTGTTTTATAAATTATATATAAAAATTATTTTAATATATTTAATGTTTTTATTCAGCTTCATTTAAAATTAAATTGTAAAATCATAAAAGAATTTATATTATATTTTCATTTAATTAATGAGTATGTAAATATGTATGTATATGTGTAAATAAATTTATAAATACTCGTATATTTATATTATATTTTTGTATATAGGTGAATTGCGACAGAGTGAATTTTAAAATGTAAAACATATTTTCATACTGTATCGAAAAAAATATCAAAGCTTGTTGTTTACTACTTGTAGTATTTGTCTACTTGTATTTTAACGAATCGTTTACAATTTCATACGATAAGATCTCTGGTACTATTTTTTTTTTTTTTGCATCACAACTGTTGAGAGCTGACATGATCAAGTTACACTGAGTCACACTTCTTATACAATCCAGTGCAGATTTCGTGTTAAATTTGACTTTTCACAACTTTTTCATTTTCACACAATCTAATCAATCCTATACTCTGACTGAATCTATGCTAAATTGTAAATAAGCTCTAATCTTCTGCTACCATTCTACTACATTAGCAAGGCAATTGAAACATTGAAACAATCTAGTATTCCAATTGCCTTGCTACATTAGTTTGGTAACGTGAAAATTGAAAATTTCATTTCATTTCAATTTCATTTTTTCATATACAAAGTTTACTCTACTGCGATAGAAGTGAAGTAGTTACTTAATAGTAAAAATCCAGTCGTTCACTATACTACACTACTCTACTATGGTACTGCCGTACTGCAGTATATTCACAGAAGCACCGAGTGTTCAGATCCATCGCAATTCATCGGTATATTATATATATGTACATATAATAATATTTTTAAATATATGTACATACATACTATATACATATTTACAATCAACATTCATTATTTTTCATTTAATTTCATAATTTCTACAAATATTTTCTATTTCAAAATAATAAAAAAAAAATTTACATAAATAAATAAAATGAAAATTAAATTTGATGAAAAATAAAATAACTACATATAATGTATGTATATAATAATATACATATAATGTACAAAACACAATATGTAATTCATAAAAATATCCTCGAATATTTTAAAAGTAAAAATAGTTTTTCTACATAGTAATATATTTATTGTATTAAAATTAAATTTATCTAAAAATAGATTATGTTAAAAAAATGTTTAATCTAATATAATATATCATTTACATCTACTACACAATATACTCATATTCGTATGTACAAATGAACGTATAAATATTTGTATACTTTTTGTGTATTAATGCATATATACAATACAAATAGTATACGATTATTATAAAGTATTTTAGCACATTTTTATTATTAATTTTACTTTTTCAGTTTATTAATTTTTGTTTTTTTTTTTTGCTTCTAGTTGCTTCACATTAATATGTATACTACACGATGAATATAATAATGTCATAAATATAATTTATAATAAACCGTCATCATCACCATCATGATGATCATCATCATCGTCCCATATCATCAACATGATTATCATATCATCTTTATAATGCATTAATATATGTGTGTATGTATTTTCATTGGAAATTTCATTTTTTTATTTACAGCACATAAATGTTTATTCATTTATTATAAAATACGATTACATACGACTACGAGTATAATGTAGTATTTTTACATTATGGTTGACACAATCTTTTATAATAATAACATCCTCATATCCTCCTCAGTAGATATATTTATGTATGCGACTATGCATATACAGTACTATACATTGCATCTCTCTAAACTTAAACAAAATTTTTGTGTTTTCTTTTCAATTTTTTTTTTTTTTTCATTTGAATCCAATCAATCTTATCTTATTTTATTTTATTCTTTTTTACAATTTGTATACGTTATGTATGATAACATGTACGAAAATATACATACATGGTCTATATATACATATATGCATGCATATAGTCATCATATATACATATTTATGTAGTTATATCATGATGAAAATGTGATGACATATCTGGCAAACAACAAATTTATACAATATGAGCAAACATAATATACTAAATACATATGAGCTTACAATTTATATATACATACATGTACGTATATACTCATATAAGTACATTACATACATGTCTATATTGATATCTTGAAAAATGTGATGATATATTTTTATTCTTTTTAATATTTTTTCTTCTTATTTTATTCCTTGAAAATCTACAAAATGAAAATAAAATAAAAATAAATTAAACAGCAGATACTTGATTGACTTTCAAATAATTTTCATCTTATGATTTTATTTTTATTTTTATTTTTTTCTTCTGTTTGTGTTTTCATGATTTATTTGAAAAGAAAAAAAAAATTTTTTTTTCTTATAAACTAAATTTTCTAATATACGAGTATATGTTTGTACATTATATTATGTGCAATGCATTATTTGCTGTATACATATGTATATCTATAGTATGTCATCGTATATATGTATTAATAACTGCATATAGCTAATGATTAAGTAGATAAAATTATAATATAATGTTATTGTATAAAAAAAAAAATGTGATTCTTCATGTTCTTACATACATAAATGTTACGTTACGTTCTATAATTAAAATCTTCTCATAGATAGATGCTTTCTTAAATAATTTTATAATAATAAAATTGAATATATTTTCATATATGTATATGTATGTACATACGCGTCGGGTATTCATCACATGTACTCGTACTCTCGTAACGTAAATGTATGTAAATACATAGATGTAATGTGTAAAGATTTCTAAATTCTTGGTAATGATGCGGTATATGTATAGTAATATATATGTATGTATGTAAATTTGTGTATATATAAAGTATTTTTGTCTGACAAAATTGAAGAAAAATTTTAGTTAAAAGGCAAACAAAAAAGAAAAAAAATAAATCAAAAACACTTTGATAATATCAACATCATCATCAATATAAAGAATTTTTATTAGTGAATTTCGCTTCTCTCTATGATGTGCTATGATGCAGATGCTGTTGTACTAATACTCGTATGTACAGAACGTGTAGAATGTGTACAGTATCTTATAAAAAAAAAAATTCATTCACTATTTAAATTTTCTAAATTGAATGTGATGTTATGTCTATGAAATGTGTAAGTAGACACATGTCGTACCTCATACAGTGCATATGCTTATGTATATACTGTTATCTATATATTTCTGTAAACATTCAACTACACGTACTCATCGTATTACGTTTACTTTTTATATAGATATGTATATGTAAAATGTAACTTTGTCGTACTACAGATTTTCTTTTAATTTTTTTGCTTTTCGATTGGATGACACACAAATTATATTTTCTTTTAATAATAATAAGTTGACAAAAAACAAACAAAAAAATACAACAACGAAAAGGAAGTGAAAAAAAAAATAAAAAAATAAAAATAAAATGAATAGTAAATAATTCTTCTCTTGGCAATATATCGACTAAATAGATTTTTCATTTTTTTTTTCTATATTATTTTCTTATTTGTGTTTGTATATATAGATACACTTTGCTATAATTTCTCATATATGTACGTATCTATTCGTATGTATTGTATATGTTATACATTGACATTATGAAATGCATCGTGTATTCACTGTATAAATAGATGTATGCGTATTTAAGTGCATCACAAATTGTTAAATGAAGACCGACATAAGAGAGTAGAAAATATTTAACAAAAATTTAAAACAAAAACAAAAAAAAAAAACAAGTACTACTAAAAAATAAACAAATAAAAAAAAAATTAAAAGTTTAGACAAGACAAAATAAAATGTAGAATACAAAATACGAAAAAAAAACAATTATCATTCAATTATGCAACAGAAATATTTGCAGTTATTATGAGTACTAATAGTACAGCAATAGCATGTAAAAAAATGTATGTATGTATATAAATACACATATATGTATTTGTATACCTAAAAAGATATACTCGTACATTCAGGATTCACGATGTACATATTCAATTTTAAAGTAAAATTAAATAAAAAATAAATAAATAAAACTCAAGAAAAAAGAAAACCTAAATAAATAGAAAGATCTATTTGTGATAATTTCGGTTCGGTTATTATTGGGTTTTTTTTCTCCTTTTTTTTCAATTCAAGATGACAATCTGTTTTATGGCTACTCTATAGAGAAACAGCATTTTTTTTTCTTAAAACAAAAAAAGATGAAATAAAATAAAAATGAATAAAAATAAATAAATTTTAATTATTTTTTTTTTCTGTAAATCTTTGTTGGCTAAAATCCAATAAACTAAACCACAAGATAATGTATTATAAACATATAAATATAATTAAGCAAAAAATTTTTATTTTTATTTTCATTTTTATTTCTTTATTTTTTTTATTTTTTTGTTTGATCTGTATATGCAATGTGCCTTTTCAAATTTATCTTGATGTTTTGTTATGGTATTTCTTTTACGATGTGCTTAAGATTTTTAAGGATGTTTAATATGTTTAGTATCAGCAGCATGTTATGTTGTTGTATTCAAAACTATGAAAAGAATTTAAAAAAAAAATAAATATGTAAATAAAAATAAAATGAAAAAAAAAAATAAATAATTAAAATACATTTCATTTTGTTTTAAATTCTATTTTAATTCTTTGGGAAATTATAATACTCGAATATGTACGTACAACCCATCATATATTTATTACATGTTATTTATTTTTTTATATGTGTCTTTCTTTATATGTTAAAATTGCACAATTAACTTGTGATATGCAGCATTTAATTTTATAGATAATAATTTTTCATTATATGTTTTTTGTTTCTGTTTGTTTTCTTATTCGTTTTGGTTGCTATTTGTATCTATAATATAATTTGTTATTATGCTATGTGTTATTTATATTTGCATGTACATATGTACATTCATTATATACACTCTTACAGTTGTTGTAGATTTATGTTCGAGATTCGAGAGTACATTATACAGTACTCAAATTTTAATATTTGTCATTATAAATGTACATAAAAATATGCGCATATTTTTTTTCAATCATAAAATTATAAATTATTCCATGGATTTTTAATATATTATTTATATTCAATTTGTATATTATTTACATATGTACTTACATCCATTTTTGCATCTTATTCTTTAGAGTTTAGACAATATGTAATGTAAATAAAATGTGAATGCATATTAAATTAACACATAATATACGAGTATTTATAAAAAAAAAATTAATTGAATTTCCATTATTTATATTTGTTTGATTCAATTGAATAGAAAAAAAAACCACCACAAAAATTCAAGATCAATTATTACGTATAATTATAAATATTTAATTTTAAGTCATTTAACTTATTAAATTCATTTGCAGTGAAAATGATAAAAATAATGTTTATCATTATTTGATTTTATTTTTTTTTCTTTTTTCTTTTTTAATTATACACACATCAAATTATATTATCTGTTTATTGTGTATGCGATGCGATAATGATGTATTTCTTCATCATATTGTTATATTGTGTCACACATTTCGTTCATACGACAGCAATAATGATGTGCACTGAGTAACTTTGCATTAACTGAGTTTGGTACGCTTCTATAATAGTCAATACAAACACTTATTCAATGCGAACTTATAACATTTCAATGTGCATTCGCGTTCAGTTCACTTTCTTAACTGAATTGAAACTTTTCAATATGCGTTTTTAAGAACTCATCACATAAATCCATAAACATTTTGAATTTGAATGCAAATTGAAAACTGTTATAACTCTGTAACTTTGTTAGTTGTACTTTTTGATTTTTCCCAATTGAAAGAAACTATTCATCGTGATTTTATTACACATCGACTCAATGGTTATCAAGCAAAATACTTTTAGTTTTATACATTCATAAATAAATATTGAACAAGTCGGAATTTTTTTATTTCGATTCTCAGCTTGACACATATACATATAAACAAGCTAAAATATATAACTTAAAATTATTTTTTATGATGAGAACATTATATACTTTAAAAAATAACAACTCACTCACTATTTAGATTATTGGGTAATTTGAAAAATTTTAAAACAAAAAGGATCTGTTATTAATATGATAATAAAAAAAAATTAATTAAAATAAAATAAAAACAAAATAATTTATAATAAAAAATTTTCAAAGAAAGTACTTCATAAGTATTAATAAAATTATTTGAGATATCTTATATATGTATGTACATATGTATGTACGCGAACTACGAAGAGTATAAACAATAAATTTCGATGTCATCACTCTTCATCATATAATGTAATGTCATTAAATTTTGTTTTAATTTTTGTTGTTGTCCTTTTTCTTTTGTCTTTTGTTATTAGCCTCTATTAAGTGATTTTCTTACACTCAGTCAGCAGTATCTATGTTTACATAGAAATAAAATCCAATCTATATAATATTTATATTATAAACATTCATCGTATAAATAAACATATGTATACATCTATGTATATCATCTACATATATCTTTAAATAAATATATATGTATATGTATGTATAAATGTGTAAATATTATTTCTATACATAAATATAATGTTTATACAATAAATTCAATGAACACTTATATCAAAGTATTTATTTCTATTTGTTTCTTCTTATAATCATTAGAAGAACAGTGTACTCTATATTTTTTTGTCGTATATGTATTTATTTGAAATAAAAAAAAAATCAAAAAATTGTTTACACTTGAAAATAAGTAAACTTTTAAGATGATTTTAAATAAAATAAAAAAACATTCATAGTTCGTATATGTCTAATAAACACACATGAAAATGAAAATCGACAAAAAATTTTTTTTTTTTTATCTTTTATTGATTATTTGAGTTTTATTTTTGAAAATTATTTTTTTTTTTTTTTTTTTTTTGGTTATGGCGTACACAAAATTTTTTCTTAAGTGGTTTTTATTTATATTTATATAGGTACTTTGTGTTCTATACAAGTATCAAAACCCAGCCAAATGAAAAAAGAAAATAAAATAAAATAAACTATGAAAATATACCAACAAATATAATGTAAACATACGTATATAGTATCCTCATATAATGGCAGATATCAATAAAATTTCATTAAATAAAGGTGTGAGTATGTGATATTAAAAATGTGACTGTTATCATATTTATACTTCATTTTTAATTGAAGGCGAATTTAGCTTATTGCGAACTGAAAGAATCTGGTATGTTCAATGTTTATTCATAGAGCATTGATTCACATTGAGTCTATCGATATGCAGTATGCACGGAAATCACAACAGTTCCGTTTCCGTTTAGGTATGAAAAATCAAAATTACTGCGACAAGCTAAGCTGCTAACAAAGTTAGTTGTACGAGTTTTCAATGTGAATTCAAAATTTGTATGTGGTAAAGTTTGAAATTGAAGCAGTGTTTTAGGATAGTGTGTACGGTACTGAGTGTAATTCAGTTCGCATTATGGATATCGTATAATCGTGACATGTATTTAGATTCATATGTTTAAATTCCGTTTCTGTTATATAGAAATATATAATAAATTTAGATAAGATATAATTTAGTGTTGTGGCTGATATCAATATGTATATAAAGTTTGTTTGTATGAATAATTTACAGACAGCCATTAAAAATATCTACACATTATTATATGTTTGTACCTACGGACATAATTCGCTTTTGTAAATGTACTTGTAAATACGACACACAGTAACTTAAAGCTTATTCAAACCAATATTTTTATTGTATATCGACTACATATAATATCGATAATATAGAGTACATACTTCGCATTATTATACACATTTTACACTATTTATATTAGCTTAACAAAATAATAATTAATAAAATCGCTTAGTCAATATTTATTTTTGAATTTCAGATTTTATATTTTATGTTTATTTTTATTTTTATTTTTTTTTTTTTTTCATTTTTTGTATCTACTCGTATTTATCGTTCATTATATTCACATATACTTTACACTACGACTACTCATGTATGGATACACTATGGTATATAAAAGTATTTTTCAAGTATCTACTTTAGGTATATAGATGTACATAGATACTGATATCTAATTTCATATATAATATATTCAAGTACATATTCAATATTTACATATGTTTGTCTATACAGTCTATATTTTACGTTTGTATAATATATACATTATTGCTCTTACGTATAGTAAATAAAAAATATCGAATTTGTGTACAGTCTACAGTCATACATCTACATAATCGTAATGAATATTTTTATTATAAACGACCACTTATAAAAATAATCTTGGATTGGGTTTCATATATTAAATTGTTACTGGTTTTAATTGTATCTCCGTTCTAATGAATTCATCGAATTGTTATTATGAACAATAAATTTACAAAAAAAAAAAAAACAAAAGTCAATAATAACTAAAAAAATTAATAATATCATAGAGATATTAGATCAACATATTATCTAGGTAATAAAGTGTGATAATAAAAAGAACTTTGCAGAAACATATTTTTTTTTAATTAGAATTAAACACATAATATTTAACAATAAAAAAATAACAACAATGATGCATATATACGTAGTTATGTGTATAAATAAACTTGTTTATATATAAATGTACACATGCAAAAATTTTAAGAAAAATTTGTCAAGTGTATAGGTAACCCATAAAAAATAAATGTTATTTTTTTATTAATCGAAATTATATTCAAATTTTTCATATGATATTTATAGCCACACAGAGATAATAATATAAAGTATATGAGTATATTTTTATATTATCTATGATATAACACTCTATTATCCTATTATGTAGATTTTTTATTACTCACAAAAATTTGTTCAATTAGCGTAACAGTATACACCCATTTCTAGTATATATATCATAGATTTTTTGTTCTTTATAATATAATATGTATGTACGACTTTGACATCCTGTAAAAAATAAACAAGAACATTTTTCAAAAACAGTGTTCCATATTTTAGGACCATAACTCCTTTCAAAGTATTTATATTTCAAATTTCATTAAAATCGGTTAAGTAACTTCGGAGATATGTGGTGTGGGTGCAAAAAAAAGCAGATATAGATTTGATGCTAGCGACACTTTAAATTTAAATTAAAATTATATATAACTTTTTATTTCTTCTATATACGAATTACCTAATTTTGGAAAATATATTCTAGGTTCTAAATTCATATTTTTAAATTTACCTTCTTGTATTTAAAATGTTAAATACATATAAAATGTACCTTATGTACATATTTGAATATGAATCGTTGTTACGTCATGTTTTACTTACTTACTTATATAAGCAAAGTATAGTATAGATAAATAAACTTTTTTTTTTTATTTTATTAAAAAAAAATGAAAAAAAAAAAAACAAAACAAACGCGCGGTTTATTGATTTTTAAACTTATTTTAAAATACATATAATACATATATGTATACATACGTTATTGTTTTTCTTTTAATTTTATTTAATTTTTTCATTTTTATTTCATTTTCTTTTTCAAAATAACAAATTTTAACGACTTTTTATTAAATTATTTTTTTAAATTGTTGTCATACACGATAATTATAATTATGTATTAAGTATTAATAATATGTAATTGTGATATATATCATTAGTAGGTATCAATTGTTTTATTTTTTTGGTACGCATAGATACTGCTGCAATTTGATAATGCTAATAAATTTTTTATATAATACTCGATATTTGAATAATAAAAACACAATATATAAAATATAAATATACATCTACATATATGTACCTACGTATGCGTGGAAAAATAACAAACGTAATGTATTATAGTAAATACATAATAAACATAAATATATATAAAAATTTATACTTGAAAATACATATACCACAGAAATAATTACATAGTACTCATAGTAGGTATATAAATGTAAATAGAATAAAGAATCATTTGTGTATATATTAATACAAAACATTTGAGTAAAGAATATCTGCAATTATATTGGTGTTATACATATGTATGATTAAGAAAATAATATACAGGTATATTAAATATTAAATTCATATAATAACGTATAAAATAAATATGCAAATTATGACAATATAATAATACACCATCTTTCGTAATTTATATGCATATATATGTAAGTAGACTATTTACATTCGCATAAATAACTATACATTACAGTTACACATACATAATGATAGTACATTTATGTATGTACTATGTATGTTAAATTTTATTTTTTTTTATTTGTAAATTTAAAAAAAAAAAAATTCAAATTTAAATTTTCAATTTACTACGCAACTTCTTTATGTAGGATACGACCCGTACAGTACGAGTATCTATGCATATATACTTAATTATTATCACATGTAAACGTGTTTCATTGATAGACAAACATTATTTATTTATTTCATTTATCTACGTAATAAAAAGACATGTATGTACATACATAGATACTGCATATATGTTCACATATATTTATAGATGTTTTTACGTAATATAGGTATGTACATATTATGTAGATTGAGAAATAAAATATAAATACATATATATATAAATATAATATGCAGCGTTGTACAATGTTTACAAACAAATTGTTCAAAAAAAAAAATAAATAAATAAATAAAAATAAAAATGAAAATGAAATGTTTGTTCTATATGTTCAACGGTACATACTACACTATATATGTACATACAATTTCGTTTATCTTTATGTCAAGTCTATATAGATAAATACAATTCACATTATATGTGTGTATATGTGCAGTAACAGTATATACATACATATGTATGTATATGTTACGTATATGGAATGTAAATATTTGTAAGACCATGAAAAAATTTTATTACAAATTTGCATAATTTTCAGAAATAAATAAATAAAAAAAAAAAAAGAGATAAAACAATTTTTTTTTTATTTTTGTTCAATATTTAATTTAGTAAAAATGAAATTTAATTTTTGTTTTCTTCTTCTTTTTATTTTTTTCTTTTGTGAAAAAGTATAATTTGTTATCAGTTACTCGACGAATACACTGAGCATTTATGTAAGTATCGGTCAATATAATTTTTTAAATATACATCCCCCCACACCTTTAAAAATTATATAACTGAATTTATATATGAATTTTTTAGGATATTTTTGATAATATTCTCATATAATAATTCATAAATTACAAAAAATTTCATATGCTATACATATGTACATTTGTGTTCTAAAAAAAATATAACATAGTATAGTGCAGATATTTATATATACATATACATATGTCCTTTAAAAATTTTATATCAAAAAAATATAAGCCACCCAGACCAACAACTAGTTTTGATGATACCAGATCTTCATATTTAGTTGTAGGTAGGTAATGGATAATGGGTAATGCATGAATTATTGATTAGAAAATAGGATACCAGATATCAAAATAATCCAAACTATAAAAAAAATGAGTTTTATCATAGTACTTATAAGGATTACGAATAAATGTTCACAAAATATGTATTCGGTTTTATATATAATAATGTTGTCATTGTATGTATAAAGAAATTTATGTAGATTATGAACATAATACTTGTTCGTTAGAACATACAAACATACAATTCATTTTTTATTTAGAATGAAAAAATATATTATACAACGTTAAATTTTTCATATATAACGTTCGCTTCTTTATGAATGCTCGTATAATTATTTCTCTTTGATTTTATTTTATTTTAAATTTTTCAAAATAGAAAAAATATTTCAATTATACATTATTCGTTGACGAGTACTCATCATAAATATGTACATATATCGAATGCACACACAACATATGAGATTTAGTTGTCTTTTTTCTTTCGTTGCATTACATTTTTTTTTACCGCGTGTTCAATCATAAATTAAATAATATTTTTACACCCCTTTCTATAATAATAAATTAATCTATGGATGTACATAATGTATATATATTATTTGCTGCTGCACATTCATTTCGTATTCATACATATTTGTATAATGTTCATTCATTTTTGAACAAATATTATATACGCAATGGGTACATACATATATTATTATGTACAGTATTATTAGTACAGTATATATTCCAACATTCAGTTAATATGGTATATATATATATATGTAGTACACATATATACATATTTAATAATCTTTTCAATGTTAGATACATTCATATACAGTATGTACATAAATACCTAATATATGGGTAATGAAAGGTTGATTAAATATGATATTCAAAACAATGTGATTGAAATGTAGAAATTTTATAAAATACCTACCAAAATATATACATATATACATATGTGTATACAGAAATTATTAGTGGGGTTAGAGTATATTATGTTTTCTTTCGATACAAATCCCTTTTAATATTGGTATAGTGTTTTTGTTTTCATTTTATTTATTCATTTTTTTTTTTTTTATGAAATTTGTTGCATTTATCGTTCTATCTAGATGCAAATATGAGTACATTACATACAATCATATGTATAGCGCACCAATGGCACTGAACAAAAGGTATTAAAAATTAAGATTGAAATTCATACATATTTTTTTGCTTTGACTTGGTCCTATATGGTTTTATATTTAATATATGCATTACCAGTATTACGTACGTATATACATATATGTATGTATACTTACTAATAAATACTTTTATATAGCACGATAATTGAAAGTGAAACTACATACATTCGGGTAGTACCTCGTGTATCGAATGTTATATTATGAATGAATAAAAAATGATTGCGAAAATATATAGAAGGGGGATTTTTTTTTATATACAAATATACATATTTTTTATAAAAAGGATTTTGGTATGTGAGCATGCATAATAATTATACTGAAAAATAAAAGGATACAATTTGATGCGTAAAAAATAGGGTACATAATATCTTGATCTATATATGTATAGACGGTTATCAAATAATTGATTACATTAAATGAATTTTTATAATAACAAATAGTGTATATGTCTATATTTATGTATAGATATTGATATATATACAACATATAATTTAGATTTATATACAAATAGCACGGGAAATTATGTAAGAACTTTAGTTACTTGTATACCCATATATTCTGTTTATAAATAAATAATAATTTTGTAGAGATTTTATTGATGAATTAATATGGATAGATTGCAACCATCATTCAGTTCATTGTATACGTGAATATGTACATATTTATGTGAATGATTTTTGATAATTTTTGTATGTATAATTATGTATGTGAATGATTTTTGATAATTTTTGTATGTATAATTATGTATGTGAATGATTTTTGATAATCATTCTATATTTACACACAATCTCCTGATATATTTGTTTGAAATAAATTTCAATACCGAGTAGAAAATTTATTGTATCTATTGTATCCTTTATTTACATATGTTTTATTTTTTTTTATTAGTATGCTTCTTTTTGCTGCAAATTGATAAATGAAAATTGTATGATAATGTTCGAACATGTTAATTATATATTTTCAAAAAATTTCTCATTTCTTAACATGAATTACATATATACATATATAGTATATATTAATCCTTTTATACAAATATCAAGTTTATTTCGGATATATTTTTCTTCTCATGATATTCGTTACACTTTATTTATTTTAATTCCCTGAATACCAGACTAATTTGTCTATTTTCGATTTGCATGTATCGCATAGGCATATGAATTTGTAGTTGTGTGTGTACAAAAACTTTTATGTATGGAAAAAAAACCGCTCCTGAATTCAATTATTTGTACATGCTGTATCTACAGTACTAACACACACATTATATCTTCCTGTCATTAAATGCTTATGTACGATTTTATATAATGTCCATATCAATTTTCGATATTCGGAAAAGCATTTTTTTTTCTGACCCGGTTTTCATATGTATTTGTTTTTTACTCTCCTACTTTTGTCATTTATACTATATATAATAAAATACAAAAATGATTTACAATCAAAATACACGGACGAAAAAAGAAAAACAAAGAAAAATATAAAAGAAAATAAAATCTGTATCTCAAGAATCAAACTGAGCGACAGTTGATTACATCGTATAATGTGTTAGAAATGAAAATACATAATAAAAAATAAAATTCACTTCAAGGCAAAGGAAGTAATGTACGAGCGTACGAGTATGTATGTACGACTTGGTAGTTGGTATATATATTGTAGACTGTGGAGACAAGAAAATCATCACAAGAATAAATAAATATAAAATGGACGTGACATTTGATTATTATCGTCGTATTTTATATGTAATCCTCAAGGGAGCAACGACCAAATAGAGTACAGTATACATGATGGCATAGAATATAACACACAAAAACAATAAAAAAAAAAACATTTGTAGATGATGGCGATGATAATAATAATATTGCTTCGCTACACACTGGTGTGATATCAACATGATAGAATAATGCGTAAAGCAGAAATTTATATTTTTAATAATACAATATTATTGGAAAATAAAAAAAAAATTCAAGGAATGTGTTAATACAACATACATAGGGAAAATATTCTTACGAAAGGGCAATCAAGTTTTTAAATTATTCAATAAAAAAAAAAAATCAAAAGGAATAAATAATATTTATGAGAAAATTTTATAAAAGAAAAAGGGATTTAAAAACAAAACGTTTAACTATTTTGTCCTTAAATATATAATGTAAAGAAGAATATTTGTTGTGAAAGATTATTATACATCATATATTTTTTGTCAGTTATTTTATCGTTTCGTATTTCTTTTGTTAGATTATAGACGCATGACGTATTCGCATTGATATAAAATTTTGACTCTTTAAACGTGCTTCAAAAACTCAAACATATTCAACAAAAAATATATACATATAGGTAAATTTTTTTTAATTGTTGAATACTAGATTGTTATAAGACCACTAACCACAGACAAAGTAATAAATGAATACGTTAGGACATTAGTTAAAGGTACATAAATGTATATGATATGAGCAAGTATAATGTATAGTTTAAATAATGCGAAATTTTTTGAAATCACAAATAAAGATTTAGAATTTGTTTATTATTTAAATTTTTATATATGTACATTACTTTTTTTGTATGTAATACAAATACTTACATAAATATCCGCATGTAAATTTATACTATTATCCATTTAATATTTTCCAAATGAATTTAAAGCGACTTATAATTATTGTTTAATCCCAAAAATCCAGTTAAATGTTTTATAAAACTATATGTAATAATAACGTGTATTTGTATTGTATTCAGATATTATATAAATTTTACATATTCATGTTTGAATTCAGAAACACATTTTTTTTTTAAAAAAAATTTTTTGTCATGTATAAGTTAGTTTGAATATTTATTTTTTCTTTTCCTGTTTTTTGTTCACTTATATAGAAACATTTATTATTAAATTCGAACTTACTACACATTCACTTCATATAAACACAACAATTTATTTTTAATTTTTTTTCTTGTCACTATAGTTACGTTTTGGGGAAAAATAAATTTTTAAAATCTTTATTACATTCACATAAATGTACTATATATACAGTACATCATATCTACTTTTCTATGTTATGTATATAATCCCAAGGAACTGATAACTATACATACTTTCTTCAAACAATTTTCAATTTATCGAATTCTTATATAATTTACAATACTTTGAATAGAACTATTACACGATTACACTCAGGTCTGTGATTCATTATGTTCTTTTATGAATGTCATTTTTCATCAAAATATATAGTCTAGGTTATATGAATTATTCACATAGCTATTATTCACAATATTTACTAGAAAATTTTATGATTTATTGTGCATCACTATGAAAAATATTGTAGGTGTATGCGTTGACAATCTGAAAAATATCAATTTATAGAGATTAATTAGATTTTTTTTTAATTTGAAGAAAATAATAATTTTAAAATATGGTTTTCTTGGTTAAAATATAAAAATTTTGAAATAAAAATCACTTTGGAAATCATATTCGTTTGATCTTATATGTATTTTTATACATGTGTACTTGTACATGTATGAATTTTTATTTAAAAAAAAATCGTTGCTTAAAATGTACTATCACAAATTTATATTTTTTATCGTTTGTTTACAATTATCACAAGTATGTATGTAGTTACTTTAATTTTAATTTTTAGTTGTTGTTTTTATTCCACTTCTTTATAATCACTTTTTCAGAAATTACTATGTACTTCGTATAAATTAGAGTTTAAATCAAAACAAATCCGATTCCTATTTCCTTCCTTTCAACATTCCATTTACAAAATACACATTTACAGATATTTGTGTATTTTTCCGTCTATTAAAATAAACGAAATTACATTACACTAAACCACAAATGAAGCGATTTTCGATCTTGTGAACATCTATCAGATACACATATCTATAGTTTTATTTTATTTTTTTATTGTACAAAATTTTGCATATTCATATAAATTCAAGTAAATTGAAACTATATGTACTTAAAGAAAACTTTGTAAAAATTAAAGAAAATTGATTTCACATATGTAGTTAATTTTGTTAATTGTTTTAGTATTTGTTTTTTTTTATTTTTATTATCTTCAACAGTTAAATTTTAATCATAACATTTATCCACTGTAATTTTTAATTAAATGCAACAGTCAAAAAAAAAAAAAAAAAAAATTAATAAAAAACTAAAAGTAACAATTCAAACTCACATTTATATTCATAGCTATATATGTATACATTTCTCCTTTTTATTTTTCGATTAATTAAAAACTAATAAAAAAATTTTAAAAATACAAAAAAAGGTAAAAAAGGCGACTGATGATTTATTTTCACAAAACAAAACAAAAAAAAATTAAACGAATATACACACATTATGTATTCATGAAGCGCATTAAATATACTTTTGACGGTTATAATTTTCTTATAAATACAGCCTTTCATATTTATAAAAATTTATTTACATACATACATACATCGTTTACGCTGCATTAAACTGAAAAATTTATAAATTTGTATTTCTTGATATTATAATATCCGCACATAATGGATGATATATTAAATGTGTATATGTAGTATGTATGTATGTATAGATAATAATCATTTAATTAGTAAGTAAATATGGTGTATGAACTATGTGTATGTACATATGTTATGTATATAAGTATATGATAAGTATGTACATTAAGCGTATCTTAACAACAATAAAAATAATTATTATTATTTCTTTTCAATTTCATACTTTAAAAGCTACAAGTATGCACGTAAGTATTTTCACACACTTCATGTACATACTTCATCCTCCAATCAACATAATATGTAATAAGTGTATAAAAGAGAAATGAATCAGAAATGAAAAAATTAGTATATTTATGTACACACGAGTAGGTAACGTGTATGTAAATATATATGTACATATAAATAACAAATTAAACAAAAATATATTTAATACATAACTATAAATACCGCAAAAAAAAAAAAAAAATAATAAATAAAATTAAAATGAAATGAATAATAAAATTATTTGTAATTTTCTGTTTACATTTATTGATTTTTGTATTATTTTTATAATTTTTTTTTCTTTATTAATACATACTTTGTTTTATGGTTTTATCTATAAATATGTAATGTACTCGTGTATGCATTTAAGATAGATATTATATTTTATTTTTTATAAATACAAGTAGTTTGTATACATATGTGTGTTTTGCGTTACGATATAGTACATAAATATATCATTCAATAATTAGTATATATCGTATTCGTATACATATATGTACTTACTTATATATGCAACTCTATGATATTCACGTCATATCTTATACGAATAGCATTATCCTACATAGATTGTACTACTACATACTACACTATACTCTGTAGTTCCCCCTTTTTATTTTTATAAAGCATGAAGAAAAGATATAATACATGTACATTTATGTATGATGTATAAAAAATTTCGCGATTTAATTTATAATCGTTCAATCAATTATTTTGTTTATTTTTTATTCATTCATTTTAATTTTATTTTATTTTTTTATGTGATGTTTTGATTTACATTTCACATACAATTTCAATTACATACTTATAAGTATTATTTTATGTACTTTCAGATTCAGATACTTTTTATATCGACATATTTGTAGCTTTAGGTATACACTACATCTACATAATATATAATGTATGTAGATGATTTGTTTACATTTAAGTATTTCAGTGTAGATGCATAAATGTATAGGTATATACTTATATTTTAATATATGTATCTATATTTATATCTACATTTATCTACTAATTTATGTATTTAATGCTTTTGTTTTTCTTTCTTTTTAAAATTACCAATAAAACAACTTTTTTATATACATACTATAGTTGCTATAGTAGATAGTATGATCTGGAGAATGTTGTAATTTTTTTTTTGTTTTTTTCATTTTATCTTTTTTTTTATAAACATTTTTTTTTCTTTTAAATTTTTTGTAACAACATAAAGTTTTCGTTTTTGTTTTTCTCTTTAAAATATTTACATACATATTTATCAGGTATATTTACCTATTCCTGTCATATAAAACCTATATATACAACGGTTACAATATGATGTACATTACATACCTACATTTATGAAGTATTTTATAAATTAATTCATTCATTTATTCATTTCATAAAAACAAGATATGTACAAAAACAGAACAATATGTACATATATACATAAATGTAGGTATATATCTATAATACGGATCCATAAGTATGTAATAATGTACATATTATTCGTTTGTAATCTCCTCTATACATATTTTTTATACATAAAAATGTAAAAGTTTCATTAAAATTTATACAAAAATAAAACAAAAAAAAATATAAATAAAAAAATAATAAACAAGACAACAACAAATAACAAGATACAATTACTTTGTAATGGGTAGTAATGTACATAATGTACAGATTCGTATTATCACAGGTATTTTATATATGTATATCTATACTATATGACTATCGTATACATACATATATGTACATATACAAAGAGTACATAATATAATTGTTTTGTTTTTACAAGATTTATTAAATAGATATATGTATACTCAATGTAGGTACTACATTAATGAAACAAGAGCAAAACAAAACAAAAAAAACAATGTCGGATTTAACAATTTAATAAAATCAACAATAAAACAAATATAAAAAAAAATATTAATAATAATGACTTGTAATAAAAAAAAAATATTGTTTTTTTTTCTTTTTTTTTGTACTTTTTTTTTTATTTTTATTTTTTCGAATTAAATTCATTATTTTTATTATTGTGTATAATGGAATCAGTGTAAATACTCGATCACTATACTCAGATCTGTTGTTTGAAATCGTATACTTATACATATTTATGTTACCACATTTACTATATGTAATTGTAAATATAAAAACAAAAATATTTCACATTTTACAATCATGTAAAGTTGTAATTTTCATTTTCTTGATCGTATACATATATGTACGTACATTACATACTACAATCAGCATTAAGTAGCTGGTAGCTCGCTTGGAAGTCAAATACTTACATTTTTTTTTTACTTTACTTTGCTTTACATTATAGTAATCAAATATTTGTATATAATACTTTACATATTATGTACATATATATGTATGTATATTATATGTACGAACGTTGAAACGAGTATTTAATTTTATGTATATTTACTCTTTTAAAAGATGCTGTAAAATAAACTATAAAATTGTACACAAAGTAGAAAAAAAAAACTACATACAAACTCCATAAATTTACGAAATTATTGTTGTATGACATATACTAGTAGAGTAGCACAGGCGCAGGCAAAAGAAATAAGAGTATGATTGTATAAAATGAACACATATAGTACTTAAGTAGCATGTAAGTAATGCAAAATAATAATTAATAATTTATGTATACATACTAGATTTTTTTTTATGGCAACAAATCAACTGACCGACGATAATGACAATCATCATAATAATAATAATAAAAAAAAAATTGAATTGTGAAAAAAGTAAAATTAAAATCTTTAAAAATATAAAACAAACAGCGACAACCACAACAAAACTATAGAAAGAAAAATCACATGAAATGTGTTGAACACAAAAAAAAAAAATAAATAAATAAATAAATGAAAAGTTATAGAGTTCGACCATAAATAAACTAGAATAAAGATACACAGTTGTTGAATTAAAATTACAACGCTTTTATTTCTTGTAGCAGACAATCTAGTAGCAGACAAAAGAGCTTTTTTGTTTGAGATCAAACCAAATCTTGTAACAGACAAAAACATATACGTATTATTGGTATTATGTATTATCGTATTTTTATTGATCAATGCTATGCATGCATACCATTCCATTTTATTCTATATATTTACCATTGATGGTATTATCGTTTTGTATTATATCACATATATATAATATAAACTAGTTTATTTAAAGTGTATATTGTATATGATTATATGTTAAATTAAGGATATCAAAACAAACCAAGCAATGCATGAGGTTATATGCAAAATATTTCTTGTGTAATTAATGAAATGAAATAATTTATTAATTTGAAATCATTATTTTTATTTAGTTAATTTTTTTGAAACATCAGTTTAGTTAAATCATGTGTTTGGAAAACACTACATGTAATATAACATTGTTACATCATTTGTTTCAAGCTAGTATTAAAAATAAATAAAATTAGTCATAAATAAAAAAACATAAAAAAATTAGTATCTATGCTGGTTAATGCAATCCTCTACGATAATATTATAATTTAGAACTACCTAAATTTATATGAATATATGTACATATATACATATGTATGTATGTATAAATATTAAAAATAATAAAAATTTAAAAATCTATTGGTTCATCAAATTTTTCACTTTTTGATTTTTACTTTTAAGTAACATTTTTGTATGCCCTGAAGCATCCATTTCCCACTTACAATGTTTTCGTAAAAGAACTAAAATGAAAAAGTCCAATACTTTTACATGATGCTGAAAACATTCATTATCTTTATGATACCAATCAGGATATATTATATTTACATCTTTTATACACTTTTCAATAATTATGTTTTTTATATTTGTTTCAGTGCCGGTTTTCCATTTAATATATCAAATAATCTATTCATTTTTTCAATAAATTTAGCAGTGGATATTGCTATTTGGTTTAGTTCCTTGGGATATTTGTTGTATGCTAAAAGTGTGCGAATTCCTATAGAAACACTGTGGCTTAAAACTTGGACAGCTAAACGAACGTTCATTTTGTCAAAATCTGAAGGACAAACATGTCTGTATGTTAATTTCGGACAAACTTTTGTCACTTGGGATTCATCTGTCTTGTATAAAAATACAATTATTTCCCAACTAATTTCACCATCAGGTGTTAACAAATTGGAACTTTTCATGTTGTTCCGAATACTTTTAAATAAATGACAAACATCATATAGAGCATGAATTATATGTCCTTTATGTTCAAAATATGGTTTACTATGCGACATTTTATATTTGTTATATAATTTTCTGTTTGTTGATCCTTGATCACATCCAATTGCTTTTACAATTAATCCGAAGTCTGAAAGCATATTGATGCATCTTGTAATGTGAGAATCAAGCATTTCAGCAGGTATTGTTCCTGGAGTAGCTACATAATAAAGAACTTGCTTGAATTTTCCTCACAAACTTCTCACCATAAAAACACATACAGATTTTGCCAAAGTATTGTTTCTTTCCTCAATGCCATAATCAACATAACCAATAATTTTATCTTTAAATTCATCGTATTTTAAATTGGCTTGTATGCTCATTTCATCGAAGATCAAAATAACATTTTTTTCATGTGGTTTCAAATTTGCCACATTTTTAAATATTTCTTTCAAAACCTGTGCGTCAAAACCAGGAGATATACTTTTTATCTTGATCCAACTACGTAACGATGAAATGGAAGGCAAGTGGAAACCTAAAGTGTCTCTTAAAAATATGTAGCCGGCTGTCGATCTAAAAAATATACACTGCGATAGCCATTTTTCCTCTTCAGAATAGCAGCTTCTGTCTTCTCTCAGAATCATTTTTGAAAATGTTCTTGCATTTTCTGAAATATCAGATAAATTTTCTATTTTATCATCCAGTCGCATTTGTCGTTCATTGTTGTAAAGATTTTGATATTTTAAAAACTTCGATCGGAAGTATCTGCTTTCCAAGACATAGTTACTTTTATTTTTTTTTCCAAAATTTAATAAACTCAAATTACCTATATAATGTTAATAATAGAAAAAAGTGTAGGAAACAAAAGTTTTCAAAAGAAGAGGTGTAAGAAAATGTTGTGCACTGATAGAAAAAATTACTACAATAAATGTATGCATTTTTTTTGCATACATTTAATGTAGTAAAGAAAGTTATTATAAATTAGAATGCTTGTCGTTAGCAATTTTCCTTGCTTTTAATGTACATGTTACTTGTATAATATAGTAAGAACATTATAGCTGAAATACCTAATATTATTTAATAAAGCAGTAATATTACATACAAATAACATAAATTTACATAATTAAAACAATGCTCATTCCTACATTGATTGCAGTAAAATTGTATTATATAGTGGTATTTTTTTTCCCCGTAAAATTTCATTGCACGTACATATACATATACTTATATGTACCCAGGTGAAAACAAATAACAACAACAATTGAAATTTTAGAAAATAATTTTATTAAATTTGTTTTTATTAGAATAATAATTAATATTTCAATTAAATTTAAAATTAATATGGTTTGCACATTGTACATTTACTTGCAAAAAATAAATTTAAAATTAATTTTAGTGTTAATAATGTTTAATTGGAAAAAATTAGTACTTATAATGAGGTTCTACTTCATAATGATAAATTTTTACTTAAATTTAATTATTCAAAAATGTTATTAAGAGACATGATCAAATTCAGTACCCGTGATTTTGAATGTAAAGTTTTCTTCCTTCCGCGGGTCATTCCGGAATAATGGTCGAAGAAGAACTTTTCAATAAAATCCATTGTTAAGGATAATTTTTGAGGGTATTCGATATTATAAATGAAGTATAAGGAAACTACTTGACCTAATGCCTCAGAAAAATTATTAGATGTTGAATTAATCATCTGGGAATCAGAAAATACGTAATAAACGTGTGCTGAACCAGTATCTAAAAATAAAAACTATAGTAAACAATTTATTTTTTTTCTAATTTTTCAGAATTATTACCTATTGTGCAAATCCACGGAGTATTTGTACTGCATTTAATGTCATCAAAAGTTGTGCCAATCTGCAACGAAAAAAATCATGTTATTAAAATATAACAATTTCAAATTATTATTTTTTAATTTACCGGTTGACGCAAAAATAATAACTCGATGTTCTCTTTAAAATTATTTCCAACTTGTTTCAAACAAGCATCTTCTAAGAAGTAATTTTCATCATTTATTTTGCCTTTTGCAACGAAATATTTGTGAATATTTGTATTTTCTCATGAAATTTGTTTGTGAAATTTATTATTGAAATATTAGTCAATTTTTCGAAGTGTTTAAATATATATTTTTTGTTAAGTAAAAATGGCCATTTTTGTTTTATAATGTCTATACTAGGAGGATTTTGAAAATTATTTAATAATTGACGCTGATAAGCGTATGTACTTTCCATATATTCATCAATTTTTCGCTGGTCATCACTTGTGATATTTTTTTCATGATAAATATTAATCAGCCAGTTTTGTTTATCGGTAAATGACTGAGTACTTTCGCTTGAATTCTCAGGTTGCCAATTTTCACATGTATCCTTAAATGTCTTAGCTTTTTTTCGTGACTTGATGTCAATGGTTGGTATTATTTTTCGTTTTTGTTTTTCAAATGAGTTTTTATAGTTATTATGGTTTATGAATTTAGAAAGTAACACATTTTTACTTTCTGAAATTAAACCATTTGCATTTTTCTGTAAAAAGCTGTCTGGATATTTTTCAACAATATTTTCAACAACATTTCTGAATACTGATATTGAAATACATGTAGAAATGTGTCTAAGATCGTCCGTGACAATATGGATTATATCATCAATTTGGTTTGGACGAAGTTTTTCTTTTCTCTCACAAGTTTCTGCGATTGACTTGGGAAAAGTTGGAACTTTGTAATGCTTGAAATTTCTCGGTGTTGTCACAAATTCATCTACGGTCGTATTATGTTTATTAACAGGCTGTGAATTATAGTCTAAGTCTTAAGGCCGAAGTATAGCTGCAACTTTCACAATTAAAATCCATTCCTAGTCAGTCATAATAATTAATTATAGTCTGTAATATAATTAAATGTAGTATATATTTGTATTACTTACCAAAATATTCCCAAATTTGATCTAATATATTTATAACCACAATATTAGTTTTATTTATTAAAAATCTTTAATTATTGTTTTACTCAACGAACACTGACGCTACACTTAACTGGAATGAACATGTTTCTACGATTTTAAAACATTTTCTTTGTTATTCAATTACAGACAGTATACAGTAATATTCAATGCAGAAAAAGTAACGCTACTTTACATTTCTGTATGTTACTACATAGTATTACAATGATTACTATCAAAAAAAGTAATATTGAGTTTAAAAAACAGGTGTTACATAAAAAACATGTACTCTATATATTTTATAGTGAATATTACTAGCAATTAGTAAAATTCTATACATTTTATGTAAATTGCTACAGTTATTGTATACATTACTTTATAAAGTCTGAAATTTTTCTTACACTAATTGTAGTAAATTTCAAATAATTTTTTTCAGTGTGGCACTATGTAAAAAGCAATATTTAAACTAATTACTTAAATACTAAAATGAAATTTATAAAAGTGAAATTATTTTAATACTTTTTTTTACTTACTCCACTTATCCTTGTAGTTCATAAGTTTAAAAAACACAATAATACTTTCAATATAACACTTTTTTATTATTTTATTTCATAAAATGTCACACTATTCACTATTCACTTTTTTGTCACAAATAATTGAAATTCAAGGATAACTTTAATTTTTTCTCCAAAACAATAATTTGATATGAATATAAATAAATAAATAAATTATAATATTCTTTCAAAATATCGTCAATTAAATTAATATTTTTAAAATTATTTTTCAAAAAAAAAATATATTCAAAATTTAACCGTCGTTTTGATTTTGTGCCGCTTTAAAGGTTCAAAATAAGATTGAAATTAATTTTGTAGGAAACTAGTATAAATAGTTAACGTTAGATAACGTTATTTAAATTTTATATTCGAATATATATAAATATATCATGAGGATAGTTTTAAAAAAAAAAAAACTGTCTGCTAGGTAATTTAGAATGAAAGGACATAAACATGACATGTTTTACTAATCGAATATTTTTATCATTAAAATTTCAGTAGGTATATACGAAGATCAAACAATATTTGAATATAGTGAATCATTTCATGTCATACCTGTGTTATTTAAAAAAATTGATAGGTATAAAAAAAACAAAATAAAAGAAAAGATCCTTCTTATAAAGGAAATGAATTTTATCATTGCAATTCATAGCACATTGTTAATTACTTGTGCCTGTAAATAATATTTCTTAAGGATGATTAAAGATGAAAAACAATATGAGTAAATGAATACACTAAACCAATCAACATTTTTGTTGTCTGTTACTAGACTTTAGCCTTTAGCATTAGATAGTGTGGTACGCGTCATACAATTTTCATGATCATTATTGATATATTGATATATTGATATTGATATATGATACAGACCTCGTAGTTCGTACCATATAAAACAAAACAACATATATGTACATATGAACATAAATACTTGTATACTTGTAGAAGCAATATGCTGGTAGTAGGTAGGTAGTAGCAGACAGTGAAATTGTGAAATACTCGTATATATTACGATTACAACATGTATAGAATTAAAGCTTGTCTGATGGTGTATAAGCTATTAACTAAGCTCTTTTTGTTTCATATATGCATGTTTTCCATAAGCACTGTGCATCTTTATTCTAGTTTATTTATGGTTCGACGCATTATACTACATTTCATTTCATTTTATTTATTTTTTGTTTTAAAAGCAAAAAAAAAAATGTGTGGCTCCATTTAGCTTCATGTTCCAGTTTTATATGTTTCGTCTTGATTTTAATCATTTATTAAATTTTTTTAATAATAATAATAAAAAAAAACTTGAAAAAAAAATAAATAAATAAAAAGCAGAGACAAATCAATAAAAACAAGTCAATCGCGCAATGTGTATATAATATGTAAGTAGGTAATATAAAAGTAGTCTACTGTTCCAAATTGATCGTTTATATTTTTGTTATACAAAAAAAAAAAAACAAAAAATTAAACTATCGATCGCTATAAATAAAGATCAGTTCCACAATCTTATAATAATAATAATACATATATACGAAAGTATTAAATATTATATTGTGGCTTATATATTGCTTATATTTATGTACATATGTACCTACTGTGTTCATATTATAATGAATGCGTGTACTATTAAAAGTACGAGTTCGATTTGTAGTAGTATATACATACTAAGTAGATAATAATAAACACAAAGACGACGGCAAATCAAAGATTGAAAATAAAAAAAAATAGGTAATATGTAATAAAAATATAAAACTGATTAATTGAAATGAAGAAAATTGGAATGAAATTAATTTTCATTAAAAAAATCAAATGTAATATAAAGATCATCTCATAAAGATATCGAAGAAGAGAAAATTTAATAATAAAAAAACAAAAATGAACCAAATATGTATATATATTTTTTTATGATTATTACATGTCATGTGATATTCAGTTATTTGTATGTGTACGCATATACAAAAATCTTGAAGATAAAAAAAAATGAACAAATTTTTAATTTTTATTTAATCTTCTGTCATTTTAGAGAATCAAGCAATTATTTCACTAACTTAAATTGAAATTGTGGCTTGTTATAAATGAAAAAGAGTGAAAAATTTCGTAAATGGTAGATATAATTGAATTTAAAATCTTAAAATCTCTGCTGTAGACAGATAAGTTCAGGTTATTTTTACACTTTTACATTATAATTCTCATATGTATGTATGTATATGTATATATAATAGGTAATGAAAAATGTTTCTTTACTTTCCTTTTTATTTATTTATTTTTATTTTGAAACGAACATTTTTATGTCCCGGTATCGAATTCATGCACACCAAACAAAATCTTTCAGTATGTATGTATATCCAACCAAAATAAAGACAGTAAATCCAGCAAATAAATGTGCATGTAAACAACATTTATCAGTTTAACGTAGTGATTGTGTTTGTGATTACAATATTTATATAGAGAAGTATATGTATACATAAATGTTGATAAAATTTTATGTAAATTAATAAAACCATGTGCTTGCTTGGTGCTGCTAAATTAAAACCAAAAAAACTTGAAACGATTATGTCGAAGAGGAGGTTTGGGGTCTGCTGGGTCTAGTCTGGTCTGATGATGATACGAATACGACATTACACGCTTACGTGAGTATAAAATGATAATGATGATGATGGCGACGATGATGATGATGATGATGATAATCATATGATGACGGATATTTAAAAAAATATATATAGTATATAAAAAAAGAAACGAAAAATAAAAACAAAAGTCGACCTCATTGAAAAACATTTTTTTGTTGTTTTTGCATTAATTAATGTAAAAGCAAAAGCACACACAGAAATTGCAAATGACAGATATTCACAAAATTGTAATAAAAAGAAGAAAAAAAACTACTTTCCATAATTTAATCGGATATGATATGCGAGTGGTATATAGTTTTTGATCATTTTTTTCAATACGCACAAATTTTATTTATTTCGTTTATATATAGTTTTTTTCGTTTTGTAAAGTCTTGTAGTTGTTGATATATTTTATTTTATATACATATGTATATATATGCTAATAATATTATGTATATAGATACTAGATAGGTACAACAGTACTATGGACATAGATACTGGTATGTATATATGCATGCATGTATGTACTCTTAAACTCATGATAATTTTTTAATTTGATATTCATGTGATTTTTTTTTTCTGTTTTTTTTTTTCATTTGAATTCTTGAATTGTTTTAATTTTTTTTTCTTGTTTTTTTTTTTTATTATTATTATTCATTCATTTATATTTTATTCTATTTGCCTTTTGTTTGTGTAATATTTTTTTTTTATTATATGTTCACAGAGAGATAATAATTAACACAGCTAATAAATACAAAACATGACACAAAAATTAAAATAAAAAATTAAAAAATATAAATGAAAAAAAAAATAAAATTAAAAAAACGTTCACTGCTGATTATGAAATTTCAAAAATTATAATCTACATAGCATGAGTGAATATAACTCGAGTACTGTATTTGTTAAGATTTGTGTGTGTATGTGTATTTTATTTTTTATTACATTCATTACTCCACTTTTTTTCATATTTTTCTTGAATATTATTCCGTTTTGTTTCATGCTATTTATTCTTTTTCATTTGGTTTTAATTTTAAATTTTCTTAATAATACAATATGCACACTCACACAATTTTTTTTTGTTTGTTTGTTGTCGAAAACTTTTGTAAAAAAAAATAATGTTAATTAAAAAATTTCATTTACCTTTGTTTTAATATTTAATCATTAAATTTTTACATTTTTTTTTAAACATTTTATTCTCAATTTTTTTTTTAAATCTTTTTAATACATGACCACATGATGTTGATAGCTTCATAGTTATAAAATTTTCTTGTAACGTTCATTTTAACATTTCAAATTGCATATATAAAAAGTTGTACACAGATTATTTTTTAACAACAAATAATACAAACGATTATGATTTCCACTAGTGATTTTTCTTTTATTCTTTTACAAAAAAAAAAACTAAATTTATATTTCACACAAATAAAATAATAAAAAACAAAAGAAAAAATATTATTTAAATAGAAAAATAATTTTATTATTAAATTATTCACCTTCTAAAAGATAAAAATTTTAAAATTATCCAAAGTAACGGACAAAATATTGTTACAATGTTGGTAGGTAGGTAGTGGTATTCCTTTATTTTTGCTGTTTTAATATTAATTCACATTTAATCCCAATATATGAATAATAATGTAATCCTTTGTTTTTAATCCTTTTATTTGATATAAAAATTATATTCAAATTTTATAGTAAATATAATGTAATAATGTGACTTGTTAGTTTCGAGTTTCACTTATTTTTTGTAAAATAATTTCAATGCTTCTTTTTATGAAATTTTTTATTACACTCGTATAACACATTAATAATATAGAATAAGTTAACTAAACCAAATAACAGTTCACTAACGACTGATAGTACTTTTCGTAGTGTATTTTTTCATTCCCAATTCCATCCATATATGAAAATGAAAATATTATAAAAAGCCAAAGCAAGACAAAAATTGAATCGAATCGAATCGAGTACAACAAAGAGAAAAATTTGAAATTTTCATATAAGAGAAACGATGAAAAACTTTACTAAAATGAGTAAAATGTATAATTTAAGAGAGAATAAGTAAAACATTTTCGAATTTTCATATTCAATTTTTCAAGAATACATAAGCATACATACAGATGCAGGCAGATTTATTGATGTTGATAGAATGAAGGATAAAGGATGAACAACACGAACGATTACGTATTTCTCAGTAATAGAGTTTAGTACATGTGTTAGTGTGATTTAAAATGAAGAGAAAATAAACAGTTAAAATAATAAACAAAAGGAAAATTACTATACAAAATTTTATTTTTCCTTTTATTGTATTTTTTTTTTTTTTCGATTTTTTTATATTTTTTAAGCAAATATTACCGCACATATCCACGTATACATAAGAATAATCACGTATAATGTTTATAATATCCCACATTTAACATAAAAATTAACGTTAGTTTTTGATACCTGCTCTGCTACATATATTATAGCAATTATAGTTTAAAACAAAACAAAAAATTAATTTAATTTTTTTATTCAAAGAAAATTCAAAATTTTTTGGTTTATCTCAAAAATGTTCAATATGTACCTTCTATATAGGCACCACCATTTGTACATATGTATGTACGGGAATGTACATTTATTTAGATATTTTTAATTTTTCATTTTTTGTCTTAATTTTATTTTTATGGTTTTGAATTTATTTTTTTTTTTTTCTCAACACAACAAACATTTAAAATCATTTTTAAAATAAGAAAACAAAAAAAAAACAATATAGCAACGAGAAATATTTAAAAAATAAAACACATAGTAAATACATATATGAAAGTATAACAGATAAATACACCACACTCTAGATCTAGATACAAAATATGTACATACATATGTATGTATGTAATATTGGTAATATATGCATACAGGCAGAGATAGAAGGTTAAATTAAGGTAATCCGTACCAGAAAAGTGTTAAACCACAAGAAAAAAATTATTTTTTTTTTATGAATAAAGTTATTTTTTATACATGAGAAAATAGGATTATATGTTTATGTATTATGTACATATATGTTTACTACATTATTACATATGTAGGTACTAGGTAAATATACGATTGTATTTATAATGCATGTATGTGTACACAGTTATAAAAATATATTACACATATGATACGATATTTTCTATATTACATGGATAGATGGAAAAGATATACTAACATATACACGTATACATAATGACAATTCATGCATACATAGGATATGTATCTATTAGGATATTGAATAATAGAGAGGATATAAACACGAAATATGTAAAAGATAAAAAAAAGTACAAAAAAAAAGAAGAGAAATAATTTTTGTGACATTATAAATATATAAAACAAAAGGCAAAAATAAAAAAGAAAATTATTCGAAAAAAAAAATTATATATAACAAAAAAGAAAACCAATAAAAGGAAAAGGAATCAACAAAAAGGTACCATGTATATACACGTCGTATATACTCTTAGATATACGAGTAGATAAAAATATACACAAATATGTACACATAATCTGATGTACATTACTCCTGTCTGTAGTCATATTAGGTATACATATATATACATATGTAGGAGGTTTTATACGCAGAGAATATAAATGTAATTTAAAAGAATTTTATATACCAAAATATATAAAAAAAAAAAATATAAATACACATATAAAAATGAAAAAAAAAAAATTGAACCGGAAAAAAAAAACAGGAGAAAGGTATTAAAAGATTATATGAGGATTTAAATTTTCATTTTATTTTTATTTTATTTTTTTTTATGTTTTTGTTTTACTTTATACAGAAAATTCAATTTTTATATGAATTTGTGTATATTTATTATTTTGTTTACATTCGGTTTTCTGTCTATTTTCTTTTTCGATTTTTTTTTTTTTTACTTCGAGATTTTGCTTTTTTTTTATATTTCATAAAAATTTTCTTATGCCTTGTTTTACTCGTAATTTTATATTTAATTTTATTTTATTTTATTTTATTTATTTTTTATACCTACTACCACCTACTACATAGTATTTCTTATGAAATGTTTCCTTTTTCAATATTCTGCTTTTATATTTTTACTTATTTTCTTTGTTTTTGTTTGTTTTGCTTGTAATATAAGACAAAATACAATGGGAAATTGTGCAGATAGATGTGTTACTTATATCATTTATATACTATATGTATGTTGTATGTATAATATATGTATTGTCGTACGGATAAAAATCATAAATTCGATTCGATTTCCATTTATCTACATATATTCGAGAAAATTTTTTTCTCCTGTATTGATTACGAAAAACAAACAAATATATATATAAAAAATTTTTAGAGTATACGTACCTACATATGTACATGTACTGTATACTGTATAAAATACAAAAAAAAAAGAAAAATCTAATCGATTTTGAAAGAGGTTTTATATAAATAAGTATACAAAAAAAATAAATATATTTATAACATATGTGTACATGTACATGTATAGAGATTTTTTGTTGTTATTATAACTAGAAGTACATATATACAAATATTATCTAAACGTTTTTTTTTATTTCATCTGTTTCTCTATGATATTTTATGTAATACATATACGTATTCATACTCGTATTCATTATACTGTTCTGTTTGTAACATTCATTCATCCTTGTAAAAGCGCACCAAATCGTGTATAACAAAATGTGTCACACAATTTTTTCATATTTTTTTTTTTTCTATTTTATTTTATTTTATTTTATTTTTTTTTTGCAAGGATATTTTTTACTATATGCATTCAAATGAAATTCTAGTGAATTATTTTTTATTTTTATTTTTTTGCTAGATAGTGGTATACGCACACTATACACTACACAATACGACGAATGACGATACACATACTATACTCTTCTTGGTGTATGCGAGCATTTATTTTTTTTTTCGTGTTTACTTTTACATAGGTATTTAAAGCATAAGGTGTATGTATGGATGTATATAGGTGCCAATATATACATTGTATATATAAAAATGTCTGTATATACTTTATAAATGAAAAAAAAAATATATAAAAACTAAAAGGACTCCGACAGAGTTTTGATACAGAAAAAGAAAAACAAAAGTACATAAAATATATTGTAGCACATACATATACATACATACTCTGAAAATAAAATCCCTACAGGGGTGATAATAATTTGTTTTAACTGTATATATGTACGTTTGTGTATAATATTTGTTGTATATATAATACTATTTTTAAGTATGTATAAAGAGTGTATAACGTGACAATTATATACATACTTTTTTCTTTAACATTTTTGTTGTTCTCTCTGTTTTTCAATATATGTATGTATGTATTTTTTTTTTCATTTCGTTTCGTTATTATTTTGTTTTAGTCTTTTCACAAAATCCCTAAGGGTTTTATTGAGTACTTTATTTGTATTTTGTATTTTATTTTATTTTTTATTTTTTTTCGTATATTATTCTTACATGCTCGTATTTAATATGTTTCACATGCATATATCTACATATGTGCATTTACATACATTCATGCATAGGTACATATGGTACATATTTCTTTAGTTATAGATACATACATTTTTCTCTATATATATGTACAATCTATTTGGTACATACATGCATGTTATACAGAAATGTATTACATACATTCGTGCATATTTACATACGACATGATATTTTTATCCATCATCATACATTGCGAAGAGGATTATTAACTTCTTGTTAGTGCGTTTGTATATATATACTGTTCTATAATACCTTGCATTATACTATATTTTTGTGCTGCACATACATATACATACATGCATGCATATTTGTATATTTGTAGACATAATTTAATATGACTTTTAAATCATTTAGGTTTTTAAGGTTGACGCCTCTTTAAAGAAAAAATTTTTTTTTCTTGACTTTCCTATATAAAATTTTATTGCACTTTGAAATTTATTTTTTTTTATTTTTAATTGTTTTTTGTTGTGTTTTTGTACTTTTTTTTGTGTAAAATCATTTCAAAAACATTGTCCTGATTTTATCATGAAAAAAAAATATTTTAAGTCATCGATTTCTTTTCTTGCCTTTTTTGGATTTCGTTTACATATTTCTTTCTTTTTTTTTTTGTTACATTTTTCAAACTATGATTTTTCTAAGGAATTTTTATCTAATTGTCATAGACAAAAAGAAAAAATTATTTACTGTTTTCAATATAAATATGTATATGTAGGTATTTTATTGTTATTATATATTCATGACAAATTTTCCATGTATTTATTATTAGTATTTTCTTTTGTTCAGTTATATAAATCCAATTAAAACAACATATGAATATATATATATAGAGGTAATAGTCTCATACGTCATACCGTCATACCTATAATAGATGTAATCGTATATAAATGCAAAAAATATGTTTATCCTTAAATAGAATTTTTCAAGAAATACGTTTTCGTATATACTAAGAACATACATAATACATATATGTACAATAAAAAATTTGTAATTTTAATTGTTTAAATTTTTCGGTATTCATTTAATCCTGTAGTGTGTCCTTATGTGTATGCAATAATTCGATAATCATTTCGTTTTATAATTATATTTATCCTGTTTGTCAAAATGTGTATATGTATGTTTATGATTTAGTTTTCGAAATATCGATGTCGATATTCAGAATTGATGCACACATGTTTATTGGTACAATACCATACTAAACGCTAAACGCTAAAAAATATTTCAAATCATTCGTATAATATATTTTAAGGATAATTATAATAATTATTATGAGGATTTTTGTTTTTATATTTTAACACATTTTCAATTTCATCACATCATATCATCGTCCTTATAATAATCGTATGTGTACCAGTACCTAAATGAATCAATAGGAGATGTCTATAAGTAGATTGTATATTTGTACTTATATACGGATATGCCTATTCTCAAAGTGTCTTCAATAAATTCATTTACTTTTCAATGCAAACATCAGATTAAATGAAAAATGAAGAAAAAAATGTACTCGAAGCACATTATCAACATTATGTACACAAATACATAGATATACATATGTAGATATGTCGCATATTCAAATCAAATAAATCATTTGCATATCCACTTATAGTATACTATACTATGCTATATGCATTATGCATTCATTGAGATGAGTTGTAAATGTTTACCTTCGTATATATTCTAACGATCCAATGTACTCCTACTTATGTTTGTTAATCGTACAGTTTATTATATACGAATACGAATACTGATCTGATCCCTTTCAGCACCAACACCAACATCATCATCATCATTGCAAAAATATGCAATGAAATCATAATAAACTACCACTGGTAGTTGTATAGTGTGTATACTGTATAGAGTATTTTCTCTCTTATACAATTCTTCATACTTTTGAACAATCCTTAACACGACCAACTTACTAAACGAGGTTAATTGCTTTAAAAAATACAAAAAAAATAAAATAAAATAAAAAGCTAAAGCTGAGTGGAAACTGGTAAGGAAATGCAAAATGCATAATATAACGAGAAAAATGTCTAAAAAACAAAAAGTCAAGAAAAAACAACAACAATCAAACGACAACAACACAACAAACAACAGGAAAAATTTTAGCTTAGAAAAAAGCGTGAAAAACACAAGAAGCTAAAAAAAAGGAAGAAAAAAAAATATAAATGAATGAAAACAGAATCAAAGTGAAAAAGTACTCGTATTATAAAGACAAAAAAAAACACACACACATATTCAAAGGCACAAACAAAAATGAAATAAATTTTTTTTTTTCAATATTGAAAAAGGAAAAAAATATTTTAAAAAAAAAATGAATAAGTAAAAGAAATTATAGAATCTATAAACTATAAAAGCATGAAAATATGATGATGAAAAATAAGGAATAAAAAGAATTTTTTTTTGATTTTTTTTGTGTTTGAGATCCTTATCACAAAATGTAAAATGAGTTGAGTAAAAATTAACAGAAAATATAAAAGGGAAAAATGTAAGAATAAATTAAAAGCATGCATAATATAGACATACATGCATGCATATAGGTACATTTTTGCATAATTAAACGTGGGTAATGAAAGATTATATTTTATATCACGTCATTTCGAAAACTGTAAGCGGAATATATCGATTTTGGAAAAAAACAAAAGACTAAACGCGGAAGCAGAGAAGAAAATGATGAAATAATTCGTTCATACAATACAATCGATGGTTGAGATCATAATTGCGATTGCGGATTAATCTAAGCACTCTAATGCTGTTCATTTATTTGTAATATGAATATTAATGCTCTATAAATTATAATCTGGTTCCAAATCTAATCAAGCATAATCTATTTTTGATCTGCGTAAATCTGTTCGATCGAACCATGGATCAAACCTAAAAAAAATTTTAATTTTCAATGATTTATGATTATTATTTTTCTTTTGACAGCTGACACTATTTAAGCAGCGCCAGTTTTGGCCTGTTGAGCGTCCGCTGCACTTCTAAATTTTTCGCATTCAAATAATTAAGGATTCAATTCAATGACCATTTTTGTTTACACGTGAAAATATAGTTTAAAACATTTACCCGTTTTTCTTGTTTACACAGAACTTATTTCTATCTGAAATTTATTCTTCTCCGTACTCACCTACTGCGGCCCAGCACATAAAATTTACATAAAAAAGCAAAAGAGAACAACTACTCGCGTATCTTTCTATTTTTATTTCTACTACTCTCTCTACATCTCAAATTCTCAAGAGTTTGTTGAAAGAAAAGTAAAAATAGTAGTTTTTCTTCTTATTTTTTTGTGTATTATTAGGTACTACACTATATGCATTACGGAGAAGAATTTCAGATTGAAACAAGATCCGTGTATATAAGAAAAACCGATAAAGATTTTGACCTATATTTTCATATGTAAATAAACCTGATAATTACTGTACTCTTGAGTATTTGAGATGTAGAAAGAGAAGTAGAAAGAAAAGTAGGTATAAAGATACTTTAAGTTCATATTCAAATTTCATATTCAATTTCCTTACGTATGTACCCTTATTCATTTTCCTATAATTTACATCTTTATACATATTTATGTATAGTATGTCACCAAACTGGTATAGGTTTTTATATTTCCATTAAAATGCAATTCAATTATTTTTTTCTTTTCTGACTTTTCTTTATCCTTTTTGTGATATAATATTTAAAAAATTTCTGATTTATATGTACGCGTCTTTTTTTGTGTTGTACTCGTATATTATTTTCTCTCACATTTTATTTTCATTTTTTTATTTTGTCCCTTACCTCTTTTACACACAGTACAGTAGTCTATCGTAATTTTTATTCTTACATCATTTCATAACATCATGAATATGAATATGAAAATATTATGTGTATGTACACATGTTTAACAATATAAATCATACATGTACATATGTACATGCATATAGGACATGTATAGAAGAAGTTGTCTTTTGAGAATATTCTTCAGTTAATACCCTAATTCAACGGTGAATAATGAATTATTTCAACTTGTATTTTTTCTTTTTTGTATGCCTTCTAAATACTTGTTTTTTTTTTCTATTCATTTCTGAAAATATTCCCTCCGTCATTTACTTCATTTTTTTTTCTTTTATATTTTTTTACAAATTTGTTTTGTGTTGAAGATTAAGATGGAATCCGCTCTCTTAATTCGACTCCTTGCTTGCTGCATATACACAATACAGTGTACATGTACTTCGTGTTTGTACTACAGCTCATCTCATCATCATTATTGTTCCTTTTTGTACAATATTTTTTTTTTCCTTCGTTCTAATTTATATTTTCTTTTATTCATTTTTTGTGTTTTGTATAGCTGCTGATGCTGATTGCTGTTTTAGATATTGTGTGTGTGTGTGTGGTACTATCACACCATTTATATCATCATGCAATTTACCTTCATTCTTTATATATTCTTTATATTAAGAAGAAGTCCTTTTCAAATTCAGATTTTTGTTTATTTCAAATATAAAAAATAAAAATTTACTTTTTTTTTCCAATTTTCTTTATCCAAACCTTTATATTCTCCTTTTTATTTGTTCCACATTTTCTTTATTTATTTTTTTGCTTTTAATTTTTTGTTAACTTAACTTTTTTCTTTACGTGCACATACAATGTAAAGTAAAACACAAAAAGTAAAGCCAGCAAAGCAAAAAAAAAAAAAAAATCAAGAAAAAATTTACAAAATGAAAAAAAATAAGAAGAAAAAAATGAAAAGGAAATGAACAAAAAAATTCACTCATGTAATTCCCTTAAAATGAGAAAAGGAAGTCGTTTGTTAATTTGAGGTTATATAAGAAGAAGAAAACTAAAAAAAGAGGGTAGATTTTTTTTCTTTTCTTGTCTCCTGTTATTACTTTTTTTGAGAAATTTTTATTTTTATTATTTTTTGACTAACCAAATGTATGTATACACAAAGTACACAACGAAAAAACAAATCTAAAAAAAGGAACAAAATTTATAAGAACTCAAACGAAAATGAAATAAAAAAAAAAAGAATCCAGGCATGCATAAAATACTGAACGGTTGAAAAAACGCATTTAATTTTTGTAAGGGAATATATAGAATAGAATATAGAATACATACGATCAAGGAAGGATAATTTAAAGACGAAAATTTTATACTCATCCCAGGCTCTCGAATAAAATGTGTATATTAGAACCCATAGAAAATTTCTAACAAAAAAAAAATACAAAAAAACAAGCGAGATGCATTCAATGTTTTTATCATTTCATTTTAATTTTATTTTTTCTTTTTTTTCTTTTTGGGAACATAAAAAATAAAAATAAAATAAGAAGGGCGAATCCATTATGCATGCATCTACAAACGCATCTACATAATAAAATACACAGGGACTTGTACAGGACTTAGGGTGAATGATTTTTCAATTGGACTAATTGATTCGAAGGGCTCACTTTAAGAGGATTTATTGTAATGAGCATTTATGTGTACACATTGTATGTATGTTTAGGGAATGGTTAATATCGTATATCATATAATATGTACGCTCATACGTGCATTAAACAAAAAAAAAAGGTATCAGGATCACATATTGTTGTATAAAAAAGGTTCTTGCTTATACGAGTATATAGATTTTTTTTTCTCTGTGACTGAGTTTTGTTTGATTTCTTTCTTCTTTGTTTTTTTTTGTGTGTAGTTTATTTGTAGGCCAACAGGCGGCAATTATTGTGTATTGAATGTATACATATGTGTGACGTTCAATAATTCCTCTTGTCTCGTCCCGTGGAGCAATCAATGTGATAATAGACAGCTACTACCAGTCATCATCCATCCATTACCATATGTATGTACATCACTCTGTGTTTATTCGTAATTCATATAACAATTATAATGCGTTCGTGCGTGTTTTTTTTTCTTCTCTTATATATCGTCGATGATACTTTTTCTTCTTCTTTGGTTTTTGTTCAGAACATGTGAATAAACATACGAGTATTTAACTGCAATCGGGTGTTGTTTATTATTTTGAGTAAATTTTGTTGTACTATACTCTACCTTCTGTTCAAAGTAGCGAAAATTATTTTTCTTTTTTTTTCTGTCGTGCATTCGTTCAAATTCAATAAAAAAAAAAATTAAATTTTTAAGCTGCTGATAGCAGGACACATCAGGTAATTTTCAAGGTATAGTTAATATCCATACGTGCATTTACACACATACACTATACACTTATTTCGAATTTAACGGTTTTAGTTTTATTTTTTTTCTCGTTGCGTTAGTTGTTATTGGTCACATGTATACACATTATTGTAGCTAGCAGCTCGTAGTATATTATTTTATCATCCCTGACAACACAAACAAAAAAAAACAAAAATAACAAATTGTAAAAAGAAAATAAATTTTCATTTATATCCTGTCTGACACTGACTTTACACGTTACACATGCATAAAGACGCACTGGAATTCCTCATATTATTCCTCTTGCTTTATTCGAAAATTCTCATCACATGTACGATAGTATGTACTTGTTTTAGATTGACTGAGTTTTGTTGACTTTTGATATAATCGATTGGGTATTTGTTTGAGTTTTTTTAGAACATTTACAAAAAAAAAGAGAATTATGTATGTACGTACATAGGTATTGTCTGGAAAAATTATAATTTTAAGCGCGGTTATAATGAAATGATCGTGAAATAAATTTTGTAAAGGAATTTAAAAGTACATAAATGAATTCATGTTATAAGGGAATAATAATTATAATTTACATGGGTATAAGTGGTATAAGTCAGCATTGCTTATGCACATCGAATTAATTGTGTAGTTTTTTTTTTTTATTATTTTCAAATTGATTTTCATTTTTCATTCCTTTGCTTTTACTTTCCCTTTTTATATTTTTTAAAATGAATCTAGGAAATGTAGGATTGGATTGGAATATGAAGAATGAAGTGTACCTAATTGCAAAATTGGTTTCGGTTGACAGGAATTTTAATATAAATGCCAAATGTTTTTATTTCATAAAAAGCGCGTACATCAGATCCAAAAATATTCGTTTACATAAAATCTAAATCACATTAAATTATAATCAAAATCAATCGGTAAACTGTTGATTGTAAAATTATTTTATGAATTGATTGATTTTATTTTGTTTCCTTCCTTTTCTTCTCTTTAGTTACATTAAAGTATTTAAATGATTTTTATAAGTCAGTATTATATATGTATATATCAATTCCTGTAGTGTTGTAACTCTAAAATTCTCTCATTTTTTTATTCGTGTATAATGTAGGTATTCCAATTTAAGATTAAAAAGAAAAAAGTACAGATTTCCCTAGGGAGTATAAGAATACATGTACACGTAATACTTGTACAAACGCATGCATATCCCTTTTGTAATCAATCAACCCTCATTTATACAAATATGATATCTAAAAAAAATTAAATTTTATTTACCCTACAATAAAACTATTGAATTGACTATTACAACACCGCACTGCCATGAAAAAGTCGTTGTGGAATTGTTATTAGTTTTTTGTATCGATGATGATCCTGATATAGTCATAGTAATTCCATGTAGGTACATATATTTTTGATGCCATCCATATAATATCTTCATAATACATGTATGTACTTATATAAAATTGTTTCATCATAATGTATAAATGAATATAAAGGAATGATTATTTCTATTTGTCACTTGATTTTATATTTCATTCGGTTCAGTTTCATTTTTCCTTTCGTTAATTTTTTTTTTAAATCAAATATGATATCCCATTAAACATATATCATATCTACGAATTTTTTATCCTTATCCCTTCTTGAATTACACAAATTTATTTGTTTATTTACAAATTTTTGTAAAGTAGGTATAGTATAGATATAGATATACAAAAACCATTAAATACCATATCAAAAACAGGAAATTAAAATAAAAGTATCATAAGTAAACATAAGTAAATTTGAATTTTTATTTTAAATATATAATTGATGTCCTCTCTTTATATCCTCATTTCATATCCTGTGTTGTAGATTTCATGTGCAGTAGATTTTTTTGAAAAATATTGAATGATATCAAGTTACATATGAAAATTTTCATAGATTTTTACAAAAAAAGTAAAAAAAAAAACATTTTTTTTATTGAGTCAATCCGTTTTTAATAATAGAAATGTAGATATGTAATATCTGGTAATATGTATAACAAGTATCATTGAAAATTCATTGTTTTAATTCGCTTTTCTGTTTCTTCTTCATTCGTACACTATAGCAAAATACATATACACAATAACACACACATAAATATGTACTTAATGTACTCTATAGATTTGCTCTACATTCAGAGTAAAATACTTATACAAAATTAACAGAATGAATGAAGTCGAAATGAATATATGAATGAATAAAATGGTCGAGTACTCATATACATACTCACTCTCCGAAAAAATAAAACAAAAAAAAATGTTCACGTAAAATGGCTGTTGAGAATGAAAAATTTACGTTATTATTGTTGTTATTGCTAGAGTTTATAATGTGAAAATTTTATACGAGTATTAGTATATTTCTATCTATATCTATATATGGAACCAGGACCAAATAGCAGTCATTGTATTTAAACAAATTTATGCACTTCCATCTTAATTCAAAATGAAAAATTCGTATACTATATCTATGCATCAGAACAGTGGAAAGGAAGAATAAAAAGACGAAAATTAAAAAAGAAAAAAAAATAAAAACATTAAAATCGAAAAATCAAAAAAAAAGGAATATGAAAAGTCAGTCAATTTTGAACTCTGAACAAAAGTTGAAATGTCAAAAAAAAAAAAGAATAAGCGAAAAAAGAAAGAGCGGCTTTTTTTCTTATCAGTTTTAGAATTTAGTTAGCATACACATCATGATTTTCATCGTCATCGTCATCACCATCATAATTACATATCTTCAGAACATTTCATTTTGCATCAAAATCCAAGTATAGATTCGTTGTTAGACGTTAGACATATGGATGGAGGTATATAGAGTATGGTAAAAATGTAAATATTCTTAGGTCGTAGATGAATATATGGATGGATGGATGGATGGAAAAGCATTGATTTCGAAATGAAGCGAAACTCAAAATGGAAAATTGGAAAAAAAACATATAGAACTCATCAAAATTGTCAACGTTGTTAATCGTAAATGTACAGCCATATAGCCATATATAGGTATAGAGAAAACATAATTCCTTGAATTGATGACGGTACTAGTGCTACAACAGTACATAATAGTACAGTGTTTTGTATGCATATATGCATGTTTGTATACCGATTTGTACAATTCAAATCAAATTCTTAATATTTTATTTTTTTGTTTTTGCTTTTTCGGAAATTCGTATTGTGCACACGTATCATATAGTATTGGGTATGCTGTATGCATGTATATGAATGTACATTTTATGTACTTACATGTAGGCTATGTAGGTAGTGTACATATACATACATACATTATATAGAGAGATCCTTTTGAATGCCAATATAATAGATGTGATCTGTACGACATTAATACTTAAGAAGGATTCTTGTTTTTTTGTATCCTGTCTTTTTACACAGTTTTTCCTCTTTCATTTTTATTTTTTTTTTTGTTATGATTTTTTTATAATATGTATATGGAATGGAATGGAAGTATACTTCATATGAATAACAACAAAGCCATCATCATCATCATCATCATCATTGAAATAGCTAACATGGCATAGCATCGTACACACATACATACAACATACAATACAGTATAGTAGAGTCCTTTACATGCTTTACATTCTTCTTCAAGTTTTTTACACACTTTTCAAGTAGATACACACACCAATCATATACCGTATCTGTATGTCTATATACCCGTCCGTACATACATGCAAGTAATTGTATGAAATAAAATGTACATATAAAGTACTCAATTCAGTTTATTTGTTGATTGGGCTTGGTATATTGTATCTGGAGATATGGCAATGAATGAACGGATGGGAATTTATATGTAAGTACACGAAATATGTGCTCTACGACTACGAGTATAGATATATCATTACAATACAGAATATATACATTGTATGCACGTACATACGTACATTATAATATGCAGTGTAAAGTAAGCAGCTTTTCAACGTAATGTAATGTGTAATGTAATAGGTCGATTCGGTATTATTATTATTATTATACTTCTGTGTTTAGTCGTGTATTCTTATCGTTATGTAGACACTTTCCTCATTTTCTGATGTTGATGACTCTAGACAGTATATAGTAGGATAGTAGATAGAGTTCAAATTCAAACAAAAATTCTCTATAGGGGTTACAGTACCATCACAGCACACATAATAGAGTGGTATAGAATTTAGAGATTTAAACGTATGAATGGTATATGTTTGAACGATATAAATATAATATAAATTTGTATGTTTGGATATTCATGCATTTTATAAGTTTTGTACACTCTGTACGAGTATCCTATCCTACTGTATAGTGTATATGTGTATATGCTACCAAATATATATATATATTCTATATAGAAATGACTGTATATAAACATAAACGCTTGTATATATATACATATTTTTATGGCACATAGCAATGACGATGATGATGATGATGATGATAACCATTTTTGGTCCTAGTGGTATGGTATTTTATATACATATTATATATTTAGTTCAATTCGAATATGTATATTTTTGTAGCTAAATATCTATAGCTATATATAAAGTGGAAAAAATAAAACCACCATGAGTGGAGACCAGTTCCAGGAATTTATATATCGTTTTTATATATCATATGTATGTATTCATTATTATTATTATAATAGACGCAAGAGAGGAATTTGATGGTGGTAAATTCCGAACAAAACCAAAAAAAAAAAAAAAAAAAAGAAACAAAAAAAAAAAACGGCTAAATGGAAAAAAAATAACACAACAAAAACACAAAACAAGCGAAACGAAAAAAAAATAAAAAGAAATAACACAGCCATCAAAAAATAAAATAAAATGAGGCAGAACAAAAACGAAAACAAAAACAAAAACAACAAAGAAAGAAAACAACCAAGGGAACACAAAAAAAAAAAAAATGTGAAAATGGAAAATGGAAAAACAAAATTGTAAGTAAAGTACTCATAGTACTGTATTTGGTGTATTATAAAATTTGTTATATTGTGTGTATATATGCACATAGTTATGGGTATCATGTTCGTGTATCGAATCGAATAAAAAACTTTTGAATGATTGTAAAACTGTTGAAGAGGGACCGAAACGACGTTGTACTCCACGTGGATTTCATTTGATGACATTGGTTAGAATGAAATGAAAAGCTAAGAAAAAAAGCTAACATTGCTACAAATCAACAACCATCTCATAGGAAAGGAACTATAGTTAGTATGTACATATATATGATATGCATATATGTAATGTACCTATATAAGAGTACGAGTGCTTATAAATGTATCTATGCATACACAACACATTCATTATATATATAGACGTATAGAGTTTAATAATGTTTGATGATGAAAATGAGATACAAGTCACTTTTATGTTGCATATACATTTACGTATATGTATATAAACATATTTATATATATATATATATATGTATATATACAGCTATGCATATGCATACTCGTTTAATAAATGTTTGTAAGAAGAAACATTGAACAGAAGTGCCATAGAGAGGTAAACAAGGCAGGCAGAAATCGACCGAGTGATTATATACTCGGTATGTGCTTGTGTTTTTATATTTTTATATGTAGTATGTACTACGTAGTACTCAAGCAAAACTTGAGCACATAGTTAAAATGTTAAAATACATTCACATACAATGGTTACATACATTAATTTATGCTCTGTACCTTGTTATGTACATACACTGAAGAAAATTACAAAAAAAAAAAAAAAAAAAAATAAAAATACAAAAATAAATAAGAAATAAAAAGAAAAAAAAATACAACTAAAAGATTATTAAAAAAAAAGAAAAGAAAAACGTATTTCTACAAAGAAAAAGCGAAAAAAAAAATTTAAAAAAAAAATATTTACCACGGTGGAGTCATCATCGTCATCATCATCATGGAGTTATCAAAATAAAGATATGTACGTGTATAGCTCTAGCTACATGTTATGTATATATACGATGAATATTTTTGCATGGATGGAATAAACACATAAAGCTGTAATGTTGTTGTTGTTGTTGTTGCCGCTGCTGCTGCTATATTGTGTATCTATCTCTATACACATAAATACATATGGGGAGCTTCATGATGGTTATAATAGTGTCATCCTGTCATGATGTGTACAAACGATATGTACTGGCAAAAAAAGAAAGAAAATAATCAACAACAACAACAACAACAACAACAACAAAATATTCAAAAACATTAAAACGAAAACAAAACAAAAACAATAAAAGGCACCATGGAAATATGGATGGAAGCGACTTATAAATAAAAGGCGAAATGTGAGCTAAGAATGTATAAAGTATGGCTTAATGTACATATATACATATATAGTGTAGATATGTACTATGTGTACATATATGTATGTAGCACGATATTATGTTGTAGATATAAAACCGCCGTCATTGTCGTCATCATCATCATCAGCATTATTATCATTGCAATAGTTGGTATATTTTTTGGTGAATTTTATTTTTATTTTATTTTTTGACTTTTCAGTTTTTTTTTTTAATTTTTTTCTTATTTTTTTTCTTGTTTCCTTTGTGTTCATATACATTTATATAGATACATAATGAATTGAAGAGTATAATGTATAAATGCAAATGCAATATGCAATATCCAATCCAATGCCACCTTTGAGTAGAATATAATATTCATTTCATATTACATTTCTGTATAACTCTTGTAGTATGTACTATATACATGTTTATTTATACATATATGTATATGTATATCCATGCAATGTGTATAAAATGTATACAAAATCTAAATGATAATAATAATTCTTGTCTGCCTCTGCTTTTGTTGGCCTCATTCGATTCTCGACTACGACGACAACAATCGACATCTATGTACGCGAGTATGTATGTACGTACATATGTATGTATGTATGTACATATATATAATGAAAACAGTCAAGATTTTATATTGACACATTTGTATACATATTTTTTACATTTCTGTTGTGCTTTATGTACATATATATCCACATATAGGTATGATGTATATATCTAAACATAAAATGTTCTTAAGAGTGCCTGTACTCGTCTAAAAACATAAATGTATTTATCAGCTACAATATATACGAGTATGTATATGTAATGTATGTACATAAATTGCAGAACTTTAAGCAAAGATCCATATAAAATGAAAAAAAAAAAAACACTAAAAAAAAAGTAAAAACAATTTAATGATTTTAGAGGCAACAATCAAAGAGTGGCAACTGTGATAGTAGTTGAAAAGGAAATTCGTTCCTTTTGTATGCAATTTTTTTGTAATAATGCAATAAAGTAAAGTGCATATACCAATACCTATACTACCTACATATCCATATCTGTATATAATATGATTATATTGTATATAAGTTTGTGCATAAATTTAACAACATTCAAAGGAAACAAAAAAATGAAATGAAAAAAGAAAAACTATTAAAATGTGTCCTCATATACCATTGCCACCTCGGTTATTTTTAATGTTGTTAAAGTGCTACTGTCATTATATTCGTATACACACTTGTTTATATACAAGAGTTTTTGCTCTAAACTGAAATATATTTTTTTTTTTCAAAAATTTTGTTTTTATTTACCTAATGTACATATGGGCCACATATTCTCGTACATACAAACATACAAAAATACGTTACATTAATCAATGACGTTACTTACAACATTGCCATTAAATGCGGTATTTCGTTTTTATTTTTACGCATAATTTTGCACCCATAATTGAGTTTGCTTGAGATAGAGATCGTTTCAGATACACATCAGATCCAGAGCATAATAATTATTATTTGACCCCTTCTGTTAAATATCAAAGACAATAATAATAATAATATGCGACTATTTATACGGTCTTTTAGTTGGTTATTATGTATTTCCGTTACCGCGTGTTTCTTTTTTTGTGTTTTGAAAATGCCGTTCATGCAAATTAAAGTATTTTTGCCGCCGAGAAAAAAATTATGTACTTTTATATGCACACTGTACAGTTTTATTTTATTATAGGATTTTATTATCTTTTATTAAATATTGCAATCATCTTCTCAAAGAGCAGAGAACTTAAAAATTATTTTCTTTTATTTGAAACTGTGTAAAATCAATTTTACCATAGAAAATTGATTTTATAATTTAATTTCATATGATAACATGTGTGAAAATATGAATTCATATACAAATAATAATTTTTAGATACATATTATGTATCTATGTAATGTATGTGAATCAGTGGATAATATTATGTATGTATAACTTTTGAAATACATAGGTATAACTTTTAGCATTTAACCATGAAATTATGTTCTGTATATTGTATATATGTATAATGTTTTTGTGTATAATGATAATATTGTTAGGTACTGCTTTTTTTTCTCTCTCGGATATTATGTTTCCCGTCATCTAATCTATCTTGTATCTGTACATATTTTTATTATTTTATCAATTTTGTCATCTAATTTATTGGGGTGTATCCTCATTGTCGTCACTTTTTAATTGAATTAAATGAACAAAAATGAACAAAAGTGATGAACGAAAATAAAATCCCATCCAAAAAATACTTTTAACTTGTCTGACAAATGACATAAAAATATAAATACCTGCAAGCAAACCCTCTCAAAAACAAAGGCATAATGCAATGCAATATGTATGAAAACCGAGAGTGGTGGGTGAGTGAGTGAATAATTATGTATTTTGAGAACGATGAACGACCATACAAAAATGACGCATAACATACTTAACTTGTATTCGTAGTCGTAGTACTCATACTCATAGTCGTATTATAGTAGTTATTTCAGAGAGTGCCATTCATACCATACCACCACTACATCACCATCAATATTGCGATAATCATTAATATCCTTTCATTATAATAAAGGTACTTAATGATAATAAAAACCGACCGAACATTTAATATATGTATACATAGATATGTATATCTACACGTTCCTATATATATACTTTCCCTGCTACCCACATATATGCATATGGACATGTGAATTTTTCTTTATTTTTGTACACTTATTCACTGATTTTCATAGTAGATATTTTTTTTTTGTTTTTCATCTTTATCGCTTCATAAAATATGAAATGGAAAATCGACCATTCAATTCGTATTTTTTTTTACGTTTTGTCTTTTATGTTTTTAAATTCCTTTTTATTATTATTACTATTGCACTGTATATACTTGTACATTTGTATGCATACATGTATGCGTATAAATATACATATGTACATTATGTATACGCGATAACGCGGCCCCCAATGATCAGACAATTTTCCACACGTATAAATTCTATCATCTTGATTGTGCTTCTAGAGTTGGTAATTGCAATCAGCACGCACCAACAATTATTCACCTCCGGCAAACACGGTAAACAATTTGCTGGTCGATTCAATCCATCGATATATACGACATAAACGAGTAATGTTATTTGGATATGTATTTTATACGAGCATTTTTATATACATATATGTACGCCTATAACTCCAATCCAACCATACATAATAAAAATATATTAATGATCTACTCTACATATAGGTAGTAGAATAAGAGTGTAAGTTTATAGTAAAAAAAAAAAATTTGTTTTTAAAAAGGTAGAACGTAGATTGAATTTAATATACATATATGTATAACTCGTACTTGCACATGTTGTACTACAAACAAACTCATAGTTGCTCGTAGTACATTTATGCAGTCCCATACATAAAACAGCAGTTATACGAATACGACTAGTATTCACATATACCAGCCGCAGTTACTAGAGGCTAGAGGTATTATAATACATACTCTTAAAAACATACATATTTCTGAAATGATATATAATTTCTGTCACCCACCGACTGATTATTATTATTTACTTTTTTATTTTTATTTTTTTTTGTGTCATGTGTGTAGCCGTATCATAGTTAAATAATAATATGTAAGTAATGTTGGCTGTATATCTCTCCAATGTATGATCATACATATGTACATTTATATGTATGTACGTTCGAGATACAGAGTACATTCTCGTTTACTTACATACTATATCCCCTTAATTTTAATTCATTAGCTTATAACTTGGTTTGATTTTTTTATTTCTCTCTCTTTTTATATTATTTTATTTTTATATGATTACATTTTCTTTAGTTTTTACATTCATTTCTGTTGCCTTTTTTTTATTCAATTTCATATATCCATCAATTATATGAGAGATTTTATATTATACGGCGGCGGATTCATGTTACATATTTATAATAGGTGGTATGTGGTATGTATCTATACAAATAAAGATCTACAGATATGTTAGTATATTTTATAGATCCATTTAAATAGATTATATGTATGTACTTATGTATTCGAATTGTAATGTGCTTACAATGTAGAATTTTCATATAGTGAAACATATTATGTACTATTAAGGCACTTAGTATTTATATTATTATAGTGTTTGAAGAACAACAGAAGAAGAAGAAAAAATGTACATAAAAAACAAAACAAGAAAAATTTGATACAGAAAGCGCAAAGTAACAAACAAACCAACAAAAAAACAAACAGAAAAAAAGAAAAAAATAATAATAATATAAACGTGGGATCAATTGGAATAAATTGAAATACAAGAGGTGTAAAGTTTAATATGTATATCCAGAAGGGGATCAATCTGTAATATGTGTGCATACATATACATACTCGTATATGGTCTGGTCGTATGTATAGTATAGTGTGTTTTTGTCGTTGTCGTTTACGTATATATTTTTTTCTTTTTGTATCTTATTCTTATATACATAAATACGAATGTATATTGTTATATATTGCTGCTAAAAGCATATAAAGTGAATAATATGTGACTTTAGCGGTTATAAGCTTTAATGCCTTTTCTGAAAAAAAAAAATATATATATATAATATATAAATAAAATTCCCAATACAACATGTACATATGTATGTCCATGTCAATGCATAACTACTAAACCATCATATACTAAACGATATATGAAATAAAATATTGTTTAGATCCAATTAGCCAGAGCCCCATTCTTATATAATTTGTACTGTACACACGTACACACGTTATTAATTCTGTACTCTTAAATTATATATTCGGTTAGTAAATGTCTACACACACATACGTATATTCGTAACTATGAAAATTTAACGTTTACACATTTATGCTTACAAATATGAGCCAAAATCATTATGCTAGCAACCGAGCAGTAATATACTGGATGTACTATATACTGATATTAGTAGTACTAGTAGTATTAGTATCCAGATAGCTAGCTGGTATATATATTGTATCTCTGTGTTTGTAGGTATGAAGATGAAGTATAAGAAAAAAACGTATGTATCTATCTATCTTTTGGTTTTATTTTGAAAAATTCCAATGTCTAGACAAAGCTATACACACATTGAAAATGTGTCTTAAGTTTTTTACTTTTTTTTTCATTTCATTATATATTTTTATATATTTTTTTTTCTATTTATATTATCATTTATTTATTTTTTAATTTTATGTATATTTTTTTCCTGAATTCGTTTACTTTCTCATTAGGATTTCTTGTTGTTATGCATACATACATACATTACATATTCACAAAGCTACACTACGTTATATAGACACGGACATATATTTAGGAACTACACATATAATTTCATTTAATTTCATTTTATAAATGCTAATAGTTTTTTTTTTTTATTTATTTTATTTTATTTTTTATTTTACTTCATTATTAGTTCTTTTTTAATTTTTTATTTGTTTAAATTAAAATGTTTATGAGATATAGAAATAGGGTACCTTCTATCTTCTATGTAGTATTGCGGTTTTATATTTTTTTTTTCTGTTTCTGTTTATTAATAAAATGTGAATAATTTTTACCTTACTTAAAAGTTTTATATGGTTTTAATCATTTTCTTAGTTTTATTTTTTCATTTGCTACTATGGTTGAGTTCATGGTTACGATTAGATTAATGCTAAAATGCTGTTAATTTATTGTAATATGAATGATCTTATGATTACTCAAATTGAAGTTCATAAATTGTAAGCTAGATTCAATCGAGCATAATCTATATATTTTATCTGTTCAAATATACTAACGATTATGTTTATTTTAGTTGATGATCGAACTGTGGATCAAACCTAAATTGATAAATTTTTATGTTGGATATACATTTACAATCCAACGTAGATTTCGTGTTAGATTGGATTTTTCATACCTCCTTCATTTTCACACAGAAAATTCTATAGCGCTATCATTTTTCCAGCCAGCGTGAATTTCACCAGAGTCAAAATGAGATTAGGTTGAGTTAGGTTGATTTCTAATCTGACCACTGATGATGGAGAAATTATATTGAAAGTTTTGAAAGACTATGTGTACCAATTCAAATGTTTCCTATATAATAACGTACAGTATTCTGCTTCGAATTGTGAGTACCATATTCTCTGGCACGAAATCTACGTTGGGTTGTAAATGAGCTCTTGTACGGCAATCTACTCAGAATCAAAGTTGTGATTGAATACGATTTAAAAAAACTTAATCTACTCTACTGAATTTACGCTGGATTGAGAATATGATATTTTGTAACTAAATTTATTTGATCGGCCATCGGCGGTCATTCGATTATAATGATGAACTCAACCTATGTGGCATGGGTACATACTATATTTTCGCATTTATTGTATAGTTTTTATACACATAAATAAACGGAGTATATGTAAACGATACGAGTGTGTATATGAAAATGCGCGGTATACGCCTTACACCTTTTACAATACTATTATGAATATAATTCGCGTACACATACAAAATAAACATGATTAAAATTACAAGAAAATTGTAAAAATTAAAAAGAAAAAAAATAATTACTAGTAATATGCCAAGTAAACATTTTTTTTTTCCATTTTTATTATGTCGAGAGTACTTTATATACAACAGTCCTACCAGTCTGCATCTACATGGTATATGGTATATGTACATATCTGACAGATTAAACATAAATTTAAGTAACCAATTTATACTTAAGACGCATGTTTTTTGCACTTTTTACTGATGTTAAAATTATCTCACTGTCTTTATATGTGTTTTTATTTTTTTGTTTTTTTTTTCAATTTTTGTTCCATTACACATAGAGGTATCTACATATCTATACAGCTATACAGCTCTACAACATACATTCATTATTGTTTCTTTGTTTGTTTGTTTACTTGTTTAAAAATTTTTTATACACATAATATTTTTTAAAATGTTTATTTTTTTTTTTTTTTTTTTTTATATAAATGTGATTTTTTGTTTATACTTACGCGTACACATTTTGTACACATATTTTAAAATGTTAACATTCTCTTATTTTCTAATTTACATCATTTTTACTTTATACATACATATATTTATTTTTTCTTTTTTTTAATCTTATTTTTTGTTATATTATGATATTTTTTTGTTGTCGTTATATACATATATGTGTGTATTTTGTTTCGCTTTTCTTTTGCCCATACAAAAACATAACCACGAAATCATGTCATGAATAATATGGAGCGGTTATTATATCTCGATATATACAAAATTACATTTTGTTGCTGTTTTTTTTTATTCTCTTTTTGTTTTGTTTTATTTTTTTAAGAATTTTTATGGTACACTGTGCGGTACATACAAACATGCATAAAAAAAAATAAATTTACTTTATTATTTTCTTGTTTTATCTTTATCGTGTTGTAATATTTTCTTTAATTTTTCTTTTTTTGTTTTTTTGTCATCCCATCCACGTTCATATGGGTTTGTGAAGCTGTAGTACGATACCATTAAATTATCGAGCTATGCTTAAGTGTTTTTTTCTTTGTTTTGTCTTCTCTCACAAATTGTCTTACACAAAAATCTTATAAGAAGCATCGTTTTTGTTTTTTGTCTGCTCAAATTTATATTCATGTAGATTGTGAATTTATAAAAAGAATTTTGATAGTGAAATCCATTTTTATTTTTTCACATTTATTTTTTCTAATTCAAAGTATATTCAAAAAACAAAAAATATAAAATGGGTAAAAAAAATCTGAAAATAAATATAAAAATTGGATCTTATTTAGTCTCATATACATACTCAATCCTTATCATCTATTTTTATATAATTCCCAAAAGATAATCAATTTTATTTTATTTAACTTTTAAAAATAATTTATTTATTTATTTTTTTTTTTTTAAATCACACGCACAACAACACCACAGATAGCCAACCCTCAAATTAAGCAAATATATAACCAAAGACACTACACCCTACAACAAAACAACACTATAGCAACAACAAAATTTACTTCCCTTTCATTATAAAAATTTTCGTCTTTTTCAATGTATGTATCATGTTTTCTTTTTTATTCTTTTCATTCGCATTTTGTTCATTTTAACCGCTTGATGCCTGCCACCGTTTAATTTTCAAGATAATAATTATCCTCACAAATTAAAGAGGCAAAAATGTTAATAAAAACTAAAAAAATGGAAAAAATGAACACACACATACACACAAAAACAACCAAACAGAAGTAAAAATAAAATGACACACATATACGTAGCTATACAAAAGTAAGAATATCTACTACATAAGTACGTGCATTTTCTATATCTATTTACCAAAAAATGAACTGGAAAAAAAAATTAACAAAAACAAAAATTAATTTTTGCATAAATTTCATTCCCCTTTGCCTGAAATGAGACTATAATATAGTCTATCTATCTATCTATAGTGTATATATCTTCTTAGATTTCATTTCTTTTGGTTAAAAAGGTTTTTGATTTTTCGTTTTGTTTTATTTTTAATTTTTTATATATTTTTTTTTTCAATGATTTCATTTCAAAGATAAAAATATGCCACTATACTCGTATATACGATATAGTACACAAAATTTTTTGCCCAAAAAAAAAAATAAAAACATGTTGACTCTTCTTGCTTGTATAACCAACCATGAAAAAGATTCTGATCTGTTGTTTTTGTACTATTTCATATTTTATAAAATAAAAAAAAAGGAAAAAAAAATTTTTACCCAGAAAAAAAGTGAAAAACTATAGAGAAGCAATAGCAACAAGAAAAAAAGGATCAAAATTAAACCACAAATAAAAATTAAAAATAATGAAGAAAAATAAAAAAAATGTAGGTAGATAGGTATACACACAAACGTACACAGAAAAAAGTTATTCCCAAAAAATAAAAATGAATGAGAAAAAATGAAAATAAAAAAAAAAATTTATATCTCAACGATTTATATATCTCTATCTCTAATGTATATCTATACAGTATACAGATTGGGAATGGGGGGATTGGGATTTGCTTTAATTGATGAGAAGACAGAGACCATTACAAAAAAATCAGAAAACAAAAAAAAAAACTGAAGGAATAAAATCTAAAAGGAAGGTTAAATGATAATTCATTCTTTTTTCTTTCTTTTGTACAATTTTAATCAGTTTAGTAGTGTGTGTGTGTGTGTGTATTTATTAATATTGAAAAAGTGGTCCATTTTTAATCTTGCTTTCATTTATTTTCTTACATAGTTATACCTACTAGAATACCACCAGGAACGTGATTATATATTATGTACTTAAATTCATCCATTCCATTCCATTCCACTTCCACATCCATCCTCATCTATCGTCATATACCGAAACGATACCGATTTAAGCATATAGTTCAGAAATGTATTTTTTTTAAGAGTAGGATTCCACTTTGAAAAATTTTGAAAACAACAACAACGATTTTACATACAAAAATTTTTTAAAAATGCCTTTGCATACCTTTTAGGTGCTAATAAAAATGGATTTTTGAATATATTTTGATGAAAAATAACATAATTTTATTTTGTTAATAAAAATGGAAATATAACAAAGATTTTTATAATTTTTTTTGTAAACTCTTCAGAAAAGTCCAAATTTTATTTTGATACCAAAATCATAAAGATATATGAAGAGTTAATGTATGAAAATAGAAGTCAAAGTTAAAGGATTTTTCAAAAAAAAACCCTCTCCTTTCTTAAGAACTATAACTAAATTTCAGAACATAAAATCAAAAATGTGCTATAATCAAGCACCACAATATCCTTCAGGCTACCTGCATATATTCAAAATTTCAAAGAAATTGGTCAATCTGTGTTTGCTGTACGAGGTGCATTTGGAAGCCAAAAAATCGCAATTTTGACAACTTTGACACCCTGTAAAAAGGCAATAATAACATTTTTTTAAAAAGCACCACTCCGTTAAGCACCACAATTCCCATCAAAGTATCTATGTTTCAAATTTCATTGAAATCCGTTAAGTAACTTCGGAGATAATTGGTGCACAAAATAGTAGATATCTCGAATCCTAATCTTAAGAACGAACATTTTTTATTTATTTATTTATTTTTTTAAATATTTTCATTATAATCGTCTTTATACATATTTTTACATTTTTGTCTCGTCATTTATTGTATATATAGAATATGAAGTTTGAGAATTTATATAAATCCTCCTCCACCTTCTCCAATTCCTTTATACATAAAATAAAAATCATTTAATGATGGAATTTTGGTTCAAGAAAAATTATTTTTTTTTTTAAATTCATCATCACGATGTAATTATCCCTAAAGGCCTAGTGTATGCGTGTGCTTGTATATGGGTGTATATAATGTGATAATGAATTTAAGAAAGAAGAATGTGAGTTTATGGCATTGTTTTATTTCTGTAGTGTATACGTTACGGATAATAAAAATCAAATTTTTCATTAATAAATGAACATATATGTATACTATATACGATCAATTTATGTAGGTATATAGGAAATCAAAGACATATCGAATTCACAAAGTTAATTCGAAATAAATTTTTAGAAAATTTAGTTTATATTAATTTAATGAACTCTTTATTATATACGCATATAATATACACATGGTATTTTCGAGTTTTATTTTGTGAATATTTTTTCTTTATATTTTCGCATCCTTTATTTACTTACATTGTACATTCGAATGTATACGTAAAGATCAATATTTTTCATATCAATTATGCACACTTCAATTGGTAAACACCATGATATCGTTGTACGATTTGCACATTTTATACAAGTAAATCCATACTCTTGTATACAAGTACATATCGATGTATGCAGACTACATAAATGGTATCCTAAAATGATTTCTTATCTTTTGTCCCTATAATTTTTTTTTTCTTCAACGAATTGAATACCAATACCATATAGAACATCATCACAAAAAAAAAAAAAAAAAAAAACTGAAAAGAAAAGTAAAAGGCAAATAAATAACAAAAAAAAAAAAAAAATTTCCAGAAAAGAAATCACACAAAAACTGAAAATAATAATAACAAGAAAAATGAATCAAACCTTAGGATATATTTTATTATATAGTATACTATATTATTGACCGTATCCTTCAATTTAATCTTTTTTTCTTCTTCTTCTTCTTTGTTTTTATTTTGCTTCTTGTTTTTTGCTCTTTGCTTCTTTTTGATTAAAAACAAAAAAAAAAAAAATTAGAGAAGAAAAAAAAAACGAATAGAAGAAAAATAGAAAAATGTTTGTCATCAAAAAGGACATGTTCTTTTTTTTAAATACTCGTATATTTTTTTTTTTTTTGATATTATTTTTCTTTTGTTTTTAATTTTTCAGTTGCTTTTTGCTGGTTTCAATTTTATGTTCTTTCCTCTATACTATACATATACATATTATATACATATTTACTTTTTATTTTAATTTTTTTTTTCTCTCTCCAAACCCATTTTCATAAAAATGATCAGGAATATCAAAAAAAACAAAATAGAGAGAAACAAAAAAGGAAATTTAAAGATTCAAAAAACAAAAAGGAAAATATAAAATGAATTCTTTTCTTCCTTTATTATTTTATTATTTCTCCTTTTTGTTGTTTTTTTTCTCTTCAATTTTTATACACTCATACACAGATAGACTCTCGTACATATACTCGTGTATAAACAATTTTTGTTATTTATCTCTCTGTGTGTGCAGTTCACTATATAGTACCACATAGTACATACATCAAATTTAAACATTTTTTTTTTATTTTTGTTTTACTTGATTATGTGCGTCTATATCTATGTATGATGCTTCCTGTTTTCTGTTATTTTTTGTTTCTATAGTCTTCTTCTATTTTGCTTTAATTTTTTCATATTTTTATTTTCCCTATGGTTATATATTTTTTTCTTCTCTGGTTTGTTGTTGTTATTTTCATCATATATTATTGCTACTACTATCCTACTACTATATTATTGCTGGTTTCTTTATTTTTTTGTTATTATTATTTTTTTTTTTTGTAGTTTTGGCGTTTTAGCTTTGCCCATTTTTTCGTGTACGAATTTTTGTTTTTTATTCATCATCATTTACTCTCTTTCTTTGTTTTTGTACACTGTGCTCCATGTGGGGCTTTTTTTTTTGAAATATAATTTCGAACAATTTTTGTTTTTGTGTTTTTGAATCTTTACATTTTTGTTTTTCGTTGTGTATTGTTTTTTTTTGGTTTGCAATAAAATGGAGCTCTATATGATTTCATTTCAATTTTTTTCTGCTTGATTCGTTTTTTTTTTACTTCTACAAATCATTATAGGTAATATAAACGGATACCTATGTACATAAATATATTGTATATTTTTTATATTTTTATATTTTTATTTTTCGTCCTATCAAAGACAATGATACATAAATACAGTGACTTCCATAAGTACACAAGCTCATTTGAAATAAAAATTTTTAAGTTTATTTTATTCTCTCCCATTGGTGGAATCATAACAAATTTTAATATCGAAATCCACTTTTCCTATGATTTATATAGCATAGTGTCTTAGCAATTGATTGCTAAAAATCAGAAAAATTTCCTTTTTCACTTGTTGGTCAAGAAGCAAGCTTATTTACATGACTGATCAATTACACATTAGAATGATCTGTGATCTAATAATACAATACTTTGTATTGCTTGTCGTCAGCAAGTTGACTAATCAGTCAGTCAGTAGATATTTCTAAACTCTTTTTCTCAGCCAGCTCGTACTCATTCAAAGCTGAATGAACTTTGAGGATTATTAATGAGAAATTGAAAATAAATTATTTTTCTTACTTTTCTCTTTAGCAGAAATCGAACCTACAATTTCGAGATCAATATGACTTTGTATAGCACAAATTTGCTGGTGCTCCAATGTACTTATGGTAGTCAACGTATAAGCATGTATAAGCAAAGCAAATGTAAATGTATATTCACTGGATGAGTAGAAACAGAAAAGATACAGATAGATATAAAACTGCGATAGATGTTAGATATACATAATACATATACGTACAACATACAGAGTTAAAACAGAATAAAGTTTTCTAAAAACCAAAAAACGAAAAAGAAAAAACCGACGAAAAATAAAAAAAAAAAGAATATGAACCAAAAATGAGAAAATTGATCTGACGATGATTTAGAAAAAACACCCAAAAGCACAGAAAAAAGTTCTACATTAAGTATGTACGTATACATTATATATATCTAAATAACACAGACTAGGGATACAAGATATACACACTGTACTTTTGTACTACTTGCGTAAATACTGGTGTATAGTCTATGATTAACATGAGAAATAAAAACAAAATAAAAAACAGGATATTTTTTTTATATTATATACATATTTTGTTTTTTTATTCCTACATACATGCATTCATCTCAGCAATACATGAAAGTGTGTATTTTTCCATTTTTCTTTATTTAGTAAGAGCTTTATTTGTGCCATTTTATCATTTATACAAATTTTTTTTTATATTTTTGTCTTTTCGCTCTCCAACATTTTTGTGTGTTTCTTGTTCTTCTTATTTTTCATAATTTCATACTACTTCGTATATGTTTTTTTTTTATTTTTTTCCATTTTTTTTCTTCCCTATTTTTTGTTATACTTTAAAAAAAGTTCGTAAATAGATGTAGTATTTTAAGCTGAAAACCCATAGCACGCTGCAAGCCTCACGCTGCAAGCTTTTGCATCTCGCTGTCAATTTAAACATAGGAAAATGCGAAGAAGCGTACCAAATACGTACTTCATGTGAAGCATGCCTCACGCCTCATTTGAAGTTGAAGCGCAGGTTTGTAAAATTTTAAATTTTGCGGCATGAAGCCCAACTTTATGTTACTGTCACATCACATGAGTTGTCATTTTAAACAAATGTATTGTGGTTTTTAGGTATAGATGAGGTATTGATTTGGATTTGCAAAGCCTCAAACTTTTGCAGCGTTTAAAATTTCGCTTTTGAGGCTTGCAGCGTTCAAGCTTGCATCGTCCTATGGGTTTTCACCTTTATTCCGCTTTTTTAAGCATCAAAAATTCTGTGAATCCTTATAATCAGTATTTTTATGTTTTTATATTATGTATAGACGCATAAATATTCGTATACGTACATGCATACTTATCTTATAGCTATAACCGTATTTGTACGTAGGAGTTTATGTACAGTGTATTATTAAGGATACTACTCGTACATATAAATAAGTAGGTAACAGTAGAGTAGTAGATATACAGTATAGAAAACGATTTGCTATTCTTCTTTTATCTACCATAGCATTTTATTTTATTTTATTTTTAATATTTTTGTCCTTTGTGCTTTTCTATACAAAAAATTTTTTTTTAAAAATAATAAAAATTAAAGGAAAATAAGTGCAAGGAATTGAAAATATGGAAAAAAAAATCATTTTTTCTTTCTTCCTATATTATATTCTGTCGTCAACATACTGGATTATATTTTTGTTGTTTTTATTGTTGCTGCTGGTGTTTTTTTATTCGTCCTTTATATTATTTTTGTATAGTAAAATAAAATTCATATTTTGTATGCCTTCGTGTGTATATATTTTATCATAAAAAATATTATAGCATATAATACGAGTTGAGATATCATATAAATACATAAGTCATAAGTATACAAGGTGTAGTATAGGAAGTGGATGAATGAATAAAAATATGCGAAGATTAGAGAGTGTGTGATAAGATATGTTCGTGATATTACATTGTTTTTTTTGTTTATTATCTTTTATGTAAGTATTTTTATTTTTATACCATTTACAATATTCGCATTATATATAAATACGGATACAGCTACCTACAGAATCAGATTTAGGTTGACTTTCAAAACGCAACTTTGCGTATTACTGCAAAGCAAAGTAATCAAATTTCAAATTTATTTCTTATTTTCATTATCCCAGATCCTACATTCAATAACAACGTTTTGTCAGCGCCAACGTAAACCTTTACACAATAATGTGTATGTATCCAATGAACAGACGTATTGACGTTCAATTAGATCTATTATTATTTGACATTTTTACATTGACGGTTGCGGTGACTTTGACGTTTTCATGTTCTTTGGATATATAAGGTAGTAGGTAGAAGTAATGACAAACAAAGTGGACGAAGAACAGTTTCAATATTTAATTTGATTTATTACCAGTGGAAGTCATATAGTAAACTGACAAGACAACCTCTCGCCCATACAAACATATCAATAAGATTTAAACATCACAGGATTTCAGAGTTATTTTTACCGATTCCTCGTTTATTTCGAAACATAAATGAATTATAAATGTCAAAAAATAATGTTCAAAAACTAATGGTATTCGATGCGAAAAATTTAACTGATTTAACGTTTTTGAAGTCAGCCATATTCATAAATTTTTTTCCATGGAGACGACATTAATTCGATGACAATCTGAATCTTATTGTTTTTATTTTTTATTTTATTTCGCGTTATTGTTTTTTATATTATGTGTATTATATTTTTTTTACTTTTCCTTGATATACGTTTATTCTTTTTGATATATAGTACAATTTATTGCTTTTGTTTTGTTGTTTTTATTATTCGGTACACGTTCATTTTTGTTCCTTTGTTTTTTATTCAATTTCGTTTATGAAAAGTTTATCAAAAGAAATATATTATATTTCTTTGGATTTTATCTCACTACCAACTACTGTAGTACTACCATCGCACTACCAACCGCACCTATACTATTTTTTTGGGCTTTTACTAATTTTTTTTAATATTTTTCTTTTACTGATAAGAAACATGTTTTTGTTTAGGTTTTTTTTTTTGTTTTTATTTTACGCTCATATTTCGCTATACCATCCAAGCTTCAAACTTTACACTGTGTAATATGTGTGTTACAACCAACAGCAAAAGTACAACACAAGAAACGAAACAAATAAAATGGTAAATGAAATATAAAAAGAAAATGAATGAAAATAAGACTATACACACAGTGGCCTATTATATGTAGTATTTATCATCGTACAAGAAGATGAATATATAAAGAAGAAATGTTTTTGTTTTATCCTTGCGAAAGTTTAAAAACTAAAAACAAAAAAAAGGAATAAAAATAAAAAAATATAAGAAAGAAGTGTGGAATATGAAAACAAAAAAAAAATATTAAATAAAAATTCTGAAGAATATAAAAACACAACGAAATGTATATACATAAAAGCTATTCTATGATAAACATATAAAGAGAAAAATATGAACAAAACAATAAACGAAAAAAAAAATGAAAGAAAATAAAAGTTTTTGAAAGACGAAATACGACAATAATAACATCTACTCAAACTCATGTACTTAGGATACACTCATTCACACATAAGTGCATTTATAAAAATTATTTCTGTCGTATAGAATACATCAGAATAAATAGAATAAAATAACGTTATATTCGTGCCGTATAATGTGCTACAGTCATAAAATTAAAAAAAATAATATATAGGTATTATCAAAAAATAAAAGAAAAACTAAAATGAATGAAAATAAAAAGGACAAAAAAATAATAATATTATTTCAGAAGAACAAAAAACAAAAAATTAAGTATAATAATATACGAAGAAGCGAAAAAAAAAATGTTTTTAATGTTTTCTTTAATACGCGAGTATACCAACCACTATACGAGTATATGATTGTGTGTTTACGATCTAAACGATGCTTTATAAAATAGAGCGTATGTATATGAATGTATATTTCTTGATTAAGATTCATATTATTCCTATAATATTACATACTACGTGATACTACGAGTATACATATGTACATATTTATACATAAAACTTAATATGTACATATTTATGTGTATTTGTTCTTATGGGAATTGTTTTGAATCAACTCAAAAGCATCCAACATCCAGCTCCAAAGCATATCATATAATAATAGCATATCGTTGTTATACGTTTATACATATACACATCGTCATTGTATCATCATCATTGTCATCATGATGATCATCATCATCATCGCATCTTATCGTCTCCAAATTCCACTACATATAAGGAGAACGATAAAGTAGGTATAGTTTGTTTGTAATAAATGCACACATCTAAAATTGTATATGGACGTTATACATGTACATCCATTTATAATGTGTACGAGTATTTACAATAAAAAAAAATTTACGATTTTTTTTTTTGATGAGATTTGAAAAAATATAAAAATAAAAATATATGTATTATAAAAATAAAATAAAATAAAAAATTCAATAAAATATTTTTACATGCATAGACACATATACGAGAGTATAAAAATACATACATTATACATACATATACATATACCGATACCACTACATATATGAAAATTGTATTTATCTCTTCTATATAGACAATAATAATACAAAAATTATGACATATGAATGGACTGTTAAAATGCAAATAAAATTCTATATAGAGGATAAATTCCAATTTAGAGAATAATAAAAATAACAAAAAAAAAAAATATAAAAAATATAAAAAAATATATATTATATAAAGAAGAAGAAGAAGAAAAAACCGAAAAGATAAAATCAATTTAAAAGTTTTTATACATATGTATGTATGTATACATAAAATATATTCATCATTTTTGAATATCAAATCAATCATTCTTTAAATAATAATAATAATAATAACATAATATAGATAGAAGATACTTATATATAAAAATGTATAATGGTAGAATAGATGTTCTTCTACGAGGGTATTATATGTATATAAAATTCGATGTTATATACGTACACCAATGTACAGTTCAAAATGGGAATATGTACATATATTCTGGAATTTAAGGATAGTTGATCGATACTTTATTTATTTATGTATTTATTCATTTATAAATTTTTATTTTTATTTGGGATTTATTTATTTCAGATTTATTTACAAATTCTTTTTCATATGTATGTATCATTATTTTTCAAGAGCTTTAAAGAAGCAAATAAACATTTATCCTTATAAGATCTAGAAATATGTATTTTTGTTTGCATGTACATACATATATGTATGTATGCATATATAACATTATAACCTACTAGTAGACAAAAATATAAGATTTTTGGCTTGTAAAAGATTTTATTTATTTTTTTATTTTCTATTCATTTTTTATATAACACACAAATAATAATAATAATAATAATATTATAGCGTATAGCTACTTCAATCAAAATCAGGAAAGAAATAAATAATGTAAAACATATAGATAAATATAAATGTAAGAGTATTGTATTATAATATAGGTACAGAAATATGTATAAATGTGTATGTATATAAAAACGATAAGTTTTAGATTTTAGTTACATAGATGTAGTTATATATGTATGTGTATAGTATATTTTCATTTCCTAAGGGAACAAAACGAAAACAAATCAAGAAAAAAAAAATGTTTATGATTTTCTCAAAGGACATTCAATAAATTTATACTATGTATATACATATAAGCTATAAGCATCATAAGATTCTGTTATACATACATACATACATATATCTATAGAAATATACTTATACATATAAAATGTAGAACATATAGAATGGTGTTCCTTTTTTTTTCATTATGAATTATAAAAATATTCGTGCATACATACATATCTATATGATTTGGTTATTGTTTGTATTTTTGATATTTTATTCATTTTTTTTTCCTTTCTTTCTTTTTTGTCGTATATAATAATCATAATAATGACGATGACGATGACTATGATGATGACGATGAAGATGAAGATAAAGATAAAAGCATAATATGATGACAATATGGGATATGTATGTACTATTCATATACTATAGAGTATTTCATTTTGTATATTTGTGATGTGAGTGTGTATATGTATTGCGGTCTTGAAAAGTGCTGAAGGCGTATATAAATTATAAACATTATAGGAGAATCAAAAATACACAAACAAACATATATATCTAGGTTCATACTTGCATACTTGTCGTATGTAATTATATAAATGAAAATCTTTATATACCTACATTGTCATTTATAAAGAAATATTTATACAAATGAATCAAACAGTTATACCTATACATATTATGTACATATTATATATGGAATTATTATCAGTTTGTTTGTGTATACTATATTTTATATGTGATTATTATGATGAATATATATTACATTATATTATAATATATGTTCGAGTATTATTCTTTATATAAAATGAAAAATCATCAAAATAATAAAAATAAACATTGAAAGATCATAATAAGTAAAACGACAAAAAATAATATGTACTCGTATGTATGAACCTCCTATTATACACAACTCATATAGTACAACTCTCATTTATGTAGCTGAAATTAAAAAACAAAAAAATAAATAAATAAATAAATAAAAATAATCACAAATGATATTTATGAAAATTATAAGAAAATCTAAAACAAAAATGAAATTATGAAAAGAAAACAAAAATCATTGTAACGAGAAAAAAAAATTATATAAAAATTAAAAAACAAAGATAAAAATGTATAAATAAACAACAAATAATAAGAAATGAAAAATAATAAAAAATGTAAATATTCTATTTTGTTCATGCAGACTGTATATTGTGTATACCAAACAATTTTTCAGTTAAATTGGTTAAATCTAAGCAATCTAAGAGAATTTAATTTATAGGTATTTTCTTTTTTTCATATACCTATATTTTTATTTTATATAGGATCGTATCTAAAATACGAAGAGACGAACAGTGATATGAATATCTATCTGCGATAGTAATATGCAATACATTTATATTCACATGAGATATATAGAGTCTTGACAGGATAACATATATTGTACGCCTTGTGGAAATGTTTAAAAGCCTTATTTTAATTCAATTTTATTTTAGAAGCGAAGTAAAAAATGAAAAATGTTCTTCACCTAAGATACACAAAATTGTGGTATGTACATAATAGCTAAGGAAGAAGCTTGTGATATGAAGTAAAAAATTTTCTTAAAAAATAATTATCGCAAAATTCGTTTAATATTTTTTTTTTTTTTTGAAAATAAGAAGGTTCTAAAGACTATTGTTTTTATCTCGCAGATACCTACATATATGTGAATGTGGATTTAATGGAACCACGATGGTAACACGATAAAATTTTGAAATATAAATAAAATAAAATAATTGCACAAGCGCAAAATAATAAAACAAAAATTCAACATTTAATTTTGAATGAATTAAATGAAAAATATAAAAACAAACAAAAAATTATCATGAAAATGAAAACATTAAAACAACGAAATAAAAGAGAAAATAAATTAATGATGAAAAATACGAAATATCACACACATAGCAGATAGAGCACCTTTGTTGTTAAAAATGTAAATTTTCTCTTAAAATTTAACTTTTCTTTTGATAATAATAATTATGAGACCACCTTAGCTGATAACTCACATTCTGCGTTATTGCTGCTGCTGCTGCTCTAAGCTCCAACTTGACTCCAACCTCCAACCAAACAATTTACAATTTCTTTCTTATATTTTTCACATATTTTTCAGTACATTTACTAACTATACTATATACTTACTCATTATTTTCTCTCTATTTCTCTAAAAGAAAATAAAAATGTATCTTTTATTTTTGATTGGTTCGTTTAAGTTGGTATCTTTTTTCCTATTGCTTGAAAATATTTCAGTTTCTCAGTCATGAAAATTTTTTCATATTTTTCATATTGAATCCACGTGGATTGTTATTTAGTCTCCCCATTCAACTAACAAAGTCAACTCTCCTCACATAACTTTTTTTCTATCTTTTTCATTTTATTCAATTCAAGTTCAACTCAAAATATTTCAACTTCAACGTACATGTGAATTTCTCTTCGTAAAATTCTGTACTGTACTGAGTGAGTGAGTAGTTATTCTCATACTCTTTTTGTATTTTTTGAAAATATCAAATTCAAAATTATGTACAAACCAACATACAGCTACAGCCATATTTTGTTGCATATTTCGCATACATACAGCATGTATGTATGGATTCATGATATTGAAACACACACACGTATCCTGAATAATATAATATATTCTTTTTTTAAGTATGTATATTCACATATAATATTTACGTACATGCATCTGCATATTATATTATACATGATCCTCAGTGTAAACGGTCCTTGAAAAGGATAAACCAAAACAGCTAGAATATCCGAATTCGGTGAGGTAAAAATATACATCAGAGAAAAACCTTTAGAAAATGGCAAACAAAACAAAAAAGGATGAAAATATAAAAAAAAATAAAAAAATATAACATGTACCTATTGTATATAAATGAGAGGAGGTGGATATATGATAAAAAAAAGGATAAATTCTGAATTTCTGGATTTTATTGTGAATTGGTGCCACTATACACTGATGTGCAAAAGAAAGTACATGTACAAGCGTATACATACGACATACAAGCATATGTTATATAGATACTATGTGAAGATATATATACATTTTATGAACATAAATATATGCATACAATACAAATGTGTAAATAAAATGTATGTGTATGTTCGTATGCATGTGAAGTTAGAATACAACATATACATTATATGGTTTGAGTTTGTGGCGGTTGGTTTTTAGGTTTTAGGTTTTTGGTTTATCGTCGTCAACGTCGTCATCGTCATACATATCATTCTTGTTGCTGTTGTTTTTGTTGTTTTTGTATGATTTTCCTATATAAATGCTGCAACATTATATACAGACAGAATACAGCAATGATGACGAAAATCCTGTTTTAGATTTAATATTCTTTTTTATAACTGCACTATATGCTATAACCTATAACTATTTTTATATTATAATGCATTTTGGGAAAATCATGTGAATAGAGATATATTCACATATATGTATGGACAAAAATATTTCTACAGAGAATTATATGTACTGTATATACGAGAAAAGATATACCAAAACTATAATAGGTAGGTATATAATAAAATCATATATCGTGTATGTATATAATGTATAGTGGATGTTTAGAAATTCAAAAATTGAGAATTATACATAATGCACATACTCGTAGATACTTATTTTTATAGTATGCAGAGTCCAATAAAAATTTGCACAATTCAAAGAAGAAGTAGAAAAAGAAGAAGCTATTATCTATTATCCTTTTAGCAATTTTAGTATAGATACATAACATACATAGTTTGAGTATATAATATAGCTATAGAATAGATTTTTGGTCGGTTGCATATATCAAGTACAACAAGAAAACTTGAAAATGTTTAGAAAAGATGTATTGAAATAGTTTTTTATGCATTTATATGATACCTACTATATATGCTAAAAGTTCTAACATTAACTATACAACTACAGTTGTTGTACACAGATATTTACACCACAAATACTTTTTTTTGTAGTATTATATACTCATACATACGTACAAAATATATTCAAATATAAAGGCAAGTGTATAAGCAAAAGTATACGATTTATATGCATTTGGTAAAGTTGACGATATAAGTGGTTCCGTGGTTCTCTGGTTGTGGCTATGTGGTATAATATAAAGAAAACTACAATATTATGTATCCTGCTGCTGCTAGTCATCTAGAGATATATAATAAATATATATACATATATATAGATGTATGTACATACACATACATTCGGTTATATATGTATGCATATCCACATCCGCATAACATAAAATGTGTCGAACGATTTCGTGGTATAGATAGCAGCCTTTTATATATTTTGTACTATTATTCAGTTTAGCAAAAATGTAAAAAAAAAATCTATGAAACTCCTCTACACATTAAATAGATCTTTTTAACACAAATACATTTGTTCATTTGTATATGTGTAATTCATATTTAACTGTGAAAAGTGTGTGTTTTGTTGTAAGTAGAGAGTAAAAAAAAAAAAACAAAAATAAAATGCAGTCGTAAAGTTTATGTAGCGAAAGCAGTTGATTTTAAATAGGGGAGTCGTTATTAGTAGGACTATTAATGCTATATACGCTATGTTTATAAGGTCGTCAGATCATCGAGAATATGTAGTAAATAATTGTTGTTATGCGAAGTAGAAAAATATATCTATCCTACATCACATTGTAAAATCACCCAAATATACCACCCCGAAAAATAAAAATAAGGAATGAAAGAAGAATAAAATCAAAAAATGAAAAAAAAAATGGAAAATCGAAAATAGAATCAAAAAAACAAAAATAAAAAAATAAAACTGAACAAAAAGAAGAACCGACAAAACAAAAAAACAACAAAAACGCGATAAAAAGCTTTAAATGATAAAATTTTCATACGTACACATAAACACATAAAGGTATATATAATGGTATAGTGTAGAGTATATTATATGATTGTGTGTAGTGCTAAAATTTAACAACAGAGTCAAGGAAAAGATTCTGAATGCATTTAAGCATGGAAGCTCTCTACAATCGTTTACCATACAGCTACTACATTGCTAAGTATGTATATATGTAGATAATGTATTTTACCAATTTTACATAGATATTGTATGAAAATGTTTCTGGATTGTTAACTGGCTGATGGTTGCGATAACGACAACGACAACAACGTTTCACCAGTTTCACGTAATATCTACATACAAAATAAAGATGAATATCCTTATTTGATAAAACATATAATTTTTATTTACATATATCTATAAGATACTATATAGTATATTATTGCAGTGTGGCAGTATTCAATTCGAGTATACGATGATGATGTTGATGATAATGATATCCTTTTGATGATGGTTGATTTAGAAGTGGCGAAATATTGCTTGTTATATTGTTAGTTCCTGCTATATATTTTTATACTCCCATTTTATACATATTTGATTCATATACGACATCATCAATATCATCACATCATATACATATGTATTTTTTGTTTTATTTTGATTTTCTCTTATGTTTATCAACATATACAAGTACTTATGTTTTATCAATATGTCCTGAATTATAATCAAACATTACACACAGAATGTAAAAATATTATTATATAGGTAGTTATAAAATACATATCCGTATGTATCTGTTCTATACATGTAAACATTCAAAACCATTTTACCTAATAAATTTTGAACTTTTACTTTTATTTTCGGATTGAAAACAAAAGGAAAATATGAAAATTTGAAAATGTTGAAAACAAAAAACTTCTTCTTTTTTTTTTTTCATAATCAAGTGTCAAAACATATGTGCTCATGCAAACATTATAATAGGAGGCATAGATATGAAAATATATACACATAAGTTATTGTAGATATACACGATATACATACATATACAATACATCATATAGGTGTATTTACATACATATTTTTCGAAAATAATTAGTGAAACTCTATGTGTTAGAAAGTTTATAGTTTGAAACCTATATTCATTCATACATACATATGTATGTACTCTATATGTTACAGAAAATTTACATTAGATTTGATTTACGCATCTTAAATCTGAACACAATCATTGTGCAAAATGAAAGATTATATCTCTGACTGCTACTATATGCAAAAATTATCATCATCTGCAACCAAAAAAACCACAAAAAATGAAGACAGAAAAGTGGCAAAACTAATAAATAATCTAAAATAACAGTCACATTCATATACATTATATGATATACATATTCGTATATCGTATGGATATGTTACTTACATTAAAAATCATTTATAAAGTATATGTATAAATGTATAGAACGAACGGGAAACGAAAAAAAACAAAATCTCAAAAGTGGCGACAGGAAATTTACTTGAGGGTGTAACAAAAGATTTTCCAGGATTTTCAAATGTAATTTATGCGAACATATCAGATATAATATGGTATTTTGAAGATATCAACATTAAATTTATTTATCTATGTATAGGAATATGTATATACATATGTACACATAAAAGAATGTAAATAATACATGTGTATGATGATGGTACAAACGTATGTTCAATTTAATATAAATGTGAATATAAAGATGTAAGGAAAAGCCAAAATGGGAAAATATAAATAATAGAGACGACAACAACAAAAAGAAGAATAATAAGAACAAAAATAACACAAAATTACATTGAAGGGAAAAATAAAGTGTTTGGTAGTTGATAACATAAAAATCAGCTTGTATCTGTATCTTGCAGTATCTACTGAAAATGTATAGGATGGATAGATATATACGTGTAGTAAGGTGTAGTACAGTATAATATGTAATATATATATGGGCATGGGTATGAAAACAGAGATTATATGATTCGAAAATTTTTTTTGAGAAAATGTTATAAGTAGATCAGGATGATGATGATGATGATGGGTAATATATGAGTGGTATATGAATATGATATGTACTCATAGGAGTATGTAATATGTAAAACATATATTTGTTGCTTTTATAAGTAATCGGTAGCTATGTAAACATACAATGTAATACGTATATACCGTACATACATAGGTCTAGGTAGACAATTTTCTAAAATATAATGAAGAACCCGAAAACATAAAATTTAACGATTATTATGATAAAATTCATGTACACATATATAGCTAGTAGCTACATATGTGAATATAAGCTCAAAAGTTAATGTTTATATATAATTGCTCTACAAGTACTCGTATATGGGTTATGTGTATAAGGTGTTAGAATAATGGGCAAAGATTGAGAAATACTTCATTATATATTTGGAAAATAGTATGTGAGCATATACATACATAACTACTTATAAAAGGAGTATTTTTGAGTAATATATGTAATTATGTACCTACATCCACAGACATGTACATACATATCTATATTTGTATATCATGCCTATACACTACACGCTAAGGTTTTTAAAATATTAAAAAGATGAAAATAATTTCTACGATATGTGATGTGGATGAGGATGAGAAAATTTTGTTAAGAATATTTTAAATAATTGATTATATATGTATACAATATACATACATATCTTCATTTATATTTATATGTTTATACCAAAAATTTTGTAAAAATGTAGTTAGCTTATATTTTAAAGGAAGAAGTATAGGATTATACCTGAAGTATAAGCTTTTGTATAGTTAAACACCTGTGTATAAATATGTGCATTACATTATGTGTGTTCATATTGCAAAAATATTCAAGATTAAAATTAAATAAAATTAAAAAAAATAATAATAAAAGTTTCATAATTTTTAATCATCTAAACAAATTATCTTGAAACTTTGAAGTGTTTTTTTTTTCTAATATATAAATAGACATCACATACAATTACTAAAAATACATATAGGTATTCTGTACACGTTTACTCACGTGCTGTTTCATACTTCATAAGTATATACAGTCATATAATTTTCAAAATTACTACATAATTACTATTTTCCTCTCAAATTTTTTAAATATTTTCGAAAATCTGAGCTCTGTAGCTGATGGTAGTTATTGAGAAAAACTGTGTCTTTTAATGCAGGTTCGGGTCCTTCGGAGGCTATAGTGCTGTAAATTCATAGAAAAAGAAGAAGAACAGTAGATATTTGTGCATATATTTAAACAAAAAACTAATTAAATCATAAATAAACATTGAACTTTACTCTATCACACACATACTACTATAGGAATAGGTACCTATAACTATATTGAATTAGAGCAACAGAATTAAAAAAAAAATTAACTAAACCATTAAATGAAAAAAAATACTTTTATAGTTTACATAAACCGAGTATTATTATAATTTTAAAATTTGTTAATAAGAGAAAAATGAAAAGAAAAAATTCTCAAGTACCTACCTAAACAGTAATAAACACTTAATAAATTTGGTAAATAGATATCTCATCTCATACTCATATACTCTTTTACCTTTTCATACGCTATAATACTTGGTTACACCAGTTATACGTAAATAAAGTACATGCATATTACCTTGTTACCATATTACGTATATATGCACTGCGTTACTTTGTACATAATTTTAGCTTTTTGTATGAATTTTTTAATGATTTTTATATACTCATTCTTTCGTATATGTAAAGTATAATATATAGTATTTATGTAGTATGTAGTATGCAGCCTTGAAACAATTTCGTCAAAATTTTTATAACATACCTAACCTACACTCTATATACATAGTCTATACACACATAAAAAATAAACAAAAAACAAAAGTAAAAATAAAAAATAAATAATAAAATCATTTCTATTATTCAACATTAAAAGATATTTTTATGAAGTCAATGAAAGAGAACAACTTGAAAACTTTGACTTGTTTTTTTTTTTTTTTTTATATCATGTAGGTACTTAATTTTTTTTTCCATTTTTATGTACTTTTCTTTATTCATTTTCCTTTTTATATTTTTATTTTTTTTTTTTGTTCTCCAAACACTTGAAATTTGTTTTTCTTGCTTTTTTTATTATTTCAATGGAAAAACTTATAAGAATAATGCCTGTATCTGTATCTACATAATATATAATGATCTATGTACTATATATTATATTAAACTTTTTATCTTTATGTACACACATACTCGATATGTATATACTAACGTACATATTATGTACTAATAAAAATAGCATTAAGTTTTGTTGTGTACTTGTAAAATAAATACCACAGAATATAGATAATAATACTCGTAGTACACATAAATTTTTCAAATATTTTTGATGTGTATATATGTATAAATGTACATATATGTGTATGTGTGCATATTTAGTCTATGTATCATAAGTATTTTATAGGTAAATTTTATAATCTATAACAATTTTCAAGTGGAAATTTTATAGTGCATTTATAAGTACCTATGTATGTATGTTATATATGTGTAATATGTAGTATAGTTTTTAATAGTACATACATATAAAATTGTGATACTATAAACTATACGCTATACTCTATCCAAGTACCACGTACTAAAAGTGGATATATAGAGATACGTACTTTATTTATATAATATATCGTACACTACATATTTTCTTCTATATTTTATTACATATTTCAATTTTATTTTTATTATGAGACTTTTAAAAATGAGAAAAAAAAACATATTCATACATACCCGTATATACTTACAAAAATACATAAATGCAAAAAATTAGTGGAAGTCAATGAATAAAAACAAAGAACGACCGAAGAAATAAGCAAGTAGTAAAGTATGGTAAATAAATACAAAAGATATTACTGATATTAAGCTATTCTATTAGGGTATAAGGTGTGGTGTGAGTAAATTACCTATGAAAGTATGAAAGGTAGTATGTAGGTATTCAAACTTAAAAAAAAATTGAGAAAATTCAACCATAAAAAAAATGGAAGAGATGCAAAATGCAACACGCTTTTTTGTTTCAAATATGAAAATTAAAATCAAGATTCATTATATTATACTGAATGCAGCGCAGCGCCGGTTTTAACTTCTTGAGCGGCCGGTGCACTTCTATACTCTTCATCATTTAGGTAGAAACTTTACTATTTTAAACTTTAGATTTCTTTTAATTCCAACAACACGAAATTCCAATTTCTTTGCTTTTTTATTAGTGAAAAAAGAAATTTTCATTTCAAAAATCTTCTTCGTATACACCTACTACATCGGAGTACATAATATACACACAAAAAAAATAAGAAGAAAAACTAGTATTCTCTTATCTTTTACTTTTCCTTCTACATCTCAAATGCTCAAGAGTTCAATGACCACGTTTGTTTACAAATGAAAACATAGGTCAAAACATTTATATGTTTTGCTTGTTCACACATGATGCAAACAAGAAAATAATAAGAGAAACTACTATTCGAGTATCTTCTACTTTTCTTTCTATATCTCAAATAGTCAAAAGTTTAGTGAAAATGTTATTTGTTTACACATGAAAATATTGGTCAAAACATTTATCGGTTTTTCTTGTTTACATTGATCTAGTTTCGATCTGAAATTCGTCTTCGTACTTGTTTACTACACTGTAGTAGTACATGGTAATTTATAATAAACGGAAAAATAAGAACAGAGAATTTTCAATCTATAAAGAAACTGGGTAAGACTGAATGAATCTACTACTAGAGCAGTAGTGTACTAGCACTCACAGCCACTATACTTACTTCTCGATTTTTCCCATCCATTTATGACTAGAGACTTCGCGTACATGAATAGACAATGTGAAGGTATAAAATATGTAGTTAGATCACTTTTCTTCAATTTGCCTCTCTACATTAATGTTTCTTCTGCTTTCTTTTTGTTCTACACTTTTCATATTTTTAACTTAACCATATAGGTCCAATAAAGAATGAAAAATAATTAATTAACTTTGTTACTAGAGGCTGTATATAAGATATACACTAGCATTGGTGTACTATCTGTAGCACAGGCGACATTGACTCCACTCTATCATTTTGACTCATGGTATATTCTACTTAATTGGCAAAGTAAACAATTTTTTTTTTTGAAAGAAAAAATAAATTTCTTTTTGTCTAAAAATAAAATAATATGCGATAATGAAATTGAAGTACTCGTATATGTACACATTTTTTTTTTATTTTCAAATGTATTTTTGTAATTTTTTGTTACGAAATATGTATCTACTCCATATGAATAGGAAAAAAAATTGTGTGTTGAGTGATAACACACTATAATTAATTTATTATTAGTTTCTATATTAATTTTATAATACATAGTGCTCAAAAGATCTTCAATTTCATTCTTCAAAATATAATAGTGCTTATCAATTAAATTACTTGAAAATCTAATTGATTTATTACCTATTTTACTTGTAATAGTTTGAGGAATCTACAATTTATAAAATTTGTACACATTTTTTGTATATCTATTCTATATATCAATTCCAATATTATTAATTTATACAAACACCTTTAAAAGTAGGTATATAATATCATGTTTTTTTTTTTAATATAAATATGTATACATGACAATATAAATCAACAATAATATTTATCGATTTACGCATTATATCGATGTTGTTATATTACATTAACGCAATAATTTATCGTTGTAAAATTCGTTTGAGAACTTGTTAATTACACTTTCAAAAAAAGATAAAGACTCTATTTTTTAATTTTTGTGTTTTTATTCAGCATTTTTCAGCTTTCAACGTTTAACTTTCAACTTCAACATTGAACTTTAGCTTTCAATTAAGTATTTCAATTTACTCAAATTTTATATGCCTATTATATACCTCAGTTACACAAACATTTTAATAAAACCAACCGATAAATTCCTAGATATATAAAACTTTTACCTATCTGCAAGATACACACACACATCAATGAATATCTATATCATTATTATCGATTTGTTTTCATAGTAAAAATAAAATTCATGTTTAATTAAAATGCTCGCATATACCGTATACTATGGGAGATTTCTCATATAATTGTCATATTATCAAATTACTATACGGCATAAAATAATGAAAAAACCAAATTAATTTGCGCCAGAAAAACCGTTTTTTTCTTTATAAAATTTTAAAAAATGATGTAAATTGTGGGAAATTTTATTCTTTAAAAATCTACCAATAAACAAGTATAATGTGCATATGTATTTAAAAAATAAAATACATATATTAAATAATAAAGTGTAAATTTTCTCAATGACAGAATTGATTATAATTGAATAAATGATATTGCATTACCTCTACTTCTATCTTTATATGAATTCAATGTGTTAATATATGTTGTTATAAGTATGTATCTGCAAGCATATGTACTTAATTTGTACACTATTTATATTGTATATCTGTTGAATAAATGTTTTCATACTTACACACATTATTTCATACGATGTAAATATATTTATAGATATATAGGGTTTACCAATAAGCGTGTCATAACTTTAAAATGAAACACAATGAAAACTGCAAATGACATTCACGTGGTTCCATTATTATTTTGAAAAACAATCGATTAAACTATACGTTCTGAAAATAATATCATTTGAATGTCTTACTCGGTTTCGCCTGACTGATAGCCAAAAATGCACTTCTATCGAAAAGAAGATTTTTTTTCCCAAAATTTGAATCGATTTTCCAACTGCCACAAAGCCCAACTAGCGAAAGTTCGTCACAAACCATGATTAGCTTGTTTATAAGTTCTTGAGTCTGTTAAGCTATATAAACCTTCAAATGAAGATTATATAGCAAATTTTTTTCAAATTTTCCATAAATTTCTCAAAATACACGAAACATGCGACGAACCGAACATACATATTTGATAATAAATTTGAATGATTTTTATGAGTTCTCAAAGATCATAAAGCTACTAGCTATAGGTAGTACCTGTGTACCTGTCCATAATCACTTGTCACACTATACAGATCACATTAATCAAAGTTCAAGATTGACTTTTCGAACAGTGTCGTCATGGTGGCCGTTGAAAGTTTTTATGTTTCTAATGGTAAACCCTATATTTACGAATATTTTTGTAAATGGATAATTGATAATATGTATTTATGTTAACAGTTTTAATTTAACAACCCGCAAAAGTATATTATATAGGAGGAATACAAAAAAAAAATATACTATGTATATATTATGTATGTACATGTACATATGTATGAATATAATATGTATGTACATATGTATACATATTTTTGTACGAATATGTATTCTTTTTTAAAAATATAATACTCTATATCTGTTTTCAATTATAAATAGCACTTAATCGAGGTAAACCATTCTGTTATATTGTAAACGTATATGTACATAATATTTTAAATAGTTTATCTCTATAAAGTTAAATGATATATGTAATTTCATGAAACAAGTTCAAAAAAAATGTGAAAATATACAATTACATATTTATATGTGCATATGTGCATAGTAGGTATATGTAAACGTATTACATATTTGTAATCGTTACATTATTAATCGAGAATTTTTTACATATATATTTTTTAACATTTTTATCATATCAGGTTTTTCTCTTTATATTACTCGTATGGTTTTTCATGAAATTGTAAACAAGGAAAAAAAGCAATATTTTTTGTAGATAGGTACCTACATAATAATAAAAATTTATATATAGAAGAAAATCAATGAACCAATTTGAATTAAAAGCAGCAATGAACTAAATGAACATTATTTTTTCATTACCTATACATATTGTGTTTGTGTGCTTTTTAATAATGGGTACCACCCATTGAATTTTTTTTCGCCCCAGTTTATTATAAGAGGAGATTATCAGATTTTTCATTTAAATTTTATTTTTTTTTCTGACTTCCCTTCTACATGATACATACATTTACCTCTTTGTAACTTTTGTACATGCTGTGAATATTTATAATTAACAATTGTGTCACTGTAGGTGTTATATCTACTATATACACGTTAAGTAATTATGAATGTTTTATTATTTTTTTATACTTTTGGAATTTGCATAATAATATGTACATAATTTAATGTACAACATTTTTATTTATCCGTCATATAATTTCTTGTTTTCTTATATTTTTTTTATGTGCAAAGTGATAAATCCGTGAATATTAAAATTCTTGCCGTATATTCACATAACCATAACATGACATAACGTAACGTACGTATATCCTCGTAAAATTCTTTTGCATATTATACACAGTAAATTTTGAAAAATTTCAATAAAAATTTGAAATTTAATTCCCCAATCATTTTAAACTCGATTTATTTCTACTTTTTATATTATTTTCAACACCATTTATCCACCGTCATATTCGATTATTATACTCTGTCTGTCCTGTCTGTTTATATATTTATACTAGCTACAATTATTTCATTATTTAGAATGAAATTGCATTCTGATACGCGCAATTATTTTAATGAGATTACACTAATGTCGTTTGCTTTTTTTTATTTATATATATTTTTTTTTCGTGTGTATGTTGTGATTTTTATGTTTTCTTGAAATATTTAAATACTCATATAATATCTATACGTTATTGTTAAGTTACCGCGTGTACAAGAGTGTAGAAACAGATTTATACACGTATTATAATGCGCTTTTCAAATGAAAATCAAATTAAATCGAAAAGAATATAAAAAAAAAATACAATATAAATAAAGGAATCTTACAGCAAGAATTATCTATATATGTATTTTTTAACCTTTTTTCGTTTAAATATATAATGTTCAGCTACTGTAAAATTAACTTTACCTGACGTTTGCTACTGATTTAAATCAGTGTACCACGATAATATTATTTAATAATATATGAGCACAATATACGATGTATGTATACAAGATGTATAGAGACAGCTATTACATATACACAATAAAATATATGCATGCATATAGTGTGTATAATTGAAGTTCATTAAAGCGGTAAAAGGAAAAGAAAATGTTTAAGTGTGTAATAATCGCATTATTGTTTTGTTATCGTAGTCGTAGCAAATATAGCGTACAGTGTATAAATGGATATAGCAGTATACAAGTAGTATGAGTAGTTTAAAGAAAAAAAAAAATGATAATAAAAGAGGGTGGAAAGAACAAAGATTACCTACTGAATAAAGTTGTAATTTCATAATTATAAGCTTGTAAATATCTGTATAAATATCTGGGAATTAAATTTTATTTTTCTCTTTTTGGTTTTATGCTTTTTTATATTTTTTTTAAAAAAAATATCTGTAATAAAAAATTTATATAGAATTAACAAATATAAAAGAAATTTTTATAGTCGCTAAGTCACTGCACAATTATAATATGGAATAACTTATTATAAGTTGAATTGAGTTGAGCGCGCATACTCTACATATATGTACTCACTCATCATCTTATATCCAGAAGTTATTTTTTTTTTAATTTTATATATGTGAATGTTACTTGCATCTTGTATACTCCTTTATGTACATATTTATTTACACACTTATATAATATTATATATGTACATACTTTGTTAATTCATTATAAAAACGCTGTCGGATGATTTGTAATTGTACAAGATAACACAACTAATCTTTATTTGTATACAAATATGCGTATAAATAACTCATTCGTATATACATCATATTATACATACATACTTATTATATGCGACTGCGAGTAAAGACATAAGTATATGTACATATGTACCTAGTGCTGTATTTATAACAACCATATCATACTGTTATAATAGTAATTATCATCATCATAGCGGCGTCATCATCATCATCATCATCGAACATCATAATCATAATCATAATTAAAGTTACTGCACTACACATGCATTTATTATTACCATTATTTTTATTATTATTACTATTATGATCGTTAGTATAGTTTGTATACTTTAAAAAAAAAACAAAATATAATATTAATTGAAGTTTTAACATAAAAAACAAAGAGAGAAAAAAAAATAAACCATTCGTAGTAGTAAAAAGTTTCATCATTTTTTTTTAACGATAAATATTTACTAGTATATGTAAGTTTGTCAGTGCATATAAGCACATATAAGTAAAAGATATACGTTTTTTGTATGTAGGTACATGTACAAGGAACATAATAATAGCACATCAAAAATAATATATATAGCAAACATGTAAACAGAATTCGAGAGGAGTTGATATAATAACCATTCGCATAAATAAATTAATATCTAGTATGTACCTACATACTTTCAAAGTATGCAATAATAGTTTTACGTGAACAAGAAGAAAAAAAATTGTAAAAAAAAAAAAACATAAAAACAATGGAGAAAAAAAATTAGCTTTCATATATAAATACGGATATCTATATTATATACCAAAGAAAGAAATATATACAATTCTGAAAAAAAGTAAAAAAAAAATACACAGAATAAAATGGAATGAAATGAAATAAACAAAACATCAAATTTAAAAACTAGTTGTCTAACACACGAATATTACCTGATTTTTCCTCCTACATTCATATATAAATAAAATATAAAATCTGCATAATGTATTAAATTATGTGCATACAAGTACTGAATAGGCACATTACACGTACCCGCATAGCACATCAGAAAAATATACTCGTGCATTTTCATCGTTTGACTATAAACATTTTAATATTATACTCGTCGTATGCTATACATTATGTACATAAATTTGTTAGTACAAATGTTTATTGTACATACACACATATATACTACACACATCATAAATATAGGTACTCGTAGTCGTAATAATATGTACTTACACGAGTTATTATAAAAGTATTTACTCATAAAGCTAAATATGTATATACTATTTGTACTATACAATCCATAAATATAATATGTATATGCCGTAATTGTATAGATAAGAAAAACGATTGTAATGCTTCATGAAGCAGAAAACTGACCCACAATTTAATCTTATGTATGTACATATACATATATGTACTTACTATATTTTTTCAAAAAAAAGAAAAAAAAATGCATATAAAAGAAAAACAAATTGAAGAAAAATTGTTATATCTAACAAAAGAAAATAAAATACGAACAAAAAAAGAAAATAAAAGAAAAAATTATGAAGAAAACAAATGAAAAATAGAAAAAATGATTGAAAAAAGTATTATGGTATTATATTATTGTAAGTAACTAAGTAGCTATAGCTAAATAAGTATAAAGAGCTTTGTAAATATAGCCTCATAATATATAGCCATTGCAGCACATCACACACATTATACATATCTATTACAGGTACATGTAGTATGTATAGATGAAAATTTGCATATGTAACACAAAGGTATAATATTTATTTTTATTCAAATGTATAAATAAAATGTGCAAGTAAAGTCATAAATTTAAAACATTTTTTTTCTTTTAACAGAATCAAAAATAAAAAAAATAATTAAACAATAAAAAGAAAAACTAAAGAAAAATACAACAAAAACTATAAAATAAAAATATGAAGAAGACGAATCGAATATAGGAAAAATTTATATTTGCAGAGTATAAGAGCTGGTAGTATATAATAAGTATAGCTATAGAGCGTATAACGTATAACTTTATGCTTGAAAAAAAAATACAAGGTAAATACAAAGTATAAAAATATTCTATAATAAATATAGATTATATAAAAAATTAAATATGGTTAAAATTAAAGACTTTCATGCTAATATACTGGCATTTATACTATATGCATAAATGCATGTATACGCACATGTACATACATTTATCATAAAATTACGATAAAGAAAATGAAAAAAAGCATGCCATTTTATAAAACGAAAATAAAATAAAAATGAAAATATAAATAGGCACCTCTATATCTTCTTATTATAATGTACACTCGACAGTCGTACGTCGTACTATAGTATGGTATGCAGATTACAAATGAAAATATATTTACGATGAGAAATGAATGACCGACGACCGCACGACCGACCTACCTTGAATTATTAACAACACGTAAAACTTTATGAAGTCATTTTATATAAATATATTATTGCAATCCCGTATACAATATTATTGAGATATTCTCTTTATAAAAGCATAGATGTTATAGGAGGTGTATGCAATGTTATATTATTATAAGTTGATAAAAAGAAATATTATAATTGAGAAAAAGAAATAAATTTTATGATTAATGTAATGTGACTATGAAGTAATAAAAAATTCATGCAGGGTATATGTAAAATGATCATTAACATCTTCGTTCTAAATTCATTAAAGAAAATTCGAATAAAGTTTGAGAACAAATTAATCATTCGCATACAAATAAAGAACATTATCATCAGTAATAACGTCACATCCGTGTGCCGTTTTAAGTTCCATTCTCTAATTCCTAGTTCCCTAACGTCATCCTGCATATCATCTACGAAAAAAATTAAAATTTACACTCATATAAAAGACGATGAAATCAGAATGATCATTGAAACAGTGTCGTTGTGTATGAGGGGTTTTTAGAATAATCATTCACACGAATGAAGACTGAAAGAATGTTCGTTAAAGTAATGCTGTCTATCAAATATAATATAATGGAAGGTTTTAGGGACACATAAATTATAACAGAGATCATAGAATTTAGTCTTCTTTTAAGTAATAATTGACAGATGATAATAAACAACTGTCAATACTGTTTCCTTTTTTGAGAAACACCCTCTTCTATGTTCGCAGTAGTTTTTATGTGTGTATCTGTTTGTGTGTATTGCAAATCTAACTATGTATAATGTTGTAATGATGTATAATGATAATGATAATGACGACGCCACTGATTAATATATGATAGTTTTTTATATATAACACTACACTTTGTGCATATAATGATATTCATAAAATGATAGAGTTAATATAGCTATTAGAAGACAGCATATTCATATAAGTACATTTGTAGTTTTTTTATTTGCGAGTAGAAATATAAGAATGTATGTACATCATAACGTATGACTTAATGTTCGTTTCTTTTTATTTACTTGCAATTTATAATGTAGTTTTTCTTATTACATTATTTATATGCTACTTCAATTTTCTTGATAATTATGAATTTATAATTTATTTATTTGTATATTTTCTTTTGTAGACGTTATTTTTTTTATACTTTTATATACTCTTAGTTTAGATGTGTGTATATGTGTGTGTATAATACAAAAATGAAATCAAAGAGTAGGATGTGATGTGTTTGAGCGAATATATAATTTATAGAATGAATATATTGTACATTTTACGTACTCATACTTATGTAATCAAGTCTGTAGACTTGCGATAAGCGTAAGATATACGTATACACTTACATAGAATTGAAAATAAAACAAAAATGTATATGGCTTGAAAAAAGCAACTTATAACTACCATACATTATGCATATTCATACCCATACGTAATGTACTCTTTATATTATTTATGAGTATGTATAGGTATGTACATTAATAAATAAGACAGCCAGCAATATAAGTACATATAGCTAATAAGTATAAAAGAAAATACCAAATATTTAATGTACTACTTATATACGTACACTGTACGACTGTACATAGTCCATACATCTATTCATCTATCTGAAGAAAATATCATCATGGGTCGGTAATTACACTAAAGATTAAAGGCTAAATAGCACAAACACAATTAAATTTTCTACATACAATAATTATTAGTAGGTATTAAGTTAAAGGAAATAAATGCTCGTATATATAACTACGCATACAAATATTGCAAAGAAAAATGTGCAAAAGAGAAATTTGCATTTTATTCATACCTCTTTTATTTTTTTTTCTTTTTCTTTTTCTTTTTTTTTTATCATGAATTAAAAATGTTTTCTTAATGTAATGGGTATATGATGGTAATTTTTCATTCCTTATACATACGCAGCACACTTTTAATGCTGTAATGTGTATGAGTAGATATGTGTTTCTATTTATTTTCTGAACTTTCCTTATTCATGTACTTTCGTTTCATTCTTTGTCTAGTTGCTATTTTTTTTTTCCTACTATTTTCCATATTCATTATATTCGTGAACTGCTACTGGTTTGACATAATTGCAATAAATTTAAAAAAAAAATGGCTAAACTGTACTTACATATATATAGAACCATACAATATATTTTAACACCAATATAAACCACCAGAATCAACACGAAACGACAGCTGATTAATTGAAAGGACTTCAACAGAAGGTCTTTTTCATTTTCATTTTTTTATAATCAACCCCCACAAAATATAATTTTTGCTTGAATTTAATTTATTTTTTTATTACGTACATCTACATATCCATACAACACAAAATTAAATATTATACTTATGTACCAGTTCCATCTTCCATCATACCTATACACACGAGTACATTTTTACTTACAATTTTATTACACATTTTCTTTTTTTTTTTTTGCTTCATTGAATAAAATTCATTTAACAAAATCCACAGCAGAAAAGCAACCATAATCAAAATGTGAAAATGAAATAAAGACATGAAGATGAATAGAAACAAGGAGAATTAAAAAAAAAAAACTCACACACCAACACCACACAGTTACCATTACCAATTATACGTTACACAGTCAAATGTGCATAAAAACCATCACGAAAATAAATTAGTCAAAAAGAAAATAAGGAGGCTGGCGGTGGTATATGAAATGAACTCTGAACGTACAACAAAAAGAAGAAGTATGGTAAACAGAAAAGAAAATGTGTAATATAGTGGTGGCATGTGAATGCGGTGTCACTCACATATACAAGCAAGCGTACAAACGATGAAGAAGAAAATTAATTTATTATAGCCAGTGCCTGTACTTTAATTAAAATTTCAAATTTTTTTTTTTTTTTGCTTATTTGTTATGTAGTATTTCGTTTTCTCTTTTTATTATCCTTCGTAACTTTGAATGAATACATTATGATTTTATTTTAGGATTCAGTCAGTATGCGGCTTATATTTTGCACACATTTACAGAATGAATGAAATTTTTCAAATGAATAAAATTTTACGAGTTTGAATGAAACATAAACTTGCGTATATACTATGTATTATATGCAATCGCAGGACATCCCGTTTAGTTTTAAATGCCAGCAGAACACTTGTGCCCATTCAAAATATTGATAAACACTACGAAAATTTTGAAAAAAAGAATACCAGGATTTCAGAATTTTATTGCAAATGAAAAATTATCCATAAAGGATAATATAAATGAAAAAATATTGAATGTATTTAAAAACTGATATAGGTTTGAGTAATTTATTTGTTCTTTCTTTTGTCTTTTTTTAAAATCTGATACTTAATTAATTCAATCAAAAAAATATAACAAGGAACAAACATCGAATCAAAATAAAAATACAAAAAAAGGATAAGTATATATGGGAGTGATGTAGAGAGGATCAGAAATAATAAAAACAAAGAAAAATATTTTTAACAATCATCATAGACACATAACAGAGTATAAAGAACGTGATAGGACTTTACAATAAAATGCCCTTATTCGTTAGCAGCTGTATAATTAATTTAACTGTAGAGATACTTGACTGTCATTATTAAATTCAAAATCCTTCAATTTTCAATTCTCGACAAACTAAAGAGTTTGATTATATAATATACCTATATATTTTTTTTTTGTTTTTACATTCACATTTTACATTCAGATCCGCACATTCATATACACGTGTACGTACATACATAATTCGATTTTTGAGCAATCATCGTATAAATTTCAAATTAACCGTAAAAAGGAGGACGAAATAAAAATTCCAAAGTGATTCCATCATAAAATCAATTCAACCCTAAAGCAAAGCGTACGAATATATATGTATCGATTCTATATTCTTTTAGGCTATTAGAAATAGTACACGTTAGGCTACACATGTACAATTTTTAGATATTTATCGTCCTGTATTTATGTATAGATGTATATCTGTATTCTAATATAGAAAAAACTAAATAATAATATACGAAAACACAAACAATATGAGAAAAAAAATACTAGGTATATCTATATAGGTACGTATGTTAATGCTTGACAGCCTTTAAGAATTCAACATACAGTAACAACAGCAACAACAACGACATCATCAACACAAGAGCATTCAACTAAATAAAATAGAATGGAAAAAATAACAAAAAAAAACAACTACATACATTAAAAAAAAAAAGAGAAAAAAAATATGAAAAAATTATATACGAAAAAAAAGAGGAAAATTACTGACAAGGATGTATATCACAGCTCAACCAAAACCACCTACTCTGTTTCAATTTAACTCCTACTACATACAATAAATATTTTATCCTTACGTATAAACGTATGTACATACATATGTATATGTGTGTAGGTAAGTAGGTATTATTATACAATGACGTACATATACACGTATAAATGTTAACTGAAGATGTAATCTATACACAATTTGCACATTTGATAAAACAACAACAACAAAAACAACAACAAAAATATACAAATAAAAAAATAGAAATAAAAATAAATAAACACAGAAAGAAAAAAAAAGGACATGAAAAACTGTATAATATAGCTCTACATGTATGTACATAGAAGAGAAAAAAAAAATAAAGCAAGTCAAATAAAAAAAAAGAAAATATTAAAACAGAGAAAAAAGAAACATAAAATGAAAATAATAGCATCATGAGGAATGAATGAATGAATGACAAAAAAGCATAACACAAGCAAAACAAGCATAAAAAGGAAAAACTTGAAAAAAATAAATTTTTTCTTTTTTTGAACATATAAAAAGGAATACATATACATATTTGCGAAAAAAGAAAAAAAAAAAAACAGAAAAGAAAATAATAGAAGAAAAAGAAGTAAAAATCATTGAGAAAAAAAAATAAATAATAAAAAGGAAAATGTACATATAGCACAGCACAGTCCACAAACAACACAAACCTGCAAACCATATCGCAATCGCATATGTTGTATGCCCTATATGTGTAAATGTAGGTGTATATTTTATAAGATATGTACACACCTATCCATGTATGTACTAACTACATGTATGTATGTTTATATACACATTCATGTGTATAGATATATAGGTAGTATACATATGAAAAGAAAATATGTTCGCAAATATTTTCCCTTGAATCTTTTTTTCGATTTTCCTTAACATTTTCCTTGTTTTTTATTTTTCGTCCTTTTTTTCCTTTCCTTTTTTTTTTGGTATTCAACTTCCACTTTATTTAATTTTTTTTTGTAAATATACCTTTTTTGTTGATGTGTTTTGTGTTGATAAAGTACATATACATACTTTTTTTTTTGTATCCTTTTCATCTTTGTTGTTGTTGCTGATTTTTTTTTTTATATATATATTTCGTTGAGTTGTTTCCATTATACATTATACATTCAGCTACATACATACATATGTGTGTACTTATATGTACTTCTGTACGACAAAAATGTATACATACGTTCATCATATACATAATATAGTGTACATTATACAGATCAGGATGTATAAAAAAAAATTCTATATAATAACCTGTACACAAAAAGGACTCAAAATAAAATAAAGAAAAAAAATATGAAAACGGAAAAAATATTTTCCTTTTCATATTATCTTTTTTTTTTATTTTCATTTTCTTTTTTGGTAAATGAGCTTTACAAGAATTATTTTTCTATTTTTTTTTTATTGAATTTATTTTTTTTGCATTTTCATTTTCATTCTCTCTATTTTCATATAAAACATAAAAGTACATATATACTGAATGATGATTTCTATAGGAGTCACATACACACATATTGTACATTACATACTTTTACATATATACGTACGTATAGACCATATACATAGAGTTTTATAGGTTTTATGTGTAAAAAAAAAATAGTACATTTTTTGTGTGTATATATGTACATATGTAGGATATTACGTGTAGGATATACAATAAAATATTGTAAAGAGAAGTGTACATAATACAGTGAACAAGAAAAATAGTACTTTTATATATCTACATATACTTATATGTAAGGATATTTACAGAGATAAAAAAAAATGAGCAAAAGGATATTTTGTATAGAAAGAACAAAAATCAAAAAATATATAAAACGCAAAAAAAAACAACAACAACAAGCAAACAAAATGCACATACCTACGTACACTTAAACCAAAAGTATACCGATCTACAAACAAACAAAAGGATATGTAAGTACATATTTATTCATATGCCATAACATGATTGTATATGAACTGATTCAAAAGGATATGTGGAAAATTAAAGAATTGCGTATGTGAACATGTGTGTACATTTTATATAGTTTTGTATGTGAGTATTAATGTCTTTTACTTTTTACATCACATTATGTACATGTATAGTATGCATATGATGATGTACACAGTTAACAGTGTAAAAAGGATTATTTATAGAAAAGCTTTACAGAGGAAAGTATAAAAAAAAACTACATACATGATGATGATGAAGGAAGGAAAAAAAAATTTTTTTTTTGTTGCCATATAAAAAAATATGTACATATGTTGGTTTCCTGCGGTTTTTCAGTGACAGCTGTATTCTGTATATATATATAAATGTATGTAATGTAATAAATATGTACACACACTTACATATCAAAAACATAAACGTACCTCTTTATACCGTTCTCGAAAAATCCACCTACTCCACACAACCCAAAAGATGGTTGAAAAATAAATGGAAAAAAAAATTAAAATGAAAATGAAAAAAAGATTGGGAAATAGAATCGCAAAAATGAAAGCTGGAAAAAAAATATGCAAAAAAAAAAAGAACAAATTTTTTTTTTTTTTTTTGCCAATGTAAGAGGAAAATAAGGATTCATTTTATGTACTCATGTGTACATACTCGCGTACGTTATACATTTATGTATGTACATTGAATGATATAAACATGCATGTACAGATGTATATGGATGGTTTATAGAATTATAATAATAATAACCTATGTACGTCATATACTATATAATATAATACCGCATACGAGTAAATATATGTACATCCATGCAATCTTGTGTGATGTGATATAAATGTACATAGTGTATAGTCACATACATGATGGTTAAATGGAGTCAATAGTAGATATTTTCTGGGTGGATGAATGAATATATGTTTGGGTGTGGGTGTGACGGGTGAATTGTAATAATATATTAATAAGGGATGGTGTTGTGTTCGTTATATAGATACTCTTCAGAGATACGATTATATATTTTCCACGTACGTGTACTTCATACATACATACAATTGAAATGAAGTTTATATATACACGCAACTACTAATATATTGCCTGAATGAAAATGATTGAATGAATGGTTTTGTTGGTTAACTATAATGTCGTGTACAATACATATAGTGAACAGTGTAGCATAATAAATATATATAGATATGTACAACAGAGAGTGTATTACATTATGTGTAAGAGTATAGTATACCTAAGGAAGGATATAAGTGATGATATGTGAATATGTTTGAACAGTTTTTTTTTCTAATTTTTTTGTTTTTTTTTAAGATTCTTGTTTAGATCTTACAGTAGGATACGATATTGTATATACACTACACATGCACATATTATTATGAAAATGTTATATATTCATGACAATTACAGCACAAGGAATAACATAAATGCTTACATCATACATACATATTATTATGTAGTAATAACAAAACTGATAAAAAGAGGAATTTCAAAAATATATACATACGTACACACTTCATATTGCACTTAGATATGGGCATATATTGGTATGTAGATATGTATATTTCGTAGATTTTACATGCATGCATACACAAGAAACAAAAAAAAAATGAATAAATAAATAAAAGGAATAATATTATACGCTTTGGATATATCCTAAAAAAAAAGAATATTTTCTGTTTATTTTTTTTTTTCAAATATCTTCAACAGTATAGATACATAACACAGAGTGAATAATATTACCATATTACACATAACGTTTGTATATACAATTTATGCTTATGATAATACATACATATGTATATAAGAAGGGATGTATATATTTCATATATGTAGAATACAATTTAGAACGATGAGGAAAACAAAAACAACAGCAAAAAAATTACATACTACATACATATACATATACATCGTACAATAATACATATTTTTGTACTTATTACTACTTATGTACATACTCATATGTGAAACGAAAAAAACCACCACGACTATAAGTAAAAATGATTTTCTTTTTTTTTTGATTCACAGTCAAGATTGAAATAAAAATAAAATAATAAGGAATCATGTATGTACATACATATGTACATGAAAATGACTGTGCATACGTAGATACTCATAGTGTGTATATATGTATTATATATCCTCTTCTCTATAATAATAATAATAATAATAATAATAATGACAAAAAAAAAAATAAATAAAAATAAAATGAAATGAACAACACACAAAAACATTAACAACAAAAACGAAAAAAGAAAATAATGTTGAAAAAAAAATTTATTTTTTTATACATATTTTTATTCCTGGGATTTATATTATATTCATTTCGATAAATTTTTTGCTTTTTTCAATTTTTCATATTATGCATGCACTCGTAGCGTAGCTCGTACACTTTGTATATGTAATATACAGTATATGCTTTGCTTTTTCTTTTTCTATTTATACGAAAAAAACAATTTTTTTTTTCTCAGCATTTTTCCGGTTTATATTTACGATGAGTATACGTAAGTGTATATACTTTATACATATATTGTTCTATAATGTTGAACATCTATATACAATAGGTACATACATATTATTAAAAAATATTTAGTACTACACATATGCATATACACACATATACTTAAAAAAATATATGATTCTGATTCTGATGTCTTTTTTTTCCTGATCCTATGTGTTTATTTGTTTGAATATGAATGCATGTACCATATACATGCATACGAAAGTACATTCTTTTTATGCATATTCATAATTATATGTAGATACTTTATCTATCTGCTGTGATATATCATATCATATCGAAAAAATATTGTTGAAAAAAGAAAATTAAAAAAAAAATGATGCCAGAAGAGAATTGTAGTTGAAAAACAGTAAAATACACGATGAAAAATTAAAATAAAAAGATCCAATAACAGGATATCATATTATATGTGAATATACATATCTCTGAAATATACATATAAATATCATAAATATGTATATGTATAAGTATTTATTAAAACGGTTAAAAATATTTAATGCCAACAGCATATATGTATGAAAAATGGAAAAAAAAAATTAAAATCTTTTGGAATATTATGTACTCGCTTTTTTTGTTTTCTATCACGTCAATGCATGATTTTTTTTTAGCATTTTCCATCGTTGTGTTTTTTTTTCATCTTATATACTGCATGCATTCCGTTATGATGTGATTTTCAAGAATGATAGCACATGAGATATGAGGATTCATCTTTTTTTTATTTTAAATATAAATTTATGTATTCAGATACACCCTTTATTAGATGTACCACATAGATAATGTGTAGGATATTAAAATGTATTGCATATACGATAATAAAGATGAGTGTGTATAGAAATAATAAGGGCGTTTAATGATGTTTATCTTTATTACATGGTCTCATGTTTAAGAAGAAAGAAATTCAGAAAAATGTCAAATCATTAACTGTCATTCAACTAAAAGATACTTATGAACTTCTTTAACAGTTTGGTTTTTTATTTAATCCATTCTTTTTACCAAGCCGAATTTACATCATCACCATCAATTGATATTAAAAATTTCAAGTACATGAATAGTTGATTTGGTTTCTTTGAAACTGGTGTAAATCGATTTAAAAAATAAATTAGTTGATGATAGCAATGAATAATGTGTGCGATTTGCTGTAAGATTTTCATCTTTCAACAACTACCTAGTTCTCACAAAGAAAAAATGTTTAAAAATGTTTAGCATTTTGTCAATATAAATTCATACGTAAGTAGTAATTGATTTAAAAGTAGGGGCTCTTGGCCTATTCATATAGCAACTGGCCTATACTGATCTCGAATTTACAAATTACATCACAACGTTTTATTACCCAAGCTCATTCAGCGTTGGCTTTGAATGAGTATCAGCTTATACTGCGAAAAAGAACTTAGAAATGCTGGTAAGTATATAGTCTACTTGCTTGTCAAATTAGCTTGCTTCTGCATCAGCAACCCAGTGGTTCGCAATTCACATTAAACTGTAGGAGCCGAATGATAGCATAAAGTCTAGAAATCACCAAACATATTCTAGATCTGATAAATCTCTGAATTCTTTTAAATCACTTCGGTGAAATCTGTGGTTCGTTTTAAACTGTGTTATACTACAAAAGAAGAAGAATTGATTAAAAGTTTTAAAATATCTTCGTATAATATTTAATATGAAATGGACTTACACCGCTTTCAAAAAATAAAAAGTCTCAATTATACAAACCACATTCAATGTATTTAGAAAAATGTTTTTAAAAATTTACTCAAATGCGGGTAATTATTTATAAATAACATAGATACATACAAAATACACGTTTGTTTTAAAAAAAAAAAAAACTACAAATAACATTATAACCTGTACATCATACTTTATGCTTTTACTAATGCACATTGACCATATTTTCGTGTAAGTATATATTGGTTTTATATAATTATAATCAATAATATGCATACATAATGCTATAATCTTTGTATATATGTATAAATTTTAACAGAACAATGAATAAATTTAAATAAATTTCATAAAAACAAATAAAATAACAAAAAAAACAAATAAAAAATACCAAATAAACAAAAATTAAAATATATGAAACACTATATGTATCTACATATCATTTTATGTAATTTTTATTTTAAATATATGTACGCAGATATATCATTTTATTTTTGTTGTCATTTTTGTTTTTTATTATTTTTCAATTTTATTTTATTTATTTTAATTTTTATTTTTTGTGTTTAAATTGTTGTTTAAATTATTGCATATTATATTACATATTTGTGCATATTGTATTGGTATTATGTATTTTAATTGATATGAAATTATTTATACAAAAAAAAAAAAAAAAAAACAATTATTCAAAAATAAATTTTTTGTATAAGTTTTTATATCATTCGTTTTGTTTTCATATTATTTCGTATTTTTTTTTGGCTTTTTTTTGTTAAATATGTAATTTCATAAAAAAATTATATGCATATAAATTTTTTGCAGTTTTTCATTCTTTTGTATATTTTTATATTTTTGTTTTTTGATTATTATTTTGTTGTTATATATGTGCATAAATGCATTCACAAAGATACATACTTACTATGTACATACAATTGTACATATAATATATGCATTCGCAAATTATACGAACATATAAACGTACATACATATTTGAATGTACATATGTATATCAATATATCAATTTAATTTTAATGTAATTATAAAAATTTTATATATGCGAGAACACATATTTTGGCTAAACTTCCAAATTGGTGCCGCCAGATTTTGAAACGAAACCTTCCGATAATAATACTTTGGAATGTCCTCTTTAACGTGGTATATGTCTCTATTGGTGCAAATTCATCTAGAGGACACAAACTACCCTTAAAAATTTTTGGTCCAAAATGGCGGGTTTTACGAAATCCGTCATTTCCCCAGATCAGGATCAGGAGTAGATGATATACCATTTAAAAGAGAACTTTCTGTTCTATTTGTCACAGTTTATTTCACTTTGATTGGATTAGCAGTTCTCCAGATATAAGGACTTAAAGTCAAAATATCGTGTTTTTTAAAAATCACTTTTTCAACTTCTTTTGATGACGCTATAACTTCTAAACTTGAAGGATGACATATATGTTTTATTATGTATATCATTTGAAAGATTTTTTTATCCTATTTTCAATGATACCACATTTATGTGCAGAAACTGCATAGATAAAGAAAATAAATGCACAAATATACAAAAAAATGAATACACGAAAAAATACACATTATCGGAAGGTCTCGTTTCAAAATCAGGCGGCACCAATTCGGAAGTTTCCCCATATTTTTGTATTTGTATTTATGAATATATTTTTATTCTTATTTTTACATTTTGCTTCATGTTTTATTCTTGTTTTTATTTTTTATGAGTTTGTCTTCTTTTTTTTTACGTTTTTTATTTCATTTAATTTTTTTTTCATGTCTATATATAATAATTTATTTATTATTTTATTTTAATTTTATTTGTAGTTTTTTTTTTCTTTTTTTTCCAATACATATTATAATGTACATCTACTTTTAAATTATTAATATTAATTTTTTGTTTGTTTATTTGTTTATTTGTTCCGATTATTATTTTTTCTTTTAAATTTCCAATACATATGTACGTTTGGATTTTGTATATACAAATAAGTATGTATTCAAATAAATTCGTTTTTACTGATATTGAAAATTAGGCTTCCATAATACAGTTTGTACAGATCCATATACAGTATACAAATGTATACTTATATGATACATGTTGATATAAATTCGAAAAAAAAAAAAACATAAAAGAAAATATCTATTTTGTTGATTTTTGAATATATTTTAACCAGAAATAGTAGATATTTTAGATAAAAAATACAATTAATTCATATGTTTATTATGTATTTTGTTTTCATTTTATTCATGTACATTTGCATATATTTTTTGTTATTTTCATTTATATACATATAATATGAGAACATTTTTTGTTGTATTTTCATTTGTGTAGATTCGTTTTTTATTTTTTTAATTTTTTTAATTTCTTTCTTTTGTTTTATTGATTTTATTTTTTAATCATTTGTATTTTTGTATTGTATATAAACGAACTCATGTTTGTATCTATGTATTAATATATTATAATTAAATATAATAAATCATTATATATAAAATGTTATGTATTATATGCGGTTAACCAAAATCAATCGTATCATAAATTTTTCATGATTTTAATTAATTAAAAATTATATATAATTCTATACTTATGTACTAGCTCCGAGTTCCCGCTTTGGTTGGTTTTTTGTAAGGCCTGTTTCCTGATGTTTATATTATAATATATGTACATATATGTTTTCTCTCATACATACATTTGATAAATTCGTCCATTTCTATGATCTTAAGCTATATGTTGATCGAAAAGACATATAAACAGTGGTGGTGCCGACTAGGCGTCACTCGAAGTTTCAAAATAAAAATTCAAAAATGAGTACATTTGATGTGTGAAATACTACTCATACTATCGAGCAGGCGTATATAATATAGATAAGATACTGCAATTCTCCAATAGTCAATGACCGCCATACTTAGAGTATGTTATGTATAGAGCAGAGTAGCAGAGTAGCAAGTATAAAATGTTATTAGTTGATTCTCAGTGTTTTATTTTGAGCAAGTACAACATTCGCATTCTACTGAAAGAGAAAATCAACTTTATCTCAACAATGAAAATAAGAGTACACATGATGTGTGAAATACTACTCGAACTATCGTAGTGTTATATATATATAGGAGGTTAGAGGTACTGTTATAGTCAATGGCCACCACTTCTCCGGAGGATGTATATAGAGAAGCAAGTATACAATGTTGTTAGTTGATTTTCCGATGCGCAACAACAATTGAAGATTTGGAGACAAGATCCCACACATAAACACCATTCATCTTCGATGTGTTAGCTGTAAAGTGAAATATACATGCGTTTAGTTTTATGTACATGTAATAGATATTTTTTTTTCTTATTTTTCACTTCTTATTCGTCATTCAATTCTATTTTTGAATAAATGTTACTATATTAAACGTTTAAAAATGTCCATATACCTGTATACGAAATTTTTTTTTTCTTTCAATTTTTACACATACATATTTCAACTGATTTATTACGTTTTTATACACATATTTAGCCGAATTTATAAGATATTTATACAAAAAAAAGACCATCATCATTATATACATATTTTATTTAAATTTAAAACAGTCTTTTATTTAAAAGTAAAATGCTTTCTGCTGATAATCCCATATAGCCAATGCTCACAATATTATTTTTTGATGAATAATTTTTTAATAAAAAATAAAATAAAATAAATAAAAATAAACTATAAAAATGAATAAATAAAAAACGTAAAAGGATCACAATAATTACCATATTCAAACGTACATATCTTTTCATCTCTTCCACTCGATCAAATCATCATCCACTAATCACCATAACTTATAGTGATATAGTTGAGATCTTGGAATATTGAATATTTATTGAAAATTGTCAAATTTTGTCATTATGAAAACAATACGAAGAAAAAAAAAACACAAAAATATATAATATTGGCAGAGAAGAAACTTTTTTGTCATGCATAAAATTTTGTCAATAGATCTACATATTTAACAACTCTTAAAAAAAATTTTTTTTTTATTATTATATTTATTTCCTTTATTTGGTATAATTTTTTGCATTTATTTTTTCACTTCTTTCGCTGAATTTGTAAATTTAAATTCAATTTTTTTATGTCTTTTTGCTTTAATATATTCGTTTTTTTCTTCTTCATCATCTAAATTTGCATATTCATTAAATTTACATATATGTATCTACACACAACTACATAATACATCAATACATATTAATTTACAAAAAAAAAAGAAAAACAAATTCAAAATTTCATTTAAAAGTTCAATGTTCCGATTACTATTGATATTTGATATTCGAATACTTACATATGTATAAATATTTTAAGCAGAGAAGTTAAAATGTGTTTTTGTTATTTTGTTGCTATACATAATAACATTTGTTAATATGTAGATTGAATCTTGAAAAAGAATTTTAAATATGTTTGAAGTTTTTGCACATACAAATAATGAATGTACATATGTATGTAAGCAGATTATTTAAATTAACAGTTAAATAAATTTTTTATATTATTTTTCTATTTTCATTTCTGCTATTTACATTTCCACCAAATTTTTATTTATTTATTTTTCTTTTTTTTAAATATATTTTAATACTCAATAATTATTTTTTTTATCGATAGTAATTAATTACTTAATATCCTGTTATAAAAAAAAAAACAGAATGCATGTAAATATATGTACATACATGTGTACTATTCCACAGAGTATTTGTTTTTGTTTTTTTTTTTGTTTTTGACGTGCACGATACAATACCGAACAAACCATAATTTTAAATCAACCGACATTCGAATATGTGTGTTTATGTTGAGATATCAAGAATTAAAATTATAAAAAATATAAATATTTATAACGGTATAACAATTTACATTGTATATAGATAATATATGTTAATATAAGTATTTTTATTTTTTTTGTGGTTTTAAAAATTTATTAATCAGATCAAATCCACAAAAAAAAAATAAAAATAAAAATAAAAATGAAAATAAATAATTTTTAATAAACTGTTAATTTTTATGATTATTATTATTTTTTTTTTATATTTTTTTGTATTAAAAGGTGTGTGCATAATGCATATACATATGTACTCATACATGAAATAATTATGACAATTTTTTTTTTTTAAATAAATTGAATTGATGTAAAGGCATTTATATTATGTACTTAACGTATGCATGTTGAAATGTTTGATTTGTTTCAATAAATTGTATTAAAAAAATAATAAATAATTATAATCAATGAACTGTTAAAACAAGGCGGATAAAATCAATTGCGATTGGATTATAATATAGTAGTTGTCATATGTGTTACCTTTTTTGTACCTTTGCTTGTACACACAAACACACAAACACACACAAACGTGAAATTAAATACCACAGTATGATTAAAATATAATTTGATTTAATTTAATTTGATTTTATTTAATGAACAATATAAATTGATGAATGATTGAATGAATGATCTTTGTATACAAACATGTATCATACCATACATATGTACTTGTCATAATTACCTGTATCTGTATAATATCTGATGCTCTAAAAAAATATATTATTTATTTTGTTACTGAATTGAAGATTAAAAGATGAAATCATGGATTTGATTTCATAAAGTTTTAAATATTGAAAGGAAAGTATTTCAAAAATGTTGCCTACCAATTTTTTTTTTCCTATCGCCGATCTCAAAAATCGGCTTTATGTTAGCTCTATCCTCATCACCATCAGCTCTACAGCTCTAGATGAGCCAGGGCTTTCACTGAAGTGATTTATATATAGTATTTATTACTGTCATGATTCATGAATGCATCTACGGCTTAACATTGATTGTGGATTACTGAGTTGCTGGTAGAGAAGCAAGCTCTTTTATATGATAGGACTCAAATTAGAGACTGATTTATTATTAGAATGATCTCATGAATCTAATAATAATTTTTTTTCTTTCAGCTCTTTTCCCCAGCAACTGGTACTCATTCAACTTTGAAGGTATTAAAATTTTTAAATAAACAACGCAAAATTGAAAATTATTTTTCTTATTTTTGTTTTAGACAAGAATCGAATCGAACCTGCAACTCGAGATCATTGTGCCATAGTTATGCTTGACTATTTGTGCCACCCAGAACCCATATTAAACTTAGCTCTATAGTCTGATATATTTGTGGTGAAGGTGAGAAAATTTTATTCCAATATACGAGCTTATAGAGTTGAAGTAAAAAGGTATACTCAAAAATTCAAAAATAAAAGGTTCTCTTTATATAGATTAAAGTTTTTACTAATTTATTGATATCGGTAGTATTGTAGGTGTTAAAATCCCACCCATTTATATTGACATTTTTGATTAGTTTTTTCTTTTCAATTTTTTATACCACCAACAACCATCATCATCTTTAACTTCTAATTTATTTTTTCTAACTTTTTTCTTACTCTTTTCTATTTGATGTTTAAATAAATATTTCTACACATAAATATTTTTCACTTCAAGTCATAAATAATAATAATATCGTCATAACGACGATTTGAAGTTCCTCTACACTCAATAAGTATATCCTTAGATTAGAATTATGTATAAATACTCGTCGTATGTATACACTATACAATACATATCTAGATCAATATTTACCTAAAAAAGATAAAAAAAAAAACAAGAAGAAAATGATTAAAAAAATATTTATTTATCTTATATTTTTGTGTACATATTTTTTAACTTTTTTTTTTTTTCATTTTTAAAATTCATCTCTTTAACAAAATCATCATCATCATAATCATGATCACAAATGTTTACCTATATCCATAGTATAAATATGTAGTACATATATTTTGTATACAATATGTTCATATGATGACTATAAGAGTACACAAAAAAATATTATATGTACACAAATGACTATACATACTATATGTGTATTTTCAGCTATACAAATACGGGTATAAATACATGTGTATATGTATTCATAAGTGTATACAAGTGGATATTATGTGTAAATTTTGTTAGCTTTTCCTTTTAGTTAGTTTTTCCTGAAAACAAAAAATAGAAAAATAAATAAAAGTAGAAAATAAAAGGAAATCATGTATGGATATTTACATTATATGTATTTTTATCTATATACTCGTACACTTACAGTTTATATTTGACCTGTAAAGTTTATTTTTATTACTACTATTTTTTACTATAGATTATATATACATACATACTAGTACTTCGTATATTATATAAATAAATAAGAGTGTACTATGTATACATTTTAAAAGTTTTGTACGTGATTATTTCTTATTTGGGAAATAAAATATATAATATACGTATAAAATATGAGTTGCAGACGATATGCATATGTATATAATTTATAAAATGTAATATAATGTTATAGGTTATAGTATATTTTTTCTTTATATGTAGATACATACACAGGCGTGAAAAAATAATGGAACAAGTTCACAAGCATAATTTTTCATGAGTAGAAAATGTAATCATACTCATCTTATATGAATATACAGTCTTTATAAATATGTAATTTGGTCTTAAATAATGGAAACAGCTCCAACAAAAAAGCCTTAACATCAAACATTTTTTGTCAAACATTTTTGGTCATTTTTAGAAAACAAATTAGAAAATATGATGACAGGATAGCATGTCATTTGATAAGCTAATAAAATAATCACAATAAAAATGGATTGAAATTCTACAAGAATTTGTTCAAAATTTTGTGGTATCAATTCGATGATGATTGGGTGGGGAATTCTATACATATAGACGTAATGGTTGTCATACAAAAAATATTGAATTCATTTTTCATATAAATTTTAATAAGTTTTTGCACTACCTTTATATATGATTTATTCACAGTAGATATAGTTTTGATGTAAATTTTCCTTTATGGTCCCATAAATTTTCCACGCCTGTATATATGTTTGTAGTAAAGAGGGCATATATTATATCCATGAGATATATTATGTAAATATGGACATGTATGTATTTACATTGCAGAATAAACATATCCAAAATTATATATGTTTGTTCATTATATTTACATGTATGTATACACTTAAATAAATAAATATAGATTTTATACCTTTATATAATTATGTACTATATATAAAATACATACGATAGTACATATTTATATATTAAACGCTGGATCTGAAGGAACAATTTATACAAAACAAAAAAATTGAAGGGCATACTACAAATAAAAAATATAGAGAATTCCCTGTGTGTAGAAAAAGATATAGAATACATATGAATGTACATGTTTATATAGAAAGTTTATTTACCAAAAAAAAAAAAAATAATTTTTATATTTTTCTTTAGATATTCGCTTTTCTTCAACAAAATGTATACACATTAAAATATATAAATGTATGTGTATTTATAGTCATATATGTACATATATGCACATATACACACATTAATTTGTGTACATTTTATATAAAATTTAAACATACGTATATATTTATTTGAATTTGTACATAATATATGTATCTGTATAATTTATTGTATGTACATATGTACATAAATGTGTAAGTATGTATGATTTTATAGTACTGGTACTATGTACTACTTATATTGGTACTATATATGTATGTATATTTGGCAAATATTTAACATTGTCCTATTTGGTTTTTCTGTGTATTTGAATTCATTTTTAATATTTGCATTTCTCATATTATGTATCAAAAATATATGTACATACATATATACATATGAATACATGCAATTCAAATACACAGTATAATTAAAGCGTTAGGACGATACAAAAATAGGATGTGCAGATATTTATGCAAATATACATATTTTAAATATACACACAAGATTGTATGTAGTACATACACTCAGAGAAATATTACCCTATTTTAAAAAAAAATTACTTTAAAATGAAGAAAATTGGTAATGAATTAGCGCCAAAGAAATGTGTACTTAAAACGAAGATTTAATTATCTTTAATCCAAAGGCATAAATTTTTACTTAATTTGAAGAAAATTTTCTTTGCTCCAAAGAACGCTGCTTAATAACAAAGAAGTATATGTATCTTAGAAATAAACCTGAATTATACAAATATTAAAGAAATGTCTTCTTCAAAATAAAGAACGTTTTTATTTTTTGAACTAAAGAAATTTTGCTTTGTTATATTTTGTTTTAATATTTAAAAAAAACTTCAAATAAATTTTTATAGAACAGAAAAAACATTTATTATTCAAATATGTTTAGTATACTATACATTACATTATATTTCAATTAAAAAAAAAACTTTTTTTTATATAAAACTTCAATTTCTTGACAACTTATCAAAATATTTTGGGAAGATTTCAAAATTTCTATTATTTCAAATGCCTTAAAACTAGAATCGTATATGTAAATTATTAAAAAAAAACTTTTGGTCTTATAAAATATTGATTATTCACATTATATACATGTACAGGTGGAAATTTGATATCCTTAGCATTTATCAAATTAAAAGTATCTAATTTTTCACCTATTACATATGATAAATAGTGTTTTTTGTAATATAAAACTTCAATTTCTTGACAACTTATCAAAGTATTTTGGGAAGATTTCAAAATTTCAATTATTTCAAATGCCTTAAAACTAGAATCGTATATGTAAATTATATATCCTTGCTTGTACAAAGTTCCATCTTTTTCAAAACTTGAATGACATGAATATAATTCTAAATCTTCACTAGTTAATTTTTTTTTTAATTTATCATAAAATTGTGAATGTTTCACATTCCATTGTTTCTTACTGAAAATACAAGAAACATGATTAAAATTTGCAATGAAGTCAGTGAAAACTAAAGAATATTTTAACGATAATGACAGAGCTACATTTTTCCTCGAATTAATATTTTTGGCGTAAGATTTCAACTGTCTGTGTTTAGATTCGAAAGAAAATGTCCACAGATATTTTAAAGGTCCTGATTTTCTAATTATTCTACAATAATGATTTAGAAAATGATGTTTCGGTTTGAGTGAGTCAGAAAAAATTTTAGTATATTCCCTATTATGGTAAATTATATGCTCTTCTAAATTTATTATATCCAAATCATTGAATTCAGATGAAAGCAATAATTCTAAAAGCTCCAATAAATTAATTACAAAAAGCCATACAGTATCAGTTTCTTCAATCAGATCACCAATTATTAAAGGAAAAAAATGTGTGAAAGTCAACATTTCTCTCGCAGATAATTTGAGATTGAAGTTTTTCAAATGTTGTAACTGTAATGGAGGCGATAAATTTCCATTTTCAGTTTCGCCATAATTGAAGGTTTGTTTACGAATATTCAGTAATTCTAAATCAAATATTTTATTTTGTAAATAAAACAAAATAATGTGACATAAGTCGTATTTCAAAACTCCTTCTAAAACATCATGAAGAATATCAACACAATAGTTTTCAGTGACATGAAAATCAATTATGTTATTAAAACAAGAATTTTCCCTCAGCCCTGCTAGGTCTAGATTGTTTAAATCTTCTTGATAATTTATTTTATTTCGTAATTTGTCACTTTCTTCTCTAAATGAAATCTTATTTTTCTCTTTGTTACTTTTGCAAAATCTACAATAAAAATGTGATGAAAAAGAACGCGAGAATCCTAATACACTATTTAAAGCTAAATTGTCACCTACTATCAACCCTAAAGTAAAGTGAATTTTTTTAACCCCTATTTTTGTCTTAATTTCAATTCCGTTTTGTAAATCATTTAAAATTTCTATAAGTTTAAAAAAGCATCTATCATTACCAAAATTTTTAACATCTTTTGAATTAAATAGACCAGCTAAAAATATATTTTGTAATTTATGTTTTAGGGACGTTGGAGCTGTAGGGAAAGAATAATAAATACCTAATAGTGAAGATGCGTGCGAACCGAGAGGATTATTAACCTCGAAATCATCAAAGTAAAGAAAGTATGGAATTGCAATTTCACCTTCATATTTTTTTGATTTTTGATGCCAAATTTGACCATTAATAAAATTATTTAAATCTGTTCTACTTTTCAAAACTTCATTATTTCTCATAAAAGCTTCAAAAACTTCATGAATTTCAAAATATTTTCTAAACTGGAATTGAATAGGCATTAATACACCTTTTGTTACAGATGCTTGAAGACTACTAACATTGTTTAAAAACGCATTTCTTATTGAACTATCAATTTGAATTACTTTCGGTTCTTCATAAACGTCATCTTCTTTTAGTTGTTTAATTAATTTATATTCTGTATTACAGTTTTGGAAAGGGTTGTCACAAAAATTTATAATTTCATTTAAATTATTTTTTACTATTTCTATTGTTTCAGATTTTAAATTTTTCACTACTTTCTGTAATTCGTTCCTAATGCAATGAGTAATCAATTCTGTTATATCTTTTTGTAAATTCAACGCTTCTTTCCGAGCAAAATTTTTCCTAGCGTAGTACTTAAGAGAAAATTTCAAAGAACTCTTGCTTAAATTATTTAAATCAATATTTACATTATTTTCTAAATCATTATTGCAGTTATAAATAGTACTTAAATTTGATGTCTCAACTTTATCATTACAAAAATCTTCAAAATAAATTTCTACTTTTTTTTTTTTGTTTTCATTGGTAATTAATAGATTTTCACTTTTATGTTTTTTTTTACTTTCATTTCTCATATGTTTACAAAGAGTTTTAAAGCAAGTAAATGTTTGAGTACATGCATTAAATCCGCATGCATAAGTATCTTTCGAGTCTAATTTATGCAAATTTTTTAAATGACTAAAAAATTGTTCACATTCTTTGAAAATTTGTAAACATAGAAAACATGAAATATTCTCCATTTTAAAATATAATTTGTAGTTACAATATTTTTATTTAAATTTCCAATACAGTACTTATTTATTGTGTTTGTCTATGTCTGCTAAAAGTGCTGACAAAGAAGTAGATTTTACATCGTTTTTCAAATGTATATTATAAAAATAATTTTGGATGAATGTCCAAACTAATTTGCATTCATCTGGATATTTCAAATCTAATACATTGAACATTTTAAAACAAATATCGATACATTTAACAATATTATCGAGTTTATAAAATGTTTCAAAATAATAAACATAATAATTTGTAATGTCAAATAAATCTGTCCCTATGCCACAAATAATCGGCTGAATTGTGCCTTTACATATAAAATTAATATCTATTAAATTCTTAATCATAGATTTTAACTCACTATGTGTGGACTTATAAATAAAAAATGCATTTCTGGAATCTGAAATAGAAAATTTTTTTAGTTTTTTCTTCTGACTTCCGGCATCAAATTCGAGTTTTCTATTAGTTGGCACCAGAAGCGAATGTAAGAGTATTGCAATTACATTATTTTTAATATCTAAAAAGAAATTTATGATAAGTTAAGTTAAGATAATATTAAAATTTTAAATAAAATAATTAATTACTTGATTGAAAATTTCCTTCCTGAAGTTTGTTTAAAATTTCTATGCTGTTTAAGTCTTTTATCTTCTGTTTCATTAATGGCAGAACAATTTCGCTGAAACAAGCCCACTTTTCAAAAAGGGAATTTTCTCTTCCCGGGTACAATTTACTGAAGTCTTGGTCTATCTGATTGAAAAAAATTGTGTTAGCTTTTCTTTAAATCCACTTATATATTTTTTATTATGCTTACCAAGGAATGACCAAAGGACTGCTTATATAATGGCCACTCATCCAATATTTGGCTAAGACCAGATGCTTCTTTTAAACATTCTTTTCTAATATTAAAAGTTGACTCCCATTTTTTTCTTACTTCCTCCATAGGCTCAATATTATACTTCAACCAGTTCTTATCTCGTAACTCATTTTCTTCTATATAAGTAGATTATTTTTTATATACAATATGATCACAGTCTTCGTTTATTTTATCTTTTCATACAAAATTATATACATACATATATAACATTCCTAGCAAGGTTTTACAAACTATTAAACACTTTCATTTAAGATTTAAAGATCTCATGAAAGAAAAATAATTATTTGTTTATTGAAATAACATTCAAAATTATTCAATGCTTAGTTAAATTAAAAAAGATAAAAATGTATACACCATAAAGAAATATTAATGTTAAATATAATTCAAATTGATTATCAATGTAAAAAAACTAAAATCAACCGAATTAAAAATTGAATTTGCAAAAACAATTCATTATTTTTTTTTTTCTTAAATTAAAGAAATATTCAAATTTGTATTAATAAGCTATAGTTATTATGGTTTTTATAATTCCATAATATAATATATCAGTTAGTAAATGTGAAAACTATTATTTTTATAATAGATTTTGTATTTCTTACTAAAATTTCTAACCGTGAATATTCGCTCTTAATTTTAAACAAATTGTAGCATATTACCTGGTGTATATTTTTCCTTATTCGATTCAGGTTCTAAGGCTTCTGTTTTTTGTCCAATCTGTTCTTTTCCCAAAACACCGGCCTTTTTTAATTGGTGAAATGAATTGTGGTATCTTGCATATAAATTCCCTCCCGGTTTCTTTCCTTTTTTATGCATGTAATAAATGTCCTATAAAGTAAAAATATGTAACAAATATTTTGTAGATTATAAAAAAATTTTCAAATGCTAAATAAAAATAATATTTAGTGATATATACCTTTGATTCAGATGAAAAATAATTTTTTATTTTGTCAGCAATGTATTCGAATGTTTTTGGTGTTGGAATAATTTTATTACTCAGTAAATATTCTGTTACAGAGTTTGCGAGTTTTTTCCGATAATTATCGTTCAAGCACTTGTTATCTTCGAAAAATTTAAGTATTTGTTTGCCACTAAGTGTGGTATTTAATACTTTTTCAATGGAAAACTGAAAAAATTCTATAAATATTACATAATTACTACCTTAAATTAGAGATTAAAATATTACATCATTAAGGTTTTGAACAGCTTCTTCTAAACTTGCTGATACAGATAACGTAGATCCTGACCGAGACGGCGATAAGGGCGATTTGTCATCCAAATAAATTCCCTTTAATTGCGAGTCAATAAGAAATAAAATTTAATAAAAAATATCTTAAAACTAATACCTGACTTTTTTGCCACTGTTCTAAATTGTACTCAAAAATTACTTGTAACCCGTATAATGCTCTTGGAAGAATATTATCTAAATGACTTTTTTTCACATATTTCAAACTTTCAACATTGAAATTGTAACTTTTCAAAACGGTATAAAATAATTCTCCTTTCAATTGTTGTAGAACTTTTAAAAATTCGTCATCAATTTCTTCATAATTAATCGATTCGGAAGGATTATTTGATTCAGTATTTGTAGTACAATTTACATTTACAACTGTTAAAATAGAATTTAAATTTTCACTATAAGCAACAGTATCACAATGATTTGAATTAAAATTATTCGTAATAAAATTCTTACTTTGATTTTGATTTGTAGCATCAAATTCACGGTTAACAAAATTCACATTTGTAAACGAATTGTCTTCAATTTGATAATTATTAACACCACTATCAACTGACTGATTCACAAAATTATTATCCATTATAATTATTTTTCATACTAACAAAATTCCGATACAATTCACTTGAGTAATCAAACCAAAATAAAACAAAATTTGAAAAGAAGAATATTCAATTGCAAATACGAAATGCAATATCAACCGGTAAAATAAAAATAAAAAAAAATAAAAAAATTTAAACAAGGGAATAAAAGAAACAAATCTAGTAAATCAAGTAAAATTTGATTAAAAACAAGGAAAAATTTCTTTGTTTAGGGCTTTACAATAGATAGTACTGATAATTCTTTTTTTCAATACTAGATCAAATTATATATATTTTTCTTTAAAATAAAGGAACTTGTTTTTATTTTGAAGAGATGTGAATTTGATTTTATATAGTACCGTTATTTATACTTTATACATTTTTTCAGAATATTAAAAAAAAATATTATACTCAAGTAACAAAGAAAAATGTTTCTTTGAATTAAAGTCGCATATATTTTTAGTTTCTTTGGAACAAAAAAAATTTTGCACGATTTATGGGGAAAAAATTCAACTTAAAGAATATTTTATTCGTTTCGAAGATAAGTGTATGTTTTTGAAACAAGTAGATATTTTTTTTGATCCAACGAAGGCTATTTTTCTGAGTGTATATTGTTGAATTTTATATACCTTATATACTATATTTATGTACTACTGTTTAAATTTGAGCTTGTTAATACGAGTATAGTATATATATGTATATATATGTACATATTTTTTTTTTATTTTTTTTTTATTATTTGCTAACAAAAATGAAATGCGGTATAAATTACACTTACTTTTATATTAGTATTACAATCGTATAATGTACAATGTATACAATATCCTTATTTTTTTTTTCAATATACGAGTACTGTAAATGTTTGTTATTTGGACACGTTTCTTTAAATACATATGTAAATTCAAAAAAAAAAATCGAATTTATCATTATAATTTCGATTATATGTGCCTTAGTGCCTATGTACATATGATACATAAATACATATGTGTATATGTTGAATTGGTCAATAATATTTTAAAATGTTTTTTTTTATATGTTTTATTCCTTTTCTTCATATGATTGTTAAATTATAAAAATGCAGAGGATAATTACACTTATGATGGTACTAACATAAATAACACTTTATAGTGTATTAGTATACTGTGTGTGTAACATATTTTATGAACATAAAGTAAAACCATCATATTTTAAACGATAAGGATTTGAAATAATTTTTTTTATTGTTAGGTATAATGTTGAAATCATTGTTTTTTGATTACCTATTAATATTATTATTATTGAAATTGAATGATGAGGGAACTTGAATGTAAATAATGGAGAGTAAAGATGTTATATTGTGTCATTAAAAGTAAAATAATAGAGGAAACAGATTCTTAAAATATGAGTGGCTATATATAGAGTTATATTTATAATTTAATAAAAAACAATTTTAAAAATGTACACTATATAAATATTAGTATACGAACTGGTTGGTTGGTTGGCTGGTTGCAGTGGCAATCCGTTTCCAGTCCATTAGGAAACAGACTCAATTAGCACTTTGTGTGCCGTTTAATTACCACAGACTCGTAGGTGTTGGTTGTTTCTCTAGGCTATAGCAATTTCGTCTTGTAGAGGTAGTAGATCAAACTGCCTACTGTTAGACTGGCCACCTCCGCGAGTTCTTCGAGGAAAGGCTTACCGAAATTCCTTAATCTAATTTTAGCTAATGCTGGACACCTGCAAAGATAATGTAAGAGAGTTTCTTCCTCTGAGTTGTCCTTGCAGCTTCTGCAGTGCGTGTTGTACGGTAGACCCAATCTGGCTGCGTGTTCTCTCGCAGGCCAGTGACCTGTTAGAATCGCCATGATTCTAGCGATCTCTCGTCGGTCTCTACCGATAAGTGATACAAACTGGTATTGGAGTAAATTTACATTTACATATTTCGATTTTAAGTGAATACACTGTGACGTATCTTGTGCAATTCTGTTCAGTATTTGAAATTTTCTGTCATTTTTATTGTCAAAAATTTCATTTTTTCTATGTCACTGTATAACTATATAGAACCTAAAGGAAAAATTCCAAATTAACTACTAAAACAAATTTAAAACTAATAAATTGTGTAAAAATATCCGTTTTACTCGGTTTACATTTTTTTTTTTTACTGTACATAAATATCTGTATAATGTTAAACAATTAATATAGTTACCTAATTAAAAATATACTATCTATGATAATTTTACTCTTGTGCTTCTTCTTCGTGCAGGCTTTTAATTTTTAATTTCGTTTAATTTACGCTAATATGTATCATCATCATGTAACTGTAAATTACATATATATTCGTATACGGGACTATACATATATATACGAGTATATTTTAGACTAATTCTTACTAATTTTCAGTTAGTTTTTCATTGAAAAAAAAAATAAGAATAAATACAAAAAAAAAAAGTTTTTGCTTGTATTCTTGTGCATACAATCTTTTAATATATATCTATGTACTCTTGTACATAAAATGTATGTTGCATATAGTCTCTATATACTCAATGATGGTGTATGTATTGTCTCAATTTTTGCTATTCACGTTTTATAATCTCCCACATGTAAAAATTTAATACGAAAATGGTATAGAATATAATGTAAATATACATACATACATATTGCTATATTAAGTATGTATACATTATATATTATAATACTTTTTTAGGTTATGTTTACAAAAGTTTTCATATGAATAAAGTATATTTACATATAAGTATGTAGGTACGTTACGTTCGTTTTGTACATAGATAAATGTATAATTTTCATTATCATCATATACATATATGTACATATTATGTACATTTTTATGTACATACATTTGATACGTGAATACAAATAATGAGATGAAAAAAAAAATTGTTAATAATAGAATGAAAAAAAAAATAAAAAAGGCTTGAATTCCATATATGTGTATATAGGAATATATTCCGTTTCGTTCAACATAATCATATCATCATATTGCTCTTATTTTATTTTTCATTTTTTATAATTTTTTGTTTGTTTGTTTGTTTATTGTTGTTGTTTTGTTATGTATATTTTTCTATTAAACAAATAGACTACAAACGTATATATACATATTTACACAAATATTAGAGCTTATTTATTTTAATTTTTTTTTCTGTACTTTATTCATATAGTCATCGTCTTCTTTTTCTTATGTGTTTACTCAGTACTTTTCTTGCCTTGTAAACCATTTATGTAAACAGTGCCTAATTATTAGCTCTAACAACGTAACGTATATGTACGTTGTACGGTTGTACTGTACATACGTGTACACTTAGTATATTAAAGTGCATATGTACATATGTTTATAAGTACAGTACTATATCTGCGGTAATAATATTAAATACACTCTGTTATATGTGTGTAGTAAGAGTATAATGTATAATATTCTGAGAAAAAAAAAATATATATGTATGTATGTAGGTACAACATGAGCATGTATTATTATTATTATTATTGCAACATTACATTTTTTTTTTAATAAGTATGTACATAGTACATGTGTTTAGTAATAATAGGATTTCGAAAAACATTTACAACTAAAAATAAAATACAAAAAAATATAAAAAAAAAATAAATAAATAAAAGACAGAATAAACAAGAATAATGATATGGAAAAAAGTAAAAAAGTTTTTCGTAAACGGAAAATGAGGAAAAATTGTATGTTTAGGAAATATGTATAAACATAGATACGAGTAATAAAAACTTGTATGTATTTAATGTACATATGTATGTGTACATGATAAAAAAGTATGAGTACATATTATGTGTGTGTACAAAGTCATGCGATTAAGTAAAGTACATAATTATACATATATAATTATACATATATATATGACAATATGAGGACACATTGATGATGATGATAATATCTATGTGAATATAAAGATCATATAAAGATGATATTTGCGGTGTTATATGGTGATGTATGATGATATGGAAAGACAAAAATGTATATCTACATATTAACATCATAGAATATACATATACGTATGTGTGTAAATGATAATAATCGTATAAAGGAAAGACTTGTAGTACATAAAAATGTACATATTATATGTGACATGATTTCTCATGTTTGTGAATTTTAAATAAACACAAGAAAAAAAATAAATAAATAAACAAATATAATTTATACTCGTTGCTCGTATAGTAAAAGTAAATATTCATAAAAGGCAAACAGTAACCATTTATACTTGTATATGTTCTATATATACATCTACTTATCTGTACATATATGTGCACACAAAACACATATACATATTCGAGTATATGAATGACATTCATATACAAAGTAACACGTAAAGTTAATTTTACTTTTATATATCATTTGGACGTCTTAATTGCGATAATTACTATAGGAAAACTTTGGAAAAACACTATACAAACTACAACACAGAATTTAGAAATGAATAGTAGTACGATCGAGGCAGTGGTATCCTGATGTAGTGGGCTATAGTAGCTAGTACGCTAGTATCATCTACATAGTATAATAAAGTAGATCTAGTAAGAAAACCCATTCACTCGGCCTTATTCTCGTTGTCATGTAAGGTGACATTTGTCGGCAGCACCGTCAAATGTCGCATTCTTGTTGTCGTAATAAAATAAAAAGTGACAAGTTATGTGACATTTTTAGTCGATACGTTTAAAGAAGTGACTACTAAAAGAAAATCAAGATGCAAGCAGAAAAAAGGTAAATTGAGCATAATTATATCAAATATTTTTATAGAAAAATTATAATTTAAAACAATTTAAATAAAAATAATTATATTTTCGATATTTTTAGTGTAAAAATTACAACTAAAAAACTATTTGAAGAAATGGTGGATTTTAGCTATTTTTTTTTTTTTTATTAATTTTCCTTTTTTAAAAAAACTTTTTGAATAATTGTAATGATAATTAAAATTCTCAATGAATGTAAAAATATCAAAAAAAAAAATTATAACCATAACCCGTATGTCAACATAGAATTTGTTCCAATTTCACATGTTCCTCACACTCGTATCACATGACAACAAGAATACCAAATGTAAGGTGAGGTGACACAGAAACTGACGACTGCTAGTCGAGTCACATGACAACCAGAATAAGGCTGACTTATATCATTCTCTCTCTATGTAAAAATTTTCTACTCAGCAAAACCATGCAAAACAAATGCAATACCCATACGGACGGATACGATACGAGCAACCAGAAATGAATAGTTGTACTACGTTGTACGTACACGGTCGACAGTGGTATCCTTATGTAGTGGGGTTTAAGTATATCTGCATAGTAGATTAGATAGTGCGCTATTATAGTAGAGCAGATCTAGTAAGATAAACCATTCACTCATTACATCATTTCTCTCATCTCATAATATAGTTAATATAGTTTAGTCCGCTAGTAGCAGAGCCTAGAGAAGGTTTAGTAATTCCTGTGTGTATCTGTATATAAACTACAGTAAAAGAAGCAAATAATTTTCATTATATTTATTTTCAACTTATCATTACTCTCAAAGCTCACTCAGGTTTGAATATAATTACCTGGTTGCTGCTGAGAAGAAACTTAAAAATGCAAGCTGATTCGAGTTAACAACTTATACTCAAGTTAAAGCATTGGATTAATTTCGGCTATGCCTAAATGCAGATTTTATGTGTAAATAGGTAAACATGTATTTATCCAAATCAAAAATTTAAAAATCTCAAAAATTTTCATAATATTATTTTTATTTTGTTTTATATTGTTTTTTCTTTGTTGTGAGTAAGCGGAAAAGAACATGATAACCCTGAAATTCAAAATAAAATATATATAAACTCAGATTTTCGGTCAATACACATATAAAAATTGTAAGATACACATTGTACATGAATGAATTTCGGGCTCTTTATAAACAAAAAAATATATAGAACAAAGGCAACCAAAAAAGAAAAAACAAACAACATTTCCATGTCCTATCTCTTATTTTGTAATCATGTAAATTTTTAAGAGATTTTCTTCCTTTGTTTTTATCATTATTTTCATTTTTAACACTACTAAAAGCTTTTTTTAATATTTATCTAAATAAAAAAAAAGAAAACAATTTATTTTTTATATTTCATTTCATTTTTAAGAAGAAGAAAAAACAATTTTTTTATTTATGCTCGTAGCTCATAGTTATACACGGTCATAAAAAACAAACGAGGATAATTTCATTACATTCGAAAACTACAAAATAAAAATAAAAAATAAAATAAAATAAAAATACGTAAAGCCTACTCTCCATAAAATTTATTTTTTAGAATGCCAGATAAAAAAAAGAGAAGTTAAAAATAAAAAATAAAAATTAAGGAAAATCAATATAAAAAAATTAGGATAAATAAAAAATATGAAACGAAACAAAGAAAAAAAATGTGTTGTTTTGTAAAATATAATATAAAAGCTTTTTATCCACCTACATTATTACATTTTTATACTATATAGTCCTGTACAAACATGGTCTTTTAACTTTGAAATAAAAGTGTACAACGTACAACTATACTATCTATATATTTCAGTGGACCGAAATTCCTTTTACTTTTTGGAAACTTTTCTCTTTCTGTTTTTTATCATTTTTTTCATTTAAAATAAAGTGAAGAAAAAGGACTAAAGAAATTAAAAAAAAAGGATTTTTTATCTTCTATATATTTATAGATTGTTATAGTCTTTCTACAGATTTCCTTACATCATGCTGTACTGAAGGGAAGAGATGATTTTTATGATTCAATTCGCCACAAAACAAGATTTTTCACTGATTTTTTCCCCAACCGCGTTTTTTCTTTCAATAATTTTTATCAGCTTTATCATCGCGTTTACTTAACATTATATCTTACTCTTCCCAATTTATCCTTTGTCTCTCCAACTATCCGAAAAATATACATCCCGCCCCTAAAAAATTAACATAAATGAATCTATCAAAAAAATGACCTTCAAGGGCCAGACAAATTTTTGGATCAATTTTGTTTGGGAGCACCAATTAAAAATATAAACCAAATTGTATTATGGAATCAAGTGAATCTCTGATTTCATTTTGATTTCATCCTTATCCTAATCCTACGATGTACACACTTATTGCGTATGCAAATTTACATAAATTAAAATGTGATAGTCATTTTCTCCTTACGATGCATCACAAATGTATGATATATAAATCCATATAATTGCTATCCTATAGATGCATGCGTATATATGTGCACATACATATGTACAATGTACATTAAAAATCTATTACAATGGTGCCAGAATAATTTTTATAAACTTTTATATCACAACAAAAAAGAAAAGAATTGTAGTCAAAGGACATGACAAAAAAGAAAATATAGAAAATGAAGTTTTTCTCAACAAAAAAAAAAAAAATTTTATTTTTTTGTTGAGAAAAACTTCATTTTTATTTTATTTTTATTTTTTTTTTAATTTTTTTTTTTTTTTGCCTCAATTCGATATATCATATCAGCAGCGAGTAGCGATAGCGATATCACATAGTTGTTAAATAGAATTTTTCTATCCATTTTCAAAAGAGCATTACAATACAATTTCCTTCTTTTCATTTTCTTTTTACTTTTGTTTTTTTTTCATAATAGATCCATATAAAAAAAACTTGATTTTTTTTTCATTTTTCTCTTCTTCATTATTATTATCTTCATTGTCATTGTCGGCTTATTTTATTATTTTCTTTTATTTTCATTTTTTTTTTCCATACTCGTTGGCGTTGCTTTTCTTCTGTTGCTGTTATTATTGATGTAAGTATAGTAACTGCTACGGCTGCTGAGCTGATGCTGCTTCTGCTACTTCTCTCTGTGATTTTATATATACATATGTACTTCTGCCGATATTGGTACTTTGGTACACATTGTTGGGTTGCTCCTTATATTTTTAATGTTGTTATATTTATTGTTGGAGCATCGTTTTCTTTTCTTATTACATTGCATACACTTTATTATTATTAAGTACAGAAGAGCGGAGATATAGTCGTTGTCGTTGTTTTGGATCAATAAAATAAAAAATGAAAAAATGAAAAAAAAAAACAACAAAAACAAATATATAAATAAAACGAAGATATTATAAGAAAAAATGAAAAATAAAATTTATCTTAAAAGTATTGAGTCTAAATAAAAAAAAAAGAAACAAGAATATAATAAGAAAAAATTGTAAAAATGACTTTCCTTTCAAAGAAAAATGGTATCTTGTCATTCCATTTTCAGTTATTTTATTTTATTTTTTTACTTTTTTCTATACATATACATACTCGTATATATGTATGTACTTTGAATCCTTCTTACTGCTTCTGCTATTTACATTTTTACTTATTTTTTACTTATTCTTCTTTTGAATTGCATTTTTAAAATATATGTATATGTCTATATGCCAGAATGTACATATCTACGTACATTTATACACATTACGTATATGTGTGTGAATGTGGATGTTGATGCATACATAAAGCTATATAAGTATACACACAAATGTACATGATGTAATCGTAATGCTTCTGACGATATTTTTATATATGTCGTCCTTTTTGAAAAATAAGCGTATAAATGCAATAAAAATAATAAAAAATACATATACTATACTACATATAATATAAGAAATGTCAAAGTAAAGAGAAATATTTTTTATTTTTTCAAAAAAGAACACAGAAAATCGTATACCTACTCCTCGTAACATACATACATACATTCAATATAATATTCCTTCTTATTTTGTTTTGCACCATCAATATACTCCTCATCGCATATTATATGTACATACTACATGTACGTTTGTACATAAAGTTATGTACTTACGTAGAGTACAGATATTTTTACAATAAAATTTTCATTTTCCAGTTTTCAATTTTATTTTATTTTTTATATTTTTGTATAATATTTTTTACTCTGCGTTTTTGTGTTTTTTTTGTAAAGTTGAAAATGTTATTTTATGTTATTTTTACATATGTAAAAATGATAAAACTCCACGTGGAGATAATATTATATGTATATACTCGTTCGTATCTTGTTGAAGATAAAAAGGTGTATCTATATAGAGATATCTACCTGTATCTCTGCTATATACATACATATGAATGTACTTGCATAACTGTGTAGAAATGTAGTATAATATAGGACTGTAGCTATACACACGACAATTATTATTTTACTCGTAGTAACTTACATAAGTATTTGTATAAAGGTATGCATCTTGGAAAATCTCTTGTATGTACATACGTATGTACGTCTACGTACTGTAAATAAAATAGGCATCAGATAAATTTGTTGTTTTTTTTTTCTCTTATTCTCATATTATACTTTTTTATGCCTGACTGAATTATTGGTAAAATTCGTACATTTATATACTACATACTAATACTATCTATATACCATATACTACTATCTACTATATACTATATTTTGAATTTCAAGAATATTGCGTTCTGCTTTTATGCTTTTCTTCTCAATTTTTTTGCTTTTGAATTTTTATCTTTTTTTTCCATTATTCTCTGTACGTTACGTTATCAATCGAATATTGGTTGGAAGGAAAAAAAAAAAGAAAACGAAAGAAAACAGAAAAAAAAATCGAGAAGAAATATAAAAAGGATGAAAACCAGAAGTTAGCATTTTATATGAATATACACACGTAACATACGTTTGCTTTTTCCTGTTTATTTTTTTTTTTTTTTTCAATATATTACTGTATAAATGCTGCTTCTTCACTTCAATAATATCATCTCATAATGCATATAAATAACCGCACCGTAGTATATAATAGAAGAAGACTACTACGAGTAAACGAACAGAAAGGGCAAATAAAAAATTTAATGAAGAAAAAAAAAACTGATAACTGAAAACCTCCAACTCAAATAATATTTCAATTCCAACAGTTTTCATTTCAGAAAAATAAAATAAAATGAAAAAATAAAAAGAAATCAGAAAATTATAGTGCGGATGCGGACTGTGAGGTTTGTAAGTATGTATAAATACGCAGGTTACATTACGAGCTTAGATTAGGCATTGTCAGTGATATGAGATTGTACATATGTTCGATCATTCGATCGGATTCTCTTCTTCAAATAATACAATTTTTTATGTACTATATGTATGTAGCAATGTACGTGTACGATATGCTCGTATGTATGCTTATATGTGTGTGGTATCCATCCACACTACACACATTCATATGTAGTATTATTTTTGAGAAAGTGTTTCGTACATAGAATTTAATTCTGTGATTATGAGAATAAAAAATGAAAAAAAAAATTTTTTTTTTAATATAAAATTCACAATAATAAAAGAAAATTGAATACATAAGAATAAGAGAAAAATAAATGAAAAAATATTGAATGGAACCTGATCCTTTTTAATGGAGCATCCTTGTAGATTCTTGTACTTGTACATAGAGGAATGTGTATAGTCATCATCATAGATACATATTACATATTACATAAATACATCATAGTCAGGTGATATTATCAGTCAGCAGTCAGTATGTACTAATGTACGTATGTTTTTGATGAATTTTGCTGTAGTATAGAACTATTTGGATTTGGATACGTGCTTGCATTGTATACACATCATATCATATATTCTTTTCAAAATACAAAAAAAAAAAATTCATAACATATACATAAATATAACATTCAATTGATAACCTTTACCGTATAGATAGAGGATCACGTATTATATGTGAAGATAATAAATGAATGAAAAAAAAACCAACAAATTTTTATTTGCAAAAATGAAATTTGATTTGTTTTTATTATTTGTTCAATATCATCAGGATTCAACCAACAACACGCATGTAGGGTATAATATGGGGTATATACATATAGAATAAAATGTAAAGAGAAAAATAAGTTTTTGAGAAAAAAAAAATAAATAAAAATTACTTTACTTCCACCAAAGACTGTAGAACGTGGAACTATACGTATATAGTTCTATAGTCTTTGCTTCCACGTACGATAGTACTCTTAACTCGTATGTATATATGCTCGTATCGTATCGTACGTTTAAAGTGAAAAAAAAAAAGGAAAATAAAATCTATAGATTTCATATTTTTCATATACATACGTATGTGTGTCACACTGATTGAAATACTGAATGCACAAAAGTTACAATTACTATACGAAGAAAAATAAAGCAAAGAGATCAAAACATACATTCATTACGTATATATAGATGTACATATTCGTTGCTTGTTTTGCTTTTACTTTGATGTAATATTACACGAGATTTTGTATTATTTTATCCATTAAACATTGTACTTATATTAAGTCTGCATACATATACATATGTTACATAATAAGAGATCATATACATTTGAATGAAAATGGGATATAAGATACAAAGGATATGTATGTACTATCAAAGATACTATAAAATTTCAAAGATGTGAAAAGCAGTACAAAATTCTAAACATGGTTTATTTTTTTCCATCGCATCGCAATCAACTCTTCTTGAATTTTCTTGTTGGATTTTAAGTTCTAACCGAAGAAATTTTTAATTTGAATTGTCAGTTATGTTTTGAAATTTTGTTAAATTCCAATTGAAAAGCTATATATTAGAACTTTCTTTCATTTTAAATTAAGTATTGAAATATATGAAATATATAGTATTGGTAGTATGTGTAGTATGAATATATGAATATAGTGTTTTGTTGTGTTGTATTACATGTAAAGTATGGTAGATGGTAGTATGATTATATCACATACCATATTATTACTTATAACCTATAGATACTATATGTACAGGAAAATATATATATACGTATATAGGAAAATATAGGAAGAAAGGACTTGCTTTCATATTAAACCTGTTTTGTGTATGAATTGTTTCATCTTACATATACAAAATACTTATTAATTCTCGAATTTTGAATGATCTTTCATGTTAGAAGGGATCATAATATAAATTTCGTATTGTGTAGGATTGGTGTAGGATATACAGTATGAATATGAATTTGTTTTTTCAATGTGATTATCACTTATCACATTGCAATATAGATTTGGAGTATACATTCATATATACATATGCATATACATTTCATATATCTTACAATCATGTGTATTCACTGTATATGAATGTATACATAATTTAGATATACATATATATATAAATTTATACTATAAAGGAGTATAGTATATGTAGGAATACGTCTTTTGAAATATATGTTATATTTTGAAATATGATAACATCGTTATTTTATTGTATGTATATATTGTAAGTGAAATGAAATTTTTGTTTTTAACAATATATTGCATGTGCGTATGCACATACATATGTACATATGTATATCATTTTGTTATTAAATAGATACATGTAATAAGTTCATTGAACTTGAACCTTTGAATTTTTTTCAAAATACATTTTATTTCAATGATGCAATTATATAGACATAATTTATTACTGTAAATGAAATCGATCGTATTGTTATTTTGATATCATGTACAGAATAAGTATCATATATATTTTACTGCACATGGGTGCAATATATGCATATTTACTTATAATTATTATTATGTCTTGCAGTTCTTAAGCCACGAATAAATTGGTAGTTTTCAAATAATATTTAACCATATGTAATATATGCAATATTTGAATAAAAATTGATAGAAATATGTATGTATATATGTTGTTTTATGTGTTTAGAAAAATGTATCTTATGTATGTTTTCTACATTTATATATTAAATGTATTAATATTACTTATGTACTTTGTAGTCCATAAGAAACAATTTTTATTTATTATTACTTCGCTGCATGCACTTAATATAATTATAATTTTTAATAATACGAACGTATTTTTATATAATAATACATCTTGGAATTAGTAAATATGTACTTATAGTTATGTAATTAAAATTACTAAAACAAAAAAAATATAACTATTAAAATTGAAACAACAAAATTTCCCTTCACATTTTTCCAGACTTAGGACCGGCAATCAAATTATCTTTGGTTGGTATGTTTAAAAATTTTGTTTTTCATTTATGTTTTTATTCTTATTCTTATATATGGAAGGCGTTATGATTATAAACTGTGATATAAAAGAAAAAAGATTAAATTATATTGTTTTTTTGGCAATGATGATTTAAAGTCTTTTTACACATAGGACACTTATTTAATTTTACAAAAATTGGTTTTGTAATTGAATATTTGTTAAAAAGGATTTTTCCATGATTTGTATATTCTCAAAATTTAAATCATTAATGCGATCGTTATTACCTGTTTAAGGACTTTGTTAAAGGTTTTGTTAATTAGGATATATATTTTAAAATACATTTTTTCTTATATATATATAGAACAGAGAAATATTAAAAAACGTATCATACGTGATTGTATGGAAGAAATAATTAAGTATGAGAAGTTTTCATTTTGGCTTTCAAAGAAAAATGATTGTTATGAACACCACTATCAAATGTTAGACAAATATGTGACAATCCTCTTACGACGACATTGCTATTGGGAGACACTGAATTTCGTTGAACACGGGAAAGCGATTTTGAAATCACGTAGAAAATAAGTATTTCTGAAAGCAAATAAAACATAAACCTTCACTGGGATGAAAATTAATTGAACACTAATAACCTGCCACAAATTAAAAATTATATTTTATTGAAACCATTGTCAGAATAAAAACATAAATGAAAAACAAAATTTTTAAACATACCAACCAAAGATAATTTGATTGCCGGTCCTAAGTCTGGAAAAATGTGAAGGGAAATTTTGTTGTTTCAATTTTAATAGTTATATTTTTTTTGTTTTAGTAATTTTAATTACATAACTATAAGTACATATTTACTAATTCCAAGATGTATTATTATATAAAAATACGTTCGTATTATTAAAAATTATAATTATATTAAGTGCATGCAGCGAAGTAATAATAAATAAAAATTGTTTCTTATGGACTACAAAGTACATAAGTAATATTAATACATTTAATATATAAATGTAGAAAACATACATAAGATACATTTTTCTAAACACATAAAACAACATATATACATACATATTTCTATCAATTTTTATTCAAATATTGCATATATTACATATGGTTAAATATTATTTGAAAACTACCAATTTATTCGTGGCTTAAGAACTGCAAGACATAATAATAATTATAAGTAAATATGCATATATTGCACCCATGTGCAGTAAAATATATATGATACTTATTCTGTACATGATATCAAAATAACAATACGATCGATTTCATTTACAGTAATAAATTATGTCTATATAATTGCATCATTGAAATAAAATGTATTTTGAAAAAAATTCAAAGGTTCAAGTTCAATGAACTTATTACATGTATCTATTTAATAACAAAATGATATACATATGTACATATGTATGTGCATACGCACATGCAATATATTGTTAAAAACAAAAATTTCATTTCACTTACAATATATACATACAATAAAATAACGATGTTATCATATTTCAAAATATAACATATATTTCAAAAGACGTATTCCTACATATACTATACTCCTTTATAGTATAAATTTATATATATATGTATATCTAAATTATGTATACATTCATATACAGTGAATACACATGATTGTAAGATATATGAAATGTATATGCATATGTATATATGAATGTATACTCCAAATCTATATTGCAATGTGATAAGTGATAATCACATTGAAAAAACAAATTCATATTCATACTGTATATCCTACACCAATCCTACACAATACGAAATTTATATTATGATCCCTTCTAACATGAAAGATCATTCAAAATTCGAGAATTAATAAGTATTTTGTATATGTAAGATGAAACAATTCATACACAAAACAGGTTTAATATGAAAGCAAGTCCTTTCTTCCTATATTTTCCTATATACGTATATATATATTTTCCTGTACATATAGTATCTATAGGTTATAAGTAATAATATGGTATGTGATATAATCATACTACCATCTACCATACTTTACATGTAATACAACACAACAAAACACTATATTCATATATTCATACTACACATACTACCAATACTATATATTTCATATATTTCAATACTTAATTTAAAATGAAAGAAAGTTCTAATATATAGCTTTTCAATTGGAATTTAACAAAATTTCATAACATAACTGACAATTCAAATTAAAAATTTCTTCGGTTAGAACTTAAAATCCAACAAGAAAATTCAAGAAGAGTTGATTGCGATGCGATGGAAAAATTCAAGAAGAAGAAAACTATCCCCTTTTTTTGTACTAGTTTTCACATCTTTGAAATTTTATAGTATCTTTGGTACTATGCAATTACAATCTTACACATTATTCGAGAATATAATGTACATTACTTCTTGTACATATTCGATAACCCGAGAAGGTATCTGTACTGTACTCCCATATATAGAACAGAAGAAAATACTGATATGGATCTATATATGTTCTCTATTTATGATACAGTCATATATTCTATGTACATATAGAGTAAGTACGTACGTACAAGTACAATACTTATGTATATAATAATGGTATTTAAGATTAGGTATAAGTTCTTAATATAAAAGATTTTTATAAGTATAAAGTTCTAATATTATTTTCTGAATGTATCTATCTTTCTTGTATATTATCAGTATATTCTTCCGTTTTTTTTTTTTATTTATTCATCTTCTATACATATATCTTCTATTTATTTATCTACCTGTATGTTTTATATATGCATGTATTTTGTTGTACAAACATTTGTATATCAGTATGACTCCATTTTCATTTTCTTCTTTTTTTAATATTTGTTAATATTTTTACTATTTTTTTTTTTTCTTATTTTTGCCCAAAATACATACAAAAGAGAAATCATGCAGTGCATATATTGTATACAGTATCTAAAACAAAACAAACAAACAAAATACAAAAAAATAAAATGAAATAAAATTGGAAACGATATCGATTACATTTATCTTATAAATACATATTTTTTTTCTTTCGCTTTTGGATACACATACATATTTAGATGTAAGCTCATATAATGATATTGAAGTACATACATGGATACAAAACGTATTATAAGAAACATATATACACACGAACATTTGTATATACATATTATATTTGCAAAGTAAGCAAAAATATTGAATAGCCCAATTCCATTTCATTTTCATTTCTTTTTTTTTTTTTGTTTTTCTTCTGATTTTCATTTATAGCTATTCCTTGTCAATTTTGTTTCTTTTGCATTTACTTATTTATATATATTTTTTTTTATTTTTTCCTTTTTCTTCTTGAATTTTTAGTTATCATTTATTTATGCTTATCTTCAACTATTTCGAAGTTACTTTGTTTTTTGGTTGAATTTTTTGTACATATTTTATTTGTGTATTTGTAAGTATTAATTTCTTCTTCTTTTTTTGGAGTTTTGCCAAACCGAAAAATGTGAATATGTAATGTACGTACATTACTATATTTTATTCTGAATGTTTTTATCATACTCGTATATATGTGTATAGTAATGCATACATACACGATAATATATGCGCCATATATATCATCATATACGCATTCATTTATGTTACATCTGTATATGTATGCTTTTAAACTAATGTACAAGAAGTATATAGAATATCTGCTAGAAGAAGTTATGTAGATATTCGCATGTATGTACATATGTATGTATGTGGATGAATTTTTATATATTTAATACTTTATATGATGAGTATTTATATCTTCTATATAAGTTTTTATCTTGTAAAATATTCATGCTGTGACTTCGTTTTCTATATATACACTTCTATATACATACACTTTACACCATCTACTATATTTTTATACTCTCCATATAAATGTACGAGTACATAATAGGTAACTTTTTGTATTATTTTTTTTTCTTCTGGCTGAATGTTTTATCATCATTCATTTTTTCTTATTCTTATTTTTACCAGGCAGATAATCTATTTCTTTACACTGGAACAAAAAACAGAAAAAAAAAGTTATCCAGATAGATATACATAAGTACATATTTTTTTGGTATCATCTTTCTTCTATTTCAATCTGTACAACATGAAAATAATACACATAACAGCGTACTCGTACATAATATACTCAATATACACCGCATATACATTCGTGCATACATATATGTACCTAAACCTATGTAATGTATATCTTTTATATCTTATATGTAATTTGCTCGTATGTACACATTCATAATACGTTTGCTGTAAGTTTTCATTCAATTTCTTTTTAGACATTATTTCTTATTTGTTTTTTTCTTATTCTTATACATATCATATCTTTAACATAAGTTTGAGCACATGGAGCACATATTGATATGTACATGGATATGTATGTAACGTGTGTTTGTGTGAGTATTCCAAAAACATACCACACACTACTCGCATATATCATGCATAAAAATACAGAAAATCGCTATTTAAGTTCCTTTCCATTATCTTTAGATGTATTTTTTTTTCTTTTTTGGTACATTTTATTTTCACATTTCTTTATTTTATTTTTTTATTTCTTACATTTTATTTATATGTACATACATACATATATTTTTTTTTCATATGGATGGAATATAAAATGTTTCAAAAATTTTCTTTTATTTTCTTTCATCTTCTTTAATTTTTTTTGTTTTCTCATTTTTAAAGTGTATAAGATACTACATGTATTACACTATGTATTTATAAGATTCCTATAGTGGTGCGGTGTACAGTACAGAGTAAGTGTATTGTATACATGTATTTGATGTGTTGTATTATTATTGTTAGGTTGTTAGCCAGTTGTAAGTTGTATAACTGCTGTTATCTGCAAGTTTTTCTTATTTTATTTTATTTCTTATTTAATTTTTATTTTTCAATTTTTTTTTTTTTGTTTTCAATTTCTAAATTTTTTTTTTTTTCATTTTATATAAAACTGCATTTTGTCATCTTGTTAGCTGTTCTCTTTTCTTTTCATAATACTATATACATACACACATATAAATATCAAAACAAAAATACAATCAAAAAAAAAAAAAAAAACAGCACAGAAAAAAAAATTTGTATGAAAAACTTTAATTCTTTCATTTTTCTCATGTTTTTATTTTTAAAGCCCCTTTTGTTGTATTTGTATGTAACATTATGAAATGTATGATATGGTATACAAAATTTTCTTTTCTCTTCTTATTTTGTTTTTTTTTTTTTTTCGTATTTTCGTTTTTATCACGACGACGACGATGATGATGATGATGATGATAATAATTTTCTTTCACAGTAAGAAAAAAAAAATAAAAAAAAATTTTTCTTTTAAAATGTGTATAGTATTTGATGTTTTTTTTTTATTATTTTTCATTTTATTTAAGTTTATTTTATTGTTGTTGTTGTTGTTACTGTTCTTCTGTTAGTTCTTCTTCTTTTTGTTCTTTGGATGTTGTTGTTTTTGTTTCTCGTCTCTTTATTTTTGGAATTAAATATTTTGCTTGCTTGCTTTTTTTGTTGTTATGCTGTTAACTTTTCTTTATATAGTTAAGTAGTACAAACGGTTTTATATATGTTTTGTTAACATGCAATCATCATGCCACTGACTATGACTATATCTACTTACAAACTTACAAACTGTATAAACATATGAGCACCTATATAACACATAAGTATACACAAAAAGAACAACTTTCCCTACATCTCCAAATATTAAGTTAAATTTTATATATTACATACTCGTACATATACGTAAAGATACTGCAGTTTACGTATAAGAAATATAAGATAAATTTTTATATGTACAATATATGTACATTCTATTACATTATGTACAATATTTCTACCTAGTATATATAGTTATAGAGACACAGTGTTTTTATTTTTTCAATCCACCCATTGTGGAATCCCAACCTCTTTACTACGTATAATACTATGTGCTGAAAATTGAACAAATTTTTATTCTATTATTATTATATACACTTACCTGTATATGGACATATGTTTTACATTACAGATGCACTTACATACAAAATATAAATTTGTAATAAGTAGCTACAGGTATAGATATACCGTAGAACATCCATTTCATATAGGTATTATATAGATAGTGTGTAATATTTTTAAAGCTTCTAAACAGATGCTGCTGCTGTTTAACCTCACTTTGGGCTCCATAAACTTACTACTACCATGCTACCCACCTTACGTTTGTAGCACAGCACACACTATATGATGTCTTATACACTCATTCTTACAGAAATTTACCTATAGATACCTTTATACCTTTATAATATGCATCTACTTTTAGTTTATTATGTAGTATTACACTCTTCTTATTATAGTCGGGCTCGGGCTTATAATACGAAAAAAAAAATTTTTTTTCTGATCAAAGTGAAAAAGAACACAGAAGGACAGATAAATACGATTGGAGTCCATTATATATACTCGTATATACAATATATACTCATTCCATATCTATTTATATTATACACATATAATAGGGACATGAAAACATTTCAGATTTCAGCTTCTCTGAATTTTATTTTTCTTTTTCTTTGGTTTCTTGTTATTCTTATTTTTACTTCTTTTAGGTATATTTACTACTTGTACAGCATAACGATTACACTACGTATATGTACTACGATACGATATTACATGTGGGGAATGAACATACGTTAATGTAGAGTAAATTTTAAGTTTTTCATGAGTGTCAAAGATATACATATACATGCATATAGGTATATTTAGAGGATATCTGTATATATTCAAACGTACATATATGTATGAATCCATGTATACACAATCATGTGAAAATGTATTCATATATGCTTTTGTGTGTGCATATGTCAGAAGTAAGGTTCCTTTTTTTATGGAAATATCTTTTGAACTTATCATGTCTCCAATAAAAGCCAAGTTAAAAAAAATGTAAAAGAAAATCGTAAGAAAATAAAATAAAATAAACAACTAAACATCCATAAAATATATCCCAGTGAGTTGTTTTACATATGTACATACATACAATATGATACAATGTTCATATAATAATGTACGTATACGTATGTTTTGATGTATAATAAATGAATGTATATATGATTGTGCATTTAGTATATATGTACATTCGTTCATACATAAACTGATGAATATAAAGAATACCTGTGCGGCAATTTAATAACATCATGTGAACTGAAAATGTGTATTCTTATATGTATATATGTACATTTATGTTGTTGACGATGTTGCTGATGATGACGATGAAGATCATCATGTTTTTTTTTATTATATAAATATGTATATGTATTTTTGGTATATTACATACATATGTATGCATGTCCATAAGTCCAAGGTCCTGTACTTGTACAGATTTAGTTAATAATAACATAAAAAAAAATATTGATATCATTGCATATAATATAGTAGTGTATAAAATACATAATGTAGATATTTGCATATATATATATATATATATATATATATAGATACAATACAAAAAAATATCTTCTCAAACACCTTTACATACTTTTTATTTTAGTAAACATATGCACTAATGTATGCGCATATATTTGTAAAATTGTACAGATCTTACAATACAAATTTTCACAATTTATACTTTTATCTTTTTCTATAAAAGATTTTTAAATGTTTTTCATATGTTTTTATATACAATTACATACTAGTGATAGTATACATATGTATATATATACACTGTAATTTGTAAAATTATTTCCAATCGATTTTTTTCAATATGTACGTGTATGTATCTACATAAAAATTATTTGATAAATAAAATAAATACAAAAGTGTACATAGTACATAAATATAGATGTACGTATACGAACTTAACATCTACACTTCATTTTATACTTGTACCCTTGTTCATACATATACAGGGTGTCCGGTATCGGGTGGTCAACCGGCAGACAGTAGATAGGTCTCATCGAGTCAAACAAAACATATTTCTAGAGAGTGGAGGGGGGAAATAATCTCAATCGTTTCGCAGCTATAGTGCGATGAAGATTTTTCGCACTTACTCTACGAAACACCCTATAACAACTACCATGTACTAGCTAGAAGAAAGTAGTCCGAGAAAAATCTGTAGGAAACTCCTCGCTCTCTCTAATGATATCTTACGTGCTCTTCTACGTCTATTTTATCAAGAGTTATTGTGTTTTAAAGTTAATTTTTTGTCAATTTTTTCAGTGAAAATATAGGCTGTTGAAGTACATAGCGCCTATATATGTACAGCATTTACACTTTATATGAAACTTTATGCAAATCAAATGAAACTTTGGGTAAGTTGTCATTTGTCATGGATTTTATTAGGAAGATAAAGAATTTTACAAAAATTTGACGGTATATCTTATGTACAAAGAATTTCGAAGTCCACTGTTATATCGCATATACATAAATACTGATATAAATGTAGGCATTTTCCTGACATTCATATAATTATTTGTAGACATATCTACATACCAATAAGACAAGAGTATATGTGCATATATAATATATTTATATAGATATCATATGTATGTATGCATATGTACCTAAACCTATATACATATATATGAACATTTTCTTATTACTGAAATATTTATATAAATGTACTTATTTCTCATTCATATTTATTTATTCGTTTCGTATTCCCGTCTACTGATATACATATATGTATACATATATATATTTACATACATCAATCCATATCCATTATCATTTATATAAATATATAAATGTTGCTATTTATGTTTATAAATTTATCGTTATTATGGTCATAATAATAATTCGTTTTTTGTTATATGCTTTTGTTTGTTGCTATTTTCAACATTTATTATTAATTCTTTTTTTTTCAGTTTTTGATCATTTATTTTTTATATATCTTTCGTTTTGGATTTATTTTCTACATTTTTATTTTTTTCTTCTTCTTTTTTTCGAAAAAAATATAAATATGTACATACATATGTATATGTATTTTGATATATTCGTAAATTTTTGTATTATTATTATTTTATATTTATATTGAAAATATGTATTTATATAGTAATTATATATGAATGTAGATAATGAGTGTATTCACATACATACATATTTAAATAAAAAAAAATATATTTATGAACTTGCATAAATATTATAATATGCACATATAGATATATGCATACAAACACAAATAACAAAACGAATCAAAAGTATTACATATCTACCATATAAATATACATATTAGAAACAGCAGTTAAGTATAAAGCGTATAAGATTAAAAATATGTAGGTATATAATATTAATTATTATTGTTTTTTTTTTTTCAACATTTACAAAAACAAAAAGAATATACATAAAATACAATCTCAATCTGATACCAAATATAGGTATATTTATATGCATATATACTTATTTATATTTCTGAACATATATCTACATATCTATACTCAAATGTATGGAGATAAACGTATGTATAAAATTTTCTGCTTCTTCTTTTAACTTTTTTTTTCTCTGATTTAGATTTATTATTATTATTATCATGTACATATGTATACCTATTATAGTCTATAGTGTAATATTATTTTATTTTATTTTTCATTTTGATTTTGATATGCTCATTTTCATTTAATTTTTTTCTTTTTCTAGATATAATCATATAGCCTTATATAGTAGGTATACTTGTGCATATTATGTGTACGTAGTACATAATGAAAAAGAAAAAGAAATCCACGCTATTTTCATACCTACATATTTATGTGTATAGGTGTACATGGGTGTACATATACGAGGTGTGTATATAAAAGCTCATTTTTTTTTCTGGTGTTCGTCTCGTTGTTGATGTTGTTGTTGTTGTTTTTTCTTTTACTTCGCTCATTAATTTCTTCTTTTTGATTATTATTGTGATTATGATTATTGGTTTTCAATTAAGAAAATATTACACACATACATTTACATACATTTATATCCAGATCTACACATTCAAATATAATATATATGTATGGTATATCTTATCCAATGTATGATTTTTTTTTATTTTTGTTCATTTGTTGTTATTATACTATACATTTATATTTTTATGTATTTTTTTGCAAATTTTATTTTATTTCATTTTTTTCGGAATTCTTTTTTATGTTTTGTATATTTTTCTTATCCAAGATTTTTTTTTTTTTTTTGTTTTTCTTCAATAAATGAAAATTATTACGAGTAGTGTGTTGTACATATATAAATTTTCGGTTATCAAGATTACTTTACATACAGACATATATTTATAATTTAGTCTTCTTTTTTTTTATACTTTTGTATACCGTCGCTTTTACGTTTTTTATTTTATATTTTTTTTTTCTCATATTTTTTTTTTGCTTTTTGTAAATACATACTTCTGTAAAAGAATATTATTATGTCAGTCATAATTTTAAATATTTTTTTTTTAATTTCTTTTTAATTTTTAATCATACTTTTTTTCGTTCATTTTTATTTGTAGATACTACATGTACTACTGTTTTAAAAGATTAAATCGAAATATTTTATCGAAATATTATTAGAAGATCTCAGCAGGAAGCAACAAAAATAACGATTCTTTTATTATAAAATGTACAAAGTATATAACAACATACCAAAAAAAAAGATGATTTTCAATTTTTTATCCATATACATATATGTATATGGAAAACAAAAATATTAATTATAATAAATGAAATGAAGAAAATTAAAGTATAAAAAATTTAATGAAAAGTGACAGAATTTTTCCTAACCGTTTATTCATTTTTGTTCGGTTTATATTCATTTTCTTTGAATTTTTTTTTTTTTTATTATGTTATTATGTTTATTGAATCGAATATGTACATTACGTATACATATATACGAATTACGAGTATTAATTATATTATCAATTTCGTATTTGTTTCTCTCTTTTTGCTTTTATTTTCGACTGTTTATGTATGTAGGTATCTGTTTTTTTCTTCGTTACGATTCAATTATTATTCAATATTCATATAATTTTTTAAATTTTTTTCGTTTTTATTATATCTACACGATCACTTTATAAAATGATTGTACACGCAAGCACGCAAGTATATACATACATATACATCATATAATGTATATACTTATGTACATTTAATTATGATTTTTTCAATTAATATGAATGAATGTGGGCAAAGGGGAAATTGGAATGATGGTTAAGGTTCATATTTTTTTTTGCTTTTATGAAAATGTGTATATGTAAATGATTTTTCAATTGAATTTTATTATAAAATTGTATTAATTTTTTTGTTTTTTTTTTTACGATCCATAACACTAAATATACATATAGTAATGATGGTAATATGATAACATATATTAAATGAATTTCGAATAAATAAAAAGAGTATTATTTATTCCATCTGATTATTATTTATTATGCTCAATTAAAAAAAAAGTACATAAATTTATCGTAGATATTATACAAAATATTTATATGCCTGAGTTAATGCGTATGTATATACATTTAAAATAATGTTGATGTAGTGGATATTTATAGAGGAATTAGGTGTTAAAAGACGTAATTATTATTATTATTTTTTTTTTTAACCAAAAGACGACTAATTAATCATCTTAAGTTATTTATCTTGATTCTACGAATGATTTCTAGATCATATAGTTAAATGTTTTACGATTTATTCATATTTCATATTCATATAATATACATATTTTGAGACTATGCATGCATGCATGCATATAAAAGTTAAAAAAAAATGTTTTTTTTTAGACATTGAAAGCTTCAATTTAGATTGTGTATTAGATTGATTAACTATATTTTTATATACCTACCTATTGCATGGTAAATATAGGCAATATAATGTAGATTCATCAGAAAATATTTTACTTCTAATGGGCACGAATTTCATATATCAACCAACCATCAATTATGAAAATTTAAAAAATTTATTTAATATTCAAATCACCAATCAATGCAACACACAACACTATAATGTGCACTATATGAACAACAACACCACTATAATATGGAATGGACCTATGCCATATGATGTACTGTAAAATCTGAGTACTTATATACTTATATCTTAAAGTACATAAAATGTTGCTTGTGAATTTAAGTCTATATTAGGTGTTTAACATCGTAAATGTAATTGTAATTGAACCCAAAAGAAAAAAAACCATATACAAATGTTATATACTTATATTTGTATGTTTAGTGAACAAGAAGAAGTATATGAGTATACATATAAGAATATATTTTGTAATGTTTTCACTCTATTACATTTAGAGATATGTACTTTACAACTTATAAATTAAAAAGACACCAAAAGTCTATGAATTATTTATACATTTTATTATCAACATGTGTACAAACATATTCGAATACAAGTACAAAGTATGCGTATACACAGTACAAGTACACCATATATTGTCTGCATATAGATAGGTACCTATATAAGATTTATCGACATTAAGTTTTGTAAGTGTACTTATATTTATAAATATCTGTCTATATATATGTAATGTAAATTGTAAAGGAAATTTGTATTTGTATAAATTTTATTCAAAAAAGTATAAAGTACTTGAATCACAGTATAATTTTTTCCGGTATTATGTAGTGATATGTTTTCAATATCTACATATATGTATCTAGATACATACTATATGTTCATAATATGTACATTTTTGTAGATGTATATGAATGTTGTATTTATAATATGTAATTTTTGTTAAAATTACAATCACGTATTAAAACATAAGAATTGTATGTACATAAATATTTAACAAATAATATCGAATTTAGCTCTATCCTCCATACATTATTATAAAAAATCGAATAAAAAAAAAACAGAGAATGAAAATTATACATAATATAATGTACCTACACCTATACGTTCCTATATATATAATATAGTCGCGTATGATGTGTATGCTTTATCTTTTATTCATGTATCGATAAAAATCGTGTAACGAATTATTATTAGTACATATTGTTTTTTTAAAAAAAAGTGTATAATATTCATTCATACATACCAAATCAATATGTTACATATATAACTATGTACATTCATTATACGGAGTATATATATATGCCCATATCTGTATAGTGTATAATGTGATGTCGTAGTATAACAAATACTTAATACATAATATATCACAAACAAAATGAAAACATATAGACAGAAAAAGAAAATATTACCCAACAAAAAAGGAAGAATGATGAAAAAAAAAAAATAAATAATGTTTTATAATAAGACTATATAAAAATCGTGTTCATTCCAAAATTTTCTTATAAACATAAATTATGTACATACATACATACATACGAAGAGTATATTTTAGAAATATAATCGTATTATAGACTATACAATACTACAATCAATAAATATTCATATACATATGTAGAGTCTAATGTAAAAGAAAAAATATAAAAATATCTGTATACAAATTTACGTATTGATTTCAACGGAAGTTACCATACACATTCATTAATTTTCATATATCGAATTCATTTATTTATTAATTCTATATACCTATATCGCAACATCTATACATATATGCATTTACATACACGACATTATAATATGAGTATCCGAATCTATATAGCTAATAAATTTATTTACATATTGTGCAGATATAGAAAGGTAGATAGAGGTAGATACTGTGTGCATTATGTATTATATGAAATTATGTTATACTGTTTATATAGTATATTATATACCTTTCTTTGGTTATTCTATTCGTTTATAATTGCATATATAAAATCATTTATGCGGTTACTATAGCATTTAATCTTTAATTCCCTTTAAAATTTATCTAATAAACAACAAATTGTACTTACATATTTGTGTACATAGATTTTACCAAATTCACCATATATACCCCATGTAAATTATTGTAATATAATATCCGAAAGTATCCTTTTACAAAATCGAGTGTGCTTCATGGTGTACTGTACCACTGTATTATTATTTGTATTCGATCGAATAGCATGCATACATTAATAACCTCTTCATATAAAATATGTACAATTATACAATCCCAATCTACACATTTTTCATACAAAATATGCTTTTCACAATATTATTTTCTATGATATATGTATATATGTATATGCTGTTACATGTTACAATAAATTTATCCCTCTGGTATTTTTCACATTTTTCTTCTTTTTTTCCTGTTGATGGCCATAGCCATAGGCACAGATATAGAAATCGGCATTTGGCAAAACCATAGATACGCATAAAATTTTGAGTTATTTTTTTTTATTTTATTTTAATGAACATTATCATATGACCAGCCAAAAAAAAAGCAAAATAAATGATGGGGAACAGGAAAAATCACAGTATATACCCGGTAAAATTTTTTTTTTTGCTGTTTTTTTTTTCTCATTTTGTTTTTATTCGTGAAACAGAAAGATTACAAATTTCAAAAATCAAAGGTCAAATCATGTTTAATCTCTTTTTGTTCATTTTCATTTTTTTTTTATTTTGTTTTGTGATTTCTTTATAATAAAATAATAATCCATAAAAATATACACACATAACGTACATGCATATTATGTTACATAATTAACGTACAAAATATTTATGAACATTGAGCGCATACATATAAAGAGTATGTTTGGTTTTGAATTAAGTAAGGGATGTTAAGGAAAGAGTATGTACGCATACTGTTGTTACGTTTGTTACTTTGTTACCCTCTCAAATTAAAGCATTCTTTTTTTAATATAGAGCATAAAAAAAGCATATGAGAATTAATCCTGTTTGTCATATGCATTATACACCTATTAATAATACGACTGACGAATAGTTATGTATATATACACATAAATAAAAATAAAAATAAAATATCCTGTGTATGAAAAAAAAAAAAAAAATATTCATATATAAAATTTATGTAATGTGAGTCACTGTAAATTTTTTTTGAATTTTTTTTTTTTCAAAATTCTCTGAAGATATTTACATTTTATTTCATAAATACATAACTATCTACAGTGTCAGTATTTGGTGTTTGGTTCATATTTATTTTACACATTTGACATTTTTGTCATTTTTTTTTTTTTCATTAGACGCATATAACAACGTGCATATAGGGTATTATATGACATGAAACAGAAACGGTTGGTAAACAAACAAACAAAGTAAAAAAAAAAAATTAAAAACTGAGAACCAAATAAAAATTTTGATTGGAAATCGAATACGAAAAAAAAAAAACAAAAATTATTTTAAAACATTGCAGACAAAATATGACGAAGCGTTAAAAATGTAATAATAATGCAGCAACATAACGCTCATAGTGCTCATATTGCTTATACAAAATAATATACAGATTAATGATGGCCATAGCGTCTACCGTGTATAAAGCGTATGTAATAGAAGAGGGTTCATATATATTCATAATGAAATACATAATAAGCAATCAAAAATATACAAAAAATAAAGTGGAAAAAGAAAAAAAAATAATCATCACATCAGACAAAAAAAGTAGAGGGTAAAACACAAATGTTTTTGGTGTTTGGGGTTCGCACCCTTAACATTAACATTACTATATAAATGCTATTACATACCTATATATATTTCATTATAATGAAAATGAAAATTATTCACAAAAAAAATGAAAAATTGATATAGCAAAGCAATGACATATTATAAATACGCTACTATACAACAACTTCTGTCGCAGTCTCGCTGCTATTTACATCTATTTACATATATATATACGAAGGCATACTTCCACCTTCCATGTAGGTATATAATATATTCTTTCCATTACACCACTTATGTGCATTTTCCCTTCACATATAATAAAGGATATAAATTGTACGCGTATACATTTGTTGATATGAGTGTTGATGGTATTTGGTGAATATAAAACGTGATATTTTTTTATATACGAGTATTGTAATAAACTTTATATCAACATCGCATATTTAAATATATAATTTGTTCAAGAATTTTACTTACTTTTACTCGCCCTCTGTCACTACTCATTATAATATATAGTGTGTTGCCGTGTTGCATTTGTGTTGTGTTGTATATTTGATAGAGCCACACACTTCCCTATGGTTTTATTGTTTTTTTTTTTCTGTTTTCCTTTTTTAATTTAACCCATCGTGTTTATTGTATGTACATATATCATATCCTTATCGTTTTGAGTTTGTTTTTTTTTTCGTATGTATTTGTAACCATCAACCACCCTTAATTTTTCGAATATTATAGTCGCGTATAGTATACATAAATGTGTACAATTAAAGGACGTTCATGCTTTGGTTCATGTTCATATATGTACATATACATACATATATGTACATAAAAACATCATGGATATATCAGAAGCAATAAAGTATGTATTTTATTATAAGGATAAAAACAGAGCAAATAAAAAATAAAAACAAGATGAAAATTGTTTTCATTATTATTTCTTTTTTTTTTACATTTTTATTTATTTTCAGAACAGGAAATTGTTTGGGAAGACGACTTTTTGGCACATTTTTTTTTCCATCTTTCTCCCTCTCTATATAAATTTTATTAACCTAACACCCATCACATTACACATATTTTATTTTTCATTTTCAGTTCGATTATGTTTGTTTGTTTCTCTGTTGTTAAATAGTGGATGAAAATTATTGTGAAGTAAACCAATTAAGGGATCAAAATTAAATTGAGAATTTTATTCGGATTACAAAAACGTTCTTTTTGGTTCAATTTTTTTTTTTTTTTCAATTTTTTTTTTATCAATTTTAGTTTTCATTTCAAATCAGTGATTCAGTCTGTAGTATGTATAGTTATGCGTATATAAGTGCGGGTATCTATAGATAAATTATCATCATCGTCGACCGTCGTTGTCGTCTATTATTGAAATTCGAAAAAAAAATAATGTTTTTACCCCAAGAATTTATCAGAAAATCATTAATGAAATTTATAACTCTACTATACTATATGATTTGGATTTATATACACAGCATTATATGACTGAAATGTGTACGATGCATACATGTATGTCAGAGTGTATATAATTTTATATTGCCTTAAAAAAAACTATCTAAAAAATGATAGGATATATAAGATACGTGCGGTATTTCTTAGAATTGAGAAGTAATTTTTTTTTTTTTTTAATTCAATATTTTGTTTTTTCAGTTTTCAGTTTCACATGTCTAGACATTTGTTCTCAACCATATATTTTTTCCAGTGAACCATTGTATTGTATTGCATTGCATTGTACATGAGTATGTATGGTAAGAGTTGATAGGTACCTATATAATAATGTTTTGCAAAATAAAGAATTTTATCTGAACATGCACTGTAGCACTGTTGTTGTAGATATGTTCTTTTTCATATCTTAATTTTTTTTTTGTTTTCTTTTTTATATTCTTATTACTTTTTATATTATTTTGACCACAAAAATCCTTATATTGCTATAGAAAAAAATTTTTTTTGATGAATTTCTAAAATTTCTATTGTATGGATGGATGGATTTTGTGTGTGTACACATTTATATTTGGAACAGAATTTTGAAAAAAATAAAATAAAATAAAATATATATTCGAATTATGTTTAGTTAGAAGAAAAAAGGAGAAGAACATTTTTTTTTTTGGAATTAAATCTCAAGGAATATTATTTTCATTTTTTTTTTATCGAAAAGAAAAAATAAGAAAAATTAAAAAAATATATATACAATATAAGGATAAAACAGGAACACATTACTTGTTTCATATTTTTTTTTTAATTCAAAAAAACAAGGAATTCCTTTTAGCGCTCCACGTGGAGTTCATTTTAAAAATAAAAATACAGAATTTTTAACAAAGTACATATTACATAAATATAAAAAAAAAACCAAAAATACTAGCGTATATGTATATATGTTTAATGTACCTGTATACATGCACACATGTGGGGCTTGATTGGACGACGAGCATCACGTTATTGAGTTTTCCATTAATCCGTAAAAGAAAACTTGTACCTGTGTAATACAAGAGAAAAAAATACATAATAGGTAATACAGGTAAATCGTTTCTATCTATACAAACGCACATATATATTCGTATACAAAGTATATATGCACATATTTATGTATATATAGCTTGATATAGCTAAGCAAATATCTACTCAAAAACGCATAAAAATAAATAAATTGAATGGATATACATATATGCGTACACAGATGGGATGGATGGATAAATATCTACTGGTACAATATTTACATGTAGTATATATGCACGCACATACATAAACATATACATTAAGGTAAATACTGAAAAGAACTTATGGCCTACATCTTTTATATAATATGTATTTCAATGTTCTCTCTTGTTTTCTTATACATATATACAATAATATGTGCATGCATTTGTAGTAAGTATATCGTGCACATATTATTTACATTATGTACATTTGAATGTTTATACTTACCAGCATATAATACAAACATATGTAATGCACTGTACATACGTTACATAAATTCGTGTACGTATACATATTTAAGATACATCACATACGTATGTAAGCATCTATCAAACACATAAAATATCTTGTAAATACTTTGATATGCATATGTATATTTCAAAGAAAAAAAAAAAAAAATAATTTTCTTATTATTATTTTATTTTTTATTTTTCATTATATATTTTTTTCTTTCTTTCTTTTTACCTCAAAATGATTGTATGTACTTCATCATTTCAAAAGAATAAAAAAAAATTTCTTTAAAAAAATATACATAAATATATACATACATACATATATACTTACATTCATCCACAGATCAATATAAGTATATAAAGAGTATAAATAAGAAAACATTATGTATTTTTTTCTGCTTTTTTTTCATGTTTTCCTCATTTATTTTTATTTTTATTTATTTTTTTTTGTTATTTGTACAAAAATTATTTATTTTTATTTTTTTTTTTTTTGCTTTTCAGTTATTCTCTTCTTCTTCTTCTTCTTTTAATTCTTTTCAAGAAACTATACGACGACTTTTACATTTATTCAACAAAAAACCAAGTACAAAAAAAAAATTTTTTTTTATTTTTTTTGGTTTTTGTAAAATGGGTACATAAAAAATAAAAACAAATTTTTTGAAAGAAAAACAAAAACAAGAAGAAAAAAATATTATATTAGTACATGTATGAACGTATATATGCATGTATACAAGCACCCGAGTACGATATTTTATATTACTTAGATACATTCAATGAAATGTGGATATGTACCAATTGTAAATATACATTCCGTATACATAGTATGAAAATGGATCCATGTACATATGTACATCCATTCACAGCCACACATAGCATAAATACCTATATGTTTTAGAAAAAATGAAGAATATACAGAAATAACAGCAAGTGAAAAATAAATTATAAAAATGAAGAAAAATTAAAAACAAATTTAAAGGAAAAGTAAAAAAGAAAATCCTTGAAAAATACTCTACTCTACATATACATCATGCACATATACATATAAATATATCATATCATGTACACTTACACTATTCTATAGGTACTGTGCTATAATACATGCTACACTACTATGCTGAGTACCGAGAAGAAATTGAAAAAAAAAAATAAAAATCAAAATAAACAGAAAACTAACATTTATTCCTATACCATTTTGCATTTAATTTTTGTTCCTTTCATTTGAATTTCTTTTTTTTTTTTTTGCATAATCCAAATATACATATATATATATATAGGTACATTATTTTATGATAGTAGGTATACGTTTACGTATTACCACATTACATACATACATCTTGTAACGTAAGTGCTACAGAGTATACGTAAAAAATGTAAACAAATGCATTTACATATGTATCGTTGGTATATAGGGTATAGTAAGATATAGTCAGTACATTTTTATTAGAGAGAAAAATTATATAAAAGAAGAAGATATGATATCTACATGTATCCAAGAGCATATGTACATGTGTATTGTTTAAAAATATCAAAAAATATGTACATACATACATATATTCATCCTCATCCTTAGTCAGTTATCATAGTATCTACTACTACTATCTATTTACTACACAGTACACAAGCGTACAAGTATACATACTATATGTAAATATATGCGAGTACATAAATGTGTAATGTAAAATGTATACATTTACCAAACATTATACATTTTTGTATCTGAGTATGATATATCGTCATAGAAAAGACATGATGATAATGGTACATATGTATACACATAACATCCGTAGATATCTATATCTATAACTAAGAGTATAACAACAAGAAAATTATTGTACATACATATACGAGTACATAATATGAAAATGAAAAATAAAACTAGAGTAATACTAAAAAAAATATAGAACCCTACGGCTATTCGTTTAATATTACATTTATCTCGACTATTACACGTTACGTGTATGTATGTAATGTACATAGTATTCTTGAAAATTCATACATTTATTTATATGTATATGTACTACGAATAATAATTTTGCATTTATTTTTTTTTTAATTTTACAGAACGTAGTACATATATATGCGAGAATGTAGATGAAAAGGAAAATAATTTTTTCTTTCCATTTTCTCACATTTTATTTTTTGTTCATTTTTAAAAAAAAAAAAATTAAAAAAAAACTAATCTTATATTATTCCCTTTTTTTTAATAAAAATAGATAGGAGTATGTATATATACGATAACATGATGTATTATAGATATGATGTGTACAAATATTTGAATGTGTGTATATATGAGCATTCGCGTATATGTAAATACATCACCATACATATTTTGCACACCTAAAATATCTTTTTAAATATCCGCTTCAAAATGAAACAATTCCATATACACATACATAAGTATAGATATACATTATGCACCTTTATACGCGTACATAGGATAATGAATTTTTATTTATATACATGTAGTGTTAGTAGATGAATACGGTAATACATATGTAATGTTAGCTAAAATTTTTGTAGGTATACACATTATATTCTAAAGTTTGTTTTTATTTTATTTTTATTTTTATTTTTCTTCATTTACTGCTGTTGCTGTTATTGTTATTATTTTTATGTGCATATTGGTGTATTTGTATTGTATATCTATAAAATGAAAATATGCACTTTACCTCAGATAACAATAATTTTCTTTTCATTTTTATTTTAGAGCTCATACTATAGATAGGTATAAACATTCTCCTCGTATACGCAAAACACAAACAACGTAAACTTAGTTATATAAAAAAGTACCTATATATAATGTATGTATATATATATATTTTTTTTTGATTTTTTAACTTTGACTTCATCATCTCATCATCATTATCATCATCATCAGCAACACCAGCATCGATGATCGTGACCTATAGATACTATATACTATATACATGCACTTTATTTTTGTCTGTTTGTCTTTCAAAATGTATAAAATACATTATTTTCATTGTGTTTGTCTGTTTGTAACCGAAGTACATTGTGTATAAATTCGGTATATGCGGATACGTATATGGAATGATATGGATGGCACAATACAACAATAATACAATACCAAAATACCTACATTACGTGTGTATATATAGGTATGTGCTTTTCCATTTTTATATGTTTCTCAATTTTTTATATTTTAACTTATACTTCTATCAATTTTTATTCATTTATTTCTTCTTTGAAGGAACCCATCTCATGAGATCAAAATATAAAAAATATACATATACAAAAAAATGCAAAAAAAATATAAAATACTACTAACAAAAAAGTAAATCGAAACAAACAAAACAGAGTGTGATATGTATACAGAATGAATAAAACATGTTACAAAAACAAAAACAATAATATCAGTGTTCTGAAATCATTTTCCTCGGAGCTTTAGTTTTTCTTGTATTCGTACATGTATGTACATAATATTATTATACATGATAGTCGTTACTCTTGTGTTATTATAGGTGTTGTTATTACAGTATATTTTCTTATCCCTGTACATATACTCGTACTTGCAGAATTGCAGTCGAATAAGTATTTCGAATGTAAGAATGTAACATATGCACGTAACGTAACGTAGTAACGTCGTATAGTAATAATATGAACGTGAAATGGTGTAGGAATCTGTGTACATATCATCATCGTAAGTACATTTATATACATAATACACCTATTCTTTTATTATTATATATTCACATACATCTTTTTATTTTTTCTTGAGTCCTTTTTATTTCATTTTTATTTTTTGTTTCTAGAATTACTATATACATGAATTCAAATTCTATACATTTTTTCATGCTTTTTTCTTTTTTCAATTATGATGAGAATGATTGTAGAACAGTTGAAGAAAAAGATGAAGAAAATAAATAGTATAAATATATGTGCATCCATACATATGTGATGCGAACATATCCTGTATATGAATCTGCAGATTATATTCTGTTTTCAAATAAACCATATTTGTATGCCGTATGGGTATACTGATTGTATGTATGAATCCTTTTTTCACGTGATTTTTAATTAAGGAAACCACTGTTTTTTTTTTGTTCTACATAAATTTTTATTTTCAGTTTTTTTAGGTTCATTATGGTTTGAGTTGTTTTGTTTTTTGTAGATTTTTCTGTTCGGTTATTTTATTTTTTTCATCAAAATTCTAACTCCGCGAATTCATATTCTGCATTACATATTTTATCAATTAATATCATACCTATATCATTTAATATCTCTATATATATATGCAGGATAGCTTCTTTTTTTTATTTTAAAATGTATTTCTTAATAAAAATTTATTTATGTATCTATACATAGGTACATATTTGTCTCAAATTACTAAGAAAATGATCTACTATATGTATTTATCAAATAGAAATGTGTATGTTTTTTTATATACAAATGCATACATAAGATTCTTGGAAACCTCAAATTTAAAGTTAAAGAAAACAAAAAATAAATAAAAATATTCAAGATAATGTAAGTTAACTCCTTGTGGAAATATTGAAATGGTTAACGAAGTCTCAAGTCTGTACACATTTGTTTTCATCTCATGTATACATGTACATTATTTTGTATTTAGCCAACATTTAGCTGATAATCGTGACAAGACAATGTGCTATATTCACCCATATTCACCCAACTTAGTAACCAAAACAAACAGAAGAGTCCGATCAGTACTATTCGATACCAAAAAAGATACAAGAAATCCATCAAGAAATCAAGAAATAAATACATAAATACATATATTTTTTCACTTTTTTTTTCATAAAAATTAGATGAAATATTTTAAGAGAAAAACGAAAGAGAAAAATTGGATTCAAAAACAAAAAGCTTCACAATAACTCAAAAGAGAAAGAGAATTTCAAAGTTGAGAACAAGAATTTTTGAAAAACTCTTTTTTGAGATTTTTTTCAAAGTACTCATCTGATTGGCTAATTTTCTTGTTAAATATGATTTCTATTGGTCATAGAGAGTATACTTGCTATGTTTCAAAATATATTTACAAAAAGCTTTTTATCGACTCCACGTGGATATAATTTTTCCTGTTTATTTATCATTTTGTTTTTTGTTTTTGTTCATTATTCGGGTTTCTCATTTGGTTTTTTCTTCTTATTTTATACCTTTGGTTCTGTAAATTTCAAAATGAAAAATAAAAAACGAAAACAACAAAAAAAACAAATTTATTTTTTAAATTTTTTCTTTGGTTTTTGTGTTTTATTTGTTTTTTTTTTTACTTTTGTCGTTTCCTATATTTTCTGTTTGAAATTTTTTTTCTCTTTTGCTTTTATATTTTGTTTGTTTGTGTGTTTATGTTTTTCATTTTCTTTTTTTTGTTTGTTAACAATCCATCCATACATTTTGTATTGAATCCCTATAATATCAAAATGGAGTTTTCCCGCACTGATATATCTATACAATAAGAGAGTATATAGCATCATTTTAGTATTAAATGTATATATGTACATAGAATTATTATAGATGCGGATAGTTTTTTTCCGATAGTTTAGCTTTCACAGTAGCATATATAAAATAATACAGGAAAAAAAAATCAAAAATGAAAAGAAAAAAAAAGAATTTAGGAGTACTAAGAGAGGAGCATGTGATATGTACACACGTACACACACAACACAACGCGACATCATCATAACATCGAATTGCAGCTTTTTTTTAAATGTCGAACACACACTAAATACAAAACCGTTGAGGTCGGTTATTTTTATCAGAAAAAAAAAAACAATTTAAATAAATAAAATAACGTATGAATGTAATGTACAAACATATACATATACATATGTATGTGGTGATGATTTTTAGCATTTTTAGTTTATGTCTTTGTGTTTTGTTTTATTTTAGCATTCACTTATGTTTGAAACTGAAAAAATTTATATGCATACACTTGTGCACACATACCGATACCAGTATAAAGATTATATCTATATGTATATATTACGTACACATATTTTTGTCCCTGACTGTCCAATTAACAAATATCATAACTGGTACAGTTGTGTGTGATACTGTAGAAAGCTGTTTTTGTTTAAAATATCAAAATGAATAATATTCTCATAATTTTTGCTGTTATATAATTTTATTTATACAGATACTACATACACAACTAAACAGTTACTTTGAACCTTATTTTATCTTTCATTCACGATACAAACATTCCCCAACCATACTTGTGTAATGTGTAGGTACCTTCATAGTTCTTGAATAACACTGTCTGTATATAGCTAAATCTGTCTGTATCTAAAAATTAATGAAAATGTAAAGCTAAAACCAACAAAAACAAAAATATGAAACGGAAAAACAGTATACTACCCATACTACCTAAAGAAAATAGAAAATATCAATAAAAAAAAAGGAACGAAAAAAGAATCAGTAATAAGCTTTTTCCCTTGCATTTTATACTTTCTTAATTTCTATAATCAACCCTCTGGAAAATGGTTGGATGAGTAAGTTATACGAATTTTCTGTTTTTACCTTATCATGCATTCACAAATTTCTTGGCAATAATAGCAATACTCTTATGTCTATGCTTTTGTATATGTGTATACATTCATACACTATACATAGTACGTATATGCTTTGACTTTGAATTTATTAACGTTTCAATAACTACAAAACAGCAAATACCTAATTGACTAAACATCCCCTATCCTATACTAATACATATACCTATGCATGCATATCACTGAATTTTATGATAACGTTATTTAGGAGATACAAAGAGAAAATTCTACGAAACCTATGCTTGCATACTTGCCTTGCATAGAGTTGTGGGTAAAGTGGGTAAATGACTTGTTTTTTTTTTATGTAATTCAGAGATGGGAGATGGGATTTCTATTAATTTCGAAGTAAATAACACACTATGTCAAAGAATATATAAGTATCTACTAGTAGTTATATATTCTTTGTCTATGTATGTATACGCATTCCATTTCACTATAACGAAAATAAATAAGAATTTTGTCATTAATTTACGCTATACGTGTATTTCACTACATTGAGTGAATACCTTCACTATGTTTTTCCTTCAAAATATATAATTTTTCTTTTACCAATGATTTGATGTTAGTACATATGTATATTTGAAAATTTCCTCGTCTTTGTTTTGTCGGACGTTCAAAATTATTCAAAATTTCATTGACTCCTTCAGCTGTTTGCTATAACATTTGAGAATTTATAGGTCAAATTATACACATATATTGATTTCTTTTCCTTATATATTTCATAGAATAGCTCGCCTACAATCAACTTAACAATTGATCGATTTAGTAATCAGTGCACAGTTCTCGCTTGATCTACACAAGAACATTAGCAAATGAAATACGATACATGGATTATCGATTTCTGTGTAACTGCAAGTGCGCTACGAGTACTTGTCTCAAGCAGTGGCCAATTTTCCGATTAAGTGCCTCTAGGCATCACTTCAAGATTCAAAATAAAAATTCAAAAATGAGTACACATGATGTAAGTCAACAACCTCTACCTCTACTGCTATCGAGTATGTACATAGATATAGAGTAGAAGAGTAAGTGTAAAATATTGTTAGTTGATTTTCCGCTTTTTTCATCATGTACAATATTCGCATTCTACCAACTGAGAGAGAAAATCAACCTTTTCATTTTCTCAACAATAAAAATACGCATGATATGTGTAGAATTCTGCTCGTACTATCGTTGTACATACATATCTGCTATACTGTTCCAATCGGATTAAATCTTCCTGTACTAAATTTTTTTTTCAGTTTTTTTTTTAATTTACTTTGAAATGCTATAATTAGGGATAAACTTTAGGTCGAAATTCATATACAATAATTATGGAAATATTTTTCGCATGTATAATCAACGTAAATAATTTTATAAAATTCAAATATGCACCAGAACTATACGACCAGTGTATTATACTTATTATACATCGACATCAACATGTACCTAAACTATACGTGCCTATACATACATATTTGCAATAATTATGATTATAATATGGTCTTTGTCTAATATACATTATGTGTATCGATATTATGACGATTTATATACATTTTACAATTACAATATGTAATCACAATGAAAATTACGATTATGATGATGATCATGACGATGAAGCTGATGGTCGATCATATAATGATGGCGCCTCTGATTGATTGCATGTTATTAAGTTACCATCACGTTTTATTTTATCATCATTTTTCATCTACATATACATACTACATAATATGCTATTGTACATATGCAATATAAAATAAAAATGTGTAGGTATATATATACAAATTGTATTCGTATATGTACACCTTTGCATAGGTACAACACTACACTCTTTTTTTTTGTAGTATACGTATAAAAAGTACTCACAGAAATAAACATAAAATTCATTCGTTCATCCATCCATCTTTGTATAACACCATGTTGTTATTACTATGACCCTTTTAATTCATTTTTTGTGCTCCTTCTTTTTTTCATATTTTTTTCTTTATATTCTGTACATATTTTGGATGCAAAACCTTAATTTTTTTTTTCTTACCTTCACTCAATTATTTTATTTTATTTTTTTTTTTCAAATTTAATATTATGGGTACCTACACGGCTACACATGGCTGTATACACATATACCTTGCTTTGCTTTTTTGTTTGTGTAATTTTGTTTTTCTTATTGGTTTTTATGCGCTCAATAATAAAAAATAACTGACTGACTTACTAACTATTAAAGACATAAAATGATTAAAAAAAAAAAAAGAAGAAAGAAATTAGGAAAAAAGATACAGAATATCAGAGTATACATTTATTTAAATACATACGTATAGAATATAATGTAGATACAGACAGGACAGATACATAAAAACTCATATGGATATGTATAAATTTAGATACATAAATGTACCCATCTTCTAAAGGTAATATTAAATGAATCCCATTTATTATTATTATTTATTTATTTTTTTTTATTTATCCGTAAAGGCTTATTTTTTTTTATTATTTTATTTTTTTGATTTATTTGTACTTTTAAGTTTTTATATTTCACACTTAATGCTGTAGTATGTTGCTGTATCTGTATGTGGATTGTGCAATGAATGGAATGGGTATCTATCTATATATATGCGATGCATGCTCTAATGATTTTTATATATGAGGCAGAGTATTAGAGCTTAGAGGTAGATATATATGCAATGAAGATGATGAGATGAGGAGGATGAAGAATAGAATTATGACGATGACGACGACGAAGACGATGATGATGATGATGATGACGATAATAATGATGAGGTTTCGTGTGAAAATGTCTGTAATTTAACCATCATACAAGATTACCTTTTTGAAAATAATAAAACAATAAAATTAGAGAGAGAGGAAACTAAAAAGTACAAAAATTACAAAAAAAAAAAAAAAAAAATAAGAAAATTATGATTTGATTTGATGCATAGTCCGATTATATGCTCATATATTTTAATATGAGATGAGATCCTCTTGCGGATGGATGGATGGATGGATATATGGATGAATGTTTTCGTTTTTTTTTTTTTTTTTTCAGTTTATTTTTCTGGCTATATACTGGTCGTAAATAACTTCGCTGCTTGTGGTTGTGGTTTTTATTTTTTTTTTTTTTAATTTACATTTTTCTTTCTGAAATAAAAAATAAAATAATCTATGTAATGTGTTTTTATTTTTCTTTATTTTTGAGTGTCAAAATGATTATAACTTTTTTCTTGCATGTTATAAATATATGATGTGTAGATAATTTAAATTTTAAATATTTTTTTTTATACATATATACATATTTTTTATACAGTGTACATATACGCAACGGGGACCACATTATACATATTTATATGGATAGGCACTTCTAATTTGGTTTTATGTGGTTTTATATAGAAACAAATTTCATAGTTAATTCGAAGAAAAGTTTTTTTTTTGTTTTGTATTTTTTTTTCTTTATTTTTCTTCATTAGCACATTACGCATGTAGAGACGAATAGAAACACTATATGTATATATACATATGTACACTGATTTTGAAATATGGCTTTTTATATAACAAATACTTACATATGTATACTTCTAGGTATACAGTCTTTGGTATAACATAACCAAACAAATTTGAACTACTCATATTTTATTATTGTGTTTAGAATTTTATTAGAAAATCAAATATTTGATGAAAGAATTTGGTTTTGGACGACTGAAACTGAAAAAACGATTATTTAAATTTACTTAGCTTTATATGTATGTACGTATACTACATTTATTTTTACATTATATTATTTGGGTAAATACATTATGTATACAAACTTACATACATAATTATAATGTAAATTATTTATAGATATAGAGATAGAGGTATGTGGTATATGCATAGATTTATTACGATCATACGATAGATACCTATATATGATTATATGAACACACATACAAAAAAGTTCTAACATCCATAGAATTATGAATGTAATTAAATAATTAGAATTATTAATGAATAATTTGGAATTATGAAAAAAAAAATTTTTTTTTTGATTCTATTCTATTTTGAATTTTTTCTTTCTTTCTTATAAATTAATGTAATCTAAGAAAATTTGTATAGGTATTCAAGAGTATATAAATGTATACCTATTATAATATAGTTTATGTATTTTTTGGAAATTTGAAATGCGTGCTTTCGATTATAACGATTCATCATCCACGTGGAGTATATAAATAGTTTGAAAATCACATTAAAATAAATAAATTTCAATAAAAATAAAAATAAAAAAGGTTTGCGTTTATATAGTTGTGTATTATAGAATATAATTGAGATCAGGTATAAATTATGTACTTATTATATCTATATACCTATGTAATATTCACATATATGTATTTAAAAATTCATACATATTCGCATACATTTTCTCTATATCTGTATAATAAGTTTAATTTGATTTCAATAATTTTCTTCATTTCATAAAATGAAAAATTTTCAATAATTTTCGCATCATTTTCAAATGTACATAGTGTAAATAATGTATGAGTTTTTACAAGATGTACAAGTATACATATGTTCGAATAATATAGAGAAGAGCTGGCTATAATCTATATACAAATACGATAGATACTTGATGTAATTTTATATAAGTGTAAACAATTCTAAAAATCCTTAAACGATTTTAACTACATATATGTAGTGTCTATACATATTAGTAATATGGTAGGTATATTGTATTTCACTTATATAATACAGAAAATATCTAATATGTCTATAAGCACATTATACATACATATAAAATTGATTATCTATATGCTATTTAATATTATATCACATACATTATGTATATATTATTACATTTATGTAAATATAAATGTATAGAGATTTAAATGTATATATATACAATTGTATTTATGTACATATATGTTATATAAATCCTTCATTTTGATATTTAACCAATTTCAAACTTATTCCACATCCACTATTTATACAAATATGTACATAAATACATACTTTTTGTGTACTTTACTTTTGTCAACATTATTAATTTTACTTTTACGTACCATGTATGAATATGGCTTATGAACTACATAAGTAAATAGATAACGCATATATATAGATATGTCATTCTCAATTATCAGAATTATTTTTTTCTTTCTCCTTTTCCCCTAAAATCACTCCATTTTATATATGTACATATACAATTTCATTTCACTTCCATATACATTATTTACTCTGGATCTGTATATCTATACAATTACACACACATTTACATTATATATTTATTCGTAAAATTTTATATTTATATAGGTACATACATATATTCCATATATAATACCCCATAGATATTTTGATGATTACACAATCCCCATAAATATTTAAACTAATCTCATCCTACTTTTCCAGAAAAATCTTAAGATATAAGTATGTGACTCTTCAATATAATCAATTAGATTTATATTTCAATCTTCAAATCTAATTATAAAAAAAAAACCTAATAAGTATCGTCTTATATATACACACACATTACACATATAATATACGCTGATCTGATACGTTACTTATCATCTGCATATTATTAGATTTAGATATTAAGGAGACTGTTTTATCATGTGTTATATAGAAAATGAAGAAATTATAAATAAAATGTGAAATATTTACATTCAAACATATATCTATTATGTGGTGGTGTATAGTAGTATATAGAAGCTAAAGGTATGAATTAAAATTTTTGTTCTGTTCGCTAATCGATATTAAATTTTATAGATGATTCAAAAACGTGTAATAGATACAGTATATTGTTATGTAATGTATGCATAACTTTACATACATATATGTAGGTATATAAATATAAAGGCACATTATTATGATCATTATCATCATCGTATGTATACAGTATATGTACAAATACATTACAATCGTAATCATTTATTATTAATAAGAGGATAATAATTGAAAAATAAAATACACAAAATAAAATCATTATTATTATTATTGTTATCATTTAAATATATAATGTTCCTCAAGATATTTTCGAAAATGTCACAAAATACAAGCGTACAATTATGTAAATAGATATATGGATATCCATACATTTGTATTCATCTATACATAGATATACATTACACACATTATATGAAATAAAAGCATCAAAATATAAAATTAATTTCATTAAATCCTTAAGAGATCCTTTTGTTAACAAATTTTATCACATACACATATTTTGTATAATTACATTACATATTACATACATGCATTATATAGCTAGCATTCAACCATATACTATATAAATATATACAGACTTAAAACCTTAATTTGCGTTTATTATACATATATACAAATACAAATTCATACAAACATACATATTTATATTTAGACAATATAATACCTATTATGAAAGGAATATGTTAAGTTGAGTACAGTTTTGATGTGTTGAAATGAGAAATTACATAAAAGGATTTTGGACATATTAAGAAAATTTATTTATATGCATATACTCGTATACATTATATAACATTGTATCTAATCTACATATGAATGAATATATGATGGTATATAGTTATAAAGTGCCTAATAAATTTATGAATTTTTTTTTTATTTTGTGTTCTTGGTATGTAGTTACAGTTTAGTTAAATAAGAACATTATGATGAAGGAAACTTTGATTCACGCAGACATCGTATTTGTATACATAATATCTAGTACATATTATAACATATACTATGTACTTAATAAAAGGAATATAATAATATAAGAAACAAAAATAAATTTCCACATCTGTATACAGGAATCAGGAATATTAAATTTAAATTCTTTATACACACATCTCTAAAGTATACGAAAACGTTCATATAATAATTAAGAAAAACAAGAGTACAGAGATTATTATGTATCTAAGTGTATGCTATGTAATACGGTAATACATATTATGCTTAGATAAAAAAAATAATAATAATTTTACATTGTAGAAATATTATAAACATTTGTCTATAACATACAAATTCAATACTATCCGTATTTAAACATACTTATATTAAATGTAAATACATTCGTACATTCATATTATGTACCTCACTTATATGTATATACGCGTATATTGTATAATATAATGTGATGTGTACGTAAATAATTTATTTCCATATTACATATCCTGTCATGTATGAAGTTAATTTGAATGAAAAGAGGGATTTTAGATTATAAGAAAATGTACACATGTATGTAGACAAACTTAAGGTATTACATGTTACATTCATATTACATACCATTTACACTTTATGAAATGTGTTAAATTACATATTAAATATCCATTCCATATTATACATTTTACATACATATGTATGTAAATGTTATTGTTATTATAAAATGTTCACTAATGTATTTGAAAGTATGTATATAATCCACATAGGTGGCAAGAAAAAGGGATGTTATTATACCAAGAAATGTATATAGAAAATTTCATCATAAAAATTATTATTATTTTTTAAAATTTTTATTTTGAATATAGAGAAATTAAATTTTACATTTTGATTGTACAAATAGTACATTTTTGCCGACAATTTCAATTTCGATAGAAAAAAATTTAAAAGTACATATATATGTATTATATTCCATCCATATTATGTAAATATTCTACTCTTCCACATATATGTATATATAATGTGTACTTATTACTGGTACTCAACTTTCCATTATTGAGAAAAAGTTGATTTTTTCTCTCATAGTAGAATAAGAAAGTTGTGCATTGGTTGTGCATGAGCATGATAAAAATTCTATATATTCTCGATAACATCAACATTATCAGAGCTAGAGATAAAGATCATTGACTATAAAAGTATACCTCCTCTCCTCTCTGTAGTATACTATACACGCTAGGATCCTAGGATAATATACGATACGACTAGTATTTCACATTTTAAACATGATGTCGATATGTAGTGTTCTGTTCTATAATACTAGGTTGATGTGTATACTCTCATTTTCATACTTGAGAAAAAATTTATTTTCTCTCTCATTTGTTAAAATGCGAATATTGTACATGAAAATCAACAAAATGGGTATATATTGCTTGCTGTACAATACATTATGAATTAGATATTAGATGTATAAGACATGAAACTCACCTAACCGATATGCATGTAATTGTAATTTATACTCGTATATAAAGGATCTGATTATTTTTTACATTATAATCACTTTTCTTTGTATATTTATATTACAAAATCATATGTAGTTGTAGATATATGTATGTTTAGGTGGTTTAGGTAAACATTTATGCATTTACATGTGCATATCTCGTGTATTGAATGTTTGTGCACGATGCATAATAATTATGCATTTTGTTTAAAAAAAAGTATTTTTCATTTCTATATATGATTTTTTTAATCTTTAATCATTTATAGACCTACCAAAATTGAATAGAATAAGATATTTTGTATTGTGTTTATTAAATAATACACGAGTATATTTATAATTTCGAATATTATACTATATGTACAGTACACACAAAAGGAAAATGAAGGTGCAGTTCATAGTTGTTATATTCATCCGAATATCAATATGCATGTGTATCTCTATGCATTGTAGTTTATATACATATAGTAAATATGTACATATATGCTTGCATTCATGTAAATATAATACATCTACATTGTATACAAAATAAAAATAAAAATAAATAAATAAATGAAGAAAGTATATAGACGTAGCTATTATACATATGTATGTGTACATAATTGTGAACAAAAAAGGTATTACAGTATAACGTACATATGTATGTACCCATAAACGATTCTTATATTTAAAAGATGAAAACCAATTATTATAAGTTATATATGGTTATGTGGTTATATATAGTATACATATAATACAAAGATAAGTTTAGTGCACATATAATATTATGTATAGATATATGTAAGTAGTCATAGTGTATTGTATACAGTATGTATTGTATCTTGTATATGTAGAGAATATGTGAATACCGCACTGATTGTAAAATAAATGCTGTAAAAGTTTTCTGTAAGTAGACAGATATTTTGTTATTGTACTGTTACAAATCTACTATAATGTGCATAAAATAGTAAGTATAGAAGTACATATGTACATCTAAATGCATACACCTAACTTATTCTCATTCATAGGTTCATAGACGTATAGTCATACCACGTCATACTGTACCTACTGTATACAAGGAGGTACATAAGAGTATACGAGGAGACGCTGCATTATTAAATCTATCTGTCTGTATATACCTATTTATGTACTTTATATGCACAATCATTATACATCTTATGTGCATTTAATATTCCACAAAAATCACAAAGATAAAAATAAAATTTAGCTTTTGAATAGCAAAAAAAAAAAAAATAAATAAATAAATAAAAATGAAAATAAATAATAGAAGGAGGAAAATAGATAGGTACCATATAAGAATTGTATATGTATGCAATATGCATGTATACATAACCCCATATATATATGTATGTATAGTTACACATTCAACTATACAATATGATTATTATATAAATGAAGTATAGGAATATGTATATAAGAAAACCGAATAATTTTCTTGTGGTTTTAAATACCTATATCTCTTTCTTTTATTTTCATTTGTTTTTTCTACTTTTCTACTTCTTTTTTATTTTATCTTTTAAATAATTGTATATACCTACTTGTGAATTTGTGTATACATATACGTATATGTATGTACATAAATATTTTTGTATTACTTGCTGTTCTTTAATATTCTTTTTGATATTATTATTATTTTAAATTCATCATTTTTTATTTGTAGATATGTATACTCATATGTAGATACTATGTAGGTATATACGATAGTAGGGTTTTTGTGGAATTGGTTTTTGATGAATATAAAAATATCATCATCGGCTTTACTTGTTACAATACATACTTGTATATTTATGTACATATATATATCTGCTTATGTTTAAAACGAAAAATAAACCCCAAGTATGAAAAAAAAAATTTTTTTTTAAAAATAAAAAAATAAATGAAAATAATGATAATAATAATAATAAAGAAAATTATTATCAGAGATTATTTGTCTGTATTTCTTTTGACTTTTTTTTTTATTTTGTATACATTTATGTATGTTTGTATATAGATACATCATATACCTATATATATATGTATTTTTGTTTTATTTTTATTCGTTTTGGATATGCAGTTTTTACTTTTTTAACATTTAAAATGCATGAATAATGCATCATTAAAAACTCCACGTGGAGTTTAATTTAATAAATTCAAATTACATATTACAGATAAATACACAAAATACACATGCATATTATAGGTACGCACAAATCATACAATACATACATACGAGTATCTATATGTGATGTATATCTATATCCCCATTAAAAAATAAATAAATAAAAGTAAATCAAATTATCATTATATTTTCATTTATATTTTCTTTTACTATATCATCATAATAATTTTTTTTTATTTCTCTCTTTATTTACAAAGTATGCATCATATATGTATATATAAATACAGACTTGTATCTTTTATAATGCATACATATTATAGGTACATATCTTCAATACATTTTTGTATTTTAAGTTTTTATGATATTTTTTTTTTATGTTTGATTTTTTAAATTTAATTTTTTTTCCCCAACAGGCGTCGATTATATTATCACTCATATTATACATACGTACCTTAGTATGTATTTATATACACTCCACACACATGCACATATGTATATTGACATCAACACATTATACATACATAATACATATGTACATACTTAAGAGTGCATCATACATAATATATCAACATTATATAAATATATCTAAGTATGTAAATATACTATGTAGTATATATGACGCGTCTGTAAATACATATAGCTACATATGTATGTATGTACCCAGAATGTGTATAATATCAAACAGTTTGTTATTTTTTTCGTATATTATTGTTTTTGTTTTTACTGTGCATTGATTTTTTATTCCATTATTTGCCTTGGGCTTTTTTACACATTTTTTGAAAGAGACATAAAAAATGTATCTTCTTTCTTAGTATGCATATATACAAACAAGCATACTTTATATAATACTTTAGGATTATAATCAGTGTTTTTTTTTCATTTTTTTTTATCACAACACAAAGTATGTGTCGTCTTTTAGTCTGAATTTAAATGATGCTCGAAAAAAAAAAACGAAAAGGGAAAAAAGGATTCAATTTTTTTTTTATTTTTGTGATTAATTCACTCGAATCACTCGAATACATATCATACATACATAACGAATATTCAATATGAATAGAGAATTGAAATTTATATTTAATTGAAAATTATATTTTTCATCTTATTTCTGACATTAAATCATTTATACTAACTAACAAAAACAAAAATCATATACGTGAACATGTAATATATGTATGTATGAGTATTTAGGAATTATTCTCCAAAAAAGTACAAAATTCAAAAAGCAGAAATATAATATATAATTACACATGTATGAAATGTATTATATGTATGTACACATAGGTACACATAAATACATATGTAAATAAGTACACACACATTCATAATTTTTTTTCAATTCTTTTCCTTCTTTCCTTCTATTTGTTTGTTGTTTTGCAAATTTGCCAATTTCTATATGTAAATAAAAAAAAAAAAAACTTTCTCTCTATTATTCATTCATATTATCAAGGTTACTGTGAATAATAAAAATGACAAAAAAAAACCAAAAATACAATGAAATGGTATGGAATGAAAATAAAAAAACAAACAAATTCTGAAGGTCCAATTGAAGCCATTTTGTCGGTAAATTTACTCTAACGTTATTTCCTGTTTTGTGTACCATCATATCATAATATAATACAATATGTATATGTAGATGTACAAATGTAATACAAAAACAGAACTGTAAAAGTTCTGTGCGTCTTCTATATTTTTGTATAGTACATGCGATACTCATGTACAAATGAATAATATTTATATGTATATGTATGTATTCATTTTTATTTAGTTAGTTTTTGGATTCTATATTTCGCAGTACCAATTAGTAAATTCACATACTTACATACAGCATACAGCAAAAAATAAAAAATAAAAAAATTAGTGAATTTTATAAAATTGTAGTAATTAAAACCGTTGTTACCTTTTAAACACGTTATCAAGAAATAAAAAGGAAATTTTTATTTCTGAAAATGACATCGAAAATAGGTAAATTTAAATTTTTTAACAGAAATAATAAAAGTGATGTACAGGTGATAACAGATCCATTGACATCTGAACAAAAATCATGGTGTATAAAATTTCGTGGTATGTACATATAGTATTAAATATTTGTGCAAAACACATATAGATATTTAAATTAATGTATATATGTATTATATTATGCTTTGATCTATTGTTTAAAAAATTGTTTTTTCTCTTAAAATTTTAGATATTTGTCGTAATTGTTGGTTAACAATCTGTAATTATTGTTCACAATTACAATGTTTTCAATGTTTTTCAATTGGAAAAAATCAAACTGATTATAATAATTATTATTATTATAATAATGCGAATACATCAACACAAATTAAAACTGTACAAAATCTAGAAGAAAATTTAGATGAAGATGAATTATTTGGAATATCGATTGCATTAATATTACAAAATATGACACCAATCGATAAGAATCTATTAAAAATTCAAATATTTTCATTGGTTGCAGCTGCACAAAATCGTTCATTACGTGATAATAAATTTGAATATCTTGTATAAAATATGTGTAGGATAAAAATGTTTGCATACTCCGTATAAGAAATATGTACATACATATGTTCGAAAAATGAAAAATATTTCACAATCATAAAATGCAATTTATTGTGTGGTGGGTGATTTCATTGAATCAGACTGTGTTATAAAATGTTTGCCTAAAATTTTTAAATAATAATATTAATAATAAGAGATATATTGCATATTTATAGGCTATATAAAATGCATATTCATATTTTATTTTTGGAATATTTATTGGAATTACAATATGGATTTATTATGGAATAATGGAATAAGATAAATTTTAAAATTTCCGTTATAAAATTATAGAAATAGTGTAATTTTTAAGATAATATAATACATACTATATAAAATATATAAAATTATTATAATAATATTAATATAAATAATAAAGAAAATTTAAGTAATATAGTATAAGAATGTGATAAAATTTCTTTGTGAAAATTATTCAATTTTGTTGTTTGTTAATTAATTCATAATAAATATTTGTAATTATAATTGAAGTTTTTTAATTGCCAATTAATAAATGTTTTTCTCTATGATAATCATATAGGTAATCATATAGGCAATCATCGAGGCTATAGCTGTGTAAACAAATGCATAATTCCCAACCAATAACATCACAAATTTATTATATTTTCTGTCGTTTTTGTTTTTGCACTTGTTCCATAACCATAATTTTTCAAATATTTATACATATGTCATATATCTTTTGAAATTTTCATTAATAATATTGTTTCCTACATATATTTCATTTCTTTCATATACATCATTTATGTACATATGTAGTTTCATTCTATCAAAAACAATAGAAATAATATTATATCTGCTAAAATATACGTTTCATCACAATTTATACACGTGCTTTTTCTATAATCCACCTACACATATAAGAAGCCTAAAAGCAAAATAAAAATATTTTATATTCGATGTAAATACCACCAATAATAAAATGTACAAAATACTTCACACAATGACACAAATGCATAAATAAAAATTTTTTTTAAAAACAAATGCAGATAAATTAGATGTTTTCATAGCATCGTGTATATATGCATATATGAAAAAGAAACTTTAAGTTGTGTAGTAAAATGTAACAAAAATACGAGTAGGTTATTTGTAAACAATTTTTAGATATATTTTATAGGTACTTATGTATTGCAAGAAATTTTCATATTGTATCAGATGTTTTATGTTTAAGTTTTCACTGCGCAACGTAGAAAATATATATGTATATATTTTTTTTGTATAACAGACATGAGTGTACGTTATGGATGATAAATAAATATAAAGAACAAAGTCTAATGACTGATATGGTACGTCTGAAAAAAAGAAAAATTTTTTTTGTTATAGCAATGAACTGACAAAAAAAAAATTCATTCAATATTTTCACAAAAAAAAAGCAAAAAAAATTATATATGTATTTGTGTTTTAAAAATTTAAAAATAAATAAATAAATACAAAAATTAGAAAATATAAAATTCTATAAATAAATTTTAATTTTTAGGCAGACAACTAGCGATATTTATATTTTCATAGAACAGAGAATTTCTCATAAATTTTCATGAAAAGCTTTATTTATCACACAAAAATAATATTTTATCTCATTTTCGTACCTAGACTAAACCAAAAACCACTAAATTCAAGACTCTTCAAATCGTATATGAATTTGATAAATTAAATAAACAAACGATAAAAAAAATCATCACATTTTAATTAAAGAGGTTAAAATACTTTATATGTTTGTTAAAATAGAAAATTAGAAAACTACAGTACGTACACACATGATTATTAAAATAATGTAAATAATGGCGGCTGACTAAGTGTAATATACGTTGTTATATAATGTATTATTATCAATGCACAACTTTCTCATTAATTAATTTCCATTTTTCGTGTAAAGTGGTGTAAAGTGTTTCCATAAAAGTAGAGAAGAGCAAAAAAAGTTAAAGTTGGAGCACAATGTATGTATATTGGCAATTGTATATTAATATATAAATACATATTCTTGTTGGGGTTATAGGATGAAGCTGGGAGCTTGGGACAAAACAAATCGATTCCATAGAACAATTTTGAAAAGCTTTTGAAATAAATAAAATTAAAAATAAAATACACAAAAAACGAGAATTTATTTATTTATAATTTAATGTTTTTTTTTTCTAATTTGAAAAATTTAAAAATTAAATACTTATGAATAACAGTAATCACCACAAGACATTCGCTCGTATTTTATCAGAATGCTTTATGAACAAAAGTTGATTTTAAATAAATATTTAAATTAATATTCATATATTTGTAATTTTTGTTTTGTTTACATATTTCGGTTCTCCTTCTCTACGTTTGCGCGGCACAATGATAAGAATCACATTCACAATCATAATCATGTATACAAAAGTTGACATAAACTTTGAAGTTGGTTGGGTTGAACCAGCAGGTTAAACGATTCTAATGTTTCCCTATAGTCTCTATCTATACGAATATTGTACAAAAAAATTAATACGTATTTTCTTTACTTTATTTTTTTACAGCTTAAAAAGATATGTGTGTATTTGGACCGATATACTACACAGTCAGACACAGTATACATAACCTACATTATACTACACGATATGATATATGGTGTTATGGATATGCCTGTATGGCATTTACAAATATATACATACGTAAACGTATATAATTATTTGTATTTATTTTCATGTGTGAGTGTAATTGTTGAATATTATTTCGTTCAAATTTTGATTTCGACGATTTTCTTCACTTCACACAAATAATGAATTTTCTTAACTATGCTTTTGCTGCTTTGCTACTTTGATAATAAGTTTAGTTGGGCGCGAGACATTTTAAATGTGAGTTTGAAAAATCATTTTTGTACTAGAAGAAAAATATAAAATATATAAATACATTTAATATCATATTGGATTTTGTGTAAATTTTTATTTTTTTCATTTTTGGTTTGTTTGCTTTATTCTGAATGTGTGATATTTGAGAACAGATTTTTGAAAAAAAATTAAAATAAACGTTTATTTAAGATACCTACACCTAGTACATAATATACGTGGTACAAATATTAATTTTTATTTTTATTATGTGATGCAATTTTATATAAATTATACGAGTGAAATTATCTAATCGAAAAAGAAAAATCATATAGGTAAAAAATTATAGAAAAGAGGAAATTAAAAGAAAGTCAAATCCCCGAAATTTTTTCTTATTATGTGTCTTTTTTTCTCTGTACATATTACCACATTACTGATATATTACATACTTTTGTACATAATATATACATTTAGTTAGGTAGTATACATATATACATATTATATAGTATTAAATGTAAAATTCATTTCACAAAGTGATTGTAAAGAATAATAAAATGATTAAATTCATTCCATATCTCAATAATCGATCATAAATAGAACAAGGAATTAATTTTTTTTTTTCTTTTTCAGTTTTTCGTTTTGCAAAAAAAAAAAGAAAATTCTGTTATGTAAAATTCTCTGTATTTGAAGATAATTCGTTGTTGTGTAATGCAATAAAAAACATTTTTTTTCTCATTTTCATTTTCATATTGCAGCAAAAGAAAATTAATTCATTGAATAATCAAAGAAATAATCTTTTAAAACGTTAATTTTTTCGTGTATTTTTCTATTATGTATACTTATCATGCAACATGCGTATTTTACACTTGATGTCTAACACATACATTATGTAGAATATATCATTGTATATTTTGATGAATTACGAGTATGATGAAGTGATTTGAAGAAAAAAATCAATGTAAAATATTTATAGATAAATTTAAATTGTAAATTACATACAAATAGTTTTTTTTTTATTTTTTTCTAAAAATATTTATAAACTTTTACGCAAATGTGTAAAAAATGACAGAAAAAAAAGAATACGTTTTATAAATTGTTGTTGAGTCAACAACATGCATGGTATGTATAAGTAGATTTATGTATGTATAGTTGAAAAAGGACATTGTCTTTTCATAGCTGCGACAAAATAAAATTGTAATAAATTTTTTATTTTTAATGATAAAAACACGTGTTAGTAGTTATAGTTTTTCTTGATATTAATGTGTATTATGCGTACATATATGTGAGATTTTTTATTTTATATTTATTTATTTTCTCGAACTTGAATGAAATAATATCATCGTCGGCATGGAATATAAAAATATTATTTTTTTTTAAGGTGTTTTGGCAATAATTCATAGACTATATATCTCTTATATTTTATAAAATTTGCTTAGAATAAAATTTATTATGAAAATATTTTAAAAAGTTTCCAAAGTTTACATGACAGAAAAAATAATAGAACATATGTAAATTGAAAAAAAAATGTACAGTATATTTATTCTATATATAATTCTAGTTTTTCTTTAATTATAATTTAACAAAAAAAAAAATGTGTTAATTATACATTTATAATTATAATTCACATGCTATATATAGAATATATATACGTATGCACTTACATATGTAATGATTACATAATAAAACTGTACTATATATAACAGATTATTGTGGATATTTATATGCATCTACATATATCTATTTATTTCTTATTTCTTTGTACAAATATATATATGTATTTTGTCGGCACATATGTATACAATATTTATTTATGTATAATTGCAAATTAAATTTAATCGCCAAAATTGTTGTTTTCGTACATTTACAACAGCACAAGAGTGTACACTACAGTACAGTATATGTACAGCATTAGATGACAGAATTTGGTTGGCTGCATTAAATGAAATGTATGTACGTACAAATGGATTGTATATATTGTATGTACGAGTATATAAAGAAGTGTAATTTATAATTTTATACATTAATAACATATACATATTCGTGTGTATAAAATATAAACGTGTATTAACGGAATAAAAATTAAAAATTTATTTTTCTATTTTTATTCATATAATAATATGTATTTCTAAAAATTATACGTACATAGATTAAATAAAATATTCACATTCACATACGCACATGGACATGTATATTATATCATTATCTCTTCTATATACATATAGACATTGAATATTTTTTGTTTTATTTTTTTATTATTTTTTTTTTTTTTTTGAAAATAATTTTATGATAAGAGCAAAGACTTCTAATAATATACATACATATGTATATATGTACATAATTATTTAATGCGCTTGAAAATTTTTGTAATAAATATTTAGAAACATTGAAATAAACATACATATATATAAATGTGCGTAAATATGAATTACATTGGATTTTTAATTTTTTATTTTTTTTTTAAAATAAAATTCCGAAGAAAAAAGTTATCATCATTATTTTTAAGGTTATCATATGAAAAAATCGATTTTTTAAAAAGTATATATACATATATGATATAAAAATTATAATGCATTATATATCACGTTAATTTATACACACATTCACAAAATATGTGTACTAGTTAAACTCGTATAATTTATTTGTATTTAGGTATACGATTATGTATTGTTATCAGTACCTGTATATATATGTATAATATAAATATGAATACGTTTTATTATTATACATATACAATATTTTTGAATGCCGGTAAGGTCAAATCAGCTGTTATCATAATCGCATGAGCATGATATGATCTTCAACGAACAAAAAATTATAGTATGTAATGCAATATATGTACACTACCTACACAATATAATCTATATAAATCTATAAGTCTATAGTGTAATATAATAATAAAATGACATATAAAGTGTCTATATGTTTTTTTGGTGTACAATGTATACACTCGTAATGTATATGTATTTAGTCATTCAGTGTGTAATTTGCATGCACATAACGATAGTATTTTCTTTTTATACTAAAAAAATATATGTGTATATAGCAGCTAGATGTACTTTATTACTGTATAATGCTAATGGATTACAAATCTGAAAAAAAAAATTATATAATTAGAAAAATTAAAAGAAAAAATATATAATTATGTAATCGATAATTTTTATTTAGATAATTTTTCTCATAATAATTTTACAAAAATGATGTTTTATATTTGGTGCAGGATAAGCAAAAATGGAGAAATATAAATTAAGGAAGGCCAAGACTTAATAGGTTGTAGTGCCACGGAGGCAGATAGATAAATGTTTTGTACTAAAATTATACTTTGATTATTTAATTATAAATTATCCTTCGTCATATGTTTAGGGCTGGTATATTTCACAAAAAAATTCTAATGAATAAATTACACACATTACTATCTGCCAACTGTCATTTATGCGATATAGTGTATATACAATACATAATATGTTTCAGACTTTCGTCTATATACCGATTTTTCAATTTATCATTTCTTTATCGTGTTTACGTGCTAAAAATATTAAATTCAGATATCATTATTATCTATAATACAATACTTCATTAATATATTACTTATTATCTATATCACTTATTTATATATAGAGAGAGAGAATTAGAATAGAGCCCGTAAACATATTAGCGTTTATTTTCATATCATCACACGTATTTTTATTGATATCATTTCATTTTAATTTCAAATTAACTTTTTTCTTCTATATATTGTCAATTTTTGTTTGTATTTATGTATACGTTAGCTTTAGTACCATTGTATCTATAAATCTATTTATGTAGGTATGTATTTGTATAAATAAATTAAAGGAAATATAAAAGTATAATAAACTCGAAACTAAAAAGAAAATAATTTCTAATGATTTTATTGACACAACAAATTAATAATAAATTAATAATAATTGAGAAAAGAGAGGGTATATTTTATGAGTATACCTACAGCGCTATAAGTACAATAAATAATCGTTAAACTATAAATTCTGTTTACTCGAATAAAATGAAAAAGAAAATTATGAAATATGTAGTATAGTATATAGAAAGATACTCGTAATTATAAATAATTATTTATCGTCTATTGTATAAGCGATTAATTTACTTGTATAATGGCTTAAATGATTTTATTTTACGCACTCATACTTAGATGTAATGTTAATGTACATATATAAATAACAGAATGTATATACATTCTCCTTCATATATTACACATAGTCATTTACTTATTCATTTTAAATTTTAGCTAAGTTTTTTCACTCTATTCATCTAATTTGAAATGCATTAAGTGAAATAATTACAATTGTATATTTTATGACATTTTTTTTCAAATTTATTCTCATTGTTAAGTCATCATGATCGCATCGCTGATGTAAATATATTGTATCGCTGATGTTGTAGTTTATATGAAATTTTCACTGGTGTGGTGGTATGACTTTACCACTTTACAGCATAAAGCATTTTGCAATCATAAGTGCAATTATTATGAATGAAAATTACTATTATAACTACTTTTTTTTCTATACTACTCTACAGAGTATATAAACGCGTGTACATTTACAACTGTATGTATATGTAACTCAATTTAATTTGAAATTTAAAAAGAATTTTCATTTAATAGATATTCGTTTTTTTTTATTTAAAAAAATTCATTTACTTTTCATACAAGTACTCGTAACTCGTATATAACGTGAAACCTTTATTACTTATCGGATCATATAATTTAAATATAAATTAAATTCGTAATTACATAAATATTTTCTTTTTACAATGTACTCGTAAACTTTATAGAAAATTAGTACAGACATGACATGCATATGATATTTTTCATTATGAGAATTGCCTTAAAAATGTATTTCTAAAACACTTTAATGGCTCAATGTATAACTAAACAACGTAAGGTCTAAAGAGAAATAATTAATACCTCGTATAGGTATAGCAAAAACAGATGGCGAATGCATAATGTAATGCGCAGAAAAAAATAAACTTACACATTCACAAAATTGAAAATAATACTAGTGTGTACAAATAATCTGAGCACCTTCAGTTCTACTAACAATATAGTATGTGCACAGAACAAACAAAACCTGTTGCGTACATGTACATACATATGTTCAAGTGAAGATTTCTAATAGAAAGTAGGTGGAACTTAACACTTTTCTTATGGTCAACATTTTCTACGTTAAGATCAAATCTTATCCGTATACAAAAATTTTACTAACATAATTAAAACATGTGGAAAAATTCGCCATCTATTTTGGTGAGTATTATAACTGCAAAATTAAAGTTGCCAATATTATTTAAAAATTGAATACCGCATAGATTATGCATATTTTTTTAATTTCAAATCGTAAAATTTTACAAATATAATTTCGTAAAAACTTCAGTTACAAGGTAGGTATCGAATATTAATCCTCGATATGCGAAATGCGAGTACAATTCATTTTATTTAAGAATATTGTGAGTCGTAATCTTAGAATGTAATTTACTTTTTTTCACTAAAAACAAACATGCGGGTAGTTATATGATTTACATAATATTTAATTTACACATAATTAAACGAGTAGTAGTAGACTTACACTATTTTCAGAAATATAATAATTTACGATTCATTTTATTTAGTCACGAAACTCATCTGTAACAGAACATAAATTTCAAATTAAAAATAAAATACATAAAATATTGGTGTATGTATTAATAATTAATACAAATGATTAGCTATATGTATATACGAGTATATAATATTTATGTTTGTATATGCTACAAAAAAATTTTAATTAAAAATGTTTTTTTTTTTTTTAAATATGGCACGAGTTAATATTAAACAAGTGAATTATTTTTCGAATATAATAGTGTAATATGAAAATGAAATACTGCTATTCTATATACACAGATATTGTATTTGTGTTATTAATTCATTAATTATAATTATATAATCATATACAATAATTATCTGATTAATGTATCGTTGATTTTTTAAATTATATTGTATAACATATTCCATTCGAATTTATTCATATAGTTAATTTTTTTCATTAAATGATTGATTGGTTTTTATTGATTTTATTATTATCGTCGACATTGATTTGTTTATTTTAAATCAAATTTTGGGTACATATATTAAGTGCACATGGATACCCAGTCCTTTATGGCACCGTGGATCAGTAATTTTTTGTCAGGTATATCATCTAGTGATCCAGTGACTGAATTAATTAATGATCGAACTGGGCGAGAGTAACGCGTTGGCTGCGATTCGTACTGTGATCTCAATATCGCCAGACCAACACCACAATCATCGAGCTATTCAAGCCCCTACAGTACAGTATTTTAATATATCGAAATTATTTTTTCCAAGAAAATATACTAGCTCTGGAATTTTTTAAACTGAATCGGTGAAAAATGAAAAAAAAAATAATTACAATCAATAAAAAGTTCATTGGATACTTTATATAATATAATAATTATTAATTCTATTTGGTAAGCGTCATTAACCAAAATTACAGGCATACGAGTATACCTACATTTTACAAAACTTAGTAATTTAAGAAAATTGATTCGTTTTATTTTATTTATTATTACAAAAAAAAGAAAAAATTTTCTTTTGCTTTTATTCCAAATTTATTCAGATAAATTTCGTCTACGTATGTATGTATTTCGTCTACGTACTTATGTACATACATATATTCATAATGAGGGTATTCACCTAATAAATTAAGCGACTCGTTAACCGAGTAAATCTATAGTAAAGTACAATATTATTTGCAAGATTTACTGTGTTTATGAGCCTCTTACAATGCTAAGTATGAATACCCTCAATATTTACACACATTTAATTACACATAATAATGGTGTTTAAAAATTCATTTATTTATTATTCAATATATTCGTTTTTTTTTTCTATTTTTTTCTTATAAAATTCTTATTTTTATACGAACCTTAACCTCTAACTCTGTAGCAAAAAAAAATATATGTACATATGTATAGAGGAAAAAATAAAATTGTTGTTATTTTTGTGAATTTAAATTATACAAAACAAAAATGAAAATAATTTTAGTCAAAATATAATAAATAAATATATATATGTATGTATCCACGCACATATATATAATGAATGTAAATAGGTAGTATGTATATTTATGTATAATATATGGTGTAGATGAGCACATACAATTTTTGAATATGATTTGAAAATTCGATTTGGACGAGCCCCCAAAAAATGTGTACTTGTGTTACGTTTGGTGTGTTTGATGATGTAATGACGTCTGTTAAAAACTCTATCCATATATACACCAACATGAGTATACTCGTTCATTAATACATATGTATGTAGAAGTTTGTTTGTACACATTTTGTTTTTTAAATTTTTCTTTTCGTATTTGTTGTTATTGTTGTTGTTGTATATTTTTACCGGCATATCATTATACCGACAACAATCGTTTTGATATGATTAAATGAACATGAAAATTTTAATTATAATAGGGAATTATATACTTATGTAGTTGCATTTTAATTTTTATGGACTATTATACCTATATAGGAAATTAATTTGCTTTATAAATTTTCTTACATACCTTACCCATATGTATGCATGTATGTTTTTTGTATTTATTTTGTCTTTTTTTTTATTATTTTTCTTTCTTTAAATAAAATATAGTTTATATGTGTATAAGTATATTTACGCCATTTTATTTATTTTTTTTTTTGTAATTAAAAATTGAAAATCAAAATTCGTGTTCAAAGATCAAAATTAAAAACTGGACTTTGAATTAAGTTCTATACGAGTATAATATGTCCGGAACACATAATCGTATATTTACGAAAAATATTATACATATACAAGTACATTTGTATGATGTATATATGTATTTGTGTAAAATAATCATTTTTAAAAATTCTATAATCGTTTTGTTTGTTTATAGATATACACTTTAGTTTTCCACTTTTCCAGTTATCTATATAACATTAAATAAATTTTATTGAAAAATTTCTGTTATAATTTAATTACAGTGCATCACATGGAATGAATAAATTTTTGTTTTTTCAATTTGTAATTAATTTTCTTCTATAAATGATTTTAATAATTTCATTAAAAGAGTGTACATTTAATTGAATCTCCATATCATTTATATTTTTATAAATACATATGCTATGGATTTCTAAATTAAGAGTCAAGAATACTTTTCCTTTTTATTACTGTGCACATGTATTAATAAATTTCTTTTTTTTTTATTTTTATTTTTAAAAATATTCAAATTCATTTATATTCAAAAGATACACAAAAAACTTTTCAAAATAAATTTATTAACTTATTTATACCTTTTTCAAGAGAACTTGTTTTATACTCATCTGTATATGCATATGAATGATACATGCATGCATATACGTGAATGAATTTGAAAATATTCTCACCTTAAGATATGTAAGTATATTTATATGAATTTGTTTTCGTTATATGGTATTAAAAAACTACATTATTATATGCATAAGCCGTATAGATATTTTACGACTTTAAAAAAAAAAATACATACATATATATATTACATATGCATATTTTGATGGTTTTGTAAATAAAATATAATATGCATGAATGACTTTAAAAAAAAAAATGTATTTTCGAAAATTATTGAATGTACGACAAGTTTTTCTTACATAAAAATCGAAAAAAAAAAAACAAAAACATATTTTCTTTTTTTGATCGTTAAAAATACATGCACAAATAATTTATAATTCAAGTCAGATATTTACATACATACATACTTGTATACTTGTAGACTAATCTCATATATTACGACTCATACGAGTATATACTTATTTGTGTGTTTCGAAAATGTTTCAAGCCAAACATATCGAGTACAATTATTTAAATTGAATAAATGCATCCACACATCACACATATTCATTTCTGTTTAAATTCTGTTTAGATATAATCTACTCCACATTAAAGACAACTTTCGATTCATTCATTTTAAATATACCCACACACTATCTTATGATTGATTTATGTTTACTTATAAATTCTTGATTTCATTGAATAAAAATATTAAAAAAATACATAAATATATATACAGCAAGTATATATCTAACAAAAATAAAAATAAACAAAAATCTTTATAGGCACGTTATTTAATAATCATTTTAAGAATTTCTCTTTTACTTATTTTGAATGTTTAGGTCAAGGTAATCAAGAAATTATTATTATTATTATTATTATTATTAATGTTCGTTCATGATTAACAATAATAACAATCCAATCACTATAACATTAGTGTAATAATAAAGTATGTGTATATAAATAATCTCACAAGTATAAAATTCTGTATATATACAAGTACATATCACCACAAATTTGTACATAAAGCTAAGTATGTTGCACGAAAGAAAATGGCAAAAATTTTTTTAATACATCTTTGGCGAAGAAATTATAAGTTTTTTTTTACAATAACGCCATCTCAGATATACAGCACAAAAACACATTTAATTTCTTTCGAGCAGCGTACGACCACTTGACTTGACCACTTTCTTAAGCTTTTCTTGAGCGTTTTTTTTACATACATATGTATGTAGGTTTTTTTAATGGAGAGAAATATTTTTTCCGCACAGCATATCTATAATTGGCAATAATGGCAAAATATGAATTGAAAATTGAAGAGAATTAAGAAATTATTTGTAAATATATAAATTTAATCGTATACATATGTATGTACAAAATGTATATGTACATATAAGCATATTCTTTTGCGGATACTTGTATATTATACATTTATGTATACCGATTAATATTCGAATGTGTCAAGCGTATAGAGTATTCCAATCTCCACAAAAAGTATAATTTACGAGTATATGTTATTAAATAAAAATATTTCTTGCAGACATATGCATATAACGATATATAATGTACATTTATAGTAAATATACGAGTATATTTCAATAGTCAATATCATAAAAAGAGAGACCTTCAACTCTAAGAAGGCTTCGCTTTTCTTATATATACTACATACATTCATATTTACTTTGTTGGGGGTATGTATGGATGGATACAGTCTCAGACAGATCCATTTAATGAATATTGTATATTATTGCTGGTTGCTAAGTAATTTAACTTGATTATTTTGTGTAGATATTATAAAGTATGTAGTCATTTAGTCAACCAACAGTGATAATGGTACATATCTTCTACTCATTTCTATATACGAGTAGGTATGTATATGGTTATGTGAAAAAGATATTCGAATATGTGTATACACATACATAAAATTATATCTGTATATATATGTACGTATATCATTATATTATTGTTATTATATAAATAAGGTTATCATTTGAAATTTATTATCAATTTTGATGATGATTATTATTTTTAATATGTATCTAACTAGTTAACTAGCTAACTTCCTAGCTGTACGCATCTACATATATAGAATGCGATAGAATGAAGAAAAATTATAAAGAATTTCTCAATTAAGATTTTGTTCGGCTTCAATAAATTCTATCGTTATGAATGTAAATATGTACATACCTATATATATATATATACATTCATTTCATCATGTATAAATAAATATACATAAATATTTATTAGTTCAACTTGATTTCATTTATAATTTGATGACGATAAAGAAATGACAAATAAGTATAAGCTAAGAAGTCATGAAAATTATGATAGTATAGCTCTCTGTCTTATCACATAAACATACATTACATATTAGTAAAGTGGTAATTATTATGGTAATAACGATAAGTGTATGTGCAATATACATAGTACATACATACTTACTATGAGTATGAATAACGATAAACGATAAAGAATAAACTTTCTTTTTATATATACGCACGAGTACACACTTATGAAAACTGTTGAGTTTTTTTTTTATTCAAACTTTTCATGATTATATGAATAATAATGATGACGATGATGATAATAGATAGGTAAATGACATTCGATTTATGTAATATATTCGTATGTATATGGAATGTAACATACCATATATGTATCTACCATTTATTCATATTCTATATATATAAATGGAAACATTTCACTTTTTAACCTATGTACATTTTTTTTGTTTTCTTCATGTATGAATGAAAAAATTGTTAGACCAAAACAAGTTTTTTTTTCTTAAAAAAAAAAAATGAAATAAAATTAACATTTTATAATTACATAATTTGACCTCAATTTAAGATCATAATCATACGAGTATATACGTTTACAAAAATATAATAAATTATAATTAAAATTAAAATGGAAAAAAAAATAAATTATGAATAAATAAAAATCAAATTCTCTCTGATGATAAATTAATAATAAAACGGACACGATGTACTCGTATACAACAAACATAATGCAAATGGAATATAAGTATTTCGCATTTAAATTTTACCTTCGACTTTGAACGTAAATACATTTATCTTCATATTGCATTCTATATATAAATTGCAATCATAAATCTATATATCCATAACGCACATATACAATGTATTAAATTATTAAAAAAAAATATTATGAAATTAAAAAATTTAATAAACAAAAAAATATATATATAAAGTTTTAGAACGTCTAAACAATCCCCTTAACCGCACTCTACTTATTTTCGAATTGTATTTAAATTTATAATGTGTATCAGTTTCATAAATGATCTTATCAAATTTTAAAATTTTCTTATTGAAAAAATATGTATAAAAATAAATAATTGTATGTACGAGTAATGTTGTATAAATTTTAAAATTTTGTAAATAAAATACAGTCCATATCCAATGAAAAATAATTACAAAATATTTATATACTAGATTTTCTATAATAATTGGAAGTTATGAATCAGTAAATTTGCATATTTATTTGTTTGTAAAAATTTTTAAACTTTTCAAATCTGAATCTTATTGTATTATTTTAATGTTCTCTCTTTTCAAAACTACCATTTTGACACTTTTCATATTTTTAACAATTTTATTCATCACTCATTAATGAATGAATTTACTACTAGAGGAGTAATACTACCTACCACTCACATTAATTTATTATTATACTGTCAGTGCCAGTATACTTACTATTCGGCCTCTCAATTTTTCCCATCCTTTTATGGCTAGAGTACACATCGCGTACATTACATAGTAGACAGTGTGAAGGTGTGAAATGTAGTTAGATGTTAGAGATCACTGTTCTTCAATTTTCCTTATACATCAATGTTTCTTATGCTTTTATTTCGTTCAAACATGCTCTACAGCTACACTTTTCATACAATTTTCTGTTAGGAGCATAGGGGTAGCACTACTACTCACAATAATTTGGTGTCCGTGTCATCGATGATCGATCCACTGCTATACTTACTATTCGGTCTCTCGATTTTTCCTATCCTTATGCTTATGAGTTATGACTAGATAGATAAGTAGTAGCAAAGATCATAAATATTATATTGGTCTTTGATAGTATAGTCTAGACTCTAGAGTATACACATTGCGTGTATAATATAAATACAGTATGAAGGTCTGAAATATGTAGTTAGATCACTTTTCTTCAATTTTCCTTATTGCCCTATACATTAATGTTTCTTCTAATTTTTTTTCGTTCTACATTTTTCATATTTTTTTACATTATATTCACTATCATTCGGATTATGATATCTATAAAATCCATCGCGTATTCTTCGAGTCGAAATATTCAGTTCAATTGAAAATTTTTGTGAAAATGGTCTTCAATGTGCAATTCATAATATTTTTTTTTCATTTCTTTTCTGAAAAAAAAAGAACTTGAATATGTAGTATCTCAAAAATTAAATAGAAAGAAGTAATCTGTTGTCGTTTTCATTATTATTATTATTATTATTTTTCATGGACTGTAAATAACAATTTTATTTTATTTCATAATTTATTTTCAAATAAATTGTATTTTGTATATTGAAGACACTCCCACTTTAACTTTTGACACTTAATTGTTATGTCTATATTTATTGTCATACACATAAATAAACAAATAAATATATTAAAAATAATGTATATTATATATAAAATTTTAATTATCGCAATCTTATTATGATTATTTTTTTTTTTTAAGAAAACGAAAATCAAAATAGGAAGAACACGTAGATATCTATATCTATTTGTACGAGTATGTATGTACACACTATATATATGTACATATGAATTTGTGTGTTATTTAATTTTTTGGACAGTCATGTGATAATTGAAAAATAAAACAGTACATACATACGTATATAGCTATACATATTTATACCCTTATATATTTTTGTATTTTATAATTATTATTATTATATATAATTAAATGTGTTGTTAATCTGTTATTTTTGTCGTTGAAATTTTTTTGAAAAAAACAAGTCATAAATTCTTTATCTGTTTTCATATTTTTTTTTATATAATCTTATAATAATTTTAAAGAATTTCGCTAATATTTTTTTATTGTTAATTGTTAAAAATAATTGGGATTTACCGATACCGCGATGTTATATCCAACCAAGGTCATAAATTATTTATTATAACTTATTTAGATACATATCATACATATAAAATTATTGAATTTTTGGTCCAATTTTTATACAGCACTTAATGTGTAATCATTTTTTTCCGAAATAAGTATCTTACCAAATTAATTGATTATATTGATTGCATTCTGAAAATTAATAATCTTATAATACATTAGGTATGTATGTGCACTAATTTAAAGGAAAACGTGACTGTGCAGAATCAAATATTTTTTAATTACCCAACCCATACCTAATAAATTGCCTGTTTCTGTCAACACATTTTAATAATGTTAATAATATTATTTTTTTATATTTACTTTTTTACATTTTTTTTTTTTTAAAGCATTTTGAAACCTTAAAATTTATAGTCAGTTTTATCACAGATTATCTAAACCATTTATGCATTAAATTTTGCAAAAACTTCGAACTTACTCGAACATTACATTGAAAATTATGTTATATTTTTATACATATATTTAAAATCATTTATTAGAAAGTAAAGATTTTTTTATCATTTAATGATTTTATAGTTTTTTATTAATAATACGATACGACTACATTATTCATGTGCATATGAGCAAAATGTGTGTAATTCATCAAAAACCATATGACATATTTTGTAAAAAATAATAGAAAAAAATGTCAGCATTTATCGATAATAATAATATCTTTACATTACACAGTCTGCTAATACGATTGTCGTCATTATATCATACCCGTATTTATATATTTTTTTATACATATTATTCATACTCGTATATAGTAACAGATAGATTGATGGATACATTACATCTACATATACATATTTATGTATATATAGTGTGGTAATATGATAACAGAAAATCAAACAATCAAATACAATTAAATATATAAGTACATAAGTTCAATATGTTACTGTTTTTTTTTCTTCTCATATTTACATTTTAAGTATTTTTTAGATTTGAAAAGGTGTACAGGTTGTTCACATATAGGAAAAAAAATATAAAAATAAAATGCTAGAAAACGTATGTTTGAACTTTAAAGGCAATATGTAATATCATACCACAGCACACCCAGTTCTTTTACAGGTTGAAATGGTTCACTAAAACCGGACGCCAATCTCGGGGGCGCAAATAAGGACAGAAAGAAAGTCACATATTCGTTTTTAGAAAAATAATGTTACAAATCACAATAAAATAATAAGAATATATGAAGAGAAACTACTATACGCGCATGGAAAAAGAAATAGAAAGAAAAGTAGAATATACTCGAATATTAATTTCTCTTTTCCTCTTCTTGTTTATATTATGCACTAGATTCGTGCAAATTCGTGTAAACAAGAAAAACCGATAAATGTTTTGACTTATATTTTTATTTGTAAGCAAAGATGGTCATTCAACTCTTATATGATTATATGGGTATGTGCGGGTATATGAGATGTAGAAAGAGAAGTAGAAAGAAAAGTAGAAAGATAATCGAATAGTAGTTTCTCTTCATCCTTTCTTGTGTGAATTTTATGCTAAAAAATCAAATTAAAGTTTAAATAGTAAAGTTTCAAGTTCATCCTAGAGGGCAAAAAGTTTAGAAGTGCGCCGAGCGCCCAAGAGCCTTAAAGCAGCGCTGATTGGTGTATGTACAGCACCTATACTCGTATAATTAAATGCATTTATGTATGTTTATTGTGGTATTTTTTATTCATCATTCTATTAAACTTGTACTAGTACTCGTATCTCGTATGAATGATTGATGATTTTGTATGAGAAACAGCTGTGGTGTAAAAATAATAGAAAATATTTTTTGTTTTTTCAAATTTTGAGCTTAAATTTTGAATTCAATAACAAAAAGAATTTTTTTTATTTATTTGTTTTCAGAATTTCATATAATCACACATAGTACACGCACTCATCATCATCGTTCATGGAATTTATGTACTAAATATTTCGACGTAAATAACGAAAAAAAAAATATTATTTTTCAAGAATTAAAACGATAATCTAAACTAAACAATAATAAAACAATATTAAAAACAATAAATTAAAAAATAAAACTAAAAACAAAAAAAAATTAGTGTGTGATATAGCATTCCTTCCAAACTATACATATTCTTCAAAATAAACATTTTGTAAAGCAAACTATTTAAAAAAAAATCGCAAAAAAATGTCTATGTGTGGTGCGCAAATCGGTCTTAAAACAATTCGTCAATTTTCTCGTGTTCGTGTATGGTTAATTAATAAAAATGGATATTCTTCACAGGTACTGTACTACTTTTGTATTTACAAATTATACAGTTTACGCTATTTTGTTTTTCTTCCTAACGTTTTATTTTAATAAAATGTTGATGTTGACATTTTGTTCATTTCTATTTTGTACTGTGTTTATTATAGGTTGAATATAAACCAATTAGATCTGTACTTGTTGCAAATCGTGGTGAAATTGCAATACGTGTTTTTCGTGCATGTACAGAACTTGGTATTAGATCAGTTGCTATTTATTCAGAACAAGATAAAATGCATATGCATCGACAAAAAGCTGATGAATCATATTTAGTTGGAAAAGGATTACCACCGGTTGAAGCATATTTAAACATTCCAGAAATAATTCGTGTTTGTAAAGAGAATGATGTTGATGCTGTACATCCAGGGTAAGTACACAAATAAATGTAAACTAAAAAATGAAATATGAAAATAAAATTATAAAATATCTTTAGAAATTTTCCTTAAAAAAATATTATTTACATTCCATTTTTCAGTTATGGTTTCTTATCGGAACGTAGTGATTTCGCACAATCAGTTATTGATGCTGGCCTACGATTTATTGGTCCATCACCGAAAGTTGTACAGCAGATGGGTGATAAAGTTGCAGCTAGAACAGCAGCAATCGAAGCCGGTGTACCAATTGTACCCGGTACTGATGGTCCAGTAACAACAAAAGAAGAAGCAATAGAATTTTGTAAACAGCATGGACTTCCAGTTATTTTTAAAGCTGCATATGGTGGTGGTGGACGAGGTATGAGAGTTGTACGTAAAATGGATGAAGTCGAAGAGATGTTTTTACGTGCCAGTTCAGAAGCAAAAGCTGCATTTGGTAATGGTGCTATGTTCATTGAGAAATTTATCGAAAGGCCTAGACATATTGAAGTTCAGTTGCTCGGTGATAAGGCTGGAAATGTTGTACATTTATATGAACGTGATTGTTCGGTGCAGAGACGTCATCAAAAAGTTGTAGAAATTGCACCGGCACCAAGATTACCAATCGAGGTACGTAATAAAATGACAGATGCAGCTGTACGATTGGCCAGACATGTTGGATACGAAAATGCTGGTACAGTAGAATTTTTATGCGATGAAAAAGGAAATTTCTACTTCATAGAAGTTAATGCAAGGTATGTACTTTATTAATTTTCCTTTTATAAATAATTTTTATCAAAACAAAATTTCAAAAAAAACAAAAATATTGTGAATATATAGATTACAGGTTGAGCATACAGTAACTGAAGAAATAACTGGAATTGATTTGGTACAATCACAAATTCGTGTTGCTGAAGGTATGACATTACCAGAATTAGGATATACACAAGATAAAATACAGTGTCGTGGTTATGCGATACAATGTCGTGTCACAACTGAAGATCCTGCAAATGATTTTCAACCTAGTACCGGTCGTTTAGAAGTATTCCGTTCCGGTGAAGGAATGGGTATTCGTTTAGATAGTGCTTCAGCATTTGCTGGAGCAATTATATCACCATACTATGATTCACTTCTAGTTAAAGTTATATCGCATGCATCCGATTTACAAAGTTCAGCTGCCAAAATGAATCGTGCATTACGTGAATTTCGTATACGTGGTGTTAAAACGAATATACCATTCCTTTTAAATGTATTACAAAATCAAAAATTTTTACATGGTGTTTTGGATACATATTTCATTGATGAGAATCCGCAATTATTTAAATTTACTGTATCACAGAATCGTGCACAGAAATTATTAAATTATATCGGTGAAGTATTAGTTAATGGTCCACAGACACCATTAGCAACAAAATTGAAACCTGCTAAAATATCTGTTCATGTACCTGAAGTACCATTAGGTAAGTAAAGAAAAAATATTTACCACATATTAAAATCTAATACAAAAAAAATTTTACACAAAACAAAAAAACGGGATAATAATATAATTTAAAAAAAAATTGTGACTAATTTTTTTTTCTCATTCATGAAATCATTTTACTTTTTCTTGTTTAAAAAAAAAAAGAAAACTAAATTTAAAGCCAAAATAAGGGCATAAAAATGAACAAGAGAACGTAGATAATTGCGCATTTTCATCATTTTTTTTTTTATAAAATATAAAATAAATTTGTTTCTAACTGATGCTTTATTCTTTTTTTCACAATGGCTGCTTTATTAGTATTTTTTTAAAAAGTTTATCTAAAAACAAAACTAAACACAAACACACAACAAAAAATTAATAGTTCATTTTATGATGTTATTTTTTGTTTAAAAATTATAGAAAACGTTTGAAAAATCCTTAGAAAATATATTGTATTATTTTTCAAAATTAGAAAGAAGAATAAATGATTAATCCTGGAAATTTCTACGTGAACCCATATAAACATATCGAAAAAGTATAAATAGCATGAATTTTTCTTTAAACGAAAAAAAAATGTTTTTTTACTGCAAGAAAAAGTATGTTTTCACTTTATATGGTCGTATAGATTTTTGTTAAATATTTTTTATTTTTTTCTATTTTCAATTTTCTTTAATTTCTTCAAATTTAATCAAATATTCGTTAAATTAATATTTATTTCTTGGGATATTACTTGTTATTATTTTTCTTTTTTGTTTTTGATTTTTTTTCTTCCTTTTTTTTTATTTTTTGGCAATCATTATTTTTTTTTTTGAAAATTTAGATTTATCACCAGAAGCACTTGAAAGAGAAGAAAGAGGAGAAGCTAAAGGTAAGTAGAGAATAATTAACACAAATTTCTATACATACATTTACACACTTACTTAGTATGTATACATAATTATATACACTTCTTAAATGTTAGATAGTTAGATTATAGAAAATTGGAAAAAATCATGGATGAGTTTCAAAACGTTTACATATTGCCTCGATGTAAAGTTTAAAGTTTCAAAATGTTAACCCTAAAAATTATGATATGACATATGATGACGATGTTCAAAGTTTCAAAACGCATGATCGTATATTTGTGATCGTATATTTTTTACGCATATTGCAGTTAAGCAGTTGGTGAAGTTGTGAATTTTTTTGATGTACAAATGGAGGCAATACATCAATGACGTCGTATATTTTTGGTATAATGCCGCCTCTCTACATTCAATGCAGTGACTTCAACTTGGACTTTGACTTTCTAGTAGTAAATAGAAAAGTAGCTGTCAAATCTACTGCATTGAATGTAGAAGTTCTAATACATAATATCCATTAAATCAAAGTCGAAGTTGAAGAATTGCATTGAATTTAGAAGCGGCTCAAGTTTACCATTGTAATATCAGAACACATTTTTTTACTGACGTTTTGAAACTTATCCACGTTTACATTTAATACGTACAAAACTACTTAGTTATAGATTAGAAAATTCGAAAAATCATTACACAAATCACATATGTACATCAAATTTTCAAGTAATTTTTCACAGTTTTTGGCATAGCAATTATTAGTTCTACTATACTAGACAAGATCTACTCATAGAGAATAAAGATTTTCGTTTAATGAAAATTTCAATTAGTTTCAAACTTTTCTATTTAAAAATGATTGAATTTTATATAAGTCAGATACAAGATATATAATTTATATTTTTTTAAAATTAAATAATCTTATATACATAATAATACTATAGTTAAAGTCAAGTAATAAATTAGAATATATTTTATAGGATTATATTCAATACAAAATTATAAATTTGACTAAATTTATGTTTTTAAAATTTTATGTATTATATAACAATTTTTATAAACTTTTCAATATTAGTTATCGAATTTCAAAAATTTATGATATACAAAATAATAATTTGATCCCTTTTTCTATATCACATCTATGTAGGGTGAGTTTCAAAACGTTTAAATATTCTGCCTCAACGAAAAGTTTAAAGTTTTATGGCGAAGATACAATGTACGTCTTGCTTGTTTTAGTTGCTTTGACACTGATTAGAAATAGCACTTTAAACAGGATTGCTCAGACTGCACAAAAGCAAGTAAATCAAGCAAAGCATATGTTATGTCTTCGCTATTAAAACGTTAGACTTTGTATCGAAACTTTATAATACTACCACCATACTTACAATACATTTTTTCACGTTTTGAAACTCACTCCTATACTTCTACTCTTTACTCGCAAAATTACAAAAATACAAGACATTTTATCGTCTTCATACACGAAATTAAGTACAACCACAATACAACAGATTTTACAACAAACACGATTAAAATTTACTTTAAAAAACCATAATCACCACATAGTTACGTTTACCGTTTACGCAATTAATACCAAATGCTTAAAACCATGTATCAAACTTTTGCATATAAGGTAAAAGTTAAACAAAAAGTGAAAAATTGCTTTAAAAAAATTTTCAAGATTATTCGCTTTAAAATCGCTTTAATATGTAATTTCAAATTTAAAATTTATTTTTAATATATACATTTTGGGTGCTTTTCACATTACATTTTATTATAAATGAATATGAATTTTTGGATCATACAATAAAAAACATTACACCAAACATGTTGTATGACAAGTATAAAATTTAAAATTTTAAAAAAGATATTTTATTCGTTGATAATGGCAAGTAAGTTTTTTAAAAAAAAAAATAAAAAACATTTGTAGCTAATACGTTGATGGATTTTTAGTTTCTTGTTTTTGTAATTGTTGGGTAGATAATTTTTTATTTTAGTAGATAAAATTTCCTTATTTAATTTTTGTTTATTTTTAATTAAAATAGTATTTATATAGAAAATAGTAAAAAATTGAAATAAGATGCGATCCTTAAGTAATTTTATTTAAAAAATTGTATTTTTGTTAACTACATTTTTTCCACTCTTTTTTTTTATTTTCTTCTCCTTTTTTCATCACTTCACACATAATTTACAAAAATTATATATAGTTACTGAACCACCAAAAGGACTTCGTCATATTTATAAAACACAAGGACCCGAAGCATTCGCTAAAGAAGTTCGTTCCCGTAAAAATCTACTATTAATGGATACAACATTTCGTGATGCACATCAATCATTATTAGCAACAAGAGTTCGATCACATGATTTATTAAAAATCTCTCCATATGTTGCACATAAATTTCCAAATTTATATGCATTAGAAAATTGGGGTGGTGCTACATTTGATGTTGCATTAAGATTTTTACATGAATGTCCATGGGAACGTTTAGAAGAAATGAGAAAATTAATACCGAATATACCATTTCAAATGTTATTAAGAGGCGCAAATGCAGTCGGTTATACAAATTATCCAGATAATGTTGTTTATAAATTTTGTGAATTGGCTGTACAAACTGGAATGGATATATTCCGTGTATTTGATTCATTAAATTATTTACCAAATATTATTGTCGGTATGGAAGCAGTCGGTAAAGCTGGTGGTATTATTGAAGCAGCAATCGCATATACTGGTGATGTTAGTGATCCAAATCGTAAAAAATATGATCTTAAATATTATACAAATTTAGCTGATGAACTTGTCAAAGCTGGTACACATATTTTATCTATTAAAGATATGGCTGGATTACTTAAACCAAGAGCAGCAAAGTAAATACAAAATTTTATCATCCTTTTCAATTTTTTTTAGTCTTTTGATTGTTTTTAATTATGTTTCCATTATTTTTTTTTACAGAATGTTAATAACTGCAATTCGTGACAAACATCCAGATGTACCAATTCATGTTCATACTCATGATACATCTGGTGCTGGTGTTGCATCAATGTTGGCATGTGCTGAAGCTGGTGCTGATGTCGTTGATGTAGCTGTAGATTCAATGTCTGGAATGACATCTCAACCAAGTATGGGAGCAATTGTTGCATCATTACAAGGTTCACATTTAGATACAAATATCGATTTACGAGATGTATCTGAATATTCAGCATATTGGGAACAAACAAGAACTTTATATGCACCATTCGAATGTACAGTAACATTAAAATCTGGAAATGCTGATGTCTATTTAAATGAAATACCCGGTGGACAATATACAAATTTACAATTTCAAACGTATCAGTTGGGTTTAGGTGAATTTTTCGAAGATGTCAAAAAAGCATATCGAGAAGCAAATCTTCTGTTAGGTGATATCATAAAAGTTACACCATCATCAAAAATTGTCGGTGATTTAGCAAATTTTATGGTACAAAATAAATTGAATGCACAACAAGTATTAGATCGTGCTGAAGAATTATCATTTCCAAAATCTGTAGTAGAATATTTACAAGGTGCAATAGGTACACCGTATGGTGGATTCCCAGAACCATTTAGATCACGTGTATTAAAAGATATGCCACGTATTGAAGGACGACCAGGCGCTAATTTACCACCATTAGATTTTGATAAACTTAAAGAAGAATTAAAAGAAACACATGGAAATCTTGTTACAGAAAGAGATGTTTTATCCGCTTCATTATATCCACAAGTAACGGCTGATTATTTAAATTTCAAAGAGAAATTCGGACCAGTAGATAAATTAAATACAAGAGTATTTTTAACTGGTCCAAAAGTTGGTGAAGAATTTGAAGTTACAATTGAAAAAGGTAAAACGCTTAGTGTTAAAACATTAGCAATGGCTGAAGATTTAACTAAAAATGGTGAAAGAGAAGTATTCTTTGAATTGAACGGTCAATTGCGTTCAGTTTTTATTCGTGATAAAGAAGCTGTCAAGGTAATTTTGAATGAATTTTATTTTTCAAAAAAAAAAAAATAATAATAATAATAAAATTAAAAAGATTTTATTCAATTTTTAATTGTTTCTTATTTATTGTATTTTATATAGGAACTTCATATTCATCCGAAAGCAACTAAGGGAAATAAAAATGAAGTTGGTGCACCAATGCCTGGTACTGTTATTGATGTACGTGTTAAAGAAGGTGATCATGTCGAAAAGGGACAGCCACTTGTTGTATTATCAGCCATGAAAATGGAAATGGTTGTTCAATCACCAAAAGCTGGTACTGTTAAAAAATTAGAAATTCAAAATGGTATGAAATTAGAAGGTGAAGATCTGATAATGGTAATCGAATAAAATGTAAAAAACAAAAACGAATATAAATAACAAAAATTAAAAATACGAGAAAATATAACTGTGGGAAACGTTAACGAAAATAACAAGAAAAATGAAACGAAATAACAATAATATATCTCCGCCCTACTTCTCAGTTACTACTACTATATTGCATTAATTTTATGCTCGATTTTTATTTAATTTTGTATCGAAAATTTTATTATTTCATTTTTCATATCGTTCAGATAAAAAATGAGTGTGTGTAAGTATAATGTACAGTACACTTTTATATTTATTAATTTTTTATATACATTACATTTATATATTTTTTGTAGTTGTAGTTGTAGTTGTAATTTATTTTTCTTTTCTTATATATTTTTTTTATGTTTTAAGAATTAAATTTTTTTTTTTGTAATATTTGAGAATGATTTAGTCACAATTATTATTAGCTCTCCAAAGAGCTGCCATACCACTGATGATGATGTGATGTTGATGATTTATTAGGATTAGTTTTTTGTTTTTGTTTATTTTTGTTTTTTACTTTCCTTTATACAAATTCCTTTTACTTAAAAACTGTAACTTTCTTTCAATGTTAATCCTAAATCGTTTATCAAATAATGTTACGGTTACAACACACCAAAAAGAAATTTTTTAAAAAAAAAAACTAATTTATACATCAGAAAAATAATAATTTCGCATCTAACACCTATGGGATTCCTAAAAAAAAAAAAAAAAACAAAATTGAAACTAAACTATATGACGCACAAATCATAAAATATTAATAAAAAATAAAATGTTAAATCAAAAAATTATTCAAAAAAATATACATATTATATATGGGGCTTCGATATAACTGATAAGTTAGATAGAATTAATAATTATATTTACATACATACATACTTACATATAATATGTACATATATTCGATATTGTTATGATCATCGATAGATAATGATGGCAAGGCAACAAAAAATAAAATTTGTTATCGATATCGAATATGTGTACATAAATATTACAAAAATGGTTACTACTTCCACATTGAAACAAAAATATAATTATTGTAGTGATAAAAATATTATATAAAACAATAATAAAATAAAAACTAAAAAAAAAATGAGATTTTTTTTATATACATTATTATATGCATTATATACGCCTACATATACACTATACACATACATAGTATGTTTGTATAATTTAATTTGTAATAAAATAAAATATTTTGTAATAATTGTTAAACAAAAAATGAAAAAAAGAAAAAAAAGAAAACATTTTTTTTTTCTATTTTTATTGAAAAGAATAGAAGAAAAAAAAAACACCTAGAAAAAAAAAAGACTATACATATTGTATTTAGAAATTATAAGAAGAAAAAGAATTACAATATAATTGTGAATGAAAAACAATAATTATTTGATTAAAAAATATATATATAATTATGTTAAAATGAGTGTTTTGTAGTTTTGTATGAACTTTTGAAAAATATTTTTTAGATGTGAAACGGCAACGGAAGATTAAATTTTCATTTATAATCCAGCATAGATTACGTGTCAGATTAGATGTTTTACATTTCCTTCATTTTCATACAAGAAATTCTATAGTGCTATCATTTTTCCGCCCAGATTACACCAAATTGAAATTGAGATTTATGTTTCATTTTTAATTTCACACTGGTGGTAATAGCGAAAGTTATATTGAAAACTTATTGACCAATATAAGTAATAATGCTGCTTCTACATTCAATACAGTGACTTCAACTTGAACTTTGACTTTCGACTTTACAGCAAGCTTAACATATAGTAAAAGTAGCTGTCAAGTCTACTGCATTGAATATGTAAGTAGAGTTAGCAGAGATTTCTGAGCGTATTATTCAGTTCAAGCTTCGAGGTTCGAGCATAAGTATAATTTTTGTTGACTGCCTTCACAAAATGTAATTAATTAAAACGAAATTTCATTTTACCAAGAAAAGTAATATAGAAGCCCGCCTTTTCTTTGAAAATGATGTAAATCCATTTTTGCAAAAAGTTATTTAATGATAGAAATGTGTACAATCTGCTATGATCTTTTTATGTGGAAACAATTCCCAAAACAAACAAACAAAAAATCCTTCAAAATTTTCATCACTTTGTCAATATTTAATTTACGCAAAAATTACATTTACCATTAAAATACAAAAACTTATTTATTCTGTATAAATATAAAATGCACTTACATCACTTTCAAAGAAAATTTCTCATAAATTATAAATTTCATACTATACTACGTATAATTTAAATATTTTTATTTTGTTTTTATTTATAACATTTTTGTTCTTTATTTTTCATTTCTTTTTTCTTTTTCCAATATATTTTATTCTTGTCAATTAATTCTTTGTTCTTTTCTTTCGATTTATAATTTGAAAATTACATAATTTGTTCCTTCTTTTTAATATTTTTTTTTTATTTTTCATTTTTTTATATGTTGTGTATAAAAAGATATTTTCAGCATCAAATTTAAAGGTAAAAAAAAATTAAAATTAACTTATAAATTTAAAACTAAATTTAAATACGTCTTATTTAATCAGAAATTAATATTTCAAAAAAAAAAATTTATTTTTATTTTTTTCGATAAAATTTTTTAAAGCTAAAATTTATAAAAAATAATAATAATACATAAAAACGTAAATATGTATTGCATACGAGTAAATATAAATTTGTTTGTTCTTTTTTTTTAATTTTTTCGTTTTTACTTTTTTAATTACTTATTTCTTACATTAGATATAAATTATGTCTAGTCTGGTAAATATGGCTATAAAGTTAAATTATAAAATTTACTTAATTTCATTTTTCATTCTTTATTTTACAATTTATTTCATTTTTGAATTATGTATTATGTATTACACTTACGAATATATGGTAGTCCGTAATTATGCATATGCAGATACTTATGTAATGTAATATTTCTATTCTATAGAATGTAAAATTCGTTTTTTTATTTATATTTTTTTTTTTTCATTTTATTTTTTTAATTCAATTATTAACTACTTATTTTCTAAATATACTTAAAGCATTTCTGCTTATCATGCGGTATTCTAGTTTTAAATAATATCGAATCAGCTCGGTATTGAGTATTAAGTAATGGCGTATAACCGAATACCTGAAAAAAAATAAAATAAAATTTACAAAAAATATAAAAATAGAAATAATTTTATTTAATTTTTTCTTTTTTTTTGAAAAATTCTTTAAAAATTATTTTGTTTTCAATGTGTGTACATACTTGTGCAAAAAAATTTATACATTTATGCCTCTCCTGAAAATGTGTATCATCTTCACTTAATGATACTGGACATCCAGGACAACGAAATGTCCAGCGAGACGTTACTTTAACTGGTGGTTTACGTGTTAAATGTGATACTAGAAAATTCATGGCGATATCTTCACAATTCATATATTCATCGACTTTATCACGTATTGCTTGCGGTAACCAATATGTATACAAATATGCATAATATTTATGAAAGAATGCAGCACCAGTTAATACCATACTTAATTCACAGCTATAATTTGAATTATAATTCCATGCATGATTATTATTTAAATCCCATGCATGAAAACGTCCTGGAAAACCGACAACACGATCACGATGCTCACGCCATACACGAAAACCAAATAAAATTTCATCGTGTCGTAAATGTGCATCATCATCGACTGATAATATTGCTTCTGTTTCAATAACATCGAACGGTAGAAAACGATTATTCAATGAATTTCTTGGACCACGTATAACAGCAACAGGTACACCGATATCTGGCCAACGTAAATCATCTAATGGTGGTTTTGGTGAATTCCAAACAACTACAACTTTATGTAAGTATGGTAAACCGTATAGACGACCAAGTGAATCCATTAATACTTGTTCTCGTTCATATGTTAACATTAAGATTGTGAATTGTTCACGAGGATAATTACCACCCAGTGATTCACTGAATTCTTTACCGGCTCCACCAGCACCTTTTCCAATTGGACGGAATCCCATATGTGATCCGAGAAATTTTGCCTCAGACGGCAGAACCGGATCGAATGGTAGATATGGATAAAGATAGAATGGATCACCCCAATCGTTCCATGCTTCTCGTGATTGTAAACGAAGGGCGGTATAATTTCTTCGAAATTGTGGACTTGAATATGGTGGTTCGATTGGTCCCAAAGATTCTTCTGGTTCTGCTTCCAAAATCGGTGGATCTGATTTTAATGGAACAAATGATGAATTGAATACACTTTGAGCAATTATCGGTGATATTGGTCGTGGCGGAATACCGAGACGATCCCTAAGACTGGCAATGATAGTATCAACTGTTGCTTGAGCAGAACTCAAATACCTTTCCCAAATTAATCGTCCTTGTCGTCGCATAACTGATAGATCGGAATCAGGAATTGCTCTCAATAAGAAATGAAGTTCAGTTATTCTAGCTTTTGGTAACATTATTGCTAATCGTCGCCATTCAATTGTTTCCGAATACGGAAGTTGAACTTGATCAGCACCTAAAATTACTGGTATTGCTCCAACACGAAGAGCTTCATAAATTCGTGCTTGCATTAACGTTGAACTAACCTGATTTACGCTGGGCGGAAGAATTAATGTAAATGTTGAATCTTTTAAAATATTACGACGAGAAGAATCAGTTCCGCAGAGTGTCCAATCACGTACCGCATTTTCAAATCTTTGTTCGGTGGCTGGAACACATTTGAACTGAAGCATAAATTTATCTTGTGTAGAACCTGAAGCCATATCTTTTAGATGATCAATAATAAACTCATCTAAAGTATTTGAAAAATCATCAATGCTATTCCTCAGAGTATCATTTAAAGGTCGTAATTCCCCTTGAAATGACAATAAATAATTTCGTCTAGCTGGCACCATTGGAGCACATTCTTGCCACACATCACCTCCAGGTGGACCAAGCACTGGAGGTACAACAATATCATAACCAGTACGAAATTGATGTTTTAAAAATGAAGATTGAACAACAATGGCACGCATTGTATTTACTTCATTTATTACGTTTGTTGCTAACGAAGTTAAATCTCGTCTTGATAAATTTAACAGCACATGATTTTTACCATCACCACTCCAAAATGGCAATTTATATAATTTATTAACATCAAGCGAAGATAATGGAGAAGGCATTGTTCTATCTTCATCGATTGCATATCGATTGTTTTTAATTAGCTCATTTTCTGGTAATGCTTCACCAATTAGAACTAAGTAGATACAAGCAATTTTTGGATCTTCTACTAAATGTGCATTATAGCCGAGTGTCTGTTTAATTGTTGTTTTTAAGAAACCATCAATATCAAAACCTGGATTTAATACATTAAAATGATCTGGATCATATAGATAAACTGGAAATCCGGACGTTAAACTACATCTAGAATGATCAAAACATGTAGACATTTCACATTTTCGAATTAAATTCTTATCTTTAATTGGATGATTAAATTTCGGTAATGAATTTGGATAAAGGATTTTTGGTAATGCTAATTCTGGAGTATTTCTTTGTACAGCTTCACGTTGTGCAACTTGTGCCTGCTCAACAGATATTTTTAAACGTTCTAATTCAGTCTGTTCTCTAAGTAGTTCTTGTTTTAAATCTTCAATTTTTTGATTATAGATACCAATATCAGATTGTAATTTCTGTCTACGTGATTCTAATTCACGTAATTCCATAGAAACTGTGCTCTATAAATAAATAAATAAATAAATTTGAAAAATTTTGCATAATTTTTGTAGTATAGTAACAAATATTACCTTTATTCGGATCATTTCCTCTATTCTAAGTTTAAGATCACTAGCTTTCATCATACTAAAATCTTCATAAGTGTCTAATTGGGATCTAGATCTATGCACATCACCAGCAGGTATATCAGTGTCGGGCTAAAATGAAAATGAACAAAAATTATTAAGTTCAAATATATGTATTTAAAAGTAAAATATTTAATATATCTACTTACATTTAAAAGATTATAATGAGCAAATAATGGGAATAAAAATAACAAAATCAATATTAAAATGATTATCTTATAAATTTTTATACGACGAAACCAATTAAAAAATCCTAATGTTGATGATACTCCACTATTTCCACCAGTGTTACATCCTGACGTCGATGATGATGATGATGTTCCGCCACCAACAAGATGATAGGACACTGAATTATCGTAATTTAACATTTCTAATGCTCTCTTTCACAAATAGTAAATGGCACGACGTTATGTTATGGTATGGTTATATTTATCTTGATTATTTATAAAATATTGCATGTGCATATATATATGTATATATACGAATACGAATATTGAATACAATGTATATATGTTGGTGTGTAGCACAGAAGGATAATTATTGTATGATGGTATGTGTATAAACATGTAAAACAGAGAATTTTATAGAGATGTTATTAAGTAGATGATATGTTTTGAGTTTTGAGATGAATATTTGAATATTTCGATCTTTTATGCATATCTTTTTCACTAAATTTGATATTATTTTCAATTTAAATCATTTTATTAATTTATGACACGAATTAAAATTATATTTCACATTATGTAACACTTTTTATTATTAAAAAAATTCACAGGCACAAGAATAAATTTAACTAAAAACATATTAAAAAGAAGTCGACTAAAAAAACTTAGGAAGAGAAAAAAATGAATGATAAATGATAATAGAATATATTCTCATTTTCAATAAAATTGAATTGAATATGATATAAAGAATTGAAATGATGATGATTGATGAATGAAAATGTCAAGTCAATAACTTGGAAAATGGAAAATTTAGAATATAGAAAATTCTCTACAAAACTTTCCACAGGCAAATGCGTAGCCGCGTAGGTGTATGCAAATGCACAAATATTTTATCACCATAGATTTTTATATTCATTTTTTATGTATCATTTAAATATAATTTTTTGAAATTTTTTTTGTTTAATAAATCATTGATTTTGATTTATATGAAGTATATAAGGTATGCAATATGCATGAGTGTGAGTGCATGTCATGAGAGATGTCAGATGCATCAATATCAATAATCTAGCATTGACAAATGACATTCGACTTTCGAGTTTTGCTTTCGATTCGAGTTTCGACTTTCGGTTTCGAGTTTCGTTTCGTTCGACACCTAATTCGGTTTCCTTCTATCTTCTGTGTTTTGCCTTTCAATTCAAATTGTAGTAGATTAGATTTACTTAGTAGAACTAATTTCTCCAATCTCCATTCTTCACTGTTATCTATATCTACCAAATTATATCATAATCATAACCAAACAAAACCATAAAAGCTAAAGCATAAACTTTAACTTACTAACTAAACAGATTCCGAGTAATTTTCTTTTACGTTTACGTTTGCTAGTGCAAAAATTTATTGTTTTCATTTTGAAAGAAAATATTAATTTTTAAATATATTTGTAATATAGTAATATAGAGTATAGTAAAAGAAAACTATGCCGTACGCCAATCAACCATCAGTTCAAATCACTGAACTCACCGATGATAATGTAAAATTTGTTGTAGAAGATACCGATTTGAGGTAAACAACAAACATTTATCAAAATTACTTATATTACAATCTGGAAAATGTAAACATCAAATTATTTTTTTTATTCAATTTTTCACAGTGTTGCAAATAGTTTGCGTCGTGTATTTATCGCAGAAACACCAACATTAGCCATAGATTGGGTACAATTAGAAGCAAATTCTACTGTTTTATCTGATGAATTTTTAGCTCATCGTATTGGTTTAATTCCATTGATATCAGATGAAGTTGTCGAACGATTACAATATACAAGAGATTGTACATGTTTAGATTTTTGTCCGGAATGTAGTGTTGAATTTACATTAGATGTTAAATGTACAGAAGAGCAGACTCGTCATGTAACAACCGCTGATCTAAAATCAAGTAATAATAAAGTATTACCAGTAACATCGAGACATCAAAATGATGAAGATAATGAATATATGGAAAGTACTGATGAAATTTTAATAATAAAGTTACGTAAAGGTCAAGAATTAAAGCTAAGAGCGTATGCAAAAAAAGGTTTCGGTAAAGAACATGCTAAATGGAATCCAACAGCTGGTGTTTGTTTTGAATATGATCCAGATAATGCAATGAAACATACATTATATCCAAAACCGGATGAATGGCCAAAAAGTGAACATACTGAATTAGATGATGATCAATGTATGTTTTCTAATTATAATGAAATGTGCGAACTTGTGTTTTATAATAAATATTTCAATATTTTATTTTTAGATGAAGCTCCGTATAATTGGGAAGCAAAACCAAATAAATTTTTCTTCAATGTGGAATCTTCTGGAGCATTGAAACCAGAGAATATCGTTGTAATGGGTGTCCAAGTATTAAAAAATAAACTTTCAAATCTTCAGACACAATTAAGTCATGAAACTCAAAATGATGCTCTTGCAATTTAAATTGAAAACATATATGTACATACATACATAATGTGTATTTTTTTCTTTTTTCATTAAAATATTCTACAAATTCTTAATTAGTTTTTTATTTTTTAATTATTTAATAAAAATATACATTTACGTAATATATAAGGTGCAATTAATTAGTAATTAGATTTCAATTAAAATTCTTAGTATTAGTATTCGTCATCATCATCATCATCCGCATCACCTTGCATTTGTTTTTGTAGCATTTCACTTTGTTGTGCAGCTGCTTGTAAACTATACCACTGTGCTTGTTCTGCAGCCGCTTGTTCTTCTCTAGCTTTTGCAAATAATTCTTGTTGCTGCCTTAGTAATTCTTCTTCTGGTATACCTAAATTTTCTAAACGTGTACTTTGTCGTCGACGTTTTGCAGCTACTTCCTTACAATCATTCAATACAGATTCAGCTTCTTGCTTATAATCACGAAAACCTAAACGATCCAATGCTTCTAGTACATGTTCAGCATTTATGGTTTTTTTATGTCTTTGATTACATACTTCATTTGCTTCAGAACTAATTAAATGAATAAATTCTGTACAACAATTTAAAATTAATTCACGACTTTCGTTTGCAACACGAATTGATGGTACCTGTATATTAATACATTTACAGTATAAATGCATAAAAAGAAAAAGAAAATTTTTTACAATATTGAGAAAATAAAATATAAATTTTCAAATAAATTACCAATTCCTTAATAATTTTATTAATACTAGCTCTTGGTAGTGTTAATTCATCATCATCATTCGGTGGTGGACATAATTCATCATGATTCGACATAGTTTTTATTTGTAACAAATTATTGATTTTTATTTAAACATGAATTGAATATGGAGCACCAGAATAATAAATTTGATTTAGATTTAAATTTCACAAATGTTTTTAAAAACTTTAAAACTCAATGATTATTATAATTATAAACAAATGAAAATTGAAAATTGCTACTATTAATATGAATTTTTGTGTTTATTTATTTTTTTCTTTTCTTTTTGTTCTGTCTTCTTCTTCTTCTTTTAAAATATAGTATAATACTACTTATACTATTTTCAGAAATCGAAGTCAGTATTGTGCTTATGGAAATAGTTACCCGATGAGTTTCTGATAACTTCACATATAATATTTTGTAGGAAATTCTGAATAATATATCTCTGTCTTGATTTAAATTGAGATCTGATCACCCCACACACGAGACAGATTTATACAAACGCAATGTGAAAGAATATAGAAAAGCATGCCTATAGCCTATCTTGCCTGTAGCATAGAATAAATAAACATAAAGAAGTAACAATCAGTGTGTAGTTTCAACAACCAAATCAGCATAATCGAACCTCCACATTTCACATTTTCACCATAAAGTTTAAATGCATAATGTTGATCGGTTTGGAAACAAAATAAATGTTTGTTGAATATTTTATTCGGCTGGTGAAAAGTGTAATGCTGAAATGTGCTTTTAATATAAATTGTATGTACACACATACATACCTGTAATAAGGAATAAGGCAGTATTATTTTTTATATTTCACTCTATATCTATATGCTATATGCTGGCACTAGACATTATTAAATGTTTGTATAAATGTGTATTCCATTGTATAAATTTATGTTGTCATTTTTTTCCTTCTTTTCCTTTTCTCTTCTTTTGGTTCGCTTATTTGAATAAAAATATTATATATGTGTGAGTGGTACATATTCAATAAACAACAAAAAAAATGCTTCCAATTCCAATTGCTATAATACGATCGCCGAAAACAGAAGAAAAAAAAATAAATAAAAAAACAAACAAAAAAAGAACATGGCATAGCCAGCATAGCAAAGCATTGCAAAGAAGACACCTGCTATTATGATGTACAATATTGTATGATTGTATATTGTATATAATGCGTATAATAAGCACTAAGAATGAAATAGCTAGAGTAAGGAGTAACCTAATGATATTGTATATTGTATGAATGTATGTATATGTTATATGTGAATGTGATATACGCAATTATATACACAAATTTTTATATCTTGTATTTCAAATATTATTTAGAAATTATCAATACAGGTTTGTAACTCGGTGATAAGTATGGTAATATAATTTTGTTTGAAGGATAGTAGATAGGTCAGATATAATTGTGTTATATTATATTTGCTACTATGATGTATTCTAAAAAAAAAACAATCTGTACAATACAATGCTTTATCGTTGCGACTTGCGAATAAAATAGCTGAGCTGGAGTACTAATGAACATTGTATGATTGTATATTGCATGAACATATGACGTGGAATGACTGTATGTATACATTATATGTATGTAGTCTTTTAAATTTTTACTTACAATAAGTATATTTTTTTCACATAAATTCTGAATGATCCATTCACACACAGCACAATTATATTATTTTATATCATTATAATGATCGAACAACAAAAAAATACATTTGAAACGTATACATACATAAGATAAACAATTTACTTTTATATGGTACACATAATTTAGCAACGATATAGCGAACCAAAAGAAGAGAAAAGGAAAAGAAGGAAAAAAATGACAACATAAATTTATACAATAGAATACACATTTATACAAACATTTAATAATGTCTAGTGCCAGCATATAGCATATAGATATAGAGTGAAATATAAAAAATAATACTGCCTTATTCCTTATTACAGGTATGTATGTGTGTACATACAATTTATATTAAAAGCACATTTCAGCATTACACTTTTCACCAGCCGAATAAAATATTCAACAAACATTTATTTTGTTTCCAAACCGATCAACATTATGCATTTAAACTTTATGGTGAAAATGTGAAATGTGGAGGTTCGATTATGCTGATTTGGTTGTTGAAACTACACACTGATTGTTACTTCTTTATGTTTATTTATTCTATGCCTGTAGCCTGTACTGACTTCGATTTCTGAAAATAGTATAATCAAAGTAAATCTAGGTAAACCAAGTAATAAATCTCAGCTATTAAGCTAAATAGAATGGGAGATCCGAGAAAAAAGTAGTTCAAATTCAAATATACATGTTTATCAAATATTGTCAGCAATTCTCACAGCAACAACAATTTTCTTAAAGTCTGAAAAGTACTTTACCTGTCAATTCCCAAATTACTATATTTATAATGTAAAAATGTGTACATGAAAAAATAAGATAAAAAGTACACATACTATCAAACTTCTCATTTTCTGTATCACCGACATCACAATAATGCAAAGCTCTCTCTGCTTACATTTTTTTTTTACATTAGTTTTTAATAGCCTCCGTGATATGCACTAGTGGTAGTTGAAAATATTCTTATTTGATTCACATACGAAGTCTATTTCGCTTCAACTTTTTTATTCGTTGTTCTTCTAACATATGTATGATAATAGCCTCCGTGATAATTTGACGGTAAATACACGTACTTGTAATGTACACGTGCTTGATGTTGTTGTTGTTGTTTGAGTTGTTTTTTAGAGTGAATTTTTGATTGTGTTGTTTTTTACGTACTCAATTTTATAAAAAGGGGCGACTTCTTAATTATTTCTTTCTTGTTTCAACTACTTCTTTAGTCTTGATTTGATTTTCTGTCTATTTTTTCGTAGCTGTCAGTGTATTTGTGTAAAAAATTTCGAGGTCATTGAAAATTAAAAAATATTTTATATTGAGATTTTCCACTTGTTAGGTATATATATATACACTTTGGTATAATACTATATCAAAACTCAAACTGAAATAACGAATTTTAAATTTGACTTTGGAGAGTTTGTTCTGGTTTGTGGAATGAATTATTGCGGTTGTGCGGTTTCTAGTCAATCAGCTGTGCTGTGTACACTGTACAGTAATTCAACTTCAAATAAAGTGGTGTGTACAATGTTTTCGTTTCGTTACATCAAGCTGAAACGAAAAGAAGTGTAGGTAACGATTACAATGTATTCGTTTCGTTGTATGAAAAATAAAAACAAAGTAGAGGATGGTGGGCAAGGCTAATAAAATATAAGGTTAGCTGTAGCGATACTAATAACCTACAAATTAAGTTGTGACGTCACAATGTAAGATTTCTTGAAGCATTCATAAGACCGTATTATGTTAGTCGAAATTTCGATGTTAAAAAGATGAATTAAAAGTTAAAAAATTACTAAAGATTACTAAACAAAACAAATTAAGTTATTTTTAATAGTTGATAAAATATAGATTTAGTGCTCTAATTCTAAAATACATTCGTGTTTTAAAAAACAACAATAACAATTTAACATTTCTTACAATATGACGTCAGAATCGGTTGAAAATCTGATTGTAAAAAAAGCAAAAAGTTTTCCTATATACGGCTACAGCTAACCTTATATATTCTATTAGCCTTGATGGTGGGTACCCAAACCCAAACCAAACTCAAGTAAATTAAAGGTTATGTCATTTCGATTCGGAAAATATTAAAATTCAATTGAACATTTTGTTTCGTTTCGTCTCGTCTCGATTCAGCATATTCTGTAATCACTCCCATATGTTTTACGTACAATTAAATTTGACTGTTAGCCGAAACGAAACGAAAGCAACGAAAGCCTTGTGACCATCGCTTAAGATGTACACCATCGTACACTAACTACAATGTACGGACACAACTCGATTCAGCGTATATAAATTCAAAAAATAATGTAAAAAAACAGTACAAATATATAATGTTAAAAAAAATAAAATAAAAAAATCAATTCAGTAAAAAATTCAGCCCTTTATCTAAAAGGGACCATATTTTATGACCAATTTCTTTATAAAAAATATGCAGGTGTTAAAACAAGATAGAAAAAACACATACCAACAACTTCATATCACTGACATAATTTCTTCAATGTATTGCGTTTTTGTTCTACATAGATTTACATGACCCGTCAATTTATTTTTTTCTTTTTGTTTTTGCCATTACTTCTTTTATTCACATACAGAGGATATTTCGTTTTAACTTGTATATAATTTTTCTTACTAACGCATGTTAAAGACGACCCGTCCGTTTTTTGTCTGTTACATTTTACACGTGTTTTTACACCATGTGCTCAGTTTTAACCAGATGTTATGACAACATTTCAGGTAGTTTATGGCAAAGTAGAGGTAAAAGGAATATTAAATGTAAAATAATTTTATACTGTGAAAGTGAGTGAAATTAATTGAAAGTGAAGTGAAAAATGTAATTATAATTAGGAGATTCAAAATTAAAATAATTTCATTAGATATAAAAAAAATAATAATATTTAAAACCAATAAAAAAAATTATTAAAAAAAATTTTTTGTTAGTGAAAAATAAATTAATAATTGGAATAAATATTAGATATTTTTAATATCTAAAAACAATTAAAATAAAAGAAAAACTATAACATATACTAGTTAAAAACAAATATTTTTATCGCTAAAAACTAAATTAATAAAGTGTAAAAAAAGGATTAATAAAATAATAAAAAATAAGTGTTTATAAACAATAAAAATAAAAATGGAAGAAGTGGGTGTAAAAAATAAAAACCATTTTTACAGATGTAAAAGAACTCATAAAAGAATTTTCATATTTTTGTTGCCAAAATGCAAAAATTGAATATTTAGTTAAACTTTTTATTAGAGTTAGGATTTATTACATTATAAAATTTTATAACAGGGAAGTCAAATCAGTACACAATAGAAATAAAATTTTATCTGTTACCCACATGTAGATAGCGCAGGTATTAAATAACTAATTTTAAACAGTTTTATTGTGTGATGTAGGAGCTAAATGTTGTAACCGTAGAATCTCTTAAATTTATTTAAATTTTTGGGGAGTAATGTAACTCGCCTCCTCGTGGTGCTCCCTGGATTACGCCAAATGAGTTACAATTATATTTTACGTGTACTACGTAATATTGAACATTTCAACTCAACTCAACTTATAACAACTTCATTCCATTTTAATCTCAAAAGAAATTTTATTTTATGTTTAAAACGTATTCATTTTATTTCAAAAACTCTGCAATCTTCCTAACTTCAAATTTTGAAATTATTAAAATATCTTTATAAAACAGTATTATTAACATATCACATATATCATATTATAGGTTTTTTATATTACATCTTTTTTTACCTTATTATCTGAAATATACTTTAATAATATTAACATTCAAAGAGATATAAATGCAAAAATGATATAAATTACTTATTTATGTATTTCATAATTTTATTAATTTCTGAATATTTTTTATTCATGAAATATTAAATTTTTACCCTTTACCCAGTTTACCCTACAGCAAGCTATGTATAAATTAAATTAAAATTGGGGGAACTTACACATACTAATAAATTTTTTTTTCTCTTTCTAACTAATTTTTAGGCCTTTTTTGATTTTCTGTCTACTTTTAGCAAAGTGTCATTGTGTTTGTGAGAAAAAATTTGAAAATTGAAAAATAATTTATATGAACCAAAGCTTTCTAGAGGGGTAAAAGCCATGTACGTGATCTTTGTATGTAGTGGTAAGGAGTCCGATTGAAATGTAAACAAACAAATGTCAATTTTCATTCTTGTTATAATTTAATGTCATTCGTGTATTAAGTAATTATTAATATAGTCGGTGAATTTTATTTTTAAAAAAATATAATTTATTCGCGCAGTTGAATAAATAAATATTAAAATTAATAAAACAAAAAATTAATTGGATTCTGTTTTTACAAAAGGTAAGTGATAATTTGTGCAAAAAACATGTAATTCATGAAATTATTTTTATCATACTAGTAGAGGTTATGTATGTATAAACATTGACTATATAAAAATAATTAATATTTAAGTTATTTATATATTTAATAACTTAAATAATAATTTAAGTTATTTTGATATTAATTTTTACTTTGTAATATATACATATACATGCTTATATTAAATTTATGTTTTAATAAATAAATCGGTAATTATTTGGCATTTTTACTTAAATATCATGAATACAATAGTATCAAAATAACCAACTTCCTTATATATTTGAAATACATTTAATGTCCGAATATTTTAACTATTTTAGGTGCTAAATTTGGAATGGAATTTTATCGATTATGAAAAAGAAATAAAGGTTGGATGAACGTGTAATATAAAATAATTAGAGGAAAACATAATATTTCAAGTGTAAGTATACTGTATTCTATGAAATTCCTGTTATCAGCTATTGGTTTCAAGTTTTAAAAACTTTGATTTCCCATACATTTTTTTTAAATTGATTTATTTAAAATTCAAAGTTTAAAAATAATAAATAGTATAATTAATTTTTATTTCTAAAGTACCACCTTGTTTAACGATTTCTACATATTTTAAAATTTTTCATAATGCCTCGTCGTTGTTGTGTGCCAGGTTGTAAATCGAATTACGATTCTACAATTAAAGATTCTGGTAATATTTCAGTTTTTAAATTTCCTATAAATGAAGAATCAAAAAATCAGTAGATTAAGGTTATTCAATAACGACAAAAAAGAAAAGATAAATGAAAGAAAACGTTTGAATTTTAAATAAATTTTATTTGTGATATTTTGTTCTTTTTTGGTGATTTTATGTACCTATATGTATTTTTTTTCCTTTTTGTTATTTATGTTTATTCTTCTTATGTTTGTTCTTGCTATGTTTGTTCTTATTATGTTTGTTCTCGTTATTTTTATTTTTGTTTTGTTAATTTTATATTTTTATATATTTTTTATTATTTTACTTTAATTCATACTTTAATGTGAAATTTGTAATTTAACGTTAATTTTATTTCGTTTTTGGTTAAAACTGATGGACTTCAACTTCAACTACCGAAGGAAAAAACTGAAACACTGGATGATGACATTGAGAACTACACTGGGGACTGGACTAGTGGACTGCAATTATTATTATTATTATTATTATTATTAAATGGAATTATTATTAAATTATTACTTATTAAATGTAATTATTATTAAATGGAATTGTTATTATTAAATTATTATTACTATTAAATTCGTTTTTTAATTATTTAATTATTGAAATAAAAATTTTATTATGTATGTAGATATTATTTTGTTTTTTGATAAAATTAATTTTAATTTATAAAAGATATTTTTAAAAAATAATTAAATAATTTATAAAAAAAATATGATTTCTATATTTCTAATTAAATAATGTGGAAATGGAAACCTAATACAATAATATCATAAATTAAATAGAATAACCATGATATTACTTTTAATGTACATTCATTATTCAAGCCATTTTTCAAAAAATTTCGATATCAGATCATATTTAACATTTTTATGATGTTTCTGATGATTACGTTTCGATGATGAATACAATTGACGTTCATTACGTCCACTATTGCTATTGTTATTATTCTGATTGCCGCTACCATTACCACCGATATTATTTCCATTATTTGAATTATTTGAATTTGATTTCGGAATTGACGAATTTGATGATTGAAATTTTGATGATTTGGATGATGTTTTTGATGATGAATTATTATTTATGTATTGTGATTTCTTTTCAACACCGTTACCATTGCTACTGTTCAAATTGTAAATGGAATTATTATTAAATTATTATTACTATTAAATTCGTTTTTTATTTATTTAATTATTGAAATAAAAATTTTATTATGTATGTAGATATTATTTTGTTTTTTGATAAAATTAATTTTAATTTATAAAAGATATTTTTAAAAAATAATTAAATAATTTATAAAAAAAAATATGATTTCTATATTTCTAATTAAATAGATATTATTTTCAATAAATTATAGTAACAAAAAATAAACCTGACTTTTTATTTTTTTTTATGATTTATTTAAATGGAGAGACATTTTCTAGTTATTTCAATCAGAAAAATTGAATTTCAATTAAGACTTCTAATTTTGTTTTTCTACTAAGGTGAAAATATGAAATAAGAGACCGGACTCCTATTGCTTTCAATGTGTTAGTATATAAAAGTGATTTCATGGCTTTTACCCCTCTAGAAAGCTTTGATATGAACTGTCTTTTCTTTAAGTCTATATTCTATGATGTACACATGTACACCGGTAGTGGTGGTAGGGGATAATTTATTTATTTATTTATTTATAATTTGAGAATTTGACTTTGACATTAAAGTGATTGATTTAAATTCATGTTGGTGCTTGGTGGTTTTTTTTTAGTTTGTATTTTGTAAACAAGTGTAATGTGTAATGCTTTATTATTTATATTTAAAGTAAAATAAATAATATAAAAATTTCATCAATTTAAAAATAAATAATTAAACTAAAATTATGTCTTTTAATAAATTTGATAGTGCTAAAATTGCTGTTGTTAAAGATTGTAATATGATAATCGAAAATTTTTCAGAAAAATCAAAATCCGATTTTGGTGTATTCTGCGAAGAATGGAAACGTTTACAATTTCAGAATATTTATGCGTAAGTAATTATTAATATTAATATTATTCATAATTATTATTTTTATTAACAATTAAAAATAAATTCTTTGAAATTTTTATATGTGATTGTATCTTACATATAATACAGAATACAGGTACATATTTGAATTCATAAATTCATTTCATCGTATAATCAGCCTCAATTAGAGATGTTAAGATATAAAATTAAAAATGACTTCCGTTTTATTTATACGCTACGTTACCATTCTTTTTTCTTTTTTATATTAATTTTATTATAGCGGTCTAAATAATGCTTTACAGTTTGTTCAAATGACTGAAGAATTTTTTAAAGCAGCTAAACAAATATTATGTGATGTGAATTGTTCACGAGCAAAACGTATCGGTGCATTATATTTAATATATGCATTATATTACAAGCAACCAACAAAAGAATACTGTAAAATAAAATTGAATTTAAAAAATTGGAAAATTTTACAATCATTTATAAGCGAATTACAGAACAGTAATGTACAAAATATGAAACAGCCAGTTTTAATATTTTATAAATTATTTAAATCAAATGCATTTAGATTTGTTGCGACCGAAAATGATTTTGGTTTCGAAGAATTCTATCGAAAACAACGTTTCAAAGACAAAGAGGAACCCGAACCACTATTATCAGAAATTATGCATGCATTCTTTAAAAAAGATTTAGATGAAAATAAAGATTTATTAGCTGGTATAAAAGTATTACAAAACAGTTATAATAATATTATAATGAATTTAGAATTTAAACATGAATTTGAAACTTTAAATATATTTGAACAATTGAAATCGAAATTTGAAGATATTGAACATATGCTGTTAACTGATGATATAGAATCAATTAATAATGATTGCGACGATATTAATATTAAATCTATAAAAAAAGAACGAGACCAAATTAAAAGCGAAAGCAAAAAAATTAATCCAATGTTACAGGTATATCTGTGCCCTTTAGATGAAATTTAGAATAAAGAATTTTGAAATATTTTTTATTTATTTTTGAAATATTTTATTGGCTGGAGTTCCGAAAAGGTGTTCCCTCTGATCCTCTTGAAATTTTGACCACAGATAGTCCTTGTGACGCAAAGCACAGAACTCTAATATTTTTTGTCGGAAAGCCCTCTATCGGTCACAATTCGCATTTAAAATTTTTTGTCAAAATTCTTATTTTAGCAATATCTCTGTAACGGTACATGACATGCATATGTATGCCTGTATAGAAAATACTTAATGTACACACTGTTAGATTTACCTTCTACAAATGCACATACACACGCATATATACGCACATACACAAACTATCATATATTTGACTTCTACAAATACACATACTCACATACATACACGTGCACACGAACATAAAATTGCAAAATTCAGCATTAATAAAATTATTTCTCTGCAGGACATTTTCCTTTTTCATTAGGATCAAAGTAATGAATGAAAAATCTTGCTCATGATGTCCTTTTTTATTTGCAAAAAATTTGAACCGATTATCCTTACTCCTTTCTGAGAAATTGTCAAAAATGTGAAAATAGCCAAAAATCACAAAATGTCCTTTATTATCCTTCTACTAGGAGTTTTTGAAAATTTCTTTTTTTCAGAATATAGAGCATCTTAAGACGCATCTTTTGAGATGTAAAACACACCTATATCATGTACCGTTACAGAGATATTGCTAAAATAAGAATTTTGACAAAAAATTTTAAATGCGAATTGTGACCGATAGAGGGCTTTCCGACAAAAAATATTCCGTGACTTTTCTGATATTGTCGAGTAGAATCTGCGGTCAAAATTTCAAGAGGATCAGAGGGAACACCTTTTCGGAACTCCAGCCATTTTATTAAATTGCCTATTTTGGTGCTTTCTTTTACGTTCAATTAGACTCGGTCGTCAGCAAATAATAATTATTTTGGTGGTGAATATGATATATCTATAACTGGTAATCATATAAAAATGGTTAGAAAATTTAATAAATTCAAACGTACCACTAGAAATCAAACGGTATCAGACATTTTTAATGAAAAAATACCATCGTAAGTAACACATAATTACTGTTATTATTACATGATGCATACATGTAATGTACACGTATACATTTTTCGATTAATTTTTTTTTTTTAATTATTATTAGTTGTTATATGAACGGTATTATAAATGAACCAATTCCAAGTACATCTAAACAAACAATTGCACATGAAAAAACATCAACATCAAAACAAACATTAACAACAGCGAAAAAAAAATCATCAGCGAAAAAAAGATCAAAAGCAAAACAAAGATCAACAGCGAAAAAAAGATCAACAGCAAAAAAAAGATCAACAGCGAAAAAAACATCAACAGCGACAAAAACATCAACAGCGACAAAATCACTAACAGCGGAAAAAGCAGCATCAGAAAAAACATCAACAACGAAAAAATCATCAACAGCCAAAAAAGCAACAATAGCGGAAGAAGAAGCACCAGCAGCGAAAAATATTAAAGTTGAATACCCGAAATGTGAGTTAAAAATAAAACAAATATTCTCAAGTTGAAAAATACACTTTTTTTTTAAAATTTTCTTATAAACCATATATAAACAAATTCCACAATATTTATAATAGATGCTCCAAAAAATAATCCGACAATTCCGCCAATATTTACTTTAAATGTGTAATTAAAATGAAAAACAGAAAAATGCAATCTGATTATAATTAATTCTTACCAACAATATCAAGTCTAGTCAAAGAAATGCTTCGTATATAACGTACTTTTGGTAAATCAATAATTTCAATTATTGTTTTACCAATGCCATCTGGTAAATTATCATCAATTATTTCATGCTCTCTGTATATAAAATAATATTTGTGAATGTAACAATAAAAAAGGAAATGATCAAAATATAAATTCCAACAACAACAATAACAAAAATACCCTAAAGATTTAATTGTTTGTTCAAGACACGATGGTAAACATAATTCTGTATTTGATTCATAATGAAGATTTTTAACAATATCATTTACTCCAGCTTAAAATAATATTAAATTGAGAATTTTTTAATTTGATACCTATAATACGGTAATAATGAGATAAATACATATTAAACATTTTATTTACCTGTAGATAAACAATAAATTCCGTCTATGTTGCAATATAAATGACGAACTTTTAAGCATATAAAATAGAAGAAGACAAAAAAAAAAAATAAAATAAAATGAAAAATTATATTTATATTTCTTTCAAAAAATAAATTCTGTATAAATTGTAAAAGGTATAATATAAACTTACACTTTTCTGGTGCTGTATTCAATGTACAATTACAGTATTTCAATTCATTTTTAATTCGTAAATCACTCATACATGTCGAAAAGCTTTAAAGAACAGAATAAAATGAAAAAAAAAAATAAATTATTTTAAAACTAATAAATCACAATATTGATTTATTATATTTACCTATAATGATATGCTGAATCATATAATTTTTCATTAGGGAATCGACAACCACGATATGATATATCTTCTTTGATAACATCCGATTCATTTATAATCTCTTCGATTGAATAATACAAATGTACAGAATCAGTTGGTATCATAATTAAATTGAATGATGGTAAATCTTCTGGACTATGAACGTAAATCTTTTGATTTTTTTTTTAAAATGAAAATTGCAATTAAATTTTTTGTTTTTTTTTGTTTGTTCATAATGAAAATTTTCAGATATAAAGTAACGATTATCATACCGAATAAGATAGAAATGTTGATTTCTTGTATAGAAATTTTAAACTGTAATCATTAGTGGTTCGATTAAATTTTAATGGTAAATTATTTATTTCGTAATTGCTAAAAAAAAAAAAAACACCATAAAAATAGAAAAAAATATATTCATGTATATATTTATGTATATAATTTGAATCTTATTTATTATCTTACTAATCAATTAAACTGTTCGCAATAAAACAATAACCCATTTCAGTTTTATGAAATTTAAATATTTCATTACAATTTTTATAAATTTTATCACTGAATTGAATATTCATTAGGATATCATTACATGAATTTGGTAAAAACTATTTATGTATATGTAAAAAGAGAATATTATTCGCATTATGTTAAATTCAAATTTGAAAAATAAAATTTATTTCAAATATATTTTTATTATAAATTTTTTTCATGTATAGGTATACGTTACCTCATTTTTTAATTGATCAATATCAATACCGCATGTTTTATTTAAATTTTTACATTCTGTAATATCAATACTCATTTGTTCCGGACTTGTAAACATGTATGAATGTAAATTTCTTGAATATAATGCTTCTGTACCAGAATATGTGATATTATAATTTCGTATATAATTTATAATTTTACCACTTGAACGACCTAAATCAAACAAAAAATAAAATATAAATTTAAAGACAACAAAGTAAAAAAAAAAAAAGAAAAAAGAAAACAAAGTAGTAACATTTTCAATTTAAATTCACTCTTTGTTGATATACTCATTATATAATTTTAATTTTAAATTTTATTTATATTTTTAAAATGTATTAATTTTTCTCTCTTTTGATTTTTATTATTCACCTTTCATTAAGCATATACTTATTGCCGGAAATGTTGAATTCCAATTTAAATATGCTGAATCGATACCAATATTAATGATATTTGAATTGTAACGTTCCGATGTTATTATTAATATTTTTAACATTATCCAAAATGATATAGCAAGGATAATTAACCAAAAAATTCTTTGTAAAAAAAAAAATGGAAAGGAAAGTACAAATTAAAAAATTTTAATATAAATATTTTTTTCTTTAATTCTTTTATGTATAGGGTGAGGCAAAAGTAATATTAGGTGCTTTCGTTTTGGCAATTTCAAGTACTTGCGAGTAGAAAAGGTAAATGTCTGTGCTAAACCATCTACTCGCAGCTACTCATGAAAAATTTTCAAGTGGCTGGAAGTAGATGCAAGTAGTTACGAATAATTTTTGTGTCGTTCGTTTCAACAATTTATCCTAGACACATTTTAGTTCTCGCAAGTACTTGAAATTGCCAAAACGAAAGCACCTATTATCATGATCTGAATGTGTGCAATATAATTTATGCAAATGGCATCTAATGTCATTTTATATTGCAGACAGACAATTTCACACTTTCTCTCAAAACAGAAACCACTTTTTTTTTCTTTTTTCTTTACTTCCAACAAAATGGCAGCGAAAGCACATCTTTATACTACTTTTGTGCCATCCTATATAATAATAGTGGGCATATATTATTTAATGAATTTACTTTCCAAAAATTGTTGTTTCATCACTTAAATACCGTATACCGGTTATATTGAAATTTTTTAAAAAGTAATTTAAACGAATTCGAAAATTTAAAAACATTTTATTAATTTTGCGTAATAATTATTTTAAAAAAATTATTTACACATTTATACTACGAGTATAATCTTGCCGTTAACATAAAGATAACGTATACAAAAGAATGAAATCATTTCGATTATGAAATAATGACTTAATAGTAAATAAAAGAAATTATATAGAAAATTAAATGAATCATAAAAAATTTCACGATGAATGTTGAAACAAATATGATATGTAATGTGCAATACTTACACGCGTAATTAATTTATAAACTCATCATCCTTTGCATGTTTAATTAATTCCAGTGTTATCCTTAATGTGATTTTTATGTAATCGTGTGTTTATTTATTTAAAAAAAAAAGTAGTAAAATACTATACACTACAGGTACAAATTTTTTTTCCTATTTTTATTTTATTTTTTATTTTACATTTAAATTTTTTACAAAATAAAATTTTATTCATTATTGTACTGCTATGCTAGGAAAATATATAACATATATATTTTTTTCCTAAAAGTAAGTATGCATAATCTAAAATTAAGTACAGTTCAAAATATAAAAATTTAAGTATAGTATATTGAAATGAAATCAGTAACTAGAGGTATACTAATATAATGAAATAAATTCAGCGATATAATCAACATTCAACAGTACATTAAATGAAAAATGATTATTATAAAAAATTAAATTGAATGCTAATTACACGTAAATATAGTTATAAGTAGTTGAACAAAAAAGGAAAGAAAAAAATTTTTTTAATATTCGAAATATATTATGTGATGTATAAATGTAGCATTATAAATCTGCATGTGATACTGTGTGATGATGATTTAATTATTTTTTTTATATACAAATACGAGCAGATATAATAATTTACTGTAATTATATGAGTTGATAAGTATTTCTGATGAACTGCAATGCGAATTGTATTATGTTAAAATTAATCATCAATATCATTCGATAATGATTTAACAGTGTTTGTTGGATGTAAAGCTTCAATAACAGGTCCCAATGTATTTACTAAATATTTATAAAATATATTACATTTATCTCTGAAAATTGAAAGCAAAAACAAACAAACAAAAAAATTAAATTACCTATTTTTAAAACATTTCAATTTTTTTCTTGCAATTAAAATTTACCTTGAGTTCAAATCATTAGAACTACCCCATAGTATAATACCATCAGCACCAGAGTTTTGAATTGTACTTAATATATCAAATGCTTCTGATTCATTTAAATAACGTAATGTATCAGTGAATAGATAACGATAATATACATAAACTTTTGGTTTATTATTTGTATTATTATTTGTATTTGTATTTTGAACAACATTTTTTGCCATACGTATTGATTCCTTAATACGTCCATTAACCATTGGTATACGATAATTAAATGGTAATTCTTCATTTAAATAAACTGATGGTAAAACAATATCAGATTCATCGATTAGCCATTGCATTCTGAATTAAAAAGAGAAAATCAATATTAACAAAAAAAAAAAAAAATCTTAAAAAAAAAATGGAAAAAAAAAATATTGTTGTTATTTATGTATATTTACCCATCATTTTCTTGTTTCACATAATTTGGACAATCTTCAATATTTTGACCGCGTCCATTAAAACAAAATGGTAAACCATAATAACCCCATTTACTGTATGGTCGTAATTTTTTAGCCGTTCGTAATGTTTCCAATATAAATTTTTTAGCGTATTTTTCAAAATTTTTAGCTGCTTGCATATTGATACGATGATCATTCCAACCAGGATGTTTTTCTTTTTCAATTGTTATTGATAAATCTTTATATGTTTTTAAAATACCAAAATTTTGTCTATATATTGGACGCCATAATTCAAAATCAATAACACCTAAACCAGAAAAATTTTTATCTGGTATCAATTGATTTAAATCATTTTCAAATTTTTTTAAATGTTCCGTAAGATTAGCATTTTGTGGTACACCATGATTACGATATATATACGTTTTTATTGTTTCATTATGAATGATAGCTGGAAAATATCCAGGATCATATAATATTGTTATATGATTACCACGAAAATCATCATTATAATTTTGTGTTATACCAAATTGTTCGGTTACATTTGATATTTTTGTATCATAGCGACGACATAAAAATGATGGTATATTCCAATATACATTAAAATCTCTGTAAAGTTATTTAGTAAAACAAAAACAAACAAAAAAAAAAGAGAAACATTGAAAATGACAAAGTGAAAATAAGAATTTTGTATTTTCAAAAAAAAAAAAAAAAAATTGAAGTAGTAAAAGTATATGGACGTAAAAAATACTTACTTGCTTAAAACTGATGAGATTACATATAAATATATCAAAGATGATTGAATTAAATATTTTGAATACATTTTTGGAGTGTTTCGTTTCGGTTTTTAGTTGTTCACTTATTTTTATTTTTTTATCTGGAAAAAAAGAGATCTAAACATTAAAAATTTTATAAATTAAATATTTAAAAATAAAAAAAAATTTCATTATTCAATCAGTTTTTAAATAAATAAAATTTATTTTTTTTTTTTTGTCTTTTATCTTTCATTTTTGTTTTTTTTAGGGGAAGATATGATGGATTTGGACTAAATACTTAGATCTATCATTGGAAGTAAGTACGAAAATTTATTTTTCATCAATATTCGTTATTTCATTTTTCTTCGTTTCTTATACATTACATGATCGAAAGAAAAATATTTTATTTTGATGATTGCATGGGGAAATCACTATTTTTTCGTTTTGAAAAATTTTCTTATATATTTTTTGTTTTTTTTTTTTGCTATTTTATATAATTTTTTGTTTGTTTTGTTAATCGTTTCACTTGAATTTATATTTCAAATTTATTTTAATATATTTTTTATATTACATAAATACTTATTTTATATTTTTGCTATGTTATGTGTGGGGGGCTATCTAATATTTCTGTACAAGCATAATTTGAATTCATAATTTCGATCTTTACATAAATGTGTGTATATGCATATTTTTCGTTTAATTTGTGTTTAAGGTGCTCGCAGTTAATTAATTTTTTTTGGGTTGTTTACGTCACTAATTTATTAAAAATTATAAAAATCATAATTGCTGAGATGTAGACGTTTGATAACGAATTAAATTTTTTTGTATTTAATTTTTGCTTCATTTTATGACTTTATTAAAATTCAAAAAAAAAATTATTTATTTTCAAAAAGGTATAAAATAAAATTTTAGTATAATTTTGATGAAAAAGATGTGAGATAGGATTAAAGAAAAACAAAAACTTTATACAAAAAGATGCATATGTATGTACCTCTACATAATTTATTAAAATTCAAATTTTGAAAAGTAATAAAATTATTGTAGTTTTGTAACAACATGAATACAGCATGTTTCAACCCGAACAAAAAATATGAACGTCTACACATTTTTAACACTAGTAAATATATACAACAAACAAATGTGTGCATGTTCTATGCTTTTTTCTTATTTTAAAAAAAGCTACCTTTCTAAAAAAAAAATTCTAATCAAAAATTTAAAAACACTAATATTGTACGTAGATTTACACAAGCACATAATGAAGGCTTCTCATATATAGAGGTATAGAGGTGCATTTTTAAAAGCCGCAAAAAATTATTACCTACTTCCTATATAGAGTAAATTTACAAACTACATTACATATGTACTTCCGGATATTTGTTTTGAATTTAATAATATTATAAATAAAATATTTATGTATTTTTATAGCTTATAGTTAATTAGTTACAATTTGAAGGACTAAAGCTAGAATATTTTATTTTTTATGCTGACTTTCTGTATATTTACTTGCATATTTATATATAAAAATGCACTTCATAATAATACTCACAAGAAGATAAGTTATATTTTATATAACATGTTACTACTTATATGTATATATATTTCCTGTATACGTGTGTAACAAAAACACAATATCCTTTGAAGAGTTATAAAAATTTGAAAAAATAAATTTAATTCTTCTTTTATATAAAATACGCTACATGCTACTTGCATTCGTATGTATTTAACCAAAAAGAAAGGGAGTGTAGACAATAATTATAAGGTTTCAATTATATTATTAGTGTTATTAGTACATATGTATATGTAAACGCATACTATACAATAATTTACTTTGAAGCGAAATTTTTTTTTTCCATGCAAAAATCGAATAAATTTATCACGAAAATAAATTCTAAATATACGCTTTTATATTGTCCTTTTTCTGTTATTTTTATTGTGCTTTTTTGAATAATGGTTTTTTATTTAAATTTTGTAAACTATACTTTTATCCTGCAATTATAGCTAAACTGATACTTTTCTGAAATAAAATTTTATTTTATTAAAACGTTAGATACCTTTTTTATGTACAGAAATGTTTTGAATATTCGTTAAATTATTAAATTAAATTTTATTGGAAATGCCTTTTTTAACACTTCTCTTTATGTAGCTATATATACAACAAATTATCCTTTGTTGTTTTTTTTTTTTTTTTTCTTAATTAAAATTAAACACAGAAAATAGGTTTTAATTCAGTATAATATACAGAACGATTACTTATAATTCTGTGGTCAAAAGCGATAACCGCTTAAGTCGACATAAGACAAAAATGAGTTATGAGTTCTACTGCATTCTCCGCATCAAGCTCTATGTGCACACAAAATTTGGTTTTCCTATCACTTTTGTAGCCAAAGTTATTGCTTAAAAACATTATCGCTAATGTCGAATAGTTCGTGACTTACATATGCAATAACCGCCTAAATCAGCATAATAATATTGGAGAGATATTTTATGTTTAAAAATACAGGCATCTAAACTTAAGTTATTATTGCACAATATATTTGGAAACAGCTTCTCAAAATTGTAAGGTTTATCATAATAGCCTATCTCGAGTTAAGCATTTTTGGAACGTAAAAGTTTATCACCGAACATTACAATAATGACTTAAATCAATATAAATCTAGGAAAGTAAAAATAGATTTTTGCAATAAACGTCTAACTTAACATAAGTAACAAAAATGTAAAATTACAAATTTGCATAAATAGCCTAAATTTCAAATTCTTAAATATTTTTTTTCTAGAACATACTCAATTTTAAATAATTTCAATTTTTAATTGTTTAGTTATAAATTTAAGAAAATTTTTCTCATAATAGTCTTCCATTCAACACGAAATTATTGTTTTTTGACCATCAAATTTGTGTAAAAAATATGTTCGAATTTTTAAACCGTGTTTACTCAAAACCACAATTTTAGACTTAAGCGGTTATCGCTTATGACCACAGAATTATTACTGGGTTATATTAACACTGTATGACACCCTCTCTATTTATATACAAATAATTTCTTTGTATTTTTAACCACTGTTAACATTCTGTTGCTATTTACATATAGTCACCATATAATATAGTGTACATAAGAGTTATAGTCTTTGGATTTTAATTTTTTGTTTGTTTTTTTATTTTTTTTTTTCCAATTAATTAATAATAAAATTATTTATAATGGCATATAATATACAATGAATTTATTGTTATGAATGATATTACGATAATAAGTTTATAAGAAAAAAATAATGAAAATAAAAAATTATGTACATATAATTATTATTTTTCACCCGAACATACATTTGAATTTATTCTAATTAATCCTTTTATTCATTTTTTTCTTATTCACTTTCTCCAAAACTTATTATTTAACAAATTAAATTATTTTATTGTTTTGTAAATAATGTATATTTTAATTGTTATTAACATTCCTAGTTTTTTTTTTCTTTCATTCAAAACACACACAAAAGTTCGTTACACTTTTAAGCAAGAATTTTTTTAAAGTTTTATCAAATTTTTTTTCTGAATTTATGTTTCTAATTGTTTATTGCTTTTTTGTTTTTTTTTTTAAACTTTTTGAATTTTATTTAAAATCAATGTTTTATTTAATTGTTTTCTTTTAATTTTTGCTTTTTATTTATTTAATTAAATAGTCTATTCATAAATGAACAAAAATATTTTAAATGTGAAAGCTATGAAAGCTTTATAACAACTGTTCGTTCATTATAAAAATTCTACATTAACTGTTTTAATTTTTTTTATCTATGACCACCTATGTGAATATGAATATGACCAAGCCAAGACTCTATTAAGTATGTATGAAGTTATGACATGACGATGAAATGATGAATTATATGTATGTATGTAACGAATATATATACACGAGTATTGCATGAATTTTGTAATCATAAAGTGCATAATATACTGCAAAGTTATGATGATGTGATGACGTCGATGATATCTCTGTGTAAAAATAATGTAATATTTCACACACTCGTGACATTAAAATGAAACTGATACCGTGATTTATAACTGCAATCATACTTTTTCAACTTCAGGCCGTTACTTATTTACCGATTTAAAGTTAAACAATGTTAAACTTATTTAAATTACTTAAAATACTAAATAAAGCCAACACTCAGTTTGGAAGCTGGGACTTTGAAAATCAAAATCAATTTTGTTCAATGATCAATTTTTCTTATTTTTTTTTTTCTAATTTCAAAACTGATTTCTGTCATTTATCACATTTTATTCTATTTTTCTATTACCAAACGAAAATGTATACTGATTTTATTCTGTTACTGATGTTTACAAAATCTAAAAGGCCAGCTTCGATTCGAAGCTAGCATTGAAGGCCAGCTTTTCATATATGACTTTGATCTATCCCGAACCCGATCTTTAGATTCATTCAAATTTATTTTTTTTTTTTTTTGCATTATTATTATTTCATTTCTTATCAAATATCATCAAGACAACATCATCATTGTCGTACCCGTCAACCGTCATTATTATTGTGATTGTTGATCATTATTGTCGTCAGTTAAATTAATAATATATTCAAAAAAAAAAAAATACATTTTTACTTTTTTACGTTTTTACTTACTAGAAATAGCCTTACACATTATATGAGAAGAGAATCAATTTGCATTACATACAAAAATACACATACTCAGGAGTAATAATAGAGTAATAGATTTTTTTTTTTTATCTATTTTGCAAAGCGTTAATTTATACACATAAAATGAAAATTTATGTAAATTAAAATCGATTTTAATTTGTGATATTGTAGGAGTTATGTACTCGTATATGTACATATTACATTATACATATTTATATATTTTCTGATTATAATCTGAGTATGTGTATCTACATAAATATAAACAAAAATTTATGCTTTTAAATGTACAAGAGTAATATGTACATAAAAAAATTTACAAGTAAATTAAAAAGCAAACAGAGGACGAAAAAAAAAGAAAGAAAAACTAGAAAAATATAAATGTGCATATACGAATGAATAGAGCTACATTATTTAAATCTTATATCATCCTGTAAATAAAATGTAAATAAGTATGGGGTGTTTCTTTGAAGAAATATAGTAAAGGCTGTGGTAAAGGGATATAAATTAAAATCAATTCAAACGAATTTTTTTTTTAGGATTCAATTTATTGCTTTTAATTGAAAACCTTTCAGTATATGCATTATAAATCAGTCTTATGATTTAACTGATCGTGTAATTAATAATTTGTATTAGATATTCGTTCAGAAGTCAATGAAATTACAAGTGATTCCATACAAAAATTTTATAAGCTTAAAAATGATGATAATTCTACTTTGCTGACAACAAGTAACACAAAGTATTAGCAGTATTATTAGATAATTGGATCATTTTAATAATATATTAGTCTCTTAGCTCTATCTCCCTATCAAGTTAAAGAGCTTGCTTCTCTACCAGAAACTGCGTGGTTCGCAATCAACGTTAACTTGTAGGTGCACTTTGATAGTAATCATTGTTAAACAACTCTGAATCACTTTAGTGAAAGGTGAAAGCCTTGGCTCATCTAAAGCTGAATAGGGCTATTAATGATTATGTACTCGTACGTAACTATATTAGGCTATTTGTCAGTTACAGAAGCAAGAACAAGATTTAACTAAAACAGTTTTGGAAAGCATTTACGATTAAAATTTTCTGAAAATAAATTTTAAGCACCCTGTCATAATTCAATCAAATCAAATAATATTCTATAAATGTAAAAACACATAATATGTATATTTTTTTTCTTCTTATGTTATGATGATGATTCTTATTACCTATTCAATATTATTTAATGATTTTATTATTGACTACAGTCTGGCTATAGTTTAAATTTTTTTTTTATAAGTACATGAGTACATAATATGAGATTTTTTGTTTGTTTGTTCTATAATTATTTTATAGACATTTTTATTAAAAGATGCATATGTACATATTGATACAAAAGTATCATCATCAGCATCATCATATCACACACAACCTACTACATTATTCTGGATAAATTACATATAGAATTATTATTACATACTATACTGCAAAATAATATGTGTGATGAAACATATGTAATACATTTCTATAATAGTATTGATTGTATATATTATGTGTATCAGTGTTTGTTTTTTTTTCTATTTCTTATTATTTTTTATTTATTTTCAAATTAATTTTATTTTATTTTTTATCTTTATGAAATATAAGAAACATACATAAATTCTATATTAAATGATAGACATTTTATAATTAATGTTTTTATGTAAATGATATAGTTATAGCACTATATATATACGTACTTCTTTTATACATTTACTACTACATATGTATGTATTTAGATTATGATGTAATTTAAATGGAATTCTTTTTATTATTATATAAATAATATAATATAACCTATATATGTTTATACATACAAGTTAGATAGTAAATACATCTGTTAGTGTTTTTTTTTTTATTATTATTTGAACATATAAAAACACCTGATAATTGCAATGAGATAACAATAAATATATTACCCATACCATATATGTACTACATATGTATGTTATGCATGCAGTATGTATGTTTGTTATGAACATATGTTTGCATTTTACAATAAAGATACATATTTAATAACAATAAAATTTATTTATTATTATTATTATTACTTTTTAAATGATAAATTTATACGTTAAATGTTAAATATGTATATATGTACGTAAAGGTGGGGTGGTAATGGTGGTGGTGATGGTGTTATTGCTTTAGCTTTAGCTGTCGATTATGATGATGATGACGATGATGTGAACATACATAAATGATTGTACATTTATCTATATCTATCCATAATATACTGCATTTGTAATTTAAATTATTGTGTTACATACAGTGGATATCAAAAGTCTTTGTACACCTCAAAATTTAAACTTTGGACAGCTACCCATGTAAATCAAAATCAAATGAACTCATCACCCCCATTTTTTTTTTTTTTGGACAAATGAAACCCTGATATGATCTTGATTTTATTTTGGAGTTTCATTTTCATACCTCATCTGTTCATTCTAAAGTTATAGAAATAATAATTAAAACAAGCCTCTAAAGTTACGAGTCAAAAGTGTTTGTACACCTATGTAATTCCAACACATAATTTTTTATATGATTTTCTCTTTCTTGTAAAAAAATATTTTTTTGATTTTAATTATAATTAGCAAACTTAAGGAAGACACTTTGACAATTTAATTAATGACTCGCTATCTATGAATTTCAGATGATTTTTTATACCAAATTTTTTTCACGACTGATGATAACGTTAACATAGTGCAAACAATTATGAATTCTATTTGAAGAATAATAAACTTTTCTACTATATTAATGGAAACCACGCCTTCATTTGTCAAGAGTTTATTAAGAAGAGAGATCATTTTACAAAATATTTTGAGGTGAGTAAAAACTTTTAATGTTCACTGTATATATTATAGGGTTGTTTATGAATACATACATATACATAAAATACGAGTACATATACATGTGGACATATATTCAAATGTATACAATTGTTTTTTAATTTTTGTTTATATCTATACTGTATACTGATATACGAAAAACCTTAACGCGCGATAATTATTAGAGCAAAAATTAACAATTACTTCATAGTGTAAAAAAAAAAAAAAAACAGGTAAAAAAATAAATAAATAAATAAATGCAATTTTTTTTAGATTGTGCATAATGTACGCACAAAAATGTCACATACTGTACTTCAATAATAAGTACTCGTACATTCTACATACAAATACTCATCGTATAGATAGTGGTTTATAATAAATGTTACCTTGTTATTTTATCAAGGATTTCTTAACTTAGTCATATAGATATAATATATAAAAATTTTCTACAATCAGTAGAATTCAATAATTAATTTTATTTATTTATTTATTTTGAAATTAGATTTTTTTCCTAGTAATGTATGTATGTATAGATAAAAAATACGAACAAATTTACACATGTATACTACATCTATTTACATGCATTAAACATATTATGATGTGATATGAATGGTAGCAATGGTAGACTGTATATCGTATGACAATGACAATGATAATGATGTACATACTATATATACGTAGGTTTAAGTTTAATTTGCTTTTTTTATGTTTATAATAACAACCTACTAATTGAAAAGTATATGTGCATGAAAATGTATACATATGAGTATGTATATATATGTAGATAGGTAAAGATGATTTATTTAATGTAATTCTTGTTTAATTAATGTTTTGATTTTTTTTTTGAAATTTATTATTTTTACATTATTTTATTTGGAAATATTTCTGAAAGAAAAATTTTTTTTCGACTACACATAACAAAAAGTGTGTACGTCAAGAAATGAAAAAATTACTTGGAAATACTCTTATCATTAAATTTTATAAGGAAAGTTTTTCGTCCTCCATACAGAAAACTCCCATAGATTCATTCTTGCTATTTTTTTTTTTTAATGGAAAATAAATAAAAATATAAAAGAAGAAGACGAAATAACATCATTTTATCATTAATGTATACATGTAAATATATACATATGATTTTATGATGACAATGCAATTGTATTGAAAGAATTTTAAAAATTAATTTCTCGTCCCATATGTACAATGTATATGCACGTATATACTTAGGAGGATGTATACAATATATTTATTACATACAAGATCCACATTATATGGACAGAGATGATAGATTATCATTTAAATGTGTTTATATAAATATTGTAAAATTCTTAGTACAAAAGATATATTAAATTAAACTAAAAATTCTATAAGATAAACAAATGATCAGTTCATTGTTATTTTGCATTTTTTTTTTTTTTGTTTTCTTTGAATATTAGGAGAGAAGATACATCACATAAATATATGTACTCCTGTTTGAGTTAAATTTTTTTTTTATTTATTAATGTTGTTATTTCAAATGAAAAATTTTAGACCTATCTACCTACGCGTATATAAAATGTACATATAGATGCTAGCGTGAAATATGAGTATCCTGAGTTTTATTTATCTGAAACTTAAAAGATAAATTTCAAATTTTTATTCCAAGTAAAAGAGTATAAATATATTAAATATTAGTTGACATTACTTATTTATGTATGTGTATATGTTCTTATAATATATTTATTTGTGCAATTTTTATTTGAAATATGTATGAATAATTTCCGATAGTTAAAAAATTCAATTGAAATATCATACGGGAACCAATTTTATATTCTGCACTTTTAACACGAAATTTTTTGTTTTGAAATTACGTTATATTGGTTATATGTATTATCAAAATTCAATTAAATAAAAAAAATAAAATATAATTCAAAAATCAATATTATGATGTATATAATCATACGCAACTCGTAAAAAAGTAATTTTAAAATCACATTTAAAGTAACAAAAAATATGAAATATTATTTCTTAATTATTTATTTAATTTAACAGTAATAATTAATCAAATTTTTTAAAACAACAAAAAAATAAATGTAATTAAATAATAATCAAATATAATGCACATACATATGTACATATTTATATACTTTAGACATTCTGTCTATATCAATATCTGCACTAGTGCACTTTCATATTGAAGGTATATATAGCTACTCTAGTAGCTACTAACGTTCATATAAATACTCATATTCGTGTTCTAGAATAAATATGTATGTATATGTTTTAGATTACCATTTACAGAATTATGTATGTATATGCAATACGAGTATGTGTACATAGTGTTGATTTTATGTACAAGTATACATTTTAATCCTGATAATAATTATATTAATATTATTATATATCAGAGTAATCAGATTCAGATATCGAAGTACATATTTTTTATCAAATCATTGTGTACTCGTATATTTTATGTAATCTGACTGATTGTTGAAAATGAAAAAAAATAATAATAATAATTATAATAATGATCTATTCTATATCTATCTATTATCTATTACATACATTAAATTGGACGTGTGTGTGCCTATATATATTTCACTCTGATGCAGCCTAAAACTACACATCGGAGACGAATGATGATTGTGTTTGGTAGTGCGCTATGATGATTGTGCGTCTATAGCTATAAGGATGTGGAAGATACGGGGATTTAAAGTGGTCATCTAAGGCTGATATGCCATTGGTTATATTTCTTTGATCGGGGGCTCAGTGACGCAAGTGGTAGAGCAACTGGCCTACTGTACTGATCTCCTAGTGCAGGTTCGATACCTGCCAGCTGTCACGGCAAAAGTTAGAAAAATAATTTTCAATTTTTTATTGCCAAATGCGAATATCCACTTTTTATTATTCACTCACCTTTGAATGAGAGTACCAGTTTACTGGAAAAGAGCTTAGAAATACTTAAAAGTACTAAGTAGTCTACTTGTTGACCTAACAGTAACACAAAATATTATTAGAGCATATCCCTGGCTGATGATGATATTTCTTTGATCAAATGTGCTTTGACTTTGGTCTTAGAAATGAACGGATTTATCAAAAGTTATGTACATACGGAGACTTATAATAATAAAATCAATGACAATTGGTCTTAGATATCAATAAATAAATGTATATGACCAGAAAAAAAATCTAGCGAAGCAGGTGAGATGGTACTTGCAGCCAGTAGTATACTACTATAGCTTATAAGTACATATTTACATGTTCACCTATACATTCTACATATAAATGTACGTAATATCAGAGTGAACTTGTGCATGTATCGCATCAATATTATCATTGTCATTATCACATCATCATCATCATCAAAAAAACCTAATAATTATGACTACTATTAATTTACTATCATCGTTATTATCTCCTTCCTATATACCTAAACCACCTGCTAACATTTTTAATTACATATACACAGGCATATCAATATCTGTTCTTCCTACAATCTACAACCAATCTTATTTTACTGATGTTAAATACACAAATTATAGATCAATGATATTTTCATTCATTTTGATATGATCATCTATACAAATCAAAATTTTGATATGATTGGAATGATATAATATGCCCATCGTAATATACGATGCGTTGATCTTTGATCATATTATGTATTTATCTTGTACGTACATACATAAATTTGTTTTTGAAAATTTAAATCTAAAAAGGAAATCTAAACTAAATTTTATTACATTTATACTCGTATACATATAGGTATCGCATTGAAGACAATGAAAAAATGTATCAAAATAACAGCCATCAGTTATTATACTCGTAATATAATAGTGTTGATCGAATGGGTGTAGATAATAGAGTGGGATGAATGCGTATTAATTTGAATTTTGATAATCATTATGTATGTGTTACTGCATCTTTGATTTTTACATTGAAATGCATACGTACATACATAATATTATAATGTCCGATTATTACGATTATTATCGCACATCATTATTTTTTCTATACAATGTGCATTTTTGTTTTTCATTATTCATTTATGGGATGGCTATAAATATTCGTATATGTGTATACGAGATGATGATATCTTAATTAAGTGTAGTTCGTTTTGCTTCATTACTAAAGTTCATCTTTGTCTTTTTTTTTTGTTACTGAAGGTTTAGTTAAGTTTATTTATTTATTTATTTATTATTTTTGAAGCGCGTGTGTGTTTGATGTTTTTGCTGTAAAGGTGAGAAATGAAAAAATTATAAAGAAAAATGAAGAAAAAGAAGAAAAATAAAATATAATCATTGTATCATTTTTCTATTTATTTATTTATTTATTTTTTTTTTTTTTTTTTTGATATTATGTAAAAAGAAATTAAATTTAAATTTTAATTTTTTCAAATGAAAACATTGAAAATACAAGTACAAAATGTGCATTTGATATAAAAATTTGTACTAGGTAGGTATTACCTTTATTGTGGGTAATATAACTCAGAAATAAAAATTTTTGAATTTTGATAAAAAAAAATAAAATAAAAACTAAAAAAAACACAAGACTTTTTTCTTATACAATTTAATATTCTTTATTTTTATTCAAAAAAAAAAAAAAAATTCTATATGATTCATGACCTTTTCTTCTTCTTTCTATATTTTCAATAATTACTGCGAGTACATTTCATGTACACGTATATATTTATCAATTATTATACGAAATTACTCATGTTACATCCAGTACAACATATGCTTGTTTGTATATTTTTCTGAATTTCTACAGGCAAAGAAAAATGTAAACAAAATTATATTATTGTTTTATGTTTACGTTTTTTAAAAAAGTTTTTGTTTTTTTTTTTTTCATTTGCATTCAAAAGTCATGAATGAAAATCGTGTCACAAATTGCTGAATAATGTTAATAATGTTCTTACATTTATTTGTATCAATTCATATTTTTTTCTCTCTTCACATGCACACATACGAGTATGTACGAGTATGTGTCAACATATTTATTTATTTTTATTTTTTTTCGAATTATTTTTTTCATTTCTCATTTTTATGTCTTTTATTTTAAGTATTTTAGTAAAGCAATAATAAATATGGTATATGGTATGATCGATTTTTGTAAAACAGAGGGAGTATTTTTCTTTTAAGTAAGGTCATCGGAAGTAAAATTGAGTAAAATGTGTTAAATTATATGAAAATACAAGGAGTTATAATGATATACATAATATGTAAATAAAATTAATTAAATTAGCATTAAACTTAGATATACAACAATTTAAAATAAATTATTTCCATACATAAGTAATTAATAAAATATTTTTTTAGAACAAATATACATTTTAAATGATTAAAAACATCATTTTATAGGATTGGTACTTGAAATGAATCTTTTTACAAACTGAATTTATTCCATTTGCAAAAAAAATCATTCAGTTTGTAAAAAGATTCATCTCAAGTACCAATCCTATAATTCATATTCCCATAACATTGCTATATTACTGTGTAGTATACTTAAAAAATATTTTACTCAATTTTACTTCGGATGACGTGACAACTCTCTTAAAAAATTTTTCGATCATACCTTGCAGAGTATTCTATTTATCTCGTAGTAAAGTTACGATCAATCACTACTACTGATATTTTCTGCTACCATACTGATACCTGATACTGAAAAAATGTTTACCATTATCTACGACCGACTAATTTCTATCATAGTTTTGACTTGACGAAAAGTTTGAATTGTAATGTGAAAATTAGTAGAAAATGTACAACATTTTAGTTTTTCTAATGTTCAGTGTTCAATGTTAAACTTTCAGTATGGTTAGTAGTGTTAAAATAAAAACAAAAAATTTCGTTAGATCTAAATTTTATTATTTTGGTGATATTATGTATGTATAATGTTGTTGCCTGAATGTCTGTTGAACTAACAACAACTTTTATGAATAGTATATAAGCAAAAATACTATCAAATACATTTTTAAATGTATTTTATAGTCTCTTTGATATAAGCAAGCTTATATAAGTATGTAAGTAGATAGAACATTGTTAGATGTTAAATAGTTACCTAAATTTTTATAATTTTCCCATATTACAAATTGAAAAAAAAAAATGTAATAAACTAAAGACCTACTACTGTAGATCAACCACATATATACATACATACTAATATATTATTTTCACCTGGTTTTTGTTTTTGTTTATTCAACATTTTTTTTAAATCCAATGTAAATGTAAATACGATTACTTCGTACAGTGAATTTGTACCAGATGATAAAGGTTTCTTTTTGGGTTTTTTTTTTTTTTGTTTTTGGGGGGGCTTTTTATCAATTAACCTGATGGCTTCATTACAATTTCACATGCTTTGTTCATATTTATTTATTTTGTAATTTTTTTCATTTTCAAATTGTTATCTTGAGACAATATTTAACAGTAGTATGAATCGTATGTACATTTGTATAACACCAATATATGATTTTTTTTTCATTCATTTCATTTATTTTTTTTTTTTTGTGCTTTACATTTATAGTCGATACTAATGCATGCTAAATACTAATAGCCATAAAATTTAGCTACACACACATACAAATGTATAGATATGTCCAAAACAGTTGAAAACTTCGTATTAGACTATACGGTGGCATTAGCAGAAGAAAAGATACTCGCACATGCACAAAATTTATCCGCGAAGAATAAACAAAACGAGTTGTGTGCTCAAATATGATCGAATGAAGATTTCTAATGTTTTCCTAAAGATCACAATTTTCTATCTTAATATCAAATCTTGGAATCATGAACAATGAGTAAAGTTGATGAAGAACTGTTGGGCAGGTTAGAAAGAAAAAATGTTGAGGAGAAAGAATTTTTGGTCCCATAAAAAAAATACAGTCAATGGAGAATAAGGTATAATCGTATAATCAGTTTTACGTTCAGAAAAAATAGATCAGACAAAAAATGTAACGTTCAACAAACCGGAAAGAAAAAGATTAGCAGGACATCCAAGAAAGAGGTTGATAGATTCCATTGAAAATGATCTAAAGATGGCGGAAGTAACGAACTGGAAGGAAAAAGCGGCAAACAGAAATGAATGGCGAAGAAGTCTTGAGGAGGCTGTCAAATCTTATCTGTATATACAAAAAAATTGTACTAACACATATAGAAATATGTACGAAACTTTTCAACTGTTTTGAGCCAAACTCTATTATTATGTGTAATTTGTGTACATTAATTTTTGAAAATATTTTTTTTAAATGCATTTTTTTGTGTTTATTTGCTTTTTGTATTCATATCATATGGTATGGTTTTAGTGGTAGTATTTTTTGGTTTTTTTTTGCAATTTACATACGCGAGCACTCTTTTGTATTTAGATATATTTTATCGTACCTACTTTTATCGTAATTGTGTTTTATGCTATTTTTTATTTTTGTTTTTATTTTTATATTTTACGTGTGTACATATTTTGTTTTAACTTTTTTTTTTCATTTAAATAAATAAATCATTCGTGTCATGTATTAATTGTGATAATTAAATTAATTGTTTTATTTAATCTGAATATTTATACACTCGTAAACCTAAATAATATTTACACATTTTAATATAATATTTTAATTAATTATTTATTTTTAATCAGATATCATTTGATGATGATAACAAATCATTATGTTCCTTCTGTATCTGATATTGCAGTTTATAAAAATTTTCATCTTGATCTGGATACATTTCAATATCATAGAATGGTAAATCGAACCATTGATATTTTTTATTCATTAATTTATTTAATTTATATTTGACACAACGATGAATGAAAATTCTAAATAAAAACAGAAAAAAAATGAAATAAAAATGTAAATTATAAATGCAAAAATGAAATAAAATATGTTCAGATCCTTTTTTTTTTTAATTATCAATTTATAATTAATTTTTTTTTACATTGTAATAAAATTCACTGAATATTATCAGTGTGTTGTATACATATAGACATAAGTACTTACTTTGTTTGATATTCATCACATTCTTCGATTGGATATTCAATTTTATAACATCTATCTCGTAACAGAAAATATTGTCTACCAATGACATTCGCTTCAGTTGAATTAACTGCATGCAAACATTTATAGAAATTTCTATCACATTTGCAATTCAATCTAGAAGAAAAATTCAAAAAAAAAAAAAAAACATCAAACAATATTGAATCTGTGGAATTTCCTTCAGTCCACATCACTTAAAAATTTAGGCATTTCCCAGTATGTATACAGAGTACAGAATTTTCTTAATTACAAACCTTGTAAACCAATCGTCATTTTTTAATCCATATTTTTCTTGTCCAGCTGGTATATTATCACAATTATCATGTTCTCTACAACATTTATCTGTTTCCCTATATTTACCTAAATCCTCATAATTGTTAGCTGTATTACCAGGACCACACCATTTTGTTCCTGGAAATGATATTGATAATCTTTCTTCTGATCTTATTAAATATCCTTTATGATTTTTATTATTTTCAATTGTTTTATCAGTGAAAATAATTTGAAATATTCCAATAAAATAAATGTAAAAAATCAATAAAAATTCAATTGACATTTTTAAAGTGAAATTAATCCGAAATTACAATCAAAACAATTTAATTAATTAACTTCTAAGTGCAATTTTATATAAAAAATTGCTTATATTTTTTATATGGTAAAAAGGCGCATAGATTATTTCTGCATTACTTATGTTTTTGTACTCATATGGTATTCGTATGCAGTACATAATGGCAAGAAATCATGCTGTTATTTATTTCCTTTTCAGATAAAAATTAAAATAGTGACAAAGAATTCGATTTTTAAATCAAATGTGGGTCAATTGATAATTGAATTAGGTAATAATTTATATTTCAAGTACACATAGTACATAAATAGGGTGTTCTTGTATCAAATATTTTCTATTCTAAAAGCCATAAATAAATTTCATCAAAAATATACTTATATAAAAAAGTATCTAATAAGAAAACTTCTAATCCAATTGAATTTATGTAAAACCTATAGGAGATGATAACGATTTCTCCCAATTTAATCACTATAAAATTTCGATTTGAATTTCAAATAAGATTTTTAATGGTCAGTGAACTTTTTATTATAAAATTTCAATAAAAACATTTTCGCTTTGTTTTCATTTTATATTTTATTACAAATTATACAAATTATTACGATGATCTGAAATTAAATAACATTCTTTCATTTAACACTTAAAGATTATTTTCTTGGTTTCGGTTTTCTGCATCCACCTTGATTTTGTGTGGGAGGGAATAATGGCTGTTGTTGTAGTTGCTGCTGCTGCTGCTGTATAAATGGTGGTGATGGCCCGAATGACGGCGGTGGCATATTTGAATTAGTTGGTTGATTTTGATAATTCCAAAAACCACCACCATTACTGCTAAAATTATTGTACTGCTGCTGCTGTTGTTGTTGTTGAAATGGACCATTGTTATAAGGATGAAAATTACTATGCCAGCTACCATAGTTTGGATTATAAATAAAAGAAGACGGATTTCCACCGTTAAAATTTTGATTTGGATTTGGATTCGGATATCCATTACTATACGGAGGAACATTTGGATAATATGGATTTTGAATGAAATTATAATTTGGTACATTGTATCTTGGATCAAATTGCTGTTGTTGTGGTTGTTGTTGCAGCTGTTGTTGATTTCCATTTGAAGGTCTACTGTAATTTGCATTTGTGTTGTTTCCACTATTGTTTCTTTGTTGTTGATATGGTCTTTTACGACGTGGTCTTGGAACGAAATTAACTTCAGAATCATTATCAGAATCTTTTTGATTTTCATCTTCTGCTTCGATTCCATTTTTATTATCACCAGCATTTTCTTTCTTACGATTTCTATGTGCTCGTCTAGCATCTTTTTCTTGTTCATCATCAGAATAATCTAAATGCTGTGGAGGCGGTTCAATATCATTTTCCCAACTGGCATCACAACCACGTAATTTCATTAAATTCGATAATATTATGAATTGTGCATGTTCGGTTCTTGGAGCCACATAAACAGTTTGACCAATTTCAATTTCCATTTCTTTTATTTGTTTATTAGAATTAAATCTGACACAGTAGATTGGTTCAGTAACTTGTCCAAGTACATCAAAAATTTTACCCAATACTTTATTGCCTTTATCTAAAAACAGAACGGTGTCAAGATCGAATGGTACTGTACCGGGCAATGAGTCAACTAAAACTAGCTGATCGACTATCGAATGAATTTTTCCTAATTCTATACATTCATCTTCAGGTACCGTTATATGCAAGTCTTCAATTGGTGGCAAATCATCCAACAATAATTCACCTTTGGTTCGAATTGGACCACGACCTTTTTTATTCTTTTTCTTTTTATTACCATCTCCATCGTCGTCATCATCATCATCATTATCTTCGTCTTCTTCATCCTCGTCTATAATAATTGGATTTGAATTTCGTTTTGTTACACTAATAACTTCGATATCGGAATCTGAAGAACTTGTATCCGATTCAATAACGACATCTTGTTCTCTATACGCTTGTGAATTTGTGATCAATTCAATTTCTGCTGCAATTTTTTCTAGATCATCATTTGGGCTACGAATTTGATTATTTTCTTCAGAATTTTGTTTTTCTGGTACATCATCTTCAGAATCAGTATATGAAGAACCAGAGCTATCATCCTCATCTGAATCTATTGAATCTTCTTCTGATTCTTCTGATGTTGCATATTCAGTAGCAAGTAAACTTAATCCTAAGGAATTACCAACAGCAGATGATTCATGAGTTTTTGGTTTATCATCTAATTTAGAAACTGAAAGGATTTTTAAAATTAAATAACAAATTTTGGTAAAAGAATTTTTCAATTACCTTCTGTTTCTTTCATTTTACTTGGAATGTATCTTTCCTTTAAGCTGTTTTCATTGTTCTCAGTGATATCTTCTTCGGATTTTTCCATTGCATCAGATTTAGAACACATTTCGGAGTCTGAAATGCAAAAAAGTATATTTTTGAATATTCATTAATTTTAAAAAATTCCCCAAAATATACCTTTTGATACTTCAGTTTCTGTAGTACTCTTATTCTCTGCAGTGTTTTCTATATTTGCAGTACTTATAGTTTCTGTAACATTTTCAGTTTCATTTTTTGACTGTTCTGTATCAACATCCATTGCAACATATTTCAAATCTATATTTTTAAGTTCTTCCGCAACAATATTCTCATTTGATTTATTTTGATTCACTGTAGAATTTTCAGTTTTATTTTCCACAACATTTTCGATATTATTGCTGGATTCTTTTTGTCGAATATCACTATCATTTGAATTGTTATGTTCTTCTACAGCCAAAGGTTCTGTAGATCTCGATTCTTTTTGATCTGTATCTTTTGAAATTACCGATGTGATCGAACTATCTTCTTTGTTATTTTGCAAAGTTTCTTCCATTTTATTTTAATTTTTCGAAAAATACAAGTAGGAATTATCTTACAGATTATCAGATTTCAGAAAAACTTTAGAATTACTATACTTTTTTAACTATTTAAAATTAGAATTTTAAATAAGAATCGCGGTCGGTATCGGAAATTTTTTGTTATTATTACATTAACATTACAATACACCAACACCACGTGTTGTCAATTTGACAATTTACATTGCTTTTATTCTCTCGTTATCTTTTAAACAATTTTTATATTATTCTCTCAATTCCAATTCCAAAATAAAGGCATTACAAGATTAAAATTGTAAAAAAATTTAGACTGGAAATTCATGAAAAAAAATTAGACTGGAAACTCATGAAAAAAATTTAATTATATATTTTGGGAAAAAATTCTTAATTTCCTTTTCGGATATAAAATGAATAAAATTGAATGCGTATTTTATAAGTAATTTTATCTTGAATATTTTTAGGTTATGAATTATTTTTTAAATATAATTTTGTTTTTGATTTTTGGTTTTTGATATGGTCATGCTACAGTTCTTAGGACAAATTTTCTGAATACTCTCCAATGTCCAAACAAAAATATAAATTTTAATCAGCTGATATTACAAAAAAAGAAAAAACAAAAATTATATCGAACTGTCGAAAATCGAAATGTCAATTATCAATCTATCTAAAACTATCGCGGCTAATTATTAATACATACAAATGTCTGTGATTTTGAAGTAAATTATTAAATTTTTGAAATGTATAATTTATAAAAATATTATAAAATGATTAAGATATTGTGAATATTTTATAATATCATTATAATTTATTAGTTTTTTATTATTGTAAATTTACTTATCATTAATTGATGTTAATATTATTTCATAAAAATATAAGGTATGTTTACGAAAAATTGCATTGCATGTATCTGATGGAATGAAATTGATTGACAAAAAAATGTTATTTTGTGTACAAGAAAAATTGTTGATGTAGCTGTAGACATTAAAATATTAATTCAAATAAATAATCTAAATTCAATTTATAGAATAGAAATAGCTACAAATGATTATATTTCAATATCTTGTACTCTAGTGGATATTTTGAAACATCAATTTTATTGTTATCACGATTAACATTCACATAGAAAGCATCATTTAATTATTACACAAATACAAATGTTTATAATTACGATTATAATTAGTACAACTTGGTACAACAGTACAACATTATATTATAAATTACGCGATCACTCAAAACGAAACGATTATGTCGTCATTATAAATTTTATTTATAACGTCTCCATCGTCCCTTAATTCATCATCATCATCAATAAAATACAGAAGAAGCAGTAGTATTTATTTATCATTATTACTCTATATATACTTATGTATATATGTCCATTGTAAATATACGTTCATTTCATATGAACACCATACGACGAATATATTTATATTTTATACTTATTTAGTGTCATTGAAATATTGAAAGTCAATGAATATTTCGTACATTTTAGTATTAATATATATAGCTATTCTAGTAGCAGCTACTAGGCTATCACATTAAATGTAAATATAACTACATATAGACTTACATACGTAAACGTATGTATGTACCTTCACACATCACTCACATAACGATATTCCTACTAAATATATATGGATGGCACGGCAATGGCATAAAATTATTGTAGTGTAGTTTTAGTTTAGTCAGTTCGTTGAAAGCAGTCCACCTTTTCACTTTATAATAATAATAATAATAATAATTATTATTATTCCGTTTGCATTAGTTTCATATTCGGATATTATCATAATTTGAAAATAGAAAATAAATAAAAACAAATACATACAACATTCTTATTAAATATTAAAGTGCTGCTAATTATAATTAGTAGCTGTGTGATATCAGTTTCATATCTACATACATTATTTTATTTTATTTTATTTTTTCATATTCACTACAATTTATTATGTTAGAATATTTGATGATAACTTACTAATTAAGTAGAAAACGAAATAAAATAAACAATTTTTTTTTTTCTTGTACACGCAATTAAATTTTGTTAAAGTTACTACATATTTCAAATATTAAAAATTTTTTTATATATTTTTTCTTTTTGTATTATCTACGTTTATTTTGAATAGACCAATTTATTGTAATTGTAAAAATATTTGTAAATATTATTCATATTTAAATCTAAAAAAAAAAATAAAAAGGGAAATAATTATGAGTAAAACGACTGCAACAGCAACGCCAATATTAACAACAACAGTAGCTGAACCTAAATCAGCTGGTTCTGGTGGTGGCAGTAGTAGTCCTAGTGCTACTGATACTCATCATAAAACATCAAATGCCCTTAAATTTGTATTTGGCGGATTATCTGGGTAAGTTTATAAGCCTTCTAAACGAATTAATGTGTATTACCACGTATTACATACATTTTTAATTTTCGTTTTACATTATTTCTAATTGTTATCGTAATTAATTAACTCATATCATTTTCTAATCTACTGTACATATTTGCATATGTTTCATTTGAATGTTATTTTGTTCATTTATTTTTGAAATTTGTATTTTTTTATTGTTTTTTTCTTATTTGGAGGGAAAAAAGGGGCACATATTTACTTTCCTTTCTATGTTACTACTTCTGATATCTTACATAAATGTAACGTAAATTATACGGTTACTATGTGCACTATCATTCATATTTCAAAAATTTATGTTAATAATATATAGTTGTAGAGTATTAGTAGATAATCATATATGTAGCTATATATATTATATGTGGACTTATGTATGTAATAATAAAATTGAATGAATTGCACTTTTGAAAAAAAAAAAAAAATCAAAAAGAAAATTGAAAATATAATATAATTTGTTTTTTAAAATATTTTTCGAGGTCAAGTTATGTTCCAGTTTTTATCTAATACATAAACATAAATATATACTATACATACTACTATTTATATATCGATGTACATTTACATGCAATCCATACATAAATTACATGCCAAGATGAAAACATTAAATTGTTTTTTTTTTCTTGTCTATTTTTACGTAACACACTGTTTTGTTTATTACATATTACACCATTGCATTAACATGCATACATATTATATACAGATATATTCAGCTCAGCGTGGTTCAGCAGATAGATCAGTCAATTATTTGTTTGATGTAGACTGTAGGTATAGGGTGTGGTAATAAACATACAAAATATTTATGACTTTTTTCATATTTTACCATAAAAATTTGAATTGATTTTTCTCTTTTTCGAAAAAGATAAAACAAAATTTTAATGATTTTATCAGATTAAAGTCCAAGAGAAAATATGTAAAAAAAAAAAAAATGAAAAATGAAAACAAAATGCTGAATGTTTATTATTGGATTTGATTTCATATTAAATAATAAACTGGTCATCATAATAATAATTATATTCGAGTATGTGTATTATGTATTATTAAGTAATCGATATAGGTATGTATGATCAAATGGATATAATATGTAAAATGAATATGAATGAATAATATTTACATTTGTATATTTAATCTAGATTAATATAAAGATAGAAATATTATACAGATAGTATATATATACTCACACTTATTAGGAGTATATGTACGAATATAGTAGATAAATTGAGTAATTATTATTGTTTCCATGTGATATGAATATTATGAGACATACTTAAATTCATTATCACATTCACATATCATGAGTTATGTTATGTTATACGTTATACTTATGTGTAATAAATATACATATATTCGAGAAGAAAAATATATAAAATAAAATGATATTGAAAGGTTATCACAAAATAAATGTACTCGTATTACGTATTTTCATATTTTGAATATAAAATCTACTCTATTTTCATATTTCTATATACTACATACTACATAGTTTTTGGGTTCTATACAAACAATACTCTTGATTTCATATCGATATGATGTACACTCTCATACGCTATATAGAAATGCGAACAAGCGTGAAGAACATTATTGTTAATTATTTATCGTTTATAAAACTGGCTGACGAATGAAAATTAAGAAAGTAACAATACACCGAACAAGTAACACCACACCGAAAATATAAATACATATACATAATGTATATTTTATAAATGTAAACAAAATGAATTTATTTATAGTCTAAACTAAAATATAAATCGATAAATTCATTCAAAAAAAATAAAAAAAAGGAAAAAAACCTTCATATTTATTCGTTCGACAAAATTATAATCGATAAAGTAATTCGATCTGTGGTTTATAAATAATATGAAACGAAAATGAATCGTTTTGAATAATAATAATAATAAAAAAAAAAGAAAATAATATTTTATCGAAATTTTTATTTGTATATGTGCATGTATATGTGTACCAAATACATTGCATACACAAGAATCTGTAAATTAAAATGTATGTATGTATACATATAAACATAACTTGATTGTTATTTATAAAATAATAAAATAATTAAAATCAAAAAAAAAAAAAAAACAAAATCATTTAAGTCCAGACGAACAAAGTGTAAAATTTACTGGACTTTTATTCATGATTTTATTTTATGTACGATTAAAATATTAAGGGTGCCCATTTAATGCAATATAAAAGGCATAAATTTAAACAGAGTAAAATGTGTAAATACGTGTAGTTTACAAATTTTACTCGGTTTACATACTCTTTGTACTGTATTCAGTGAGTACCTTGATTTTATTTAATCTATATACTATGTACTATATAAATTTTACTATTATTTAAAGTAAAATGAAACGATCAATTTAAATTCCAATAAACTCTTATCAGTGGAAATATTAAATTGAATTTTAAAAGGAAATAATGTAGTCTTAAGATATATGTACGTACACATCCGCACATATAGTCTTAGATACACATTTTTAAGTAATCGTTTTTACAATTTTTTTTTTTTTTTTGCATTGGATTTACATATATCAATTTTTAATATAATTCTACTTTATTGCTTCTATAATGTGCTTACAGTATTATTATAAAAGAATAAAAAAAGTTTTAAGGTCAATTCTCATGATAGAATTATAAAAATACAATAGATTCTGTTAATATTCACATTACATCTTTGGTTAGAGAGTTGAAAGAATATTAAGTTTAATCATTTTTATTTTCTATCCTTGGACTTTATGCATTTTCATATAATATAGACATGCGGCGAATAACATGCATATGAGTGCATACATATGAATAGTATTTTATAGCTTGCTTTCAAAATTAAATTAAATTTCATTCTCAATAAAATAAGATATGCACATAATATTACTTTACATACGAGTACCAGTAAATGTAGTTATAAAAGAAACTGAGTACAAAAATGAAAAAAATAAAAAAATCAAATTTTGATTAAAATAAATTGCGTATAAAAGTACAAATAAATATAATTGATAAATTTATATAAAAAGAAATATCATTATTAATAATAAAAGTCAATCAACAATTATTTTTTTTTTTCAATTGATTTATATTTAAATAAAATGTACGAATGAAAAAAAGGAAAATGAAACATTTTAGTGCAGTTGAAAGAACTTTGGATTAGAATATTTTTATTTTACAACATGTATGAATGTATGAGAGTTAAATGAGTTATTGAGACTTTGTTCCACATATTATGTATATATGTATGTATATACGCATAAAATAAAAAAGTGAAATTAACAAAAATTAACAACAAAAACAAAACAAAAAAATAAAAATAAATGAAAAAAATTCAATGAACTGTAATTATCGAAATGCCATTTTAATTTCATTAAATACTAGTAACATTTTTTATTTTTTTTTATTTTTACTTTTAATTCTATTGCGTGAAATCGTAACGTATGTATGCATGCATGTATGTATATGATGCACACATATGTATGCACGTGCTATATATTATTTTGTTATATTACATTTCCAATTCAAAGTATACAATAATTTTATATAGTAAATTGTATATTTGAATGGTGGTACACTGACCTTCTTTGTACATACATATTTTATTTTATTTTATTTTATTTGATTTTTTTTTTTAATTCGGAATTTAAATGATAAAATCGTATAATACAACTTTCACCTACTTTTATTGTAAAATTGTATTTTTCTTTTTAAACAAAAAATTATTTTAGTTACCTAGTAATAATTTTTCATTTTATTATTTTGAATCATTTTTGAAAAAAAAAAAAATTTTTTTTTGTTTTATAATTTAAATTTTATTTATTTAATAAAATAAATTGCGAATACAATACAGTACAATGTAATTGCATGACCTAGACAAAGAACTTGAATTTTTATTTAAAATTTATTTTTCTAAAAATAAAATCGAATGAGATTTCAGGTGAAAAATAAAACCAAAAACAAAAAAATATTCAAAATAAAATTATTGATATTCTTAGCAAATTTGAAAATAAGAAGAAAAACAACAATTACAACAACAATTAAAGAACTAGAACATTACAAAACAAAACAAACAAAAATAAACAAGCAAAAAAAAAATAAAAACAATCTCACATTAATGACGAAAATTCTACAATATAATTTCTACCTCTATATACCACTACACATACTCGTACACTTCCTTCCTTATTTTGTTTTCAAAAAATATATTTTGCATAAATTTATACGTGAATAAATAAAATGTATATAAATGAGTATATAAAAGTATAGCATACATTACAAAGATGGTCTATATTTACGTTTTTGTATACGCTCTGTGTATAATGCAATCTAATGTAATATACACGTAATACATGTAGGTATAAATGCATTTAAAAACAGATGATTATGCGATTTTATTTTAAAAATAAAACACTATACAATAAAAATAATTAAAAACAACAATTACGAACAAAAAAGAAATAAACAAAACTAAAATAAATTTGTGATGTGACATTAGAAAATTCTCTTTCGAATTTTATATTATTTAAGATGTTTGAAAATATTCGTAGTTACTTTCTTTCTATATAATATTTTGTTTTCTCTTCTAAAAAAAAAAAAAAAAAAATAAATAAAATACAAACAGAATAATTTATTCATTTTGAGCGAGCGTATACATTTAGATTTTCTCATAAATTATGAGTCAAAAATGTTACTAAAAAAATCGTTTGTAAATTATTTCGTAATTAAAAAAAAAAAAAGAGAAAGGAGAAAGAAACAAATCAAATATTAGTTATCTTCTGAAATTGTTACATAATTGTAATTAATATAAAAAATATTCCAACTCTTATGAGAAATAGCTTGTCAAATCTTTCAAATTCTCTAAAACTAAAATTATTCTCATCATAAAATGGAATATACCAGGTATAGCATATATCTAAGTATGTAAAATTATGTAAATTAAAATCAACAAACAAAATTCAAGCAACAAGTATATAAATAATAATTTCATAACATTTTCAGATCCAGATGAATAATTTTCAGTTGTTTTTGCTGTTGTTGTTGTCAGTTTCCTTTATAAATTTGTAGCATATTTTCTTAATGAAATAAGTAAATCAACAAGTTACTATTTATTTCTAGAGTTAATCTACATGCAAATATAAAATTTGTAAATTCACACTACATGTACTAAATTATATCCATATATGTATATCACATAACATCTACATAATATATATATGTATAATATGTACATACATTTAATACATTTGTAACATAAAAAAAAAAAAATAAGTTAGAAAATATTTCTGCACATGATCAAAATGAAAAAAGAAAAAAAAAAGAAATCTAACAAAATAACAAAAAAAAAAATAAAATTCATTTAAGATTTGTTCACGTACCATTATTGTGTGTGTGTGTGTGTGTTTTGTTTTTGTATATGAAATATATAAAAAGAAAAATTGCATGAAATTTATTAAATTATTACTGCTTTGTTATACAATTCGCACATAAACACTTGTTGTAAGTACCAGGGTACCAGTAACCAGTATGTATGTACGTTTATTTATAAGCTTTTATTGTTTGTTATCAACATTAACGCATCAACAAGTTTGTATACGCCTGTTGTTACTAATTTTTTAGTAAATTGCGGAAAGTTTTTAGTTGCTTTTTCTTTTCGTTTTGTTTTTTTTTTTTTTTTGTAAATATTTGTGCTTGCTTATTTACATATAAAAACATTTAACAAAAAAAAAAAAAATAATAATAAAATGATCATTCCTTATGTTTATACGATTAAAATTTTAGTATGGGAGCAACATGTATCGTTCAACCATTAGATTTAGTTAAAACCCGTATGCAGGTATCGACTGGAAAAACTGGTGGTGCTAAAGAATACAAAAATTCATTCCATGTGCTAATTAATGTGATAAAGAATGAAGGATTTTTTGGTTTATATAAAGGTATTGGTGCTGCATTATTACGTCAAGCAACATATACAACAACTAGATTGGGTGTTTATACATGGATAAATGAAGTCTATAAAGGGTAAATATAATATTTAGTAAAAACAAAAAAAAAAATATAAATTAAATTCGAATTTATGGATAATAAATGTATAGAAAGAAGTGGAGCAATAATAATAATAATAATTTTGTTATTTATTTGATATATAAATATCCTTGTAAAAATTTATTTAAATATTCGTATATATTTGTCTGTATGTATACAATAGAAAGACTAATAAAGAACCAACATTACTTGTACGTATGGGAATGGGTATGTTTGCTGGTGCTTGCGGTGCATTCGTTGGTAATCCAGCCGAATTAACATTAATACGAATGACAGCTGATGGACGTTTACCGATGAATGAACGTAGAAATTATAAAAATGTCGCTAATGCATTAATACGTATTTCAAGAGAGGAAGGTGTATTTACATTATGGCGTGGTTGTATACCAACAATGGGTAGGGCTATGGTTGTAAATATGGTGCAATTAGCATCCTATTCACAGGTTTGTTTTATTTGCATTTCATTTCATATTTATTTTATTTTTTTTACTTACACATACTTATACGTTTATATGTTTACGTTTCTAGGTTAAAAGCTATCTAGTAAAAGAATTTAAATTTCAAGAAGGTATACAATTACATTTCTGTGCTAGTATGGTATCTGGTTTATTGACGACAATTGCATCAATGCCAGTTGATATTGCAAAAACTAGGTAAGTATTCACACATCTACAAAGAAGAAAATATTCAGTACATTTATGTATGTAATGATTCATTTTTAATTTTTTTTATATTTTTTCGCTTTTACTTTTTAAATGCATTTTTCTTAGAATACAAAATATGAAAATAATCGATGGTAAACCAGAATATAAAGGTACAATTGATGTATTACTTAGAATTAGTCGTAATGAAGGTGTATTCGCATTATGGAAAGGATTTACACCATATTTTGCACGTTTGGGACCACATACTGTTTTAACATTCATATTCTTAGAACAATTAAATAAATTATATTCAAAATTTGTATTCGGTGAAAGTGGTGGAAGTTCTGGAATATAAAAATGTAGAAACATAACAATGTAATCAGATAATGAATGAAAGTAATGGCGAAACGAAAAGGATATTATTATGTTTGAGAAGGAATATTTGAAGAAGAAAATTTGAACGGAGAAATTTTGTTAAAGATATTCATTGAAAAATTTAATTTCGTTTCATTTCAGTTACATTTTTATTTTTATTTATTTATTATTTTTTTTTTGTCTTACACAAAAGCTACTATTTTTTTTTTAAAATTAATTAGCCAATAAATGAACAAAATAATTAATTAAACAATCCACGAAAAAAAAAAATATAATTTTTGATAGAGAAGTGATCTGCTATAGTTTATTTTATAAAAATTTTGTTGAATTTTTTTTTTGCTTCTTAATTATTAATATTTTATTTTAAGATTTTTTCTTTTCTATAGTTTTATTATTTGTTAGTTTTTCGAGAAGAGAAATAAAAAATTCAAATATATTATTACACGTGTACTACTACTATTACTACTCGACTCGGTACGAGTTTATATAGTTTTCTTTTTTAGTTTTAAGCTGAAGGCCCAATGAGGAACATGGAAGAAAAATTTTCTACGCTTTTTACACCTTACAAACTTTTTTATCTGTTGCCGCATAGAATTGCTATTGTATGGCCCAATGTACGCGTTACACAAACTTCAGTTGATATTTTTTACATAAATAGTATTGTAGGAATATAATAAAAATTTATTTGCATTAAAAAAAAAAATAATTTAAAATTATTAATATGTAATTTCAAATTTTCACACTAATTTTCCATTTGTTTATTGTTTTCGAACTGTCAAAGTATATTTCTTGAAAATTTGTAAGTTAACCAACTTCTATCCATTGTCGACTTCATACATACGCTTTTCATGCGTTATTATTGGAACTTATTTCATAATATATTTTAACGTCGTTCAATTTTCATGTTTCTCATATCTCAACGAATGAAATACGTGAAAATCGCACATTGGACCTTCAGCTTTACGCGCACAAATTAATAATTAACTGTAAAAATATATTTTATTTTATTAGCTTTATATTCTTGTTATGAATTAAATTTTATATGCCAATATATATTTTATTATGTTATTTTATAAATATTATAATTAATTATTATTATTGCCATTTAAAAACAAAAAAACAAAAATGATAAATTTAAAGCATAAATATCGAAACATTCAAAAAATTTATATACAGATACAGCATGCAAAATGTATATAGAATGCATATATATACATATGTAGTGAAAGAAATTAATCAAAAACCCATATAAAACGCTATACGTTTTTAAGTGATAAAAAAAAAGAAATATTTTTATATTATTAAAATAAAATTACAAAAAAAACAAAAAAAAAACAAATTACATAGTGAGTATACAGAAAATAAATAATTTTTGGCAATAATATAAACACACATTATGTATATGTACGTACGCACATACGGATACGATTTTTAATATATGTATGTTGTGTAAATTCCACGGTATAATAATATTGTGTTCAATTTTTAATTGAAATAAAAGCAAAAAAAAAAGGAATCAGTAGATATTCGTATGATTCTTCTATAGCATAAAAATTAATAAAAATAAAAAATAAAAATGTATTTCATATTTTATATAAAGAAGAAGATAATAAATTTCGTTTTTTTTTTCTGTAATTTTTTTGTTGTTTGATTTTTTTTCTTTGAAATAATTCCTTTAAGTTGAATTTATAATCTAGCGTAGATTTCGTACCACAGAGTAGAATTTTCATATATTCTTCATTTTCACGCAAGAAATTTTATAGCACTATACATTTTCAGCCCGGCACTTTCCATCGTAGATTTCACCAGATGGAGGTTGATATTACGTTCTACATATTTGTAATTTCCCGCTGATAATAATCGAAAGTTATGTTAAAAATTTGTTTATTCCAAATATGCGGCAATTTACTCTGAATTGTAAATGAGCTCTTAAACTAATTTCTCCCTTCCTCACAAAAATTCAACTCATAATTCTATCTATTGTGAAAAATTATCTTATATTAATTATTGAAATGAAATAAAAATAAAATAAAAACACTTAATTTGTTGTTTTTTTTTTTTTTCATTTTTCTTTATTTTCTTTTTTTTTTAATTTTAGTTTTTTTTTTTTTTTTGTAATTTATTTATAAATAAGTTTTCATGGTATATTATTAATTTATTTGTTTTTCTTTCATTTTGTTTTTATAATTTATTTTATTTTTATATATATATATATATATTTATGTATGTATAATAATTTTATAATCTAACATTAATGATTTGGTTTTCATTATTTTCTTATCTTTTTTTTTTTATTTATTTTTTGTTTCTATTTTCATTTCCATCAATTTGTTTTTTTTTTCCATTTTGTTTTTCTTTGAATATATACTATAAATGTATGTGTAATAATAATAATAATATTATATAATAATAATAATCTTAACAACTAATGAAAATAATAATTAAATAATTTTACTGTTCCTACAAAAATTAAAAAAAAAAAAAAATACATTGTTTTTATAAAAACAAAACAAAACAAAACAAAAAAAAACAGTTGTTTTATCGTTTTGTAAATATTTTTTTCCTGACAATTATTTCAATAAAGTAAATTAAAATGAAATTAATAAAAAATACCTAAATGAATTTATTATTATTTTTTTTTTGTATTTCTTTGGACATTGACAACATTGAAATTTAGATTTTGTTTTCTTTCATTAGAAATAAAAATTGTTTAAAAGTTTTTGAAACAAAACAAAATAAAACAAAAATCTTTAATATAATCAAAATTAAAAATAAATAATAAATAAATAAAAATAAAAAAAAATAAAAATAAAATAAAATATTGCTTTACTTAAATTTATGTATTGTGTGGTACTATTATTAAAATTAAATTTCTTTTTCGAAAATCCTCTTCTATATACATACTTTACATTCCATTCGATGTTGTACAATTTAAAATTGTATATAGAATTGATTGCATCAATTTATCAATTGCTCTTCTCCATTCATACACCATGCTCTGCAATATAATTTAATGAAAAACATTTGAGTTTAAAATCATCATCGTGATGGACATGATGATGAGCATCCACAATATTATAAATCAATTTTCAACTCAGCTAAAAATTGTATGATCAAACATTATCCATTTCATACATTCTGTAATTGTTTTTACAATTTGAAGAAATTGTACAACTGGACTGGATTGTAAAGTGTATCGATTTTCGAGAGTCGAGAGATTTTAATGATATTTTTTGTATGACATGTATAATGTTTGTTCTCTTTTTAAATAACTCTCTGTTCATTATTTGTTTGTTTAGTGATCATTAAAAGTGGAAATAACATAAAATAAAATATTTGAACACTTATGCAGTTGCATAATTTGGAAGGATTTTTGCTTTTACAAATAGCCACCATTATTATTATTGTTATTCCATTTTTGTTTTTGCTTACTTTTTTTTTATTCAAAATTTTTACCATATTATTTTATGATTCACTGACAATTTTCGAAATTACCAAAATGTGTGATTTTAATTTTAAATTAATATTTCTTGAAATTCTGACAAAAAAACTTGGTACATAATTGTTTTCAAAAATTTTTGTCGAAAATTTGTAAAAATACATAAAGAACAAGAGATTTATTAATTTTCTAAACAAAAACAAAAAAATATCCTTTTTCGTTATTTGTTATTTAAAATTTAACAAAATAAATATGAAAAATTGTAGATGAAATAATATAACTAAAGAAAAATAAAATAAAATAAAAAATATAATTCATGGATCAATATTAAATATGTACTATATAATTTATGTACTATATGATATATAACTACACGTACAATAATAATAATAATAATAATAATTAATTAATTTAATAATAATAATAATAGCGATAATAGTTTACATACATATCAATGATAATAATATTCGAATTACTATATAATAATCATTTCAGTTATGATAAATATTCATTTGTTTTTTTTTTTGTTTTTTATTGTTTAAAAAGTATAATATAATAATATTTTATCCAATTTTTTTTTTCGTCCTTTCTTTCAACCAATTTATTTATTTATTTTTTTAAAATTAATTATTTTAGAATATTATTTTGTAATTTTTATTAATTGATTGCTCTTAAACGTTTCTTGTGTGATACAAAAAAGAAATTTTTTGTTTTCTCATTTCATTTTTTTTTTCAAAATAAATTATACATATTAAATTATATTATATGCTCAAACATGTTATACACCCTCATCAAGTCATTTTGTACTTGAAATATTTATCAAATTCGGTATAATGTTTGCAACTCTCACATACGAGTATGTAGAATTGGTAGAATGTAGCTATTTAGATATTTTCAATATGTTCCAAAATTTATTAATTTCAAAATTTATTGTTGCTATTGATTTAGGGATAGAGAAACTTGTATCTCTCTACTGAATTAGGATTGAAATTGAAACAAAGACTGAATTATAAAATGTGTCAAAGATTTTTTGTATTTAATTTGTTTGCAAACTTGTATCATAGATCAAATTATAGTAAATTAAATTATTAATTTTTATTTGAAATTTTCAATTTTGAACAAAACGAAATAATAAATTAATTGAACCATATGAATCTTGTAGAAATTTTCAATAATTTTTCTTACTGTGATAGCTAGTACTCATTCTCAATCGTTCATCCAATTAGATTGAGTAGTATTGCAACATTTTGTAAATATAATTCTCATACAAATGTTGCTGTGTTGTGCTATTGGAGTTACGTACGATGTTGAATGTTGATTGAAATAAACATTGTCTAAACTACAATATGATGATTGAATTTTAGTTGCAAAGAGCAATTCAAAAATGATTCTTATATGATAAATTAATATACTGAATAGAATCTTTAGTCTAGACGACGACAACTCAATATTTTTGTATATTTTTATTATACACATTATCTTTGCTCGAATAAAGAGTACAAAATGTTTTGAAGGTGTACAACAACTTTAGCATCATAAAATATTATCTCTTAATTATTTTTAATTATTTATTTTTTAAAAATTTAAAAATTTTTTTGTATCCCATTTACATATGTTATGTTATAAATATTATTATCATTTTCCTGTATGTACACATACAATATATTCCTAACTAATAATTTTTTTTTCTCGTTTTTATGATTATTTTTTCTTTCTCATTTAAAAATTTTTTGTTTTCATAAAAATATATGTATATATATATATACTCGTATAATGTATTATATATGTATATATATAGATGTTGTTGTCTTATCATCATTTTGACTAGAAATTTATATATTAATAATAATAATAATTGATAATAATTAATAATAATAATTAATAATAATAGTAGTAATAATATATTAATAATAATAATAATATAATATGTAATGATTCTATATATAAATTTTTCACTTTTTTTTTTATTAAAAATTTATTATTCTTTGTTATGTTTCTTGTTTTTGTTTTTTATATTTTCTCTTAAAAACTACAAAAAAAAATAAAATATGAATTGATTTTTCTTCTTCGTTCGTCTCTCTAATTCTCATACAAATATTTATGATAATTTATAATAAAATGTTGTACGAGAAGGATTATGTATGTGTATGATGGTATTTACCAATTTCATTAAAATACAAAATATTTTTATTAATTAGTTTCTCTTTCATTTCATTTCTCGGTTTTTAATTTTCATTTCTAAAAAATTACGTACGAATTATTCATTTTTTTTATGTACTCTTCTTCGTATATTATTTTGTTTAAAAGTTTATTATGTATTAATAATGATTTTGTTTTATTTCGAGTGTTTATTCATTTTTTTTTCTCTCTAATACCTTATATAATAATAAATATATATATATATGTACGTATAATATAATATAATTAAGAGAAAAATATTTTTATAAGCACTTATAGTTTTCTTGATTTTTTCATCTTTGTTTTTTTTTTTCTTTTCTTTGTAGGTCCTTTTTTATTTTCAATATTATTATTACATATTAAATTACATACATATTATTATTTATATTTTTTGTTTTATTTATTTTAATTTTAAATTTAAAAATTTTTTTGTGCATTTTCAAAGAAGTTTTTATTTTATTCATATTTTTTGTTAACTTATTTACTTTATTTTTTATTTTTTCTTTTTCTTTTCTTTTCTTCTAATTGAAATATAATTATTTTATATTATTTGTGTTAAAAATATTTGTTTTTTGTTTTTTTGTTTTCTTCTTTATCATAAAATTTGAAACCGTAAATTTTGATACATTTTTGAATTTATTATGTAAAAAATTGAGCCATTCCATTAGAGAAAAATATTTTTTTTTTGTTTTGTTCATTTTTTCTTTAAAAAGTTGAATGAATAAGTACATATTTTTCATTCATAAAAATTGTAAAATGAATGTTTTTAAAATAAAAAGAAAGAGAATTTGAAGAAGAAGAAAATCTAAACAATTTTATTGAGCAAATTTTTATTACTTTATCTCTCTGATAACATTTACGCATAGAAAGGGAGCATTTAACATTGTCTGTCAACATGAAAAAAAATGTCTTAGACCGAGGACACACCTTAACTTATTTGCCCTATCTTATTGTGCGTTACGCTTTCATCAATCAACGAAAATGATGTATGAAAAGACACATTGTAACTTATTTGCCCTAGGGCAAATTTTCTTTATTCTGTTTTATATCTGATTCGTAATATAAGTTATGTATAGATTTAGTATGTTGATTTGATATTTTTTTGCTCTAACCTATCAAAAATACGAATTAGTATAAAGAGAATTATCCAAACATTGCTTCACATCATAATTTACTCTAGCAAAAAGATTGATTAACTTGTGATTGACAACCGGCTGCATGCTTCACTTCCTTCTTTCACACAAAATAGGTTTTTCGTGCCTCATCGGGCAAATAAGTCATGGTGTGTCCTCGGTCTTACGAACGTTATGCAATATTCCTCTTAGCAGAAAATTAAAATAACAAGAATCTGGAGAGAGAGTTTGTTGCCCGTTTGTAAAATTTTGTAACTAAAATTTATTTTATATTATTATTCTTGAATATTATGTTTTTTTTTTGACATTTTAATTGTTTTATTTTATTTAAATTTTTAATTGTATAAATATATATTATCGTAATTTATTTTCTATCTATACCTAAAATAATATGTATAATACGTACATTACATATGTATGTATTGTAAGTAATATGTGCTCTTAATTAATTATTTATTTTTTTTTTGTTTCATTTTATTTCATTTTGTTTTTTTTTTTTAATTTCTGATTTATCAATTTGTGTGCAGATTGTACATTTATTAGTTGTGTTAACAAAACAACACATTTTCTCTTTACGTTAAGTACATCATTAATGTTTGTGTACATGAAAAATTATGAATTTCTATTTAAATTTTAAGTACTCAACTTTAATGTTGTTTTATAACTTGATTTTGTTTTTTATTCTTTTAAATATATCACTAGTAATATTATAATATAGTTGAGGTACATTCATGTACCATGTACCTAATACATATATTTTTTTTTAATTATTTGTTACGAATTCATGTAAGAGAGTATGAAATAAATTTTGACTGAGGGTCGAGACTTAAAATGCATCGACATGGGAAATCGATATGCATAATTCAGCGTATTAAAATCGTATAGCTGAATTTGTGCATTGATATCAATCACACCACCATCGAGAAGCCACTTAAAAACAAAAATCAGCCTATAAGTGATTGATTCTTTATTAGGATTTTATCGTCTTATTTTTTTAAAATCCTTTTTTTGTTTGTTTGTTTGTCGGTTTTGTTACGATTATTGGTACGGTTTTATTTATTTAATGGTTTTGTTGTAGTCATCTAAAATATCTAAAATAAATTGTACAATGAAATGTAACATTTTTTTATATTTGTTTTGTCATACTATAAATAGTAGTTTGTGTGTTATTTTCATTCGAAATTTATTTCTCTATCCCATTGTTTTTTTTAAATATTTTAATTTCTTTAAAATATATTTTATTTTATATTCTCATTACTATTATTATTATTATTTTTTAAATCATTACATATACATTTAATTTTTATTTTTTAATTATAATAAAAATATTGTCTTAACGATTATTATAATAAAATAAAATTTATCATTTTTTTTCTTATTCAAAATTATTACATACATATGTATGTATGTATGTATGTAAATATATACTAGTACGTATGTATATGTATGCAATATGTGTTATATGTATTTTTATTTTAGTGATGTGTTTCGATAAATAATGTAATTTAATATAATAAATTTTTTTTATGTATGTATATATTTTCGTCATATTTTTTTTTCTTATTAAATTAATTTTATTTTTTTTTTTTTATTTTAAATATTTATATCTATTTATAATGTATATATATATAATGTATATATGTATGTACATAAAATATATATCGTTTTTTTTTTCTTTAATTTCTATAATTGTATATATAAAATAATATTCATGTAGATGTATGTAGGTATATTTATGTACGTGCGTTAAAAATTTTACGTTAATTTTATGTTGTTCATTTTTCATTATTGTTTTTTTAAGTACAGAAAATAATAATAATTATACATTATATTACTATGTTTATATGTATATTCATTTTAGTTACGTACATAAATATATGTGTATATATATATATATGTATGTATGTATATTATCTTTTTGTGTATATATATAAAAAGACAATATAATAATTTGGTTTTAGTATATTTGGTTGATATATGTATACATTAATATTTAGTAGTACATTTTTTATTGTAATGCACATTTCATTTTACGTGGTACATTACGCATCGTCGTAACGATATCCCGCGCATATTGTGTATGAGGGTATTCACTTAATGTAGTAAAAGGCATTTAAACTGAGTATGTACACTGTGTAAATACGTGTATTTTATTAGGTTTATTAAGTTTACTTTTTACTTTTTACTTCTACATTAAGTTAATACCACCCTCCATGTATGTTTTGAGTACGTTTCATATTTACGAGTACTGTATAGTATATAAACATATTTTATTTTTCTCTTCTTTTTTTTTTACAAAAGGATATGATTTCTTAATGAATTTCTTAAATAAAAATGAAAAATTTGTTTGATCAAAAATTTTTTTATAAAATGTACGTTACGTATATCGTTATGACGACAATATTTAAAAGGCGGCTAAACGATGGTTTTCTTTTTTTTTTTGTTCAAAATGAATCTTTTTTTTTTGTCATCAAATAATTAATTCTTATAATTTATTGATTTACAATAATAATTGAATTCGATTTTAAGAAAAACAAAATTTTTAATTGCGATTCCGTAAAGTACTTTTAATAAATTTTTATTTAAAATTCTCTTGTTTATTTTTTTTTCTTTATTTAAGTAAATATTTTTCTTTGTCATCTTTCTTCTACAATTAAAGATATCGTCTTTTTCTTTAAAAAAAAAAAAAAAAATGTTTCTTGTTCTTTGAATAGAGAATTTTTCGTTAAATAAAAAAAAAAAAATAATAAAAATAAATAAAATATTCATCAATAAATTATTATCATTTAATATTATTGTAATCTGGCCTCCTGTAAGGATGCCCCCGCAGCAGCTGCCTGTTGATATGGCGTAAGGGCAGGAAATGCACCTGCCGCAGCAGCGGCAGCACCAGCTTGTGGTAATGTTGCATATGTGTATGGTGTCATATACCCGGCAGCAGCAGCATTAGCTACAAACAATAAACAAAATAAAATAAAATTCTCTTAATATTTCACATTTTATTAATTTCTCTCCAACTTCTTCTCTCTTTCATTCGTATTAGAAATTTAATTTGAAATTTTTAGTTGTTAGTTGGAGAATTTTTTAATTAGATTATTTTAGAGTCTTTGGGGAATTTCAAATGAATTATATTAGGTGTGGTTTTGATGTTAGATGGGGAAGACTAATTTTAAAAAATATGCACTTACCAGCAGCAGCTCCCGTATACGGATAAGCTTCAAAACCAGCATATTGTCCTGGATATGGTGCAGCAGCGGCTGCAGCAACAGCATTCTAAAATAGGCAAAGAAATAAATTATTTTTTTTTCTAAAACGATATTTTTAAATGAAATTTATAACATAAAAACAAAAAAAAAAAAAATGTGTCATTAGATACATGAAATATCATTTTACAAACCTGATATTCATAAAATTGACTAGTTGCAGCAGCAATTGCTGCAGCATGTGATAATTGTGTTGCTGGTATCGGAACTAAGCCAGCTGCTGCAGCTGATGTATTTGCAGCGGCCGCTGATGCAGCAGCAGCACCTAAATACGGTGATCCATAAACGTATGATTGTGGTACTCTATACATTGTGTAAAAAAAAAAATATAGAAATACAAAAATTCGATTAAAAATTTTGATTTTATTTTGTTTGCTTTTGTTTTTTTTTTTTTTGCTAATTTTCATTATTTATTTTTTTTTTATCTCTCTCAAAATTTGATTTTGATCACAAATCACAGCAACACTTAAAAACAACTAGTATTTATAATAAATATTTGTAATATGAAAAAAAAAAATATTCATTTTTCAAAATATGCAAGAAAAAATAGTAAGTTTTTCAGAAAAAAAAAATGAATTAAACAAAAAAGAAACAAAAATGAAATAAAAAATAAAATCAAAGTAAAAATAAAAAAAAAAATAAAAACTCTCTCTAGATATATAGTACATATCGTATACATTATAAAATAATTTTTTTTATATATAAATTTTATTGATCAAAAATAAATTTTTTTTTTTAGTGTTAGAAAAACGAACTCTCAGCAACAAAGAAAAAAAAAAGAAAAGAAAAAGAAAACGCCAAACTGCAAAATGTTTTTTATATTTATTTATTTATTTTGAATATATAAAAAAGACCAAAATTTCCAAAAAAAAAATGAACAACCATCAACAGTAAAACGAGTATCAATTATTTTTTTTTTTTACTTTTTTATTTTGTTTTGTTTTCATTATAATTTTGAATTTGTTTTAATAGCTACAAAGATATCATTACCATCATTTTTTATCATTTGATTTGGACCAAAAACATGTGTATTCATGACAATTTAATTAAAGACAACGTAAGTACTTATTATAAAGTCGTGGAGATAATGATTTTGAATATGAACTGAATTAATAATGATTGTGTATCGGGGTGCCGGTGATATTTACAGCACATTTTATGCTTATGGATGATTGAATTTAAAATTCAAAAACCATTAAAGAACAATTATCTAGTTTATACGAGAAAATTTAATCCAGAACCTGTTATTACAAATATGAAAATTTGAAATATTCTCAATTGAATTGAGCTTAATTCAGGTTCCGAATTATAGAGTTTATATAAGAGAAAAATTGGAATAATCCAAAATCCGAAATAAAAGTAGATTGTGTATAAACTAGGACTATGATTGATGTTCTTTATAGGACAAATTGTCCTTATACCTCCACTTTTACTGAAGTGATTTCTAGACTTTGTTACTATCACAAATGCATTCACAAATAAATTTACACATTTATGTATATGGAAAATATTTCTGTTCTTATACGAAAGAATATATCGATGAGAATATAATCGATATCATGTGACACGTTCATTAGTGTTGTTTTGTCGTTATCATAACCATAAATATTAATACAAATTTAGAGTTGAATTATGCATTAAGTTATGCACAACGATATTGTATCGATCGTATCGTTAGGATACATTTTGAAATTTATCCGTTTTGTCATAAATACACACACGTTTAGTTTGGTCTAGATCTAGACCATATATTAGAATTAACATTATCGATAGATTTCATAGTCAAACATTAAAATATTGTGTATTGCATAATAATTGTATTGCCAAAAAATTGTAATTCATTTCATTTCAGTTAAAATTTTTTTGATATTAAAATAATTTTGTCTTTCTTCTAAACTTTTACTAACATAACTACTACCTGCATATATGCACATACACTCATATGTATATATGCATTTATGTAGATATAATGTGCGAGTATATATTTCAATATTTTATTATTTATTTATTTAAATCTTATTTGCCAAAAGATTTACATAATGTTTTCAAAATTTTTTTTTTTAAAAGATTCCTTTTTAAAAGAACACACCACTTCATCACTATCACTTCAAATTAGCAAGAAAGTAAAAAAAAAAAGAAAAAAAAACGAAAAATCATCAATCAAAATATTTTTATTTTATTTTTATTTTTTATTTGAAAAAAAAAGGAAAAAAAAAACCAAAAAAAAAACTCTCTCAGAAAAACAATTTGAAAAAAAAACACCACATTTTAGAAGAATCTTAAAAAGAATCTTTTTTCATTTTAAAATTTTTATTTGTTTGTGAAAAATTCAGATATTCCATACATAATTATGTATTCAAAAATTCAAAATTAAAAATCATTATTAGAGAAATCAAAACAACAATGAAAAAAAAACTTCAGTTATTTCGTCTAATATTAAATGTGAAAAAAAATTTGTAATTTGTAAAAAAAAGTAATACAGAATATTCATAAAAAAATTGCTAGGTATGTAAGTTAAATTATAAAAGTATTAAAATAAAATTTTAAATATGAGGTAATAGAAAGAATTAGTACAGAAAAAAAAGTTTAGATTAAAAGTTAAAAATAAAAAAAAATGAAACTAAAACTCAAAGAAAATTCTAACAAAAAAAAAAAAAAAATCCAAAATTAAATAAGAAGAAGAAAAAATATCCTACCGGACAAATTTTTATGAGTATGTGTGTGTCTGTATTTTTCTCAAAAAAAAATTATATTTTTTTTTATGTTTCATTTCTTCTATAATTTCTTTCTTTGGCAGGAAAAAAATATTGTATAACATAAAATCTTCCAAAAATGATTTCATTATGCAAGTGTAGAAGATATTATTTTTTAATTCATTCATGTGAACTGTTTTCGATTTATCTGAATCCTTTACTCATTATCACTGTTACAATGACTGATAGTCAATCAATTTTCTTTATGTATACTGTACACCCAAAAATATGTATGTAGGTATGTACTTATGTAGATGATGGACGTAGTACTCTTTTATTAATAAAAAGGATAAATTCGAAGAAGAACTCCAACTTTTTGTGGTATGGCATATAATGATCATGTGTGTATACACATATTTGTCGTCATCTCCAACGATTCAATTGTTTTTTTGTAATCCTATACGAGTATAAGTTTATATTAATTATAACGATATTTCAGTTAATATAAATTTAAAAAAGAAGGAAAAATAATTTCAAGTTGTACAATATTGTACTACAACAAATTAAAAAAACAACATGAACTTCATTTAAAAAATACTTCTTTTTCGTGATAAATTTTTTCATAAATAAATAAATATCGGGCAAAAAAAAAAATAAAATTAAAAAGACAATTATCTATAAACTATACGTCACAGTAAACTATTAAATATAAAAATATAATCATCGTGTACATAATAGTAATTAAAATAATGACTAATAAAAGAAAAATAATAAGAGAAAAATGATATAATGTGTGCATGTACATATTTATAGAACAATCAGAAAATGGCATAAAATTATCGTAACAGCTCGCGGTAACTATTAATTTTAGCGATCTAATCAATTATTCAAATATAATTTATAACTAAAAAAAAATGTATAGAAAGACAGAGTGAGTGGGCGCTCGTATATATGGTAGGTAGATAGGTGTTTAATACAAGGACAATATCCTTTTTTAATTTTAGTAATTTTCAAAGAATTAAAAAAGAAGAAAATACATATATATGTATCTATCTAGCATAAATGCATTTTTATATGGTATCTACCTATACCTATAATAGGATAAACGTAAATATACATGTGTGTTTGTTTGTGTATGTGTAACAAATTGTATTCTAACGTACTACATACAAATTTTCATATCCCATATAATTTTCATGTACATATGGGTTGAGTTCATCATTACAATCGAAAATGAGCGTCTATTAATTGAACAGATTACTTATAGAATTTGATCGTTATATCTATAGGGCGTAATGTTGAGCCAGAAGTTTTTTTTAAGTCTAAGTCTTAACATGGTATTTTGATTTCATCCATGGTTGAATCATCAACTAGTAATAGTCTACATAATCGCAATATTAAAACCGATCAAATAGATTAATGCTCGATATTGAATTTATACTACAATCATCAACTACTATTTGAGTAATCAGAGTATTCATATTGAAATAATGAAACTGCATTAGAGTTAGGACTTAGATTAATCTGATTGTGTTGTAATCATGAACTCAGTCATATCACACACAGGACATAGTGTTCACCTACCCTACATAATATACTCGTAACTATATACTACATTTATTGCGTGTTAGGATGTACTTTTAATCATTTATTTTTGTTATTATTTTCATTTTTAAATTCTAAAGTTATTCTTTTTGGCGACATCAATATGTGTAATACATACATATGTACATATGTACTGATACATTGTACTATATTGTTTGTAATTTGTCCAGTTAATAATAATTGCATGCCAGAAAATTAAATATTCAGATTTTTAAATTTGATAAATAATTTTTTTTTTCTCCATATATGTACTACATTATGTCGATGATCACTCACGCATACGTAGATAATGTACATGTCAGAACGAATGGATATTTTACTGGTAATAGTAGTAGTAAATATAATTAGAGAGGTGATAGGTGAACAACAAAAATAATGCAGAGTGCAGATATAATTTTACGCGAGTATAGACTACATATTATATTCTATTCGTCATTTTTTGACTGTGAATTTCTTTTATTAGAATCAATTTTTATAATGTGTCCACTCTGTTCACCACTACTCTCAGGTAACAAAAATATCATACCAATAAATAATTAGGTGTATCTATCGGTAATGTTATTTTCATAAATAAATTTTCTTTACATGAATTCATATGAGCATGCATATAAATGTAAAATAATTATGAAAGTATGAAGTAGAAGAAGTTAAATAATTAAAAAGAAGGAGTATTTTACTACAGACACTGTGGTCTTTACACATATGTAAAAGGTTATATGTACAAAATATAATTTATTATTTATTAATTCATTGTAAAGTTAATTTTATATGTATAATGTACCTAGTAGTGAATAAGGATAAAGAAAGTTTGTCTAAGCAGGTGTCAGTTAGTCAATTAATTTATGTTGTAGTTTCATTTGAAAATTCTAGATATAATTTTATATATTTTTGATTAGTTGTATTTTAGTGGTTAATTTGTTCTAGATACTCATACACATTGTACTCATATCCCAAAAAACATCCTACCAAAAATATGTACGAAATGGAAAAAAAAAATTTAACTCGTTTTAATTGCCTTTAATGTTCTTTTATACATTTCATAGATAAACTCAAATCAAAAATTATAAAAATATTACAAACGCAGATCTATGATTGTACAAGAGTATTCAAAAGAAAAAAAATTACTTTCAAACATAAAAATGAATTTTGGTTTGTTGGTTTTCTGACTCCTTTCATTTACAAAATTTTTTCTACTACATATTTACTCTCTGTTGCTGTTAGTTTTGACCAGTTTTGACTAACATACATAACTAAAATTTTTATTTTCACCATTAGACACTTACATACATACATACAGTTTATTATTATTATGATATGGATAAAGTAAATTATATATTATTTAAAGAAAATAAAATAAAAAAAAAAATAATTAATGCGCAAGTAATATGTCCATTTGTGTACACCGTAAAATATATAGTTCAAATGTACACACAATGTTACATACGGACGACAATGTAAACGCCAAATATATGAGTACACTTTTTTAAGTATGTACACATTTGGTAAATTTTTATATTGATACTGTAATTGTGGTGTTGTGTTGTGTATATATCAAAGACACATTCATATAATTTTTGTAGGTCGCGTTCAAATCAAATAGAAATGCACACTTAGATATGTAATAGAGTGTATTTATATCCTTTGCAGCTAATCACATGTAATATCACATATATACATACTTATATGTATCTGCAAACATGTGATTATTACATACATTTGTATGTATTTATGTGTATTGAACTATAATTTTAATGAAATTGTATTATTGTGTGTCAAAATTGAGAATGAAAAAAAAAGTAAAGAAAAATATACCATGATTACTTTTTTTATGTTGTTCATTGGTTTTTTGGTCGTAGGTTTTTTTATTTATTTTTTGTTTTTTCAATTTTTTGTTTACTTCTAAATGGCCTTTCCATTATATTTTGATTATAGGTTTATAAATTACATTTACATTACATACACAAATACATACATATTCGAATGCGTGAATAGTGTGTGTAGATAATGGATATAGATAAATGGTAAATAGACAAAAACAAAATGTAAAGTAAAGTGAAAATATAAAAATGCAAAAAGCATTGAACAACAGACCTAAAATGTACAAACGAAATACAAACGGTAAATATATCAATAAATCAACTACCTAAATATTTATGAAATAAAAAAGATTTCATATATGCGGTCATATTTAAAATTCATGTAGGCATATTATGTACTTATGAGTATACAGTAGAAGTCAAAAGTATTTGTACACATCCAAATTTTTGTAAAATGCTTTTGTCTTCCCAATAAACTCGTGACAAGTAAGGACGTGTTTTACATTAAAAAGCAATAAAAATGTTTATTATTTTTCAAATAAAATACACAAATGATTTCACTATGTTAACGTTATCATCAGTCGTGAAAAAATTGGAATCAAAAATCATCTGAGATTCATCTTTAATTATGTAGATTTAGTATTTGTGAACGGAGAAAGATAGAGTCATAAATTAAATTGCATATGGAAGGTCGAAATGTCTTCCTTAAATATGCTAATTATTATCAAAATCGAAGAAATAGTTTTTTTACAAGAAAAAGATATCGGGGTTTCATTTGTGCAAAAAAAAAAAAAAAAAATGAGAAGATGCGTTCATTTGATTTTGACTTGCATGGGTATCTAAAGTTTAAATTTGTAGGTGTACAAAGATTTTTGATTTACACTGTAAATTCACGTAAAATATGTAATTCAACAATCACATGTAACTATGTATGTACATATGTATGTATAAAAGGAACAAATGATAATGATTACACATATTGTTGGTTAGTTAAAATTATAATATTTTGTTTTTCGATATATACGTACATACATTCGGTAATATTGCATTATCAATAAATGTATGTGTCTATATTCATAAATACATACATATAATGTATAAATAAATATGAATTCAATCATATGTGTATATGTATTTTAGTTAAAATAACAAAAATAATAGGTACATATAGACAAAGAACAACACAAAGAAATACAAAAAAAAATAATAATAATTGTAGTAAAAATGAAATTACTGAATATTGCTGCATGATAATAAAAAAAAAATATTTTTTGATCGCCAATACAACTTTATTAATGAATTTTTAATGATTACTTATGTACACCACACAAAATTATTGTACATTGTACGTAAAGTGCTAAGCTAGCTATAGCTATAGATTTAACTACCCTGCCTGATCCTTTAATATTCTTCTACATTCAACAATATTCTATACCTACTTCTACACATTAGATAATTCATATATTTGTGTGTATTACATAATTATAAAAAAGAACAACACGTAATGTGTGTAGATAAATACGATACATACCCGGTTCTTTTTTAGATTGAAATGGTTCACTAAAATCGGGCGTCAATCAATTCAGTTTGAACCAAGTAAATCGATGAATTAATGTACAATCATGTACAATGGTATAGCATAAAGAATATGGAATTAAGAGCTTATATTTATTACTCATATGCTTTGCAAATTGTAAGTTGCAAAAATCTGATATTCTTCTCCGTACTCGCCTACTACACATTTATGTACTACACTTACACATTAAAAAATCATAGAAATTGGAATTTTGTGCTGTGAGAATAAAAGAAACAAATTAAAGTTTAAAAATAGTAAAATTTGAACCTATAGAACAAAAGATTTAGAAGTGCACCGGACGTCCATGAGACTAAAACCGACACTGCATGCATATTCTATTTTATTATATCGAAAATAGTAGTAGTTATAATAATAAATTACAATGAATAAAATATTCTAATAATAAAAAAAACCCAAAATAAAGATACAAGATATATATGTACATATACGAGTACAGTTACAGGATATATATGTTATTATTATTATTTATAGAATAAATATTACCTATATGCCAATTGAACATTATACATTGTGATTGTATATCCTTTTTTCATATTCATTACATTTTTTTGAAAATTATATGTGTATTGTAGATATTCGGTATTCATTTTTTTTTTTTTACAAAATGAAAGGATATAAGTAAATCATAACATTTTCATTTTTCTGATTAACATATTTTTTCTCCCAGAAAGTAGAGCATTAATTTATTTTTTATTTTTATTAGAATGATGATAATAATAACAAGGATAATATACATTTTTTGTATATATATGTAGTACATATGTGTGAAAATCAATTTTATAAAATCTTTGATTTTTATCAAAATCTGATAAATTTTAATTAATGAAAAAAATGAAAATTTATAAATATTAAGGATACTGGACGTTGTCTGTTCAACATTTGTATATTTTTCTGCATATATGATTTTATTCCTTAATTATTTTTATTTCACTATAAATATTTTACGAATATGTACATATACGAGTTTATACAATATACACCTACACCTATATCTACACATAAAATGCATACTCGTAAATCAATAAAGAATGATAATAATTGATATTTAATTGTAATTATGATTTAAGAATCAATATAAATTTAATTATTTTTATGAAAATATCCTAAATAATTGTGCTGATATTCATACAAAATATGTATATGTATGTACATATATTGAAAATAAAATTGAACAAAAATGAAAATAAATAAAATTCATAAATTCATCAATCAATTGGATAGAAATGTATTTATTTTATTTTGATATTCAATTGTAATTTTATATGTGATACATTTAAGTATTCGTATTCGTACTTTATGTACATAAATTTTAATTTTATTTCATATAAATTACAAGGTTCTGATGATAAATCGTTATTGTTTTCAAAACGCAATTATTATTAAGATACTTAGTTGTAAAGTAATTGACAATATACGAGATACGAGTATAGGAAATGAATGAAAATTGCTTTTAAATTTATTAAAAAAACGTACATTTTATTTTATTTTGACGTAATGTAAAGTAAATAATAAATAATACGTATATGCTATAGTAATTTAGAATTTTGGATTGAGGAAGATATTTTATGTCAAAATTTAAGTATATTTGATTTGAAAATTTGACATTCAAATCAGATAAAATATTATTTATTTTATATTTTGTTTTGAGTAAAATTTTAATTTGAAATTAAAAAATATTACAATAATTTTGCTTTAAATATTAAATGAATATAGCGCGAAAATATACAAAACTGCGAGTATAAGAAATACACAAGTACCCCCTCCCATACATACTCCATCTTTAAAATTTACTTTACATACAATACATACTTATGGCACTTACAATACTTATGCGGTAAATCTGTATGTCCCGGGAAATTTTTAACAAAAATAAATTAAAATTAAAAAAAAAACAATAAACAACAAAAATATATATAAAACATACGTGTAAATATTTTTATGTGTACGAATATTATTTCAGATAAATTTAAAGCAAAAAAATATACATACATACATATAAACTTATCGTTAAATATAAAATGAAAAATGAAAAATGATAGAAGTAAAAAATTTAAGTATATAGCTGCCAAAATATTGTAAGTATTCTCAATGTGTTTTCGAATTCTTTATTTTATTTTATTTATTTAATTTTTTTTTCAAATTTATTTATTTGTTTTTTGATTTTATTTTTTAAGTCGTTTATAGGTGACAAAACTCTTTGTCGTGAACTCATACATGTAAACAGATACAACTGTACAATACATACGTACCAGTACACGAACACACATTTATATTTAGTATGTATCGTTATAAATTTGTGAAATATACACGCAAAAATCAAAAATTCTCTATGACTTTATATATATAGTTTTTCTTTCACGCGTTATGATAAATATACTCTCGCACATTAATGTATAATGTGTATAAATATGTAAGTATATGTAAACGTTTATTTGCGATTAATGTTGTTATTTAATATTATTTTTCTTTGTTTTAATTCGTACATTTATAAAATATATTTATAGTTTTTAACTTTTCAAGTATGTATGTATTTATTTTTATAATATGTATAGTATGCATACGTATATAATATATGTTTGGCAGTCTTATTATACAAAAATATTATCATATACACTTATGTACAGGAACAGGGACATCTTATGTAGTTTGTACATCTCTAAAATTAAAATTTTGGATACCCATGTATCTATGTCAAAATCAAATGAACACATTATCTCATTTTTTGCACAAATACTTTTGACGTTCACTGTATGTTATTTAGATTTAGGTACTGATTGAAAAATTACAACAAAATACATATATTCTGTTTTCATTACAAATAAAATATTATGTATATTATACTCGACTCGTATATCCATATATTATCTACTCAATACTCATGTGTGAATGTACTTACCTAATAGTTGCTTTCGATTTAACAATTTCAAGTACTTGCGAGTAGATAAGGTAAATGTCTGTGCTAAACCATCTACTCGCACAGCTACTCATGAAACATTTTTAAAGTAGACACAAGTAATTACCAATAATTCGTTCGTGTCGTTCGTTATAACAATATTTATCCTAGACACATTTTTGTACTCGCAAGTACTTGGAATTACTAAATCGAAAGCAGCTAATAGTGCAATAGAGGTATAGGATATAACATAATAAGCAAATTACCATTAGTTTTTAGATCAAGAAATTTTACTTATAAGAAATATATGTAATATAGTAAATAAATGTTAGATTTATTTATGTTTGTGTTGTATATACTATGCGACATATTTATGTGAAATATGTAATGTTATTTAGAAAAAAAAAACCAAAAATTTTCTGTTTTTGTGATTAGAATTTTATTTTCAAATATTCGATGAAAGATATTATTACGTATATATAGAGAATGGTCGAAAGATTGATCTATCGATTGAAAAGATTATGTATTTCTTATTCTTAAAACAAGGCTACTAAAATAAAATAGAATATATAGAATTTTGACATTTTTAATGTTTATAAAGGTATCCTTTTTGTCTTAAAAAATAACATATGAATTTATTGAAAATCTCTCTTATACAAAATATAAATTTTGAAAAAATTAAAATAAAATTTAAAATAAAATGACGAATCTACATACATATGAAGACTCTTTCATTATATGAATGTATCATATACATATAAATACGCGTGCTTCATTCTATCTCAAGATCTTTTTATAAATATGTACATACATTTTCTTGTCTACAAAATATCTTTTATCTATAAAAGTATACCTCTGACTCTGATTTTATTTTATTTTATTTTTTTTTTAAATATTATTTCTTTTTGTTAAATACCAAAGAGTTCTAAATATAAATTTTATAGAAAATTTTGTTGATGTCACTACACTTTTGGCTTTTATCTATGTGTGTATACGTACATATGATGCTATGTCTATAGTACTATAATACATGCATTTAAAGTACATGTTCATTAAATGCATATAACATATATATAATTTAAATTGTATAGCATGAATTTGTGACAAAAACAAGTCACTTTATTTATTTATATCACAAAATAAATATTAAAAAAAAAGAAGAAAAATAATGAAATTCAAAGATTTAAGAAAAACAAAATAATTACACATACTCGCATAACTATTTAAAGATGTATACATATGTATGCATAGGGAAGGAATACATATATGTATACTTACATACGTATATGAAAATGAAAATTGTTCTCAAGAATTTTTCAGTCACAAAAAATTCTAGGCAGTTATAATTTTTTTCAATTCTATAATAAATCTTGAATGTACTCGTATTTCATTTATATGTGATTCTTAAAATCTTCAGATTTACTTTTAGATAATATAGAATAATATAATATATACATATGTAACATCATGTAGATATGTATATGTATGTATTTTGAATGTGTGTACCAATATGTATTGAAGTATTTATATGTATAATTCGATTAGAGAGAACCTCAGACAATTCACACTGATTATGGTTTAACTTAATTTACATTAAATGAAAAACAGTGTCACATTTGTATGTATACATGGACGATACGGTTGTGTAAATGTAGTTTTTTTTGAGTATCGAATTCATAAATCAGTACAAGGCAATATTATTAAAACAGGTATCTATAATGTATATACAAACATCTGTACATAATTTAACTACAATTTAACAAACGTTAAAAGTAAAAGCAATACTCAATGCATGTAAAGACATTATGTGTACTTGAATTTTTTTCCAATATAAATTTTCATCATCACATACAGTATAGAGAAAAAAAATATTGAGCACAAGGATATGTACATATTATACAAGAATATTACTCATATCTTGTATGATATATCTGCATATTGTAAAATTTAGTCTAAAAGTTCTAAAAGAGAGCTCTTCAAAAACAAAAAAAATTTTTTTATTATTAGGGTCGCAACTACTATTACATTACCTTATATTGAATACAAAAATGAAGATAACTTTAAAGAAATATACGTAAGACAAGTGACTTTGAATTAAATTTGTATAGGTATACTACTTACTTTGATTACATATGCATTATGCATCATGTTAAAATTTACCGAAAATTTTAATAACAAAAAAATTTAGTTTTTAATTTAATTAAAAATAAAAAAATTTACAACTTGGACTGTTACCAATAAAAAATGTACATTTATTCTGTAGTTTTTTTTTTATTTTATTTTTCTTTAATTTTTTTATTTCGCTTCTAATTAATTTTAAATTTAACAAACAACAGCAACAAATGTCCAATTTAGTTTATTTTTATATTTTTATTTTTGAAATAAATATTTTTTTTTTCTTCTAATTTTCTTCGCGTTTCATATATGTAGTACTTTATATCTTTGAAGAAAAATCTTTAAGAAAATGTACTGACTGACATATTAAATTTACGATTCATAATAAAAATGATAGAAGAATGTTTCTTTTTTTCGTTATTATTTTTTTAAATGAAAAATTTTCAAAAATATAAATCCATCCATTTTTAATATATAAATAAAGGTTATGTATGTGTATGTGTGTGTATAATGTCTTCGTACAATAACAAGTCATTAAAATATTAATGAATGACAACTGTTTAATATTTTAGAATTTTGTTGATATCTTTTTTTTTGTTTGTTTCTCTAAAATTCTTATTCTATTTCATTAAAAAATATATTAAAATATTCTCGTATGTATTTGATGATGATGATGATGATCTTGTGTAATATCTTTGAGTAATTTGTGATTTATATTAAATATATTATAACTATATACACACTCATTCATATGTTCGTGTTAGCGCGAGTATCATTTCATCATCACTTTACATATATTACATTTTACAATTTAAAAATTATATAAGTATGTGTAGTATGTTATGTTCAGTATTACCACCGCCTAGAACGAATTCATTAATTTCCCAATAAAAAAAATTAATCACACATAAATGAATGGTAGCGAATTTAATGATGGCCTCCTCTCTACTACTACTAGTATCTAAACGTTATACCAGCAGTCGATTCGTTCTTACAGATTTTCATTTTTAAAAACTTTCATTTTCTCTCTCAGTGAAATTGGTAAAATGTAAAATCCATAAGAAACAAGAAAAATCTTTTCAATACTTTACACTAGCTGTAGCTCTATGTCGTTTAATTAGTACACAGCGATATTGGTATGTTGAATAACTAGTACCTAGTACGCTACACTCACCACATGTACCAGCATTTTACTCTACCTACAACAGTTCACTCTCTAAGTAGTAAGCAAGTAAAAAAACGAGAAAGAGTCGTACAGTAAATGCATAGTAGAAATGAGGTTTTATTGGCCTACTGACTAGTAAATACAGGTAAATAGTAGAGTAGACAGTACGCTACGCTAGAGTAGTATTTCACAAGTATACTTTCATTCTTGAAAAGTTTTATTTTCTCTCTTAGTAGAACATGCAAAATATATACAATACTCACAGAAATAGTGATATGAAAATTACCACCGAGACGGTAACGCTGATTGTATTTCTATCGCTTTCTTTTTTCGTGCTCATAAATTACTAATTAAAAATTTCGTAATGCAAAGGAAATGGATATAACATACATACATATTTAATTAATATTTTTTGTTTATTTTTTATGATTAATACAGATACAGTGCATAATGCTGCATAGATAGTTGACTTCCCACAATAAAATTAAATCGTAGAATTAAAACAAAATCGTAGAGAAAACATTGAGGTAATGAAAAAGAACAAATGAAAAAAGAACTAATTTTAATCCGTGTTCACCTTCATGTACAACTTACAACAGGATAAAATATGTACGATTTATGTTTTCACAAAAATTTCAATGTGATGATGGTGATGAAAAGATTTAAAAATCAAAAGAATAAGAGAAAATATGCAGTGAAATAAAAGTACATCACTTATCATCATACAAAAAGAATATAACATACTCGTACTGTACAGTGTACATATTTTCGCTGTGTTGTGCACAATACGTGGCTGATGAATTAAGTCGAACCATTTGAATATTTTTCAAAAAAAATTTTCTTTTTGTATAGTAAATTCAATGTCTATTTTCGAATACGGTTACGATCTATTTTTCAGTAAATCAAAAAAAATCGAATAAAATTTTCTAATTACATCATTATTATCTAGTCAGTGTCAAGATATAATTTTTATTTCTTTTTTTATTAAATTTGAAGCATGATTCGATTTCATTAAACATGGACTGTACATACATATACCTCTTGATTATTTATTGAGTGGAAAAGAGTTTATTTTTATTTCGATTTTCTTTTATTTTTTATTTTTTATTTTGCTAGTTGCTTATGATGCAAAAACGAATAACAAAGGAAAATTATTTATACATACATGTTCATGGAAAAATATATTTTTCAAGTACTGTATAGGATATATGTATGTATAGATAGAAAGGATGAAATAATAATAGTCAGAGAAAAAAAAAATACATGTCATGTCATTTCTTTTGAAAGGTTTTAATAGATAATTTCGAGGTACATACATACACAGATGAATGTGCAAGTGTACATACACCACTCGTATCATACATATGTATAGTATGGGATGAGTATGTGTAAAGATACAGCAGGCAGAAAGTAGAAGGAATAAAGAAGACACAGAGTATATTTAGACTGACTATAAATACGAGTACAAGTACATGTAAAATGAAAAAAAAAAACTGTAGTCATCATGAATCGATTGATTTGTTCAAGTTAAAAATGAAAGAAGTGAAAAATTGAGCAAAAAAAAAAGAAAGATTATATCACAGTAAAAAAAAAAATGTAAGTGTAAAAGATTTAAAAAAAAAATTATTTTTGTTGGCCATTTGCCAAGAGTGTATAAAACGTCAGGTGTCAATGTGCAATTTATGCTCGTGTAGACGAAATCCTTGTTTCCTTTTTTTTAAAGTGGATACTTTATCTTATCTTTTGTTTTTTTTTCTGTATAAATTATTGCATAAATTATTATTTTTTCCTTTTAAATCACCACTTTCTTTTTGTTAGTACAAAACTACAAGTACAAATATCCTTTAAAAAAAATTTAAATGGTCATTTGATTTAGTTTTGAATTTTTCTCTGCTTTGCATGTACCAATAAGTACAGCTCGATTAATGAAAAATTCAAACAAGGAATCATAATCTTAGTCTTAGTCTCTTGTCACAGAAAGAGATGCTGTATATTCGGCTGTATACGACAACGAGTAAAATAGTCCGATAGGCATAATGTCGAAGAGCCAAAAAAAAAAATATTTTTTTTGAAAGAACATTTTAGATTTCAAATTTCAGCTAAGACCTTGAATTATTTTTAGTTTTGTTACAATTTATTATTTATAATCCATATACATATATATTTTTATTTAAAGGAAAATTTCATAAATCTCACCTATGAATTTTCAAAATTTTTTACTACAAAATACACGATGACGACGAATGGATACGCTTAATTATTATTTATTTTTTAAATTTTTAATAAACGACATAGTATATATAAAATACATCCAAATACAAGTACGTAGACGTACATATATACCTATACATTAGTATCATATTATTAGATTTTGGCAAATGATTTTAAAAAGTTTTTCAGTTAAGTTTTATTTTTTCTATTCGAGCTAATAATTTTTGTTTTTTGTGTGTTTCTAATGATGATGAAAAATGAACGAAACAAAAAAAATATTATCTATACATCATTAAACCACTTTTTTTTTCATTTTCACTGTTACTACTAATTTATAAATAAAATTCAAAATTTATATGAGTATATCCCGGTAAAAATGTAAAAAAAAAAACACAAACATGATCATAGCCGAATACATTTTCGAATTTATCCATATGCATACATAGACAAAGGCATAATATTCAAATTGAAATTTAGAAATTTTTTTTTAAAATTTTTCTTTTTCCATTTTCATATATACAGGGTGTCCGGTTTCGGGTGGTCATCCGGCACACAGTAGATAGGTCTCGCCGAGACAAACAAAAAATCGTTTTAGAGGGAGGGGGGTAATTTCAACCGTTTAGCCGCTAGAGGGCGATGAAGATTTTTCGCACTCAATCTACGAAATAACTACGGTGTACTAGCTGGAAGAATCTGGTCTGAGAAAAATCTGAAGGAAACTCCCCCCTCTCTTCAATGAAACCTTATATGCTTCTCTACGTTCTTTGTTTCAAGACTTATTGTGTTTCAAAGACAGAATTTAGTGATTTTTTGCCATTTTTTTCAGAGATAATAAAGGCTTTGGAAGTAAAGCGCCCTCTATATTAATTTCAAATTACAAAAACAGAAATCTTCATCGCCCTCTAGCGGCTAAACGGTTGAAATTACCCCCCTCCCTCTACAACGATTTTTTGTTTGTCTCGGCGAGACCTTATCTACTGTGTGCCGGATGACCACCCGAAACCGGACACCACCCTGTATGTATGTATATATATTTTTTCAAAAATATGTATCGAATAAATTAGCCAGAGAAATTACATTATCCATTCATACGAATGAATATATGAGTATATATTATATCCGTTTATAATCATAATTATGTATTTACAAGTATGATGATGATTTGATAAAAATATAAAATTTATAATGTACATATGTACGAACATATTTAAGTACCAATATCAAATGTATGCATCTATCTGGCTGGGTATGCATGCTCATATAAAACATTACTTGTTAATATCAAAAAAATCACTCAATTTTGCAATACATTTATGTATCACGTAGATATTATATATGTAGATAGATGAATGTACACATATTATTTTTGTGCTGTATCTTCTCTTCTCATCTATACATTAGTATTTAGTATACCTTTACACATATGCTTGTACATGCATGTATGTACAACGACGACCATTTAAAATCATTTTCTATATGTAGGTACTCGAACACAAATAAATTTATAAAATAATTATAAAGACATCATCAATAAATTTTATAAATATAAATATTACCTGAAGTATACTATATGTAATAGTATTTGGACACACATATTTATCGTTACATATTTTATATACACATAAATGTAATGTAGATAGTACGTTAGATATGTATATGAGAGGTACATGTGCTGTACGAGTAATGTCATTTTGAATTTCAGTCATGCAGAAAATAAAAATTGTAATTTTTTTTTCAGTCCAACATGGCATATTGGCAAAAAAAAAATTGAATAATCAAAATTATTAAATTTACCGGAAATTATTACACGACATTCAGAATTATTACTAGGCTATTTTTTTTTACAAAAAATTTGAAAAAAATGTTGTAAAAAAATTGATATGATATTGTTTAAGTGATTGAATCTTTTATTTTTTTTTGTCCCCTACATTTTTTTTTTGAATCGTCCGTCCCATCATTCTCTTATCTTCGAAAAATTGTGCAGTAAATGTCGAAAAAAAAATCATACCCTGTAGTCTGAACATTTATACGAATAAGCACAGCAGTTTTTTAGTAAATAAAATTTAAGTGCAAAATAGTTTATGACTGTTACAACAAAGTCTATTTGGGTTGGGTAGGATAAAAAGACACTTATGCGAACTAATGCATAAAATACGAGTATGTAATTTTATTTCGAAATTTTCGAAAATTATAACTATTTTGTGTTTTTAAATTAAATTTACAAGTTCGAAAATAATCTACTCATAATTGAAATATAAGTGCATATGCATATCTAAACGAGTATCAATTCGAGACAACGGTTAATTTCCTCTTCCTTCCGTACTTTTACATACTTACATCATTATATTCTGTTCATTTTACAAACGCACATTTCATTTATTCATTAAAAAGCTACACAAAAAAAGGGGACAATAATTCTGATTTTTAAACCAACACCAGCAATTCCTATCTGCAAATATTACACCGTCATTTTGGAAAGGTGATAGTTTTGTTTGATGGAAAGAAATGACGCATGATTGTATATACACAAACACACCTCTATATGTACGCAGGCATCAATTGACAAATAACTGATAAAATACAGGATAACAAAAGACAAATAAAAAAGGGGATATTGTTAAGTATATTATTTAAGGATTAAATTACTCTTTTTTTTTCCACATCGATTTTTTGTTGTTTTTGTGTTCTTCTTCGAACACGTTCTATAATTTTTTTTTCAATAAAAAATACTCATGTAACGTACGTACAAGCGTACGAGTATACGTACGTTCTAAAAAACAAAACAAAATAAAACAGAATACATATAAGATTTCATTCAAAATGAAAAATAAAGACATTTCAATAAAAATATTTCCAGTATTGAAGAGAAAAAAAAAACTGTGTCATAACGAGGTGAAAAAATATTTTTAAAATATCCTCTTACATACTTTCACTTATACGTGTGGTATATACGGGACGGGGTGAGGTATAAATCGAAATATTCCAAATTCATCATAAAATAATTTCAAACTAAATACTTTAAAGCTACATAGCTATGTATACTTTTTATATTTAGTAGTAAATGTGTATACTTATACTCGTGTATTTTCCAGATGATTATAGTGTGGGCGATACGTTTTATTAGAATTTACGTAATGTAACGTATAAAGATTCGATACGGAAGAATAAAAAACTATATGTACTACAAAATTATGAAAAATATTGTCAACAGCTGCCTGCTTAAAAATAAGCAACAAAATTATTTTATTAATTAAATTATTCTTGAATATGTTCTTCTTGATATCTAATGATACATTCATTAGAGCTTTTACGTTTAATTTCAAATTTTTACCTTCACCAAAGTATAGTGGAGTGGAGACATACAGATTTTGCTTATATATTTCTTCTTAGCAATGAACAGAATCGATTCTTCTTTCTTAATTAAATTAAAATTATAGAGAAAATTGAAATTTTAAAATTTTTTCAAATGTGATATCTACTATTCTGAACAATTTTCTATATATTTGAAATTTTTGTTGTGTGTTAATATATTTAACATTTAACACAAATCACGACCAATCACAAATCTTAGGTGTTTTATTTTTATTTTTTTTTTTTTTTTTAAAACTTTTCTTGTATTTTTAGAATATCGTAGATCAATTTGAAAAAAAAAAAAATGAAAATGATATGCATGAGTAAACAAAAAAATAGAACAAAAATTAAGAAAAAAAAAATGAAAGAAGAAAAACATACAAACAAATAAATATTTAAAAAAATATATTATAAGGTGTTAGAAATATGAACAAAAAAAATATATGTAGGTTAAAACACAAGAAAAACAAAAAACAATTTCGAAAAATATTATGTACTCGTATGTATACGCATATAGAAAATGTTATGTAATGTATAAAGTATTGTATGTTCTTAAATCAAAATTTAAAATTTATTGTATGTATGTATGCATGTAGGTATGTATGTATGTTATGTAAATGTAAAGATAGTAAATCTGTATATAATTATGTCAGACATTTTGATATTTTCATTTTTCATACTTTTATTTTATTTCTCTGATCATTAATACCAAATACCAAAAAGCAGAATAATGCAATTTTTATGGGATATATTATGTAGAAAAGATAAAAATGAAAAAAAAAATTATATAAAACATAAAACATAAAATAAAACACAATAAAAACACTAAAATAAAAAAGGTTTAAAACAAAAAAACAATTAAAATAAATACAAAATGATTGTGAAAAAATCAAAAACGAAAAAAAAAAATTAATGAAACTAAAAAAAAAAAAGAAACAACGATAAAACCAATTATAAAATACAATGCAGAAAATAATATAATATTAAAGGATTTACGTTTATCGTTCTGCGATGACGTTCTTTCTGGAGTATATGCGTGTGTGTTATGATCAATTCAATCTCGTATGATATATAGATAAAATTTTGTAATAGTATACATATTTCATTTTTATTGAATTTATTTCAAAGAGAAGGAACAGATAACCCTGACTCCCATTCGCTCGCACTACTACACCCGCCAGGGCCTTTTGCAGCGATCATATTCATATATTGAGTTGAGAACCTAAATTTGTTTCTCTTTGATTTATATCATTATAGTAAGCATTTTATGTATGCATATATCTACGATACGATACTTATACATAATTGAGTCTATATGTACGTGTATATCCATATTTCATAATATTTATCATCTAAAAAGAGATACAGAGAGCAGTGTGTAAAATTATACAATAAATTTAATAAATACAATTTTCCAAGGTAAATCATCTACTAGTGCACACAAAAAAAAAAAAAAAAAAAAAATTCTAAAAATTTAAAAACATTTTTAATTGCAATATTATTTTGGCATTTTTCTTTTCTTTTTTTACTTTTTTTTTGCGTTTGAGTATTCGCTTCAAATTTAATTAATTTAATTATATGTATGTAACAAAAAAAATTATTATTATTAGTGATCCTTAATCCTTGTGTTTTTGTGCATTTTCAAATACATATAATAATAGTATTTATTTCTACAAAAAAAAAGTGTGTATATGCATGTGTAAATGTTGTATGTGTGTGTGTGTGTGTACAAATAGAACAATTAACGCAACAATGGCAACAGCAACAGCAACATCAACCACAACAACAACAAATCAAAATCAAATCATCAATGATCAATTCCGTATTTATTTATTTTGTTTTTTTTTTTTTTGCTCTAATTGTTTTGTCCTTTTTTTCATTTCGATAATTTTCTAATTTGATATATTACATACATTACATACATAATATGAATTAATATAATTTAATATCCGATTTTAAATATTATTTTTTTAAGTACAATTTAATTCAAAAACAAAACACCCATTTTGAGGCTTTATTAAAAACCATAACATCAACAAAACAACAATAATAACAGCAATTTGTATTTATGTAATTTTTTTTTTTTTTTTTAAATCAACAACAAAATATTGAAAAAAGTTTTAAGTATATAATATAAGTAGAAAAAAAAAAACATCAACAACAATAACAACAAGGAAAATAAAACAAGAAAATCTAAAGAAAGAAAAAACGCACAAAAAGAGAAAAATCAAATCTGAAGGCTGTGACAAAAATTTAAATAAATAAATTTTTGTTATATTTTACCATTTAATTCAATAATATATGTATGTATATATTTTTTGGCACATGAAAATTTACATAATTCTCATTCTCTCTGGAATATTTTTGTGTGGTGGATGGGTGCGTTGCGATGCGATGCGTCCGTCCATGTGATATATTTGATCTTGTTATACGCGTAGTTTGTTCAAATATTCTACGTTCAATCTACAATAGAATTCATGAGCAATAATTACTCTATTATATCTATTATGTATAGATAAGTATACAAATTTTTAATGGACGGCTATCATTCTACACGTATACTTAATCATTTTTTACTTCTTATATAGTAAATATAACATGATTGAAAAGTAAGTAATGTTGCTCTATTTGTTGTTTTTCTCTTCTTGGTCTTTCACGAAAACATTGTAAATGAAAGAAAACAAATTGAGTTTTTCTCTTTTGGAAATTCTGCAACTTGATTTTTTTGTACATATTCGCATACGTCACGAACGTTTGTGTAAAATGCACATTTTTTTTATAAAATTTTCATTTCTTTTACAAAAAAAAAAAAAATATATCTATTACTAGGTTCTGAAATTATAAACAAAAATAAAACAAAAAAAAATTGGAAAAAAAAAATTAAAAGAACATGAGAAAGAAATTAAAATGAAATATATTTTGAGAATATTAAAAAAAATTATATAGAATCGTAAAATTTTTCATTTAGATTTTCTTATTTGAAAAATACAAAAAAAAAAACAGAAAAGAGAAAAAAGAAAAAAAAATTGAGAACAATATTCTCTCTTTACATACATCAAATGTTAATCGTGAACGTGTGATAAATGTCAAATTTTTTTTTTTGACATGGTTTCCATTTTTATAAAATGGCCGTTCACGAGTTCGTAATATTTGAAATTTGTGCACAAGTTTTTTTTTTGTTTTCACAATAAAACATTTTTATGAATTAAAATTATTTTATTTACTTTCTGCTTAATTTTAAAATTTTTAATTTTCCTTGTTCTATTTTTATACGAGCATCATTAGGTATTAGGTACCTACATATAATATGCATGTATGATAAAATAATATTTTGAAAAGATCCGAAAAGCAAATTACTTAAAATAATTTTACGGTTGATTTTATCAAAAATGACAAAAAAAATTTTATTAATCGTAGCCGTAGGTTGATACTCGTATAATGTATACATATAGAATGATGTACAGTTTATTTGGATATTTATGTTTGACACACAAATAGCAAAAAATATAAGTATCCATTTTCATTATAGATTTTTTTCTGAGATTAAATTTAATGATGATCGTGGATCGTCATTAAAATGAATTAACTTAACGAAATTATTATAATAATTTCGAAATAAATTTTTTTTGGAACGTATTCAAAATTATTTAGATTATCGATTTTTAATGATCGTACACTTGTACTTATTTGTTTTTTCAGAATAAATCTGTTTAAATTAAATTCGGAACACAAAATCCGTTAAAATGTGAATTCTGAAATTTAAAAATTTTCCGGTGTCAATTATGTGGATTTTCTTTTTTTCTATGAGAAAAATGATCGATTATACGGTTCCATATTTTACTATTATTTTTTTTTTTTCAAGGAACTTATTATAGACAATAAAATATGTACAAAGGTGTAATTGAGTTGATTGATATGCTCTCTCTGAACTTATCGTCATACATGCATATATACAAATTTACATAAAGGATGTGCATACGATTACATAAAATATAAGTATAAAATGTTTTCTTTCGTTTTTCTTTCAACAAAACAAATTATTATCATAAAAGGACATTTGACACTGTTACAACTTGTAAATTGTGGTGAACAAATTTTTTTTTTCTGTACAAAACAAAAGACTTACAATAATTTTTGTTTGCATAATTGTGCAACATTTACCCATTTAACATGAAAATAATACACGTATTTTCATATTGAAAATTAAAATAAGTTTATCGGTATAATCGAAAACAAATAAAATACATCCTCATATCTCATACATATATAACTTGAAATCAATTTCAAAAAAATCACAATAATTTATTCAATAAAATATCCTTTTGTGATTTATTTTCTGTAAACTTTTTTTTTCATTTTTATTTATTTTTTTTGTGACAGTTTTACAAACTATTAAACGACAGAAATTAAATGAAAACATAACGAAAAAGGTCAAAATTTGTATATAGAAGGAGAGCAAATATGAAAACTTTTTAACTTCAACCACAACTGCTGTGATCGTCAATAATAAAATGTATATAGAGATACCTTTCTCTTCATTAATTCTTTGAAGTCAATTTCAATGTGTACATAATTTGTGGTACATTTATACGAGTATATGGTACACACTTTAAATATGCATACAGATAATACTCGTATGTACACAAGTATGTAAAATATAAAATGATCCTTATTCTTTTCTCTTATTTATGAACTTGTGTATAATAACGAAATATTTGCTGGTATATATTTGTTGTATATGAATAGATATATACATATTCTATATATAAAATATGTGACATATATATTCAAAAACATTTAAATAAAAAGAAGAACAAAAAAACGAACCAAAAAAAAAATAAAATAAAAACAAGAGACTTACCCAAACTGGTTAGGTAAAACCGGATATCCTCCTGCACGTAGTCCAGCGGCAAAAGGGAATCCTGCTAAATAAAATAAAACACAAAAAAAAAAAAATATTTAATTTAAATTTAAAAACCAAAAATTATACTGTTTGTATAATCCTGTTTGGACATTAAACAAAAAATAAATGTGTAAAAAAGTTGTGCTACATACAATTTTTGTACTAATGAATGAATGAAGAATGTAGAAATAATCATTTTCGGTTTTATTTTGGATTAATTTTTTTTGTAGTACTTAAATATGAATGTACACATATACCATATATCCAATACAACAGAGACAGACAGACAGACAGACAGACAGTAGTTCAGTTTAAGTGGATAATTTTTTGGATTACTTTTTGTAGGGGTTGTTTAACTCGTAAAGTTTCATTGACTTTTTTAGTTTTACCAAGTTTTACATTTTATATTTTTGTACTTATACCTAACACTTTTAACATTTTAAAGTGAAAATTTCACATAAATATTATCGAGTATACATATTTATGTCTTCGTATGTGGTGTATGTAGTGCTGAAAATTTCATTTAAAAAATTCTATTCAACTCAAGACGACTGACAAATAAAATAGAAAAGTTTTTCTTCTTATAAACTTTTATAATCTAGAGACACGTATTTTTCACAAAAAAAAAAAAAAAAAAACACAAAATATTTTTTGTGAATTTAATTTTATTTTATTATAAATTTTTTGGTATATAATTTTTTAGACGACGAGTTAACGCGATAACAGTCAAACGTTTATACTTTGTAGTAGTATTCATATGTCCAAACTTTTGATTATGTGATTGCGTATACATTCTCATATATTTATGCATATATATATGTACGTTGATTGTGATGTCTTTGTACATTAACTTTACTGAAAATCAAAGGGATATCCATTTACCTTGTCTTGTATGTGCACGATGTGACGATGACGAGTATGTATTACAATATGATAACCGCGTTCGTATTTTTATAAAATGATTAAATTTCAAGTTTATATTTCGTTTGGTATTATATGAGATGCGAGAATACGTTTACATACATTTTTACTCGTACTCGTATTTATAACAATATAATTGTTATGGTTGAATGAGCTTTTTGCCATTGAAACTTGACAAAATTGAATCCAAAAAAAAAATATATATATATATATATGTATATAAAAAAAATATAAAAAACACAAACAAACACTGTAGCAAAAAAAAATTAATTTTTATGTATTCAAAAGGTTGTATATAATACATATTGTATATAATACAGAAACAGAATATATGTATATGGGTAATTGTGGGTATATAAATGACTATCTTGTTTTAAATATATTTTTAAGTAATAATAACACTACTACCTACAGTGAAAATCATATGTCTCTATACACCTCCAAAGTTAAACTTTTGATACTTATGCAAGTCGAAGTCAAATGAACACATTTTCCAAAATCTTTGCACAAATGAAATCCCGATATGTTCTTGATATTATTTCGGAGTTTCATTTTCATATCTTTGTTCATTCTTAAATTATTCAAAAATAATTAAAACAAGTTCCAAAATTACGAGTCAATTGTGTTTGTACATTTATATAATTTTTCACATGGTTTTTATGGGTAATGTCACAAAAATCTCTCTCTTGTAAAAATTATTTTTTCGACTTTGAATATTATTAGCATACTTAAGGAAGACATTTTGGCCTTTCATATGCAATTCAATTTATAATTCTATCTTTCCCCGTTTAATTGCTTTAATGTAAAACACATCTTTACTTGTCGAGTTTTTTTTTACAAAAATCTTGAGGTGTACAAAGACTTTTTATGTACACTGTGTATATATATGTACATGATTGTATATATAGTACATACCATATAATAAAGTTGCAATGAATGCACGCAATAACAATTACTTTTATTTGTATATATTATTTATAGAACATTGTGGCTTTTTTTTTTAAATAAGTACTATGTATAGAGTACAAACATTTATATACATATGTTGTATATACGAAAATAGCACGCATACAAATAAAAGAACCTTATGAATTATTTACGAAAAAAAAATAAATAAATAAAATTTAATAAATAAATTTGTTTTCGTTGTACAAAAATTTTTCGAATAATATGCATACAAACATTTGTGTATAGAATTTTAGAATGAAAAAAAAAGAGATAGAAGATAGAAAATAAAAAATTGTAGATAAAAAAAAAATTACGAATTATTTAAGTATGACCGTATGACGATAGAGAAAATAAAAACTGGAAAAAAAAAAACACAATTTTCATTTTCATAAAAATAAATGAGTAGTAAATATGTATAAATGGTGACGGTGACTATATAATGTGACTCTATATGTCTGAATTGAAAAATGTTTAGGTACCTTTATACATTATGTAATGTACATACAGTACCTATATACTCGTACATGTACATATATCGAATATGAAAAAGGGGTATATAATTTACCTAGGTCGGCATCATATAAATTTATGTACATATATTATATATACATATGAATGATGTATGATAAAATAAATGTATAGATATAAGTACATAGTAGAAATCACTATTATCACACACCCTTTGTTGTAATCATGTACATATAAATAATAAAATTAAAAATTAAAATGTAAAAAAAAAAACAAAAACAAAATAAAAAACTTCCCTTTCGATCTATAAAATTTTGTTAGTACACTACACATTCATAGAGTCATACCATCTCTAAACTAAATGCATTCATCCAAACATGTACGTACATTATCAAATATGCATTTGGATATGAGAGTGCATAATGTATGGTTGGTAAAGGTGAACCCAGAAAACGGGATTCAACGAATTTAACATATGTACAATTTCCATTGCACGTTATCTACATATAATTTTTATATGTATAGGTACTCATATTATGTATAGACAATAAATTAAGTACATATTTGGTATTATATGCACTTCGATTATGTACCTATTGGATAAGATACAAAAAATAAAAAAACAAGGGAAAAATTCAATAAGGGAATAAAATATAAAAGAAAGCCCCATATAAGCCCTATATATGTACAACAATACCATGTATCGTCCATATATATATGAGTACATAATATGTATGTTATGTCCCATATAAATAATGTATGTTACACGTATTTGTACATTATTATAAAAATGCATGTGAAAAATCATTATTATAAAACATCAAATTCATGAACTCTATATAACGCACTATCACTACACTATACCAAATTGAAACGGAAATGGACTTCAATATTTAATTGAGAAATTTTTTTTTTTTTGAGAAAAAAAAAACAAAAAGGAAAAGGAAAAAATAATGCGAAACAAGTAACAAAAATGTAAGAAGTAAGAAGTTGAAATGTGAAAGAAGAACGCACATATGGACATACAAGCAAACTCTGAGAAGGAATTTTATGCACGACAGTGCAATATCCGCCGCAATTCGAGTACACTATATGATGATATGTACATACATACATATATATGCTTGCTAATATTCTCATATATGTAATTATAATATGATACAATATTAATATCACATTAAATATGTAATCCATTCGTTCGTGCAATATGTAACTCATATTGGAGGCTCGAACATACATAATTATTCTGTACTTGTATAACATATTATAATGTACATATGAACATATGTAGGAACATTTTTATTCTGTGGTTTTAAAATTATTTCATTTTTATGATGATAGTTACATACATTTATGTACATATGTATGTATGTATGAATATATTATTTACATACATACATAATGCAACTATTTATATAAATATGTGTACAATAATTATGTACATTTATTGTGCATAAATTTTTATGTTAATTTTAAAATGAATTTTTGTTTTTTTTTTTTTTGTTATTATTTTGTAAAAACAGCTGTACATTTTCATATAGACATTACAAGCTAATTTTTGGTATTTGTGTATGTTTTTTTTTTTAGTAGTTTTTAGTTTTATTATTATTTTTTAATTTTTTTTTTCATGCCATATGCAATAATTATATATAGTATTTTATCCCTCTTTTATTTTTATGACTATCCATATATGTATACATATATCATCTCAATACTCTACATATGGATAGACAGAAGAAAGAAATTCATACACTCATACATATTTATACATATAGTACTTTTAAAAAATAAATTCTATAAATTTTCTTTTTTTTAAAAAAAAAAAAAAAAATCTCATTTACATAAAATTTTAGACATCAGAAAAACATTACGTGCTATATACGAGGGTATGAATACAGTACACATATAAAAGTGACTATCATACATACATATATATTTTATGCTCATTTATGTGGCTATAAATTTTGGATTCTATAATTTGACAATTTATTTATGTTCTCGTTACATTCTACGTTAAATAAATAATAATTATTATTCGAAAATGAATACAAAAAAAAATTAAAGTAATTTTAGAAAACTTGATATTTCAAATTCAATTCGATAACAAATTAAAATTTATCAGCAAATATACGAAATATTTTTCTATATGCTGTTCTGATAATCATTAGAATACTAATACCAATGCTACTGACTGCTACTATACTACTTCTACAGTCTATACTACTACCTGCTACAACTATTCATATTCATTCATTATTCATTTTTGTATTTATATTTTCTTGTAATCTCTGTTTTAATTAAATACCTATAAATACATTTTTTTTCTTTTTTTTTGTCATTCTTTTAAATCACATAATGTTTATCTGTTTGTGTCGAATATGTGTATAATTCTATAATATCACTAGCATGAAATAATTTGAATTTAAAATTCAAATTTGAAAAAAAAAAATAAAAATTAAATTAAATGACAAATAGCGCGTAAAAGTGTATGCGTTCATGTAAAAGATATGTATGTACATTATAATAATGTATAAGTATAAATATGTACGTCTATGCATTATACAAAAATGTGTTTTTTATTTAATATACAAGTACAAAAAAAAAAAAATGATAGCTACATATTTTTCGTATTTTCGTTTCATTTTTATAAAGAAAAACAAAAATTTTTTTTTTTCTAAGTAAAAATAAAGTAATGTACATTATTTTTGTCTGGTCATGGACATATGCTCCACATACTTTTGTTCAAATATAATAACACATTTTCAAACCAAAACAACACGAAATTCATTTTTTTTTATTAAAAAAAAAGAAAAACTTTAAAACTAAAAATGATATACACAATCATAAAACTATCTATACACTCGTAAGCTCGTAGTAGTTGGTATGTATAGTTTGCAGTGTAGTATTTATATTACAAAATTATATTTGTATTCCTTGAACACATATATTTAAAGCTGCTGATATTTATACGTGTGTTGTTTGACGAAAAAAATGTATTCCCTCCTACAGCGTTTCTAATTTTTATTTCAATTAAATATCTACACTTTAATTTAGTTTTTTTTTTTTACAAAAATTTATAAAAAAGAAAAAGAAAATATAAAAAAAATGAAAATTAATTTGCATGGGGTAAATATGTACATATATTTTAGTGTACAGTGTACTTTATATATACACCAATGTACAATCAACGATAATGTATAGATTATTAAAAATACGGGATAAGAAGACGTACATACATACATAAATTTAGTAAGTATAGAAGTACATTATTTTATCATAATAATTTCTGATGATGACTAAAAAAAAAAAAAAAAATCTGTACTACATTAACATGTACTTTGGATTTGTGTTTATTTTCTTTTGATAATCTTTTATTTCTTAAAAAATATACTATATATTGTCTCTTCTTATCTTTGTTGAGTTACCCTTTTTTTGTTTTTTACTTCACATTTGAAATAATTTCAATTATTGTCGATTAAATTAAATATATGTATTTATGTACATAATATGCACATGCAGTAATGAAAAGACATAATTTAAATGATAGTTGCTTGAGATGTTGAGATACATTTTATTATACGAGAAGTATAATTATGTATGCAAATGTGCACATAATTTTTTTGATAACATTCTTCGTAAATACATACATAAGTATGAATTTGTATTCCTTATACTTTTTTTTCTTCTACTCTTCTTACGTCTTTTTTTTTTTTTTGTTAAATTATTATAATTTTCTTTTATTTGTTAGAATTATTTTTGGTAGAAACACACTGTAAAAGTTAAAATATACATTGTGTATGTAATTGAGTGTGAAAAGTAGACAAGAGGTCGTCGACAACAACAACATTCCAATTCCACATTAATATCAATGTTATTTTTCTTATCATTTTTTGAATTTATGTACTTTTGTATTTTTTTCTTCTCGGTGTGTGAGCGTTTTATTTAAGCATTACTACATACCTACATGTATGTTTTGTAGATTTATATGTTTGTGTGTTTGTTTAATTTATTTAAATTTCACTTATATACATACAATAATATTTTATATCTTGCATAGAATAAATTAAATATATATTTATGTGAATGAATTAAACGAGTAATTAACGTGAATTCAAATTTTAATGAAGTTATAAAATTTTCAGTAAAATATATCATTAAATGGTTTAGAAACATTTTTTTTTTTTTTTTGGAGCGATAGAATGAATAAAAATGTGTGCAAATAATGTGAATTCTGCTTTTCTATTTAATGCAGTACATATTTTTATTCGCATAATATGTACAATTATTTTTAAATATGTCATGTGTATTATCTAGACGAAATAGAATTAAATAATGTCGTTATTAAATTGTGAAATCGTATCGAAAATTTTACAAATAGTACAAAGAAAATACAATAAATCCCACATACTATACAGATTTCTTTAAAAAGTTTTCACATTTAATTTCTGTATAAAATTTAAAAGGCATAAGAATATATAGGTTATGATTATACTTTGTAATTTTTATTTATGCCATAGAAACATATACATACATAATAATAATTATACAATTCATTTAGTATACATACCTGGTGTTATATTACCACGTGGTTTTGCACCTAATATTGCTAAATTAACATTCGCTTTTCTACCATCAATAATTGGATTTGGATCCTTACAAGCTCTTTCTGCACTAGCTCTATCACCCATAATAACCTGTTCAAAAAAATAAAATAAAAATAAAAATATAAAAACATTCACACAATAAAAAAGTAAATGATATTTCATCAATAGCATCAATCAAAAATGTAAATATAAGGATATATGTATTGTAATATGCCAAAAATACTTACAAAACCATATCCACGACTTTTATTTGTTTGCCTATCAGTTATAACTACAGCCTCTTCGATATCACCGAATACAGAAAAATGTTCTCTTAAACTTTTATCTGTTGTATGATATGGTAGACCGCCAACAAATAATTTTGTCCATGTTGTATCTTTTTGTTGTGGATTTGCTAATGTACCGGCTGGTGCTGTTAATGCAGCACTCGGTGTACCGCCAGCTAATACTGCTGCTTGTGAATTAGCCTGGGCGATTGCTGCTAATGTTGCAGCATCTGTATCAGCAGCACCAGGCATCAACATTTTGAAATGAATTTTGGCGGTAATTTTGAAAAATTTTCTATATAACACACGGGGACAATGAAAAACAATGATTTTATCAAATATTTATTCCTTATTTTTGGAATTTCTTTTTTTTTATGGTTAGTTTTTACTTTTGATCCTTGTTTATTTTAATTATAAAACAAGGAATTTCTCTTTTACGTTTTTTTTCTTGATTTTGATATCTTTGTAAAATTTATCCCTATATAAATTAATTGAACTTCAATTTTTGTAGATACAAATACGTATATATGTATTGATATTGTACACAATTTGTTATTTCCTTTTTCTTAATACCTTTTTTTTCTTTTGTTATTTTATCAAATCAATGAATTGTCGTCATATTCTTTTTATTTTGCTTCAATGTAAAAATGGATAAACGGCTTTGAATCTGAAATGATGAAAAAAGAGAAAGTAATGTGAAAATAAATTGTAATTTTGCAAGGTCAAAATAAGAATAAAATGAAAATGAAAAACCAAAAAAAAAAAAAAAAGAGAAACGATATATGTACGGGACATGGTATGTGTTCGAAGTAAAATAACAAAATGGTGAATGATCTTATCAGAAAATAATCGGATGATATCATATTGAAAAGTAAAACGGTTTACAGATGAATAAATTTTATATTTATGTACATACATACATACAGTACAGTATTATAGGCATAGGCAAAGAATCCCTAATCCACATAGGCCCACATCAATATTAACGTATACTTAACTTTAAATACAATTTTTCTTTTTGCTGTCATCATCATCAAACATACATACATATACATTCGTTCCATACACATAAGTAAATCTGCGTGCGTAACGTAACGTATATATTTCTGTTTACAAATCATAATGGGAAAGTTTTCTTGTATTTTTCTGATATGAGTTTTCTATTTAATTCAAATCAAAAATATAAAGAACAACAGAATGAATAACAAAACAAAAGGATATACATACACACATATATATATATATATATATATATATAAGGATATCAGTCAAACACACATACATTTTCTATTAAATCAAGTAAATTTTCATATGCGAAGCAAAATACTAAACTGTATACTGTATATACAAATATCCTTAACTGTTTGGGTGTTACATATCGTTTTATAGAAAAGATATTATATATGTTCATATAAAATCTTTGCTTGTAAATATGTATGATGTATCAATGAAATATGTACATACATATCCTTTCTATACATTTAGAATTAATTTCAAATCTCTATATTTACGCTACAATGAAAAATATAAAGCAATTTCTTACATAGAAAAATAATACAAAATACAAAAAAATGCCGTATAATATTTATTTTATTGTTTATACGTATGTATGTGTAAACGATAAGAAGGATTTATGTAATATTATGTACATAAAATAGAAAATGAAAATGATTTTTGGGTCTTCATACACATATTTTTTGTACTACACACATTCAACAGTTCATTTACAGTTTTATTTTTATTTTTTTACCATTCTATAAGAATTATTTTGCGTGTATCCTGTTAAATAATAACGAAAGAAAAGTTGTACAAAGAATAATTATTGTTAAGAGTTCTACTTAAAATGTAGAAATTGGATAAAAATGAAAACGAAAAATACTCTATTTAGGTATATATTACATTCAAAAAGGACTATGATCAATTCTTTAAATACTATAAATATTTTTACTATTAAAAAAATTTCAAATATATTTTTGTATTATATGTGATTATATGTACATACATATTATATACTATACAATTTTTTTTTATTTTTGCGTAAAATCGAATAAATACATTAAATGTGAATCATACCACATCATACTTAGAATAAATATTATGCAAGAATACTATTCAAAAAAAAAAAAGAACAAAGAACAAAAAAAAAACTGTAAGGAAACATGCGAATATGTATATAAAAATATAATTTTTTTATAGTGACGTCAAATGTGTCAATTTCAAACTGAAATGAAAATCTCAAGAGAAAAACACAAAAATTATGTGTACTCGTATATGTACATATAACAATGAATGATACCAGATACTGATTTATAAAAAAGGAAAACATATACTGTATGTATATGATGCTTATTTATACCACAGAAAACAAAAAGGAAAATCCTGTGACATGTCGTAATGTACATATACATTTATATACGTACATTATACATACTTAATGTATTCGTATATGATACAAAAGATAATTTTTTAGAGACAAGATAATACATATAAAATAAAATAAAATAAAATAAAAGTGTACAAAACGTTGTGAATCAAAAAAGGGTGGTTGGTTAATGTAAATCATTTACAAAAAATATATCAAAAAAAAAAAAAAATAAATAAATAAATAAATAAATGGAAAAACAATTTTTTCATTCTTTATCTAATATACGAAAAAAAAAAAACAAATGATATAGCTAGATGTCATATGAAATTGTACATTAACGAAAATTGATATGCAAACATTTTACTGTTCGTTATTGTTTTTGATGTTGTTATCATTATTCCAATACATTCGTATACTTTTTTCAGATATACGAGAGTACATATGTATATCCTTTTTTATATTTTATGTAAAATACAAAAAGATACAAAACAAAAGATACTCGTATGTACATTTATACGCATGTTATAATTGTAGGTATAAAAGATCGAAACAAATTAAAGTAAATTGGAATTGTTTTATATGAAATTGAAAGTTTTTAATAACACTTTCAATTTTCTTCCATCGGGTAGGCACATAAGTAATACCAGTAATACCTACGGTACGGGAATACGTGTACACTAATTTAGCACGATAAATTACAATAGCAACCCTTAATTTTAAATTTATTCGCGTAATTCTATTTCAAAAAATAAATAAAAGATTTTTTTTTTTTGTGACATGTCGTGCACAAAATCTACCGTCTGTTACAATGACAACAAAATAATCTCAATTCTATTATTTGTATTCATTACGTATGTATGTATCTCTCTTATTCAAAATCATCAATGATAAAACAGATTTCATCGTGATTTCTGATAAAAAAAAATAAATTTGAATCGATGTTACATGATGCCAAAGACCATATACACAATATAAAATTTAATATGTAAATAAAATTGTGTATTTATTCATGTATGTATATAAGTGTACGTTCGTATGTATATATGTATGTCATATATAGTCATTAGCATCACATGATTACAATTATTATTCCTGAATTTCAATTTCTATATCGCATGCAGAGATCGCGTTATAATACAACATTCAAATAATACGTTCTTTATCCTTTTTTTATATTTAATTACAAATCATTTGCATCGCATTGTAATATCGTATATGAAAATCGTTATTGTTACTCATCTACACATACACATCATACGAAAATGCATTAATGAATCGTGGGTTTATATCGAAAAATATCTGGTATATTATGTACACATTTAAGAGTACAAATGTATATCCTTATTCGGTTATATAGTTTCTGATTACAATGCACAAACATACATTATATTACAAATTATACATAAAAATAATTTCATATATTATCAAACAATGTTACGTAATATCGTTACGCATTACATTTATAACATATGTACGAAACTTCTGTAGATCATATCACATCACATAGTATGCTTTAAAATGTATATTTTTAGACAGCTGCAATCAAATTTTTAATTTACTAGTATTATTATTATTATTATTATTATTTTTTTCGTTTTGTTCCTTTTTTGATTTTTCAATAAACATTTTTGCATTTTTCTTTTGGTATCGCAATCATCAGATTTCGTATACAGTAAATCTACAATTTATAATATAAACTTGAATTTATATGTATGTACGAATATTAATAGTATATCCTTTTGTATTTTCTATCTAATTCGAAATGCATGCATTTTTTGATAATAACTTTATTTTTTTTTGTGTGTTAGAGCCTATTTTGTATTCCTCGAATTTACTACTCTTCTATTCTGTTCCTATTCATGTATTTTATCATTATTATTACATATTATTATTTTTTTGGTTCGTCTCCTAGGGTAACTAACTCTATATACCATACTGCTAATGCTATATGCTACACATCACTATACTAATATTTCACCCTCAATAATTCAAGTATGTACGGAGTTTTACTGTATTTTTTTTTCTCATTTTCATTTTTATTACAAATCTATACGTTTATCTGCATGTATACTCGTAGCTATATGTACATATGCAATTTTTATCATTAAAAAGCCGGTTTTCTGATAATAAATGTACTCGTCGTACAATATGTGTATCTTTGAAATGTTTAAAATTGTATCTCTAAACTCCTTTCCATATGGATTCTAATATTATGTATGTATGTATATGTATATACATATCTATATATATATTGTGAAAAATATCCTGCTGCATTATAATGTATACATATTTATGTACAAATGTAGTCAATGTACAACACAAAGTTATGGGGTTGTTTTATATTTAAAATATATACATTCGTTTTTTTCTTCATCCGTAACGCATTCAATATAAAACATTTTATAACAAAAATCTAACGAATTATAATAAGCATTTGGTACACAAGTAAGTATACTATAAATGCTACAACCGTACATATACATATATAAATGTATATAATATACAATTCAAACGTACGGTAAGTTAGAGAGCAAGAATAAGAGGAAATATTATATATTTTTTGGGGGTTGATTTATCATATGTACTGACGTACTGTTTTGGTGTATAAAAAGGTCGCTATCTTTTTTGTTTGCAATGTTTATAGTTGTTGTAGTAGTAGTAAATAGATTTGATATGTTGATATCCTCTTATATAAATAAAAGGTTATTACATATACATATGTTTAAAAATGACAGAATGAATGGATGGTTGGATGGGATGGATAGAGTGAAACTGACAGTGCATATATAACGTGTAATATTCTAAATGGAAATATTTTTGTTTACATTTTCAATGTGTATATATTCTTAGTCGTTTTACGTATACATTCGTATGTAAAATTTAATAGTAAATAATGATACTGTTAATGAATTAAGAAATAAATATTATGTAAAGTTTAAAGAAACAATACTCATAAATGACGAAAATGATATTACTTATTTTTTAATATGCAAATTATATTCAATATAAATTAAGCAACAATCAACCCTACCAACAATAAAAATGACCGAAGAAACAACTAAATAATAATGATAAACAATCAAGAGAAGAACAAAAAAATATTAACTAAAAATGAAATTTACTTCATACATATGTGAGATGAACACAAAAGTGAATTTAATTTAAGTTGAATGCCATATAATATGCAATTTAAATGGTTGGAATATTTATAATTAAGTAGAAAAATTTTCGACTAAAAACAGTCGTCATCATCATCACTGTAGTCGTCAACATCATCATCATAGTCATCGTCATCGTTATAGTCGTCAACATCATCATCATATAAGCATAATCTGTATTCAAGAGTTAGATATATACTACATACGTATTCTTATTTATAAGTTGATAGGGTTCTAACATTTCTAACAAGAATAATGTGTAGGTAAATCAACGTTTTATTATGACATACATACATATATGTATAACAATAATAACAGAAAAAAAAAGAATAAATTTTTTGGCAGCAGGATGCATGATAAATTCCATATACATATTACACTCTATACTTTTCCTATGTTCATGCATGTAGGTACATGATCATCGCACATACATATTCATGTAATCTACTTACATAATAAAAAAAATATACGAGCAATTGTATAACGAAAATAAAAAAAAAATTGCGAAATTAAAATAGGAAAAAAAGGGAAGATAGGTACCTACTACTGCTACTACTTACAATATATATGTATACATACATTTATACACATGTTTACATGCATTGTTTTTATTCGAAATTAAAAATAACATACCGTCAAATATAAAATAAATGAAACAAATAAATATGTATGTACAACAGGCAAAGGCACACGCCTTTTTTATTTTGTTTTTGTTTTGATTCTTTGTACATATGTATATGAATTGAATGAAATTATTTTATGAATACATGAGGAATATTACCATTGATTCAATCATAATGTATACTTGTTTATGTTAAATATCCTTTTTTTTATAATTGTTTGCAGTGTGCACACACTTTTTAATTCACATAATAAAATTATCAGGAAGAATATTTTCTGTTTAATTTTTGAATAAGAATGCATAAAATTGAAGATGCGAATGTTTCGGCAGGTTTCGGTAATGCTAGAAACAAATTAACTTTTGTTATGAAAATGTTCTTGCATAGATTAAAAGCAGTTCGTAGCAATACTGCTTTTAATATCCAGATCCAAAAAAACTTTAGCTTCATTTCTTCTATTTAATTTCAAATTGATTAGGAATCTTTTTTTTGAGATTAAAATCTTAAAAATTCATATAAAAACATCAGAACACATTTTATTATTCTTGTCCTGTTTGTTGTTTTTGTCTATACATAGACAAATATTTTTAGACAAAAGATATAATATTTGACGCTTTGAAAGAGTAGCAAAGCACCCTTCTGATTAAAGTCCTTTTCTTTTTCAAAAAATAAAAAAAATAACATTCCATATTTTTTAATATTTTACGAGTAAATACATATTAAACTATGTGTACACATAAAACTTTTTCATTAATATTCTCCCGCTTCTAATTTTTTTTTTTTTTGGACAACAATTTGTTTTCATATTTTCGTCATCAATTCCACGATGTGTAGGTACTCGTACCCTGTTGTAGACGAAAAGGTAATGTAATAAGGTATACAAAGTATAACATTTTTACAACAACACCAATTTTCCTTATTTTTCCATATTGTAATCCTTACAATATGTATTTTTCATTTAGGTATTATATACAAATTTCATTTAAAAACCATTCAACTAAATTTCGTACATCTTAAATTCCATTGTATATAATATACAAGGATATATGCAACGTTTGTGTTGTGTATAAAACAAAGAATTCAAAATTGTTTCAAAAATAAAATTCTACGCTGTTTTTATTTAATAAACATTCATTTTTATACCTTTATTATTTTATACTAGGAAAAATTACCATTTAATTACCGTAATGTTTTAGGTATACATAGTACGTCAAACCATGTAGGTAAAAAACGTAAACAACATACAAATGCATTTACACATAGTATACTCACTCATACCGTGTATGAAGTACATTGCATACACATAAAAAGATACCTACGTACGTAGATTTTCCATCATATTAAAAGGTTTGAACTTTTATATTCCATGCATACTTGTAAACCTAAATGCATACATACTTTCCAAATTATTTGAAAAAAAACCCCCCTTTTTTATGTCGTATTTATCTTTCAGGATATACGACGAGTATACATGACAATATATAATTTTGTGTATATACCTACATATATCATTTTTATTTTATTTTATTTATCATCATTCACTTTCATTTTACTTTTACACTTTTTTATATTATGTACGATTATATGTACATAATATACATTTATATATAGTTTTGCTTTTATGAATTTCGTTTTCCTTTGTGTTATTTTTCATATCGATGTCAACGACCTTTTTTACCAACGAAATAAGAATAAAAAAAAAATTACCCAACAAATAAATATCAGTAGCATAATGGAAAGTGGGAAGAAAAAGAAGAAGAATTTCTATGCTATATATAGTGTCCAAAAAAATATAAAATATAAGAAAATCGACGGAGAGTAGCAGGGACAGACATTTTTATGCATTGTGTACTATACGTATATATGTAAATGCTGATGATCATATTTCAAGAAAACCTTTTCCTTCCTTGTTTTAAAGTTTTATTTTATTTGTTTTTTAATTCCCCACTTTTCGTTTATTTATTTATTTTTTTTTGGTTGGTCTCCACAACTAATCAGAATTATATTTTCTTATTTTATTATGAAATAAATAAAATGTGTGTAGTGTTTACGTACACGATTGAATGGAAAGACTTAGTATTAATAAGGAGTGAAATAAAGAAAAATAAAAAGATGAATTTATTTATTTATTTTTTTTTTGTAACACATATGGTCCTCCGCAAAAGCGGAGCATATGAATATATGTATATGAAAAATGTGGTACGATTATAAAGATAGATATTTGTACGTAAATAATATAGACATGTGTGTATTTCCCTTGAAAAATAAAATTCTTAAAGAAAATATAAAATTTATTCTTTCCGCATAAATAGCTATGTGTATATTTATGTATGTGAATTGTAAATGAATACAATGCATTCCAAAAACTCAAGCAAATCAAAAAAATAAAAAAAAAAAAATGATCTGGGCTCGAAAAATTTTTTCAATGTGTGCACAGTGAAATAATCCATACATTCATACGAATATGAAAACGGATACGCTCTGATCTGATGCAACAAAGCATATTATTGTGATTACATGTGTGTATGTAATGTACACATATGTACGTAATATCATCTGATATTATCCCCAAAAAGGAATTAAATAAGAAAAATATACTTTTATAAGTACACGTAGGTATATATGCATTTGAATTCCAGAATAAAAGGGCAATAATCCAAAGAGAATTCTTCGTATACCGTTGTGATGTGTATACTTCCATACATACTCGTATATATATATATATGTATATAAATATGTGTGTACAACGAACAATGCATTTTGTTTACAATATAACAGGAGTTTTAAGAATTATTATTATTATTCAGACAAAAAATACACTTTTATTAAAACTCTTCCAATCCAGATTAAATATGTACATGTACCGCTATATACATATATAGAGATATCGTAAAACACACATTAACCAAACAAATTTCGAATACAAACACAGAGAAAAAAGGGAATTTCTATAGTGTTTGTCTTTTGGTCCTTTTTATATTATTTGGACAAAAAAAAAAAATAAAATGAAGACAGTGAAGACCCATGACTACAAAGTGTATTAGACCGGCTACCAAAAATATAAAGTAACTGAACTTTCTGTCTCACTATATTTATATCAGTGTTGCTTATGTACTTATATACTTACTGCCTTACTGTACATACATCAGTTACTATAGTATCACCCGTAAATCCTGCAGGAATGAATTGTATAAAATAAATGTATAAAAGGGAAGAAAATCCTTACTTTTAATTCAATCTTGAATTGAACTGAATTGATGATGTGTATATATGTTTGGGTTAACAGTGTATACGTACCGTACATATATACGATTAGGATAAACCACGACTACAATGTTGATGATGACGATGATATGCGATGCTGATGCACACAAAAATGATTACAAAATAAATTTTGTTCAATACAAAAAATATTCACAATAATAAAATATATGTAGGTATATGTATAGAATCTCTATACAGATAAAAAGATTTTCGTATGTATGCAGTGACAAAATATTTGCGGGATATTACAGATTCACACAAACTGAAGCAACAAAAATATGACATCGAGTTATATTGGATAAAAAGAAAAAAAGAATTAATACACAGATTGTGATTGTAGCAATAAAAATACAGTAACAGGCAGCGGCAGCAGCAGCAGTAATATATCCTATCAACAGCAACAACAGCCAGCAGTGAATCTCATCGAAAAAATCACCCTTAAAAAATGGTTCGATTCAGTTTTGTCTTCTTATTTCTGTTTTTTTTTTCAAACTGTATAATAAATACACAACCATGCATAAATACTATACTCGTAGATGCAAACATTTTCTGAAAGGACTTCACTTTTATATAGCATACATAGCATACACAGACAGGCCATACAATGTCTATAGTCAGTCATATAGCCTCGTGTTCATGTACGTTCATTAATCGTTCAGTATACAAAACTACAAACATAAATTTCGAATATTTCGTATGAACCTGTATGTATGTATTAATCGCATCGTATCATCTATTATACATTCTATATGTATATGTACGTATACATTTTAAAAATGAAAATGAAAACGAGTAACACAAAATAAAATAAAATAAAAATTTCCCCCTAATTTCAGGATTTCGAAACGAGACAAAGATCCCTTCGATATATTTTTTTTTTTTGTACATTTGATATTTCTATGGTTATATGTATTTCGTAGACTTATTTATGTATTTTATTTTCAAAAGAAAATTTAAAAAAAAAAGGACGAAGAAATGTTGTGTACATATATTTTACGGTATCTCTCCACCAATATGGATATGGTATAATAGCGCATAGTTGAGGACGATATGATGCCGTATAAAACACGGGTGCATTTTTTATTTGAAAATACAAGAACAAAAAAAAAAAGAAAAAAAAACAACAATGTATTAAATACTGAATAAGGATAATATAGAGACGAAAAAAAAAAATGAAATAAAATAATAAATCCTTATACATTTTAAGTTGTTGAACAATAATTCAAACATTATAAAATTTCTGAATGTTTAATACTCATACATTGCATATTTCGTACAACATACTTATATGTATATATACATATCGATATATTATTCGCGGCCAATACATACATATGTTATACAGATATTGCACATACAAATAAACATACAAATGCAAGCAAGAATTATAAATCTTTTGCTACTGCCTTTTATAATGCATTATCTTTACTCTGCTGCTATAGATGAGAACATATAAATACACAAATAAGTTCATTTAATGCATATAGAGTGTATGTAATATGTAACCTGTATATGTGCATATTTATGTATACGTGTATATACAGTGGTGTACGCTTTTGCATGATTTGAAAAGCAAAAAAAAAAAAATAAAATAAAATAAAATAAAATGCTCAAAAAATTGTAGATAAACTTGTAGTAAAAATCAGGGTGGTTGTTGATTACTCGCGTATTTTTTCTTTTTTTTCTGATAACAGGAAAAATTATACAAAATTTTTATAGGTTACGCGCGCTTAAAAAACTCCTGGAATAAAAGTGAAATCTACACAAAAGCAGCAAAAGATAAGTACACGTCTATACATACATAATCTACGTATAGTATATACATTATTGCATGTGTAGTTACGTATTTTTTTTTTGTTTTGTTATGCATAAAATATATATATGTAGATTATTTTCAATATGTAGCTATACTCTCGTTAAAGGATAAATATTATGTGTGTATATAATGTGTAAATGAAATACACACATTTTTGGAAAACAAATTCATAAATCCATGCATAAATATACATGTTTGTATATAAATAGAGAAAATTCATATTTATTTTATATTATCGACGTGCAGACGATACATCATATTATATACTCTTACCTCGTACGTACACGTAAAAGGCATCGAATTACTTTTAGAGGATCAATAATATGATTTTTTATTGTTACAATTTTTTATTCATTTTTTCTACTATACCGCCACTATCACTTATAGTACTGCAACAGAACGACATAACTAAACTACTACTGTTACTTCCTACTTTTTGTGGTAATTCTACTGAATGATATGTTAACGAACTCTTCCGAAAGAAAAACACTTTAAAAAAATGTAAAAAAAAAAAAAAACAGGAATACAGGAGGGTGATGTTGAACGCGAAAATATTAGCGAATGTGAATTGAAAATTTATAGAGTGCATTATCACATATAAAAACAAAAAATAAAAAGAGAAAACAAAAAAGGAAAACGAGGAAAAACCAACGAGTAGGTATAATATATAAGAAAAATTCAATATGAGTGATGGATGAGTAGCTGCTATAGCTATGCAACGATCTGATAATGGATGGCTTCAATTCAATAGAATGTTATACTGAATATATATATGTATATGTACATAGGCTTTTATGGTGGGTTTCCTTTTCATCTTATTTTACATAAATGAAAACATCCTTCAAAATAATTTATAAAGTAATTGAGGAGAAAAAAAAAAAATTCATTTTATATTTTTCTGTCGATAAATTAGAATACGAAACATTTTTTTTTTCATGCTTGATTTTTACGATTTTTACTTTCATGTTATATTATTTATATAATACCTCTTCTCCTATATGTAGATGTGATGTGTGCTTGAAAAAATTTTAATCATATTTTTTAGGGTTGTTTTGAGAAGAAATAAAAAAATGAATATGCAGATTATTTAGCATTTTATGATTTTCATTATTATTTTGTTTCACATAAATACATAGAATAAAATTAAGGATTCAAGAAGGATACGAGAAGTATAGTGTAGCACCATACTATACTCGTTACAAATGCTAATGTAGTGAGTGGTGGCTGGTAGAGTAGAATAGTAGGTAGGTACACGATGAAACAGTCAGTCAGTCATCATAATTAAATAAAAAAGCAATAATAGATTGCGTGAAAATGAGCACATCACAGATGTGTGTTCTTGTAATGATTGACAAGAGTATAAAAACGAAAAGAAAAACGATTTCTATAATTTGAATATAAATTAATGTGCACACAACATACTGCATATGCACACCACAATATATCCACAATTTTATTAATCAAATCATATCAGAAAGAGAAGAAAGAGAGTTACATTTTTCAATTATGTATTTCTTTCTTGTAAATCATGATGGACACAGTACACAGTACATGTGTGTTTGTAAATGCACTGGCACAATGTCATTCATTCAAATAGACACTTTAGCGTGTGGATCCCTATCGAAATATTTTTCTTGATATTGGATAATTAGAAAATATTAATCTGTTCTATGATTTTCATTTTAGTATTTTATATTTTTCGAGAAATTTTTGTACTTCTGTTGTTGTTTATTTTCATGCAAACTCTAATTACTGATAAACAATATTTTAGTATCTTATCTAATTTAGTTTTTAGTTCGTTTTAAATTTTACTAAATTTCAATTCAATCAATTTTTTATCTTTTATTTGATCATTTTCGAATCGATAAAAATCATTTTAATGGTTTTTTTACTTACAAAAAATTTTTGTTTTATAAGTAAACGATCTTCGATCATTACAATTTTTTCATATGAGTATAGCAATAGTAACCGCAAAGTTGAGTATTTATAATTTACAGCGAAACGTTTACAAAAAATTCTCTTTTCTTCTTCAATTAATAATTAAATGATTTTCTTTATTTTCGATTTAATTTGGTAGTTTTGATAAATTAAAATAATAATAATAAATACATGGATAATTACATAATATTTTTTTTTTCAACATTTTGTTTAAATTTTGGACATACATATGTATACATACACACAATGACGGCATATGTTTATGGATGTTCCATTTTAATTCTGATTTGTTTCTAAAGAAAAAAAATATTTTTCCCCAATTATTTGCTTTAATAATTTTGCCAAGAGCAAAACTAAAAAGAACAAAAAAAAAAAAAACTTCGGTAAACATTAAAAATACAATTTTCACGGTTCATTTCCCATTGTAATGTGAAAAAATGAATACATATATCTCTGCTACCCGAACCGAACCCGTCCGTAAAATTCGTAAATCAAAAAAACTACTGGGAAAGAAGAGAGACAACTGAAACTGAAATCCAAATCAACAAAAGTTCAAAAATTAAGTATTGTTGAAATTTTCATTTTTGAATTTTTCAATTCTATATTGTACATGGAGTACCTACACAAGTAAACACATGTATACATGTATTTGTATGTTTTTATATTCATATTTTGTGTGTTCGTTGATTTTATTTTATATACTGTTTTCATCATTACATACACAACACATATGGATATTTATACAAAAATTAAATGAACATATGTTCCTGAGTACATGGTGTATTTATAAGAACATTGGAAAAAAATAAATTAAATCAGAACATTTTATATAGTTTGTAGCATGGTTTGTAGCTAGTTGCAATAATGAATTTATATAGAATATTTTATATTATGTATGTATGTACATATTATTTCCAACTTTTGTATATAGAGCAAAATAACAGAGCCCAAAATCATTCATTTACGACCAGATTCAGAACAAAACTCATATAATATAAGGTAGACAGTAGAGTTATTTCATGTATGTTATGTACATATCTAGATTTATGTAACTACATTAAGTAATGTAATATCTAAAATTGTATTTATAAAGCTCATATAGTCACACATATTGTAATACATAGAGATAGAGTCGTTATACACATTACTATCTGAAAATTAAATCAAAATGTTGAAAAAAAATTAAAAAAAAAATAACTAAAATAAAAACATAAAGTTTGTACATGTATTTTTCTCTTCCATTTTTCGATGGTTATTGTAGTAAAGGTAGGCACTACTCGTAGAATATTCATTTGGTATTTTATACATATTGTTGGACGTTGGTACTACGTAATGTGGTATATCGACAGTAATGATAACGTAATGGAAAATAAAATGAATTTTTTATCTTTTTTTTTCTTTTTTTTTTTTGGATAAAAACATACAAAAACCAATCATTAAAACGATCATGGTGATGATGATGATGACGGTGATGACGACGAAGATGATAATGATGATGATGAGTTCATGTTGTATTCAACTTGAAATTTTTATTTAATATTTTTTTTATCTTTTATTAATTTTCATTTTTGTTTAATAAAAATGCGTACACAATTAAGTTGTATTATAATATACCAGGTTATATACTACCATTACTAATGTATTAGTGGGTAATGAATATTACATACATATACATACATTATAAATATATGCATAAATATGTAAATGAAAGTATGTGTTTGTTTGATGAATTCATCACTAAAATTCATAGATAAATAACAGATTAATCGAATAAATTTGGTAAAATATTAAATTTGAAAGTAATTTTTATACCTATAATATCTATATTAAATATTGTACGAATGTACATATTTTATCTGTCTGGGGAATTATGAGGAATCGTGTATAGCACACAATAGTTATGGATTAAGTATTGTGTTGTCTACTATACTACCAAAAAATATAAAATAATAAAAATATGACAACAATGAGGAGAACGAGAAGAAGCAAAAGAAGTATGGGTACACATTTGTTTCTCAATTGAATTTTAGATAATAAACAAAAATATTCGTAGTAATCAAATAAACCTCATAAAAATTATACCTTTACCTCTTTACATACTATAAACTATACTCGTAGCGTAGTACTCGTTCGTAACTTTAATAACGATTTAAAAAGGCCTTGGACATTTTGAAGTTTTAGAATTAATAAGTATAGAAAAAAACACAGATATTTTTTTGAACCAAGAGGATCTAAATTTAAATTTTTGAACGAAGATTTCCTTTTTTTGCTGTTATATGTTTTTGTACAAATATAAACGAGATATTTGTGTATGTATTTATTATGAGAAAAAAAAAAAAAAAAAAACAGACTGCGGGTAAGATAACTTTGAACAGAATAACAATAAAATTGTTAATAATATTAATGTATGTATTAGGTGGAAGCACTTCGGTTTTATTTATTTTTTCTTTTTTTTCGATCAAGTAATATGCGAGTACTTTAGTAGTTTATTGAAAATAGCACTAATAAAAGTAATATTCTAAATTAGATTAAGTATACCTACATAATGTTCTGTGATTGAATTTCGATCAATCAATGAAATACATAACATAAATATAATATTATAAAATACATAATCTACATATTTTGATCAGAATTTTTAACAGATATTTTACATAATGTACTCGTTCATATTGTACATACACGATACACATTAACCTGTATATATGAAAAGATAGTTCAATGTTGAATTCTTATAAAATTAACAGTAGAATGAATATCCGATTATGATGATGATGATGATGATCGCAATAATAATAATAATAATAATAATACGTACATTACATATAGTATTGAACTTATATGTATGTAGTTGTATCTAACTTATCTAGCTATATACAACTCGAGCTAAAAGAGGCTTTTCATTATTATTTTTATAGTTGGATGAGTTCCTAACATACCTGTCTACACACGATTTTACATATATGCTTATACATTATTTTTACATTAAATATACACTTATGCATTATATACTCCGATGTACACATCTATGAATGAAAATTCATATACAATACATACAAGTATATTTATATGCATATAAGAAATAGACAATATAAATATAAATACAAATAGATATTATATTAGATAGGTATTCTACACTTATATAAAAAAGAGTAAAGATCATACATAAATAATAATAAAAGGTGGGTAAATGAAAAAACAAAAAAAAATATGACAGTGACGTACGCTCAATGTGTTTACATCACGTATTTTAATAAACTTAGGTATATTTTATACTATACAAACTATAGTACTACAGTGATACATACTACTATCGTAATATTAATATACTTTAGCCTTGGATAAATATAAGAATTTTACGATCGTATGTACATATATATGTGTAGGTATATAATTTTATTTACATATAGTTTTAAGTCCATAATAATATTACACATATTAGATAATTTGTTTTTTAAAAAAAAAAAAATTATTTTGTTGAACTTAGTTATTATTTATTTCTGGTTTGTCATTGTTGTTCATTTTAAATACATAAATGTACATATATATTTACTTTGCTACATAGTATATTGTATTAGCACTTAGCTAGCAGCAGTCTTATTTAACGCTTAGCTATTTCTTTCTCTTCTTTTTACATTTTATTTTATTTTTTGAAATTTAAAATTTTCATTATTAAACTTTAAAATTGTAAAATTTTCTTATTGTTAATTTTTTATTTACTGTTACTGATATTAAGACGGAACAAAATATAAATGAACATCTGCTCCAAAATTTGCAAGGTTTCTTTTTACCAATTTTTAAATAGAGATATGATATGATATGTGTGTTGTATTTGTATTGTATACTCGTATATTGAAGAAGAAATAATATAATTTTAATCAAATCAAATGACAATAAAATTAAAATAATCTAGCTAGATAACAGAATTTAACTGATGATCGAATGTTCGAATTCGAATGATTATTAAATTGAATTCAGTTTAATATTTTAATTACGCCCTCCTTAAGCTGAAGGCCCAGTGTACGCTTTTCACGCCTTTCATTAGTTGAGGTATGACCGTATGAGGAGCATGAAAGTTGAACAACATTAAAATATATGTATATTTAATAAGTTCCAGTTCCAATGATAACGCATGAAAAGCGTTAATGTTAACTTGCAGGTAGCAAAGCAAAGCATGCAAGTAAGAAGAAGAAATAGTTTTAAAGTTTGAAAACAAAAACAATAAACAACAGACAACTAACATAGAAAATTATTGTGAGAATTTAAAATTATTATTAATTTTAAAGTAATATTTTCCACTTCAAATAAATTTTTATTATATTCCTACAATTATATGAATGTATCAATTGTCTTCACTCTGCAGTTTCTGTATAACGCCAACGCGTACATTGGGTCATACAAGAGCAATTCTATGCGGCAACGGATGAAAAGTCTGTAATGTGTGAAAAGTTTTTCTTCTATATTGGGTCTTCAACTTTATGCTTAACAAAATGTTCTCTTTAAATCAGTAAAAAAAAAAACAGAAACAAATTAGGTATCCTACTTGTATATATGTACATACACTCAATAATGTGGTTAATATAAACATAAATTTTAATTTACCGTTTAAAAAAGAATAGAATAGTACACTGTAGACCGTACCTAGAGTATATAGAATTTGTTAATCTATCTATATAAAGTACAAGTTTAGTATAGTAGTTTGTGGTGGCTTGTATAACTGATTCTGACTGTGAATTGACATAGGATAGTACACCTAACCTACATATTTAGCTTTTGGATAAGAGTAACCAGAAATTACATTTAATTAATGTTCTAGTATGTAGTATGTTAGTATGTAAGAATTTCTAGTCTTTTTTTTTTTTGTTTTTGAACAAAATTAAGTCATTATTGCACAAGTCATTATTCATCATGTAAATTGTGATATTGTGAACATAATTGCATAATGCATTACATATTAAATATTATTTATGTATTATATTTATATACTGTTTATATAAATGTATATGGAACAGCTCAAAATACTGTCTATATACTGTGTAATCAAGTTTTATGAAGTTATGTACATTATAAAAATTGAGAAAAAAAATTATGCAATCGACCAACAACAAAACAGATTACATTCATAATAGTGTAGTGATCAGTGATCATTTCACTATACACCATATACTGGACTGCTGAGCTGATGCTCATACATGCTCATACCACTGGCAAAGATACTGTAAAGGTAAAAAAGTGGTAAAAGCGTATGATGTCAGTTCAGTATCAGTTATAGGTTAGTTATTCAGGTAGTAAATTTTGAGTAAAAAAAAATGTATATCCACCAAAAAAACTGGAAATATTATTGCATATTTGTGACCTTTTTTTTTATAGTGTCAATATAAACATTAAAATACTCATACTCATGTACTTGTACTATAAAAAAGAAAGAGAAAAAATTTGAATGGCCAAAAAATAAAAAAACAGCAACGATATAAGGTAAAATAAAACATAAAACATTAAAAAAAATTTACCTTTTTTATGATCAGTGTGAGCTGTTTTTAGTTTTGTATTTTGAGTAGTATTTCGTAAAATCGCCTGTTTTCTTCTTCTTATCTGTTTTTTTTTTTAAATTTTTGATTGGTGCGTTTGTTTGTAGTGTAGGTACAACAACTTGAACTATATATTATGTTTATATTATTATGTAGATTTGATTATAATATTTTTCACGAATTTTTTCACAAGACTTTACGTTATTTTAAAAATATAAGCACCTCTTTATTTTCTTACTCAAAAAAAAAAAAAATTCTTCATTTGTTTTTATTATCAATATAATATTACAACACATTTATGTGCATATACAGTTGTGTGCTTTGCTGAACTGATTACTTTACACTGTGAATATAATTACCTTAAATATTTCAAAAGAAAGTTAACGGATTAAATGTTTTTATTATTATTCTATTTCAATTTCACTTCTCACTAGAATTTTGGTATAGCTAGATAAATTAAAATATTTTTTATAACTGTGAATTATTATTACTTAATTTATAAATAATGTAATTATATACTTGAATTTTTTATATTGTACATTTATGTACATACATATATTACATTTATGTAATAACATACGTTAAATTCTAACTTTTGTTTTAAACAACCTCTTAAAATTTTTTATCTATAATTTGTTTTGCTTTTTACAAAAGAAATATGCACAAAGATATTTTCATTTAAACGTTCAAATAAACGTGTTAACAAAACTGGAAAAATTGAAAAAAATTAGATATTATATAGATTTACACACTATAAGAATACATACTGCAATGATGGAGATACTAATACTAATACTAGTACTAGACAGATAGATGTGACAGCAGTTATAATGTACATAGATATAGTATAGAGCAGGTATTAGAATTAGAAATTTGTTATCATTTAAAATGACAATTTTTTTTTTAAATTTAACGTGCTTAGTGCTATTCTACTATTCATCGTACCAGTCAGTCAAACAGACGAAAATTTAAAAGAGACAAAAGACAACAATTAATTAGTAGGGTAAAATGATCAGTACACGATCACAAATTTCTTGTTCAGATTCAGATTCTTTCATTTAACTATAATAGACCAATAAGAGTATAGATGCATAAATGCATGAATATAATTTATTCCGTTCTTTATAAAAAAAAAGTATGGAAAGAAATGAACCATGCACGTTGCACCAAAATTAATAAGCACGTTGGTCAAATAAATAGTTATTGCTTTCACTGAACATTTTACTACCCCGACCCGACTCGAAAGGAAATTGAAACAAGAAAAGAATTTGTAACTGTATTAATTTAATTCCTTACAGGCGTCATTGAATTTTATTATTTTAATTTAGAATTTCAATTTGTATTTTTATAAATAGGTATATAGCAGTTACACATAATATACAATTGAACAGTTTATTGAGAAATAAATTCTTTTCTCATATTTTTAAAACACAAAATTCACTGTTAAAGTAAACTTGTTATTTTAGTTTCTTCTTCGTTCTTCTTTCTTTATAAAAATGATTCGAATATTGAACATGAACACACATTTTCAACAAATTCTTATTATATTTATTATTTATTTTCCTTTTTATTGTTGCCTTTATCCTCTTCTTTTTAATGAGAAATATACATAGATTTCATAATGACACAGAACTTTTGAAAATATGTAAGTTAGGTACTAGCATTCTTTTCTAACAAAATTTATACTAAATTATTTGAAAATTTAAAAAAAATGATATTTCATCAAAGCACAATTTTGAATTTTTGTTCGTTATCTTCAAAAACAATTTAATACAAATTTCATTTAATTCACATCTTTATTCCTTTTTTCATAATTTACATACAATTCATTTGAAAATGAAATTGCAGTGTAATTGAATTTTTTCAAATTACCAAAAAAATACTTTTTCGAAAATTAAATTTTTTTCAGTGCTTTTTAATTCTACTATTCCTTCCCTTCCTAGACTTAATTATATTATTTTTGTAGACAGATAAATAATAAACAACGTGAACAAATGAAAAATTGAAATACAAAATTTTCTTTTGTTCATCAATTATTTTTTTGTGTGTTTACTGCTAAGTTTTCGTTAAACAACTTTGTGTTTGTGTATATGCGTGAATGTATGTGCGTATGTGTGTATATATGTTTGTACAGTTGGTTGAAATGTAATATGTATTAATGTATTCCGATTCCCAACAGTAAAGTAGAAAAAAAATAGTTTTACAATTATATTATATGTGTATTGTATTTATATATATATACATATGCACACATAATACATATATGTATATATATGTCAGTTTAGTACTCAGTCAATATTCAAAATCTAATCCATCGATCCATTTATGTTTTCAAAGATGTATTATGATTTTGTGATGCGATGTCTATAATCTATATATAAATTTGTATTTGCATGCATGTATGGACGAATGTGAATTGTGAATATGTATTTATGTATTATATATGTGCGGGTATGTTTTAAAAGTCAAATATGAACACCAATACACATGTATATTTGTATAATTATATTTATTTTGAATTGATTTTGAAAAACTACTAACGAATGAATGAGTGAGCAAATTTAAAATTACCCTTGTCGCGTTTAGAAAATTAAACTCATGTAGCTCTTTTGTTGTTGTTATTGTTATTATTATATTAAAATTGTTTTGTTTTATTTTTTTAATGCAATTATTATTTTTGTAGTTTTTTTAAATGTATTCAAATTTTAATTTCACTATTTTTCGTTTAGATTTCACTTACGTTATAAATAATCAATTTTTTTATTTCGAAAACGAAATTGAATTGAGAAAAATTAAATTTAGATCAAAAACTGAAAATGAAAGATAATTCTTATTTCTTATTAATTTTTAAAAATAATATAACATTCGAAACACAAAAATAATTTAATTACGTTTATGTACAAATAAATTATACGATAAATATATCAGAGAGACACACCGAAAACAAGAACAATAAATAACCAAACCAAATGTGATACGATGACGATGTGAATTTGTTTTGTTATGTAGAGTAGTAGACACTAGACGTAGGTAGAGTAGTTTGTACCGTTTGCTGTTTGTACTTTGTTTGTAGTGTCGATGTCGATAGTCGATGTAGGATGTAGTAAAAATTGTAAAATAAATAAACCAAAAATAAACGATGACTGTACCGATTACCGATTCGAATGCAATAGTTAAAAGCAAAAGCTGAAGCTGAGCTAATTGAGGTAAACAAAGCAAGCATATGGATTTGGTTTGGAGTTTGGAGTTGATGCTGAGTTGAATTTTGAATACTTCCTTGACTCTGGCGGCTGGGGTCTGGGCTCTGGGGTGGTGCTGACTGCTGGTGCACCCAACGGCCAGCACCCACTGAGAGACTGAGACTGAAGTTGTTTGTTGGCTTGGTGTGTTCGTGTTGGCGAACTTTAAACAAGTCTAGTCTAGCCCTAGATTCTGATTCTAGTGTCCAGCCAGTGACAATTTTATAATTTTTTTGTAACTCTATAATGTAAAAATGTAGAACAAACTTTGATTTAGCTACATTATTTATATATGTATAATCTGGTATAATGAATGTGCCTACTGTAGCTTTTGTTTTCGGTTATGATTTTTTATTCGAAATAGTGATGTAACGAGAACCATGGAACTACTCAATTTTAACGAAAATTTATTAACATAACATGACAATACACATTTGTACAAGAAAAGAAACGAAATTAGAATTACACGTATTTCCGATTGACTAGGCAATAAAATTTTTAAAATTGAACTTTTAGCTGGTTGTATGAAGTTGAAGTTGTCTTTACAGTCAAGTCAAAGCTAAACAAAACATTGTGGCTAATGGCTATTGGCTATACATCGCAGCTGTATAGTAGAATACAAGTACAGTGTGTATCGAAAAAAGTTACATGTAAGATTTACAATAAAAAGGTAAACATAATTGGTATTGTGTATTCTATGTACACCTACACAAACTTCCTACATGAATTCAATGTAAAATTGGTAAAATGAAAATGGAAAAAATGATCTCAACACACTGAAAAATAACAAATTTAATGCATTTACACATTCATGTAAAAACAAAATTATGAAATAAGGGGAAACATGTAATTGTATGGTGCTTGTACTGTACCTGTACCTCTTACGAATACGAGTAATTGTGATTTTTTTTTCTTTTTTGTAGAAATCATGTGGTATGATGTATGAGTATGATAATACCCAAGTAACAATTTTAATTTTATAATGGCATACAGGGCATAAATCAAACCAATTTTTCAAGACCGTCTCAAAGCTGTTAGATTGAGGAAATAGTCATAAAACTTTTTTATAACCTTTATAAAGTTGAAAAGGCCTATCTACAAGGGGTTGTGAGAGCCAGTTTTACAAACTGTCTTGAAACTCCTTAGTTTTATCTTGTCCAGTTGTGTGGAGTTTTCGTAGAGCACCCTAAAACCATTGATAGAACCTAAAAGCACAATTGTGTTGTTTTATATTAGTTGTGATATACTCTTGCAATATACAATAAAACTATATTTAAATTGCCTTATTAAGATTAATAAGTACCAAATATGCCTAATTCTAGATAAATTTGCTTTAAAATTACATTACTAATAGAAAAAAAGAATTTAATATAAAGAATATGGATTAAATTCTTTTATTAATAAAACTAGAAGTGCCTATAACAATGACTATGCCTAACACGATAATATTTGTTTATTTTTTTAATATTTTAACTTTTATATGAATAGACATTACATATAAATGTAAAATTATCATTATTCAAACGTAAAATTTTAATGCTACAGCCACTTTACTGTTGAAATCTTACATAATAAGCCCAAAAAACTAAAGGGCCTCAAAAATAATGAAAAATTAATAAAAAATTAGAAAAACGGAAAAATATTTTTAAAAAGTCAAAATTTCATTTAATTCTTTTTGAGTTGTTAAAGATATAAAAATTGATTTATAGTCTTGATATATAGTCAATATTTATTTCATTAATCCTTGGAAAGTATAGAATTGTAGAAAACAGGAAAAATTTGAATTAATATTTTCATATGTTTGCAGCTCGAAAATCTGAAAATGGTGGATATTGGATAAAACCTTTTTATTTGATTTAAACCTTTAATAAATACATCGAGACTCACATACTGCTTGCTCAAAATCATTTTGTCACATACGAGAGTATTTAGTTTTATATAATGCTTTTTTAAATGCATTGAGTTTTATGCCATGTTCTTATGTCTAGTTCGCAGTTATTTAAACAGTTTCATGTATTTAAATACAAGGTGATTCTATTTAACATACAAATATTGATACCACGCAATTCTTCGGATTGTGTCATGACAAAAATTGTACTAGCAAAAACTCAACTGAAGGCACTAGAGGATATTGAAAGATCGTTTGCTCTTGTACAAGTGTATATGCCAACACCACCAACAATTTGTAGAGTATTAAGACTACATTAAGCTATCTGCTTATTACTTGGTAAAACTTCTGTATTCAGGATTTTAAGATATTTTTTTTTTAGCTTGACGTTTAAAATGACCACTGTTTTTAATGTTTTTCCAATTTTTAAAAAAATCTGACATTTTTAAAACATATATTATGTAACAATCTTTAAAATGATGAAATGTATTTTGGAATATACTATAGGTTATTGAATAAAATTTTTTTGTTTTGTCCAAGCATTTCACAAGTGCTAAAGGGAAGTGTCTATATATGGCTATAAACAAAACCTCACAGTTTTTAAAAAGTTTTAATACAGAATTGGTTATAATATTTTTAAAACATCCTTGGTTTTCGTTTTATAAGAGCCACATGTAAAATTGAAAAGTCTTGTATAAAATACTCCCCAAACAAAGATTTAAAGCGTTTTTCCCGACTTAATGATAAAACTTTTATAGGAATGTGATGTTAGTTTTGACGCAGCTTGATGAAATTTATTTATTAAGTCATGCAGGAACTTTATAAAACTAATCAAAAGCAAACAGAAAACTTAAAACCAAAACATTTTGACATAGCAAATCTCCAGACAATAATAAAACTTGTTCAAGATTAAAAAGCTTTAAAGGAAAAATGGTTTTATCATTAATTCCAGAAGTAATCTTTAAAACTAAAAATAAAACTCTTTGCTCTCTAAGGCCAATGAGTACTAGTAAACACCTTTATAAATCTACTGGACATGTCTACTGCTCTCATAAAACATTAATAAAACCTATATAAAACTAGCTGGCTTAAAAATGTTACTTGGGTAAAATATAATGGATAATGGTATTGGCGGATTGGTAAATGGTGCGACGTAGTAGTAGTGCTAGTGGTGCTGGTGGGCGTATGTAGTATTGTAGTCAATAGTCATAGCTCAGCTTTTTGATAGCACACCACATGGGGTAGATTTTGTGTTCTTTACTCAACTTACGAGTTACGAGGTTGAATAATTTCGAGTATTATATATATACATATGAATAAATACATATATATGCACTTGAATATGCGTGTATGATTTTATTTTTAATTTACTGTACAGTGTACAGTTGTGTTTATGTTGTATATGTAGTTATTATGTTATATGTTATGCTTATGATACTTAACAGTGTGTGGAATGTAATGTATGTGATCTGTAAATAAATTACGTTATAGTAATATTGGTAATATGGTAATATTAAAAATAAAGAGCATATGGCAATATGGATAGGCAATAGACATATAGGAATAGGATGTATATTATGGCATTTGCATGACTGTGTAAGTGTGTACACTAACTTCACTGTCACTGAATTGTCATTACTTTACTTTTACTACTCTATATGAATTGAGCAGAATACAAATACAAATAATATAGAAACAAAGGATATAAAATAAATTGGAAAATTTTTGCATGGATGAATGAATAGATTGTTTAACACTTACATTTGCATGTAAAATATGATGAAAAAAAACACATTTTAGTTTTAAATTTACGGGACATGGGACTACAATTTTATATTGATTTGTATGACCGAAAATTGTTACATGATTACGATTGCAAATTACAGAGAAGAGATGATATTGTTTAAGATTATTCAATTAGATTGAGTGAATGAAAAAATGACAACTGTATAAATAAAAAATAGCACATAAAAAATTACATATTCTCTTGCAATAGGTACAGTACATAAGCACATTTATGTACATACATACATATATATAAATGAATTATAAAAAAAAAGTAGGTACACTACACGTAGATAATGATGAGTCATTGAATATCCTATTTCAAATTTCGTAAATCACAATAGACCGACATATAATGTAATGAGTAATGTACTTATGTATGTACAATCTTCATTCTTCACACATATTTACATATATGCTTATATTTGTGTACATATGCATTAGTTATGTATTTTATTTATAAATCTGGAAAATTCATTGACTATTTTTAATACATAACCGCATGTAACTGTATAATTAAAGTATTATAAATCATCAATATAATGTAACTTACAAAAAAAAAAAAACGATAAAGATAAAATGAGTAGATTGAAAGAGATAATATTTTTCGAACTATTTGAAAGGATAAAAATGTATAAAACGATAAAACGAAATTTAATTTTTTAAATAACCGGTTATACGTTATACATATGTTGTTATCATCCAGTTCAAATACATATGTGCTTCGTATTTATATGAAATTGAAATGTGTATCCTTTCTCACTGGATATATATAAATACATATTGTCCACTTTTATTCTTCCTCATCATAATTATAAAATTGCCAATCCATTTATTGTGTAATTTCAGTTTATTTAGTCTCATCTCATATTGTAATATTGTGATTCAGATTTTTCTTATATCCGTACGGATTTTGGTATATAAAAAAAGGACATTCAAAAATTTGTTTAAAACTACTACATACTGCTGTATCTAATACATATATGTGCAGTTACTTATGCTTCATTCATATACTCAAAAATAGATGAGTACCTATATAGTATATACAGTCAAAAAAAAAAAAAAAAAAAAAAAAAACAATTCAAAAGTATTAAACTTTTTGCCTTTTGTACATTTGTTAATTTTTTAGATTCATTTTCTTTATTATTCTTTTTTTTTCTTGTGTACATACACAAACAAACATTATTCTCGTTCTCGTCATCATCATCATTATCATCATCAGCATCATCGTTCCTGTGTAATGAAATATGGAAATATCGTAGCGAAATCAACACGTATACCACAATACAATATCCATCCATACCTCATCCTGCTTATATACGGGTATTAACAAATGCACAATAATTATGGAGTATTTATTTATTTCGAGCAGACATTATGGTATGTGTACATGCACATATATACATATAATGCTATGTATGCATATATGTATATAGTATAAACGTGTATGATCTTGTAAAACTTTTCCTTTCAAAAAATTTATATCCTTAAAACTATATATACATACTTACACATACATAACTTAGTATATATAGGAAAATGTACATAAAAAAAAGTATAAGAGGAAACGATATATACATATGCATGTGTGTAAATATACCTATTTTATGTTTTGACTATTTTATTTTATTGTGGGTTTTTATGTATACAAATGCATAATATATATATATACTGATACTGATGTATTTTACGTTTTACATTTACAGGGTGACAGAAATGTATTCATGTATATAAATGTACATGCAATATGGATTTGTAAATTCAAGTATTAATAGTAAATACACACATACTACATACGTACGTAATACGATACTAAAAAAATGTATATAGTCCCCTCTTTTCGGTTTCGTCCTGTGTAAATTATATATCCAGAATTGAAACCATAGTGTATTTTATGATATAATATAGGGAGCATAGCATATATATTTTAGGTAAAAATACAAAACAGCTTCATAATTTTACTTCGTTTTATTTCAAATGCAATAATATTGTGTGTATAGAAAAGGTTTAAAGCTAAAGTGTGTGTGTGTGTGTGCTTTGCATATATATATATATACATATATACTATATACTTTTGTATGGGAATCGTATGGATCACACATGTTGTACCGTTTATGTGTAGGACTACTAACATGTATGTATGGCCCAGCTAGGATTAATTTGCTTTATCTTTACCTTTTTGATGTGTTATTATATCATGTATATATATGCATATGTATCGAGTATAATTTAACGTATAGAACATAATACACTTTTCACCACACTTTTAGTCGTCAGTTAACTTAGCTATAGGCCAATTTCTTTTGATTATTATTTGCTTTTGTGTTGTGAAGCCTTTATATACATATGTACAGTACTATTATTATGTGGATAGACCATGAGAGTCCTTACTTAATAACGCAAGCTGCCATTTGCAGCAGCAATCAGCATGCTATCACTTATATGTATATATGTATTGTACAGAACTACACTATATAATGTATATGAAGGACTAAATGGTTTCTGTTATTGTGAATCCTGCTTGAAAATTAAGTAAAATTTTGCATAATTCATGTATATAGTTCTTTTATTTTTGTTACGTAAATATGTACATGTATATAAATATTTTTATTTTTTTTTATTGTTTTATTGTATTTGACGTGTATAATATAGTCACTATCATCACGTAAGGATATGTAAACACAAAAGTATGTGCATAAATACTGTAGTACTTGTACATATAAGTTCAGTGAATTTTCTTATAAACATTTTAGTGTACTAGTACTACCATGTACTACACTTTTGATATAAATGTATATATGCATCCTTCGTAGATATTATGACTATTATATACGGTATTTCCTTTGTGTCGTTCGTTATCACCTCTTCACCTCTAACTATCATAATTATATGTATATTTAAATGCATATACAAAATGATATGTGAAATAGTTTGTATATATATGTATGTACATACATAGATAATGTATGGATGGGATGCGAATATGCGATAAGGATTAGGATATAAAATAGAGATATGAAGGAGAGTTCATCACTTCGCTTAAAAATTGCATTATAAGGAGGGTTCACTTGCATATTTTTGTTTTTTTATACGTATATCCTTTTTCCTTCGTATGTTTGTACACATGTATATTGTTTTATATGAATTTGTATGCATGTACTATAGTAATATATACATATGTAGATAGCTTTTCCGGCTTGAAAATCTCTCAGAAACAAAATTTAAAAAAATAACAAGAACTGATAATGGACATGTGTATCGCATTGTATGTACATATGTACATATATGCATGCTAGAGATGTAAATTTGTATGTATATGTATATTTACTACATAATTTTTATGTTTGTGTGGAAAATTTGAGCTTGATATTGACAGTTCATTGATCGATGAGGTGTGAATTTGTATTATATCATATCATGTAAAAATAAATAAAAATAAAATGTATCTAGTTATATGTATATGAAAAGAAAGTATATAAAAACAAAGGAATTTGTACGAGAGTACGAGTAAAAAATAAGTAAAAGGAATATACATAAATAGAAGTAAAGAAAATAAGACATTGACTGGTATACACGATAATTATGATGACGATGGTAATTTTTTGTTGTTTTACTTTTTAGTTGATTTTCATTTTAATTCCGTTCCCGAGTTGTTGTTTTTTATCACTATTTTTCTCATTGTTTTAAATTCATATATGGATGTATGTTATGTACATTTATAATATGTATACAAGATGGTACATAAGAATAAGAACAAGTGGATAAATTTGACACGTAGTTAAAATACTGTACAACAAAAATTTTTGTTTTAGGTTGACGATATAATGTGTGAATAAAGTACGCGACTATATGCACAATAAAAAAACATAAATACTTACACAAATAGGGTACATATTGGCTATTAAATTAAATGTATAGATATTATACATTATTATAGTACAATATTATTTATAAACACTAAAATGCATGCAATCTATATGTATACACATTAATGCACATTAGTCTCTCAGTATGTATATAGATAGTCTGTCTACACACTCTTCATTTATAAGAAAACTTCGACGATAGCACGACACTAGAGACGTGTGGAAAATGTATCATCAATAAACTTAATTTCTTAAAAAAACATTAGAACATCACTTAAGTGGAAAATACATACATATAATATAGAGAAGAACAAGAAGGAGAAAAATGACAGAAAAATCCGAAATGATATTTGATAACTATGGCACGTGACCGTGATGAATTGAAAAATAATGAAAATTGTAAAAAATAATAGGGAATTATATAGAAAAAAAATGAGGAATTCAAAAGATATGCACCATTTATTTGAATTGGAAATGAAGAAAGAATTATTAAGATGCAAGGAAAAAAACTGATGATCGTGGTATGGTAAAGGGAAAACAAAAGTTTTCTCATCGTTTACATCGTTTATGTTGGTTGACTATATTGATTTGGCTGACTTATATGATGAGCAAATATTAAACCGGCGAAAAGTTGTATTTATGCCATTGAAAAACACATTACTATTATATTATTATCATTTCCTACGTGAATATTCCATATTTACTCCATAAGTCACGTTGGACCTAATTAGACGTGTTCTCGAATTAAAACTAAAATTTATAATAGGATAATAGTTGTGTGGGTATAGTAGGTATACATTTTGTAGAATTGTCCTGATTTTTTTAAAATTTTACAAAATAAATTTGAAATTTTGTACCAAATCATATACAGGTATGATGATGGTTCAATGATCGAAAATTAACAGCACTAATGATGCACTACATTATTATACAAAGCTAACATTGATTCTGTTAAAAAGTAAAAAGTGAACATATGTACTCGTAAAATGAGAAATACGAGTGGAAAATTCAATTGGATCAGTTATGGTTATACGTAACAATAATTTGAGTGCTTGTAAAAGTGAACATTTTCAAAAAATTCAATTATAAATCGATTCTCTAAATATTATCACCATGCTGTCTAAAAGTAAAACTCGTAATTTTTTCAAGATTTTCATATATTTTTGTTTTTGTGAAAACTTATAATTTTCCATCATCCGGCATATTGTATAGTCTGTAGTGGATAGAAAGAGTACATAATAATTTTCATTTGTCTTTCTCTTCTGGTTTTTACAATGAAAAAGTAATAAAAAATACATTGAAATTTTTTGAACAGAAGAGTGTACATATTATAGATGCTATAAAAATAATGAAAAACCTCTAGTGCGTACATTATGTAGATGTACCATACATGTATGTATTTGGCTACATTGTCTCTGTTACAATTAGAAATAGCTATGTAATTATATTTTGCACATTCAAAACGCGAAAACTGACTGCTACAGTATTAGTACACCTAAATATTTTCTTCATTTTTTTTTTCGTTATTTTTGGCTTGACTTTTCACGAGTGGAATAAACATGAACTTATAACATATAATGTTTGTAGAGTATGTATGTACTCATACGCATTTGTAGGTGTAGGATAATTTATTTGTATGTTTGTACTATTATATGAATTTTCAATTTTTTTAAATTTTCAATTTTTTTTATTATTTTCTCTTTCCCCCTCTGTCTAGATCTCTCTGATGTTTTATTTTTGATGTTTTGGCTTTTATATAAATGCGGACGTATACCTACATACATGCTTGCATATAGCCACATTTGTGTAACATACATGTATAATCTTGATCTAAATTTAGAGATATGCCGCGATGAAGATGATATTTTTCTTCTTTTTGTTGATATCTATACGTTAATTTTCACTGTAAAAAAAGGCAATGAAAAAATATTGAAAAATTATTTTATTTAATTCAGTCAGTACATTGGCTGGTGTTCAGAAAAATTTTTGTACAACAATTTTCTTGATGTAAAAATATATGCGTATGTGTCGGTACCGTACATATATGATTTTGGATTTTGTATGTATGTTTACGCAATGTCGCAATATAAGAAAGAATAGGCCTACGTATAAAATATAATAATCCGTGTCGACAACACAATACTTTACAATTAGTACAAGATAAAAAATTGTCTATTTGATACAGATTCAGATAATGATATCTTTTTTTTTAAATAATACATCAATATTTATATATAATATGCACGAGTATATATGTATATAGAAAAAATTCTTGAATTTATTAAAACAATAATCAAATTATGCATTCATTACTTTACATAAAATATATATGTATGTATACATTTTTTTGTACATCTTTTGTTACAATTTAAAATTGAAAATTTTGGTAGACGAACGAAGAGCAAGTTCGACTCTGTGAGTAAAATACGCACTAATTGGAGTCAGAGTCGGTTTTAGCCCCTTGTGCGCCCGGTGTACTTCTAAACTTTCGCCCTCTAGGTTGAAACTTTACTATTTTAAACTTTAATTTGATTCCTTTTACTCTAACATCACAAAATTGTTTTTTCAGCGAACAAAATTACATCCTTTTTCATGTCACTCAATAGGTAGGAATATAGATGCGTTTTTCTCATAGAAGTTCAGTTTCTCTGGTGGTAGGTCTAATTCTTTTTTTCAAGAACTAATGCAAGGACATAAGGACATATAATATTCATATGAGGAATAGAGTAAAAGAACATAAAACTAAATAAGAACTAAATTCGAAATACAGATAAACACTAATTTGTAAAACAAAAAGAAAACCACAAAATATAAAGAAAATAATATATCTATTCAATTAAAGCCAAGTCTTTCTAAAGCGACATTAAACAACAGAAAGAATACAAACTGAATTTCAAATGTCTGACATTTCATTTTGGCAAAATCTAATCTTTTAAAAGTCAGAGTGAAAGAAGTAATAATTGCAAAACTACTTCTTTCTCTACTTTTCAAATATTCAAGGGTTCAATGACCATTTTTGCTTACAAATGATAATACATTTTTTCTTCAAGAGAAAATTTTCTCAGGGAATATTTTTTTTTTCTGTGATTTGTACATAATTATTTTTCTAAAAACTGACATGTGACTTTCATTCTGTCCTTATTCGCGCCCCCGAGATATGGCGCCCGGTTTTAGTGAATCATTTCAACCTATAAAAGAATCGGGTGTGATTGGAGACAGAGTCACCCGATTTGACAAGAAATCATTAGTCATTTTATTTATTTCGCTTCTTCTTTTTTTTTTCAATTTGAAATTCAAAAAAACATTTTTGTGCATTGTAAAATATTTTGATGGTACCCTTTAAAAAAAATGAATTGAAAAGAAAACAAGGAAAAAGATTTGTGACTCGAATGTGTCATCTGAATTTTAATAATTTAATAAAAGAAAAATTTGAAAAAAAAAAAACACCCATAAAAAATATATTCAAACACATTATACACGTTGTTTTAATACATTTGTTTGTATATGTATGCCCCAGTATATATATTATATGAATATTAAATTTAATTGGAAAAGTTAAAAATAAATTTTAACAATATTTTCTTTGATTTTCTTGATCTTCACGTGCACCATACTTTCTCGTATTGTATGTACATATATATAATGAACACACTTTTAAACTGAACTGACACTGTGTCAGTGCAAACGAAAAAAAGAGATAATAAATTTATTTTAATTTTTTTTTTATATTCTTAATGTCAAAATTAAAACTAAATTTAGACTACAAATACAACATGAACATGCATGAAACTATAGAGGTGTAAACGTACCGTGTATACTATATTTATGGTGTACCATACCATGAGCATCAAACTTAGAATTCGGATAAATAATGATGACTATAAAAGCGGAAAAGATTAAAGAAATTTTTAATCTTGCATTTATATGTAATTTTTCATTTTGTTTCGATTTTAATGCAAAATTTTTTTTATAGTTTTTAATAATGGTAGAAAGAGGGAAAGATTATAGAATTGGTAGAAAGATACATTATCAATTGGTATTAGCAAATCGTTAATCTAAGATTCGGTTTTTATTTCCAAATTTACAATAGATCAGAATTTGCATTCAGAAAGTAATTTCAAACTAAAACTTATTCAATTCATAATTTTCCTGAAAAATTATCTAGTTTTAAACAACTAATTTCTCCATTCTCGAATTATTATTTTCTTGATTTTATTTTAATCTTGGAAAAATATGAGTATGTATAAAGCTAGCCCTATCGCATACGATAAATATTTCTAAACTCATCAGATTCTTAGAAGATAAATTATTGTGATTTACTTTGATTTTCCATTCATATTTTGTGCTATTTACTATTTAATTTTACATTAGGTGCTTTCGATTTGGCAATTTCAAGTACTTGCGATTGCGAGTACTAAAATGTGTCTAGGATAAATTGTTAAAATGAACGACACAAAAATTATTCGTCACTACTTGCATCTACTTCCAGCTACTTGAAAAATTTTTCATGAGTTTAGCACAGACATTTATTTACCTTTTCTACTCGCAAGTACTTAAAATTGCCAAATCGAAAGCACCTAATGTATATCACATTCGAAAATTAAACTATGAATTATATGGTTAATAATGATTTTGGTGATGTGACAAAAAAATTAGGACTGAGAAAAAAATTGATAACAAAAAGTACAACACACAAATGATCAAAAAAAAAAACAAAACCAAAAGAAAATTATATATTTTAGTTTTATTTGTAAATACGAGAACACAGTAAATTCAGTGGACTTTTTAAATCTAAAACTACATAATATGAGCATGTGTATATTCAGTAACAATTAAACGAACCGTATCGAAATTAAAAATAATTTTTGTATTAATTTTTTTATTTACAATGCGCTCGAACATACTCACATAAATGTATTTATGTTGTCTCTATACTCTTATATATTATCATATTATATAGCATGGAATACGTGTATAAAATTAAAAATAGCAAATATTCATCATAAAAACTGAACCACTGAAACAATTTTTTTTTTTGCTTTGGCGGGAAATAATATTGAAATGCATATAAAAATTTATTATTGAAGTATGTACAAGTACAAATAAAAATGATCATCTTAATCATCACAATCATCATAATGATCTGATCATCATCATCATCATCATTCTCTATATACATGACCAGGTAAACTAGATAACTAGATGATGATGATGATGATGATGCATGTTGCATATTCATATTATATGTACACAAAATTATATTCTATTCATTTATTTATTTATTCATTTTTAAAAAAAAATCTAATATGGTTCATTTTTAAAAATTCTTAAAGCAATTTTATATACATAAAATATGTATATAATACTTGTATGCAGGGCTGGATTTAGGTATAGGCAACATACGCCAAGGGAGGCAAATTTTGGCGGATCGACAAATTCAATGACTTTGGAGAAAAATATTTTACTTTGTTATAGCATTACGAATCACAATTCCACTTTATTTTAACATAAAAGTTAAAACCTATCAAAAAATAAAGAATATCAATCTTTTGTTATTAGGAAACTTTTCATTAGCAGTCATTATAGATAATTTATTACATGACAAATACGGAAAACAACTAACAACAGTTTATACTTCTTCCTCTACTCTATACTTACTCTGGAATTTGGAATAGTTGATTTCATTGACTAGTACAGTTCCTATAGTATATATGTACGTTGTCGTTGTCTCATTTTTGAATTTTCATTTCGAACATTTTTAATTACACCTAGGGGCACTTATTCGGGAAATCCGCCACTGCTTCTGTAAATATACATAATGTGGAACAAAAAATATATACTTATATCACCTTATATGCATTATTTGTACATATGCACTAACATTCGTGTACGTACATATTTATATTATTTATCTGCCGCAACAATACACCCACGACATTTATTGCATTTCTATACAAAATATTGTATTTTTTCATGAACAAAAATGCATAGTATAGAAGAAAGTATAATGTGATGTTTTATAATATTTAATGATAGAGCTACCAGGGAACTGAATTTATTACATTAGAGGGTCATTCATATACGTTTACGTAAATCATCTAAATCTAAAAACAAATTAAAAAAAAATTGCAACAGTAACAACAAAAAATGCACTGTTTTTTGTTTTAGCATTTTTTCATCTTTTTATTTGTAATTCATTTTTATTGCTTTTTTGATTTGTTTCTCTATAAAATACGAATAGTATGCATATGAGATGAGCATTTAATTAATTTAAATATCTATATATATAACATATCTACAACAAGTGTAAAAGTATGTACATGCTTGCATTATTTATAGTAAGTAATTATAACATAGCTAAAACATTTAAAAATTTGCCAACCGCGTGAAAATATTCGTAGATAACGATAATTTGCCAAAAAAAAAAATTTATAAATGATCAATTTAAAGAAGAAAAAGAAGGCAAAGTGTTATTTAGCATAAAGTATCTACGCTAATGATGTAAATACATGTAAATGATTTTTCATAAATAATTGACTAGAACAAGGAAATTTTCATGTTAATAAAAATATTATTGTAGATGTAAATATTAAATTTATAAGCATTACAATATAATTTAGAAAAATATTTTCGTATCCATATACATTTTGTACATATGTAATAAGTACAGTGTTTATGGTGCACTATTAATTTGTTTATGGAAATTAAAAATATAAACATCGAGGGAGAGTCAGATGGTTTAAATTCAATTTCACATTTTGTTTTTTGTTTTTTAAAAATGAAATGTTCACTGTAAACTCTCAAAAACAATTTTTTTTTTTTTGAAAAATACGATGCACGAGATTTGAAAATTACTGTTAAAATTACTTTGTGTAAAAAAATATAATTATAATTTGAATACAATTTTTCCATAATATTTGAAAACTTTCATTTCCGATTTGAGTTGTTGTTATATTCGTTATTCGTTGTGTTCGTTCCTATTTAAAAACTTTACAAGTGTTTTTAAAAATTTCTGTATTATGGTTCGAAACTATGCTAAATTATTTCTTCTTTCTCTTTTTTCTTGTTTTTGTTTACTCTTTTCTCACATTGCTACATTGTATTATTAGTATTTAGTATTACGTGGTATTACCAAGTATTTACAATATTAGTAATCTAATGATACTAATTATTAGATTTATTTTTGATTTGACCATCTTGATTGCTCATTCATATACTTTTCAATTTAAAATTTTTAAGTTTCTTACCTTTATCTTTTATATTAAATTATTTGAAATACAAATGAAATGACCTTGATGTTGGGAATATGGAGGAATATATGTATCGGGGGATGTAGCTCAGTGGTAGAGCGTTCGCTTTGCATGTGAAAGGCCCCGGGTTCGATCCCCGGCATCTCCAATTATTTTTTTTAAATTTTTATTTTTTCAATTTTTCTCTAATTATTAGTGAACCTCTGAACACTTTTAAAGCATCTATTTTTTCAATCAAACCAAATTTGCATCAATGTATATTTCAAAAAATTCAGTACGAATAATGCGAATTTTAGGGGCCTTTCACAACTTTTTAACATTTTCAAAGAGAATATTTTCATAAAAAGTAAAACAAATATTTTCTCTTGTTGTATTATCTTATTTCATTTCTTTTTTTATTTTATTTTTAAATTTCAAAATTAAATGCCTTATTCTAATTTCATTACAGTCCAAGAGTACAAAAGAATAATTAATTTCTTACACACTAACAAGCATTAAGTATTTAATGTACATATAAAATATTTACATTCTCTTAAAATCTGCTTCAAATAACTTAACTTATACCTAAGTGCTTATGTATATTAAACTTTCTTTTTAAAGGACAAAAATTAACAAACAAAACAGAATAATATTATGTATAGGAATCCAATATTGCAACAACCCTCTTACGTAATTTTTTTTCAGTTTTTTTTTCTTTAAAACTTTGTAAATTTTTTAACTCAAATCACTCAATGATTTTTATTCGTTTAGATTATTGTTTTTGAGATAAATTTTCGAAAATTTTCAACTCTTCAATGCCGACGAAGACAATCTACTACGAATATTACCATTATTTCCACTACCACTGTTACTAGATGCTGTTATAAAATGTCTTGCTGCATCTTTTTTAATTAAACGTTTCTCTTCCATTTCTCTTCGTAATCGATGACGTTCAGCTAACAGAATTAAATCTTGAAAAGATCCGTAATCACTGCTATCTACAATATCTGGACCATTATTTTTTCTTCCATCAAGACTGCCATCACTACCATCAAAATTATCATCATCCTCGTACAAATCATTGTAAAAATAATTTTTATCGTGATCAAAATTCTGATGTTCATTCAATTCTGGTTCGCTTTCATAGTCGTAATCTTCATCATCAGCACTATCGTAACTCAATAAATCAGACAGATCGTTTGGATTCTGATTTTTATAAATTCTAAGTAGGGCATCGATTTTTGAATCTCCTAGCTGCTGATATGAGGGATTTCTATCGGAATTACTGATATGTATTTGAACGTTACGTTTATTTCTTGTGATCTTTTTGATTGGTATATCGGTCAATTGTAAGTTTAATGTTGCCTTATTATTGTTACGTTGCTTCGGCATAAATGAATGGGTAACTATTTTGTATGGTCGTCGTTTTATAGGCATCACAAATTCTGATCCATCGGATTTGTCTAAATTTTGATTTTTCATTGCATTGTTGTTCATCGCCTGATGTATAAGCATTGCTGCAACGTTCAATAAACGCTGTGATGGATGATCTGTTTTGTTAATGTTCAAGAATAATTTCTTTCTTAATGGTAGACGTCTACGTTGCGTCATTGATGATGATGATGATGATGATGCAGATATGGATGATAATGAAGTAGGCGAATTGACTGATTTTTTTGTTATTTCCATGACCGTATTATGATCAATATCATTCGTTATGTCCTTCGTTAGATAAAATGAGTCATATAGGGCTTTCAATAATGGGTTCATATCCTCTTCGTTATAATTTCGTTTAGCTTCCTGTTCAATGATCAGCCATAGATTACCGTAAATCTTCGATAAATTATCCTTATCACTTTCGCTTATTTTATTTGTCCGGTAATTATCGATTATGATCGGTATCATCTGTAGTATTTCAAGTTCATTGAAATTATCTATATAAAAAATAGAAAAAAAAGAGAACGTTTAAAAATTTTCACTTTATAATTATAACCATTTTCATTATTCAAACAAATAGAAAATTATTCTTTAAAAAATCATTGATTAATTTATTGTCTATAATTGCTGATAATCACCTTTTTCAATATTTGATTTTTCTGGACTGGATTCATCGAAATTTCCTTTTAATTTATTCTTGAATTCATTCCAGTATTGTAAAATATCACTGAATTTCGAATTATCTTCATTCACATTACGTTTGGATCGCACTTTTATCACATCGTCAAACTTTTGATTATTGTCCTTCGTTTTACTAATATAAAATCCATTCGTCATCGTTAATTCCACTAGCACAATTAAAACACAAATTATTTGAATTTTTTTCATTTTGTTCTTAATTTTTAGTTTTTGTTCAAATTCTAAATATTTTTCTAAAATTTTAAATATAACTTTCACTTTTTAAACTTCACCGTAAAATTTTCTAATTTTTGTCTTCGTATTGCTAATTTTAATATTCCTGTCTGATCTTAACCCTTGAAATGATCTTAGCTATATGTTAATTTTAAATATTTTTAGCTCGTATTTATACGTTTTTTTTTTTAGACACACTGCGCACATTGATATGGACTTGAAACCATTGAAACTGAGACTATTTACTGGATATTGGTGTCTGTTTGAACTGTTGTGGCTCTAATAAGTGGCTGCGATGATGTGAAATTTTTCATATAACTAACATAACAATACGTAATGAATGTACTGCATTTTATGTTTAACATGCACTCATATTCGGCTATATCTGTTTGACTGTCTGCTGCGTCTGTCGCCTTTTAAAGTCGCCAATTTGAAGTGGGTTCACCAGTCTTGTCCGTCCGCATCGATCATATAAAAAACAAAAAAAAAAATACTACAACATTGTATAACAAATTTAGTCACAGCGCTTTACGTTTACATTATTTTACGTTTTATATGCGTATAGTGCGGTTTTTATCCTTTTTTTTTATTGTGTTTATGATATTTTTTAATGGATTTATCATAAATCTGAAAATTATGATTTAAAAATAAATAAAAAAAAAAGTAAAAGAAGTAGAAGAAGAAGAAAAATGAAAAAAGGATAATCATAAGTAAATTATTTGTAAATGAAAAAATATTACGTATTTTGTAAATTGGATTTTAGATATCAGTAATATTCTTTATTTCTAGTTTACCTGTAGCCATAGATTAATAACAAATTTTGTCTGTGCTTATAGCACTGACTTAATTGATTTAACCAGGTACACAGTTACATTTATGTATGTACATTTGCATGCATAAATTATAAAAAGGAATTGATAATTATTGTAGGGATCATTTACCTTTTGTAATACAACACCAAATAACCAATAGTTGCGTATAATTATAGGTGTATATGGCTGAGTTGTTGATGATTGAATTAATTGAAAACCTGCCTGATGTATTAGAGAGAATATTTTTTTTTAAATTTTTGTTTTCGAATATTTAATTTTGGCAAGCAAATTTATGTGTGCATATAGGTAGCAGTATAATGATGATGATATCAAAACAAAAAAAAAATAATAAAGAAGACAAAAAGAAAAACACGATCAATAAATCCATGGGTAATTAATAGCTATATAGTAAATTTATTATGAGAATTTTTTCATTAATACAGAATTTAGCCAAAGCTATAAATTCGATCTTTAGTCTTTATATACTGCATATACGATGTACACTGATCTATGTATGCACACCACAATTATACTGTATTCATAGTTGATTGTACGTTTGTGTTGTTTTTGGTTTTTGGTGTGCTCAACTGACGGGACAATTTGTCGGCTGTCTAGAGCACTCCAGGGCGCCTTTTAAAATACATATTCAATTTTTCAAGATCTTTTGTTTCTGTTATGTATTTTTTTCACTTTGTTTTATTATTGTTCATTATTTTTATTTCTACCTAAATGTTTACATTAAGTATATCGTACATTACATACATGAATATATTATGTATGTTTGCGATCATTCGATTGATCGATCGATCTTTATGTACATACAGTATAGTGCGAGCATACATAATATAATGTACGTACACTAATTGCAAGTTACGTAATTTACTTTTGGTGGTCGTAATGGTCGTAATAGTAGTTGCTTTGCTATATTAATGTTTATACGTTGTGTTGTAATTATATGTTAATGATCAGTGTTTAATGTATTTTCAAGTTTTATTACATTTTATACCCGTACCCGTACACTCATATCTTTTCTATATAATATGCTTTTTATTCTTTTGAATTTCGACAAATTATTAAGGATTTTCTAAATGGTAATTAGATCGTCGCTAATTTAACTTAGATGTACGTACACATTTTTATGGTTACCTGTTCTATTTCTATTATTTTCGGAAATTTTATTACCTCCTTATATTCCATTTTAATAATATTTAGATCGATTTAATGAATTATTATATTCTGGCTATAGAAATTAATTATAAAGTAATTGGCATAAGAAGAATATAAAACAGAAAAAAAAAAAAAAATAATAAAATGTTGAAAATTTTTTTTCAAAAAGTTCCGATAAATTTTCAGATTAGATAGTTTATTGTTCTTGGTTCCCAAACATTCAACAAATTTTCCAATCAACTATTCACTAGAGTAAAATAAATTGCCGAACTACATGAATATTGGTGAATCCTTTTAACTGCTTTTGTCTACTATACTTTTTTGAATTGTAGTAAAAAAACTCGCTAATGGATCGATCATGATCATAAAAATTTTTATTCACCGGAAATCTATACTTCAAAAATAAAAAAAAAATAAATAAATAAAAAAACTGCAATTTTAATTTTTCTTTTCACTTTATTTGTCGTTTCAGAATATCGATTATGACGAGACGCAAGACTTACAATAAATAAATAAGAAAAATTGTGGAAGCAGCAAGGCGTCCAATTTCCTCTTGAATTTATTTCTCCTTCCACCAAAATTTATTTGACTGTGCTTCATGCATCAGTGGATGGAAATTTTGATTTTTCGGATCATCACTGTACAATTCATTACGAAAATGATCTGGAACACTTGCTCTAAAATAGTGTTTTAGTGGTTTAGATTGACGATGAAAATATGGATATCGATGAAGGATGCTATCAAAATCGCTTCTATCCTGATGGAATTGTTGGGTATGTAGTACATTAAATTTATCTTTGAACGATGATAATGATGATGGTGGTGGTACCATAGAAGAACGGATTAAAACCGTTAGATGAATACTGCTCGTTTGTGGATGATGTTGTGCAAATGAATTTGGATAGTTCTGATCGAAATAATTGGTTCCAATTTCTGAAATAAATGGTTGATGGTAGTCATGATGATCGTGGTGATGGTAGTCATTTTGATATTCGGATGAAATTGGTTGAATGGTGCTGCTGACACCTACGGATGGACAATGTGGTGGATAACAAATCTGCCATGGATTATTCGAATTAGTTGTGGGAACTTGATTTGTTGGAAGTTGTGTTGGAGTTGTCGGCGGTTTAGGCTTTTCAAACTTTTCTGTTGATACAGATGGTAGTGGAGGTGTTGTAAATGTTGTCATAATCCCAACTGGAGGAGAAGGAGTCGTCAAATTTATCATCATCGACAAACTGCTCATTTTCTTTGAAGGTACATTTTCAGCAGTTGACATTGAAATTGTAGTTGGGCCGCTGTTAATTTTTTGGTCAGTGCTATCAGTTTTTTTAATATCAGTCGATGGCTCCTCGATTTTCAGTGGCCTCATAAACGCTGAATCTTTAACAACAGCACGTACTTTCCGTCTAACCACCGTTTTTAGTTCATTCGTTGATTCATTCTTGGTAATTTTTTGATCACTCATAATGTTAACAGTTCTTGTGCCGTTCAATTGACCCTTAACAGTTTTACGATCATTAGCTGCTGATTTTATAGATCTCTTGAAGTATGGAATATCGTGATAATCGAACCATTCGGGATGATGATGGTGTGGATGATGTGAGTGATGATGATGACGATGGTGATGGTGTGGATGATGTGAAAAATGATGTGGATGGTGATGATGATGTAGTTCTTCTTCGATTTCATGTGCTTCGAACTCTTCGAAGACATCGAATGAAAGTATAGCTCTAATATGGGCTCCTGCAGTATATCGAATATATTAGATTTCAATTAAAATTTGAATTACATGCCCTTTTCCTTTTTCTTGTTTTTGTTCTGATTAAAAAAATTTTTTTTTAGTATAGAGTATATTTACCTTTAAGTAAATCCAGTAGTAGTCCAAATGTTTTTGGATCACGATCATGATCGACAATGTGATTCGGTGTAAGGATATTATGTTTTTTATTTGATTCAATATCGATGACATTTTTATTGCACAAAGTACTACTAAGAATTATCATGAACAGAAAAATTTTACGGATCATTTTTTCTGTCTGTCTGTTTTTTGTCCGAACGAACTTATTTCGATAGAATGCAAATTGAAACTGAACTAGAATTCAAATTTGACTATTCACATAATGATACTTTTACAATTATTTTTCCGATATTTTTTCTATTCATAATCTTTCTATAAAAAATTTTATTTTTATTTTTATTTGTTTTTTTGATAAAAATTAATGAAAAAGAAAGTGCATTGAAAACTTATGTACATCTGAATTTATTTTAATTTTTTATCTTTTTCAAAACGAAAATAATGCGGGCAAATTCATACTAAAAAAACGTTCTCCATTCAAGTACATAATTTATAAAATGATGTTGTCCGTGTTAGGTAATTTTTGTTTTCATTTCAATTTCATTGATTACTCTACTTCTACTATTTTGTTTGATAGTGATAATGGCATAGTCCAATTTTGATATCGAAGAGAATAGTGCGAGTAGTGTGGCTCTAAAGTGAAAGTCGGAAATACAATGCACAAGGCTAGTAACCGTCTTTCGAATAGAAAAATTATAGGACTTTGGTTAATTTTAGAGATAAATAGAAATAAGATCATTTTATTGTGTATTGTAAACGATTCGTAGTATAGATAGTTCGGTTCAGACATAATTCTAGTATTTACTCTACGAGTTATGAGTATCTCACTACAATTTTGTGAAATTAATAAAATTCTTGGCTGTAGCATTTTTCAATCGATTTAATTTTTTGAAGAGAAAATTGTCTATAAATAAGAAGAATGAAATAGTTTATGAATTTAAATTTTATGTTTTTTATTTATTTTTATATATATTTTTTTTAAAACATATTGTGAGTATAACAGTGTCGTACAACATTAAATTTTCTTTTTCTACCTCTAAAATTTACACAATATATAGAATTTTGTTTTCGTTTTATTTCTTTATTTACATAATACGTTTATGATAATTCATTTATGATAACCTGAATTTTTTTTTGATTTTTAAAAAAGTACATTACATTTATATTTAATTTTTTATTAGTTTTTCTTTAATTCTTATAAAATAAAAATACACATAATTACAAATAGAAATACAGAGAAGAAAAAAAAATATCTTGTAAATTTTTAATCTGTTCATTTCATTTTTTCTAGAATCGCTATTTCTAATTACATAGTACCTTACATATTTTCAAACAATTTATTTACAATTTTTTATTTTAATATACAATTTTTTTTATTTTTTATAATTTCAGATTATCAGAAATACACATCTGATATAAATCACATACATTTTATATGCATAGGTACATTGTACATTATATACAAATGTATGCACATAATATGAATGAGATAAAAAATAACAGAAAAAAGGAAATCAAGACATGTGAACCAATCAATCAACTGAAATTTTAGTAATTTCTAGAAGATAAGTGCATTTATGAAAATCATTCAAAATTTTTTTTATTCTAAAAATTTATGTTCGATTATAAATCTAATGAATAAGCGTGCAAATTAACAAAGCACAGTGATAATAATAACTTATGAAATATTATTGGTGATATTATTATGATCGAGATTTAATTAATGCCATAAATAGCCAAAATACAAAATAAAAAAAAAAGAAATTTAAATTTGTCATTGCCTTCAACTTTTTTTCTTTCTATACGCGAAATTTGAATTCAACACAAAACCGAGATTATGTACTAAGATAGTAGAATATAGAAGACATCACCACAATCGTCAACTAATTTTCATTTCATTAACAAGAGAATGTTTACGAAAATTGTACAGGAATGTTTATTGATTTATCTTCTCTTCTATTAATTTATTCATTTTTTTTATTCCAAATATTATTTTAATTTACAATGCTCGTACGTAATTGAATTTTTAATGTTGTCGTTTTTTCTTTTTATTGTACACGTCTTCTAAGTATCGGTGCTGGATTCTCTTCGACAACGATTGTCTTTGTCATAACATCATATGCTGTACGGTTATTTTTAAAAAATAATATTATAAAACACATTGGAAATAGTAATGCCATCAGAATATTTTTGGCCATAGCTCTTAATAGAGCACGTTTAAAACCAGGATTGCTAGCTGGAAATAATAGAGCTTTTAATTGCCCATTACCATTGTTATTTAGAATATTTATATTATTATTATTGTTGTTGTTGTTATTATTATTATTATTATTGATATTTAAAAAAGTGAATCCTTGTTGTCCTTGTTGTTGCTGTTGATTTAATGGTGGTAATGGTACAACAGCTTCAGCATAAACAATACGTATACCCATAAATATTTTTCCTGGTGTTGCACCACCAACATAAATATGACCAGATGACGTCCATAATGCTTCATAGAAACATACAAAAATTTTTGTTAAAATTTCAATTAATAGCAGATCAGATGAGAACGATAAAAATTCAGCATAATCATCTTCGATTGACTTTTTCAGATTATCAAAATTGAATGCAATACCACTGCAATACAAAATAATAAAAACAATTTTATAATTAATCAATAAATGAATGAAAATTTAAAAGAAATAGGAACATTGAAATTCCGTTATTTTCTGCTTTTTTTTTTCTTTTGATACGTACAAATTTAAATCGAACATATCAGATATTATAAAAGTCAATATCAATTTTAATAGTAATAGTAATACGGAATCTATCATTTCAGCTAAAAATCTTTTCCAAAATGGTGCAATTACAAATTCATATCCACCGTTTTGATTGATAACTAAAATCAGATAAAAGGATACATACATACAAATCATTAAATTTTATAACAATTTGTGTTAATCTTACGTTCTTCTTGTATTTGCCTTGTATCATTATCAAAATAATCGCCAATTCTTCTATCATTACCACGTAATCCCTGAATATTACCAATATTTATACCACCACCAACACCATTGAGGCCAGCTCCAATACCAGCGAATCCACCACCAAATCCTACAGCATTTTGTCCAAATACATTTCGACGTGATAATCCTGATATTGTCGATACACTAACTCCTGATAACAAATTTTCATGCTGTTGTTGCTGCTGCTGCTGCTGAAATAATTGCGGGTAATTCGTCATCAAATAGTACGGAAAACATGCCATAGCTGATTGTGACATATTTGCTTGATGTATCCAGGTACGTAATAATTCAAAATATGCTTCTTTCGTTGTCATATTAGGATTTATTTGTGACGTAGAATATGGACCATCGATTTGTGATTGCTGTGATGTTGTTGATTTTGTTTTAGATGATGATGGTGATGATGATGACGATGATGGTAATTGCTTTTTATCATCTGAATTTGATGATAATGATGTTGAAGGATCTTTTGAATCTTGTTTAGAAGTATGTCCTGAATCGTCACTCATTCTTGATAAAGTTTTCCTGATGAAAATTTATATGCTTCTCTATATTATGATGTAGGATGTAATAAAAAACACCGCAGTATAAAATCAATAAGTAAAAAAATATAAAAAATTCAATTCTTTTCAATTCTATTCAAATTCCTAATATTTAAAAAATTTTTAATTTTTCTAGATTACCAGCGAATGATTTTGATTTCAATTTCAATTCAACTATTATCAAAAATATTACTGTCAAATGTCAATTTACGTATGTATAAAATTTTGACATGAAAATATTTACTTTTCTGAGTAAAATGACGTGGGTTTTAAGTTTTGAAATTACTGACATAAATTTCAAATCAATTCCATTTAATGTGGCAATTACAGCAGCAGGGAACAACAGTACCAGTTCAGTACAGTCGGCAGTCGTTCAATCAGCCAACAAGGTTTGAGACATTGCTTACAGCATGTTTGAGTTTTTAAATATGAACATTGTAACATAAATGCCATCTATTGTCAAATAGGTCCACCTTTTAAAATAAGAAATGAAAATGCTGTTATTAAGGAAATTCCTAATAAAAATAACTTTTTAGAGACAACACGCCATGCAGTTGAAATTGAAAACACAAATATCATCCATCATGAAATAAAACTAACTCAACTTGCAACAAACTACGAACAGCGGAACAAGAAAAATTCTTACCATCGTATTGGATTGACAGGATGTTGTATTTTGTATATTTCATTTCTGTTTCAGTTCATTTTCATTCATTTGATGAGTGCGAGTGGATGTTGAATGTGTAACAAGGTTACTACGTTTATACTAAATTAAAAATAACTAAAATTTTTTCACAAAATATGTCTTTAAAAAAAATGGATGAACAAAATTTTTAAATATCAAACGAATCTTATAATTTTACGTAAAAAATATTTTTATTTATTATTTTATTTACTCGCGTTTTATATTTTTTTTTCTTTCCAAATATAAAATTATTTATTACAATTACATACAATTTCTCATAACAACATAGATATAAAATAGTATTTGGCATATTTTCTTAAAAAAAAAAAATAAAATAAAATAAAAATGAACGAACACACAAACAAAAATTTAACATCATAATTATTAGAAAATATATCCTATTATATATATTGCTTGTTCTCGTCGTCATCAAACATTTTCAAAACTTAACAAGCAAACAATTGATTAAATAATACAGTACATATTTAATAATAAGAATACCACACTACTTGTTGATATCACTAGATTTGTTGCACTATTCTCTAATCGTAAATTACCTAAATGAATAAGGAAACGTACTTGATCTGGATATCGGCAATCATTTTCTGAAATTGTAACAAAACAAAAAAAGAGTTTAGAGTATATATTCTTCACTTGGTAGATATGTACATATGTAATTTACATACCAGTACATCTAACTTTTGAATTATCCATATCAATTTTGAATACGTAATAATTTGAACAATTATTTACTAGTGATGATGATGATGATGATGATAGCGATGAAAATCTTTCATTACGAGTATTATCATCTATTTCATTACAGTCATGTGTTATATTAAATTGAACTGGATTTATAATATTTGTACTTTGACATTGATAATCTTTGGAATTTTTTGTTAAACATGCAGTTATATCACCATAATCTGTATTTATGAATTCGATTTGTAATCGTTCATACGATGGTAATGCTCTTCCATTTATCTCATACTGAATTATTTCATTCGGACTTATATACTGTTCATATTCGAAACGTTTCACTCGGCTATTTGAATCAACTTTCGATTCTGTTAACGGATCACCTGGATTACGTATTGGTTTTAAATTTTCAAATTCTTTATCATCAGGTACTCTAAACCATTTCGGTATAGAACGTAAAACTTGATTCAATTCTGTTATGAATGTTTTTATTTCGATATTAGGTGCATTTATTGTATTGTATCGCTAGAATGAAATATATAAGAATAACTTTCTTATAGACTGGACTATCTAACATTTAATATATATGTATAGATTTACTTACCTGTTTTGAATTTCCTGATAATTTTGGAACACCAGCAATCATATCCTCAAACATTTGTACATCATTTGTCAGAAAAACAAAATACAAATCATTAAACGGTTGAAATGACCCTTCAAACATTCGCTTGGCACCGATAAAATCATTCTGAAATACAAAGGAGAGACATAGAATAAAAAAAAATTGAAGAAATCAAAATTTTTCCAAATTTCACTAAATACAAACCTCGCGAATTTTTTGTGATTGTGATACGACTAGAATAACTTTTGAATTACCGATAATTTGTTCATTCTGACGTTTTTCAATTTCACGCTCTTCTAAAGAATTTAGAACCGTTGTAAAACATTCAATCAGCGAAAGAGTTGTTGGATCTAGAAGATACCAGTAATCAAAATTAGAAAATGATTCGATTTTGATCGCAAATTTTGGAATACTTACATGGGCCCGTGTAACTTTTAAGTTGTTCAAAAGCATTCATAACACTATCAGTCGATTTCACTAAATATTTTCCCGTTGTTCCATGTATGACAGAAATTTTCGATCCATAACAGGACACATCAATGATTTCACTTAAATACCTACAAAAACAAATGTGGCCATTTAATTCTTTACATACATATACGTACATTTTATTTCTTGTATTGCTTTCCATATAACTTATACTAGAATCTAGATCTAGAATGTACACATGGTGTATGCTTACTTACGATATTAGCTTTAGATTTTGGTATCTTGTTCTAGAACCATCAATAATTAATGTTAAATCGATCTTTGGATGAATATAATTCCTACCAATGTGATCACAGTCCGATAATGTATCCAATAACCTATTGGAGTACTCGAAAAATTTATCAACAGATGAATAGCATACAGATTTGATTAGACTATCATTTATGCTCATCGTTCTCATCGAATACTGTAGAATTTGTGCGAAAAAATATGTTTGCTCCTTTAAGCGATCCTTTGAAATACGATTCAAAATGTGCTTACGTTCACAGGCACTGTCGATGTTATCACCGATTATGTAACGATCCGGATCGTAATATTTTGATTTGTAGACACTACTGAAATCATCTAATGCACTACCATAAACTAATTTCGATGTAAACTCTGGTACGCGACGATCATAATTTCCACTGTACGATTTTTTATTTCCGCGATTCGTAGTTTCAATTGAAAAATTTGGAATTCCTCTTGGACTGTAGTACATTTCAAGTACCTGTGAAAGCCGCATTGTCTGTATTCGTTTTAGCCAACCAGACACATGTGTAGCCAGATGATAGGAATCGATTCCGGCCAAAATTTCACTATCTGTCATTGTCCATTCTAACTTATAGCTTTCTTTTAAGTAACGTATCAGCGGGTATTCTGTACTATTCCAATATCCAGACAAGCCGATATTTACATTCTCTTTAAAATATGGTGCTTGATGAATGCATACTTCAGCCAAATCCCCAGCTAATCCAGCTGCATAGACGTTGTCGATTACGTCTGCAGATTTAGACAATTTCCGTTTAAAATCCTCATCGATAATATCGTAGTCGTCTTCATAATGCATTGATTCAAGATCCCCATAAGAACGTGATTTATATCGAATGGTTGGGAATATGTCCTTGATTTGGACTGATTGTGGCTGAAGAGCAGCTGCAATCGATGCAATCACAGTACCAGGTGACAAAGAACCGTACTCTAGTGAAAATTAATACCAAATTTAAGAAAATTTTGATTATTTTTCACAAATTAAATTAAATTTTTTTCTTTTTTATATAAATCTTACGTAAAGTCCTTATGACACCCATTTCAATTGGACATTTCGATATTGATCCTGGTATCACATAACTATAATGGTTCTGAGATATTTTAACTTTACTATATCAATTGAAAATTAAAGAAATTAATAAATAAATATATAAATATATACATGTTTACTCTATATACTTACTTAACATTCTGTAAGAAATTATTGTTTAAATTTGAATTTTGATCCATCAGATTATTACATGTCTTAACTTCGTCACCTCTTTTGAATGGTTCTATCGATGAACTTATCAATTTATGTAAAGTGCAAAGTTCATTTTTAGTAAGAATATTATCAAATTTAATGACAGTCGGTATATTCGATATTAAATTTAATAATATCTCATATTTTGGTACTTGTATACCGTTCGGTCGGAACGGTGTTATTAGATCAGTCTCTGGTATTCCTGGTGCCCTTTCAATACCATCAATACGTAAATTATGTATTAAACTAACACTTAATTCTCTAATATTAATCGATGTCGGATAATTATTTTCAATTTTACGTATTAATTCTAATAGGATTTGTAATGAATTACTGATAAACGGTTTCGTATTATTCTCACGATAACATTGTATTAAATTTTCATAAATTTTTAATGTATCACAGAAAGCTGAAAAATAAAAAAATAATAAAAAAAAAAAAAACAAAATATAAATCATTTTAATTAATCATCGCAAGTATAGAGATAATTTTTTTTTATAAGATTTGTAAGAAAAACACGTATAATGCCTGACTATTTGCATGAAGATCAAATTTTTTTAATTTATAAATCGTGAACGGATGAAATATATTTTTTTTTCTTCAAGCACAAAATAAATTTTCGCATAAAATTCAAAACATTTAATTTCATTATTAAAGATAAATTAATCGCGAATGTTTCCTTTAGTATTTTTTAAACATTTAATTTATTTATAGCATTATGCTATGAATTGTCCGTTTATTTTTATTTTTCAAAAAGTAAATTTTAATATTTTCAGTCATCATCATTTGGTGACAATTTTCCATTATTTCTTGCATAAATCATTCTGATAATGACTCTATAAACTCTATATGTACGGTACACTCCGTACCATATTATACTCCACATAACATCAAGCAATACCTCTGGTATTAAATTAATTTATTTATTATTATTTTTCCATACTTTGTATAATCATATTTTTTTTTATATGTACTATGTACATATATTTTGTCCTGTTTGTGTTGTCATCATTATTACAATCTTTATCATCATCATTATCATCATCATAATCATAATTTTGGTGGTTGGTGCTATTATTTAACACAGATATTTTATTATATTTCATTTTTTTTTTGTTCAAATAAAAATTAACGTGAAATGTATACAGAATCTCTTCTCTGTATAAAAACAAAGTAAACAGCTCAACACACCCCACATTATAATATAGGTATACTTAAATATTTATGTATGTACATAAATGTACATTTGTATACATATATACATACATAGTACAAACACGTACAAGTAAAAATTAAATTTAATTTCACAATAAAACGAAAAAAAAAGTGCAATATAAATGTAGCAGATACGTATATTGTACGTGATATGTGTACATATATTATTTATATAAACATATATTTAAAATTTTTTTATATAAATTATTTTTTATTCTGTTCATTTTTTTATTGTTATTGTAGTTGTTTTGCACATCATACAATACAACAAATAATGGTGGTATATGATGGTGGTGGTGGACGTACATAGTACAGGCTTATCTCAAAATTAAAAAAAAAGGAAAACTTCTTTTATTTATTTTAAATGCCATAAACAATAAAAATAAAGAAACAATAACAATATACATATATTTATGAATATGTATATGCATGTACGTATCATCATATCATCCCGTATGTGTAATGCAAGTATATGTTACTATACATAAATGTACATTTGTACCGATATAATATACAAAAACATTACACTATGATAACAATAAAAAATATACATGTATGTATAAAAAGAAAATTATTATCGAAATAATTTAATAATTTTCATTACTTGTGATTACATATGTACATATGTACATGATGTATACATACTATATATATATATGTATATAATATAATGTATATATGTACATATTTTAAAGTTGAATGTCGTCGTTTTCTTTATCATATATTTTTATTTTTAAATTCAATAAATAATGCAAAAATTATAAAAATAAAATGGAAAAGAAATACAAAAAAATTATAGAACAGATAAGACATATAATAAAAAAAAAATTAAAAAAAAAAACAACGAAAAGTAAAATTACATATGTATATTAAAAAAAAAATAGAAAAATTGAAAATTATAGTACATAATATATAATATTGAAAACATAATATTTAAAAAGCATTCTCATATACAATTATACAAATCGTCGTTTGCGTGACAAAAAGGCGGATCTCAAATTTCACTGTTTTGAGAAAAATGCATTTTTAACTTTTTCCTATCTGCGAATTTTTTTATTTTTTAAAAATGAAAATTTCTGTGAAGCACACCACATTGAAAATTTACGCAATGAGTTATTTCAAAGAATGTAATCAGATACACCGGTCGTATATTTTTTCGAACATCCTATTTCAAGGATAATGGACTTACGCCTTTCTGTAGTATTAAAATAATGCTTAAATTGATTTACGTCTAAAAATTCCAACCACGCTATTTACAGATTAGAATTAAAAACACAGTGTGATTATCAAATTATATTAGAAAATTGAAATGTTTATTTATATTTTTTCATTTACAAACAATTTATAACAATTTAAACAATTTCACAAACAAAATATAATTTTTAATGTGGGAGGTTAATATAAAACTGTTTGTATTCTTCTTTGGATACCACGGGAGTTTGACCTGTGCAAATAGAAATGAGATCATTATATTTAGAGATGGACACTTTGAGTTTTTCTTTATTGAGTTTTTCTAAAGGAAAGTCAATCTCATTAGTTTTTCTTTTCAAAGAAAGCGATTTATATTCCTGTTGTTTGTGACTTGTTTTAAAATAAAGTTTGTCTTTATGAGTACGAGAAACTTTAATTTGGCAAAATGAGTTCCAGTTTACTTTTTCACCACAGTCATCTGAACGACAATTCAACAGCCTTAGGGCTTTTGAATACAATTTGAAATTCAAAAATGCACTGTACTGCATTTCACGTACAATGTAGGGCTGTCGTCTCCGAGCAAGTGCAAAAACTGGTGAAAGTTGTGATGGAATAAAAATATCTCCAGCTTTTTTAATTGCAGTGGATATGGCGCTATGAGCCGAGTCTCCTTCATTTTGTCCGTGATAAGCTTCAAAGAATACTAGTAAAATATTTTTAATATTGATGCTTTTTCTAATTACATGCAACAACATTGAAGCAATGATGGAGTTTTTGTTTTGACCTGGACAGCCATCAGCAAACAGAGTAACTTCCTCTACTCCTTGTTGATCACAATTCATCAGATATTCAAAAACACATGTAGCTATTTCAGAAGAACCTCTGTTACTGTTAGTTTCATCCCATGTATAACAATAACACTCTTTACTTGAAAATTCATATATGGTAAAATTATAAACACTCAGTCTACGTTTATAAAAAACTGCTGATTCCTTAGATATAGGGAGGTGTATTACTTGTTGGAGGTCAAATACTGCACTTCGAATTGAACCATTGGAATTTATCGATTCCTCCTTACAAACTGCCTTAATTTTCCGAACTTCTTCCTTCTCAGCGATATGAATCTCATACTTCTTTTTCAAATTCTCCTTCATTTCAGAATTTCCATTTTTAAATGATACGCAAAGACTACATTGATCTTTTTTAGGTTGGTGTATAGAGAGATTTTTCTCTTTAAATATTTTAGAATAAAATGAAAGAGATGCTCGTTTTTCACTGGAAGGGTTTTCTTTTATGAATAGGAAGTGCATTTTTGAAATAGTTAATTCAGAACTTAGATACTGTCTGCTAGTGCTTTGGCGACAATAGTGAGATTCCACTCTAGGAAATCTATCTATGTGTTTTTCTACTTGAAGCCGAATTTCTTCATCACGATCTTTGTTAACTCTAACCCTTCCTCCCCGTCTATCTTTTTCAATTATTCCCTCTTTATTTAACTTAGATATTGAAGTGCGAAAAACTTTCTCAGAAATTGATAGTGTTCGGAGGAAAAATTTTTGGCAAACCTTTACTTTATTTCCATTGAGAGGCAAAAAAAATTGGTGTGACATCTTCCGTCTCGACTCAACTGCAGTGGTTCTTTGCTTTGTTGCGGTTATTGTAACGTAACGACAAATATACTCCCGTTGTAACTGCACCTCACCTAAGTCCCAAAATGCTGAAAATATTTTTTGCCTATCTTTCTCCGAAAATAAATTGCACGACTTTCCAAATTTTTTACACGCTTCGCCACACGAACTCTTGTTTAAACTCTTTGGTGGAACAAGATTCATAGTACCAAACTGCACATGTCCTTCGCCGCGCACTTTACGTTCACTGTTTATTTTTCTTTTATTTTCTTTACGTTTTCGTATTTGTGTATTTTCTGCTATAGCACCGTCAACTGCAAAATTTTCTGGCAATTCAAATGGAAGAGAAGAGTCCCATACAGGATTTTCTAAGTTCTGAATGCTAGTAAGATTTTCTTCCGGTGACCAGTCTGGATCTTTTTGAGAATCATCAGAATCAAAATCAAATTCTTTTTCAGATTGTTCTTTCAAGAATTTATTTTCACATAGCGTTATAATTTTAGCTATTTCTGATGAATCTTCATTTACAATCGTGCTTCTCGTTTCAATGTCAATGGGTATTGGAGTCCAAATCGCAGTTTCATTCTCGTATTTTAGTTTTTCCTGTCTCGCTTTACTCTTTTCATCATGTTTCTTTGAATAATTTCTAAGAAACATTTTCCGAGCTAAGTCAACCATCAAGGCACTTCTATTCATTTTAATTTATTCCCGGGTACTGAAATTTTTATTACAATTTTTCAGTTAAATTCTTTCGAAAACAATTGAAACCAAGATACATTATTTTGGCAACGACTTACCTTTTCTTATGTAAAATCAATAGAAAACGTTTGGATGCAAATTTTGTTAAATTTGTTAAAAGAATATTAATTTGATTCAATATTTATTTTATTAATTTCAATTTATTTTCACGATTCTATATCTAATAAATTTATTTCGTCATTCATAACATGTGTGCTCTTTTCAAAGTCAAAACGTCGACTGAAATTTACAAAGGAAACAACATAAAAAGTGTAACAGTAAACACAGTTATTTACAGTTAGGCGTATCTCAGCTAGTTTTTACTAGAAGAACCAAACTAAAAATGAACTGAAAATTTTAACAAAAGGATGTATCTTGAGATACATCTAATAGTCGTTTTTAAAAATTGTATTTTGTCACAAACGCCTAAAGATTTTTTTCATTTTATTCAGTAATGTGTGGGTTTCTAGATTCGCCGTTTTGCCAGCATATAAAGTGAATATTCTTCTTTTTACAGAAGAACGTAAATCAGTTTTGCAAAAAATTGAGTTACGCCCTTTTGTCATGCAAACGACGAAATAATACGAGAAAATGAAAAATTAAATTTTTTTATATTTTTTTTCTATACAAAATATTTCAAATGATTCCAAATATGTGCATATATGTACTTGTATTACGGAGCACACACATACATTCATTTAATTACAGAGTAAGTAACTATATGTGCCTTATTATTATATGGACATTAAATCATTTATGGCGTACATATGTATAATTCATGTTTATATTTTTACAGTATTGTATTATCTATTATGCTTTACAGTACATGTCTAACAAAATAGGTTCACCTTCTCAAATATTAATACATATATGAATTGCAGAAAATTTCCTAGTAAAATTGGCATTTAGCAAACATAATATAATATAAGTACATCGACTTTGTAAACTTCATTTAAAAGAAAATTTTTGTTGAAAAATTTGAATTTTCATAACTGAAAAATTATGACAATTTGAAAATTAAATTCGAATCAATTTCAAATATAGAATCCAGTCTCTTTTTTGAGAGTCTATACTAGAAAACCAAAGCAGAGCATTCAATTATTTGTCATATGACCTTGCACATTTGTATACCAATTCGTTTGGTATACAGAGTACGTATATGGTATACAATTATGATATATGCGTTCATATTGTTTTTCCACAATTTTTCTAGGGTCAGTCTCATTACGAAAAATTGATTTATTGTGAATCTATGTCTTTTGAAGCCACACACTGGTAATCACCGAGCATTTTGTCATACCAGGTCTTTTAACACTTATATGGTTACCTTGTAAGCCGTGTTCAGTATTGTGGTTGCTCTGTAATTTTCACAGTCAAATCTTCTTTCATTGACTTATTTATTTATTTATTACTAAGGACTAAGGAGACTGTCAGTAACTTTCAGTGACTTGAATTGAGTCAAAATTAAATATTCAAATTGTTGGTATTTTTTCAATCATGCGGACTGGACTGTATGATACAAATACTCGTATATATATAAATTTTTTTCTAAATTGATTTAAACTTATTTATAATTTATTTTTTTTTAGATCTCTATTTTTTTATACCAATATTTTGTCTATAAAATGAAATAAAATATAAATTAAATTCTACATTTCAAAAATTCAAAGTAAATAAATTGATTGATAATAAAAAATGAAATAGTAAATTGAAAAAATAAAACTAATGTATGTATGTAGTACATAAGTACATACATATTTTCATGATTAAAATAAATAAAAATTTAGTTGTTATATACATAGTTCAAGCGTTCAAGAATAAAGATACCCGTACGTACGTGTAGCTTGTATATATACATAAAAAGATAAATGGATAAAAATAATTGAAGAGAAAAATACAAAACGAAATAGAAATTGAAACATCCAATAATACAAAGTTATTGATAAAATTTAATGTTTTTTTTTCTTTTTCGGTATAAAGACAGCGAGAATTATTTTTCATTGATTGCAAAAATGAGAAAAAAAAAATCGAAACAAATAGTGTAATAATATAAATAATGACTATATGATATGATCACGTTATTATTTATACGCATAATAGATAATATACGAGTAGGTACATTATATGTGTGCTTGTTTGTATATGAAAAAAGCAAACATATAATCGAACAAGTACACACACATGAAAAATAATGTCTATACATATGTATATATGTCTGTATGTACATATGTATTAGTTTTCACTTTTTATTTATTTATTTATTTTTTTTTTTAATTTTAATTTTTTTCTCGTGGGTTTTCAGTTATCTGCTACAAATAATTTTTTTCTCATTTGTATTTTTGCTTTCTATTTTATTTCAGTTTTTTTTTCCAATTTCATTGCATTTTATCTTATAAATTGCACATTGCACATACTCAAACATATATGTTATTAAATTGTTACATGAATTTGTGTTTATATGAATTTATTAAAAATTTAAAAAAATTTTTATTTTTTTTTTAGTTTTGAGTCATTTTTTCGTAAATAACTACGATGATAATACTGTATAATTATAATGATTGTGCGCAATAATAATTTAATTTAAAAAAAAAAGCTTTATAGTTATTATTTTTTGTATAAAAATATAATCTGTTGTTTTTGATTATTTTCATTTTCTACAATTTAACAAAATATAAAAATAAATATGTATTAAATATGAAATGTCATGTAACGATATACATACTATACGCGAATACGCGATAATGACAATGATTTTAACGATGACTAATTTCGAATTTTGTTATCGAAATAGTATAGAAAATTATAAAAATAATATGTATATCGTTTTTCATTTGTTATTATTACAAATGTTTTTTGTATATGTAATGAAAGTAGCAATCTAAAAAGTAAGTAATTGGGACATTACACAATTATCAAAGTATATATGGGTATTCAACTATTTAGTAAGAGTATTATTTGTCGTGTTAATAATTATTAGGTCTCAATTATTTACGAATTAGAAAATCAAGAAAATCAATTGAAGACTTTTCAATTTCAATTACTAACTACTACTAGTATAACAGAAATTGTTTTATTATTTCTCATTCACTTACAACATGTTTATGCGACATAATTAATTCGCTGATAAAATAAACCATTTACTCATACTTGAATGAAAGATATAAAAATTTTCCAAAAATTAAAATATTAGAAAATATTTCTAGCTATTATTATTATACGAAAATTATTTCTTAAAAATCTACTAATCTTAGTTGAAAATATAACGGGTAAATACTTAAAAACAGTAACGCTGTTTGAGAATAGATAGTGAAGCTTCAATCTATACGAGCTGGACAAATTTTATTCGCTTCATAGACGTATTTTGATCGTCTAAAACTATAGAAATTACAATTTAATAAGTGAATTTGTTCATAATTTCAACAAAATTATAATCACTTTATAGCATTAAAGTGTGTTTATTTTGTTCGTATATACTTAAGTGTGGTAAAATTTTTCCTTATCAAATGAAATATAGTTCAAAGCGTATTAATTTTTGTCGCATAAACGAGATACCTTGCATCACAGAGTGTTAGCACATTTTTAGACAAACAATTTTTTATAACAAAAAAAAAAAAAATTTTTTTTTATCATTATTTTGATAATAAAGTCAATATATGTAAGGTACCTGTACACTTTATCTTATCGCATAGTTGTCTCAGTCATAGATAAAAATGTAGATTCATTAGAAAATATTACTGAATTTGAATTTTTATATATTAATTTTAATTGAATTTATGAACTATAATAAAAATATACATGGGTGTGTTAGGTATATACTTTACAATGAGGGCTAAAGAAATATAAAAGTATGCGTTATGTATACATACATATTTTTTTCAAAAAAGATTTATATTTCGAAAAATGAAAAGCATGGAATTACAAATGTGTCGGATGATTCTATATATTGAACTCCTATCAAATGAATTCAATACAGAATTATACAGTCATTTTTCTAATAATAATTTTCACACGTTCACTGATTGGAATTTTATTCGATTATTATTTTAGTAAACAGACACAGCACAGGTAAATAATGTACAAATTACACGTACATATGTACGCATACATAATATAATATGCATGCATAATTGTACATGTGCATTATGATACTTACCAATTTGATTTGATACGAAGACAAATATTAGAGGCAGTAAAATTTGTCTACAATTTAAAAATAATTTTGTTTCCTTATTTTTTGTTTTTTTCATTTTTATATTTTGTTGTTATTGTTGCACTACTTTTATAAATGATTTTTTTTTTCTTTATATTCCTTAAGTACACAACACAACACATTCACACAATTCCACAATTCATGGATCTACACTTGCATCGATTTAAAATGATTTTTATTTTGTTTTCGTTGCTGCTGACTTTATTTTTCTCAAATTATAAGATTTTCATTTCAATTATGTCAGCAGTTTTGTGTATCAATTTTGTTCGCCGTCCCGTTTCTTTGTTGTTTACTTTGTATAGGTAATTTTTACTTTACTAATTTTTTTTTATATATGTATGTATATTTTTTCACATTTTTAACAATTTTGTGTTTTTTTTTTCACACACTTTTTTCTTTGTTTGTTCGTTCGTTCGTTTGATTATTGTGTTTCGTTTAGTAAATTCTATTTGATTCGTACATTCAAATTTCTTGCTGTTTGGTTTTTAATTTGAAGATTAGATATCAGATATCTATATAATATTCAAGTGAACTGTAAAACACATAAGATGTCAAACGATTTTATACGGACTACAGAGGTATATAACTTTGTACAGAATTTCCTATATAAAATATAATTCGAAAAAAAATTTATTTTTCAAAAGCAACATACTCGTACATATTTAGAGACTACTAAAATTTAGATTGAAAAAATAGCGAATTTTCTTTTAATTTAATTGCACTATTATTCGTCAAGTATAATTGTCACCGTATACAATAATTCATTATCATTATCATCATCATCATCATTTCGATTATCGTCAATGTCGCTCTTTAAAGTCTTAATAACAATAATCAACAATTTGTTTTTGTTTTATTTTTAACATTTTTTGGTTTATTATATTTTTAATATTTGATTGTGCATTGTATTATTACGCGTCCTCTATATGCAAATTAGTCGATCCGATAACATAAAGAAAAAATGAAGAGAAAATTTAACGATATTTCGACCTTGCATTCAATCAAAATTACTTAAAATCAAAAAACCAAAAAAAAGATAATTTTTCGGTTCTCGTTTTTTTTTTCCAGCAATAATAGTTCCGCTTTTTGAATAATAAACGATCGATTTAATTATAAATTGTATACAGATCCAAAACATAAAAAAAAAAAAATTCAACCAAACCGAAAAGGAATGCAAAACTTCAATAATTTCAATTTCATAATTTCGATATTATCTACGAAATTGTTTAGTTTAGTTTTTCTGTATTAGTCATACTATGTAAATAAAAGATAAAATTGGAATCAACAAGTGGTGACACAATAAAATAAATTTCCAATTAAAAAATCACACTATTCGAGCTTGAGGTATCTGATCTGTATCCGAATCTACCCGTATAAGCAACAGATCGATCACAGAGGCAGACGACGTCAATTAACTTAGCTTTAGTTTTTTGTAACTTACTGCTACTTCTACAATACGATAACGTTAACGACATACGAGTACGAACCTACCTCCACACACACATACACACACCAATTCATTAAGAAATCAAATTAAATTAATAATTTGTCACGTTTTGAATAAATTTTATTCGTTTTTTGTTGCTAATAAAAAAAATTAATCGCCTACAATAACAACGACAACGCGATATTATATACATATAATATATCGCACAACAGAGTTGTGTCGTGTCTGTGTTCTGCTATATCTTCTTCAATTTGAAATTCGAATATTCGATTAAAACAAACGTGAACACCACGAAATACACAACTACACTGCATGAAAATCACAGACAGACAGTGTGAGTAGTATAGTATAGCTAGTCTAGTATTAGTTTTAGTAGGTATCAATCGGAATCGATCGATCTATTGAGATACTTATGTTTTATGGTATTTACTCGTACATTTTATATGATTATATGATGAACAAACGACCTTACAATAATGATTATTTGTCAGATCATTGTACACATTATACATTTTTGCTTACACAATACAATAATAATAATAAGCACATAAACAGAAAAAATTGACTCAATTTACTTTCTGGTTATTTTTTTTTTTTTTTAAACCGCATTCACGTAATCAAAATCAACTCTCAGCCTCGCTAACAAAAAGTACAATCAAAACTAAATCGAAAACTTCCGAATATATTCAACCGAAAATCAAAATTAAAACAGAATTATTCGCAGATCGTGATAATCTAATAATGATGATGATGAAGATGATGATTATAGAGTGTTGTTGTATTAAAATTGTTGACAAAAGCGCCAAATTAAAGTGTATGTTAGATAGATTGTATGTATATATAGTACATACATATATATAACTTTATAAACAATATATTATAAACTTTATAAATTTGTATATGTACATACATTAATATCATGTGTTGTATACATAATGCCTTTATTTATAGTCACATCACATGTATAAAATTTTCTCACGATCAATCAATATGTGATAAATTTGCTTGTACAAAGAAATATACGATCACATATCATTCGCTTTGATCATTATTATTATTGAAAGTGTTTGTTTGTTGTCTCCTACTACACTCCAGTAACCAGTATGTACCACTTATCCAATCCACCCAAACCAAACCAAACCACCACCATCAACACAATATTATTTAGTAATCATTTATATATAAAATAAATCACTTCAGCTTCACTTTACTCACTTACTATACTAGCTATAGCGAATTGGCATCTAACCACCGACAAAAAAATCACATCACCACGAAACAAATTTTTCGTATTTCTTTTTTTTTTTTATTTTTAAATACATATATTTTCTTTATTTTTCCTCTCGTATATACGAGTATTTTTATTCTTCAAAAAATATTTTTTTTTATTTATAAACAAGAGTGTTTATTGTCTATCACTTCACTATATCGATCATAATTAAAATTCTTTAGTACACATTTCGATATATCATACGTTCTGTGCCTGTGCGCCATTCACCGTCCACCGATGACCATGATCGTGATCATGAAAACAGTTTGAATCTAAATTAAATACTCGTATAATTTTCTTTTCTTTAGTTTTTTGGAAAATTTCAATTTATTATTTATTTTTTGTTTTCACTCATGATATCGTCTTTCATTAGGAAGTTACTTTTTTAAGATTTAATTACGAGTATGTAATTTTATATCGCATCAAAATTAGAATAATGTATAGTAAAATTTGTGTAATTACCTATTTTATGAAACTTATACGTTTTGTAACTGTAATAATACTAAAAGCTCATTTAAGAAAATATAAAGTAGGTATACAAAAATTTAGATTGAGAAAATTTTATACATAATTCATCAGTCAGTCTCAGTAAACAGTATAAAAATAAATATGTACGAGTTGAGTATGTAAACAATTGAGTATAGCGATTAGTGAACGATATATCGCATATTAGTAATAATAGTAGTAGTAGTAGTATAATATATATATAAAATGATAAAATATATGTACATATACATAATCGCAATCTGGTAGTAAGTCTACTCTGGCGAGATAGTAGTATAGTAGTAACAATCGTAGCAATAGCAAATTTAGTCATAAATGATATCGCGATAATATAATATTATTCACTTGCACTTTACACATTACATGGTGAATGGGAGCAGCATAAAAAGTAAACTAGAATATTCATGGATGAAGAGACAGAGACGGACACAAATAAATTTTAAAATTTTTTTCTTTTATTTCTTGTTATTTTTTGTATTAATGACAGAAGACAGATTTAAGTCTAGAAGGTATTGATTAAAAATATATATTAATTTTTAATACACAAATGAAGAAATAATTTATTAATCAAATAAAAGAAATAGATTTTCATCGATCATCAAGGAATTGGAAATGTGACAATTAATTATTATTAGACTAGTGATCACTGTACAACGAATTGCGGTTGATTCACTATAGTCGCAATTAAGGTTTTCACTTTGTTTATTTACATATTTTTTTTTTTTAATTATTGTTATGAAATTTTTTCATTTATATGGTAAATATTTGCTTGACTTCCAATGATGACAATTACATAAGAAAAAATCTGTATTATGTATAGGAGTGGATTAAATTTCGTTTGAATAATTTTTATTGAAAATTTGTATATTAATAGATTTTAGTTTTCATATTCAAAAATTTTAATTTTCCATCAAGAGTATATATCTTCTGTATTATATTCTATTCAAATTTTGTATTGTATTTTGTTAAAATTTTAAAGACACCAAATCAATTAAATCCGGTAGGCGGTGGTAGACACAAGTAAACAAATAAGCAAAGTATATCTTTTTATTTGTAACTACATAACTACGTACATGAATACATGCATATGTAAGTATGTAAATAGGTATAAATCTACATAAAATGGTATATCTCTATGCTATGGTAATCATTAGAAATAACCTTCCGTTTCGTTTGTTTTTTTATTTACATTTTTATTTATGGATTCGATTTGAATCGATCGTTTTCAAGGTAAAATTTCTCATGAATGAAATTACAATGAGTACTGGCTAACTAACTGACTGATTGGTTACCTGACAACGGCGACGGCGACGACTATAATGACAATTTGCTAACTTTGTTGCTTTTTATCTGCTGCTCGTTTTTATTTCTGTACCTTTGATTATTGTTATTATTCAAAAAAAAAAGTTTCTTTTTCAAAAACACGACTATGTATGTGTAATTGAATGACAATAATACTATCGTATCGTTGGCTGATTGCCCAGCACAGAATGTAATTACATATATTATGTAGTTGTTCGTCATTATTATACCATTCATTATTGATAATGATTTGAATCGTGAGCGTGAGCATCAACAAGTAGTCACTCTGTTTGTTATGTTTAATATTAAATTCATCATGTAAATTTATAAAGTGACATTCATGTTCACTTTTAATTTTTTTTTTTTTTTTATAATTTATTCATGATTTTTATTATTAGCTAATGAATTTTTATTTTTATATTTTCGTTTATACTTATTAATTATGAGAATGAATTTTTGTAGTATAGTGTGATATTAACTAATCACATGTTTATTATAACATTTAAAATTTTAGTATTTCGGTATAATTTTTAGGAAGTTAAAAAATGTTTCGGTAGTGTAAAAATATGTATTAATATTACCCAAAAATAATTATTAATTTAATACGCGCATCACGTCATCATTAAGTATAGCCAAATCTATTAAAAATTTGAAGGTCAATAATTACACATTTATTTATTTGCATAATTTATTGTTTACTTTTTTGCATACAAAATATGCGTATTTTACTTATACATATACATATTAACAAAAAATTATCAAAGAAAAAATGAAATTAAATAAACGAAAAATAACAAATAGAAAATTAAAAGAAAAACTGTTGTCACTGTTCTTATCTGAAAAGTAAAGTACACAGACAGAGTAGAAAAGGTAGTTTCAGGAATAAAATAAAAATTATTCTCAAATATTCAAAAAAAAAAAAAATACTTATTAATTTTCGATGAAAATATTGACTTTATTTAATTTGCATAAAAAGAATTAAAAATTTTAGACACTAAAGTGTTCTTCAATAATTTCAGTGTTAACCAACGGAATCGTACACAGGCAGACAGACAGCCTAAACTAGCGGCATCAGATGCAGAAACAAATAAGCGGAAGTAAAATAATTGATATGAGATGAGTAATTTCCGTCGCATTGGAGATATGAAGAACAAACCCCATTTGCAGGACTGTGTTGTATTATTGCAGTTGAATGTGATTCAAAATATTATAGATATAAAATCAATTAATTCATAAGAATCGCTAATTGTATGGTATTTTAAACATTTGTGTGTATTTTATATGCCCTGTATTTATCCAATTAATGTTTTATTTTTAGAGTATGAATAATAAACATTTTTATTTTGAAATGTTATAATATAAAATATATTTAAAACACATTGAAATATCATAAATTGTATCAGTTGAAAAACCTTGGTTTTATATGTTTTATTTATTTTTGAAGTTCAAATTTATCCATCATTTCCGTTTCCTACCATTTTAAAAATTGTTTCCTATTAATTTTTTGACGCCTAAAACTATGCAAAGTTTTTTTTTTGAAATGAAATTTTAACGATCAAGCCGGGAAATCGACTCCATAAAAATGTGAATGATATTTTTTATGTTTTCAATTTCAATCGCATGGCGTGTTGTCTTTAAGAAGTTTTATGTAGTTATTTGCAAATGACGGTTTATTATTTTTTTTTAATATTTTTAACTTGGATCTATCTTACAATAGATGGCATTTATGCTACAATGTAACAATTTTTTTTATGACACAAGTTGAAATGATAGAATATCCGATTAAAAAATAATTGATCCTTTATACCACTTACACACTTTTATCCGGTTTTCTGTGATAATGATTCAAAACTTATTTAATTAAAATTTAAATTTAAATTATTAAAAATTGAAAATTAAGTAAAAATAAAATCTTAATGCTGTATTTTGTTTTGTTTTGTTTATCTCAATTATATTTTTGCTATATATTTGTGTATATAATATATATATTTACATATAAATTTTGGTAACATTTATATATTAAGTTTTTTGTTAATTTTTTTTTTTTTAATTTAATTTTTATTATCCCATATTTTTTTATTTTTTTCTTCTTTCCTTTTTTTTTTTAATTATCAATTTTAATTTTTATACTTTTATTTTTAATATTATAATGTATGTATATATGTATGTACAGTATGACCTCTTTAATCCGAACCTCGTTAATCCGAATTACCCAGTAATCCGAACCGATTTTTGTGATATACGTAAGCATTCTGTAATCCGAATTTTTGCTCCCTAGTACTCTAAAATTCGGACTACGTTCATTAGGTATGCGTACAATAAAAGAAAATTACGAATGTGAATAGTTACAGTAAATTAAAAGTACCGTAATTCTGTCTGGCTTTGTTTTGTTATTGTTTTTGCATTGTTTTGTTCTGTATTTTTTCGTGCAAAATTGCATTGCATATTAAACACTTCATTCATTCAATTTTTGTTCATAGAGTAACATATTTGTCTATAATTTAAGATTTAAATAAGATTTTTGTGATTTTTGTATGATGGCTAGCAATATAAAAAAAAGGTTACATAAGACTTTAAGTATTGAAGAAAAATGCAAGATATTGGATAAACTTGCACAGGGATATAGTGGGAAGGGATAATTTAATGTCATATTAATGAAATGTATATAAACATGATGTATTGATAAAGAATAAATAGTTTTTAAAAAAATAATGGTGTTTCAGACTATTAAACTTAGGTTCCCAGTAATCCGGATAATCGATAATCCGGATTTGGTCGTGCATTAATTAGTCCGGATTAAAGAGGTTATACTGTATATGCATATTTTTATATTATTATTTTAATCATTTTATTTAATTTATTTACTTATTATAAGTATATAAGTATTTAATACATATTTAATACATATATATGTATATGTGTATATATGTATGTATTTCTTTTTATTTTATTTTTATGTATGACAAATTATTTTTAATTCAATTCATTTCATTCGAATTATGTAATGTTTGCAATGTACATACATATATGTATTTAGATGTACATATACATGTGTATATAGTACATTATCCATATTGTACGTATTATATATATAATATGTTATACATACATTTTATTACATGTAATATTTTTATATAAAAAAAATTATTTTTCTTCAATTAAAAGCTTAGGAAAAGTTAAAATTTTTTTTTCATTTGTTTTTGTTTTGTTATTTATATATATTTATATATACGTATGTATATATGTATGTATATTTTTTTAAAATTATTTTCTTGCCTTCATATAGAGAATTTAAATATAATTTTGCCTATTTTTTTTTTGTAATTTCCAATTTTCCTTAGATTAAATTTTGTTTATTAAACCCATTACATTATTACCCAGCGGTAATATACAAATAATGTATTTCTTGTAGGAAATTTTTTAATTTTATTTTTTGTTAATAAATTTTTCTTTTTCTTTAATTATTCCTTAATTTATGTTTCATTTAAAATATTCTTCTTTTTTTTTTTTTTAATTCTTTTATTATGCATAAATAATTGTGCTAGTTTTTAGATTACATACATACATATTTAGATTCTCATTTTATTTCGTATGTACTTATTCTCTTTAATATACATATCTAATGTGTTATGTTTATTTTATTCATTTTTATCATCAATTTATTTATTTATTTTTATACTCGTTAATATATATGTATTATTCATTTTATGTAATTGTTTAAATTCATTATTTATGATTAATTGAAAAATAAACAAAAATTCAACAAAACAATTAAAATTTATGAACAATATTATAAAATAAAATGTATAGTGTTACGTTACATGGAATTGGCTGATTGCTTCTTCAAAAAAACCAAAACATTTGTAGTCATAAAGTAAAAAAAAATCATCATCATCAAAGTATCAAAGCATCAAAGCATCAGGAATCTGATTATTAAAATATCGTTATACTTTTTCCGGGTTAAATTAAACAATTTTGAAGACAAATTAATATCATTTTTCAAGTCAAATTCAACAATGTTCAAATCAAAATTAACACTTTATGCCAATATCAACAATGTTCAAATGACAATCACAATCGCAAATGACAATATCAAGATGGAAGGCGTTGAATTTGATTTGAACACTGTTCGTATTGGCATAAAAAGTGTTGAGTTTGATTTGAATATTGTTTAATTCGACCCGGAAAAATAATTACTATATTTTAGACAGTATCACAGATAAGGATACATAAGTATGTTTCATCTAGAACAAATAATTTATCACCATATATATATATACACACACACACACACACTCAAATCATGTTATTCATATTATTATACATATGTATATAATTTTATGAATTATTTATTTTAAAATTTTTACATCGAATTCAAAAACAATTGAATATTAACGTACACATTTTAAATTTAAATATTCCTAAGACTCGAATCTGGACCCAAACAATAGGTCCATATGAAATGAATTTGATTTTGTTACATTTTTAATATATAGGCAGTGAAACATTTCTGTTATCCTTATCTGTGATAGAATGTAGAATTTTTTGTGGTGTTTTTTTTTTTTTTTAAAAATTTACTAGAAGAAAATTTCTTTAGTTTTTCATTCTACTTTACGAGCTGAGCTACCTATCAAAAAAAATTTTTTTAAATTTCAGCTTATTTTTTTGGTTTCTGTTAATTCTCCTTCTATTACATTATTCTAAAGTTATTTTTTCTTTCAAATATTTGTCATAAGTAATGCATTTTTGTTTTAAAAATTAAAATTAGTCAAAATTACCATGTTTATGAGAACCGTATTCAAGTTGTAGCGTCGTATCCAACTTGTTTGGATCGTACAAACATGACAATTTATTGATTTCTTTTGTTTTTTCTTTTTTTGTTTTTAAATGAAAACGTATTTAATTATTATATTTTTTTTGTATTAATTTCTTTTACATATTTATATCAATTTTATTTTTATTTTTTGTTTTATATACGTTACATACATATTTATGGAATTTAATTTCTTAATTTATATCCTCCTCTTAATTTATAAATTTTTTCAATTATTGTATTTAATTTCATTGTTTCGTGTTTTCGACATGGTCTAATATTTTTATATAATTTCTGTATATATGCACTCTATATATTACTTATTTTTTGTTGATTTTATGTAAAAATTTTATTTTTTTTTTTATAAATATGTAATTACATTATTAATATTGTATAATTAATTCTCAAATAATTATCATGTGTAATTTTGGACGAAAATCTTGTCATAACAAGATTTCTTTCACATCTAGTGGTATGTAAATATTTTATTTAGACAAAAAAAAAAACAAAAAAACTTTTCGTTATTGTTTTATTGAATTTTATTTTATTTCATTTTTGTATTTTTGTATTTTTTATGTCTATTTCATTTCATATTATTTGTTGTTGTTGTTTTTGTTTTATCATATTTTTAAAACGGTGGTATATGGTATTTATATCATATTATTGAAAATTTGTATTTAAGTTTCTTTTTATTATGTATTATGTTTTTTCTTTATTTATTTATTTTTAACTCCGTCTTAAATTTTATTTAATTTTTTTTTTTTTCATTTTTCATTTTCAAATGTTCAACTATCTGAGAACTGATGTAGAATATTCAATTTTTGATAAAGATGTAATGATATTTAAATGAAAAATTAAAAAATAATTCAAAAGTGAATTTCGAATGCATGAAAAATAGAAAGCAAAAAGAATTTGCATAGCAAAAAAAAAAATTCATATAAAACATTAATTATACTTACTGTTAAATAAATTTAAAATAATAAGGGTATTCATTTAATGTATGAAAAGGCACATAAAACTGGACGGTTGTTATACATGAATTCGATACGGATTCAAAAACGATTAGATTTTAAAATTCGATCTGAATGCAATATTGTCTCTATACATGAATACGAATGCCGTATCGAAAAGAAAATTATTTTCCGACAAAAATATATGAAATTTTTGGTGAAATGAAACTATTATGAAAATGTCACATTTTAATTCTTCAATTTTTTTCTTTTTTACAACATATCAGTACCAGTTTAGTTGTCGTTTGATTTTACGATCGAAATTTCACAATTTGCTTCGATTAATCGTTTTCATGAATACAGTTTTTAATAATTTCGAGTCTGATATCAATCCTATCGAACGTATCGAATTCATGCATAACCACCACTCTGGTAAACTTAGTGAAATACAAGTATTTAAACGGTTTACTTCTTGATTTACATGCCGACGCCATGCTTTTACTAGATTAAAGTCGTCTTTACACTAATGTGACTTTTGATCATATGAATTTTTATTGTGAGAATTAAAATAGATAGTCTTTCATATTCTGAATAAATTTGTTAAAATACAGAATTATATTTATTTATATTTTTATATACAATTTCCAATCATATTTTAATTCATTCATTCATTTAGATATGCGCTACAGATAGCCAATAGAGGTTTGGCCTCCTTTAATTGTCACATAGTGTGAAGATGACTTAAGTGAATACCCTTAATAATGTAAGTATTATTGTGAATAAAATATGTATGGTATGTAATTGTAATGTAATTTAAAAACATCGGGATCATTATTATGTATGTATTTATATACTTAAGACCTTCTTGTGTGTGTTATATAGGTTAGCTACATTTACGGTTTATTGATTTTTTATGTTTGTATGTATTTGTATATTATATAATCAATTTAAGTATATTTTATGCATGTAACTGCGTGTTTATTTTTTTTTTCCTCACTGCTATAATTTATTTTATTTTTTATTATTTGTTTATTTATTTAATTTTTTGTTTTTCTTTAAATATAAAAATGCGTATTTAATTTTTGTTTTGTGTTTTAAAAAAATTTTTTTCTTTTTTCGTTTAATTTTTAAAATCAATTTTTTGTTTGTTTGTTTGTTTAATTATTTAAATTTAATTTTATTTAATTTCATCTCATTTCATTTATAGTATTTTTTTGTTTTTGTTTTGTTTTTCTTTATCGTTTCATTAGCTAATATATTATATAATATGTATATAATAAAGTATGTAATGTACTTATAAATAAAATAAAAATCTTTTATTTACTATATGCCTTTTAAATATTTGTTTTATACATTATCATTGTAAATTATACATATTATATTTTTATGTATTTTCATAATTTTTTTTTTAGTATTTTTGTTTTGTTTGTTTCTCAATTTGTTGATTTTTTTTTTCTTTTTTTCATTTAAATAAATTGTAGTAAAATGTAATATTCAATAATAATAATAATAATAATAAAAAAAAGTAATAATAATTATAATAATTACATTATTCATTATTTATATAATAAAATATAATTAAAATAATATATGTATGCATATGTATATATGTAGGTAATTTATGTATCATCAGAAAGCCAATCCTAGGCTTCTGTTTCAGCACCTTTTAATCTTAATCGAGCGAAATCTTCAAATATAATGTCATCGTCTGGATTTAAATCATCACTAAAAAAACAAAAAAATAAAATAAAATAACGACAATAAATTATTTATTTGTTTTGATTGTTGTTAACTTAACCTATTTTTTTTTTCATTTTCAATTTAATTAAATTTAAGGGTAAAGGTTTACATTTTAAGACGCATCTTTTGAGCTATAAACACATATCTGTATCATTTACCGTTATGAAGATATTGGCAAAAAATCAGTAAAAAAATAATATTTTTTTAGGGGTGTATCTGTTTAAGGGGGAGAGAGGGTGGTTTTGTGAGCGACGCGAATTATTTTAAGATTATTAATAGGGACCACACCCTCTATCAATTAAACCACCTCCCCACCCCCTCTGGAGATGGGGTTAAAATGTAAACCTTTACCTCGAAATTTCATTATTTTTTAAAGCAATTATTTGGTGATTTATATTTAATTTATTTAATTTTTTTTTTCTTATTTACCCATCTAATTGTATTAAATTTGTTGTTGGTACATCGCCTTGATTATCTTTAGATCCTTGTCCTTGTTTATCTAAGCTACGTCTCGGTGAACGATCTAATAATATTGGATTTGTTTCTTCTTCTTCTGGTTTTGGATGCATTAAAATAAAAGGTAATTCAGCGACTAGATCACTGTTTATGTTTTTTTTCCATCCCAAAAATTAACCGCAAATTTATCATTTATCGAATTGTTATTATTTAAATTCAAATTGAAAAACAATTTGAGAAATAAGAATAGGAAATTGTCAAAAACGAAAAAGAAAAAGAAAGAGAACAAATAGCAAAAAAGAGAAAAAAAAATGTTTTAATATTAAAATTTGTTAAATTTTAATTTCAATTATTTATTTATTTTGTATTTTTAACGATAATTACTTTCCAAGTATAGGTCCACCAATAAAAAGTTTCACTTTAACTTTGTACTGTACGATAATTCCTAAACTTTCACGTTGCGATGGATCCGCAATTCTATATATGAAAAAAAAATTTTTTTTTTTTTGTTTTTTAAGTTATATTTTTTAAACGAAATTTTTTTTTTCATTATTTTGTTTTTGATTTTTAACAAAACAAAACCAAATTACAAAAAAAAAAAAACGAAATAACCAAAATATATAAAATAAAATTGTAATTTACAATTTAACTTTTAATAATAGAAATAACACGTACATGAAATATGTAAATTTCGAAAATATTTATTCGAAAAGCAGCAATAATTTTATGATCACACATATGTACAATATATATAATAAAGCATAAAAACAAATATATTTTTGCTTGCAATTAGTTTTAGTTATTTACTGAAACAAAAATGTTAAAAGGAATATCGTTGAAAGAAAAAATAATTATAAAAAAAAGGAACAATAATAAATTCCTGATTTCTTCAAGTTTTTGTTAGTTATGTATAGTTAGTTAATTTGGCAAAAAGTATAAACGGAAAGCTTGAAATAAATTATTAAACGAAATAATATAAAAGTCTGTACGTATAAATAATGGTTACGCCAATAATTAAAGCAAAATACAAAATAAAAAATTAAAAAAAAAAAAATCAAAAATTTTAAATGCAATACCACCAGAGAAAATGAAGAAGAAAAAATGATTTTCATAAATGAATGAAATGATTTTCATATAACACTTATGCATATATGTACTAAGTACGCAGAACACATATGTATGTAGTACAGTACAGTATATAGAAAATATAATAAAAATAAATTAAATGTAGATACAATAAAATTAATAAAATATTATATAATAAATCGTAAATTGTAAATACAAGTAATTATGTACATATATATATACACGAATACACAGAATGATGAATGATAATTGTATAAATTAAGGTACATTTACAATCTAGCCCAGCTCAGATTACGTTCCACATCAGATTTTATCACACCTTCTTCAAAAAATTTTATAGCTCTATTCTTTTTTCGTCTCGGGCCAGATTACAACAGAGTGAGATTGAGATTAGGTTGTATTCTTAATCTCACGCTGTAGCGATAGGGGAAATTATATTGAAAGCTTTTGTACCAATACAAATGTTCCTATATATAATAACATTACGGTTAATCTATACGCTGAATTATGCATAACGTCTAATCACACACGTAATCTGGACTAAATTGTAAATATGCCTTTAAGAATATATGCAATAACATTAAGGAAACACATTAAATAATAATATTTACAATAAATTTTGTTTACGAATTTTTTTTAATTATTCTTCTTCTTCTTCCAAATTACCAATTACCTATATTTTCCATCAATTAAATTGCGAGACCTGATCGGTCAAATTTATAACAAAATTTTGTTTTAAAAAAATATTTTTCTTTTTTTTTTCTTTTTTTTTTTTTTACTTTTCTATAATTTTATATAATTTCTTTTATCTTTTAGAAATAATAAATAATTATATTTTTGTTTAAAATTGAATTAAATGGTGTGTATAAAAACTATAAAACAAAAAACAAGAATAAAATTAAAGTGAAACAAATTTTTTTAAATTATGAAACATTTAAAAAATAATTTCGATGATAATTGATTGCTTGTTGTTACACTATTATAATCCTATAATTGTATACCTAATTGAAGAAATGTAATAGTCGTGTCTTCCTTTTTTATAGAATCTATGGGCCTTCCTAACTTCTAATTCCTACACTCAACTACAAATCATATAAGTATGTAATTGAATTTTTGCAATTTGTAAGTCCCTATAACATATACTTCTTTTTTTTTTTCATACATTTGACATCATATCCACATACACCGAGATCATAAATTCAAAATTTAATTTTCATTAAGATGCATTTTCATGAAAGTCATCTTTAAATTCGTTTCATACACAATTCTTAACGTTCTACCAACTACATAATACCAATTAAAAAAATTTATTGTGTGAGAGATTAACATATCTGCACCATTTTGAAATAATAAAATATCTCTGGCTTTATTGCATTATAAATCTAATAATTCAGATGATCAGATGAATTAAATTTGCTTAATTTATAATACATTTCATTCACATTTATATAATTCACTCCAACAATTATTTTAATTTTATTATTTTTTAACATTATTATTTTAATGTTATTACTGTATTTACTAATCTAATTTTTAAAATAAAAAAATAATTTTAATTAGTTTTGAAATTTTAATGCGACACCACCCACAAAAAACACCACCTTATTGTACAATGAACTGCACATTAGCACATTGTACAACTCAAACTCAACCCAACTGGTGTCTGCTCTGTTGTGTTGTCGTGCATGCTGATGTAGGTGTTGTGTTGGTTTGGTGTTGGTGGTTAATGATGATGGTATGGGGTTGGGGTGGTGTGTTTGTTTGATTTAGCTCTTGCATTATTTTGATAATAGGAAATGGAGTTTGATTTGAATGGTATGATTGCATTTTTGTTGCATTTCAATTCAATGTAGTATTTTCAATTTTCATACAATTTTCTACTTTCCCCAGCTCTAGTTATACTATAGTAGTAGAGTAGTATTAATTCTACTCTACTACCATTTAAAATATTATATGAATTACACTCTCTTTTATACTATTTTACTATTCATTCTTATCAATCGTTTAATAAAAAAAAAATGATTGTACAAAATTTGAGAATTGAGATTATTATAAAAAATGAATATGATCTCGGTTTGATGTGATGTCATTTCATTACCATACCGATTAATTTTATATTTGGCATTGGCAATTATATGATATTTTTCGTTCAAAGATAATAAATTACATGTAAGGTATATATACATATATATATTTTTCTAACATCTATAAATAGCTTAATTTTAAGTGTATTGAATGGAAGGAAATTACAAAATTTTCCTTATTGATTTGCCTTTATCATCCTTGATATTTTTTTTTTACAATTTTTTTTTAATCGTATGTTATAATAATGTTTTATATAAAATTAAAGACACGAAACAAATAAACAAAAATATGTTCATGTATGTACATGTACGAATGTAGTTTCAATTTTATAATTTAAAAGGAAGAAAAATAAAACAATTAAAAATTATTGATATAAAACAGGACAAAAACCGTTAAAATTGTGAATTAAATAAATGAATAAACACATAAAATAAAACCAAAAACAAGGGACAAAATAAATTTACAAATTAAAAATTACAAAATTTAATATAATTATGTGGTTACAGTTGACGATGATAATTATGATTAAATATTGTAAAATAATATTTATACTATATGTATGTGTGTTTGTATGTAATATGTACACGTGTTGTATAATATGCAATACATATATTTTTATATTATTTGGCGGCTTCATTTTATGAGTGCTTTTTGTTTTCAGCCTTATACATAAGCTGTTTTTTTTTATTTTGTATTTTGTAAAAAATTTAAATATTTCTTTTATTATGTGTTTGTGCGGGAATATTATTATAAAAAAACAAAAATAAAAATTTCAAAAAAATTTTTAAAAATTTTTCTTGTTTATTTTGTATCATTAAATAAAAATGTAATGTATGTAATTAAACAATAATTTAAAATATATGTATGATTGTATTGATTCTAAGAAAAAAAAAAAAGAAAAAAAATCGACAAGTACATTTATTTGCATGTGACACTTACAAAGTACTCGAAGCCAAATTAGTATCCTCGTGTTTTAATTGACCATCTAAGGCTAAACCCCATTTATCCTTGTTGTTAGCTAATAATGGTGTTAACTCAAAAACTTTTGATAATGTAAAACCGGGTGGTACTTGTACTCCATCCCTTTTTTTTATGATAATATACAATATAATAATAATAATAATAATAATAACAATAATAATAATTATATATGTATATAGAAGAAAATATATATTTTTATCATTTATTTAGTACCGATTCATTTGTCGTATTTGATATAAATTTGGTATGTATTTTGTTTTGATGGGCTTCAGTTGTAAATTTTTAAGGATATTTCATGTTGTTTTGTTTTCTTGATTTTTGGAAAATATCTGTCGTTATAAATAAGACACGTGTATAATAATATGTATTTTATTCTTCATTTTCCGTAAATTGGGTTTCGTTATTTTATAAATCCATAAATATGTATGTATAGATATGTAAGTAGATCAATTTTGTCTTTTTAATAAAAAAAAAAAGAACTCCTCTTATAATCTTCTGTGCTTGTACATCTAATACTCACTCACTCATAAATAAATTAATAAATAAAATAATAATGTGCAAAAGCTTCAAATTTTTTTAAAAACTGTGCACCAGAAATTCTCTGATTTGAAAATGATAAAATTTTACTAAATTTAAATTTATAGTATAGTGGTAGGTATAGAGAAGAAATAAAAAATAATTAAAAATTAAAAAAAAGAAACCAAAACCAGAAACAAAAAATAAACCGAATAGTAATTACTTTTTTTACAGTTAGATTTCTTTTTAAAGCCGTTAAAGTTATGTATTTTTTTTTTTTTTTTTTTTGTTATTCAACATTAAGTAAGAATATATAAATAGGTAATATGATTCATTAACAACCGAAATTGAAAGAAAAAACAAACCATAAATCACAATTCTCCAATATAATATCTACAAAAATATAATACTACTTAAACACAAATGTGTATTACGTATTACGGTAATACGGTATTACTCTACTGATTTTATATACAAAAATTATTTTTTTCTTAAAAAAAAAATCAAAAACAAATTATATTTTTGTATAATAAATTCTATGTAATGTATATTACGTATAATTCTTACATCGTACTCGACGCCAAATTCGTGTCCTCATGTTTTAATTGACCATCAAGTGCTAGACCACGTTTATCTTTATTATTTTTTAAAAGCGGTTGTACTTGAAATACTTTGGATAATGTAAAACCAGGTAGTACCGGGTTATCTCTGTATTATAATAATTCAAAATTTCGATTGAAAAACAAAAATAATATTAAATAAATATTTAAAAAAATTTTTAAGAACAAACGAAAAATTCATTCAGCCAAAAAAAAAAAACTGCCACTATTAAAAGTAAAAAAAAAAATAATTTTTGAAAAATAAAATCAAATAAAAACCTAAAAAAAATATTAAAAATTTAATTATAGAAAAAAATTTAAGAAAATGACGAAACCCATTATCAATATAACGATTTAAATTTTCCTTTTTTTCTTCGTGATTTATCGTTAGCGTTGCATATATTTTTTCCTGATTTATGTTTATTGTATATAAATATTGATAAGTATTTGGGTATGTATTCCTAGGATGAATGGTATACTCATTGAAATTTATATATGTTTGTATACCTTTACTACTCATTAATTATTATTGGATCGTATATCGGTATTTTGATTGAACATTTTTTTTTAAAAAAATCCGAAAAAATAAAAAACTGAACGAAATATTTTTTATTTATTATTTTTTTTTTTTGACTTACTCTGATTCAGCTTCTGCTACAATACATTTATATTGGGCTGTTGAGAATAGGCATATATCAGCAAATTGCCTTACAAATACTTTGATTTTTTTAACAGTCTTATTTGAATTATTTGCAACATGAACATTAACTGATATCGTTTCACCATGATGATATAACTGCAAATAGAATACATAAAGAAACAGATTATTATTATTATTATTATTATGTATTTACATAATAATGTTTGTAAATATCATATAATAATACAATTATTAATTTGTTAGATTTCTAAACAAGATAAAATAAGGATATTATAATATGTAACTATGCAAAGTACAAATATACATAGTATATATGCATGTGTATGCATGCATATAAATAATTTTGATGCAATATATCGTAAAATTTAATTATTATATTTTGTCCTCAAATTTTAATTACAATTCTGAATAATTAAAATTTTGTTTTCTAATTAAATACTTAAACGTATATATACATAAGCACATAATATACATATTATGTATACGTACATTATTTACTATGTATACAATAATTATTGCATAATGTTCGTTTTGTATATACTCGTACATACATATATTTATATGAATATTGATGGTTTAAGGTCGATTTACACATATTTCAATTCAATCTCAGTTAGTCATAGTACAGTCTCTGCGATCTCTTTCTGCTCAGAAATTTTACATTTTATTTAATCCAATTCACACAAATATTTGTTCAGTTTTAGTTTAAAACCCGTCAGTCAAAGTTCCAAATCTTTAGATATCCTCAGCTGGCAACGATGTTTTTCCAAATGACTGAGAGTATAGTATCGGAACTGAATGGAGACTGAGCTGACATGTGAGTATAGAAAATTTGTTTCAGATTCAACTTTTTTTTTATCATAATCATACTATCAAGAGTGAATTTTCAAATTTGTAAAGAAGAAAAGGAAACATTTATTAAACATTTTTGTGTTATTTCATATCTGATACATATTTGTGCATGTGAATAAATTTGACCGATATCCTGAACAGAATGTACTGAAACTGAATTGAGACTAAACTGAAATTGAAATGTGCTTAAATCAACCTTTATATGTTTGTAAATAAAAAAAAAAATTAAAATTAAACTATTGATAAATTTCTCATGATAATAAATTTCTTCTATTCTACATATATTTTTTGTACTCGTACATATATGTGACACATAAATCTACATACAGTATAAATGCCTATATTTAGATATATTTATGTGTTTAAATATTTCATAAACTTATACAAAAGTACAAATTAATATAATACATGTATGCAAAATGTACTCATTATTATAATCAAACTCCGTTTATATGCACATTTATTGTACAATATATAGAATATATATTATACATATACACGAGTACATATATCCTTTAATAACCTTCGTAATTTCACATAAATTTTAACATTAAAATGTAGATATTACACACTCATATATGTATACATGTTTTGGTATTTTATATTAAAAATTATGTACATATTTACATACTAAATACATTTAAGTTAATTTATGTTCGTTTATGTTAATATATACGTATACGTATTGTATATGGAAAATAATTTATAGTACTTATGTACTTATACATACTTGTTTACTAGTATTAATAATACCTATAACAATTTATTTCATTATAAATTTATTTGTAAATTGATTTAATTAAATAAATCCTTGTAAATATTATAAGTATAATTTTATATTATGAACCTTATAAACATAAATCCTGTTAATTATTTTATACATTTTGTTAATTATTATTATTGAAAATTATAAATTTTACATATTATGTACATTATATAAATATGTTGTATATACCAATATATAAGTATACAAATTTTATCTGCAATATGTATAGTACATAAGTAGTACATACATTTACAAGTATAATTATATGTTAGTAATGAACTAATATTAATGTTATATATGGTTTTAATTGATTTTAGTATCGAAAATAATGCATAAATATGTAGGAACTAATTAAGTATTGCAATACTTTTAGTAATGATTGTTTATTTATTACATATGTAAATCTATATTCACAAAACAATAATTTAATTGTCAAAAATAATATACAAGGATTAAACAGATTTTTATCGATGAATTTTATTTTATTTTTTTTTAAATTTTCAATTTCAGTTTATTTTTACGGTAAGAAGCAAAAAAACATATGAAAATCCTTATTTATAAAATATATATAACTGATATAATATATGTATGTATGTATATAAAAAATTCAAAAAAAGGATATATGTATATGCATTATTTAAAGGATAATACATATATTTTTATATAAATATGTAGGTGTAAGGTGTAAGAATGTTTGTTATTTTATGTATACATATTTTATGTATGTACAAACTCGCATACATATAGAATTTTTCAAATTATTATGTATGTATGTACATAAATATAGAAAATACATTCAATGAATAATTCATGAAAGTAAATAATTCAGTCATTTTTTTTTGTATTTTATTTATGTATACGTAAAATTTTAAAATGAAGAAAAACAAAAATATTCAAATTAAATATTTAAAAAAAAAAAATAAATAAAATAAAAATGACGAAACGAATTTTATGTAAAAGTTCAAGGAAAACAATTAAAATACACAAATAATATTGTGCGAATTTATGTGCATATACAGGAATGAAATACTTATATATATGTATGTACTGTTATTTATGTATATAAATATAAAATATAATGTATATTGTATTCATATAATGGAAATGTATTCTACCATTTTCAGTACATAGATAGACATAGATATATGCGAATATTTTTAGTTATTTTTGAAATTAATCCAATTCCACAAGTAGTATATACAAATAAGTACACATACATATGTTTGTTATGCAGAATGAAAATGAACTAAAATACAACAGCGATAAAAAATAAATAAATAAATAAAAAAAATTATAATTAATTTTATTGATAATTTGATTGCATACATTCATATACACATTTACATACAAAAATTGAAAAATTGTACGCAACTATTATGTGTATGTATACATAAAAGAAAATGCAATTCCATTTTAAATTATATGCAAATTGTTTTAGTATTTTTTTTTTTTTTTAATTTTCATATTTATTTTTTCATTTATTTATTCATTAATTTATCTATGTACACACACTAAAGTACATACATCTTCATGTATATTTTTAAAGTTAATCAGGTTTTAATTAAATTTTGTTAATAAAATGTATAGGAGAATTTTTTATGGAATGCAGCACATATATGCTATAGTATTTTTGGTACAATAAAATTCATTTTATTAGAATTCATTATGAATGCTCATATAAAATGAGAAATATTTAATTTGTCAGAGTTGTTTTCGAAAAGAAAAATATGCAAATACATACCATCAATGTACATACATACATTGTGCATACCAGGATATACGCATAATACCTACTCATAATGATGAACGCATATTACAAAATTTTATACAATTTTAAATATGTATTTGTGCACTTTTAATTTTATTCAATTGTTCAGAAATTTAAAATTGAAATTTAACAACAACAACAACAACAAAAGAAAAATAATTTCTCCTAATTTTTGTGGTTTTTTTGTATCTTGTATTATATAATGTACAATTGACTGACTTTATAGTCTGTCAACAATCATGCATTGAATGCAATTGAATGTTGTTGAGTTATGACAAAATTTAAGTTATCCCATTGACCTTTAGGATTATATTCAAAGATGAGAAACAAAAGTTTGTTTATTTTTCATGTAAAACAAAAGATAAATTAAAATAATTGACATAAGAAAACTTTGAAATAGAAACTAAAGAAATACTTGAAAATCTTTGTGTTGTGTAAATCAAAAAGTAAGAATTATTTTTCAAGTTTTTATTTGTAATGTTTGTATATTTAAAATAAATAAATAATTAATTTAATTGACAAAAATTAATACATATGCACTCAGTGTATGTAAATGTATTAAGGATATAAAAATGTTAAAATTGTATTCATCATGCACGTATCATCGCATATACATGATAAGTATATTTACATAATCGTACGTAAACGTTCACGTACACATATGTATGTGCATCATTTTAAATTTCAATTAATTCAAAATAATTAAAAAATTCATGTTCATCATCACCATCAGCGCACATCATCACACATTGTCAATGGCAAATCAGTCAGTCACACATTTTTTTTTTCAAATTTTTCTTATCCTTCTGATATGATATTTTTTTCTATGTATCATACATATGTATATCTATACTTTTATATACATATACATTTATGTATATTAGTACTCGTATTATAATTGTATAATTATGTCAGAATCAGTCTACAACACTATTGAAATTTATGTAAAATGAATTAAAATATAGGTCATGGACTTATTTCTTTTCTATACAAATTTACATACGTATGTATTGGTATAACATAACGTATTTTATTTTCATATCCACAAAGCATATATGCGATATTTTTATATGTATGTACATGTATGTATGCTTGTACACATCCATAAGAAACTTTATAAAATGTATACCTTCTCTATAGAACTTGTGCTTGTATATATATATACTTTGGTTATATTTATAATGATTACACTTTTCCGTACGCACGTACATACAAATATACGTACTCATATAATATTTCAAAATAAGTGTTGTATTCATTCATGACATATTATATAATATACTCTCTTTCGTAAACAATATAAAAAGCGATATTATTTCTATGAAATAATTTATATAAATTAAATTTTTATTTATATTCTATTCTAAATACAAAAAAGGAGAAGACGACAAGGAAAAATAAAAAAAAGGAAACACACATTTAAATGAATATATATAATATGTAAAAATGACGAGAAGGTTAAACATTATTTTGTATTATTTGTTAATGAATTCATTAATTAGATTTTATGTTCATTTTCATGTTTTTGTGTATGAGCATAAATGTTCAAATGAATGAATGAATTTTTTTTCGTATATATACGTACATATATGTATGCTTTTACATATTTTATGTAAAGGAGGTTTATAAGTACATATGCATATGTATTTATATATGGATAAGAGTACTTGAAAATTTCTATTTAAATTTTTTATATTCATTTAATCTATGTATCTTATTCGTATACCGCACACATATACAGTGAGCGCAATTTGGATAGATGCAGTCACATTTTTGTGAATAAAAAAACAAGAAATAATGTGAGCATAAAATAAGCAAATAAACCTCAGATTACGTTCTATTTTGGGTTTTGTCCTCCTTCTTCAAAAAATCCTATAGCGCTATTCTTTTTCCACCACAGGCCAAACTACAGTAGAATGAGATTGAGAATTGTATCTCTAATCTGATGATGCAGCGATAGGGGAAATTATATTGAAAGCTTGTGTACCAATACCAATGTTTCCATATAATAACAACATACGGTAATCTATGCTGTTTTGTGAATACCATCTAGTCTCTCAAGTAATTTGGACTAAATTGTGAATAAGGCTATAAAGTGCGTCTATCCAAATTGCGCTCACTTTACTTACAATTAGTCCTATATACATTTATGTACATATTTCTTTTTATATAAAATGTAAATTAGTATAATTATGAGAAATATTATAAAATTTAATTATTTAATAGATTGAATAAAATATATACATAATCTCAAATCTTTATTTCATTCATTCTAATTCAAAATTTTGTATGTTTATTGGTTTGTTACTTCTTATTGTTGTCTCCCTTTTATCATCAAATTTTTATATTCTTAGTAAATATATAAAACTAGAATATTATCTGATGAACGCATAAAATGTAAAATGTAATATAAATTATTTCTATTACATACAGAAGTAAGTACCTATAATGTAAGGATATTTTATTTGTGCATACAATGTAATGAGAGTATGCCATTCCACTATACTCACTAGCTTAAATACATAATAATATAATGTACATATCTGTAAAATCTTATTTTGTATATCTGTAACTATAACTACCAATTTTATCATTGAATTAAATTAAAATATCATCACATAATCACAAATCTAAATCACACATCTATCATTATCGTTAATTATTTTATTATTATGTATTTTCTAAAAACTAAAGTAATAATACCCAGAGTGTACTTATATACTATCCACTTCAAATTACACACATTTATTAGTGTAAGTTTAAGTGTAAGTGTAAGTAATAGAGGCAATAACATATGCTATACAGTCTAATTTGATATTAAATAATTGAATTCTAAAGAATATCCTTCAAGAAAATTTTTTATCTTTTTTTTTTTTTTATTTTACATACCACATATTCTTTCAATATTATACACTAAAGATTTTAATATTATAGACGTACGTACATATATGATATTAATATGCTATATGTACATCTATACCAGAATTAATAGAGTACAATAGAAAATTAATTGAACTATGTAAATGAGTTGCACACTTCATAATTATTAAGAAAACAAAAAAAAAAAAAAAACAAAACAAAAAAGATTCAATTATTAAAAGTATCGACTATTTACTACACTCGTATATGAGTACGTACATATACATATGTAAGAATTCTTCTTCTACTTCTTCTTTAGAATTAAAATTAATAAACATTTTTATATTATGATCGAATTTAATTAAATATGTAAATCCATTCATTATTCATTTTATCCTTTCACATAAAGTGTCTATAATGATCTATTAACTATCCTATTAATTTTTTTTTTTCATTTCGTTACTACGAATACTTTTATCTTTGGGCCAAAGAAAAAAAAAAAAATCAAAATTTTAAATCCATATTTTACAATCGAATTAAAATATCCGTATTGCAGCCACACAGTTCTACAGAACATAGAGTTGTTACATTGCGATAATGAAATTAAATTTTTGTACTTAAAAATTTTTCGTATATAATATAGCCAAGGATGATTAAAGTATTAAATGCCAAGTGCTCAATAAACTTAAATTACATTTAGAAAAAAAGTGAAATAATAAAACAAAAAGCGTCCTTTTCGATTTCATTATATATATACGTACATAATATCCCATGGATAAAAATCACGTTTTCAATATAAATTTTCTTCTTGGAATTTTATTTTACTTTTTTTTTTTTTATTTTGATTTATAAATTCTAATAAACAATAACTGATAATAATACATGTCTGTCTAGAATAATATTCATCCATGAATATTATGAGTTATGTGATGAAAAGAGAAATAGTATCAATCCTCGTATACAGTAAGTACATATGTATATCGTAAAAATCGTATAAATATCTAATACATACATTAAATTTACTAGCTGTCATTTAACACAACTACATATATAATATTTTCATATCATAATTTTAATATTTTATATACACACGATTATGTACATACATATGTACATATACGTCCTTATGCATATGCGAATTGAAATGGTAAGTAAATGAAAAGAAAGAAAAAAATAATAATAACATTTTATGATATTCATTATATTCATTATTATGTGTGAAGCTTGATTAAATTTATTTCTTTTGTTTTTCATTTTCATCCTTTTTTTTTTTGGATATTCAATTTAAACATAAAAACCGATACACGCGAGTATATACATATACACACAGTTCTGTATTATGTTGAAGATTTTAAGGATTATTCTCGTATTATGAAGATTAAATGAGACATTCATACTCATGCATATTATTATTAATACGTTATCATGTGAATAAAAGTACATACATATGCATGCACAAGTTAATACATAAATGTACACATGTGTATGTAATAAACTTAAGAATTAAATGAATGAATAATAAAGTACCTACTATGTGTGTTTATAATATTCTGATAAAATGAATACAGACAATCGAATAAGTATGGCCGAATTAAAATTGATATTTGGTCAAGAAACATAATGATGATGGTAGAAAAAAATAAAAATAAAAACTCATAAAGATAAAAAATAAAATGTATTTAATTTTAAATGGAAAATTTACGATAAAAATGCTCATAATAAAATCGACGAACATTCGAATATCCGAATGTGTATTCATAAAATAAAATATAAATGTATAGATACATAATTTTATTGTGAATTAAATTATCAATAAATTTTCTTTCACTTTTTTTTTTATTTTTTTTTTTCATTCATTTAGAAAATGAAAATATTTAATCTGAGAAAAATAGGAAAAAGACGAACGATAAAAAAAATATAGAAGTATAAAAAAATATAAAACTGTAGAAAATGAATCGAAATATGTGTTCACATACCAAATGAAAGAAAAACAAATAAACGACTTTTATATGTAGCACACTGTGGCACAAAAATTATATCTTAGCTCACATAAGAATAAATTTACATTTGTGAGAAATATTAAATGAAGCATTCGAGTATGATGTAACGTTAATTTTTGTGATATACTGTACCTATACTCTACTCTTATACAATCAAAGCAGATAGCATCCAGCAGGAACAAAAAATCTGCCTCAACAACTTCAGAAACACATTTAAAACAGATTATACTCTCAGTTGTTTAGTTGTTTTGTCATACGTCATAGAGAAAAGAGGTAAGCTTTTTCTCTTTACCTTATGCTTATTCTTGTTTTTTGTCAGCAGGCGACAACTAAATTTATTTGAACATTGCTCAAACACGATATTCTTCTGCCGCCATTGTCTCAGCATTCATTTATAAAGCACTAAACGCTATGCTGAGTGCAGCAGATTTCTGCTAGCTGCTTTGATTGTGTTTACCGCCTTATGAATATATGCGATATATACACGAATTTATATTATACAGATGAATCGATTGAATAAATTTAATTGACTCATAAATTTTAATGTCCTGATTTTTTTTTGTTACTTTTAGTTGAGAAAAAAATTATATAAAATTATATATAAAATTAACCTCTTTCTCTCTCTCTCTCTTTCTACCAATTTTATTGGGTTGAGTCATAAATAATGTCCGCTGCTGGTATATATGAAACCAGTTTCGCTGGATTTCTTAATTACGTTGTCAAACGAGTTACTTTCATATTAATCTTGTACATCGGCTAGTGTTATTTTGTATTCAAACGTCAAAGTGTGAAAGTCGTTTAAAAAGTGTTTTTCCTTAGTAATAGAAATGGAGAACTTAAAAGAACATTTAAGGCACATTATGTTATGGGAGTTCAAACTTGGAAGCAATGCTACTGAAACAGCTGAAAAAATTTGTAGCGTGTATGGTGAAGGTGCTGCTACAGATCGAACAGTACATCGATGGTTTGAAAGATTTCGTTCTGGAGATACGACCCTCAGAGATGAACCTCGACCAGGAAGATCGTCAGACTTTGACAATGATAGGCTGAGAGCTTTGGTGGAGCATAACACACGTATTACAACCAGAGAACTCGCAGAGAAGCTAGATAGTTCACAATCAACTGTCAATCGCCATTTGCATCAGCTAGGAAAAGTTACCAAGCTTGGTGTATGGGTCCCACATCAACTGACAGAACAAAACAAAGCTATTCGAATAAACATTGCTGCTAGTCTTCTTTCTCGTCACAAAAATGATGCGTTTTTGAAGAAAATTATTACGGGCGATGAAAAATGGGTTACATATGAGAATGTCATTCGAAGACGACAATGGTGCGACAAGACTGAACGGCCTCAACCTGAGCCAAAGTCGAACTTACATGGACGAAAGATCCTTCTATGCGTATGGTGGGATCACCGTGGCATTATTCATCATGAGTTATTAAACAGAAACGAAACTGTCACTGCAGAGGTTTACACTCAACAACTAGAGCGTCTCCAACAGAAATTGCGGGAAAAGCGTCCAGCACTCATCAATAGAGGTAACGTCATTTTATTACATGATAACGCAAGACCCCATACAGCAAGGATTACTCAGCAAAAGATACTGGAGCTTGGCTGGTCTGTACTACCTCATCCTCCATATTCGCCAGATCTTGCACCAACCGATTACCATCTTTTCCGTGCTCTTCAGAACGAACTTAATGGGCAGCAGTTTATAAATGATGACCAAGTCCAAGAGTTCTTAGAAACTTTTTTTAGCAACAAACCACCGAGGTTTTTTGAAAGGGGCATTGAAAGTCTTCCAGATAAATGGCAACAAGTCATCGATAATGATGGTGAATATATCTTAGATTAATATAATTTAAATTGTATGTTATAGAAAATAAAACATGATTAATCAAAACGGACATTATTTATGACTCAACCCAATAATTTCGTTTTTTATTTGAAACTTTTTCATTTTTAAATTTTCCCATTAAAAATTAATTATTTTTACAATTATAAATTATATACGTTTATATGCACATACATTAGACAAATGAATGTATGTATGCGTAGAGCAAAGGATAGGGGACTAATGAAAAAAATGTTCTTTTTAATTAAAATTAAACACATAAACAAAATTTCATTTTGATATTTTTCACACTTACCTCTTTATCCAAACTAGCTTCTAAATGAATTTTATTTGGTCTCAATAAAAATTCTTTACTAACTTCGATTGATGGCTGTTCACCCAATTTCGATGGTGCATACATTATTTTTCTAATTGCTAAACGTACTGAATTTCTTTTATGTGGCTTATCCTCTACACTTTCACCAACAAATGCCTGCACGTATCCATGTAAAAGTAATTAAATTGAAAAATATTCGTATAATAAAACATTTTAAAGTAAACATTTTTTCTTATTCCTTCCTTCCATTGCATAATCCAAAATTTTCATTTTTTTTTTTCAATCTTTTAAATATCTTTTTTTTTTTAATTCATTTACCTTTAATTCATAATCTACACCGCATGGTTTACCAGTATCTCCAGGTGCTGGCTGTAATGATACAGATGCTGGACAATGTGGTGGTACTTCAAAATAGAATGGATATGCATTTGGTCCTAATTTCTTAATTAAACGCTCCTGTAATCTTGTTAATGGCCTATCATTACCGATTGATGGATAAATTTGTTCGTGTGCTAAATATAAATCTTTACGGAATGTTAAACCCAATACATCTAAATCTTCTCGTCCATAACGAAATGCTGCCAATACATGACCAAATACTTTACGATCTTTTATATAATCTGGATCGATAAGAACGACACCATCTGTAAATAATAATAATAAACATCAGTAGAGATGAATGCGGAAAATGAAGAAACCAAGAAAAATTTTATAAATTATAAACACAAAATGAATACAAAATTATATATACGAATATTTTTAAAAAAAAAAAAATTATAAAATCAAGGATTTTCTCAATTTTTATTTTCGTCCATTTTATTCTGGGTTCATTACATTCAAACTATTTATATATGGGGAGATAATGAATTAGTAATCAGATTCATATTAACCATTTACATATACCCTCCTACTATACATGTATACATATAAAATGTGTATTTGAATGTTAAACATTTTGTTTATGTAGCTGACACATAAAAATAAAATAAAATATAAAATAAACTGGGAGAGCTAAAAAGAAAAAGGAAATTTTTAAAAACCTTCTTTTGTATATTCATGAATTACAAAAAAAAAAAAATATGTATAGATATACAAAAGAAATAAAGAATTCAACAATTTTTTTTAAGATTTTCTTCGTAAAATGAAATATTAAAATGGAACAAAAATCAAAACCATACACCTTTATCGCCCTTTTTTTCATTTTATTTATTTTATTTTTTTTTCGTTTCTTTTCTTTATTGTGTTATTTTAATTTCAGAGAAGAAAAAAAAAACGTATTCGACTCTTATATCTAGATCATCCGAGTGTAAATCCTAAAGTTCATAAGCTCATATAAAACATTTGGAAATGTTGTATATATTTTTGGAAAATGTGAAAAGAGAATTTTCCACTGAATTCGATTTTTTTTTTCAAACTTTTTTTTAACATCATAAATACTATCATCATCTACTACATAAAAGCAAGAAATAAAAAAAAAAAACGAAAATTATAAATTAAATTTTTGTGTATTTTATAAGGATTTTGTTGGATAATAAAAGAATTCATTTATAAATCAAAAATTGAATGGATCAATATCGATTTTAAATTTGGATATACACAAAAATCCGTAGTCAATAAAATTGGTTCAAGAAAAAAAAAAAATTGAAAGGAAAAACGAAATCCTTTATTTTTCATTCTATTTGGATTTGAATTTTGGGAAATTTTTTCATAAATGTTTGCATATGTGTATTGTAGTTTGTAGTGCAGATGTGATATTAGACAGGGTGATGGATTTCTCGGATAGATGCGTATGTAAAGTAAAAGAAAGATATACAGTAGATAATAAACAAACGGAAAATATACTTGCTCCTCTTCTCTATACATACTCTGTAGCAGTAGAGGTGATTGACTTTTCACGGTACCTATATAGTACAAGTTACGATAGTACGAGTAGTATTCTACACATCACATGTGTACTCATTTTCAAATTTTCATTTTGAAACTTCGAGTGATGCCTGGGGGCGCTCAATTAGAAAATTCGCCACTGCAGAACAGTATCTGAGAAACAGCTTTCGTAGTTATTCTCAGATATATTACTTTAACCATATGTACGCGCATTTGTCGATTGTTGTGGTATATTTACATATCTGACTGTGTATTTGTATATATGTAATTTTTTTTTCAATTTTTATCCTTAAAAAGAAAACAATAATGTGATATGAATCCCTATATATTCTTTAAATTTATATTTGTAGAATTGTATACACAAATGTATAGATATGTATATTCATTCATACATATGAACGTATGTATATGTAATAATTTATTTTAAATTTAAATCAACAGCACTGACATATGTATACATTCATTGCGTATACAAACATAAATATATCATATTCAAATAACCTAACAACTGTATGAAAAATATGAATACATTTTCATATCCTTTAGAAATAAGTATTTTATTTTATATTATTACGATTATTCGAAATTTTAAATTGAATTTGTTCCAAATTATATTTTTATTCAAATTTGGAATTATGTATGATAATCTAATATATACAATATATGTATATGTATATGCGCTTTTACTTTATTTACTACATAATATCGTACATGTTTATTTCTATCCTCTAATGTATTTTATGTTATCCTATGAGCGAAGATATTCATTGTATTCGGTATATTTCACTATGTATTCCGTATATGATTTATGATAGTATAGGTAATCGTATTATTGTTTGTGTTATATGAATGATATTAAAAATTCAAAATATAAATAGAAAGATATACATAATGCATATTTTTGTACAAGTAGATACAATGGATACTACAGTCCACTGTTAAAGAATTATTGAAATAGAATTAATTATTTCAAGATTTTTTCAAAAGATTTTACAATTTTAATAAAATTCAAATTTATCATTCATTTTCGAGTGTGATTTAATTGCAATTTCTGATAGGTTTCATCTAAAAATTGAAGTAATTTTTCTGATAAGTAATGAATTGTTCATTCTAAGCCTCATCATATAAATGGATTGTTACTCTACTAAACAAATGTATTTTGCAACTCAAATTAAATTGTATGTTCAATCACACATTCTAGATTATGATATTAATTTAAAATCACTTTTAAATCACTAAATTTAGGCTTATCGAAGGTTGTCGTACCATCAATGATGTCACTTTATAAATAAAATTACTTCAATAGCATTGCAGCTCTAAGCGAGCCAGGGATTCCACTGAAGTGATTCCTAGATTTATTACTAAAATTACACTTGCAACTTATATCAATACAGATTTTTAATAAAAAAAAATTTCAAAATACAGTCTGTGAATAGCAATAACATTTATGTCAGAAATTATACAAAAATATTGGCCAAATACCGTCCAATAATAATTCTAAATGATACAATATTTTCATTAGACATGGACTGTATAATGACTGTATTCTGTATTCAGTGAATTATCCAAAATATAATCATGATATCTAATATCTTATGTACTACGTACTACTGCTCATAAATCTATCTATGTATCTATCTCGTACATTTATAAATGTCAAATATTAAATGATATATCAACATAAAATCATAATGTGTATATTACGTATTAATTTCCTTGAATATTTCATCAATTTATCTTTATTTATACATACATGCATAAACGTACGAGTATATTATGTATGTGTACAGTATGTGTAGTGTATACTGTCTTGTATATGTCGAATTATAATTGAAAAATCAACAGCACCAACAATGACTGAAACTATTATATTAGCCATACATGAAACTAAAATAATAAAAACATTATGTAGGTATGTACATATGTATGTATCCATATTGATTATTATATTTACACCGAAAAATATATATTGTACGATTTAGATTATTCGTGTATTGTATGTGTTGTGTGTATATAAAATAGGAAAATTTTCAAGGAAAAGCAATTTTATTTTGTTTACCTAGCTCATTAAAATTTTAAATGCATGTATATTTATTCTTTATTGTATAAATAGGAAAATAAGAGATATATGTACGTATAAATGATAGCGGTAGGTGTTTATATTCATATATACATAGGTAAAAACGTAAAACAGTATGTAGTTTACTGATATATGTATGGTTGCTATATTAAATCATAAAATTCTAAATAATATATGAATATGAAATATGAATTATTTATTGGATATTTTTATGTTGACATGTATAATATAGAGATTGTGAGACAAACAATTTAAATTTTCGATTTATTTTGACAAGGATATGAGATACAATGTATATGCCTCTGTGTATAAATATGAGAATACGTAGTAAATTGGTACGTATATACATACATAGATATTTGTATTGTCAAATTATGGTATACAAAAATAATTATTAATATTCGTAAATAAAGATATGTATCTACAGTTTATTATTAATCTCCTGAATTTTTGAATATTCCTTCCTTTTATTCTTGAAAAAAAAAAAATAATATTATTTAATTCGATATTAAATTATATTGTATTGCGTATTTTATAATGTTTTCTTCGTTTTTGTCCTTTTGATTTGAAATAAAAAATAATTTTATTTTACAAACAAGAAATTCATCATTAAAAATTTAACATTTACAATTAAATAAAATTAAATCTGAAAATAAACACAAACATTTTACAGGATCTAAAGACATAAAGTATTTATACGAACGAGTACATAAACGACTAATAAATAAAATTGAAAACGCAATTAATGTAATGAATTAATTCTAGTAAATTCTTTTACAAAAAGAATGAGAATAATTGAACAGAAACAAAAATTTTTTTATCCTTAGTTTTAATGTAAAAAAATTCAAAAAAATTCAAAAAAATCAATAAAACTTTTAAATTACATTCACAAGTACGTCTGTACACATGTTTATACGTCATACGTATTGTATTGTTTGCGGTTAATTCTCTTAAATGAAAATTGAAAAAATGAATTCCCTACATGATGTTACAGATACTTAACAAACGCAGAAAGGAAATAAAAAATTGTTGGTCGAAATTTTTGATTGAAATTGAAGAAAAATTTATTTCAATTAAATTTTTGTTTTTATTTATTGATGGAAAAAATTGTTGTTGTCTGATTGTTTTTTTTTTTTCATTTTGGATTTTCTCTTTTGTATTTTCAATTAGTCCTGACAAAGTACAATTTATTATTGTGTATATACGACAATTATACACAATATATGGAAAAAACAAAGCTGAAAATAACAAAAATGAAATAACTAAAATCCTTTTTTGAATATCCAGAGAATAATTTTAGTTTCAAATTTAAAGTGCATATACTGCTATACTACTACACTCTTGTAAACGAGTACTTTGCATAAATTGGGTTAGGTTGAGACGGATTTCATTTTTATTCCATTATTATATCTACCCACCATCAAGGACTTATGTACTTGTAATGAATTTGCATTTAAAAAATAGAAATCCAAAAAAAGAAAAATATTGTGAAAATTCGACATCCTAACAAACCGAAAAATAAAAAAAAAATGAAATGAAAAACATGAGAGAAATAATTCTTAACCCTGAACAAAAAAAACATTTTCCATGTATAGTCAACAACAATGCAAAAGCAACAAAATTATGATGGAATAAAAATAGATGCTACTTTTTAAATTACTCACGAGTCACTACATCAAATACAATGATTCTCATTTTATTCAATGACTGTTTCTGTTTGGGAATGGGAATCAGGTCATTGGATTACGCATCTTCAATCTTCATTGCTAGAATATAGTACGTATATACTCATACAAATTTTCATTTTGTTTGTTGTATTTATCTGTATGTGTCATTTTTTCTACATTTTCAAGATTATTGTCATTATAACTCTTGTCGTGTATATTATTTATAGTAACACTTGACTTGAAAAATTCGAAAAAAAAAAACAAAAAAACAAAAATAAATAAGAAAATTTTACCAGAGGCAATTCTTAGGAAATTATTGTACACAATAACAACACTGAAAAGTATGTGCTACACAAAAATGTAAACAATTTCTTCTACTATATCTATACGTACATATGTACATTCTTATTAACATTATCGTACTACTTATGTCTCTATCATCATCATAATCATCATTATTATCATTTCGTTATTTAGTTAATTAGTTCGTTTATATACAAACAACGACATTCATTTTTACACGAATTTTTTTTATATTATCAGATTGTATGAATTTTGAATTTTAATGTATATTTCTTCTTCTTAGCTTTTATTTTTTCGCTATAAGTTGCATGAAAAGTTTCTGGCTTAACACAGAAACAAGTATTTTTTCGCTCAACTCAAATTAATCTTTTATTTTTCAAAATTGTCTCATTTTAAGTCTATATACTTTTTTCAAGGATGATCCCATCCCATCCCTTTAAACCCTCTATATAATAGTTTTCACTTTACTCTTCAAAATATGCTTCTGCTAATACGATAAATATTCATTTGATGAAAACTTCTGTCTTCTGAGCAACACTTTGAGCCTAGAAAACAGGAATAAATAGCCATTTGTATTGATCAATTAAGTCAAATCCTAATTCATGCATTTTTACTATGACAACAACTAAAGTGTGAGGCGGTATTACAAATAAGCGTTCAAAATGGCTACAATTTTTATACAGTCATCTTGCAAGGTATGTACGATCATCGTACCAAATTGAGTTCGATGAGAAGCGTTATCTTAATGTCGGGGGTTAGAAACTTTTTAGACAGCCCATGTACATATATGCACGTACAAAAAGGAATACAAATTATAAAAAGATCTGCACAAAATAAAAGAAAGAATAAAAAAGCTACAAAAAATAAAATAAAAATAGAAATGATGAGTGCAATCATCATTAAACATATACTAGGATATAATGAGAGTAGTGACAATATTATAGTAAACAGAAAAGCTGAATTTGAAAAGAAAAGGATAGTATATAATGAAGACAAAATAAAATTAAAAAAAAAAATGAATTCATAAAAGCATATATACGTACGTATACAAACACAAAGATTACGAGATATGAGTTGGTGAAAATGCAAACATAAAAAAAAAGCAGTAGAAAATTATAAATTCCTGTAGAAATCCAAGAAGAAAAATTACATACAGAAGTTTGTGTATACATATATAGAAGTTTGAAAAAGTATTTAAGATGAACAACAAAAGGATAACTATGTAAACAATTTAAAAATAAAATAAAATATAAAAAAAAATACATCGAATGATAAATATTGTTTGAAATTAAATTGTTTAATTGTTATGTCATTCATGTACATCTGGAAATACCATAATGCATACCAGCACCTATAAGTTATATAAGGACTTATATATACATTTATATTTGTATTTGTAGAAAATGGAGTACAATTAAGTACATAATGTACATATGTTTGTAAGTTAGAGATAAAGTTTTAAACGTTTTTCACTTTTTTTTTTTGGCTAAACTTTCTTTACGAATTTTTTTTTTACATTCTAATTGCTTTTTCCTTCTTGTTTAACACTAGATAAATGAAGAAAATATATTTAATTTTGTGTGTTATGTACTTTGTCTAGTCTGGTCTAATTTGATCATATTATTTACTTATTTATACTCGTATCTATAATTATTTCTATTTACGTCCTTTTTTATGTTCTCTGTTTTCTACTATTTTTCTAGTGCAATGTTACAATTTGTATTGAAACTTTTTTAATAAATTATAAATAAATAGAAAATCAAAAGAAATAAAAAGAAATGTTAAAAAAGATAAAGAGAAGTAAAGAAAAAAAAAACAAATTCAATCAAAATAAACTGACAAGACAACACACAGTAACAGTAGAAAATTTAAAAAAATATGTTTTTGTAAATTCGAGTAATGGGTAAAAATTATGTGTAGCTGCCATAGGTAACGTGTAATAATTTAGAAATTTAGTCAAATCATGTTATCATATTAATATCCAATCTTAGAGATGGACAACTAACAACACGATGATTTTGAAAATTTCGGAGAACTTTTTAGGACATTTTGATGTGAACACATACGACTCATACGAGTACATAATCAGTAGTTAAAATTCTCGTTTTAATTCCTGTATTTTTTAGTTCCCTTAAATGTATATCATTGTAAAGCCTAATCAAAAACTAAAAAAAAAAAAATCATAAATTTTTATTAAAACCAAAATCAAAATTGCTGCAAAAGGAAGCGTTTTCCGTTTATCTAATTTACATCTGCTACAAATCTACAAATTAATGACACTTACTATTCCAAAGTCAAAAACCTTAAACGAAAATATGTACGTGTCTGTGGCTTCTTTTTTTTGGTAGGTATTTTATTTGACGACATACTTAAGTTATACACCATAATCGTTTATCATTTTCCTGTGTCTATTATGTATGTACTATATGTACTTTATTTTCATGAAATAAAAATCATATATAGAGAAAATTAGAAAAAAATTTCCGAAAATATTTTTTTGCATACAACATTAACCAAAAAAAGGAAAAACACGTTTTCAATCATAATTCATTGTTAACATACTGCCAAATGAAAATAAGTTCATCTTTAATTTTATCAAAAAAGGAAGAAATAAAAAAAATGTGTGAACGAAAAAAATATAAATATATACATATGTGCTACATCAAAATTTTCTGGTACGTGTAAAAATGAACTAGCTGAAACTTTCAGATCCCTGGAGCCGAAAAAGCCTAAAAAATTTATAAATTTATAATAATACAGTATACGTATAAAGTACATATATATGGAAAATGTAATAATCAAACATATGCATATGTCTTGTGTGTACGAGTAGTATAGTGGGGTATGTCAATATATAAAAAGAAAATCCGGAAATGAAATTTTCACTCAAAAAAAAAAAAAAAAAAAGAATCAAAAAAATAGTCTGACTGCAAAACAAAAAAAAAAATACAGTGACTCACAACAGTACATTACACACTATGTACACAGATGATGCAATAATAATGTTTTATGTGTGTGTGTGAATAGATATTAAATTCTGTGCTCTTCTATAGAAAGAAAAAAAATATATAATGTCAGAAAATTATTATTAAAATAAATTTCCATCAAAATAAAGAAAATTCTCATCACGTTTTTGCGTTAATATAGTACGATTATATGTGTATCCCATTTAATTTTGTTGCGTACGATATGAACAAAAAAAAAAAAATGTACGAGTACACATACAATAAATGTGTGAGATAAAATAGCAAAAAAAAAGAAATAGAAAATTCAATACATTTACAATGTTTGTGTTCCATTTAAAATAGGTACATATTACATAAGTTTACACATACTGTCGTATACATTTACATAATATAATAAATATTTTTTAAAATAAAATAAATAAATGTATTTATGTACCATATAGATTGTAGGCGACTAAAAAGACATTTATTTTAGTTAAATTCTGACTTTCATTATATAGATTTATGCACATGTATGCGTATACCCTACATTATTTTCATTTTCATTTTCATCTATGCATCCATGTACAATACATTAATAACAGACAGGTACACACCGCGATATAAAAAAAATTAGATAGAGGACAAAAAAATATCATTAAAAAAAAAAAAGAATTTATATTTTTCAATCATAATCACACAATCATCAGCCAACCGTCCCTATATATGTGGGTAAATATATCTATACTTATGTATGGATGAATGAATACACACACACACACACACACACACAAACATCCTGCACACATATCTGCTCACGTTTCCGTACATTCATTCATTCATGGTCTAGATACATTATGTACGCATACATCAAACATTTGTCGTATGTACTCGTATATCTATATGAATTTGTACACACCACCTAAGATAGGATATACAGGATATATTACAAACATTATAATAAATATAGAATGTAAATAATAATACTAGATAGATATGTGTATGTATGGCAATGTAATTTTATATGAAATTAACCTGTTGATTGAAATAAATGACATAAAATTACATTAACACTGTATGGGGTACTGCAGATTATACGAAATTTAAATTTTTCTTTCTGTCTCCCTTTTGCCACCCATATTTTTTGTTTTCTTTTTATTTTTATTTGATGTGTAATATGTTATTTTGGAATAAATCCAGAAAAATATTTTTAATTCATACTATATACGCATACTGGGAAATGTACGAATATTTTCTATAATTAAAAATGCTTAAATTCATTTCACTTATAATCGCATTATTAATATAAAAGTGTAAATATGTATGTAATGTTTAATGTTTAAATATAAAAGAAGAGAAAGATATTTGCTCTGTTTTCCTGTTCTTATTTTTGGATTACATAGATGTATATGTTTGTTATAGGAATCACTGTCTATTTATTGTTTATGATGTAACGTAAACGTTTTGTGCTAATTATTATGTTATGAGATGAATTTTAGGTGTATTCACATCGCTGCGAAAAGATATAGAAAAAATTATCAAAAAAAAAAACTTTAAAGACAAAAAAAAATTAGAAAATTCACTTGATAAATTAATTTCTGTTTGCTGTACATATACGTAAAATCATTAGATGAAATTTAGGTCACAATTTTCAGCATTCTTCTCTTAATTTTGTTTATTTTTTTATCAAATCTAAAAATAGATTTCACCAGGAACAGGAATTTAAAATGTGAAATGGAAAACGTGAATATTTTGTTTAAAAAGGAAAATTTATGAATTTTGAAAATTTGAAAAATTTGTTTGTAAATTAAAGATTAAATTGAAAGAACTAAACAATTTTTATCCTTTCATAGAATTTGTGTAAACTGTTTAATGGTTATTTCGATATGTAAAAATGACAGAAAACAAGGAAGAAATTAAACTAGAAAAAACTTATGTTTTTCATCTACAATAACAAATAAGAAAAAAAATTTTATTTTCAAAGCTTACCAATTGGATCCACGTGCGTTATATGATCGACAAAATCTCTTTTACCCAAATAAACTGTAATTTTACCATTTGATGAACTTTTTTTAAATACCCTGCAAAGAAAAAAATGTGAAAATTATAATTTTTCTTGATTATAAGATTAGATTAGATCAAAACAAATTCAGGCGAGACGAGAAAAATTTTTAATAACTACACGAGTAAACGATATGTAAATAATACGAGTTATAGAGCACCTAAAAATATTAAAAAGATTTTCCGCTGTGTTCATCAGGATATTACAAAAATTATACCCAAAACGTTATTTGATACATACGCTCATTTGTATAGGAATAGGATGAGAATAATGAAAAATGAAACTCAAGTAGTGGAACGCAAAAAATTATTTGATTATTTGTTTTTATCATTTCTGGAAAAGTTTTTAATCTTTAAAAGGGACAACGACGATTATTTCTGTATATTTGAACTACAATACTGGCTGTGTGATAAAAATAAATCCATTAAATTTATGTTTTTGTCCTTAAAGCAAAAAGATTTTCGCTTACATAATAATACTTGGTATACAAATGAAGGCAAGCGAACTAAAATCTATGGATATTTAAACAGCATGAAAATCTTTGTTCCGTCATTATGAACACACCAGATACCCGAAATCGTTTCAGACGTAATGCATCATAAAATTTAATAAGAAAACTTTTTAAATTTTAAAAATTTTCTTTAATTTTTCAATTTTCATTTTTTTTTTATTTCCTTTGCAAGTCAAAAAAATTTTCCTATAGATAATGTGAAAATGTTTACAGGCAATCATATATCAACTGTAATAAAATTGTAAATAAAAATTATTCAGAAAAATAATATACTATAGTTATGGTAATAAGGAAATAAAGTTAAAACCGAAAAAAAAATGTTCTCTAAATTTTAAACAAAAGAGGATTAGAAAAATTGAATTTCGAAATAACTAAAAATTCTAGCAGCATTAAATTGAAATTCTAAAAAATAGAAAACTTTTGCAGTGTAAAAAAATTTCATTCAGGTAAAGCTGATAGAATGAAAAAAAAATACATACAGTAAAATGTCTTACATGCTCTGAAAAATTAAATTTGAAAGGATATTCATATAAATATGTAGTGCAGATACATACTAAATACTTGAATGCCTGTGTAATACGTGTGGATGAATAGAATGTAACACAAAATTCTATTTTAAAAAACATAAAAAAATTATAAAAATTTATTTGGTAAAATTCAATCTACAAATTACAAATTAGAATTGTCATTGAATATTTATTTTTAACCAGGAAAAAGAAATATTTTTTATTTGTAGTAAAAAAAAATCCATGAAAAATTTATTATTTAGAGCCTTTCCATATATATCTTTTACGAAAAACTATAAAAAAAATACTATTTTTACTACGTTTATAGCTCACTTGGTATAGAAAGAATGTAGTCTGCAGTACTGTAGTGAATGAAAAACTTAAAAATCAAATGAGAAACATTAGTGTGCTTTCAATTCCAATTTGTACGAGTGGATTATCTAACAAGTTTTTGATTTACACCACTCACAGTCAGTACAACATTTACTCTACCTACACTGCTAAGTAGTATCACATCACGTACTATACATCGAATCAACCGAACCAATTCCAACTTTACCTCTAACAACAATTACTGAATGTTTGGTTTGCAGAAGAATCATCGAGAGAGTAGAAGGTTGAAGTGAATGAATTGATGCTTGACGACAATTTGCTTTCAGCTGTTAAACTAGAATTCTCATAGTTGATCAATGAACGATTGTTCGTTACTCGTTACTCGTTACTCTTATTATCGAGTTAGCGTAGTATGCATATCCCAGTTGTTATACTCTCAATCTCAGTTGTAGTATTATGAATATATTCGTGCACACGTAGTATAATTTATTCTGTTATGCATTGATTTTTTATTCATTCTACAATATAAAATAAAATTCATCATTTTGCTCGCAGATATCTTTGTATTCCTGCCTGTTATTAGTTTTTTTTAACCATTCAAAGAGAATACGAATGAGGTAGAAAGTATTCAAAAATAAAATTGAAAAACAAATTAGAGACAAATAATTTCTTTTCCAATTTTTCTTGTTTGAAAATTTAAATTTAAATAAATTTCAAGGTATGTTATATCCTAATCAATGTCAAAACTAAAAAGACAATTTGAAAAAAAAAAAAATATCTGCACATACGCATTGGTGTGTACAAAATCAATCAGAAATTTATACAACTTATAGAATTTATACACCTGAGATTTATCTACATATACCGATTCCTTTCGAATTTATTGTGTTTTTCTCTACACTGATGGTATTTCTTATTATTTTTTCAAAGATGAGTATCACATTTTTCTCAAAAGACAATCATTTTTAGTAAAAAGAAAAATTTTACACGTATTACATCTTATCAGAGATTTATTCTTTGAAATAATACAAATGTACGTAAATAAAAAGTAAATAGACAGTAAAATCCATATGATTAAACCATATTCCAGTACATGCGATACCATTATTAAGTAGGTGTAAAAAATAACAAGAAAATTCGAATTTTTCGTTGAATTGTTTCTGTAAATTCATCTCATCTTCTATATTTTCACTTTTTTTATTTATATGTAAAAAGAAAATCTAAAAAATAAATTTTTTTATGTTTTTCTATCTACAAAGTAGATGCTTCTTATTCATATGCGAATTTCTTTGAAAGAATTTTACAATGTGTGAATGAATGTTAACCAAGTGGAAAAAATAAAATTCTCTTTTTATACAAAATACAAAAACCATGAAAAAAAGGAAAATCAATAAAAAACAATTGAAAAATTTTTCATGAAAATGATTTGTAGAAAATGTCAGAAAAAAAATATATGAACATCGAGTTAACTCAATTGTCTTTTAAAAGATTTACTCCCATTATCTGTATAGAAATGTAGAGGATACAGGTGCTACTATATGTACATATGTAGTAAGTAAGTACGTGTACATAAATACGTACGGATGGATATTCACGAAAATCTTATTTACACATTAAATTTGTATAAATGGAAAAATTATTTTTGATCCGAAGCAACAACAAGAAAAAATATATAAGTTTTATCATAGTACGTGTTCAAGGTCAAATAAATTGGATCATTTATTTTTTATCCTTTCTTTTGATTCATTCATTTTACACTTTAAAAATAAAATTAAACACAAAACTATGCTATTCATATTATCATAGATATACTGAATGTATACGAGGAGTGTGTGTAATGTTCTTTTTATCCTGCAAATGTAATTGCACAATAAACTAAAAATAAATTGTGGTTGCTATATTGATGTAGGTAAGTATATTCAATGTTATTGATACGATATGGATGAGTAAATATCTGAAGGATTACTTTAATGGTTTTAAACTGTAAAGGAAATACTTCCTTTATATTGAATATTTTATTTTATTTTATTTTATTGAAAGATTCAAATTGATAAATTACATCCCCAGTATATTGATCTATATAGTCATATATACATTTATATCCTTCAATTATTTTATACGTGTACTCGTATACGTGTGTGTCTGCAATCAAAAAAAAAAACACAAATTCACAAATTTTTTTATCGTTTACTATTTGCTAAATAAAATTAATTTCATTGTATGGCGATAATTGAGATTTTTACAGTACACGAGTACAGTACATATTAAATTAATCAAATATTCCAAAATTTTTCCATTATTGTATATAGTAGTGATTTCAGAAAAATTTTCCATTCCCAATTTTCACTCCCTAAAAAGTTTTTATTTATTTTTTATTTTTTAAATTAACACACGTGCTACCAGAAAAGTGAATAATTTTTCATTATTTCTCCAAATCGAAAAAGAAATTTTCTCGGAACCATATGATGATGATGGTTTTATAATATCACATAATACAGTATCCATTCTCCTCGTATTAATACATAATTCTCGTACTTCTTTTTGTATATTTGTATAAGCGGAATCGATTCAAATATGCAAATATGTATGTATGTACTCTCGTATAAAATATGCACAGAGCAAAGTAAATATACGGCTTGCAAAAAACTTTTTAAAGATTTTATTGTATAGAAAAATTTTCGTACACAAAATAAACTTAAATAAATTTTAGTATTTTTCATTTTTTAATTTATTTTATTTTCTTTTGTGTTTTCTCATATGCACCGTTTCGTGTTAGCATTTTTATAACTTTAAAAAGGAAAACATATCTAGAAAAAAAAACAAACTTTTTTTTTCTCATAAAAGAGCACTCGTATGTAGTATACATTCTAAAGAGAAGAGTTTACGAAATTTCTATATATAATAGTCTATACCAATAATACTACATGAATAAGGTATCCTCTAAATTCAAATGAAAAAGAGTAAAAATCTTATTGAAAGAAGTAAGTACCTTTCCTAAATAACATTTTCAATATATTACTTGAAAAAGTTCGAAAATGATGAAAAAAGAATTTAAATAAAATGCAGAAAAAATTATAGTAAAAAATATGTATATGGCAGCGAAAAAAAAAAGTGTAGAAAAGAAAATCTTGAAATTTATTCATTTGAATTTATTGTAGGTATATTGATCATGTAAAGATATAGCTAAATAAAATTTTGATTGATTGAAATGGAAAAAATTATCGAATTTCGAATTTATTGAACAAAAAAAAAAAAAAAAAACGAATGAAGTATCGGATGCAATGATGGAATTTTATTTTTGTTTTCTGTGCTGGAATACTTGAATATTTTCTGAATTAATAATGAGATCAATACAAATAGACATTATACTTCATTTTGTAAATAAAAAAAAACTTAAATTAAAAAATTTTGAAAAAAAAAAAAATGAAGGGAAAAAACTGACAATAATTTTTTCCACTTACCTAGTCGCTTGCCTTTTTGAACTACCATCTTCGATATCTGGATCTGGTGATGGTGCTGGTGATGAACGATGAATTTTATTTGTTGTTGTAGAATTCATTATTATTGTTCTTTTCAAATGATTATTTATTTTTCGTTTTTTTCTTTTCCAAAATTTTATAAATTTTAAACTTTTTAAGATATTCGTTTTTATTTATTTGAATTTTCTGTTTGTGAATTAGTTCTTCTTTAGCTCGCTGGTTTTTTTTTTGCCTTTTTTTACTATTTTTGTTTGTTATTCTTATACGTTTTATTTGTAATAGCTTTTGATGGCTCTTTAATAGTTTTTTTTTTTTTTGTTGTTTTCACAATTTCTTATTTCACTTAATTTTCTTGGTTTTATAATTTCAATTCGTTTTAATTTTTTTTTTTTTTGAGTTTTAAGTTCCAAATGAATTTTTAATATTTTTCATCTTTGTCAAATTTTTATGCGTAACATTTACCGTCTGTACTCCACAGTTTCAATTTCACTTTCAATTTTCCTTTAAATCCTTTAAATATTTTGAAAGTATCACCAGTGTCAACATCTGCAAAACAAATAAATAAAAATATTAAATCAATTATTATAATTAAAAAAGAACATTTGAAAAATATCTAATTAGAATCAGTTGAAAATTTTGATTTTTTGTTGTACATATATTTTGGCTAGAGACACAGCTCAGTTGTTAGCCGTACAAAATGTCACTAATCCCAGTGCATAAATGTTACGTCAGCACGTATGTATAAAATCTAAAACATTCCATTTTAATGAATCACTGTCAGTTTATTGTAAAATTTGTGACTAATTTAAACATTAATTACATTTTAATCAATGCAACATAGTCAGCTACTACCATGTGGGGCTAACTGAATGTATATACACATTACCAAGATGTGTATAATAATGATGAATCCTTTAACTTGCCTGTTCTAATTCTAATAATTAAATTCTCGTTAAGAGCCTTAACAACGTTTCAACATTCACACCAGACAGCAGTCTAATGTCACTTTTGACTAAAATTAAAAAACAAAAAAAAAAAATTAAAAGGGATTTTGAGGCGACAAACAACAAAACATTTTTTTTCCTCTTTTTTTAGATTGACATGTATCTATTTGATAAATAAGTTTTAATCCTTTTGTCAGAAAACCTAAAAAAAAGTGAAAGTAAAAAAATAACGGAAATAATTTTTCTTTTGTCATCTGGTGTAATACGTTTGTATATTCAGTTTCCATGATTTTTGGTGGTAATTACATATAATCCTCTTTTTTCCGTTCATATTTTTATCCTTTAATTATACAATGAAATGGATAGGATTTACTTTGTCCTACCTAGATTTTTTTTACGAGTAAATTTCATTTTTTGTGAATGTTTCATTTTTCTGTGTCTGTATAGAATTTTAGAAAAATCAGTTTTCACATAAAAAAAGAAAAAATAAAAACAAAAAGGATTTATCAAAATGGAATGATATCGGTTATAAATCGGATACTAAACATATATGTATATTAATCTATTATCAAAATTTTTGTTGTCTATATTCATTTGTGTGTGTCACTATATTTTGACATTTTTTTTTTCATTTTCCAGGATTTATTTATTTAATTTTTTTTTTAAATGTATGTATTCTCGTACTCGAAGCCGTTGTTGCATTTATTTTTCTCCAATTTATTGTTCTGGAAGAATGTAAGATTTTTCTAAACCGAAAATTGTATATTTTCGACAGTTTTTTGGTTGTCATAATCCCCTAAGCCGAAAATCTTTTTATTGATAATTTTCCATGGATTTTCATTTCATTTAACTGATTATTAGGTAATTGTGTAGAATTTTTGTAATTCAATATGTCTATGATCCACGTATTCGACTGTGCTAAAGTACTGGACAAAGACACTTGGAGAAATTATTCTATTGAAGGTCGTGGCTCGGAAAGGGCTGTAGCACTATGATGATGATGATTGATGATGACATATTCGACTGTGATTCATTCAATTACACTTATACTTATTTTCCTCACAACAATTTAAAAAATTAATGACCAAATAAATTTCTCTTCAATCTATTTTATTTTAATTTTTCCTAAATTTGAAAATTTTTGTTATGTAGACAATCGAGAAAGTCTATATATACACATGCCTAACTAAAGATTTTATAATCCCATATGTATCTTGCATATATGTATGTACTTGTAGGTTACATAAAATGTCAAATATATAAATATTTTTTATTATCCTTCATATAATATCACGCACCTAGACACATGTCATATACTATTTGATCCTTTTTCTGGGTGTAGAATATTTAATATATGATTGAAATTTGGATATATGTATCCAACTAAACACATTAAAATTACATACATATGTAAATACATAAAATGTTAAGCATAATCTTACACAGATTGCAGATAGAGATGACACAAAAATATATCAATAAAAAGGACATTAAAACCTCATGCACATGTAATTGAATAACTTGTACACAAATTATCAAACAGTCAATGTTATGCATGCATTTGATTTAATGAGAATACATACATATGTACATTTATATGGTCGTCAGTAAAAACATAATAACGATATTATAGAATTTCTACCCATAATATGATGTCGTATTCGTATATACTGTTGTATACTCATCATGATTGTCATTGTTTAAAACATTTTTTCAGATAATCAGTAATGTTTAGAAGGATTTATATTTTACATAATGTATACGTCAACAAATAAATACTATTTATGTAATGTAAGTGTAGTCGTATGTAAGTATTTCAATTTTCGTATTCGTTATTATATTCTCAATTTATTTTTCCAGACATCAATTACTCAACCTTCTATGTGTATTATACACACAAATTTATACAAAATGTCACATTTACATACGTATACGTACATAATTCTTCATCAAAAAAAGGACACTTTGTACATTAAGTTCCTTTCTTTTTCAATTTAAATAATAGAAAATTTGTCTACAAGTCAAGTAAGTACAGAAAATTTAAATTAATTCTGAATTCTGTGAGTATTTATAAAAACTAAAAAGTCCCAAATTGAAATTCATCCATTTATGGTAGGAGAGGGAAAGAGAACTATGTCGCAAAATATATATTTTTCAAAAAATCAAAATAAAATTATAAAATATTGAATATTTAAATATTTATCCACATTTCACATTTTCTCTGTCTCAATGTTGCAAGGAAAATGTAATGACGGTTTGTGTCTATTGAGTGTAATACAGTACAACACAACTATGTATGTACCTACTTATTTCTCTTAAAAAATTTTTAGGTTTTTACATATGTTGTCAATGCACTGGTTACTATACTATTATAGGTATAGCCGGTATAGCGTTGGCACCTTTAAGTTACATTTACAATCTAGCATAGATTGCGTACCAAAGTAAATTTTTCACAATCTCTTTCATTGTCACACAAGAAATTCTATAGTACTATATTCTGTTTTCGCCATACACCTTCCAGTGTAGATTTCATCATATTCAGATTCAGATTAGGTCTTAGATTTCTAATCTCACACTGGTAATAACGAAAATTATATTGAAAACTTATTTGTACCACAATCTAGGCAAACTCATCAGGCTCTGAATTGTGGATACAATTTAAAAAATCAATCTTCTCTACTGAATATACACTGAATTGTAAATGAGATATTACACTCAGTGAACGGAACTGAATGACAGCAGTATTTTTTACAGTTTATCGTATAAAAAGCATAAAAATTTTCAACATACATATTTCAATACGAATTTGTAAGCGTATGTACCATATTAAGTATACGCATGTTGGGAAAATTAATTTATTCTTCGTATAACAACGTACTGAATTTTTCTTAATTTTTATAAAACGTGATAATTTTACATAATTTTTTTTTCATATTTTTATTATATTTTTTTTTACATTGCATTATCCATTTAAATTATTTTTTTTTTTTTTTTGTACAAATTATAATGAGGAAAAGATTACATGAAATAATTTACGTATAGTACGTCCGTATATACAAACTTCTCGTATAATTATTGTATTCGCTTTTCCTTCTCTGTGTCTTCTTGTACATACATACATATGCATGTATGTATGTATATAAATGACATAAATTATATGAATGAGGTGAATCCATTAAAAATAAACAGTTTTTGTTGTTAATAATATACAAGTACTTAAGTATAATTTTAAAATATAATTGTTGTAGTTGTTGCTGATGTTGTTGATATCTTGAATTACAAAATTGCATATACACATATAATTTTTATGTATATATTTTACAGGTGTACCTACATTAACATATATATATATATTTAATCTTAGTCGTATATATACTTATTTATATTCATGTATGATTATAATTTTATAATAATAATTTGCAACAATATAATAATCACAGTATTATTTGATGTACATAAGAACGTATTTTAGGTTTCAGTGTCGAACTATATGTATATACAAACATGCATTTATGTACATCTCAACTCACCTTTTATTATGCGCACACATATATCTATAGGTACATACAAATACGAATACGAGTATGTTAACTTGTATATTAAACAATCTGAACATATCTATGTAAGATAATTTTATGTTAAACATATATAATCTCTGTAACCATTTAATTTATCATATTTCATAACAATGGAAAATTATGTTCTCACTATTACTTTTAATATTATAATCGTATGCTGCTTGTATTTGTACACAATCTGTCTGTATGTTATATACCTCAAGTGTATGTACATAGACGCGAAAAAATTATGGTACAATCATAATTTTTTATGAGTATAGAAAATGTAATCATATTGATGTAAATCTATGATTCTAATTAGATCTATGATCGGCCCAAATCGAGCTTTAGAATCAAAGAATCTCAACTTTTTGATGTTGTTCTCTATATAGTTTTCGATGAGAAACTCTCGTCTTCATTGACAGCTTCTGATCACCGCTTCATCTCAAACCCTCAAATCTTTAATGATTTACCATAAAGACTAATAGGAAAAACATAAATTGCTCTCATATGATTGAAAATCTGTACACAAAACTCCTACTAAAAATTTCATCGAACATTTTTTGTCATTTTTAGAAGAAAAGAAAAAATATGTCAGGAAAAGTCAGTTGATAAATTAAAAAAATTTATTTCAAAAAGAATCGAATAAATAAAGTCGATGCCAAGACGATTAGAGGAGGTATATAAACGTAAAAGTTATCAAAAAAAAAAAAAAAATGTTTTTTTGTTTACACTTTTATATAAATTTGATTAATTTTTTGTACTATATCCCATCCATTTATTTGCTTGCCTCATAAGTTTTTCACACCTGTGTACATTATAAAAAGGTATACAATTATTATAAGAGTTTATGAATATATGTACATATACTAAATACCTATATGCAGATACATATTACACGTACGGTGAGTACACGTAATATCATACCTACATGCATACATTTTTCCTTAAAAATATTTTCTAACTGTTATATTATACATTTTCTTAAATAATGTTAATGTTAAACAGATGTGGAAATACATAAATACATATACACTTATACACTTTAATAGTAAACGAATAAGATTTTTCGTATGACGACTATTATTTAAAAAAGAAGAAGAATAAAAAAATACAACATTATAACTACGTGTACAATTATTACACTAAATCACAGATTTTCATGGCACACATAAATTATTCGATACAACAATTTTTCAAGTATGTACTTTATATACAGGTATACAGATTCCCAAACACATATACACTCATACATGTACATATCTAAAGAAGAAGAAAAATTATTTGAATTTTTTCCTTTTTTTTTTTCTGTAGCTTATTTTTCTTTTGTTTTTCATTTGCACAAGTTTTTTACCGTTTTCATTTTCATTCTCTCTATAACCTGTATTTATATTTCTTTCTGTTAAAGTTTTCTTTTTTCTAATTTTAATTTTTTTTTTTTCAACTTTTTATTTTATTTTATTTTTTCATATTTTCTACAGATTTTGTTTCTCTACTGTTGCTGCTGTTGTTGTTTGTTTGCTTTTCTTATACTTAGCGCTATTGTTTTTTAGATTTTAGCATTTCTTACCATCGTTTAAAAATACTTTCAACCGTAACGAATAAATTCAACTGAGCTGAAAACCGTTTAAACAACAATAAAATTATTTCACAATTTTCATTTTTTTTCTTGCTTTTTTTTTCTCAAATTTATTTTCTTTTATTTTTTTTATGACGAGTAGGTATGTATGTACGTATATATAATTTTTCTTTCATCTTCATTTTCTTCTTCTTCTTGTTATTTTCAACAATAATTTGTTTTTTTCATTTTATTCATTTGTTGAAAAACGTAAGATTAGCAGTTGAATTTAATTTTTTGGTCTGTTTATTAGAATAATAATAATTATAATTCTTCCTCCTTTTTATAATGATATCTATATGTATGGATACATAATTCACAATATTTTTTTTTATAATTTTTTCGTACAACAAATTTTTCATAACTTTCATCTCTATACTATATAGTTTGTGAGTATGCAAAAATAAATAACAATTAACACTTAAAGAAAGCGTACATATAAATAAAATGACAGCATAATTTATATAAATGCATTTAATACAGTAACGAAAAAAATTAACTTTACATCTCCATTAATCAAATAGTACCTTGTTAACCGCATAAACTTTAAATTAAACGAAATATATACATATAATTTAGTGGTTAACCTTTGGGAAGTTCATTTCCAACCATATTTTTCATCCTAACTTCCATGTTGAACTTTTCTTTTTTGCGTCACTATAATACAAAGTTCGTTTATAAAATTTATAAATTCAACAATATTCTAGTTTAAAACTTTTGTGAATAATCCAAATGCAAACACACACACAGTTAGACACATATCTATATGTAGGTAAATATAAAAATAATTCAAAGGAGGTGCGTATAGTGTGTGTATAAAGTTGTGCATATGTGTGATAGCATTTATACATGCGATGGTACATTTTATATATCAAAACAAAATGAAAAACTCATCTTCCACTATAAAAATGTCGACGAAAAGGAAAAATTAGGTTAAAAAGTTTTCTGTTTCTATTTTTCATCGTATATATTTGATTTTAACCTTTTAACAGTTCTGAATAACAAAAAACTGAAAATTTAATTTTTTTTATTCAAAAACCAAAAAATTTTTTTTTGTTTTCATTACTTTTTTATTTTTTTATTTTCGTATAACATAACCTTAAAAAATAGGAAAAAATCAAAAAACTCATCGTCAAAAAGTCAAAAGTGATACTACAACAACGTTCTATATTATCACTTCACAGCACAAGCACACACATAATTGTATGTACGAATACGTATATGTGTGTTGTGTATATATAGTACATAAGTAGTACCAGTAGTACCAAGAAATTTGTGTTCTGCTTCAGAAAATTGCAGAGAAAATTTTCACACATCACCGTACCAAGTACATACACATTTTTTATACATTGTTCTGTGCTTTCCTTCTAAAAAAAAACGAAAAAGAAAATTTTCAAAAGGTGAGAAACATTAAAAAAATTTTATATTCAAATTTAAAAGGATGCAACACATAACGTGCATGTGGATAATTTTTTTTTCTGTATCTTTTGTAGTTAAATATTTTTTTTTTAAAGTCCTCCTAGTCTCTATAGTCTGTATATATTATGGTATAGAATATTTCATAAAATTATGAACCGTTTTCTTTTGCACGTAAATACGTATACTTTTGTATACTGTGATGTGTTAATGAAAATTTAATTGCAATTAATTTTTTTTTTCGTCACGATGTGCGAAAATGTTCTAACATTTATTTGATGAAAAAAAGAGAAAAAACACACATTTTGATGGAAATCATCATTTTCTAGATAGAAATTTTTTTTTTTTTAAAAGGACATCAAAGTATACATCATACATGATGATAAGTGTAATGGTAGGTAGCTATGTTTATGCTTTTTCTAATTTAAAATAAATTACTGCGGATTAAAAAATTATTTTTTTTTTCACCTAACAATAGAAAATATAGGGCATGAAAATGTTCTTCATGGTTAATGTGCGTATATACTTACATGTGTACAGTGTACATAATACATATTTGTACTTTCAAAAACAAAAAATAGAGTCACTCTTATACGAATAGATATTATTATCAAGGTTATTTTTTTAATCTAAATTTAAAGCGAAACAAATTATTAAATTGAAAGTAAAAAAATGTATAAATCTTATTTTCCTAGAGCTCGTTACGAGTATTTTCTGAACCACAACATAAAACAATTGAGTAATCAATGTTCATTTTTAGAAATAATCATGTTTTTGTCAGTCTCAATTCCAATTTATTTTTTTATGCGCATCGCATACACTCTTAACACCAACATCACAATAAATTTCTCTCTCTTAAATTTCTACATGAAAATTTACTGATTTTAGTTTATAGTTTTCTACCGAGAATCAAATAATAATTAGTTCAACCCAAATACTAAAAATTCTAAAAGAATTTCGAAAGTACCCAAATACAACGTGTGCTTGCTATCCATACCATCATACCATCATCTCATCCAGTGATATTAAAAATTAAATTATAGCATAGTCTGTTTGCTGAATAATTATTTCCTCATTATCATCACTACAAAACAACGCCTTCAATTCAAAGAGAAAAAAACTCTATGAGTAAATTACTACACACAAGTTTACGCATAATATTTTATTGTCAAATATCATTCCAATTGATTTACTATGCATGTTGAATAAAATAAAATTTTTTACGGTTAAATTTTAGCTGTTAATTCATTATTAATATTACGTATTCCAAAATAAAGAAAAAATTTGAAGTATATATACGATGGCATGTGTCAATCTATCATTCAATATATGATAATAAAGCAGCACAATAATAATCCAAAGGCTAATCTTCATTCTTAACCAAATTCATTCAATTTATTGATTTAATGAATTTCGAAAACGTGTCAAAACGTATTTATTACTATCATCTACTACAACTCCTACTCTTCTACTACAATACAAAAAATACAAAAATAATTTTTTTCTTAAAAAATTTAGATTAATTCAGATATCCTATTTGCTATCTATGTATCTATTTTATGCACGGTCAATTTGTGAATGAATGAACGATAAATAATCTGCTCTGTGCTTTTACAAAATTATACATTATTATACGTATCCCCTATACACACTGTGTTGTATATTGCCAATAGCCGTTGTATATAATAAAAATACGTAAATGTATAGTACATGTGAATTTGTATAAATCAATACATATTGTTTTGGTTGGTTTATATCAACTGACTTATGCGCCTAAATTAAATGCTTAGTTGACATTTCAAGGTTATTTATTCTAAGATTATAGATATATATGGTATGTATTTTCATTTTTATTATGATGGTTATAATTAGTATGAATGACTTGTGTAAAACATTTTGATTGATTTTTCTTTCTCATTTTTGTTATTTTCATTTTTTTTTTTTTTCATTTTTTAAATAAGAATAAATTTTTTTTAAAAAAGGGATTTAGGATTTTTGGCACATACAACATGAATATACGACAGTATATATAACTAAGAAAAATTTGACAACCTCTAACTTCATCATCATCGTCATTATTTTCGTAGAAATGCAAAGTAATTTAATGGAAAAAAGAATTTTTTATCTATGTACACGTACATATAAAATAGCACAAAATCTAATTCATTTGTATACAATATTATGGTAGATATTTTTATCGTATAGATATCATGGTTAAATAGTCAAGGACATAACATATTACATATTGTATATGTGTATGTACATGCATAAATTGATTTGATATTAATGTGATTTTCGTTTCAGTAAATACGAGAGTATATATAGGTTCCAAGAAAAAAAGAGGAAAAATTTTAAATCTCTTTCGTTATGCAAATTCGTACAACTTTTTGTATTTGAATCAAAAAGGAACTTTACATTATGTTGTAAATGTACATATACGAGCACACTATGTATTTATTATAAATATTCTCATTTATTCATGTATAGAAAATATCCAATAAATTGAATTTTCTTTCATTTTGGTTTTTTCTATAGCTTTTATCCTTGTAATCATCTTTTACGTTATGTAAATCATGTAAGAGACTTTGATATGCATAAATGATTTCCATCTTTCTTTATTATTTATTACATACATGTGCGATGTAAATATATATATCTACACTTCAAAAGGTATAATTTACTTATGAATTTAAATACAAAACATAAGGATATTTTTTGGTCAATTTGTTCGATTGAAAATTCCAAAAGTTCAAATCATAAATCAATCGAACAGTTCTAAGTATGTATATACATTTTAATTTTATATTCTTACATACAAGTATGCAATTTATCCTTTTTGACACAATAATATAATTTATATGAGAAATGTATACGTGTGTAAAACAATGTGTAGATATATAGACATACATATGTAAGTCCTAAACAAATACTTTTACTATATGGTGACTGAGTTCATGATTACGATTGAAATAATTTATAAGCACTCTAATACCGTTCAATAAACAATTGGTCGAAATGGGTTACAGAGACATGCTAAAGAGGGTCAAGGTGCTTAATAGAGTAAGGTAGGATCGAACCATGAATCAAACCTAAATTTATAAATTTTCAATTATATAATTTACGATTACATGTTTGGGACACTTCATGTTCAGAGCACATAAATAAAGTACTTTTTGTTCAACATTACGCTCTGTACAGATTACGATTAAATTCTAAATAATTTTTTTAATCTGATCTCTCATTCGATTGTAATGATGAACTCAACCTATGTATATATTTTATGTTTTTTTTTTTTAATTAAAGATTTGACAGCTTCTAATCAATTCATTTTTTTGCTTCATTTTAGATTATTTTATAAATGTGTAGGTACTTGTATATCTAATTTATTTGACTGATAGAATTTTCTATAACATCCAATTATGCATTACTCTGTCTTGTGTTAATCATCTTATCTGTAATTTATAACATTTATATGTAGACGTATACATATATGTACATAAATACCAAATTAAATCTGGAAAAGTCAAAATTAATTACACATCCGTTTCATTCTCATTTTATACTCTTATATATTATTCATTTTGTATATTTTACCATTTTATATTTTCCATTTGTCCCATATACGAATACGCATATGTATTTGTCCTACATAAGTATTTTCTTTCTTCAATTTATTATTATTTTCTTCAATTATAAATAATGTATTCAACATGAAGAAGTATACACTACATATGTATAGACGAATACAGTAAACTGCCATAATCAAATAACAAAAGATAAAGTATTAAGTAGACGTATAAAATAGGAAATACTACTCATTTTTCACAATACATACTATGAATGTGAATGCTATATAGTATTATGGTATTATACAATCATCAGTATAGACATTATTATATAGTAGATAGTAGTCAATTTCTTTCGCATATATAATACTGATAATACTAATAATAATAATAAAAACATAAAATACGTATGTACACAGTAAAAAATATGACGGAGTGATGTGAAGAATATCCGTAAGGCGAAAGTTTTTTTAACCCTTCGGATAGTTGTTATTACCCTGCACTGTATAAATAATAAAGTTATCCAAACGGATACAATATGGATTAAATTTTTCAAAAACAACTGATATCCAATTAAGGTTTTTTATTTCCTTCCGTATGTAGTGAATTGATAAAAATTTCAACAGTTATCTTTCTGTTATCACAACTGTACTTGAAATCAATTGTGAACATGTCTAAAAAAATATCAGATCGGAGTGTTTCAAATCTCCAGCTGGATATTTTGCCATTCATAAAAGAAATTTCGTTCAAATCGGTTGTATAATAGTATAAAATGAAGAAAGTGTTTTGTGTAAATTTTAATGAAACATTAAAATATATTTGTGTAAATTCAAATAAAAATAAAAGTGCTGACGTCCTGGATATATTACAGGAATGTAAGTATTATTATTTCATATTTTAGTTTAATTTATAAATTAATATTAAATGGTGTACATAATATGATTTAGGTGTAGAAAAATTTGAAATTTCAATTGATAAATTTAATCTGAGTCTCTGTGATGAAAGAGGGATTTGTTATACTCAAGAAGTGTTCGATATATTAATGGAAAATTGTGCTACGACACTTGAAAAGGTTTTATATGTCAGGACATCATTAATTAATGGTAACTTTACAATAGTTACTTATGTAATTAGAATAAAAATTAACTTTCAAATGTATTTTAAAGATTTTTATTTATTTATTTATTTACTAAATAAGTTTTTTTATTTTTTTATTTATTTCACTTTATTTGCAGACTGGATCTATTCAAGAAAAACATATTGAAACTCAACCATATTTGCTGGCCACTGGACAAAACAAAAAGGAAATTCAGAACTTTTCAATATATATAGACGGATTAGAATTACCAATTGGAAAAGAAAACAGCATAGACGCATTTGACACTTATTTTAAAAGCTTTTTTGTTTTTAAATGTCAATATCCTAAATGTTCGTATTATTTTTTCCTATTTCTGCAAGAGTTTTTTTACGAAATGAACTCCAAAAAACTCACACCCAAACTAATAGAAATAAAAAATAAATTTATGAATATGTAAATAATATTTAAGCTTAAAATCATACATAATGAATATTTAGTTTTACATAAAGTTTAAGATGGTTTAAGTTTATATACATATATAAGAATAACAAAAGTTGAAATTGATTTAATTTTGAAAACTTAACAAATACTATTAGTTAGTTAGTTAGTTAGTTAGTTTAGTTCATTTAAAATTTACTGTAATTAATATGATTGTTGAATGTAATGAAAAAATATTTTTTTTATGTAATATTTTCGAAACAATTAGATTCGATTTTTGTTTAAATGCTTATAAATTGAAATTAACTGAACAATACGTACGCATTTCTTTAGTCGACTTAAAATTTCCTGAACCATTTGAATTGTTATACCTTGCTCAAGATTTTAGTTCTGTTTATATAGTATCTAAGCATATAATGTTTTAGCTTATATAAGATAAAATAGAATTATTAAATAAATTTAATATTTTTGTACAACTTAAAACAGCGTTTTTTCAAACAATTTTAAAAATTTTATAGTGTTTTTTCGATTTTCCAAAATATATTGTAGCATAGCATTTATAGCGTATTTGGAGTTTCATAATTTATCATTTTTGATTCTAAAAAAAACTCGTTTTGGACTGTTTTACATTTTCCATTCGGATATCCATATGTTCACTACCTTAGGATATTACCAAATACTCAATAAGATGTTTTCGTAGTATCCACTTGCAGTTTGTTTACTTAACCTTTTGGATATTTTTGCAATATCCAGAAAAACCAAAATTTAAAATATCCGACGAAAATAAATCAAATTTATACATAAGGAGTAAAATTAAAAGTATACTATTGGATAAATAATTTTGTTATCCAAACGGTGGGATCGTATCCAACCTCGATTTGGAGTTCGCATCACTCCGTTTTTTTTACTGTGTACGTACATACATTCATAGTAGCAGCAGTATAGTTGTGCAAAAGAACGAAGATATAATATTGTGAGAAAAAATACAAAAACAAATAATATAACCCGGTCAAGGACTTTCAAAATAAAAAAAAGAATAAAAAAAAATTGAAAAGAATATCTTAAAAGCTTTTAATCCCATCAAAATAATGTTCATTTATTGCTTTTTCTTATATTATATATTTTGCAACAGATCCTAATACACATGCAAACTCTCTCCTATCTGTTACGATACGTAAATAAATGTATATGCAATCATATTCTACATCAGTTATACTGCTGCTATTATTAATAATGTTTGAATGAAAATTCTAAAAAAAATAACTCTAATAAATATTTATGCATTACAAATGTACGTACACACATCTATACATTCGCTATATACCACCTCCACCATATAGTATATTAAATCCACACACACACATATATTTTTTTAATAAAAATATTTAACATGTATTACATACACATATGGTTTTAGGTGCATACAAACTACACAAGTTACAAAATAAAATCGTTCATTTTAATAACTTTCTCTTGTTCTAAAATACATTACATATTTTCTTTATTTTTTACTAATATGTACTTAATACGAGAATATTGGAATGTTTATGCACATCTATAACAACTAAAAAAATCTGCTGCCTTATAATAGGATATGAATGAATATTTATTGCGTAACAACAACATCAAAATACACACCAATGTACATATGTATATACACATTAAAATGTTGTACAATATTGTACATGAATATTATAGTAATACAAACATTTTTATGTATCTAATTGAAAAGAAAATTCAGGATATTACCGAATTCATTACTTAATTTTATTTCAGAAAAATGAGAAAAATAAATAATTTTGAAAAATGAAGAAAAAAAAAATGTAAGAAAATTTATTACTATACTATATATCGAACCCAATTTTATACGATAGTACATAAGTATAACTATATAGTATACAAATCTGAACTCTAGTGCTCTTTTATTTTCATTTATGTATATTTGCAGGTTTTTTCTTCTGTTCACTTTTTGAGGTCAAAAGTCAGACACTCCTACATCATAATTTCTTTTTCATTTTAATAAAACAAAAACCATAAGAATATCGAAAAAAAAAACACAGGATAAGTAAACATGAAAATATCTTTACCATTACTGATGTTTTATATTCTTGTATGTATGTACGTATATTCGCACTTGTTATGTAATACAAATAAATAAATGTTGGTAGTAAATGGTACTATAAAAAAAAAATTTTTTTTTTGTTTTTGAATAATAATTTGTATTAATGTAAAAAAAAAATACCAAGTAAACTTAAAAAAAAGGATCAATAATTTACAAGTATTCTGAAATTGTAGTAACTTTGTTTTCGATTATATTTACTTTATTTTTTTTTACATTTTTTTTTATTATGATTTTATCCTTCTTTAAGTTTTTTTTTTCTTAGTACATATTTTCATAATCGTATCGTATGTGTTTACAAAACGAACACTCTTTAAGCGAACAAAGACGTAGACAGTTTTAAAGATTTTTCATATATGTACGTATAATGTGGAGCACAATGATAGCTATTTTTTTCAATTACAAAGCAAAAGTAGTAATAAAGAAAATTAGGAAATTAATTGATTTACTTGTGGTCTAGGCTAAAAAAAAATGTCAATAAATTTTCATTTAACTCAAAACAGAGAACGAAATTAAGATAAATGCATTTTTATTCTTATATCTATCAAGATGAATATGTAACAAAAAGAATTTTGTTTTTGATAAAATTGTTAATGGGAAACATAATTTGACAATGATTGAAATTAAAAGCTCTATATGCTCTATTCCTTACGATGAGCTCACAATGTCAATGTCATTTACGAAATCTACAGGAATGGATTTAATTGAATGACAAAACATTGTATACAATACAAATGTTAATTAAATCATTCAATTTAATTTGAGGATATCCACATTTTGACATTGTCCTTGAAGTTATAATTTATCACGTAGACAAATTTTAATCGTAGATATAAAATTAGAAAAAAAAAACTGTTGTCTATAAAAAGTGTGATATAGTTAATAGAAAGTTTTCAAAAAAAAACAAAATTAAAAGAAATTTCTTTTTGTCAAAAACTTATACATAAATTTGAAAATTCTATCACACATGGAAGAAAAATGTAAGAAAATCATAAATTTTTTCTTTGAAAATTTGAATTCAATTATCAGAATTAATAGTTACAAGAAACAAATAATTATGTGATAATAACTAGTTCACTATATGTTCTACAGCCTACATACTTGGATGTTTCGATAGCAACACTTTTTGTGAAAATCCACTAAGGGTATTCACTTAATGCCGTAAAAGGCACGTAAATCGAGTAAACAGAGTTTCGTATATACGAATTTTTATTATTTCAAATCTGGTTAAGATGTAGATATTTTTATGTGATTAAGTGATAATGAATGCTCTTATGAAAGTGCAAAAATTCGAATTTTCTTTCTGTTTATAAATGAAAACAACCAATTACATCTTGAAAATAAATAATAAAAATGTTTTTGGTTACTATTATAGATAAATTCACATCAATAATATCCTTTAATGAAATAATTCACAATATATAACATAAAAAAAATACTTTTCGAATTGTATATAGGAATTTTCCAAATTAATTAATTTTCATAATCTAATCAAATGGCACATGTAATTAATTTTTAATTGGAGACAAAAGCATTCATTTACATTTACATAACACATTGTTACATTTACATATACATTTACATAAATATACGAATGAAAATGTATACATTATGTACGTGTGCATATTTAACTTTTCTATTACATCCTTATTGTTACAATGTTGACAGCAAAAAAAAATAAATTTGAAGAATATAAAAATTAACAAAAAATAAAAACCAAGTAAAAAGGATATTAAAAAATAACAGAGTTCTATAATGTATGTACTAGGAATAAAAGAGTAAATCGCAAATATAAACATTTACTAAAATAGTTAAGCTACAGCTATATGTACTGGTATACATTGCAGAATCAATTGGAGGTTAACGCTGCTACCACCTAACAACACAACAAATATAGCACAAGAAGTATGAAAAAGACAAAAAGCAAAAAGCAAAAAGCAAAAGCAAAAAGCAAAAGTCAAAAAGAAAAAAATAGAAAAAAAAAAATAATTAATATGCAAATTAGTTATTCTATAGATAATCCTTTCTTCTGATGTTAAATATATATACATATATGTATTTTGCTTATGGATATTCGATGTAAATTACTATCACGACTGAATGATGGAATTAATTGAAAAAATTTCCAATTCAACAAATACACATGACTTCCCTTTCATCATGTACTTAGAAGTATAGATATAGACGTACTACATATTTACTTACATAATAAATCGATTTTCTATTCGATTTTTAGCTTTAAAAAAAGTGTGTTCGTGTTTGATTCTTGTTCTTTTTTTCACAAATTTTATTTACATATCTATTTGCACTATTCATTCTTGTTCATTTCTTCCCTTGAAGGTGTTTCTCATTATTTTTCTTTCCATTCCAATATTACGTGTGTATACGAACAAAATTTAATTTTGAAAAAAAAAAAAATAAATAAATAAATAAAATTTGATTTCTAGAAATAGAAAACAAAAATGAATGTGATTCCATGAATCATTTATCAGATCAAATTTTTAATTGATTTCAATTTTATATACAGTATATATGTATGTTATGTATACATTTACATACACGTAAATCAATATAATATTGAATTTGAATTAAATCGAAGACACTGTAACATATGTGCTCACTACCTATTCATTATTCCAATCATTCGTTACAATTAATATATATATATTTTTTTTTGTATTCATTTTCATTAATTTCCATTTTTATTCCATTTGTGCACTTTGCTTTTTTTCATTCTTTCTTTATTTTTCACTTTTATTTTTATAGTGTGTATGTGATATTTTTTGTAACAACTTTAAATACCATACCAGTAGGTACGAGTCGAGTGTATGATTCTGTGAATGACATTCATATATCGTACACACAATAAAACGTAAAATGACATTGAATTTGAGAAAAACTAGTAAAACCGATATTACCATTTTCAATTGTACAACAAACAAACGAAATGAAAAATATAAAGAAAAAAAGTATGAAAAAAAAAAAAAAAAACTATAAAGAAATAAATTACATAAAAATATTTTTATACATACATGTACACAAATATGTATGTGCTGGTATGTTAGCTTTTATATATGTATAAAGATATGTACACGTACTCGTATACTACATATTTTGTACATTTATGACAGATGTTATCCTTGACGATAAATGCATACATATACATATGTGAATACTATGCAATTTTACAATGCATTTAAAACGTATCTTGATATGCATTCGAGTATAATGAACTTTTTCCATCTCTGTTCAGCTACAAATCTCATGAAGAAATAAAATATGTGAATGTGTGTATGTACACATGAATGAATGAGTTCTTAATATGAAAATTTGAAGAAAAAAAATGTTTTTTTCTTTTTAATCATAATTTTCTCACTCTTTACATGTTCAATAAATATTTATTAATTTCTAATTCATCAAATTACATACTTCACATTTCACAGTTCACAGTTCATACAAAACAGCCGTAAAAACAATACATATTCCAAAATTCAAAAATTCTCAATTCTTTCAAACTCGTCGTCATAAAAATTCTCTCATGAATTTTTTACCTCAATCAAACCTTTCATTTTCATTCATTTCATTGTTTTTTTGTATTTTATATGAAATTTTCTGAAAAGTCATTCTCAATTTGAATTCATTATTACACCACACACCATATAATCACAACATATCTACTATATAGTATATAGTATATACTACTCTGTACGTATGTAAAATGAATGTATTTATGTACAAGACGCGTTAAACAAAAAAATGAACGATAGAAAGAACAACAACAAAAATTATACAATGAAAAAAAAAAGAAAAAAACAACAAATTATGCATTGTTCGTATATACGATCTGTTTTATTCAGTACAATTCACTTTCAATTCTCACATCATTTTATTTCATTTTTTTTTTTTATGTAAACCATGCAATTATGTAGATATCTACATGCATGTACACCTCATAATTTCTTTCCTTATTACATATACATATCACCATCAAACCAAACAATAAAAAATGAAGCAATGAAGGAAAAACAAAAAAAAAAAAAATGACATGAAATTCAAAAATTTCCCACACACCCGCAAAATTTCTCACGATTTTTGTCGTGTGAATATTTGAGCGATAAGAACCCTTTTTTTTGTGTGGTGTTTTCATTTTTATTGTGCTGAATTGTGTGTGTGTGTATTGTTGTATGGTTATATGCTTCTGTTATTTAATTTTCCTTCTATAAGGGTTTTGTGTTACTTTTTAATCGATGAGAATTACCACATTCAGCAGCTATAATACTTATGTTCGTATAAATGAGCATACTGTGTACATATATTTGTTATTTAGTAGAGATCAACCGCATTAATTAATACATACGAGCTGTATATTATGTATGTGCACAGAAAATTTATGTATGTATTTAAATGTTTTGTTTATAAACAACACAAACAAACATTCACACACATCATTTATTATGAAGTCATGAGAAATTTTATAAATTTTTTCTTTTATCATTAATATAAATTTTGTATATACAAAGTATATCATATAAATATCTGTCTATATGATCGTTGTTTTTATGTTTAAACACACACACACACACACACAAATATATATATATAGGAGCACATATACAAATATTCAGAAGATCACACACAAAAGATGATCTTTATAGTATTTTATTTTTACTAAATTTTCAAAAACAAAAATTTATGTGTACATCATCGATCGTCATGATGTGATGATCATGATCATGATGATGGTCATCATCAAAACTATTATCGATGACTTTAGCATTTATCGTCATCATTATTACATTACTTACAAAACAGTCAATTTTCTTCTTCTTCCTTTTCCTCTTCTTCCTCTTCTTCTTTTCAATATTTTTGCAAGTTTATATATATTTTTCTTTTCTTAATTTTTTGTTTTGTTTTGTTTTGATCTTGTCATATTGACCTTTTTCTCTAAATATATTCGCACATAGTACACATAACATACAAGATAATCCTCATCATGAAAATCCAAAACAGAGAAGAAAAAAAATGATATAAAAAATGTCTAAAGTCTTAACAGAGAATAATTTCGAATATGTGAATATGTATATCTTTTATACTCGTACTCGTAGTAGAATACACACATGATCGGTATTTCGTATATACAAGGAATATCATAAAATTCTCACGACGGATTTAATAAAAATAAAAAATATATATATATCTACACACAATACACTTCTGTTTACCTTTATTTTTGTTGTGAGGACGAACAAAGATAAAAAATGTAAATCCTACTTCGAATGAAAAATTCATTCCTATTTACGATCGTGCAGTTATTATTTCCTTCTTTTAATTTTCTTTTCTCTTTTTTTTTCTGGTTTCGTTTTTTTTTTTTTGTTTTTATTATTTTCGAAATATCTTTAAAGAAGTTTAAATAGATCTTTATTTTGTTATGTGTTTATGTTTTTCTCATGTATCTTCGTAATATTATTTACCAGAGTACCTGTTTTTTTTTGTAGATGATGATCATCATATACACGAATACGAATACGACCTGCTTTCTGTTATTCGACTTTTTTTTTATTTTATTTGTTAATCGTTCTTTTTGTTTACAACAATTCTTGTCTGATCAAGTGTGTGAATATAGCTAATACTATTCGACGAAATTATAACTACAACAACGATGACGACGACAAGAACGATGATGATGACAGTAATTCCAATGTGACCAAAAATTTGACCTCTAGCTTCATTCATCACTTTGGCATTTGCCTTTTATGTTTGCAATTTACGATTATGAATATAAGTAAGATGAGATTATTTTCTCTCTTAACATGAATTTTATAATTTACAACAAAACAAGGCAAGAACACGAAGATTTTTTTTTTACCTTTATTTATTATACCAGTATTTACCTTTTTGGATTAAACAATTTTGGATGCCATCATTTTTATTTTGAACATTTTCTAAAATAATTTTTAACCAATTTTCATTGATTTTATTCGTTAAAAATGTACTCGATACTCGTAATATTACGTATGGGATCGTTGCAAATGGGTAATTTAATTCCTTCAATATTTTTTCATGTTGTCATTCTTCCAAAACAAAGACCTCAGTAGGGGTCATAATGTTCATTTAATTATTTTCTTCTTAATACGGATAATATTGGTCTTCATACTTCGTTGTATCACTGTCACAAGAATGAATACAATTTTTTTTCTATTTCAAGACTGAAAACGAACTGCCACGCCAACAAACCAACCAACCAATGTCACAACAATGTGTGAATTCAAAGTAATGTATAACAAAGTTAAAATAAAATAGAAATCGATCAATAACAAAATGAAAAAGGATACTAATTATAAATAAAATCCATAATGTGTATAAGGATAATATAATATCATCGACAATATGTTGTCACTTATCATCCATCTATATCTATCTCTGTATTATACGAATTATATGCGTTATATGAGAAATGACCTTTATTCGCAATCACAAATTGCAATGGATCAATGTCATCATAGAATATCAATTTCGGAAAAGATGAAAAAATAAAAGAAAAAGATTTCAATTTCAACAATATAGTCATCATTATCAAACACTAATTGGATTTAACGACCAATGATCTTTTTATTTTCTCATCTTCCATATAACAATATTGGCATGGCACGATATAATGACATATGTACGATAGTACGAGCATGTATACATGCACCAGCACATATACTATCTGTCGTTCCATTGTAATATGGTGCACATGAAATATCGATACATACATATATCGAATGTTATAGACCGTGTACTGTTAGAAAAAAAAAAAATTTCTCATGCGAAAAATTTTGTTATTTTTTGTTTTTTGCAAGTTATGTACGTTTGTATGAATTTTCTGTTTGTGAAACGTTGCGATTATTTTGCTGCTGTCGAATTTGGTTCATCTCTGCGTGTTAATTGTGTTGTTTCATAGGGCTCGAAAGGTTCCTTCACAGGTTCATTGAAAAAGATATGTAGATATCGTATCGTATCGTATTGTATATATACGAAAGGTATTGGTAATAGGATACAAAAAATTGAACAGAAAAAAAGTGAAATTCAAAAGAATAATTCATATAGGATAAATGAATAAATGAATGAACGAATGAGTAAATGATATATATATACATACTCATACAAACTTGCAATAACGAGTAGTACGAGTATATGCTCACGTAAACGTTATTTTTGTGTGAGAAAATAAATAAAAAAAAAAAATCGTGCTAAAAGATTTCTGATAAAATAAATGAACATTAAAGTCTCACATAAATAAAAAACAAGTAAAAGAAAAAATGAAAGAAAATTAATTCGAAACTAATTTATCCTTAGGACACAACCGTAGTATTTGACTTATTATTTTATTACTGAGATAATATAAATGGAAATAAACAAGAAATGGAAAATCCGAAAAATGAATTTGAAGAAAAATGAAAATGTTTTTTTTTCCTCAATCTTTTGAGGAAAATCTGTTCAAGTCAAATTTCATTTATATTCGTTTGGCATTTATATAGAACATTATTTTATACAGAATTCAATCACAGGCTAATTTAGGTCTGTAATTCTTTTTTTTTGTAAAAGGAAGTAAAATCTATTTTATTATTAAAGTACTTTGGACACAAATAAAAGTTTAAGTTTTACAATCTTTACAAGAAAAGTTTTTCTCAATAAGTCCTTTAACAAAATATTATATAAAAATGTACAAATTTTTATTGCAATCTGTAACAAATATAGAAAGAAAGAAAGAAGAAAAAAAATTAACAGTAAACAAAATAAAATTCATTTTAAAAAGATAGAAGTTTGTTTTAGAAATATTTTTTTTTGATTCAAAAAAAAAAGTAAAATTTTACGTTCGTAAATAAATACGAGTACGAGTACAATTCTTTATTGTTACTTTTCAATATATTTGATCCATTCAAGGAAATTTTTTATTATTTTCATTGAAGTTTCAATTCTTTCGTTTTTTGTTTACAAAATTTGTCTTTATGTCTATTCTGAATATTGTCCTTTAGCTATTCACATTTTAAAAGCTATATTCACATGTATCCATGTATGTGTTTTCCCGTATATATACACAATAATGTTACTGTTGTTGCATCGATTTTATCATGAAAAATGTTTCACAACATTTTAACATGATTTAATGAAGAAATGTTGTACAAAATTTCATTTTTGTCCTTTTTGTTTTTGTCTATGTAATACAGAATACTTTTATCAACAGTTATATATACGAGGATATATATGGGATATATTGCCTAAAGTTAAGAATTTATTTAGAATTCTCTTTTATTTGCATCAAAATGAAATCAAATAAAAATGCAAGCAAGCAATATGCTTTTCGAAATTTGCCAAAAAAAAAAAAGTATAACAAAATAAAAGAAATAAAAAAAAAATATTTTTAAACGAAATCGAAATTTTTTAATCAAAAATTTATATTAGGTACCTACATATAGACAAGTACACATATTATCACATACTGTGCTGTGTTACTAATACTACTACTACATTTTATAAGAATGAAAACATCATAAAAAGTTTGCTGCTGGTAATAGACAAAATTAGTTAAGAAAACGACCTTACAAATGGTTGCTTACCTCACTTAATTGTGTATACGAATATGATAAGAGGAAGTACAGGAAGTGTGAAAAAAAAAGTATCCTCATAAGAAATTCCAAAAAAAAAAAAAATTATGCAAAACACGAAATTATCGAATAATTTCTACAAAATGCAAATTGGAAATAAAAGAAAAACAATTGAGAAGAAATACACAGATTGTTGGACCTTTTTACACCTATTTTTTTTTTTTTTTCTAAGTGGTAAGTACACCTACATAAACGTATAATGGTGTCATTTCCCTAAAAAAAATAATTGCTTCTACATTAACAAAATAAACGCGCAATAAAAATACAAAGCACATTTACGTCCGTTCAATCTGTTTTCTAAACAACCGAATTGAATTTAATTCAATTTTTTTTTCTTGCAACTAATTAACACAAACAAAAAATAAAAAAACGTGATTAGAACAGTAAAAGAAAATCATTACTTAAGCGTGCAAATTAAAAATTTATTTAGACATACAATACATTCCTATATTGGTATAGAAACGAAAAATATTTAGAAAAATTGTACTTTGATCTGAAATAAATAGAGGGGGATGGGTAGAGTGTAGGCGTAAAAATCAGAAATTATTTTGCACTAATGTAAAGAAATTATCAAAACATTGTATTACATTCTATACCCGATCCTTGAACCATATTCTATATGTACAAATAAACAAAATAAATATAAATTCCAGAAAACAAAAAAAATGAAAAACAAAAATAATATCCTTAAAAAATATTTTCACAAAACAATAAATAGAACAAAAAAAAAAAACAAATCACAATAATATTTATTGTAAATTAAATAATAAATTTGTTTGTATACTTTTCATTGAAGGTTATTCGTATTTTTCTTTCTTTTTTTTTTTTTGTGAAAAATATTTACTCGAAGTAGAAAAAAAATTTAAAATTGAAATGAGACTGAAAAATTGTATTGTACATTGGGCACGAAAACAATGTTGATCTGTGGTAAAAAAATATTGGTATTTATCTACGTAATATATTTCCTTGGAAACTTTAAATTATTCTTTTTTGTAACAAAAATGTTTTTTTTTTTGCAAGATTAAAATTAATTAAATAACTGTAAGAAAAATGTATATAAAATGGAAAATTGAAATTTGAACTCTGAAAAAGAATGATGATATTTTAAATCTTTCAAATATCCTTAATCTGGATATTGTTTCTTAGGAAACCGTGAAAACAATTTTTTTTTTGTTTGATAAATAAAATCAAAATTAAATTTATTAAATATCAAGGATTAGTAAAAATTGAAATTTTAGAAACTCGTATAGGTATACCTTAAAATTTACACAGTTACAATGTATATACGTACATACATATATTTGCGTGTAATATGCTTCGAGTCATCTTAATTCTCTTTAAATAATATTTTCTTTTCTTTCTTTCTTTTATCTTTATTGCGGTTTTTTTCTTTTATTTTTTTACATTTTTCTAGTTTTTCATTAAAACATTTGAATGAGTCTTAAAGTAAAATTACTCCTCTATACGTGTAATACCTCTCTCATCTCTTATCTCTGTACTGTACGTACTCGTAAGCGTAAATTTAAAGAGCATCAATAAAAAAAATATATATGTATATATATATTCACACACACAAAAACTGTCATCATCAAAAGAAATAAAAACTGAAATTAACTTTGAATAAAGTCATTCTGGTGTACATTTTACGAGAGTACATTCATTATTTTTTTTCTTTTCTATTTATTGTACTCGTATACTCGTTCTTATTGCTGATTTCTATGCATTTATAGTACAATGTACATATCGTAATCGTAAGAGAGAACAAAAAAAAAAAAAACAAATTTAGATAAAAAAGATTGAAAATTTCTTAATGAAATTGTCATTTTCATTTCCATTTGTATTCTCATTTCCTTTTTTTTTCTTCTAAAACTTCTTTCTTATTACCGACCACAATTACTAATACCACAAATATAACTACATACATGTAAATTCATTCACATAATTTCTGTACACTCTTTTCTTTATTTGATTATTATTTTTATATGTACTATGCAAAAAAACTTTTCTTCAACATCATCATCGTTGTCGTTGTCGTTATCTTTTTAAAAAATTTTCTACAAAAAAAATAATCTTTTTTATTAATATTTCTCTGTCTTTTTTCTTTCTTTTGTTTCTTTCTTTTTGAGTTTTTTGAATAAAATATAAAAAAAAAATCTTTTACAAAATTATGTAAAAAGTTTGTAGGTGATTGTACTCATATACATTAAATTTCACATACATTCGTATTTGTACATGTGTAAGTATAAGATGTAATAAAAGACAGTGAAATTACAAACATTAGCCCTTTTTTAAAAAAAATAATAGTAAAAAAAAGTTACATAATGATGATACGATGACATATAACCTGCATGTATATACTTACTTCTCTGTCCAGAAAGTATCGGAAAATCATTGCTAAGAAATTTCAAACAAAATTTTGCTCACAACTTGGTAACGCTGTACTCAATTACTATGCGAAATATGAGTGTGATCTGTGCATCGGCTTGTTTAAAACAGGTTTTTGAATTAGTATACTCGTATACTTCAAAAGTGAATCATGATTAAAAATTGTTCAACGAAAAGTTTGCCTTAAATGTTGTGTTGTGAATGAATTTCATGTGCCAAATTTCCCCAAATATGGTAGAAAATACCTATGGTGTGTCAGTTGGTAATATCAAAAACAGAAGTTTATGAGCATTTAATTGTGGTCGAAAGATTATCGATGACATTCAATCTCTGCAACCGATCAAACCATTGATGAAGTGAATAAAATGACGCTCAGTAATCGCCAAACAAGCCTAAAACATAAAGCTTATGTTTGTAACAATTTTCACGAGTTTCATTGTTCGATTTTGATCAGTACTTTGGGTATAAAACGCCTCGCTGTACGGCTAGTTCCAAAGGAATTGAGTTTTTTTTTTTCAAAAAAATTAACAGCAAAAAAAGTTCCCGAAGACAAGGGTGTTAAGATATGCATCTATGAATTTGACATGCAAACTAGTAATCATTTGTTTCAGAATGGCGCTTCATAAACAAACCGAAATCAAGTAAATCAACATTCATGAAAGGAACTGCAAACAGTTGTAAACAAAACAGTGACATTATTATGTACATAATTGTATCAATTTAGTCCATTTCCTTAATAAGCTTAAAGCGGGATTTTCTTTTGAATAATTCCCGGCACTTATTTGATAGAATGTACATTATAATATAATATGCATATGTACAAAAAATGTACGTTACTGTATTCATATAGTAGTTATCCCCATTCATTAAAATTTTTTAACAGTCATTTTAACAACTCATGTAATAATCTTTTCACTTCTACAGAGGTTTTTGTATTAATTAATGTTGGATATGTATACACGTACGTACATACATCTTTGTAGGTATTATGTATATTATTCCCATTTCACTATTTCTTTTCATGTTTTTCATCCTTTTTTTCTCCTTAATTTTTTTTTTTTTTTTTGAGGAATTTTTATGTGATAAATGATTTTAAAAATTAAAATTATTTTTATTCATTTCTATAAGTGTATGTTTGTGTGTACGAGTAAAAGTTAATTTAATGTCGGCACCTTCCTTTTATGTAATGTGTTTGTGTACATCATTGTACATATGTACCTATCTACTACTGGCAGTAATCTTCCACAAAAAAAATTTAAAAAAAATTTAACGAAAGAAATATGTTCATATTTACAGGTAATTTATGTAACGTTCAGTATATAATATTATGTAAATATGCATTCTGATGTATAACTGTGTAAAGTCATTTTGAATATAATTTTTTTTTTTGGTACAAAAAATCTGAAAAAAAATTTTTTTTTTTTCGTATTATAACTTAAAAGGATTTTTCCATTCAACCACAATATAATGAACATCGAATAATCCAGTTATTATTATGTGCAATACAAGCCTATAGATATCTACATCATTTTAAATACGAATATAATAATTATTGTGGTTAAATTATGATTATGATAAAACTGAACAGAATCCAGAACAGAACGATGATATTGCAAAATTATTCTCTCTGACTACAACTCATACTCATACACAATATATTATGTTATGTATATAGGGTTTATCAATAGGCGACAACTCTGTTCGAAAAGTCAATCTTAAATTTTGATTATGAAAAGTGATTATGGAAAGGGACACAATTTAACAAGGTGTAGGAGAATTTATATCACGAACTTTCGCTAATTGGGCTTTGGAGCAATATTGTAAGTCGATATAGATTTTGGGAAAAAAAATTATCTTTTCGGATGAAGTATATACATTTCTGGCTTTCAGTTAGACAAAATCGATGAGGATTTTTAAACGATATTATTTTCAGAAACGTAATACAATCAGTTGTTCTTCAAAATAATAAACAAACCACATGAATATCATTTGTAGTTCTCATTATGTTTCATTTTAAAGTTTCGACGCGGTTTCGACGCGCTTATTGGTAAACCCTATATTATGTGGCATAATAGCCAGAAAAATACACGATAAGTAAATTTTTAATAGATAATACACATATGTGCACTATAATGTATAAAGGATATATAGAATTTGCAATATCTTTATAATCTTTTACATTATAAATTCTCTTTTATTATCATTTTTTTTTACATTTCATTTTTACAATTCTCTTTTCTTTTTTTTTTTTTTTTGGGCTAACAATGATGATGATGTTGATAACGATGATAATACATATTATAAAAAATATTATTCGGATTTCATATAAAAGTCTCTGATATTTAAATAATCAACCATAAATCTATCTATATATACGTATTTGTGCCACCCATCAGATTCAGAATCATGTAAAAAACAGGATATAAAAAAAATGAAATAAAATAACGAGAAAATGAAGAAAGAATAATTTACAAAAAAAAAAAAAAATTAATTATTTATGCAGTTTTTCACATTACATTTATGAACTCGACTATATAAAGGTGTAAATATGTATACTTACAAACAGAAGAGTACATAACCTAACGTATACATATACGAGAATGTATAACTTTGGGCAAAATGCCAAAATGTATATACGACTATAATCCAATTTATTCTGATGATGTGTATGAGGATTGAATACAATGTAACCGCTACAACATTATTTAAATTTATGTACTACTATCACTACCCATACTATCATAATAATGTACATCAAAATCTTCATATAAAATCGTGTATAACCATGAAATGAAATCAAACTGCAAATCGTTGGCATAAATTCATTTCTGACCGACCACCGACTATTAAAAATGAATTCCTGTCACAATTTAAATACTACTGTGTATTTATGCATGTAAATATAGGTACCTACCTATGCATATTACATTTATGAAAATTTATTAAATCCTTTGGGTTAAAAAACAGGACAGAAAAAAAAAACATTTCTCGAAATCGAATGAAAATTAAATTGGTATTGGTTGATATCCTTTTGTTTTTTATCCTTTATATTTTTATTTATAAATATATTTTTTTGTTATTTTACATATACACAAATACATACTATGTGAATATAACACATTTATACAAAGCAAAGCATGTTACAAAAATAATCAATCAAATCCCTGAAAGCTTATTCAAGTTGAACATTATTGAAATATGAGAATTGTAAATCAAAAAAAAAAAATTTTTTTTTTCATAATTAATAAATAGAAAAGTAAACAAAAAACTAATGTGGGAATAAAATGATGTGAGTATACGTGCTATGAATATATGTACATGTATGGAAATGAATTTAGTGCAAAAATTTTGCATTTTAATTAAAACATTTCAAATATGAAATGAAAACACGAATACATTTCTTTTTAATTTTCTAACATATAAAACGAATAAAATTCAGAGATTGCAATACAATCACCGCACCACCCACCCCTAAGCCAGTAAACTCTTGGAATGTATCTTGAGAATAGAAATATTACAAAAATTTTGATCAAATTTACTGGCTGATGCTGAACTAATAAAATACATTAAAACTGATCAATTATTTCGATATCCCAGTCAATTAATCGTCAATTTTATCGTTGTCACAACACACGACATTTAATCAATGCGTTATTCTGATTGACACCACCGTGGTTTTAAATTCACAAATAAAACTACTGTGTATCATGTACAAAAATGTGAATGGAAATGCAAATCCTGATGATAAATTATTATTAATGGAAAATCAAAATAATATTATTCAAGTGATTATGAATCCTAGTTGTAGCCCTTAACACGAACAATGTCACTACGCACAACAATATCGCTTCGTTTTTTTTTTTAACACAGAAAATTGATTTCATTTTATCGATTTGAGAGAGATAAAAAAAATTATAAATAAATAAAAATTTTTGATTATTATTAATTGGTAATTAAATCCTTGAATATTTGTGTGTGCGTAGTATAAAGAAAATCTTGTAAAAATTTATCATATCATAAAAATTTGTGTGATATGAAAAAAGCACAAAAAACAGGAAAAACAAAAACGAGAAGAGAAAAGTTTAAGAAAAATTTGAATTTCCCATAAATAACTTTATAAATGATTTAAAAAACAAATTTTTGTTTTTGAGTGCTTTCTTGTATGTGTATGTAAGTTAAGTTTTTCCTCTTTTTAGCAGATACATTATTAATGAAAATTCTTATGAACATGTGTATATGATTCGCGTGTAGATGTACTGTATAGTATACACTCTGTATGTACTGACAGCATATATTGTACATTCAATTTATTTTATGTACATATTTTCTTTTCATTTCTTTTTATGGCTGCCATAATTCATTTGAAAACAGTTTTATTTTATTTTCTGAAGCAAAATTTAATTTTTTTCTCATTGAAATATTTTTTTTTTGTCTTGTTTCGGTCATAAAATTCGATGATTTATTCTCGTTTATATTGAATTCATACAAAGTTTTTTAAGATTTATAACAAATTGTTGTTTATCCTATATCTACTTATGTATATTTAATTTTTTTTTCCTTCTACTTTTTTGATTTTGATAATTACATCATATCCATATATATCCCATACGTATAAAACGTATACCGTCAATGATGGAATTTCATGAATGCAGTGGAGATCTCTATGATCTCTGATCGTTTTTCATTTTTCAATAAAATTGAGAAAACCAAAACTGTAATGTCAGTAATTAATGTACCTATACACTTAACTAGAATTTGAAAAATAATTTCTCATTTGCACACGTAAACAGAGTAGTGAGCGAGCACAGTATACAAAGAATGAATGTGAAAATATCTGTTTTTAGAGAAATAATTTTACAAATCACAGTAAAAAAATATATTCTCTGCTTGTATAACATATAAGCGAATAGTAGTTTTTCTTCTTATTTTCTTGTGCACATTATGTACTACACTGTATTTGGCGAGTACGGAGAAGAATTTCAGATTGAAACTAGATCCGTGTAAACAATAAAAAGCTAGAGAGCGAAAATTTTAGAAGTACCCCGGGCGTCCAATAGGGTAGAACAGGCCCTGGTCGTGGGTAGTTGAGTGACATGATACAATAAATATGTGTTATGTGGTATGTTTTGCATAGATAATAATAAGACAAATTTTTTGAAATGAAAAGAGATAAGTTTATTTGAAAAAAGAGAATCTGATAATCTGGATGTGACACATATTTCTGTGAAAGTCGACAAAACTGATCATTGAACTTTTGATCAATGGAAACAGAACGAACTGTTGACACTGGTACTAAACACGAAAAATCGTATTCACTCACATTCAAATGTTAAACGAAGATGTTCAAAAGATGTTCAAAAGAGTAGGAGATGTGAGTAAAGAGAACATTTTCGTAACGAAACCAGACTGTAAATGAATTTATTGATGAATGAATGAATGACCAAAGATTTAAGATCTGACCTATATAAATTTTCATAGTAAACAAGTCAGATCATTGAACTTTTAAGCTTTTGAAACAAAGTTGAACAAATAATAAAAGAAAAAAATATTCAAATACGTGCATTTTTACATAAAAATTTTAATATTATGATTTCTATACGTAGAATTTTTATACAATATGATTCCAAATTTTTTTAAAAAACAGAATCACCAACCAGTATGTGAATGAATATATTTTTCTTCGTACACAAATATAATTCGCTATAGATGTGAAATGGTACAAAATACACATAATTCATCTTGTAATAATAATTCAAATCTGTTGTATTTTTTCATTTAATTGTGAATTTGCAAAACAAATTTCAAAAAATAAATAAAATGAAATTTTATGAACAAAACATACAGTAAAAATGAGAAACGATGAATAAAAATACACAAACAGAAAAATATAACAAATTTAAAATAAATTAAAAAAAAAAACAAAAACGAGAGAGAATCAACCATTTTTCTTTCGCATAATAAATAAAATGTCCGTTTACAGTATACATATCCAGATAAATGCGGTGCAATACAATATGGCACAAAACAAAATGAACAGTATGCACGCTCATCGTATAATATGCACATGTATATCCCAGCAGAGTTCAAATAAACAAAATACACGAGTACACATACTACATCCAGCTATACTCAGCAGGACTGCATTTTTCTGATTTCTTTTATTTCAGAATATTTTTTTTTCTGTATTTTTTTTTTCTGTTGTTTAATTTCATTTTTTACACTTTAAATATATTTTTTATTTTAATTTTTAATAAAAACGAATTTATGGATCAGATAACACTTATCAAATTCACGAAAGTTTTTTGTTCACATATAAAAATGTACGACAGTATGTACTACTGAAAATGCATTGTATGTATTATGGTGTGCATGCAATGAATGATATACTACTTGCATTTATACAGAATGCATACATACATATATACATATGTGGAATGAGCACCAGAGAGGAGTATCTAAATTATACATTGTATTGGAAACCAAAACAAAATATAAAAAAATATAAATAGCATATATACATACACATAAATATTTTACGACTACAAATATAACAATGGATGAAAAAAAAGAACACACAGTCACACAGATATCTACGTACTAAGTAGTATGGTAGTATGTATAAATGTAGAAATTTCCGGAAGTTCATTTAATCACGTCCTTAACAAAAATTATAAAAACAAAATATGTAAAAAAAACAGAAGAAAATAAAATTGTGTAGAAATATTTTTATTTATTTTTTTTTAATTTTTTTTTCTTCTGTTTCTCTCTATATTCTCTCTATAACTTCTAATTTGTTAAAAAAAATACTAAACCATAAAAATAAAATTGTAAAACAACAGAAGGTACCATCCATAACAGTTTTGTTTAATTTTTTTTTCTTTTCATTCATTTATTTATTGAAAAGGAAGTACCAACTTATAAATTGCACGAAAAAAAATTTCTTTTTGAAAAACAAAATGAAAAAAATAAAGAAAAAAACATTAAAATAAAAACAATTTAAAAGTAACACGTTTATGTGGTTTCAAGAAATTCAGAAAAATTCCTTCTTGGCTTAATTCCAAAAAATAAAAAAAAAAAAAAATTAAAAAAAAAACTTTCAAAAGTAATACTAACAAAAAAATGAAGAAGAAATCTGATAAGGAAAAAAACGAATAAAAAGGACTAAATATGCAGCCATTGTATAGAAGGTAATATGCATTTCTAGACGCCTCTAAAAATAAAACTTGCAAAGTTATTTTCTTTTATTTTTGTTTATAATACGACGAGAGTACACCTATAAACAATTCACAATTACATATGTATACGACTTTATAACGTACAACAATAATGCACACACAGAGTTGATGTATAAAATACAACGCAAACTATATGATGTGTACAGAATTAAAAATACTCGGAAGTGCATACGTGTAGAATTTGGTGCCTATTGCCTCCCCATATTACTTTGTACATTTTGCAGTTTGTAGTTTGCACATTTCATCCGCATATTTGCCCATACATATTACGTACGTATATATATACGTATACATAAATTCGACAGGATGTATTAAAAAAACAATTGCAAAACATAATAGTAAATGGTTACAACTTATATAACTAAGTATTTATAAATTTTACAGGAGGATATTATTATCATCTGCTATTCGTATTATTCTACACACATATAAATAAATAAAAATACATATAAATAGTATTAAATTGATTACAATAAAAATGAAAATAAAAATAAAAATTTTGTAGTAAAATTGTACATTACAAATTTAAGTAAAATCGTCTCTACACCATAAAAAGGAAATAAAATAAAAGATCGTTTATCGTTAAACACGTATGAGACTTTATGTCGGCAAATAATAAAAAAAATATATAATATGCATGTACATATATATTTTTAACTTTTACGTACATAAATAGTTATGTGCACGAATATGTATACAAATATCTATAGTGCCATTGTTTTCGAATCCAAATTCACAAGAAAAAATAATTTTTTTTTTTTTCACTTTTTTCTCAATCTATAGATACACATGTATGTACATACACAAGTATAAGGTTCTATATGTTTTTTCAATTTTTATTTTTTTATTCTATACACATAATGTATCTAAAAATATTCTATATGTTTCTTCCAAATTTCAAATTCCTAAGCCTATAAGTAGTAGATACGTATAGATAGTTTCATAAGTAGATAATTTTAAAACTCTTAAGGTGTGATTTGCATTTAAAATTCAAGTATCGATGTAATCGAAAGTATGTATGTACGTTTACAGTATCTACATACACACCCCCTCATCAATATTTGCAGATGTGTATGCGTGTGTGCGTACATTAATAATATACCTAACAACGAATAAAGTTATAATTTTCTAAATATGTATACATGAAATATCAGTGCCATAAAATAATTTTAAAAAAAAATAAATAAAAATAAAATCTACAATAATTGTACATCAAAAGTTATAACTGTTTTTTATTTTTATCTAATTTTTATTTTATTTGTTGACATTTTAATTTAATTCAAATGCAATTTCAATCAAATGTGTACCTATAAGCTACTCAAAAAAAAAAGAAGAAATTAACGATTAATTACTATACATACATTGAGTTTGTACCGAGTATTATTATTGTGCATTAATATAATTTTCGCATACAGACACATACGTACAGTATGAATATATGTGAATCGTCGTAATCGTAACATAATATTATGTAGGCAACATTCACCACACTATGCATACAGTACCTATATGGAAAAAAAATTACTCGTATGTGACAGGCAAAAAAAAAAAAAAATATGAAAAAAATTAAATAAATTAAAATAAAAATAAAAGTTAAAAATAAAAAAATAAATAAATAAAATGAAATTGAAAAAGTAAATTAAATTGTTTTGACGTCAAAATTCTATAGTATCTACATTTATGTACATTTATGTACATATATGCACATATATTGATTGAAGTATTAATGTATTAAATTATTAATGAACGACGAATATGTACATATGTAAGTACGTATGTATGGACATTAATTAATAATAACAAAATAATTAATGATAAATAACAAAACAAAAAAAAAAAAGACGACAAGTAATACAAAAAAACAGTAACGATAATAATAAGTAATAATAATTATGATGAAATCAACCGAATCGCTTTAGAATTTACTTATTTTAACACACAATACCAGAGTGTAGTAGCAGTAGTATTTGATGTTTTTCCTCAATATAATAAAATAACCACTTCAATAAAAATGTGTACTTGTACTCGTATCGTATACATGTCGATTTTATTGAGGGTATTCATTTCAAATCGTAGACTTACGTAACGTGTAAAAGCACTAATCAAAAGCATAACTCCTCACAAATTCTTATTTTCTCACACAAATTCAACAATATTTTCAAAAATCAAAAGTCAAAAGATCGTTTATTAATGCAGAGCTCATAATTCTCAGAAACAAGAGAAATTTTTACAATGTCTCTTAAAAATACGACCAGTTACGGTGGTAACCTTCATGAATTTTACGAAACTTATCGAGGATTTGAAATGAATACCTTCATTATATTTGATAATATGTGTATCTTTAGCTGTACGACAATATATGTACATTGTACTCGTATATTCATTGAAATGAAATGAAAGATGATGATAAAAATAATCAATATAAACCACTACAAAAAACAACAACGACAAGTAGCAAATAGAGGAAGACAATAAATAAATAAAAATGAGGAAAAGGAAAATAATAAATAATAATTATAAAAATTACGTGTGATATATTTATGCGTACATATATTATGTAGAGATAGACTCTTTCACCATTTCCATTCAAATTCTATACGTACGTACATCTATACATAAATTTAACAAAATATATTGACGTTATATCGATTATTTTCACTTCAATCATATTTTTGTTTCATTTTCTTTTGTCATTTTTTTTTCATTTTGTTTCCCTTCGATTGATTAATAATAATAAATAATAATGATGATCAAGAACGTGATAAAATTAATTAATTAAAAAAGATTTGTCATAATCAATTGTGAATTAAAAATAACGAAAAAAAAAAGAAAATATGAGAACAAAAAATCATTATAATTTCAATTTAAACATTATATACATATATTTACGTACAGATATAATGTACTGTACATACATCCATATTTTTAATATTGTGAGCTGTTTATATTTATAATAGATGACAGATTATTATTATCATGAAATTTCATGGATAAAATGTATTACTAATCATTTTAAATCAAGACAAAAATATATACATTCGCCAGTATATGTGCATTTGTGTAGTATATGTATACGTTTAAAAATAGTGGTAGTATTATGAATAATAATGTTTTGTATATGCACATACTACATTTATATAGGGTGATTCATTTAGAAGTATTTGTTTTTAGTAAAAATTTTAAGACAGATCATGTTCATTAGTGAATCATGTCAAAATGGTATGTGGTATTTTTATTCAGTATTGTTTGATACATTTCATCATGAGAAGACTTAGCCGGGTATACAGAGATTGAAAATCATTAAAGTCATCTTTACACTATATATATGACTTTTTATGTGAGCACTAAAGTGGGCTTGGGAAAAGTAGTCTTATCACAAAAATCAGCATCATACGAGTAATAATTTTCTTGAAAGATCTTCAAAAAGGTCCACAGTACCACAGTTTTAAAATAAAATTTTATTGAGCGATAGAATCAACAAAATAATTTTATGCTTTGCAGGGAAATAAATTTGTTGCTTCTAGATCATACCACACAATATCATATTTCTACTTTTTTTTTCATTTTATTTTTTGAATTTTTGAAAAATGTACCTCCAAATGAGTAAATGAAACACCCTATATAACGTATGTAATGTGTCCTATCCTTTTCATTGTGAAATATTTTATACAAATTTTTAATAAGTTTTCAGGATTAAAAGTAAATTTATATACACATGTATGTATATATGTATATGTAAACAATCATGTGTACAACATAAATAGAGCTTAAATTTCATTACAATATTAAAATTTACATTTAAATACGTATTAAATACTCGTTGTAAGAATATGTATGTAACATATTCATATACAAAACAAGATAAAAACAATTTTTAAGTCAATTTTCATCACTATTTTCATTACATTTTTGTTACAAAATTTTCTTCATTTTTGAAAAAAAAAAAAAATTCTTATCGCTTTATCATTTTTTATTAGATAGGTACCAATATACCTACATAATACTGGAAAAGCACACATTATATATGTATATAATGCATATTTCCTGTATCCTCTTTTTGTTGTGTATGTATGTAGATATGTATGTACATATATAATAAAGTTGTACATAAGTAACTGTATGTTTCTATATAAAAATTGAGAATATTACATACAATGGGCATTAAAAATCTTTGTACACTTTCAAATTTAAACTTTAGGTACTTATATAAGTCAAAATCAAATGAAAACATCTTTCCATTTTTTCGCACAAATTAAAGCCCTGATATGTTCTTAATATTATTTGGGAATATCATTTTCATTCCTATGTTCATTCTCTCAAAATATAGAAAAATAATTATAACATGTCCCAGAACTGCGAGTCAACGAAACATTTTAGTCGTTCATATGCAATTTAATTTAGGACTCTATCATTGCTCAATCACCAAAAATTATATCCATATTATATTAATCACGAATCATAGATGATTTTTAATACCAACATTTTTTCATGACTGATGATAACGTTAACATTAGTGAATTAAATATTATGCATTTTATTTGAAGAATAACAAATTTTTTCTACTACATTAATGTGAATCACACATCTTTACTTGTCAACAGTTTTTTGGAAGAGAGAATGCATTTTACAAAAATTTGGAGATGAACAAACACTTTTGACGACCATTGTATGTAGTGTATAAAAATATGTACGTATTGTATCATGAATGAAATGGTGATTATAATCATGCTGATGATGATGATGATGTGATATGTAATTTATTTACTTAAAATTTATTAAAGCTATATAAAATTCAATTTAAATGGATTAGAGAATGTAAGTAAGTATACTCGTATTGTACGTAAATGTGTTAACTTGTATATAACAGAACATTATTTATCTATGTATTTAATATGTATCAGATATTAAAATCGCATAAAATTGATTGATAAAAATTGAAAAAAAAAAAGGAAGAAGAAGAAAGAAGAACACTTTTGCTTATATGTACATATTTTAATGGATTTTAACCATAATAACAATATCTGTACATATACATATTTTTTATATACTTATCTGTGTATATGTAAATTTTGCAAATAAAAAAATAATGAAATCAATTTTTAGTAAAATTTATGAATATAAATTGCAATAAGAAATTGACATTATCATGTAATATTTATTATAATGTAAACGTAGTTATAAGATTAACACATTCACACAAAATACAAAATATGTATGTACATATTCATAATAAAAATTTTATGTAAACAATTTTTTTCTATGTAGGTAGATTCATTTTTTTTTTTTTAACCTAATTTTATAAAATTGAAAAATGTATCAAAAACATAATACACAAGAATTAGTCGTGATCGTACAAATTATATAATCACAACTTTAAGTAATAACTTTACAAGTATATTATTTAAATATGACATTTTATTATCCGACATTTTGTTTTAAATCAAAAACAACAATGACATTTAGGTAATTTTTTTTTAAAAAAAAGTATACCATTTATGAAATACTTCAACTTCAACTTGTAAACTTCAACTTTTGATATTTAAATTTTTCGGTTCAATTTTCTTTGTTTTCATTCAAAACATTCTGTGAAACGCATTACAAAAACACATTTTTATTTTTATCGTATATCTTTGTAATAATCTGATCTAAATGTACATAAGCGAATATTTAAATGAAATACCAAAAATAAAAATGGTTTAATCAAATAAAAACCGATAAATACCAAAAAGTCATATAATTTTAAAATCAAAATCATCTTATCTTTCTACTTCTATGTATGTTATGTATACGTACATAATGTATGAGAAGTGACACGTTTTCTTATTCAAAATACACACAACCAACACTTTTTATGTCATCAAAATATGCAAAACAAAAATAAAAAAAAAAATTAAATTGATACCAAAAAATAATATCAAATTACACACTATCGTCTAATCAAATTACCAACATACATTATTTTCGTATGTAAATTCTTTTCATTGGCGCTCTATTCAATCTTGATACAAAATCCATTAAAAAAAAAAAAAAAACAAATACCCAGATAAATCTAGAACATGGAGCCGCATGAAGGTTTTGAATTACATTTTTTTTTCTTTTCTCCATAACTTTGTGCCGTAATTATTACGTAGATAAGTGTATGAAAGAATTATTGAATATCTGATCCAAAAATCTTTCCAAATCCAAAGGACTTTTAAAGCTAGTTCATGTTTACACGTATTTACATTCATATGTGCATAAAATTCGAGTATATGAGTGTAATGTAATACACCTGTGCGAATTAAATAAAATTTTACTGTGATTATTTTTTTGTGTTCCTTTAAATGTTTTTTGTAGTAGTATTTTTTTCGGCTACTTTCGTATAAATTTATGTATTTTTGAAAATACAAAATAATTTTCGTAACATAATACGCAAATTGCACATTATTTTTCATTCCCGAGGGTATATGGCGCTTAACAGAAATGCTAACGCAGAAAAAAATATTTTTTTGTTTAAAAAATATTTTATTGAGAAAAAAATGTTTTTTTTTTTTTAGAAAATAATAAAATGAAAAAAAAAATAATAATAAAATACTTAGCACAAGATTCAGGATAAAAACGTATATATGATCGTTTAGCAATTCAAAATTATTGAAAATGTTAAAAAAAAGGCGAACATAAGATGTAAAATAATTTTCATTTAACGATTAAATATGTTATGTAAATGAAATAAAAAAAAAATTTTCAAATCTGTGAAAGTGACCGAAATTTTTCATAAAAAGTATTAATCTTGATGTGTTGTAGGTATTAAATTTTCACACGTCACGGCATAATAAAAATTGAAAATGAAATTTTAGTTTTTAGATTATTTTTATTTATTTTCTAGATGTAAGTAGGTAGGTGAGGTGGCATATATGTACATTATAATGCATGTGCGACTACAAAATTTTACCGGTAATATTCCGTATTCCTGTGTAATATTATAAAAGGTATCCTTAAATGAAATTCATGAAAACAAAAAAAGAAAATAATAAGTTCCTTGTATGACGGTGATAAGAATTAAAAGAAATTCTTTGTCACGAGCATGTGACAAAAAGAAATTTCTTAAACTTTTATAGGTAATTTGTGTAAGAGGCAAAAAGAAAAAATAATAATCTTCTTTGCCTCTAATAAATACAAATCTAAATATAAATGTCTGGAGGTAATAAGCTTTTTTTTTTGTCTTGAAAATTCCCTATCCTATATGCGCATATTATAATGCATTATATACTTACATATATTTAGATGTATGTATATACGAAGAAAGGAATATTTACGACAAGGCTCTTACACGTAAGCCTATGTGTAAATATATGAGACATGAAATAATAACGCACATATCTATTGTACATACATACATACATGTATGTATATCACGAATACGACTATATAATGTACAAACACATGTACGTTATAAATCCCAAACGTATTATTTCATTTTAATTTATTTTATTTCATATACATATGTGGAATTTTATTCAAGTACTATTTACTGAGAAGGCTTAGGTACTACGTATACGGTACTTTATATCACATATATGCATGCATGTGTGTACTATAAAATTTATAAAATGTTGAATTGGCTAGGTATACAATAAAATATACATGCTCATATAATTTTATAAGAAAAAAGAAATAATATGTGCATAACATAGCTTATCTCAAAGTTTCTAGCTTCGACATTAAGATGATGCTATGACCAAGCTATGACTATGGCACATACCTTGCAAGATGACTGTAAAAATTGTAGCCGTTCTGGACGCTTATTTGTTGTTTGACAATCATTTGTGTTATTCAATATATGTATGTGTTTTTGTATAGAAATGGAAAAAACCGAATACTGTCACACATTAAGGCGGTTGTCATAGCGAAAACTCATGAACTCGGGTTTAAATTGATTGATCATCCACCCTATTCACCAGATTTGATTTCTCGGGACCTTTTTCTTGTTTTGTAGACTCAAAGTTTGGCTCGGAAGATAGAAGCATATTTTGCAGAGTAAGATGAAAACAATTGTTTAAAGATGTTACAGGAAGGGAAACATTGTTGAAAAAAGTGTATAGAGTTAAAAGGAGACTAATTTGAGCTATAAAACACTTGTTTCTTTGTTAGGCCAAAAACTATTCAAACAACCCTCGTTCATTTGTACACATTTAGTCATATATGAATATATAATATGGATACACTTGTACATACGCGAATATGTGTATAAAATTCATATTTGATTTTCATGAAAACAATAAAATTATATTTGATATTATATGTATGAATGTATTCATAGAAAAAAAATATAAAATTATAAATTCTATATAATCTCATTTACATAAAAATACATACGTATACATATGTAGATTTGTATATACGACAACTATATATGATGAGTACATTTACATGCATTTCTATGTTTATTATATGTATATGAACGCAATATTACATTATTTAAATTTACACATTCCTATATAGGTATGCTGTATATCCTTAAAGTTTTTCAATGTTTTTATTATATAATAAATACATATGTATGTGCGAATATGCACATATGTAGTATGTAACTATTATTTTTGCAATATGCAGTGAAATATATAATTCGAAAAAAAAAAAAATATTTATCGAATGTAAATCGAATGTACATTATGTATAGTATGTAATGTACTTGAATGTATTAGAAAAACATTCATAATGAAAAATATATTTTAGTATCATAGTAAACATAAAATAATACCGCAGTAATCGTATACACAACAGTGAACATCAAAAGTGCTTTTACATCTCCAAATTTAAACTTTGGATACCTGTGAGACAAAATCAAATGAAAAATATCTTCTCATTTTTGAACAAATGAAACCTTGATCATATAGTGAACACAGTGTAATCAATTATGTAATTATAAACTTATCTAAACTGCATCAATGTAAAACACGTCTTTTCTTGTCAAGAGTTCATTAGGACTAGAGAACATTTTACGAAAAATGTACAGGTGTACAAAGACTTTTTAAGTCCACTTTACAGACTTGTAATTATAAATGATAGGGAAGACATACTAGAAAAAATAGGTATTTGTAGAATGAAAACATATGTATAGTGTCAAGTGAATTGATCCTTTTTTCCTTTCTATACTTCTAAATAAATAATCTCATGAATTATTGAAATAAAATTATGTATGAACAAAAATAAGTGCATATTCCTTCGTCACTTAATCGTTACAAATATGTACTCATATAAATATATTTAGATCTATAAATGTAAGCACTGTATTTCATATGTATATATCTCATTAATTATATTATTTTTTTCATTGTATTTTAGTCATACAAGTTGTATTCATTTTTCTGTACATATCAAATACATAAATGTAGAAGACGAATAAATTCTTAATTTAGAATTTTTAATAACAAAAAATAAAATTAACATAAAATAATAATGTCATGTACTATATGACAATTTCTTATACACAAATTTTTTTGCTATGTCATAATTTTAAAAATATATTATTTATCCTTCATATATACTCACATATCCTTCACGAAAATAACTACGATAAATATTCATAAATATTTATGTGTGTAGGTGCTAAAAGTTAGAAAATTTTCAAAAAACATCAAAAAATCGCAAAAGTTCATGAGTTAAAATTTAAATTTTGATTATATAAATACAGTTAGGGAATAAAATTATAATTTTATGAAAAATATTTTCACACTACTATAATGTATCATGTATGTCAACATTTGAATATTTAACACAGAAAATTAAATCGACCAAAATAAATTATACATAAATACATATTAAATAAATTTTCTTCGACATGCATATACAGTGAGCGAAATTTCCATAGGTCCACCTATATTTTTAGAGGTAACTGGTAATTTACGAATTCACGTCTGTTAAACACATGTTTATTATTTAATGTTCTATGGTAATAGACGGAAAAACACAACAAACCCAAATCCTGTTCATTAGTTTTTTTAAAAATAGGATGATTAGCAAATTTTCAGGTATATAAGAGCGAAATTTCCATAGGTCCACTACTGATTAAATTAAATAAAACCATCATTTTTCGAATATTAAGTATTTTATTAAATTAAATACAAGTTTTTAATAACTAGTGCTGCCACCTTTATTTTTAATAATTTCAAAAATTCTGTTTTTCATTGAATTAATTAAATTTTCTAGAACCTCTTTTTCTATACCTATCCAAGCTGCTCTAATTGCCGTTTTAAGGTCCTCTACACTGTCGTACTGTTTCGCATTTTCATAGACTTTTCGAGCAAGATTTCCCCATAAATTTTCAATTGGATTTAAGTCCGGTGATCTTGCTGGCCACTTCATACTTAGTATATTTTTTTCTTCAAGCCATGTTTTTACAGCTGAAGACGTATGAATGGGCGCATTGTCGTGCTGAAATATCCAATTTTCTAACGGCATTTGCTCGCCAAAATCAATCAGCACATTTTCTAGCAAATCAATGTAATTGCTAGAATTCATTCTTGTTGTAATCCAGCATATTGGGGATTTTCCATGGAAACTAAATGCTGCCCACACCATTACTGAACCCCCACCGAAATTTCTACTCATGGCTACTTCAGGAGTCTTTCGAATATCATGCCAATAATATTTAAAGCCATCGGGGCCATCCAAATTAAACTTCTTTTCATCAGAAAAGATAACATTTTTCCACTCTTCCTCCCATGACATGTGATCCTTAGCAAACATTAATCTTGTTGTTTTATGCCGTTCTGTTAGTACTGGTTTTAGCTCTTGTTTCATCCATTTGAATTTGCCACTGGTTTTTAAAATTTGTTGGACACGTCTTTTTGTGACCGGTAGCTCAGTTTTTCTTTTATTTGTCTCGCTGTAATGTTTTCTATTGACGCAGTACGCAAAATTGCTGAGCGATCTCTTGAAGACAGCTTCGTATTACCACCTTTTGGATGGTTTTTTGAATAATTTTCTTTATTTTTCAAGAAATTATTGATCAGATTGTGTGATCTCTTCAATTTTTTCGCTATTTCGCGATTGGATAGTCCAACTTCTTTGTAACAATTGATTTTTGTTATCACTTCTGCAGACAGAAGCTTACCGCGTGGCATTTTAGAATTAAAATTTAAATTTTTTCTTAAATTATTTTAAATTAATGAAAAAAATCCAATTGAATAGTTTTAATTTACTTAATTTATAACAATTAACAAATTTTTACTATAACTTTTTCAACTAACTTGGTTGAAAGATACTACACAATTAAGTGGACCTATAGAAATTTCGCTCTTATATACCTGAAAATTTCCTAATTACGCTTTTATTTTAAAAAAACCTAATTAAAGGATTTCGGTTTGTTGGGTTTTTCCGTTTATTAGCGTAGAAAATTAAATAAAAAACATGTGTTCAGCAGATGTGAACTCGTAAACTACCAGTTACCTCTAGAAATATAGGTGGACCTATGGAAATTTCGCTCACTGTATGTAAATTGAGTCAAATACTTTATACCAAAAAAGTAGATATATAATAAAAAAAAAATTAAGAACATTTTTAAGATATTCTAATTTGAATTTAAATTAAAGTAATATTGAGATAAATTTTATTTTTCGTATATGATATGATATACACATACGTATACAACGCGAAACATAATATACTCATACCTCGTGTACACACACCATAAATAAGAATCGAAAATTTTTACGATTATATTGTGATATCATTTTCATTTGAGTGTAAGTGTGTATTTGTGTGTTTATTTTGTTACAAAATGTTCATCTCATCATTATTTTTATCCTTTTTTTTTTTGAATTTTATTTCAATACTCGTATTTTAATAATATTTATATAACAAATAAATATCTAGCTACATAGAAATTGTTCTTTATACCATATTTTGTACATAATAACTATAAATGTAAATTTGCAAAATAAACTTCTTTTCACTAATATACAAATACATATCTTGTATCATACAAATAAATCTAAGCTCATTAATAACGAAATTTTTATTGTAGAACATCTCAACATATATAGATATTTACAATTTATCCTATATGCACAGATACACACATACACACATAAATTCATTGCACATTATTTTATATTCATTTCGGAAATTAAATTCAATTTGGAAAATTCATTTTCATTTGTTTTCATATTCTTCCTTTTTTTTCATTTTCCTTGTGTTGTTCTACAGATACTTTTGTTGTTTTTGATCGTTATATTCTTGCATGTCTATAGAGATATTCATTAACTTTTATAATATCCTCTATCGTATTTAACAATTATTTCTCTCATTATCTATTAATGTGTTTTCATTTTCGAATTTATTATGTGTACTAATACAAAATACAATACATATAAATAAATACTACACTATATAGATATACGTACATTTAGAAATACAAAATTTACAGTACATATACATATGTACAAGTAAAACAAATATACAAGGAGTATAATAGTTGCACACTTATAATGCTAAAATGTTTTCGAATTTAAATTATTATCAGATTGTCATATCTAAATGAATTTAATGTATTTTCATTGTAAATATATATATGTATGTAATAAAAAGATATACCAATGGGAGTATACAAATATGTACGAGGGGACTAACAAAAAATTCCCACGAATTGCCTGTAGCATCACCTGCAAAATTATGAAACTCTTAATTAATGTTAGTATAATGAAAATGCTAACACGAAAATGGAAAGTATAGGTGAAAGTAATAAGTTCAAGTGTGTTTCCAGCTTTTAGCAAAATTTAAACGTGAAATTCAATATTGTTCGGTTGTCAGCAAGGAATCAGTAAGTAATAAATATTCAAAAAGTGTAAAACTGCATTTGATTGTTATGCCATGTTATGCTCCCTAGCTACCTAAACACTATTTATAAGTGATGCAGAAAATTCCATCAGAACGACTAATTTAGTGCTAGAAGACGATTCTTCGATTGAAGAGCAACTATAAACGTCAACTGATGAAATATTATTGTTGCAACTGTGAAATACTACTAGAAAAAGATTCAAGAATTACACAAGAAATGATTGCAGAGAAGTCAGGAATAAATTCTATGACTGTTTCAAGAATTTTGAATGACAGATTTCCAAGAGTTTTCACATAACAAAAATGTATCAAAATAAATGAAAAATTATAAAATTATGTGGAAAAAGATAATGTGATAAACTTCTGCGGTATAAATTAAGATTATTTTATCATTTTTAAAAGCAAATTTTCAAAGAATTTTTGTTAGCCCCCTTGTACATAGTCATAATATAAGGAATAATGAATATTCAAAATTGAATAAAATTGTATATTATTGTAATATAAATTTAATTGTGCAATTAATTTTGAAATGTAATACACATACATATTCATATACATTTGTATGTACATTTATAACATGAAAAACAAAAAGAAAACATTCAAAGATGAAACCAATTTTCATTTATTCATGTAGGAATTTATTCATTTTATATTTAATTCGATATTATTATTTATGTATGGATATTATATGTATGTAACGGAATATGTAAAATTTAAATGAAAATTAACTCAAAGTGAAATTTATTTTTATCTTATTTCTTATATGAAATGAAAATATTTTCTTCATAATATCATTTATTTTTCATTTTTATTTGTTTTTGTAATCAAAAGATTTATAATTAGATTTTTCTAAGAAAAACAAAAAAAAAAGGATATCAAGGATATTGTTAGAAGTTTTCATTTTTGAATAAACTTAGAAGATATTAAATGTATGTACAATATTATGATGATAATGTATACATTTTTGTCCTTTCTTTATAAGGTATTTTATATGTATGTATGTACATATACATATCATATCACATAATCATAAAATCTTGCGTACTTAAATGAGAAAAATTGATTTAAATAAGGAATATAAAATATACAAAAAAAAAAAAAATATTTTTTGAAAACAGAAAATTTTATTATGAATAAAATACATGCAGGTACATGTGTATGTATATAATGTACGAGTAATAATAATTTACATAAATATAATCGTAATCATAAGTATTATACGAATAATATTGTAAACAAATATCAACTGTAGAGTTAATTGAATAAAAGGATTTCTCATTGGTATAATACATAAAATATGTGTACAAGAGTATTATAATACTTATATATATACGTATATCTATACATAGGTATTCATTAATTTAGGTTCTTTTATTTAAATATGAAACAGAATTTAAAGAAATCTATAAATCCATGTATAGATGTACATGTTGTACATGTACATGTTGTATATGTACATGTACATATAGATGTACTTAGATCAAGGATAAGAAGAGAAAATTTTCATTCATTTATATAATACGCAATAGATAAAAGCAAAACTTTGTATATAGAAATTTTATATAAAAATTGAAAATATTTATTTAATTAAAAAGTATGGATACGGTCATACTTACTCATAATGTTGGTATATATATGTATGTAAGTATGTACGATCGAAAACATATAGAAAATGAAATTATCCGCAAAAGACAAAACAAACAAACAAACAAACAAGCAAACAAAATTCATTAAAAATAAACCAAGAAAAAAAAACCAAGCAACAAATATTCCATGAAAACATAAGTTTGTTGTGTTAATAACTGTTTTTCTTGTTTCTTTTTTTTTTCTGTTTGCCCAAGGATAAAATATGAAATAATTTTATGAAATTCTATATTCAAAAAGAAAATAATAATAATGAAAATAAAAAAAATAAATAAAAATGAAAAAAATGAAATTTATACACACATATCATTATACTAATTACTTTGCACTTTTATAACTTCAAACTTCAAAATTATTACATATACGAGTAATATCCTATCTTATATCCTATGTTCTTGTATTATTAATATATGCGGATATGGATATCATTTTCAAAATAATATCTCAAGGGTGCACCACCTACTTTACTCTTAGGCTCTTAGTGTCTACTCGATTCAATTTATAAAATGATTATAGCATACCACCACACACGTTTACATCATAATATCATATATACTACCTCACATATGATACGAGCATATATACAAATAAGGATAATGTACTCTGGATATAGTACATACATAAATATGTGTATATACCGGAGAGAAAATGAATTTAATATCAAATTTTTTAATTATTTTATGCACATTCATATACATGCGTTGTAAGTATGCGCATCATCCGTAGATGTATGTATATATTGTATATTATACGTTGTTAGAGATATATCAAGTTTCATGAAGTTATTTTCTTTTTTTTTTCCTCTTTTAATTCTTCTCCTTTTTATTTTATCATTTTTTTCCTTTTACAAACTAATTAATCATATATGAAGTATATAACACCACCTGTCAAAAAGTTGAAGCCTTTAAAGAATGTTGGTAGGTGTATTATACAGATGTAATATATCGTCGTATGTAGATATGATACAACAGCATCACTGGTATCAGTATAATGATATTATTTTTAATGGATGAAAATTGATCACATATGTATAGGAGGATAGGTTGGTGAAGTGTATGTCCGTATGTTTACTTCAATTAATGCTAACTTCAGGTTTGATGCTATATATGTATGTCCATTTGTGCGAATTTTGTGGATTTGTATGTGTGATAATCTGTCTACCAAACATACTTCCTTTTTCTACTTCTTATTTTTTATTTTATTTTCCAGTCAACTAACTACAACTAACATTCTAGTAGAATATTTATGTGTATGCCTAAGTAATGTCCAGTATAAATCCATGTTACAGGTATGTACTTATAAATACATATATGTTTGTATTCATGATTAGAAATATGTGGGATACACTTTTTTAATATTGAACGTAATATTTATAGGTAAAAGTAATACTTAAGGTCTTTTATTCAAAGTTTTCAAACTTTTATTTTCAAATACATATGTACATATGTACATATATCTTATGTATTTGTACTTAGATATATAAGTGTATAGACCAGTATGTGAATGTGATGTATCTATTTATATGTGTATATCTAAAATTTTATATAATTCTTCATGAAAAGTTTAGATTTTATTATTTCTTTTTAAAGTATGTACATAAATTTCGCTGTATTTCTTTTATAATTCGCAGATAAGATACGATAGATTTGCATATAACAAAAAATGATGACAGTAATTCATTTAAGAGAAGTAAAATACAATAAACTTACGTAACTAAAAAAAATATATAATACAAATATACATATAACTTAAATGTTGAAAATAAATAAATAAAATTATATTTTTGAAATATTATATACTATGTAATATTGGTAATATCGTAATATGTACATAATGTATAATTTCCAATAATAAATAGAACCGTTTTCTTATAAAGTGGTGTAAGTCCTTTTACCTTGTATTTTGACTGTGTGTGATTGTTTTCCAATAGGTAGAATTTAATATAATGTTATTGATAAAATAGCAAACAAAAGAAATTTGTATGTAATGAATATCTACTCACCTGAAAAGATACAAAAGAAAAATAAAATTATATAAGTAAATAAATTGATAAATAAAATAAATAAAATTATATCAAATATTAATTTAAAAATGTATAATTGCAATGTTTTCTTTGAAACGTACAGCGAACCGCACATGTATTTTAATAATAAATTCGAAATAATTTCTACACATATAGTTAAATTTTGTACCTTTCCATAATCAATTTTCAAAGTCAAAGTTTGAGATTGACTTTTCGATTAGGTTTATCGTTGTGGACATTGAAAGTTCTAACTTTCTTATCGGTAAACCCTTTATAAAAAGAACATTTTAAATGTATACAAGTATATATATGTAAATATTCTTTTTAAATGTTATCCTTTTATTGTATTTTCCTTCAAAATTATGTATGTCATTTGAAAATCTCTGTAACACATATAATGTATATGTACGTAGTGAAGTAGAGGATAGTGAATAGTAGTTACAAATAATAAAAAGAAAAACTATTTTGTAATCAGATAAACACAAACACATTTCTATGTAAATCTATAAACATTACTATATAAAAATATATGAGCAATTCTAAAAGTTTGTTATTAATTTTATTGTGCATTTATGCACATATTTACTCAAATATATGCACATACTTATGTACATGTGTAAAAATTGCACAAAATGGTATAAAACTTATATAACAGAGAAATCAAAAGGAATTTTCTTAATAATGTATTTTCGTTTTTATCTGATTTTCTCTCATGCAACACCTATCTTCTATTATTAGTGTGTAACTAAAGCATATGTGATACTATTTAAATTGTGTATGTATATGCACAGATTTAAATGCAAGAAAATTTTAGATTTTCTTAAGGCGGAAAAAATATTTAAAAAGTAAAAAATTATTTTATATTACACAGCATTTTTGCATGTAAATGTACGACAAAAATATATACGATAGTTGTATATCGATGTTAAACTTTTTTCAGGAATTTACATACATACAAGTAAAAATATGTACAGAATATGTTAATGGTACGCGAATATTATCGTCATTTGAATGCAACTATGTATATGTACATTAGTATATGTGTATATGTATTATAATTGCACATTTTATTTACAAACACAAATATAAGTACAAGAATATATGTTATTTTATTTTATTTATATTGTGCATATTCATGTATATACATACAATGCAAATACATTCGTTGTATACATATATGCTTATATAAACTATATTATGTACATATACATATATAGTACCTATATTTATTTTCAAGTAATTTCCCATTATAATACACATAAAAATGAGAATTTTATTACAATAATTATTGTGAATTGTCATGGTATACTTATTTAACAATTGCGATAATTTTATATTAAATATACATATAAGTACATACATCGGTATGGATATAAAAAAAATATATATATGTATTCGTATGTACTCATATATGTATATGTACTTATATACTTATGTCAGTACACAATTGAGCATATTTACTCAGTTAACATGTACTAGTCACATACCAGAACATATAGTCAGATATGTATGTACATTATTTTATTTTTTTATTTTTTTTTTTTTTTTCATTGAAATCCTGAATGAATTTTAAAAAGTTGAAAAATATAAAAAACACAAATTTTTATGCTTCACATTAACATTACATTAAAAACACAAAAGGATACGAATATATAAATATGTATGTAGGTAGGTAAAGTTACATATTCATGTACAGTATAAATGTTCATATGTGTACATACAGTGTATATTTAGATACAAAATTATACAATCATGATAATAACAATAATAATAAAATGTACACATTTTCATTTATTTTTTGAAAAGAAAATTCGAAAATGTTATAAAAATGTTGCAATAAAATTACAACAATGAATACCGTATACATAACTGTGCATGTTTATATACAAAAATGTAGATACATAAGTATATTATAGTACAATGTATTCGTCAACATTTTAAACGAAACGAACATTTTAAAGTGGATGTGAACATTCATTTCTAAAACAGTGTATTATGTATATATCCTGAATCATATTTAAATTACTTCCTTATCATTTTTATTTTTTTTTTTTTTTTCAATTTTTTATTTTACTTTTTCTATTTTTTTTTTCATTTTCTTTTTGCCATTTATTTATAAAACGGATCTATACATATTATTTATTCATATTAACATACTCATATTAAATGTTGATACTTGATATGTATACGTTCATATATATGTATATGTACAGTATGTACTTCTGTAAATGTTTGTTTGTATGTATATGTACATTCTATTGTTTAGAAGGTAAGTACATATGAACATCATGAAGTTGTATGAACATCATTATCATTAAATCTAAATTATTAGTCTCGATAGAATTATATTATTTGTAATTGTAATTGAGTCATTACGAAATAATTTATAATGGCAGAATACCAATTTAAAAAAAAAAATAAAATAAAATAAAATGGAAGATGAATAAAATTCTTTTGAAATGTTTACAAATAAAATATCTGAATACATTACTTTTATACGTTTTAATGCTTTTTTTATTATCATACCTACATAATGTACATTTGTATGTATGTATAGTTTGCAATTCTATCTTAATAAACGTAACTAATATTCAAAAAATAATTGATTACATTTTTTAAGTATGATTTTTATTACTAAATTAAATTTAAAGCCGAATTATGCATTTCAGTTCAGTCAATTCAATCACCGATCAGAAATTTTGCATTATTTAATATTACAAATCAGTCTCAGTTCAGAACCCGTCAAGTCAGTCACATTTTTGAACCTTCAGGTATTGTCAACCATTTTTCCAAATGAGTGAGAGTATAGTATCGGAACTAAATGGAGACTGAACTGATATGTGAGAATGAGAATAGAAAATTTGTTTCAGATTCAATTTTTTTTTTTTTTTACCATAATCATACTGTCAAGAGTGAATTGTCAAATTTGTAAAGAAACAAATGAAATATTTCTTACGTATAGTTTTGTGTTATTTCACATCGGATATACATACATATATGTACATATGCAAATGAATAAGTTTGACTCATACCCTGAACAGAAAGCACTAGGATTGAAATGAGACTAAACATAAAATGTGTAAATCAATCTTTAGAATGTAGGTACATACTACATGATGATATTATGCGATGCGATATAATATTATATTTTATGTTTCGTTCTTATTACATGCGTGTTATAACAAACAAATATTGTTGTAATTCACATGTAATGCTTTAAAAAAATAAAATTATAAACAAAACGAAGTAAAAAGGAAAACGAAATCTAAAAAAAAATTGAAATTTAATGAGAAAAATTCAAAAATTTTATAAGCGCTTTCTTTCACAGGAAGCGTAATAATTTCATTAACAACAACAATAAAATTAATCGTATAATTATATAGACAGGTAGCTAAATAACAAGAGTAAAATCCTATTAATACAAAAAAAATAAATAAATAAATAAATAAAAGTAAAAATGAAAATAACATAAGTATTTACATAAGTAATAACATTCTTTCTCCTTCTTATTTTGTTAAATTTTCTCTTTGTATATACGAGAAGTATTTTAATTTTGGTTTTTTATTTTCATGTATGTAAGTACATTTTCAACATTATATACAAAATTTTATGAAAAAAAAAAAACTAAATAAACAAACAAAATATAAATAAAATGTATTTTAGGTATCTATGAAAAAGAAAAAGAAAGTTCTACAAACGTATACATTACATAGTGTAAAATTTATATTAAAAAAAAGAACATATGTTAATAAAAACGAGTATGTATGTAACGTACATCATTATTGTTAAGTTCTGTTCTATCTGTGTTCTATTTAAAAAAATATATACATATACCTTACATGTGTATATTATAACAACAAATTTTTTTGTTCAAATAAAAATAGAAAAATTAATTACAGAATAAAAGAAAAATCTATAGTTAACACATGTATCTATGAATCTGTAATGAATATGTAATATAAAAGGGAAAACTAACTTTTGTGATTTATAATAATTGTAAACAAAACAGAAAATTTCATTTTAAAAATTAAAAACACATACATACACGTATTCGCATGTATCTACCCTACATTTATATATATATATGTACATAATGTGCGTAATACTTGTACATATGTACATAATATCGTATAAAGAATAACCACATAAAAAATCATCAAACAGATTTTTTTTTTGAACTCAAAAACTATAACACAAAAGCAGCATTATATCATTTATACTGAAAGAACATTCGTTGTATAAAGGACGATAAATGGAAAAAAATTTAAAAAACCAAAGTATACATACATGTATACGAATAAAAAAAATGCATGTAAATATTTCAAATTTAAATCTAAAATTTTGAACAAAAAACTAACAAATAAACAAATTTTTGTTATATTCTTCACTTTTTATTTTGTCGATATTTTGTTTGTACGACGTGTACGAGTACCAGGACGTATATGTATTTATAGCTAAAATTTAAAAAATATTATCATTTTTGAATAAATGCATTTTATTTGTTTGCATATCAAAGGATTCAGAATCTAGTATTTTTTTTCTACATGTGTATGAATGATAAATCATTTATCAAGTTTATAATACGGAAAAACATGATTAAAAATCAAAATTACACGTACAAAAAGTGAAAATTGAATTGAATACAAAAAGAAAAACATTAATTAATTAATCAATTAATTCAGTGGTATATAATTCTATGGAACATCCCCATGACTAGAAGCAACAATACAAATGAAATAAATATTTTTACTTCAATTAAATTGATTTTTATTCATTTTAGTTATTTACATACTTGTATTTTGTTCTTTTGAAGAGAAAAATACCTCTGTCACAGGATTTAAATCAATTAATGTTTTCTCATCGTTTTAATTAATTATCGTTGCTAAAAAATGAAAGTTTTTGTTTGTATTTATGGAAATTTTATATTTTTTTTTTTTTTGGCTTTTTCAATGGAAAAATGAAAATATTTTTTGCATTGTCACTCTACTATCTACTAACCTACTATCAGCTATGTATTAAATACAATCACAGGGTTATAATTTTCCAGAAAAAATAAGCGTTGTGCGATTATGCTTTAATTGCCACATTGCCACATTCTCGTACGTTATTATACGTTCACAATAATAATAATAATAATAATAATAATAATAATAATAAAAAAAATTGATCAATAGATTACTTTGTGTAGGTATTTTTCATTTTATTTTTATTTATTATTCGATTATTTGTTGGTGTTTGTATGAATTTTTCATATTGTACAACACGTTTAATTCTTATCATGTATATATCTGCAAATATTTTTTGTGTTGTCGAACTTGTTTTATTATTACATTTTATACATATGCACATGTAGGTACGAGTAGATATAAAAAAAGTTTGTATTTGTAATTATGATAAAAGCCTATCAATATTTTTCGACCCAATTTATTTGCACAAAAAAAAAAAAAAGAAAATATGAATTGAAATAAAATAAAATTTTACAAAAAAAAAATAATAAAACACACATACATATATCGTCGTTGCAAATAAAAGCAATCAATTTAATTGTATCAAATGAATGTGTACAGATGTGTGCTTTTATATTTTTGAATTAAAAAATAAAAAAATAAAAAATTTAGGACAACGAAAAAAAATTTGTAGCAAAATAAAAGTTTCAAAATTTCAAAATTCATAACCTCCATTTACATAGGAAATCCATATTTAATATTTTCTCCTCATAGAGAGAACTGTTTTTCAAGAATAAAAAATACGGGCATACATGATGTGTAAAATTCTACTCGCTCTAGTGCAACGTATATTATGTAGGTACCGTACTATTCAATGATCTCCACTGCTACAGAGTGTGTACGGAATTGTGGAGAAAGTATAAAATATTGTTATTTGATTTTCCATGTTTTGTCATGTACAATATTCGTATTCTCCTAATAGAGAAAATTAAGTTTTTCTCAAGAAAGAAAATACGAGTATACAAAATGTGTAAAATAATACTCGTATACTAGTACAGCGTATACTGTAGGTACTGCACTCAGTCAATGACCTCTATTGCTACAGTGTATGTACAAAGGGGAGGAGCAAATTATATAAAATGTTGTTGGTTGATTTTTATGTACAATATTCGCATTCTACTGAGAGAGAAAATCAACTTTTGAGGAAAGAAAATACGAGTATACATCATGATTTGTTACATCGCAATTATATGTATATTATATATCCTTTTTATCTACACAATTAAATCATCATTTAAATAATATTCTTTTTATGTTCAAATAAATGAAAATAATTTCACAGAGACCTAAGTATATATACTCGTCGATAATGTCTGCATGTTATAAATATACTCGTAAACAACATTTCAATTAAAAATATGAAGAAAAAAAAAATGAATAATAAATTAGAAAATAAAAATGCCAATTATTTTCTCTGTTTACAATTTTCAATAGTTTTCTATTCGTACTTTTATTTTTTTATATTTTACTTCGATGTACAATACACATTATGTTACATTTTATAAACTTAAATGGACTCATATTTATGTACATTTATATGTATTATACGCTTTTATTGCTTTAATATTTTTTCTATAATATCAATCCAATAATATTCATATAAATATGTAAAACATTCATATACGGAACGGATTTACATATGTATTATGTACATTATATGTATAAAATATAATGTATGCCAGATATCTTATCAGATATCAATGTAGAAAAATATCAAAATAAACATTACAAAACGGAAAAAAAAAATAGAGAAGAACTGAATGAATTAAATGAATGAAGCCATATAATACATGAATCAATAAGTATCGAGACTAACTATCAAAAAGACAGTTTGGAGCATTGAGAGCAAACGCTACTCTCATTTGAAAAAAAAAATATTTTTCAAGCCAAATGTTCCAGAAATATCGTGTAAATATTACTACCAAACGATATCTTTAAGTTTTAAGATGTGAGCTAACGCACGCATCTTTAGTTTACGATTGTCCATCATGACTTTCAATGCTTTTTTTTTTTCTACAACAACATCCTCTTTCATTTAGTCGGACAGAGTGTTCAGAATCTATTATGAATGTATGACTGCGTTTGAGATCAGCATACCACTTACAAAATACAAACTAATTTTTTTGATGGAAGAGAGTCCGGATAATTATAATTTTCAAGCCATTGCCGAGTTTTAAAAGTATTTTTTCTTGTTGAAAACCAATGTTCTATGTCAATACACGTAGCTTCACTGTAAATGATCGAAACGTTAAAAAAATTTTGAGAAGTGACTCACAGCTCGTAGGGGACTAATGTTGATAAAAACAAAGATAAAATTTTCCAAGAAATTGTTGTTTTGGTAATTAGTTTCGAGACTTATTGTTTCATGTGATATACATACAACATATGTGTACACATTTCTACTTGACATATATTTAGAGTTTGTATATTTTTTTTTTTTTTTGCAAATATCACTGTATACCGTACATTTATCTACATGAATGAATATTATATTGAATATAATATACGTGAATATTTGTATATGAAATTCAATTTTAAATATGAAAAACATAGTACATACTATAATATTTTTTCATATATAAAATTTATTTATAGTTAAAGTAGCTACACATATGTGCAAATATATCATATGTACAGTGTATTAAAATGATAACAATGAATATAAACTACATATTAAATACCAATAAAAACTGTCCATACATGTATACATATATACTATGTACACTTTTATAACTAGTATAGTATAAGGTTGACATTTTTTGATTGGAATCTCTGTGTTGAATGGTTGTACATTTTTGTACATTATTGTAGATTGTACATTTATTTTGTATTTTTGATGACGTCCGATTGTCTAGATATTGGTAAATTAAAATTTTTGTGAAATACATACATATATGAATTTATTTATTAATTTTATTTTTTTTTTGTCTCTCTAAAACGGAAATGATAGAATCATTTCAACAAATCGTATATTATACGAGTTTATTGTACATAGATGTAGACCTAAAAAATTATTCAACTTTATGAATATAAGTACATAGTTATAGTACATTATGTATACAATAAATAAAATGTTTAGTGGAACAAATAAAAATAAATAAAAAATCCATTTATGATATGTATATCCGCACATAACCATCCATAATTATTCGGAAATATTAATTCCATATTAAATTTTTAGATTTTTTTCATTTTTTGACATTATATACGTATTATAGTCCAACGAGATAACTAAAAATTCCGATTGTAATTAGACTAGACTCTGATATGTTGGAAATATGAATCTTATCTTAGATGAAAAATATTGTTCTCATTGAGAAATGGACAGACATATTACAGACATTTTTATATGTACGAGTATGTGGTAAATAACAATAATAATGAGATTTTATTTTGTTTTTGATTTTCCTTTGAAAAAAAAATATAATACTTTTTCGATTTTTGATAGAAGGATGATATCCATAGGAAATTTATTGTAATGTGATGACGGTTCCCGTAAAGGATTTCTGTTTGTATATAAATTCTATTCAAAATATACGAATAACGAACAATATTGAATAGAATTGAATATTATTTATTGATTTTTCATTCATTATTATTTTTTTTTTTGTAATATTTTTTCATGTTAATATTGTTTTGATTGTATAAATGTTTTAACAATTACAAGTAATTTTCAGTAATAATGTACACGTTTATGCGCAAATTAAAAGATTGATGTATGACAGAACAGAAAGAAAAAATTCAATAAAAATTTACAAATTGCTATTCACACATGCGTGTACATTTTTTTCAAAGTGGTATATGTCCATTTTTTTAAATAAAAACTTAACCAAAAATAACAATAGATAGTAGGAATAAAAATGAGCATTGCTTTATACTACATTTTTTCAGAACAAATTCTTATACCTTGACTTTTTACTCATGAGCAGATATTTAAAGAAATTCATGCTCACGCTCACAAGCATTTTGTTCCCGTTTTATTCATACGGTGGTCCAATGAATGCAAATTTGATTTGAAATTTCTATCTACTCTACACCAGAGTTAAGTTTCCAAAAATATCATTCAACATTTTTTTATCATTTTATCAATGTGAATTTTCGAAGTTGAATTACATTACCACTTAAATAAAAATACTTAAAGTTTATAAATATCGCCGGATGTTCTATATAAAATTGACTTACACCACTTTTAAGAAAACAACCTTTCACTCAATATTGTTTTTTCTAAAAATGTTTTATTGTATGGTTTTCATTTTTTCCTTTTCCTTTTTGTTCTTTAGCACTCGTTTGTATTATAATCATCAATTCAGTTAGCATGTGATTGTGATTAGAATTTTTATGCCAATGCGATCATTAATAATTGATGAAATTTCACAAAAATGATTTTCGTATATACAAAGTGTAAACAGGAAAAAAAGAAAACACTACAAAGCAGAATTCATTAATTAATTAATTTCGGATAATTGAAAACTTAAGATTTGTATTTTTGTAAATTTTTTTTTTATTTTGGTTAAATGATTGAAAGTATGATAAATGAAAGTAATATGATTAATTATTGTGTAAAAAATTTAACTTTGATACACATACATACATATATAAGTAACTTTAATAAATTAACTTATTTATTAGATTGTTTTAATGTTCTATTAACAGGAACGATATGGAATTCATTTTTATTTGCGGTTTAGAATCTTCATATTATTTTTATAAGACTTCATTCATAAAATATGAAATATTCCTTTGCATCACACTATGATGTACTGTATACAATACATATACGTTTTCTATATACGAGTATATGCGGAAATTTATACGTTAATAAAAAACAAAAATTATTTAAGAAAATTCTTATAAATATTTAAATTTATTCTGAAGCATTCATCCTCTTAGGTATACTAAAGCATCATCATTTACATGACTACTCTTCGTATCATATATCATACATACTGTTATGATACATTATACGAAAACGTAAGCATGAACGCGTGTATACGTAATCGGTAAATTTGAAATAGGAAAAAATAAAAATAAACATAAAATAATCTAACAATTTTATGAAGTGGCCAAATAGGATGTAATAAAATAAAATAAGAGTAGACTATATACATCATGTATGCCTAACATTACGTTTAGGTTTACGTATATACATACGTATATATTAAATCCATATGCTCGTTTGTGAAAAAAAAAGTATACAGAAGAAAACAAAATTACACACAAGATGACACTGATTTTCTACAAAAATTTCCTACAATATCCTACTGTATAATATATCATATATATGTACATATATATGTATATTTACATGTGGTGTAGATTTAGACCAATTGGGTCCTATATTCTGTTTCAATTTCAAAACACAAAATTCATAGGATTCATTACAACTGGCATATTAAATTGTACATAAATGTATGTGAGAATCACGTACAATGTTTGTTACATATATCAGAACGTGATATGCATAAAAATTACTACACATACGCAACTAAAAGTGTACTCGTATATACACCTAATAGTCCTATACTCGTTATGAACAGTTCAAATTGTTTGATATTTTATAAAGATACGTACATAGTACACATATGTATATGAATATGAATTTTATAAATAAAATTTTCTATCGAATATTATAATTGCGTGATAAGTTAAAAACACGGATATTATTATAATTCATGGGTATAAGTATCGCCAATGTACATAAAACACAAGCAAATATTTATATGTAAAATTGAATTGAATGGATATTTACATAATCTGTAGGGTCTATGTAGTAAGTATAAAAAAAATTTATTTAAAAACAAAATTAAAATAACATTTTTCGATTTCGTATCCTTTTTCTTTTTTTACCAACATTCATCATTCATCATATAGAGAGAAAAGCAAGAAAACATTCGATCAATCATATATTTTTTTCGGACGAATCGTGTGCCTTTTTTTTTTATTTACTTTACATTTAAAAATCCTTTCATTAATTACCAATTTATATGAACATTTTCAAACTGTTTTTTTTTTTGTTTTTTTTTTTACAATTTTCTATGGAAAGAAAAAAATGCAAATGTCTTATATTGGCTATAAAATTCCTTTGGTTTCAAAACCAAAAATATAATTTATCGCATAATTATTTTACAAAAAAAAGGGGGAACACAAATAAATAAGACCTCAAAAAATAATCCTACCACTGTCACAGAATTTATCGAATTATTGTAATGAATCACCTGTGGCACACATTTTACATTAGAACATGATATATGCAGAATATCTACAAAGTATATACAAGTTTTTATGTATGTTTTATTGCGGTATTTTTCTTTCTAGTAATTTAATTCCAATTTATTTATTTTTTTCAACAAGAAATAAAGCGCATTTACACTGTTAGTATAGAGAGCACTAAATGAATTGTATGAACACAAAAATCTAAATAGTCGCAATGAAACTATTGAAAAAAAAAATACGTATGTATGTATCCTTGCTCGAAAATTATCAATAAATATGTAGGTATATGCATACATAAAAAAAAATATACATTTACACATTTATATTCATCTTTTGTGGTAGACAGATGAAAGCTAATCGATGAAAATTCGTTGCAAATGATAATTCGTTTACCAATTATCAATATTAATAATTCGTCTATCAGCCCAAGCCCCAGCTTCTACATTCAATGTAGTGACTTCAACTTGGACTTTGACTTTTGACTTCACAGCATGCTTAACATATAAAAGTAGCTGTCAAGTCTACTGCATTGAATGTAGAATCGGCATAAGTTAAAATTGTCATTCATAACATCTTCACTCTAATTTCATTCAAGTAAGTAAGCTTCAGGAACTTCATTCAGAGACGAAGATGAAGATGGTGAATTGGAAATTTATAGAGGTGAAAAAAAAATTACAGACAAAACCACGATATACCTACAGATTATAAAAATCTAAAATTGACATTAAAAACTAAAATTAAAATTAAAAATATATGACAACCATAATGATAATTGAAAAAGTGTCATGCGTCAGGTGATTTTTAAAATTATTATTTCTCATGGGAAGAATGATCACTGATTCACTTTCATCTCTGTCTACCACATTATGAACAATATCTAATAATAATTTTGAATATCGAAGAAGCTCTGATTTTTTCTTTTAATATTTTCTCTTGGAATACATATTTACGTATATGTACACATAATCATGGATAATTTCGAGCCATTTTCTCATTGTAAAAGAGTAAATTATATATATACATATATATAGTACACAAACGACAGACATAGTAAAATACGAAAAGTTTGTAAAGTTACGAAAATAAAATATCGAATTATGTATTTTTTTTTTGTGTCGCACATAACACATTGATTTTGTACATATTTACATAAATAACATACTCGTATATATATAATAATCACATAGTATATAAATAAAATGTATATATATACATATAAATCGATAATAAACCACCTTGACAAAACGAAATAATATTTATTAACTTACATACACATTTAGTACTAACAAATACGAATAAACACTTGTATGTGTAGTATATGTGCAAAAAAGTGTATACAGTATATTATGTTCCATTTTATATTTGCGAATACATAGAAAATTTATTCATCATTTTAATTTTTCTTCTTCTTATTTATGCGAAATATTTTTTTCTCACATTTTTTTTTTGTGTTATTGTGTTGAAATCATTTTCCTTGTTCTTATTATTTATTTTTCCATACATTTTATAGTTTTCATTTTTTTTTTGTTTTTTGGCACAAAAATTTCGCATTTACATACACACATATTTATTAGTGTGATTGTGTATGTAATATGTGTATTAGAAAATTTTCAAGGAAAATGTTTCCTTCTTTTTTGTTGCTTCTTTATTTTTTATTATAATTTTCTTTTTATTTATGATTTTTGTTTTTTTTTTTCATCTCGTGCATAAATTATACACTCGACTCGAACCGATATAAAACGTTATTTGCAAAGAAAATTGAATAAGGAAATATGTACTTAAACAAAAAAATTGAATATGTTTTGGAGAGAGAATGTGTACAAGGTGTATAGTACATAGTGCATATATCATACATTACTTAGATCTAACAAAATTACATGCGAATATGTACATACATATATTGATAGATGTGTATATAAAGTAAGCCACACATACACATACATCATTATAACAATGAAATTATATACATATATTGGCAAGGATATTCCCCAAAAATAAAAATTCGAACAAGAAAATAAATCAAAAATAGAATAAATGTAAAATGTACTCGTATATGCTGTTACTCGTATATGTGAAATAAAATCAATAATTCTAAAAATAACACATTACAAGCATATATATGTACATAATATCAATTTATTTTGTGTATGTATAGGTAAATATGGATTAGGATTTTTGGAAAGAAAAAGAAAATGAAACACATAAATAGAAAAAAAAAATATACGAGTATATAAAATAACAATAAGATTAAACGACATAACAGGTACAAAAGGATTCAAATTTATAACAAAAAAAATATATACACGATTATAGAAAAAAAAAAACAAGAAGGATACTAACGAAGTACATCAATAAAATATGTGTACTACCTACATATATGCTGGTGCAATTGTATACGTGAGCGATAATAGTATAATTTTATCGAGAGTTCCTTTCATTTTTCTTTGGTTGTATAAACATCAAGTACATAACATAATATGTATGATTGTAAGTATACGGAATAAAATATAATGTAGCACATATCACATAATTTTAATACGATGTTATTACATATGTATGTGACATATTCATATATATTTTTCAATTTGTCTTTAAAATTCGAATTTTTACAAGCGTAAGTACAATATATACATATACATATATGTACATACATTCCAGGATATTCTCATACTATATACTGATGGTTGATATGTATAACAATTTGTTCAAGAAATATTCTTATCTTTTATTTATATAAAAAAGTTATTCACATTCTACCGCACATATATCCATACAAACATTTTATTTAGACACACATCTAGATTCTAGACATATATTTTATTTATGTTCTGGTATACTGATCACAAAAACAATTTCATTTGAAAAAATATATTACTTTTTAAAGTACCAATATTTATACAATAAAAAATGAACAGAATAAAAACAAAGTCAGAAAACTTTATGTTATATCCTTTTATTCAAATCCTTTATACTCGTATATATAGTATATATTTTTATTTCAAAATTTTCCATTTTTCAGTAATGTATACATTGTGCATTTTTAATAATATGTAACTCGCGTACATATATGCATACAAGCATGCATGCAGTAAAATGAATTTTTGAATTTTGGTTCACTCTTTGTTTCGTCAAAAATATAATTTGACTCCACTGAGAGAATGACATTGATCCTTTTTTTTTTTATATACACATGTACATACATATATCGTCCTTTTATATAATATGTTCATTTGTATTTTTCATTATATTACTTACTTTGATAAAGTGAATTTTTTTGAAAAAAATTCGTACAGTAAAATAAATGCATTTAAATATGTACAAAAATGCAAGCTTGTATATGGATGGATATAAAAGCTAGACGAGAATATGAATGACTGACTTACTGTATAAATTTTATTTCTGCGACATTCACATGCATAATTTAAGTTTTTAAACATTTTTCCCTATTACTACTTAAATCGTATATTTTACTTTCTTTTATTTCTTTTAATTTCATTTTTATTTATTTATTTTTTTTAATTTGTCACACTACAATTTCATTCAAAATTCCTTTCATTTATTTAAAAGCATAAAATACATATGTATCTTATAACAGCAATAGATATATTCAGAATCCAATTCCAGCTATTCATTCATTCATTTCATTCGTTCACCATTAGTATCTAAGTATCTGTCTTGTCTAGTATTTTTATTTATGTGTTCGTTTAAAGAAACAAAATTATCACATCCTCGTCCTTGTATACCGAGAATGATGTTGTATACCATATAGACAAACAATATAGAATTATTTTTCAATGACTATGACTGTACATTATATGATACATAGCGAATATTACACAGTGAGTATGTTCGTATACATACTTGTGTAGTGGTATTATGTTTGGTATCCTCTATCATTATATGTAATTTTCAAATGTTGCATGCTTGTAATAATATCCAATAATAAAGTGTAAAACAACAAATTCTATATTTACACGATAATATTTATATAGAACTTGTACACTATGTATGTATTCTTGAAATTTTCCTAAAATTTTCTAGATTCTAAAAATAAATAAAAAAATACATATACTTCACACAACAAGGATAACACAGAATAGTATCACAGTCACAGTAATACATAGTTGAAGCGATTTAAAATAAACATTTTTGATGTCGAAAATTCATTCAATTCGATGTTTATCCGTATCAATTTGTTTAGTCGTTCATTCATATCATACACATACACTTACATTATTTCATTCTTCAAATATTTCACTTTCTGTCTGACTCTTTCACTATTAATCTCTTTTTGTTTTGATAAACTCATTCATTTGTCTTTCATTCGCTCATTCCTACGATTGATTCTTGCATTATAATACATTATATATGTGTTTTGTATATTTGTATAATTTATAACACAAAATGGCGACACAACAATTTATAAGATGACAGCAAAACAGTCAGTTTTCAGTTCAGTAGTGACAGTGATGATGATGATAATAATGATAAAAATTTAGTCTATCACGAAGGGAATCGAGATACAGCTACATATACATGCATTACGTACTATGGAAAATGTTACCCTATTTCATTTTTAATGCGAATACAAAAAATAAATAAACAATAAGTTTACTAACAGAGATTTAAGACAAAATAATAATAATAATAATAATAATGGAAATGACATAGTTTTTACTTTGGAATTTTGATTCTGTAAATTTCACTATAAACTCGTCGTAAAATCGTCATCTCATCATGCACCTCTCTATTGAACTTTTTTTTTCTAACTCCCCGATTCTGAAGTTATGACTAGTCATAGATCACAGTTGCTTGTGACTATTTTTATGATATTTAAGTTGTGACTTTTATTATGACTAATCAGCTGTTTCGTATTCTGATATTAAAGTCACAAGCATAGTCACAAATTTTCTCCAAACTCTGTGTAGACTTGTTAACTGCTATGAAAATATTAAACATCAAACAATTTGCATTCTGATAGTTTAAAAAAATAATATATTAATAAATATAAAAAAAAGTGAGTTCGATAGAAAATTTTGAAAGTAAGTAGCTACCATTATATAAAAAAAATAACAAAAAAAATTACAATCGAATAAAATGTAAACAATGCAATAAACTACACTTTTACTTTTTTTCTTTTTCTTCTAAAAGAAGACATAATAATAACAAAACTTCTTCCATAATTTACAAAAAAAATTGTAAAAGCTCACTTCACTTGTTCTGAAACTCACAATTTATAACTACTGTGACCTGCTATTTTGATGATCACAACTTGTGATTCATTCTTTAAATGTAAAAATTGTGACTTTAACTCAGAATACGAAAAGTCACAAAAAATGTAAAAAAGTCACAACTTGTGACTCTCCATTATAATTGTGACTTGTGACTTGTCAGTGATTATTTTCAGAATAGGGGGGTAAATGTAATTTTGAAACAAATGAAGTAAAAATAAATAAGAATTGAAAATTATAAAAAAAAACATTTTTATATTAATTTTAATGTCACGTACAGAGTACTAAATTCAAAAATATAAAAGGTATAGAACCGATAAGTTGAAGAAATAAAATCCGATTACAATGCAAAGATACAAATAATAAAAATGACATTTTTCCTTTTACAAAATTTCCATTAAAAAACGATACAGTAAAACAAAAAAAAAATGTAAATTTATAATTTAGATATACATAATATGTACAGTAGATAAATTTGATTTGTGATTGTGATGTATTCATCCCCCTATACATATATGTACATACATATATACAAACATACATATATGTAAAAAAGTCAATTTTGAATTATATATATTTTCAATGACAACAAACGACAAGAACATACAGCAGCAATATCATCAAAAATTATGCAGTTAAATTGATTTTCATTTTTGAAGAAAAAAAGGAAAGAAAAAGTCGAAGCATAAATATAAATGTACGTGTGTATGTGAATTTATTTTTAAACGTACACATTCTTTCATATACATATGTATATATTTGTGTGTATGTAAGATGGAAACTAAAATAAGAAGAAATATAAATTATTCACGTTTTACAATTATTTTATAACTTTTTTTTTTTTTTTTGGAAATAGATTTCAAATTTTCTTGGAAAAACTATTGGCATCATAAATTTATTTTTTTTTTTTAACTGAAAATGAGAAAAAAAAATTGTCAATCAATTTCATCTACCAAACGAACCAAAACAAAACGAAAATATGGTAACGGTGCAATATATAACAACAATACAATTTGAGAAAGAAATCTTCTAAGGATCCGTATTATGCTCTTGTATTCCACATCTATAAATGTAAAATATTTTCTGTCCTTTTTTGTTGGTTATTTTTAAATAAATTTATGCAAAAATTTACTTTTAAACATGAATATATATGTTCGAATATCCTCATATTTATATGTTTTAGTATATAACGTCTGTATCATATGTAATAGTAAATAATTTTTCTTTCAAAATAAAACGAAAAATAAAAAAGAGACGGAAGACAATAATTAAGTTGACGATGATGAGGACGATAGAAACGATAATTATAAAGAAAAATCCTAATTATATTATAAACTTTATGATTGATGTTGAATTAATAATTAAGAAATTTTTATCATAAGATGTCCACTTAAATTCATTTATACATACATATCTCTCTTCACTATATAACTACCGTCACCGTTATACGGTTGCGAAATATATAAACCACATCATTCAATTACACCACGTACACCCAGTTACACACATAAACAAATTATCAAACGCATTAACACACAAATCAGATGCATTTATCAATGTCTTCTCCCCTGCTCCTGCAATGATTTGCAGTTTAATTTTTTCTTTTTTTTCAATCAAAACTATTAAAACTCTCTATTTAAAAAAGTGCTAGCTTCCAATCAAACATTCAACTGATATCTCTTTTCTCTCTTCTTCACCCCTTCCGATCATGAATTTCCAATTCTTCTTTCGATGTCTTATTCAATTTTCGTTTACTATCTTTAGAGTACGAACACAAAATGTCATGCCTGAATGATCGAATGAAGTGAATTTAATTATATGAGGTTTACATTTTATTTTCTATTTTTGTTTGGTTCTAAGTTTTAAACTTTTTTTATTGTTTAAAATCTATTTTTTGCGTTTTGAATTAAATTATTTACGTACATACATACATGTGTATTTTTTTTTTTATTTCAAATAAAAAACGATCAAGAAAACCAAAGAAAATTCTATTTTGAAAAAAATTATAAAAAGCTAATCAATCTTGACTGTTTACCATGTGCAAATGGTAAAATCATGGGCAAATATGTAATATGGAAATGTACCTACATAAGAATACTCTCGCGTGTGTTTCATACACAAAAATATGTATAAGGGCATTTTAGAGAGAAAAGAAAAAGAAGAAAACTTTAAAGATTATAAAATAAATAAAAAAAATAATTTAACTTAAAAATTTTAAGATCAATAAAAATGTCAAGATTTTAATTTATTTGAGAGAAAATTTTCTTCCTGCAGAATGAGTGAAAATCGTTAATATTGTTGCTACATATGATGACAAAGAAAATGAAGGATGAAAATACTCAAAAAAAGTATGTACCATATTCCATAATATTATTGTATAACTGTTACCATCTCTCTTTCTATTTGTATACGAATTTGTTTATTTAGACATTCTTCACAATTTTTTATTCACACTTACATCTTACATTATATTCAATTACAAAAATATATCCTTTTTATTTTCAACTTAAACACGTTTCAATTATTTTTCTTTCTTGTTTTTCTTCTCTCGAATGATTTTTGAATGGTTTTTTTCTATTATTTACTCTTACATTTTTTGTTATTTTTATTTTCTTTTCAATAAAATGAATTTTATCATATTTACACAAGAAAATTACTAAACAACAAGGACATTATTTTGGTGAAAAAAAAAAATATATACATATATGTATATAGTGAATTAGCATAAAATTTGGAAAAAATAAATTTTCGGTAGAAAAGTAAATTTATTTTCATTTTCGATTAAATGAATAGGTGCGGGTAATAATCACAAAAAATGAAATTATTTTCTTTTCATTCTTTTATTGTGAAAAAAAAAATTTCAAATTATCTCAAAAATAATAATAATAATTGTTTACCCTCTTTTCTTTCATAAAACGAAAATAATATGTATTTTTTTCTTTTTTTTTTTGTATAAAAAGTACAAAAGTAAATAAAGATCGTTCGGACATTCGCAATTTATAAATATTTTCCTCCATTTTGTATGTAAATATATCATCATTTTAAATGTGAAACGTGATAAAACTAAATGCCAACGACCTAAAGATTTGTATATTATTTTAATTCACCTACTATCTGTCAATCAAACACATATACAGTACATATGCAATATAATAACCAACCAATACACCAACCCTTTTAAAAGCATATCCAATATACAAACATACATTCTTACCTTTTTTTATTTATTTTTCATTATTTTTTAAAAAAATTATTTTAATTTTTTTTTATTTATTTTTCAATATTTTATCAATCTTAAATGAATACACATCTACGATTATGTGTACATTAAAAAGAATATATCCTTTACAAGGAAATACATATTTAAAAAAAAAAAATATCAAGGAATAAATTGTTCTTCTGTGTATACACAGATTTAGCATCGCTTATACAGTAGATATCAGTTTCTCTATGGTGTCTACTTTAAATTATTTTTATGCTGTATTTTTGGAGTTTATTCAAACAAAAAGATTATTAATAAATGCTGAAATATGTGTACATACTTAGTTCCTTTTTTCTTTGTAAAAAGAAGAATTTCCTTTGTAATACATTGCTGCTACTACTGCTTACCACTACCACTACTACTACTGTTGTACAATATATTTTATTAATTTTCTTTTCCAGTTTTATAATAAATAGAAGTGAACTTTACATGCACGATGTATACAATACACAAACAGTATTATATATAGGTGCAAACGTAATTGTATATATTTAGTATCAAAAAGGTGTCATCATTTTAGTTTTGAATTATTATTTTCTTCCTTTTTTTTCTTAATTTCTTTTAAATTTGACTTACTAAAAAAAAAAAGGAAAAACAGGGAAAAAGAAAAACCGAAATTAATACATAAATGAATAAACACATAAATTGAAAGTGTTCTGTTTTTCAGAATTTGTCCTTGCTTCACGTTTAATACTTATTTATGAACAAAAATAAAAATTGAAGAAAAAATTAATAAATATCGCACTGACAAATATTTTATTATTGTGTTTGCCTTCTTCATTCAAATAAAATGAAAATAATTTTCTTGTTTTTTTCATTTAAAATATTTTTTGAGAAATTTAATATTGAATCCTTTCGAGTAAAAAAAAAAAAAATTACAACAGAACAGATAAATATAATTTCTTTATAGAATTGAAGAAAATGTATTACAAAAAAATATCATATTTGACCGGAAATATTACATTCGAGTGTACAAGCATGTTATGAGTTATGATACGAATAAAGAGTATTTCTGCAGAATTAAAATAAATTTAAGACATGACGCAATATAGAAAATTTGAAAAAAAGAAAAAAAATAATTATCCTTGAAAAATAATGATCAAAACAAAAACTTCCAAAAAGTTTTGTTTGAAAAAGTTTTTACTTTAATTAATTTTCAAATTTTAATTTAAAGCATGTGTAGCGTATAGGTGTATGGAGTAGGGATGTCTAATGTAGCTATAGGGGTGTATATAGTGTAGCTGTTCCTGTATATGCATTGTATACAGATGAAATCGAAGAATTCAGGTGAAATATTCATTATTTTAGAAAAAGAACTTCATCAGACTTTATTAATTCATGAAAATTCGTATCAAACATTTTATTTTTACAATGTTTATTACTACATATACAAGCTATACATAGCTAGTGAAAGACGCAAATCAAGATGTCTGAAGGTCAAAGCTGATGGAGGCTCAGGCTCGGCATGAGCTGTAGTGTCATTGTACAAGAACAAAACAACTTACTTGTATGCTTGTATGCAGAACATTATATTGAATTAAATATCTCAGAAATTACTTGATGAATTTTTTTTTTCAGAAATCTTACACCGATGGAAAAAAAAGGATCTCATGTAAAAAATTGTAAAACAAAATTTCATAAAAATATCAAAAAATTATTGACGGTATATTTACGTTTTACTCGGTTTACATGCCTTTTACTGCATCAAGTTAATACATTAATAACCCGATTATTTGACAGGAATACAATATTTGTATGTTAAGTGCAAGTACCAAAAGTGCCTACCTCTGAAATATTTTTTGATTTTTAATAACCACAAAAAATATTACAAATAATTACAAGAATATTCATACATGAATAACATTATAATTAACCATGTAAAATGATTTTGTGTTTTCTTGCTTACGACATAAATAATTCATTAATAATTTGAATGTATATTTACGCATCACATTAAAAGTGTATAAGCCATAAAAACATCATACATCATACATACTATATATGTACATGTATTTAATAAATACATACACCTCTATTCCATCGAAATTTCTTATTAACTTTATCATACCACACATCCTGTCCTATGCTCTACCATCATATAATGAGACATGAGACTATAATGACGATGATAATAATATAATATTTCTGTATGCATGTAATAATACTCACATACAATTATGATTTTTATTAAGTAATAAAAATTAAAGAAAACAAAGCAAAACAACATGAAAACACATAAAACAAATAAAGGACCAAAATCTGTAAACAAAACAAAACAAAAATTAGTAAAAGAAAAATAAATCCAAAAAAATACATACATACGTGTATTTACATACATGATTGCACACATTAAAGAGCAAAGTTAAACAAAGTAAAAAGAAAAAGTAGGAGAAGGAAAAAATGTGTAATTTGCAGTATTCAGAGTCAGAGTGCTCATTTTTAAATCTCAAAAAGAAAATATGAATGGAAAAATATAAAAATAAAATAAAAAGAGAAAACGTTGATAAAAATGTTTTTGTGTATACAAGCACCCTCACGCCATAAATATGATATGTATAGGTATACATATTACGTATTTATATAACAAATGAAAAGAAAACCATATAAAAATGCCTTCAATGCCTAACTAAAAAAACCCAACACAGTAAACATTTCATTTCGAAAATACTGTATGTACATATATATCCTGGTAAAAATGAGAAAATTAAATACAGAAAAAAAAAATTAAAGAAATAAAAATGAAAAATTCGAAAAGCAAAACATCGAGAAAATAGCAAAATATATAAAATGAACCAAACGAGGTATAGTAAAAAAAATATATATACATATATAAGATTCAAAGAATATTACGCACATTATGTACTCGTATACCTATACATACGAATGAAAGTAGGTACATAAGTATTATAGACGTGAAAAATATTTAAATAAATTTCATTCATATGCACATGCATACATACAAAAATTACTTTATGTAGACAAACAATGATTATATGCCTACAATCACGTATGTTTTTTTTTTTTTTGTATAAGGATCAATGAAAAAAAAACCAAAAAAAAAATTTGCGTGAAAAATATTCATTTTGTTGTGCTTTGATTTAAAAGAAATATATACATACTTATATGTACGTGATGTATAAATTGTGTATTTTATTTAACTCGATGCTTTTTTATATGTTTCGATTTTTTTTTTTTTTGTAGCTTTCTTTTGCTTTTCATTTGGTAATTTTTTTTTTTACTTTTTTTTTTCTTTTGTCTATACTAAATTTTTACTTCTATTATTTTCTGTGTTCTTTGTATCGTTTGTACTTATTTGTAAATAAAAATCGTGTTCGAGTACAAAATCCTTGCTCATATCGTATACATGCAAGTACATTTCTTTAAAAAAGAGAAGAAAAAAAATTGTAAAATAAAAAATAATAAAAAAAAAATTAATAAAAATATCATGTGTTGCTTGCTATACTAATACAGCTTATTATTTCTAAAAAAAAAAATATAAGAATACAACATACATAATGTACGTATATAGAGACTGGTGTACTATACTCCTTTGTATAGCCTCTTTTTGTATTCGAGTACATCATATACATATAATACTGTCTTCTCCTCATCATAATAATGCTTACAGGTACAATATAAATGTACGTATAGATACGAGTATTTTACATGCTAACATGATATGTACTTATAATTTTTCATAGTTTTTTTTTCTATAATTTTTTGTAGATATATATATGTATGTGTGTATACAGAACACACAACATTTAGTAAAAAAAAAAAAAAAAATGCTGAATTGCATTATTATGGTGCATATTAATGGTAGAAAATTAATTTTTAAAAGTAAAAATTGTCTGTTTTTGAACGTGTAATGTACGTACGTATATAACTTGATGTTGCTTTCAAACAAAATGTTTCACTTATATAAGAACAACAAGTTGAATTTAAAAAAAAAAAAGAAGGATATAAAGTAGTTACGTATATAAAGATACAAAACATACATATGTAAGTATATAATGTACATCATATCTATCTCTGTACCTATTTATTTGCATATAAAAATGTGCATATTATGTACATATCTGTTCATAACAAACATAGTCACAAAAAAAGCACATACAAAAAGAAACAGAAAACAAAAAGCTAAATATGAATATATAAAATGTGGTATTAAAAAACAGGAGAAAATTATGTATAAAATCACGTATCTATGTATATATGTACACAAGAAATAATAATAATAGTAATAAAATAGAAAACATAACGTATATAATAAAGGATTCATTTGTTACTGTTGTTATATTGCTGCTGTTGCTGTTTTGCTGTTATTATCATCATTTACTAAACAAGAATATATTTCTTTACCACATAATTTTTGTAATACTTTTGCATATTTATGTGTAATAAATATCATAAGTACAGAATAAAAATTGTATAAAAATTAAAATAAAAACAAATAATAACCAACACATGACAGTTTATAGTATCCTTTTTTTTTTATTTTCCTATATGCTCTATTGTATTATAGATTTATACTAGTGTCTTGTGCATATTATAATTACAATTAGAACGACAATTTATACGATTTAGTTATAAAATATAATAAACACATAAATGCAGAAAAAATTATAATGAAAACAACCTACATACATACATAATAAAAATAATAACAATAAAATGATTCTATTACATTGTTTATACGAATGCCTTAATGCGAATTTAGTAAGATCGCATTTATTCAGTATCAATACGCTTTCATACGTGTATGAAAAAAATAAAAAAAAATTTTCCTACACGTGTTGGATAAAATTAAAAGGATAAAAAAGAATAATGTAACAAGAAAATATGTATACGTATATATTTTTAATAATAATCACTTTAACTTTTCTTATTAAACATTATTATTAATTCAAGTTATTTAAGTGATTGCTTTTCACAAGAAATTTTCGTTAATTTTGTGTACAATACATTTGTTTATTTTACAATCAAATAACTTAATTAAAATTGAAATTGACTTTTTTTCACATTGTTTCATTTTTGTGTTCCTTCAAACATACGTATATAATGCCAAATGTATATTATACAATTCTGTAAAAAGAATTTTACTATGGTATATATGACATGAAAAATTCAAATGAAAATTTAAGAAAATTTTTTGTTTATTCTTTTGTGCTTCAATGCTTTCAAACAACAACACAATTAGGTATTTATTTAACTTTATATTATTTTCTTCTTTATTTGTATTGTATATATGCGTATATACATACATACATATATATTCAATATTCAATTTATATTTAAATTATATCTATATGTACCTACTGTACGTACATATATTGTATTTACATAATGTTCCTTATTTAAAATGTTTAAATATGCTAAACAATTTAATTTACATAATAATACATTACTTGAATGCATGTTCATTAAATTTTCAATTAATTTGAAAAAAAAAAAAATTTTTTTTTTTGATAATGGTGAATATTGTAAACATAACTTTGAAAATCATTTGCCATTTAACTTTTACATAACTTTATTCAGTAACTAAATTAACTGATTTATGTAAAAGTTTATTCATTCTCATACAGAGTAAAAAAAAAAAAAATTTGTAAAATTTTATAAAAAGGACACAACATTTTAATGTATTAAGGTTGTACCTGAAATGCTAATTTGAGTTTATTTGACTTGCCGACACCACCACATCACATGAAGTATAACTAAAGTACTAATACATTACATTGGCAGTAGTAGATTAGTTGCAGCTCTAGTAAAAACAAATATTATTCATGATCATTCATTCTCAGTAAAATTCTTACTACACTAGTAGAAAAGTAGACTAGTATACTAGATGTAGGCATTGGCATTCTGTTCTGATAAGAAAAAATCATACAATATTATTCTCTCTCAGTAGAAATTAACTTTTAAAGTAGGAAAACAAGGTAATTGGAACACTCTAGAGTGTTTCAATTACCTTGGTAGGAAAATAAGTAGCACATGAAACCAGAACCATGCATACAAATGAAAACAAACTCGAATGGAGAGTAGAAAAGTAAACGGCATCTTACTATGCTGCTGGTAAATTAGAACTAATACGCTAGCTAGCAGTATCATCATTCTCTTTCGGTAAAAATTTACTATAAATATTTATAAGAAAAAATAAGAACCACGAGCACAGGAATGAGTATTAGTGAAGTAAGCGGCATCTCATGACTTGTAGAGAGTAGAATAGTACGCTTGGAGTATAGAGTAGCTCTGATAAGAAATTTATTATTATTCTCTCTCAGTGAAAATTTTCTATTGATTACAAAGTTTTCAAGTACGATTATCGTGATCACTAGCACTACATAGTGAGTCGTCTAGTTCTACGAGTGCCTATGCTTTTCATGGTCTTTTGCACTCACTATGCTTACAATAATAATTATCTGATTGATTAATTTACATATTTTTATGTTTACTAGATTTTTAAAATTCAACAAAATGGTAATGACATACAATTTATGAAATATATTGTAATTTTATTCAAATGTGCTTCCATTGTTCCATATACAGACAATATGAAAATAAATATGTGAATATTAGAGTAGATTGAAGAAAAAATAAAAATACATTATATATTCAAACAGGACAATAGAAAATATTCGCATAGAATTTGTTTGAAATTTCTATGCAAAATATTTAAAACGATGTGTAATATTATATAGATAATGTAATTTGGTAAATTTATATATAAATAAACACACAAAAGAAATTTTAATTTTGAAAATTTTTGTCAAAATATTTAATACTGCATGAAATTATTATACAAAAACATGCACATACATATGTATTATGTATATGTGTATAGTGTAATGTAGTCTATTGTATTGAAATTTAATAGCATAATTGAATTGTCCTTTCTTTTTTTTTCTCCTATTTTGGAAATTTTTGGAAAATTGTTTTTTGTTGATTCTGTTGTATTTTACTGAAATAAAATTTGAAATATTTTAAAACTATAAAACCACATCATATTCACATATATTGTATGCTCGTTCATATTATATGCATGCTACTATAAATATACATAAATGTCCACATAATATTTCATGTAAAATTATTATCAGATTCTATTTTTATTTAAAAAAAAAAAAAACATCTTTGTTTTTGTTATTTAGGAAATTCTACATGAATATAATCTCTAAAATTTTGTACAGTGATCGTCAAAAGTCTTTGTACACCTTCATAAATTTTTGTAAAATGCCAAAGATTCTCCCTTTTATAATCAAAATCGAAAAAATAATTTTCACAAGAAGGAGAACCCCAAAAAAACCATATGAAAAATTATATGGAATTATATGAGTGTAAAAACACTTTTTACTCGTTAATTTTAGATTTGTTTAAATTATTTTGCTGTAATTTGAGAATGAAGAAAGGTATGGAAATGAAATTCATGAAAATGTCAGAGTTTTACATAAGAAACAGTATTTCATTTTGACTTACAGGTATTTAAAGTTTATATTTCAAGGTTTACAAATACTTTTGACATCAACTGTATGTAGTACTAGCAGCTATATACAAATTTATATATCATTTCACTATCTGGTGGTGCGTAATTAAATTTCTGTGACAAAAAATTTATTACTACGAGTGTGTACATGCATACTGTATTATGTATAAAAACTGAACAATACATTACACTGTATATGTACTTATTATATATGTTTATGTACAATTTCTCTCTAATGCTACATCATAGATCATAGTCATCATCATCATCATCATCATCATAATTTACCTAATCTGATGGTTGAAAATTGTAACGCTATTTATATATAAATAGATACGAGTATTTACGAAATATCGAAAATTCATTATCATTTTGCTTAAATTTAATGTATAGATAAATAAATATACGCGTATATGAATATGAAACTATGTAATATTGCATAAATTTGCATGCGTAAGTTCCAAAAAAAAAAAAGTAAAATAGAAAAAAAAAACAAAATACCACGAACTTTAAATAAAAAATATTAAAATTAAAATATATATCATTTCCTTTATTATTTGAATTCAAATATCCTGTATATGCATTATAGTTAAATGTAAACAATATACCTTCATAATTATGTAGTAATATTATTCGAGGAATATAAAGTATAAGAGAATAGTATTATGTTTAACGATTTAACAGTGGTTAAAAATGTAGAGAAATTAATTCGACACAGTTTCATCAAATTATGTATATATATATATGTACATATTTTTTACATCATCATTACATATATTTATAGATTATTTGCGTTATGCACATGAATGTACATATACGTGTGTGATACTACAATGGTATGTGTACATCAATGTAAATTTGTATGCGGATATACCTAAAAATTTCTAAACACGCATAATTTTCAATTAATAATGCAGAATAATGATTTATATGAACTATGCTGTACTGTGTTTGTTTTGTTCTGTTTAGTGATTTTTTTTTTCATTCAATTTTACACAATGTGGCACATACATACATATACGTATATTAATACGAGTATACATAGAAATAAAGTAAATATAATCATTCATCACATTCATCATTCACATATACCTATCTATGATTCTATATATTTACGAGTACCTATACCTTATACCATATAAACGCACATCTATGTATCCATCAAAATCAGATATATACGTATGTAAAGGTATATGTACTTATATGCGAAATATAAAATACACACACATTACTTAGGGAATAAAATTTTGTATAGAATTCTCAAACTCATTAAAGCCAATTTATCAAATTGATCATTATACATCCATACATACGTATATATAATACATTCAAAGTTTACATTCACATTATACTCGTATGTATGTATATCACTATTTATAAATAAAACTATGTAAGAATATACTAAATTGTGAAAATATAAAATATATTTTATCATGTTTCGACCCCATTTTTTGTGATCCACCCCATTTATGTAATTCATTGTATGTATAAAATCCACATCAAATGAACAAATACCAAAACCAAAATATGCATATACACATATACATACATCTACCCATATAGTAGTTTACATATATGTATGTACAATGCTATTAGTAAATATTCTCTATATGTATTTTGTTATAAACATATACATGTATACACATAGTTATTATCAGATAAATGTATATGAAAATACTTTTATGTAAACCATATAACAGATTTAATGTTAAACCTCTAAGCAATAATTGCAAACATTTAGAATTTAGAAACTTTTAGAAATTTTACCACAAAATCAACTTTTATTTCTATATACAGTACATATCTCCACTTACATATATTTTCTTCCACCAACTTTTCTCTTCCTCTTCATTTTGTTGTTCATATTTTTCACCTACAACAATTCTCTGATAACAATACAAAAATTAAATGCTATTTTATAGTTTTTAAAGAGAAATTACCTCTAAATACTTAACTGAAATAACAGAAGCAGCATATAGTCATAATATATAGGGAGTTTGACAGTACATATAGGTATAGTAAATGTTGATATAACAGGAAAAATAAATGACTGCATATAAATGGTATTTTGTATACTACTTACCATACTACTACTATAGCCAACTGTATTATTTTTACTACTTTAGAACTGGGTAGTACTTTTAGTTTTATATAAGAATGCCAACAAATACCAAGTAAGTAGTACTCGTAGTCGTAGTATAAAATGTATTAAAAAAAAAACCTTACGTAAATAATTGAAGTCGCTTCAATGATGTTCACATTGTACACCTACTAACCACCCATATATACCTTTTACATTACATAAATATAAATAATGTTGCATACCTGTACACTGTACTTTGTATTACGCAAAAATTTACATGTATTTTTAAAATTGAAATAATTTAAATTCAAATTTGGATTACCAAGTACATTATGAACAAAATACAGATTTATATAAAACGCATAAAGGTATATTATTTTATGTTAGAGTAACGTAAAGATTCATGTAACGTGTATGTGCGTATAATGCATACTATATTTTGTGGATAAGTGCGGTTTTATAGATTATTCTTTGAAAAAGCATAAGTAAAACATATCTTTGTATATCCAAACAAAAACTACTATATAATATGCGTATGCGTGTATCTATACTACGCTATATGTAGGTATACTACCATCATTTTTATTATACAAAATTATTTCTCATTATAAAATGAACAGAAAATAATCTTATAAAACGTAACGATATAAATCGTGTGATAGTTTTATTTGTTTGGTAATTTTACAACTACTGGCACACACATATAAATTACAGATATATATACATACCATATAAATGTACGTATATATCCTATACGATCAAAAACTGATTTTATCCTTTTATCATGCTTTCTTCTTTTTTTTGGCATTTAATAGTTTTTTTCTTTTTATTTGTTTGGTTTTTTTGCAACAGTAGACATACTATAATAGCACAATATAGCAAAGAAGAAAAAGAAGAAGAACATTAACCAACACTCAAACGAAAAACACTTTATATAATTTAAAACCGCATTTATGTATATATATGTGAAACGATGTATTATATACTATATACCATATACTTCTCTGTATGTACCAATTATTTAGTAGTAAGGATATTTTATATTAATGTACTACCGTAACTACCGTACTACTATAATTATGTGTATAGTGAAGTAATATACATTGCGACATTGGATCTTTTTATCTACATAAAATGTGGATGGATATAAGTATTTGTTTTTAGACGACTATATTCATACTTGATGTTGATATGTATATACACACCTCCATCACCCACAATAAAAGTATGTACATTTTATTTATAAATATTTGTTTTCTTGTCACCCATAGCTCCTGTTAAAATGTAGATTGTTGGTGCTATACCGTGATGTTATATTTTGCTACTTTTTCCTATAGATATATGTAGATACCTACTTTTATAATATTGTATGTACATTATGTATGTAACAAATCATTTTGTTTGCTGTCGCCACATTGTAAATATTGCAATGATAATAATGCGGTAATAATGGCATCAGTGTAGATATAGTACTTGCTAAGAGTCAGACATTCAACACCTTATTCACATTTTCTGATTCATTTAAAGTTCAACGGAGTTTCCTTTTTTTTCACCTTCTTCTTCTTTGTTTTGCACATATGTACATCTACATAATATACAAATTAAAGCTCCTTTTCATTTCAATATATATGACTCATTATTTTGCATTTTGATGTGTATATAAGTATGATGTAAGGTATAAGTGTAAGTATAAATTTGTATATTATATTACAATTTCATACATGTAATTTTATGTCCTTGCTATTTATGTATGTTCTAAGAAATTTATGTATAAATATATTCACATTCAATATATGAATGACAATCTCTATAGTTTATTATTTACTTCTGCTATAAGAAAGTTCATGCATGTGTACATATTTGTATCTTGGAATCTTTCCTTTTTTTTTACTACATTACTACTTTACTTTATTTATTCATTCATTTATTTCTTCCTAGAAAATATATTTTATAACAGCATTCATTAGTGTAATAACTATTCCATTACGTTACACTTTGAAATTTTATATTAACTAATATGTACGTGCATGAGGCATGAATTGATATGTACTCTATAATGTACGAGTATGTATGTACTTACTTATAATGAGAATCTTCTTATATTTAATATATTTATTGTTTATTTTGTTTTTAGCTGGATACATCTTATACCTTGTATTAATAGAGTAGGTATTACACATAAGAGAGAGATTCAAGATTATCATATACAAAATTAAAAAAAAATGTGAAGTGTATAAATCTTCTTTTTGCATAACTGTATACGTATGTATGTAAATTACTTATGTATGTATATTTTAATTCACTACTCTATATATATATTTACGAGTATACCTATAAATAAAAACAGTCTACAAGGAATATAAGTAATCTTTATTATATTATTTTATTTATTTTCAGATACACATACGTATATAATATATAATGTATCTATTTGTGCATTATTAATACTTATATGTATATGTACAGAGATTCATATTAATAAATAAATGTTTACTGTATGTTGCTCAAAATCACGTATTTTTATTCCATTTTCCAACACTATACATATACTCATGTATAAGTATATACTTGTAATATTAATATAAAGTGTAGGATCTATAATATTTACATTACGTGTGATATACAATTATACATTACATTTATGGTGTCTTGGAATTTTCAATTATTCACTTCTACAAAGGTGGATTGATAAGTCTTTAGAAAAATGTCATCTATGCCTTAATTTATTTATTTCTACAAGAGGGAAGTCAGTAAAATGGCATTACCGTTATCAATAACATTTATTGTCTCTTGTGAAGTATGTTCTTTCATATTAAAGCGCAGTCAAAATATTTTTTATGACATTCGATCAAATAGTTTCTTGGTGAGAGTCGTTTTTGTAGCCATCAAATCAATTTAATTATGCAAAAAAATGAACATCGTTCTCATTATGAACAATAATGATGAAGTAATAGATGAAAAAACAAAAGTTTATTTTGAAAAGTTTAATAAATTGTATATTGAAAAAGGTTTAATGAAATTGTATAAATTTTAGAACTAAAATGATATTACATTGATAATAATGTCGATTTGAATTTTAAAAAAAATTATATTTTATGTTTCATTCAAAAGACTTATCAATCCATCCTCGTAGTTATGTACATTTATTTTTATATATCTCTTTTATATGCATACATACATTATATGTACATTAATGTAAATGTATAACTTTCATATGTATATACAAGATAATAATGTATCTTTGATACTCTGATTATTATTATTATTACATCATCCATCACAATCGCGTATCTACATTCACTTAAATACAGCAATCAAGGTTAAAATGAAACAATATATACACACATGTATATACATATATATACTTTTATTTAAAGAAAATAAATATAAAAAGATATAAATGTAAAAGCAAGGATATAATTATTTATTAAGAAAAAAGAAATATGAGAATAATTGACAAATATAATATAATAGAAAAAAAAATTACATCTTCTCGGGAAAGAAAAAGATGATTCTCTGGAATTAATTAATTGAAATCCTTGACTTCACAGTCACAGATGTAAATACATACGTATATATGTAATAATTTTCACGCAAAATGATTTTTTATGTATAATATATACATACATAAATAATTCTTTCATTGATCCTGTATACAATTTTCAATGTGAAATGAATAGGATACATATTACTACATTATTCAGATTTCTATATAATACCACCCTTCAGTCAGACATAGTAAAGTATATAAATATAATAAAAGTAAAGAAAAATAAAATTAGAAAACATTCAACTAAAAAAGAGGATACTTGTAAATTTTATTACATATTTCTTTATTTTTTCTTTTTTTTTTCTTATATTTGATTCTTTATATGAAGGTTGTGTACTTTATCTGGGAATTAATAATTCAAAAACAGTACAAAACAGTAGCAGTGACACAGCAACAGCAATATAAAAAAAAATGAATGCGAAAAAATAATAAGAAGGATAGCTTGACAATTATATAATAATAGGACACTATACAGACATAGAATAACTTAAAAGGAAATATTTATTATTTATTAATTCATATTCTGTTTGTATACACACATACTGTATTCAATTTATGAATGTATGAATATAGTACTTTATAAAGGATAAAATGTACTATATATGTGTACGTATGTATGTATATATAGAGGAAAAATGAAAATATGCCAAACAAAAAATTATAATAGGAGCAACAACAACAAATAGGAAAGTAAAATCTATTAAAAAAGAAATTTTTTTTTTCTTTCTTTCGAACATTATACATAAATACATATGTACGTAGAACATACTCACACACACAATATTGAAAAATATCATGTCTAGACAGATATCGTCATCATCATCATCATCACTTCAACTTCATTTATTGATGATAAATGAGAAGGAAAACAAAAACATAGATACAAATAAAAAGGATATATAGTGAAAGCATGAAAATGGAACGCATACATATGCACATACACCATCATACACATACATAAAAATAAAAATAAAAATTTTTCTCTTTTTTTCTTTTATATTTCTTCATTCACACACATGTAATATTTTTAAATAGGAAGAAATTTATCTTCATTTTATCATTCAAGTATACATACATATATACAGTATCTATATATGTATGTATACAAACATTCAAGTGTAAAAATATTTGCAATAAAAAACCGAAAAAAAGAAATCAAAATCAAAATAAAACAGAACAAAATAAAAGATAAATCTAAAAAGAATTTATAAGGAGCGACAGGCAAATTTCTATAAATATACCACGCACAACATTTTTACATAATACACACACGATAAAATAATAGTACACAATGGGGATATTTCGGTTAATTTAGTCTGTGTATGCATATATGTTTGGATGTAAAAAAACATTATGTAATTTATTTTATTATTCTAACAAAAAATATATCAAAATAATAATAAAATCACAAATTTATCCTTTTCAAATGGAAAAAATATTTATCATGGTTAAAATGAAAATTTTGTGACAAAAATAAAATTAAGAAAATAATTTCAAAAAAGGAAAAACAATTTAAAAGATGTCAATAAGGACATACCAGAATAACAGTAAGTAAGTAAAATTTAAAAACAAAATTTTTACAAAAAAAAAAAAAAAAGAAAGCCAAAAAGGACGAAAACTTTTCTTTTTTCAAATTTAATAATAAATTTGTCAACTAAAAAAAAAACAATAAAATAATGCAAAAGAAAAAAATATGAAAAGGTAAAATTGGTGTACAAAAACTTTAAAATTAATAATTGTATATTATGTACAAAATAAAGGTGCCATGTATTTTTATGAATCCCAGGAAAAGGGATTTCAAATTTAATTATTACAATTATTGTTAAATAATACTAATACTAGAATTAATTACGAACCCATTTGTTATTTTGATGTTTATAATTATGTGATTGTATGAATTTAAGAAGGTAATTGTATCCAATTTTTAATATACAATTAATATAAATAAATATTTTAAATCTTTTTCAAAAATGTAATTAACTCGTTACTTACTTATTTAAGAAGAATCTTGTTTAAAATGTAAAAATAAATTCTTTACCTCGTAATTGTCACTATGAATGATAGATTCCTTATACATTTAATTTTAATTTCAATTTAATTCATTTAATATCATAATATTTGAAAAGTAAAAGAAATTCATATTATGTTGTGTATATAGTATATTCACTCACCTGAAAAGATATAAAAGAAAAAAAATGTATAAAATAATTAATCAAATATATGAATAAAAATGAAATTAAATTAAATATTACTTAATTTAAAAGTGAGTCGTTTTACCCTATTTTATATTATACGGTATATTTAAGGGTTTGTATTTAAACATTAACGACGTAAATTTATTTTTGTGAATATAATGAAAATTTCAAAACATTTTTTTGGATTAATAGTACATTACACTCATTGTGGGTGGGCTCCACTGATCTCGAAGTGCAGGTTCAATTTCTGCCCAAGGCAAAAGTACATAAGAATAATAATTTTCAAATTTTTCGTTGCCTATTCCCAAATATCATTCAGGTTTTAATGAGTACCAGCTTGCTAGGAAAAAGAGCTTGGAAATGTTGATAATTCTACTCGCAGACAACAAGTAACACACATAAAGTATTAGCAGTATTATTAAATCATTGAAGCTTTCTTCTCTTCCAGCAACTCAGTGGTTTGCAATCCACGTTAACATTTAGGTACATTCATGATTGTAATATATAAAGTCTATAAATCACTTCAGTGAAAGCCCTAGCCTAACTCACCCTAAAGTTGTAACGCTATTGATGATAACTAGATGACATTCATTCTTATCAAAAAATATTTTTTTTTTTAATCAAAAATGGACTTGTATCACTTTCAAAGATTACGTTCAATTATTTTAAAATTTATGGCTGTTAAAATAACTTAATTTACAAAAAATGTAAATAATGTATACGTATAGAAGAAGATTATAAGGATGAAATAAATTTTCAATAGTAATTATTAAAATAAATAAATTACATAATTGTAATTGTAATTGTAATTTATTTGTAATATATTTTTCAAAAATAAAAGAATGGAGCAGACACATAAAAATTAAAATGTCAATTACGAAACATTTACTTGTATGAATTCTAAACAAAATATCTAAAGTTTTAATGTATGTATGTGACACGTGTCGAAAAAAAAATTATGTATGACGCGTGTATTATCTTATCTGTTAAGTTAAAAAATGTATAATTTCAATGAAAAGAAAAAAAAAATACTTACACATACACCTACATACAAACATAAAAGTATATTTGTAAATATTTCTTTTTATTTTGATATGAATGTAACTCATATTCACATATGAATGAAAAGACATTTCGAAACAAGACATATCATACCACACCATACTATATGCACAACAAAAATTATGTAAATATGTATATACACATACGCAGGAAGTATTACATACTTAAGTATAAAAATTTATATATGAAATATAAAAACGAAAAATGAAAAATGGCATTTATATACTTAACACTCTATATAACCCGTCATAAGTAATCTACTTCATATATGAATTATCGTATTATGTTATATGAAAGAAGAAGAAAATAAAGGATATTACGAATAATATTAAATATTTATATAATGTATACATATATGTACAAAAAATATTATATATAAAATATAAATTATTGTATACAACAAAAAGAAACTAATTATATTATCCTTAATTCTCTAAGGATTCACCATTACCACATACTGTAAATTTTGTGTATATTTATTTTATTTATAATAACATTTTTTTAAGAACGTTATCGTTTCATATGGGTACTAAAGCACCAATAATACAACAGCAATATTCATTTACGTTTCTTATTTCAAAACATGTGATATATATATTTTTTATACAACAGAAGAGCCTGGTAACAAAAAAGGAACTGAATGTATATTATCAAAATTCATTGGTTCACTATACAAGGTACATACTTATGTGCATGAAGTTGTAAAATGATTTATTCACATTTTTTATCTAATGAAAAGGAGAAAGAGATTTTTTTTTGCAAAGAAAACAACTTTCTTATTAATATAAACTTTCGTCTAATATTTATACTACCTTTACCTATATAAGTACACATAAATAAGCAAAACTTTTTGCTTACTCTTAGCATCCCTATATGAAAACAAAATAACCCGATTGTATGTCCATATAAAGTTTTTTACACACATAAAAATTTATTTTATTCACTAACAAAATATACATACAGTGGACATCAAAAATCTTTGGATACTTACAAATTTTAACTTTGAATAACTGTATATAAGTCAAAATTAAATGAACTCATCTTACTATTTTTTTTTTTTTTTTTTCGCACAAATGAAACCCTGATATCTTCTTAATACTAACTCTGGAATTTCATTTTGATACCTCTGTTCATTCTCAAGTTATATAGAAAAATAATTAAAACAAGTCACAAAATTACGAGTCAAAAGTGTTTGTACATCCATATAATATCACCATTTATATACGATTCTGGATAATGTTACAAGAATATTTTTCTTGTAAAAACTATTTTTTTTTATTAATTTTGACGACAATTGGCATACTTGAGGAAAACACTTTGGCTTTGCATATACAATTTAATTTGTCACCATTTACAAAAATTAAAACTGTATATTAAAGATGAATCTTAGATAATTTTTAATACGAAATTTTTTTTTTTTTTTGCAAAACTGATAACGTTAAAATAATGAAGTCAGTTATGTATTTTAATTGAACAGTAATAAACTTTTCTACACTTGTGTTTAGTTGACAAGATTTTATTAGAAAGAGAGAGATGTAATTTGAATGTGTACATAGACATTTGACGTTCACTGTATACTTTTAGTTCATTTTCTATACACAGATTTAGATTTAGAAGATGTGTTTATAAGAGATGAGTATATGTATGTAGATGTACATATGTTTAGATGTTAGAACATATTCAATTAATTTTCTTTCATATTTCATTTTTGTCTTTATCGTGTTGTCGTCGCATACATAATAGTTCATTTGCTGTTTTATACATTATGTAAGTATTTATTTATTTCCTTGTTAAATCTACACACTCTTACATACATAATACTTTATATACAAGTCTATCGATGTATGCAATATTTTGTAGTATGTATGTATATTTTCATTTTGTTTCAAAATTAACTCAAATTGACAAGAAAAAATTAAGATTGTCATTTCTTATTCTTCTCTTCTTATTTTTCTTAGTATTTATTTATTTATTTTTTTTCTTTTTTCATTCTTTAAATTCTTATTCTTATTATTTTTCATCATTTCACTAAAGTTTACGTATATAAACAGAGTATACGTGTGTGTGTATAAACACAGATAAAGAAAAAATAATAAAAATAATATTAAAGATGAAGAGATAAAGATGTACATTATGTATAACAGTTTCTGTATATTCGATAATAATCAAAGGAAAAATCTAGGGAGAAAAAAACATTATATATCGAACAATATTTACTATACAAAACTTTCATAGACACTCGTAAATCATAATTTGCCACCCATGATCCACGACTCGCACCAATCTTCTATTTCCTTGTTCTTGACGTATTTTATAAGGGGAATTAAATCGAATATAATATACCAGAAATACACATCCTTATTCTGATAATTTTTATCAGAAATTCCTTAAAGATTATTAATGATGAAATTGTTGTTTGGTACCTTTAAAAATGTTATTTGGTATATATTGTAGTTTTATGTGAATATGCTACAAAAGAGAATTGAAAAAATTTTTGATAAAGGGACCCTCATTAATATACAATATATATATACACATATATAAATATCCATCGGTATTATATTTATTATCTTTTAAACTTATGTAAGTATATACATGCATACATGTATTCTGGAATAATGTATATACTCGTAAAACGCATCTTAAATGATACACAAACATAGTTAAAAAGTCATTCACCACAAAAGAGATTAAATAGACAAAACAAAAAGAAGAAGAGGAGGAAAAAGAAAAAGAAGAACAAGACGAAGAAGACAACGAAAAAGAAGAAGATGATGATGAGAAAATCTTTGTCTTTTTGTCGTCTTAATCAACGTTTATTTTCTTTTTTTTTTTGCTTTTACAAAAATAAATACATATATACATAAAAGTGTCTTTATACTTTCTTATTAAAAACAACGAAAAATACAAAAAAAAAAAAAATTATAAAAAGGAAAAGAATTTTTATTTTCCTTTTAGCATTTTTACGCTGAGTTGTGAAAAAAAAAATTTATATCATATACCATACTTATGAAAATGGCACGTTTCCAGCCGGCTAAAAATTCTTGACGGAGCGAGCGATAAATTATATACATATGTACATATTATTTATAAACAACTAAATATATGGATGAACATATTATATCAACATACATACATTGAAATATAAAAAGAATTTTGGATCGTATCCAAATAGTGCAACAATGACTTATATGTATAGATATCATATCAACTATATCCATATAAAGTTTATAATCAATTTAAATATGCATGTGTATATGGGACATGATATGGTACTCGCAATTCTAAGTACTGTACATTGAAGAGTAAACACTGCAATGAAATACGATGAGTTCATATACACAGATTCAACACAAGAATATTTGTTTTGTGTAAATCAATGATATCTTTAATGATTTAAAAAGTATACGTAAATAAATAAAAATATAATTAATGAAAATAAAATGAAATAAAAAAAAACTAAAATAAAATTAACAAGATAACAGAAGGAAGAAGATAAGGAAAAAGGAAGAAATGAAAGAATTAAAACAATAACAAAATATCAAAAAGAAAGATTTACTTCAAGAATCACACAAATTACAAAATTTTACTCCATCCCAAAAAAATAAGCACCAGCAGTCAATTTCTTTCAATTGGTTTCCTTAATTTTTATGTTTTGGCGACTTTTATTTTTCGCTTTCCATTTTTTTTCTTTTTATTTTTATGGAAAAAAAACCCCCAAGCCATAAAAATACTTCATTTATATATAAATTATTCAATGGACTAAGTAAATATAAAAACTTATTTTTTTCTAATCTTTGGTGAAAATGAAAACAACAGAAAACCTAAATGAACAAAAATCAAAAAATAAAATAAAAAAATAAAAATAAAAAACGAATCTAGAACAAACACACACAAAATAAAAAATGTACAGCAGTCAGGAAGAAAAAATCAAAAAGGCGATTTTATTTTCTCTTTCATAAATTTCTTTTCTTTTATGGTATACGAATTCTTGATCTATTATGCAGTATGTGTATTTGTTTTTTCCTTTTTTATTTCCACGCAAATCTTCCAAATACATATACGAGTACATGTATAAAGCAGATCTCCCACATAATGTAATGTAAAATGTACAAGATTGTGTAATGTAGAGCATGAAAACAAGAAATCATCGCAGCATTATTATGATTAATTTTTCAACTATAAGAAGTTTATTCTTGTTTTTTTCCTTCTCAAAAAATAAAATAAAAAAATATAAAAAATAAAAATTAAATAAGGAATAAATAAAATTACAAAAAACTTTGAAATTATGTAAAGCAAAATTGTATTCATGTAATTCTGATCAATTTATGATTTACTATACACAGATAAATGTGCGTACACCGATGCCGAAACTCATTTTGGCATTGCACGAGTACTCATTTTTAAGTTTTTTTAGGTTTAATTTTTTTAAGTTTTTACCTTTTACAGCAAACAAGAAAACATAAGTTTATAATAAAATTACAAACAAAATCTGAATCAATCGAACGAACAAAAACAACTCTTCTCTTACCCCCAAACCAACAAAAAAGTGTATTTTACCCTCATAGAAATGTTGTACGTATTTGGTTGAATAAAATTGTCATGGGACTCTGTGTGTGAAATAGTCCACATCAAAATTTATTAGAAATTTTGGCATTTTTTTATGTTTTTGCGTTCATTTATTTATTTATTATTTTTTTTTTTTGTTAAGTAGACTATGGAATTTTTTGTAAAAATCATTTCCCTCTTCTTCTAAATCGTTAACTAAATTGTTTGTACTGCGTGTATTTATGTGTTTCGGGTGGTATTTGGAGGACGAAAAATCATCACAGTGGTACACTATAAAAAAGTAATTTCAATGTAATGTACATGTATGTGCCGCCATATCCACTACATATGTAGCAAAAAAAAAAAAGGAATTCCATTAAACAAAATGGAAGCAAAATAAAATGTAGACTTTTTAGGATAATTTTCTGTCTGTATAAGAGGATAAAATTTTTCAATACACAAAAAAATAAATAAATAAATAAATTATAGTCGAATATGAGGGTGTTTATATATGGCGACAAAAATAAAATTATTTCCTATCTAGATATTAAATATGTACTTATTTTACCGAAATTGTAATATATCTTTGCTATTATATATTTTCTGTCTGAAATACACGTTCATATGTACATACCACATAATTCTCTCTATATCCTCCCACACATTTTCTATAGCATAATTATGTGAGTATTGTTAATGCACAGCAGCAGTCATCAAAAGAACACTGCAAAGGTTCCATAAAGCATCAAAATAATACACATATACACGCATACTCTACATTATATGAGGAGCATCGTTTCAAAATGCAAGTTCTCCATAATGTTTTATTTTCCAAAAAACAAACTTTATTAATTCCTTTTTTTTTTTTTTTTTGGAAATTGATTAATACAAAAAATCTTTGAAATAATCATTGTTATGGAGAAAAATAATCAATAAATAACGAAATTAATTTTTACATTTTGAACCAAGAGCCGTTTTTATAATGTAAATATCATAGAGAATATTGCATATTGAAACGAAGCCGTATTAAAATATAAAAGCCTGCTTCTTTATCAACTGAAGTACGCATCAAAAAGAAAATTTTCGTTTAATGGAGTATTTGCATTTTGAAACGATGCTCCTCATATAATCTACATGTCATCTACTATCATTTTATAAATCCAGCCAGACAACAGGACTATACTGTGTTACACGAATTCATATAGACAAAATGCGGATACTATCTGTCACACTTTCAGGATTATATTTATTACAGAGATTCCAGAAAATTAGATTAAAAAACAAAAAATAATAAAATGAAGTAGTAAAAACTTTTACCAATAAAACCGAATTCCATTTATTTTTGTTTTTTTTTTTTTTTATTACATCGCACCATACTGTTACTTGTTGTATATCTCTCTGCATCATATATATATATGCAAGTAACAATAATTAACTTTAAAAGGATTCTTAAAGTTTTGTCGCTTTTACCATCACCACTCTATATTTTTTGTAGCACATTTTTTTTGCTTTTTCTTTCTTTCATTTTTATCATTTTCAATTTACGATCACAGCTCATAACAAACAACACTAAAAATGCGTGTTAAATATTTACAAAAACTCGTTAACATTATATGAACTTTTTTACATTAACTTCGAAATTTATTATATAGAAAATTCATAAAATATTCGAGAAAAGAAAAGACAAATTACGTATACACATGCATATGTACATATGTTAAATATCAGTGTCTATACTCACAGTCTTTCTAAAATATATCTGCGTGTTCACAAGAAATATGAACGCAAACAAACGAGCAATAATAATAATTATTAGTACAAATTCCCTCTATAATTTATTCATTACTCAGACTCGCATTTCAATTTTATTTTTTCCTTTTCTGAAAAAACCAAATTACTGGTCTGGCATCATAAACAAATTATTCCGCGAAACATACAAAATATCATAATTAAATAAATGAAAATTATATATACATTTATTGTCCTGCTTTTTTTTGATATTTTTCAAAAAAAAAAAAAATAATTTTCAGGAAAAAAATCAAAATGAAAAATATGAACAATACCAAAAATTATTGTTTTATGTTTTGTAATTTAAATGCAAAAAAAATAGATTCAATTATCATTTTTTTCACAATTAAAAGTAAAACACAAAGAAATCAACATTAATTTATGAAATTTATAAATGTGTATATATATATGTGTGTGGGTAGTAAAAAAAAAAACCAGCAACAACAAAAACAGCTAAAAACATCATAACAAAAAGAAAAGTAAAAATGAAATTATAAAATAAATTAGTAAACAGCAATTGTTATAGTCAGAAGAAATAAAATTCAGGCAAAATATAATGTATGTATGTAGTACAGGATATAAATTGAAGTACACATACACAATATACAGACGGATGAACGTGTATCTTATAATTCATAGTACGTGATAGTACACAGAAAAAATATGAAAAGTTTCATGAAATTTTGTATAAAAATTATATTATGTCCCTATACATGTATGTATATATACGTACTCGCATACAGGGTGAGTTTTTTTTATCTTAAGATACCTAAATAATCATCTCATTTAAATCTGAATATTCCAAAATATGATCTAAACAAAAGTTGTAGGGTTTGGAGGCGCTAATTTAATGAAGATATTTAACTTGAACTTGTATTCAAAAAACCAACCGCAATGGAGCGTTTTAACAAAAAAAATTTTCTAAATAAAAGTTTCATAATTTTTGCTTGAAAAATACTATTTCGTCATAAAATATTTGTTTACATTAAAAAAAAAATCAAAGTTACCTTCAAAATACCTTAAAGATCGATAAGATTCCAAGGTAAAGTTAAGGGACATTCATTAAATTAGAGCCTCCAAACCTATAGCTTTTCTCTAGATTATATTTCGGAATATTTGCGATTCAAATAAGGTATTTAGGTGTTTCAAGATTAAAAAAAAACTCACCCTGTATATATGTATGTAGGTATGCTTTGTATTTAATATTTAAAAAATTATAAATTTCTCTTTACATATATTGTTGTACCTTTTTAATGTTGTCAGATTTGTTTACATTTTTAATTTTTAATTTCTAATATAAATGTGATCGTACATAAATATGTACATATGTATATAAATTTAAATTTATTCTTTAAATTTAAAAAAAAATATATACATATATAAAAATAAATAAAAATATTTTCAATGTTCTTTTTGACTAACATCATCATCATTTTATTTATGCAATTTAATGTATAAAAAATACATGAAATATTTATGTATTTTAAGAAGAAAAGTATATAATGAGAATAATAATTAATTCACTTTATATCTTAACAGTCATCTAGTAAATAAAAAAGAAATGTTTTTCTATAAAATTTTTTTAGAATTTATTTACTCATTTGTATACTTGTAAGAAGACTGTAGGTAATTTATAAAATTTTAAAATAAATTTAAATTGTAGGAAATTTATTTATTATGTACGTCTTATATCTGCATACGTATAGAGATAAATACGTATAATAAATAATTTATTAATTAAAAAAAATATGTTTATATACACAAAGTGTACATATTTATAAAGAAAAACAGATATAAAATTATTTATTTACACTTTGCGTTTAAAAAATATCCTAAGTCCTTAAGCAAATTTTAATACATAATTATGTATTTCTTTTGAGAAAAATATAAAGTTTTCTTTATATAAAATATTGGGGCGATTTTATGTCACTTTTCAGTTTATTATAATTTTTTAGTTTTAAAATTTCCTAGTTTTTTTGACATGAATGACCATCTCAGATTTCTTTATAATTTACTTTTCGTAATGTAGTTGTTTTTCTTTCAGCTGTCATATTCATCTTATAATAGGAGGATACATGTTACGTTTCGTAGTCTTCGTAATCTTCGTAGTTTTCGTTGTTCATTTTCCTACATTTATGAACTACGAAAGTTTTGAAAAAATACGAACGTAAAATGCTTCGCAGTTTCTATAACTTTTGTATTTCATAGTTGATGTTTGACAGTTCTCAGATGACATAGAAATTAAAATATTAATACTACCGTAGATGTAGACAGGTGTATACAAGGTATGTACATTTATATTTTTTGTAATTTAATTTAAAATAAAAATTTAATTTAATTATTTTTTTTTTAGGTTCTACAATCATTTTTAATTATGTGTGTAATATATTTTACATAACATATGTACATGCATTTATGTATACATGCCTACTGTATACATGAATAACTATGTAATATACAAGAGTAAAAGAATTAATTACTGTAACGCAACTACAGGTATTCAGTAGCAAATTTTAGAGCTGATATTGACAACAAATATGATTTTTAATATTATTATTTTTTTAATATAAAATGATTAATTGAATATTTAATAGATTTTGACCTTACATTAAATCACATCGCACATAAACACTTTACACATATTTCATATTTATATGATTTTAAATTTAATTAATTTGATTACTTTATTTTATAATTTTCAAAATGAATATCAAGATTTTTTTTGCTTTTATTTGACATTATTTTTTCGTTTTCATTTACATTACATTAATTACTGTCACTGTCTTATATTTCTTTAAAGTTTTTTTAACAGTTTTAAATAAAATTTATATGCATTTGGTATTTGAAGTGAATATAAGCTTTATATATATATAAATCAAATATTTAGCCATATATGTATTTGCCATAAAATAATATGCGATGTTAATGTGTATGTATATAAACAGTCTTGTAGATAAGTTTAAGACCACTTAGAAATTCTGGTGAATAACAAACTTTAACACTACATATACTTATTATTTCCGGATCCGATGTCATACAGTCGATCTTATTGAAATTTTTCACTCAAAAAATCTCTAAAATATTCACAATAGCTATACTTTCCAATTAACAATTTTAAATACTTGCAAGTAGATAAGGTAAAAAGGTGCCATCTACAATCAATGCAGTGACTTCAACTTCGACTTTGATTTAATAGATATGTATTAGAACTTCTACATTCAATATTCAATGCAGCAGACTTGAGTTGACAGCTACTTTTCTATTTACTACTCGAAAGTCAAAGTCCAAATTGGAGTCACTGCATTGAATGTAGAAAGCGGCACTATTCATTGAAATTTCTAAGTTGTTGGTCTTAAACTTATCTGCAGTACTGTGTATTATTGCATACAACATGCAACGAACAACTTATATGTGTAAAATACTCATACACACATAATGTACATATTACAGGCACATGTTATAATACATATTTACGTTTAATGCACGTTTAATATATTAATCAATTATTCGATTCACATAGCTACCAAAAATTAATAAATAAATAAATAAAAAATATAAAAATATAAAAAAAATAAAAATAAAATAATTTATATAAACAAAATAATATTTATGAATTCATTAAATAAATATTAGCGTATTATAATCAATTTTAAATTATGTTCAGTGGTTTATGTGAGATATACATGAATACAGTATGTATGTTACGTAACTACCTACAATTAACAGTACATCGTATAGTATACATAAGTAGTTGAAGTATATAAAGTACATAAATCTATACGTTTCCACTTTTATTTTATTTTAATGTATTTTTATTTTAATTTGTATTTTTTTTTGTCGATTTTATCAACAAAATGAAATGAAATTAATAAAATAAATGAATCAATAAATAATAAATTGAAATCACTGAAAGAAGAAAAAAAAATTTTTTAATTGAATTAATATTTAAAAAAAAAAATAAAAAATATATTCACATGTATGCATGTGTATAAACGTCAAAAAAAAAAAAAATTAATCAAAAAATGAAATAAATAAATATTCATAATGACATTACTATCAATTAAATTTCATTTTCATAAATGCACGTATGTACCTACATTATACGTGTATGTAATGTGCATATAAGTGTATATAAACATATATCACTTTATTCGTTATGCACAGAGCCGATATGTAGTGATACCAAAGTGATAATATGGTGATTATATACATAGATAGTGGTAGCAACAGTAGTAGTAGTGGTAGTAGTTGTAATCATAGTAGTTAATAAAATGATTTATAAATTTGATTGACTTGCGACCCACTAAATTAATTTTTATTTAACATCTATACATTGTACATACATACATACGAACGTATACATTTATCTATGTACATACATACATACTGTATACAATTAAATTTATTGTAAATTATTATGGAAATAAAATTAAAAATAAAAAAAAAATAAATAAATTCAATAAAAATGAAAAATGAAAAAAAAATTAAAATTATAAAATGATTAAATTAATTTTGAATTATGAACAATGAATAGTTTTTTTTTTAAAAAAAGAAAAACAAATTATATTTTTAATGAACACAAAAAAAAATAAATAAATTAAATAAATATTGATTATTTCGATATTTATGTAATGTATTGTAATATAAGTAAGCCGCAATTTTTGTGAAAAAATTATATGCGGGCATTTTAAGTGGAATATATTTAACACCCTATCATTTTCATTAATTTTATTATTTCGAAAATTATAAACAAAAAAATTTCATTAAACATCAATCTCCTATATTAAAGTACAAAAATTTCTAAATTACAGTTTATGATATAGATGAACTTTGAAATTTAAAATTTGACTTTTGAGCTTCTCATCTCATCGTCAAATTGAATCTTTAAAAATGAAAATTCTCATAACGATAAATGATTCATATTCGATTATTTTTCATAAATATTCATCTAAACAGAATGAGTTCATGTATACTATATAGAACAGAATAGAATTTCCAATAATAATACAGTCATCGTCAAAAATACTGGTATATAGACACTGTTGTGGCACAGATAAGTAGTTAATGATTTAAAAATATAAAATAAAATCAAAGTTCTTAATTTGTCACATATTCCTTTTCAAAATTATATTTTCAAGAAAATAATCAAAAAAATTTATTATCTTTATTGAAATGATAATCGCGTATAATAATGGTAATGGTAATTTTACGATTTGAAATGAATACCCTCAAAATTATTTTATGTCATTGTTGTTGCTATTGCTATTGCTGCTATCTATGTATCCAAAATATGTATTTTAAAAAAAGAAAAATATATTTTTAATGTGAAATTTATGGAAATTAAATTATTCCGTATATAATCACTTACAGAAAATATGGAAAAAAATATACAAAAGCATGAGAATGAAAAACATTAAATTATTTTTGATTATAATATTTTGTACAGTGTTTATTATTACAGTCAAACTTATTCTATATTAAATACAGACACATACTCTCATGTACATGGATTATTTAATGATGTGTTACTTTTAAATTTATATACAAATTTTACATTTACGTCAAGTGAACAAGAGAAAACAAAAAACACAAAATAATGTAAATATAAAAAGCAAAAAAAAAAAATAGAATAAAATCAATTTTTTAATTCAGATACAGACACACAAAAATTTCTCTCTCTTCATCTCTGTAAGTGATGTTCTGTCTGTGAAATCTATGAATCTGTGAATGACATTAAGTGAATATAAGTGCAAAGAAAGAATTCCGAAAAATTATATACATAATATACATAGATTTTTTAATTATAAGTTTTATTTGTAATTTATGTTCGTTTGTTCGTATGTAAATTTTAAATGAATATTTTTTTTTTTTAAATTATTATTTTCCAAAAATATCTGAAAAAAACTAATAAACGTCATTCATAAGTATGTACGTACACGAATGTAATACTGAGTGTTACAGTATCTGTATTTTATCCATCATTTTTTTCTTTTTGATTTTTGTGTAAATAAACTACTCTCTCTCTCTCTCTCTCAGTCTCACTCCATTACTAATGCGAATCGAATTCGAAATCGATCAATATTAGCTTTTTTTTCTCCATTTTGATGAATACATATATGAATTCTTTCTCTACATAAAATAAATTTCCAATACAAATCATCAATAAAATAATATCATCATCATCATCATTGACGTAAGATTTTCTCATTAACAAAATTTTTAATTTATTTACAGTTTACAGTTTAAAATTAAAAAAAATTTAAAAGAAAATAATAATAATTATAAAAAAACGTGTTTGAAAAATACAATTTGATGTACATACATATTATATACTCGTAAATGTATTAACTTATGCTATACTATAATCTGTATCTTTTATTCCAATATTTATTATCCATAATTGAAATATACAACCAGTATATGTACATACATTAGTAACACAACAATGTGTGTAATGTAAACTAAACTAATAAAAAAACATATTTACATATGTACGTATCTATTTCAGTACAATATGCCGAGGATTTCTTTACTTTGTTTTTTTCAAATTTTTTATTTCAACATTTTATATATTTTTTTCTTTAATTACAAACAAGTATGTACATATGTACGTATCTACATCTGTTGAAATAATTAACATTATTTTTTTTCCCATTTTTCGTATGTATATATTTGTGTTTATATCTATAACACTTGAACTATGTACATATGTACATACTTACTTGTTACTTTTACTTTTTACTTAAAAAATTCAAATATTTACTCATAATATACTACGTATTACAAATGTATCTACGTAAATTTTAAGTTATTCTATAATTATACTCTTATAATTGTTTTTTTTTTTTTTATTTCTGTCTGTTTGATATTATTCTTATTCTTCAGACATATGTTATTTTCGTATAAATACTTTGCTGTAATCTTTATTTCAGTAATGAGCAAGAAACAAAATACTGTCTTGTAATTGAAATTATTGTAATTCAATTAAAAATCTTCAAAGTAAAAAAAAAAAGAAGAAAATAAATACAAATACATAAATGTAAACGGTATACAAATATGCAATTGAAACTGTATGTATTTGAATAATTGTGGGTATGTACAAAAAATTCTGATATACTTATATGTAATTTCTTCTTAAATGAAATCAGCGAATTATTAAGTTTTATCATTTAACCGAAAAATTTATTTTTGTATTGGGCATCATTTCATCACCACACTTTTTTCATTCTAATAAATGATGGGCTTATATGGTAAGATAATCTTCTGGTTTTGATTTTGTTTTCTGATAATTTTTTCGGAAAAAGAAAAAAAAACACAAATATTTCTATGCACGCAATATAATTGACTAAATGGATATAAATTGTACATGTGTGAGTATGTTAAAAAAAAATAATTGTATGTATGTAGAAATAACTCTCAAATAAACATTACAATTTATTTATATATTTAATCCTTATTAAATCCTTAATGTTTTATTTTGTTGTTTATATTAATTATTTCTTCAATATAATACATAAATCAGAAATCATCATCAAATTGATATAAAGTAAAAAAAAAGGAATAAGACGAAGAAGAAAAGAACAGAAAAGGAAATAAATCAAAAACTAAATTCTCATGGTTTTAAAAGAAAAAATAGATAAAAAAGAGCACATAATCATCATGTCATCGTATGAATGGAAGTGGAACTACATGTAGAACGTAGAAGTAGAGTTTATTCTACATTACTATTACTACTCTACTACTGATAAATGATAATACCACGCATTACACAACATAAGAATTATACGAAAAACAGGAAGAGAGAATAAATAATAACAATCAGGTTATCGGCATCTAACTATAGTACGATTTACACTAGTAGTAGTACTACCTCACATACCATGCACTCGTATTCTCATTCATTTCTTCTTATTCTTGTTCTACACTACATACCATAAAAATCATACGAGAAATAAGAAGAGATAATAAGTAGTAGAGTAGGTAGTAGCAAGGAGGTTATTGACAGCTAACTATAGTACGGAATGCGAATACGCTAGGCTAGTAGTACCTCGTGTATCATGCACTCGTGTTTTTATTCATAAGAAAAATTCATTTCCCCTTTACACATGTTCCGCACTGCACACCATGAGAAGTACACGAGAAACAGGAATAGACAGTAAGTAGTAGCAAAACTACAGTACTATATACGAGTACGCTAATATTACACGAATCTCCATATATACGAATACATATTCATCGACTATTAAGATGGAATATTTAATACTGAAAATTAAAATTCGTTTTTTTTTTCATCCAGAAAATGAAGATATCATCATCGCATTACGTAAAACATTAAAACTAAATATACATGCATGTACATATGTATGTATACATAATGTGTGTGTAACACGTAAATATGCGCATACATAAACCAAAAATTAATCGAATTAAATTTCATTCAATTGAACAATAATTAATATGAAATTCATTTTAAATTCGTGTATAATTTTTTGAAAGAAACAAAAAAAGAAAACTGTAATATGAAATGAATGAATTGATATATGCTATACAGAATGAATTTTAAAAAATAAAATGTATTTTTAATATATTACATTTAACGCAGTTACATGCGTATAATGTATATTTTTCATTAATTATACTTTTTGCTATTACATTTTATACATAAAATCATATGTAGCATATAATGTAGATATGTATACATATTATATACTTACATACCAAAAGTATGCAAATTTTCATGATTTTTATGTTATATACGATAAATATCATATTACAATCGAATTTTATATAAAATCATTTTTATTTTTCTCTTCGTCATGTTACATATTTTGTGTTCTTGTTTTCTGTATTACATATACGTATAAAATGATAATTAATTTAAAAAAAAATAATAAGAGATAACATCAAATTTATTAAATGTACTTTAATAAAGTACAAAATACCAATTTCAGAGTGTAATGAATGAGTGCTTGGATTGGAGTGCTAGCCTCCACATATAGTTGAGGTAATGGCTAAAGTGGACTGACTTGTACGTGTACCCTTAAAGGTGAACTTGCTATACTCTCGCCCAATTTATACACCAGTATTATTGATTACCACCTACCTACTGGCTGCTTATGATTTCAGTAGGAGGATAAATACAACCGATAGAATTACCGAATGGGGCTGTGTCATGGAACAATATACTCAGTGTCAATATCCATGTGTCCTTAAATATACATATATATATACATATACTGCACATATAAAGATCATTCGTTTTAATGAATCTATACAAAAAAAATTAAATAAATAATAAATACAAAAAATATTTATATAGGCAATAATAATTATAAAGCGTCATATTCAACTACATACATAATACATATGCATGCACATACGTATATGATTTTTATTTATAAAAATTTTTAAACAGAATCAAATAAAATCCATTCATCCATGCAGAAAAATAACTTTCATACACTCATGCACATACATACATATATATTTACGTGATGTGTAGTACCAGTAGTACCTATATATATATATATATATTTTATATATATATTTTCGTAGAAATTTAATTGAAAAACAGCAAAAAAGCAAAAATAAAGACAACAAAGCCTTCAAAAAAAAGCATCAAATAAACAAAAATATTTTTTTTATTGTATGATATTGAATGATTTTTGTGCCTTTTTATGTATTATTTTGAATTGAGTTTTCTCTTTCTCTTATAATTTTCATGCACTATATTTTATCAATCAGTAGTAAACTGAATATTTATATTTGTACAATTCATAATAATCCATAAAAAACATGTGTGTTATGTGTTATTTACCTTTATCCTGTAATATTGTTGTGTTAATAACAAACAAATTTTTTCTCATCTTTTATTTTATTAATAATAATTTTTTATTCTACTTTTTAATTATTTTTTTTCGACTTCATATACTCGTAGGTATTCAAAATAAAGAAAACAAAATTGAAAAATAAATTTTTGGAAAAAGGACGAATTAATTTTTAGAAATTGAAAAAATATTATTTTTATTTTCATTTTTTTAAATTTTTTTTTCTTTTTGTGAATGTTATGTTTTTTTACAAAATTTTTATTTTATTTTATTTTTATTTTAAAGATTTTTTACGTTTATAACACATTCATATTTGTATTACATTATCATGTGTAATATATAAAACAAAAAATATTTATGTATTTTTTATATAAAACACATGCACAATGGATATACATATGTAGGTACTTAGAAATTGCATAACATTCCAAATTAAACTAATTCATATACACTACAGCTACACCAAAAGTTAGTTAGTAAAACTTTTCATATTTGATTAAGTTAAAAAATTTTCTAGTTTTTTTTTTTTTTACTATTTGCATTCTTAAAAAAAAAACAACGAAAACTAAAACACAAAACATTTTTAATTAAAATCATACATAAATCTCATACGTATATGTACAAGCTCGTATGTAACACATTTTGGGTAAAAAATTCATATTATTCTCGAATTTACAATTCTAAAATAATGTAAACATTCGTCTCTATAAAACGTACGAATCAAAAATTTTATAATAGGACCAAAACCTCTTGATAATCACAAAGAGAAATATAGTTATGATGTATGATGGATGTAACGAAAGAAAAAAAATTGGCAAACTAGTAGCTAGTAGTTAGTAGAGTAGAGTACTTGTATGTACGAGTATGTGCACTACACATTTTTTTGTTAAATTAAAAAAATGAGAAAAAAATTAAATTAATGTTTGAGGTATATGTTAAGTTTGCAATAATAATAATAATAATTTTACGTTGGTTGTAGGATTGTAGTTTTTGTGAATTTTAATTTAAAAAAAAAAAATACTTGAAATAAAATAAAATCAAATAACGAGTACCTGTGTTAAAAAAAAACTACATATTCACTCATTCAAATTACAATAATTTAACTCTATACTGCACTACATTATGTACAATATCCACTTAAAGCACACTTCATTTCATGTGCATTTTTAAATAATAAAATAGTTGGTAATTGGTATACTTTGTGTAAAACAAAACTCGAAAATAATAATCGGAAGTTGTTAGTGAAGACGCTAACTCATTAATAATTTTTAACATTTGAAATAGAAGGATCAAAATGTTAAGTAATCGTGTTATGTGTGGTAGACAGAAGAGAGTGAATGATAATTAAAAAAACCCCTGACACTTTCCAATGATCATTCTGGCTGTCGTATATTTTAAATATTTTTATTCGATTTTAGTTTTAACTGTCAATTTTAAATTATTATAATCTGTATAATCGTGATTTTTGTTTGTCATTTTTTTTTCACCACTAGAAATTTCCAATTCACCATCTTTATTCGTTGCTGAATGAACAATGACGTTCATGAAACTTCATTATTCGAATTTACTTCAATCTTCAATTAAGTTAGAGTAAAGATGTAATGATAATTTTAAATTAATTTGGGTTGGTAAATTGATTCGCTTTCGTCTGTCTTAATTAATTACATAAAAACATTATATTACCGTCAAATTATAAAGAATTATAACCATATATTAACATGCCTAAATGCTTAATATTGTATATTAGTTTAAATTGCAAATACTTTTTCAATGCAATCGAATTAAATGTTATGTATACAGCTGGGTTATACGTACAGTACTCGTTGCATAAATAATTATTATACGATTTTACATTACATTTTAAATATGTACCACAATGTGTTTTTAATTTTATTTTTTTCTTTTTTATTTTTGTTTAATATTTATAGTAAAAATGAGTATATGTGAAAAAAATTTGTATGTAATAATAATCATTTTAGATTGTATACACATTATAAACATGAATCTAGGTCGAAAAAACATGCAATTTTCATTTATTATGTACTATATTCATATACTGATATATGTATTTCTACGTACAGTAAATATTGTATACATGTACATATGTGCACACTATAGTAAGTATCATTACCATTATGTAAAAATTAAAATTCTATAGAACTTTTTTTTTCATTTAGATACACCACTAGGTAAATAAGTATATAATTATAAGGCATATGTTTATGTGATATAAAATTAACACACATACGATGGTGGTTTGAAAAGTTTCTGGCCTAACACATAAACAAGTACATACCTATTTTTTTCGCACAAATTATGTTTTATTTTTCAACATTATCTACTTTTCCGAACGCTGTTCCCATCACTTTAAACCTTTTAAGTAATAGTTTTCATTTTGCTCTGCAAAATATGGTTCTACGGATTCGATGATCTCTTCATTTCATGTAAACTTCTGTCTTCCGAGCCAAAAATTTAAGTCTAAGATATTGCAAAAAGTCGCTATAATGTGCCAAATCTGGTGAATATGGTGGATATTCATTCAATTCAACCCCAAATTCATGAATTTTCGTCATGGCAACCGCTATAGTATGAGAAGTTATTCGGTTTTTTCCATTTCTACAAAAAAAACACTGATGCTGAATAATACTGAGTAATGGCTGCCAAACGACAAATTAGCGTCCAAAATTACTACACTTTTTACAGTCATCTTGTAAGGCATCATATACCATCGTCGTACTAGTGAAATAATTTCGACGGAGAAGCGTCATCTTTATGTCGAGAATAGAAACTTTTCAGACAACCTACGTACGTATGTGAGTAGACTTTTACATTGTGTACATATTCACGTAATATTTTAGTGTACACAAAGTATGTATTTTTTTTCTTCATATAAATGAACATATTTGTATGTATGTATGTATCTAATTATGTATCATTAATTATTATGGAATATATTTATGAAATTATTTGCTATAATTACAATACAAGAAAAAACTTATTATTATTATTATTATAATTTCAACTACAAAAAAAATTGATACATATAAAAGACAAAAACAAAAAAAAAATATTTTTATAAATAAATAAAAAGAACTATAATTCAGGTCACAATCACTGTAATGAATGTTTAAAACTATTAAAAAATGTATGAAAGGAGGCACATACAATGCTGTATAATATATGTACATATGTATATAATGCGTTAGGTGTATACACGTGAAAATTCATATTCATATAAGAAGAACTTAATCTAAAATATTCATCAATGGTGAAACCAATAATGAAGATTTATTTGTTTCCTAACCATGATCATTACTATAGTTGGGAATAGAAATGAATAGAATAGAAAATGAACTCAAACTGATAATAAATTTATAAAAACTTACACAATTATACTGATAAAACTGTATTTAATCACATATTCAAATAATCATCATCATCATCGTGATACCTATAATACAATCATGATTAAGTTATCAATTCACCACAACAAAAATAGGCAATAGACATTATATAGATATATATAGTAGGCCCACACACATGTCCATTCAATAATTGAAGAAACATCTAATCAATTGATTGAATTGAAATGATTGAATGAATGGTAAAAGTAGCACAAAGACAATCGTATACAAATAAGAAAATCAATTTATTCTATAGAATATAGAATTTCGAAAAATAATATTTTCTAAAGAAATAAATTCTAGAAATAAATAATAAGGTTCAGTGAACTTTATAAGTATATGTATATGTATAGCATTATAAGTGATTATATCGTTAAATATTTATATGAATACTATATACTATCTAAATGAATATTTTTTTGAAATAATTTGGCAATAAAATATTAAATTACATTTATTTTGTATCTGAATGATGATTTTTTTTTTTTTTTTTTTTTTTTTTTGAAAATATTTAGGTTAAATATCCTAGGGTCTTAGCAACTAATCCTATAGTGATGAAATTTATATGTGTATTTTAAAACAAACATTATAAATAAATGAAAATTATTATAAAGAATTATATACTCGTATAAAATAAATAAATTCTATACTCGTACACACATAAATTCTTAGATATTTAATTATTAAAATATGTATGTATGTTTTATTAATAACAAAATGAAGAAAATATTTCATATCCAAAGACAAAATGAAAACAAAAAATAAAATAAATAAATAAATACGTAATTAAATAGAACACAAATTTATATAACACAAAATTTAGACAGTATGTCTACAACGAATATACGATGTACATTCATACATTCACATGAATAATACGTTCTATAATACATTTTTATTTATTTAAATATTCTATATGGGAATCTACATATGCACATATATGTAGATTCGAATACGCGTACAAAATGCACATATATACATACATACATACGAAAAGTTATGTTTGCTTATCTTTTAATGTCACATTTCAAAAATTAAAAGAAAAATAAATTAATAAATAAATAAATTAAAATGAAATGAAATAATTTTCTATTCATTTTCATCGCATAACATCCATACTCATCGTATTCGTATGATATGTAATACTAACATACTTGCATTATATATGGCGTACGACATAAATATTATATCTGTATAGATACATATTCTATGTTAATTTTAGTTTAATTAAGTTAGTGCGTTTTCATTTTATAAACATACATATATGTAGGTATTCATTTTAATTTTCATTTTTATTTTTATTTTCTAAATTTTTAATATTTTTTAAAAAGTTATTGCAATTTAAATTTATAATTTATATGAAGGAGAAAAAATAAATACATCCATAAAATATTTAAGTGCAGTATCTATACAGACAAAAATGTATACATATATGTAGAAGATACATATGTATTCTTTATAAATGTATGTACATATACAAATATGAAGCTCATCATTATATAAAACGACGAGTATCTAATAAAATCAAGCTAAAAATTAATATCAACAACACTTTAAAATGAAATGAACTTACATATACGAGTACATTATGTATGTATAATTGTATACATAGTTTATACTATTTTCTAAAGATTAAAATTTATATAAATTTTCTCTTTTAAAACATATTTAGATATACTATATGTATGTACATAGTTACAGTGAACATCAAAAGTATTTGTACATTTTCAAATTTAAACCTTGAACCTGTATGTCAAAATCAAGTAAACACATCTTAACCATTTTTTTTTTTCGCACAAATGAAACTCTGATATGTTTTTAATATTATTCCGGAATTTCATTTCCATACATCTGTTCATTCTCAAGTTATTCAAAAACAATTAAAACAAGTCCCCAAAATTGCAAGTCAAAAGTGTTTTTTCACTCGTGTAATCCCACATAATTTGTCATACAATCTTTTTTGGGCTAATGTTACAAAAACCTCTTTCCTGTAAAAATTATTTTTTCGATTTTGATGATAATTAGCATAATTATAGAGAAGACACTTACTTTATTGGCCTTTTAGTTTAATTTATGACTCTATATTTTCCCCCATTCACAAAGATTAAATCTGTGTATTGAAGATGAACTTTAAATGATTTTGGATGTCAACTTTTTTTCACAACACTGATGATAACGTCAACAATGTGAAATAAATTATGTATTTCATTTGAAGAATAATAAACTTTTCTACTACATTAATGTGAAACACATCTTTACTTCCCATGAGTTTATTAGGAATAGAGAGCATTTTACAAAAATGTTGAGGTGTACAAATACTTTTTGACATTCACTGTATATAATGAGGCACTTCTATGTAATGAGGTACAAGTATTTGAGTATTTAAATGGATGTGGATGCATATGAAGGAAGATACGATATGATAGAAATTGTATAGTAGTATGTATTTTGTATTTATTTTATTATGTTTGTACATACATATGTACATATGTACATTGTACTACATAAAATAGTAGATCGTAAATAAACTCATAAATAACTTTTTTTTCTATAAAATATAATTTCAAGAAAAAGAAAATTTCAAGAGAAAAATAGATTATATTATATACGTACATAAAATATATATTTAATTAAAAAAAAAATAAAAATAAATGAAAGAAACAAAATAAGTTAAAAGAAAAATTCTCGTATAAATAATAATAAAAATAAGAAACTATGTATGCCATGATGCCAACCAAACAAATAACAAAACTAAAAAAAAAAAGAATTAATGAAAATTGAAATGTTGTATTTTCTAATATTTTTTTCATTCTCTTAAAATTTTTTTTTTTTTTGCTTTCTGCTATGATGAATACATTATAATGTAAAATACAACCACTCTAACATATGTTTCGTATTTACAAGTACCACAAAATATGTGCTCGTATAATTTTTCCTTGATATTTTGATTCTGATGGATTTATTCTTCTTTATCTTTTTTTTTTCTTTAAAATTTCTTTCAAATTTTAAATTATTAAAAAATGAGAAATTGTAGAAAATTATGCACGCATACAATGTAAGGAAATAATGAACATAACAAAAAATAAAAAGAACAAAAAAATTAAAAATAAATAAAAAATTTGAAGAAAAATAAAGAAATATATTAAAAAATTTAATTTCTGTAAATTGCAATATGAATTTAATTTGTAAGAGTGCCTTTACACCATAATCAAAAAGAGAAAATCTTGACATTAATAGTTTTATACGATCAAAGATAAAGTGTAAAAATAATAATAAAGGTAATTATCTCGAATCGTAAACTTATGCGTAATTTAAGGGATCTCGTAAGTCAAAATATAACCACAAACTTTGGTTTACACAAAATTTATTTACATATGTGTCTGATCTAGGCGATTAAAAAGTTTCATACATTTACGCAGAGCTTGTAATTCTCAAAAACAGAGGAAAAAGACACAAAATCTCGTAAACCAATAATTACTTGCGCGAATTACGAGACTCATAGGATTTGAAATGAATGCTTTCAATGCAACTTTATTCCATGTGTTTACACTATTCAATCATGACGATCATTTGTATTTTCTAATTCGATACCTTTATCGATATTGATTCGATTTACAAACTTTCAACTTGAACACAAGAATTAAATTGAAAATTTTAAAATTGATAAAGTATTGGAAAAAAAAAAATAAAAATCGTTCTGTTCATTTTATCTGACTGCTATTTATGTTGCAATTTATCTCTACACTTTAGCATTTTTATAGTAATGTAAAGGCACTTTAAGGCTTTAAGTGTGTTTAAGTTGGTTGTAAGTACGTATTTAATTTAAAAATGAAAACTTTATATAAATGTATGTACGATTTTTTTTTTCCTTTAATTCGATGCTACTACTTAGTAAATTTTGCATTAATTTACAAATATTATATACATATCCTTTTAATGATACAATTTATATGGAAAATATGAAAAAAATACAAGCATTAAATTCATTAAAAGTATTTGAAATTTTTTTGAAATGAAATACATATATAAACAAGTAGGTAAGTACTTAGTTCGTAATGATGGTGATTCTTTGGGTTAGTACAGCGCTCTTGTTCTTGTACCACCCCACTTTATTTATTTTATTTTTAATATAAAAATTTAAAGGTAAAACTCGAATTAATTCTTTATATTTTATGTTTTTGTTAGATTTGTTTTGATTATTTTTTACAATTTCTACAACAACAAAATTTAAAAATAAAAAATTTTAACAATGAAATTTAAACAAAAAATATATAAAAAATATAAAGAAAAATTTAATGGTTACCTATTACTACTACCATCGTATTATGTGTATACCGTTCCTATCTATACTTTATTTAATTTCTATATTATTTGTATTTGCTTTTCTAGTTTTTCCTGTTATAATACAAATATTTTAAAATGATAAAGGTTTCTTTTGTTTTTATCCTTTCCATTTAATATCCTTCGATTATTATTTTTTTTTTGTTTTCATTTTACTAAAGGAAAAAAATTATAGAAAAATTGAAAATTTAAAAATGGAAAAAAGACAATATAAGATTTTTTATTATAATTTTTTCTGTTAATGTGCACGAATACATGAGTAGAGATATGCAAGGATTTTTATTTAATTTTTTTTTAATACATATTTATATGTATTTTTATATAAAAAATATGTGAATGCATGTACATATTTTATACACAATCCTAACGATAATAATCATGATAATGATGAAAAGATACCAATAGGCATGGTATTATGGTTTTTGAAAACCTTTTCTCTAAACTATTTATTTTTACATTTAAACAAACAATTCCAAATTGAAATATAAAAACAAAAAACCATTTGCCAATTTATCAATTTGTGTATACATATATGTATATGTGACGATATACATCCATAATAAATACATCCTCATACATAATGTGCTTAATAATGAAAATGAAAATCAAAGAAAATAGAAAAAAAAAATTCATTTTACATTCTTTTTCTTCTAAGTAACATATAAATATGCCAGTATATGTATGGTATTTATTCATTCATTTAATCTTTGAATCCTCATGAAATTTTTTCCTATATACACTGAACATATCTACTCTTATAAAATTTGATTTGGGTACCTAACATTTTCCTTGGAAAATTTAATTTTATTTTATTTTTTATTTTTTTTATTTAAAGAAAATATTAGGTCGTATATTTTGCATTAGATACGAGTATGTACGATTATGAACATCTAAAAATCTACGTTGAATTGTAAATAATTTCTTAATCTCATTGTAAGACGCTACACACAATCAAAGCAGCTAACAGAATCTGCTACAGAAGCATTCAAACAGAAAATGTGCTGGCTGTCGTGTTTGAGTAACGTTCAAATATAGCTGCTGACTGCTGGAGAAAATCAAGTATGATAAGTGACAAGTTTAATTACAAGTATTAGCTTATCTCTTTACTCTATGAATAAGCATATGAGAACTGAGAGCATAATCTGCTTTGAATGTGTTTCTGAAGTTGGTTGCATCAGATTTTCTGCTTTCACCAGCATATTTCTGCTTTCACCAGCATATTTCTGCTTCTACTGGATGATATCTGCTTTAATTGTGTTTAGTGCCAACATTTTTGTAAATGTTTTTGACGCGACTGTGCACATAAATTTTAGTTTATTTTTTTATTACGAAAGTTAAGTAGCCCCTACAAATACGTACCTACATCAAGTGTACGTAATGTATACATATACATATATGTATACATAATATGTAAATGATAATTTATGTTTTTTTTTTTTCATATATACTTGTATAATAATTAAATCAAAGATGAAAGTAAAATATAAAATTATGTAAATAATAAAATTTTCTTACCTAAAAATATAAAATTACATGTATAACGTATGAGATAAGTGTATATATGTATGTATATATGTACGCATTAAGATGTAATTATTATGCATGAATTTTATTCAAAAATCTCATCATATTATGCAAATACACCCTATACGTTTATTGTATGTTACAAAATTATACAAATACCATTCCATTTAAATACATACATAGGACGTATCTATATATGTTTGTATATTTATTTTGACGACTTTTTAAAAGTCAATTAAAAGTTTAAAAAAATAAAAAAAAAAAAAAATTCAACGTAAAACAATTAAATTTTAATAACAAATTTAACTTTTACAAGTACATATCCATTACTCTTTATATGTATACGTAGTTGTAGTACATAGTACATACGTATATTACATCTGCAATTACTCATACCTCAGACATTACACATTTTTATTTTGGAATAACAAGAAAAGATTTATCTCAGTCGTCAGTTGATTTAATTAAAGCAAGACATTCATATGTATCCATATGCAGAAATATGAAAAGGCTGACTATGACGATGATAGTAGATCTCATTCAGTATACAAAGATAAATAGAAGAAAACCAAATTACAAAGGTGGATTGATAAGTCTTTAGAAAAACGACATCTATGCCTTATTGATAATAACTTTTCTTGCCTGTTGTAAAGCATATTCTTTCAAACGAAAGATGTCAAAATATTTATATGACATTCGATCAAATAGTTTCTTGGTGAGAGTCATTTTTGTAAAGTCACTTTCAAATTTTTTTTTAAATATGAGAAAAAATGAACATCGTGCAGGAATTCAAATACTTTTATTTAAAAGGTTTAAAACCAAAAGAAATTAATGATGATGTAAAAACAGTGTTATGCCAACCAATGTTATATTAAAGATGGTTTAAAGAAATTGGAAAAAATGTATCAAGCTAAACTGATACTATGTACTTACGTTTAAAATTAAAGTCGATTTTACTTACAAAAATTGTGTTTTTTGTTTCATTCTAAAGATTTATCAAACCATCCTCGTATTTTTATGTTACAAAAACAGAGGGAGGAATATTAAGGCTATTGTACGTTCATCATATATCTATATAATACTCACATTTGAATGTATCTAGTAAGTATCTAATAATTTCACTTTCCATATATAAACATGTACCTACACAACATATTCGGTAATGTGTATTTAATTCAATCAGAATGTTAAATCAAACAAAACACAACACAAGAAAAAAACGAAAAAAATAATGAAAAGAATCTTTAACATTAAAATTCCTTAAAAAGAACATCAAATGAATCTGTTTATATTATGAACGTTAAATGATTTATCTAAACATAAATTGTATTTTTATTTAAAAGTTAACATATTAACAGTATACAAAAATTTTCCATTATATTGTACACTCATATATAGGATTACAATGTATGTATGTATACTAATATGCATTATTATATGATTATACTCTTCTTATGCCTTAATAATGTGAACAATTTAAGAATAAACTTGTATACGTACATATGTGTATACACAAATTATATACATATGTAAAACGAAATACATATATATATATATATTTTTTTTTTTTTTTTGATGAATAGAAAAACGTATAATAATAGCAACAATAATCGTGAATAAAATAAAAAAAAAATTAAAAATAAAAATTTGAAAAAAAAATAACAAATTGAAGCAATAAAATATTTAAAATTCTTAAAATGTTTTGACTAAAATATTAACGAAATTGATATTTTAAAATGCAAACATGTCAGACAAAATCACATAATCTGTGTGATATAAGTATATATATTACATATTTTATGTGAGTATGTATTTTTCTTTTTCTTGTTTTTTTCTACGAAACAATTTGCATACAATAGAGAAACGTATATATGTACATATGTAGAAATAACGAATGCAATAAATAATTATATTTGAATGAGTAATAAAAATCATTTAAATTAAGTCTTAGTCATAATATACAAATATATGTACATACAGTATGTAATGTATGGCATTACCTCTACTCTACGCTAAATTGTAGATACTGACATTAATAAATTATAAACAATTTGAAATTTTTGTTATTATTAGTATGTTTTTAATTCGTAAATATTTACGTAATAATAATTAATTTTAATTTAATGGAATTCATGTAAAATATACATACATAAATATAATATATACCTATCTACTATTATTTACACATATTTTTATTAATGATAATGTATGCAGACAGACTAATATTTGTACATAAACATGTGTAATATAATATGTAGGTATATGCACAATTGAAAATTATAGATAATTATGATATTTATATGCATATATGAATTTTAAATATTATGAATGCGTACATATATGTTACGTTTAAAATAATTTCAGGTTCAAAATTTATATAAAAATAGCTAATCTTAATAAATGAAACTAAACTTGCATAATTGCATACTTAAATAAACTTATGCATAATTTAAAAAAAAAAGTGTTGAAAAAAATTGACACAATCATTATAATTGTTTTCCTGTATTCATTTCTCTCTCTCCCTCTTCTCTTTTGAACATAAAAAAATATATGTACTTAGATTAGATGTGGAATACTTAGATTAGTAAAACTTTTATGGCACGACTAAATGCCGTAAGATGTCGCAAAATTTAAAGGAAAAAAACTATAGCATTTGCATTGAGAAATACACACTTTCAATTATTATTGCGACAACTGAGATCATTATATAGTTAAAACAGTAAACTGATACCACTTTATGAATATAATGTGAAATGTGATAAATCTTAATATACACAAACATAGGACAAATTGCAATTAATATCAACTTACTAATTTATCGGAGACTAACTTTTGAACAATTTTTTCTCAATTTATCAACATTAGTCTTCTAGGAGTCGTACCTCAAAATTTTATAACGTTTCGATCATTTTCAGTAAAGCTACAGTGATTTAAGTGATGCTACTCTTTTATTATTTCCAAAAACAATGAAAAAAAATGAATTCCGTGTATTGATAAAACATTAATTTTCAACGGGGAAAAATATTCTTCAAGTTGAGCAATGGCTTGAAAAATAATATCCAGACTCTGTTCAATCAAAAAAAAGCAATACGCTAAGTGATACGCTGATTTCACAAGCGTCAGTATACAGTCGCAACAAATACTCAAATGCTGAACGAAAGCTCTAGTCTTCAAAATGTGGCAATTGTGACAGAAAACATTAAAAAAAAACACTGAAAATCATGATACATATACTTACATGCTTTAAATAATTAAATAACAAATTTATTTAGGAACAAAATATGTACAAAAAGGAAAAAATATATACATATTTATGAAAATTCCGGAAATAGTTTATTTATAATATAATCGTACATAACTTAAAAACTTTATATATGTATGTAAAAAATATTTTTGTTAGATTAGTTTACATATTATAATTATATGTATTATATAAGTGGATCAAAGGATCTAGGATCTATCTAGAAATATGTTTGGAATTCTTTTTTTTTTTTCATTTCTTTTCAAATTATCTTTCTTCGTATAAATACATAAATTTACTAAAAATATTTTAAGCCAATTTTATAATTTTTTTTTTTTTTCAAAATTTATTTCGTTCTTTACAACAATATGACTAAGTACAAGAAAATAAAAATAAAAATATGTTTATGGCTCACATTATGCTTCTCTGTTTGTGAACATATATTCATATTTTTTAATGTGTGTGCAGTATGTATGGATGTACATTGCATACACACACCTATCCTTATACTTTTAGATACCATGTAGATACATACACATGTATCTATACCATGTATGTGTTTATATGCACGTCTACACGTATATTAATAATTTTCATTTTTCATTCTTGTCTATATATTAAACATACATTATGTACATATTATGTACTAATGAAAAAGAAAAAAAAAATTTATAAAAATAAAGAAACCTTTTTTTCATGCGAAAATCGATTAACCCATTTCCTTACATATACACATACGAGTATATACATAATTATTTATAAGTACATATAAGCATAATTATACATATATATATTTATACATATATGGATCATATGTGTGTAATATATTACGTGTATATATATGCATCGTGGATATTTATCCTAGAAGTATAAAAAATTATTATATGAATTTATTTTTTTAATGTTTTATTTATATACACATGTAAGTATGTATATGTATGTATATAAATACGTATAATACACGCATAAATACCTATATGCACATGAATAAGTATACGTACATATTATATTATTCCTATTTTCGTACATGTACGTACATACATACATAAATAGTTGAAGTTTCATTTTAATTTTTTCACAGGTTTTATATGTTTTTTTTAGCTAAATATATTTTGTATACGTAAATAATAGTGTGTATAATATAGTGGAATATGAATACATACAGTATATTATATGTACATATGTACATATGTTTGTATACAAAAAAAAAAAAAAAACAAGAAATATTTTTAATTCTTTTTTTTTTAGTTTTATATGTCAATCAACTTTTACATATAATTTATATATGTATATCTATACATGTGCTATGTAGGTAGGTATGGAGGCACATATATTATTTGTAGAGGCAATGAAAAATACATATATGTATACTATACATTAAGTATTATAAATTTTTCTCATCACCATTTTTTATAATGAAAAGAGAGAGTATAATAATGTACAAACTAAAAAATTTTATATTCTTTTTTTTTTTAAAAAAAATACACTATAAACTATAAAAATGTACACTATACGAACGGTTATAAAACAAACGTGTATATATACAAGATACGAGTTGTATTACAATATTATTATAAGGGTATAGTATATACGCCTTCGTACACATATATTTACAATCAAAATAAGCAAATATAAACAATAATATGAGTACATGATAAATAACAACAAATTACTATAAGGGTATTCATTTCAAATCTTAAACATATGCGACAAGTACCTCGTAAATCAAAGTGACGTGAAACCACCTTATAAAACACTAATCGTAATTGAAACTTAACTCTTCACAAATTCTCATTTTGTCACACAAATTCAACAACATTATCAAAATATAATCGCAAATTCTCTTTTGAAATTTCATCTAGTGAAAATAACAAGCTGTCAAATCTTAGTTTAAACAAAATTTACTTACGAGATTGATCTATATGCGACTAAAAAGTCTCGTTCATTTACACTGAGAGCTCGTAATTCTCAAATCAAGCGAAACATGTTACAAAATCTCATCAAAATATGACCAATTACGCTAATTATTACGAAAATTAAAAAATGTAAAATGAATACCCTCTATGTATACCAATTCTATGTATCTTACTTTCATACTTATACTTGTATGGCACAGTAAAAAATAATAATAATTTATATATGTTTATGTATGTACTCGTACACATTTGTTAAGGAAAATTTTTTTATTTTAAATTTTCTTTTTCATCTTCATTATTTTCTTTAACTATTTTTCATACATTATTCTAGTTTTTTTATATTTTATTTTTACTTTTACATTTTATATGTACATACATATTCTTATATCTATGTGCTTATGCTTATATATTTATGTAGATACATGCATAATGAATAAACTTTATAACTAGTTGCATAGTTTATAACGATACATAAGTGCATATGTTCTCGTATTTTACAATAAGATTTTTACTGTTTTTTTTCATATATATCACATATAAAAATATATTATGTATACACATACATATAATGATCAAATATATGTGTATGAATGAACATTTTTTATTCTATATATTTTATTTAGATCAATGTTATATGTTATGTTATTCAAAAAATATGTACAGCATGTTCATATATGTATGCATAAGTTTTATATACCACAAATCACATTAACACAAACACAAATACTTAAATGAAATAATTACAAAATATATACGTACATATATAGTTAATACTTAATACATATAGTGGTAATGATATTACATATTATATGTGACATGAGAGTTTGTAGTGTATGTATGATACAAATATATACATGAAAATTTTGCACACCTTGAATTTATGTATAAAAGAAACTACATTATTTACTACTAAAAACAATATATAAGTATTTGTACATTTAGATTTATACTTGTATATATAGTATATACTTTATGTATTTATGATAAAACTATTAAATTATAGGCATAATTATACATAAATTCATTTTTATAGATATGTATATGTATGTATATATAATATGTTTATATGTACGTACATTAATTATAATCTCATTTCAAAAATACGAATATGCTTATGTGTACATGCATACGTATTTTCATTAAAGATATTTTGTTTAAAAATACTGTACGGTTTACATCATCTATATGCACGAGGATGTAAATACGAGGATTGTCTGAAAAGTTTCTGTCCTAACACAGAAACAAGTATTTTTTTCCTTCAAATAACTTTTTTTTTTTCAAAATTGTCTCCTTTTAAGTATATACACTTTTTCCAACGATAACTCACATCCCTTTAATCCTATTAGTTTCTATCTTGTTCTGCAAAATATGCTTCTACGGATACGATGATCTCTTCATTTGATGAGAAATTCTGTCTTCTGAGCCAAACTTTAAGTCCAGGAAACTGAAAACAAAAAGTCGCTCACGGTCAAATCTAATGAATACGATGAATAATCATTCAATTCAACCCCAAATTCATGGATTTTCGCCATGACAGCCGCTGAAGTGTGAGACGATATTCGTTTTTTTTTTCAATTTTCAGAAAAACACTGATACTGAGTAATACACAAATGGCTGTCAAACAACAAATATGCATCCAGAATGGCTACAATTTTTACAGTCATCTTGCAAAGTGTATACCATCGCGCCGTACCAAAATTACACGTTTTACTCGGTTTACTTGCCTTGCCTTATACTAAATTAAATGCATACCCTTTAAAAAAAGATAGATATTTTTCGTGTGTAAAATCTTCATATGAATATAATTTTTTATTTGATATACACATAAACATGTGCAACATATTCAGATATGTATACACATATGTTCATTTATGTATACATTATGAACTTTATTTCATTTTTATAAGAAAAGATAAAAATACATAACTGAAAAGAAAAAAGTAATATAGAAAGAAAATTAAAACAAATACATATGTCCATGTAGTGTAGATATAATAAAATTAAAAACTTTTCTATAAAAAATAAATATTTTTTTTTTTCTTTGATAAGTTTCTTATCTAGTATTTATCTTGTTCACATGTCCAAAATAAGAATAACAAAAATCTACATATATATACATATACGAATACGCATACTTGTGCTTATTATAGTAAACACACATTAAATTTTTCTTCCTCACAAGTTTTAGAATATGTATATTAATTTTAGAAATTATATACCTATATACAAAATGAAATAATTTGCGGTAAATATGTTTGTGTTTGTATGTGTAAACTAAAAATTACACATGAATACATACGTGATGTAAATATTCTCTTGGAATATTTTTCTCTATCCAAACAAAGTAAATCAAATATTAATATTCATAATACACAGTGAACCAAAAAAAAACTGTTCTTCTTTCATAGCACTACAACAGGTCTTGGTGATTTTCTTTCATCGACTTCTATCCTGATCCAGCCTTCTAAAGATTTTTGTTCACAATTTCCACAGATCTGTCAGAACGTCACTCATCCATCTTTTTCTCGAATGTCCACGTTTTCTATCTCCACTAATATTTATTTGCAAGATTTTCTTAACTGCTCCTATATGTCCGGCAATCTTGAGACCTATAAAAAATGTTATTAAAATTAATATTAATTTCATATTATTAAATTGTTTCATATAAAGAAACCGAACAGCCGCGAAAAAACAATTCATCGCAACTAAAAATTTTCTGGCACTAATATAGATTTAAATAACATCACCTGTATAATTCATATACAATAGCCATAATGATGTCTCTATACAAGTCAAGGTGAAAAGGTCTCTCAAAAAATGGTCTGTAAGTAATAATAAAATATTTCCACAAGTCCCCGCCTTATAGATACTCATTCGTTCTGATTTTACTCCAACTTATAAATAATTTTTTGATTCACTGTATGTACGTATAATATCTATATGTAGGTTTCTACATAAAATCATACAAGCATGTACTTTTATACATTTTTTTATAGATATAGAAAAAATAATATCATTTATTTCATTAATTTCATTGATTAACATTTCAAACAAAATTTTAAATGAAAGATAACATGTGCGTATGAATTTAAAAAAAAAGAAAATTTCAAATTTCATTTCAAATTATTGATAAATGATCAAAACACGTGTAATCATATGCAACATTAGAAATTAATATTAAAATATCGAGAAAAAAAAATCATAAATAATGTCGAATATGATAATCAAATTTTGCTATACAATTTCGCATATATTACTTTTATTTTATGTATTTTATGTACGATACCTACGTTGGTATTATCATAATACATACTCGTTATATGATAATCGATTTTTTATAATACTGTAAATCATTTAAAAAATGAAATTAATTTTTCATTCATTAATTACAGTATACAATATATAATTTCACATACATACTTATATACACAGTTTGTAGATTGTATTCATTTAATGTGTTCAGATGTGAATGTACATACATATGCCTACATAATATTTCATATTAAATTAACAAGAATTATTATCATTTTTTTTTTTTTTTTTCATTTCTCTTTCATTTTTTTTACAATAATTTTTCATTGCAAAAATAAAATAAAGAACACACCATACTATGTCATGATGAATAATTCGTTTTTCTTCAAAATTAAAAAAAATGTAAAAGAGAAATTTATTCAGTATTTATGTATTTTTATAAAATTTTTAATTTATGCATACTACTACTATATATACGAGTATGTAGTATACATAATGTAAGTATTGAATGCATGAGTGTTTGTGTATTTTTTATAAAAATACAGTTTCATGTAATGTATTCAATATAGTGAAAATTCATTTGAACTTAAGAGTAGCCAGCACCAAATCTGCTTTCTTTTGTTTGCACCGAAGTTACTATCTCCAAAGTTACTTAACTAATTTCAATAAAATTTGAAATATGAATATTTTGGAAAGAGTTGTGGTCCTTAAATGGAACACTTTTTTGAAAAATATACTTGTTTCCTTTTTACAGGATGTCAAAGTAATCAAAATTACGATTTTTCGGTCTTCAAATGCACCAAGTACAGCAAACACCGATTGATCAAATTTTTTCAAATTTTTAATATAGATAGCCTAAAGGATATTGTGATCCTTAAATCCTTCAAGTTTAACTTTTGTTTTCGGATATTAAATCATCATACATATTTCTATATATAATTTTAGTATCAAAATAAAATTTTGACTTTTCTGATGTTTTAACAACAAGAATTATGAAAAACCTTTTTATATTTTTATTTTTATAAACAAAATATAATTGTATTATTTTTATCAAAATCCTTAAAAGTTAAATCTAAGTTATGTATTTATAAATTTTTACAAAATTTCTAGTGTAAACTCATTGTGGCTGTTGTTTTCGAAATTTTTTCATAACTATAGATCCTAGCCTTAAACCCAGATAGGTGTAATATTAATGCGTATCTATACGTTCTGACTGTACACGAACGTACGTTAAAAATCTACATGAAATATGCACATATATTTTTTGAATGCATACAAAATGTAATTGTAAATTTATACAACACATACAGTAATTTACACATAAAATTTATATTACATGCATTTAAAAAAATAAAAATATAGATATAAAAAAAAATAAAACAGAATTTATACTGTAAAAATAAAAGTAAAACATTTTATATTTGTACAATGTACAAAACATTGTAAATACATACATACAAATATGCTTAATGCAAAAACAAGAACAAAAATGTAATAAAAAAAAATACAAATACAAATATGTACATAGAAGAAAATTTATAAATTTTCTTTCGGTATTTCCATGTACAATAGTATAAAATATGTACACTGTGGAAAAAATAATTTTTTTTTGTTTTTTTTTTATCCATACATACATGGGCACACAATAATATTCGCATACAGTGTAATGTAATGTATGTATATCTACATTATATGCACGTATAAAATTTTATGAATGCAGTTTTGTTTTTTGGTACATTACATACGAATACGAGTACATATATACATATAAATGTACATATACATTAAGTACTTATGAAACTTGGTTGATTTTAAATTGTTTTTCTATTTAATATGTATTCAATTGTAATTTAGTGTTATGTATTATTTAAATCTTTTAAAAGAATATTTTTCTCATTTTCTCCCTGATTTATTTATTACACAAAATATATATAGCTAGATATCCGTTTATCTTATTATTCGAGTGTAAATTTATAAAAAAAAAATATGTAATATATAATATTAGGGTGTAAAGTCAATTCATTTTATTAAAAAGTTTTAAAAATGAAAATCAAAAACAAGAAAAAAAAAATTGTTTCATTACATAATTGTATTAAACAAATATCCTGTGTAATGCATAGTATAGACAGATGAAAGAGAATCAATGATATGATTCGTTGCCAATGATCATTTATTTGCCGTCTGTCATCCCAAAATTAATTTTAAGCACAAGTGATCATATTACATCTTCATTATATATGTAACTTCATTGACGTAATTTCGAATGAAATTTCAATAACTTCATTCAATGACGAATAAATATGGTGAATTGAAAATTTCCAGTGGTGTAAAAAAAATGACAGCAAAAACCACGATATAACCACCAGGTTAATGTATAATTTAAAATTGACAATAAAAACTAAAATTAAAACAACCCTAATGATCATGAAAATTGGAAATCGTGTCGTGTACCATAGAGAAGGGTTTTTGAATGATCATTTACACGAATGAACATTGGAAGAATCATCGTTGATTCACTCTCGTCTGTCTACCACATAAATTACAACTACTACATGCACATATTTAAGTGAAAAATGTATAGGAACATATCAACATTTTTATAAACACAAATTTCATTTCTTTTAGTTTTTCCTTCTCTTCATTTATATTCCTTTTTTATATTTCTCTTTTTTCTTTCCCTCTATTTGAATACATATATTTAACTTTTGAGACTTAATTAAATAATAACTGAAAAAGAAAACATAAAAATTTAAATAAATTTTTAATATATATTTATGTACATATATTAGGATGAAAGGAAACCAAAATGAAAATCCCATCATTTTTTCCCTATACCCTGCTACATCTAAATATCTTCTCTTTCAAAATAATGTAAGTAATATTACGTACTCATCGCATTCGTAAGTATATACATATATAGGATACAAGTAATTACGTAATCGTATACAAGTTCTTGTTTATATAATTTAACATTATTTAATCCTAAAAAAAAAGGAAAGAGATGAGTAGTGAGAAAAAAAAACAAGCAATAAAATAATTACTTTATATACGCTCGTATATTTTCACTCCGCATAGTATGAAATGATTAAAATTTTTAATTCAAAGAAGGGAAAAAAATTTTACAAAACAAAAAAAAAAAACTAAACGAAAAAAATGGATTTAATGTATATTGCGAGTACATAAAAATATTTCATATTTTACTCCAGACATCTAAGTAAATACATAATAATCTATACATACTCGTACACATATATACACGTACACTCATATAAAAAAATTATTGCATTAAGCCCTTCACTATAATTTTATCATAATCATCAAAAAAAAAAAATAATAAAACCCAGAAGAATAAATTAATGAAATAAAATAATAAAAAATTAGTTATAAAGCTAAAAAAAATTATATTAAATATATATATGTACCTAAAAAATTAATTAGCTTACACATGTATGTATGTGTATATGGATCTATATATGCAGTTATGTATTGTATATGTGCTATAATATTTTATAATTTTATGACCAAACTTTATTTAAGGATTTTACTTATTTATTTGATTAAAAGGAAAACATAGTGAAGATATAAAAAAAATGATAATATTTATGAAAATTTTAATAGATTTTCAACTTAGTTATATAATGCATTGTATGTATGTATGACCTATATAAATAAATATCTCATTCATAAAATATAAATATTTACTATATAGATGATAAATGTACATTCACCATCATAAACACTAACATAAAAAAAATTTTTTCAAATTAAAATTTTCATCACCCTCTTTTAAATAAACTTTTACTGCTTTTTACACAGTATTATAAAAAATAGTATTACATATAAGTATTCGTAGTTAATACGATACACTTATGGACTTGTGGCAAAAACTTTTACACATTTTTTATTTTTTGCTTGTGTAGGTAGTAACGTAAATGTTTGTATAGTAAAAAGTAACATTTATGTACATATAAATAATAAACGGATCGGCAAGGTCATTTTGTCAATCAGAATTTGTTAATTAGGGTGTAGTAGTACATATAATGTCAAACAATTTTGTATTAGCACGATATTTAATATCCACTCATAAATGTATCATAATATCTTGTCCATTATACACATGTATACATATGTACATATTATGTATTTACAGATTGAATAAAAGGAAAAGAAAACAAATTTTTTTTTTTGTTTTTTGCATGGACATTATGCAGAAGAAAATATTTAGTAATCATAAAAATTTGTAATATTGCCAAAAGGTTTGTTACCGATTAAAAAAAGGTTTCAATACATACTGTATATCCTTCAATAAAATAAATATCCTTTTAAATACATAATAATATCAAAACAAAAAAAAAATAGTACCTACTAATAATAATGATGCATTTGTATATAATCATGTGCTATTACACATTTTTCATACACACATTTACGTACATAATATACATATGTATATATACATATGTACATATATATAGGAAGTGTAGTATTATAATTTATAATCTAAATGAATGCATGTTTTTGGCAAAAAAATTTTAAGGAACTTATCCAAAACAAAATTTTTTAATTATCAAATGAGCTGCAAATTATGCTCCATTTTCTTTCTCTTTCTCTTCATAGTCTTGATGTTTATGTTATACCAGCTAGAAGTTTCCGCTTTGCTGGGATTTTTTAATCATACATTTATTTATTGATATCTAATGCTAGTTTTCTTTTGATTATATTAAATTATATTTTCTCATGCATACATTTGATAAATTCATTCACCAACAAATAATGGCACACAATCATTAAATCACTACTTTCAAATGAAATATCAAATACAATACCAGCCGTAGTGACCACTCTAAACACTTATATCTTCTACATCCTTATAGCTATCGATGCGCAACCATACCATAGTGCACCATTGGAGACTTGGGGTTACTGTTGGAGAATTGGTAACCTACAGCTACTACCCAGAGCAAAATATAGAAACAAACACGTCCAAATTTATATATTATTATATGTATATTATTTAGATATCAGATCAAAGAATACTCATGTGAAAAATGACCAAAAATTTTAAACGTTTTTCAATTCGCTATGTACATATATCTTTAGGTAATTACATATACATATGTATCTGCGCTGATTAAATTGAAATCGAAATCATAACAGAAATATATTAATTTAATCCATTAAATGTAATTAAAACATCTCAAGGTATAAACAGATTAATAAAATATGATCATAAATAAATATCTTCGAAAGGTAAAAACAAGATAGTTAATAGATACATAGCTTCTTAATAATGACAGGAATACTTACTTTAAATTAATAAATAAATCAATAAATTACACAAAAAATTTCACAAATAATCCAATTAAAAATTTATAGATTCTATACAGAAAATAACAACGAAATGGAAACAACAAAAAAAAAATTGAGTGCAAAGTAAGTCAAATAAAATCCAATTACATAAAATAATAATGTAATTAAAACGATGTAAAATTTTAAAAATTTTAATATTTTTAACATTTAAATCCGACACCTATTATAACACATTTGTATGTACATGACCTATGTCATGTAACATGTATATATATATTATATACACATGTATGTACATTATATGTAGGTGATAATAATAAATTAATATGTGTAACAATAATAAAAAAAAATTTAATTTACACTCACCTCATACACAAAATCTGTATATATAATGAAGTATAGTAAACGTTTTAACTTTGTTGTTTTTTTACTATGTAATAATAGTTTTTACTTTTTTACACTTTCTTTTTATACAGTTAAATGTTTATACACATTAATTCGTTTTAAAATGTTTACCGTTTCTTTGCAATAAATTCAAATTAATTTTGTTAATATGTACTTAATACTTAATACTGATTTAAATACGTTGAATATTATGTGTTCAGTACATTTAGTTATAGTTTTTTTTTTTAATTTTTTTTTTTTTTTAATTTAATTTTTTTCGTAATTCACTTAAATTTTAATACGAATGATATTTTAGAAAAAAAAAACATTCAGCAAATATTCAGAACAATATAACAAGTTAACATACTATATTGTATACTTAAATGTACATATAAATATTTTCCGCATAAATAAATTTACTAATTTATTTGTTCGTTTTTATGTACAGATGTAAATTTACCTATATAAAATAGAATATAGAATAATTCACTTTAGTATTAAATATATTTTTTTAATTTTCTTTTATATAAAATATAGATATAAAATTATACTTCTTATACTATAATTTAATATAAATATTTAATGAATTTAGTATATAGCATAAAAAAAGAAAAGATAAAGACCCAAAATACATTGAACTGAATGACGTGACACAAGTTTACGTTAGAAATTGGTGGAAAATGGCTGAAAGGAGAAGGGAATGGCAACAGATCTTGCAGGAAGCCAAAGCCAACACTGGGCTGTCAAGTTGATAATGATGATGATTACAACATATGTTTTATATAATTTAAGATCATTTTTCTAACATACAATTTTTATAATCCATTTACACAGCTCAGTAAAAGGTAAAAGAAATCTATCTATCCTGAAAGTTACATCATATTCGCAATAAATTTCAAAGAAATTTTAAAAGATTTTTTTATTTGTGATTTTGATTTGTAAGAAAATCATATTTACGATATTTATTTCATATAGGTACGTGAATATTTTGAATAATTTTTTTTTTTTCAAAAATCAAATGTAGAAATTGTATGCTGTTCTGAAATTCATAAAATATAATTTTCAAATTGGACATTTATGGTTGTTTCTTTTTTTAACTATCAACTATAAGTAACATTAATTTGTATATTATCAGAATTTTTTTTTTTTGTAGATTTGTTCCTTAATGTAAGATTTATTTTGTGCTATGTATAATAAATGTATTTTATTCAACTTTAAAACAATAATATTATCATAAGTCAATCGAACCACATACCGTATGTATAGGTACCATTAAACCAACAACAACAACAACAAAATAATCTTTAGAACATTAGAATTGAAAATAAAAATAAAATATATATCAGAGAGCAATAATGATATACCTAATAGTGGATAATAAATTCACTTTTCATACAGGTAGGTAACGTTTGAAGTTAAACATACAGACAGACAAAGAAATATGCGGATGATACATATAGTATGTATGTTATAATATGAAAAATATTATACAAAAATATGTATATGTATGTATAGTGTAGGTAGATATAGGTATGCCTATACATTATGATATACTGGAGTTTTATACGAATTTTTTTTTACTGTTTAGTTTATGAATAAAATCACATTCCTGAAAAATATATAACACATAACATATATAATCTTTAAGGTTTTTTTTTAAATTCTTTCTATACAGCTAAACGTTTTTGTGTCTTCTACAATTTTATATATTTAATAATAAAAAATTTTTATAAATATGTAACATACATATGTACATATATTGATACGTATGTATGCACGTCGGTATATTATATGAGTAAGATATTTATGATTAGTTTACGTATAAAAAATAACAATCTATAATGAAATTGTATATGTGTGTATAGGAGCACATAAGTATGTATATAGGGTGATATAAGTAATATATATAATCATGTGTTACATACAATATGTATAGTGATAGTATGATTTCAGTGAAAAGGAATTTAATCAAAATATGGGTACGTACTACTACTACAACAGTAGATACTATAATATGTTTTTGGAAAATTTTATTTTCTCGTTTTTATTATTTTTTGTCTTATATTTTTATGTGCGTGTCTTTTATTTTCATTTTAAAAATTGAAAAAAAAAAAATTATTTTCTTTTTCTTTTGGATTTTTTAAAATTGAATTAGAATTATATGTTATGGAATACCAAATATAATATAATGTAAGCATTCAGATATTCACATAATATGAGTATCAAATGTACATTTATAAGATATATGCACGTATTATTTATATTTTAAATTAAAATAAATTATAGAATGATTAGTAAATAAAACAATATAATATGGAACTGATATACATATGTATGTATATGTACTACATAATATAGGAGAGAAAAAAATTTACCAAGAATAAAATTATATGGATAAATAGCTACATACTCATATATAAATGTAAGTTAAATTGAAATCGTATATACATATATACATGTATAACAAACCATATTTACATATGTATACATATATGTATATGCATGGAAATAAAATTGAAAATAAATGTACTCATCATGTACTGTAGATATGTACCATTGTACTCATATATATGTACTTTCATCAAAAATACATCCGACTGTTATGTACATATATAAATCTTCTTGTTTTTTTCATTAAAACACTAGTATACATATTAGTATTATTATTATTTTATTATACTGGTACGATGGTACCACATGTATGTTAAAATGTACATATGTCTGCATATTATGTATATGAATTGTAAAAATAATTGTAATGATGAACGATGACAATGATATGCAATTAACTTATGTGGTTATATTGTATATACCTATTTATTTATTCATTTTTTTTTTTCGTTTTTTGAGTACTCTACTTACATATATGTACATCTCTTTATATTATGTTACAGTACATACATATGTATTCAGTTATACGTACATTTGTATTCAGTTTTATCAATTTAATTTAATTCAAACTATAAAATAATAACATTATACATGAGAACTTACAGTATTTATGATGAATAAAAATTTATTTTATGATTTTAACTCTTAAAAAAAAAATTATTATCTTTTTCTTTATACCTACATATGCATATGTATTATAAAAAATGTTTGTTTTATTTTGATGTTAGTTTTATTTTTTATTTTTTTACATACTAACATAGCGTATCTACTATGTAAATTTTAATTTTTGAAGGGTATTTAATCTGTAATGTAAAGTGAACTCACTACTAACTAAGCCATAAAAAAAATTTTTTTTAGATATTGTATATTGTATAGATAGCGACATTCTACAATCTAAATTCTGCATTACATTACATGTTTATGTGCTTAATAAATAAAAATAAATTTATAAACAACGGCCATCAAAAAAGAGGAGACAGGAGACTACAGAATATAATATTGATGGACATCGATACCACTGTCACTGTCGAATGTTTTTTATGATGATGATGATATTATGATGATAATATGAAATTATATACAAGATACAATAAAAAAATGACATTATATGAATGTAAGAGTATGTATATGTATATCCACAAATCAAATTTCAATTATAGTAAATGTGAGAACATGGTAAACATAAAATGATGATGATGATGGACGATGGTAACAATAACAAATCTTTATCTAAAATTATATTACATTTTATAATTTTTTGTATTTATTTTGTACATATATCTATGCATCATGTACATCTCTATCTCTATCTTCAATATTTTTATTTTTATGTAAAAATGTTCATGCTTTCATTTTTTCAAAAATTCGTTTATTCCCATCAATATAGTAATAGCTACATGTACAACATAAAACAAAAACAGTAGAGTGAATCCAGCCAGATCCAACAATAAAGTTTTGTTCTTTCGTAAATATTGTAATAATAATTGTCCAACAATAATTTTTCATCTTCTTCTTTGAAAGCATTTTATAGGTTAGAAATTTTCTTTTCTAGTTTAATTTTAAAATAATTTTTTTCTCAATTGGAATTTTCTTAACAAAAACCAAAAAAAAAAAATTAATAGTTAATAAATGTCTATCTTAAATTATGTTAACATACTGTATAATATGTATATATGTATATGCAATCTAGGATTAATAAACATTTTTACTTCACAAAAAACTGACATTAGGACACAATAAAATTTGTACATCATTTATTTACCACTGTTATTATTAATTCTCTTTCTTTCGGTTCATCAGAAAACAGAAACATACCACTAAAAATCTAGTACTAATCGTGTACCAATTTCAATTTTAATATTTTTTTAATGTTTTTATTTTTTTATTTTTAAACTCATGTTTTAAACTGATATTGGAAAAATAAAAAATTGTTGTCCTATTTTATTGTACATATAGATGTCTGCATAAAGATATTAATGTACCACTCATAACAAATAGCCATTTATTGAATAAATTCATATTCGTATTCGTATTGGATACATTTTATTAACCGAGATACTAATACATAGGTACATCACAATTTATTGTTTTCAATTTATATGTCATATATGTAATTATGTTTTTATTTTTATTATTGTAAAAAATATGAACACTTCTTACTTAATGATATTATTATACGAAGTAAAATCTATTAGAAACTAAAGAAATTTATACAAGAACTTCTGTATTTATATTTACATACATAATATACACATATGTAGATGTACATACATGTATATAATATTTATCTACTGCTCTAGAACCTAAAGGACACACTCAAAGATTTCGTAAAAAATTTATACATGCATGCACATTATTATACTATAGCATAGCGCTATTTATGTAGATTATATAAATTCTGAAACACAAAATAACAAGAAAAAAAAATCATCAAAATTAAACATAATACATATTATAATAATAAAGAAGAAAACATTCAACTGGGAAATATTGTACAATTCACGTACAGATGTATGTGTATATATATGTATATTTTTTTTTTGAAAAAAAAATGAAAATATCTCTGAAATCTGAATTTGTACGCAACGCTATTTTTGCCGGGATATATTACGCATGTCATTTTTAGAAAAAAAAAAAATTTAAAAAAAAACACATCATCATAACTACATTATCTAAATATGTATTTGTATTTTTTTTAATTTTACTACTTTTTTATACATGTTTTTGTATAATTTTATACTCTTGTTTGTTATTTAGAAAAATACAATTTTATGTAGGTACATCATGGGTATCATCTGTAGCTAAAAAAAAAACTTTCCAACACCGTATGTATGTATGTTTATATCAGGGAGTGTATTTATATATTATGCATATATCATGTTATATTTTTCCCTCCTTAGTCCTTATATATTATACATTACATTATGAGTATGCTATGCAACTTTAATTTTTTTCCATTAAATTTATTTTATTTCACGTTTTATTATATTCTAACCTATAATTATATCATATAGATACGACGCCTTCAACATAAATTTTAAATACAAAATATATTTAGGTATGTATCATATCATCATCATCATCATTTAATCACTTTTAGCGAAGAAAATATATTTTTTTTTTTTTGGATGAAACTCCAATGATTTGGATGATCATCATCATGAGCATTTGAGGGAACAAGTATACGTGAACGTGATATGATACAATATATATCATATTATTGTGTAGCTGTGCAGCAATATCAGCATCAGCAACAACAATACACTATAAAAATCAAAACAAAAAACAACAAAATCAATTGGAAAACGACCTGTTACTACTTTTCATTTTATACACATTTTATATCAATACGAAAAAAAAACATCTTCTTCTTCCTTCTTAATTTTCTATTCTTTTTCTTGTTTTGTTGTGTAAAATAAATTTACCTCGGCTCATATGATTTTTTTTATACGTACTACTTCTTGTGTACTACATATATATGTGTACATATATAATAATTTTATATTTCAATTGATTTTTCACTAAACTTATAAAAAATTTACTAAATTATATTTACCACAATATTTCAATTTATTCTCAATGAATCATATTCAAATTAATATATTTTGAATTAATAACAATGTTCTTTTTTTTTCACATAAGTTTTCACTAAAAAAAACAGGAATTTAATGTATTTTATTTAGTTTTTTTTTTCGCGTAACCAACAACAATATACACTATTATAATATGTGATTTTTATTTAATTCAAAAAAAATTATATACATATGTATGAAAATTAAACATTTATTAATAATAATATTAATTACACACTTTTACTAATATTTGTTTTACAACTTTATAACACCAGAAACCAACTTCAAATGAATGTGAATGTGAATAACCAAAAAACCAACAAGCAACAAAATGCCAAAAATCAAATTACCATTTACCACTGACAAAATACCAACTCAACCAAACGAAACGAAAACGATACAAAATAATATTTTAGCCGCGCCGCAGTCAACAGCCGCCCTCAATCAGCTACTTATTTAACGTTCGTTCATTTTTCCATCGGTCTGTAGAATTTTTATTTGATATTTCTTCATGCGGTTTTTATTTGATCAAATGGAGAAATTCATAAATGGCATTGCTCTATTTTCATATTTTCTGTTACAGAAGCTAGATGGCGAATGAAAAATTTAGAAATTTCAAATATTAAAACCATCAACTACCCACCAATCCAATAAGTGAAGCTTTTTCCAAAGGTGAAAAGTTTGAATCCAAAGATTCCCACCAAGTAGGAAATTATGAAATGACGGAAATTATAGTCACGACATTATTCAAAGATCATATAGTATAATTTTTTTATAAATTCACATACTATGTAAAAATGAAAAATGTATTCGTCTGGCTGGATGATGAAAAATTTAAAACTTAACAAAAATTGAATAAAAATCAAAATTTTCATTTTCATTTTTTTTTTTTGTGGTTTTTCTTCAAAAAAGCTTATTAAATTCTATATTTTCCTTTTTGTTTTCGTATTGTTTTTGTTTTTTAAATTATGTTTTCTCTCAATATCGTTTTTCATTATCATTTTATATACTTGTTATTTTTTTTCTAACTCGATATAATAATAATAATCATAATAATTGATAATGGTTTTTAATTTAATTTTTTTTTTAATGAATTTCATTTTAAATATTTGATTTATTTTTTTTTTTTACTTATGTACTTATGTAAAAATTTTAGCAATAATTTAATTTAATTTATATTTTTCTTTCGTTTAAAAATTAAATTTTTCTTTTCTTTTAATTTTTTTTTTTTAATAACAAAAATATGAAACATAAATAATATTAATTACAATTTTTTCAAATTTCAATTAGCCCTTTATTTGATTTTTTTTTTTTTTTTTTGTAATATGAATGTAATAAATTATTTTCTTTTAGCTTCAATTACTTCTTTACATTTCTTTTTAATAGCGAAAAAATTGATTTCAATTTTTTTTTCTAGCCACATGTAAAAGTACTAGTTTGAAACATAAAAGAAAATGCAAATTTTTTTTAAATTATTTTTTTTTTTTTTTGTATATCGCGTATAAATATTTCATTTTTTTTGATTTATTATTTATTTATTTTTTATTATTGTTATAATATTAAATTTACTTTAAATTGTAATCATAAGCTGTTATATGTTATGAATTCATATTTTTTTTTTAATTTTATTTTATTTTTTTTGTGCAAACTACTCTAACAATTCAATGGTTTTGTCTGTTTTATATGTGCAATTAAATAAATTAATATAAAATACATAACTCAATTTTTCTATAAAATAAATTTAAAAATTTCTTTTTTTAAGGCTTGAAAATAAAAAATAATATTTGAAAAATTAATAAAGTAAACAATTGAAAAGATCAAAAAGAATTAAATTAATTTACATATTAATATAACAAAAATCACGAAGAATATTCACTGAGCACGCACACCACACCGGTCTTTGATTTGAAAAAGAAAGGCAAATAAACAATAATCATAATTTCATCTTATGTTGACACTATGTATTTACTATTTATCTATCTGACTTATTATAATACTATGTACCTGGTTGTACGACCTATAGTTTGCCAACTGAATTTACAATATTAAAATTGAGCTGCCGTTGCTAACAACATTATATGTGGTGAAATTTTAGTTAAAATCAACTGAATTATATAACCAGATTATCCGTGTATAAGCAGCGTTATAATTGACATGATACCTACTTAATTGGCTCAGAAACATTCTAGTGATTTATGTTTTATAAAAAAAAAAAAATACTATGAGGATGTTCACTTAATGCAGTAAGGCATGTAAACCGAGTAAAATGTGTAAGCTACTTACATTAAGTGAATACCACAATTTTTAATGATTTTTTAAAATTCTAAAATTTATCTACAATGTAAAATTAAAATTATAAACTAAAAAATTTATACATTAACAAAAAAAAAATAATAAAAATAAAATTATACAAACAAACAAGTAAATTACAAGTAATTACATATTATGAAATAAAAAGAATTTGTTAAATACCATAACTACTATGTATGTATGTATCTGTATTTATGTATATGTAATTATTATTAATTTTATGTTAATAATGATGTTTTATTTATTTATTTATTTTTTTCAATGAGTAATAATTTAAACTTTTATATGAATAATTTTATAATTTCATTTCAAATTTATTATTTTTTTTTTATATACATATATGTATATATATAAATATTCTATATCATTTTTAATTTATTTTTATTTATTTTTTTTTTATTGTTGTTGTTTCATATAATAATCCTTTCTTCATTTCTTTTCGTTCATCATTATTTTTTTAATAAATAATTTTCCCTTAATTCATTTTTATATTTCTCATTAATAATAATACATAATAATAATAATAATTAATTAATGTTTATTGGTATAATATCATTTTAAATTCTGACAAAAATTTTAATTATCCTGTAATAATTTGTTAATAATATTTTTTTTTTCTCATTCTTTCTTGTTCATCATTTATTCTATTTATTTATTTTTTTTTTTCAATGTTTTTCATTTCTTAAATTTTCTCATTTTATATAATTTAATAGATTTTTTTTTTTAATTTAAAAATTCTATGTTAATTATTATTTGTTTAATTTTTTTTTATTTATTTTTTTTTTCAATTAGAAAATTATTAATTTAATTTAAACTAATACATGTAAATGTATGCATTTTATTGTATTGTATATTTTATCTTTTTTATTTGAATTTCTTCGCGTCACTTTAAGAATGAGAAGACTCTCTTCACCATATAGATTTAATTTCAATTTCTTTTTATCGTTCTTTTTTTTTGTTGTTCTTCTAAATATGTATTGAAAAATATCTGATTTTGAAATTAAAATGTATTAACGAAATTATGTTAATTTATTTTTCACAACAAACTGTATTCAATTAGTTTAAAAAAAAAAATTAAAAAAAAAAAAACAAAGTAAATTAAATTTGAAAAATAATTTTCAATTTGAATAAAATTTTAAAAATAATATTAAAACCGAATATATGTATGTACTTTTTATTTATTTCTAATTTTCTTTTTAAAAAAAAAATGTTTAAACTGAAGAACTACCTTTATAGCCTAGTCAAACCACAAGTACATATGAATTACTATTTGATAAAAATAGTACTTATAATATTTACCTAGTTTATACGCAAACCACTCTTATTCCGAATTTTGAATTATTTCCAACTTTCTCTTGTATAAACTCTATAATTCGGAATGTGGAATAAACCAAATTTAATTGGGAATATTCCAAGTTTTCGTCTATGTTGCCGGTTGCCGATTTATGCGATAAAATCCAAATTTATTAAAAATTTCGGATTAAATTCGGAATATTTTTTTTTCATATAAGTTATGTATAATTGATATTAAGGGTATTCACTTAACGTAATTAAAGAGTCGTAAACCAAGTAAAACGTGTAAATACTTGTATGTATTTTACTAGGTTTATTCGGTTTACGAGTTGCTTATTACGTTAAGTGAATAACCTCATATCAATATTACTATTTATCAAATTGAATAGTAATAATATACTTGTAGTTTGACTAGGATATTACTTCTCACTTTACTCATAATCTGAGTAAACGTTATTCGATTTATAATTTGTTCATTAATTTCATTATTTTTTTTTTATTTTGAATGTTTTATATTTTAAAATTTTATTTATAATTTTATCTAATGTTTTTTTTCTATAAAATCTAATTTCACTTTATTTTTTTATATTTTTTTATTTAAAACTTAAAAAACAAAAAAAAAAGAAAACTTATCATAAAAATCATCTGGAATTTATCCGAATTTTCCTCCATGTTTCTACATATATCTAGTCCGAATAGTAATCATTACTTTTCATTTTCAAATTATTTACTAATTTTTGTATTTCTAATATCGTATTAACTCGTAATATTTTTTCTTTTCATTTTTATTTACTTTTATTTATATTTTATTTTTAAATGCAAACTTTAAACGTAACTTTTAATTTTTTTTTGTTTTTCTTTCTCTTCAGTATTTCAAAATCTTTGCACCTGAATCTCTCTGAGCATACACAAAATATTCTTCAATAACAAGTGTAAAATATTTAAAATAAAATAAATTTTTTTTTTATAAAATTACATAATTATTATTATTTTTTTTCGAAATAATCAAAGTTAATAATAAATCGAAATAATTAATTGAAAATAAGAAAGAAATAAAAATAGAAGTAAAATACATTTTGAAAATTACATTAAAGCCTAGAAAAATCACAATCAAATCTCATTTTTAAAAACTGTTTATTCATTTTCATTTTCGTAATTCATTTCGGAATATTTGTTTGTTGTTTTTCTTAAAATCAAAAATATATATATATCATTATGTACTTAATTTATTAATTTCAAGCAAACATACCTATACATATATTTTTTTACATAACAAAATTTACTTTAAAAAAAAAGAAGAAGAAACTAAAATATACTCGCTTAAAAACATTCAATTATTATAAAATTCAGTTGATTGTTTTTTTAAATGTTTTTTTCTTTTTATACATAGCTTGTTTTTTATTTGCTTTACTTTGTTTTTTTTTTTTTTTATTATTATTATTCGTGTTATCGCACAATATTTATAATAATAGCATAACAAAATTCATTTACATACATTTTCTTAAAACGAAATTACATAATTTCAAATTACAAACGAAAAACAAAATTAAATTAACCTTGCCCTACGTCTATATTGGCAATATTTCCGGCAGTAGCAATATGGATATTGACTATGTAGACGCTGCATTTCCAGCAATTTTTTTTTGAATGGCAATATTTTCTTCTGCTTTGAAGGCGAATAGGTACTGCTTCCACAAAATATTACAGCAATCATTCTCACATAGAAAATTTTTTTTAAAAATCGTAAAAGCATTTAATTTATGTTCATATTTATTTTCGTTTTTTTCATAATATTTTACAAATAAATATTGCCTCCATAACATGCCCACACACAGCAATATGTTATGTCAAATAATATTGTAATTGTCGTCCATATACATATATTGCTAGTATAGACGGCAGGGTTATCGTTTGTTTTTTATGCGAACAATTTAATGCGCTTTTACTTTAATGTTAAAGGTGAAACAATAATATAAATTTATCTTACATAAATATTTTTATCATCATGATTATGTGGCAGTATGAATTCGCTTTAAGATAATTCGCAAATCGTATTCACAAAATTACCATTCGGATATTCATTTTACAAAATAATCATTCGTTTATCCATTTTATCTATTTGATTATGGATTAAAACGCACTCTATCTACTCTGTATCTTTGTACATATAAATTAAAAAAATTTGCAACTCCAACATCGATTAATCTGCAAATATTATAAAAATCTTAAAAATTTTCTTAAAGCGATTTATATAAAATGTTCACATCGCAATTCAGCTAGCAAATTTTGTATGATTTATGACGTTATATTACATTGATTTAGATTGAAAGCGATATAAATTAAAGCGCTTTAATTTGTTCGCGTGTACAAATGATAATAATTTATATAAATGCTCGTACATAGAGTAAAAATATTTTTTATAAAAAAAAGTACCTATATTGAATTTTAAAAAAAAAATGCATTTTTGTGCATTTAACAATAATTATTTTATTTCAATACATATTACAATAAATTATATGTTTTTTTTTTATATTAGATGCTTTGTAAAGTTTTGTTAGTTCTTTGATTTTTCGCTTGATTTTATTTTTATTTTTTATATATTTTTTTTTTTGTAATTGAATTAAATTTTTCGTTTTTCTACTAATCTCTCACATCCGTATATTTTTGTGTTGTTTTCTTTTCTTATTTCGTTTACTCATTTCAACATGACTTCTTTATCTTCTTCTTCTTCGTTGACATTTTTTTTATATTTTTATTTTTATTTACGTTTTTTTTTTGTGTTTTCTTTGTGCTTTTTTGCTTTCCCATATCGTTTTATTCGATTTAACACATACATCCACCTTCGGAATCCTGCTGTTGTCCAGAACATGATGGTTGAGTTTGTAAATCGACAGCTGTATATATATAACGTTGTGATGTTTCGTGTAACGCAATATTATAATACAAATATTATACAAATTCAAATAAAAGAACACACATACACAAGACATCAATAGAATACAAGACGAAATGAACGAACGAACGAAGACAATGATAACATTTTTTTTTAAATACATTTTTGATGTATTTTTATGTAGAAGTGAAAAATTGTTGTTGTATAAAATAATGTGAGAGAAATGAAGAAACAGGATACACACGCAAAAAAAAAATAAAAATAAAAATTAAAGAGAATCGATGATGAATAGTAACGATTTGTTTTTGTTTGATAATTTTTTTTTGTTTTTAACAAAGTTAAGGTATAAATTATTTTTATAAATTCATATTTAAATTATTTTTTATATTTGTTTGTTTGTTTTTATAAACAGTATTTTAAAGAATGATAAATAACAAATTAAATGCGCATTTGACAAAAAAAAAATTCCATATAGTATGTATGTATGGATGTAAATAATTTAAAAGAAAATGTATATACATACTTGATAGAAGTTAAAAGTTTTCTTTAGAACATTAAAAATAATAGAAAAAAAATACTATTTTATTTTGTTTGGTTTTTTTTTTCCTGTTTGCCTTTTGTTTTTAGTTGTTAACAAAGTTGTTTTGTTACTTAATATTGTGGTTACAATAAATTGTAAATTATTATATTGAAACAAAAAAAAAATAATGAAATTAATATAAAAACAAGAAAAACTAAAAATCAAAATCAGATCAAATAAAAATGAAAAAAAGAAAATAAAATAAAATAAAACGAATTTGTAAAAAAGTTAAAACAAAATTATTTTGTATTCCTGTTAAAATTTTGTAAGATATTTTATTGATTGTTTTTATTTTTTGATTTATTTTTACTTTTATTTTTTGTTTTTTTGTTTTTTAAGTTACTTTTTGAAAGAAAAAAAATTTATAAATTGTTTTAATATTGTTTATATTGTTTACTTTTAATTTTATTTTTATATTCATTTATTTTTTAATGTTTATCATTATTTCTTGTGTTTTTTTTTTCTTCTCTTTGATATCTATAATTTTTACTCAAATTACATTATTATTATAAATTTTATTAAAAAAAAAATTAATAAATAAAACGAATAAAAATAAAATTATATCGTGATGATTTGCCTAAGTTATAAAAATTTTACGAATTATATATAAAAATAACAAAGAAATAAAACATTATCATCATTAATACAATTATTTTGAAGTTTTAATCCTGTAGGCTGTAAGCAAATTTATACATAAATTTGTGACTTCATATTCATCGTATTTGCATTTTAAAACTTAGACGAGTTTTTGTTTTATTATTTTTAATTTTGTGAATTAAACTATTTTTTTTCTAATTTTTTTTTATTTTTCATATGTAATTATTATAATCATTATCATGATTATCATTATTATTGTTAGAATTTTAATATTCAGTTTTAACGCTTTCATCAATAACACCTTAATCATCATCATCATCATCATCATCATCATCATCATCATCATAACTATTTTGTTCATCTTCATTTTTTACATTTACATCCCCGTCGTCGTCGTCGTCATCTTCATTATCGTCATTATTGTCGTCATCATCATTATCGTCGTCATCGTCATTATTGTCGTCATCGTCATTGTCGTCGGTGTCATAGTCATCACTACTATCATCATCATCATCATCATCATCATCATTATCATTTATATTATCACAATATATTTTTGTTAATTTTCTAAATAATTTATCATCATAATCTTGATCTCTTGATGTTAATACACCATTTTTAAAATTATTAATTAATATTTTATCTGGATTATGTACTAAACATATTTCTGCATATTTACGAAATATATTATAATAAATTTCATAATTCATTTGATAATAATATGGTTTTGAATAGCATATAACTTTTGATAAATTAATCCAATCACGTTTTAATAAACATTTACTAGCTTCAGTTAATAATTTACGAAGTATATTCATAACATCATGTGCACGTGAATTTATTTTATTAATTGATGGTAAACACGGTATAAATTTTTGTGATTTTGATATTAATGATGTTGATGATGTTAATGATGTTGATGGCTTTATGCAATTTTTATCATTTAAAATTTTTAATGCATTCTCTAATTTATATTTTGGTATTTTATAAATTGGTAATTTTGATTCATTGGTTTTCTTGAATGCATTTTTCATTGAAAACAGTCGAAGACTTTTATATTTTATATTTTGTTTTTTTGTTTGTTTTTCTTGTTTTGATTGTTTTAATTGTTTTGATTGTTTTTGTTGTTTTAATTGTTTTTGTTGTTTTGATTGTTTTTGTTGTTTTTGTTTTTTCGGTATTGGTTTGTAATCACTATGCTTATCATCATCATTTGTTTCACTTGGTGTCCATGATTCATCATCACTAATAATGGTTGGTGATCGTCGTCTACGTTTATGATTATGATTCATCGATGATAATGATTCTTCTTCTGTTTTTTGATTTTGTTTACGTTTACGTGTTTCCATTTTGGTTTTTGTTTTTTACTTCTTTTTTTATCTTTGTAGGATATATCTTGTTTTTATTATATACAAAATAATAATTTTATTTTGTTTTAGTTTTTTTGTTTTGTTTTTTTTTTATAGTTTAATTTATATTTTAATATCTAAATTATTATATTTTTTATTTTCACTTATTTGGTAAGTATTATTATTTACTTAATAGTTCTATAAATAGTTATATATATATATATATATCTATATATAGTATATATGTATGTGTTTATATGTAATATTCTAAAGAATAAAACAAATTTAACTATACTCGTATATGTACTTATTATGTTAATTATTATTATATGGATTATTATTTATTTTTTTTTTTACTTTTTGACTTAAATTTATAAGAATTTTTTATTTATAAATTACAATTTAAATTGATGCCATTTTTTAATGCTGTATCTTCTGATTTTGACTCTTATAAACTAAATCTTATACAAATAATATTGACAAAAAAGAAATGAATAAATAAATTTCTTTAAAAAAAAAAAATAATAATAAAAAAATGTTCTAATAAAATTGATACAAGAAAAAATAAAGAATATTGAGCTAAAAACAAAAAAAAAATAAAAAGAAAAGAAAATTAATTACGAAATTAATTTTTTTGTAGATAAGACTTTTTTCGCTAAAAAAAAAAAAAATAAATGTACAAGAAATCTAAATAAAAACGATTTTAAAAAAAATTCAAAAAAGACAAATAAAGATTCAGAGAACAGCAATTAATATTAGCTAATTTATATAAGTATGTATGTACAGCACAATAGATTGTTGGATTGTAAATTGATTTTCTTCTTATTATAATTATAAGGATAATAATTTTGTTTTAATTTTAATTTTTTGTTTTTTTTTTAGCACACTTTCGTACAAAAATGAAAAAAAATATATATTTTGATAGACGGAAATCGATCGTCGTTAAATTACGCACAGAGTATATAGTATAGGCTCACTTTAAGACAAGAACAAACAAAAAAAAAAAAAACAAAATGAAATGATTGTTAAATACTCGTACGAATAGTAGAAAAATTTTCTTTTTCAATTTGAAATTTTGCTCTTATCCTTGTATGATTGTTTCTTCCTTTTTTTTTTGTTTTGTCGTGTTTTGTTTTTTTTTCTCTCTCTAAATTTTTTAATAAACTTGTTCTTCTTCTTCTTCTAATTTATATTTTTACTCAGTATCAAATTTATTTGTTTTGCATTTTTTACGATTAGTTTTTCATTAAATGATTTTTCGTATTTAATAATGTATTTAACTTTTTATCGATTATTCACGTTATTTTTTGTTTATTACTTTAATCCGTCGTAATTAAAAAAATATTATTCACTCATTAGTAGTTTTCTCTTATAACTGATTGTACTACTGTACTTTTTTTTTTTTAAATAAAATTTAATTTTTTTAAGAAAAATGGGAAATGTTTCTTTTATCACTTTTGAAAAATGTTCTCACAACAATCTTCTGTTTTTTGTTTAATTTTTTTTTATTTTCTCTTAGTTTTTTTTTTTCAAAGTTTGTTTTGTATTAATTTTGATTTTTTTTTTTTAATTTTTGAGTTTATAAAATTATATTTTTGTATAAAATGTTGTTTAATTTATTTGTTATTCTGTGTTTTATTTTATATTTATTTCATTGTTTTGTTTTATGTTTTATTACGTTTTTTATTTTGTTGTTTTTATTTTTTTTAATTTTATATATCTTCCACAATCGTAGCAAAAATAAAAATAAATAAAAAATTATCTTAATGATTTGCTTTGTTGTTTCTCTTTGTTTAAAGTGAATTGAATTGAAAATTAAACAAATCAGAAGAAAAATTAACACAAAAATAAATAAAAAAAAATTTATAATAATAATTGAAAAGAGAAAGAAATATAATTGTAATTTTCTTTTTGCTTCTGTATTGTGTATAAGTATAATTAGAGTATGTAATAGTAAATAAAGAACTAAGATAAATGTATATATTATTAAATAATGTTTTATGATAAATATACTATGTATGGTATATTTATATTTAAATTATATATTATATATTTATAAATGTATATAAAAAATTTTTTTTATTTTTATTTCTTTTTTTATATTTATCATTATTATCATTATCATATCATAATTCAAACTCTCTCAGCATGCACATCCTCCTTCTGGATCCTTTGTTTCGTTCGGTGAATCTTTTAATACAACTTCTTGCACTGATGATTTTTGAAACAATAACAAAAATCGATAAATAAATGTAAAATAAATAAAATGAATGAATATGATGATAAGATAAGATAATAAACACATAAACAACACAACAAATAATACACACGCGAACAAAATATGTATAAAATTTGATTTTTGTTTTGTTTTTTGTTTTTTTTTTTCGGATGAGATTAAATTATTGTAGAATTTATGCGAAAATATGCGATGAAACGCGACAACGAAGTTGAAAAAAACAAAAACAAAAAAAAAATAGACAAAATTGAAAATACATAAAAAAAAATTAATTAACGGCAATAAACAGAAGAAGAACAAAATATTGTTGTATAGTAGAAGTTTTTTTTTGTTTTTTTTTTTTTTTGAAGTACAAAAGTAAAGCAAAAAAAAAAAGAAAAATAAATAAATTAAGTTAAGGAAAAATAATATATAAAATTTAATATAAAAAAAATATTAACTTAAAAATTATTTGATAATAATATATTTTGAGTATTATAAATGTATGATGAATGAGTATGACAAACTAAAAATTAATAATACTGTGTTGTGTTGGGTATGGATAGTATACATAGTACGTTCGAGTAACCACCTCTTTTTGCTGTCAGAGACAACTTCAAAGTTACCGAAAAAAATGAAAGATGAATTTATTTATTAATTAATTGACCGATAAGCATAAGAAATTTTATTTGACATCTACGACATTGTACATTTATGTGTATCGTTCAATTTAAATGTAAAAATTTTCATAATTTGACGATTATGTTTGAAGTTATCACTGTTTGTAGGGACTAAGGGAGTGGTATGGATTATCTATTGAAATAAAATTTGACATTCGGTCATTTTACAAAAATTTTAATTATCATTTTATTTTTACATATTTATGGTATTTTGTCAAAATCAACGGGCCAGACTTAATTGATTATAAAGGTGCTGAACACAATCAAAGCAGCTAATAGAAATCTGCTACAATCAGTATATCGTTTAGTGCTTTGTAAATGAATTCTGACACAAATGACGCAGAAATATCCAAGCGGAGAATTTTCTGACTGTCGTGTTTGAGCAATGTTCTAGTTCTAATTAGCTGTCATTAGAGAAAAATGTTATCTTTTTACTCTATAAGTAGTTATGACAACTAAGAGCATAATCTGCTTTAAATGTATTTTCTACTAACTTTTCTTCAAGAAAGAAGATAGAATAATAATGAATTCTAATTAATTGGCCCTTTTACATTTGTTATCATTTATTGAAATACAAATTTTGACTGTAAATTTTCATGCTACAGATGAAACGAGTATCAGATCTTATTTCAATTGATAATCCTTTATATGAGTACAACAATAAAAAAAATATAGTATAGACATGATGATATTTAGAAAATAATTTTATGAAGCAATTTAAAATGAAGAAAAATTTTTCCTACAAAAATGCAAATATGATTAAATGATGATATTCTGATGATATTAAACAATTTCACTAGACGAGAATTAATTACTGTGATTATGTAGGTAGTAAAAATATACATTTATTATGTATCTTAGTTAATAAAAATCAGAACAAGACAAGTAATTTTAATTGTATATTGCCTTTACTACTTACGTATAACAGCAACAAAAAGAAAATATGAGAAAAATGAAATAACATTTTTCATTAATTAGATTTCCTTAAAATGGAAGGTGAAAATCATTTCTAGAACAGAATCATAATCAAATTTTCATGTAATTTAAATGTTTTTATTCTCTGTTTTATTTTCATTTGCATAACTAGTATCTAGTATCCATATATGACAGCATAATTGTGAATATTGGTAACGTATCGTCGGAGAATGTTCGAAAATGTTTTTGAATTTTGTTTTAAAGAAATTTTTTTTGTGTTTTAGTTCAGAATATGTATATGAAAATATTTGAGTAAAAAATATGAGAAAATTTAAAATTTCTTCTTGCATAATACTGCAGCTCTAAGTGAGCTATAACTTTTTCTACAATTTCTTTCCATCAACTTTTGTCCAGAGCCAACAGCTTCTTAAAGTTCCTTATTCCAAATCTAAAATAATTTTTTAAAATATTCTAAAATGTTTCAACAATAGTTTGTGATGCTTAAAAAGGTTAATAAACATTCAAAAATTTGTACAAATGTACTCAAAACATGGTGATTTAGTTCTTTAAATTTAGTTCTCTATGATTTCGTTAAGGAAACTTTGACAATTAACCTTGAGTAAAACCAAAGAACCGTTGGGTGGACTCAATAGACGCTGACAGTCTAAAAATGTTATCGATAAGAAACTGAAGGACAGAATCGAATCGAGAAAGGCTCTTAAGGAGGCCCAAGTCCGAACTGGACTGTAGCGCCATGGAATGGATGAACTTTGGCTAATAGTATAAAATCAATAGCACCTTGCTAGACCATTCATTGCAGCACTATCATTCTACCTCATAGTAAAACATTTCTACTTACTTAGATAGATAAATATAAAAAATTCAATTTCATATTTCCCATTTGTGTCTAGTGAAATTGATTATGAGTTGTGCACAAAACCAAAAAAACAATAAAATTTATGTAATTAAAGGATTAAATTTGAAACATGGTGGTAAAATAAAATTACCACATAATAAAATTAATTTAAAAAATTCAACAATAAAATAACAACATCAGCGAAAAAACAAAAGTGAATAAATAAAGAAAAATAATAAGAGAAGCTAAATTTTGCATTTTAGAATGAATTTAAGAATGAATGTTTATGATGAGATTTTTTTTTTTTTTGTATGTTTGCATAGCATTAAAATTTTATGATAAAAAAATAAGTTATTTCAATTTTTCGTTTCACTATGTGAAAACAATGAAAAGGATACTGTCTTCTGGTGGTTTATTTTCTGTTGAATCCATTCCAGGCAGGGCTGCAGCTACTCTTCGGAATAACTATTGAAAAAAAAAATAGAAAAGAAAAAAAAAGGAAAAAATGAAAATAAATTTATTTAAAATCTTAAATTTTAAAATTAATTTTTCTTTTTGTGTAAATTTCGTATACTGAAATTTTCAATTTTTTTTTTAATTAATATGTAAGCTATTAAAAAAAAAAATTTTTTTATCAATAAAACATTTCAAAGTTTTTTCACGACAAAAGAAATGAAAAAACAAAGAAAATTTACTACTTTAGTATTTTCTCTCTTTTTGCTTTTGCATAATTTAAAGTGCACTGATAAGAAAAATTTTATTTTATTTTTTTTTTTATATATTTTCAAATATGTAATCAAAAAAATTTTTTTGTTTGTGATGTGTTACGTAAACCAAAAAAAAAAAAAAAAAATAAAACAAATAGTAAAAATAATGAAAATAAGATAAGAAAATATTGGATAATATTGAAAATAATAATTGAAAAATAATATAGAATAGAATTCATTTTAATTTTTTTTTTTTTATATTATAATTAAGAAGTTTTACTTTTTTTTTTCATTTAACAAAAGAAATAATGAAGGTATTCATTTTAAATCGTAAATTTACGCAACACACAATTTCATGTAAATTGTAACTTAACTTCACAAATTCTTACTTTGTCACACAAATTCAACAATCTTCTCAAAGTTTAACCATAAACAAACTCATTTTTCAAATTTCATTATTGATAAAAATGACAAGCTGTCAAACAATGTGGTTTACACAACATTTATTATTTACGAGATTGATTTACACTAATTAAAAGTTTCGTTCATATTTATATTCACGCAGAGCTTTTAATTCTCAAAAACAAAGAAAAAAGTTACAAAGTCTCATAAAAATGCGAACAATTATGCCACACTTACGTGAATTTTGAGATTTGAAATGAATACCCTCAATAATTTATTAATATAAGAGAAAATATATTATGAAAGAAAATATGTATGTACACATCTACTTACTTGCTTAACATTATAACCAGCTTTAGCACTAGTTTCTATAAACATAACATTTAATTCTTTTGCTTTACGTTCACCCTCTTCTGTTGATACTTGACGTTTATCTGATAAATCAGTTTTATTACCAACTAACATAATAATAACATCGCTACCACGTTCTGTTCTAACATCATCGATCCATTTTGATGTTTGATGGAATGAATTTGCATCTAAAAATATATTTGAAATACAGAAAAAAATTTTAAAATAAAATTTCAAAATAGAAAATTTTTCCAAATAAATTGAGAAGTCATAGATAAATCGAAAGGTAAAAAAAAATGTAAGGGTAAATTTTATGATTACAAACAAAAATTAAACAAAATAATACATTATAAATAATTTTAAATTTACTTAGAGGATAAAACTATAAAATATTTTTTTTTAGAAAAAAAAAATGAAAAACAATGATTTTAGAAAATAAAATTTTTAATTCAATTTTCAAATATAAAAAAAATTTTTTTTTTAATATAGGAATACAAGAAATGAATGAAGGAATACAGGATATGAAAATAGGTAACCATTTAATTATTATTTATTATTTATTTATTATTATCATTTAACTTACTTGTTATATCATAAACGACAACAGCTACTGTTGAATCACGAATATAAGAAGGTATTAATGAACGAAATCTTTCTTGACCGGCTGTATCCCATAATTGCAATCGTACAGTTCTATCCTCTAAATACATTGTTTTTGACAAGAAATCTATACCTATTGTTGCCTATATTAAATATAATTATAGAAAAGTAAACCAAAAAAGAAAACCAAATTATACTAATGATTATAAATGCAAAAAATAAAATGAAACTTCTAATTGAATCATCAAAAAGTGATGATGTTTCTACACAAATGAGTTGCGTATTATGAGAGTTCTAACCTTTTTTCATGCCTTTTTTTAGATTTTTAAAAATTATAATGTCAAACCTAAAATGAAAGGAAGTTTGAAGAAAAGATGGGATTTTTATGCAGAACCTTATGCCATATAACTGCTACCAGTCTAATTTAATTCCTAATTAGTTTTTTTTGTCATTAGTAACACTTGTGCGATTAATATTATGTATTTTATTTTATTACAAGGGAAGGACAGGTAAACCCCCCTTACCATCTCTCGTGCAACGAATACAATTTGTATTTACATCGTTGCATCAAACCCCAAAAGTTTTAACAGATGAGAATGCCTTCTGCAGGAAATGTATCATACAGAGTGTCTCATATCGTTTGAAGGTCATTTGTAGAACTACTGTCCTACCTTAATGATGGGTAGCATCCATAAATGGAGGCTAACATTTTTGTATTATCAAGGAGATTTAGGGGATCATTAGGAAGAGCTGAAAATTTTAATGCAAGACTAATTTTTCTTTTAAAAATGTCATGCCTAATTTTTTTCTTTAAAGAAAGAAAACAATTTTTTTTGGAAGAATAAGAATTAAAGCAATAAAAATACAAGCTCTCCAAAACATATATGCACCAACAAAATAATAATTATTTAACAAAAAAATCAACAATAATTTAACAAAACTTTTATAGAGAAGTATTTAAGTTTTTTTTAAAGTTTTTACGTGACCACTATTTTTATACACTATTGAATTATAGAACCTAGAACTACTTACATATACATTAAATATTTCCTAGAACCAGATCTTTATTATTACTTAAGTTTTTCTTTTTATTCTTCTGTTTTGTTTTTTTTTCTTTAAATATTTTGTTCTCTGTAGTTTATTTCATTCAGTTTCAGTTTATCATGTTTCATTTAACTTATGGATGAGTGTCAAATAAAATTAAAATAAAAAGAAGAAGAAGAAATGAAAAATTTATGTTCTTCATACATATTTTGTACACATAAGAAAATTGTTTTCTCAGAATACAATTCTTAACATACGTACACCAGTTACCAGTAAATACTTCGTCACAGACACAGTACATAGTATGCATTTTCATCTAGGTTGATACTTACTATTGGATACTATTTCATTTTTTTGTTTCTCATGTGACCGACCAAAACAATATATTATCCAATTTTATGGATTTTCATGTTTCAAATATGAAACTCGTACGCTCGTACAGACATGCACTATGTACGTACGGTATGGATGGGTGTGCAATCGTAATGTAAAATCATAAACTACACTATAATATCTTGGTATTCTCTTGTGCAAATATGCTAGGAAATTTTTTATTTATTTATTTTTTTTTTTAAACATTATCATCATTTTTCTTTTCTTCTTATCATCATCATCATTTATGTACATGCAGTAAGCAAGATGTCTATCATGTATGCACTAAATTTGTTGCTGTATCATGTACATATGTATCCTGGTCCTTTAAATTATTTTCACTAGTTTTTCTTTTTTGCATTTAAAATGCAACAAATAATAAATTTTATAATAAATAGATATACCTACACAAGTTTAGGCAAACAGTCATATTTGCACCGTACATAACAAAAAGGTTTCATCATAGTAAAAGAAAATGAAAAAAGGCCAAATAAGTATTGGAAATATTCCAAAAGTAAAAAAAAAAAAATGAAAATTTTAAGTTATATTTCTAATTCCTTACGTTACGTATGTATATATCTTACGGTACAGTGTACTAAATAATAGATGTATATACATATATTGTAAAAAGGATATATGTATTTATAAGAGAATTTAAACATAAAATCCTGTCATATACAATTGCATGAGTATGGTGAATATCTAATGAACCATTGACAGGATTATATGAGATGATATACCTTCATTTTGTTATGTTATCTATCTACATCCAGTTTATGTATATATATATACACATACACATAAATATTGTACTGAAACTTACAATTTACTTAAAACTCTGTACATATATACTATGTGCTATGCACATACAAAAATTCTAAATAATTTAGAGTTAAAGTAAACAATTTATATATCTACGGATACTCTATATTTTAATACTATCGGATGTTATTTTTGCTATATACTCTGTACGTTTATTGCCAATTTTCTGGTCATATTATATTTTTGTTACATGGATATCGGAATTTCATTAAAATATCAACGATGATAATGGATTTTAAATACGAGTCTATGTATATTTTTTTATAAAATGGTTATACGAACCATTTTCTTTGAAAGTTGTGTAAGTCAATTTTTTACAAAAACTTAAAATTAATGATAACAATGGACACTTTTAAAAATTCACCATATGATATTTATCATATGAACCAAAAATAAAATGAACAATTTCCAATGATTATTGTACCATATTATTGAAATCTTTCGAAAATTCACCATAGTAAGTAGTTACTGGACATAAACCAAAAATAAAATGACCACTTTCGAAACATTTACTATTTTTGTATATTAGATAATTACAAATTTTTTTATGGTAACCGACGATTAAAATTATATTTTTTTTTTGTTTTATATATGCTCGAGTTCAAGTCAAGATTTTAGAAAATGGCTAGTAATTCTGAAGGTAATCAATCGTTCGAAAATTTGCCAACTAAACTGTTTACCACAAATTGATCGAACTTTTATAGTTCACCAATGGTAACTAACCAATTTGAGGTTAAAGTATCATAATGGTACTTTTCACTGGCTAATTTTCGAAAATGCCCAATGAATAAATTTTTTTTCTATTTCTATAAACAGTACTCAATATAAAATGGACTTACACCACTTTCAATGAAAGCGGTTCATATTTTTTTTGTTTTTTAGAAAAAATTCGATTACGTATAAATAATATAATTAAATATCAAATTTCTTTAAAATTAACAAATCAAATTGCTTTTTTGGTAAAAGGTTCCTATACTAGTAAATGAAAGAAAAAAAGCCCTATACCATTCCTACTCGTAAAATTTGTTAAAGAAAAACAAAAGAGAATTGACTTATAGACAAATGAATCATATTTCAATTTATCCTCTTCTTTCCTATTATGTTATTTTTCTTTCAAAAATACTTTACACATTCATTTTAAAATATTACATTATATGAACATATGTATACATATTTATTTGCACTCGTATATTGACATTGTCATTTTCTCATACATACGAGTATGTGTAAAACTATAAATGTACATAAAATATAAAATGTAACTGAGTGGGTGATGGTAAAACTCATACACATGATTAGACACAATTGAATGTACATAAATATATAACGTATATTTTAATTTTTATCCTTTGCTAACACAAAACTGTATGTAATATAACATATATGTATTATTTGTATTAAATTTCATTTAATTTAAGTACATTGTATGTATGTATATTCCTCATATGTATATGCACATAATGTAAGTACAGACATATTTCAAATTCAATATTGCAATTTACTGCTGGTGCTATTTCAACAACAATTTTACCATCTCTACCTACGTATAGTACTTGCATATATACATATATGAGAATGTATGATAAATATTTACAAGGCTAAGCTACAATAAATGAATTTCAATTATGAAGTTCAAAATAATACTCTTTATTCGGTCAATAATAATCTATTAAACAGTTTCAGTTCAGTTTATCCTTTTCTCTTAGGTTTTGTTTTGTTTTTTTTTTTTTTTTATTTGAATGAACAGTGTATTATATTTAATGCATTATATAAATAATAGAGTCATAGTTATTTTATGTCAAGAACCATTAACCTCTTTAAGATTTTTACTATTATCCTCTCTTCTTTCATGCATCAAATATTAAATGGCGATGCATATACTAGTATGTGTATGCATACATGTACATATGAACTTTAGTTATTTTTATAGTATTCTGTAAGTTTTCTTATTCTTTAAATACATCTATATACCGTCACATACCATCGTAAAATGATATTTATATGAACCAAAAATTAACCATAATCATCAGCATTTTTACCTCTACTATTCACTCATTCACTAATTTATTTATTTATTCACATTATTTATAGGAACTCTATTTCTTTCTTATTTTTTTTTAGTTTTTTGCTTTCTAAAAAATGAGAAATTTCTTTTTCTATCCAGAGAAACCCTTAATAGCATGCATAGCGAGCGTTCAATCAACACCTAGATATCCTATGCCGTTATGTCTATTATTAAATTGTCATTTTCGTTATGAAATTTTCCCTACAAACTTTTATTTTCACATCTCAAACTATATACTTGAATGTATGTTTTTCTTTTCTTATACATACATATATTCTTGTTGATTTGATTTTTGTTTTTTTTTTTCAACACACATTTTCCTACAAAAAATCCAAGTGGTAATTAAAAAATATTAGAAAAAAACTTGCTAGTGATTATAAATTCATTTATATGATATAACGATCCCACTACCACTCTGTAAAAAATATGACACAAGACTTGAAGAGATTTCTAGAAAAGCAAAAATTAAAACATGCATATTATACAGCTAGATATCATATTAAAAATTCAATTTATTTTTTTTTTTTACATACCTGATACGTGTTATCGAAGCTATCATACATAAATCTAGTGATTAGTGATGTCTTTCCAACTGTAAAAAAAAAAAAAATGAAAAAAAATATAAAGAAAATCAATAAAAATTGAAAACATCTTCAAAATGTATAATATTTTAGTGAATTTGCATATCAACGAGCTACAAGAATATCCATATGATGTCCTAAATATGTATTTTTTAAGTAAACACAAGAAAAAAATAAATCAAAAATATAAAATCACGTATATAATCTGCATAATATACACCATAAAAGTATGAGTATGTGCTGTGATAATAATAATAATAATGAACCTATGACCAATATTTTAATGAGATCCTGTGGCGAATAAATAACTTTATCAGAAGGAAAAGCATATCATATGAAAAAATGCCCTTTTTTTTCTTCTCTATTCTGTTTATTTTCTTGGCTTTGTTTTTCGTTTGATTCAAACTAGATTTTCATTATCATCGTTGTCATCATTTTCATCATTATCATCTCACATTATAATGTAAAACCATATACATAATAATGTCGTAACGATATGATATCGATTACAAATCTCGTAGTTTATTTTTTTTGTTTTCTTTTGCTTTACTCTGCCAACAACAAGAACAACAACAAATGTTATGTAGATGTAGCTCATCATAAAATTCCATGTATGTACATTCGTACTAAATCGTGCTATAAAACAGCGGCGTATAACAACAAAAATATTGCTATCTTATTTTTTTTTTCATGTTTTTTCCCACACACAATCATTATTGCTAAATAAAAAAAATAAATTTTTTTTTTTTTTTGATTCAACATTCATCATATCATATCATCCATATTATCATATTATGTACTCGTTGTGTTTGTATTTTGTATATAATATAGAGCATCACTATGTGTGTAACAAAAATAAATAAAAAAGAAAAATTTTAAAAAAAAATTATACAAAAACAAATCAAATAAAAATGATGATGATGATGATAACAAGCCATCGAGAAAAACCAGGAAAAATCAAAATATAAAATAAAATATGCCACAAGGGAAAAGTACTAACATACGAGTACATATACAATACCCGTATACATGAGTACATTTGTAAACCGATTTGTTTTTATTTTACATTTTCCATGAATTTTATTTCCCCTTTTTTTTATCTCATTTTTGTTTTTATTCAATTTTTGTTTTATAATAATATTAAAAAGCCATTGACCTTCGATGCTCTCTATCTCTGGTCCGCTCTATATACATATACTTTTAATATATCTCTTTGGGAATTTCTCATTCTCTTATTATACAAATCATATAGACATTGATAGCTCATCCTCATAGCTCACAGATAGTGTAACGTGTACATAAGTATGTAATTCATTTTTTACATTTTCATATTTAATAGAATCAGTAAATATCTACACACAATTTAACTACACAACAGTGAATACACAGTGAAATAAATTTTAACTTGATGATGGTGATCTATACTCATAGACATAGATAGCATCCATTCACATTCACGTTCACGATAGTCAGTACACCTATCTATCTAGTAAGTACATAATAATCTTATGCATTGCTGATTGATGAATGATTTTTGATTGTGATAAAGGATAGTAAAGTAATAGTAATGTTGCCTATACACGATCCAACTTGGTTATCCGACTAGATTGAGTTGGGTTAATACTGTTGTTGATACACGACACTACTTCAATGAACATTATTTGACTGTCGGTTTATATAAATTATTAATTTTATTGTCAATTTTAGTTTTTACTGTTAATTTTAAATTATTATAATCCTGTGTATTGTGATTTTTGCTGTAATATTTTTTTCAACATTGAAAATTTCCATTTCATCATTTTGATTCGCAGCAAATGATCATTGAATTAATGTCGTGCCGTATCAAACATATAAGATTGTATCATTTTGAATGTGTGATCAGTAGACAAATTTTCATGTTAAACCGTGCATAGACAGGCTTAGGTTAAAATATTATATTTTTGTATAATGAGAAATTTTTATTTTGCATTTTCATTTCGTTCAGTTCGTTTTATATAATTTCCACTGTATAAGTATTTAGCATTTACATTTGTGTAGTGGATACAGATAGAATTGTACCAAATTATGTCCATGAATAACGTAGAAAATATGCAAAAAATTATGATGTATGCAGATGTGTACCTATTGTGTGAATACATCAGCATATTGTAGATTGTAGAAAATACTAAACATCCATCCATATAATGATGTTTATCATCATCAGTATTATAAACACAAATAATGTGGATGTGGTAGATAAAAGAAAAACAAATTCTATTTTTTTTTTATCTTAATTTTACCTTTTACCACAGACAGAGATGATGGACGAACAGATAGGATGAATGACTAATGATATTTTGGGATACTGCTTTATTATGTAGTTCAAATTAGAAAAGTTCATGGTAGTCCTCTTATATTATATGCATACGAATATGTTGAAGAATTTCTTATCTTCACATTTTCATTTTATTGTCATTATTTTGTATATTTCTCCAATAATTTGGGATACTCTTTTTTAGTTTTTTTTTTCCAAGAAACCTACATATTATTAGGACATACGAGTGGGTACATATCTAAGTATAGAATGGAATGATATTTAAATAAAATATCCGACAGAAAACTAACGAAAAAAAAGGAGTACTATATACAAATTAAAATTTAAAAAAAAAGAATAGAAAGAAAAATAAGATAACAAGGATGATAGATAGGTAAAAAAAAAATATTTTTTTGCTTCCAAAAATTTTAAGTTTTTAAACTTTTTTCTACTTATATAATATTAATTTGAATATAATACATAATAAGGAGTGGATATGTACACATATATGTACATTCATACATAAATAAATTTAATTTGAAGAAGAACACATAAGATGAACAAAAATGTATATATAAGGTATGTATACGTACTATATGAAATAGACTAAAAAAAGTACATACTTTTAATATAAAAATTTATCATCCGAAGACAAGGAGTATACCTAATATGAAAAATCCAAAAAACTTATTTCGAAAATGAATTCAATTTATTCAAAAATTGTTAACGGGTAATTTTTATTTTTTAGAATCTGAAGGTGACATGACATATCTTTAAATTTTGTACTTGTACTTTTGAATGAGAAAAATTTTATAAATTAAATAAAATTACAAAACACATAATTGGGTACAATGTCGCATACACGGGGTTTCTCACAGGTATGTTAAAAATTTGGACAAATATAAATCCAAAAAAAAAAAAAAATTATAATAGAATCCCGCCATATAGTAAGGTGTAGTATCGTGCACCTTTTCTATTTTCATTGATTGTAAGAAGAATTTTACGAAAGTATTTTCTCAGTGGATTTGTGATATAATCCATATTGTTGTTACCCGTACATATACCAGTATATATGTATACTTAAATTGAATTCAAATCATTATAAAGTATATAATATAAAACAGATGCATTCATACAAGCATTATATAAGTAAAATAAGTAAATGAATATTTAGGTTAAAAATATTGTGATGTTTACTCGTACATACTTATATTGTGTAAAAATATATACATATAACATATTATGTATACTTATATATAAGTATCTACATGAGTACATTTATACCCTCTACATGTATGCACATATAGATAAGAAAATTGCATAAAATAAAGGACCATTCAATTCACAATGTCATATGATAAAATAAATAAATTCGATAAAATCTCTGCAATATTTTTGTTATGAAATTGAAAATTGGAAAAAATAAATTAAAAATTGATTTTAGATTTTATAACTCATCTATATAATGGCATAAATTTTCCATAAATAAATATACATGTAAGAAGAATTAGGATTAGGTATGATTGAATTAAACAGGATAGGTGAGTGAGAAGAAAGATTGTATGACCGCCACACTCTGCAGACAAAGAAGATCTGATTTGATCCCCATCACATGTCTGGATTCATATTATTACAACAATATGAAACCCAGTCTATGTAGGTGATTTCTAAAAGTGTATAGTGTCCAGTAATTCATTCAATAACAATAAGTCTTATAATCTTAACGTTAAATGATAATACCAAGTATTGCCCTGTCAAGATCCGTTTTTACAGCCTTTCCGAATGTCATTTTTCTTCTTTGGGAATAAATTAATCCCGTACGGTTTGATTACGCCTAAAAGCTATGGTCTTAATATGGCCTCATTCAAATTCTTTCTGAACTAAAATTGTTCCCCTTCAAGTTATTCCTCTATGTCATGGTACTAATCTCAATAATATTTCATTATCCAAACTGTCAACGAAAGAGAATTTATTGAAAAATAACATTCCCCAAAAAGTAGTCAATTATTATATGTATGTATATCATTCTCATTATTCATTTTATTCAAATTATTATTATTATTTGTAAATTCCAAAAAAAATTGAAATAATTTTAACTGCTTAATTACCTATGTCACATCACCTATCCATGCCTAACATATCTATACCCACATGATGCAATTTACATATCATAAATGTATAAACACAACAACACAGTTATATATGATTGATGATGTATCATTGAATTTGCAAAATTAAAAATTTAATAACCGTTAAACGATAAATTACATAAATATTTCATTTTCATATTTATTATAATGTGATTCACAGTGAATTTAATACTCTGATGTAATCATATTATTACAAATAGTCCGTATATACACGACAATTATGTATTAATTTTTAAATTGCAACAAAACCAAAAATAAAAATAAAAATGAAAAACATAAAAAGAAACAAGAATTTAAAAAACAAGAAATTATTTAAATAATTTTTTTTTCTACTCTTTTTTTTCACTCCAATATCCAACAGTAAAGTGTAGGTAAAAGTACTACATGTACGCATGTATAGTAGTAATGATTTCATCATACCTACATTTTAAGTTGAGATAAATATTTTTTAAAGATTTTTTTTTTTCTTGCTATAGTAATAGTTTTGTTTTTTAAGCTTAAAAATTATAATTTTACTACTCTTTGAATTTCATTTTTCAAACGAAATTTCATTCTACAGAAATATAAATTCATGTAACCTATACATATAATGTATATTACTAAAATGTGTGTAATAGAGATTTGCATTATAAAACATGTACATATTCACCATTTGTACATTTTACATACGTACATGTTAATATGTGTAAGTGCATACATACATATTACTTTGAATTATTCATTCATAATTATAGTAATGTAATGTCCTTTTTATTTTTTTTTTTTTCTCTTTTTAGATTTTCAAAAAGTTACAGCAGCAGATTACATATAATATTTTCATGATATGTAAATTGAAATCATTTATATATGTAACATATGTACCATAATCCTACTATTACATATACTCGTATTCGTATATAATTTTCAGACCAGGATTCAGAATTAAAATATGGTAAAATGTTTTTCATGTACAGTAGATGTCAAAAATCTTTGTACACCTCCGAATTTTTGTAAAATGCTTTCTCTTCCTAATAGACTTTTGACAAGTAAAGACATGTTTTACATTAATGTCGTATGAAAATTTTTTATTCTTCAAATAAAACATATAAAATTCTGCAAAATTGTTAGTATCAAAGATTTATCTTCAATATGTATACAGTTTTAATTTTTGTGAACGGTGAAAGATATAATCATAAATTAAATTGCATATAATAAGGCGAAAGTATCTTTCTTGAATATGCGAATTTTCATTAAAATCGAAAAAATACGTTTTTACAAGAAAAATATTTTTGTAACATTACTCACAAAACTCATATATACATATACATATATGTAAAATTATATGGATGTGCAGACACTTTTGATTCGTAATTTTGGAAGTTATTTTAATCATATTTTTTATAACTTGAGGGAATGAACAGAGTTATGAAAACGAAATTCTAGAATAACATGAAGAATATATCAGGGTTTTTTTTTTGTCCGAAAAAATTGGAAGATGTTTTCATTTGATTTTGACTTACAGGTATTCAAAATTTATATTTGAAGGTGTACAAAAACTTTTGATGTTCACTGTATGAATATACCTCAATTTTACAGATTTTAAGGAATTATATAAGTTAGAGAAACATACGTAAAAAATTTATTATACATTATGTAATATTAAAATTACATACATATACTCATTCGTTCGTATGTAGGCATTGCATATTTTAAGTGTGCTTTTGTCTTTTGTGAATACGTACTGTACTGTACTGTTGTATAGGTACATTAAATATGTTATAAATTTCATTTCGTTCATTCATTCAAAAAAACAGAAAAAAAAGATATGTATATATTTTACATATATACATATTCAAATGCACGCACACAAACATACATAAATTTTTGTAGATTAAAATCGCTCGAACTCGTGTGTTGTTCTTCTACATGCACCTCAATTCTTCTTCTATTTTATATTTTTATCGCTAAATATATATATGATTATGTAAATACATATATGTAAATATTTTCTAACGTGCACAGAACTATATGTGCATGTATTAATGCACTTCATATAACTTGTTATCAAATGAATGAGTGTAAATATTTTTCTCACACAAAAAAGTATGAAAAACAAAAGAATCTATAAAGCAAAAAAAAAAAATTATGTGCATGTATTATTATTACAAAAAAATTTTTTTTTTCTAATTTTATTTTAAAACGTATTATTGTTTTTGTATTTTTGCCTTTAGAAATTTTTAAATGTACATATATAAACGTGCATAAAATACAATTCTACAGGATATATACATACTAGTATAATATAGGGTGTTAAAAGTTATATAAACTTATCCTTTGTAAGAAAATTGAAAAATTTTCTGTATATATAAATACAACAAGGATTGTGTATGATGAAATAAGCAATTAGAATTTTAATGTTTCGAATTACATATTACCATATTACATATATGTAAGAATACGAGTATAAGATCATTGAACTCTGGAAATTTTGAAATACTTATGTGTGTATCTAAAATGTAATGATTGTGTAATGTGATTAAAAATTTCAAATAAAATTCTAAATTCAATTACAATATATAAATGATTTTAGAGAAAAATTTTATAATAATGTATTTTCATGTGGGAATCCGATTGAAATCTCATGAGGCAAAAAATCGAATATGTAATATGGAAGAAAGCTTTTTCAAAATCACACCAATTCGAAAAAATTGATTAAAGAAGTGAGATTACGTTGGTAACGAACATGTAATAAGACGAGAGAATAACCATATGAAAGAAATTATGTATTAAATATCTCGATTCCAAAAAGCGGAGACCACGCGCGCATACAAAATAACTAACGAAAATCACAAGAAAAATAATAACCATATAGAAACCCCTAGACATAGACATTGAGATAACATAAAACAGATGCAACTTAGAACTAGGAAAATTGCTGTTCCTAAATAAATGGAAATAAAGTTAACTCTAAATAAAGCGCATTTTGAATTTTTTTGAGAAAAAAAAACACATTTTTCCATGGAACACCTTATACCTACCACAAAGTACTTATTTAGTGTGTGCAACAAAAAAAAAAATATTCCACACATATAGAAAAAAATGTATAGGATATTAAAAAAGGATGAAAAATATAAAAAGGAAACAAAAAAAGTATTGATTTTCTTTTCTTTTTTTTTTTTGTTATTCTATTTTGTAAAAATTTTCATTTTTTTTTTTTTTTAATTTTTCTTTGCAATGTATGTAATTTCTACTCTACATGCATTCATAGAGTATGCATATGAGTAATGTGCATGTAAATACGAGTATGAGCATGTAAATACTATAGATAAGTATGCATAATAAATGAATATTTTTTATATGAATGTATTCGCATATTTATTTCTATAAATTTATTTATACACAAACGCAACATATACCTACTCATACATATGTACATACGAGACGAGTATATATACATATGATAAACACTTTTAAATGAAATACAAAAAAAAAAAAAAATTTATATTATAACCTATGTAATAATATATATATTTTTTTATGAAGAAAAAGGATACGAAAAATCTGTTTTTAAACATACTTATATAAATATGAACCTGGAATAGACATTGCAATTAGTCTTAATTACATTAATTTTCATGATTTCTTCTTTACAAATTGATATGAATTTTTTTTTTTGTTTTTCAGTTTTAGATTTTAGTTTTGTATTTTATTTCGATTTCTTTCCCTTTCTACGTATTATGCACTATGTAGATATGTGCATTTTTTCTTCTCTGTAATTTCATTTATTATTTTTATTCACTATGTACCTACACACCATACATACGGAACGAATACGTTGTATATATTTTTCATGTGAAAAGAATATAAAGAAATTTAAATATGTGTACATACCATATATATACCCATCTATGATGCACATTCAAAAAGTTCAAAAGTAAATTTTCATTTATTTATTTATTTATTTTTTATACTTTAGTTCAGTAAATAAACTACAAAAAGTATTAGTCGGAGTAATGTAACAAATTAATGGTTCAGTTCAGTTTCATTTTGTTTTTGCTTTCTTTTTTTTTAAAGTTAATTATAATGAAAAAAAAAAGACATTATATATAGATATTATAGACAAAAAAGAAAAAAAAAAGATTTTCAAGATATGAGTAATTAGCAAAAATTGGAATAAAAATTATTCGGAATGAATTGAAACAGAACACATATAAGCAGAAAAAGATAAAAGGAATCTAGGTGAAGAGAAGCATTCAATTAAATTATGTAGATTAACCTTAAAAAGAAAATTAAATAAGTATATGTATCTAGGATGCATTATAAATGTGCATTATAATTTCTTAAATATGACAACTATATCCTTGCATATATTCTAAATAAATAGCAGTTAACAATTTTAAGTATAATTAAATGAAATATAAGTCATACAGATGTACAAAATGTATGAAAGAGTCAAATAAAAGTCTATTATATTCCAAAATGAACTTCAAACTTAATACAGAGGATGAAGTATTATGATGTCACTTGTAAAATGTAAAAACGATCCGAATTTCTACAGAATTATAGGAATTCAATGAAATATTCCCATCTGAATCTATTCTCAGCTATAAGCTTTATTTCACTCAGCGATTTATTTAGATTCTGGCACTCTTTAACATACTTCTTCTGCTACAACTTTGTTCTCTTCACGGAACATGTATCCTATCTACCCAAAAAAATTTTGTTTCAAAATTTCAGTTTCCAAATTTACACTGATTTGGCATCGATCAATTATTTATCATAAAGATCTAATTTATATTCAAATACCTTAGCTAAAATTATACTTTTAATTGTATCTAGCTACGTCTAGGGATATACAAATTAATCTCCTTTCATACCTTTTCCTTTTAATACGTAATACAAAACATGTAGGTTCATAAGTTTATGAATTGACGCAACTAAAATGCGTTGAAAGACTTAGATGCATCGGCCATACGTCATAAGAATGAATAACTCTAATCCTCTGGGAAGGTTATACTTTTCCAACAAGTTGAAGGGATGATCATGAATCTAGAGAAATATTTTAATGAAGGTCAAGGCTCATCTTGAGCTGTAGAACTTAGAATGATGATGATGATGATGATAAAATTCCTGAACTGTTGTTACGTTATCTCTTATGTTTTTATTCTTATTACCTACACTTCTAAATTAGTTACACATACAATTACTTTAAGTAACTTACATGCATAACACATTAGTTTTACCACTGACCTTTTATTTTTTTATTTGCCATATACCACATACATATGTATGTATTTTAACCTCGTTTTTCATTTTGCATTCCAAAAATCAAAAAAAATAAATAAAAATTTTAACAAACTCATATCATACTTCAGTTGTCAATGTACAAATATTTTTGCATTTATCAGCATAAATATATTTTTTTTTTTTTTTTGCAAAAATAAAAAAAATATATTCTGTGTATTATATTATGTTGTACGTAAACATGAAATTTATTTAGTCATTCATCTGTTATCATTACACAAAATACTATACATGATACGAGTACACAAGGTACGTATATATATGTATATGCAAATATAAATAGAAAACAATATTATACTTCATACTGTACATATTTTTGCATAATTCAAATAAATAATAATAGTAATAATAACAATACTACTCATTTAATGCTATCATCATAATGACAATTATTTCATATAATATTTTTGATATTATATGTACATTACATTGCACAATGATTTGTGAATAAATATGTACTCACTAGTACATATAATGATATAATCGAATTGAATATTCATCTGAATTTATTTTGTAATGTACATACACGTACTCATATGTACATAATATACTTTAGATAAATTGAAAATTTAATTTTATATTTTATGATAATTGTGACGATGATGATCATCATCATTATGATAATGATGTAAACTAATGAAAGTTGTCTGAGTCAACAAAAATTATTTGTGCTTTTTGTTTGTCTCTATGTATAGGTAGGTACATAATTACATAATTTAGTATCTGGTGTCTAATATGTAGGACTATATACATATATATTCATTAATTCTTGATAGATAGATACCATACTAAATTTGATACAAATTTCCGCATAAAAATTATTTAAAATCTAATTATACAGATTTATATATTAATCCTCGTATTTAAAATTTCAAATTAAAATATTATTTAAATAATAATCTTTCAAATATTTTTACTTAAATACAATCAATCTTATATAAAATCCGATTCATTATCATTCACACATATTTAAATAAAATAATGCACCAGGAATGATTTTCATGAATCAAATGTAAAAAATATAGGTATCCTATGGAATATACTTTAATATTTAATTGAAGAAAAATAAAAAAATAAAAAATTTACGATTCTAAATGATAAAATAAAATTTTGCAGACAGTAATTATCTAATTAATGTCAATTACAATATGTCTTCGTCGTCTTCTTTTACATATACAGAGAGTTTAATGACATCATACTCGTTACGTATTGTACATTAAAATTAGGGTTGTCTGTTTCGTCTTATATATACCTAATTCTCCCCAGAGGAGTCAGATCACCTTGCTTTCTTCATTTTGTTTGCCTACTTTCTCTTATGGGGTTGATTACTCAATCTCGCAAGAAATTAATAGCAACATCTTCACGAACGAATGGCAAATAATAATGATATGTACCTAAATTTAAAATGACAATAATTTCATGAAATAAAAATACCTAAAAGAATAGTGATTTCAGTTTTTTATTTGATTTTTGAAGATTATAAGATTCTTCTGACTTTTGTAATATAATTATATTACTGTTCTGTACATACAGATTTCTGATATACAATTTTAAAGAGTAACTTTTGTACTTAAATATGCTATATGCTTCATCTTTTAAAAGTTGTTTTTCTTGATATATATAAACATACGATGAGTATGTACATATATCAACATTTTGTTATACATATTGATATATGTATGTAATTTTAATTATAAATTAATTGATCTATATATGCAGAATGATATATAGCATCAATATATTAAAATGTTTAACTTGCATGTGTTTTTTAATTCCGTAATTCCGTAAAGCATTATTAATTACATTATATAGATTTAAATACACACATACATATTATTTTACATTAGCATTTGTACTTTAATTTTACACACATATATAAACTCGTATATATCTTGTACATGGATCTGTACTTCAATTTTTGTAGCATGTTACAATATTAAAAATATTTCGTTTATATAGTAATGTAAATACATTATGTGTATATGTACATACATTTATTTACTCATCTTATTTATTTTCCATCGTATATATTTCCGTTCATTTAAAAAAAATAATAAAAACAGATTGTAAATTTATTTCATGATGAAGATTCATGTAATTACAATATATTTTATATGTAAGTAGATGAATAAATTATGTAATTTTTACATTCTTCATATATGCATACAGCTAGACCCTTTTTTTCTCAATTTTTCATCCTATTCTTTTTGTTTTTCTTCCTCTACGCATACATATGTACGTGTATATACATGTTACGTACACTAAAATTTATTTACATATAAATTTCATTTTGCGAGAAAAAAAATTTTTTTTTTCTTAAATTCCCTTCTTGTATCTAATTTATTTGAATAATTAAAATTTAACTAATTTATGTATGTATTACCTAATGACAACAACAGCAATAGCAATTAGAATTAAAAAAAGATACGAAACGAAACGAAAAGAAAAATATAATGACATCATATTTTCAAAGTAGACAATAGTAGCAAGTAGTAGTTAGTAGATTGATGTGATGTAGTAGCATTATGCTACAGTGTATATCATTAAAAATGAAATTTGTTTTTTAAATTAAAGTAATTTTAAAAGATATTTTTTGAATTAAAACGCTACTGAAACTGTTACTGATCATTTATTTCGATGTAAAGATACATACAATGCTGATAAGTAATATGGTAATAGTCTACTTGCAGACAACAAGTAACACAAAGTATTATTAGTGCATTACATTATTCTAATAATACAACAGTCTAAGCCCTGTTATGTAAAAAAAAAAATGAGCTCTTTCTCTGCCAACAACTCAGTGGTTCGCAATTGCAATCCACATTAAACTGTAGATGCACATACTTATGATAGTAATAAGTCAAAAAAAAATCACTTCAAGTGAATTTCTTGGTTTGATTCGGGCTATATACTTAATGCAGATCATCGAAGAAGTATAGTATGTAGTACATCAAATTTTATGTAATTCTTTGTCAAATTTTTGTGATGTAGATATAGATTTAGGGTTCAATGTTCAATCAGATTTGGTATAAATATAAATGTAAATATTAAAAATTATAATTATACAAAAAAATGTATCTAGAAATTAAATATGTACATAAAGAAATACCTGATACGACCACTTCGACATTTAGTATTCGCCTTCTTGTTCATATTTCTCTTCTAAAAGTAATTTTTGGAAAAAAATTTCTTTTTGATTTTGAATTTTAATTATTTAAAATATAAAAATCGATTTCCTATTTCACCTACTACATTCGTTTACTAAATTATGTACATTACATACACATATAATGTGTATTTTGTGTACGTACAAAAAATATACGATTATTGATTCAAAATTAAATTTATCTGTAGATAGATATGTAGTTTGTTCGGCTGTATTATATAGCCAAGACAGAGCATAGCACCAAGAATTTATGTTTTAATTTAAATAAATAATACAAGTCATAATGATAATAATAATCATTGACATCATCAAATATTTAAAAAAAAAATGAATTCCTATACATATTTAGTTACTATCTATAATGTATGGGTAGATGTAGAAACTAGAAACTATCTATGTATATAATTTTATGTTTCAATTCAAAATTTTTTAGTATAAAAATAAAAAAATTTTTATTTGTACAATACAGGTGGATAAATAAATGAATGGAAAGAGTAAGTAATAAATAAAATTAATATTATGATAAGAAGGTGGAATAAAAAGTGAAAGAAAAATGAAATATATTGAATAAAATACATACTTGACTATATGTACATATACAAACATGTAGATACATATGTGTTTTCTAGTATTTTTATCTACTTGTACGATTATACGAGTATATGCAGAATGCAGCTCCATATTCAGACGACATACATAACATAATACTAAACTAAACTTACCTCACAACACAAGTAACAAAAAATTAAATAAAATGAAAAATTTGTATCCTACATGCTTTTATTTCTTTTATTTATTTTTTTTTTTTATATGATAGTAAGTACATATGTACAAAATATATAACTAAAGTATGTATGCATACATGTACAAGTAAAACCAACGATGGTGTCACTTAAATTACATTATGACTCATTCAATATGTGACTGCTGACTGGTGCTGGCACTGTGGTGGTACTGATGATTGGTTAGGAGCATGGTCACAAAATAAAATGTAGCTATAGCTAGCTCTATACATAGTACGGGATTTAATAAAATTTTATAACAAAATGCTCTAGCTCCATGTATCTACTTTGTATAAAGGTAACAGTATTTTCACGTTAAGTAGGAATTTAATAAAAACAAAAAAAAAGTATCTATTTTTTTTTTATTTACTTTTTTGGACATTGCAATCAATAAATAATTTTTCAGTTACACCTTGTTGATTTTGCATGTGATTATTATGTATGTACATACATGTCTGACAGTGCTTTTCTTTATTATTTCTTATTTACTATATTTTGCAATGCAATGCAATTAATAATATCAGTGATAGCAATATTAGCGGCAACAGCCATCAATAGCAATATCAGCCAGCCATCCAGCCAGCACCAATATTGAATATGAAAGCACAACATTTTTTTTTTCAATTCGAATGTGAACGATTCAAATCATACAGAAAAGAAAGGTGAAATGGAATATGAAATATCTACCTATTATATGAGTGTAACGTACTTATAAAATGTATCGCAAAATTCAATCAGTTTAATATTACCATGTATCTACAAATGCAACACACATGAAAAATATTAGATCATCATAGTATCATACCTATACAATATTGAATGCACAGAATTTATCTAATCTAGAAATTAAAATGAAATAAAATTATAATATGTATCTAGTAGTATCGCATGGTTGTCTTGTCGTTATTAATAGACCACCAAATACAGTAAAATATACATACCTTCATTCATATATGTATTAATTTACTGTTGTAAATTACATATTATTAATCTTGACTTAATAATAATTCAGTATCAACCTGTCTACCTAACGAGAAGTATAATATGAAATGTAACATTATGTACATAACTATACGGTTTGATATAAAACCAGTACATATATATAGATAGGTTAGATAGATAGAACAATAATGAAGTTGTGTTTATTATTATATTAAAAAAAAAAAAAATAAAGAAAAATAAAAAAAACTCTCACATTACACACATCTTTTTAGATAGTTACCTACATGTACGTACTCGTCGTGAATAATATGAGAAAAAACAAACTCATGTTTCTGTCCGTCATTTCATTCAATATATAAGTACATCTATATGTGAGTATGTGTGTATATAGTATACATATTTTGTATATATTATATTATGTAGCACAGGTATGAGAAAATTATGTGATACATATACCTACTACATAGTGTTTTTAAATAGTACACGTTAGAATAAGATAGATACATTCATTACACACATATGCATATGTATATATATGTCAGTATAAATTTATAATTTAATATAAGTATATGAACTCGTACATATATGTATGTATATATTAACTTTATTTTTTTAAATTGTAAATCAAAATTCACACGTCAACAATCCTCCAGATCATCAAAATGAAAGAAAAAAAAAAAAAAAGAAGAAACATAACGATAGTCGAACTAAATAGATACATACAAATGTATTAGAATTATTAAAATTTATAATTTTAATATATTTCTCATTTTTTCTTTTTTTTTTTTCTTGAATGACCGAAATTTATTCTATATAAGGTCTTTCACCTTTCTCCTTATTATAAAACTTTCATCATTGCTATCATAATTGAATTTTATTATATACCTACATATATAATAGGGATATGTAGGTACATAAAATTTAATAATATGTACTGTGTTCAAACTTCAAATGTAATATTTTGTTGTTCAACCACCTTTCATTTTCGATGTAATACCTCTATACAAATTAATAATAAAAAATATTTTTTTTTCGTTCATTTTTTCGGTTTCGAAAACATTTTTTCAAACAAAACTTCAATATCAAATTTTATTGAAGTGAGTATATGATGACAATGAGTAAGATTTTAGTTCCTTTTCGTTTTCTTTTTTTTGTTTTGAAAGAAAATTGACATGCGATTAGGACGATGATGATGATGATTATCATGATAACGATAATATGACATGCAAAAAATGAGATATTTCTAAGGTAATGTTTTTAAAAAGTATTTATATTGCTTGTCTAAAATTAAATCGAATAAATAAATTTTCTTTTTAAATAATATGTAGATATGTAACTATAAAAAATCTATTTAAAAAAAGATAAAAAACATACCGCTTTGTTCTCCAAGAAATACTAATTTGAATTTTCTTAAAGGATTACCAAAATCACCAGATGATGACATTTTACTTTCTTTTATTTTTCTCCTTTCTTAGCTTTTTTTTTAATTGAATTGTAATGTAATTTAAAATATCCAGTAAAGTTTTTTTATTAACTTGTGTATGTATGTAAAAGTGTATGCGTATATTCAATATTTTACGGAATATATGTAATGTAAAAAATGCACTTAATTAAAAGCAATTAACTTTCTTTAATGGGTAAAAACAAATTTCAAATTTTTCCCGTTTTTCCTTTTATTTTTATTTATTTTAAGTACAAAATTTTTATTCACAAATTATTTTATTCACTAACTATTACTGGAATTTTATATATGTATTTTTTTCCTAAAATTAAAATTTATATAAAGTTTATACACTTATAAATATATGTAATTATGCCACCATGCACAAAAGAAAATTTATAAAAAGACACACACATATATTAGTAGAGAAGAGGTTAAGAATTGGAAAAAAAAAATGTTTTATCTTTATATGATGAGAAAAAAAAATTTTTTTTTCTTTTTTTTTTAATTCCTTTATTTCTTGTTGAGAAAATTGACAAAAAATAATGTTGGATTTTACTTTTTTTAAAGGCAAATACTTTACACAAAATAATTTTATGAATATGAGTAATCCTTTAATGAATTTTTTCTTTTTTTTTAATTTAATTTAACACAAAAAAATATAATTATAAATTATTGAAGATGATTTTATAAAACCACTATACGGTAATACGGTATACTTACAATACAATACACACATATACAATATACAACCACACAACCAATTGCCAAATTAAATGACAGACCAAACAATATGAATTGAATAGACAGACACGACACAACAGCGACAAATACACGATGACAGTGACACGTACACGACATTCAACAAAAATATCATACATCATACCATCCATACTGTAAATAAAAAATTTCAAACATAACAAACTTCAATCTATTCATTTTACATTTTACAACTCGATTCATACAAAAATTCACCACAAACATGGGTACAAATATCAGACACGTAGATGTCTCTACAATTCAGTTGCATAACACAGCACGAGTTCAAATTTTAAAACATGTTGTTTCGTTACAATAGAAAGTAGAAGGAACATTTTAATATTGACCCGCATCGAACATTGTGTCGCTTTACATTTAAACGTTGACTTCCTCCACGGAACATTTTTCTTTAAATTCATACATCCTTCCATCTTGTATCGTTGATGATATATTTAATCCAATTTCCATCGTTTAGCTCACATAATTTACTGCTACAATTTTTAATTCTCATTCTTAGGAGTCTGAAAAAAAATTTACAAAATTTATGAATGTAAAAGAGATGAATTTATAACATTTTTAACCTTTTTCTTGATTCTTTTATGCTTTTTTTGTACTTGTAGTTCACATATTTTACTTTGTAAACAGTTAATATCAAAATTTTCACGTACTTCTATATCACATTCAATTTTTTCATCTAAATCGTATCTATCTAATATCCATTCTTTTATAGCTGGTAATTTATGACAATCTGGAAATGTAACAAATATATATTTCGGTTCTTTTCGCATTTCTTCGATAGCATTCAATAACATTTCATCTAGAGAAAAATTTTTTTTCAAATTTTCCATTTCAAGATTTTTATTATTTTCTTCTTGTTCTTTTTTAACTGTATCAATTTGTTCTTGCCATGCATTCTGAAATATTTCTTCAGCAAAATCATCTTGTAAATAAAAAAAATCTTTTTTCAATATTCTGCATTTAATTTTTTGTATTGGATCAATTTCATTACATAAATAATTATCTTTATAGATTTTTCCATAATCAAATTTACATGTTTTATTCCATTTTGGAGCATGAAAATATTTTGTAAATGGTTTTGGATGATTATTATGATGTTTGAAATTTAAGAAATTTATTGTTTCTGTTGTGCTATGTTTAAATTGATAATTATCTTCATTAGTATCAGAATTAATCATAGATGTTGCTATCAGATTAGAAGATTTTTCAATTATTCTATTTAATTCATCATTTGCTAAATTATTCAATTTGATTTTTGCATATTCCTTTAAATCCTGTACAAAAAATTAATTTAAAAAGATGAAAATAAAAATTCGATTATTTTTTTTTTATATTTGATTAGATATACGTGTACTTACATTTTTATCATAAGAACATTTAAAATGTTTTCGAAGTTCATTGATCATTGTAAATTTTACATGTCCAATCAAATTTTCTTGTATTATTTTTAAATTCTGATGAGTTTTACACATAACATTCGAATTACTATCAGTATTCTTTCGACATTTTTTCGATACTATTTTATTTATAATATCATCCAGGATATCCTTAACGAATTTTTCTTTTTCTTTTATTAAATCCTTTTCAAATTTATCAGAAATATCATTCTGAAGTTGAAATCTTATTTCATATTTCGTATTAAATGCTCTTTCTTTTTGTTTTATTAAATTGGAACAATCATTTTTCTTTTTTTCATTTATTTGAAATCGTTCAATTAATATTTTTTCGATTTCTCGTAATGCAGTTATCAAATCTAAATGAGATATTGCTGACATAAGTATTTGTTCATTTATATTATATTTAATAGCTGTAGTTTTTGTATATTTTGATGATTTTGATGACAATTTATCATCAGAATAAAATAATGACATTATTAGCCATAGAAACATAACATCAATTCCTTTTGATAATTTTTGTAGAATTTTTATATCTTTTAAATTTTGTTCCGGATATATATCCAATATATTTAAAATTTTTTTACAATTTTTTGCAGTTTTATGTTCAATGTCTTGTATTAAATCTTTTTGAAAATGATCAATTGCATATTTCTGTTCTGTAGATAAATCTATAAACCATTTTGGTAAATATATTTTGTGAGATTTTTTTATTTCTTTTTTATGATTATTCGAAGTCATCATGAAAAGTATTACTAGAATTTTTTTTATATATAGGTAATTATTAACAGAAAATTTTTAGAAAAACCAAATTGAAAAAAATTAAAAATGAATTGCCAAAAATCTGAAATCAAAAAAAAAAAAATATAAATATGCACGTTGTATTAAATTTAGACAAGTACAATATAATAATTTTGATGAAATTGATCACTCACCTAAATACATATATATGTATATATATCAAACTATCATCTATTCTTTCAAATTAAAGTAATATTCACATGTACTTTATATATTTTATAAAATAATAATACTGTTACATAGAAAATTTTATTTCACTTTTTTAAATGATCTTGATAACTTATTTGTTACAAATTTTCATAAACTTTTGATTGTGCATTCGCGCATTGCATCCCACTATGTCCACAAATATGAATATCGTTGTTATTTGTATACATAATATCCCCTAAATCGACAGTATAATTGCTCACATAAATAACCGCTGAAATTTATAGTTGACTTTTGAGAAAAAATATAGCTTCTTTATTCATAATTAATGCAACATGATAAATTGAAAGAATAATCCTTAAAAATCATTATAAACTTAATTTTATTGAATGATGTATACTTTGTTTTTTTTTTTCTACTAAATGATTTAATTAATTACTTATATGCACATCTTAATCAATTATATCTTATTATTACAAATATTGATAATACAAAAAAAAAATATATCACAATTAAAATATTTAAAAAATTTACTTAAAGATTTATTACTATATGTAGGTGTGTATGTATGTTTTTCCCTAAATTTTATCAAATACATTTTTATTAACATTTTTATTAATTTTTATTATCATTTTTTTTCGACGAAACCATATCCAATTTGATTTATTAAAATAATCTTCAATTTCACCCAATGTTTGTCCTTTTGTTTCTGGTAATAATAAAAACATAAATATCGTTGCAATAAAACTAGCTATCGAAAACATAAAAAATAATCCATATGTTTTCAATGTGATTTGAATTAATGGAAAGATTTTTGCAATTACAAATAAACTAATATTAAATAATGCAAATATATAACCGGCAAATTGTCCACGAATTTTAGCTGGTAATAGTTCACCGATCATAATACCAGGCATTACTAAAAATCCCGTATTAAATGCAATATAACATAAAATGCATACAGCTAAAAAATACATATCAAATGTTGATTTCGGTTGATTATCTAAACGACAATACATATAAATACCTAAAACTAATGCACTTAAACCAGAACCAATTCCAGATGCAATAATTAAATGACGACGTCGTAACATTAATACCAAAAAACAAAATATTATTGTACACAATAAACGTATAACAGCCGTCATTACGACTGCTTTCATTGTATCAAGATTACCACCAAATTCTGATATTATATCGGCTGCATAAAATACAACTAAAAATGTTCCCGATAATATTTGAAGAAAATGAAATACATTAATTATGATTAAAGGTTTTAACGATGATTTTGTACAGCATGCTAAAATAATATTATTTGCTGTTGTTGTTTTCGTTGTAGTGTTATTGGTTATCGTTTTCTTTTGAATTTCTATAAATTTTTCATTTTCATGCCGATGTATCAGTGTATTTAATTCTTTTATTGCATCTGAATAATCACCTCTTAACCATATTAAAGATTTTTTAGCTTTATCGATATAACCTTTACGAACCAACCACACAGGACTTTCCGGTATAAATAATATTGCAAGTCCAGATAATATCGGTAATATATTACCACACCATGCAACACCTCTCCAATGTAATACAGATCCTAAAGCGTATACAAATAATATTCCCATCGAATATGCTACAAACGGTACACCAATTAATATTCCACGAATTTTCGGTATTGCAATTTCAGCAATAAGTATCTGTATACGAAAGAAAAATGAAAAATAAAAAAAAAAACATTTTTTTCTTTTAAAAAAAAATAAATAAATAAATAAATAAATAAATAATTTTTAATGTGTAGATATATCAAGTGTGAAATTTGAAATGAATTTATATACATATGTATATTTTTTTTATATACTACAAATGAAAATTGCATATTCGTGATAGTAGTGATGATAATCATTCATCAACATCATCATCTTCATTATAATCTATTATTATCAATCCAACGCACAATATAAACGGTTAGCATTAGCGTTAATTTATTAACCATGAAATTGTAATTGAATTGCGCGTAGTCAAAACATCTTTTCACTGTATTTTGTATTATGATTTTTTTATGCGGTTTTTTTTGCTTTACTTTTACATTATAATATTATCGTACCCGCGTACGTTCGTAAGCTCTTATTATATGCAATAATAATGCATTTTTTTTTTATGTCTGCTCATCTTTTGTGTACGCGTAAATTTACTTATTTATCATATAATCATAACTCTAGGACAAAAAAATTTTAAAAAAAAAATATATGGCATTGACCATGATCTATCGTAACGATGAGAGTACGAGGTAAGTACATACATATTATGTACATACATAAATGTAATATGTATGTACATGAATATGATAAGAAAATGATCATTTTGTTCCGGGTCATTTTATGTAAATTTACGTACATATATCGGTACATACGGGTATTATAGTAGATAATATGAAAGCATGTTATTTTAAATGGAATTTATTTTTATCTATTTTCAAAGTGCAACGAAAATCACTTACACTGGATAATTTATATATGATTTATTTGATATTATACGAGTATATTATGTACTCGTATGTATTTTTTTTTTACTTCTATATTTGATACATATATACATGTTGTTATCAGTCATGTACATATTGATGATATTTTTACGTATATTTATACTGCATTTGTATAAAAATAGTAATCCAGAAGAACATACATATATACGACCAAGACCATACAAAACATTATTATCAACGAGTATTAAAAGATTTGTTTATAAAAGATTTGTTTCTATAAAAATTTCTAAAAAAAAAAGGAAAAAAAAAACTCGTGATTATTTCTATTTCAATTATTAATAATTAAAAAATATAATAAATTTTAACGTATGTAATAATGTAATGTACATATACTTTTATGTACTCGTATATGAGTATTAAAAAAGTATGTCATGGTCATATATTATATTCATAAAATATACATTAAGTTTCCGGCGTTGGAAAAGAGAAGAGACCTTCTTCTTTATTTTTATTTTTTTTTTTGTATTAATATTTCTTTATAATGTCTCTGTACTATCTATACTACTTAGTATAATTGCTACTATATTTACTGTCTGTTCTGTAGTATTTAAATATGTTTCTGGAAATGTGAATATAAATATTATAAACTCTCATATTATTCAGCCTACATACAGTCTAACTTGCCGTTGTGAAACCTAGCTTGCCAACAGAATTTATAACATGAAAATTGGTTGTATACTTCTACAATCCAATTGAGTTGGACAAAGATTGTATCGTGTATTGTACGTAGTCGGTAGATAAATTTTCATATTGTAAATTTAGTTGGCAAACTAAGTATTAATGGATCATTCTAATAATAGATCGAGGGACTCGACGACCTACTGAACTTGAAGTTGCAGGTTAGATTCTCTCTTCAAGACAAAAGAAAAATAATTTTAAATTTTTCGTTTGTTTATTTTTCCAACTTTCATAACCCTCAAAGTTTACTCAGCTTGAAATGAGTACCAGCTTGGTGGGAAAAAGACCTTAGAAATGCTGATAAATCTACTTGCTGACAACAAGCACACAACAACTCAACAAGTAACACAAAATAATGGTATTAGCGTATTAGTAAAATCTAGAAATCACTTTAATTAAAGCCCGAACTTACTTAAAGCTGTAGTGTTGTGTTATGGAAGAAGAAACTTAAGTTATATAACCAGCAGATTGAACAGTGTGTGGGTAGCATTATTCTCGTATGGTATATGCATCATAAATTACATTATGCGTATGAAAATAAATTATGAAATTTATCGTAAGAAAGCTATAGATGAAAGCAATAATATTTTATTTTTATTTTTCTGATAAAATTAAATTTGATTTATAAATCTAGAATATATATTTACGAGTATAACGTACATATGTACGTACATGATGTACGACTACAAATGACTGTTTAACTGTTATAAATGATAATAAATAATATTATGTGCATATAAATCATAAAATAAGAAAATTTAAATACATACTACAGATATGTAACGCCCAATACAAATAATATAGTCGTATGATGGTAAAATTTTAAAGAAAGCCCATACACAGGTCAAGGACGGATATGTTTACGTTACAATTTATAATATAATACGTATAGGTATGTAAATGAATGTAAGTATGTATTTAATTTATACATACTCGCCGTATTTTAATTTATTTATTGAAATAATAATAATAATAAAATTCGATGCAATATGTATATTATAATACACACATAAATATCTATAAGCTGTAAGTAGACACATATATTGTATATAAAATAAATATGTATATAAACATTAAATTCAAGGATAAAAATGTAATATTATCATCGCACTTTTAACTTTTAATTAAAGTTAAATACGAATACACAAACAGACGTACAGTTATTGACTAGTTGTTGTTCTTGAATAAATATTCTAACTAAATTTCAAAACATTTGCATAATAAATTTTATGTGTAAACAATTAACAAAAATAATAAAAAAAATATATATATAAATAAATTTGAAATATGCAATTAAAATGTATACCTAATTAATTAAAAAATAAAATATAAAAATGTAAAAATTATACCTGTGCTGGTGCACCAATAAGACCGACTGCAAAACCAGCTATAATTCGACCAATTATTATTGTTGTATATGATTTTGCAATACCCAATATACTCCAACCAGTTACCAATGGAAATATTGAAAATAATAAACCGTAACGGCGACCAAAACGATCAGCAATCGGTCCAGATGCAAATGATCCAATTGGTGTTGCTAAACTATGAACGCTAGCTAGAAATATGAAATAAACACAAAAGCAAATAAGTAAATAAAAAACAAAAAAAAAACATTCAAAAAAACAAAAAAGCCAAAAAAATAAATTAATAAATAAAATCATATAAAATGTAATATGCAATGAAAACAACAACAAATTACAAATTCTTATGATAGAGTGTAGATCTTCTCTTATAAAGCAAAAAATTTTAAAGAAAAAGGAAATAAAATCAAAATTTTTTTAAGTCAAGTATACATAGATACACTATATGACTCTATACACAAAAAAAAAAACTCATGTGTATTTTACACTTATATTTTTATAGTACATACTTATGTGAGGAATATAGGTCAATACATAATCATAATCATCCTATCATCATCATCATCACAACGATCATATAATAACAATAATAATGATTTTATTCAATTTACAATATTTAAAATATTTCCTTTTCCTATTGAAGTTTTTCTTTTTAAAACTTTCAAATCTATAAGTATACTAAATGTACGAAATATTAGAATGAATAATATGAAAGGCGATCGTTATGTATAGTGATAGCATGTAAGTAGTATAGTACTTAGATATATACGGTGAAATTTCTCTTATATTTTTTGCTCTATATTCTATTTTTATTTAAAAAAAAAAAAAACATACACACACATGCAATACACAACTACAAAATATTCAAAAGTGTTATATAAAATTATTTTGATTAATAAAATAATACATATATTTTTATATTATTTTGTATTAAATAAGTAATACAATACCACCACACTATTTACACTCGTAATTTAGGTATAAATAATGAAAAAAATTTTTGAGAATATTTTATAAGTGAAAATTTGTTATTGTTAAATTATAAAAAAATAAAATAAAATTTATAAAAAAAAAGTTTATCTAGATCAAGAAATTTTCATAATAATCGTTGTCCTAATTTCTTTTGCCTATAAAAGACACACGCTTTTGAACATAAATTTTTCAATTAATATGGTAATAATAAATTAAGTACATATTTATATTTTGGTCGTTAATATTATTATTATAGTAACATTTCAATCAGAGAAAATGTAATAAATCATTTTTTTTAAAATACACACAAAAGAAAAATAATAATAATAAACAACTATATAGAACAAATACAATATATAAAAAAGAAGAAGAAAAACTAAACTATAAAGAATATATAAAGATCAAATCGAGATCAAAAGAAGATTAGAAATATTTATTTTATTACGAAATATATTTTTCTGAAATTTTTTTTTTATATTTATAGGTATAAGTATTTACCAATCCATGATCCTTTTTCAATATCAATTTGTAAAAATTCAGTTGAATTATAAAGTTGTGGTAATAATACAGCTGAATAACCAATTGGCATACCACATGCTGCTGCCAATATTAAAATTGCTGATGTTACTAAAATCTATATAGATAAATGAAAAATTTAATCGATTATTTACAAAAAAAATAGAATTAAAATAAAATTTATTAAAAACAAAAATAAAATTAGATTATCCTTCTTCTATAGTGTTATATATATCTCTCACATACAAGATGTAGCTATTAAAAAAACGAAACTACTTAACACTGCTATCTGATACAAAACTGAGAACGTAGGTTGGCCACGTAGTGCGTAAGAATGAAGAGGCTCCTATGTTACACGAATATTTTTGTTAAGAATCTGATGGCAAACGAATAGTGGGATAGTGGAATAAACCGAGAATCAGATAGCGGAGTACTAAATGACATGAAGAAATTGTGCAACAGCAATTTGAAAATGTGCACTGTTGATAGAGGCGTTTGAAGGGATATTTTGGAGCAAGCCAAGACTCACAATGGATTGAAGCGCCAATGATGGTGATGGATAATGATCTGCTACGAAAAACACTACGTATGCGACACTTAAAATTAGTACTATACTAACAGATATTCAGCTTGAAATTTGATCTTTCGACTAACTCCTCTTCAAAGTCTGTCGACTTACAAATTTGGTCCAGTCCCAGTCCCAGTTCTGACCTTCATTTGAGCTTGAACACATGTTTGTTTTTAATAGAAAAATCGAAAATAACATCTGTTTTTAATAGAGAAAATGAACGCACTTATAGTCACATTGCATTGTCTTATGTCAGGACTGAGGACGTTTCTACCCAATTTATCGCATTCGTTTCGTAGTTTTTCTATAGAGCAGTACATACATCAGTTTCGTTTTTTTCAATAGTTTCATCTTGTTTGTGTGATTATGTACGTTACATTATGATCCAATATGAAATATGTAATTTACCTGATGAAATATTCCTTTTGATGTTGATCTTATTTCATAATTATTATCAATTTGTAATGGATCTTTATCAGATTGTGTTTTTTGTATAAGATGAGTACATTTTAATGAAATCTCTGGAATATCATCATTATGTGTATTATTACTGTTATCGTGTATTGATTTGATTTTTTCATTACTGTAAGAAAAAAAAAATTACAAATTACTCAGAAAAAATTTCAAAAATATTTAAAAAAATGTTTAAGCGTACTTATGTAATGTATAATTTACATTATACTAAATTGCTATTATTATAAATATATTATTATTATCATCAAATTTAATACTCAAGTATGTTATTTATGTCATTAACAAATTATAGAATCATCTTCACATGAATTAATTTTCAAACAAATAAAAAAAAATATATTAATAGATAAAAAGAAACATTTCAATTATTATTTTAATTGATAAGAATATAATTAATACTTAAATTACAAACAATTAAAACTGTCAATACAAATAAAAAAAGTTATTATCTTTAAAATTATGTCAGAATATTGGTTGTGCGTTAACAATTAAGAGTCAGCTAATATTTAGCAAAAATAAAGAATCTAATAAATAAAACAAAACAATTTCAAATTATTATCAAATCGAAATTATAATATATTGCTACTGTTAATTGAAAAGTATATAATATATTTTTTGTACCATATATACATACACTGGCGGTCAACTAATTATCTACACTCAATTATTATCAAATAATTCAATTATTTTGTAAGTAGTGATCTTGAAGTAAATTCTTAATTCTATGGCTGTTTTCAAAGTTTGCAAATTTTATTCGATAAACTTGAAATCAAATCGTTCGCGATAGTGAATCTCGCAAATCTTGTCTAAAGTTGACTATGAAATATATTTGAATGAAGGAGAATGAGCATGTAAGCTTTATGATAGCGGCAAAAGTCTAGAAATCACTTCAATGAATGTACCAGCTCACTTAAGGTTGTTGCTGTAGCGCTATTGATGATGATGAAGCTTTCTGCGCACACTTGCAACTTTGAAAACTTGATATATGACTGACAGCTGGATTGTATAATAAGTGAAGGAATGAAGATGAAAGTTCATTTTAAAATTCTCAAATTTGCCAACATATATATTTATAGAGTTACCGTTTTAAAATATGATGACAAATTCTAGCATGAGTGTACGCAAAGAATTTCATATTAAATTATGCATATCGTAGTGCATTCAAGCCATACACATTTTCGATTAAAATATTTATTTGAAGATCTTTTATAATATACATTTGTAATACAATATTTGAAAATTCATGAGTGTACTTAATCGATTGGACGGTAGTGTACATATATATTATTTAATAATAAATTATAAATATAAATAAAATATTGAACATTAAATTCAAATTCAAAAAAAAAATTCATAAATTATCTAGTGAATTTGTTTTTTATCTATTTTTTTCTCTTAATTTTTTGCTTCTAATATTTGATTATATTTTTCGTTTAAAAAAAAAATCAATTAATATTTTGCGCTTGCGTAATCCATACCACAATTATTATAAATATTTATAATTTATGTTAGAAAACTACTTGTTTTATTTTAGATATTGTGTTTTGTTTTTTGTTTTTTTTTCTTTTTTTTTTAATTTTTCTTTAAGAATTTGCCGATTAAAAAAAAACCATTAACATATACTACTTATGTACTTGACTTCTATCACTTCTATTAATATGTATCATACAATATGTTTGATAAACAAAAATTTATTACGTAATTGAATAACGGATTTTTTTTTTTTTAATTTTAAATTTAAACAAAATGTACAAGTTTTTGTTTTTGTTATATTTTTTTTTTTAAATTATTAAAGAAAAATTAGTGAAAACGTACCTTATATTCATTGTATTGGATTTCTATAAAATTATATACTATGTATTAGAGTACCTTTAAAAAAATATATTATTCGTAAAACAATTAATTATATATATAAATGTACACAATTTATTTTTACTTTTTATTATTATCTTTTTTTTGTGTCTTTTTTTTAACAAAACATAAAACAAGAAAATATTTACCAAACGTCTAATTATAAAATTTACAAAAAAAAAGAAAAAATTTGAAGAAAAAAATTTTCGAATAATTTGAATTTAATTAATTTTTTTTTTAACTTATTTATATTTATGGATACTAAGTATAGAGTTTGTAATATGTACGTGTATAAGTGATGGTATTGATTTTAAAATTGTTTTGTTATTTTCTTTTTAATTTTATGCATTTATTTATAATTTTATTTATAACATTCATTCCACACAATACTCTATCTTATGGGTAATAATCGCTATGTCACTGTATATAATTAGAAAATTTCGAATTTAATATGCACATATGTAGGTATGCACATTTATGTAAATATTTTTAGAATAAACAATAAAATTATTATTTTGAATTTTCCCTTCAATTTAAAAAAAAATGTATATAAAACGAACACAAAAATATTAAAAAGAAATTTCTTTTAGTAGTAATGGTAGTATTAAAATAACACTCGTAATGTAATTGTGTATTTTTATACTTTTAAATGACCTGTGTTGCTCAACAAACAGACACTACAAGAATGAATTTTATGAATTAATCAAGTTCTTATCTTACTAGAGCTACACAATGACCACACATTTTCACATTCTCATATACGACACAATTTTTGCTTAATACTATCACGTTCACAATATTATCCAAACATAGCTACTATATGTTACACGTTACACTTTATACGAGCACCATGAGTATACTATCTATGGACGGTATTATACGATCGATCTACAACAACTCATGCTACAATTATAGTACTTACAGTATTCTCTCGATTTGTATGTTTTTGCATCTTATGTGATCTTATTTAAAGATCACGATCATTACGTATAATTTCTTTATGTTCGTTTCAAAGATCAATTATTTAAAATTTCCAGAGTTAATGAAATTTTTTCCAAAGAGAAATTACCTTTTATTTGTTGTTTAAAGAATTAGCCTAATGGTAAAATTACAGACAATAATTTTGATAATAATAGGAATAGTCATTTTGTCGACGATCAATTAACATTTCCGAATAGGACTAATAATTTTGAATGATGAAATGATCTGATAATTCTTTATGTTACATACTTCGTTATTTGTTGTCAACAAGTATATACATACTACTAAATACTTATCAGCATTTTTAAGATCTTTTTCCTGGCAATCTGGTAGTTGATACTCATTCAAAGCTGATTGAACTTTGGGGGTGTAATGAAGGTTGAAAATTGGCAATAAGAAATTGAAAATTATTTATTTACTTTTTTTGTTCTAGGCAGAAATCAAATCTGCAACTTCGAAATCAGTAGCCAGTTGCTCTACCACTTGCGCCCCCAATGCCCCCCATTAACTCATATTTTTAATTAACAAATTTTTTGGAGCACGCAGATGGAACATAAGATTAATAAATGTGTATGAATATCAGAGGAATACTGTAACAGTACGACATCACATAATTACGTTACTTTTATACCAAATACTATCGACTATATACTAACACTACAGACTATATAATAAAAAATACAAGTAAATGTAGACGTGGACCAATACATTTTTTTTTTTTCGTTAATATTGAATATACATGATTTACTCAAATATGTGTAATGACGTAGGCATAAATATGGATCAGTTTAATGACATTATATGTACTTATGTGCTGTATATTGTATTGTTTGATCATATGTTTGTTTATATACAAAAATTAAACATTTGTATTCATACAAAATCTACTATAAGTAGCTTTCTTTTATCGTAAAATTGTACATACATAAATTTTATATAAAATAACCGCTAATTCTGTATATAAATAATTTAGTTTTTAAGCTTAAAAGCAATGAAAATTTAAAAAAAAAAAGAGATAAAAAAGAAAAGAAAAATAAAATAAAAAGAGTAAAAGTTTCTACTATATATTATATACTTTTACTTTTAATATTAAATTTATGTATTATAGTATAGCAACATCATGATACATAGTGTAGCAACATTTTATCCATATACATTTTAGCAAAGTAAGTAGTTATCAAGGCTATCGAACATAAAAATAAATGTATAAATGTATATAATATATATAATATATTTTTAAATATAAAATATAAAATGTATATAATATATTTTACTATATATTATGTGTACACAAATGTAAATGATTCAAATTATGTATGTACAAGTACCTACATATGTACTATGTACATAAAATGTGTAAATTTTTTTATGAGAAAATTTCTAGATTTTTAGCCAGACTATATGTCTCTTGAATGATGTTTTATTCTAAACGATTAGCACTATATACAAAATACAACGCATATATGTACGTACATATTCGCATATATATGTACGCACATCACATATGTATGTATGTATGTATAGATGAATTGAGAAAAAGTGAAATTTTCTTATTTTATTTTTTTTATAAATTCATTTTACTTTCTTTTTTATTTGTTTTATATTTTTGATTTTTTTTTTCTTTCATTTAATTTAATTTTTTTTTTTGTTTTGTTTTACTTACATATCTTCTGTATTTCTTTTTTTTTTTGCCTGTTTTAAATAAAAATAAATGATTATTTATTATGATTGACTTTGATTTGATTAAAAATGATTTTAATTTAATTTTTAAAATTTATTTTCTTTATTTTTTGCTTTTTCATTCCTTTTTATTGTATTTTTTTTTTTTTTTGACTTACTATACAAATACTTATGTAGATAATTTTTAAAAATAATTAAATATTAAATTTTAATCAGTTGTGTACGAATATGTATATAGATGTACTCAAAATAATAATGCGATACGAACTACTAATTGTAATGTAAAATTTAATGATTCAATTAAAAAATAATTTAAAAAAAAAAAATAAAATAAAATAATAAAAATAAAGATTATTGTAATCAAATATTCTATAATTTATAGACTATGTCACAATCAAAATTATTACAAGAAAATTCGATCGAATTTAAAAAAAAAAAAAAATTCATCCAACCTTATGGACTTTAGGAGCTGTATACAACATTAGGAAGTAACCAATTTGGAAGAAGAAAGCTGAAAATCGTGAGGGATGGAAGAGGATCTCAAAGGAAGCTGTAAAGTTAAGAAGAAGAAGAAGATACGACATTAAGAGTTCGATTTATTATATAGTGACAGTATAAGGATTTTTTGTTCAAAACTTGGATATGAGTAATATGGAAGTACATATTACTATATAATTGGTAGAAGAGTGCCGTAATTATTTGGGAAAAGGAGTACATGAAAAGGGTATCTGAAAAATTATTCTTATGATACAATTATCCCCTAGATAGCCTTAAAAAAATAAATATGTGATTCATTATTAATGTGTAAATTTTAAATATTATAAAAAATAAATAACAGTATTTATTACTTTTTTTTCGCATTTACCCTTTTTGGAAGCACAACCCTTCCATAAATTTCAGCCAGCTTGCTTTATTTGTGGCTAATCTCCTTATTAGTTATTATTGGCCAATTTTTTTCCATTTTTTAAGCTTCTTTCAATAGTACTCTCCGCCATCTATCCTTCTCCTACCTTGTTGATTCCATTCTAAGGCTACATGTGCTATGCTATAATAAATGGCTTTCTTAGTGGTGAACATTCCATTGTTCGATAATAGTATCTATAAAACCATCTATATATAAAATGACAATACTCATACCCTTAGCCCTTATACTTACATGTTTTGTGACTATTGACTATTTTCGGAAGATGATAAACACGTGAACACTCATCGTAATGTAACTAACTTTTATATGAATTCAAACTTTTCATTCAAACTTTTGTTTTTCATTCAGCTTTTTATTTTGTGACATGATAGATGATAGTATACACCCGTATCACCCGTGTATACCGCACACCACCAACATTACACATGCCACTATCCACTATATCCGAGTACACCTTTTAATACACTTGCGTGATTATTTTTAATTTAGAAAAAATTTAACATTATAATTCATAATTCTTTCATAATTTAACATTTAATATTTTGAATTAATGTGAAATAAAAAAATTATAATTTTTAGTTTATTTTTTTATTTTTTTAATTTTTTTGCAGTTGGTTACAATACTAAAGAAAATAAATAATTAAAATTTGAGAAAAACAAAAAAAACCGAATAGTTTGTATTTATAATTCGCCTTTTTCTATAGGGAATATCATTCATTCATTTTATATCGTTGTAACTTTGTGTAGTAATAGAGTAACTTTACATCATCCAGTCAGATTTTCTTTGATATTTTTTTGGACTGACTGACTGCAGAAAGAACACAGGACATACGAGACACGAGCACCAATAGTACACAACATAAATATAAACGATGGATAGATAGAGATACAGTATCTCTGTGATGTATTTAAATTCCAATTATTTTATTTTTTATTACCGAATAATTACAAATTCTTTAACTGAATTAGATTAGTTGATTAGAGATTATAATCACATCAAATTCACTCAGTAAACTCATTCAGTTATAAGTTGGTGTTAGTAATAGTGCTTTTCAAAAAGTTCGCAAGAAAAAAAAAATTTTATAAATTTTACAAAAATTTAAATTAAAAATTAAATTAATGAAGGCATAATATATATTTTTTTTTTGTCTGTAATTAAAAATAAAATTTATAGTGTGTCATTGTTATATAATTTGTATCATCTTCATCATCTGTTTATTGTGACTGCGATTAGAGGATTACAGAAGTCACTATAAAGTGATCTTTAATTTTAATTGTATATGCATGTGATATGATTTGATGTAATACAGAAATAATTGTGCTATAAACTACTAAAACTAATCTAGAATATATTTTTTATTCTTAAATTTTAACCGCTAATTATCAGAAATTACAGGACAATATTGATATATAATAAATTAAAATTGTTGTTCAATTAAAATCAAATAATTTTAATTAATTATTACTATTATTATTCTAATTAAAATTTTAATATTAATTTGTAGTAATTTTAATAATAATTATAATCTGTACCACAGTAATTATCATAAAATTATGTATACTCTCGTATAAAATATATTTTGTACATAAGTATATGTATTTCTAATTTTGAGATCAATTTTTATATAATTTATTCATTAAAAAAAACATGAAATTAAAATAAAAAAAAAAATCTAGAACTTCCTTTCTGTTAGACAGTGGTAGTACGTTATAGTAATTATTATTGTAAATCTAAGTATAACAAAAATAATCTATAATCATGAATTAATTTTTGCTTTTTTTTTGTAGCTTTTAAAATAAAATAATTAATAATTACCAATATCAAATCAGCATTACATATTTATCTGTATGTACCATATTGTGTACATTTTTGATTATGTAATTTTATATTTTTAGTTATATTTACATACATATTTTAAAAATTAAATTATTTATAACACGTAATCTATCGTGTTTTATTTTTATATATATGTACATCAATTTGCATATACATACATATAAATTTTTTTTTAGATGAGATACAATATAATGAGATGAAAAAAAAAATTTTTTTATAATTAAATAAGCGAGCATTTGTGTACTATGTGTGCATATAATGAAAATCAATTATACTTTTTTTTTAAATCAAATTCATATCAAATTGATTTTGTTCATTTCTTATATTTGTTATAGTTGTTTCTTAACTTCTTATAGATTGTGTGTTGTTCATGTAACTTAACTTCTGTAAAGTTCTGACACAGAGTTCATTTTATATGCTAGACAGACGAAAGTGAATCAATAATGATAATTCGTTAAGTTACAATAATCATTACATCTTCATTCCAACTTAATTAAAGTAAGTTTGAATGAAATTCGAATGAAGTTTCATGATCGAAACGAACTTAATTTAGCAACGAATGAAGACGGTGGATTGGAAATTTTCAGTGGTACGAAATATGAAAATATACGACAAGCAGAATGATAAATTAAAAATTATATGTCGTATGTCACGAAGAATTATCATTGATTCGCATTCGTCTATCTACCACCACTATCATACAATTTGGAATAAATCAACCCATATTTTCATACAAACAATTCTGTAATATTGCTTTTGTATACAAAAATTAATTAAAAATGTTTGATTTAAAATTCACGTTAAAAATGAAACAAAATTCGTGGCTGCTATACCTGCTATATGGTGTCGATTACAATGTAGAACTTTTGTTTATCTAATAATTTATGAATCTACCCTTGTTTACACTATTATTATTATTGACTTTTGTACGTATTTATTTGTTTATTTATCATATACTCGTACATATATATATTCTTTAAAAGGTACATATATTCAAAAATTAAATAAAATTAAAAAAAAAAAAATCAAATATACTGCAAATATATCATATATTATTATCATTGTCTTTTATCTAAAATATTTTGTAACAAGTTTCTTGTTATTTATTTATTAAGTAATATTTTTTTTTACAAACTTTTCGTTACCGCAGAAAAACAATAATGCATACGCGTATACCTTATATTTATATATGACATTTTCTTTGAATGCAATGTATGTCCATTTTCGACAAAAAAAATTAGCTAACAATAACAATGAAATACAATCTGTTATATGAATATTTTATCCATAAACAGTTCCCCCAAAAAAAAAACAATCCTTAAAATTTTTATCATTTTATTAATATAAATCTTCACAGTTAATGATAATTACATTATATTACCATTCGAATACAAACTCTATATCATTATATAATATAAATAAAATTGATTTACACCACTTTCAAAAAGAATATAACTCATATTTTTATCCTGTCATATATACATACATACACATTAGTATAGTATGTAATGAAATTATAAGTAAAATTACATAAAAAAATTTAATTCAAATTTTTATATAAGTAAGTATGAATGAAAGAAATTCCCTATAGTCATTAGTGTATCTATATCATTTAAATAACAAAATAACTCATACATATAAAATTGAATTCTCTATTTACATTTATAATGACATCAGTAGGTCAGTGTAGTGTTGCACGTTTAAATACTTATTACAAACGTACCTGTTCCTATGTGTGTATATATAAATTGTAATGTTTAAAACAAATAAAAATATTAACGGAAATAATAATACGGAAATATAAAATGTAAATTTTTGACAAAAAAAAAATGAAGACAAAAAGTGAAAAAATTGTAAATAAAAAATAAAAACAAAATGATAATACAAAAGAACAAATAAAAATTATGCAATTAAATATAATATGTATATCTAAATAAGATAAAACAAATTTTTTTTTATAAACAATAGATATATATATGTATATATGTATATAATTTAATCATTATATTATACGCGAGTATTATAAAATAGTTATATATACATATATATATATATATAAGTACATATAGTATATCTGTTTAGAATGTACATAATGTATATCATTTACAAATAATAATCTAATTGAATACATTTTATATATGTACATATCATTTTATTATTTTTATACCTATATTACAAATAAGATAAATACATATATGCATTACATTTAAACATTTATATATCTATACGTACGTATATCATTAAATACATTTTATATTTACACAATACCAGCATGCATACAGTGGTGAACAAAATTCATGAAATGAAAGAAATTATTGGATACAATATCAACACTTTTGTTTTATTTAATCTCCAGTATTTTGTTGGAAATATTTTATTCTAATTCAAAAATCATTAAATAATGTTTTTCGCACACAAACAATCTATGTATTATTTGAGATTATTTGTGCAATTAATGGAAGAATTAATTCAAATTTTTAACAGTTTTTAATTAGTTTTACCACGTGTTTTACATATTTACATAATTGAGATAAATAAAAAAAAAAATGTCTTAGCATAATTACAAAAGAAAGGATCAAATCAAAATGAAAATTACAAATTTTCATAATGTTTCCATAATATTGGGAGAAGAAAATACATATCATTTGACTAATCTACCACCTCATATACTACAATTTAATTTAATTTTGTTGCAAATGTTTTGTTCACCACACTGTATATATGCGCTATGCTATATAAATTTATAAATAAAATGTGTAGTAAAATCGTAAAACTATTAATTATATTTTAGAGACTGTAATATGTGTATTTAGACACAAATATTTAGTATGTATAATACATATATTATCCGTACACGCAGACATAAATAATATTAACGGATAAATTTGATTTGAAGGTATGAAAAACGGTATTCATATTTTATTTATTTTTATATGAGTATAGATGCATATTCTTGTAATATTATATATATATGTAGTATAATAGTATGTATCTTATCTATGTATATACAGCACATAAGTACATATATAATTTTTTTTATATTATCTAAAAATATAATTGATAAAATAAATACCTAAATTTTATAATATATTAATACATTATTTATCATATTATATGTAATAAAATCATCAAAAAAATATTAATTTCAGTTCTAAAAATATTTCAGTTCCATTTCCTTTTTTTTTTCTTGTACTTTTTTTTTATTTATTTTCAAATTTAAAGTTATTATATAAAGTATTTTGCAAGAATAAAATAATCTACCATCATGAGTAATAAGTAATTAATAATAATATGTATTATACATATGCGAGGGTAATTCAAAAAATTCCTGGAATAATTGCGTCAGTAAGTAACTAGCAGGCCAACAGTCAAGAAGTTTGGTTATATTTTAAGTGTTTCGAAAGCGAAACTGCTGTGTATAAAAAAAGTATAATTCATTTGATTTTATTTAAAAGGATACAGATACCTGAAAAATTAGGTATTTTTAAAACTTGTGTAAATCATATTGCGCGAATAACACATTGAAAGACGTGCAGAACTTTCACTGAGTTTTTGACCAAATACGATTCAAATCCTGAAGACTTTTATATAGTGACTGGTGATAAAACTTGGTGGTTTATGTGTAGAAAAATAAATCCATAAAAATCAACAACTAGTATATTATTTCATTTTTCCGGGAATTTTTTGAATTACCCTCGTATTATAAAAAAATTTATTCGAAAAATATTATATTTCATTATATGTGTAGATACTTATTCAATTTGTTACAAACGATCAGTGCGAGTGATTTCTTTTTTTTTTCAAATTCATTTGTCTAAATATATAAAATAAAAAAATACAATTATTATTAATTTAAGTATTTAATTTATTTGTTTACGACAAACTGAAATGTGAAATGAATCCCCCCCCCTAATTATTAAAATAATATTAATTAAAAATTATTAACAAAATTTATATATTTATAAAGAAAAAAAAAGTAAAATAAAACGGACTTTATTTAAATATTTATAAAGGTAAGATTTTTTTTTTTTTTTTGTAAGTTAAATTTTCAAGTTCATCAAATAAATAATAGTGTTAAAACCATTAACTCATCGCTCTATTTGTAGCTATACATTTGTACATTATATTTCACAAAATTGTAACGTATTATTATTATCTGCATGCATACACGTATTTAATTACTCGTTAAGGCAACTATTATTTCACATATACCTACTGTCGGAAAAGTATCTGGAATTTGTATAATTTTAGAAGACCATGTGCTAGGAATTTTTTTAAGGAATTAAAAAAATGTACAAATTCTCGATACTTTTCTGACACAGTATAGTTACATACATATGTACGAGTATATATTTTTTTATCACACAAAAAATAGTATTTTTCATTATCATGATATGTATTTTCGTATTTGTATCTGTCTATATAAATGTAATGTACGTAGTCGTGTCCGTCTCCATGTGTATAGATAAATACATATACATAAATTTTTATTTTTATTTTTTCATTCATTCCTTTCAAATTCAATCCCTTTAGAGACAACGAAGATAACATAACACGTTATCACATAAAAATATAGAATAGAGTAGTATGTGGTTATGAAAATTAATTAATGAAAATGAAAATGATACACATTTTTATATTCAAATTAAATTTCAAACTATATGTAAATATACATAAATATAAATATAATATGATATACATATACATATATTATGTGACGTGTGTGATTATAGGGTAAAATATTCAATAAATAAAATAAATCATCAGTTAACAACCTCATCATTTTTATATATTTTGCCGGCTACTTTTAATTATCTGCACTCATGTTAAATATTTTTTTTTTCCATGAATCATATACGAATTTTACGAGTTATATAAATTTATACAGTTTACATAGAAATGCATTATTTTTTTTGTTTTACTTAATTAAATTAAAGATATATTATTTATAAATTTAATATTTTTTGTTACATAAATCATGGATATGTATTTGTAGTAAAAAGGCACTCAAAAAATTAGTTAATTAGTGTGTTAATGCAGTAAAACACCTAACTAATAAGCTCGTAAATATTTGTTACTGAGCTACTTGCTAGTTGCTACTGGATATTTCACCCTAAAACAGTAATAAAATTATGTATTAGATATAAATTATGTTATGTATATGACAGAAAAAAATAAAACAATAAAAAACAAAACAAACCAGTAGATAATAGGTGTATCATTACCAATTTGCATATAAATAAGACGAGTATTTAGTGAAATTTTATGTATATATGCACATGAACAATTTATCGTAATAATACTCGTATATGACAAAGTTTGTATATGCCTCGTATTTTTATATCTATGTTACAAACTAACTACTATATGTAATTCTAGAATCTGGGGAATGTATACGCTTAAAAATAAGGTGTGTTCAGCACTACTACCTACTACTAGTATTGTTTTAAAATACAAAATCAATTGACTTTGGGCCTTTGGGTCAAGGTTGGTTAAAAAAAAAAAAACAAATAAAAATTATTACATTCATAAATAACCATTTACAAGTACATATATTTGTATATAATGTGGTAAAGTGAGTGTAACGAGTGGTCGTATAAATACGTACGAATGTAATTCATAAGATATCATGTACTAATTACTATACACATTATATTCATCAATGGACAAAAAAAAGGACTACATGTAAATATATATTGTAAAATTTCTTATCAATAAGGGTATTCACTTAAGAAGAGATCAAAATTACAAACCCTTTGTTGTAATGAGTAAATTTTGCACATAGGTTTTAAGAAGTGATCACACTGTAACGTATCTTATTTAATTGCAGAGTAGTATTTGAAATTTCCCGTCATTTTTATTGTCAAAAATTTCAGTTTATTCCATGTTGTTGACGGAATTCCAAATAAAAGCGAAATTGACAGCAAATATTTTACAATGTACCTCTTAAATTAGTTATGCCGATTCTACATTCAATGCATAGTGACTTCAACTTCGACTTTGATTTAATGGATATGTATTAGTATTAGAGAACTTCTACATTCAATGCAGTAGACTTGACAAACTATTTTTACATGTTAAGCATGCTGTGAAGTCGAAAGTCGAACTCCAGACTGAAGTCACTGCATTGGTCATATTAAATTAATACGAAATACTCGTGTATTATTTGATTTGATTTTTTTATAATAATATACTATATCCTTCAAAGAAAATATATTTTTAATTAAAGGATTCATCAGTAGTCTTGCAGTAAATTCACATAATACATACATTGATCGATATAATATATAGTGTGAGTCATTCAAAATATAATTACTAGATGTATATATTTAAATTATTTAATTTCTTTTTTTTTTTAAATCAATTTTATTTTTTTAATTTTAATTTTATAACGAATCACTCTTGATGAATCTACATAAGTACTTAAGATAGTGCATAAAATAGTATGAGTCATTCACAGAAGTCATTCATATAATCATATATGTATGCATATTATTCGAATATAAGATATGTAATTTTTAAAGAAATTTCTTTTTATTAAAATTTAAATTAAATTCATTCGGGATATTTTTTTTGTTTTGCATATCATACAGAAATAATTCGTATGTAGTTATGCGATTATGTACACCATACCATACCATACACATTACATTATTTATATCCTTTATCGTTTTATTAGCTGTTTCTTTATATGGCAATGGATGTATTATATACATATAATATTGGATGTATTTCGTAATAATAATAATTTCAAAAGCAATTATATTTAATTACACTTTTTTTTTCCTAGAATCAGATGCATTAGATATGTATATGTATATTATTTTATATTTTTTGTTTTTTTTTTGTTAACATTATTATATGATAGATTTTCTTTATTGTTATATATACCTACATAATATCGTACTTATAATTGCTTTGCGCCTTCTGAACGACTAATTTAATATTAAAATCATACTTATTAATTCATAATGTTGCTACCGTATACGTACACCTACATGTACATCAATAATTTAAATGGAAATAAAGTAAAAAAAAAAATTTTTTTGTCCTTATTTTTTTTTCTCTTCATCATTACATGTGTAAATAGTAATAATAATGTATTTTATTGTATTTTTATGTAATAATATAATATAGTTAGTTACCAATAACATACTGTAAGGATAGAATATGTAATAATAATAATAATAATTTTTTACAGAAAGGATGGCTAAATGTACAAATGTATATACTATGTGATACTATGTACATACATAACATATAATATGTACAAATTATTGTATTAGTAAATTATTGTTATTGACAAAAATAAATTGTTTTACAACAAGTATATTGATTATACATAAATATGTATATGTATACCTGTTGGTATTATAATAATGTACAACAACACACATACATATAAATATTTTGGTGAACTTAAAATGAATAAATTAATTGTGTTAAGTGTTTAAGTAAATTACAAATTTTTTTTTTCGTTATTTTCAATAATAATTCTGTTAAGGATATTTATGTACAAATGTATACTCATAGGATATTTTGTTGTTGTTATTGTATTTGTTGCTATTGTTATTATTATTATTTTTTTTGTTCCTTTAGCATACATTTTATTTTTTCGTTATTTTCACCTGTCTTGTAGTGGAAAAATAAAATCAAAGTAAATCTTTATTTGCTTTCAAATATGTTATACACATGATATATACATATATATAAATGTGAAAGTGAAAGTATTTTTTACTTTATATAAATGTTTATACATATTATTTAAGACTAGGATTCGAGTTTGAAAAATTTTGAAAACAACAGCAACGATTTGACATACAAAAAATTTTAAAAAATGCTTTTGCATACCTTTTAGGTGTTAATAAAAATGAATTTTTGAATATTTTGATGAAAAAAAAAGAAACATAATTTTATTTTATTAACAAAAATGGAAATATAACAAAGATTTTTATACTTTTTTTTGTAAACTCTTCAGAAAAGTCCAAATTTTATTTTGATACCAAAATCATATAGATATATGAAGATTTAATGTATGAAAATAGAAGTCAAAATTGAACGATTTTTCAAAAAAAAAAAACATTCTTTTTTAAGAACTATAACTAAATTTTAGGGCCTAAAATCAAAAATGTGCTCTATTCAAGCACCACAATATCCTTCAGGCTACCTATATTCAAAATTTCAAAGAAATTGGTCAATCAGTGTTTGATGTACGAGGTGCATTTGGAAGCCGAAAAATAGCAATTTTGACAACTTTGACACCCTGTAAAAAGGAAACAAGGACATTTTTTTTAAAAAAAAAACTGCTCCATTAAGCACCACAATTCCTATCAAAATATCTATGTTTAAAATTTCATTGAAATCAGTTAAGTAACTTCGGAGATATGCGGTGTACAAGATAACAGATATCTCGAATCCTAATCTTAATATAAAAATAATAATTTATAATTTACGTACATTTTTACATGTGAAAAATGTACACATATGTACATATGTACTTACATAATGTATATAAAAAGTCATAAATTGATTGTATTTTGATAACAAATATCAAACATATCGTTTTATTAGTGATTATGTATAACATTATAATTAAAAAAAAAAAAAAATTGTTTTTTATGTTTATGTGTATATGTAATATAAAATATTTCCTATCATTTACATACATTGTATAAATTTTTATATAAATATTTTTTTTTTGTCCATTTTTATTTATAGATTATCTTATCAACGAATTATCGCCAACTAACATTTATATGTATATACAGCATAAAAAAAACTTCTTTTTTTTTAAATAAAATAGAAACTTTTCGTACAGACATAAAAACATTTATGTACAAACCCCCAAATTATTAAGAAAATATAAATTATGAGTGCAAAAATTAATAAAATTGATAATAAAAATCATAATCATCATAATGATTACAATAATACAAAAAAATTTCTAGTTAAATTTCGTAATAATTTATATGATTTAACAAAATTCATTGAAAAACATCCTGGCGGTGTTAATACATTGAAATATATAAAAAATGGTGATGATATTACAAAAAAATTTTTAAATGGTCCACCATCACATTCAGATGCTGCTAAATATTTAATAAATGAATATCGTATACATAATTGCAATAATAATAATAATAATAATGAAAATGATGATGATGGTGATGATGATGATGATAATGAAATAAAAATTTTAAATAATAATAAACAAAATTATCATAATGAAAATAAAAAAATAACAAATGATGATTACGAATACGATTACAAAGAAATGAATGTTTTCAATTTGAAAAATGAAAATTTTAACAGAAATTTAAAAACATCAAATGAAGAATTCATACAATATGATACTAATAATCAATTAATTGATGATAGTATGGAGGTAAGTGATTCAGTTTAACAAATTTCTTTTTTTTTTTTAAACTGAAAACCATTTCGTAGTACTAAATTTTATATACACATCATTATCATGAAGGCACTATATGGTCCCCAAAATAGGTAATAGTTTTTTAAGTATTTCTAGTCCTCCTTTTGGTCTGCTGCCATCCAGTTTGTCTTGTACGTCATACTTTTTTTTTTTGTAGCCCTACCTATTTTTTACAAGTGTCCCACCTAGCCAACGTAATCCACGTATTGGATCTTGATAAAATATGAATTGCAATATTCCTTTTCAATAAATTTTATATAAAATTACAAATTATTTTTTATCTTATAAATTATTTTTTTTAAAGCACTTTTATGTTTCTTATGAAAAAAATATATTCAAGGTATTCACTTAATGCAGTAAAAAACACTTATTTATACGTTTTACTCTGTTTACATTCTACTTTAAATGAATACTCTTACTATAATGTACATTATTATAATATGTACATACTATTCGTGTATTATATTGCTTTTTTTTTTCTTTTCATTTTTTTATTGGTATATAAACTTTTGATTTTGAAAATATTTGAATTGTTTTATCTAATTCTGATAATGATTTTTCAATATAAATTTTACGTTTACGCATTTTTAATGTTTGACAACTAAATGGCATACGATTTAATTCATCTATAAGTTTTTGATATTCTATAAAAAAAAAAAAAAAAAAAATTAAAAAAAACGCAAAATTTTATCTTTATTGAAAAGAGTTTTATGTTTTAAATTTGCTGTTGAACAGAATGTGTAGTTGTAGTTACGGCTAAAATTTTAAATCATATAAATTAAATGTTTAAGAACAGAATGTGCAGCTGCTGTCAAATTTGTAGTCGTAACTGCTGCTGGTCTTTAACAAATTTTTAATTTACAGCGCTACATATTAACTTCAGTTTTTGTGTTTGGAATAAGGCACCATTATCAGTTCGTTATTGTTCGATCAAATATTAAATTAATTGAAAATTAAAATAAACAGGTAAACCACTCAATTTGACAGCTTTGAATCAGCTACATACATTAGTCAGCAGTACCCAATTACCCATGCTTCAGCCGTGACTACAACTACACATTCTGTTCCAGCAATTACTTAGAAAAATTAAGCAAAAAGAAAATAATGTGATTTAAAATTTTTACCTTGTTTAGCAGATCTAAGTGCGTCTTGTCTATCGTGATCACTCAATGCATAACATCCATCTGGGCAATTTGGATCTTTATTCATTTCATGGAATTTTTGTAATTCTTTTTCACGTTTTTCACGTTCCAAATATTTTGGTATTTTTATATTTGATCGAACTAAAAATTAAAAAAAATATATATACCCATGTATATATTGTTATATAACATTTTCAATTAATATCCATAACAATAAATTGAAAAAATAAATAAATTAAAAAAAAAGTTCAAAGTATATTATATTATGTACTAAATATATTTACATTTTTTATTGTCGATATCATTATGTTGCTGTTGCCGTTTTTGTAATATTGTTTTCTGAGATTCACCAGAATCTTTTAAATGAAGATCACGTAATTGAATATCTAAATCCTTATCATTATTGTTACAATTTATATCGAAATTAACATTATCATTGTCAGGACATTTATCACATTCATCTGTTTGTTGATATTGATGATTATGATTATGATTACTGGATGTAAATCGGCTATTATTTGAATTTATTGCACATAAATCGTCCTAATTCAATATGTAAAATATAAAATCATTTTTACTTAACATCAATTTGTTAATTAGAAGCTTAGTGTACAATTTTACTTACAATATCTGGAGTTGTAACTGATTGATTATCTGTTGGTAATCGAAGATAATCATCATGTTGTCCTTGTTCTTTTATATTTTTTGATGAACATCTTATAAAATAGAAAAAAAAAATTCAATTTTATTTCATTTATTATTACTTCCTTATAGCAAATCGTAAATTAATACAAAGTAAAATACGTCTACCTACACATACCTTCTCAGTGCATTATTTAGAAATTCTTCATCTAAAATATCATCAGTTTGAATCTGTTTATCGTAGCAAATTGTTGTGCTACTTGCTGACCTTGTAATTATTGTTTTTTTCGATGTACATGTCGAACATCCAGAATTGATTCGTCTAAATCTAGAATCTTTAAGATCTTTATTAATTGTTGCTGATGATATTGATGGAATATTCTTTTCCTTTACATTCAAATTTAATTTATTTTGTTCAGATTTTTGTTGTGATGATGATCTTTGAGATTCAGTCTTATATTTTTGTAAATCCTTTAATTTTAGTTTATTCTCTTTAAGGAAATTACGTTTATGTGGTTTCGCTAATTATAATATTTGTATGCATAAAAAATAAAAAAAATTCACACAAAACAAATCAAAACGTTTTATATAAAAGATCGTATATAATTTATACAAAATTTGAATATAATAATACTGCATGCATATATGCAGAGGAGTAAAAATCAATAATTTTCCTTACGTTCTGATGGAAATATTCCCTTTAATGATGGAAAATTTATCATAATTATTAAAACAAAACAAAAAATTAATTACACTTTACAAAAAAAAACAATAAATTGTGCGAATAATTAAATATTTTGCACTATGTATTTAGTTTCTTTTTAACCGCCAAATGCATCAACCATCAAATTAACACAATACAAACAAATTATAATTTCTTTTGTTTTGCTGTATTACCTATTCTTTTAATTTTGACATTTTCTTAACCCACCACAAACGAAACAAACAAAAACAGGCATAACAACTAACAAGTAGCAAGTAGCAACTAGCAACACAACATGAGCAAGTATAAATTATACAACAACAAAAACAAGTGCAAATGAAGAGACAATTTCTTCTTCTTCGATATTTCTTCTTACACTATAAAAATATAATTTTGAGCTTTTCCCCATACACTTCCCACCTCATCGAAATTCTATAAGTTCATTTTTATATATAAAAATGAACAATTCAGTTAATATTCGAAAATTTGAATAATCAGCCAATAGATATCGAGCCTATCGAGCACATCATTAAACAAAACACCCATTTCCCTCCAAGTCCTTTGGACCAATAAATTGGATTGAAGTTGAAAAAAAAAATGCATAAATATTAAAATTTTTATTAACTTTATTATATTTATTTTACTTCTTTTTAGCATTTAGTTGATTGGTCAAAACCGATGATTTCACAAATTCATAAAATTAAAAGTCAATATAATGAATGGGTGAATAAACCAGTGGATCGTTATTTACGATTATTTAAATCACAATATTTGGAAATTTTTACAAAAACTCCATGGTGGATAGTACCATTATTTTGGATGCCAATTATATTATTCTTAATTCATAACGAATACCAACTGTATAACATAAAAAATATACAACAAACAGATAGAGTAAATAAAGTATGTGAATATATGATGAATTTTATTACAAAATATTATGTATATCACATTACTCATCTTTTTTTATTTATTATTTTACAGGTACTTACATTATTATTATATTTTATTTATGGTATTTTAATCTGGACAATTGTTGAATATTTATTGCATCGATGGATATTTCATATGAAAATATCAGAAAAACATTTATGGCTTTGTACATTTCATTTTATAATACATGGTTTACATCATAAAGTATGTAGTTTTAATTAAATCACATAAATAATTTTTACATAAATATATTATTTATTTTCTTTTATTTTTTCATGCATATTTTTATAGGTTCCATTTGATCCTTATCGTTTAGTTTTTCCACCATTACCAGCTGTTATTCTAGCATTATTATTTTATCCGTTCGTATGTAAAATATCAGTTAATCCACAAATAACAATGGCTGGAGGATTATTCGGTTATGTATGCTATGATATGATCCATTATTATTTACATTACGGTAATCCACGAATAAAACATTTATATCAAATGAAAAGATATCATTATCAACATCATTTCGTTTATCATGAACTTGGATTCGGTATAAGTAGTCCAATATGGGATATTGTATTTAATACAAAAATATATTTAAAAAAATTAAAACATGTATTACAATGGAAATTATAACACATTTACAATAAATTTATTATATTTACAAATTTCATTTATATTACTTAATGATAAAAAAGGATAGCATATCTAATAAGTACGGTACGGTATAGGGTAGTAATAAGTTTATTAGGCCTTCTGCCATAAGTTTCTCTTTTTTAAAATTTCATTCCTGTTATTCCATAAGATTATGTATAGTGACCGCCAAAAGGACCTCGAGGATCGTGGTGTGGGCAATAAATAATAATAATAATAATAAATTTTATTACTTGAAAAAAGAAGGAAAAACAAATATTATTTTTAATTAAAAACTTTGTAATTTTTAAATTATAATAAAAACTACATTTAAATATAAATTTCTTTTAAAATTTAAAATTTTTTATTTATAAATAAATTAGGTAGGTATACGTGTATATAAAATATTCAATATTAATTTTAATTTGTTCTAGAAATTAATTTAAAAACGCAAACAAACCTACATACATACGTAAATATACATGTACCTATCCCATGTAGATGTACTGCATGCAGTATTTATTTAAACAACATTTTTATCACATAATATGTGAAAATTAAGTACAATTATTATCATCGTGTAATGTTAAGAATATTATTATGTAAGCAAATTTACATAATATAGTAATGTACATAAATGTTTATATATCATTTTTTTGTGATTTTTGCATAACTTGTCGTAATTGAGGAAATGCACTTTTATTTTGTGGTGGATGTAATCTAATTGCTAAATTAATAAACGGTTCATATAATGATGCTCTTTCCATTGCATTAACCGTATAATGTTTGATACGTTCTCTAACACACCAACTATTTGCTCGATTCAATATTGTTTCAAATTGATCAATCTGTTTATTGATTTGTTGTGATGATGGTAATGATGATGATGATGAATCATTTTTTTTATTTTGTTGAATAATTGCTTTTGATCTCATATTTGCTAAAACTACAATCGATATTTCTTTTTTATCTTTATTTTTATCGATATCCATTTTAACATCAGCCAACATATCTAAACTTGATGCATCACTTGGATCATAAACAAGTATATAACCATCAGGAAATTGTAAATAATGTCTCGGTAATTGTATATTACCCTTTTTTAAATAATTTTTATTAAATTAAAATCAAAAGAAATTCTTTTAAAAAATATATTATATATGCACTATCTACATTACTTGTAAACCAGCTGTGTCAAAAATTCTTAAAGTTTCTCGAGGACCACGACCAGTATCAATACTTGCTACATAAATGTCTTCAATTGTTGGATAAACTTCCTAAATTATGTATATTTAAAAGAAAATAATTTTATAATTTTAATTGTTTAATTATAAATTTTATATTAAATTATTAAATACAAACCGATTCTAATGTTATATTGCCATAAATTAATTGTTGAAGTATAGTTGTTTTTCCTACACCTTTCATTCCACATATTAACACTTTTCCTACTTTACTTACTTTCGATGTTAACATATTTAATACTTTAATCACTTTAATACTTTAATCAAATACAATATACGAATACGATACGAGAATATTTTATAAATTTTTTTTAACTTTTTAAAAATTAAAAATTACATCATTTATCCGGTCTATTTTAATTATTTACAATTTTCAATTATAAAAATAAAGTTAAAAAACAAGAAACAACTTGAAGTTTGTTATTATGAAAACGTCAATTCAAATTTCATTTCAATTCTCAAATAATTTCACTGTTTTCGAAAATTTTTATTGAGTATTCACAATAATCAATTTATTAATTTAATGTGAATTGGATTGAAATTGAATTCAAATTCAAAGTCCAAAGCTTTTTCCTCTTTTCTTGTTATCAAATAAATATTCTTTCTTGAGTTTTTAAGGGGGAACTATAATCAAAATATGCGACATAAGCTATGACATATGTCGCAGCCGAACACAGCCAAATCAATCTGCTAAACTATAATTGACATTGCCGACGACATTCGTTAAAAATTCGTTTAACATAAGGTCGACATAAGTAACATAAGCCATAACCTCATTTTGTGAAATTCGTATTGCTTATTGTTTCGTATGTTATCTATGTTATTATATTTAATCAAATGTGACGTTTTAATATCGTTATTATTTCTCATGTTACCCATATCAGCTATGTCGATTATAGTTCCCCCATTAGCGCACATGCACAAACACCAAACATGCAAATGCAACATGCAACGAAAAAATTGATTCTCTTATCTTTTCAATTGTTTACGTTATGTTTATCAATAAAAATGGATAAAAATTGTATATCCAAATTCAAATTCGAAAATCTGTTAACGATTACACAATATATATTTTAATATTTTAGTAAATTATTAAATCAAACTAAACGTGATGTGATTGATACAATTATATTATAAAAAATCTATACCAATTATAAATACCAAAGACTATAGAACATAGAATGATAATTTCAGAGCATTTTTGGTAGCACAGGCACAGGCTGCCAGAGGCTTTATTTTACTTGTTGTGTGGCACTTGGCACATCACATTGCACTTATTTTCTCTTTACTCTATGGTCTATGCTGGCACTGGCAATAACAATTTCAGGACTGGTACTGGAGCTTAAAATATCTACTTGTACCATTTGTACCCAATAAAAATCAAAATCTAATAGAAATGAAATAATGTATGTCTATAATATCCTTTTTTGCTTTTTTTCATATTTTTGTAATAATGAATAGATAAATTATGTATACATATTTCATTTTATCATTGATAATTATATAATATATGTATATATACACACATATTATTACTATATGTACATATGTACATACATATTACACCTCTTTAATTATTTTAACGCAAATATGTATTTCTGTACATCCAATTTGGTGTAATTTGTTCCTAGATAATAGTAGATAATTTTAATATCTATTCATATGTGTATGTATATAGTATTATTAGACATTATTCTTTTCTTTTCTATACTCTATATAAGTTCTAGAATCTAGATCCTAGGTGCGGTTCTAGGTGAATTTATAGCAGAATTACAAAATAATATACCTATGTACCTACATATTACTTTACGACAAATATGACAAATTTTAAAAAGAATTTTAATTTTTAATTCACAATCTTATTTCAAAAAAAGATAAAAGGTAAATAATTAAAAAAAATGCAAAATTAAAAATATGTATAAAAATTACAAAAAAAAATAAGTAAAAAATAAAAATAATAAAAAATGAACAGATGTACCCTTTTTTATATTAAATGATATAAATTACTGAATATTTACAATGTAATAAGATTCATGTAAAATTATAACATATGTATTGTATGTTATGTTTTATCATTTTCCCGCCAAAATTATAAAACGTTTGACAACTATGTAACCTCTGATATGCAATCGCAATGCATTATTGCATACATGACATGCCATATCCCATGTATGCTGCACGTTCAAATACATAACATATTATTCCTAGATAAATTTATCTAGTATGGTGTCCAAGTCCATATAAAAGTACAAGAAAAATATAACCCTCTAAAAATTTATGCGATTATATCCGTCTATTTTTGTACATGCATTTTATACTTTGTTTATGTTTTAAAAATGAAAAAAAAACATTGAAAATATTAAAACAAAAAACAAAATGTTAGGTTATTTTCTTATTTCATAAAAAAAAAGAAAATTATATAATTTATCTACATATGATATCTTCAATAATTCAACAGTACGTATAGAATAGAGTACACATATTTATGTATGCATACAAGTTCATATGTAAATATGTAAGTTTGTTTCATTGCTGCTGAGTTGTATTGTTCATTAAATAATAGCAATAATAGCAAATAATAGTTCGATGATGCGTTACAATTACAAATTATTCTAATATCTCAATATCTAATATTACATTTATGCAATATGCAAGTATTATTATGTAGGTACATACATGATTTCAATTTTTTAACGGCAAAGAAATAGAATAAATGAACTGCATCATTCTGGTACCCCAGTATAAAAAAATCGAAATCAGTACAATATTATAATAAATAGGACTGCCATATAATAAGACTATGTAAAATATGTACACATAATATTAACGCATATTTTATAAGTACATAGATACACATTTATATTTACATAATAATTTTATAAAAGAATAAAATAAAATACAAGCAGCAAGCAATATAAACGAACAAGCCAAGCCATCCATAGCTCATTGGAAGGAATAGGAAATAGGATTCTCAATAGAAGATACACACACGTACGCAAACGTATATAATATATACTAAATTAAATACTATATTATACATAATGCCCATATTATCATTATCAATGCATGTTACGGCTATACTATACCGTTTGTGTATACGCGGTGTATAATCGTATATAATGCTATGAAGTATGAAGTAAATTACGAATTGTACGAGAAATGTACCAGAACAGAACACTCTAAACAGTACTACACAAACAAAATAATACACACACAAAGTATACAGAATATACGAGAGATACGTTGTTTTCCGTTAAAAATATATATTTTATATTTTAAAAAAATAGTAGGTAATTGATTGAACATTTAAATAATATAAGAAGGAAAAAAATATACAATATATACGATACGATATCGTACTCATCTCATCATATTATCATCATCATCATATTCATTTCATATACTATACATACATTACACATTTACACACACATACATAAATTATACGCAATTTCCTTGATTGCTATTTGCTGCCTTGTTATACATATATATATCAGTATATGATATAATGTAGCTTTACTGTACTGTACTGGTTCTGCTTCTGGTACTGCAGAAGTGCAGACTGCTTCTATCATGCGATGTATGCTATGCTAAAATGCTGTAGAGTAAAATATACTGTGTATAAAATGATACGTGATTTTTTGAAGAAAAACGAAAACGACAAATGTATGTATATAACAAAACATCAGCACAGCACCACACAGTACACAGTACACACACAGTACCACAGCAATAATATAGAGCAGAAGCATCGCATTTAATATATTACACGTCTTTGTCATTTACTTCATGTTCATATATTGTTATAATTATAATCGCATCGCATGCTATTTGAAATATTTTTAAACGAACGAAATACATAATATACGAAACGAATACGATACAATTATTGACGTACGTTTACGTTCGTGTATAATATAAAATTTATTTTACACGTATATCTGTGTACCTATTCTATTTACCCCATATGCCATATAACCAAAAGCCAACCGAATATAATATAATATACTGTGCTGTGATACTGCGTTGTTTTGTGTTCTGGTCGTTCGTATCGTACTTTTTTGTAGCCGTCGTATTCGTATATATTGAATATTGCTGCATATGAACAATGAACAAAGCATACTGGATACTACGTATATCTTTTTCATACAATTTTGAATTGAAAACACACTGAACAAATTTTTTATAATATTGGAAACGAAAAGACTTCATTATATATTATCATCTACTCTACATTACCATCGCACCTCACCACATATAATATAATAAATATACTTGACGTTGACGACAACGTATATCAACGGCAATTCAATATTAAAATTATATTCTCTTTATATCGAAGTGTAGAAGGAATATTACAGAAAAATATATTCGTTCTGTTTAGAGTGATTTAAAAGGTTTTAGAAAAGTGAAAAAATTTTTTGGTGTCCATTTTCATAATAAAATTTCTAAAAAAATTTCTTCAGGTAAGTAAAAAATTTTGTTCTATGACCGATAAATATATTAGTGTAGTATTTTATTTTAATAAACCCATTAAAATTAATTGTGATTTATTATATAAATTTTATAAAATTTCTCGACCCATTTTGGCGTGGGTTTAGTATAAAATTTCTTAAAAGTATTTTATATGAAACTCCATATATAATGTTCAACGATTTTTTATTATATGTACTCGGTACTTATATGAAGAAAATTATTTCATAATATATTTTTAAAATTAAAATTTTTTTATAATTAAATAATTGTTGAAATAAATTATCTTCATATATAATTAATAAAATATGTTTTTTATATAAATTATATTTAATTACGTTTTAATTATGTTTTCGTCATCAAAAAATTTTCATTTGTCTATATGTCGATATGAAAAATTTTTCATACATTTTTTCATTCTTTCACCATATAAAAATGGCTTACATTATATATCGCTTCAGTATTGTATGATGATGAAAATTTAAAATTAAATTACATAGAAATTATAAATATAAATTAAAAACGATATTCTATAAAAATTCCAAAATAATTTTATCCATTTATTGGTATATTTATCATATTTGGTTTATTAACATTTTATTTGAGAAATTTAACTTGGCGCCAAAATTTATTTTATATTAAAAAATTTTTATATGAAAAATTTTTTTGGTCGCAATAATATAAAAGCCGAAGACATCTTTGTTGCGTTGATGTTTATTGTTGTATTTGTTATATATACAGTATATATATATGGCAATTATATATGTATATATATTATAGGATTTTTATATAGCTGCTAAGCTAGCTAGTGTATTTTAGAGTATACAGTATACACATATTATATTATATAGAGCCACAAACAGAAAAGCAATATTATTAAGCAGTGTATAAATTGTTGTTTTTGGCTTTTCGTACGTACATATTTTTTGTTGTTGGACTGTTATTGGATTGCTCGCTTTTTATAATACACAATTATATTTATATGAAAAATATTATACATATACATCATATCATACATTATACGTGTACTCGAGTATAAATTTAGTATTAAAATTTATACTATAAAATTTTATATATTAGCATAGCATTTTAAAGGTATGAATGCATATATAGAAGCAGCTATTACATGTATGTACATCGTGTGTATAATATATTCGTGTTTTCATATAGTAAGTAAAGTAAGTATTGAGGATTTTTCTTTTATTTTCTTTTGACGACATATTGGATGGATGGATTGAATTGATGAATAAATAGACATGTGTACACACCATGTATAAATAAATATGTATTGCCTTCGTGATATCAGGCAAGACAGCTTATAAAATTTTATTGTTGTAATACACCATGAATTCTGTTAATTGTATATTGGTTATTGGTATAGTGGCAATAGCAATAGCAATGGTGTAGAGTAATACAATGTACAGCATATATATACATACATTTTAACATACATATTTGCTTTGAGGAGTTAATTTGACTTTATATTAATATTTTTCTTGATATGAGAATGAGAAGTGCAAGTTATGTAGCTTGCTAGCTGTATTTTATACGATACGAAAACGAATACGATTATCATGATTTGCTTTTCAAAATGATATGATATGGCAATGACAAGCAGAAAAGAATAAATGTGAAATGCCAGCATTAAGTATAGCAACAACAAAAATAACGAAAATAGGAGAAAGCAAAGCCTATTATATATTATAATAATTTTAAATTATTTATAAAAAAATGTATATGACTATGGTAATCTAATCTAATAAGAATAAGAAATGGCGTGTTTTTATTTTTTATACTAATTGAGCACCAGCACCACTAAAAAATTTAATTAGATACATATAAAAATGCTATTAGTAACTATAGCATTTTTTTTTTTTTTTTTTAAATATGATAATTAAATTTTTGAAGGTGGCAAGGATGAATATAATATAATATGATTTACGCATATATCTATATTTTTCATTTTATTTTTATAAATTAATAATTTAAGTAAATAATAAAATTTATACCATATTATTGATCAGAAAGTATAAAAAAAAAGGACATTATTATGTATTTTTTGAAATTTAAATTAAAATGAAAAAAGAAAATATATTATATGAGTAACATATTATTATAAAAACTTTTATGTATGGTGTTTGGTTGTGGTGACCGTTATCATCGGGGTAACAAAATAAAAATAATGTATTTTATACTTTGACTTTCACTATCACTAGAGAGACACAATAGCAATAGCATTAAAAAAAAAAACATTTAAAATAAACGATCATGGAACGAAAATCAATTTTGTTTTTTATTGATGATAATTTTTCAATAAAGTTGAAAATTGAATATGTATATATATACAACATTATCCATATATGTACTGTTCTAGCCAGTCTATGCGTACATAATATAATAATTATATATAGGTACCTATCTATGTAGTATAGATTATTATAGATATACACATAAATTACTATTTATTTTTAACGGACATAAGCAGTAAGGTTTAAAAGTTGAAAGGGACAATATAAAATTGATAAATTATTACGTAGTATAGATACTACTGCATATGTATGTATGTATGTACCTATACATATTTATATAAAATAAGCGTGTAATATATACGTGTATATATATACGTATAAATACATACATACCTACATATTTTGGAAAAAAAATATTAATATATATAATATAAATTCACGCCTTTTGGGTAAAAAAAAATTATTCGAAAAGGATTCCATTTAATTTTTTTTTTATTATCGTTATCATTTTTGGGATTTTTTTTTTTTGTTTTTTTGCTTGATTTTGTTTGGCTTGCTCTACGTTTAATTTGTAAATTTATTCAATCATTTTCTTTTTTTTTTTTTAATTTCTCACTCTGTATTTTCATTGTTACCTACATCAAATAAAAAATATTAAAAAAAAAGTAAATTACATACCTATTTTGTTTTTAAAAAAAAAATTAATCATGTTACATACATTATTACACATTCATTTTTACATATAAAATAAAACTACCATATGTAAATTTTTGTTGCGTTGTTTTATATACCTAAATGAATATCAATTAAAGTGTACTTTCAAGTACTTACATACTGTATACCTACTATTCAAAAATACCTTATTTGTTTCATTTAACTACTTTTGTTGTGTTACTATATTTTATTCAAAAAAAAAAAAAAAATTACATATATTCATATATATATTTTTTTTTTGCTTAATTTTGTTTCAATTACACATTTTACATATGCATACATACATATATGTATACCTACATTATTCGTATTTTATCTTGTATGTGAAAAATATAAATAAATTATTACATATTTATATAAAAAGAAATGATTTTTATAATCAAACTTACTCCTCTTCTTTAGTGGTGTATTACTTCTTACCACCTATCAATTTGTTATTAAAATCAAAAAAAAAATAATTTGGGAAGAATTATACCTACAAACTTGAACATTTTGAATAAAATAAAAACACAAAAGCAACAAAATAATAAACGGTCAATAAAAAAATATGCCAGAAAAACCGAAACGTCCGTTATCAGCATATATGCTGTGGTTAAATGAAACCAGAGAGCAAATTAAAAAAGAAAATCCTGGAATGAAAGTAACAGATATTGCTAAAAGAGGTGGTGAATTATGGAGAGCCATGAAAGATAAATCTGTAAGTTTTTCATGAAAAAAAAAAAAAATTTTTTTTTTCATATTTACATGTTATTTTGTAAAAAAAAAAAATGATTTTCTATATTTACTTTCTTTTTTCTCAAAAATTTCTCTCTTCGTACCAAACAAAATTTATCCATAAATTTAATTGAATAAACAAACAAATCAAATAAAAAAATTAAAAAAAAATAAAAACCAAAAATGATAATGATTAATAATAAAAAGGAATGGGAGGCAAAGGCTGCAAAAATGAAAGATGAATACACAAAAGCCGTTAAGGAATATGAAGCGAATGGTGGGGGTAATAATGAAACATCAGGTGGTGCCGGTAAAAAACGAAGCAAGCAAGCAAAGAAACCAGCTAAAAAAGCTAAAAAGAAAGAAGAATCCGAAGATGAAGAATCTGAAGAAGAAGGAAGTGATTAAATTTCATTTTTAAGAGATCATTATATATATGTACATATATATATATATAGATATAAAAATATCTAAATTATCTATATAAAGAAAAATGAAACAAAAAAGCAAAAAAAAAAAAAAGAATGTTTTCTTTCAAAAAAAAAAAAATTTTACAAAAAAAAAACTACCTTATTATAGAAAAGTATATGTATCTTTATTATAATTATTTGATCCTTTTATGAGAGAACATGTACTCACATGCATACTCGTACATTGCACATACATACATACATTTTTATTCCATTGAATTCTTTATAATTTTATATAAAAATATAATGTAATCCATAATTATTTTTATTTTAAAAACACCACGATAATAAAATGTAAACTACAAGAATAAGAGAACAAACACACCCTTACCAACAATAACAAAATCACAGTACCACCTACACAGTACAGATTGAAAATGATTATTACTTTTTATTTTACATAATGTATTTAAAAGCAATAAAATTATTGAATTATAAAGAAAATTATTCATTTTTCTTTTTTTTTTAAATTATAACTCATATAAAAATCAAACAGAAAATTAGAAAAAAAACAATTGTATTCAAAATTTAATTGTTATATTGAACTTATATTAAATGAATTTATACACAAAAATAGTTAATAAACAATTAAATAGTGTATAGGTACGTAACCTAGTTTATGTTATGAAAAACTATAATCTTATATGCATAGATAATAAAATAATTATGTAATATTTTGAAGATATTTTCTCAATAATAAAATAATTAAACGACTATTTTTAACCATCAATCTAAATAGCCATAGTTATTTATTGGTTCATGAACATATCACCGACGATCAACATATGTACAGATTTTTACAGATCATCTTTTCCGATTTTAATGTTTAAGAAGTTTAATTAATGTTTAATTAAAAAATAAATTCAGTTACAATATTTTATATTTTATGTTCTTAAAATGACCACCATCATACCATACCATCATTATTTTATCTTCTCTTCAAATTTATAATTTCATAGCTGAATAGAAGAGAAAGCTCTTTTTTAAATTTTATTATTACTGAAATAAATCAGTATGTAACTCTGTAACATCACATTCACATTATGTAATATTGTGGCATAATAAGTATCTTATCTGATATTGTACATATGGATAAAGTCTTCAAATATTGCATTACATTACAAAATATAGCTATATCAATTTAAAAATTTTTAAGGACTAATAACTACCTAAATACATAATTATATTTGTGTATATTCCATTATATCCTACTAAATTGTACTGTATTAATTAAAACTACAAAAATAAGTAAAAATCTATATGTACATAAAATACATATAGGGATCTCAAATTTTATAAGAGGTTTATATGTAAATTTATTTGAAAAAATAAAAGTAAGTAATTAATTAATATAACACAAACATATTTGTAAAATAATTAATGTTAATTCGAAATAATACAAATTTAAAAAAAAAAAAAAAATAAAATAAAAATAAAATAAAGGTGTGTATATATGCAGAATTATGCACATATGTATTAACATTATAATATATAAAATAAAACAAAAAAATAAAATAAAATTATTATTGCACTTTACACAATTTACAATGTAGAATTTATAAATTAAAAAACAAGATAACAAAAAAAAACAAAAAAAATAATTACTGATAAAAAAATGATATGTTTTCAATAACATTTTGTTTTGTTTTTATTTGTGTTTTCATTCAAAAAGTACATTATATTAGTAAACTACATATAAAGAAAACAAAAATAGATAATAGAATAAAAAACAGTTTTTAAAATACATAATTGTTGATAATTTAACATTCAAATTAAAAGAAGAAAATAAAATAAAAAAAAACCTCTAATCTAAAACGTAATTTACAAATTATTCTCAATTTTTTATTTTTGATAAACTTTAAGATAATTTGAATAATCGTTATTTTAAACTATTATAGTTAATATGAATACGTTACAAATCACTATAAAATATTCGTTAATTATTAAGTAAATTTATGTGTATATCTAGAACTAGACCTACAGGTGCCTAGAGTACATAATATTTTATTATGTACGATACAAATTCAATTTTTCAATTTTCAAATGAATTTTCATCAATTTTTCAAATTCATGAGATTTTTTTTTTCGAAAATATAAGGTATGGCAAGTCTGTAGCATATAATCATAAAATGTCCAAGTCCAATTAACTTTAATGGTGAATTGGTAAAATATTGAAAATGAAAAAGATAGAAAGATGATAGAGAGCGGTACACAACAATACAACACAATGAGAGCAACGCCAACGAACGCATCCATTAACACAAAAATCAAATATAGCGTTGCTTTTATGTACATGTGTGTATGGTTATCAAAATTTAATACAAATGGAAGTTAACTGCACTGCAAGCTGTACCATGTACTGTGTAATTCGCCGAAGCATTTATACACACACACCACGACACATCGTCGATTAGATAGCTATATCGTTTTTTCACTTTATCTTCTGTCCTCTTGTTAGGATTAGAAAAGAAAAGAAATATCATACTTATTCATTTGCTCTAACTAAATAAAATTCTCATTCTCGTTCATCGCACTCACACAATAAAATAAGTTATTAATTTTGGTATAAAATAAAGAAAAGCAACCAGTAAAGCAAATTGAAAATTGAATTAGTATTAGTAGGTTATTTAAAAAACCACCAACCACCATATTCTTTGAAGATTTTCAAGAAGCAAATTCAAGCATTTATACTGAAATTAACAAGCGAATATCATAACATAAACCAAGCCAGGTAAAATAAAATCAAGGCATCATTTCTTTAGGCAAGCAGGCAACAAAAAACCAAAAGCAAATAAGCAAAAGCAAGTAAAAAGTTAATTTAAATTTATTTCGATTTCAAGATTAGTTTAGTAGTCATTTGTTTATTGTATTTTAAAGATAAAATTAAAAATGTTCTATTAGTGTAAAGTAAACGATTCCAAAGAAATTAAATAATTTTTGCTTTATTTCGTTTTTTTTTATTAAAATTTTATTTAATTTTATCTGTGTAAGTAATTAAATTTTAAAATTTTATTTAATTTAATATGGAATTTTTTTTTTTTTTTAAATAAAATCAGAACTAACATGTGGCTTGTAAAAATTTTTTTTACCGCTAGATTGAATTTTTATATTTTTCCATTTTCGAAGATAAATGTATGAAAAATAATTTAATAAATGATATTTTTCGAAAATTTATATAAAATATATTAAAAAATATCTTTAAAATACGTTTGTAATAAGTGATTATATTCATTTATTCAATAAAATATGAAGTGTGATCGATTTTTATATGACGCCTGTACGGCGTCACTTCATATAAAATGTACATACAAAATATTCCGCCATTTCTATTATAGTAAAACGTGTGATGCATCAACTCAATTTAAAGAAAAATTATAATTATTGAATGAAAATGAATAATTTTTTTGAATTTTTTTACAAATTTTTAAAATATTGAATATTTTTTTTAATTTGAAAAATTTATTTAACTTTCATTTTATACGATTTTATCATTTTTTCTTGTTTAATTGAAAACTTCCAACTAGCTATATATAAGTAGAGATAACTTGAAGGAGATTTACAAAAAAATTATTTTTATATTTTTCTTTTTTTTTTCAAATGTGTAATTTCAGAGTTTTATCGATAAAATAACAAATATATAAAAATGTCTGATAGACCGAAGAGACCGCTTTCAGCTTATATGTTATGGCTTACTGAGAATCGTGAAAAGATAAAGAAGGAAAGTCCAGGAATGAAAGTAACTGAAATCGCCAAAAGAGGTGGTGAATTATGGAGAGGAATGAAGGATAAATCTGTAAGTAGTCATTTTTTTTTTTTTAAAGAAATGTTTTCTATAATTAAATCATAAAATTTTTAAATTATTAAAAGGAATGGGAAGCTAAAGCAGCTAAGATGAAAGATGAATATACAAAAGCCATTAAAGAGTACGAAGCAAACGGTGGAACTGATACTGGTAATAAAAAACGTGGAAAACAAACAAAAAAAGGTCCAGTAAAGAAGAGTAAGAAGAAAGAGGAGTCCGAGGATGATGAAGAAGAAGAAAGTGAATAAACTTTCTTTTTTTTTTTTTTTAATATACGACATAATATAAAAATTACCTTTCTTACCATCTATCTATCATAAATATAAAATGTGTTAAAATATGCATATTGCTACAAAATTTTAAGAAATTTTTACTACAAACAAGATTTTTAATTTTCAAATGATCAAAAAACAATTTTTCAATGGCTTTTTTCTTTAAAATGTAATGTTTCGTCGTCAATTCACTTAAAAATAAAAAAAACTGAAAAATGTTTCTTTAGGTTAATGTTTTATGTTAAATTACTTTTATTTAATTTGTATTCTTTTCTTTTAAATATATTTATCCGATTTTTGTACATTTAGAATTTAAAAACACAGAAAGAAAGTATCTACAACTACAAAGATTTTAATTTACAAACTGATACGAAATGAAAATGCAAAAAAAAAATGTAAAATAGATTTATAATTATAATAGTCGTCGTCTACTTTTAATCAGGGAATCTCTTGTCTTATATGTAAAGAAAAATAAAATAAAATTTGAAAAATACACAACAAATATAAAAGTGCTTTCTTTCTGTTAAAAACGATTTTCTTTGAGAAACGTACAAATTTTCGCGAAAAAGATAAAATTAAATGAAATACACAGCTAAACGACAAAAAATTGTAGTTTTTAGAAATAAATTTTACACAGAAAAATGCATTTAAAGAGAAAATAAATTACTGTTTTTACTGTGTATCTAAGAAAACGATGAAAATCATTAAAAAATAGATTTGTTTGTGAATTTTAGATTAATCTGTATTAAATAAAAATAAATAAAAAAAATGTATAATTGTATTTTAGATTTTTTTAAAAACATTACCCATTCCCAAGCATCAAAAAAACTCCCCAATATGAAACAACATAAATCATCATAAATCTCTGATTTTTATCACATTTTCTAATTTTATGCATCTTTCATTGATTCAGTCCATTATTTTCCACTAGTTATCATTTTCATTTGAAATTTTTGAGCGGGTTTGTTTACTTTCTTGGATTTTTAATAAACATAACCTACAAGAAAAGTTTTCAAAATGGCGTAATACACAATATTCAATTATCAATGGTGAAAAAATTGAACAGCTGAAAGTGAATAGTAAACTAAAAACATTGGACTGAATTTGGAACATAATGCATTCAAAATAAATATTTTAATGTAATTTTAATTTTAAATTAAATTTTTTACACATTGATATCAGATTAAAAATAATGATGAATCGAAGAAAAATAACATTTGGTAAAATAAATCTTAATATAAATAAAAATGTTGATAAAAATGAAGAAGATGATAAATCCACAAGATTACAATCATCATCCAGTAAGAATAATCAATAAAACTTTTAGATATTTTGAATTAAAAAAAGAAAATTATCAAATTAAATTAATACTTTAGCTTCTAGTGGATTTAAAAAATTCGGAAAAATATCTCCAGAACAAATTAGTAAGACTGTCGAAGAAGTATCCAATGATTTAGAGAATCAACATTTAAAAGAAGTGATGGGTATTACAGGATTTGGAAGAAAAGCGAAAATTTTCAATATTGAAGTAAGATTGTAATTTGCTTGAATATACACCATATTACACATAATGTAAGTCTGAAATAATTTATTGGTGAAATTTTGTTTTTTTTTTTTTGCAAATTTTTAAAGGAAGAAATAGCAAAGGCTAAAGAAACTGCTTCAACAAGACCAAATACTGAAAATGAAAATTCTGATGAGGATGGTGACGATGATAGAAATGATGAAGATGATGAAGTGATCGGACCTCTTCCACCATCAAATACCGATAATACTGAATCAAAATATAAATCTGATAATCGAGATAGTGAAGATGATAGTGAAAATGATGATGATGATGACGACGATAATATTGAAAATAAAATTCCTGATACTCATGAAATAGTGATGCAACATGGAACCCGAGCTATATTAGCATTGGCTTCAGATCCATCCGGTGGAAGATTAGTATCTGGATCAATTGATTATGATATGTGTTTTTGGGATTTTGCTGGTATGGATACATCTATGCGAAGTTTTAGAACAATTCAACCCTGTGAAAATTATCCAATTAGAGGTAAAATATAATTTAATTTTATTATTAATTTTTTCCTATAAAAAGAAATATTTTAAATTCTGGAAACTGGACATTTTAAATATTATAGGACTTCATTATTCTGTGACCGGTGATATGATACTAGTTGTGTCTGGGAATTCACAAGCAAAAGTTCTCGATCGTGATGGTTTCGAAAAATTGGAATGTGTTAAAGGTGATCAATATATAACAGATATGGCAAAAACAAAAGGACATACTGCCCAATTAACAGCTGGTTGTTGGCATCCATTCACAAAAGAAGAATTTCTAACAAGTTCATTAGACGGAACTTTAAGAATATGGGATTCATTTTGTCCAAAGACTCAGAGAATTGTGATTAAAACTCGGGCACAAGGTGGCCTTAGAACATCAGCTACCGCATGTACATATAATCGTGATGCTACATTAATAGCAGCTGGTTGTGTAGATGGATCTATACAAATGTGGGATACAAGAAAAATGTTCGTGAATACAACACATCTGGTCAGAAATGCACATCAAAAGGGTTCGGAAATTTCATGTGTGATTTTTTCGTATTTAGGTTTGTTTAAAAAAAAAGTATTTTTAGTTTTATTTCTACCACAAAACGGATATTTAAACGTTTTTATTTGTGTTTAGGTAATGTTATAGGCACAAGATCATGTGATGAAACATTAAAATTGTGGGATCTTAGATCTTTAAAAACTCCAATTAAAGTATGGGATAATTTATATTCTCGATATGATACAACAGATTGTTGTTTCAGTCCAGATGATTCGATTTTATTAACTGGTGAATCACTATCAAAAAATCAAGAAACTGCTAATTTGAAATTTTTTGATGTAAAAACATTAGATCTCGTTAAAACAATTCCAGTAACAAATTCGCATATAATAAAAACATTATGGCATCCAAAATTGAATCAAATATTTGTTGGATGTGGCAACGGAACTATTAAAGGATACTATAATGAGAAGCGTAGTTTCCGTGGAGCAAAATTATGTGTAGTAAAGACGTATCGTAAAAAGAAGCAAGCAGAAGTTGTTGGTATTACTCAGATTATCACACCACATGCATTACCGATGTTCAGGCAAGAGAAATCTAGATCGAACAGAAAGAAAGTCGAAAAAGAACGTATGGATCCGGTTAAATCGAAAAGACCAGATTTGCCAATTACAAGTGGGCAAGGTGGACGTGTTGCTTCATCTGGTGGTACACTCAGCTCTTATGTTATAAGAAATTTGGGATTAAGTAAAAGAGTAGATGATGATCAGGTATTTTTGTTTAATTTTATATCATCATTTCTATTATTACTTTACTAGAATATGTATATTAATAACGTTTTGAATTTTAGGATCCTCGTGAGGCGATTTTGAAATATGCTAAAGAAGCTGAAGAAAATCCTTATTGGATAGCTCCAGCTTACGCAAGAACACAACCGAAACCAATTTTTGCTAATAACGATGAACCAGATGCAAAAAAACCAAAAACTTCATAAAAAAATCAATAAAGAACATTTATTTCAATTAAAATGAAATCTTTTAAAAATATTAATTAGAAAAATTTAATTTTAAACTATTACTCTTGTGGGTTTATTTGTTGGATCTTGTAATCGAAAACAGTCTGATACAATTTTCCATTTATCATTTTGTGTTGTAATTATAAAAGTTTGCTGAAATGGTTTGATCTGATGATCAAAATATTTTATAAGACCACCAGCTTGAATCAGGAATGTTAATCCAGATACTGCTTCATCTATTATCGGTTGAGCATCTAACGTATGAATTTGATGTTCGGAAGTTGGTAATTCTAGAAAATATTTTTGTATATCGTCTTTACCAGTTATACCATTTCCATTCCATACAAGAAGACCATCATCCATATATAGACGACCCATTTGCTATTAATTTAAATTAAGTGAGTAATTTATATTTTAAATCTTTTTTCTTAGAACTTACATGTCTTCTTTTATCAACACTTTCATAATACAATTTTGTAAATTCTTCTGCTGTTCTGCAACATTGATCAATTTTTCCTTTTAAATCCTAAAAATGTAAATTAAATTTTATTTATATTTTAAATTTTATTTTTTTATAATTTTATTTATTTACATTATCCATTTTTTAACTTTATTTAGTCACAAAATTCTATTTTATTTTCAGCTAACCAAAATTCGTAGTATGGTATTTTATTATTGTTTTTACTTTTTACTGTAGTTAGATTTTAGAATTTAGATAGACATTTTGAATTTGACATTTTTTGTGATTGTGTGTGACTCACAACACAATGACATTTCAACTTCAACTTTCAACATGACTAACTACAATTCACAATCGTAATTAATCAAAAACTGTTTTATTGTGATTTTTAATACGAGACAACTCTGCTTTCAAATCAAATAGATAAAAATCGTTTTTTTTTCTGTATACTTAACTTTTGGTAGTCAATGATGAGAGGAGACAGACAACCGAGATTTTTGAGGATTTTGATGCAATTACATCAATTACATTACATGAAAATAAAGGAATTCTATTAGCTCTAGACTTTAGCCTTCTATGATATTTTAAAAAAAAACAACCATATTAGAATTCGATGTTTTTAGGTTACTTATTATTTTTTTTGTACTAAGAAGTAGTGCGAACACGACCCACAAAAATTGTACACATCAGCTAACATCAGCCTTTCATTCTTTCGTTAGTTCTCATGTTATCATTTACAAAAGTAGTAATTTATGAATAAGAAAATAATTCACAGTATATTTAATATTTAAAAAAAAAAAACAAAAGAAAAATACAAATAAAATGAAAATCAAATCAAAATAAAAACAGAAAATATGTCAGAATAGTTTTGTTGTGTAAAAAATTGTTTAGCCTTCTTCATTTATAAATTTATCCTTCAATTTATTATAAATATTATTATTATTATTATTATTATTAATGTCAATATTAACATCACCATCATCAGCTTATTATTAATTTATCTAATTTTAAATTAAAATTTATTTTTATTTTTATTTCTCCTTTTTTTTTCGTTATTTTGTTGTTCCGATTTTCCGAATAATTTTCCAATTTGTTTTTTTGTTTTTTTTTTTTTAAATTCGAAATCTCACTTTTTTATAATCAAAAAATAAAAAACGAAACGAAAATAAAAAATATTCCAAAAGAAAAGTATAAATACTTAACATACCACATTAGAAAATTTCCAAACTTAAGGTGCTAAACATATTTAGAAAAAATAAAACAAAATAATACAATGGATTATGTTTATGTTGGCGGTGAAGCAATTGGTAGTCCTTCAGAAAATATACTCTCAGCCATAACAAGTACATATATGATCCTGATCGTATATTTTTTTTTGTTTTTTGTTTTTTTTTTTTTCATTTATATTTTATTTTATTTAAATTATTCTGTTGAATTAGACGTATATGAGGATGCAAATCGACCATCTGAACATCATTATTCACCACATTTTGGTGCAACATTCAATATGGGTCCCGATGAACCAGAATATTTAGAATTGGGCACTGTATTATCAGATGGTGGCGAACAATTTGGTGTATCTGCAATAACATTTGATACCTATGAAGAATTACTATGGATGGGAAATCAAGGAGTATGATCACACACACATACAGCTAGAAATTTTTTTCAATTTTTTTCTGAAAATTATAAATTAATTTTTTAAAATTTAAATTAAATTTAGGGACATGTTACATCATATTATGGTAGTGGCATGCAAAAATATACATCATTTCAAGTTCATGCAAGCGATATTGTTAGGCAAATAACAACAATCGATTCTGGTATATTAGCACTGACACAAACATCATTACGACATCAAATACGAAGAGGATTACCAAAATTTACACATAGGTGAATAAAATTTATTTAAATTATAAGAAATTAATTATAAAATTCAAATATGTATTTTCTCCGTGTAATTTAGATCAGAAAATATGACCGATATGGTTTGTATGCTTCAAATGTCTCCAAATCGTGTTATAATGGGTGGATATCAGGAAGAGCTAATCGATTTTGATGTTTCAACAGTAATGGAAACAAAAATTGTAAATTAATCAAATAAAAATTTCAATGTTACCTTAAAAAATTATGTAATTTAAAATGAAAAAAAAAAATTCAATTTATTTTCCAGGAAACAAATAGTTCCAATGGTTGCACAATTTTACGTAAAAATACACGTTATCTATTTTCTGGTAATCCATTCGGTACAATTACATTACGTGATCCAAATTCATTAAGTATTGAACATTCAATTAAAACGCATAGCGGTAGCTTATCGGATTTCGATGTACAGGGCAACTATTTAATATCATGTGGTTTTAGTGGAAGGTATTTATATCTTTTAATTGAATTAAAAACAATTGAAAATTTGAAAAAAAACTGCATTTTTTTTTTTTCTAGACAAGGAACACTTTCTGTTGATAGATTTCTAATGGTATTCGATTTACGTATGCTACGTTTAGTTTCACCGATTCAAGTTTTAATTGAACCGCAATTACTACGTTTTTTACCGTCACAATATTCAAGATTAGCAGTTGTATCGGTGTCTGGGCAAATGCAATTGGTCGATACTGTAGAATTGAGTGAACCGAGAGTATGCATGTATCAAGTTAGTTCAGCTTTTATTCATGATCTCTTTCGTTTCATTTCCTTTTTTTGTTTTGTTTTGGAACTTTAAAAATAAAAATTTTTCTTAATTTCTATTTCGATTGTTAGATTAATACGTCTGGTAGTCCTTGTCTATCATTCGATATTAGTTCATCAAGTCAATCGATGGCATTTGGTGATCAATCTGGTCGTATAAATATGATATGTACGATATCAACACCAGAACCACAATTTAATACATTCTCAAGAGAAACAGAATTTGCAGATCCGATTGAACCGTTACCAATTGTACCGATAACAGATATAAATTTTCCATTATCATCAATACCATTACCGAGTATTGTAGCTGGTAATCGTTGGTTAAGTGATTGGGGTCCAGAATTAGTGAAATATAAATATTTGAGATCGAAACCGATCGATCAAGAAATATTACAATCAATGAAAATGCAAGGACCAATCGGTTATGCACCAAATCCAAGATTAACGAAACGTAATCAAGTATGAAGAAAACAAAAAAAATTTTTTTTTTTTTTCAAAATAAATAAAATAAAATATTTTTTTTTTATTTATTTATTTTTTTTTTGTCAATCAATTATTTAGATACCATACATTCATGATAATGGTAATACGAACAGTTCGAATAATACATCAGCAAGTGGTAGCGGTAGTAATATGAAATCATCCGTTGATACTGGTCTAAAAATAATTCCAAGACGTTATAGAAAAGTCGAAATGAAATATTCAAAAATGGGTACACAAGATTTCGATTTTGAACAGCATAATCAGACATGTTTTGTTGGTCTAGAAGCTACCCTACCAAATGCATATTGTAATTCAATGTTACAAGTAAGTAGTTGGATGTGGAATGAAATAAAGTTGCATATTTGTGACATTATAATCGATATAATTTTTTTTTTTTTTTTTTTTTTTTTTTATGTAGGTATTGTATTTTATGTATCCCTTACGACGAATATTACTTTCACATTCCTGTGCTAAAGAATTTTGTTTATCATGTGAACTTGGATTTTTATTTAATATGCTTGATAAATCAAATGCATCATCACCATGTCAAGCTAGCAATTTTTTACGATCATTCCGTACAGTACCTGAAGCAGCAGCATTAGGTTTAATATTATCAGATAGATTTTCATCAGCTAATGTCGATTTGATTAGTTTAATTCAGGTTATCTATATTTTTACATTTATATATAAAATTTATGATTTTTTCTTTACGTATTTTTATTTAAAAAATTAAAAATTTTTCCTTTTATGTTCTTTATTTTTATTTATTTTTTTTTTTAGAATTGGAATCGTTTTATACTTCATCAGATGCATTACGAAATATTAGATTCAAGAAAAAATAGTCATTTAAATAGTTTACTATATCCAGCTACATACGGTATAGATTTAAATTGAAATTCTATCAATGATTTCATTTATTCATTTTGGTGTAACAATTTTTTTTTTTGTTTTGTTTTAATTTTAGATGATTTTATTGGTCTAACACAAAGATTTTTAGATCCATTAGGTAATTTTCGTCCAGAAAGTGATGCTAGATATGAAGAAATATTTCAATATATCGATGTTAATACAGGTATAGGTATAAATATACAACAAAAGAAATTTTAATAATATTTTATTAAAATAATATATATATATATTTGTTTAAATCTAGATGATAATACAATTACAAAAGAAGAAGCTGAAACAGAAAAATCAAAAATTAATGAAGAAACTGATATAAGTCATCTATTTGGAATCAAACAAAAATGTATAAATCGTTGTCTTAAATGTAATGAAGAGGTAAGCTTTTTTAAGTTTATTCCATAACAATAATGCAAATCTTACGTAGCTTATAATCTGGTTTTTTTTTTTTTTTTTTTTTTTTTTTTTTTTTTTTTGCGTTTACAATTTAAGAAACCAAAAAGAAATATCTTACTTGTGTGTACTCTGTCATATCCAATCACAAATAATAAAGATATTGAACAAGTAAGTTTTGGACAAATCCTAAAAACATCATTAAGTGCTGAAAAAACAATTCCGGCATTCTGTGAAAATTGTAAAAAATTCTCACCAACAACTCAATATGTAAAGGTAAAAAAAAAAAACAAAAATTCATCATTCATTTCATTATGTGCATTTCTCTTACTTTGGATTTTATTTTCATTTTCTAATTTCTATTTTAATTTTTTTTTTTTTTGCTTTTAGATTAATTCACTTCCAAAAATTTTATCAATTAATTGTGGATTAAATAAAGAAAAAGATTTAGCATTTTTAAAGAAGCAATTAAATCGTAATTTTTCAACACCAACATCTGAAAGTCCGGCCACATTGAATACAACGAAACCATGTCGTTATGGTATAAATTGTTCAAGGGCAGATTGCCATTTCGTTCATCCAGATAGGTAGTAAAAAAATATATACATATATGTACATATTTCAATATTGGCATTATTTTAATTATTTATTTTCTTTTTATTTTAGAAAATCACCAACAACAAATGCAATACATAATACACGTCAAAATTCATGGTTTCCATTAAATTTCACAATGGAAATTGATCAAAATGGTGAATTAAATGTCAATACAGACATCATAAATCATACAAGCACAAGACAAGAAGATGTAAGATGAATTTTTTTTTTTTTTCATTCATTTAATCATTTTTAAAATGAAATTATTCAAATTTGTTTTGTCTTTATTTGAATTGAATTTCTCCAATATTATTGAATGTATATGTAGGTAAATAATGAAAAAACTGATAATGAAGATAATGGCTTGAATACAACAGCAACATTAAAGACTGCTATTGGTGCAAGAAAACCAATCAGTAAATAATAAATTTTAAATTTAGAAAAAAAAAAATCATATTCATATTCCTTTGATTTTACAGTTAGTGATACGTATAAGGAATACAATTTAACGTCGGTTGTATGTCAGATCGATGATGGTGTACAAAAAAATTTGGTTGCATTGGTAAATGTTGGTAAAAGTTATCATGAAATAAAATTAGGATGTTGTGATGAACAGAATAATCAATGGTATATATTTAATGATTTCAGGTAAATTAAAATTAATCAAATTTTGAATGTTCAATCCTTCAAAGTTTATTTTGAAAAACAAAAATTATTTATTTAATTTATTTTTGTTGTAATACTTGTAGCATATCACCAGTATCAACTCAGGAATCAGTTTGGTTTACATTGGATTGGAAAGTTCCATGTGTATTATTTTATACAAGTTCTGAATTGTTGAATGAACATGGAAATAATGATGCTGAAGTACAATATTTTAATCCATTTTTGCAAGTGAGACAAAATAAAGAGTATTTTCCTTCTATTTAAATTTAATTTACAATTTATGAAAAAAATTTTTTTTTCACTAATTTTACTTGAAATTTGAATTAATTCTGTGTGTTTTTGCTCTCAAGGATATATTAAATCCAATACATCCCACCGCCAGAAATGAAACAATTTTTAAACCATTATCACCGAATGAGATGCCACAACGCGGTGATTTAATTGCAATGGATGCTGAATTTGTAACATTAAATCCAGAAGAAAGTGAAATCCGTCCCGATGGTAAAACAGCAACTGTAAAACCATGTCATATGAGTGTAGCTAGAATAACATGTATTCGAGGGTAAAAACAAAAAAAAAATTACATTATTATATTAAAATCTTAACGCTTAACACCAAACTGTGATAAACATGATGATTACATGATGTGTACATTTATGATTTTGATTTTGCTTTTACATTTTTGTAGACAAGGTCCTGATGAAGGTATTCCATTCATTGATGATTATATATCGACACAGGAGCAAGTTGTCGATTATTTAACAAAATTTTCTGGCATTAAACCAGGTGATTTAGATGCAAATTTTAGTAGTAAACGTTTAACAACATTAAAGAATTCATATCAAAAATTAAAATATTTGGTCGATTGTGGTGTTATATTTGTTGGTCATGGTTTAAAAAATGATTTTAGGTAAAATTAAATGAAATTTATTATTAATAATTTTGAATACAAAACAAAAAAAAAAATTTTTTTTTAATAAAATATTTATGATATTTTGATTTTATAGAGTGATAAATATGATAGTACCCTCCGAACAAATTGTCGATACTGTGCATTTATTTCATTTACCCCATCATCGTATGGTATCTTTAAGATTTTTGGCATGGCATTTTCTTGGTAATTTAAAACAAAACAAAAAAAAAGAAATCAAATTAAATTAAATCATTTATAGTTATTTTTTACTATATTTTTTGTTTCATTTATTTTGGTTAATTTTTTATACATTCTCCTTTTTGAAATTTTATTTTTATTTTTATTTTTTTTACTTTTCTTTCTTTTTCATTTGATTAAAGGAACTAAAATACAATCCGAAACACATGATTCTGTTGAAGATGCTAGAACAACATTACAATTGTATAAACATTATTTAAAATTACAATCAGAAAGTAAATTAACAATTTCATTAAAAAATTTATATGAAATTGGTAAGCAATTACAATGGAAAGTACCAGAAGACTAAAAACAAAAACAAAAAAAAAAAATCAAAAACTTAAAATAACAAAATCAAAAATAACAAAATAAAAAATGATGTAAGATAAAGAAAATTATCAGAAATAAACAAGAAGAAAAGAACAAGAGGATAATAATAAATAAAACATCCTATCGGATACATCTATACAATCGGATAGAAATAAATAAAAAAATTAACAAAAATAAAGTACAAAAAATAAAAAGAATTTCGAGAAAATATTTGAAAAAAATTTGAAAAGATAACAAAAAAAAACAAAATATTTTCGTGTATGTTGTATATAAATGGATAAAGAAAAAAAATTTTTTTTTTTTTTGTAAAAAAGTGAGGGGTAAGTTTACATTGTACATACATTTTTGTAGATATTTAGAAGAAACAAACAAATAACGATATGTTGTTAGATGAAGAAAAGGAAAAGTGAAGTAAATGTTTTTTTTTTAGAAAATTTGTAAAAAAAAAAAGAAATATTATATTTCCAACACAAAAAGGCAAAAAGAAAAAAAAAAGAAAAAGAAAAACAAAATAGAAATATGATGGTACACAGACATGATTTTATTTTGATAATAAAAGACTAAAAGAAAAATTAAAACAAAAAATAAAACCAACTTTGATATACAAATAAACAAGAAAATAATAAAAAAGAAAAATAACAAAAAATTATTTACTTTATTTATTAGCACAATCATAGCAATTGCCTGATCATTTGTATCATTCATTATTGTATTTTTGTTTTTATGTGTTACCGATATTCTAGAGAGGGGCTAAACGGTCAATGAAATTCATTTATTTATCACATATTCTATACAAAGTGCCCTAATCCTAAGGACAGACCAGAGTTTAGAAACTTTCTAAACCTGTTTAAGCAGATAAACTCCTTGGTCTGTCAGCAAAGCAATCAGCTTGGATAAGTTCGTTCAGTTCAGAAGTAGTTTAACTCGATGAGAGCTTTTTTTTGAACATACAACAAATGACAACTAAACCAGTTTTCGGTCTGACATTACGTTACGAATTCTAAACTAAAAGCTGATTTAGCTAAATCCAAAAGTTAATATGCTAGACAGACGAATGTGAATTATTTGTTGCAAATGATCATTCATTTGTCCATTTATCGTTTGTCATCTCAAATTAAAATGTCAGCAAAAACCATAATATAAAAACTAAAAATTAAAAATTATATGACAGCCAGAATGATCATTAAAAAAAATGTGTTGTGTGTTGTGTGTTAGAGGATGTTTTGAATTATCATTTACACGAATGAAGACTGAAAGAATATTATCATTGATTTGCTTTCGTCTATATATCATGTTAGATACCATCAAAATAAAAGACAGGCGTAACAGCCAAGAAATACAAAAATATTAGCTACTTTCGATTTGGCAATTTCAAGTACATACTTAAGTACTTGCAAGTAGATAAGGTAAATGTCTATGCTAAACTATCTATTCGCAACTACTCATGAACATTTTTTCAAGTATGTAGCTGGAAGTAGATGTGCAAGAAGTTACGAAAATTTTTGTATCGTTCGTTTTAACCATTTATCCTAGACACATTTTAGTACTTGCAAAGTACTTGAAATTGCCAAATTGAAAGCAGCTATTAAACCAGAGAACACAGATCTTTTCAAATAACAAATTCCAATAAGTTTTCTTTATAAGTTTTTTGGGGTATATTGGATTTCTTTTTTCTTGTACACGAATCAGTAATGAAGATGAATGAATGAAAATGAATGTTTAATTTATTTTTTCTTTTTTACATTTTATTTTCATTTTTATTTAATCGTTTTTTTTTTATTTTTATTTATTTTTAAACTTTTATTATAATCAATATTACATAAAATATTTAAATTTTAAAAGCAATATCAAAAAAATATTACAACATTTATAACATTGAGAAATACATTGTTCTGATTTGTATATAAAAAGATACAAATACGTAATGTACATACATATATAAATATGAAAATTTTATAATATTTATGTGTATGTTGTGTAAAAATTTTTTTTTTTTTTTTTGAAATTCATATTATGAAAAAAGTGTTGATAAATTTTAAAAAATTTTTTCAGTTCAATACATACATATATGTATATGTACATTAATTCATTTATAAATTTTTACATTATATAATAAAATTTTATTATTAATTATATTTTTGATATGATATGATAGGACAGAGTTAATATGTAACATGAAAAAAGTTTTTCATTTCTATAATGCTGCCTATATACGATACGGTCCAAACTGTTTGAGTTGAATTATGATTGTACCGTGAGCAGAGCAAGCAAGCGTGATGGTTAGACCAATTTCTATATCGTAAATTCAGCAGTCTTATCATCGAAAACGAAAACGATTCGTTTGGTATCGTTTCATTTAAAATGCTGTTGCCTCGCCATATTCGAAACGTTTGAAATTGAACCGTTTTTTAGACTTTTTTTAATTGTTTAAAAGGGAACTCATGTCTTTTCAGTTTTAAAATGATCGATTATTTCAAATTTCTTCATAGTTTTTTTTTTCAGCTGTCATATTTAAACAAACTGAAACTTGAAATGATGAATCTCCTTATTCATTTTAAATGAATTTTATTTAAAAAAATTTGAAATTAATTGTACACAAAATTAAAAATAACAAACGTAGCATTTTTCTTTTACAACAAAACTGAAAATTATGTTCCAGTAAACTGGGAAATTTCATTTTCATAAAGAATTTATATGGCATTGCTAAAAATGTTCGATGATTAAACGATCAAGCAAGATTTGGATTTACAATGAGAATTGAAATTCGTTTCTTTTCATTTTTATCGCTTCGATTTCGATTTTATTCTACTCGCGCTTTCGACGATAAGGCCTCAGATTGTACAACCAAGTTGAGTTGGACTGTGTATAGGTCGCATATAAGATTTTTGTTGTATTATGTACATACGTACTCGTATATACATTAAATGTATAATGTCGTTGTAGTGATGGTGATTAGAATTATTATACAGGTTGTGTGTTTTATAAACACATTATCACATTTATATAAAAAAAAATATCTCACAATGTCACAATATAGATACATAAATATGTTTGTAGTTAAATAGCACAGCATAACGTTTACATTTTATACATTTATGTATTACATTTTGATATATAATTTTGTATTATCATTATTATTATTATTTATCTCAAAAAGGATACACATGTACATATATATATATTTCGAAAAAAAAAATTTCTTTTGTACATTAATCGTACATTTGTATATAATAATTTCCTTTAAAATTTATTCAAAAAAATTTGATTGTATTTTTTCATCTTTTCTACAAATATTCGTTCTGATTTTCGTTTATATTTTTTCATCTTCTTTAGAAATCTTCGTTCTAATATTCGTTATATATTTTCGTTTTATCTAATGTCGATGTATCATTCGAACACGACGTTTTACATCTGGACTACCAGTAGAATCATCTTCACTGAATGAATCATTTATTGATGTACGTCGTAAATTATTTCCAACACCTAAATAAAATAAATAAATGATAAAGGATATAAATGATTGATGTATAAATTTAAATGTTCGCTAGCCAAAATTTAACATATACATATACGAGTATATGTACACATATTAGATTTTTACCCATTGCAAATACTGGTACAGAACATCTTCTTAATAATGGTGCTGGTTTCGTTGCTTTATAAATATAAAATGATTATAGAGAAATTATACAAAAATAAATAAAACGATCTTTTTTAAATTTGTAAATAAAACGAAAAATTTTTGTAAAACGAACCAATTCCATTTGTAAATTTTTTAATTGGACTTCCAGATTCAGTTGTTATTTGACCAGAATTCATTGGTACTATCGCAACTTCTTGTATTATTCCAGCATTTTGCTGATGATAATAACTACTGCTACCAATGCTACCATTATAAATATTATGTTTCTCTTCAAATGAACGATTCAAATGTTTGATACGTTGTGAATCGATACTCTTCATATTCATATTCATAACAGTTGATCGTCTTCTAAATTGACCTGATTATTGACCATGATATGCGGTTACGGTCATATACATTACGTGTGTACATGAAAAAATTTAAAGCAAAAAATAAAAAAAAAAACGAAAAATTATTAAGTAAATTAATTTGATTTCAAAATAGTAAAGTACTTATGCCTAATTCCACAGTGAAAGCTTAAATTCAGAGATAAGGTTCAAAATTTCGTTTAAGAAGATATGCTTTGATTTCATTAGTGAGTATTTTAAGTCTTAAACACAATCTAAACAATAGACTTGTACCATAGTTTAGGCCTTTTATATAGGCTTAACGGCTTAATTAAGCTGAAGCTTAAACTTTCACTGTGAAATTGGGCACTAAACATTTTAATTTTTTAGTTTATGCAAAAACATTTTTAGTTGAATTATTTTTAATAGTTTTCTCTAAAAGTTATTCTTAAAATTGTCTACTATAACGTACAGATTATAGATGAGGTAATGAATAAATTAGATATGTATGTATACTTTTTCCCAGTGGAATCCAACATTGTTCCAATCAAAAACAATATCGTTTCAAACAAAAACAACATTTTTCAAATCAAAATCAACACGTCTTCATTGAGTTTAATTGGAGCAATGTTGATTTTGATTCCAATCAAATATGATCCTTATGATATGATACACTTTACTAGTTAAATGATATACGAGAATGTTTATGTAATTTAAAAAAATAATTAAAGGTATTCACTTAATGCAGTAAAATGCATGTAAACTGAGTAAAACCTGTACTTACTTTACTCGGTTTACATGCCCCTTTTACGGCATTAAATGAATACCTGTATTAGTATATAAATGATTCTCAACTACAATGAAAAACACATTAAAAAATTTATGACGATATAATTATATATAAGTATATATTTTATTAAAATCAATCACAAAATTAACAATTTTAAAATTTTACTAAATATTTTTCTTTTTCTACTAATAAGGAACTACATTTTATTATTATAATTGATTATATCATACTATAATTTTTATCAACATTATAAATGCACATTAAATACTACATACATATGTACTGATAATAATATTTTATTTTTTATTATTATTATGTAGAGAGATGTACATGAATAGTAATAATACATAATAATTTAGATTTATTATTTTTTTTTCTTCATTATATCCTCTTTCATTTATATTCAGTTTATTATTTATCTTAATATTTATTTAGATTTTATATTTTTATAATTTTATGTGAGTATACTATATACGGCTCTACATACGATAAATGCATCATTTTACACGTTCTCGTTCAATTTATAATAATTTTGAATTTCGGTTCGTCGAATAAAATTTTGAAAAAAAAAAATAATAAGAAAAACAATTCTTATTTAATAATGATTTTCTTTGGATTAATACCTTTTGAAAATCTTCGTTCATGCTTAATACTTGCATATTCTTGTAGTGAACATCTACGTTTTTCTACATCACCAGCAGCTTTCTACAATAAAATAAAAAAATAAAAAAAATCAAATTCAACATGAAAATGTTATGAATGAAAATATGAATGTAATGAAAATTTATTTAATAAATTTTTTAATGCTGCCTGCCTATATATACGGTCCAAGTCCAACCTGCAGTTGTGTAACTTAGTTTGATCTCAACTGAATTTACTTACAATTACAAATACAATATGAAAATTAGTTTGATGACCACGATATACATGAACATGATACAATGTAAATCCAACTCAAACTAACCGCCTTATCATGATATTCGAAGACGATGAAACGATGAAACGATGAAACGAAACGATACGATATAAAATTGCTATTATTTAACTTCATCGTTTCGAATATTTAGTGGTACATAGTGGTACAATATAAATCCCTTATAAAATGAAGCTTTAATGTATAATTCATACAATTTCCAGTTTTGTTGTAAGAAAAAATGGTTCGATGTCATTTCTATTATTTTGTTGATGTTTTGAAATATCATTTTTAATAATAATTTCCATTTTTTTAAAAAAATTAATTTAATATTAATATTCACAAATATTAGTAATATGCTTTAAATAAAAAAAATTCTATTAAAAACCAAAAAAAAAAATAGATTTATATGTAAACGATGAACAAAATGCTATCGACTGAGTAGACGATGAAAATCGTTTGAAATTGGAACGTTTCGAATATCATGATCGCGTTTTTAACAAGACGATACGAAACGTTTCGTCTTCGAATATCATGATAAGGCAGTAAATTTACAACATAAAAATTGGTTTACCAACCATGTTCGCGATATACGTGATAATGGAATTGTACAATCCTACTTCAACAAGTAACAACTCAATCGGATTTTACAATCAAGTTGGACCGTATCGTATATAGGCAACATAATTGTAATATAATGATATCTACATATTATGTGTGTTATTGATTTTATTTACACAACAATGAATATTATGCAAAAAAATAAAAAATAAAATTAAATTCATTCATCCTACACGTTTTATAAGTAAATAAAATTGCGAATAACAAACAACTAACAATAATTCACTAATTATAATTAACTAAATAAAACCACAACTAACCTTACGAAAATGTTGAGTTATTTCTGTTGCTGCTTTAACTAGCGAATATATTAATACGATCACAAATAGATAAGCAATCGGTCCAGATATCATATTACGACGTGCTATCATTTGTTCTTCACTTTCTTCATTATTTATATAAAATGATGAACGTTTCTGTTGTTGTTGTTGATGTCGTTGTTGATGTTGTATCATCATAATCCTTTTTCTTTTATCTAATTTATTACTACCACCAGTAATGGTAGTCGTAGTAGTAGTAATATCGATAATAATTTTTTCTGGTCGTAAACCAAACACTTGTAGATCATAGCAAACATTCATAAATTCTTTACTAATTTTATTTTGTATATTTTTTTGCCTTTCCAATTCAATTTCATACAATTTTTGTTTTAAATTTAATCTAAAATCATTTATATTTGTATTTGTTTCATAAAATATTTTCTCTTCAATTTTTTGCCTTATATCATATTCTCGTTGTTTTTTAATATCTTTATCACGTTTAATAACATTTTTATAAAATGTAAATATCAATATGAAAACGATAAACATAAAAAACATAAATAATTGTCCACGTCCATTATTATTATTATTAATACCGATACCAGGATACATTATTATTATGAAAATTTTTGTGTCCTTTTCTTGTTTTTTTTTTTTTTTTTTTTGAATAATTATTTTAAATATTTTTTCTTTTAAATTTTACTTTTATCTGTATTCTGATATTTCTTACTTTTGTTGCTGTTTTTTTGTTTTTATTTTGTGTATATAATGATAAAATAATTAATTCATTTTAGCAGTAATTTTTAATTTGTAAAAGTAGGATGTATATGACGTCTTTAGGAGATCATTTATTTTTCTTCCTGTAAGAGAAAAAAAAACAACACAAAAATGAAATACATATTCATTTTTATAAAATAGAGAAAAGTACATCACGTTGACTTTATTACTAAATAATTGTGAAAAAATGTTATTAATAATTTCTCATATAAATTATTTATGTATCCTTTTCCTTTAGAAAGAAAATTAAATCTACGTATACATTTCATATAAGAATCAGATATTTTACAATAATTTTAAAGACAAAATGTTTTTAAAAATTTATGAATTAAAAATTCAATTTATAATTAATTATTAAAAGTAGAAAATTAAATATTTAAAAATTAATAGCTTATATACTTTTATACGGAGTGGGGTGTATATGTATATACGTATTTGGTATCTATATAAAAATTTTAATATATAAAATCAATATTACTAGTGAACATTTTGTACTTTTCATTTTGGTAATGGGAATTTTCACAAATGTTCTTTTGAGAGTCAATCGTTTAAAAATCGAATCAAAATCACAGTGAATTAAAAGATAAATAATAATTTTTCATTATTAATTTATAATTTTATCTATTAATTACACTTACCTACTCAAATGTGCAGTTAAATTGGTCCTTTTGTAAACTCTTTTGTAGAAAAAATAAACAAAAATAAAAAATATAATACTATATTGACTATTTCCTACTTCCTTTCTTCCAAACTACTTTTACTTTTTGATAACGTCGTACCGTCGTAAATATAAATATTTATTTATTTTCTTCCTCTTCTTGTTCTTCTTCTTCTTATTCAATTTCATTAATCCTATTACTATGCAAAGATTTCATTTTAAAAATGAAAAAAAAAACAAACATTGCGCAATGGAAATGAAGAAAAACATCGAATTTCAGTTGGAAAAATTAATTTTGTTTTTTTTTTTTTGTAGTTTCAAAAAGTAAATGTGAAAATTTTTTTTTCTAAACTAAAAAAAAAGGTTGAAATTGAAATGCATCTTCTCATATATTGCACAACAAATAGCAAGTAACTGACTAGATGACCGTGACATTAAACTGCATCAATAAATAAAAGCCGGTACAAGACGTAAGTGTATTTTGTGGAAGCTGGGTATTTTATTAATTTTAAAATTGCGGTAAAAATAGAGAGATTGTAATGAATTGGAATTACAAAATTTGTAAGTTAGTTTGTGAAATGTACAGTGTGTGTACATATGTATGTACGTGATAATAATAATTTGAACGTGTGTATGACATACTCAAAAAATGGTACAAAAAATAAAATATTGAAAAATAGTACATAATTTAAAAACGATATGAAAAATAAAGGAAATTACATAAATAAAATCGGCTATTATAAACAGGAAACGTGCTATATTTAGACAGTATGTACTAGCTATAGCCATATGTAAGTATGTGTAATTTAATTGTGAATGCTAATTAATTTGTGAGTTTTTTTTTTGTACTTGATTTATTACACAGTACAGGGCACATATATTATTGAATAATTTTGAAGGGCAAAGGGTGGGCAAAGTTATATTACATGTAGGCGGTAAGTAGTTACGTAAATAAATTGAAATATGTATGTAGAGTAAATATTTTGAAATAGCTATATTTTGTGTAAAGTGTAACATATATTTTTTGTATGTAGGCATACGTAGGTAGAAGACCATAAAGTATCAAATCAACTGTAACCAAACGATTATATATACGTATGAAATGATATGTGAAGGTGAAGTCGTAAAGTACAGAAAGCAGGCAGAAAATTCCATTTCCATCATAAACATTTTTTCTCAAGAAAACAACGCAAATAAGCAACTACACGTCTACACACTATACACATAAAAATCATCAAGATTCTCTTAATTTTCAAATGTAAGCTTTTGTTTATATTTACTTACAATCGAAAAAAAAATATGCATACAAAGAAACAGACTCGATTATTCTGAAAAGCTAAAAACGAATATGCGAGTACAATAAAACAGAAAAATTGATTAGGAATTTTTATTCAAATCGAACTCGAATTCATTCAAACTTTAATTTTTCCACTATACTTTTGTCATCTATATAATCGTTTACACGTCTCATTTGGGTTTCATTCATTCATTATTAAATTTCACTTCATCATGAATAACGTAATAATAATTGCTTAATTTTATTTATTTATTGTGCATTGTGTTTGTGTGTGAAAACTTTATAAAGGTGAAACATGAAACTGTGTATTCGTATACTAACTTTTTTTTTTCAAACATATGAGTGAATAAGGTGAAATGCACATGCACAGCAAGCGCAACCGCATATTCATTTCATTGTTTATTAACTGGAAAATACTATAATAATAATGAACTGATACATATGATTTTTGTATACAAACATTTTTATTCATTTATATTTTTTGTGTTGATGTTGCACAAATTGAATTGGAAAAGTCTACGACGAATAATTGAGGAGCATCGTTTCAAAATGCAAATACTCCATTAAACGAAAATTTTCTTTTTGATGCGTACTTCAGTTGATAAAGAAGCAGGCTTTTATATTTTAATACGGCTTCGTTTCAATATGCAATATTCTCTATGATATTTACATTATAAAAACGGCTCTTGGTTCAAAATGTAAAAATTAATTTCGTTATTTATTGATTATTTTTCTCCATAACAATGATTATTTCAAAGATTTTTTGTATTAATCAATTTCCAAAAAAAAAAAAAAAGGAATTAATAAAGTTTGTTTTTTGGAAAATAAAACATTATGGAGAACTTGCATTTTGAAACGATGCTCCTCAATTATTGTAAAAAAAAATAGTAAAAAAGTTCAAAAGTGTACTGTAAATGTGTACAGAGTAAATGTTTCGTTGAATGTTGAACGCAAAATAATATAGAAATATGTACATAAATACCTTTATACTGCTCTATTTATAACTACATCAATTGAAACGGAGAGAAATTCGAAAATTTAAAGTTCTAAATTATTCAGGAAAATAAAAAAATTCGTACGTAAACGTAATTGAAAACGATAGAGAAAGAATAAAAATAACAGAAAAAAAAAAATAAAATAAAAAAATTAAAAATGGAAATGTTCGGTTTTGAAAGGAGAATAAATAATATTCAACAATATCAATATTATTATCATCATCATCATCATCGTAATCGTAATTGCAATATAAATGATGATAATAAAAATAATTCAAAAAATAATAATAATAATAATAATGATGGTGATTCAATTAATAAAAAAATCAATTATAAAAAATTTCATAATGATTTATTGTTAACGGTAACGGATGCAATTAAACCAGCTACAAAAATTGCAACAATTGCTGCTATATCAACACCAATTAATACAATTTTAACAAATAGAACAACAAATAATTCTACTGCAACAGTATCAGTAGAAAATATAAAAAATTATAAAAATTCATTATTATCATCATCAACATCATCATCATTACCATTATCATCGAAAAAACTTTTTTCAAATGATGATCATAATAATGACAGTAAATTGAATTCAATAAAAAAATTTGATAAAACATTATTACGCACAGTATTAATTGGTACAGTTATTATAATAATTATCTACAAAATTATTCAGTTTTCATGTAAGTATTAATATTATGATTGTGCTTACATATATGTATAGAGGAATTTTAAGTTAATTTTATTTTATTACATATTATTATTTTTGTCCATAAAATAAAAATCATAAAAATTAAATAAGTGATCTATATATGCCGGTGTAATAAAAGATATAATTATATCTACCCTCTGATTCTATTCTATTCTATTTTAAGTTTTCTGTAAGAATAATATTAATATCTACATATGTATATCGATTGTTTCGTTAGATACATTATTTTGTAATTATTTATTTTTTTGTTTTGTTTTTTAGACTAAAGATTGAGCCAGTTAATTCGTTAGCCAAATCGATGGCATATGCATTATTATATAGTATAATGTACATATTTTCTAAGATGAACATGAAATGAAATAAGATGAACATACATTTTTCTTATTTTTTTTTTTTAATTTATTTTCTAATCACAATTGAAAATACAAATAAATGTAATTACAAAAATTCTATTTTTAGTCATCGTAAATAAATGATTGCATCACGTTTTATGTATATACCTACGTGTAACGATAAAAAATAATCAAATAAAATCGATTTCAATGTCATCATTAATTTGCATTGCAAGTTTGTTCATAACGATAATATGTACAACGAGTACTCATAATGAACAAACAAAAAAATTGTTTTTAAGTAGGTACTTGTGTTGTTGTACTATTATTCATAAATGTTATTTTTTTTTTTTTTTTTGTTTACAAAAATTGCGACATTATTACAAAATATATAAATTTAAATATTACTTATGTTGTGTACATATTATATACGTATGTATATTATATATGCTTGGCTCTTATATGATATCACACAGGAGATAAGGTTAATATCAATGTGAAAATAAGTAAAAACAAAAATTTTATACACTAGAGTACAGGTATTTTTGTAGATATTTAAAAAAAAAAAATATTATTTAAAATTTAAAATACCGGTCCAATTTACATACTCGCCACGCATATAAAAATATCTCTGTGTATATATATGTAGATAATAAAGAATTTATTTTTTTATCCAAGGATTATTAAAAATAACAATTTAAAAGAAAAAAAAAATGAAAAGAACAACAAAAATATGAAATTAAAATAAAAATAATTTTTTCAAATTTTTTCAACAATTTTTTTTTTTTTTTGCTGTTATGATTTGTGTGAATTTTTCACTATAATAATCTCTACAAATATATATACATAATCTATGTAGTATGAGTATGTGTTTGTAGTGTTTCTCAATGTTTTCATATTTGCATTGAATTGAATAAATGATGATGATCTCATAACGATAAATAATATACATACATAAATGTGATATTTACAGATTCACAATAAAATTCATTTTATCACAGATTTTATACATATATAATTATACATTATACCGTGTATTACTCATACTTACATATATGAGCAAATGTATATATCTGATAAGTACATATATACATAATATTGTTGTAATATGTACTTTTATTTTCTTCTTTTTTTGTATACATGTATGTGTATAATTTTTGTTTATATAGATCATTATTTGTATTATGTACATACATTTAAAAAATCTTAAATATACACATCTACCACCTACCTAACATATAGTATATCGCATATCCACATATCGCATCAAAAAAATGAATTTTTATAATATATGTAGAAGTACTTACACTTTGTATGTATGTATGTATATTATATACATTATGCAGGCAGGTGAAAAGGTAAATCTTGAGGTAAATCATTCAATTATTGTAACAAAAAATAAAACTAAAATATATGTAATCCATACAAATTACCAACCTAGCCTGTCTACCAATAAACTGATCTTTCATTATTCCGAATTTCAATTTGGATTTTTAATAAAAAGAAATGAAATACAATTATACTAATGACACACTGCAGAGATAAACCATGGTTATCTCGAATGGTTTATCGATAACCTGATATGGGTGACACATTTAAATTGAGATGAACTAGTTTATGTATTAATACGACATCTGTCGATATAAATTCAAACACTAATTCTTTTTCATCTAATCAGCATGTTAGCCGATATTTGGTTAAATAGTTTGTTTAAATATAATATAAAAAAAGAAAAAAAAAATAACATTAACGTCAAAGATAACTGAGTTCCAATTTGGTTAACAATATAACTTGACCGAGTTCTGAAAGTTGGTTATCGCAAAGATAAACCAGAAAACTGAGATAACCATGATTTATCTCTGCAGTGTGTCAATAGTATTACATTTTTCAATTAGAAAATTTGTGAAATTTTCAAAAGTTATTGGATGATGATGATGATTTTCACACCACACAACTTTACTTTAGTGTTTTTAGATAGATAGAGAGAGAGAGAGAGCGTTTAGTCATGATATGATACAATAATTATTTTGTATCTATATTTATCTAATTATAAAAATACATATAATTACATTGTACAAATGTACACATTGAGCATATGTTCATATTTTGTTATAATTTCTCTACTCATACATAAAATGAGTATTTTATCGCTTTTTGATGATTTTTATCTATCAGTTTTTGATTTGAATTAATGAATTTATTTTGTTCATATTTTGAAAGATAAAATCAAAACTTTTTTAAAGCTTCCATTACTAGTAGTTCATAACTGAAATTTAATTGAATCAATGCGAATGTAAAATTCGAATGAAATATTCCAAATATTCTTAGAACATATACCTTTTCAAATACATATTACAATAAATATTTAATTTATTGTTTTGTAAAATTACTTCATATCGTTTCAATCGTTTCATCGTTTCGTCGGTTAAATTTTTTTTATTCAAAAATTTTCTGTTAATTTCAAACTCCTCACAACTTTGAGCATTTGATGGATCATTTTTTGATATTTATCATTCATTAATTTTATACTTACATTCTTTTCACATTTTAATCCTTTACTATATCTTCTCAAAATTTCTATAGTGCCATATACAACAGATCGTACAAAAAATATGGAATTATCTGAAACATTTAAAATCATATATTCAAAAGTTTCAAATCAAATGGAAAATTTTCTATCATCATCAATGTCATCGTCATCGTCTTCGACAACGACAATTATCAACTTTATGTACAGTGGACTAATGACATCTTTACTGTGTGGAATTGCATTTACAATATATACTGGTTTAATTGTGTACATGGATAGTTATGTACCGGGTATTAATCCTCCAATACCATTTATATCAAAATCAGGGTAGATATTATTTATTTATTTTTCTTATTTTTTTTTTCTGATTTATTTTCCGATTGATCTTTTTTAATTTGATTTTTAAAAATTTTTTCATTATTTTTCTATTGCAGTTATTCTAAAAATAAATGGAATCCACCATATATTGGTTATTTAACAGCAATTGCAGGTGGTATAGTGGTTTCATGTCTTATGTATTTTGATTTTTGAAATTAATTTAAAATCATAAAATTACATGACGTATAAAAATGTTATTGTAATCAATTTAAAATGAAGATCACATATAATAAGGAGGTAAAGATAAATATATTTTTTTTTATAGATACCAAGGAAAAAAAAATAGTTGAAATAACTTATATGAAACTGTTATGTAGGTATATAATTTTAGAAATTTATTTTTTTAATAAAAAAAAAACAAATAGTTGCCTTTAAAATGAACAAGAAAATGATCACAAATGATCAGCTAACTTCCGTTTAGTTAATTTATGAAATTAGCAGGCTATAAAAAAACTGAAAAGAGAAAAATAAAAATAAGAATAGCTATACTGAAAAAACCAAACCGCAAATGAACCTCTCTATTTACACCTAAAATAATGAAAATTTATTAAAAAAAAGTTTATAAATATTTTATTTTTTTAAATGAATATATGAAATTAAAAATAAAAATATATATAATAATATGTTATGTACAATAAGAGTGCAGTATTTAAAATATATTTATTATTTAAGGTGAACATTTACCAAATCACCGGATATGCGAGATACTATTTATATGGTACCAATTATGTCGGCTGAGAAATCGATTTTCATGGAATTTGAAACGTTAAATACTTTGATACAACATACAACTTAAGTGAACTTTTTTTGAAAAAAGTTATTCGTTTTTTAGTTTTATATAAGTCCTCAAAAACGAGAAATTTAGGATTTGCATTCAATTTTGACACTGCAATTATCTCTGGGAAAAGCTTATTAGGAGTTTGGTAAATGTTTCTCTTAATAAAAAATTTGCTTTCTGTTACTACTATAAGTTAATATTATTATTTTTGTTGTTATTATAGAAAGAACAGAAATTGTTATTATATAAATTCAATTTTTATTTTTTTTTTCTTAATACATATTATATATTATTTATTTTTTAATTTTTATCAAATTATCTATACTGTCTGTATTAAGTGAAATGAAATATACATTATGATTTACAGAAAATTTTATACACAATTTATATTTTTATTTTGTAAAAACAAAAAAGCGCACAAAAAATTAACATTAAAAATGAAGTAAAAAATTAAAAACTAAAGAAAATAAATTTAAAAAAAAAATACGAATTGTAAATTTATCGTATTGTGTATAGTTTTTATATCTTATCAAAATACATAATTATAGATGTAGCTAAGGTAGTAGCTATAACAGCTCTTCAAATTGAATAAAAAAACTTTGTTGTTGTTAATTGCAAAATAATTATGTTTGATGATTTTTATTTATTGAAAATCCACAAATATTATGCATTCTTGTTATGTAATCATCAGGTGGCGATTGAAATGTTATCGATCGTATTTTAAAAATTTGAAATTGATTTTGTGTATTGAAACGTCCAACACAACATACATTTTGATCTGTAAAAAATAATAAAAACAAAATGATAAATAAAGGATGAATTTTTTGCAAATAGATATGTGAATATACTACTACATTTTTTTTCTTGTATACTAACCAATTTCTATTATTGGTAATTTTCTATCAATTTCATAATATATTCCTTTAAGAACTGGTCCAGTATGATTACGTAGAAATAAATAATGTTCACTCGAATGATTTCCTTTTATAATTTTTATTAATTTAGCTATAACGAACAAAATATACAGATGTAATAAAATTATTAATATTGTTTTTACTATCTATACAATCACTACAATCTATATACTATACCATACACTTCGTATATAGCATCAATGGATTCTTTGTAATTTTTATGAATATTCAATATAAATTTAATATCACCAGTTATTAATCGCATATTTCTACTGTTATTTATTGTATTTTTATTATTTTTATTTTGATCAATTGTTGATTTTATTTCGGAATTTTTTATTGTAGAAAAATTTTTCTGATCAAAATTGCTGGTATTTAATGAAATATTCGTAATATTTTTACTACTGCTTCCATTTTTAACTAATGATGATGATGATGATGATGAGATATAATGTGATGAAAACGATTTAGATGTTGTAGCTGATGAATTATTTTTACTAGGAATTGGTAATGGTAAATATGAAAATTGTTTTTTATCCTCATTATATAATTTAGATTTTTTTGAATTTTCAATTAATACATTTGTGGCTGTTGTTATAGTAGCAGTAGTACTATTAAATTTTTCATCATTTGGATTTGTTGAAGGATTACCGCCGTAGCAGTAATTTCGTTTTCTGCTTGTCATTGAATTATTTAAAGTAAGAGATGAAAATTTTGATTGATTTTGAGATTGTTCCGATTTTATATTGGAATTTAAACATTGAAAAAAATTATTTTTTGAATTTTGTTGCTTATTATTATTATTTATTGTGGTATTATCCATTTTCAGTTAAAAATTTAATTAACTTTTGCACATCACTACTTACTACTTGTTGTTGTTGACCAACAGATTAAACAAGAAAACGTTAAAAAGTCAAAACGACGAGATAACGATAACGTAACGTATAATAAGACCAGTGCTTTTCAACTTTTTAAATTCAACGATGGAAGGTGATAGATAATACAGTTCATAAACTTTTTGTTTGAATGTTGACATGTGATATTTTGCAGATAGTTACGTCGACAATTTGCTTGTTTGGTGAAATATTTCCCATTGTTGTGGATAATGGATATTAAATGAAAAAAAAACCACTGGGTATTGGGTTATGGGTAAACGTCATTTCGTTCCTTTCCTTGCTCTTGAGTCTTGCTATTTGATTCAGTTTTCTTCTGGTTCAACAAGAATTAAAAAATTCTTCAGAAAAATATTACAATTTTCATTTATAAAAATTGAATAGAATTTAATTTACGAAAATGTCTACGATACTAGAAAAAATTGCAGCTATTGAAGCTGAGGTAAATACAAAAATTTCTGATTTCTTAAAATTCATTAGAAAATAACCTAAAAAAAATGTGAAATTTTATTTTGTACAATGTAGATGGCAAGAACTCAAAAAAATAAGGCAACAGCTGGTCATTTAGGTTTATTAAAGGCAAGATTAGCAAAACTTCGTAGAGAATTGATTACACCAAAAGGTGGTGGTGGTGCAACAGCAGAAGGTAAAAACTACCAATTTGCATACTAACTAGGTAGAAAAATTTGTAATTCGATTAACTATACATATATGGTGATTGTATACAGGTTTTGAAGTTGCTAAAACTGGTGATGCTCGTGTTGGTTTCGTTGGATTTCCATCAGTTGGTAAATCAACATTATTATCAAATTTAGCTGGCGTTTATTCAGAGGTAGCCGCATATGAATTCACAACATTAACAACAGTTCCCGGTTGTATTAAATATAAAGGAGCTAAAATTCAAGTATGTAATTTTAATTTAAAATTTACGCAAAAAAAACAATTTTTTTTTCTTAACTGACATGTATTTTGTATGTAGCTTCTTGATTTACCTGGTATCATTGAAGGTGCTAAAGATGGTAAAGGTCGTGGTCGTCAAGTTATTGCTGTTGCACGTACATGTAATCTTATATTTATGGTATTGGATGTATTAAAACCATTACATCATAAGAAATTATTAGAACATGAATTAGAAGGTTTCGGTATACGTTTAAATAAGAAACCACCAAATATACATTTTCGTAAAAAAGATAAAGGTGGTGTTAATTTAAATTGTATGGTACCACAATCAGAATTAGATTCTGATACAGTTAAAACAATATTATCTGAATATAAAATTCATAATGCTGATATAACATTACGTTATGATGCAACCAGTGATGATTTAATTGATGTTATCGAAGGAAATCGGATTTATATACCATGCATTTATTTATTAAATAAAATTGATCAAATAACAATTGAAGAATTAGATGTTATTTATAAAATACCTCATTGTGTACCAATATCAGCACATCATAGATGGAATTTTGATGATTTATTAGAATTAATGTGGGAATATTTGAAATTGGTTAGAATGTAAGTTTTTTTTGTGCAATTAAATAAATCAATTAAAATTCATTTAATTAATTATAAAATTTTTTTTCAAATTTTCAGTTATACAAAACCAAAAGGACAATTACCAGATTACAGTTCACCGATTGTTTTGCATAGCGAAAGAACATCAATTGAAGATTTCTGTAATAAATTGCATAGATCTATTGCTAAAGAATTTAAATAGTATGAAATATTTTAACAAGAATTTAATTATAAAATTCGATTTTTTTTTTTTATAAAATTTAAATAATATGTATTTTCGTTTTTTTTTAGTGCTCTCGTATGGGGTTCATCTGTTAAACATCAACCACAAAAAGTCGGTATCGATCATGTGTTAAATGATGAAGATGTAGTTCAAATTGTTAAAAAAGTCTAAAAAAATTTTATGTATAAAAAGTTTAATATTTTTTGTTAAAATGAAAAACAAACAAACAAGAAAAAAAAATTGATTTTATGAAATTTATGTAAAATCGAATTAAATTTTTTTTTGAAAAAAAAAAAATACATTTTAACACTTAAATTGGTTTGCTCAAAATGTGAAGTACGTAAACGATTAACCAAATTGAAGTTTTTGATTAAATTTGATTCAGAAAAACAAAATGTAAGGCAAATGAAAAAAAAAAATACAAAATTTTCTTTTAAATTTTATGATTATTATTAAGAAATTTGCTTTAAAATATATTTAAAAAATAAAAAAAAAAACATGATTAATTATAAATTTTATTAGAATGTAGTTTATAAAAATTGGCATAGGATTAGATGATATTTCAGTACTGGAGATCACAAATTCTTATTGAAAAATTTTCATTATCGATAGTTTTTTTAATGTAACTCCTTTTCGAAGATATATAGCAGAAAGATAAACTGTTTGAATTGTTTTACATACATTTTGATTTAACTACTTAATAATGCCTAGATCTTCTTGAATACGAACCACCATTTCTTCGGGATTTTATTGAAGATTGTCTTACAGTTGTCGTCATCATCATTTCATTCATTTGTTTTTCAGTTATCGTTATTGGTGTTGTCGAATTAATCATCGTCATCATCATCATCATTGTCATCGAATCAAATTTATTGGATCGATTTAGTACAAGTTTACGTAAATATGGATTTGTCATATTATTTCTTGATGATGTATCTTTTAATAAATCCATTCTTCTATTATGTAATAATAATCTTGTTTGATTATTACGTAAAATTGATGATTGTAATTGATATGGTTTAATTGTTGTAATTTTATTTAATTTTGATTTTGATTTTTTCGTTTTGTAACCACGATTCATTAAATGAAATTTATTCAAATTTAATAATTCGACAGATTCATTTTTTTCACTTTTATCATCATTATTATGATTATTATTATTATCAGTTTTATCCTTATGATTGTTATCGTAATTACTATTTGTTGTACTTGTATCCGTATTATTGTGATGATGTGATGATGTATTATCTTTGCCTGTAATTTTAAAATTTCTTACATTATCTGGAATTATAGATGCAGATGATTTTTCATCAAAATTATCATCTGCTATTGGATGAACAATTTCAAAATAATTTGATCCATCAGCTGTTAAATCATCAAAATGATCCAATTCATAATAATTGGTAATTGAGTGATTTGGATCACTTTCATTGTCACGTGATTCAGCATAAACAATAAATAAATTTTTATTTTCTTCATTTACATTAAAAAACTTTTTTTCATTACTATCATCGTTTTCAGTTTCTGCTGAATTTATATTGAGTTCATTGTTAAAATTATTAAGATTTCTTTGTTCTCTTATTGATAATAGCTGATTTCTTGGATACACAATAAAAAAATTTGTTATCGATTTATTGTTGGCAGCAACACTAATACTGTTAGCAGCTGCATTATGATGATTATTTAATGCTGACGCTGACGCCAATGAAATTATACAACAAATCAATAGTATGAGGATAAGTTGAAATCTAAAAGATTTTTTTTAACAGCAAAAATAAAATACAAATCAAAATATATATTTCTTTATAGGTATTATACTCACATTTTATGATATGGTGATGATGATGTTGACGGCATTATTTCACTTCGAATTTTAAGGGACAAATATTTTCGTAATTTTATGTGATTGCATTTAAATAGACTAATTGACATTGAATATGTACATATTTTTGTTAGTTGGGATTGGGATTATAAAATAGATAAATGATTTTTTTTTTCGTTTCCTTAGGGCATGATTTTGAACATAAAAAAAATATGTATATAACCTGTAATAGAATTGTTTAGGTAATGAAATTACTTTAAATTACCAAGACCAACCATCATTATCATTTTAATCAAGTTCACTTTTTGAAACAAGTTTAATTTTTTTTTTTTTTACATAATTTTGCATTTTTTTCGTAATAGGCAACAGTCGACTTAATAGTGGAAGGGACAATAAGCTAGATCGATTATCAATTTTATGAAAATTATTACGTTGACTCAAAAAAGTAAAAATCTCAATAGTTTTTAACAGTTTTTTTTTAACAGATTGAAAAACAATGCAGAAAATTTCAGACAGGATAATAATTAGTTAGAAATTAGGATTCGCATAATTAAGCGGATAGGATAGAATAGAAATAAAAACACATTTAATTTCCATTGGATAAGATGTTACATTATTTTTATTTTTTGCATCATTTGTTCGTTACATAATCGTTTGTGTAATCAAATGCTAAAGATTTTATTTAGCATTTTTTTTTTTCATTCTTTTTTGTTGGCTTTTTCTTCTTATTATAATATGAAATATTTTCGACGTGTACAGCATTTTAAACATTCTTTTTGTTATATTTTAGTGTTCTACTTAAACCTAGACAGATAAAATGAAAATATAAAACAAGGAAAACAGATTTTATTTTTTAATTTTTAGATTTTTTTTTTTCTTTTCTCCCGTATAATAATTAATTGATTAATAATAATCATGTTGTTGGCAGCATCAATTTATTATTCAATTTATGCAGTTTCTTTAGCTAAACGTTCAGCTTTTTCTACGACTTCTTCAATTGGACCGACCATATAGAATGCAACTTCTGGTAAATGATCATATTCACCTCCCAAAATTTTTGAGAATCCCTTAATTGTTTCTTCTAATGGTACCAATTTACCTGCGTGTCCAGTAAATACTTCAGCTACTTGGAATGGCTGTGATAAGAAACGTTGAATTTTACGTGCACGCGCTACTGTCAATTTATCTTCTTCAGACAATTCATCCATACCCAAAATTGCGATAATATCTTGTAATGATTTGTAATCTTGAAGGATTTTTTGTACACCACGTGCAACATTATAATGTTCAGCACCAATAATATTTGGATCCATGATACGTGATGTTGAATCTAAAGGATCGACAGCTGGATAAATACCTAATTCGGCAATGGCTCTTGATAATACGGTTGTGGCGTCCAAGTGAGCGAATGTTGTTGCAGGTGCTGGATCAGTTAAATCATCAGCTGGTACGTAGATGGCTTGTACAGATGTAATTGATCCTTTCTTTGTGGTTGTAATACGTTCCTGCATAGAACCCATATCAGTTGCCAATGTTGGTTGATAACCTACAGCAGATGGAATACGACCCAATAAAGCTGATACCTCTGAACCAGCCTGTGTGAAACGGAAAATGTTGTCAATGAAAAGCAATACATCTTGTCCTTCTTCATCACGGAAATATTCGGCAACAGTTAATCCAGTCAAAGCGACACGAGCTCTTGCGCCTGGTGGTTCGTTCATTTGACCGTATACAAGAGCTACTTTTGATGTCTTGTCCTTTAGGGAAATTACACCGGATTCAATCATTTCATTATACAAATCGTTACCTTCACGGGTACGTTCTCCAACACCGGCGAATACTGAATAACCACCATGGGCTTTGGCGACATTATTGATCAGTTCCATAATAAGTACGGTTTTACCTACACCAGCACCTCCGAATAGACCAATTTTACCACCTTTGGCGTATGGGGCCAATAGATCGACGACTTTAATACCAGTTACCAAGATTTCTTGTTCGACACTCATATCAACGAATTCTGGTGCTTCAGCATGAATTGAGGCTCGTTTTGTTGTTGGAATTGGGCCACGTTCATCGATCGGTTCTCCAATAACGTTCATGATACGTCCTAAAGTTTCTACACCTACTGGTATACGAATTGGATAACCAGTATCAATTACCTTTTGTCCACGGACTAATCCTTCTGTACCATCCATAGCAATTGTTCGAACGACACTTTCACCTAAATGTTGAGCTATTTCGAGAACTAAGCGTGGCTGACGATTATCTACTTCCAATGCATTTAAAATTGGTGGTAATTCATCATCGAATTGAACATCTACGACGGCACCAATTACAGCTACAATTTTTCCTGTGGCAGCGCCTGCTGCTGCTTTTGCTGCTGGAGCTGCTTTTGCTGCATATTTTCTATTAAATAATGTTAAAATTTTACTTTTATCTGCTTTTGAAGCAGCTCGAACTGCTGCCGTGAACATTTTTCCACTTAATGAAAAATTTTTTCTTTTCACACTTTTTAATTTTTAATGTCGTAACAATCGATCGAAAAATTCAATTGAAAATTTTTCTATTAACCAATTAGGCAAGAGGTATGAAATGAACACGACCGCGTTACGTAAAATGAAAATTGGCTATTTCTATTTCTTCTTTCTAGAAATTGGTTCTTTCGTGTTGCATAACAAAATAAATTACTACTTGTGATTGAATAAAAATCATTTTTTCACCAAAATATGGCTCGATAAAATAATTCTTCAAAGAACTTTTATCGTTGCTTTTAGCAAATTGTAATAGATGGTAGTGCATTCTCTGTTGTTTTTTTTATAGTAAAGCTTTTTTTTGAAATAAAATTTAAATGTTTTTCTGTTTTTCGACGCCAAAGATAATGTAGTGTTTCCCAATAACAAAAATATCAACGTCCATTATCTTTGTTGACATACAGTAGTCAGTTCTGGAGGGGATTTTATTCTGGTATCTTTGACTTTGTACCATCAAACCATGTATTTTATTTGACCACGTCAGCTTTTTAATTTCATCATTTCAATTTCAACCAATCATTTCATTCCAGATCATTCTTTGAAATAATTTCCAGGGATAAATTAAAATTATATTCATTTGAGTTTTTTTATCATAAAATCTTTAATGGTAATTAATTATTTTGTATATTTGAGTGCATTGAATTTATATTGAATTACAAATATTTGTAAACAATATTATTGTAGAGATGAGTTTGAAGCGCATTAAAAGGACAAAATTAAAATCAGTGCTAATTGTGTAAAAATAAAATATTCCAGTCAGCACAGCAACAGCATTCAATATTTCAATCGCTAATTGATAACATAGTGCAGAAAGTGCATTAAAATAAAAAATAAATATAAAAATAAAAATATTTTCTTTTTTAATGTTGAAAATTTTATAATTTCAACGTAACGCAATAATAAAAAATGAGTGCGACGCCAATTATAATAACAGTTCCGAAATACGTTACAATATCACCGAATCCTGCACAGAAGATCAACCATCATAATGCTATATCTAATGGTCTACAATCTGCATCTTCCCTTCTTGGAGAGGGAGTAAGCGATAGTGGATCAGAATCATCATCAACAGCAGGCCGTGGTAAAAAACGTCGTCTCGATCATTTAACATGGGAAGAAAAAATCCAAAGAAAGTATGTAACACAAGAATATTTTTTTAAAATAAAGATGATGAAATATCTATGTAATTAACAATGAAATTTTTTTCAGAAAACTTAAAAATCGTGTTGCAGCACAAACATCTCGTGACCGTAAAAAGGCTAAAATGGATGAAATGGAACAAACTGTAAAAGTTTTAACACAAAAAACTGAAATATTACAAAATAAATGTGACAGCTTGCAATCCATCAATGAATCATTGTTGGCTAAAAATCAAAAATTAGATCAACAAGTCGAAAATCTACAAAATCAACTGGACGAATTAAAAAAAAATAACGGAAATATAACACAACAGTGCAGCAATTTTTTTCAAAACAACAAAATGTATGTTTCGAATGATATTGGCTCCGATTCCAATTCTAATTTAAATAGATCTGCAGTATCTATTAATGATAACCCTCTGCCGCAGGGAATAATGGAATCGAAGTCGATATCAAACGAAACAACAACGACAGCATCATTATGGAAGATAATAGCTCTTTGCCTACTTTACAAGACCTGCTATTCGACGAAGATATCGATACGAGAAAATTGGAAGAACTTGCAGAAAGTTTACTCGCAGATATCGCCACAGACATGGAAAGTAGCGATGCAACAAGCTGCATCAATGATGCCAAAAATGAAAGCTGCACAAAGCGATTGTTTGGATCAATGGTGGGGACCACAACAGAAATCATGGAATCCAGCAAAGATAAGTGTAAAAGCATAACAAGTAATCAAGATGATCGAGATCGAGACGTAAATGTAGCAGTTCAACAAAATGATAACGATGATAAATCCACAACAGCTGATAATCCTGAAACAGTGTATGGAAAATATGATGAAAAAACAAAATGCATTACAATAGTTTTACCAGATTCGAATGGTTTACAATTGGATGAAGCTGTTGAAGAGATTGTAAGCGAAGAAGAAAAAGATTTAATTGAAGAAATTAATGATGAAGATGTTACCAGTGACGATGATGATATTGATTTTGATCCAGTCGAAAAATTTTTATGTATGAAAAATGATAATACATTGAATTCAGTAACAAAAATACCAAAAACAATCACAACTATCGCAAATAATGACTGTAGTAATAGTAGTAATAATAGTCCACATAAAAAGACAAATACAGCTTTGAATATACCGACATCAGAACCAGCTAATGTAAATTTATTATCAGTTCCAGCAGCATCAAAAAGTCCATTATCAGTTCATTCATATGCTGAATCCGGTTATGAGTCATTTGGATCACCAACAAGTGATTATTCAGCACCAGATAACATAAATTTAATGAGTAGTAGTATGGAAATTGAAAATACTACAATTGAAACTGGAAGCTTACAATCTACTTCATCAGATGACGGAGATGATGATTTGCTATTCAATTACACTTTGTACGATTTATTTCCGTCTTTAGCATAGTAATGGACACAACACAACATTAATCAGTTGTTAGTTTGTTCTGTAACTGTTTTTGCACCATGAAGTTGCATTCTTGATAGTATGTTGATTCATATTTTAATTTCACAAAATTTTTTTTTGTGTGTATATTTATTTTAATTGCATGAAGGAATAGATTTTTGTGTACATAGAAAAAGTAATTTTAGATTTATAATTTGAACAATTTAAAATTTTTTTTTTTTAGTTTACCATAAGAAAATAAAATTCAATTTCAATAGTTAGGATAAGAATATACTTTGTACATACATACAAAATTTTTTTAGGTTTAAGCTGTTGTGTGATAGATTGTAAAATTTTTGAAAAATATAATGGAAAACCTCTTTATAATTTATGAACTGCAAAATATTTACGTGACTTATTTATTTTCTTCTAAATAATTTTTATATTTTTAATGGATCATTTTTTTGGTGAATTTGTTGTTATCGTTAGTGAAACTGTTTTACCAAATGTTTCAACTAAATCAGATGTAACTCTTTCAGTGATTTGTTTTATTTTGCCATCCATTATGCCACAAATTAATTTTTCAATTCGAGAATTCGGACATATTACTTGTACTGAAGTATATATTGCATCTATAGAATGAATGAGATGAAAAATTATAAAAAAAATAAATTACATTTCGATTTGCATCATCATTAAATCTTTACTTACTATTATCTTCACTGTAATATTCTAATTGACTATTTAATCTGTACGGTATTTCTTGTGGTAAATAATCTAATAAACGTGCACGTACACTATTAACAATTATATTTTCTGGTGTCTGATCCGTATAAACATCAGCTGGAAATTCCCATTCACCTTTACGAGCATTTCTTAATAGATATTGCTAAAAAAATAATGAAAAGTAGATACGTTATGTTCCTTATACCTACATTATAACGTTTAAATATAAACAAGATTGCAAATAATTACCAGAACATCCTGTAATCCATCACCCATTATTGATGATACCATAAATACTTCAGAGAAATTGCTCCAACCAGTTGGTTTTTTATTTTTATCCTCTTCATTGACGATTTCAATTTTTAATTCATTATTTATTAATTTTTTATTAAACTTACGTTGTTTTCTGATATTACTTAATGTTTCATTTGTTAATTTTTTTGCTAATTCCAATAGAATACGTTTCGATTTTAAACCATCGATTTTATTTAATATCAAAATACTTGGAATATTCGAATACATTTCTAAAGTTTTTAATGTGGTTGAATTTAATTCATGTGCTTGATATGTGTTAGTTGTATTATGTACAACACATATTGCATCAGAATTTTTTATTGAATTTTTATATGCATTCGAAAATGTCGATTCTAAATTAAATTTTTTAATTTCATGTTTCGTTACTAGACCAGGTGTATCGTAAAATATTAATTGTGTATCTTTCGACGTATATACAGCACAATTTGAATTTCGGGTTGTATGTACTTTATTTGATGTTGGGCAAATCTTTTGTCGTAATAAAAATAAAAGATTAGATTGTAAAATCAAGTTAAAAGATGAAAATGTAAATTTATGTAAAAATAAAGGAAAATTTTTTACCCTATGATTTATTAAGTTATTTACGAATGTACTTTTTCCAGCATTTGGTAGACCAATAACAGCAACTTTCAGTATTTTTTTATTTGTTTCTGGTGCTGCTGATGATGAAATTGACTGCTCGTAATGTTCCTGTTGCTGCTGCTGTTGTTGTTGTTGCTGCTGTTCATCTGCATATTCATTCTGCTGATTTGCATTTGTTGAAAGTAATGCTCTTAAACATACTCGCGGATTTATTTTAATATTTGAAGATAATAAGAAATAAAAACTTTTCACTACTATAGAAGTCATTTAAATCTGTGACTGCGAATTTTATTAAATTATAAAACAAATGAATTTTATATTTAATTTTGATTGATTAAATTTGTTCCTCTTGCACTTGGTTGAAGCTTGAAGTTGAAGGGTTGAAGTTGAAGATATAAATAAAATCAATAAATTTGTATAACCATATATAACCACACTTTATCATTATCATCAGCTGAGTTGATGTTGATATGATGCAGGTTAGGTTTAAGATTAAGTGTTCCCGTTTCTCAAAATAAAAATTTTACAGTGAAGATTTAAAAGTTCGAAAACTTTGAACAGATTTTAGAAAAAAGGAGAAGCCATTCATTAATTCAAATTCGAATTCCAAATCACCGGTGGTTGCCGGTGGTGTTTGCTTTATAAACTAAAGTCAGTGATATGAGCGGAAATTTTACATAACATCTTTCATTTTTAATCAATTTTGGCGCTGATTTTGCCAGTTTTTAATAATATGCATGATAGCTAGTTTTCGATTGAAAGAAAAGTCGCTTACAAAGTTTTTATTTTTTTCTTTGTCCTTATATGAAATAAAAGTAATAAATTTATGATACAAATACTTACATAAATATAAATAATTTTATTTGCTCCTATACACCTGTATTCCACATACAACAATTCCTTAATTCATTCATAACTGATAAAATTCATTAAACAAGTACATAAGTAAACGTAAACGTAATTGTGTATTATACAATAGTTAATAATTAACAAACCAGCAAATAAGTATAATATGTATGAAAAATACTAATGAATACGAGTACCGTATAAACACCTACAAAATTTATACTGATTATAAAGAAATTTATCGGTATATGGTACATGCATTTATCGAAATGGTTGAATGTAAAAGCATTAAATTGAATTAAATATTGAAGAATTTGCTATTCTGCCTGTATCTTGTATGCTGAAATATTTAATTTATATAACAAGCAAAGTATGCATATTATACATACATGTGAGATAGTAGAACAATTGAATAGACCGATGTTATGCTTTATAGGTGTTTTCAAAGTTTGAAATATTCACTCTCACTCATGTTTAACTGTTGCAGTAACTAAATTATACCTTAAAGCTACTGCTTTCATATTAAATTGATTCACTTGAACTGTACAAAATTGATAGAACAAGACTGTAATGACTTTAAAAAGGATGTGTGAAAAATGAAAGAATCTTCAAACAATTAACAAATTTGATTGAATCGACTGAAAATAAAATATTAAATTCAATTACTTAATATGATAACGCAACTTATTTTTTCGAACGATTATAAATTTATAAAAGGAATTCGATATAAAATTATTTTATGATAAAATTTAAATTATTCAACTGAAATTGAATTATGGAATAATTCCACTATTTTAAAATTCCAAATTTTTTTTTTATTTTATTTGGTACTCTAAATAATATACCTAAAGCGTAATAGAAAACTTTCCAATAGTTCAAACATTACAACTATAGACTATAGAGTTTAAATTAAATCCTGAAAAAACTAACACAATATTAAAGTAATACAGCAAAAAATGATTCGAAGGCAAACGAAATTAAATTCAAAAATTACAAAACAAAAATATACTGCAATAAAAAAAAGTCCTGAATATCATAATTTTTGCATGTAATGCATATGTGGTTTGTATCAGGATTTGCCTGTTAGCAGAGATTGTATTCGATATTTTTAGATTTTATATTTTTTTTCCATGTACACATCGAATAATTAATATTTTATCTAATTTCATTTTGTCTGGATAAATAATGAATGTCTGGGAACAAAGCATAATATCCTACGTACGCGTACTACTAATACCCAATGGAAAAAGGGATAATCCTAACTGGTGGAGCACCGAATTTAATTTAACAGCAATCGATTTTAAATTTTTATACTTTCAAGCTATTATTGTATATATAGTGATTGCAGTAAATGCTTGTACATTCGCGTACACAGAAACACATAAGGTGCACATCAGGTCATCAGATACACTCATGAATTGAATTTAATTAATGAGAATCTGAATATTCGACATTCATATTTTAGTTCTAAATTTGTGTTATTTTTTTTTATGTTTGTTTATATGGAACGATACAAAATTTTATAAAAAAATTATTTTCACTAGAAACAGGACAAATATCAACGTACATATGTAAATGCAGATGTGCGATAATAGAGAAGTATTAATGTGAATTTGATTGCTAAAAGTGAAAACTAAATTTGATTACATCGAAATTTTTAAAACATATTTTTTAGCTGTTGCCTTTTTGAATGAATTCAAACTTCGATTCCCTAACAATGTAGCACTGTAATGCTGTTCATACTTTTTAATTACAAAATTTCAAATTTTTCAATTTCATCAATAAACAATTCCTGATGAATGAATGACAGAATGCGTGCTTTTGTTAACAATTCATTTTTTTGAGTAGATTTTAATTTAGATAATTTGTATACATATATTTTGTTTGAAAAAATTCGCACAGTATACTTTCTGGATGACTGCGGCGTTATTGTGCTTCATACTACTTGCCATGTAGTCCTACTGTACTCATAACTCCCTGATGCCCTGATTTGCTTATTTTTTATGATTCGAATTTCAGATGAAATCTCTGTATTAGAACCGAAAATTAAAAATCGTACACAATAAAAACGTTCAGAATATTTTTTCTGATTTCTGATGATGTTTTAACTATCGACTTTTCATTCGTTATTGTAATTGATAGCAGTAATCAATTGAGAATCATTTACATTGCATCGAAACGATATGCAATTCCTTAATTTTTCAATTTGAAAAATGCATTAAAATTTTTTCGCAAATAAAATTCAAACTCATCACTTGGGAATTGAACATTTTCTAGGCATTTAGCACTTCTAATTTAAGCAAATATTACACATAATAATTTGTTATAATTATTTGGTGTTCTGAAGCACTTTTGCAATGAAAATTCTAATTAGAGACTAATTTTCTTTACGAGAAAATGTATAAAAGAGTGAAAATGAAATGTAATGAATTTGCATACAGCAGCAGCATATATGGTGTCACATAATATAATGCATGCATATACAAAGACACTTCAAAGTGTATATGATGATTTTAGCTAATGATTTGTTTGCACATTTAATGTTTTAGCAAAAAGTTTACATTTTAAAATAATTGCGTATAATATATATTACACATGAAATTCATATTTGTATATGTAATGTACATAAGAGTATATAACGTGTGCCTAATTAACACTTATCACCTTGAAAAATGGTACTCGTATATGAAGTTATGTGACCTAGAGATTTTCTTTAAACAAAAGTACATAAAGTATGTAAATATGTTTATATAACGTATGTACATATATATGTATGGAAGTGTTCATAAAGTGCAAAGTGCAGATTTTCATACATTTCAGTCTTTTCATTTTTCTCATATTTTTTTTCTTCGTATGTGTTATTGTTTCTTTTTCCTTTCATAATTCGCAATAGTATATAGCAAGCATATTATAGTCTAGCTTTTTATAAAATTTTTTCTTTTTCAAAATAAAAAAGACTTAGTCCTTTTCATTATATATGAAAATGTATAAAGAAAAGAATTTTTTTTTTTAAAAGTTTCTAATTCTGATTTACGTTCACTTAGCAGTTTTTTTTTGTTCGTTTGTTTGTTTATTTTTATTTATTTTACACTATGGCTGCTATAATAATATGTACTTATTATTATTATTTATACTTGAAAATGTTTATTTTTATGTTATATATTTTTTATTCACAAATAAAATTAAGTAGAGCGTAAAAAAAAAACTTAATATACCTACACAGTTTTATATACATATATACCTACATACAATAAAACTAAATTATAAATATTTGTGAAGATAGTATCCTTGGAAATTGTATAAAAAAAAAAATTGAAAGATAAAAAAGTAAAATGAAAATGAAAATTAAAAGAAAATAAAGAACATACATATGTATATGAGCACTTATTACATAATGTACAGCCGTACAGCGTTATTATTCTGTAAACTTTTTTCAAAAAAAAAATTTTATTTTCGTGAATACATATTTAAAAATAATGTATTTTATACAATTAAGTAATACAAGGTAATACTAGTATTGCATTGTAAAATGATATTAAGAAAATAATTAAATTTTTTAATGAAATTATGAAAATTTTCATTAAATTTTTGAATGTACATAGTACATACATACCAAAACAGTAACACCTATTCTTTCACTTTAGTATTTATGTGGACATATCATCATAAGCATAACATACCACACTATATAGAATAATATTTTAATTAATTTTACTATCACTGTACTGTAAATACATGTGAGACGAGTAAAGGATATTTATTTTCATTTTAAAATTTTCAAATTTCTTTCATATTTAAAATTTTCTATATGCTATGTACTCGTATTATGAATTCCATGTACATATATACATATGTATAATACTACTGTACTAAGTATCTATAAGCTGCTATTATGGACTAAATTTATTAATTAATTGAAAAATGAATTTATAAAATAATTTAAAACAAAAATGGCAATTTAAAAATTTTAAAAATTAGTGCACAATAATAATGAACAATATAAAATATCATAAAGGCAATAAGGACTAAAACCATCTAAAACTAGCCCTACACGGTACAATTATCTTAACCCAATCGCAGTTGTACAGCTTTTGTACAAATAATTTTATTCAGAGTATACACGATTATTGGACCGATTTCTTTATTCACTATTTTCTTAATTTAGGCGGTAGACACAATCTTGGCTGGCAGAAGTCTGTTGATGTAAGCGAAAAATCTGCCATAGCCAATTTTAGAAACACATTCAAAGCAGATTCACAGAGTAAAATTATCTTTTGCTCTTTATTCTGTGTTTGTTCTTGTGTAATAATTAAACTTGTCATCCTTGTTTTTCTGTGACAGACAGCAGCTAAATTTGATCATTGTTCAAACACGGTAGTCAGCAGATTTTCTGTTTGGATGCTTCTATTATCATCGTGTCAGTATTTATTTAAAAAAGCACTAAACGATATGTCGATTGTAGTAGAGTTCTGCTGTCTGCTTCTGTTCTCGTTTCATCTACTATTCTATTACACAAAAAGTTGCAAGTACATTATTATTATTATTATTATTATTATATACATATATACATACAATGTATGTAGTATATTTTTAAGTGCACACGGATACTTAGTCCATTATGGCACCGCCGATCAGTAATTTCTGTCAGATATATCATCCAGTTTTGCAAGTACATACAACCAGTACAACAGAAATTGGATGGCAGTACGGCATGGACTATGGACATCTAATCATACAACTGATCTTATGACGATCGGTTAATAATTCCACAGTTCCACATATTAAACTCAATGGGTCCACCCACATATGATATACAATTGTTGTATGTAGACACGAGTTTATCCAACCACTGAACATACAAATACAATTGTACCGTGTATTGTCAATTTAAGAAGAAATGTTTTTAAATTCAATATTATGAGAGATAAAATCATTAAAATTTTAAATTACTTCCTTTGGGATTGTTATTTTAGTATACATATATATGTAATTTCAACCAAGATAACAAATACACGTATATTAGCACGTATCTGTATCTGTACATCAATTTCAGTGTGTATTTATATTATTATCTTCATCATCATCGCGTCATCATCCTTATGATTGCTCTAAGCAAAGTTGTATATAATTAACGTTTGTATAATGTTATTATAGATATGTAGAAAGTAGAAATCAACCACTTTATGTCCAAAAAATGAAAAAAAAAAAAAAATTATATGTACTACTTGTATACCTAATTCATCTTTGTTTTATATTTTTCTCCTTTTGATATTATATCCTTTTACATAAAATTTTAATATATTTTTTTTTAATAATTTCATTGCCTTACGAGTATGTATATAACTGTGCATACTACATAGTATCACATAGTATGTATCTATATATATTCTCGTTCTCGTACACATACATATGACGAGTATGTTTTACGTTTATCATAAGAAAATTAATGACAAAAGTTTCCTTTTATCTTTTCATATACGAGTATATTCGCTTAAATTTAATACTTTATATACCTACATTAACCAAAAAATAAAAAATAAAAAAAAAAATTAAAGGACGTAATAATATTTTTTAAAGGGTCATTATTCAAAATATTGTCCCTATAAGTATAAAAATATAAACATCACATAAAATAATTTTTTTTTCTTTCTACAATATGCATTTAATATTTAATGTGGGTACAAAATTTATGAAAATTATACGAATAAAACTGATGATTATTGTGAATATATACACATCAATCTGTGTATAAACATGAATATATATATACATACATGTATTTTGAATAAATTTTTTTATGATATAATACTTTTGTATATTTTGTATTTTGTAATTGGTAAAAAAATAATAATCGAAATTACTGTTTATTCTGTGTTATGATGAGGGTTTTATAAAAATGATTTTACAAAAATTTAGGTAGCAGATACATACATACATAAATACTCATTAGTATAGTACATACAAATAATAAGGTATATACATAAAACAAAAATTACTTTTAATTAAGAAATCTTTAATATATAAAATATTAAAGGTGTATGTATGTATGTATATATATTTTTATAGAATGATATATAACGAATAATAAGAAGATAAAGTATAATGTTCGCGTAACTTCCTACTTCTTTTTCTACTTCTCTTTCTCTAAATAGGATACGTCAAAATAACATTCATCGGTTTTTCTTCTTTATACGGATCTAGTTTCGATCTGAAATTTGCTACTCTGTACTCAACCATACTATAATGCAGTAACTATAATATACACAAGGAAAGGAGAAGTAAAACTGCTGGAAGTGGAGGTCATTGACTAGTTAGTACAGTACCTATATTGTGTAAGCTACGATAGTACGAGTATTATTTCACACATAATGTGTACTCATTTTTAGATTTTCCTTTTGAAGCTTCGAGTGATACCTAGGAGTGATTAATTGGAAAATTCGCCACTGGAAGTGACAAAAACATAATAAAAAATAAAATAAAATAAAATAAAATCATTCAAACAACATCCTATACATGTTTATATTACATGATGCACATAATGTATACACATACATATAATATATTTACGTAAATATTATTCATATACCTATACCTATTTCATCATTATGTATGTATATGTATAGATCACTAATTTTGTATTCATATCACAATATCACCTGTAGAATTTTGAAAATTTAAATTTAAAATAAAATTACAAATCGTATAGCTACTTGTAATATCATCACACACAGTAACACCTTTTTTATACTATTTCTTTTCGTTTTTATTTTCTTTTTATTTTTCTGTTTTTTTTTTTAAAGGTATGCAATTCCACAATGTTTTAAAATGTGATTCAAATCTAATAAAAAATCTGTGATAGTGGTGATAATTTGATTATATGCTTGATATCATTTTATTCGCTTTTAACACATTACACATAATATGTACATTACATAAGTATATATCTATACATTACGTTTGTGTAATATACACTTATATGTATATGTCATATACAAACATTGTATGTATGTATTACTTGTACAATTTTTCTTATATAGTCAAAAAGGATGTAGACAAGTTGGTACATATTCAGTATATGTAATTTCATATTTTTATATACAAAAATATATTTGTTCATCTCTATTTGTGCATATGTATATGTGTATGTAAATATACGAAGTGTAATTCTATATAGATAATAGTAGAGTAGTATAACAGATATGTCAAGGTAGGTACTACGTGTATATCAAGAAGTAAAAATCTAAAATTCTTTCTTTTCTTTAAAATGATTTTAATTTTGTCTACCATACCAATACATATATGTACATACATATTATAAATACGAGTATGTATATTTGATTTTGTTCGGTTAGAAGGAATTCATTTGCATTAAAATCAAATTGTTGCTCAAATGTATATAATACCCTTTTGTACTATGTATATGAATGCAATATGATTTCAATGTGATTCTTACTATCACTGTATACATTTCTTTTTTTCATTCTGATATATACAATTAATCGAAATTTGACGATATGGTTACAGTTTTAATAAATTTCTATATTTTACGTCCATACGTTTGTATATACATATTTCAGATAAATTGCTATATTTTATTAATTTATTGTATGTAAGATCTTGACATGACCTTGCTAATTAGACAAAGATGGGTGTAGGACATATAGTAAAAAGGATACCTCAGATAAGAACCCCAAATACGATCCTATAAATAGGCAGAAACCCGAAAGATACCTCCAGGACGCCCACGAGAGATATGTGTGGATGAAATACGAGTACATAAAGAACCGATAACCTTGTTAAAACTGTAACAATTGGAGAGGTGAGCCATTAAATCGCAAAAAATTAGAGGTCAAGTTAAAGGTCGGCCTGTAGCATAAAGAAGAAGAAGAAGAAAAATGAAAATGTTAATGATTATTTTAATTTAATTTGTGGTGATAGGTGGCAAATAAATGATCATTTGCGATGCCGTATATCAGGAGTATTACTAGACAGGGTTCCGTTGGGGGCTGCATATTGAATTTGATATAGGAACGCTTCTTTACTTTTACAATATGAGAGTATGCTTGAAAGCTCTTCATTTTTCGCACCTTTATTTTATTGTGGAATTAGAATACTCAAATAAGAAGCTTCTAAAAATAAATGGCGATAATGTGCTTATATATTATACTTCATTTTTAAGAGTTTGAATTTTTAGTTACTGAAATACAGTCGTTGTATTCACTTTATATTTTTTTTTTTGGTGCATACAGACTCGACTTATACTACCATAAATAATGATATCATTTTGTCTGCTCTATTTACAATATACAATACAACTGTAATAAAACATGTAAATAAATAAAAACTATTTTTAAAAATATTTCTTTAAAATATTATTTTTTCCTTTCTATTTTTTTATTCTTTCTATAAGCGTATTTGCATTTACACAAAAATGTACATAAATGTTTTCATGTATACAAATGATATGTGTATGCAATATTCATATAACTACATAAATAACTTTAAATATAATATATAATTGTATTTTCTTATTTTTATTTATATTTATTGATGCAAAAATTACAAAATGAAATCATGTATAATCTGATATTTTTCGTGAATATAAATAAAAAAAAATATCTTTAACAATAATACATGTAACAAATAGCAACACAACAATAACAAATAAAAAATATAGTCCTTGGATTTTTTCTTATTTCCTTTTTTGATATTATATTTAATATTATTATATCATATATTTACATAATATAATATGTAATTTTATTCTCCATTTTTGTTTTTTACAATTCTATTTTATTTATTTATAGTAGAACAAAAAATCAAAAATAAATACATAAAGTAGAAGACAAACATCATTTTTTTTTCACACAAATAAAAAAATTGATGAAAATAAAAAATATTTATAAATATAATAATTTTTTTTAAAAAAAACAGAATTATGTTTACCGTTTTTTGTTGTTATTATTATTTTCATCTATTTTTTTTTTTTATTAAAATAAAAATAATTTTTCTTCATATAAAAATTGTAAATAAATACTTAAATTTGTGCATATCCTTGCATGAATCTAGACATGCGTGTATGAATATGAATAGTTGTGCTATTGTTTTGTACGAATATTTTTATATAAACTTATACGTATGTGTATACATAAATGCATTTCACATACAGTAGACATCAAAAGTATTTGTACACCTTCAAATTTAAACTTTGAAATGAACACATTCAGTTTCAAGAATTTATAGAATTATTTTCATATGAGTAGACCACAACCACAAGCCACTCATTCTTCTGTGCTAAATTTCATGTTAATATCTTAAGCAGTTAATGAGATACGCCTGATTACTTATTTTCATCCAAAAAAAATGTGTAGTATTTAATTTTTTAAAATGAGTGAAAAATTTCATCAAATAATAATGTATCGTCTCATACTGCATTGGTTGTGGGTGGGTGAATATTCGCCAAAAATTCGAGTCATATCGTTCCACAACCATACATACATGGTTAAAAAAAATGTATTGTACAATTTACCAAAATACTATATCATATACACTTGTGACAAATAACAATAATATGTAGTAATAACAGTAATAATAATAATAATGATAATAATTAAATGTTAAAAAGTATCCTTGAGAACTTAAGTATACACTTAAAAAACTTTTTAAATATTATACTATATAAAATAAAAAAATAAAAAACCATAACAGTATATAAAATTACATTGTATGTATGCATGTACCTACATAACTGGTATATCCTTGTACATATAGATACATATTACATATATTACTTACTTGTATATGTATATCTGTTTATATATATTCAGATGTATGCCAGTGTATTCAGATAAAAATAAAGTGAAATAAAAAAGGATTTTTAAACAGCATACAAGTATTTGTAATATGTAAATATTATATAGGTAGCTAATGTACATATATATGATAATGTTAAAAAATGATTCTAAAAATTTTTTATTATTCATGTGTATGAAACGAAATACGAGGATATATGTATATAACAGTATACATACACATATTGCGTATGTGTAGTAAAGTTATAGATCTATGACGTATTTATGTACTATATGTCATACTATACTATACAACTTCTGTGTACGTGATGTATTTATTTTCAATTTGAATGAATGGCTTTTGTTTATTTATTTTATGTGTGAAAGTACATGTTATTGTTTGTGTATATATTCGATGATCATATACGTAAGTACGAGTATGTATAGCTCAGCTATGTTTTTTTTATTAGATATGTATGTATCTAAATATAAATTTACATGAATACAAGCATAATATACAATATTTATGTAAGTACATATAGGCATTAGAATTATACCTATCTAGTCTATGATATAAGGTGGTAGAATTATATGGACTAAATTATATAAAAATAAAAAAAAAATTTATATCTTTTAATTTTCGCATATATTGACGAGTACTTCTATATGCGTGTATAAAAAACGTATATAAAATATCTCTTATTTATCTGTTCCAGCAGTAATTATATATAGTAGTTTCAACAATATTTTGTATTGTATTTATTGATGTCCTTCAGATACATTACTTCTTCATTTTTTTATTGTGTGTATAGTAGTATTTATTAAAAAAAAAATCAAATAGGTATAATAACAATGAAGATATTTTTATTCATTGCCATTATACAAATAGAATTATCCGTTTTTTCTTTTAATTTTATTTTTATTTTCTCATACGTTCATAAAATAAGGTACTACAAAGTTACGTACGATGTACGCACACAATACACATAATTTTCTATAAGTATATATAGCTATATGGATTTATTTTTAACATTCCGGCGTTAAAAAAAAATTTTTTTTTCATCCTACATAATAATTTATATTCATATAATACGTAGATGTATCAACATCCATCCTACATGTGTATTATAATTACATTATATTGCTAATTTTATTTTTATCCTTTTTTTATTATTTGAATAAAATTAAATCTAAAAAAAGAGATGAAAAAATAACATTTTTATTTTATTGTGATGTGATATGATATGAATCTATCTATAACCTTTTATATTCATTGTCTCCTTGACTATCAATCATATAAATATACACATATTATATAAATAAGGATATATATAATATAATGATACACCTATATAATATTATATAATATTCATGATGCCTATACAAATGTTTGTGTACATAAATGCGTGTACGTATACATGTAGTATCTATTTTTGAATTTCCTTTCAATGTTTTTTTTTTTTTTTTTTTTTTTTTTTTATATTTTTTACACGTATGTGTTTATATTTATATATATTTTTTAAGTGAATTTTATATAATTATACTCGTTTAAGAGTATATACATACGTACATATGTAAATGCAAGCTCGCGTTTGTATATTATTCATGAGTTTATTTTTATACACATAAACACTTATACATATATGTATGTGTTGAGAAAAAAAAACATTTTTTTTCTTTTATATTGCTTTAAGATATTTTTTCGTTATATTGTTATAATATTTTTGTTGTTGTTTCAATTGCTGCTGTTGCTATTGTTGTTAAATATTTTTTTTTTAGAAAGGATTTTTGCATAGAATATTTTAAAATCTGATATATACTCGTACGTGCACATATTATATGATATACGAATATGTACATATGTAAGGATACGCTATATGTGTATATAGATATAATATACATATGTACATATATACAGTGGTACACAAAATATTTGCAACACAACAGAATATAAATAAATTATGCTGAGTTCATGATTACGATCTTATTAATCTATAAGCACTCTAGAATTAATCTAGCACTCTCTAAAAACAATAAACTCAGATTGTTACTGTAACCTTTTGAACCAGCCTGGATTTAAATATTCATAAAAAATGATTTTGTTTACAGGAGAAAAATATCACTTTCCATCAAGATCACTTTCCATTCTTTCATACGGCTCAAAAAATCATCACAAAAATTGATGAATTAAAGTATGAATTTGTTACAAAATCCACTCTATTCGCTAGATTCAGCTTCGATTGACTTCTGGCTGCTCTCACATCTTTTGCGAGGAAAACGATTTCCATATCGAACTAAGAGGTAATAGCAAACATAGAAGCGTATTTCCAAAATCTTCTGGATTTTCATTTCAGGGATGGAATCCATAAATTAAAAGATCGCTGGAACAAGTGTATTGAAGTTCAAGGAGATCATGTTGAATATTAAAATGTATTCTAATTCATAAAATCATGTTTCTTTTTTTATCGAACAACAAAACTTATTTATACAATTAATTTCTTGATAAAGTTTCATTAATTTGTACATGTATATGTTTTGTTCATTACTGTAAATACTATACATATAAATAATGTATTATATAAAATATATAGTTTATATATTAGAAACAAATATATTTATATAAATAAATGTATACGTGCATATAGAATGATAATGCTTATATACTTGAATGTACATTATATACAAATATGTATACATAAAAATACAAATAAAATATTTATTTTTTATGCATTTATGTACATAATGTATATATTTAGAATATAAACTTTTTAATTTGTTTGAACATTTTATACTAAAACCTAAAACCAAAAAAAAAAAAAAAGAACGATAAAACAACTAAAAATTAAAAAAAATAATAATAATGTTATATTTTCTTTTCTTATTGAAAATTATGTAGAATTTTTAAAACTTTTTATTTAAAAACAAAAAAAGAATTAAAAAAAAAAACAACAAACTTATATAACCTACCTATACATTGTGTATAAAAATGTGAGGATATGAATGCATAATACGTATTCCTATACATATGAATTATATGCGAGTTGTTGTTTATTTCTTTTTTTTTTCTCTAAAATATAAATTTCTTTTATTTTTAAAATTAATATTCACAATTTTTGACCTTCACTTTCAAATTCATTATATGTATTTCATATAATATATTCGTAATTTTTTTATATGAATTTTATGTCAAAAAAAAAAAATTCTTCATTATTATTTCACATTTTCAAGGTACGTTATAATACGTGGAGATGTATACAAATTTATGTATATTTTATTTGAATAATTTTGAATAAAAGAACGCAAAAGAATTGAAAACTATAGATATACATTATGTACTAGTACTAGAGTAGAACATGTATGTACTATGTATCATATCATAATGTATATGTATGTATATAATAATAATTTTCATGAATTTTTTATTTGAATGTATATATGTATAACTTTTTATATAATATATTATAACTTGTCTATAAATTGTTTTTAAAATTATGTGTATGTTTATAAGAAAATATAATAAAAAATATATAAATAGGTATAAAAATAAAATAAAAATAAATACATATGTATGAAAAAATAAATTAAAAAATAAATAAATAAAAAATATAATATACAAAAAAATGTAAAAAAATATATTAGTATACCTGTATACTGTCAGAAAAGTATAGGAAATTTGTAATTTAATAAGAATGTGCTAGGAGTTTTTATACCAAATATTGTCCATAATTTAGTATCACTGTACTCAATTATTATGACAACATTGAACAATGAGCATGATCCGTCTATCGGTTTGCCTACATTCAGGCGTTAGAATCAACCCACTTCTGTAGTGTATTACGGTATTACGATTTTTATAATAAATGGGTGAGTTCAGTTCCACGCAGCGATGTATAATTTCCAACTGTTTGCAGCGGGGTTTTCCGCTGTAAACAGTTCCGTAAATTGTATACAGCACAGCGATTATCTAAACATCGCTGCATTTTCATCGCTGACTTGCATCGCTGCATTGAACTGAACGCACCCAATTGTTCTTATAACAGTTCTAAAAACTAACGAGTTGAAAGATTACAGAAATTTTGGTTTGAAAATTTCTAACACAGCCTTCTTTATTTATAAAATTCTCGATACTTTTCTGACAGAGTAGTAATGTAAATTTTGAAAAAAACTGAAAATTTTCTATGGAATTTTATACACAATTTTTATACAATTTTCATACGACATTCAATGTTTATAAGTACATATTAGCATGTGTGCGTTTTGTAGACGTATGTATGTATGTATGTATATATGTGAAAATGTGTGTACTCTATATTAATATACATACCCATATCTTTGTTTTAAATGGCTAAAGGTCATTTCAAATGTATGTTTGCACATATGTATGTATGTAATGTATATGATGACTATTTAAAAGCATATAACATTAAAATAATATAGAATATAAGAAAATACAAGAAAATAAGAAAAACGCTACAAATAAATAAATAGCAAGAAAATAAAAGATGTAGAAGAATAAGAATAACAAGAAGAAAAAAGAAAATTCAAGTATTTTACGTATTTATTTACATTCATATGTAAATGTATAATAGCACAAAATCTTAGCAAAATCATTTATGTATATGTATGTATGGAATGGAAAATGTATATATTATGTAGTAAAAACGTGGTCCATGTACATAATGTAGTAAAATGAAAATTTTCTAACTACTATGTAGTATTCTCTTTATTTATACGAGCACAAAATGTGTGTAATATACAAGGATACAATTGCATCATACACCTACATACATACATAATATGTAAATACACACATTAGGATACTTTTCCATAGGAAAATATAATATGTATATATATTTTTCCTTTTAGTTTTATTATTATCCTTTTGTCTTTATTTTGTTTTGTTTTTATAAGGAGCAAAGATATACATATAATAATATCAAGTATCAAATTAAGTTTTACCATTTGAATTTGTACAACGTATATTGTACACAATATATACATACATGTACAAATACTTATATTTGTATTTGTAAATGTATGCTAGTATATACGTGAAAGTATTTATGTATATGTAATATAAAATAATGCAGAAATAAAAACACAAAAAATCATACACAATAAGTATAGTACCGTAGTACATATGCGAGCAAATTAAAAAACAAACAAAAAAAAAAACAAAATCAAAAATGAAAATGAAATATAATGAAAGAAAAAAGAAAACCAATCAAAGAACAAAAAACTACATCACTATAAGATACATACATACATATGTAGAAAATTGTATATAATATAAAGTGAAAATACAAAGAAAAATATATATTTTTATAAGGTTGCAAAAAGTATAAAAGATACATTTGGGTGTAATAATAGTAAACATAAAAATAAACTATTATTCTTTTACATTCTGTTGTTGTTACTGTTGTTGTGTTTTGTATTTATTATTTTTTCTGCTTTCTTTTATATCATTTTTCTTTTCACTTTTCATTCAAATACAAAATTGTAAAAAAAAATAAAGAAGAAAAAATACAACAGGATAATAAAAATTGTATACATACATAATCGTATTTGTATATGAATTTGATAAGATGATGTTTTTCCTTGTCTACTGCTTACACATATTAACATACATATGTACAAAGGAATAGGTAGGTACGCACATTTAAGGAAAAATATTGAAATTAAATGAAAAATAAAAAATTAATTATCACTTATAATTATGCTATTTATTTGTAAATTTTATTCCTGATTTCTTTAAAAAAATTTTTAAAAATAATAAATACGGCAGTTGAAGTAAAAAACACTTCGCACGAAACAGCTAATAATATTGCAATGTAATGAACGTGCGCGCTGAGCAGGCGCACTCACCTAATATCTAAAATTTAACATTGCAATCAAGAACAAGATGTGATGATTGATGAAGAACATCACATCAGCTTCACCATTCACCAACTCAAATCTCACCACAAATAAATTCTCGTTTTACTCGGAGAGGAGAATAAGTATTTTCGATTCCGGTACGGAAGATCGAACGATAGGTAGGGGTGGAGGAAGTGGTAAGAATAAGTATATTTTAAATTTATCTAGCACTTATCACACCACCAGCAGCGCATGAGAAAGAGAACAAGATAGAAGAAAACTAATTTATAGAAAATAACAACTCAAGTGAATTTACCTTTACATGTTACACTGATAGCAATTCATATTTCTGTTGGCTATATTATATTATCAGTTATATTGGTTTGGTTGTTTTATTTATTTTAAATTCATGTCTAGACAACGCAACAAGTAAAAGAGAAAAATGAAAACATAAGTAAAAGCGAAGAGTTTTAAAATATTGGATTTTATTAATTCATTTTCATTTTTCCAACAATCTCAATTTTATTTTTCTTTCAATTTTCTCTAACAAAATTCTGAATGTCTATGCTTTAAAATATAATCTCTAATTAATTAATTTCTAATAATTAAAAAATATTTCATTTGATTTTTTCGCATACATTCAATTCATTTTTAAATTTTTCTATGTTTAAATAAATTTAAATAAATGGTTTTACATTAATATAAACTCCACCCATAGCTTCATCATTTTTCGAACATTATTTTACGTAAATCGAAGTGAAACATTTTTAAAAAATATATAAAATAAGAATTTATTATATTTTGGATATATTTTCTTAAAAAAAAATATAAAACTAAATATAAATAAAAAATGATTTACGATATGATTTTACATGGTTTTACACACTAAATTCATAAGCAAAAAAGAAATAAAATTTAGCAATAAATCTGTATGTATTGTGATCTATCGAAGAGTAAATTAGAAATTTTTTTTCAAATAAAATGTAACAACTATTTACATGTATTTCTAGCTCTAGTTCTAGGTGTTTCTATAGTTGTTTTGCACATATAAAATACACTGTAAAATTTTTATTTTTAAAATTTTGAATTCTTACTGCTATATGTGTAGCCGAGTTTTTTGTTGGAAATATAAAATCCAAAATATATACATATGTACTTACATTTATGTATGGTAGAAGAAAGTATGGAGACTGCAAATGTTAAGGAAGAATAATGTTAAAGAAAAATATTCATATACTCATAGTTAGTGAATGTTAATCTGAACATTTACATACAAACGTATATATTAGTATGTAAATGTTCTGATATATCTATTATTGTATATTTGTACCACATAAACATTATCATATATTGAATGCATTTTAAAGGGAAGTTTCGTGAAATAGCTATGTTATTATATTTACATATTATACATATGTATATTCATTTTGAAGATACATGAAAGGAAAATAATAAAATATAAAATAACATTGTATAAGAATATCTATTTTGCGGGATTTTAAATTGAGAAATACATTTTCTTATCTTACTTTATGTTAGAATAACACAAAAGAAATTATGAGGGTATTATTCACTTAATGTAGTTGGGGCAGGAATAGCTTGAATAGCTCGAGATGGATTGTGATGTTGGTCTGGTACGCTTGAGGTCTCGAATTCGAATCTCAGCCAGCGCACTACTCTCGCCCAAGTTGATCATTAATTCCAATCAGCAATGTACCTACACCAGTAACTGATTATTGATGATAAACTGGATGTTATAGGTATCTGTTAGAATTACTGATCGGCGGTGCCATTATGGACTGAGTATCCCTATGTGCATTTAATATACACATGTATACATCATATATATATGTATATATGTATAAATATACACATAATAAAAACTTAATGTAGTAAAGGAGTCATGTAAACAGAATATTACGTATATTTTATTCGGTTTACGTGCCTTTTATTGCATTAAGTGAATACCCCTTATAATTTCTGTATTAACTTTTTAAAGATATTATAATAATTTATCTTTCTTCTTATTAATTTTACATGTACAAATATGCGTACACCATGTATATGGACGTACATAATTATATAAAAAATTTTAGTAATTAAAATTTATTTTTTACACATTTTTTTATATTTTGTGCTATAAATAAGAAGCTTTTATTTTTTTTCTTTGATGATAAATTCAAAATTTTTTTTTCAAACTTGTAAAATTACTGACATTATATACTCGTATGTATAAATAAATTCGAAATGCATTGTAGAATATTCTCATCTTGTATTGTAGAGTATTGTATATATAAATCTAAACATTCTCTATACTATATTATATACGGATAACAACGAATCATGTTTAATATAGTTTTGTATGGAATGTGTGTAAATGTATAAATCTAGAAATGAAAAATTAAAAAAAAAGATATAATATAAAACAAAAGTTTATTATTTTTAACAAAATATTCTTGTGCAATATATGCACATGAATATGTACATTATTACATTTACATGTGAATGTATGCATGTGTATGAATGCATTTATGTATTTGTGTATGTAATAATAATCAAAAGTATAAATGTGTTTATATGAGTATCACAATAATATCTTTATGTGTAAATGTTCATATATAGGATTGTACGCACATACATATCTATATAAATTTAAATTCATGCATACTAATGGATAAATTATGTAAAATTATAAATATATTCTACATATACATATCCGTATGTATGTATATGTACTTACATATGTTATTTAAATTATATGTACAAATAAAGTTAATTAGATTTCAAGTACATTCACATGATAAAATTCATTTTCATTCTCGAAAATAAATTTATTTAAATGAAAATTTTTTGTCCATTCATATACGAGTATGTACATACGTATAAGTATTTAATATACGACTGCATGCATATGTACTTGTGTACATTTATATATATGAATATGTATGTATGTAATGTACTTGTAGGAACGTATATATACATGCATGCAACAAAGTAGTAGATTTGTCGAGCACTGTACTTATATGTATGTATATGTGCAAATAGAAAATTGTAACTATACAGTACTCTTACATATACATAAATAACGATTTATACATGTACATTATATACAACGAATATGTTTTATACTTATATATGTATATAAATATATATTAGTGCAGGAAGATCATAAGATAAAAATGAAAATAAACGTAAAATAAGGGTTATACTTACATATAATATGTGTCGGTAACTAAAACTAGGACAAAAATTTAAGCATAAGTTTTACGGTTTTATAAAAAAAGAATAAAAATAAAGTTTACTGCAGTTTTTTTTACCATATTAAATTTTAGCAGTAGACCTTATTATATGTATTTATAAATACTCGTAAATAAGTATGTACATGTTCATGGATACGTAATTACGTATATACTTATATAGAGAAAAATTTCAAATGTTCTATAATGTTTGAAAATGTATCGCATATATTTTGATATTATGTACAGTCGTAGAATTATATACGAGTATTATACATAAACTCGTACAAATAAATTTCATTCAGTTAAAGCGTTTTTTTTTTCATTCTTTTGTTTTTAATTTAAAATCAGGTGAAGACGAGAGAACAAAAAACTGAAATGTAGCAATATCAAAGATATACTTTATAAATATATAGTATATATGTATTTACAAAATATCTTTGGTAGATATGTATATATAATTTAATAGATTTAGTTGAAACTAAGGTATAGGTAAAATATATGGGTAGCTTTGTGTATATATCAATTTAGTATTTTATAGTCATATACATAGAACATGTAAGGCACACTTTTTAAATTTTAAATCTTACATATTTTCTTTATATTTTTACCATGCGATCATTTAAAGAGAAATTTTTCGCAGAAAAAAATTTTTTTTTTTTACTGTGATTTGTAAAATTTTATTTTTCAAAATAAGGATATGTGACTGTCATTCATTCTTTAAATTCATATTTAAGAGAAAATTAAATGCTTAATTTAATATTATCGAGTAACACACATATGGTTCTATTTAATTCAACATAAATGAATGTATTACATTAATAGTAGGTAATGTGTTTCGTAAATAAGAAATTGAGTTATATATAGAATTCTAATTATAAAGAAATATAAAGAATTTTAATTGCAAAGAATTATAAAGAATTTTAATTGGAAAGTAGTCCTAACTATAAATAATATATTCTAAATTCATAATTCATAATTTAATTTTTGGTCTAGAACATGTAATAAGAATGCAGCCTAATAGAAGTTCCAGAATACTCTTTGAAAGGTATCTAAATGAAAATAAGAAGAAATTAGAAATGCATTTTCCTTCTTCCTTTTTCGTGGTTTTACAACTTTTGAAGGGTCCCGCAGTCCACTACTCTCCAGTCCAGTGATCAACCCAAACATCTTATGTCTTCCATTACAAAATCTTATTCTTGGTCGACCCACTGGTCTGCTTCCTTGCCGTGGCAGATAGACACGAGTATATAATTATTGTAGAGAAGGTTAAACCGACATATGTTGTAGTTGTAGTGTCTGAAGGAGAAGAAGAATAATTAAATATTTGGCTATTCTAGATTTTAATTAAAAAAAAAATTAAATGATTATAAAAATGTTTAATCTTAATGGGTATCATGTAATAATTTCACTTATATCATATTTTCGTATATACGATTTTTTTTTTTTTGAAAAAAAGGACAAAAATATAACAACAAAATTTCAAAATCAAATTTTTAAACTCTTTAAACATTCGCATCTAAAATTATTTCATATAAATCCATACATGTACATTTATATTTTTATTAAAAAGAAAAAAAAAAATAATTTCACATGAAAATTGAATTATATTTTCCTCTTAAAAATGTCGTAATAATTCTATTTTAAATATGTAATGTATATTTATTTATTTTTTTGTATATAATATGTCTGTGGGTGTGTGGGTGTATGTGTGGGCACTATTATATACGAAGTACTTATGTACATATGTATACATATCGTTGTAAAAATAACTTTATTTTATTATTTATATAAAGTATGTGCACCATAAGGATACAATTATATAATGGATTGGATACATACATATATATACTTATGTACATATGTATGTGGATGACATCATGTGCATGACTCTAAGTAGAACTTTTATCATATCATATCTGTCATACATATCTATTTTTTGTTTTATTTTTGTTTTTAGATAATATTTTTACTTTTCTTTTTTTTTTTTTAAAAGAACATTTTATACACGATACATATAAGAGTTGGTGTACAATTGTGTATACAAGAGTAGATATGTTTGTTCAAATCGCTTCTAGGATATTTTTAGATTTTATACATAAACCATCTATAAATATACATTATATACAATTTCTAAATGTTTATTATTTTCTTTTTCAGTTATTTTATTACTGATAAAAAATATTATATATGTATATAAATGTCTGTTAGTATGTGTATAGTAGTAGAACATGTATTATAGATCCATGTACGAGTATATCTACTATATAGTGAACACACTCTTTATATAAATATCTTTCATATTTGTGGGGCATATTGTATATATACAAAGATGAAAAGATTAAATGGATATAATGGTATATGACTGACTTTGACTATTTATCTACTTGGCTATATATCCTTTTTGTATTTTTTTTTTCTATTTTTTTTTTCAATTTTTTTTATCTACTTTCATTTTTTTTTTGCATTCATTTTTATTTATTTTTATTTTTTTTTTTTTTCAAACATTGTAGAAGTGTACATTTTATTGCTTGAAGGAAAAAATTCAACAATTCAAAAGTTATAAAAATACATAGTACATATAACAACAAAAACAGTACTAAACAATTTATAAATGCGTATAAAACCCTACATCAACATATGTATAAATAAATGTATGTATGGATGTATGAGAAATTTTCTCGGAAGTTTTTCATATCTTTTTTTTTCGTATATATATTGTATGTAATGTATGCATAAAATTGGGTTTTCCTATTATGTACATATACGAGTACAATGTATGTACACCTATACACATTTTTATATACAAATTAAAGTGATATACTATTTTCAATACGTTCTACATATAATGTCACATAAATATTTTTATCCTTGATACCTTTACGTTATAAATAGACTTTTACTTGTATCTTTTAATACTAAACTTATATTGATTTCAGTATATAATGTAGATAAAAAGATTTGTTTTGAATATTTAATTTTGTTTTTCCTTCTTCGATAAAATTTTTGATTTTTTTCTTTTTTTTTTAGATTTCGTAATAGTGATTTTCAAAAATTTGTAAGAAAAAATACATACTTCAATAAATTTTAAATTATAAATTTTTAAGATTGTATTTCAAAAGAATAATTAAAAGGATTTTAATATGTTATATTTTTAATGGTGAAAAAAAAAATAGGAAGTGAAAGTAGCTAAATGAACAAATTTGATTTATTTGTTGTTGTTGTTGTTGATGTTGTATAAATTTTGTCATTATATATGTATCATCACAATATAATGTGTTAAAGTACCATATAGTAGATAAGTTTTAATTTTATTTTAAAATAGATAATAAAACTTTTCATAATGTCATAATGAATTCTCTTTGAAACAAACTCACAAAAAGAATTTCTTTTTTTTTTCAGTTTGTTTATTTTTTAATTTTAATAAAAAAAAAAAAATTATCATATTATCTTTTCTATCATCATCATTATTATCATCATCAACATCGTCATCATCATGATCATAATCATCATCAACATCATATCATATAATATTTATCTCATTATCTTTAGTGTTATTTTATGTAATAGGAAGTTGAAAGATTATAACTTTTGAGAACTTTAATTAATGAATATATGTACATATGTATATATGTATATACATATGTATATATATTATATGAAAAAGTTTAAATAACTTGTTTTACAGAAAAGTAAATTTTCATGTTAGAAAATTACAAATAGAATTAAATAAATTATCATATAAGAGAAGGAATAGGGAAGGAATACATAATATGTGTGTACATATGTATATATACTAGATGTAAGTATATGAACATACTCGTATATGTAATATAAAAATGTATAAATATGATGTAATATATTAATAAATTAGATTAAACACAGTAATATCATTGTATAAATTTACATATGTGTATAGGTAAAGATGACTGTGATGATGATAATGACGTGTAGAGTAAGGAAGAATATTATTTTAGTACAAAAATGAAAAATCTGTTTGAATTTAATACTTTACTTACATTTACAATTAATATTATCTTTTAATTAGATTTCAAATTGTACAGAAAATTTATTCAATACAAATATACATGCAAGTATGAAAATTTTATAAATAATTTTTAGATAATATTTACATATGTATTTACAAATCAGATTTCATATGCATGTAAGTAGAAGGATGCATTTATGCGTATTATAATGGAAGATGCATCTTTTATAATACATAACAATTAATTTACATGAAATACAAAATTCTATAGCGGTATTCACTTAAGAGAGTAAAATTAGACATTCTTATTAGATTAAATTTACACATGTACATAATGTAGGTTTTAAGTGAACGCTCTTTGACGCATTTTGTGTAATTCAGTAGTAATTTGAAATTTTCTGTCATTTTCGTTTTTAAAAATTTTCATTTAATTCAATGTTTATTCTTCACTCTAACTAGGACTAAAAGATGAAATTCAAGAATCAACTAAATAAAGCAAGTAAACTTGAAGAGTTTACTCGTTTAGTGTAAAAAATTTTTCATATAAGTATTGTACGTATTTATACGTTTAATTCGGCTTACATATACCTTTTATTGTATAAAGTGAATACCCTTTATAGTACAATTACTACAATATGGTTATACGATAAATAATTTAAATACATTACATAATGTGCATACATTTACATATATGGATACGCACATTAGTATGTATTTAGTAAAATGAAAATTTTTGTTTTATTTTGCATTATGCATTATCCAAACAAATTATAATTTATATTCTATTAGAATTATGTTTATAGTTTAGTTTAGATTATGAACATTTATACTATCAATATAATTTTATTCGTGTATTTAATGTTACAATATACATCCTTATTGTAAATACAATAAAATAATGTTGAAATAGATTAATGAAGATAAATTGTAGAAAATATAATTTATATACCTTTATATACATCTATACGAGTATCTATAGAAATATTTGAACAGATTAAATGTTTTAAGTTTTATAAAATTGATTTTATATTCGATTTATAGAATATTTTTGTTTTGATATTAATTTGTAGTAGTATATGTAATATATTAGAGAATAGATTTAATAAAACAGTCCATTTTATTGTAGATCTAATATGTAGGTACTCAATAAAAATTTACAAAGCAATAAAAATTTATATAATAGAAAATTAAGAAATAATGGATATTTAATTTGTTGAGAGGATTTCTAGGAATGAATTTTTAAATGTATCCTTAGGTATTTTTATATTTTATTGTGATATAAAGTTTGTTAAATATATTACGCGATACATACAGAGAAGACTTGACACTTTTGAACGTATTGGAAAAGTGAAGAAAGTAGAGAAAGTAGAACAGTGAGTTGTATCAGATTCAGACACATCCAGGATTATGATATTGGTAAAGTTATAAAAATGGCAGTCTCAAATGGATCGGATTCGTCGAACGTATGCACAAGAAAGAGAGAGAGAGAGAGAGACCTGAAAAGTTGTGTGGAATCGTAATCTGGATGGTGCTAGAAGAAGGGAGAGACCTAAATCAAAATATAGTAGAGTATAGAGGTGCGATCGACAGAGATCTTAAAAGTACGTATAACTAGGGGTAAAGAGCTCAGAACAGAGAAGAATAATGACAATTTTAGAAGAGGAGGCAAATGTCCACAACCGGCGGCAGTATACCAGAGAAAAAGCTCATTTCTTCTTTTTTATGTGAGTATGTTAATTTTATTATGAAAATGTAGTTCTAAAAATTAAAGTGTAATAGTGCAAGTATTCAGTTATATAATTAAATGGTCGTTCATTTGATTTGTTATATTTAGTTTCCTAAAATTGTATAAAATTTGCTTTTAGTTAAGGATGAAAATTATGCCATATGCTCACATGTTATGATGTTTCAATTAAATACATATTTATGTATATTTGTAATATTTGTTTAAGGTTTAGATATCTTAATTTATACGTCATACACAATACGCCATTATAGTCTTGTCTATAGGATTCTTGTTAATTCAAGTAACTTTAAATAATTGGTCTTTTTACAGTTCTATTTATCATCCCATTATACTACAATATATAATCATATTCCTGTTAATAAAAATAAAAATAATAGAATTAATGACTTTTGGTTGAGAAAATTTCCAAACATAAAAAAAGTATAACAAAACGAATCTTACATAATTAAGAAAATATTGTAATTAATTTCATGTGTAAATTTTCTTTTCTATTTTAATTATCTGTCCGTATATATATAACATATTTGGCCGCATAAGTTTTATATATGTTATGTTTTACTTACTATAGTTTTTCCCTTGCAGGAAAAAAAAATATTGTCTGCTAATTCTCACAAAATATTGTACTAGTATACATATTTGGTTTTATTTTTACTTATTTTTTGTTTTAGTATAAGAAAAAAGTATTCAATTTGTGTTTTACTGCATTATATCTGTTACTATACGAAATAATAGTATAATAGTAGTAAATACAATTTTTTTTCTAAATGGAAAATAATAAAAGAAAAACTATATTAAGAATTTATGGTCGAATAAATATCATTCTTATGTCTGTATAAGAATAAATAATGAATGAAGAACAAATGCAGAGAATTCGAATACACAAACGAGCATAAAAACCAAGTATTTTTATGTGCCTGTATGTATTTGAAATAAATATGTAATGTACATTTCAAAAAAAATATATACACACATATTTCTCTGTTTATTTGATGAGAATATAAAAAAGGAGCATTCATTCATTCATTACATATTTTTGTATATCATATATCACACATATAATGACTTGAAGATGGTTTTTCTTGTTTACATGGATCTTGTTTCGATTTGAAATTTTTCTCACCCATTCACTACAATGCAGTACCTATTATACACAAGATAAGGAGAAGAAAAACTACTATTCGGTTATCTTTCTACTTTTCTTTCTACTTTTCTTTTTTTCTCCTCTTTCTACATCTCAAATAATCGAGAGTTTAATGACCATGTTTGTTTACAATTTAATATATAGGTCAAAAAATTTTCTTATATACGCGAGTATTGTTCAATCTTAAATTCTTCTTAGTACATAATTTAAACAAGAAAAGAAGAAGAAAAACTATTATATTTGTGTATTTTACTTTCGCTAAGTAGAAAAAAAGGTAGAAATATACGCTAATAGTAGTTTTTCGTTTCCTTGTCTTGTTTATATTCGATACAGCAGTGTAGTATGGTCGAGTACAGAGAAGAATTACAGATCGAAACTAGATCCGTGTAAGCAAAATAAAAACCGATAATTGTTTTGACCTACATTTTCATTTGTAAACAAACATGGTCATTAAACTTTTGAGTATTTGAGATGTAGAAAGAGAAGTAGAAATAAAAGCAGAAAGAAAAGTGCGTGAATGGTATTATAGTTTTTCTTCTTATTTTCTTGTTTGTAAGTATTAGGTACTGCAACTGCACTGTATACATTCATTCATTATGTAATTTTTAATTTTCAAATTTTTAAATTAATCTCAAAATTATTTTACACATAATATAAGTAATCTGCATCTAAAATGAAAATGTTTGCAGTTAATAATGTTATCCATTTTATTAAATCGACAACCAATAATTGCAACATACATATATAAAATTTTACATAAAATCTATATAAAAAACTATGTATACATATTCGTAATGTCTTTTATTGGTTTTCGTTTTATTCGTTTCCATTGTACACATAAATATTGATGAAATTTTATATTTAATGTCAGTAATTGTCTATAAAATAAATTTCATTTTTATGTATCACAAGATAAATTTAAGATACATTACATACATCAACCTGCCATACAAAGATATAAATAATACAGATGATGATGATAATATATCTACTGAGAGAAAAATACAAAAAATCAATACACATAGTATGATACTTTATTATTTCTACACTACTGAATCAATTTTAACGTTCATATATTTATCTTGTTTTCTTTATTTTCTTACAAACTGTATGTATACTGAATTACTGATCTCTTATTATCACTTAATCTGCTGTTTTCGGTGTTGACATTTATTGTGCGCAAAAATTGGTGATTATTATCACATGATGACAGATTTAATAATAAGGTAAAGTGGTAAATTTTTTTTTCAATTTTTTTATTTTTATCGTATAGTAATTAAATTTCATCATTACACATTGAATTCTGTAGAATAATTTAATAGAATGAGAAAGTTCTTATTTTTTTTTTTTGAACAAAATTTTATTTTATCGTCATACATATAAATGTTTTATGTATATCTATGTATCTATACGATATATAGTTACATGAATATAATAAGCAATAGCAATATTTATATACTTAAGAAATTATATATAAAGATTACCTATGTGTTAATTCACATAATTATTTATATGACTTTAGAATTTTCCTTTACGTTACTTTTAAATTTACTATCGATCCTGTATATACTAATATTATGATCCTTTTAGCTGTAATACGCTCGTAGTCAATTTAATCCTTTTTTGATTTTATTTTTTTCTTGTGCACTAGTTGCAATCACATATTTTATCTTTCGTTATGCAGACACATATACATAAAATGATATTCACACACAACTTCTGTGTATTCATTGCAATTGCCAACATGCACATAAAAGTACTATGTACTCGTAACATACGAGCAATGATACGAGTATACGTATATAAGTATCCTTTGTAATAAAATTATTTTCTTCTTTTATTTTTATGTTCATAATATCGTATGTATGTATGCATGTGAATTTTTTACGATTATAATGAAAGGATATAAAAATATACATTAGGTAAATTTTCTATTGAAGTTTTAAAGATATTATATAGTGAGTAAATACATAAAAATTCTGTTTTTATTGTACTTTATTTGTATTTTCTAATCTAAATGAAATTTATATATGAATGGATATTATAAATATCTATGTATGTGTGTATACATAAAAATATACACATTATGTGTTATATCATTCATATAGTGTTATTAACATGTGTGTATGTATGCATGGATATTGTGTAATAAAATGATTTTTATATGTTATAAATTAAATTTAAAAGCTGTAGCTGATTAGTTTTGTAATAAAAACTCATAAACTTCCTATTTTTATCCACATGGGAGGGAGTACTACATAATATATACACTATATACATAATACACCATACTCCTACATAACAACTGCGATATTAATTGTATACCCAAAGCATATATATTTTTCACTTTTCTTATGAGATTATGGTGTAAATACTTAAATGCGTACATACAAAATATGTAGCTGTAATGTCGTATAAATAAGAGTATATTGGTAGTTAATTAGAAAAAGGTGATTTTATTCTGGTAATGGTATAGTGCGATATATGATAAGATTATACTAGGTCGAAAAATGAAATTATTTTCATCTTTTAGCTATTAAAAGATGAACAGAATTATAATAAATCTTATACATATGGCTATATATATAAGTACTTATTCGATTTATGTGCAAAAGTAAAACTATAAAATTTCATTAATTCATATAAGTAATTACGAATATGTATTGATTATAAATGTACATTATTGTGCATCCTATACGTACATTGTGTGAAAACTGCGAATAAATGTTAGGTATCATGGCTATATAAAATTATTTAAATCTAAAATGCCATCAAGAATAACGAAACTCAAATTATATAAAACATATTAATAAGACCTTTTGTGATGTACGGATCTGAATTCTGGATCTAATATCACTAAAAAACTAAGATGAAATGTACATAATTAGACACAATGATGAGCTATACCAATGGATAGATAAACCAGACATAAGTAGTTTGTTTTATTAAAGCACAGAGAATAAGATAGTTAGGATATGTAACGAGAATGCAGCTTCGTAGAAGACCCAGAATACTCTTTGAACGAGAAATGAAAGGAAAAAGAAGTCAGAGAAGACAAAAAAGAGAAATGGTATGACGATGAAGACTTATACGCGTTTTGAGAAGTCCAAAAACAAACCTATAAAAGGTTGAATGCCAGGAAGAAGAAAAATGCACACATTTGTATATGTTGATTGTTGCTTATATAATCATTATTCTTATTTTTTTATACAAACATTTGTATGCATGTGCATGTATAATTTGTTTTCTTCATTTAATGCAGCAAAGTTTATTTTAACTTTAAATTTCGATCAAAAAAGAACTTTGTGTAGTTTTATATATATAAATTATGTACAAGTATATGTATGTTTATGAAACTTAAATTTAATTTCACTTAATTTAACTTATATTTCATTCATTTCGCAAAAAGGTTTGTTAATTTTATTTCATTTTTTCTTAATATGTATTTTTTTGTCGTATTTTCAGTTATAAAATCTTTTAAACAAAATGTAACAAACCAAAAATTCTAGAATAAAACAAAATTAAAATAGTTATGCAATTTCGTCTAAAGACAAAAATGAATTTCCTTTCGTATCCATTCATTATATGTTATGTTGTATTTTATGAATGTATATTCTGTATAGTTTTGTGTACATATTTCTTGATTTAATTGAAATGATTTAAATGAAATTTTCGGTAAAAGAAATTTATAGCTAATATGATAGTTAATGTAGGTACATTATGTTTATGTATCTAAATGATAATTGAAATTATTGTGCGATTTATATTTTAAAAATAACGTACTTTAATTTCATTTTTTGTTCATTATAAAGAAATATGATACAAGATAATTCTTAATTCGCTTCTGTTTTTTATTTAAAGTATGTATTTCTTTTTGCGGAGTGCAAATATTTAATCAATACAATAATATACCTATTTGGAAAAAAATATACTTTTTAATATTTTTTCATTATTGAGAATAAATATACTTATGTATCTCTACTTATTCATATATCATACATACAGAATACAGTGAACGTGAAAAGTCTTTGTACACCTCAACAAAATTTTTGTAAAAATATCTCTCTTCCTATCTTTCTAATAAACTCTTGATAGTAAATATGTGTTTTACATTAATTTAGTAAAAAAAATCATTTTTCTTCAAATATAATAACATAATACATAATTTATTTCACTATGTTAAATTTATCATCAGTCGTCAAAAAAAGGTAGTATCGAAAATTCATCTAAAATTCATCTTTAATATATAAATTTAACTTTTGTGAACGGGGAAAGATACATAGAGTCATAAATTAAATTGCATACAAGAAGCAAAAATGCCATCTTTAAGGATTCTACTTAATTATCAGCAAAATCGGAAAAATAGTTTTTCCAAATAAAAAGATTTTTGTAACATTGCCCAGAAAACTCGTATAAAAATTATATGAGATTATATGGACAAACACTTTTGACTCGAATAATTTTGAGATTTGTTTTAATTATTTTTCTATAACAGAGGTATGAAAATGAAATTCAAGAATAATATTAAGAAAATACTTATGTATCAGGATTTCATTTTGCGTAAAAAAAATGGAAAGATATATTCATTTAATTTTGACTTACAGGCTTCCAAAGTTCAACTTTAGAACTGTACAAAGACTTTTAATGTCCACAGTTTATACAATACATACTCGTATGCGTGCATATTTCCAATTCGTATGAATGTAGGGTGCAGTGCAGATGTACATATGTAAATGTATACATTTGGCCGTTTATAATTTGTGCGGATAAGTGTTTAAATTTTTCATTACTTAAATTATTATTGTATTTTGAAATGAAATATTCCACAACATAGGTGAATGTAGATAAATACCTGCATGCATACATATGACGAAAATACAGGTATATTTTTACGTGTTAATGTTATAATTATGATTTTAATGAATTTTTAATTTTTAGTCTTTTTTTTTTGGTAAATTTAAAATTTTCATTTTACGAATATTATTATGGTCCATTATTATCGAATAATTTCACAAAATATGCCTACTTACATATTATATTTTGTGTATAAAATTTATAAACATGTATACACATAGATTAGTACGCATATACATATATGATGTACATACGTGCCTTTATATAAAATATGTATTGTACAGATGTATGCATGAATACTATTATAATTTTTTGTTATATCGCATAATGATCATTAAATTATGCATATGTTTTCAGTTGCGATATAAATATATGTACTATATGTATGTATGTATAGATGTATGCATATGTATACGTACTCGTACATAATAAATGATTATTATTTTGAATCATATGAAATTCGATTTTCAATTTTTTTTTTCAATTAATTTACAATATATGTACATACATTGTATTCTGATCACTCATAAATGTACATATTTATGAATGTTTGCATATGTAAATTTAATTGTATTTTAATATGAGTATTTTATTTTATTTTTTTTTTTTTTTTTGTATATGATGATGATAATTGTGTTCTTTTCTTTTTTTTGGAAATTTAAAACAAATAAAATAAAAAAAAAAAACAATTGAAATAAAAAACAAATTTACGAAATTTAACTTTTTAAAGCTGTAAATATTCATATTTAATGAGTATAATATTTTTAATTAAATTCATTGATTCGTAAATAATATTTTATTATTATTTTTATTATTGTTATTATTGTTTCTGTTTTTTTTTTTATTTTGATTGAAATATACTCGTGCTATATTGTATGATTATTCATATGTATTCTATAAATATTTCATAATCATATGTATTTTGAATATTCATATTTATATTCATATTTACATATTTATGTATTTACATAGTCGTGAAAAAATTATGGTGCAAAACATAATTTTTTATAAGTATAGAAAACGTAATCATATTGATATAAACAAACGATCTTTAGGGTCGTATTTATCAACCAAGATTATCTTTTATTTGAGATAAAGTGTGTTCATCAAACTGGATTATATATACTATTCGAATATTTTTAAGACAACCTGAGAGTGGTGTTATAAATATCATTTGAACATAACCTTGTTATTAACAGCAACAGCTCATCACTTACATATAGTGGTCATCACACCGCATTACGTCTTTTTCATTTTGTAATATAAAGCTATTAACTTTTCGCAAATAACCGACATGTTCGACATTCCAAAAATGAAGTCCGAAAACAAATTTTATCTTGGTTGATGAATAAAATGATATTAAGTATATCTTGCTATAATATATTCAACGGATAATGTTGTTTGCTGAATACGGCCCTTAGTGATTTATCACAGACAAAAAGAAAAATATAATTGCTGCTCTCATTTATTTTGAACAAAGGAGTTTAAAATATTTCTAGTTTTTGGTCTATTCTATTAATTATTATATGAATTGAATAAAATATTTTGTTTAAAAAATTGTAATTCTAGAGTATTTTATTTAAAAAAATTATTATTCTGTGTTTCATAATTTTTTCACGTCTGTGTATACAAAACTTTAAAAATATTTATAAAATATATATTTGTGAATAAATTAAATAATATATGTATGTACATACATATAATAATAATGATTTTGAGCTCTTTTGAAAACATACAAAAAAATGAAACAAATTAAAGATTAAAAAATGAAATTCAATATTTATCTGCATTTATATGTACATACATATAATGGATAAATACTTAGCTGTTTATGATGTATTTGTATGCATTTACATATATATTTTGTAAATTGAAATTAATATATAAAAAAAAATTGAAATAATTATAATATATATAATAATAATATGTTTGTATATCGGTAGTTGTTATAATCATTATCGATATACATATACAAACATAATTGTAATGCATATACATAATGTTGTAGAATGTAGTACATTAATTTTTATAATAAATATATTACAAATATCAATTAATTTACCACTGATCATTATGAAATATGTAACTACATAAGCTAACATACGTATATACGATTAATCTATATTCATACATGCACATATTTACTTTTATTAACTATACATATATGTACTCGTAAGTGCAGTTTTATACATGTATTGAAAAATTGAATTTATGAGCCAACATATTAATTTAATTAAAACATTCATATATGTAACATTAAACTATACTTTTTATACATGTGATTACACATTGATTATATTATTTACTTATATATACGTCGTCATATATTATAGTAAAATACAAATACATATATGTATTTATCTATAAATTACGTACATACTTATATGCGGATTGTCTGAAAAGTTTCTGGCCTACCACAGACCCAAATATTTTTCCGCATAAGCTATCTCTTATTTTTTAAGATTTATTGTTTTCAAGACTATATATTTTTACCAACGATACTCCCACCTCTTCAATTTCTCTTGATAATAGTTGTCATTCTTGCTCTGCAAAATATACTTTTACAGATACGATGACCTCTTCATTTGATAAACTTTTGTTTTTAAAGCCAAATTTTAATTCTAGAAAACGTGAAAAAGACGTTAGGGGCTAAATTAGTGGAGTGATTATGGTGGGTGATCATTCAATTTAAATCCAAGTTTATAAATTTTCGCCATGGCAACTACTGAAGTGTGAGACGGTATTCAACTTTTTTCACATTTTTACAAAAACACTGATATTAAGTAACACAAATGACTGTCAAACAATAAATGAGCGTACAAAATGGCTGCAATTTTCACTGTATAAACTTGCAACTTGCAAGGAATGTACCATATCGTCATACCAAAATGAGTTCGACAAGAAGCGTCATTTTTATGTTGAGGTAAGAAACTTTTCAGACAACCTATGTATATTATACATATAACTTAATACAAAATATATAATTTACTCTTATAATATGTATACTTACGTAACACATTCTCATTCATATATGTACATATACACATAAGTATCTTAATAATTTACATAAATGCATTTACATTATTTGCATTTTTAATTAACTTAATTGACTGACTGACTATATATTTATTTCCGATTATCATTTATTTTTATGTACGTACGTAGTACGTACGTAATATAAATCTACATTTACTCGTATGTATAAGAGTATTTTATTTAAAATGATTTACAAAGATACAAAAAATATATATCTATGTACATATATCTTTTAAAAATGAAATCTTTATCGAAATATTATCGTACATATTTAAGTGAATTATTTTCGTTTTTAAATTTTTTTATATTTTTTTGTTGAATTTCTTAAGAATATTTATCTTATCTACATAGGTATTTATGCAAATGTTACATAGGTATATGTATTTACATATGTATATGTTTGTACGTAGTTGTATATATTATTTCTTATAATATTCGTATATACATAAATTTATACTATTAGACGGTTATATTTTTGTTTCGTTTCTGCTGTTGTTGTTACATATATATATTTTTGTATCATAGTAACACATAAGTAAATAAATCCTTTTTACTTCTTATAAGCATTACGGTGAAATTTCGTATAATATATAAGTACGATACGATTATTATGCGTATTATATTGATAGATAATACAGATTTATAGATAAATTTTTTAAGAAAAATTTTACTCGATATTTTTCCATCAATATTTATATCAAAATCAAATGTGTGTGGTATACACATACATATAAGTACATTCATATTAACATTTATATTTTGTTCAATATGAAATATAGCATTAAATTTTTCAAAAATATATATATGTATGTAGTCATATAAGGTAACCAACTTGTATCGTATGCACATTATGCAAGTATACACAACACATGATAATTTGAATATTCATTCAGAAGTATTTGTGCATTCAAAATGAAATCACATAAAGAATGAAATAAAAAATAAAAATGAAAATTGAATGAATAAAAAAAACGACTACAAAAACAACAATAAATAAATAAAAATCAAAATTTATTACTTATATTTTTGTGATGACTATTGAAAAATTGCTTATATATGAGAATTTGTTTTTTTTTTATTTTATTTAAAACGTTAAAAATGTATCAGATTTATCAGTTATACTACAGTCAGTACATTTTGCACATATTAGATAGGAAATATCCTGCACACGCTATAAGTATGTACATATGTATATCAATGTATATTTTGTGTAGATATGATAAGTAATATTATGTATAAAGCACATAATATACATACTTGTAGAATTTTACTATTCATCAATAATTTATAGACAAGATAGTAGAGTAGAGTATATAGTATGTCTGAATACACAAAAGATGAGATGCAAATAATCGATAATAATATATGCATATACGTGTTACGATGTACTAGAGACTGTAATAAATGTACATGAATGTGTATGTGCGTATGTATGTGTTTGTAAATAATATTCCTATAGTATTATTCATATATATATATATACTTATGTACATGCATATACTATATTGTTATAATGCATAAGAGATACAGGTGCAAAATTTGCAGTAATATTCGATATTTTATATGCTCGAATATTTGAAAAAAGTACAAAAAAAAAATAACTACTTATACAGACATTTATTGTTTGATTTATTTGTGTAGTTACAAAACTTTTAGACGCATCATACATACATTTATTTATATTCTTTTTGATATGATGTGTACATGTTTGTATGCATATGTATGATATGTGCAGTATGTGGTGGTATGTACTGGTATTCGTACTCATCCATATCTCTGTGTAAATGTGTAATCGATATGAAATAAAAATGTGAAGTATTTTTCATTTGATGGTAACTAAATAGATAATGAACGCAAATTAAATGAATTAAATTTTTGAAATATATTATTATGAATTATGAACACACATACACATATATGTATATACTACACACACAAACAAAACATTTAAATTATTTTTAAAAATGTAGAAGATTTTAATTCTTGTATCAAATTGCGTCAATTTTCATTCAAATTATTTTGAATCGAATTGTTTAGCAAAAATAATTCTGTAATAAGTCATAAGTTATATGAGATTACTTCTATGAAAACTCTGGTTCATTTAGGGTTTTATTCATCAACCAAGATTATATTATGTCGAATATATTTTAGCAAGGTATAATTCCATCTTATTAATCAACCAAGATAAAATTTGTTTTTGGACTTCATTTGTGGAGTGTCGAACATGTCAGCTAATTGCGAAAAGTTTAGTATTTTTATATTACAAAATGCAAAAGACGTTATATGATGTGATGACCATATGCGTAAGTACTGTGCTGTTTCTGTTAATAATAACGTTATGCTTAAACGATATTTATAACACCACTTCCAGGATGTCTTAAAAATATCCGAATAGTGAATAACCGAGGTTGATGAATACACTTTATCTCAGATAAAAGATAATTTTGGTTAGTGTATACAACCCGTAAAGACTCTAAATAAGAACATGCTAATGTAGACTAACAGCCCTTAGACGATTTATGATACATTACTGTAACAATTTTTAAAATTTAAAAATTTTTTTTTTTCATTTGAAAAACAAAAAATCCAAAAATTGTAGTTTATATTTCAAGTTCTCTTTACAAAAGTTATACATATGCATTTCAAGAATATTATTCAATTTTCATTTTGAAAAGACCATGCCATAATAATTTACATAATTGAGTTTTGAATTTAGAATTAGGAATAATTTTTTTCCATTTTTTTGTTTCGTTTTTCTATTCATTTAATTTTGTTATTTTCTATGAAAATTGTTTTAACCTTGATAATTTGTTACTTTTTTTTAACGTTTTTACCTTATCATTATATTATCGTTATTGCCGTATACGATAGTACATCCATATGCATATACGATTTATAAGGAATTTTATACGAGTATTTTGTAAATGCCATGCAAATTTTTGCTAATATTCGTACATTATATTATAAAATATTGTAACGAAAACAGAAAACAAAAATAATTATAAATTTGCATACATACGACTCTGTACGGATAAAACATGCATTTATACACAGGAAAGTGGAAAGTTGTAACTTTTTTTTTATAATTTTATCGTATTATATATAAGTATTCGTAAAAGAGTACATGTAGTGCAAAAAAAGTTAATTACAATATGTTTTGTGTTTGTGTATTTTTTTTTAAAGTAAATTTGTTACCTCTATATTATGTTTTCTGGTCACATAATTTCATTACTTGCATGTATACATGTACACATTTTGTTCTATATGTAATATATATTTATTCATATATTTAATATACGAATGTAATTACATATCCTTACATGCAAATGTATTCATATAAAAATTTAGACTTTTTTTGAAGAAAAAAAAAAATATTTTGTGTTTTTTGTAAGTGCATATTGTAAACGATATAGTACTTATAATACTTTAGATTTTGCTAATCTTTTTTTATTGTTATTAAAATGTTACAAATTATATTTTGCAACAAAATCCTTGTTTTTTTGTTTTTTTTTTTTCAAAATAATTTTTTCATTTTTTGTTTTTTTTGCAGTATTAGTTCATTTTTTTTTATTGTATTTTGGATAGAATGAAACTTTAAGCTATAAAACATATATGAATACAAAAATAAAAATTTCATTCAGGCAAAAATTAAACAAAAAAAAAAATAAAAAATAAAAAAAATAAAATAAAAACAAATACATTGTATATTTTGTATATATGTGCATATACTTATTTAAAAAAAAAATTGAATCTTAAACCTTGAACTTTTGACATTCATTCGAATTTTTTCAAGTTATACTCGCATACTCGTTATTATGTATACATAACATTATATGGAATATCAGTATACGAAATAGCAGTAATTATATAGTCAATACATAAGTATAGGTATGTGTAGTATACATTTATGTCGTATGTATATACATAAATTTATTATTCGAATATGTATGCACCTAAATATAAAATATAGCACAGCATAAACGTATGAGTATTCATATTTTATTACATATGAAAAAATATAACATATCCTTTTCACAAGGATTTTTCATTTAATTGTATATCTACCTACCTATACCTATATGTGTATATATATTGAGAAAAATGAAATAAAAAATTTCATATACACATGCATAAATATCTCACATATCAAAATATTGTATAGACTTTTAATTTATACATCAGTTTGCAGTTTTCAATGGAAATTCTTTAATTTTTTCGAGTACACAAGTGCATGCATATAATTTTCAAGTACGAGTACATACATATTTAGTTTATATACGATCATGAATTTCATATATATGAGAATAAACTAAAAGAAATACAAAACAACCTAAACTAAACTGCACTAACTATATAACAATGTAAGAAAAAATTCATAACAAAAGCACAATATAATAAGAATATAATTTTTTTCCTTTTATATTCATCATAGTTATAGAATTTTTTTTTTTAAAATTTTTTTCTATTGTTTTTGTTACATTCATATAATAGATACTCTTGTACTTCGTATACTGTTTATATTGCTTTTCATTTTTATGCGCTATTCTTCAATTTTTCTACTTGCCTTTCATAATATTAATTAAATAACTTCTTATTCAAAAATAAAAAAAAAAATTCTTAGTACATTTTCTTCATCAATCCTTAATTTTTCTTTTTTATTTATTTGTATTTTATAAATTACATATTATAAAAAATTAAATTAAATTTGAGTTAAGAAAAAATGGAAAAAAAAGATATGTAAAGTGAACTTCAGTTTCTTCCTTTTTCTCGTATACATTTTATAGTGTGTAGCGCAAAAGGAGAATAAAAAGAAAATGAATTTTTTTCATGAATGAAATTTCAAGTCCATGGTATGCGATGCACTAAGCACTACTAGCTAGTGCACTCTTTCTCGTATATCGTACTATATAGTTAGCTGCCAACAACCTTATTATTACTACCACATAGCACATACTGCCTCTTCCAGTTTCTCGTATAGTTTTTGTTATGCGAATCAAAATACGAGCGCATGGAATCTGCTATGGAGTAATCGTAATGTCGTACTATAGCTCTATAGCTGGTTGCCAATAACATCTTTTCTACTATTTACTGTTTTTTCCTGTTTTTTGTATATGTACTCCTTATGGTGTTTACTGCAGAGTAAGTAATAAGGGGAAAATACGTTTTCTATGAATCAAAATACGAGTGCATGGTATTCGAGGTGCTCCTAGCGTACTCATATATCGTACTATAGATTAGCTGCCAGTAATCTCATTGCTACTATTGTCTTTCCTCTATCTCCTATACTTTTTGTAGCGTGCAGTGCAGAGCAAGTATAAGGGGAAAATGAATTGTTTTTTACGAATCAAAATACGAGTACATGGTATGCAATGTAATGTACTACTAGAGTATTTGTATATTGAAAAATATTTTGTTCGCTGTCAATAACCTTATTGCTACTATTTACTTTCTCTTTCTAATTCTCATATACTTTTTATAGTATGTAGTGTAGAACGAGTATAAAGAGAAAATGAATTTTTCTCATGAATGATATTACGAGTTACTTTAAAAAATACTTTTGCTTTTAATTATTAATTTTTTATGTATACACAATCACAGGCCAATTAAATTGTAAGTAGAAAAGGATTCGAAAAAAGGTAAAATCTAAAACGATTTAAACGAGTAGATATAGATATACATACATATAGGTACTAGAATGTATTACATATTTACCAATATTTAGTAACAGTTAACGATTTTATTTTGCTTTTTTTTATATCAATTAAATCGTCCATCAAACAGCATTTTACAAACAACATGAACACAGTCCTTGTACTCGTACATATTGCCATCATGTCGTTTTCTTTATATTCTCGATTGTCTAACAAAATGAAATGATATCGATATTACATATCTCAAAAAATATACGCTATTACATGTACATATTATGTATGTAATATGTATGTTATGTACAAGACTATGTGTATATGTGTGAGCAAAGTTGAATTAATTTTGTAAGCATATGTGTACGTGTATAAATCTAAATAAGAACTTAAATGAGTTGCTTATGGCTTGTTTTTAATTTTTTACTGATGTTCTCTATCTGTGTTACTTTTGTTTCATTAAAACATGACAAGCTGTCATTTATTCCTTTTCCATCCTGTGTATATACGATACATTTAACATCAGAGATGTATGTATGTACATATATGGACCTCAAAGGCATTTCATATCAATTAACATGTACTGTATATTTACTCATTTTACGCCTATATTTTAAACGTTATATTGATTTGAATTGACGTTAAAAACAAGGATGACAAGTATATCTCTCGATACAATCTTTTTTTTTACTTTTCAATTTATTTATTTATTTTTTTTTTAATTATAAAAGACGTTTGTTTTTAAATTTTTAATTTTTAATGTGATTCTGTTTTTTCTTTTTTTTTCATTTGAGTTTGTATTGCTCTTAGTAACATAAATTCAAACCAAATGCATCACATTGCAGATTTCAGAATTTTATAATACGAGTACATGATGTCATTTCCAAATTGATACATAGTTGTATACTATACTTACGAGTTATAGTACATTTTTACTTCATTAATTTTGGGGTGATATTTCGGTCCTACAGATTCGGTCCTAGATAGATTTCTATGATTCTTTGTATTCCTTCCAACCAATGTATATATGTTTGTATTTCTTATTTTATGTCATATTCATACGTTATTTAGATAGGTATAGCTAATATATTATAATTTTTGAACAATTATTTTACTACACAAACACATTTGAAAACATTCAATTAAATATAAATTTCCAAAAGAAGAAAACTTTCTTTTTCTCTTAGAACAAAATCTTTTACATTTCATATATTTTCATCTTTTCTATCTTTAGTAAAGTTGATTTGTAAAGTTTTTTATTTTGATTTTTAATATTATTTTATTTTCAATTTTTTCTGTTTGTTTTTGTTTTCATTTTGAATTCACTATACAGAAAAAAAAAAACATAAAATATACTTTCAAGAAAATTTAACATTAAATAAAGTGAAAATGTGAGGTGTCCATGTGTTTGTGTGTGTGTATAAAAAGTATATAGTACATACTTTCTTCTTGCACTTTGATCTTAAAGATTACGAAAGTATAAAAAAAGATAAAAATAATATAATAAAACATATAAATAAAATAAAATAAAAATGTTTATTTTCTGACAAATAGAAAAAAGAATTGACGAATAGTTAAAAACTCTCTCTCTCTCTATTTCTTTTCATTTATAAACAATACGCATATTGTACTGCATACGTAGATATCTTTATATTTAAGTATGTTTATATCACATTCAAAATAAAATGGACATCAAGAAAGTAAACCTTTTATAAATGTATTTTGTTTTTATTTCTATATTTTGTTTTCTTTTTTTGTTTTGTATACAATAGTTTTGTTTTCGTTTTTTTTTTCTTTGTTTGTGTTTTTCGTACTGTCTCAAATTCAAAGTTTTTCTGGAGAAAACACAAAAATAAAGTCTTCGACTGTATAAAATGTTGAAAAGGTGAACTGTCACACTATACAGTAAATTTGTAAGAGTATATAGCCACAGTACGAATGTATAACACACATTTTTGTTTGTTTGTTTGTTTCTTATGTTGCTCTTTCTATTGAAAAAGGACTGCTACACTTAAAAGTTTAAAATGTTTAGTAGACAAGTTTTATATAAGAAATGAAAAAGAATAAATATAAAAATTAAATACCAAAAAATAAGGATAATAAATAAATTGTGTTTTTTTGTTATGCATCTCTTAACTTATAAAAATGAGTGCTGTGAAATAAGGTCGATGGCAATATAATTTCGAATCTGCTTGTAACTTGTATATCTATTAATGTGTTATGTATCAGTATACAATTCTCAAGAAAATCAATCAAAAAAAAATTTATAAAGTATTCATAGTTGTATGATTGTATGTTGGCTGAAAATCAAAGGAAATAATGGCGATATTATACTCCTTAATGTATGTATGTGTGTAGGTACACAAAATGAAAATATTTACACAAGTATTACTTATAGCTGATACATGATTTAATCTGTTATTCATGGTTACTAACAATTACTTTGAAATTATTTTAGTTTCAGTTGAATGGTGGCATGGCGGAGATTAATAGGACATTTATTTATTGTACATGAGAAAGACTCGGTGGTGCAAAGCAAGTGGTAGAGTAACTAAACTATACTAATCTCAAAGTTGCGGTTTCAATTCTTGCCCACGGCAAAAGAAAGAAAAATAGTTTTCAATTTTTCATTGCCTATTTCTATCTTTCATTATCCGTCCAATTCACTCAGCTTTGAATGAGTATACCAGCACAAGCTTACTCAAGTATTGTTGAAAAATTCTAAAAATCAGTCTAACCTAGCCCTACTGTGTGTAACTGAGTTTATTTCTCTATCAATAACTCTGTGGTTCACGATCCACGATAAACTAAACTTTAACTTCATTTCAGTCTAAGAGTGAGCTATTACTTTATTTAAAAAAAATATTAACCTAATTTCATAGTTATACACAAAGAGACTAAAAACCAAAGAAATAAAGGAACCTAATTATCCTAAAATTTGAAGAAATTATTTTATACTTTTTTCTTGTTCTTTATATGCAAAAATATATTTCAATTTTTTTTTCTTCTCTATACGAAATTTTCATATATTTTCTTTAACAAAAATGAAAGGATAAAAAAGAAAAACCTGAAATGAGAAAAAAAATGTTCATAATATTCATACGTTTTGATATTATTTATGAGTTAGAATTTTCATGAATAAATAACAAACAATTTACGAAAACAAGTGAGTAGTTTAGTTATATACTCACATCTACATACACTCGTATACTTGTACTTACAATATTCTTATTCCTTTTAGTCGTCTGTGATAAAACTTTAAACAAAAATACATACACTATTATAAAGATGAAAAACAATAGAAAAAAACAATAATTCAATTTCACTTATTTTGTTTCATTTTCTTTTCGTTTATTATTTTCTTTATTTTTTTGTTTTTTGTGAACTAAAATACATCTGCAAACAGAGAATGAATTATATGCAGAAAAAGGAAAAAAACGAGAACAAACATTGGAAAAATGATATGTAAATAACATATAGAATGAAACACGGTATTTTTAGTTTTCTTTTTTTTTTTAAAGTTTTTCTTGTTCTTGAAACATCTTTTGCTTACAACAGCTAAAATTTTTAAAGAGAACAAAAAAAGAAAAAAGAAAAAAGGAAACATGAAATTGAAAATGAAAAATGGTGTGAAAAGTACATTTTCAGCAAAAAGCGTACAAGCATACAAAAACAAATGGAGAAAAAATAGAAAAAATAAAAAGGAAAAATAACATTAAAATAAATAGAATTATCGTTTGTTTTACATTAAATATTTTTATCATTGTTTGTTCTGTGTTCTCATATTACATATATATACACATACACGGATACAAATGCAAACCTACTACAAAAATACATACTATTTGTCTGATTGTTTTATGAGACTTTTACTTACTAAATATATGAAAAAATTTTTAGATTATACAATTTGTACACAATTGCATACTCTGTTAAAGTTATGTTCTTATTCTTTTAGTATTATATGCTTGTGCTTTTTACGAGTACATACATACATATTTCTATTTGTTGCATAAATGTATAGTTTGTATAGTTCTATAATTCACATACTTACATATGAACATACTCGTACTCATGTACTTTTTTGCTGACTTCTTATTCATGTTTTTTTTTTCATTCTTGATTGATATTCAAGGATGCAATAAGAAAGTCGACAAAATATTTTGCAGTATACAATTGTAATCCTTTTACGTTTTATATAAACGTTTTCCTTATATGAAATACTTTTACAAAATGCTCGTATCTTGTATGTACACCAATGCATAATTTGATAAATTTAAGATAACAAGTACTCTGTGGTTATAATATACGGCATTATGGTTATGGTTAACATGACGACGAAGAATATACGTATGAATTATCCTTTTTTTTTAGTAATATTTTATAATGTAAAGAAGAAGATGATGTGAAATGCATTCCAAGCAAGCTTAGATTCGAATTAAATGATGATGATGATGATGTTGATGATGATGATGTCAACAGTCGTAATATTATGTATGTACATACTTTTTTATAAAATGTTGTCCTCACATCCTTTTCCTAAAATAATCATTTCATATACAGTAGATTAATAATATAAGTCTTGTATAAATTATTAATATAAGTCTTGTATTATTTTTTAAGATATTTTTTCATCATTATTCCTTAGATGGATTTTGTAGAATTTGTACATTCTTACACTCTTACATTCATAAATATTATTTTTGGTCGATACATATTTCTCTGTAGTTCTCTATTTTTATTTTTTTTACTTTTTTTTAAGGAAGATACTAAGAAATTATTTTGATAGAAAAAATTGATGATAAATTATTCGAATAATTCGTATTTTTCTCATTATAACTACTCGTACATTTCATACTTTTATCCGTTCATTACAAATAGCATTAATAACAGGACATATTTATCCATAATTTTGTACGATTATACATGTATTCTCTTGCATTTTTTATGTTTTGTTTTTTTGCTAAATGATATCTTTTCAACGAATATCATTAATAAATTCATTTTATTTAAATTCATGTCCATTTTATTCCCAAGAAATACAAGAACAAATAAATAAAAAATAAAATCGAAAATATTAAATTTACAAACATACAAAAAATACAAAACAAAAGCAAAAAAGGATTTGATTCATTCTGAATTTATATTCACGTATTGTGCGTGTATATTGATTTAATCGGATCGATAATGCTATACTCGTACATAATAATTTTATGATTTTTAATTATAATCAGTGCATGAATTTAATTTCTTTTTTAACATTAAGCATTATGTAAATATGCGTATATGCATGAGTGCACCACACCACCATTCACGTAAATATATGCGAGTAGGTGCATTTATAAAATCTGTAGGCGTACATTTATAAACTTGTGAATATGTAATTATGAATGAAATATTGAATTAAATTATAAACCTTGTTATTTATTATGATTGAACATAAACTCATATACTTATATACGCTTATAATGTTGATAAAAAAAAATTGAAAAAGACACGAATTTATTTTTCAATTGTTAAAGAATTTTATTTTTAAAAACAAAAAACTTCTTTTTTTTTTCTTAATCGCACTTAATATCCCTTTTATTGAAAATAAGAACAGAATGAATAAAATTGAGAGTTGAATTGAAATTGAAAAGCAATGATTTACTAGTAAATGAAATTTTCTTTATTGACACAATTTTTTACTGTGGAGGATTATTATTTTGTTTCATTTCATTTCCCTTTATAGGTGGATTACGATTCACGATTACGATTCACGATTACGATTACTGAAATAATAATCTCTTGACTTATGCGTATTACATCGTATTGGTAGAGAATTATGGTAGATGGTAATTGCTGTATGTAAAGTGAATATCATGAATGAATTCTTGAGTTATTGGTAGAGACGAATTGGATATAGTAAGATAGAGAGAGAGAGAGAGAGGCGGAAGGAATCGATTACATTTACCTCATACTATATGCCACCATAAGTAGTATTATTCACTACTTGGTTATGCTGCAACTGCAAACTTCAATTGAGTATGAGAACAATTTTTCCCTCTCTGATTTAGATACTTTCAAAGTTCATTGTATTTGTTTATCAAACACTGGAAATATAGGTTGAGTTTGTTGTCACTTAATTGAGTTGGGATCTCGGTTTAGATACAAAAATTTCCTTTTTACTGTAGATTGATGGATCGATTAACAATGAAAATGAGAAATTATTTAACGTGTGTACATTCTTTTTAAACAATGGAATTTCATTTTCTTCACCTAGATCAGATTAGAAATGAGAATAAGAATTTATAGGAAGAAACATTACTATTCATTCAGAGAACAGAAATAAAAATTATATGTATTTCTCACTATTTGAGGTTTAAGGAAAATTTGAAAATTCACAAACTCTCTCAGTAACAAATGAAGATCATTAAATTGTAAATATAAATAACAAATTTTATTATTTATTTTTACACAAGCAAAAAATATTACAGAGAATTTTTTCGTAATTTTTTTTTTTTAATCAACACTACTAGGATATTGTATGTATATTAAGTATTTGAATTTGTACATAGATAAATACTAAAGTGAAGTAGGATATCCATAACAGATCTATACATGGAATGCATACCGTAGTATATTGTACATTCTTATACATATTCTACTACTACTATCTACTACTTTATACGTTTCGTTTTCATGAAAGAATTTTCTCAATTTTGTTTAAATTTTCTACCGCCCTTTTTTTCAGATTATTGTTAAAGTACATATAGCAAAAAACAAAAGAAAAAAAAAAGGATTTGTAAAAGTATAACAAATACATACGAGTATATATACATATGTATAATAATATTTGCAGAAAATCTTACATTCTCCATATCGTAAAAATGTAATGCACGAAATACCAAATGATTAACGATTATACTTAAAACATTCATTTCATAGAAATTTATTTTCGATGCAATAAAATTATAAAATAAAATATAAAAAAAAACTTTTTTTTTCAATTTTTTTTCATTTTATACGACATTTTTATAGGAAGTAGTAATATATAGAGCAAAAATTTTAGTACATTTTCTTATTATATTATAATTTGTTGTTGTTGTATTTTTAAAATATATATTTCGTTTGATTATATTTATTCGCTATAATAAATCTTTACGTGTGGTATATATAGGATATATAAGAATTTTTATTTTGGTTTTTCAATGATTTACGTATGGATAATGTACAAAATAATATATGTATATGTACATGCATGTGATGACTGCTTTTGTGTGCTAGTAATTTTGTAAAATTTTATTTGGTTGCAGTAATATTTTTAAAACAAAAAAAAATATAAAAGAAGGATTTCTATGAGAAATAATTTTTTGGTTTGCTTATATACGCGATTCGAGATCGATGTGTTGAATGAATCGAAATTCTATGATACAAAGATTTAAAAACAAAAATCCACAATACAAAATGAATTCATTTACAGTGGATGTCAGTCTATCCAGCTAATAGCTAATTAGGTACTTCAATTATCAACAGAAATGAAAATTTAATAATCCTTTTTATGCTATAATATACTCGTACACATTCATAAGAAAATTATTATTATTATTGTTTCCTTTTACACATCATCATCATTATCATCGTACTATCATCATCATAAAACCTGTAATAACGATGTGTGAATCATTTATAAGTTAAGTATTTGTTTTTCTTTTCATTCACTACTTAATTTTAATTTTTTTTTTTTTTGTTTTTATTTGGTGTTGAAATACAAAATTTTCGTTTCTTTAAGTTAAATGAAATTATTATTAAATTTTGTTCGTTTATTTTCATTTTTCTTTGATTATTCTTTTTCAAAAGATTACTAAAGGATTTATTTCTTGTCGTACAAAAAACTGCGCGGGGAAAAAAGAAAAGAAAATAATGAAGTGAAATGAAATTGTCTTTATCACGTGAAATTTCGTTTTATTACAAAAGTTTTTTCGTGCACGAGCAACTAAAAATGTACATATGAATGCACATACATTACATCCGTATATATATTCTTCTATGTATGTATATAATATACAAAAAAAGGTTTTTTATATGTAATGTAATTTATCATTATTTTTTTTATACGGTTGTACCGTTGTTATACGTTTTATCAAGTAAAAAAGTAAATGAAGCTATTATATTTGTAGTAACATATATATGCATGCATGTACATGGTGTATATATATACTATAATGATATGTGTAGGAGAAGAAAATTTCATTTTTCAGTTTAAATGCTTTATGACAACTTTATATCCTTCTTTTATATTACACTGACATACAAGTATATATTTTTTCATGATAATATATTATTCGAATAAAATGAAATAATAACCAACGTGTACGTAACTAATTAAAATGTATAAATGTACTTATGACATGTAGGTATGTGCATTTATAAATTTTATTAATGCCAAAGAAGAAAAACATATATACGAGTATATATATATATATACATATACATATATGCGTATTTCTTTAACAAATGATACAAATCTTTTTTGGTTGATGTAATATGTAAATGTTTATGACTTCATACACGATTTACGCCTAAAATTAGCACTTTCAAAAATGAAAATGAAAATAATAAAAATATTAAATTTTCTTTGTCATATATCCTGTTTGAGTTTTTGTTTTTTACTTTCTTGGATTGCTTTTTTTTTGTTTTTTTCATATTTTGGTCTTTAATTCTATTAAATTGTAATTTATTTGTAAAAAGAAGCAGAAAATTTCGGCTATAGCAACATATCAAAAATGAAAGAAAATACTTTTTAAGTTTCCGGTATTTATTTCCTAATCAAGAACAATGCACGCAATATACATATCTCAAACACTTACCTTAAGCCTCAAGCTACTTACAAAATGTTATATAGAAAGGAACAGGATATACGTTTTCATTCAAAAATCGTATCGATATCACAAAGAAATATGAAAAATGTTTATAATTTTTTTCATGACAAATGTGATTTATGTATAAATTTGTAATAAAAAATCGTTTGTATATCAAATTTAAATTAACTGTGACTGTAACAAAATTTTGATATGAAGAAAATATTGGAATAAATTACAAAAATTAAAATAAAATGAAATTAATATCGAATCCTTATGAATTTAATTTCTGTACGTATTATCTGGAATACGTTAATAATAATATCTGAGTTGAGATCATATAGTTTCCTTTAACTCATAGCGTAACTAATTTTATAAAATTATAATTAAAACTGAAAGGAAACATTTTTTGCATTACAAATTATACATTCAAAAAGGATAATAATGCCTTTTTTTTTGTCGAACATCATTATTTCATTTCATTCTATTTTTATATTTTCTGATAATTTTGTTTCATAAATTTTTGTTTTTCACTTTTGAAAATAATATAATCCTGTATCCTTTTGTGTGCATGTACGAGTATATGGTAAATGATTTAATTTTAATTATTATTTAGGATCTATGTATAGCACACAAAAAACTAATATTATTTCTAACGAAATTAGTATGTGTATGCATGTACAGATAATGCACAGTACATCGTTGTATTACTCGTATAGTATTCCTATGAAAATAATTAAATGATAAAATTTTTAATAGGACACAAAAGAATTTTAATTAATTCTTGTATTATAATGGCTATCGAAGGATTAAATGACACATATATACATTTATTTAAATAAAATCTGCATTGGTAAATTGGCAAATTTTGTATGGTTTGGTTTCAATATATGATTACAACCAGAAAATTTTTTTTTGGTTATCAAATTTTAATGCGATAAAAAAAGAGAGGGAAAATCTATGTACATTTTACATTTTACTATAGGTTACCTACTGAAATTCTTGGTATTTGGATGAAAATTTAATGATAGGATAAAAGTATTTTGTTGTATACCAATAATGGTATACATACGTTATTATGTGTAATATTAGTTTTATGTGTGTATTCATTTTATGAATAGTGATATTTGTATAATGTATATTTTTGTAATGAATTTACCTACTGTCAACAAAAGTATCGGGAATTTTGTAATTTAAGAAGTCTGTGTCAATATTTTGTCCATAACTTAGTATCACTGTACTCGATTATTACGTTAAAAATGAGCATGAACCATACATGGGTTTGCTTGCCTACATCAGGCGTTAGAATCAACTCACTTCTGTAGTGTACTACAATTTTTATAATTATTAAAAATAATGTTGAACACAGAGTTTGTCTTAAATTTTGTGCTGTAGACAAATTTTCGTGTGCTAAATGTCCTAAAAAATGTTTATAAAAGGATTATGGTGTATCGGTCGGGTTTGAGAGGGGTTTGAGACGGGTTTGAGGGGGTTATGAATGGTGTAAAGCATTTAAGTGTAATGGAAAGATTGCCAAAGATATTCAACCTCTATAAAATCATAAATAAAGTAGAGAAAACTATGCGCATCAGTAATCGCCAATTTAGACTTAAACAGAAAGCTCTTGCATGACTTTCTTTGACATTCACGAGTTTACTTGCTCAATTTTGATTAATATTTTGGACATGTAATGGACCCCAAATATGGTTTCAAAAATTTCTAACACAGCCTTTTTAAATTATAAATTCCCAATACTTTTCTGACAGAGTATTATATCTACACATATGTATACATGTATCAGTATATAAATGTGTATTTAGTAGTATAGAAAAATTGAATTTTTAGTGTACCATTTACACATAAAAATGTTACATGAATGAAAACAAAATTGGTCATAAAATTACTACAAATGTGTAGTACTTTGAAGAAAATTGCAAAAAAAAAGGAAAAAAACAAAAGGATAAACGAATTTGTAATAAAAGGACTACAGTTTTTTTTTAAACTACATATGTACACCTACTTAGTTTTGTTTTTAAAAAAATAGAGTCAAGAGGATAATTTTTTAAATGGAAAATTGTATATACAATTCCGAATTTAAAAGCCTATCCTATATACTACTCATTATCTCAAATTAAGTATATTTAGATTTTAATGTTACAGGTTACTGTATGATGATTATCCTTCCATTTAACCAACATCAAATGCAATGTTCACTTATGTAGTTTTTGAGTAATTTATTTGTTTTTTTTTATTTCGTTTCGTTTTTCTGGTCCAAAAAGTGAAAACTTTCAGTTATAGTTCAGTGAATAATAGTTCTGCAATACTGAAAATACTACTATGCTTTACTACTGAATATTTCCTACAGAAGGAGTACAATACTTTTGTTTTTAAATGAATTTTTTTTTATTTATATCCTTATTTTGTCTATTGTAAAATTTATGAATTGATTATTCCCTTAATACTTAATACTATGTACAAAATAACATAATATAGGCCTTATTTTTCTGTCTCTGTTAAAATAAATTACAAAACAGCATATAGAGATGTATTGTACTTTAACAAAATGACATGAAATGAACAAAATGAACTACAAAAAAAATAAAATAAAATAAAAGCAACAAAAAAAAAACATTAAAGAAAAATTTATTGTACACAATTGTGTTATTTGCCTAGATATATTTTATTTTGTTACTTTGACAAATGTGATCCATTATTTTCGTTTTGCAAAATTTTATTTATTTATTTTTCTCGTATTTTTTTGTTTTCTTGTAACTTTTGAAATAGTATCATAGAATCAGAAGTTATAGTGTTGTTGTAATATTTTATTATTGAATATATAGGTATATGTAGTAGGCAGAAAGCAACAAAAACAGGAAAAAAAAGGAAGAATAATAAGAAGTGGGAATCAATTTAAAACTTTTAGATTATATTTATTGAGATACATACAGACATACAATGAAATAAATTATTCATTTCCTTTTTTTTCTAAGAGAAAGATAGGATAACAAAAATCGTAGTAAAAAATAAAAAAAAAAAATATATATAAAAATCTCGATGGGATTTTTGTTTTTTTTTTTTTTTTTCAATATTTTTTTCTTTATTTATTTGCTAAATGATTCAAATTAATAATGAAATAATTTAAATTATACAGAAAGAAATATATTTGTATAATTTTTTATCTCAAATACTACTTATGTAAATACAAATCCCAGTTATATACAGAATACAATTCACAAATTGAATTTTATTATTGTAAAATTCTATTAGCTACTAAATTTATAACATCCTTGTCTTTCTTGGTCTTTTTCTATATTTTCGTGTTTATCCTTGTTAAATATTAATTTTTCTTATACAAATTAACGTATAGAAAAACAAATTCATTTTTTTTTTTGATAATTTATACACACGTTAATTTTGATGCCTTATGTATTCGTGCGTTGGTAATATTTTGTACATACTAATAATTATAAGTATATTTATGTAGTTTTATGTTTTAAGGGTGCATTTACATTATCTTGTTTCATGCTCTATGTTCTTTTTTCTTGTTATAATTAGTGTAGTAGTAATCTTGTTTCTTATTTTACTTGTGGTGTCATATTTTACCGCTTTCGTCAATGTGGCACCGCAGCACCGCGGTACGAAAAATCAACTAATAACAATTTATATACTTACTTTCCTACACTTTACCAGCAATGATAATACGAGTAGTATTTCACACATCATATGCCCTAATTTTTAAATTTCCATTTTTAAACTTGGAGTGATGCCTATAGTGGCGTTCAATCGGGAAATCACTCGTAGTACCATTGTGTTTTATTTCAAAGTTCTGATGCGCTTGTTAATAAACTCTATATTTCAAAATTAAAAAAAAAATTTTGTACATAATAATTTGTAGAATGTAGAATTGATTTTTTTTCTTATAATTAAAATTTTGAAAGAACTGCTGAAGAGATTAACAATTATTTAACTTGCTAAATAATAAATTCAAATAAAAAATTGAAAATCATGAGATAAAGCGAAATTTTAATGGACAAACAAATTTGAAAATCACTAAATTATAAAAATTGATACAAACTTTATTTAACTTGTAAATGTAAATGCATGCATACAGAACTACAATTTATGTACATATAATATGATTTTCGATGTGTTTGCAGTTCAAATTTTCTAGCAGTAGCCGAACAAAAATGCAATATCATCCTTATTTTATTCTTACACACCATGAGTATATAAAATAACTATGTATATATTCAGACAAACATCTTATGCATGTATATATATAAGAGTACATAATATACTTACTAGTGTATGTACATATTACTTCCTTTTTACATGTAAATGTGTACCAAAAATACTACATATCTATAATAAATGTTGTTGTATAGAAATATGTACGAGTAATGAGAATACATATACATTTATAATGTCTGTTTATATGTTGTTATATACATACAATAAGGGCATATGTGTATTTCATTAGTTTGTTAAAATGATAAAAAGTTTTTCTAAAGTGCACTTTAAAAATGTAATTTAGAATTTAAATAATAATAATGATAATAATAAAACACATACGAGTGTGCTCTGAATGATTGTAGTATTTAAATGCTACTCTGTATATAAATGTTTATTATTGTTTGTACATATAGATAATGTACTTACATATTATCTTTCTGAAATTTTTTTTTTTTAACTGAATAGAATTTAGAATGAATATAAGTAATAACGAGTTATACAAAGTTTGTAGTAGAAATTTTATTTTTAAGTCGATTTTAACTAAAATATAAGAGAATTAAAATATGTAGTGAATTGTTTTTCTTTAATTTCATTCATTTCTTTTTGTATCTATGGAGTGTAAATAGTTTTTATTTTCTTTAATTTAAAATTTTTATTTTGTAAAGTAATTAACTTTTTCTGATGATGAATTAAAACTTAAAAACTTATCTGTTCAGTTGTTATATGATAGCACAGTTAGAAAAGTATAGAATTTGTTAAAAAATGAGTACTATACAGTACATTAAGTATATGAAATGGATATAATATTCATTAGTAGAACAATTCACATTCAAATAATATACTTTCTCATACTATTTTCATGGAAATAAGAGTATAACTATAGATATTTTAAATAAATTTTATTCAATTTAATTACATCACAAAAAGGAAGAAATTAAGGATTTATATGTATACGCGTACTTGTATATATGTATATTGTGTATTTTATTATAATCACCAATAGTGCTACCATGATACAGCTCTAGGTTACGCAAGGACTTTCACTAGAGTGATTTCTAGATTTTTATTACTAAATTTAAGCGTGGATTGTGAACCACTGGGTTGATAGTAGAGGAGAAAGCTCTTTTACATGATAGGGCTTAGACTGATGTGTTATATTGGAATGATAATACTGGTAATGCTCTAATCATTCTAAGTAGACTTATCAGCATTTCTATACTCTTTTTCCCATCAATTTGGTACTCATTCAAGGCTTGATTTCATTTGGGCGTAATGAAAGTTGGAAATATGCAATGAAAAATTGAAAATTATTTTTCTTACTTTTCACATTAATATAGATGTATTGGTATTCATTAAGTAATATGCTTAGAAATCACTCCGGTGGAAGCCCTGTGACACAAGACAAAGGAAAATTAATTTTATATATTTTTTGACAGAAAATCACTGAAATTACGTTAAAGAAATTTTAAAAAAAAATTTTAAAATATACTTAGTTTCGTTTAATTTTGCTTTCGATAACTAATAATATCCACTCTCATCTAATACAATGCATCACCATAGATACATAGACATCTAATTGTGGAGAGTAATTTCAAGCAATCCAAATTTATTATTTATGTATAAGTGTATAAATATCATTTGAATTTATTCAACACAAAAAATATGCAAAAATCGAATTAATTTATTTTTAAATTTAATTTCAAAATAAAAATAATAACATTAAAATGAAAATATATTGCATATAATTTGTGTTCATATTATTGCAATTATCACAGACAATATAAATTATTATATTTGTCTCTACCGTACTACTATTATTTTGTATAAATGTACGTTATGATAGTGATTGTATATATACATATATATAGTATATATTTTTTAAATTAATAAAATGTATTCATTTTTTTTAAAAAAATAAATTTCATTTAATCGTTTTCATAATAACAGCATACATAAACTATTGAACTAGAACATAGGATGGAAAAAAAATTAATACAAATTTGTGTGCATATAACACACATACATATACTTAAATTTTGTGTTGCTTTTATTTTCAATAATAATATCCGAATTTATAATACCTACATGTATGGGTAAAAGTGTTATAATATAATATAATTTAATTTAATTTTTATTATTACTAGTTGATTGGTAAAATTATACTTTTCCCAATATTTATAATATTTACGTTTTTTTCTTCATACATACATAGATACAGTCGACGTTAAATATATTTGTACACCTGATTTTGAAAATATTTGTAACATTAGATTATTGTTAAATGTTCGCTTTTACTGATAAACGCTTGACAAGTAAAGACGTATTTTACATTAATGTGGTAGAAAGGTGTATTATTCTTCGAATGAATACATAAATGATTTCACAATTTTAATGTTATCATCAGTCGTGAAAAATTGTTGGCATCAAAAATCATCTAAGATTCATCTTTAGCGATGGAGTCATAAATTAAATTGCATATGAAAGGCCAATATATCTTCCTTAGGTATTCTAATTATCATGAAAATTGAGCAAATAGTTTTTACAAAAATGATATTTTTGTAACATTAGCCATAAAATCAGCATAAAAAATTATATGAGATTATATGGGTGTATAATCACTTTTGACTCGTAATTTTGTGACTTACTTTGATTATTTTCCTACAATTTGAGAACGAACATAGAAGTATGAACATTAATTTCCGTAATAACATTTGTCTTATTTGATTTTGAGTAGCAAATATCCAAAGTTTTAATTTGGAGGTGTACAAAAACTTTTGATGTCCACTGTATATCCTTTTATATTATAATCAAATTTTTTTTTATATAAATAAAAATAAAAACAAAAAGAGTGAACAAGAACAAAACATCAAAGCATCACACATTTGCACTTTTGCAAAAGTGTATATGTGTGTAAAAATTTAATTTTTAAATTTGAAAATAAATATTAAAAAAAAACAAATCGAAAAATGAATCCCAATTTCAATTGATTTATAATAAAATTATTGATTTTGTTTGTATAAATCAACCCATGCATGATGGAAAATAAATGTTTTTTAATCATAAAATATACAGGATATAAGGTACTCTATTGTATAATAAATTTTATTAAATTTTATTCACTTTTTTCATATAATGTATTTTTATTTTAATTTATTTTTGTTTTAATTCTGTGTAAAGTTTAAGTGGATATTTATCAATAGTAAATATAATAAACCAAATCCTCTAAAATTAAATGCTCATTGCACTTATCGTATCTGATATCCTGTATAAATGATCACATAAGATTTCGTTATTTCTTTTATTAAACTTTTTCCTTTTTGTTTTCCTTCAAGTATCTATATAACATACCTATCTGTGTATATCCTATGAACATAATGTATACTTGACAAAAAATAATAATAAATTTCTTTATTTCATAAATCCTTTTTCTTCTTCTAATATCTCCTTCTAATTTTATTAAAATCACGAAATTCAAATGCAAAGAAATTCAATTATTCTATACCAACTTTATTTATAATCTAATGGAAGACAAAAAAAAAATGAAATTCAGCCAAGAGAAAAGAGTTCTTTAAAAAACGACACAAAGAAAGGACAAAATAAATAAAAATATGTGGAAGGTTTTAAAATGATCGTTTAAAGAGAGAGAGAGAAAAAAACATTTTTTTTAAATCCTAAATTGATGTAGAAGATAAAATGTACCAAAAAAAAATTTTTTTTTTATCTTTGTGATACTACAGCAATGAAATTGTCAACAAATATACTCATCTATACGTTTATATATTAGTTAGTATACTCATTGTACATACAGATTATATGTATTGTACATTATACTTATATCAAAATGTGTATCACCGTATCACAAAGAAATGTATCGAAATTTTAATAGGATTTATCACATACTCGTATATTCGTTTAATATGTGTGTACATAAGTAACCTATATCCTAGATTTTTGTACAGCAAATATTATTCGTGTATACATATTTCTAAACACGATAAAACGGATTATATGTATGTGTTATCTTGTACTTGTACACAAACATATATACATATGTATAGTGTACTTAAATAATGCACAAGATTGATTGCATATAAATTTCAATTTTTTTTTCAAATATTCGTACATTGTAGATACAATTTCAATGGGTCGCATTCATTAACCAAGATTATCTGTCGAATATATTTTAGCTCAATATGTATTCAGCTTTTATATCAATCTCGATAGAATTTGTATTCGGAATTCATTTTCGGAGTGATGACCATGTCAGATGATTATTACGAAAAGTTAGTATTTTTATATTACAAAATGAAAAAGAGGTTATATGGTGTGATGACTATATGTGAATGCTGTGCTGTTGCTGTTAATAACAAGGTTATGTTCAAATAATATTTATAGCAGCATTCTCAGGTTGTCTTAAAAATATCCGAATAGTATATAATCGAGTTTGATGAACACACTTTATCTCAGATAAAAGATAATCTTGGTTTGTGAATACGACCATAACATACTACCATAGAATTTGTAGTTTTTAAAGTTTATTTCTCTAAAATGTTTTTGTTTTTTTTCCGTAGTATATATATATATATATATATATATAACTACTTGTACATCCATCCATACACACATAAACATCCAAATATGCATGTACATATTTCAAATGGAATCTTTTTCTTTGAAGCATGGATACATAAATTGGCTACTTTTTTTCTTTAATCATTCTGTTATTGAATTTATAAAATTGTATTTTTATAAATACAAAAATATACACACATACGTATACACACGTCTGCTTAAATATAAATTTGTAAATAGGTAAGTATATATGTATTATATTTATTTTTACAATATATGTATATTATGATGATGTTTTTTATTTATTTATTTATTTATTTTGATCAAACAAATCAAGCGATCAAATTAAGTTTTCAATTTAAACGATTTTCTATAATAAAACAAAAAAAAAGAAAAGAAAATACAAAACAATATTTCCATAATTTAGACCAATAATGCAATACTATTTCATATTTACATATTTCAATTAAATTATAAAGTTTTTATAAATAAATACATAAATGAATAAAATTGAAAATAATAACAACAAGAAAATGCACTAAATAATGTGTATTGATTGAAAGAAAATAAAAACAAAAAAATAGAAACAAATAATTTTTCATTCGATTAGAATTATTTTTTATTGTAATTGTTTTTTGTTTTGTGATTTTCATTTATAATAAAATACATATGTGTACTCGTATTTTATTTTATCTATATACTTAGTTTGAATATACATATTTACAATTATAATTGTATTTAAGTAAATATTGTATATACTTACATAAATGTTATAAATATAGACGGGAACGGGATATGTGTATTCAATAATGTGGATATTTAACGTATATAGTCAGTGTAAAATACGAATTGCATGTAATGTACGTACAATACAGTGATGAACAAAACATATATGCATTTGAATGAAAATATCAAGAAATTGTTGAATGGGATTTTTAAAAACCATCGATCGATCTATGATGAAAACTTCTGTCTTCCGAGACAAACTTTGAATCTAGGAAACAGAAAAAAGTCGTTGGGGATCAAATCAGTGGAGTAAATACGGTGAATGATCAATCAAATCTAATATGAGTTCATAAATTTTTACCATGGTAACCGATAAAGTGTGAGACGTTATTCGATTTTTTCCCACTTATACAAAAACACTGATATTGAGTAGCACAAATGACTGTGTCAAATAACAAATAAACGTACAAAATGATGATGATTATCGATATTGTGTTTTTCAAAGTTTTTCTAAAAAAAAAAAAAATCATAGAAAAATTTTTGAAAATGTTTTGTTCATTACTGTACATTTATGTGTGAATATGAAAAACCATTTACTATACCTACCTAGTACCTACCTATCTGTGTTTGCAGTAATAGTAATGATGGGTTTTTCATTACTAATTGACGGTTTAGCAAACTTGTACAAAAACAAAAACAATAAAAATAAAATTGAAATAAAAGCTGAAAATAAAATTTGTTACATTTGAATTCAAATATTTGCAATTTGAAAATTTTATTAAATATTGCCATTACCTATGCTATATGCGGCGATGTATAGTATAATCTACTAATGTACACATTTATGTACACATATATTTCTAACATACAAATGTACATGTATGTGCTCTGCATACATTAACAATACTCAAATACTTCGATAAGTAAATATGAAACGATGTAAATTTACTAAATAATTCACATATATAAACTGGCAATAATGTTGATAGGAATCAATTAAAAAATAAAATAAAAAATTATAATAAAAATTAATAAAAATACAAATAAATGAGAAACACTCGTGAAATAAATGAAATTATATATTAAAATGAAGTATTTTTTTATCCTTTTTTTTTTAAATTCATTGTTTATTTTAATTTTATACAGTTTTCAATTTCTAATTTTTCTTCAATTTTTTTTATTAAATTGAATTTGAAATAATATTTGTTCATACCATATTTATAATGACAAGGTAAATATTTTAATTACAACTTGCCAAACTCAGAATTGAAAATTGAATTTTTTTTAAATTTATTAATGGGCTAGTATAGTCATTTCAGTAAAAAAATCGTAGCGCTATAGTTCTAATAGAGTCAGAGCTCTTACCGAATTGATCACAAGACTTAGTATACTATTTTGAATGCATCTAAAGTTTAACGTGGATTAATGAAATAATTATTTGAAATTGATATAAAAAACTACAAATCAGAAAGACCTTCAAAATATTCTGTAAGTTTATAACTGAAGTTTTTGATTTCAAATCAAGTTAAACAATAAATACCAGATTGATTCATAATGATTATTATGAATGCTTAGGGCAAACACGTAACTGGTATTGAAATTTGTTAAAATATCCTTGAAAATCTGTTAGAATTAAATATTGAATTTCGATTTTATTCATTACAAATAATTAATTTTTCAAGGATACTAATCAATGTTTTATACTACATATCATATAACATCCTATCATTTTCACATATCTGTCTCCAATCTCGTATGTGTATTGTATATTTATGTATGAATGTAACAACTAAAAGAAGACACAGACAGACACATACATTGTGCAAATGTTAATGAAAAATTTCAATTTGTTTTTAATTTTTTTTTATCATTTAAAAGTACAAAAGTTTCGAATACTCATTTTCAAAGACACTACATATATGTAAACGTAATACGTACATAGATATAATGACAAAAATATCCTAATACATATTTTATTTTATTGGCAAATAAAAATTGTTATGTCAAACAAAAAAAAAATATTCCTGATGAAAATTGTCATATTATTTGATGATTTGTGAAATGAAATTGTCAACATTACAATGAAATAAAAAACGAAATGTGACAATAACAAAACGACCACTAAAAAAAATGAAATGGAATGAAATGTTTTCATTACCAAATATATGTACTTGCTCTCGTACGCTAAACTACACGCACTCACTTCAGACAATGAAGAAAAATTTTCTTTTCATTTCATTTTATACTATATTACAGTGTATTTTGAATAAATTGAAATGTAAATTACATGCAACATTTACATGAACAATATAAAATCTGTTTAATTCGTGGGTTTAGTAGATTTTTTAAATGTATTTTTATACATTTTGTCATTTATTTTTCACAATTTTGTTTCATTTATGAAAATACAAAACAGAAGGATATACACACTCGTATCAAAACGCATTACATGTCATATTCCATGTTATATTTTATATTTGAAAAAAAACAAAGAAAAACAAATCCTGTAATAAATGTTTTGATAACTGTAATAAAATTCGTCTGTATTGTTTTATTAATTAGTCTATTCCATGTAAGGACGTGTAAGTATGTGCTTTTGATGATGATGACGGTGATAATGAAAATGAAAATATATTTTTCATGCTTTTTAATTAAAACCCTCTTTTTTGATTTATTTTTAAATTATTTTTGTAAATTTTTATGTGAATAAAAGGATATTAAGAACAAAGAAAAAAAAAGAATTTAAAAGGATAATTATTTAATGATGGATTATACTTGTACACATAATATTTTTAATAACATTTTAACATTTTACACATGAGGATGGTACGATAGAGTATATTATAAACCTCTACTTATATGTAACAATATTGTTGTAATCTGTATAAGTAAATGAAATATATATTATGATCAAATGTGTTTATCAATGGTGCTCAGCACTAATTTTGTCATCTTGGAGCTTATGCACTTTTGAATTTTTCTTCCCTCAGGTCGAAAATTTACTATTTTAAACTATAATTTGATTTTTTTTTTTTGCTTCCAACAGCACAAAATTCCAATTTCTGTACTTTTTCTTGGCGTGCATTAGATATAATTTACACATGAAAAGTGGAAGTAGTAGCCGTGTACGAAGAAGAATTTAAGATTGAAACAAGATCCGTGTATATAAGAAAATGTTTTGACCTATATTTTAAATTGTAAACAAACATGGTCATATATGGTCATTAAACTCTTGATTATTTGAAATGTAGAAAGAGAAATGTAGTGAGGTACTATGTACTACGAACATACTCGTACATCGTTTCATATTGTAGTTAGCTGCCAATAACCTCATTGCTACTACTCACTGTCTCTTCCTGTTTTTCGCATAAGCGCAGAATAAGTATAAAAAGAGAAAATTGATTTTTATAATGAATGAAATTACGAGTAAATGGCATAGTATATAAAATAAAAATAAAATAAAACTGTATTACAGTAAAATTTATAATTATATATATGTACATAAATATGTAATAATGCGTGTATATATTTAAGAGGATAAAATATAAACAAATATATAAAAAGATAAAACTCATCGTTTGTAAAATCATATGTCATTCGTTTAATATTAAAAGGATCTTTATCTCTATACATTTATCTATTTATTTACAAACATTGTGCATACATGTGTGTATGTGTAGAGTGTTGCGCATATAAAAATGTGTACAAAACAATAATAATATGTAGTTTGTATCTATCCATGAGAATTTGTGTATACTAAATATATGCGATGTGTATTTATAACGATACAAAAAAATGAAAAATATTTAATTCTAAAATACAGAAGTAAACAACAATTGACAAAAATAAATAAATAAATAAATAAGTAAACAGAAAACAAATAATTGTACACAGAAAAATAAAAGTATGTACAAGAAGAAAAAAATGAATAAAAATGAAAATAAATAATGTACACGATACGATATGAGTTGTTTACTTTATTTGAAAAGCGAGAAAAATTTGAAAAGGATATCTTATAATAAATATTATTTTCAATTCTTCAGTTTGGAAAAAAAAGAAAAATAAAAGCAAGAAAAACAGACAGACAAACAAACAAAATAAAAATATATACACATATACTTTATAAAATATTATTGTTTTTATTTTTGTAATATATTTTTGTTTTTCTTTTAAATAAATGTTGAAGTGAATGTATCAAATATGGATTTGTGTGATGTGAGATACTCAACAAGTGTGTGCTTTCCTTTTAGGTACTCGCATACAACTCGTAGAAGTATATCAAATAATATTTACTATATTGGATGGTTTTATTCAAAGTTTTTTTTTTATATTTTTTATATTTATTATTTTATATTTTTTGTTTTCTATTCTGTTTTTTTTTTTTTATTGTTATCATTATTACTATTATTTGCAAGTGCAACCTAGTTCATAATACTTGTTTATTTAAAAAAACAAAAAATAATTGAGAGAAATATCATAATATGAAAATATATTCTTCAGATTTTTTTCATTTTCTTTCAATTCTAATTTCAATGATTTTGATTGTAAATTAAATTTAAACGCAAATAAGGATGTGAATAGGAATCAAAATAGAAAATGAAAACCGCAAAAATTTCAAATATTCGTACATACATATGTATAATAATCGCAAGATATATAAAATTATTGCATAAAGTTGTCGTCTTAATTGAGGATATACTTGAGAGAATCTTTTTAAAATATATTCTTGTTAAAATTGTGTCATCATCTTCTTCTCTTAGCCTTTTTCCCACTTATAATACTTGGAGTCGGTCATTATCATATCATCAATGGCGCTGCGACCTAAATCAAGTCTTGTCCTCAAGCAGAAGTTGTCTCCTCGGTGTTGTTCCTAAATTTAATTCCTATAACATCTTGTTGCATTGCGTCTTTCCCTTCCACCTTAGGACTTTCCTCGGCATCTTGTCTGTTGATTTTGTTGATTCTCACTACGTAACCTGCCCATTGCAATAATTTCAACCTCACTACACTTCACTGAAGGGTGTATGTCGTCTATCGTGTCACCGTATATTTGATACAATTCTTACAACTTCTACAACAACATACAATATACAACTTCTTCTTTAAAATTGTATATAAATTTACATACATACAAGTATGTATGTATATTTATTCAGATGTTTTTAATCAATTAAGTTTAAATACATTATCTTAAGACATATGAGTATATGAGTATATATACTTAATTGAGATGATATTAACGTTGAAGAGCTCTATATAAATGCATTTTATTTGACAGTATCATTAAAATGATAATACGATGAATTTGATTATTCGATTGTAGTATATTTTATTTGATAAATAAGCGATAAAAAAATATACGATAATCATGAAGGATACAAAAAAGAATTTCTCAAAGAATTTCGTTTTTTATTCGGAAATTATTTTCATCTTCATATAGAAGAGAAATTCAATTTAATTTCATTTCTTAAAGTTTTTCTTTTCAATTTTCATTATTATGTGCATGTATACTCGTACATATTTCGATATATGTATTAAAATTACATTTAAACGGAGAAAGAAAAAAAATTTTTTTTTGGTTAGTTTTTCATGTTTCATTGGAAAAAGAAAGAAGCAAAGCATTTTTCTTCTAAATTTCATATTCATTTTTTTAAATTAAATCATGACATTTATTTATCTAGATATATTTTTTTCTAAAGAAAATGTTATAATATGAAGAATTTCTAAATTAAAATATCAAATACAATATAAAGGATATCAAGAAAATTTGTTTAAATTTAATATTTTTTATTCTTTTCAGTTTTAATTTTTTTTTAAAATAAAATTTTTCATTTAAACTTCATTTTTTATGGAGAAAAATTTTTTTTCTTATTTAACTTTTAGTGTTTATAGTTTGTACAAGATAGTTAGTTACAATTTTCGTTTATAGTTGTTTTATTTGAATGTTTGAAAAATGAAATTTTAAGTAAATTTAAAAAAAAAAATTATAGAGCAATGTTATATACATAAATATTATATCGTAAAATAATAGGTACGTACATAAAACTTGAGTATCGACTCAGAGGTGGATTGCCGAATTAAGCGCCAATGACCTCGACTGGCCCAGAGTATGTATAGAGTAGGGGAGCAAGTTTCCGTGTTTGTAATATAACTAACTGTTCGTATTTTTCTGAGGGTATGAGTATTCAATTTTGTGAAATATTATTTTTTGATAGGTATAGTGCTTCTCTCTCATGATATGTATTAAAATTTTCACGAGTATCTCCTACAATTTTTATAATTTTTTTCCTTCTACTTTAAAATATAGTGAAATTGCAATTCTTGATGCTTTGAAAATAGAAAAATATTTTTCTAAAAGGATTTAATTTTGACGAACATTTCTTTACATTTTCTAATAGAAAATTAGATCAATTCATATCCCCCAAAAAATTTACCACATCAGGCAAAACCGCCTATGTTGCTTATATGCATAAATCCAGATCTGTATGTATCTGTAATAAATCAAATATTTACAAGAAAATTCAATTGACATAATTGACGTTGCAATAAAATATCAAAGAAGGATTTTAAAATAAAGCATAAAATTATCATCTATATTTATGATTTATATGTGTATGTATGTATCATACAGTATATAATACATATCCTTAAGCTATTAATTTTGTGTTTTGTTTAAAATTTTAATGTATATAATAATAATATACGCAAACATTTATGTAAATACATTTTTTTTACGTATTTATGCATACAATAACTAATAAAAGTAATTTGTACATATCTTTTCTACTGTGGTAAATATAATACTCATACAAACATTAGTATATGCGTTTACAAAAAGACATGCATTTATGTATATGTCAAATATTTTGTTTAAAATGAAATTGAACTTAATGATATCCCGTTTATTTTATCCAATAATTATGAAATATTTTGAATTACAAATTGTACATACAAATACTATCGTGTAATGTATTTACATATTTATACCTAAATTTTATTTGTATGACAAATTCAAAATGAATATGTTACTTAAATACATTTACGAGTACATAAGTATATATGTACATAAATATTTTGATTAAAAATTACACTAAATTATTAGTTTATTCATATACGTATACATAACGGTTATATACATATGTATATGTGAATTGATATACGTTATAATTTATTTTATCCTTTGACATGAAAATCTAGAGCATAAATTGTAAATGAATGACATAAATGTACACATACGTGGTATCCACATACTTAGTATGTATAGTTCGATATACTATAGTAGTAGATAATTTATATAGCAGAAGAACGTTTATCTATGTGCAACTATATGTGAAATTTAAAATTAATCGCTTAAAGTCACTAACTATATAAATTTCATTTATACGAGTTGTACGATATTTTTTATACGATATATAGATGGAGAGAAAGAAAAAAAAAATAACCACATAGTCTTTTGAGATATGAATAAAACATATATGTACATAAGTATATAACATACTTGATTTACTCGAAATATTTTTAGTAAATTACTTTTAGAATTCATTTTTTTATGTATTTGGTTCATAAATACGTGCGTGAATAAATTGATTGAAATGAATAAAAAATTCTAAAAATGATATTTCATTTTTCCAAAAACCAAAAAAAAAAAAAAAAAAAAAAATGAAATATGAAAAGGAAAAAAAAATTTAAAAATTTTTACATGACTTATTGCGTATAGTACGAGTAGTGATATGTAATGCCCTAAATAATTTGTGAAAAATTTTTTTATCAATATCGAATGAAAAACAAAAATATGTATTTTTTATTATTATTAATTTTTTTTTTACTTTCTGTATATTTTAAAAATAATAGAAAATATGTACAAATATTTTAAAGAAAAATAATAATACATTGAATAAAAACTATTTTTTTAAATAATCGAACCATAAATTTTTAATAACATTTCATTCATTTTTAGTAATGTACGCGTTAAATAAAAATGATACTGCTTTATTCTATTTATTTTCTATGTATGTGATAAATTTCCATTTCAATTATTTTGCAAAATATAAAAATTTTACATAAATATTTAGGATAAAGATACATTCGCAGGAAAATTGCTAAAAAAGAAAACCTAAAAATTTTAATACGAATAACATTTTTCTTCTATAGTGAAAAATAATAAACCGAAAATACGCAATCATCTTCATTAGTGCATCATCATCAGTTTATATAGGTGAACCATGGTTTCCACTGGAGTGATTTTTAGACTTAGTACTATCATGAATTCATCTAAAATTTAACGTAGATTGCGAACCACTGGGTTGCTGGTAGAGAAGCAAAGTCATTTACAAGATAGGCGTATTAAGTATTATAATGATCTATGATCTAATAATATATTGTTTGTACCTTGTGTTACTTGTTGTCAGCAAATAGACTTATCAGCATTACACTAGTCATTCAACGAGTGAATTTTGGGCGTTCAAAGTTGGAAATGGAAATGGAGGTTGAAAATTAAATTGGAAATAGGCAACGAAACATTAAAAATTATTTTTCCAATTTTTGCCTTGCGTTAGGAATCGAACCTGCATTCTGCACTTTGAGGTTAGTAGGCCAGTACCATTATAGCAATACCACTTGGGAAAATTTTTATCTACACTCTTTGGTACAAAGAACGAGAAAATAATAATTCGAAGATCATTTTAAGAATTCTGTGAAGTTACTGTTTAAATTTTGACGTAAGTCATTTACATCCTGTAAATATATATTTTTCACAAATTTAGACACATTTTCATTAGAATTAAGAATAATTAAAATTTATTATTCATGCATAAAAATTTCAATTTAATTTTGTATTATACTCAAAAATTTATATGCACATTACATACACAGATACGCATGAATTCATATAGTATAAACTTGACAATTATTATGTATATGATAATTTAATTATACAAAATTATACATACTCTACACATTAATATATATGAATATATACGTATATGTATACACAATTAGAACGTATCCTTGTATAATGTACGTACATAAATGTCTCAAGAAAATATTCTCTTTTGTGTACATTCAAGTGTACCTATGCTTATATAGGCATATCATTGAATATATAAACATACAATGTTCTGAAGATGAATTAATTTTATTAACTATAGTCATATTATAATTTCAATACTTACGAGTATGTCTAGTGTTTTAGAGTAGTCAGTCGAGTGTATCGTATCCGTATGTACATAATATAGACAACAAATTTGCATAAATAATCTAAAGTAAAATTCTTATCCTAATTATTTAATAGGATTTGAATTGTTTTTCATTTTTATATTAAATATAGATAATGTGATATTTCTGCTGTTTTATTAGAAGCAATAATAATTATAAGGATTTTCACTTAAATTAGGATTAGCTACTTACATAATGAAAGAGAATGATAATAATAAAATGAATTTTATGACAAATACTGTTTTAAATACGAGTATATGTATATAATGTACGTACATATGGTACAGAGTAAAATGAAATACAGTATAGTAAAAATGTGCTTAGACAACCATCTATGTTGTGTGTTTTCAATATCTAAGTCATAGCGTCTTAAATTATTGTAGATCATATGAAAGTGAAATTCATATACTCACAGAAATTGTAATCACAGAGGTAAATATTTACTTTTAAAATTTACTCAACATTTTTTATTTATTTATTTCATTTTAAAAACAGTAGGAGATTGAAAAAATCCAAAATACTTACAGGATATATAGTACAATGCATACAAAATAGGAGTGTACATACATATAAAGACTGAAAATGTATGCATGTTAAAAAGAAAATTTGAAAAATTTTAAATCACACCCTTAAAAATGTGAAAAAGCAAAAAAAAAAAAAAAACAATAACATATACGTAAGAGTTTGAAGAAAACTAAACTAAGAAAATAACTTGAAGTGTAAATCCTTTTTTCATTTTAATATTTGAATACGTGAATTGTAAACATTCTATGACATTCGTTACTTCAAAATGATTCTATGAAAATCCAAATAAATATTCGATGTATAAGAGTATGTGTGCAGTCTACGATATTGCCATATTACAAAAGAGGCGTATAAATTTTCACTCAAATCTAATACAATATTGAAAATTTACATAAACATACTTTATAAAAATATTTGAATGTGCGCCTATTGATGCCAATGTATTATTATTATGTGTTTTATATGCAAATCAAATTTATACGAGTATTTTATGTGTATATTTATGTAAGTTTACTCGTGTGTATATTATACTCATACATATAAGAAAAAATCTTTTTTATATATCTACAGATATTTTAAGCAATTTATTTATAGGTAGTCTAGATTTTAATTTTGTGTATGCGTTTGTATGTGTTTGAGTACATTTGTCTGATGGTTTTTGCATTAAGTGAAAAGTAAACATGACATTATGTTATGTTATATGTACAATACAGTGCTTCAAGAATGAACATTAATGAAAGGAAAAATGCTCATATTTCATTCTGTTGTACTTATCGTATGATATACTCGTATACTTTATAACATTATATGCAAAATATAAAATAAAGCAGTATTAGGAAAGACAAAAAAAAAAAAGAATCCAACTATAATCCTTAGAAGAGAAAAAAAGTAAGTATGTAACAGAAAAATTAAATTCAAAAGGAAATATCTATCTATAATGATGATATTAAGGCGTATACATATAAGAATAGATAAACAAACATTTAAGTATGTATACGACGAGTATGCATTATGTGAGATTTGAATTAGACATGATTTCGGTGATTTATTTGTTGATATTTTTACTTGTGGCATAAATAAAGTTTAGCCTAATTGCATTTTCATGTTTTATATATGAAAATTATTTCTATAAAAAAAAAATAAATAACAAAACAAAAGAAATATGTATACCTACCATATGTACTCATATGATTTTCCCAAAATATTTTCAAATATTTTCAAATACTTATTTTATGAATTTATTCAATTTTGATAATTTTTTTGACAGGTCAATCGAATATTTTTGCAATAATATCAAATATTTTTAAGTAAATATAATTTGCATGGATAGAGAAAGATACAATATATCTACAATGTATTTATATATGATTGGACGTGTGTGTACCTATGTATATTTCACTCTGCAATCAAAACTACACATTTGGAAACGAATGATTTTTGTATGTGATAGTAGCCCAAAGTCTCCAATCTCTATGGTCGTTACGCATTCATAGCTATAATGGTGAAAGTACAATGTACGCCATCTTTTACTTGCTTTTAATAGATTGTTTTGTTTGCTTTATTTGGATATGTGCATTTTGAGCAATCGCGTTTTAAAGTGTTATTTCTGGTATGTAAGCTTTCAAAGAGAGTAAATCAAGCTAATCAAGCAAGATGTACATTTTGTATCTTCGCCATATAAGGATGTGGAAAATATAGGAGTTTAAAGAGCCGAACTAAAGCTGGTATGCCATTGAATATTTCTTCGATAGTTATAAATCAAATCTAAGACTGGCATGTCATTGTTATATTTCTTCGAAAATAGCCAATCAAGGCTGGTGTGCCATTGGCAGTATTTCTTTCAAAGTGGTCATCTCAAGCTGGTATGCCATTGTTTGTATATATGTATATGTATATTTCTTTGATCAAATGTGCTTATATAAAAGTAATGAACAAATGTACATGTATGAGGACAAATAATATATCAAAAACCAATGGCATATAGCCTTAGATATCAATCAATAAATTTGTATGATCAAAAAATCCCAGCCAAACGGGAACTTGCTGCTTGTTCGTATATAAAAGTAAACGTTATTTTAAATGTGTAAATTTTAAAACGAGAATAATATACGAATAAGAGTACTGGTGTACGTGAGAAATTCAATAAAATTTTTGGTTTTAGGTTTTAGAAATATTCAAACTTCAATTACATACGAATATAGTTTTTATGTATGTGAATATTTATGTATACAATTATTTAGTATGAGTGTTTGTAAATCCTGTGTATGTAGAAGTTTTTTAAGCTAATAATGAACGTGAAAATGTGACCAAATTCAAAATTTATTTTATACAAAATTTTCGATTATTATTTTAGGATCATATTCACACAATTAATATTTGTATGTGTTTTTGTAAATGTACATACAAAATTAGACAACATTATTGAAGGATTTAGAAAAATTTTCTAGTTTTATACATACGAGTTAATTGCGTATAGATTAAAATTTCATTTGTAGGTACCTCCCTATTTGATATAAAAAAATTGGGAAATCTTGGTTGCAAAGTCTACAGGAGACAAAGGTTCAATTTGGGCTGTAGCGCCATATATTTAATTATGTACATTTGTCTTCATTTAAAATATAAAATAAAATTTTGATTTAACAAATCTTTACAGAAATAATTAAAAAAATTAACCCGAAATATAATCTGACCTTTTCCAAAATTTATTAACGCATAAAAGAATTATAGAATTTTTTTAATAAAAAATAAGTGAAGATAATTACATTTTGTTTTTTCTTCTAAGGTCATATAGTCTCCTTTGTAGCACCCTTGCCTCTACGAGGAAAAGTCATCATTGCTTCCTGCCTATGTTGTTTATTTTTTAATTCATCATTTATTTATTTTTTCAATTTTTCTTAGCTACGAATATAAATATTTATGGTTGTCATTCTATATTAGTTGTGAATTTTGTAAATATTTTTCTTAAGAGTAAGTATAAGAATGTAGTCGAGAAAATAAAATTTTGATGTATACGATTAATAGTGCATAACATAAATTACAAAACCACGAAAATCGTTTAACTTTATATTTAAACACGTAAGGTAAGTATATGTCAAAATATTGTTAAGGCAAATGCATAAAGGAGAATTAAAATATATATAATTTACAAATCATCACGTTAACCTTATATTTTTAAGTTTATATAACACATGTGAAGAACATTTTTTGATATGAAGTGCAGAAAATACCAGAAAATACCATAGATTAAAGCAACACTTAGTAGTGTATGTGAGTTTTTAAACCTTGTGACGAAAAATATTTTAACTATTTGAAATTCGATGATATTGCTGTTAATACTAAATTTGTTGTTGTTGTGGTTTTTCCAAATAAATAAACAATTAAAACTGTTCATGGTGTTCATTTATTAAAGAAGATTTGTTATTGAAAACATTGAAAATAAAATTAAAAAAAAATATAATAAAATATAAGTATCGTGTTCTAGATACGAATAAAATTCCTTGTAAATATGTGTAATATTTAATAAAATAATTTCAAATGTATTCAAGATCATATATGTATGTATGTAGTACAGTATAGTACTTACATTTTATGTATTAAATATTTTAAAATGTTCATTATGTAAAGATGTAAAACTTTATATACTTAGCTAAAGATAAGATAAAATCTGTAATGCCGCTAGGAGATATTGTAATTGTTTGTTCCTTTATACACATACATAAATGTAGATTGCTAATGTATAATATATAATGTATAATGTATACGTATGAACTTATATCAGTAAAATCAAAATGAAAATTAGGTCATATCATCACACATGACAGTCATTATTTAGAGTATACCAAATGAAAATTTTAAATATACATATAATGTCCTGGTATATACAAAACACACAAGCTAGTATATTATATATTATGTATGTACATATGTAAACAGATAAAGTTTGAATAAATTTGAATAATTCATATAGTCAATTTACATATATTATATGATGGCCTAAAAACTTAAGAAAAAAAAAAATAAAAACAAAAATATATTCGTGTATGAGTAATGTACAAACATGTATAAGAAGTTTAAATTTGTATAATGTGTCATGAAGTAGTGGTTATATATGGTTATGGTTTACGGTGGAGGAACTCGCGAACTTAAGCACTCAAACAGGGATGTCCATTGTACTCGAGACTACTGTTTCTAATCGAACTTCTTCGTTGCTCTCAGCTCATCTCAACCCAATATTTTGGGCTCCAAAGATTCGATTCGGCGGAGAAGGAAGAACATTCAACCAAAAAGTACTCCGGTCGTGTCATTTTCCTTTCCGCAAGCTGTGTACATTAAAAAATTTGATGTGTGATTCTCTTTTAAATGATTTTTTCAATTCATTTTTAATCAAATTTTTTCAACTGTTTTCTTTTGTTAGAGACGAATAATAATTTCCTCTCTTAAATTTTCGATATGATTTGCTCTGTTTTCTTCGTCATAAGAAAATTAAAATATTGATTATCATTGATCAATACCGAATATTCTCTAGGATATGAAATACATAATAATGGTATTATGTTTTCTGACGGATAAATTTAAAATTAATTAAAAGTAAAAAGCTTTCATTGATAATTTTATAATAAATTTCTAATATATTGAGCATTGAAATAATTCATTGTTATAGCGCTTACAATCGTATTACATGTATGTAGGAAGAAAATAGGATATTAAATTATATTTGATCATGTAGTATATTTATATTTAATTTAATATATTTTTATTTATGTAACAAACATTAAATGTAATTTATATTTTAATACAGAAATTAATTATATCATTTTTACCATCATGGTACATGTATCAATGCTCCATCCATACACATACGTTACATATTGTCTTTATTATCCTTTGTGTACAATTAACAACCATAAATTTTCATTAGTACTTATTACTATATACCGTTAACGAAATTAGGTAACAAAATGATGATAAAATTAATTGCTAACATTGAAATGTTTACGGTAACGACCATTATAATATTCATGTACATATGCGATATACGAAATTTGTTCCTATTTGTATGAAATGACATATACGCATACAACATTACATACATACATACTTGTATGTGTGTATTGTATTGTTAGCGTATTATACGTAATACATAAAACAAAATAAAATATGTATAATAAAAGTGAAAATAAAACCAAAAATATAATTTTGTCAGATTTAATTGCCATTTATCTTTATATTGCCGATATATACGCATGCATACATCATATACATTTCCACAAATTTGTATGTATTTATTAATGTAATTTTTCTAGAAGGTTTTTTATAACCGTATTACGTACTTACATTAAAATATATTTGTACATATAGTATAGTTATATTGTTATAAATTTTTTCTTATCCAGGATCAAATTATTTTCGGTATAAAAACTCTAGATACTTACCTAATACATATTGAATGAAATTTTCAAAACATTATAGTCATAGTTCATTCATACTCATTGATGAGATAAACATAAATATGGTGAAAATTAAGTAAAATTTAAACGTTTTTAATTAAAAATAAGTGTATAAGTACCTAATACCATACTTAATTCTTCGACTATCCTATGAACATATCGTTTAAAAGTTTATCATATTTTTGTAAATGATTTTTAAATCATTGTGTATGTATTAGGTGTACAAGGATAAATTTGTTCATATTTTGTATAATTTGTTGCGAAAACGTTAATAAGTACATATTTAGTAGCACGAAAAAGGAGTGCTTGTGATTAGTGTTGTTAATGATTTTAGATTTTAACCTAAATGTGGTTGCACTTGCACTACAGATTTTGATTTCTTATGAATCAAAATACGAGTGCCCAATGCAAGGTATGTAACTACTATTAGAGTACTCCCATATTGTACTATAGTTAGCTGCCCAAAACCTCATTACTACTACCACACACTACCTCTTCCATTAAGATAAGTAAGTGATAAATTTTTTTTACATTTTCTTATTCATCTTACTTAAAAATTTTTATTTGTGTTATTTTTAAATTAACTATTGATCCCATATTAATATTACGATACTTTTGCCTGTAATATTCGCACACAATTTAATCCGTTTTTGATTTTTGTTTAGTTGCATTTCGTTTAGTTTTAACTTTGCATAATAATTTTTATATGGGTCATACAAAAAGTGACATTTTCAGTTCCCATTGTTTTTCATTCAGTAAAAATCATTTGTTTTCGCCTGCATTTAATTACATTCATATCTGAAAATTAAATCTACCAAATGCAAAAAAAAAAACAGCGAAACAACAAAAGATAAATGTAATCTGTAACATGCTGGTTTTTTTCAGCATCATTTGTACCATGAATATGAAATTTGTCTCTGGTGATTCATCTAATAAACAAAATTAAATTTCATAATGGTAAACCACACAATGTTCGTAATATTACACAATATCTAACTAAAAACTTTCTTGTGTATGTAGTTTGTACATTTATAATTCGTTTTGTGTATAATTTATCCTTTTTTATTCATTCATAAACGTTTAACACTTCTTCTATATTATTCATTATTTTGTACTACAGTCCTTTTCTGTATATTTTTCATATTTTATTCATATCTGAACCTTCCTCCTGATAATAATACAAATATTCATTCATTTCATTTAATTTTATTCCAGATTTTATTTTTCGTTAGAGCATTTATAGTGTTTTGATTTCCCAGTTCAATCTTTATCAAGAAACCACAAATCAACTGCATATAAAAAAAAAGAAACAGTCAGAAATATACTTAATCGTATATACTTTTCGAAAATAACTAAAATCCACTGAAACAAAAGAAAGAATTTCATACTTTTATGAACAACTAGATTTCAAAGAATACACACTGTTTGTCCCATTGAATTAAAGTAAAAAGGACACTGCATAAATTAGATATATCATACAAATGTAAAATCAGAAATCCTAGAAAAGCATTTACAACAATCAAATGAAAGACTTTGTTACGATTTTCTTCAAAAATATAATTTATTTTCTCAACAATCTTTATAATTAAATTTTATTTTTTTGATCTAAAAAATTGTGTTTGTGTTGGTAATTTTTATTCTTTTCTTTATTCGAAAAATTATGATTTTCTTTGTTTCGTGTTGTAAATTTCATAACAAAATTTTAATTAATTTCGTGTCAAAAATCTGTTCTAAAATTCTTTTTACATAATTCAATAGTGTCTATAGAACTTATTAACGCTACAGTTAAGAATAAAACAAAAAAATAAATATAATTATACATACTAATACAATATTATTTTCAACATAACAGAATTTTTCAGGTTTCCTTACAAATAATCGATATCTAACTTTAATTAATTTTATATACATCTAAAATATAAACTAAAACATAAATGAAAAGGATGTTACATAAGCTCTTACATGATTATCACACGTTTGTGGAGATTCTTTCTTTCTGATTTCTGTATATTTTCCATTTAACGAACTCAGAACTTATCATACCCATACTCCTCGGAAATTATACGCGCAGGCATATTCACTTGTGCGATATTGCACCATCATAACTGAAGTATATAATCAACTTATTGGTTAACTGACGACGAACTGATTTTCAATAGAATCTGACTCAAAGCATAATTGTTTGTGTGTGTTTGCGACTTTGCGTAAATATTTCGTATAATTTTTTTTGCTATGAAATTTATTATAATTCAAAGTGCTCTAAATGACTAAATGCAATAAATCCGAATCTGTACTAATTTACGTGTGAATTAACTCCTCTTCTTGCGTGCACTATTATTCTCATGTGATGATTGTAAATTTTCATTTAAATTCGTCAAATCTGGTCTAATTAATTTAAATGTCTGATTAAAAGGCTTGTAAAGTCAAAAATATATTAAAACTAAACCTAGCTAACTGTGCAATCTACAAAAGTAAAGGAATCTAAACTTATCTACATAATGTAATAATAATCTACAAAGGTACTTAAATTCGAACGATTCGAAAATTATTTTCTGATCTTGGTTTGAGCATTACGACGGCATTATTGTGAAATTATATCTTTTTCAACCACACCTACATAAAAGTGATGAACATTTTGTTATGTTAAGTATTTGATCACAGTGTGTGTTCACTATAATACTAGATAATCGTAAATTTCGTAAATTGGTAAATTTTATCAAGGTGAGAATGAAAACATAAAAGTAAATGCAAGTATGCATATCTTAGAAAATGTCGTCCTCAAAATTCGTACTTCGTACTCGTTCATTCAAAACTATAATTCGATTTTATTTTTTAGATTATGATGATATGATGCATTTTCAGATTTTACTATAATTTACGAAATTTTAAAATTCTTCTAAAATTTAAATTTTGGTAGATTTCTTCATAAGATAACGAGGACATAAAATAATTTAAATACGTTTATTAAATAATGTATGTGCTGCGATTTTTTTTATATTCATCTGATTATGAGTTTCAATGTTAATGCCACTGCTGTTACGAAGTACGTAATGAAAATTGGTCGCACAGAGTACCCATTCGAACTGCCACCACATAGATGCGGCTCTCTGGAATACTTGTCACAATGGAGCTAAAAACAGTAAAGCAATAAACAGAAATGATGTTTTTAAATATTAAAAAAATTACATTCAATTTCAGAAAGGTTCCTTAAAGCATACTAACCCTAACCAAACTGGTACCGAATCTCGACAGCAGTTCCTTTACGAATCTTGCAGCATCATTACCACATTTATATCTGGCAACTTGCTCTGAGCATTCAATTAATTCTTGATATGAACTACACAAAATAAAAAAAAAGATAACAACGAAGATAAAAGATAAAGGATGAATTTCATTTTCTTAAATAACACACGAAAAGTTGTATTTGCTATTTCGAATCTTACCAGCATATTGTCTTAATGTTATCTGCAAGAGTTAGATTTTCTTGATTTCCTTCATTCGGCACTGGGCTCATGAATACTAATGCGTCCTTATAACGTTTAGCACACACTTCGAATTCCTCCTTAGCTACTTGAGAACATGTAGAGTGTTTTAAGTATTCTGCATAAAAGAAAGAACAAAATTAGTATATAGAACATAGAACAATCTCCTTAGCAAATAGCTATTCGTATAATCTTCAGTTTATCGGATATCATTAAAATGTTTCTTACCTTGTTGGAATGTTTCGTCATTACATAAATCACGTATGAATTGGTTGGTCCCATGGTACATTTTATTGAAATGATTTCGCTGGTCTATGTTCAGACAACGACGTGTAAAACTTTGAATACATTTTAAACTTTTCCTTAGTTCTCTGTAATATTAAACGAAACGGAAAATGGAAAAAACATTTTTTTCTTAATAAAATGGCTTTCATAAAATTTTTGTACAACAAGAAAGAATGAAAATAAAATGGAAATAATCTAAAATAGTTTTCTATTTGGAATATGTGAAAATATTTAAATTCTTGTACATAAATAACTTGCATACTCGTATGTGTATGCATGTAAGATAGAATGAAATGGGAACGGGAGCGTTTTTATTTTGATTGGACTTTTTGTGAATTAGGTGTCGTTGGTACTACTTACGCGCAAAGATCGTTTAGTTGTTCGTTTTTTCCTATTTGAAATTCTGATGTTAATTGTAATTTATCCAGAGGTTCTGCACACTGAGCAAATTCCTGCTGACCACATTCTGCAGCATAACAAATGTCAACTAGGACAACTGAAAAAAAAGGAAAAAGAAATAAAAACGATGAAACGAGTATGAATATGATAGTTTTAATGTGCATGCATTTTAGAAAAAGGATAACGAATAAAAGTTTGGTATTTGTAAGAATAAAATAGTATAAGAATGATTTTAATTATGTCAGAAAAGTGTAGAAAAAAAAATTCATAAACTAAGCGCTTTTTCACTAATTAGAAGAATGAGGTACTCATTTATAGAACTCTCTAATAACAGAAAAATATTTCATACGGTCTGTTAGCCGGACATTTTAATTTTTCAACTTTTTAAAGAAATTCATTAAAAGTTAAGTATCTGCATTCTTATATCGTATACTGGAAGCATTAACTTCTTGTTATTTATTTTTCTACACAAATTTTGGTATGTATACGTACGTGTAATTTGAGTTTTTGGGTATTTTTTGTATTTTGTATCCGAATGGACTAAATTCGATTCGATTAAATTTGGCCTGTATGCTTGTTCCACCTTCAACGTCATGGTAATGATGTTAATATAAATAATTTAATTAATTACCACTCGAATTTCTGTCCTATACTACTCACATATTAATGCAAGTCCGCACATAGCACGTAATTCAGTTGAATTATTACATTATAAACCCATTACAGATCCATTTTATGATATCCTGTACGGAATAAACAATCGAATTCAAACCGAAAACAACAACAATATCATTTTTTTTATCATTATTATTGATTTTATTTTAATTATTATTCGCGTTTCATTCAACTGTGTGTAATAGAGATTTCGAAAACCATTCGATTCAAAACATAAATCTGAACGTTTTGTCAATCACAATTATACTTAAAATATGTAATTATCGATTCTTATAACACAACTGAAAAACAATAAAAATTCATTTTTTCATGATGTATAGGTAACTACATAGGACGATTCATTTTAATTGACGGTACTTTATACTATTTACAGTCAAATCACAATCGTAATATTCGATTGAGCATGCAATTTTCTTCTGAAATATTATTTAAAATGCATAATACGAACAGATACTTATATTTTACGTATCAGAATTACATGAAATTTTTAATTGTGATTTTATGGAAAACAAAATTTGAATACTGGCCTGTTGTTATTGGTTTATTTGTATTGAAAATTCTTTTTATATAATTTGTACAATATGAGAATAATTTCTGTTTTATTCGCTGTGAATATAAATTATGGTTTAATTAATATTTATTTCATAACTTATTTTGTATTTTTGTAAATTTTAATTAAATACACAAATTTTTTTATAGATTTTAATTGGAATTCCATCTTAGGATTATGTCCTAAAAGGATTTTTAAAACTCATAGACGAATTTATTATAAAAAAGTTTATTTATTATTTATTAAATTTATTGCGATGTGAGAATTGATTTTTTTATCCTACTCTTCTGACTCCTTTCTGATTTTCATTGAATTATTAAATTAAACTTTTATCTCTATACAGTTTGAGTTCATCATTACAATCGAATTATCGCTCAGAATGAACAAATTATTTAGGGCCTTACTTATAAACTGTAACTAAGTTATTAATAAGAACTTAATCCTTTGCTAACTATTTTTTCATACTTATAACAAATTTAATCCTAACCTTAGTGTTAGTAGAGACTTTAAATTTTAATCGTGGCGAGAGCTCTACTAAGTCGTTATTAAGAGCATAATAACCTAATTTTTGATCAAACTATCAAAGAATTTCAAATCAAAATATAAAATAGGCATATAACATAGCATAACATAGTAACATTTGACATAAAATAAAAAAAATTTTTTTTTTTTATTCAAATTGACATAACTAACTGACTATTGACATAACAAAATTATAAATTCCATATGTAAAATTACAGTAGTAAGCAAAAAGAGCTTGCTAAAAAAGCTTTTTTAAATTAGAACTTAGTAAACTGTTATGAGTACCAAAATTAAAGTCACTTCTAAATTCGGCATGTCATTACTAAAATAAAGTCGACTTTAAGAAATTTTTATAAGTAAGGCTCTTAGAATTTAATTCGTAATCTAGAGCGTAAAAGAACGTTTTTTTGTGATCGATTTAAGTCTAACATGAAGTGTGTCTCAAATTATTTGAATTGTCAAAAGAATTTTCATAAGTTAAATTATTGAAATAAATTAAGGTTTGATCCATGGTTCGATCATCAACTATAATCTACATAATCGTATAGAATTTAAACAGTTCAAGCAGATTATTGTTCGATTGGATCTAGATTACAATTATGAGCTCTGATTTGAGTAATCATCAGAGCTTTATATTACAATAATTAACGGATTCATCCGATCGTAATCATGAACTCAGCCACAAACAACCTAAATACATACTTTTATTTATTTTTTAATGAATGAAAGAGTAAAAATAATAATTTTTTTTCTCTTTATTACATAAAATTTGCGACTCTTTTTACTAAATTTAGATGGAAAATTTTTAGATTTTTTTTTTAATTTAAAATACATTATTTGTAATATGAATTGTATACAAGATACCAAAAGATACTTTGTGAGGTGTGTGTTGGAGCATGTTGGATTTAGGTATTTATGCTTCAAATCATTAAATCATCACCTTCACCTTCAAATCATCAAATCAGTGTGATTATTTTTTGTCATTCAGTTGATGTAATCAAAGAGTAATTTTTGAGAGAGATTATATAGACAAATACATGTTATGTAGATTATGTATTTTTAGAAATATGTTCTCTAGATATATTTATCATATATACTTATGAAAAATTTATAATGAAAAAGGGGGCTCGTCCATCTATAAATACGAATCAGATTTTATTTATTTTTTCTTGAATGGTATCATGAATCAATGAATGATATACAAGAATTGAACATACATATTTTATAGGCTTTCTTATTTTCAAAAAAATATTCTTCTATAAATTTTTCATTGAAATTGTCGATTGCATAATAACTCGCACTGTATCAGTTTAACTGGAATATTCTATTTTCAAAACATGCACATTATATTTTTATACCTAAAAGATATAGGTATCTATGCGAATAATTAATATAAATATACATATATGTAATAATAATTGAATTAAATTATGTAGGTGAAAATTTAATTAAAAAAAAAAAACAAATACTATGTAATAATAATAATTAATATGGGCGTTTATAAGAAGACAAAAAAAAAAAAACAGAGCGAAAAAATAAGTAAATTGACCTTGTTTCGTTGATTAAATTTTTCATTAATTCATTCATAGAACTCAGTATTTGAACATGTACATTTATGTGACTAATATGTGAAAGATATTTATGTGAATTTTATCAGACAAATTCTCAATTCGCATTGCAATATATTTCATGAATTTTATTTTTTTATTCTTTAAAATATTTTCTTGGCAATTAACGTTTTCGTATAAAGTTGAGTATAGGCATATACGAATATTACATACACATGTGCTCGTATACATGTTATTTGCTTTATTGAGTATTATTTGATGAAACACATTTTACGTAAAATGAATTCCGTTTGTAAGGAATTATAAATTTTTTTTTGTAAAATTTATTTTTAATTTTAACTTCATATATTGGACATTTGCCTAATTAAAATTTTCATTTATTTATAACTAAAACTTATGAGTATTTGCACGATGTTGGTTTTGTATCTGATGCATGTGTACTACTTACTTTATAATGTAGTATGTAGTATTAATAAGATAATAATTTCGAAATAATTTTTTACAATTTAAAATTAAATTTTGTCACTTTGTTTTTGATTTAGAAATTATTTTATACCAAAATGTGTAGATTTTTCGTATAGATACATATTTATAATACTCGTTGGTATTTTATATGAATTGCTATTGTACACAAATATTGTCTATTTGCATATATTTGCATATACGTATTTATGAGTTATTCCTCATACAATAATATCTATACAAATATTTCTATGTCTGTAAATACATACATATTTTTTCGTACTCATTCATTTATAGAATAAATTTACACATCATGCAGCATAGTGCATACGTGTAATGATGTGTGGTGGTAATATTTATTATAACTTTCACAGAGAAAATTGCAGTTTTTTTTTCGTTTGTTTTTGAAACAATATTGAATGCACTATATAAAGTTTCAAACAATAACATTTGTATAGAGTACGAAATGTATATACACACGCAACACAAAATGAAACTGACAATATAAAACTGAAAAATTTTATTCCACATGAATGCATCTACAATATACTTGTATAGTCATAGCGTAGTATAGATACAATTTGAACGTGAATTCCTACTAGATAATGTATGAGTATATGTATATGCACATATGTAAATATTATTTGGATATGACCGACTGTACGATTATATCAACTTTTAGAGTGAATTAAAAATTAAATTTATGTCTTTTCTCTTAGTGTAAATTTACACATCAAACTCAGATTTATTATAACGCATTATATGTAGTGTGTATTATGGTACCTTATTTTCTTTTTTATCGTTTTAATTTAATTTGAAAAAAAATTTTATTATATATGTATAAAAAAAAAAACAAAAAAAAAGCAAAAATTAAATATGAAAAAAATATATTAAATATGAAAATTAAATATGAAAAAATGTCAACCAAATTATAAAAATGTACATTATATATAGTACTTTTCGTATACATTATGAGTGGCATAATATCACATATCACTTACAACGTTACAACTATGCACGAGTACATGATGTGTGTTGTGGCAAGTTATGTGAATGAATGAAGGTGTATAATTATGTTAGGTAGATATATAAAAACTGAGTAAATAAAATTAAAATTTAATTGGAAAAGAAAGGGAATCAAAAAAAAAATAAATAAATAAATAAAACTTAAATTTAAAAATTTAAAAAGTTTATGTGTGCTACTAGAGACAGAGAGAGAGGTACCATGTATCATGTATGTAATGTAATATAAGTACTATGTACTATGCAATTATAATAAAGTGAAGTTAGTCAGTTAGTGAAGTATATTAGAGGGCTGAAAATTTTTTTTAACATTATCATTGTTTTACTATAGTATGTAAAACTAGATCATTAATTCTTTTCATAAAATGTTTAAGAACAAAATATATGAAAAAAATAAAAATATATTATTTATACACGTAAGAATAGTAATTTAAAGCCGTTATGGAAGACAGAATTATATCGTTGAAAATATTATGCGAATGAATGTTGAATGAATTCTCTTGTATTTGTAATTAAAATAATTGTCTTATATTCATGTATACATACAGTGGACATCAAAAGTCTCTGTACAGGTTTTGTCTGAGTAAAAGTTACAAAAATCTCTTTCTCGTAAAAGCTACTAATACACTTTAGCCTTTCATATGCAATCAAATTTATGACTCTATCTTACTCTATTCACAAAAAATAAAATCCATATATTAGAGGTGAATATTAGATGATTTTTGATACTAACTTTTTCTCATGACTGATGATAACTTTAACTTAGTGAAATCATTTAAGTATTTTATTTGAAGAATAATGATATTTTTTACTACATTTATGATAAAAAACACATCTTTACTTGTCAAGAGTTTATTAGAAAGAGAGATTATTTTACAAATTTTTGGAAGGGGTTTGAATTTGAATATTATGATGTTTGTGGTGTTGGACTGGACGCTTAACGTTCCCAATTCAAATTCCAGCCAGCGTGCTACTCTCGTATAATAATTATCGATTATTAATTCCAATAAGGAATTGTCACACCACACCAGTAACTGATTACCGATGATAAACTGGATGATGTGCCTGACAGAATTACTGATCTGTGGTGCCATAATGGACTGAGTATCCATGTACACTTAAGATACATAATACAGTGTGTGCAAATGCTTTTGAAGTCCACTGTATATACATACATAATAAGTGAGGAAGTTTACTCATTTTTTAATATGTAGATTAGGAAAAATATAATGTATTGTATGCTGGGTATAGTTACATGTATATATATGTATATTTTAAAATTTTTCTACGACATTAAGAAGACTGACTAATTTTTTTCTTAATTCATTCTGAAAAAAAAAAAAAAATTAATTTTGTAAAAGTTCTTGGCCTTGATCATTTATTTTAGTTTTCAATATTTTATCTAAACTAGATATACGTACTTATCTTTATTCTCTATTTATATACACACCTACATTCTACATATGTATAGATATTATATTTTTTTTTATATTTTCTTAATTCTCTTCTACGATATTTCTTTCAATATATGTATATCATTTTGTTAACATACATACATGAGTAGAGGATACTATTAAAATATTTTTTAAAATAGATTTGACACTAAACATAACATAAACATTCGTGCTGCGAGAACAAATAATAAATAAGGCATTAATTCTATTTTTTTTTTTATTTTTTTTTCTTCGCACATTACAGCTATTAATGATTATGTATGTATGCATGTGCGTGGTGTACATATGTATGTATATATGTAAATATTTACGTCGAAACATTTTTATTATTATTAATAGCATTTTTTTTTCTGCTGTCCTAAACTACGCAAATTCAATAAAACAAAGTAAATATAAAAAAACTTAAATGTGCAATAATGATAAGATAAAAAATATAATAATGACAATAAAAAACAAAAATGCGTGTACACATATACGCATACGTATATGTTTAGTATTATATTTTAATGAGATTTTAATTTGTTCAATTAATTAATTTAATTATAATTAATTATATCTTTTTTTGTATATTATGTTTTTGTTGACAAAAAGATAAGGTATACCCCCGATACTTGATAAATGAATATTTAAAGTAATTTTTTCTATAAGTCTAATGATGTTTTGTTTTTATTTTAATATTTTTATTTTATTTTATATTGCAGACAAAAAAATAAAAAATAAAAAAACAAAAACGATTACATTTCGTACCCTTCATTTAAGTGTGTAAATATGCGTACAGACAGAGAGTAGTTATCAATAAAAATAATGAAATATTTGAATGAATAAATATTATTTGAAAAACATTGCGTAGCAGATGAATTAAAAAAATAGAAACATTTTGGATTCGAATATTCGAATTGTAGTAGAATATGCGATAATGTCATTCTGCGTTAACCTTTTTGATTGCGTTTTTTTTTTATTAATTCGACAATTTTCATTAATTTCTGATTAAGATTAAATTGGGAAGTGGATAGAGTCCCCCGAAGAGTAATGGTTAATCGCCCATGAGGCAGGAGGCCAGTAGGTCAACCAAGACTAAGATAGTGGGATAATGTGATGAAAGATATAAGACGTATGGTTGATCCCACGTTTGGAGAGTATAGTGGCTTTGAATAGGAAGACAATCCCCTAAGTCTTCTAGAGCCACAAAAAAAGGAAGAAGAAGTAGGTTAATTTTTGCATGAAATCTCATTTTAAATGTGCCAATCGAAACAAATTATCGGTAATTATACAATTAACATACAGACACTTATGCATTAGAATAATATCAAATGTAATAACTATTCTATATCGGATATCACACTACACTTATTGATTATCCTTCGCATTTATATCTAAACTACGTATAAAATTAAAATCATTTAAAACAACTTTAACGTTAAATTTTCTAAAGTACTTACCAAACAAAAGTAATAATAATCCATTTACTGAATTCCCAAGATTCTTCATTTTTTTATTTTCTTTCAAATATCGAATAGTTTATATTACAATTTTTTTTAAATATTTTGTTGTTGTTTTTGATTGTCTTGTAAAAGTTTATAATAATAAGAAATTTAGCAGTAAAATATCATTAAACTTTTTAATATTTTATCACTTTTATTAATATTATAATTTTATACCTATAATTATTTTATTCGTTTCTGTAATATTTCTCGAGAATAATTAACACTCTTGTAAACATAATCTCAATAACGAATATAATAGGATATGCACTTTTTTTTTTACCAAGGAATCTAAAAAACTTCGACTTATGTAAACCGAATTATTAATTATCTGGTGATTGTTGTAAAACCAGTTTTTATCACGTTTTATTTTTGATATTATACGTATTAAATTATATTAATATATAATTTGGACATACGCGCGTATATACTTAATATGTACATAAAATATGTTTGTATATATGATTTAAATAATAAATTAAATTATCGGATACGTATTGTAGGTTATATGCTTTGCACGTAGAATTTAAATTATAATAAATTATAAATTAACGAAATTAATTAAAGTTCAAGGTTATTTTCGTGAGTTAAATTTTTTTAAATAAACTTTGTTGTTTCACTTAAACGCCAATTATTTCGTAAATACATTAATTCATTCATGTGGTAAAATTAAATTTGTTATTAATTATTTTGCAAGTTCTCTATGTAGTTACATCGAATTACTACACATTTATTAATGACTTATTTAATTTGAATTCTGGAAAAAAAAATGAAAAAGAAAATAAAAATTAATTAATTTATCGATAAAAATGAAAGAAAATACGCAATACATACTACAGAAGTAATTAAAAAATAATTTGATAGGAATAATTTTGTTTAAAAAAAAATATATAAACAAAATTAAATTATCCGGAAATTTTTCTTTGTCTTAAAAGTACATTTACAATCTAGCCCAAATTACGATTCACACCTTCTTATTCAAATTCTGTATAAAGAAATTTTTCCATTCCCAGGCCAGATTAATCCAGAGTGAGATTGATATTAGATTGTATTTCGAATCTCACGCTGGCAATCGGGGATATTATATTGAAAACTTCTTTACTTTTACTTTTATCAATATTATGTACCTACCACCTATATAACAAGATGCGGAAATCTACGCTTAATTTTTAATACAATTGTACATGTACATGTAATCTGGAATAGATTGTAAATGTAACTTAATTCTTGGACTAATGTAAATGAATTTGCATAAAATAAAAATTGAAATATTTTCGTTGTGTCTGAAATGTATGTAAAAAATTGCTATTGAATTTATTCCAAAAGGAAATAATATGAAATGTTTTCCCTCTATATATTTAGTGTTTCATTAATTTCTTTTGTTGTTCTTCCCATTCGTATTTATTTTTCATTTCCATTACATTTTTTATTAGTTAATTTAATTTAATTTTGTCATGTCATTTGTATTTTATTTTTAATTAATTTTTCATTTTATTATTCTATTGGAAATTTTCCTGTCCCATTTCTCTGTTCATTTTATATTACTTATAAATAATATAAGAAGTGAAAATATTTTTGCTATCAAGTTCTGTTTGCTAATGTCAACATAATGCGAATGTAGTTGTAAAAGAAATATTGAGAATAATAAAATAGCTAGGCGGAAATAGAATATACACAGAAAATAAGGAAATTTTATTGTATGTATCTATTTTTACTCATTGACAAACGAAGTCAAAGTATTTATTATGAATTTTAGTCACGTGTCTTTGAATTATTACTTTTATTGGCTGTTAAAGTTATAAGTAAAAATAATATATAAAGCAAAAAGTATATCTAAGATGAAATTATATAAATTAATATGGGCCCATACATACATATGTAGATATAGATAGTATCTACAGATATAGAAAGTATTTCATGATATATAAAGTGTAAATAATACATTAATTTTAATAATAGATGAGGAATTATTATAGAAATAAGGATTAATAGGGAAATTATAAAAAAATTTATATAATGAATATCTTTCACAGAATTTTTCCTTAATCGATTTTTTGTCTGTATTTCCATATATAAATTTTTATAAATAAAGTCATTTTTTTTTGTAAAATAAAATCAGAAGTTTTTTGCTAATGATATTATGCTTATAGAATTTTATACCATCAGGTGAAGAAAGATTATACATATTTACGAGTATGTCACTTACTTATTATGCTTGAATTATATTTCAAATAATAATATGTTAAATTTCAAATACATGTACATATTTGAAAAACAAAAAGCGAAAGGAATGAGATAACTTAATATCTACATATGTACATAATAAATTAATTTTATTTATTTATAACAAAAATTTCCGTCATTATAATCACATATTTGTATAATTATATCCAATATAATGTCGTGTAGGTATATTATATACATAAGTATGTAAATACATAATTCATTACAACCAGTTTTCGATTTTATCAATTAACCACATAAAACCCAAACCAAAAATATCTAATTTATATTCTGCATCATATTTATAAAATTATATTAAACACATACATATATATACATTTACATTATATGTACGTATGTATATGTATACTTACTCGTAATCGTAAATATCATGGTTTCATTAATTTTACGAATTCATATACATATGTATGAAATTATGTATTTACATGTATGATAGACATATGCAAAGACCACCTGTAATATGAATCGATTAAAATCAGTAACATATAGAACGGAGAACATTCATTTGTATACCATATAATATTTAAAGTATCTTTACATACATATACATACATATTTACATACATACATCATACATATTTACATACATAACAATCTAATATATGCCCATCATTTATAACTAAACCAATTGTAATCAATAATAAATCAAAGGAATATAGTACAAGTACATATGTGATGTCAATGAACTGTCATTTACATTGTCATCAACATAACCATATTATTGTCATTTATTATATCTAACAAATAAATTGTAATTCTAAATTATTTTCACATACATACATATGTTCAATAATTTACTTACAAAAACAAAAAAATAAACAAGAAATAAAGTATAATGAACGAAATGTTATTTATGCATAGAAATGCATAAATCTAATATATTAGCAAAATTTTTTATTGTACAGTAGTAGATTAGTGATAGAAAGTTTATTACTGATTATAATTTTGCATGATGTTATCTATATAATAGTGAAATAAGTGAAATTAGTTTAATGATGATGTCATGTTTATTGCATTACGTGAGACAAAAAACAAATTTTTATAATCACAAGATAAGTTGAATTTAAAAAAGAAAAAGGAAGAAAACAAAACGAACAGTATACGATTATATGGAAATATGTACTTTTTTTTTTTAATTTCTTGTGATTGAAAAATAATGGAAAAAAAAATTTAAAAATAAAAATAACAAAAATCCAAATATCTGATTAGAATATATTATCAAGAAAAATTTTCCACAATACAAAGATGTTGTTTAGATGTATTCCTGTATGTATATATGCATAATATGTATTATGATGAAATTAATTTACATTCTGATGTGACCCAGAATTTTTATAACGTGTATTAATATATTGAATATAATGTCTCTATAAGGTCAATGTCATCCGAACATCATTATTTTTTATTTTCCAATTTGCATATGTAATTTTGCAATTATATGACAGAAATAAAGATAAGTGGGTATAATCATTGAATAAAATATAATTATAAAAGAATAATTTAAAAAATGTATATTTTTGCTATGTATATATTCTGTATACTGCATACATACATTCTCATTTCATGTAGTAAGCAAAATCGTGATAATTAAATGTCAGTCAATATATGCAATAATCTAAGAATAAAAATTTGAAAAAAAAATTATTTTTTATTTTACTTCTATTGCATTTATTGCACAATGCATCTTCATCATTACATGGATCATATATGTACATTTATGCAAGTAACATTATTTATATTTCAAGTAAAATTTAATGCAATGCAAAATATGTGTATCGTTTATTTATTTTAATTTTAATTTTAAATTTAATTTTAAATTTTTGCATTCATTCATGTTGGCAGTTACGAAATCAAATGAGATTATTTTGTTCTGTTGTACAACATAGACATTCCACACATACCTTTTAATTTTGATCAAATACTTAAAGTGATATGACTACATACATATATGCATATGTATGTATATTTCTTGAATCGTTTACACGTACATTTATCTCTAAAAATATCTGTGTATTTTTTTAAATTTGCATTTGATTATAAATATTGACAGAAGGCCAGAATTAAAATTAAAAATTCAATTGGTTTTTTCGTTTTACTTTTATTCTATTTAATTTTCTTTTTTTCTGTTACATGATAAATTTTTCTTGATTCTTACACATACACTCGTGTTTCATACACTCGTTACAATTCAAAGTATAGTTATTATAGGATATCACAGACTGAGATACATATGTGCTTGATATCACTTTTATAAATATTTGAATTTTAATAAATTAAAACTTTTAATCACTGTCACCACGAATGTTATGCGTATACATACGAAAAAGATTAAATTCAAAAATCAAGTAATTAAGGCTGACTTGAATACTTGTCTCAAATTGACTGAATTTTTTTTATTGTATAACTTTATTGTGACTTTATAGATAATTTCAATTAAAATAAAAACACTTCATTTTTTTTTTTTTTTTGTTTAAAGAAAAACACTTTCAGTTTGATAATTATTATTTGTTTATCATATTTCCGGTATAGTCGTATTTGTGACAATAAAAAATATTTATAAATCCTATAAAATCACTTAAGATATTGGTTGGTATCTAGGTTATTTTAAGCGTATATGTACTAAAAAATATATATTACGATATGCTCGTTTATTCAAAAAATATTAATTTTATTTGTTAGCTGCTCAAATCTCACTGACTTACGTTAACCAATGTATCCACTGTATATACTACTAGAAGCCAGAAAAAATGTTTCTGAATCTGAACAGAAGCATGTTCATGTATATAAATAGAAGTACATATATATATATTATATTCATGTCATCATATGAGTACACAGAGAGGTTTACCTACTTGATGTTAATATAATGACGACATGATATGTAGCGCATATACCATTTGTATGTATGTAAATGAAATGTATATTATATTGAATCGACTAATACACGAAGTCAAAACCAAAAAAGATATTCAATGACAACAACGACAAACGACAAAAATATGTAAACATTTTCTAAGTTTGCTCAACTGAAAATAATTTGTATCACCTATCCACTAATTAAATAGTGTTTTGTACAGTATTTTCGCACATACGTATTACCTATTTGTAGAGTACCTGTATGAAATGTAAAAACAGCGATTTACGAAACGATGAATTGATAAATTCATAAAATAATTGTACATTTTTTTTCAAAGGTTTTATGATTTCACTCAAGAAACAAATTCATTTCGTAGTAATTCGCAGCCGGTAATTGCAACCAAAATGCAGAACATAAATACATGCCATGATCGAGCGCATGCCTGAAAAAATATTTAGATACATTATTACTCAATATCACTAACCTAGGACATTGCAAAATTTATTGTACCTAGCTGATACGAATAATAAATAGTATTTATAGTTGCAACTACACAATATGCACAAAATCAAATACTCGTAGAGCTTAATTTTTTATTTTATTTTTATTCAAAACTTTTAAATTAAAAGATTTGTATATAATCTGAAACAAAATGATGGTAATTATGTTCATAATTATGTGTTTATTCTATTATATTTTATTCTATATAAATTGCATTACAAAATACCTAAATTTTTTTACTTAGCACGTGAATATGAATTGGAGAATATTGTTTTCGTTTATACAAGCTACGGCTACAAAACGAGTATCGAGTATGGTGCGATATCGTATAGTTAGTCTTAGTATATCGTAAATGAAAGAGAACATTTCGAATGGAATTGAAGAGAAAATAATTTCTATATTCATATAATCAAGATTTTAAATATTTATGTTTACGTATGTATACGGTACGGAGTAATTCTATTTATCTTGTATGCATATATATTGAGTAATGTGTAACATAGTTGTATTTTCGAAATGTTGCCAAACCTAAAAATATAAACTATTTAAAAAAAAATTAGATACTTTCAACAAATGTAAATGTATTGATATAAAGATCAAAATATAGTACGTATTTCTAAATGAAATTCGATAATTTTCAATTTCAAAAATAATTACGAAAAATAGAAAATAAATGCTGAATTTACATGAATTTTATATCAGCTTTAAATGATCATTTTTTTTAAAAAATATACAATAATGCCATGGATATGCCTAATATCTTTAGTTGATTACTTTGAAAGAAAAATTAACCAACGGCAAAATCAGTCTTAGCTAATATTGTAATCAATTACGGGAGAATCTACATATATATATGTTAGTTGGTGCTTGGTGGTCTGCAAGTTATATGTATGATATGCCTTTAATTATGTAGTATGCAAATGGAATAGATTTTTGGATAAAAATAAATAAATAAATTCAAATAAACACTTTGTTATCTAAATAGTTAATGATAAGATAAAGTATAATTTCTTTGTATGAGTTTATTATGCATACATAAAATGTGTTTGCAAATTATGTATAGTTATCATCAACATAGCATAGTATTGTGTATTATGTATTATCATGTATTATCCTTTAAAATGTTGTTCGAAAATTTTCATCCCATTAACGTATGTACTTATACAAATGTACACTTATATGAATACGTAAATAAAAAAAAAATTTCTGGATGTTTACATATGCACGTATATATATGCATGTATTGTACATATGTGTATAATGCACATATATAAAAATATAAATAATAAATGTACATTTAATATCATGTTTTATAAAATCTACATACCAAATACACAACATTATTTCCGTAATTAAAATTCATTTTGGTTAGTTTTTAAAAGCAATCAAACTTTTTGACTCTTTTTTTTTATAAAAAGAAAATTTTCTTATACGTATTTATTTCAAGCAACTACATATATATTATAATGTCTACAAGTACATACAATTGATACATTATACATACATATATAAATGTATATGTATGTAAATATCCTTAGAAAATTTTGTTTGCTTTTCCATCTTAATTTTTGATGCCAAGGATACTTTTTTATAAATATTGTACGAGTACAAAAATAATATATGCATATATGTATATATGTATGTATATTATATACATGAATCAAATATATGTATGTAGAATTTTAAATTGAATAGTACATTATTACATATACATATCTATATAAATATATGTATTCGTATATATGCATATATAAATTCCTTTGAGATATTTTATTTTCTTGACTTTTGTGCATCAGATTCAAAATGTAATCAATAATTTAAATTTTAAGGAATATATACAATTGCAGTCATTTAGTACGAATACTCTTGTATTTTTGTATATGCATGTATTTTTATAAATGTATTAATGTATAAATTTATACATCTAACAAGAAAAAACATGTCCTAAACAAATGTCCATTTCGAAATTTTAGTTTTATTTTATTTATTTATATTTACAATTTTTTTTTATTTTTATTTTTATTTTTTTTTTAAAAATATTTAGTTTCTCGATTTCTTGTTTTTTTGGTTTTCCACAATATACAATATAAAATGTAGAATTTGATATTGTATGTGTATTGATAAATATACGTATGTATGTGTACAAATATTTATATACATAACACTGAATACACTATTTGAAAAACATTTCATGTAGAATGGGTTATTATATATATATGTATTTTTTATTTTATTTAAAAAATAAAAGGATCAATAACACCATACGGTCATATAGTGGTAATGTTATCAAAATCAGCAGGAAATTAGAAATAGAAAATTCTAAAAAAAAATACTAAACTGTTATGTAAATGTATGCATGTAGTATACATAATAAATTTACATGTATATCATTACATGCCTCTATGTAAATATATACTATGTACATATCTGCAAATATTTTGATAATGTTTCGTTTTGATCAAATTTTATATAATATTTATCTAATACAAATTTCTTTAAATACATTTTAAATTAGAATAAAATTTTATATATACAAATTGTAATTGTATATGTAGGTATACAAGACTTTTGATATCTATGTATTTTTAAATAACTTATAAATATGTATAAAGTTTAAAATTTTTGTCATTTTATTGTGAAAATACATTTGTATGTAGACAAACATGTATACGGGTTAAAAATATTTATTCACACACCAAAAAAAAAATAAAAAAACAAGATGAACAATGTGAATAATATACATATTTGCTGTGTATATAAATAAATATGTACTTTAATCGTATGATTGTATGTTACGTGTATATGTGTATTTCTAAATAATTCATTTATATACAGCAACAAATAATGAGCATACACACATATAACAAAGAATTTTCTCAACAAATATCTATAATCTGCTGATACAAAATGAATTCATTGTATATTTTATGTAAGTACATACATATACACTCGTATACATGTACATTATGTGTGTATATAATAGTGTTAATGAATTATGTTTGAATTAAAGAAATTTAATTATGGAACATGTCTTGTGTAGATACACTTTTATTATGTATACATAGATACTCGTATAGATATCATATGTGAACATTGAATATTATGAGAAGTTTATTAATTAAAGTGACCTAAAACCAAATAAGATATCTGCTTATATATTTTATTAGATTATTATTATTATTAGATTAGAAGAGCTGACTAATGAATACATACATATTGTACACCTTTCTGTATTACAAAATAAATGCTTGTATGTATATCCATTAATAATTTATCCTGATGAGGTGAAATATGCATGTACATATGTACGAATATTGAATATATGTATTCCTTTCATAGTGTATTTAATTTATTGAAAGCCCCTCTATTATTTATGTCTAGTAGATTGTTGTACTCTATTTACTTATACATATGCGTGTATGTATGTGTGTATAATTTTAACAAGCCTTTGTCTACACATTATATTGTAAACATGATATTGTGCTTTTTAATTCTTATTAATCTTTATATGAATGTCAGTTTAGTATACATTATATTTAAGTACGTACGTATGTATAAGGACGTGATGATAAAGTCTGAATTTATTATATAAGAATCATGATGATTATTATGAGAATATAAATATCTCTTCGCATACATTTGGGTATAGTACAGTAGATGAAAAGGTCATAATATCCCTACAGAATATTAAACCATATGTGGCAATTTTGACTATCTGATAGAGTATATGTTATAAATATAATACAATATCAATATAATGATGATGTTGATGATGATGATTATGATGTTGATGATATTGATGATTATTATTATTATGATTACTCGATGATGATAAGAACATTTTTGTGGTCCAAAAAATTTTGAGAATATTATATTACCTAAGATGAAATATTAACAGCCTGTTGAATAGTTGTTGACAATACTATATATTATATTTTAAGATAATATGTGTATAAAATTCATATAAATTCTCAAATAGATAATCAAAGTATTGTATATGGTGTACACATGTATGCATACGGTATGGTATTATATTGGATAAAAAATAAAGAATGCAATTGTTAAAATTGTTTGTTATTCGGCTCGAAAATTTGTTACAATGTAAGTGATTGTTAAAAAGCTTATAGCAAAATTTGTAAGAATTAAATAGGATTTTCACATTAGTATATAGCAGACAGTTGATATAGTTATATAGTCAGTTATAGCAGTACATCATGTGTACTCGTATTTACATTCTTGAAGAAAAATTTGATTTTCTTTTTGAGTAGAATGCGAATAGTGTACAAAATAAACACGAAAAATCAACTAAAAAAATTTAATACTTGTTCCTCCTACTCTACTCTAAACATACTGTGTCTGAAGTTGTTATGTCTATCCTATGATGGTTATTGACTAGTACAGTACTTATAGTATACGCTACACTGCTACACTAGCACAAGCAGTATTCTTTTCCACACATCATGTGTACTCGACTACTCGTACTTTACATTTTCACAAAAAGTTGATTTTCTCTCTGAGTAGAATGTGATATTGTGCATAAGAAACACCGAAAATATATAACATTTTCGTTGCGCTCGCTAGTACGAATAGTAGCCAAAGCGCTGGTGGGTCGTGATGTGGGCGAGGAGTTGTCAGTTTACTGGCCTCTTTGTAATAAAATTATGATTATTATTAGTACGAGTAGTATTTCACAGATTTATGTGTTGTAACTCATTTTTGAATTTTAACTTTGAAACTATAGGAGTGGTTGGGTCGGCAAGTCTTCCACTGCTCATACAAATCTTTATAGAATAAATATAAATGCTCCTAAATATGAAATTACAGATTGTATAATTGAAATTTACATTTTTTTCGGTTACAAAGTTTACATTCATATACGATGAGTATTATTATATTGTCCTTTAGGGCTTTTATTTTTTTATATGCAGTTAATTAATTTTTGTAAAGTTTCAATTCTTTTGGCAAAATTAAATGTAATACAGCTCTCATATATTAGAAATAGAAGAATAATAAATGTTCATTTATTTAAGAAAATTTAATGCATACGAAATAATGTCCAAACACAAACACTCATATAATAAAGTATAAGAATAATTTAATTATTAAATAAAAATCAAGACGAAAATTTTTGAATTTATTGTGTTAGTATATTGTAGAGAATTTTACAAAAATATTTTCTGTTAACATAATCATAGAAATAATAATTATTTAATTTTTAGTAGACCAAAGGATACAATGTACATATATACATAATATAGTACATACGAAAATCATGTATGTACTTTTCTTTTATACATAAATCCTTCATAAGTATGTACGAAAAGTATAATAAAGAAAAAGTTTTTCACAAGTTAGAAATGTGAGTGTAAACAAATGTGAACGTAAACACTATGTAGTATAATACTAGTAGAGTAGTGCATTAGAGTACACATAAATAAAGGTCAGAAATTTTCTATTTTGTTTTCATTTTATTTTTATTATAATTCTTCATAGTTATTCAGTTATTCATTTATTAAGCTATTGTTTAATATATAAATGTTTCATTTATATAAATATTGTATATTTAATAATATGTTGTATGTGTTTGTTGTGTATACTTATTTGAAAAATAAATTACAATAAATATTTAAATTTACCATAAATACAATGTATTAAAAGAACTTTTGCAACAAAAAATTAGGTCAAATAAATTTTATTTTTATAAAGTTTTTCAGTAAATTTGATTAAAAAAAATTATTAAAAATTAATATTTAAATTATAAGATTTATTTGAAATTGAATATTTTAAATGATTTTTACTAAATGCCAAAAAGAATAGAAAATTTGAAAAAAAAAAATAACATTTTTGCGAAATTCAATTTTCAAGATTTCGTTTATGGTTACATTTACATCATGCCATGATGATGTTAGCTATAAAGTTGAAAAAAAATATCCCTAAATAGTTAAACTTACGATTATATACAAAATTATTACAGAATTTATTACAATAATTTCTATAATTGAGAAAATTTCAACATGTTACATTCGTCCATTTATATATGACTTCATAAATCTATTGCAATATGAATACAATCACATATGTGAGGTAACCATTTTACATTATTTTTAAAACAAAAAGTAAACAAAAAAAAAACTAAAAATCCTAATGTATATAATGTATATAACTAAAAAAGATGACATTTCATTTAGAGAAGCACAAAACATCAAATTAACTGACAAATTTGAAACATGATGAATTCATAGTTTTATATTCTTTTTACTTTAGTATACAAACGAGTATATGTACTATGTTTCTGTGTATGTTACAGTAAATGTGATATAATGTATACGTCATATGCATGTATATACTATAGAAATGGATAAATGCTCATATATAAAATGTAGTTATAGCTTATATCTACTGTTGGTTTTTCATTTCGGATTCGTTACGCAAAAATTTTTAAAATGAAAATTAATCCAATATCATGTCTATATACTTTGTACAAGAAGATATAAAAAAAAACACATATACATATATACATATATGTACTCCTACATTTGATATAACAAAGAAAAAAGCAAAATGAAAATTTATATAAAAGACGAAAAAACATACAGGAGATGATAGTGTGTGTGTGTGTAAATTTCATGGAAAATTAAATTTCTACGAGTATATGTACATAGAAAACTTATAGATATATGTATACATACACAAAGATTATGTACAGATGTATATGTAATAGGTATGTGTATATATGATGTGTATTTTGCGATAAGTTAAAAGACAAAAATGACATTAAATTGGAACAAATGTCTAAAGTTTTGAAATTTTTATTCCATAGGATTTCTAGTTATTTCACTTCTATTTAATGATTCTATTACATATTTTTATTCTTCATATATACACTCCTACATCCTCGTACATTGATACTTATTTGATACGTATGTTTAATTTCTATTTGTAATTGGACACATATTGCGCTTCTACAAGTTTTCTACAATTTTTTTTTTTTTTTTGGAAAAAATATTAGTACACATGTATTTGTATCCTAGTATTCTACTAGTTCGGAATATATTATTTATTTTTTTTTGTTTTTCAAAATTTCATCATTGAATATATACTGTTTGAAAATGTGTCACTTCACTAACTATACTAATACACTACATAAATGTCTGTGAAAAATTGACGAAAAATTGCACATGAAATGATGCAAAAAATATTTTTTTTTTTTATTTTTATTTTCATCCGAAACATTGAGAGTTAAATAAAAAACATATTTTTGAATATTACGCACTACTACTCATACTCGTTTCTCGTATGCAAGTTCATATTTATTCGAAAATTAAAAAAATTCAATTACAATTACATATATGTAGATGCATGTGCAAATTCGTACATATAATACACAGATAATTTTAAATCTTGCTAAAATTTTTCATAATTGGTTATCTTCTTGTACGGTTATCATAAGTTGATTATTATTAATTTTCAAATTTGTACTGACATTTAAAAATTGAATAAGTACAGAAAAGAAATTCAGATTGAAACTATGAACCTCTATGAGAAAAACGCATCTATAATCCTCCCTTTTGGGTAACGTGAAAAGGATAGAATTATAATTTTGTGCTGAAAAAAAAAAATAGTAAAGTGAAAAATAGTAAAGTTTCAACCTAGAGGCGAAAAGTTTAGAAGGGCATCGGGTGCCCAAGAGGCTAAAACTGGCGCTGTTCGTATTAGTACATTTGATTATGCATACACGTGGAAGTTAATATACACATAATTTATGTATGTGTGTTCTATTTTTTCTTATGTTTAGTATCTATATAGCTACATATTTATTTGTACATATGTAAATAATCTTCATATATTAAAATTTTTTATTCACCTTTGGTAACTTTTTAATATTTTTTTCATATAGATAATACATAATAATTTTATATTCATTATAACATAATGGTATGCTTCCTAAATATGTGTGTATTTATGTAAGAGTATAGTCTGAAAAGTTTCTGTCCCAACATACATGGAAACAAGTATTTTTTCGTTCAAAACTATATGTATTATTTTTCAATATTGTATTCTTTTAAGTTTGTACACATTTTCCAACGATGTTCCCACCTCTTTAAACCTTAAATCTGATAGTTTTCTTTTTGCTCGGTAAACTGTGCTTCCTTAGATACAATTATATCTTCATTTGATAAACTTCTGTTTTCTAGGCCAAACTTTGAGTATAGGAAAAAGGAAAACTTCGTTGAAGGTCAAATTGATGGAGTGAAAACAGTGGATGATCAATTTGTTCAAATAATCCTTATGAAACGGTATTTGACTTTTTGCCATTTTTACAAAAACTCTGACATTGAGTACCAAAAATGATTGTCAAACAAAAAAAAAGTCCAAAATTGCTACAATTTTTGCAATCTTTTTGCAAGGCATATGGTATCATCGTGATAGCGTCATCTTTATGTCGAGAATAGAAGCTTTTTAGACAACCTACGTACATTGTGTATTATGTTTGATATGATGTATTTGAATAAGAAATCAAAAAATTCTAAAAAAAAAAGACAAAAATAAAAAATCATTTCTGATATCTGAATATAATAACTTTATAAGAAGGTGAATGACATAATATATAAAAACAACCAAGATAAAAGAAAAAAAAAACACAAAAACAAAAACAACATTTTAAATTCAAAACGAAACAGTCCCATGATACCTACGTGTATTTATTTTAATTCAATCTTATTTTTTTTTGTTTTCATTATTTTGCAATTTTTCATTTTATATTCTATGTACATGTAAATACATGTGTACGTGTGTACATGTATTATATGATTGAAACCAAAGAAGACTAATAATGCAAATTTTATACGCACATAATAAAAAATGTGTATATTCTATATGCATACGAGTACTGTATACATGTATTAAATGGGGAAAAAAAAAGAAAATTTAAAAAAATAAGAAGGAAAATCAATTTTCTCTATGATAAGTAAAAGTATCATATACATACATTACATTCATATGTATGTACATATTGAAATGTTATTCATTTTTAAAATATAAAATATAGGTATGTAATAAGGACTTTATAATTTGTGTTACTATGTATATGAAAAATATATTTTTCCAATGATACCTTATCAATGTAATAGCACATGTGTGTGATTATCTATTCGTAAATGTATGTTTTCGTACAATTTTATCATTATTTATAGATGTAATGTCAATATTTTATCTAGAAATTTTTCTTATTTTATTTAATTTTTTTTCCCTTCTTTTTTTTTTTTTGGTTCTACTACAAGGTAAATATGAAAATGGAAAAATTGTGAAGTATTTAATTTTTTTTGTAAAATGTATACGTGCAAATAATAGTATAATAATGATAATTTTGACATCAATTTCAACATTATTTTTGAGTTTATCAACTTTAAAGTAAATCGAATGTATCTAAACTTTTGTATACGTATTACGCTTATTTCTGGAATTTTATTTTTGGTTTGAAACTTTGTAACTTTTGTATTCTTGATTATGAAATGTGGGACATTACATTTACTTACACATTCGATTTAAAAAAATTAAAACTCTTATGTGATTTTCATTCAATTACATGTGATGTAACAGAAAATACATTTTTCTTTATTATTATTTTACTTTTAAAGGAATAGAAAAGAGGTTATACGGATTAGATTAAGAATAAATGTGGTAGACAGACGAAAGCAAATGAGTGATCATTCTTCCAGTCTTTTCAACTGCAACTTTTCCAATTCACCCTCTTCACATTGCCTGAAATTTCATTCGAAATTTATTCGAACTTACTTCAATTAATTTAAAATGAAGGTATCAATGATCATTTTAACAATGTTTCAGGTGACAGACTGCAATAAATGAATGATCATTCGCAATATATTATGATCGATTCGCTTTCGTCTGTGCAGCACATAAGAGTGTATTTCTTCGTCTGCTTTTCATTAGTATTTTCTTTTCATGTTTATCGTCATTCTATAGTATGTATGATTAACCTTGAGATTTTCATTTCATTTATACTTAAAACCTATATAGACACAAGAAAAACTGAGAATTAATTTCTTTCTTATTTTTTTTCTTTTCAAAAATTTTCATTCACTTATTTCCTTTAAAATTTTCTTCTTAACTTATTCTACATGAATGAAAATTAATATTTAAAATGCAATATTTTTTGATGCTATAAAGAAGGATGAAGAATTATAAGTAAATTATTCTTTTATTTACATGCAATTTTTTATGCATTCAATTTATAATTTTTTCCCTAAAATAATAATCTTTATTGTTGATTTTTCACAAAAAAACATTTCAAAAACTTTTATTTTCTAGAAGAATTGAAAATGTTATTTTTTTTTTTTTTTTGCAAAAATTATAAATATCCTGCAGAACTTTAAAAACGAATTTATAAAGAAGTTTTGTAGAATATTTTGAAAGTAAATTTTCATAAGAAAGCAAAATAATTAACCATCTTATTTACAGCGTTATGTATATATGAATGAATACATGTGCATATTTCATATAAATTTCATGTACTGTGTTAATCCTTTATGTATATTCGTATCTATTGTGAGTTTGTGATGGTTAAATTGTATAAAATAATAAAAGAACAACATCAAGCACATCATTTTGAATTTCTAAAGATAAGTTTTTTAAATTTTTTTAATTGAAAATTACCTTTTCTCATAGATGAAATCGTGTAGAGGAAAATGTACATAGGATATATGTACACTTTTTTTTGAGCTGAAATGTAAAAAATTAGGAAAAAAAAAATGCATTTGAAATGTTGGCGATGCGGTAATTTATTTATGGTCAAAATTTTATATAATGAACCTGAAATCCTATATACAAGAATAATTTTATCTGACACATTTTTCATCTGAAATATAATTCATTTGTGGAGAACAAAAATTCAACAGGCTATATAAATATTTTAGATTTAATTTTATTGCAATGAATTTAATATCATATCCTTATATAGACCACAAAAATATTTCAATTACTGTCATATCATTCTTATCGTTTGTGTCATAATACTTATCTGTAGTCGACGAAAACGAAAATATAATTCCCACATATGGTTTAGTCATTTTAATGCTGTATTTCATAGTAAAATAAATTATCTTTTCATTATCCACAAATTTTTTAGTAATAATCATCGCACTGTGATAATAATCATATGATGGCTATATATGATTTAATATTTTTCTATATCCGTCCACTGATAATAATCTGTAGAATTACACTGATAGGTATGTATATGATAATTATATAACAAAAGTGAAATATGAATTACAACCAATTTTTTTTTTTGCTGTTAATTAAATATGTAATAAGGACGAATTTATTATCTAGAGGCTGCAATGAAAGTGTAACAATGATAGCGTTTATAAAGTGGTTAATTAATTCAATTACAGTTATTGTGATAATTAAGTAGTTGTAAGTTTTATGGTTTATAGTATCTAAGCACATGCAAATGTACATAAATCTAGATGCAAGCAAATATACATATACGCTAATCGATATAAATAATTTAATGCCAAACAAATTGCGAATGCGAAATTAAGATTGATGGCAAGCAATAGCAAGATACATACAACAATATATTAATATGAAAATATTAATTTGTATCTTTTTGAATATGGCAATGTTTTACAACGTTCTGATAAATATTTAAATTTTCTCTTTTATATTAAGTATTTTATGAATTTTATGTATCTTATACATTATGTACTTATTTCTCTTTCATTTTTACAACATCCATGATCCATTTAGTATTCGGTATCGGTATAGAAGGGTATGCAGGGTATACACAAAAACGAAATACGCAAGACACATTTTAACTTATCCACGTGCTCTATTATGTCAAGAGAAATTTCATATATATAGTAAAGGGAAATCAGTTAAATTGTGATAGAATTTTCTAATAACATTTCAAAAATTTCATTTTAAAATTAAAAAATATATTCGAAATTACATACGAGTATATTATACTCGTATATACACTAAGTAAATTGCATAATTTTTCCGACATATCGACTATATAATTTTTCTAAAAGGTAAATAACAACATATTTTGCAGTACACTAGGTTAGTGATACAACATCAACAATCATTAAAGTGTAAGTACATGTATTCGAAATGGGCAAAATAACAAAAAATTGTATAAAAATCCAAAAAAAAACTTGATTTTATGAGTGAAATGTTATCATTAAAAAACTAAACCATTTTCACGAAACTTTCTCTACGATTTAAGCTTAAATTCCAGTATACGAGTATAAGTGGAATTTTTTCTATATAATATATGTACATATATTTGATAACATTTTTTTAATGAAATATTTTTAATTATACAAAAAATATTGGCGTATGTGCCTATGTGGTATTATTCAAATAACAATGAAATACTCCATTCAATAATTTACCTATAAACATTTATTGGAGTGAGCAATATTATAGGTGTAACATCAAAAGGTGTACCAGTCTATTTGTTGCTATCTTCAAAAACGTCATCAGATTATTTTGGTTTGGTTTCGTCGGCTCTATATTCACGTCATTCATTAATTTTTGCTATGTGTTTGTAAACTCTCTATATAATGTATACCCGTTTATACCCCATATATGTACATATAATTGTACGACATGAATCTACATAATCTATACTTCTACACTTCAACATGTTTCTATACTGTGAATAAGTTCAGAAACATTTTTTCTGTCTGATACTGATAGTAGTAAGTATATATACAGTGGATACATTGGTTAACGTAAGTCAGTGAGATTGGAGCAGCTAGCAAGTTAAAATTATTATTTTTGTAGTACACGAGTATATCGTAATATATTTTTTAAAAGTATAGTATACGCTTACAATAATTAGATTATTTTATCTTAAGATATCTTAAGTTATTTTTTAGATTTAAAAATATACGAGTATGTTTTTTTGTAACAAATACGAGTATACCGGAAATATGATAAACAAATAATTATCAAACTGAATTTGAATTTTTTTTTGTTTAACTGAAGTGTTTTTGATTCAATTTAAATTTTCTTTAAGGACACAAAAAAAGTTAAATTCCAAAAAAAAAACATCAATTCTTTTAAAACAGGTATTCAAATCAGTTTTAATATTCAAATTTTTTTTTTCACAAAAATTTTAATTTTTCGATTTGTTGATGCAGCAGCAGCCTAGCTTGTTGGTTTTGATCGTTATAATGCAAAAATTTTCTTTATCTTTTTGCTATGTACATATATATACATTTTGTGATAGTGATTAAAATTTTTAATTTATAAAAATTTAAATATTTATACAAAAGTGATATAAAGTACATATCTCGATGTGATAAGTAATATACATAATTTAATAATTTGAATGTTAAAACGATGAAAATGCATGTGTATCGAGAAAAATTCGTTATGTAACAGAAGAAAAAGACAAAAATATAAAATTAAAATTATCATTTGAATTTGAATTTTTTTTTTCTGATCTTCTGTCAATTATCGAATGTAAATTAAAATACGCGAACAAATACTTTAAGATAAACGGCAAAAAAATGAATGTATATGTTCATTAATAAGAAATAGTCATATTACTTTGAATATATTTTGGTCGAATGAATGTCTATATGTAGTTGTGTTGTGATGTGTGGAATGTCTTATAAACAGCATTGCGGAATAATAATATAATTATTAGTTTGAAATTGAAATCAACAAATGTAAATGTGTGCATGTATGCGTCTCTTCTCTATACATAATATAATAGGTTTATTATAGCGAGTGTTTGATTGGATATCTGCTGGTACCAAATACATGCTGGTGAAGATGCATATTTTACATGCAGATGCTGAGTAGGCACAAAATATTGTAAGAAAGTTATAATATATTTCTCGTTTTGTAACTTTTAATTGATATCGACGATTCTATGTATTATATGTATATGTATTTCAACGATTCACTTGTTTATTGTTATTGTCAATAAACAATAAATTTTTTTTTTATTTTCTCTTTTTTCGATTTAATTGTCATTTAAAATGTCAATTAATATTGTAATTCTTATGTATTGTATTTTGTATATTGAGTAATTTCAGTATTACGCATTCCTTTTTGTATAATAATAATAATTTTTACATAATAAATTTTGTATACGAGTACTCTGTATAGTAAATACGATCATGTGATTTTTGTTGTCGTTTTCTTTCTTGTGTGTGCGTTAATAAATATTTTTTCCGATTTTTTATTTTATCACGGTCATTTAATTGTATATTTATTATTCAATAAACTATATTAAGATGGCATTGACCTACACTCATATAAAAATACATACATTTACTTATGTTATACGTTGTTAGTTGTTACATATCGGAAAAAATACATAAATTACTTATATAAGCATGTAAACATTTATGATTATATGTAAGATATTTAAAAATATGAAGAAAAATAATAAGATATTTTAACATTTTCAATATATTTAATAGAGTATAAAATTTTTTCAAAATTCATAAAATCGATCATTAATTTCAAATATTTATTTCTTCTGTAAAATTTTATTTTTCTAAATGATATGATATTGTGCAAAAATATTAGGAGGATTCATGCCACATTTCGTAGTCTTCGTAGTAATTCTAGAGTCTTCGTAGTTTTTATAGTTCATTTCCACACATTTGTGAATTATAAAAGTTTTGAAATGCTAAAAAGGTAAAATGCTTCGCATGTAGTTTATAGCTTTTGTATTTCGTATAATTTCGTAATTGATGAAATCAAATATGGCAACTAAAGTAAACTGAACTACGAAAATGTAAATTACGAAGAAATTTGAGATGATTGTTCATGTCAACAGAACTATGAAAAATTCGACATGAATCCCCCCCTTATGTTTGCGTTTACAAATTAAAACATATTATTTGTAATGTTTCTCGTTTTTTTTTTATTTTTGTAATTTTTTAGCACGTGTTGCAAAATCATCATCAGACAAATATTACTCTTGATGATAACAATTACATACATGTGCACGTAAATTTTGCGAATTATTATCAGTAATGAACTTTTCTAATTGCGTACATACATATTTCAAAAGTTCTATCAGCAAATTTTTTTTTTCATTTTATCTCACTTTTCGTTATTATTACAACTATGTATATATATATTTTTTCATTTTAAAAACATATTATAGTGTAATACATATATATATTATACGTACATATGCAATTTATGTAGATGAATGACAATAAAATATTATATATGGTGATGTTGATGACAATGTAAATGGCAGTTCATTGGCATTTCTATTCGGTTCAATTTATTGATTACAGTGGGTGGTAATATGTGGTTTTTACTTGATACGTATAACAACAGAGAGATATTAACATGCTATAATATAATATGTACTATAACTGTATGTATACTTATGTTTTATATTATGTACTTACATATTAAATATGTACATGAATGTATATTGCATACATTAGGTATATTAAAATATGTGTACTCGTATATGTTGCACGAAAGATTTTAATTGATTTGAAATTACAGGTGGTCTTTGAATATATACATATAAGTATATGTAACATGCAAAATATTATGTAAAATCTATTTTCGAATAAAGTATAAAATAGGTTTCATGGTTTTTGTGAATTTACCATAAAATTTTAGGATCCTCTTTTTATACACAAATATAGATAAGTATATCTAAGTACATGATTGTATATGGATGTGTATATCTTAACTACTAAATACAGTACTCGTTTTATGAATAGTATATGTATTGTGTGTACCTGTGGAGAAGGATATATTACTATAATAATGCATTTATTTTGTCTTTATCAGGAATTTTACATTAGGACATTCATTTTATTTGAATTAATTCAAATTGAAATTTTTTTTAAATTAAATTAATACAAAAGATATGCACACACACACTTACATTTATATTCGTAAATGTATTATCGTAAATGTAGTTTTCAATTAAATTAAAATTTAAAACATATCTCATATAATTTTTTTTTTTTTTTTGTTATCATCAGATCAATGACTAATTATTTTCGCTTCAAATGAATATTCTTTTCTGTTAATTTCAAAATTATAACGAATTTGTAGTTCAATCATAAAAAACAATATGATATATAATAATACAAAGATATCTATACTTCACTTCTTATAATAGATTCCATTTAAAAATTAAATTTAACGAGAAAACTCCATTTATTCATATTGTAATAAAATCCATTAATTTTATCCCCTTTTAGTATAATAACATACAAACGTACATATGTATATATGTTATTTACCAGTAAATTAGCTTAGTTAAAAAGAAAAGAAGAGAGAAAAAAAGAATGGATAATAAAAACGCATCGTTTAAGAATTTTTTATATTATTAATAGATAAATGCATACTCAGTAATCTATAGCGTATATCCTCACAGATATACGTATACATATACTATGTATAGAATTCGTGAATGAAAATTCATGTTTTACACTAATTAAAATAACATATAAAAATTATAACTGTTTTTAGTCTATGGTGCTATACAATTTTTCCATCATTCATAAATTCAGATTATTTCTTATTTTCTTATTTCTATTATTTTGAGATTCATATCTAATTTACGCTATCTAATTTACGTTAATGAATCCATATACAAGGATACAAAAAGTATACATATGTATGTACATAGATACAGATTTACACAACTACATTACATTCAATGTTTCAAATATACAAAAATGAATGAATGAAATGAAAGTAGAATTTTTTCAGTGTCTAAAAAAAATAACAACGAATACCAGTCCTCGACAAAAAAAAATAATAAAAATAAAAAGAAAAATTAATATAATTTAATTTTTAATTTTTTATAATCCGATTTAAATATTTATTCTTTTTGTTTTTCTTTTTGCGTAAATATTCAATGTTGAAGTTTTATGTTTATTAACCATAAAAATAGCAATAATTGGTAAATCGACATTACTGTTAAATGGAATTCATCTGTTTTCATTTGCATTTTTCTCATTATTTTCTTTTTTCATTTTTTTTTTTTTTGGTTATGTTCGTCGAAAATTACTTGTTAAATTGAACATCTGTTATTCAGAATATGTATGTATTATCATCATTTTTTTTTTGTTTGCTCTACATCTATATACGAGTAATTTTGCATAGATAATCTTCATTTTAAATTTTAATGATAATCTCATGTTGTATAGTATACTACGAGCTACGCTACGAGTATATGTATATACGAGACGCGATTGTATGCGTCTATAATTTGTGTACATTTTCATAAAATTTTTAGTAATATTTTTTTCTTTTTATATCTTGTGATATCCTATTTTTTCGCGTGTTTTCTTATTTTTAATTTATTTGTTTTCTTTTTTTTTTTTTTTTTTTTTGAAATTTTTCTTATACAATTTCTACAGTTCTTCAGCAAGGACAACGATCTGAAATTTTTTTTTTCTGTCTGAATATTTTTTCTTAACATATTTTTCTTGTGTTTTTTTTTTTTTCTTTTTCCATATTTTTCCTTGGTATCATCCATTTACATAGAAACCATAAAATTAATGATTATTTTTCTCTAATGTCATATTTTCGTATTTTTTTTTTTACATCTTTCTCATTTCATTTTCGTTATTATTTCTACGCGATTAAATGTTGTATACTTGCAAAAAAATATACGAAAATACACTCATACAATTTATGGAAATTTAAATTCAATTTTTTATGAGATATTTTATTCTCAGTTTTTTTTTGTTCATGATCGTTTAAATATGCAAATTTTTTTGCTGCATTTCATTGTCCTTTTTATTACATTTTATTTTTTACATTTTACATTTTTAAATATTAATATGTAATTGGTTTTTGTAACGTTTTCATTATACAATTATTACAGTTTCACCACACACCTGTACTACTCGTTTAAGGATTTGAAAAGAAACAAAAGAATTGAAATGAAGAAATAAATTTTACGGTAAAATTATCACAAAATCCTTGTTCATCATATACATATATCTGTGTGTGAAACATAAAAAGTAAAATGGAAAAATATTGAGCAAGTTAAAGATATACTTAAATACACATAATATCATACAATATCTAGACATGAGTGTAGTCATTATGTGTAATGTAAATTGTGTATATATATAGGTAACGAAATAAATAGTGACCTAATATATTAGATTTTTAGTACAAAAGCATTCAGATCAAAGTCAGAAATTGATATGAAATAAAACGAAATAAAAATGCTCTTAAATGGTCTTAAAGAAAAAAATAAATGTTAGAAATAAAAAAGAAAAATTAAATTAAATTAAAAAATTGAAAAACAAAGGACAAATAAAATTTTCCAGATATTTTATTTCATAATAAAAATATATATACGGTATTGTTTTATAAATTTGTTCTAAATTTTTTTCATTTTTGGTCTTCAAGGAGCAGTATACGAGTATGTATAGTTCAAATTATTTTATATAAATGTGAAGTTTTTTTTTTTGACTTCTTTCCAACCAAACCAAACTTGATCTCAAAAAAAAAAGAATTTTATAAATTTTGTTTTTGTATTTGTACATAAGTATTTTTTTTCTAATTTTTGCCAAGTTTTACATTGTTCTTTTCTTCTTTTTTTTTTTCAAATTTTATTTTGTATTTCATATTAAAAATAACAGACACTAACTATACACAAAAAACTATTATACATGATCAGAATTTTTAATAAAAGTTCTTTGGCTTCTTTATTGTTTTTTATTCTTCTATATTTAACTAATATACAAGACATATTATAGTATTCAGTCGATAAAACAATAGCAATGACAACAACAACAACAGAGAAAGGAAGGATATTTTTCCATTCTTTCTTCCTTTCTCATTTTATTTCTCTCAGATTTTCATTCATTCATTATATTGTATAAAGATTTTCCACGTATAGTATAACGAAATATTTTGTCCCTTTATGTATGTATGTAGTTATCTGTACCTATGTATTGTACTACAGGAATATTAGATAAAAATAACAATATAATGAAATATGTATCTGCACTTAAAATGTAATGTAGATTCCTATACTCGTATAAGTAGGAATATTGTACATAATAACAAATAACAATAAATACATGGGTCATGATGGCAAAATTAAATTAGATAGGTATTGTACTAAAATAAATTAAAAAAAAAAATAATAACAAAACAAAGGAAAAAAGAAAAAATTAAAACAAATTTAGAGATGTGAATGAAGCAAAAGAAGCCAACATATAAATAAAATGACATAAGAATTATTGTGGTAAAACTTGAAAAACATTTTTTTTTTGTTTTTGGCGTGAATTCAATTGCTTTATCGCCTTTTTTTCTATTATATTACTTTCGTTTTTTATATTTTATTCATTTATATACATTTCTATCTGTGCACATAACCCTGCATACATTTACATAGTATACATTTATGCTTTGTGTTGTAATTTATCAGAATTGATCAAGTTAAGGATATTTCTTTGAGAATTCAATTTAGATATTCATGACACTATATGCAGTGTGTTGTGTGAATTGAAATTATATTAAGTATTGTTACATTTTTCACTAATTATTTTATTATCATTGTCGTTACTGAGTTTTACAATTATTTTTTAGAGTTTATTGTTTAAATTTTGCAATTATAATTTTAAAGTTATGAAATGCCATTTATATATTTTAGGCTTAAAATGTATTTATGTTAACAGCCATCGCACAATTCCGGCGACAATTATAAAGCGTATACAGTAATTAAATGTAACTTTTTACTGCTGAACTTTACGCTGTCGCTGCCGACCAAATAGATTCTATTCTATTTTTCAGCAGTAGCACAGACAATATATTTGTCTGTGGCAGTAGTAATCTATTCGCAAGAAGCGAAAGTGTAAAATTCATGTTATGTTACGCTGTGGTTGTCGCCCAAATTGCACGGCGATGGCTGTAATATAGCCAAAGCTTGAAACAAATTTTAAAACGGATTTTGAGTCAGTTCAATATTGGAGATAATAATTGATTATGTGTACATGTATGTATGTATTTGGTGTGTGTGTGTGCGTGTGTGTGTGAGTATTATTAAATTCACTGTAAATTTTAAAGCTGCAGGGCTGTTGATGGCATGAGTGTTTGAATATATGCACATAATTTTGTTTGTGAACAATTTTTATTAATTAATTAAATTCTTTCTCAAGTAAATAGATTCATAATAAAATTGGAACTTTTTTTATAGATTCAATTGGTTTCTAAAACAAATCGCTTCAGTAATTGTCTGTAATTAATTTCATTCGTATAATAATAATTTTAAATTATGACAAAAGAATAAAATAAAATGAAAATAACTGAACTATTTCAGATGTTTGTAAAATGAAATATTATTGATTTCTACAATACTAAATATTTAAAAACTATCAAAAAATTTATTTAAATCTAAAAAGGAAGAATAGTGATCTAAAGTTTAAAAAGTTTATTAAGGATTCCAAATAATATTAGAAAAAAAAGTGGAAACATATAAAACAAAATACATAAAAAGGATGAATTCATTGTATGGAATATTAATATTTTCATTTGGTAAGTTTCTATATTATATGATAAATTATTATCTGATTGTTATGTAAGCATATATTTGTATACCAATCATTTAATTTAAAATTTACAAAAATAATTCATAAAATATAATAAAAATACGCACAGATATAATAAATATACGTACCTTATCATCCTCATGCATGCTTGTATTAAACCTTTTGACTTGAAATTTTTGCTGTTTTATATTTTAAGTTATTCGGAAAAAATTATTATTATTTCTCAACGTATACTACCAATAATCAAAATAAATGAACTGATATAAGTATTTGTAAATTTATTTTGATTTATTATTTTCTTATATTGTATTCATATGTGAAATAAGAGCATACTTACATATACCTATGTATAATAAATATTATACACGTACATATATGTATATTAAATCAGTTTAAAGAATTTTGTATTTACATGAAAAATATTATCAAATGAAACAAACTCTCCAAATACACAAGCGTGAAAAAATTATGGAACAAGCATAAATTTTCGTGAGTAGAAAATGTTAATAATTTTGATATAAAGATAAGATTTTTAGTGATTTACGACAGAAAAAAAAAAGGGAAATCATAAATTGCCATCATGTGATGGAAATTTTATCCACGAAGCTGTCCCGCTCCGACCTAAATCCCATTGAACAACTTTGATCATTTTTAGAAAAATGAAATTAGAAAAAAGATGTCAGTTGCTAATTTAGAAAAAAATTAAAAGAAGTACGGAGTAAGATTCTAAGAAACTTTGTTAAAAACCTTGTAGAGTCTATGTCAAGAAGATTATGAAGGAAATAAATATAAACAAGTAACACAAAATATTAGCATTTGGCAGTATTATTAGATAACTAGATCAGTCTAAGCCCTACATTGTAGAAGAGTTTGCTACTGTGTAGCACTCAGAAATCACTTCAGTGAAGGTCCAGTCTCGCCATAAGCATAAGCTGTAGCGCAATTGAAGAAAATTTTTTATACTACATTATTTAAAAAAAATTACACTTGTCCCTAAATTTGTTTACGCTTGTGTAAACATGTGAAAATACTATCAAAAATACATACTCTATATGCAGGTACATAATATAGATATATGCAAGTTATCTAAAAAATAATAAATAAATTAATATTTATTGAGTTATTTTCTTTGTTTTTTTTTGGCCAGAAGGTTATTTTAGATAGTTACTTTGGATCCTTATATAGGGATACAAGTATAATGTGTATTCGTTATAATATTCATTGGGGTATTAACAATCTAATTTTCCTGAATAAAATTAACTGTATCAGATACAGTCAATACTGATATAATTATGAGAGTATATACAGATAAAAAATTTCTACTCAACCATTTAATTTTATTTTATTTATGTTTTCTTCATATTTTTATGATAATCGTATTGTTTATTTAATAATACATATTTATGTTTTGGTTGTAATTTTATTTTATAAATGAATTTTTCGATTTAATCAAAATTTTTCTTTCACAACAAATTACAATTTACTACCACTGTGGTATATTAATGAAATAAGCATTGATGAAATCTTATTAGTTATGACCGTACGTTGTATTATAATGAACTTTGTTAAAGTTAGATGTTAGAGGGTTACATAAGATATTAATTTGTAAATATGATTTAAAATATTTTGTACATTTTTTGTTTAATTCTTTTTCGAAATTGTTAAAAAAACTATAAAATAAAATAAATAATAAAATAATGGAGTAATATGCACGATATAAATGATTGATGATTTACTGATTCACATATTCATCTAGTATATTACAATAAGGATATTTACTTAATGCAGTAAAAAGGCATCTGAATTGAGTAAAACACGTAAATGTTTATAGGTTTCCAAACCTTTTACTATACATTAAGAGAATACTCTCAATATTTTCCAAAAAAAAAAAAAAAATGTGTATAAATGCAAATATTATGTACGTACATTATATATTGAAGTACTCTCATGCGTATATTAAATACGAACATACCATATAGTATGCCATATTATTTACGTTGTAAATTTAATTTAATTTAATTTAATTTAATTTTAATAGATAAAAAATTTTTTTTATGTATTTTTTCATAGATGAAAATTTCTTATTTTTTATTGTTATATTTATATGTATGTATTTTTTTCAAAAAAATTATAAAATGACATACATTTACGTTTACAATCAAAAATCAATTCTAAAGTAAATCTTTGTACATCGTTGTACAGTAGCAGAGTAGGTAAATATGAATTTGTACAAAAAATCATAAAAATATAATGTATGGAAAAATATACATACTATATACAAAATCAAATAATGCGTATACTAAAAGAGGTGTGGTTGTATACATACATACAATAGCATTTTACCAGATATTTTTTTTTTAGATATTTTATTTTTACATAATGTAACTGTAATATCTATTTTTATATATGTATTTTCATTTTATTTCATTTCATTTTTTTGAATGTCATATTTTTATATTTTATTATATTCGCGAAATTTTTTTTTTACACATACATTTATACATTATATTGTAAATGTTATATGGTTATATTTATGTAAATGTAATTTACAATTGATTTGACTTGTACGTGTCAACAATAATAAAACAAACAAGAACACAATAAATAAAAAATAAATAAAAAATAAAACATTTAAAAATGACAGAAAACAAAAAAATTAAATTTCAATTTTAACTTACAAAAAAATATATACATAATGTATAGTCGAGTGTTTTTTTTTTTTTTTATTAATTTTATTATTACAATATTGAAACAATATTGAAACATATACATATATATTTACATAGGTAAATACGTACATTATATAGGCATCTATTTTAAATTTATTTTTTATGTTTTCAATTAATAATTTTGAATTTTGTTTTACGCATACAATTTTTGTTGAGTTTACAAATACAAGAAGCATATATGTAGATAACTTTTTATAGATACAGTATCCTGTTGTGCACATATAATTGTATACATTATATCCATTTTGTATCTGTGTTTAAGTTTATGTATTAGATATTGTTTTATATTGATTTTTTTTTTAAAAACTTTCTATTATTTAAAAAAAATTAATTTCTCTGGGTAATCAATTTAAATATGTACTCATAGCTCGTAGTGTAGTCAGAAAAAATGCACAAGAATTATATAGCGCGTCAGAACTTTAAAATGAAACTTAAACACAATGATAGCTACATGAATTACATACGGATACGAGTACACAAGATGTGTGAAATATTACTAGTACTATCGTAGAGTAAACTGTAGGTACTGTAGTAGGCAATGAGCTTAACCGCTTTAGAGTATATATAGTGTAGACGAGCAAGTGTATAAAATGTTGTTAGTTTATTTTCTGTGTTTATCATGCATAATAGTACAATATTCGCTTTCTACTAAAAGAGGAATTCAATTTTTTCTCAATAATAGAAATAGGAGTACACATAACGTATAGAATACAACTTCTATTATTGTAGCGTGTATACCATAGGTACTGTTACAGTCAATGACCTCCACTGCTACAGAGTATGTAATAGAGTAGAGTTAGAATTGTTAGTTGATTTTTCGTGCTTTGTATTTGCGTTCTACTTTAGGAGAAAATCAACTTTTTCTCAACAATGAAAATACAAGTACCTACACGAAATGTGAAGAATACTACTCGTACTACCGTAGCTGTACCGTTTACTATAGATACTATGCTATAGTCAATGAAGCTCCTATTGGTAAACCTTATCTACAAATACATATTATATCAGAGAGCAGATTGTGAATTTACATATCCAGAAACTTTTTCAATTTTTTTTTTTTTTTTGTAAAAAAATAATTTTAAAATAAAAATAAATAAAAAATTCTGACAAACCTACTAAAAGTTGCATATTATTTTTTTCATAATATATGTGTTTGAGTAGGTTTAATGCTTCCAAATCAGACATATGAATGAGTACATAATATTTATATGTGTATACATGCGAATATAACTTTGTAAACTGGTACAGGTACATTGTACATAGATATTATAGATTGCAATTTATTTTTTTTTTATTTAACTTTTTTTTTTCTTTTTCAACTTTGAGGTTTTTAACATATACCACTGAAAAGTCAAAGTAAACTTTTTACCACTTTTTACATTATTGACTGTTATTAAAAAAACTGAAAAATTTTTTTGTGTATATAATAAAAGTTATGTTACTATACACAGATATTCATATAATATATGATTACATTTAGTTCTATATATACTCTATTACCACACTCTTTACATATGAAATATATGTTTGTAGGTTAACGTTTATGTACCTGTGGAAAATATATAAAAATAAAATAAAATAAAATATGAAATGAATATCTTATTCTATATAAATACATTTTGCAAATATAAATAGTACACCATACATTACGTATACGTACCCAAGTATGCACATATAAAGATTACACACTTTTTATAGGTAATATGTGTAGCTTTGTGCATATACATACATATATGTGTCACAAGTTCTGCTGCTGATATCCATACTCCATGCAAGGCATATAATGTACACAATGTACATTATATCGTTCACAGGAACGATCTGGGTTTAAAGAGAAAAGTTTCAATTATTTTACAATTTTTTTTTTTTTTTTTTTTGGAATATACATACAATACATGTACATATGTATATTCATACATATACATGCTGCTAGTATATTTACCCAAAAAAACATACCTAAAATATATACATTATAAATGTTTTCGAAAATATAATTTACTGTAGAAAATATTCAAATTTCAAATTTACGATGAAAAATTTAAAAATAAAAATAATAAAAAATAAAATAAAATTTGTTAGTAGAGTAGCATAAATAGAATGAACTTTTACTTTTACGAGTATGCAATAAAATTTAGAACATAAAAAAATCAAATTTTATATGTACACAAAATAAAAAAATAACTCACGAACGCGATATGAATACACGAAGTATTCGTATATATGGATTACACATACGCAATAATTACCTATAGGAAGTTAGAAATTTTATTGATTTTATTTTTGAAATTTATTCAATTTTTATATATTTTTTTTATGTACGGTATTGTATGTAATTAAAATATATGTGTGCGTGCGTATACTTTTAAGAGTATAATGTTATGAATAAAAAATAAAAATGTGTAAAAAAATACAATTATAATAACTTATCGAGATTGAGAAAATAATGAAAATATCCTATAAAGCCTGTACAATATGCTGCAACACCTACTCCACGTATACATACATATACTGCCTATTATACAACGATAATAAAGTTAAATCATTTTAACTTTAAGTTTCCTAATACCTAATACATCAATCATACCTGAGAAAGACATGTGTTGGTATTGAAAGTAAGTAAATAAGTGCAATAAAAGTTTAAAAATACATATATTATCCCTAAACGATCATTATGTATTTGTATTAAACAAAATTAGATCGTATATATGCGTTAAATATTAATACTGTTGATAAATGGCACCTCTTCAATGATCATTCGCTGTGAATTATAATTCATTTGACGTCTATTACTATAAATCAAATTAAAATTGATCATTGATATCTTCGTTTCAACTTCATTGAAGTTAGTTCGAATTGGTTCGAATGAAGTGTCAGAAATTTCAAGTAAGTTCGAATAAAATTTCAGGAACTTCAATTAAGAAGACAAGTGAAGATGTTGAAATGAAAATTTCTAGTGGTGAAAAACCAAATGACAGCAAAAACTACACTGTGCAGATTATAATAATCAAAAATTGTCAATAGAAAATAAAATTGAGAATAAAAACTACAAAATTTACACATCCAAACTGACAAACACAGAATTATCATTTAAGCAGTGTCGTGTAACAACAGTATATTATTTTTTCAAGGCACAGCTAATTACAGTTTCACTACTGTAATACATATAATTGATTTTCTACATATTCACTATACTTAGTACGTACGTACGGTGTATCCATGCCACATGTATGTCTTAGCTATAAATTTGCTTATAATTCTTCTAATTATTTATACCTTCACAAAATTTAAATTTTGCAATGTCATTCATTACACCCACGCAAATATACTGTGTACACATACATATTGAAAGTAATTTTGCTTGTAAATTTCTTAGAATTCTTTTACATGTAAAGTTCTGTTCTGATATACTTCTGAAATATACAAGAGTATTCAGCTACTTATGTACTTTATTTTTAAATTTTGGTAATGAAAAAGTTACCTACAGCTACAGCAAATGTATGGTAGTAAATAATTTGAATGAGTATAATTTTAAGAAAAATGTAAAGAGGGTATTCAATTAAGGTAGTAAGAGGCTCGTGAACGGAGTAAACCTAATAAAATACAAGTATTTATACGTTTTGATCGATTTACAAACCTTTTACTACATTACTGAATAACTTCAATAATAATTAAAATAATAAAACTGATTGCTATGCACGAGACGAGTAATTGAAAAAAAATATTTGTTCTAACAAACCGTTTTTTTCATATTGAACAAATAGAAAATTTTTTGTTATTTTTTTCGTCTTGTATATTTCGTTTTTACAGCACTGAAAAATTTAATATACACTTTGTATAAGTACTCGTATATGCATACGTATATATACAGAATTATTTTTTACATTATTTCAAATAAAATAATATTCAAACACGTTTTTGGACTTTATTTCATAAATAATCAACGACACATGAAATAACAAATTAAAAAAAAATTAAATTAAAGTTATAAACAAAAAACCTAATGGGAAGTTAAGTGAAAAATATACATATATATATAAACAAATTATCCGATTGTCGATCATAATATTATTTGATCAATACTTGAAAAAAAAAATTATGTTACAATATTCAATAATGATTCCAAATGTACTCTCGTTCGTAAACGTATTGTCATAAATTATTATAATTTTCATTTATTATTTCGTACAATGTGGTATAATATTACATTTATAAATTTTCTTATTCAAATATGTACAGTGGCTGTCAAAAGTCTTTATGCACCTCCAAATGTGGAATTTCTGTAAAATGTTCTGTAAAAAAGTTTATTATTCTTTAGAACATAATATAAGGGTTTTAATTAGGGCACAAAAATTGGAAGATGCGTTCATTTGATTTTGACTTACAAGGTATCTAAAGTTTTATTTAGAGGTGTACAAGTATTTTTGATGTTCACTGTATATTATTTGTAAAAATGTAGGTATACATAATTGAGACCGAAAAATATAAATCTCATATTTCATAAATGATGACTGCATATACCATATAGAGACTACGTTCAATTTAATGGTTTAACAGTTGGATATGTCGTTTAAAAAATATACATAAATACATTATAAATTACGATACAAAAAATATTTATTATTATTATATTGTAATAGTACAACTTAAAATAACGTATTTATATGTGTAAATAAATATGTATGTATACGTATATATTTTTGTGTCATAACCAAAAATTCATTATGGGGTGTTCAAAATTGATATGACTAATAATAATTGATTTGATAATATTTGATTTAATTTGGGTTCCACTTATTTTTTTTTGTTGAAAGAAAAATAAAAAAAAAAACAAAATTAATTCATACTTATACATATATACATATAAATATGTACATTTATGTAAAAAAAGAAAATGGATATTACAATGAAAGCGTAAATGACAGTTTTAGAAAATTATTCATTCGAAGAATATCATTGTTTGCCGGTATAATATATCCCATAATACATGAATACACATTATATACATTTGTATGTATGTGTGTGTACATGTGAAAAAAAAATTTGAAGAGAGCTATTTTCAATTGGAAAATCAAATTTCATGAAATAATTGTTATTCAATTATTTCTAATGAATTAATGTGATGATGATATACAGTCGAGTGTTTGAGGCACATTTAATATTTTATGATATACTTATATGTAAGTGTAGTGTATAAAATGTGTGTACTTGTATGTATATTTATGTAGGTATGTATATGGTGTAATTTAAAATAAAATACACTATTTTATATTATTTTATTAAAAAATACTAATTTAATTTTAAAACCTCTCTCCCACATGTATACATTTTCATCCAAATAATTGTCAAATATATATGATATTTTGATTGTCAAGTACGATATGGTACATGTACTCAATAACTTTATTGATGCCGGTGATATGTATGTATGTAAGTACTCGTATATAATATCGGATATACATATGTTGGTATATTTACTTATACATTTTATTTATTTATTTATTTTTAACAACAGATAATTGAAAGTGATTTTCAAAGAAAATAATAATAATAATAAAAATGATAAATAATTTGAATAAGAAAAATATATAAAATGTACGTACTATATGCATACATATTAACAGTACTAGTGTTAGTGTACTATATAGGTATAATAAATTAAAAAGAAATGTTATATTATTATTGAGAGTATTTTCTCAAGAGATTTTTAATGTTTCAATTTTAAAACACTTAAATACATATGTAGTATATTTATGCGTGTATATGTACTTCTACAAGTATCTCGATTGTTTTATAATTTAATTTTTATCTGAATTTGAAATGTAAAATATATACAAGCACGCGTATACGTATCATACATATACATACATTACATTACATTCAATTCAATTAAGTATTATTTTAATTTAGATTTATTCATTAATTTTTTCTAAATATGTTAGTCAGTCATTTGGTTTCTGAAAAACAAATAAAAAGATAAATACATTTTTAAATAATTTTTTTTTCGAAAAAAAAAAAAAAATTCCACTTTGAATATTATTACAAATCGTTTTACGAAATTTTTACACAAAAATATAATTTCGATTTATAAGCATGTACATATATAGGCATGAATTGCATAAATTATAAATAAAATTAATGTTAATAACCACATTGAAAAGAAAATAACATACTACATAATATAAGATAGGCATAGGATAGGTATTTGTTTAAAAATCATAAACATACATACATACATATACTCGTATTACTCGTATGTATATAGCTAAATGTATATCTGATATATCTGAGATCTAATTATAAAACATAAAAATAACCGTATATGTAAACCTGTTAATCGTGTTTTTATAATAATTTTAAATTATATAAATAGTATGTAGCTGTAGGTATACATTGATGGATACAACACAACGTACAACATAAAAATGTATCCATTTATGTATGGATGTTATTAATAATCGCATTGGTATATAAATATACTTTAGGAATAAATGATAATTAAGTATTTGCCGTATCAGATATATACGAACATACATGAATATGTACATTATAGATGCTAGTGCTTCTGCTTTGGGCTTTGGTAAAAAAAAAAGATATATATGATTGCAATTTCTTTTTATTTTCAGTTACTACTTTAAATGCAAAAATAGGTTCAAGGTAAAAAGGGTTTTGCAAATATACATTTATGTACATATACATAATTATATATGATAACATCTTCATTTTTTTTAAATGAATTCTATATACTTAAAATAAACAACAAGTATAGACAAGTTTTTTTTTTCACTCATCAGACGCGAATGAATTTAATGATAATGCAATGTGCATCATGTGCATCTATGTATATTTATTTTCCATACCTTTTTAATGTAAGAAGTTAAAAATATAATATTTCTGTTATGTATATGTGTGTGTGTGTGCATTTGCTTCATTTTATGCTTTACTTTTTGCTGAAATTCCATAAGAATTGAAGACATGCATGATTGGAGGTACCTTGTTATATACATTTGTATGAATGCATGTAGATTTCATTTGAAATTCAGTGAAAATGCATTCTCAAGAAATCAAAACCAGTTTCAGCATTCTTGAATAAAACAAAAATAGACATTTTTTTTTTATTGCATTTATACACAAACATTTTGTACATTTGTACACACATATTTGTAAAATGTATGTAGGTATATATTTATGTTTTCATTTTTATGTATTTGTGAGCGAAACATATACACGCATATGCATGAAACATAAAAATTTTATATACATATTTCAATGTTGCATTCTTATAAGATATGACGAGCCCCCTTTTTCATTCAAATGTGTAGACTCGCGTATAAATAAACTAAAATATCATATACACTGTTGTATCATATATGTACATACATAATGTATATTATAGTGAATGAATCGCGTCACGTTTATATGCGATTTTTATGGGAACATTATATTTATAGACAAAACACATTAAATTAAAAAAAAACAAATATGGTATGAAAGCGTAAATTCAAAGCTTCAATTAAGTAAAAATTTTACTGTAAACATTTATATAAAAAACATAACTGTCTGCGACATTATTTTAAATATAGAAAAAAAATGTATAGATATATATTTTTATATTCATTCGTATGTTGTTTACTACACTCGGACAACATACATATATTTAACGCGTATAGATGTATCTAATTTATAATATGAATGTTCCACACATAGCATCCAAAATATATGAATGTGTGAAATCTATCACAATAGCACTTTTTTATATTTTACACTTGCGTTTGCGTTGCAGTATAGTTTTTCGAAAGTAAAAAATAAAAATTAAAAAAAATAAGTAAAAAAATATGTATATAAAAAATGAAACCGATCATACGATCATTTTAAACCAATCAAAATACTTTACGTAGTCGGTTATATATTTATAGATCATTTTATTCATACATTAAATAAATATGTAATAAACAAAAAACAAAACACATTAGACATTATGTAGTGTAGGCATATGAGCAATATATGAGCAGCAGTACAGTGTGTAGTTACAATATATACATACATAAGTGTAAATAATATGAAAATTTGAAGGCAAACTTTTAATTTATTATAATGAAAAATAAAACAATAATAAATTAAAATCATTGACTAATAAAGAGTTTGAAATAAAAAATTTCCATGTACTATGTAATTATAGTAGAAAAGAGGAAATTTTTTTTTTCAAATTTTTTTTCAAGCAAAGCATGAATAAATCCAAAATATTTCCCTTATGTGTATAAATTGTATATCGTTGGAATGTAAAGATCTATCTATTGGAGTAAATAGTAAAAAAAAAACTATTAAGATCTTATAAATATTTTAAAGAAGATCGAATTCGAAATTCGAACGAATATCGAATTCATTTCTCTTAAATTTTTTCCTACTCAGTACAGTACTCACTCGTTTATGCTCTTCTATTAAAATGATCACTTCTCAAAATAAACAAAAACGACAAAAACATTATCGTGTGTGTTCTCTTAAAACTTAAATTTTTTAAACAACTTTATAAATGTTTGGCTGTTTGGTAAAAAAAAAAAATATGTATATAAAAATTTGGTAAAAGCTTATTTTAAAGCATTACCAGAACAAATATGTTTCTTATAATAAATTTTTAATTCAAATTGGTAATTGAAACCATCTGAAACGATAAAAGAATGTAGGAGAATTTATATAAAATAAATAAAAATAAAACAAATTGTACATTCTGACAACGATTCTACAAAAAGTTGATTTCTTGGTTATAAACTTTCTTTTTAGTATAAAATTTAAATGAATTTTTTATTGTATACAATCATTATTAAGAAAACTTCTTGTATTAAGTATTTTGATTATGATGATGATAAAACGAAGAAAAAAAAAATTCAATTTCAAAAAACATTAAAAATGAATAAAAATTCGATAAAATTATGTAGCTTCGTACATAATAAGTGTATACTTATAAATTCTCAAATATTAGTACATATGAACATGCATGTTTATGTTTTTCTTATTCTTCTTCTTTTTGAATATAGAACATAAGAAAATATATGCATAAACTTGAAACAGATTAAAGTTTAGATGACAATGATTGAATTATAAATTATTCTGATTATAAATATTACATTATATACTCATTTAGTGTGTGAAAGGTATGAAAAACGAATGTTCAATTTATATTAGGAAGTATAGAGATTATTGTCATACCCGGTTCTTTTAAAGGTTGAAATGATTAATTAAAACTGGGCGTCAAAATTTGGGGGCGCAAATAAGAATAGAATCGCATAGTTTTTAGAAAAATAGTTTTACAAATGACAGTAAAAAAATATTCTCTGGGAAAATTCTACTTCTTCTACTTCTCAAATATAATAAAAGTTCAATGACCATGTTTGTTTACGAATGAAAATGTATAGTACAAAACAATTATCGGTTTTTCTTGCTTACACTGATCGTGTTTTAATCTGAAATTCTTCTTCGTACACACCTACTACAGTGCAGTAGAAACTTTACACGAGAAAATAATAAGAAAAACTAGTATTCGCGTATATTAAAGAAGAAGTAGAAAGACAGACGAATAGCAGTTTTTCTTCTGCTTTTCTTGTTTAAATTATGTACCTACTGCTTCTATGTACTATAGTAGGCAAGTACGAAGAAAATGTTCAGATTGAAACTAGATGCGTGTAAACAAGAAACAGAGAACCTGAATTTCTATGAGAGAAACGCATCTACAAACCTACGTCTTGGAAGAATGTAAAGAAACGTGAAAAGAATTTAATTTATTTTTTCACTAAAAATACATACAAATTGAAATTTTGTGCTGTTAAAATAAACAATATCAAATTAAAGTTTAAAATATTAAGGTTTCAGCCTGTTGGGCAAAAAGTTTAGAAGTGCACCGGGCGCCCAGGAGGCTGAAACCGGCATTGAGTATAGTGTAGATATAGGAGATAGTAGTATATATAAAGAAAATTATGATGTATGTATATGATAACTCCTTACAACGAATATGTGTACATACATACGTATTTGGATTTGTAATTTCAAGTCTATAACGTTATAATTTGATTTTTAAACAATATAAAATTATATAATATACTTGTATGCATATAATAGAGTAAGCAGTAACATAAATATACATATATACATATGTACATATACATACAGACTTTATCCTCAAGTGAAGAAATTATAATTTCTAATTTCACGTACATTATAGTACATACATCTAAATACATATATCTATTCCCATATCGAAATTATTACAACTTATTTTATCTTCAATTTTATAATTCAAAAATTTAAACGAATATATAGAACATAAAACGATAATGACGTGAGGTGTACACATACATATGTGTACATTGGTATTCTTGTAATATTGTATAAAATATGTATTATATCCTTACAAATATTTCGTACATTTACATATGTACGAAATGTTCTCAAATGATTAATTCATTAATTTTGTATTATATATTTATACATATGTATATAGTATATATGTAAATTTTGTATGTACATATTTACATCCTTTAACAGAGAGTGTATAAAAGTAAAGCAACAAAAAATTCGTTTAATTTTAATCATTCTATATCTACGAGTATATGCATATAGTAATCGTATAATAAAATTTTGTTTTAAGAAATTGTTTATATGTATATATTTGCATATATATATGTATATGTATATGTATTTAGTAGAACATCATAATGAACAAGAATATAATAAGAATTTCCTTACAAAATTCTACATATTTTGGTTAGATAGCATTTAAAACATGATAATAATAATGAAAATTTTATATATACTCATTTATACACTTCCTAAATGAGTACATAATATCTACCGAAAGGTATATGCATAAATATATACAACGAAAACAAAAATTTGCTCTAATTTGATGAGATATTATAAAGTAGTTTCTTCAAGAATAATGTAGTCCTTCTTCTATTAATTATAAATTTTACTGTTTACATGGTTTTTGATAGTTAGTTTTATGTTTTCAAGAAGAATGTATTGAATTGTCTTAAATAAATACAATTATCATTATATAATTCGTAGTACATGTAGTGCTACAAATTTTAATTAATTACTGACGGACCAAAGAAATTTTAATTTTTAATAAAATTAAAATTTCATTCCATCTAGTCAAAGTAAAAATAATTATAAATGTACAAGTGACAGGCAAATGCAATATACTCACAACACATCAATACAAATGTGCAAAATTTTATTTATTCATCCTTAATATGAATTTACTTTATGATATACCTACTTCGCTACATCCCTATATTACATATGCTATAATTACATTTATAGTAAATAATAATTATAAAAAATATCAGAAAATTTTTGATGAAAATACACGAATTACAATCGAAGAGTATTCAAATTTTGTTTTCCATAAAATCACAATTAAAAATTTCATGTAATTCTGATACGTAAAATATAAGTATCTGTTCGTATTATGCATTTTAAATAATATTTCAGAAGAAAATTGCATGCTCAATCGAATATTACGATTGTGATTTGACTGTAAACAGTATAAAGTACCGTCAATTAAAATGAATCGTCCTATGTAGTTACCTATACATTATGAAAAAATGAATTTTTATTGTTTTTCAGTTGTGTTATAAGAATCGATAATTACATATTTTAAATATAATTGTGATTGACAAAACGTTCAGATTTATGTTTTGAATCGAATGGTTTTCGAAATCTCTATTACACACAGTTGAATGAAACGCGAATAATAATTAAAATAAAATCAATAATAATGATTAAAAAAATGATATTGTTGTTGTTTTCGGTTTGAATTCGATTGTTTATTCCGTACAGGATATCATAAAATGGATCTGTAATGGGTTTATAATGTAATAATTCAACTGAATTACGTGCTATGTGCGGACTTGCGTTAATATGTGAGTAGTATAGGACAGAAATTCGAGTGGTAATTAATTAAATTATTTATATTAACATCATTACCATGACGCTAAAGGTGGAACAAGCATACAGTCCAAATTTAATCGAATCGAATTTAGTCCATTCGGATGCACAATGAAAAAAATATCCAAAACCTCAAATTACGTACGTATACATACCAAAATTTGTGTAGAAAAATAAATAACAAAAAGTTGAGGCTTCCAGTATACGATATGCAAATGCAGATACTTAACTTTTAATGAATTTCTTTAAAAAGTTGAAAAATTAAAATGTCCGGCTAACAGACCGTATGAAATATTTTTCTGTTATTAGAGAGTTCTATAAATGAGTACCTCATTCTTCTAATTAGTGAAAAAGCGCTTAGTTTATGAATTTTTTTTTTCTACACTTTTCTGACATAATTAAAATCATTCTTATACTATTTTATTCTTACAAATACCAAACTTTTATTCGTTATCCTTTTTCTAAAAAGCATGCACATTAAAACTATCGTATTCATACTCGTTTCATCGTTTTTATTTCTTTTTCCTTTTTTTTTCAGTTGTCCTAGTTGACATTTGTTATGCTGCAGAATGTGGTCAGCAGGAATTTGCTCAGTGTGCAGAACCTCTGGATAAATTACAATTAACATCAGAATTTCAAATAGGAAAAAACGAACAACTAAACGATCTTTGCGCGTAAGTAGTACCAACGACACCTAATTCACAAAAAGTCCAATAAAAATAAAAACGCTCCCGTTCCCATTTCATTCTATCTTACATGCATACACATATGCAAGTTATTTATGTATACAAGAATTTAAATATTTTCACATATTCCAAATAGAAAACCATTTCAGATTATTTCCATTTTATTTTCATTCTTTCTTGTTGTATAAAAAATTTTATGAAAGCCATTTTATTAAAAAAAAATGTTTTTTCCATTTTCCGTTTCGTTTAATATTACAGAGAACTAAGGAAAAGTTTAAAATGTATTCAAAGTTTTACACGTCGTTGTCTGAACATAGACCAGCGAAATCATTTCAATAAAATGTACCATGGGACCAACCAATTCATACGTGATTTATGCAATGACAAAACATTCCAACAAGGTAAGAAACATTTTAATGATATTCGATAAACTGAAGATATTACGAATAGCTATTTGCCAAGGAGATCGTTCTATGTTCTATCTATATACTAATTTTGTTCTTTCTTTTATGCAGAATACTTAAAACACTCTACATGTTCTCAAGTAGCTAAGGAGGAATTCGAAGTGTGTGCTAAACGTTACAAGGACGCATTAGTATTCATGAGCCCAGTGCCGAATGAAGGAAATCAAGAAAATCTAACTCTTGCAGATAACATTAAGACAATATGCTGGTAAGATTCGAAATAGCAAATACAACCTTTTGTGTGTTATTTAAGAAAATGAAATTCATCCTTTATCTTTTATCTTCGTTGTTATATTTTTTTTTATTTTGTGTAGTTCATATCAAGAATTAATTGAATGCTCAGAGCAAGTTGCCAGATATAAATGTGGTAATGATGCTGCAAGATTCGTAAAGGAACTGCTGTCGAGATTCGGTACCAGTTTGGTTAGGGTTAGTATGCTTTAAAGAACCTTTCTGAAATTGAATGTAATTTTTTTAATATTTAAAAACATCATTTCTGTTTATTGCTTTACTGTTTTTAGCTCCATTGTGACAAGTATTCCAGAGAGCCGCATCTATGTGGTGGCAGTTCGAATGGGTACTCTGTGCGACCAATTTTCATTACGTACTTCGTAACAGCAGTGGCATTAACATTGAAACTCATAATCAGATGAATATAAAAAAAATCGCAGCACATACATTATTTAATAAACGTATTTAAATTATTTTATGTCCTCGTTATCTTATGAAGAAATCTACCAAAATTTAAATTTTAGAAGAATTTTAAAATTTCGTAAATTATAGTAAAATCTGAAAATGCATCATATCATCATAATCTAAAAAATAAAATCGAATTATAGTTTTGAATGAACGAGTACGAAGTACGAATTTTGAGGACGACATTTTCTAAGACATGCATACTTGCATTTACTTTTATGTTTTCATTCTCACCTTGATAAAATTTACCAATTTACGAAATTTACGATTATCTAGTATTATAGTGAACACACACTGTGATCAAATACTTAACATAACAAAATGTTCATCACTTTTATGTAGGTGTGGTTGAAAAAGATATAATTTCACACTAATGCCGTCGTAATGCTCAAACCAAGATCAGAAAATAATTTTCGAATCGTTCGAATTTAAGTACCTTCGTAGATTATTATTATATTATGTAGATAAGTTTAGATTCCTTTACTTTTGTAGATTGCACAGTTAGCTAGGTTTAGTTTTAATCTATTTTCGACTTTACAAGCATTTTAATCAGACGTTTAAATTAATTAGACCAGAATTGACGAATTTAAATGAAAATTAACAATCATCACATGAGAATAATAGTGCACGCAAGAAGAGGAGTTAATTCACACGTAAATTAGTACAGATTCGGATTTATTGCATTTAGTCATTTAGAGCACTTTGAATTATAATAAATTTCATAGCAAAAAAAATTATACGAAATATTTACGCAAAGTCGCAAACACACACAAACAATTATGCTTTGAGTCAGATTCGATTGAAAATCAGTTCGTCGTCAGTTAACCAATAAGTTGATTATATACTTCAGTTATTATGGTGCAATATCGCACAAGTGAATATGCCTGCGCGTATAATTTCCGAGGAGTATGAGTATGATAAGTTCTGAGTTCGTTAAATGGAAAATATACAGAAATCAGAAAGAAAGAATCTCCACAAACGTGTGATAATCATGTAAGAGCTTATGTAACATCCTTTTCATTTATATTTTAGTTTATATTTTAGATGTATATAAAATTAATTAAAGTTAGATATCGATTATTTGTAAGGAAACCTGAAAAATTCTGTTATGTTGAAAATAATATTGTATTAGTATGTATAATTATATTTATTTTTTTGTTTTTTTCTTAACTGTAGCGTTAATAAGTTCTATAGACACTATTGAATTATGTAAAAAGAATTTTAGAACAGATTTTTGACACGAAATTAATTAAAATTTTGTTATGAAATTTACAACACGAAACAAAGAAAATCATAATTTTTCGAATAAAGAAAAGAATAAAAATTACCAACACAAACACAATTTTTTAGATCAAAAAAATAAAATTTAATTATAAAGATTGTTGAGAAAATAAATTATATTTTTGAAGAAAATCGTAACAAAGTCTTTCATTTGATTGTTGTAAATGCTTTTCTAGGATTTCTGATTTTACATTTGTATGATATATCTAATTTATGCAGTGTCCTTTTTACTTTAATTCAATGGGACAAACAGTGTGTATTCTTTGAAATCTAGTTGTTCATAACAGTATGAAATTCTTTTTTTTGTTTGAGTGGATTTTAGTTATTTTCGAAAAGGATATACGATCAAGTAGATTTCTGACTGTTTCTCGTTTTTTTATTTGCATTTGATTTGTGGTTTCTTGATAAAGATTCAACAGGGAAATCAAAACACTATGAATGCTCTAACGAAAAATAAAATCTCGAATAAAATTAAATGAAATGAATGAATATTTGTATTATTATCAGGAGGAAGGTTCAGATATGAATAAAATATGAAAAATATACAGTAAAGGACTGCAGTACAAAATAATGAATAATATAGAAGGAGTGTTAAACGTTTATGAATGAATAAAAAAGGATAAATTATACACAAAACGAATTATAAATGTACAAACTACATACACAAGAAAGTTTTTAGTTAGATATTGTGTAATATTACGAACATTGTGTGGTTTACCATTATGAAATTTAATTTTGTTTATCAAATTAGCAGGTTTTTAAATTTAATTTGAGTAAATTTGTATTTTTTATCTTAAAATAAAAATGATTTTGTATTGTTAGATTATTTTTATATAATCTGTTCTATGTAGAAGATTTTATGCGAGGATAATTAAGTTACATATAAACATATTATATAAATAAAATTAACAGCTAATTTGTTCGTATTAAATTTTACGTATTATTACAACACGAAATGCTTTTATGCTGTAATTATATCATGAATATGCATACATATGAACGTCGAACGAGTGTGGGTGGTCATTATCATAAATACCAAAATTTTAGCAATTAATTTTATTATTATTTTGTTACCTAATTTCGTTAAAATTGTTGTAAAACTAATGAAAATTTATTGTTTTGTAATTGCACACGAAGGATAATAAAGACATGAATCGCTAATTGAAATTATTATGTAGCATAATATGTGCGCATTTGTACGCATGGAAATTCTCAAATTATACTTATCACATATAAAAATAAATTATTTTTATTAAACAAATTTAAATTCAAAAATTTTGTAGATAATTTGCTGAATTTAATAATTTTTCTGCATAAATTATTGTCAAAAAGAAAGAAAATATTAAATTTCCTATCGATGTGAACAAAAATCTCTAGTATTCGTTATACAATAATGTATTTTTTGATTGCATTTAATATTTTTGAATTTCATAAATTTCACAAATTCAAATATTTGATTATAAATTTTTTTCATTCGGAATTTGTTTGGTTTGTTAGCTGCTGTGGTGTGGCATGAATTGGAACAGTGTATAATTGAACATTCGATATCGATATCGATACTTCATAACATGACGTTGACGACAACAGGATTTGCTATCTTACGGAAGTATTGACTACACATGACTACAGTCAAATAATATAGAATATAAAGCTAAACCATAGCTATTATATTCTTTGTTTTTTCTCATTTAAAAAAGAATTCAATGATGGCAGGGCAGTTGTTGTGTTGTTATTTCTTTAGATTTTGGGTAGGTGACGATAAAGAAAGATTCATAAAATAAAATATGTACGCAAACGTAATTAAATATATTTTAAATTCGAATTGAAAAAACTTTGTCTATGAAATTATATAAATAGTTTAAGATTTTCTTCGATATTTATTTCAAAATGTTGTTATATTCAATTTTTACTTAAGAAATTTTCATTGTCTACATTAATTTCATTTCCAATATTAAATATTACTGTAGTATGAATGTACTACATGTACTTATATGTATTTTGAGAGTAACATTTGTTTATAATTATAAAATACTATATTATTTCTTTGTCATTTTTATTAAAAAATTAAATTTTAGTTTTGTATTTTTGTCGCTTTAACACTTTTAAATTTTATTTTCTTCACCGTTTATTTTATGTACGAATGTACAAAAAGAAATATGTACGTACAAAACGAAATATATGTTGTTATATATATATATAACAATGTGTAGTAAAATGAAGAAAATTTACAAACTTTATCGCATAAATTTCCTTTTTATTACAGTTCTTGAAAGTAATTTCATAAAACTTTTTAACAATGATTAAAATTATGAAAAATATCCGTATACACAAAATGACTACTTTAAATATTGCAATTTAATGTTTTAATTTTCTTACCATATACCTACACGTATATACTCGTACATATTCTGCGTGTTATGTAATTATATTTGTTTGTTTCTAACAAAATAAAATTTAGAGTCATTATGGAAATATGTGTGTACATTGTACTTAATATTCGTTTATTGGCTAAAATCTAAAATACAATTATGGCTGTGTTGCGATTGCGACTTTTAAATATTGTAAATAATGTGAATTATAATTTTTGTAATTCAAATACACCAAAAAATTTAAAATATTTTAATAAAAAATGCCTATGAAAATGCAATAAAATAATTTTTACAATAAAATTAAAATCACAAAAATTAATTAATTTTCTTTACAAAAGACATTTTCAAAATTATAGATAAATACATAATGAATTTCCCATTATACATTTTTCACAATAATTTTCTTCATTACATTTTGTAATGTATAGCGAATGTGTATGTATACAAAGGTAAAAATTTAACAATCGATTAATCATAATAAATACATCTAAATACATTTTTATTTATTCTAGAGGTAAAAAAAAAAAATGATGTCGTATAAAACATTTCTGGCTATTATCTGGTACTTATCATTTTTGACAAAGAGCTTTCAATTATCTTAAATAATACGTTCATGTCATTTCAGTTAAATTCTGAATTTTCTTTTGGAAAAATTTTTCATCCGTATTTTTGTGAATGTTCAACAAGTTGAATTTTGTACAATTATATTTTGTTCAGTAATTCTCTAAACACATATATACTCATATAATATTTTTAAAATAGTATTTTCTTTAAGTATTTTTCTTAAAGGTACATACCTAGTTGTTGAAATCGATTTCTTTTTGTGCACTTATATCGTTTTTACTATTCAAAACAAGAAAAAAAAGCACATATTTTTCATGTTCAATAAACATAAATTCACGGATATTTAAATTTGAATGAAAAATTTTAAAATTACAATTTTTTTTTTGCTTGAATACACTTCAAATTGAAGTGAAAAAATTAATTAATAGGATCAGGTAGATAGATATGCAAGTATGTAATGTACATAAGTCTAAAAATTTATACCTATATGTAACTACATATGTACGTATATATTTATGTGCATATCACGATAAATTAAAATTTTTTTTTTTTTGAAAAATAATATAAATTTTGAGCTTACTTTAAATCAAATTAAGTACATACATACATATTTGAATTTAAGCAATATACATACATTGAAAGAGGATTAAATTTATTTCAAAAATATTTATAAAATTGTTTTGTTGTTCAGAGATTATTCTTATGTGTATAACATGTACTCTTACATATATACATATGTATGTATATCTGAATTTATACATTGTTTTAATTCTCATAAGAGAAGTAATGCAAAATGTATGTGCAAATCAATAAAATGTATATTATACACATACAAATGTATATTATATATATTATACAAGTACATATATTACAAGAATATAAGAAATTTATAATATGTATTTCAAATTTCCGTTATTGTATAAATATGTATAAAATTGGAATTTTTTTTTAATTTGTTGCTATACTATATATAAATGTTTTTGTACAAAAGTGTAAATTACTATTAGCAATAATCAATAAATTTTATTGTTTATATTACAAATAGTATAGTAAAAGGATATAAAAGATGAATGTAATGTAAATATTGAAATTCAAATAATGCACTTACATATTTGTATGTACTAGTAGTATATGAGTAGTATGTACTCATACATATATACAATGTGTATACATATAGTGATATATACAAATAAAATACGATATCAAATTGTAAAACATTTATCAAACGTATACATACAGATTAAAATTAAATTTTAAATAGAGAAAAGGATATGAAAATTTCTAAGGTTTGTATTGTCTTATACAGTTATCTATATCCACTCATACTATAGAATACTTATATATGTAATTGTATAAAGTAAGTATGATGTTTTAGTAAAAATTTTGCTTTTAAAATATACATTCATACCTAACATGCATAATACATATATCTTTGAAAATTATATCTTTTGTATGCGTACAATACATATACCTACATACACATAATACAATTTTTATATACATACTATGTAGGTATTACAGGTAAATACAAAAATGTTTCGGGCAAGTTTCTTGCACATAATAAATTTTTATCATTTTTCTCATTCGTATTAAACTACTATATAGTTAGTTAGTTACACATTTTAGTGTAATCTACGTCTATATAAGTACGTACTGTGTACACAGCATTTATATACTATTACATTGAATTCTCAAGTTAATATTTCATTTTAAAAATGAGAGAAATAAAATAGAAAAGAAAAGAAAAAAATTGTTTTCTACTTTTATGATAAATTCATACGAAATCATTTTTGTGTGTTTCACTTTCTTTTTTTTTTTTATTTTTTTCCAAGTTCATATTTTCGAGACAATTGAAGTGAAATTTCTCAAACTTGTTGGAATGAAACGATAATTTATTTTCAAATAGAAAAAAACTGTTTTGGTATTTGTAATTTTTCTTGTTAAAAGAATCTACTCTAACTCGTATATATGTATGTATAATATATGAACGTAATATAATACTCGTATTTTTATATTATTATTTTTTATATTTTAAAAATAATCGTAGTAATTTTTCATGAAATTCTCGTATAGTATTACGTATATATATGTACTATAAATGTATTTTATTATTAGTAAATTACCTACATATTTGTTTCTTGAAATTTTTGTGTTTTCCAAAACACTCGGGATAATATTAATTTTGGAACATACATACATATAACTAAATTAATATTTTAGTTATTTTTTCTCGTAATTTTTCAAAATGTTTTGAAAAAATTATAAATTCTCTGAATGTAATTGAAAGGATGAAGAATTAAATTTTATATTTTATAATATTATTAAATTTTTTTTTTTGTTTTTTGAATATGATACATACACATATCTGTATTAAATAGGTGTGCATGTATACTTATATAGTTCGATTAGAATTTGTTTGATTTAAAAAAAAAATACAAAATACATTTGAATTAAAGTGAAATAAATTTTTTATCATTTCATTTAGATATTTGTATTTGAAAGTTAAAATTTTCAATTTAATTCGAATGATCAAGGACAAACAAGAAAAAAAAAGAAACAAGACTTTCTCCTTGATTTTCTATACAGATACATAGTATATGTACAAGTTAACCTTTACTTTTTGAATAATAAAATATTCATTTATAAGGATTTTATATTCATTGAATTGCTGTGGGCATAATCACTTTCATCTATCATCAATCAGTCTATGTATATGCGAAGGCACACATATGATGTAATGTAAATTTGACTTTACTTAATTAATTATTTAAATTAATTTAAAGTTGTATCTTTTAAAATGAATACACACATGCATATATATGACTGTTTAAATTTTAAATTATTGTGTTGAAAAAATTTGTATGAGTTTTTTTTATTTATTCTTTATATTTTGTGCATATTTCCATATATCATACATATACAATATATGACTTCTGTAACTATAGTTTGTTTAGTTTGTTTATAGTACCACATAGTACTCATATAGTTTGACCTAATTTTTAAGGAAATTTATTCAATTTTATTATAATGTACAATATGAGCACGTATATAGATGACAGATTATTTACAAAATTAGTATACGGATGTATTTTATCCTATTAAATTAAGTACATATATTACTGATGTAATGCAAGGATGTATAAATATAGATATATCTTTATCTATATGTTCAAATTCATTGATTTTTTAGCAAATTTTTTAGTCAATTTGAATAGTAATTTATTAATAAGTCTCGTAATACTTAAATGTTATTTTCAAAACTTGATGATGATGTTAAAAGTACAATGAGTACCGTATACCTAAAATTTAGGCCGATTTATATATAAGAAATTTATAGGAAATGTTACATACTCGCACATTACATATCCATAGGCATACATACATGTACATACCTCTATTTAGATATTAATTAAAATTAAAATGAAATGAAAACAAATGACAAAAAAATAAATCCATGAAAATAAGAAATATAAAAATTAACAAAAATTTGTTATAAGTGTTATTTAAAAAAAAACGTGAACAAATGAACAAAGTAAGCAAAAATAAAAAACCAAATTGAAATGAATTTCATTTTGTGAAATATTCAACGAAACAAAGTGTCGAATCGATGTACATATTACGCTTTTTTTTCCACGGCTTTTTTATTATTTTCTATAATTTCATCAGCTTTTAAAATGGGGTTATATATTTTTGACTTTTGAATCTTAAAAAAAGGTCGTTGCTATAAAAATGAATTCAGAAATTAAGAAAAAAAAAATAAAAATAAAAGCACAGACAGATAAATTGAAAACAAAATAAGTAAAAATGAAAATTCGATACAAATTTACATAATGCAAATCCATGTAATAATCGCATTCGTCGCAGTTATTTTTCAATTAAAATCAATTTAAATTCAAATGAAAATAAAAAAAAATAAGAAATGAAAAAACAAAATGGTTCTAACAAGTTTTAGCTTTTTAACGCTAAATAATTCATTTATGGAATAGTTTTTTTTATTTTTGATTTTTTTTTTATATTCAACAAAAAATCATATCTACATATGTAATATGTATGTACGTACATATTTCTGTTGTAGATGATAATAATTTATTTATTAAGAAATTAATTTGAAATCAATTTACATTTTTCTTTTGTTACATTTTCCCATTCATTATTTGAAAATATGTGAAAATGAATTTTCTACTTATCAAAATGTATATGAATAATCCTGTTTAATTAATGTAGAAACAAATATTCGTTTTAAGAAAATAGAAAAAAAAAATGACATGGAATTGTATTTTATCAGATGCATGTTTAAATAATGCTCATGATTGACAGCAGAAAAAAAAATGTTGGGGTATAGAAGATTATTTAGAATCTTTTTAACCGTAGGAAAAATTTTCAGTTTCGTGAAAATCGTATACTGAAATACAAACGAAGAACGAACATATAAGTATTGTATGTATACGCATATTTTAAAAGATAAGATTTGGTATAGGATTAAAAATAGAGAAGAATATACCTAAAAAAATAAACTAGAAAAAAAAAAAGACTTGGAAAGATTTTTCTCATGTCACCATGTAAGTAATGACAGAATAAAATACGAACATTTTTATATTTCATTTTGATATAAAAGAAAAACAATTTAATGTATCAAGCATACTTTTTGTTCTACAATAAATTTATAAAAAACACATACTTTTTATACTGTATCACATATTACGTATGTATGTATGTAAATTTATAATATAGACACAAGAAAATCGCGTATACATACGAGTAAATTATTTTCATTATCATAAAAAATAATATATTCACATAAACAATAGAATACATAGAATACATACATATGTATTCCTTATTTATGTAAATTTAGTGATTATCAGAGGATTAAGGGAAAATTTACGCCTTTCGTAATAATAAAAAAATGTACGTAGACATAAATGTACATAAAGGTAGAATGGCAGAAATAATTCTGAAAAAGTATTCATAATTTATAAAATAAACTAAAATAGAATGATAAATAAAAATAGGATATACGAGTACATATAAAATTTCAATTTAATGTTGATTCTCTTATAGTTTCTTATTATCCTTTGTTTATATGCTTTTTGTTTGTTTTCAATTTAAAATTCCAGATTCTACAATAATTTATCTTTTGTGTTTCAATAATAAAATATTATTATTATCCTTAAGTACCAGTACAAGCAAAAACTAAAGAATAAATTTCAATAAACATTTAATAATAAAAAAAAAAAAATAATATACAAATAATGCAAATAATCAATAATAAAAAAAATAAATAATCGATTGATAATAAACTATGTACATATATATATGTACGTATGTACATAAACTTAACACCACATTATAGCTTTGTATAAAATAAAAATCGTATTAACATTAAACACTTTATAATGATTGCAATTTAAAAATGAAATTGTAAACCTGACAAAAAGGAAAAAAAAAAGGAATTTCCATTGATTGTTTTTTATTATTTTTCATTTTTTGGTCTGAGATTTTTTGAGATTTTATTTTATATTATTTTTTGCTCGTCATATAAGAACAATGTTCATTAAAAACTTTTCTCTTTTACATTTTGAATTTTTTTTGTAGATCATAAAACTATGAAGAACACTTGAAAATTATTGTTGTTTTTGTTTTTGTTATATATTTTAAGATTTTCATTTCACTTTAACTTTTTGTTGATTGTTTTCGTTATTGAGTAAGGTATAAAATTTAGCAAAATGTAGTATAATTTTCTTTTCTTTTTACTTTTTTTTTTTTTTGGTAGAACAGTGGAAAAAATAAAAATTAATTTATTCTTTATACGTCTACAAATACAAATAAGTACATACAAAAAAATGTGTGAAATGTAGGAAAGAAATTATTGTATAAAATGTACATCTCTATTTAATATACGATACGTGTATATGCGTGTAGCATTTTAGTATAACTATTAAATTTTTACAAATGGATTTTTGCTTATATGTACATAATATGTACTTTGATTTAATACTACGTGTGTTTTAGTAGATTTTATACATTGCATTGTACATATAGTATGGTGTGTACTTACATTAGATGGATGTAATTAAGATAAGTGTGTAAGAAAATGCTTTTTAAGAAGCTTTTTTATGTATAGTGAAGTAAGTAATAGAGTTGGTATATATGTTTATGTATTAGAAAATAAAAAATAATCGATTAGAGAGAAAAGTGAAACACAAAAAACAAAAAAAAAAATTGTTAAGGATATTAGAGTTTAGTAAATTAACCATATATACACATGTAGACTTATACTATGTATTCAGTTTGGATTACATTTCAGAATAGTTTACGAGATTTTATTATTAGACACTCAACAGGGTGTTATCATACCAATTTTTAGTTTGAGTTCAATTCACATGAGTCTTCTAGTTTATAAATGGTTGTATAAAAACAAAAATTGATCACAGAATCAAATATATTTTATGATAATTTAAGTACACATGTCGCATACTGAATTTAGAAAACAGAAACTTATAATAAAGTTTAAGAAATTTTTACAGAATACAATCAATGAAATCACCATGTAGTAGAATTTTCACTACAATCTTGCACATTTATTTAAAAATATAACACAAATATGACCTGATAGGATCGATATCATTTTTTTTTCTTCGAAATTTTAGATCATATTGACAATTTATTGCTAAAGAAGCTATAAAATAATATTTAGTTGTAGTTAATTAACTGATTAGTTCTATTTCTAATAAGCAAGCTGCACTTATATCCATGATCATATCGAATAAAGGAGAAAAGATTCTACTGTCTAAAATGAAATTTAATCACTTTTGAAATTTCGTAACATAAGAAAATATGATCCACTAGAATTCATGATCTGAAAATACAAGAAAATATAATGAAGAAAACACATTACCTATATGTACATATTTTACGGAAATTTTACAACATACCGATTGAAATGTTTCCAAGTTCATAACAGCAAAATAAGAAGCTGACATTATCATATCGGATCTTGAACGTATTATCATCATGTAAATAATTTTTTGAAATTGTATAGATTCATTGTACCATTGGCAGTCACAATACCAAGAACGTGCTAAAGATTGGCTCTGAAATAATTCGCAAAAAAAAAATTTACTTTTTTATATTTCAACAATATTCTCATTATTATCAGTATTTATTTTTGTTCACCTCATTTGTTAGACATTGTCCATTGTAACAGTGAGTTAGTAATTCCAAGCATGATGCCAGACCATAAAATATCATAATTACCAAAATTGTGTTATCTTTTCCCTATATGCAAAAATAAAATAAAATTTAATTATAATAATAAAAACCGAATATACATCAGGATTTTTAAATGTAATATTTACTAATGCGTTGTTTAGACGAAATAAAACGATCGCCATCACTAATAAACTTTGAAAAAATTGAATCAGTGTCACGACCGAGTACAACATTTGAATGTTTTCACAAAATCTATTCAATAAAAATGGAACATTATTTTTACAAATTTTCGATTTTTTTTTTAGTGAACATACTCAAGTATTTTTTTGTGGAAATAGCAACAAATTATTATATACCGTAAACGATACTTTTTTGATACATGGTCTGTTGTACTTAGTTCAATCATTGCTTTAAGAATTCTCATCATCCCGATACCATGCGAAATGAAAGTGATAAAAAGTGCATTGTAAATATATGATCCTGTAAAAAAAAATATTCACACAATTGAAGAAAGTATTTATCCATTATGGAAAAAGAAATTCTCAATTAAAAACGTACCAAATACACTGCAATAAAGACTTATCACCTCAACGAACATAATAATTAGAAAATATGGAAATTGTATTGCTTTACCAGTACTTTCCCAAGCAGCAAAATATGAAGGAAACACTTTAACAATATAATTTAGATTAGAATATCTAAATATTACAAAATCGCCCACCATTCGGTTTATGAATTATATTTTCAGTTACCATGTACTATGGTGAAATTAGTAGATTTAACCGCCATATTGTATGTGTTCATAGACAATGCTGTGCCAATATATAAACTGAAAATGCAGAAAAGCATTATTAGAAATATGCAAAGCTGTAGCCTACAAAATCTCCAACTGTCTGAAATGATGTTTTTAACAATTTTCCTGAAATGTGATAAATCTATCATATCTGTGAAATGAAATAGAAAAAAATATTTCAATACCTAATGTAACTAAGTGGACAAAGGACAAGACAAAAATAAATGATAAAAGTTCTAATTTCTAAATGTATTTTATTGTTCTTCACCTTTACACATTAACTCAATTTCATGTATGATTTTTTGCCCAAGCAAAATATCGACTGTTTCGTAATACTTTTGCTGGTTCAAGGCGACATAAACCAACTTCAATAAACCTATAGTGGCTTGAGTTGCCACACTTAAGCCCTTTACAAAATTAATAATTAAATAAAGAAAATTGTTTAATACACTATAATTTAAATAAATCCATGAAAACATTGAAAATTTTCTAATTATACCTACTTCAGATGCTGTCATTAAATCATCCTTATATTTTACGGCGTAGCTTAAATGAGCATATATCGCTCCCAAAGTTGTCATCGCAATGAAAACAACGAATCTGCGAAAATTGAAGACAAAAATATGTAAATAAGCCTTTTACATAATAAACATAAATTGTTTTCATACAATCTTCGTTTATCCTTGAATGATGATGGCTCAGAAATAATGACTCCTAGTCCTAAACAAAATGTTCTTACAAGTTTGAATCTTTTGTTGTTCCTCGTACGGATTTCAAATTGTATATTTTCATTTTTCATATCCATATCCTTGCAAAATTTTCGAAAGTGTTCAGTTGTGTATTAGATCCAATTTTGAAAAGAAAACTTTGCAGTTTATACAATATATAATATTCACTCGCAGTTACAAATTAGACTGAAGCAGCGTGTATTTGATTCTTGCTATTATTAATTATTCCTTAATGTTCATAATTTATTCGCTTATTATTCTGGTAAACAATATAATAATGTAAACGCATAATTAATAAAAAAATTCTTGTAAAATAATAATAAATTTTTAACGAAAACAAATGTTTTGTTTACATTGATGGTGATGATTAATTGATGAGTGGTACAACTGAAACGATAATAATTACATGTTAGTGTTCATGTTCATAGATGTTTGTGTTTTATAATTTAAATAAAGCACACAATTAAAAAAATTTCATGTTTAACCGATAAAATTACGATGGATTATTTAATCGAGCCATGATAAATGATTCATAAAAATAATTGCATTTCACTTAATTACAACCGTTTTAAAAATTTAAATGATTTAAAGAGTAACTTTTAACCTGTTATATATTCACCTTATAAACCTTTTTAACCGAATCATGAATAAATGATGAATTTTACTGGAAATTTTCAAACATAAATTGTAAATACATTCGAAATACCTAATTGTAATAAAATAATTTGTTATATTCAATCGTACCGCATAATATTAGAAAAAGTTCTGTTTGAGATTTGAATTGTCATATATTCGATTCTGAGAGAAATATCATTTTGATCAAAACAATTGGCATGCTAATGACTTACACGCTCGTATCTTATGATAAATATATGTATACATTATTTCGAAAATTTTCGAATTTGGTAGAGTGTATTTTAAAATTTAGCTAAAAGTAGAATGAATAATTTTTTAGAGATGATTTTGAAAAAAACTTTTCGACATTTTATCGAATTTTTCCAAAATTTTTAAACTATATGCTTACTGTTTTCTTGTTTAGACTGATTTATTTTTGATCTGAAATCCTTCTCCGTACTGGCCTACTAGAGTGACAGTCAAGTCTAGTACATAATTCACACAAGAAAAAGAAAAGAGAAGATTCGCGTATCTTTCTACTTTTCTTTCTACTTTTCTTTTCACTTTTATTTTTTTCTTCTCTTTCTACAACTAAAATAATCAAGAGTTTAATGACCATGTTTGTTTACAATTTAAAATATAGGTCGAGCCATTTTTTTATATACACGGGCGGATCTTGTTTCAATTTTAAATTCTTCTTCGTATACGGCTACTACAGTCTGGTACATAATTCACACAAGAAAAAGTGAAGAAAAACTACTATTCGGGTGTCTTTCTACTTTTCTTCAACAAGAACAAGAATTTCAAATTGAATCAAGAACCGTGCAAACAAGAAAAACCGATAAAGAGCATAATTAAAGAGAAAATATTCGTAGAGAATATTTTTTTTTCTGTGATTTGTAAAATTATTTTTGTAAAATTCTGTCCTTTCCTTATTCGCGTCTCTGAGATTCGGCCCTCGGTTTTAGTGAACCATTTCAAACTATAAATGAATTGGGTATGAATGTAGTTAGTTAGTTTTTATTGGCTTCAGTTAAAAAATAAAAAATGAACAAGGAATGAAAATATAATTTAACATGTTAAAATTCTAATAAAAAATTTTCGCTTGTTAACAGTATCTCACTACTTAATATTTCAAATTTTATAAAAAGATTTTTTGAAGCTGTTTTTTTGTATCCAATATCCATATCGTAAAAAGTGTAAATGTGAATAATATTATAAGGACTTTAATGTTGAATTTCAAAAAAGAAATGGTATGCTTATATATGTTATATATGGAGTGTAAAAATGTTCATGTTAATGAGAAGGAAAACAACTGAAAAGGATTTGACACTCACCTATTATATGTGCATATGTACGTATTTGGGTATAGTACACTTAAGATTTTTACATGAAAAATTTCAAAAGCATCTAGTAAACTAAAAAGAAATGAAAAATAAAAAAAATTTTTGTTCTTTCAGCAGTTATGCAACCATTATATTTTATGTTTTCAATACGAAAATCGATGAAAAATTTTTTTCTTCAGACTGTTTGAATTTTTATTTTGATGACAAACGGATAAGGTTCAAAAATATAAGTATTAACGGCAATAAAACTTGAAAATAGTTTGAATATTTTAAATAAAAATTATTATAAAATTCTCATATAGATTTGTGTTAGATATGGTATGTAATTAACAATGCAGTTTGTACCTATTTCATGGATAAACTCAAGTAGTATACTATTGCGTGCCATTTTGATACCACAGAACTTTCTCGTATATGTTGTGGTTATTTAGATTCTAAACTATAGCAATTTTTTTTTGTTTATGTAGTAAACCAGGCTATCCAAACGCAAGTTGGCCACATTCCTAAGATGATCGAGGAAAAGCATGTCAAGGTCTTTGACCTTGAGTCTAGTTTTGGTCAAAGCTGCTAACTTGCAGAAATGATGAAAGAGAGTCTATGTTTCTAAATTATCCTTACAGTTTCTACAGTACGTATTGAAAGGTACTATACCTATCATAGTTACGAGTTCTCCCACAGGCCAGTATCCTGTCAAAATTTCCATTATTCTAGCAATATTTCGTCAGTTTCTACCAATGAGATTTTGGGATTTATTCTTGTTGTTTTTTATTCTTCTGTACTCCTACAAAAGTAAAAAAATGTAAATATTTATAAACACACATATACAAATAAACTGATCGTCAAGGTAGGTATATAAATGAAAATTAAAAATTAACTGAAAGTGTAGTATATATACATGAATACTTTATGTATTGTAATTATTTCTGCTGTTGCTAGTATTTATTCACTTTAATTCGTGCATATTCTATTATATTTTATGTATATAATGGTCATCGTAATGCAATATATATACATATGTATGTAGGTAGATATTCATATACTCGTACATAACACATGGACATATTACCCATAATACTTAATATGCAATCTTAACAGTTAGTAACACAGTTCATAGTTTAAATAAAAATTCTTAATTAATTTTATTTTATGTTATTTGTTGTTTTTTGTAAATGTTTTATTCATTTTTTAATTTAAATTTTATTCATTTTTTTTTGTGTACATAGTACCTACATACACAAATGAAATAAAATAATAAATAAAATTCATACAAATTTCTTAGTCTTCTTAATAAATTTGTTTTTTAACATAATATTGACAAAAAATAAAAATAAATTTAATTTCACTACAAATGCTACCATATTAATACGAATATATGTATAGAAGATAGGTTTATGTGTGTATACACCCGACTACATAAAATTTTTACTTTATTTAAAAAAATAAATAAAAAATTGAATTTCAGAACGTTTTCGGACATCATTTTATGTATAGATAATTGTATACCAAGATTCGTATTGGTAAATTTTATTTTATTTATTTATTCATTCAGATTTTAAATGAGTTTTTTCGTTATTTTTTTTTTTACAACGAATTTTCGAAAATAATTATATTGCGTTTTGTGTGTGTGTGAATGAATTCCTATATGAATATGTATTAAGGACATTTTAATGAATTTTCTCGTCGCATCTCATCCGAGTATGTGGTATATACTGTACAGTGTATGTTTACTTTTAGTTTTGCTTGTAGAAAATTAATTTAATTCTTATGCATGCAGACATAGGAATGAATGTGTATGTGTGTACGTAGGTACTGTACGTTATATGTATATTAAATTTTAAATTCAATAAATTTTATTTGACTGTCTGAAATTACATTGTAAATACAATATGGTTTATTTTAATTAAGTATAAAAATAGAAAAAAAAATTGAAATAAAAATAAAAATAAAAATAAAACTTGAGTGAATAATATTGAAAATGATGTGAAGAAAATATACTTTTCTGAATATACGAACAGATATATTTATATATATGTATGTATATTTTTTAATTTTTGTTTAATTAAATTCTACATATTGATGTAAGGATTGTATATGTATGTTACATTGTCATAACACTAAAATTATTTGTATTAAAAAGTAAATAAAATTGCATAATTGAAAATAATGTAGGTACACCATACTCGTGTATGTACGTTATATGCAAACTGACTCACTCTGTTTAATATTTAATTTCATTTTATTTTTTTAAAAAAATAGAATACAGTTATCAGTATAGCAAAATTATTACACACACAAAAAAAAATTATCTACTAACTGTCTACTATATATCATACATAAATAAGTATGACATGACACATAATCACGAAAAATACCGATTTAATCCTTTTAATGTTTTTATTTATTTCTTCAAATATTTATATGATTACTTATATACTAACTATCATTATACTTGTATTTGCATGTGTGTGTACATACACTAAATGCATGTATTTTTATTGAATATGTGTACATTGATTTCATATATGTCTTGAATTTCATTTCATTTTTCTTTTATTTGTCTGTATAGTACATGTTTTCCATTCAATTTAACAATTTTTATTCACAATGTATAGCCTCGTAAAAAAGTAAAATACTACATGTTCTTTAATTTTTTCTTCTTCTTTTTCTTCATTTATTTATTTTTTATTGTTTTTATTGCTTTTATTATTTTGTTTTATTTTTTTTTTTTTACTTTTCCTTTTATATATTCTCGTGTATATAATATAGTATAATGTATGTACATTTAATATATGTATCTCTATTTAAGGTATACAAAATCGATGTTGTATAACGACAAATTTCATTACATCGAAATCAAAAAGGATACAAACCGAATATCAGATATTTTACTCACGTACAAAAAAGTACTAGAATATTTTTTCTTCTATTTATTTTTTAATTTTATTTTCTATATAATTTTTTTCACATTTTTTTAAATTTTTTCTTTGTTTTTTTTTTTTTTTGTTTTTGTTTTTTGATACTTCAATATTTAGAAAGAAATTGTAATATGTGAATTGATATTGCAGTAAAAAATAATTTTTTAAGCGTTAGTATAGTGTTTAACATGAAATGACATTCATTGAAAATAAAAAAAAGAATACAAAAACACAGAGTTGTACAAAACGTATAATTTGGAATCAAACTGTCGAAGTTAGTTGACTACTACCAAACTACTATACTTATATACTTTTAAGATAAAAACGAAAAACAAAAATTTTTCTTTGGCCAATAAGGGTTCATTATATACGAGTATATACGTATACATGTGAATATGTACACACGTATACATATGTTATGCACATCCAAACATGCACATCCAAACATGCACATCCAAATTTGTTCTTACATTAAAGTACAAATTTATTATATTGAAAAGTCACGAACCTTTTATATGAAAAAGCATGTACGTACATATGTAGTTTACAGTAAATTCTGCAATGCTTTCTTTGTAACTAATACATAAATGTAAAAAAAAATATGTATACATACAAGTATGTACATTATATCCTTTTTGCACTTTATGTTCGAGTTAACTTGATATGCAGTCGTATATGTATGTGTAATAGTGAAATATTTTTTTTTTTCACATTTCTTTCCTTTTTTTTCGTTCGATGCATTTTTTACTTTCATTATACTTGAAATCTTATTCTAAAAAGAGTTTTCTAACCAAGTAACTAATATATACGTACGTACATGTATCGAGATAGTATTACAATTTTCTAGAATAAGAAAAAAATAAAATATAAGCTTTTGTTTATGAAAATAATTACTGGCTGTGGCGGCGATATGATAATGCATGAATTAATTCCCTATCGAAATTAATTTAAATTTTCTCTTTATAGTTTTGTACTATGTAGTATACTCCTATTTGTAATTAATAAAATGTATTATCTAATTGGTATTAGTGTATTAGTATAGATAACAATAATATAGAAAGATAAAATTAAGTGATTAATCACTATTATAACAATAATAAGTAGTTAATTATTACAATTATGTATTTACAGTTTTACCAAATACATAAAAAGTAACATGTATGCATAAAGTGCTCGTATTTATAACTAATAACGAGGAGCTACTTTTTAAAAAGCGACATGTCACATGTATGTGATTTTGAGAAAAAGTAAAAAAATTGCTTGCACACATTCGAAATTTACACACAACTGAATAAATATAAATTGAAAAATACAAGTTATTTAGTATCATTCACCAACAAACTAAGTACGTAATTAGATTTGTGCACATGCTCGCCTTTAACATAATTCTGTAACTAACTCAAAACGGACCGACATATAGACATGTCGCTTTTTGAAAAGTAGCTCCTCATATAGTAAGCGTTAATTTAATTTTTGGAATTAAAATTGGAATAATTAAATAAATAAAATTTGCCACATAAGTTTTTTATGCTATGTAGGTGTACATATAAATAAATTAATTTAATTAATGTTGCCAAAACTATACAAATAATGTATGTTTCAAAAATGTACATATTTATCCTTATACGAATATACGAGGTCAGATAGGGCATATGTATATGTATACTGTATGCACATATTTTATATACCGATGATATCTATAAGAGGAATGCATGAACAAATTTTAATTTAAATTCTATTCAAAAATTCATTTACTTATATATGCTAATTCCCCATAAATCCTATGTAAAATTTATATATATTCATATACATACATAATGTGCACGTATATGCATCCATAAGTTGTCGATACTGTCGTTCATTTCGCTATACGAAAATAAGTATGTTAATACATATATGTACATGTTTAATTTTTTATAATCTGAAATTAACTGAAATGTTTATTTTACCATTATCATTTTCAGATAATTATCATTTCATACATATATACATATGTAAGTAAATGTAATGTACATACATATTATGTTGAGTTGACGTCTAGTATATACAGTAAAGTAGTTATAAAAATCGTGTATTATTGTATATATTGGCTATTATTTGAAAAATGTTTTCATATTATTTATTTATATACATATGAATGTTATAATACGTATTTGTGCTTTCATATACATGAATATGTTCAATAAACGGTATAACAATTACATACAGAATATACAGTCAATATAATATCCTTTATGAGTCAAATCAAAAATACATAATCTGTTTTTGAAATGAAATGAAAAATTTTTTGCTATGAAATTTTTATATTCGTGTTCATTTTGAATTATTTTCAAAATGCTAAATTCTAATTACACATTACAATTTTCATTTTGAATAATAGAATATAATAGATCTTTTACATGCATTCATAAATTTAATGTACATCATATACATTACACATATGTATGTGCCATGTTATACGAATACTTGTGCGTGATATCATGTGGTAGATAATAGAAAATCTATTCTTTCATATTTCGATTTGTTTGCATTACATAAGATAATAATGTCATGTTATTGATAATAAAATCTACTTGTATGTATTAGGTATTAGTACATAATGAAATAATAGATATCTATAGATACTGATTGCAATTTCAATTTTAATTGGTAATTGATTTTGATTGTAAATTTTGACTATTTTATATAATACTGAGAGTAGATTAGCGCATTTGAACATTATTATTTTTATTTTTTCATTTCTGTTTTTTTTTTTAATTCAATTTTAGATTAATTTTGTGTAGCAACCTGTAATTGAATCGTTAAGGAAAATTTATCTTTGTAAAACTTGTTCATTTTCTATCTTGTGATACATTTCTAAAAAATATATAAATGCAAATATGTACATATACATACATACAAGTATATGTAAAGATTAATTAAAATTTAAATTATAACAATCTAACTTTTCACAGTGGATTAATTTCATTTAAATTAAAGTTACAAAATTATTATTATTATTACTTATTATTAATTTTTCTCAATTTCTCATAACAAATATAATGTACGAATATTATTCTTGTCGTATATATATATAATTTACGAGTTAAGGTGTATAAATAATTTACAAACTAGTATTGTGTAAAATTGATTTTAGTTTCAAACTTGTAACTCTTATATAAACTTGCATAATATGTAATATCTGTTTGAATAATGTAGCAAAACTATTAGATAATTGAGATATTTAAGTTTGTATATATTATAATGTATGTGTGTATATATATTACAAGCAAAAATGCAAATTTCTATTGTCTACACTTGAATAAAGTACAAAAATACTCGTATATAAATAAACTTGTAAGTAGTATGTGAGGAATTTTCATGAAATAAATTTTAGCTTAACGATTTATAGAGATGAGATATACGATATAATACATATAGTCATATAGCACGTTTATAGACCAATTATGCATTCATAAATAATCTGAAAATTAATATTTCTTGTGGTGATGTAAATTTAATTATCTTTAATGCAAATTGTAAGTTGAGACAAGTATACTTACACCTATATACAAATTTGCTATACATGAATACCTACTGTAGTACATAATATGTTTGTGTTATACGTGTACAAAATGAAAATAAATTATTTCTTCTTCATAAATATGAATATGTAATATAAACATATTTCATTATCCTACGCAAAATTTAAAATATTTAATTTTTTTTTTGTAAATCATATCAAATTAATTTCATAAAATTTTATATAAAAAGGACAGCATTTTTTTTTTTGTTTTTTTTTTTTATATTTCTGTACTAATTACTCTCATAAAATTACTTAAATACATATGCAACTGATAATTTTTAATTTAATCAATTTCAATGCGAGTATTTACATAATATGTACGTACATATATATGTACTCGTATTTATCCTTGGTTTATATATAAATTTTATCATTGAAAAAGTTCAAACTTAGTATGTACGCATATATATATGTCTATGTATGTAGATATCCATAAATAAATTTATATTACAACATGAAATATTTATACATTCTCAAGTTTTTACATATACTTATTTATGTAATTACAAATTTATGTCAAATGTTAAAATTTTTAAGAAATAACTGAGCCAGAAATTGATCACATCTATATAATTGTGCGTATATTTAGAGTTGTTTGTGTATTACGTATTACTTATATAGTTTTTAACAAAAAAAATTTATATAAAAAAAAAAAAAAATAAGTATGTGTAGAAAATAACACATTCATATAGTAATATTATGAACACACAAAATGTAAAAGAAAATTGTGATTTAAAATTTATGGTTCAATTATTATTAAATATCTACTCTTAGAATAATTTCAGTCTTTATATACTTAGTTAAAAATAAAATGTAGGCAAAGAAAAAAATAAATATAACGTATATACATATACAAATGTATATGTGTGAACAACGCATTAAATATAAAATTATATAATGTTTCATTCCATACATATAAATATACATAACATACTAAGGGTTCTTGATGAATAAAATCAACATTACAGTTCAAAAATTTATTCTAATAATTATATTTTATAGAGATTTTCTGGTAGATATTATAAACATATATGTTATATATACAAGTACGTTATGTATATAATATGTGTATGTGTAAGTACGTTTTATTGAAAAATATTTAGAGCATAACATCAAGATATTTTATGAATAAATTTTCAATTGGTTAGATAATTCAATCATTCAAATTAAATTTTTTTAATAAGTATTATACAAAAAAAATGTTAAAAAAATTATTATTTTAATAAATATGTTGAAATTGCAATTCCTTAATACTTAAAAGTATTTTTGTTTAACTTCTATATTTATTGCTTTTGTATAGATTATAAAAATACGAAAAAAAATGAATGAAATGTACTATGTTACGTAATCTATTTTGAGTTTCAGTGTATGAAAAAGTATCCTTTTCAATTTGATTTCAATTTTTAAAAGGATAAAAACAATTTATTTTGATTTATATTTTCCATACATTTACTATACTGTACTCATGGCAATTATAAATTTTGTGCACACATATCATATGGTATATATGATGGTATTCATGATTGATAATATACTCATGTAATATGCAATGTGTACACAAATATATGTGTTATATGTATATGCATTTCTTGAATGAATATATTTTTATTTGTACACCTTTGTTTAAATTCAATTTATACTATATATACCTATATATGAATATGTATGAACATGATGTACATATATATGTGTGCATTTACTGATATTATATTTTCAAGCATTCATATACATTATACTACATTACACACATAATATGTATGAATATTTATACTATAGCAGGAGTAGGATTTTGAATAAATAAATATATAAATGAATGAATAAAATTTTAGTACGAGGGTTTTTCAAAAAATTCCCGGAAAAATGAAATAAAACAAAAGTTATTAATTTTATAGATTTATTTTTCTACGTATAAATCAACAAGTTTCATCACCAGTCACTATACAGTGCGAAAAGTCTTCAGAATTTGAATCGTATTTGCTCAAAGACTCAGTGAAAGTTCGGCACATCTTTTAATGTGCTTTTCGCGCAACGCTTTAGACAATGTTTTAATAATAGCTAATTTTTCAGGTATCTGTATCTCTTTAAATAAAAACAAATCAAAACATAACTAAACTTCTTGGTTGTTGGCCTGCTACTTACTTACTAACGCAGGTAAATCAGGCATTTTTTGAATTACCCTCGTATATGTTAGATACGTGCTTAGATAGTTACTGTGTATACTTACATATATCTATGTATGTAAGTGTATTTATACCTTTTAAATAAAGATATTTGCATTTACACAAATACATACGTATATATATGTACAATCATATAAAGTTTTGCATATGCCTACAAACATATATAAATAATATTCAAATTATATGTGATTCAAATTCAAATAAAATTTATGTATATAATATATGAAATTTTCTAAATACATACATATGTATATCCTCGTATTCGCACATATATACAGAAAGTGAATAGTGTGAATTAGGACTCGAATAAACTTAATTCTAAATGAATAGATTTTATACTAAAAAGTGTAGACGTAGACTTTGATGTATAACTTTTGAAAATGACCATATTATCTACATTATGAAATTGATTTAATCTTGTAGTGATTCTCATTTTCCTTTTAAAATGAAAATATATTTGTATATGTGTGTGGACTACATTCATATTATATACATAGGTATGTATACGTTCTTGTTATGTATCTTTGTAATAGAAATTTCAAATTCAATTAAATATACTCGTATAAACTTATATTAAATATAGAGTATCTTTGTAATGTTACAAGAATATTTTATACATACTAATACAATGTCTTGTATACAATTTTTTGTTACACATCTTAATACATACAAAAATATATTAGAGATACATATAATGTAGTAGGTATAAACTTAAGAACAATTGAATTTTCGTATACATCTTACTTACATTTAAAGTGTACACATTTGTATACAATTACGAGGAAAATATTATTAGATAAAGTGAGAATAAAAGAGCTTGGAAATACTGTAATGTACTAAAAATTAATGAAATACATATAATTGTGCATATATACAAATAATGAAATGAATATGAAAATTATCCTTATAATTATAATACAATATGAGAATGCAATTTCAGAAAAAAAAAAATTATTACACATTTGATACTACATACAGACATATGGAAATAGAAAACAATAAAATTTACATGAAGGTAGGTGTAATTCATTTAAATTTTAAATCTGTGAAATTTTTCTACAAAATTAAACAAAGATTCAAGAGTTAATATTTTTGAAGAATTTTATTTATTGACTATAAAAATATGAAAAATGAATAGAAAAATCATAAACCGAAATAAAAATGATAAATTTCATAATATCATTTTATTTTTGCTTCAACAATTCTTATATGTTATTGCGGTTGTTGTCCTGTTTTTTGCAAAAAAAAAAAAAATTATTATAAATCAGAGAAAAAGGAAAATCAATCGAATGTAATGGTATCTACTTAATAAAAATATGAAATATATTTTACAATAAATTATTATGAGGGATAAAAAATTACCTTTATTTTCCGGTTAAATATTATATTTCCAATTTATTATACATAAGTATTTTATTTTATATTATAGTATAACTGCTTTTTTTTTTTTGTACTCGTAAGTACTATAATGTGGGTTAAAATGCTAAATAAAATCATTCATCAAATGAATTTGTAATATGAAATAGAATACTATCGCAATTTAATGACACATAAACAAGTTAAAATATTAGAGATCTTTAAAAATGAAAAATTGAACTTACTATATTATATACATACATACGTATATATCATAATAACGTACTTAATGTGTATACATATACCAATCTAAAATTATATGAATTGGCTTCATAAATAAAATATAGATTTAATGAAAAGGAAAACTTAAATTTTAGTAATTTAATTTGATAGAAAAAAAGGGGATAATGATTATTGTAAAATTAAATTGAATTTCATTGAATAAAAAAATGTAATTGTATATCAGATTTGAATTTGTGATCAAAAATACGAGTGGAAAGGATTAAAATTTAAAGATATTTCTCTGTATTTTTTCTGTATTAAGGACTCAAAAAAGAAAGAAAGAAAGATATTAACAGATTTCGTTGATGGAGATATACATTATTTTCAACAGAAAACTTTTAATTAAATTTTTCTATTAATATAACTTTAATAATTTATAATATTCAATACTAAAGTATTATATGGTACATAAATATACGAGTACTATACATGCACATAACACTTGTTGAGTTTTACATGATTATTTTACCTTTTTGTGTTTCACATAGAATATGTCTACGAACGTGTTTACTTGTATATGTAATATCTTTAAAAATAATCTTATATACTCGTATATAGGATATAATCATATCTTTTAAATTTTCTATAAAGAGGAGATTATTTCACTTTCAATGAAGTAAACAACATCCATTATGTTTCTGTTATTTTACGTATTTTTATCTTTATTTCTGTTTTTATTTATTTTTTTTTATTTTTTAATTATTTGCTCTGTTTATTTTTCATTTTTGTTTACTTCGGTGTGTTTTAGATTTTTCCTATTGCTATAATACATGTACTTATACATACGTATATTCTACTGGTACGGTACTACACACTATATAAATTTTCAATGAGTGTAAACACTGACGATAAATATTCTTTCGATAAATTACGTCTCTGTACACTGTGCATATACCGCATACACATAATGAATGTACATAAGAGCAGTAAATATGTATATACGTATGTGTATCTTTTATTTATAGTATACATTACGTATAATTTTGTATATGATTTTAATTTTTTTTTTGTGTGTTAATCTTCTTATACGTAAATATATACGATTATATACTTACGTATGCTTATGTATTTATAATATGTATGTACACATATAAATACACGTTTACTGTTTATCCTTTTTAAAAGCTTCATTTAATCATAAATAAAGTTCTTGACATAGATTTCGAATATGTGATATATACAGCCGTTTATAGCTTCTAAATACATTTATGTACGTGTTTGTTTCATATCTTGAAAATTCTAGGATAATTTCTATACATTTATCTCATATACATACATATAAGAGTATATGTACTATCATAATGTAGTATGTATTCTTATCTAAATAATAAGAAAATCATTGAGTTAAAACATGATGATAAAATTAAATTCTTAAATATTTTGGTTTAATAGCTTATCGTATATTTAAAAGATTTTTATGAAAAACTGAAAAAAGAAATCTATTAAAACAGATGAGACAAAAAAAAAATAATAGAAAAAAAATGAAAGGAACTAAAAAAATGAAAAGAATAAATTTTTTTTCCATTCATAAGTATAGCTGAATTTTAAACAGACATTCATTAGTTATTATTTTTCAACTGAACGCGTAGATACTAAACTATACACTACTATATACCTACATAAACGATGAGTAGTATACAAGTGCACATATACATACATACGTATTATCATTTATCATCATGATATTCAGTTTTTATTCAGTATTTTTATTTTTCTGTACTCTTGAATTGCACAAAACATTAAATATACACATTATAGTGCTATATTATCCTTTTGCTTTTATTTATTTTTTATCTTTTATAATGAATCAGTGATTTATGTAGAGAATTTGTCTTTGTAGAAAAAACAAGCTCTTTATTTCTTTTTTTTTTTGTTTATTTTTTTTTTTGCATTTTCATTTTTCCATTATTTTCAATTTAACTGTACATTATTTTTATGTACACAGGTACTAAAGTTTTTATACAAGAGTACAACGTACAACATTATTACACGAGTATACTATACTATATTACGTGTGCTTAATAATGTAACGTTTTAAAGCTGTTCAAATTGTTAAATTGTTTACATTTCTGTTGAATATGTACATAATTAACACATTATTTATGGAAAATTGAAAAAAAAAATGAAATAAAAAATGAAAACAAGCAAAAAAAAAAATATTAATGACTCGATATTAATTTTATTTTAGTTCATTTAATAAAGTTTTTTGCACTTTAATTTTTTTTCCACAGAATTATAATAAATTGTACCTAATTGTAATTTTTATTTTTATTTCTTTTTTAATTGAAATTTAATATATTTTTTCAATAAATAAATGAAAAACAATTTTTTTTTAATTACGCGTATATGTAGTATAGTAGCCTACATAATTGTATTTAAAAAAAAGTATATAAAGTGAGTTAATCATGTACACGTATATTATAATCCCTCAATGGTACAAATGTAACACTTTTTTTGAATGAATTGAAAATAAGTTTTCTAGTGGAATTTAGTTAGAAAAAAATCTCGAAATTGTAATAATTTATGTATATGTATATGTATTTACTCGTCTCACGTGTGCAATTTAATAATTTCCAAGAAATTTCTCTAGATTTTATGAGAAAATTTATATGCTTTTCCATATCATGTGTATAGTTAGTTGCACGTGTAGAAACGTACTAAAGCAATTAATAATACATATGAAAAATATATTCTAATTCATTTATTATTGGATTTTATTTAAATGCATAAATGTACATATATATTGTACTTAATGTCCTTTTATTAATGAATGTAACTATAACTGCAAGTACACGTTATAAATATGCTTGTTATTATGTACCTACATTTGTAGTGAAAACTTATTCACTTTAAACAAAAATATAAATTTTCTTCTTATTATTAAAGTTTTATAAAAATTTTCCAAAATTATTATATTAATTTTAATTCATATATATACATGTGTAAGTGTTTGTACAATCAGTATAACTGATATAACCAAACACCAGTAAGCGTTAGAGTGGTTACAAATTTAAATTAGTTTGCTGGAGTGCTCTTAAAAACTTTACCATCAATAATGTGAAAGAAGAAATACATATGTAGTTATTTATGCAGGGCTGGATTTACCTACAGGTAACATAGGCGGCTGTCTAAGACGTCAAATTTTGGGGGGCGACAAATTGGCTTGACTTTTTATTAGAAAATCTAAAAAAACTGTTTGACAAAATTCAATGCCTTTTAGAAAAATATTTTGATTTTTTTATAACATTATGCGAATCGCAATTCCACTTTATTTTAAAAGTAAAAGTAAAAAAAAAATAATTAAAAACTGTATAGGAGATACGAATATTGTACAAGAAAAACACCGAAAATGTACTCTACATAGCAACATTTTATACTTTTCTCCTCTCAGTCTACTCTCTTAGTATACTCTATAGCAGTTGAAGTAATTAACAGTACCTCTAAAGTCTTTTAGTATATGTTACGATGGTGCGAGTATAGTATTGCACATCAAGTGTACTCATTTTTGAATTTCCACTTGGAAACTTCAAGTGATGCCTAAGTCTAAGAGCGCTTAATTGGGAAATCCGCCGCTGTATTTATATCATATATTTATTAGAATAAATTTTATAACACATAATACATATAATACGGTATTTTCTGATATAAAAATTCAATTGTTTTTTATACATTTTCTCTATTAACAAGAAATATATTTATTCATAATGATTATACATATATATGAATATGTACATACGAGTATGTATAATTTATATTAAAAAGAAAATAATAATGTAAGATAAATTACGTGTATACATATAAAATATATCTTTTATAAGTAATTTTTAACTATATAAATGAAGACATATACATACATATCAAATATACAGACAGACCATCACTTAAAATATCATTATATCTGCATAAATTTCATTTTGTTTTAAATTGTTCTTATATATTTTATTATATATTATTTTTGGTGTATTTTTGCTTTTTATATTTTCTTAAATTTATTAAATAAAATATTTTTGTTTTTATATGTTACATTTATACAAAAATACTTATATAATATATACTTTTTTAAAATGATAATATAAGTTTAAGAACAATTTGAAATATATACAATTACACACATTTATATTGTGAGAACTATTAAAATAACAAAAACAAAAACAATAGCAACAATAACAACAAAATAAAAGTTATACAAACTAACAAAACTGTGTGCGTTTATCATTATATGTATATTCGTATATAATTACAGAAAATAAATATTACCATCATTAAATAAATTTGTGTCATAAAACAGATTTATTTTATGATTTTAGATATAAGTACGTTATGTATTCGTATAATATTCGCATTGTATACATATACATATATTGATATATATATATATATATATATATATACTAAACTAAATACAACGCAAATAATTTAAATATTTCATAAAATTTTTGGTTTAAATTATTATGGAATATTATTTATTTTAGAAGTTATAGATACCAGCTATATATACATACATATATACACATATGATTGTATATTAAATTGTATATGTACATACATTATTCATGTTTAAGTACTTGCTACATACAATAATTATACAAAGTAAAATGTATATAAAACTCAAAAGTATAAAATGTAGATAAATTCAATTTATTACATATACGAGTAAACACAGAAAGAAAATGAACATACTTATATATAATTAAATAAATTGTGAATAAATTTTATGCATTATTATTATTATTATTTTTATTTTTATATTTTTGTAAATTTTTAACCGCTTACTATTAATACTATATTTTGTTTTGAATTTTTCATATTTTCTATTGTTTTTATTTTATATTATGTAGATTTTTTTTTTTTTTGATTTTTTGGTTTACAAAATAATTTACAGATTATTATGAGTAATGTGTGTTCTTAATTTGGAAACTACTGTATACACAATACATAATAATATGTAGAGTCATCGACTATATAATAATAATTATTCTTATAATAGTCAATTGTAGAGCTAAATAATATCAGAAAATTGTACATGTGTACATATTCATCATCGTATAACGTATTACAATAAGTACGAGTATGTTTGTGTTTATATAATATGTACTATGTATATGTATGTACATATGTATGTATGTATGTAAGTTAAGATTCAATATACTCTTGTATGTATATAAAATCTCTGATATTTATAATTTTACAAAATTTATAAAATGAATGAATAAATTATTAATGTTCATAATTATAGAAAATTCATTTAATGGAAAATTTATTTTATAATAGAATATTACAAATAAAAATAGTACACATGTATGTACCTATATATGCATAGTTACATGTAGGAGTAGTTATATACAAACTATACATAAGTATGCAGATATGCATATAGTGAATATTTATAAATGTATATAAGGATATAATTATGTATGTATGTATCTGTATGATATTTGCAAAAATATTTTGCATAATGATTTCATTGTGTTAATGTAACGTTCTGTCCATGAAATTTAATATTAACTGTATACATACATTGTACGTACAAAATGTGATAATACTTAAATATATCTATAGTCTTATTGTATTGTTTATATTGTTCATTTTTATCATTTACTCTATATGGTAAATGTTCATTATACTATATATTAGCTGTGTGTGTAATGCAACGAAAAGTTTTATATTTTTTTTTTTTGATCGAATTATATATTTTTATTTTAACCTCAATAAATTTACATACTTCATATTATGGATAAATATTAAATAGATTGGTTTAAATGTACGTAAATATAGTATATGACATGGCAGTTATTTGTAACATATTACATACATAAATGTACAATATTTATATACATAGGTATATATACCTATTATATTTTTGTCTATATGATGTCTCTATATTCTTATTAAGTCATATAGTAAACTAGAGCTATTTTTAATGTTAATTTATATTAATAATATAATAATATTTCATTTTTAAGCTGTCTAACATTAATTTAATGTATGTAAGAGTATAGATATTATGTATATAAGTCGTATATTTTGTATTATTCTTATTAAAATTTTATTTACAAATTCTATTACTCAATTTTCTATTAAATATATAGATATAGATTTATATAATGTATTTTGCTACTATATTTTGTACGATTATATACAAAATAGATACATTATTGATTATACATGCATACGGATACAAATATATGTATGTATGTATTTATGTTATATATTAGTATAACAAATAAATAATAAACTGAAAATAAATTTAATTACTCATCTAAATGTTCTATAATTATATATGTAATCGTTCGTACATAATATGTACTTTATTATACACATACACATATGCATGCACATAGACTTATATTCGTATACTGAAATTTAAATTCAAAGCAATTTACTATACACTATACTATACGTATGTACGCAATTGTAGTATATAAATTGGTTAGATTGGTTCTGTTCTTTGCTTTCAAAATTTGATTAATTATCTACATTCCATACGGTAATAAATTAAGAATCTAATATAGTACTCGTATGTATGATGTGTATGTGTATATCATTATATTCTGTATTATCTGTAATTAACTTAAAACTTTATGGATACAAAATTAATAATCATATCTAATCTAATAATAATAACAATAATAATAATAATAAAAATAATAATAATGCACTTGTATGTATACGAAAACGTTTTATATGACTATGAATGTGACTATGAATTATACTCGTATATACATATATTACGATTACATAAAGTATTCATATAGGTAGTAATATGTATGTATATCATAATATTGTCCAAAATAATTTCCCAAATGTTTATACTTCTTATGTGTGGTTATATCAAAATAAAAGGACATATAATTTGTAGACATAATTCATATTATAAATTATGTACATACATACATATACTATAATGCAATACATATTCAAGAAATATGTAAATGATATATACTCTTATATACACATACATATATATAATCAATACATGTTTAATATAGATATATGTGTATTGTGGAAAGAAATGTCTGTTGTTCATATAATATCATTAAATTATACACTACTGGGATAGCTACTCTATTTTATGAGTTCGGCTACTGTAATAGATTATTCTGCGTACATACATACATACTTAGCTTGATTTTAAACGAATTTTAATGTCTCTTTTGTATTAATCTTAATACTCCATAATCGTATTCATATACTCATCATATGTGTATATACATACATATATAAGTGCATACTCAAATATATGTATACATAAATATTATTATTGTCATCATTTACAGTCAGCAGGACATCAAAATAATGCATTATTTGCTTCTGATATCATACATAGTATATCTATTTTATCATACGATTTTTGAACGAAAAGAATAACAATAAAAAAATGTTATGTAAATACAATTAAAATTTATTAGTGTCTAGTTTAATAATTTATGGTTCACTAGAGAATAAAATAATGTAATATCGGAAAAGGAGAAAAAAATATACATTAGTTAATAATGTAATTAAGTTTATAAGAATGAGAGTAAAATGTAAAATGATGATGATGATGACGTTGAAATACAATACAGAGGTAACTTATACCAGGAATTTATTACCGGATATAAAAAAAAATTTTTTTTTTCATTTGTATATTTTCAAGGCATAAAATTATTGTAAGAATTATGATGAATATTAATTTTATTTTATTTTGAAATTTAATTATCCTTGCAAGTATAAGCATTATAGGAAAACAATTTTAGTTGAATTATAGTATGAGTATATAATCGTAGTTTCTACAAAATATAATTGCTATTTATAATGATGACTGATTGTTCTAATTCTCTAAAGTTGAACACAACTATAAATATGTACATACGTTTATAAACACGTAATATGAATATGCATAATGCATATATTCGAACATAAAATAATGATAAAAATAAAAACATTCTAATACATAGATAAATAAATTCTGTGAAATCATTGGTAATTTATTTGAAATGTATAAATTTTGATCTTATTACTTGTATTCTCAAACCACCATCAGATTATATAAATTTTGTCTAGTTTTTCTCTGTGTCAGAGGAATACGAGCATTTCTTCTTGGTTTTACGATTGTGAATTTCTTTTTAAATTTTCCATTGAACTTTGCATGTATGTATATAAAATATAATAAAATTCTGTTAAATGTCTTCTTTATTTTTTATGTATGGATATGTGCACGTAAAAAAAGTATTTATAGTGTCTAGTCATCACGTATCGAACTACAAATTGAATTATTAAATTATTGATTTATTTTTTTCTTCTCTCCTCTTTACTTTTCTTCACATATTTTAATTCAGTTCATCGTCATTTTTATTGAATAACTTCTTATATATAATCAATTTTTAAAAAGATATGAATTTAATTAAAGAACTTTAACTATACAAATTGTATATGTTTGTGTGTAGGTACATTATGTACGAGTATATATCCTATATTTTAAGTACGACATGATATTTCTTACTTCTAAATATAAATTTTCTTTAAATGTTAACCTTTAAAAATGGTTCAATACTTGCGTTTGTAATTAAATTTATGATAGTCTTCTCCTTCTTTTTTTTTTACTTATCAAAAAAGAAAGAAAAAAACAAATTTAACATTTTTCACATTAAATTCATGATGAACATCTCCTTTAACACACCACATAAAAATATCATTAATCATTTTAATTTTAAAGATATATATGTATGAACATAGTGGTAGTATGCATATAAAGTATAAAATTTTACTATATATATTTGTACGATTATTGTATATAATACATTGTGTATGTGTCTATATGTAGGTATATTCGCTTAAATATTTGTCAAGTAAAAAACCAACGAATAGAATATAAGATAAATGCTTATTTACAATATCATCATTTAAGGTATGTTATCTTCATTATTATATATCATCCCTATTGTATACGTATGCTATATCGTTTGGATGTAATACTGCTACTGTTAAATTTTGTATTATTATTTTTTTACTTCTTCTTTACATTTAGTTCAGATGTAAGAATCTCATTTTATATATTCTATATATAGCGTCGGGTGTAGACTCTTGAGCGCCCGGTGTACTACTAAATTTTTCGCCCTCTAGGTTGAAACTTTACCACTTTAAACTTTAATTTGATTTTTGTTTATAAGTATTATCAGTTTTTCTTATTTACACGGATCTAGTTTCAATCTAAATTTCTTCTCACTACTCGTCTACCATACAGTGCAGTAACTAATATACACAGGAAATAAGAATTATTCGCATATCTTTCTACTTTTCTTTTTTCTTCTTTTACTACATCTCAAATAATCAAAAGTTTAATGACCACATTTTTTTACAAACATTTTCTTGTATACACAGATCTTGTCTCAATTTCAAATTCGTCTTCGTACACGGCTTCTACAGTGTAGTACCAAGTAGTACATAATTTAAACAAGAAAAACAATTTCTCTTGTTATATTATTATGTAATTTATATACTGCATTGTAGTAGGCGAGTACAGAGCACGATTTCAGATGGAAACAAGATCCTTCTCAGCAAGAGAAACCGATAAATGTTTTTACCTATATTTTCACATGTAAACAATAGTGGTTATTGTAATAGTAGTTTCTTTTCTCCTTTCCTTGTGTAAATTATTTACTGCATATTGTAGTAGATGAACACAAAGAAGAATTTCAGATTCTCCTAGGTTTTAAGAGAAAATGTTTGCAGAGAATATCACTGTGATTAGTAAAATTATTATTGTTGCCCTCGATATTTGTTGCCCGGTTTTATTGAACTCTATTTCAATCTATAATGGAACCGGGTATGTATATATACACTCATACACAAAATAATATATAGAAAAGAATGTCACACAAAAATGTTTTTTCGTTCTCTTAGAAATTCATTTTCCTTGTTATATTTCTAGAGTGTTAATGTTAAACAACAGAATTTAAATAAAATAGTTAAAAAGTAGGGTATTCTATGATAATTTCTTGCCTTATTATGTTTAGGAAATAAGGGAAACTTTATTATTTGTAGTTAGAATTACCCTCACCTATAATAGGTACAACACCTACATATAGATGTTTTATACTTGTACTTGTACTTATAATGGCGTAGTTTTACTTTACATTTTCATTCATTTTCTTTAAATATTTCTTGTTACATTTGAGATGAAAACATTTTTTTATTCCTGATTTTTGTTTTAGTTGTCTCTATTACATTAAGAAAATAGACCGTGCTAAAGAAGGAAATCGTAGATTTTAGTTGTAGACTATTTAACGAGGTACATGCACTATTTTACTGTATACCTATACATTAGGTACATTATATGTACACTTATTATATTTATTTGTATCATTATATATTCGCTATACTTATTTGTAATCCTCTTTGGTGTAGAGGTTTAATAGGTATACATATACATACGTATACGTATAGCAGGTGTGTATGCATGTTGTTTTATTATTTAAATTTTTGATATTTAGCTTCTGTTTCGTGTCTGACAGATATCAAAAAACCTTTTATCCAATGTTTTTATGTATACCAGTATATAAGTATATGTAGGTATGTATGTATATGTGAAAAATAAATTAAAATTTTCATTTTATGACAGTAAAATAAAGGGAGACAGAAACAGAGAAATTCAAATGAAAATTACATAATTATTTTGAATGTGAAAATACCGAAATTATATACATATTTTAATATAAAACAGAGATATAAAAGTGTAAATAGGAAACCGGGTTGTCATTATTTTGAAAAGACACAATAAATTTTTATATAGAGATATATTTATATTCTATATATATGGTTATGGTTTATGTGATATACATAATGTATAATTATATTACAGTATGTAGAATGAAAATGATGTAAAATAACATTTATGTCGTTTATATTAATCACATTTAAAAATTTACATTTTTTATACTTTTATGTAAGACATTTGATAATTATGTCCAAATAATCTACACTCTAGTAATACGTAAATTTAATTAGGACACGAAGAAAAGTATAATATTTAAAAATAATTTCACATTATCTGTAAATACAAATAGAGAAAATCTAAAGATACTATCTTTATCTTTGTTAAAATATTACAATCTTTAATATGAAGTTTTGTATTATATGTTTTAGATTTTAAATTTTACCATTACCATTATGTTCAATTATCATTTATATTAATTTTCCTATTATATTAAAATTTTATAAGCAAAAAATTTCCTGCTGATATTTAATCTGAAATCAAACCAAATCAATTTACAAAATTCAAATTTTATTATTGCTGTATGTGTCATTTAATCCTTTGATAGTCATTATAATACGAAAATTAATTAAAATTCTTTAGTGTCTTATTAAAAAATTTTATCACAAAATTATTATTTTCATAGGAATAATTATGTACTATGCACATATCATATTTACATTTACATTTACATTTACATACGTACATTAGGTAAATAATTATTTCACGTTACTATAACATAAATTTATTCTAAAAATTAATTTAAATCAAATCATGTACACTGTATTGATTGTATAGTTGTACAGGACACAAGATTATTTATATTCAAAAGTTATGAAAGCAAGTTATTGAAAAATTTTTGATAAATTCTTTCTTCGATAAATTCCAGATATACAAATATAAAATGGATTTCATGGTAGTTGTATTTCATAACTTTTGGTAACATTAATTCAAATTTGATGTACATATGTTTATATACATACGTACATACATAAATGGCATCAAATTTTCAGTAAAAAATTTTCAAGACATTTGTCATGTACAATCATTTTTCATATTCCTCTCCTATCATAATATTATATATTTATATACATACGTTATGATTCTTGAAGGAATACCTTTTCGTTTTTAGTTTAGGTATTTTGGTATTGCGTGAGTTCTTGATTAGGAAATAAAATACAGGAAGCAAAATATTTTCATTCATTTTTAATATTATATACATATTTTTTTTTTAACCAGAATTGTATTTTCTTGAAATAAAATTATAATTTCATAGAATTGAAAACCAAAAAAAAAAAAAAAAAACCGAACAGGAATTGTGACAAAAGGAAATTTCACATAAACGAATACATTTTTATTTTCGAAAGTGCTAATATTATAAACGTAAATCGTGTATGAAGTCATGAACACATTTACATATCATAAAAACCAAGAAGATTCGTATCATTTGTTGTGAAAATACATTTTTTTTTTCATTTTGTGGCAATAATAAAATTCAGGGGAAACTTCCGAATTGGGGCCGCCAGCTTTTGAAACGAGACCTTCCGATAATGATACTTTGGAATGTCCTCTTTGACGTGGTATATGTCTCTGTTGGCGCAAATTCATCTTAAGGACGCAACCTATCCTTAAAAATTTTTGGTCCAAAATGACGTGTTTTACGAAATCCGTTATTTCTCCAGATCAAGATCTTGAATCGGATTAGTTAATAGACCATTTTAAAGATAACTTCCGGCTTTATTTGTGTATTTTTTCGCATTTTTTTGTATATTTTTGCATTTATTTTTTTTATTTATGCAGTTTCTATACATAAATGTGATATCATTGGAAAGAAGACAAAAAAACCTTTCAAATGATATAATAAAACATATTCATCATCTCTCAAGTTTTGAAGTTATGCCGTCATCAAAAGAAGTTGGGAAAGTGATTTTTAAAAAACACGAAATTTTGACTTTAAGTCCTTATATCTCGGGAACCGCTAATTCAATCAAGGTGAAATAAAGTGTGAAAATTAAAGCCGGAAGTTATCTTTAAAATAGTTTATTAACTAATCCGATTCAAGATCTTGATCTGGAGAAATAACGGATTTCGTAAAACACGTCATTTTGGACCAAAAATTTTTAAGGATAGGTTGCGTCCTTAAGATGAATTTGCGCCAACAGAGACATATATCACGTCAAAGAGGACATTCCAAAGTATCATTATCGGAAGGTCTCGTTTCAAAAGCTGGCGGCCCCAATTCGGAAGTTTAGCCAAAATTCATACATGCATCATATATCACACATATTCATACATTCATACAAATTCATACACATGTATATCTACATATGTACATATGAGTTCGTTATTATTTCACTTTATTCGAGTCATATAATATATTATCACAAAAATATACTAGAGTATACGTCACAGTATAAGATAAGGATATAAAGTTATCATGAAGCATTTAACTGAAAAATGAAATTTTTTTTTGTTTTGTTCAATATTATTATTTATATATACTCGTAACATCATAAACTTATACATATAATATACGTGTGTGACATGAGAAAAAAAAAATATGATAAATCCATTTTGTAATATACGGCTCATTATCCTCGCTGTTGGAATGCTTGTGGTTGTATTGTGAACAGTAACAATTTTTTTCTTCATGAAATAGAATATATTATATGTATATAATATGTTACGTATTACGTATTACGTATTTTTGTACACCAACACCGCTAGATAAAAATTCTTTCAATCTGTTAAAAGAAAATATTTTCTTTTTTTTTTTCTCAAATTATTTTTCTACACTTTACTTAACATATACGCTTCTTTATTTTAAAAATAATACAGAGAATTATGTAAAACACAGAAATTATTTGTTAGAAACGTTTTCTTTCGTTTTTTTTTCTTCATTTTTGAAAAAAAAAATTAATATTTTTTACATATAATACATATACACTTACTTACTTATACCTTATATAAATAAATATGACGAAGAAAATTTAACAAAACCAATTTATCTTTGAAAATGTATTAAATTTACTCACAGATGAATACACCTTGTGTATGTATGTTTGGATGCATTATACAAAAATTTGTAGTTTTTCCTTTAATTTACAATTCGAAACTATATGAGAACGAGAATGAAGTATTGTAAAATATATGTATAAATGTATGTAAGGAATTACGTATTTATAGTAGAATATGTGCAATAAATAAAACTTATACCATTTTATACTCTATGTAACATAATATACAAAACTAGAATAAAGAAGGATATAAATGATAAAGTTTATTTTGTTTTAACACTTTCTATCAAAGAAATATAATATTCGAAATATTCACATATATTTATCATTTTTGTGTATAAATCTAAAAATATAAATGCACATTTATATTCTGGTTCTCATTCCACCTAAGTAGATGTAGTATGTATACATATGTTACTACATAAAGTACTATGTACATTTAAATATCAAACAGTTCTTTGAAAATTTTTATAAAACCTTTTTTTTTTTTTTTGTTATAAGTATAAAGCTGAATTATTATATTCAATTTCTTATACATACATTTTACAAATAAATACCATACCATAGCATATGTACATTTTTCATAAACGAAATTTATATGTATGTATTTTCTCTTAATAAAAATATATAAATTACTCATATTTATTTGTAAAATAATACGGTTTCTTTTGTTAAAATAATGCACACGAAAAATCCTTATATATATTTTATTTTTTATATTTTCGTAAATTTCATTCAAAAGGAATTAAGTTTTAAAAAGAAAAATTTGTTGTTTTTCCTTTATTTATATATTTTTTTAAAGTTTTTGTTTTTTACAAATACACTTTTATATATTTTATTTAAAACAAAATAAAATTAATTTTGTTTGTAACGCATAAAGGTACATATACTTACCTATATTTTTTTAAGTACTAATACAAACTTGTGTATTTCGTATTTAAAAACAAAAATAAATATATATATCCGATTATTTTTATATGTGTTTGGATGTATGAAACAATTTTGAACGTGTGTATAACGATTAAATAATCACGCATGTATGTAAATATATATGTATGTGTGTGTATATAAATATGAATGTGTGTAAGTCTGTTATTAAGTGTAAAGCATGTATGGCAAAAGAAAGGATACGTACTTAAATTCATAATGAATTTAATTATGAATCATAAAATTTTTGTTAGTAATCCGATTAAATCAATATACCAGTACTTGTATGAAAACATGCACATACATATACATATATATTTATGTAGATAAATATGTATATTCTATAATACATACATACTCGTATACATATTTGTTCATACGGTTCAAATAAAAATATTTAATGCAATTCTTTTATAAATACTCTGTGTGATTTCATTTATTATTCACAATGAAGGAAAATTTTGAAAGAAATAAATTGTATTATAAATGGAGTTAAGAAAGAGTTATTCACTTTTTATTAACTGCAAACACGTTTTATAATACTTATAATCTGGGAAACATTTTTTTTTTTTATTTCATGAATTTAATGGTTTAATTTAATTTAATGTGATTTAATGAACAGATAATAGGAGTAAAGAATTATGAAAAAGATGAAAAAGAAATTATTCTTTTAATTATATTAATTCATTTTCGAATAATTTATAACTTTTCTTATCAACATTTTATGAACTCGTTGATTTCAGTACATTTTGCTTCTTTTGCTTCTTTCGTGAAACAGTGAAGGTTATCGCGGTTAAGCGTCTAATAGGTATCACTCAATGATAATTACACTGATGAGATGACTAGGCATTACTCGAAGTTTCAAAATGAAAATTCAAAAATGAGTGCACATGATGTGTGAAATAAATACAATTCGTACTTACTAGCATATCGTATACTATAGGTACTGTATTAGTCAATGATCTTCACTGCTACAGAGTATCTGTAGACTGTAGAGTAGAGATGGAGGATCATTCACTCGTATTTTTCATGTACGAGTATTATACAATATTCGCAAAGAGAAAATTAAATTTCTCAAGAAGGAAAATAGAAAGTACAAGTACACATGATATATAGAATACTACTCGTTACTATCGTTGCGTATACTACTAGACTACTACAGCTACTGTTATAGTCAATGATCTCCATCTCTTCTGTCGGAGTATGTATAGAGTGGAAGAGTAAGTATAAAATGTTGTTGATTGATTTTCTGTGTTTGTCATGTACAATATTCGCTTCTACTAAAAGAGAGAGAAAATCAACTTTTTCTCAAGAATGAAAATACGAGTATATACACATGATGTGTAGAAAACTTAATAGAATATTTCGAATGTTGTGAAAAATAAATGAAAATTGATAAGATAATTAATTATGTTGATAAATATTATTTACATTAATTACAGTTATTATTGTATCATTTTTACAAAAACATTGAAAGAAAAATAAAATAATGTTTCAAAATTCAAACGAAAATGGATTAAATAACAAAACAAACAATAAATAGTACTCGAGACTAAATGATTTCTCTTCTTATAAATGTAGGTTTTAATGTGAGCATTTATACAACATATAAATTTTTCAATTATGATACATAGATATGTGATAAGAAAAGATACAGAATTTCCTTGAAATGTAGATGATTATTTCAATTATGTTTACGCTCACATGAAAAAATGTGTCAGAAATCTTATAGACTGATGCATCTTTAAAGAAATAAATAGCATTATTCCAAGTAAAATACACATAATTTACAGTTTATGTATTTTTCTTCATTTTCTTCTGTTATTTTTTTCTTTTCAAAAAAATCAACTCATATTTTTCACATTTTACTCCGTTAAATGAATAAGCATATGTGTTTTTTGAAACAAATTTAAACACGGTGTTTACTATTTGCATATCATTTTTCGCATGTAATTCTGTTTAAATAGATGTATGTATACTGAAAAAAACAAAAACAAAGCAAACACAAAAAATAAAATAAACTGAATTTCTTTCTTATGTGTATGTCTGCTATGTACTCATTTCTTTTCGTAGATTGTTTGTTATTTATTCATGTAATTTGACTCATAAATAATGTAAAATGTATGTAGTACGAAAGTAAGAAAATAAGGATCTTTATTTAAGAAAATATTTGCGTATATATACGTAAATGAGTATATGTGTATGTGTACAATGTAATGATAATTAACTCGTTGTTTGCATTTTATATTCTTTTCACTAAATTATATTCAGGAGTGATGTAGTAATAATGTACAGGAATGTGAATAAAATTTTGATATATAGGGAAAGAATTTTCATATTTCATTTTGAAAATTTTCACAAAAACTTAAAATTTTCTGTAATATTGTAATAGAAATATTGCTTCAGTAGAGAATAAATAATTCGTATATAAAGGTACTTAGTGTAAAAGTATTATTTGTTTTTTGTCTAGGGTATTACAATTTTGTTTTTTTAATCAGAAAATTGAATTTGAATTTAAAATATGAAAAAGTAAAAAAAAAAACACAAATTTCCGTACAAAAATAATGCAGTGAATTGCATGATAAACTTTAAACAAAAGATTGAAAACAAAAAAAAAACCAAAAACAAAGACAGAATTGAAACGGAAGGAACACGAAATCGAAACGGATGTCGCATGCATGAATGAACATGTATTTATAACCGATGTGGTTAAATATTGAAAAATTCATAGTACAATTTTTATATATGTATGCATTTATTCGCATATAAAAAATTTGTAAATAGCAAAAGGACGTTTTTATCCGTTTTATGGCTAAAAATCGAGGAAACATTTTTTTTTTGAACAGATAAATTTCTGTATAAAGTACGTAATACAGGAATATCCTTGTTTATATTGATTTGTATAGGCTTGATAAATATAATAGTAGATATAAGTAGATTTTGATGTGTTAAAAGTGTTCTGCGTGATGAATTATTTCAATTGCCGTAGTAATTTGTTTGAGGTACTTTAAAACCATTGGATTTCTGAACAAAATGTTTACCTTTAATACCAGTACGCTGTACTCGAAAATAAACAAAAATCAATTGATTTAAATTTTTGTATTCAGGCTTGCTGCAGTTTTATATACAAGCATTAGGACATTTTTATTTAATTCTAAAAAGAAAAAAATCTACATTTCTATTAAAAATTCTATTCTGATTACTTTCCTCTTATATTTTGACTAAAAAATGCCTGTCTGGCTGGCATTTTCTTCCGTATATGATGATATAAAAATTTATCATAGAATTAGTTTCACTTTTTTTTTTGTTAATTTTTTCATTCAATTTATTTCAATTTTTTTGATAATGACAAGAACATTTTATTAACAAAAAAAAAAAAAATAAAATAAAATTTATTGTCTCCTTACGTACTCTTTATAAACAGGATCATATTATAGAATCATTTAATAGAATGTTGATACTTTGAAAAAAAAAAAAATACAGACTGATACATGAGTTCGTATACTAATATGTGACGAAAAAAATAAAAATGTAATTTAATTTACTTTTATGTCATCATCATCATCTTATTTGTTTTAATGTGTATCTGTTGAGAGTCTTATTATCTTTATTGACAATGACATCAAAATACAAAATTTTGTTCATTTTAAAATTAGAACATAACACAATAGAACACACGAGAGAAAAAACACATAAACTGAAAATAAAACTTTCTATCAGCATTTTAGTCCTTATAATGACAATGTCATGAAATTATCTTTTATTATCATTTATTTCGAAAAGGATACATTTTGTCAAATACAAAGTCCAATAATAATATAAGTACACATCATGTACATACAAACACGAGTACAATATAGTCATATAATGTATTATGTATGTATGTACATTCTTTCCGGTATCATAAAAACAGATAGGAAACGAAGAACAGAAGAGTTTCCTTGTAATATGATCCGCCAATTTATTACAAAATAAGATGAAAAGGTAATAAGTAGAATGACATTGTTGTATGTACGTTTATATAAAGGAATTTTTGATTTTAATTGAATTGACTGCCAAATTATCTGTTTTAAGGACTACATTTAAAATTAATAATAAAAAAATAAATAAAAATGAAAATTTTAGTAATGAACATGACCGGTTCTTGTATACATTAGGTCGAAATACGTAGTTCAATTAAATGGAACAGTGTACCAAATCTCGAGGGTACAAATGAGGATACAGAATGAATGTCACATATCCGTTTTTACAAAAAATATTCTACAAATCACAGTAAAAACAAATATTCTTTGCGAAAAATTTCTCTTAACTTTTTCTTGTACACTTTTTATAGTGTGTAATGGAAAGCAAGTGAAAAGAGAAAATGAATTTTCGCCACGAATGAAATTACGAGTGTATGCCAGTTACTACCAGCGTATATCGTACAATACTTAGATTCCAGTAACCTCATTGTTACTACTTACTTACTTACGTTTAATGTAAAGCAAGTAAAAAGAAATGATGAACTTTTTCAAGAATGAAAATACGAGTGCATGGTATGCAACTACTAGTGCACTAAAGATAGATGCCGATAACCTCATTGCTGCTACTTATTGCCTCTTCCTGTTTCTCGTATACTTTTTATAGACTGTAGTGCAGAGCAAGTGTAAGGAGTGAAAATGTTTTCTATAATTTTTAATTGATAATAACTCAGATAATATTGATTTCAAGATAATAAAATCTTGAAAGGAAATCTTTGGTTCTAAAAATATTTAAAATTCTTAAAATTTGTAAAATATTAAAAACTGTTCAATTTAATATTTTACTAAAATAGTTGCCCAATAATTGCTAAAAGGATGAGATACAAATGAACGTCCCATTGAACTAAGTATAATGAAATTAAATAATTAAAAATTTCTCTAATTTTTCGTATTTTTAAGCAAAATGAAATTTATCATTATGCAAAATTTGAACAAAATAAGAAACTTAGTTACATGAAAAATTGTTTACTCAACAATACAAAAATCTAAATACGAGTATAAATAATTACTCAATATTAAATTAAAAACACAAAACTGTTGAAAATTTTATTTAATTTGACTTTGATTCGATTTTGTTTTTCTCATGATGGTAAATATGTAATTTAAAGAACGGAATAAGAAAATTAAAAAAAAATGTACATACATTTAAATTGAATTAGAATAATAAATTGAATTTTTCGAAAAGTATTTTTTTCTTTTCTGTACATACATATTTTGTTCTCATTTTAAATGACACGGTATAGATGTGACAATTTAATTCTTCAACTTTTGACTTTCTTTACATTTTGAAAAATGTTTATCGAGGTGAATTGTAAAGTACTGTGATGTGAAAAACGTGTACGACTACGGCAACTATAACAAATTATAAATGAGCGAAATGCTGTTCTATGATATGTATAGTAAAGTCCATTTCATTAATAAAAAAAAATAAATAGAAAGGAAAACAAAAACAAAAAAAAGCCGAAACAAGAAAATGTACATAAATAAAACAAGGATAAGAATGTGTGTATATGTTACATGTACCTGACTAAAAGTATAAGTTTATAACTCTTCTTTTTAAAAGATTTTTAATTTTATTTCTTGATTTTTATTTCATTCTATTTTATTTTATTGTGTTTTTTTTTTCTAGGGTTTTTTTTTCTTGTCTCTTTTTTTTTATTGTATACTTGATTGTGTGTATTCATGTATATAATCCTTCAAGATCAAAGTTTATTCTATTTTTTTCTAGTCAGTTTCATGTTGAATTTTCTTGAAAATTAACAAAAGTTTACAAAAGCAAAAAATTAATAATACGAAGAAACTTTGAATATACTCGTACATATGTACATTATGTACTATATGTTTGCAACATTGAAAGAGATTTTTCAAAGTTTTTTTATTCCCTAGAAATTTACTAATAAATTCTTACATCTACACACACTACACACATTAGTATATACATATCTAGTATCTAGATACCTACATACATATATGTATATTTTTGATTGCATTGCATATAATAATTTTTGTTGCTCCAAATACGATAATAAATTATTGAAAAATTTTATTTATTTACTTTTTTGTTGCATTATAACGCTTCTACAGTCAATGCAATGACTTCAGCTTGGACTTCAACTTTCGACTTTACAGCATGCTTAACATGTAAAAGTACCTGTCAAATCTACTGCATTGAATATAGAAGTTCTAATATACATATCCAATAAATCAAAGTCGAAGTTGAAGTCACTGCATTGAATGATTGAATGTAGAATCGGCATTACGCAATTAGTTTGGTTTGGTTTCTATTTTATTTGTAATTGAAAAATATTTCATTGGAAATTTTAATATGTGAACGTATATATTTTTTAAACTTGTATATATACTTGTTTACATAATATGTACAAACATCTGACAGACAAAGGTATTTCATGTCATCATGTTTCATATTGCACTATCCATAATGTGTCATAGTACATTACTTACATTTATGTATTACATTAATTGATTTGTAATTTTTTACTTTTATATGTATGTATATTTTTTTTTTAATCTTTACATTACACTTTTATGTACATCGATGTCATATTTTTCATACAAAAAATAGATATACATACATAAATAAATAGATGAAATAATAATAACGAATAGTATACAAAAATATATTAATAAGGGGATTCATTTCATTTTTCAGTTTACTATAATTTTTCAGTTTTCAGTTTATTTCATTTGTTATATTTGTTCTATAATATTTTAATTTCTATGCCAACAGCTAATTAAGAACTGTCAAACATTAACTAAGAAACAACGAAATACAAAATTTAGAAACTGCGACGCATTTTACCTTCGCAGTTTTTCAAAAAACTTTCGTAGTTCACAAATGTATGGAAATGAACCACGAAAACTGAAAAACTAGCAACATTACGAAGTTTACGACAAACTGAAACGTGAAATGAATCCGCTTAATATATGGTGGGAAAAAAAAAATCATTTAATTGTGACAGCATTTATATGCACATTACAACAATATCACGTAGCTAGATGTAATACAAATCGAATGTAGAATTTTAAAATCGACAGAATATAAATATGTAAATATAATGCTGTAAATACCATGTATGCAGCAGCACTTGTATATATTTATATTTTTGTTTATAAAATATTTTTTTTTTTTTGACGGCTGATTTAATTGATTTAAATGTCCCTTTTTCACATACACATATTTATACATGTACATACATGAGTATTATACAAGTATTTATTTATCTATTTTATACACAACATTTTTAAATGGCAAACAAATTAATGAAAAAACTATGAAAAAAACTTTCTTTTTTTTGTTTTTTTTTTGGTTTCCTCTTCGAAATATATTTTATGTTTACAATATTATTTGATTTTGTATATGTATGTATGTGTTTTATTTTTTAAATTAATCAAATAAAGTGTATATTTATTTTTATTTATTCATTTTATTTTATTTCACTTTTTTTTTTTGTTAATTTTTTAGATTAAATCAAAAACATTAAAATGATTTTTAATTAAAAATGAATAAATTGAATTTATTTTTTTGTGTTATATATGTAGTACGAGTATTTTATGAAATGCATTGTAAAAATTTGTTTTGTTCTTGATTATATTTTTGATTCGGTAATTCAATAATAAGCTGATTTATGTACATATAGTATAGATATTATATTAAGTATGTATGTATTATTTACGTGTGTATTTGATTGAATGATTTTTGAAGTTTATCACATTTTTAATTAATCTGAATTTTAGGAAATTGAAAAAATTTGATAAAACAAAACAAAAAAAAAATAGTTTTTAAAAACAGAAAAGCAATATTGCCGCTAAATATCACTTACTGTAATGCAATAAAAATAAAAATAAAATTTTTATGGATATGACTGTACTATAATCGCGTTATTTTATTTCAGATAAATAAAAAACAAATTTTTTCCGTTATTATCATGTGAATATATGTTTGTGTGTATAATTGAATTTCATATAAACTATACATACTTGAAAAATTGTGTATGTAGATGTAGGTACTCGAAAGATGAAGAATTTCCATTGAAAACTGATGTACTTATAAATAATTAAAAGTCTATTAATATTATGTACAATAAAATGAAAAAAAAATTCTTTATGAAAAGGATATGTACATGTATAAAAATATTTTCATATGCAATAAATATCTATGCAATGATGGAAAACATAAGTATCTATATCCATGCATTTGTGTTAATTATACACTGCTGATGATACTGGATATACATATTTATCTGATACGTACTATCATAAATGTATGAATATGCGTCCGTAACTAAGTACTTATATATATATATTTTGAATGAATGTCAAAAGTTCAAGGATTAAAATTTAATTTTTTTATTTCTCGATATTTTTATTTTCATTTTTTATTCTTCATTTGATTGGATGAAACTTTAATTTCGTATTCATATTTTAGCATTAAATCTCATTTTAACAGTTAATTTAAACAGTTAATTATTATAAATAAATTTTATGAAAAGGATTAGTTTCAATTTTAGGATAATATTTACAAGAAAATATACATATGAATGTGGTTATCGAAAGAAAATTATCTGGAATGTTTAAATTATATAGAATGCATTAAAATGAAAATTATTTGACAAAATATTAATTCACTTGTCTGTAGTAATTGAACAAATGCGTTCTAAGTAATTTCGATTTTTTTTTTCAAATACATATATATAAAATGTATATTAAGTGGACACGGATATTCAGTCCATTATGGCATCGCCGATCAGTAATTCTGTCAGTTATATCATCCAGTTTAATATCAGAAATCAGTTACTGTTGTACATTGCTGATTGGAATTAGTAATTGACTTAGGTGAGAGTAGCGCGCTGGTTGGATTCGAACCGCAATTTCAAGATCACCAGACCAACACCACAATCGCATTGAGCTATTCAAGCCCCTTGATTTGTATCAAATGAAATTTAATATATTTTCATTTATTCCGAAACGCTTGTCTGGAAGTTTTTGAAATGTGCTGTAATTTATGACTAAAATCTAAAATGATATTTACATATATCTGTATTTTAATATAAAAAAAAGAATGAAGAGAGATAATCTAATCCAATACCAAAATTAATAATACCTATGTAATGTGAATATTTTACGTTTACATATATGAACATACATATATATTTATTAGAAATTTTTGATTTGTTTTATAAGTATTTGGAATGATCCTAGATAGTATATTCTATAACGTTAGGTAAATACTTAATTGAAAATGCAAATAAAGCGGAAAAGAATGGAATCGTTTCATTCGTATCTATCCTATAGTATAGGTGACTATAGAATTCATACAATACAATGTGTGAATGAATTTGAATAAATCAATCATCACCTATAATAGCACACGGAGTATTAAACTAGAATTTATATTTTATGTTTTCTCTGAAACAAAGTATCATTTTGAATGTTTGACATTTTATTTGCATGTACATATACTACTCGTATAAGGATTACACATAGATATTCGATATCTTTGCAATTAAGTAAATGAAAGAAATTCAATTTTATCATTATTTCTGAGGTCGATCTTATAAAATTTACACAAAATGTATTCAACTATAAAATTATAGTATGTAACTATTTTATAGTATATATAACTATATACCTATGGATGGATAGACAGTAATATGAAAGAGTAGGTACATCTTCTCAATATGTTATGTATATAGGATTTTATTACTATACAGAATTTTATTGAATTTCGTCATATAGAAATTCTTGTATATACATATTACTATAGAACTTGACTATAAAATAAATCCTTTCCTTCTCATGTATGTGTAAGAGAGAGCAATTTATTACACTATACAACTGCTGTTACGTTGTAGATAAAAAAGGAGGTATGTTCATATATGCATTTGCGTTCCTACTTAATTAGATTACTGCGGATAAGAGGACATAAATCGAATCGTAAATGATAAAAATTTAAAAGTCAGTAATTTTTTTTCCCTCTCTCTTTTGGATAAATTGCAGAGAAAATATTATAAACATTTTAAAGTGCTGTAATTCTTAAGAATTAAATGTTTTATTTTTGTATTTTCTTGTCCTTTTTAGTCAAGTTTAATCGAATACTTTTGAGATTTTTCTTTAATTATGTATATGCAGATTTTTCAGTAGCATTACATATATATTCGAGTTTATTTATATATAATACATTATAGTGCATTGTAAATGGTATTACAGTATACGTGTAATGTGCATATATTAACTCGATTAATTCGATTTAAAATGTAAATGTGATGATACGATTGGTAGCCAAAATGAATTTTATAAATTATGTACTCGTCTATATTATGTGAAATCGCATATCCATAAAATTTTCCAATAAACAGAATATGTACATAAGTATATACTTAATACTATAGTATATTTAATTTTTAATTTTATTTAAATTTAATTAAATTACATACATTTATGCATATATGAGTATTAACATAACCACATATACTGATACATAAATATATCCAGTTGTAATATATCAATCGCATCTGTTAATTTCGTACAGTTGGGTTTAATTAAAATAAAAACCGAAAATGTAGAAAAGAGCAAAGTGTAAATAATAAAATTATGTGAAATCATATCAAAGTTAATTGAAAGTAATTATTATTTATAATGTCTGTATATTGAATACAGTTAATTTTAATTATTATCATCAGTAACCATATCATAACCTTATTATCATTATTATTTTCATATACTATGTGGATAATATTTTTTCTCTCATTTTGCTGATAAAATATATAAAGATAAAAATTATGCGGCTGGAGTTCCGAAAAGGTGTTCCCTCTGATCCTCTTGAAATTTTGACCACAGATAGTCCTTGTGACGCAAAGCACAGAACTCTAATATTTTTTGTCGGAAAGCCCTCTATCGGTCACAATTCGCATTTAAAATTTTTTGTCAAAATTCTTATTTTAGCAATATCTCTGTAACGGTACATGATACAGGTATGTTTTACATCTCAAAAGATGCATCTTAAGATGCTCTATATTCTCAAAAAAAGAAATATTCAAAAACTCCTAGTAGAAGGATAATAAAGGGCATTTTGTGATTTTTGGCTATTTTCACATTTTTGACAATTTCTCAGAAAGGAATAAGGATAATCGGTTCAAATTTTTTGCAAATAAAAAAGGACATCATGAGCAAGATTTTTCATTCATTACTTTGATCCTGATGAAAAAGGAAAATGTCCTGCAGAGAAATAATTTTATTAATACTGAATTTTGCAAATTTTATACACGTGTGCACGTGTATGTATGTGAGTATGTGTATTTGTAGAAGTCAAATATATGATAGTTTGTGTATGTGCGTATATATGCGTGTGTATGTGCATTTGTAGAAGGTAAATCTAACAGTGTGTACATTAAGTATTTTATATACAGGCATACATATACACTACACGTATATCGGCAAATATTATATGATAGAGTACGCTTGCGGGTTTGTGTGTGTATGCATTTGTAGAAGGCAAATCTGGTAGTGTGTGTATGTAAGTGCATGTGTGTGTGTGCATTTGTAGAAGGAAAATCTGATAGTGTGTGTATGCATATGCACTTGTAGAAGGAAAATCTGATAGTGTGTGTATGTAAGTGCATGTGTGTGTGCATTTGTCTTCCAGATTTGCCTTCTACAAATGCATACACACACAAACCCGCAAGCGTACTCTATCATATAATATTTGCCGATATACGTGTAGTGTATATGTATGCCTGTATATAAAACACTTAATGTACACACTGTTAGATTTACCTTCTACAAATGCACATACACACGCATTATACGCACATACACAAACTATCATATACAGTCAAATTCCTCTAACTCGAATCGTCAACTGCCATCAAAATTACTTCGAGTTAAAGGGATTTTAGAAGAATTCTGAGTTAGAGGAATTGAAAAAAAAAATGATTTTAGGTGGATTAAATCAATAAATAAAATTCGTACAATTTATTAGATAAATTTTTACAAAAATGGCATAAATAAAAAATAAGTTTTTTTTTTTTGAAAAATATGTATGTATATGAAAAAAAAACAGTGGGCATACATGTTTAGATATGTACATATTTATTTAATTTATTTTGAGAAAAAATCAGTTATTTTTGATTGAAAATTTACATTTTTTTGCTTAGAAAAGGTTTCTAATTTATACAAGCTAACATGCATCTCATCAGGAACACCAGGAGTCATTTCAATAGCATTCTGTAATATTTGAATGGCATTTTCTAAATCAGAATGATCATGTTTTGCATTACAGAATTCGCAAACAAACAGATATTGATTCTTCATTGTAATTTTTGCATATTGTATATACACAAGCCAAACAAAAGTGAACATGAATAATCATGTTTTGCATCATAGAACAAGTGTTAAGCTAACTAGAAATAAATGTATCCAAATATGTATGTATGTATAGAAATTTAAAGCAATGTTTCATGTTTAAATTCGAGTTAAGGGAATTTAAAGATCGACAAAAACTTGAAAAAAATGTTGAGTTAGAGGAATATTTGACTTAGAGGAATTTCGACTTAGAGGATGATTTAACTATGAAAATTTCAAGGGAACGCAAAAAAATGTCTGCAAAATTCGAGATAGAGGAAAATTCGAATTACAGGAATTTCGACTTAGAGGAATTTGACTGTATTTGACTTCTACAAATACACATACTCACATACATACACGTGCACACGTGTATAAAATTTGCAAAATTCAGTATTATTAAAATCATTTCTCTGCAGGACATTTTCCTTTTTCATCAGGATCAAAGTAATGAATGAAAAATCTTGCTCATGATGTCCTTTTTTATTTGCAAAAAATTTGAACCGATTATCCTTACTCCTTTCTGAGAAATTGTCAAAAGTGTGAAAATAGCCAAAAATCACAAAATGCCCTTTATTATCCTTCTACTAGGAGTTTTTGAATATTTCTTTTTTTCAGAATATAGAGCATCTTAAGACGCATCTTTTGAGATGTAAAACATACCTGTATCATGTACCGTTACAGAGATATTGCTAAAATAAGAATTTTGACAAAAAATTTTAAATGCGAATTGTGACCGATAGAGGGCTTTCCGACAAAAAATATTCCGTGACTTTTCTGATATTGTCGAGTAGAATCTGTGGTCAAAATTTCAAGAGGATCAGAGGGAACACCTTTTCGGAACTCCAGCCAATTATGCAGAATAATGATAATAATTTTGATAAAAACAGAACCAAAAAGGAAATTGTATGTGATACATCTATGCATGTAAGAGTACGAGTACATATAGTACTTAATGTACCTATGTCTGTGTGTATTATAATGTAGTTTTATTCCTTTCGTCATACTAGTATGCGGATACTTTTCATTATATAAATACATATATACATACACTCGTAAGCTTATACCGTATACTTACCTTCATATCGAAATGGAAATTTTTTAATTAAAAACATTTTCATACAAAAATCAATAATTTTGTCTTTAAAATGAATCAAATTTTAATCAAAAAAAAAAAAAAATTTAACAAAAAGAAAATGTGATATGAGAAACTGAAATATAAAAAATCATTAAACAACTTTAAACTTTAAAAAATTTTTTTCAAAATACTACAATATAAATGATACATTCATACATAATAAAAATACACACATTCATTTTGGAATATTCCCATTAAATTTGCATATATTGTAAATTAATTTGGGTGAAAAGCAAAGAAAAAAATAAAGAAAAAAGTGTTTTCGTTTTTTTTTTCGTTCTTTTTTTTTGCTCATTCAGAACCAAATTATTTTTCCCACAATTCATACCTGCAACATATGCATAATTGATGGTCGTTTCTACCACCAGAGAGAATATAAATAGTACTTATACCTCTAGTATCTATAGGTTGATATACATACTACTCGACTCGTACATGCTAATATTGTTATATGTTTATATATAAATGTATATGTTATTATATATACTTATTATTATATGTGGAGTAATTATTATACATAAATATGGTTTGGCATCTATCTATACATAGTCATATACATAAATGTAGTATATGTGCGCGAAAATAATGTGAAGCCATTCGATAATGAACTGTTATATGAAATTTTTCATTCTATGTTGAAAAATTTCCACTATACACGTATACATAGAAACATAAGGACATGAGTGGTGTATATAAAATTCACAGCATATTTTCATTTATCATTAATATACATTTGTATCTATACAACACATACTACAAATGTAGATTTATGTACATACATAGATATTTTTATATTGTGCACGACGTACGACGTACTTAGTTAGGTATGTGTTACGTACATTACATACATACGCATTATAGAATTTTATTTAAAAAAAAAATTATTTTATTCGAAACAATTTAAATAATGAAAATTTTATATATCAAAATACAAAACTAAATTTTGTATCGTATACAGTATACACACATAACGTATGTATGTACATGCTCGCACGAAATTGATATATTGAAATTGAAATGATGTGAAAATTGTGAAAATGATAAAATATTGATTTTTGTATTTGTTTGTATAGTATTTTTTGAAAATTCTTTTTATTATTATTTTTAGACTTTTGTTGTATTTTTATTTTCTTTTATTAATTCAATAATTTAGTAAAAACATTTAAAATATGTACATATATGCACGTATACATGTGTAGTCGTATGTGTTTAAAAAATAATTTCTTTGACTTTTATTTTTGAAATACAAATACCTACTTACTCGTGCACATATGTATAAAATGAATTCCAAAAATTTGATCAGTACCTATATAAAAGGAAAAATGAATACATACATACATATGTGTGCACGTATGTATGCAACATTTACTACGTTCCTTTTAGCCTAGTAAAATACTTCCAAATACTAGCTGTCGTTATCATCTACACAACCTATTGTATTCGAGCAATTCAGTTGACAGTTGTATGGTTATAATTACGCCAAAATTTGCCGTCAGAGATTTTTGTAAATAGATTTAACTCTATAATATTTTTAATACACGTTTTATTCAATAGGTGGCTTTTTATTGTTTAAAGTTATGGAGAATCTAAAATCAACAACAAAACAAATTTGAAATACATGACAGCTGAAATTTGAGCATGGCCAATTGCCACTTTAATATTTACATATATTGCCTTAGAAGTGTGTATGCCTTGAAATTTGAGGTTACTTTTTACTTCCAAGCAAAAAAATTGCGTTCCATTCACAATTTACTCCCGACCGAGTATACTTGGGAGTAATTTACCAGGTCAAAAGGAACTCAGTAATTGGTAATATGGTTGGTAAAGTATATGCAATAATGAGAAAATTCTACCAAATTTTCTGTAGACTTATGGATTTTCATGGTAATTATGTACATACTTATACGTGTTTTAAATTACGAATTTCTATTGTACATTGATACATTTGATATATTAATTAGATTTATATCACATATGTATGACTTTCTAACTTTATTTACAGTTTAATATGTACGCAAATAATTTTCACAGGAATACTATATACTCGTACATTTCGAACTATCCAACTAATTTGTACTGTTTTTGGTTTTTCATTTTTATTTGTATTTTCAGATAACTTCAGATTATTGTATGAATTACAAGTAAGTTATCATATCATCCATCACATCATACACATTTATTTAATTATGTTAAACTGTAAGTACCCAGTTAAATTTTTTATTATTAATTTATTTAAAATGAATTTTGAATGTGCAACAAAACATTTACATGTACAAGCACATTAAATGAGATTTTTTATATTGCGCTTCATTCAATATCCGTGTATATCCAAACTTTAATGTAATTTAACGCGCTTCACACATATCGATCAATACAAAAATTTATACTATTATTTTTAAGTAGACGAAAAAAAGAATGAAAAACACACAAAATTTTCAAATAACAATTTTTGTAAATTTTATAATGGAAATTTGAAAAAAGTTTTTTAATACATTTTCAAAATTTATTTGCCCATTAAAGATAATTTTATTTTATTTTTTTTTGTTTTCGTTATTCTCATTTCTTTATGGTTATTTGATTATCGTTTTTTATGAAATTAATTTTGGTTTATATATGCGTACACATGAGTGTTTATTTATAGGAAAAAATTAATTTTTGTTATAAATTTGAGATTTTATTACAGCTTTATCTTATGAAAGTTTTTAATTGAATTGCATTTAAGTTTCAAAATAATGCATGAGCATTTATTTACATAGATCTCAAAACGTTATTTTTAAATTTCTTTGATAAAAGCAAAAAAAAGAGGAATGTTTTTAATCCTTTGTATGTTTTTAATTCATTTTGAAAATGTTCAGTAGAATTATAGATATTTCATAAATATTTAAAAATGAGGGATCGATTTTATTTTATTAAAAATGCTAATAATTTTTTTAGTGTAGAAAATCAAACACATATATAATTTGAAAGACTGCGATTAAAGTTATGCGACATAAAATATGTTATGTGAATTATAGAATTTTAATAAAATTTTTTCTTATTCTTCTTTAATGATGCTATACCTCACATCGAGTCTAGGCCTTCACTAAAGTAATTTCTAGACTTTATCATTACTGACATGTATGCTGTGTGCACGTACGTACTGTCTCAATGGGGATTGTGAACCAGAACCACTAAGCTGCTGATAGAGAAACAAGCTCTTTTACATGATAGGGCTATGGTTTAAGGCGTAGTCCGTTTCTTTAAAAGAAAAATGTTTCGTATATGACATTTCCATATTATTTATATGGATTGATAGAAAAGCTGTTACGATTAACGGAACGGAACGGTGTGAAACGTTGAAGTTGAACAAATTTCAACATTTTACGGATAACATTACCTGTTTTCATATAAGTTTTCAATATTAGCTTCCAACTTTACGATATACCGTTCCGTTTTATTGTAACAGGTACGTTATGAAAAGTGACGGAACGGAACGAGCTTATTATAACTAAAGCATTACACCAATTAGACTCATTCATTTATTAGAAAGATGTAATGCAAGGTATATTGACAAAGTTGTATCTATATGTAGTTTATCTTGTACATATATGACTTATAATTCATCATTAAAGTAAAATGTTACACGATACACGAAAATATTAAATTAAATTGATTAAATTAATTTCAAGAAGTTTTTTTTTACAACAAAAGATTATAGGTATATATTATGTAAATGCTCGGAATAAGCTTTTTCTATTGTTATATATTCAGAATTTCCAAAAAAAAACCAACAACAAAAAATCCCTTAATATTCATTCATAAAATGTTTGTGTGAAAAAAATCTATAATAATTTGTAATTCATTTTTTTACAAAAGGATTTATTTTGATATTATATGTATCGGTGAAATTAATCTATCAAAAAAAAATTTTTCATAAGAAAACTAAAAGGACAAAAAGAAATAGAAGAAATGAAAACGTTGATACAGGAGTATCGAATATCGATTAGATGTTTTTTTTTTTGATTAAAAATGTATGAATCAAAATTCTAGTAGAAAAGTAAAAGTTTGTATCTGCAAAATCCTAAATCTTATTTGGCACGATAAAAAAAATATCTTCTTTTTTTTTTCTTTTCAATTTAAAAAGTATTTTTAACAATTTTAGTTGTACAGTTTTTTTTCCTCTTGTCAATTTTTTCTTGATGTAATTCCTTTTTTTTTTCTGTCTGTGGAATGAAAGAAAAATATTTTAATATACTTTCGTATGTACATTACAATGTATGTACATACGTACATACAGTTACTGATTTTTATAAAAAAAAAATTTATTAATATCCTTTATTCACAAAAAGGATTCATTGCGTGTTCTTTATCAATGGCATTGCGAATATATTTTTTCTTCTCATATTATTGTCGATGAATTTTTCTGATGAAATTGAAACATTTTCACGAAAAATTCACTAAATTTACAAATCGATTACTTTTCTTGTATATTCTTTTTAGCGTTCATTACACAAACATAATTGTATGTGTATCTTGTATCAATGTAAATAGATATAAATAGGTGTAGGTATCTATATGTTTATGAGTGATAGATTCAAATTTTTATTTATTTGTATGTGTGTGATTTTTTTCAGATATACGAGTACCATGAAAAAATGTTCATTTCATTAACAGAGTATAAAATCCCTTTTTTTTTTGATACGATGACATACGATAAAATTAAATACATTATGTACAGGTTACCTATATATTTTTTAAGCTGTATTTACTTCTTTTCATTCTATTCATTTTATACAACTTTGTTAGAAGGCAAAAGAGAAGAAATGAAAATAAAAATTTAAAGAGTAATTTTCATCAAAAGCAAGTGAACGCGAAATCCTTTTCTAAAATGTGCTAAAAAATGTGTTATTCACTTTTTCTTCTTGTTTTTCAAAAATCTATTTAAAACGAAAAAAATAATTTTTAACTTTCTGCTATACTACATATCGATCTTTGTACCCATAAAATATATCTGTATTTATTCGGAAGCGACTTTTCATATAGTTAAAATAATTACATATACATACATACGTTTGCGTAAATATATTCAAACATACATATTTATATTCATATGTATACGTGAAAGTATTTTGATAATATAAAGTTTTAATTTTAGTTAATTGATGTTTATTTCAAATTAATTAAACGTTTTGGCAGTTCACTAAATACAAAATTAAAAAAATTTTCCTATTCATTTTAGATTTTAGTAGGTTAAATGACTTTATAAAATGAACGGCTATACTAAAAATTTTTTAATTTTACCTTTTAGCTTTTAGCTTCTATATATCATTATTTGTTGTCTTTGAATCGTTTTTCGTAATTTTAAGTTAAAAGAAAAATATCCTTTAATTTTAAATGGAATGAACAAACATGCAAATTGTTGTTCGAATTCATTCATTCGTTCCACTTAATAATTACCTTCAAAAATTAAATTTTACATTTATAGTATAGTATAGTTGTAGGTAAAAGACATCTACACTACATATATAAATTCATCTCTATGTATATAAAGAATTTTCATTTTCAAATTCAAGTACCACCTATTTGTATATAGGTGTGTGTACATAAAAGATCCAGCATGTACACAATAAATATCGAAATACAAACATATATGTATGTAATTTAAATTGTGACCATTGGTCCTTTCGTATATCTATATATGTATGTATGTGTAATATACATATATTTTTATACGAATATGTATCCTTTTTCCACCAAATTATAAACGGTATACCTTTTATGGTAAAATTCTATAAAACATTTGTAGTTGTATTTTATTCTTTATCTTCAAAAAATATTTAAATAAGTAGTATAGTGCCTTTACTTTTTACTGTGAATTATGCATAGAGGCAAAATTTATATTTCCATGTATGTATCTACACACATCCATAGATAGAGCTATACATATACATATATATTTGGATATGCGATCATAAAATTCAAATTAATGTATGCATAATATTTTTTCATTAATATAAAAGTCAAATAGAATTTAAATTATTGACCCGAACAACTATAGCCACCATCAATTATACGTATATTCCTATACTCTTATATTTATGTATGTGTATATATTGCACAAATTACATAATGTGTATAAGTATAAGAATATGTATATGTAAGTGTACGTACATGTGTGTACACATGTTATATCATCTATTTTTATTTGCTGAATCGTTAACTAAAATTCGCATGCAAAATATAAATACATGTTCATATTTATACGTATGAGATATGAGATATTTACATACTATGTGGATGTGTGTATTTTTATATTCGTTCATTTTATGTGTGTGCCATATATGAATGAATGATATATGTAGTATATGTACCAAAAAATATCCTAATAAAATGAAACGTGTAGTATATTACACTTACACGATGCATACTCACTCGCATACATTTTGGAAAGATTCTTCTCTTCTCTGCTTTGGTCGTGTTTATAAATTTCCTTTATTTTTTTCGTATTTGAACAGAATACCGTTTAATAGCCATAGTGTACTTATGTACGTACGTCTAGTATAGCTAATATATGCTATAATCTGACCACCATACTCTGAAATATGTACTTTGATTCATGATGATTTTTATGTATCATTTTATATTCCATGTAAGAGTATAACATCCATTCATACATTACTTGTGTACTTATGTACATATATGATCTCATATTAGTTTATATATAGATATTTAAATATCACTTTTTATGTGTATCATGTAAGGATCATAAAGTATCTAAATAGCATTTTATTCATTAAATTATAAAATGGAAAATTTTAAGAAAATTTCATCTATCATTTATGTTTCGTGTTTTGTATATTTACTGCAATTCAATCAAAAATTGTTGATGCTATGTATATAAAAGCAAGAAGCATTTCATATTTTTTGTACACATAACCATTTGCGCTATGTATGTGTATACGTCCATACTATATATGCATGTAGAGGTGTATTAATAAAGATTTTATATTATTTCCGTTTTAAAATTTAATAACTGCTGCATTTGTAAGTATAGCTCAATGCATTTACGTGTAAAAGTAAATGAAATTGAATTCGTGAATGCTATGAAAATACTTGTAATGTAAGGATAATAAAATCTTTTATTCAAAAAAACAAAATTTCATCTAATCTTTTGGAGTTATTATTTTGAGTTTTTAATCAACTATGGTAGAAATTTTCATTTAATACAGTCTTTAAATTTCAAAATTTCAAAAGTAAAATTAAATTTATGGATTTATGAACAAGATTATATGTTGGGTTGAGATTAATTTTCCTTATATGAAGGACATAGGTTTTCTTTTTTGTATGTTATCGATTCATTTTTAATTTTTTTACAAAATGCATTATAATGCAGTTTATGAACCTTGTTCAAATAGAAATGTGTGGGTAACCGCAAGTATTTCAATTACTTGGGTACACACATAAATGATGAGAATAAATGTACACAATACAAGTATATTATGTATATGTATAGGTATCTAAATAATACACGCAAGATTGATTACCAATCAATAACCGCATAGATTGTATATAAGATATTATATCAATATTAAATCAGTTAATTATGGTCTATTTATGTTATGATGTAATATTTATGTATGTGTGTATTATATTGAAGATTTAAATAATTTTGCGAAAAGTATGTATGAAGCGAAAGAAATTAAAGAAAACAAAAAGAATAGGATTAGGAAAAAATGGAAAATGTTATAGCAGGTACTGTACTAGCTTAAATGTTTAGAACAAAGTAGAATGTAGAATTTAATACAAAAGTCTTAACACAAAAATATATTTAGATCGAATATAATATTACGAACAAAAATTTTATCAGAAATTAAAAGGATTCATTTTTATGTCTTTTCTATTCATTTTTTTCTTTTTTTAAATGTATTTCTTTTTATATATCTATAATTTAATTTGAATTTTAAGTAAATACATTTATTGTTTATACTTTAAAAATTATGCAAGCACACATTGTCATTAGGTGTATAATGCAAAATAAAAATATGTAGATTCACATTTACCGCATATGTACATATAAGCTTATATAGTATATACTACTAGTAGTATGTGTGTATGGAATTTATTTTGACGTATTCCCATTTAAAATACTTAAAATCTTTTTCTTAATCGATTCATGTGAATACCACACATACAATTTACAATATAATATGCATGCAAATACATTGAATGAATTATTAACAATTTCCTTCCGTTTAAATTTATGAAGGCAAACTTTATGTAATCTACATATGTATCTGCATAGACATGTGTTATTTCGATTTATTTAAATATGTGGGAGTACATAATGTAAGTGTTTGTGTGCATGTAAAAGTACTGAAATCGTATTTGATAATCATTATATATATGTATAGATTTCTATACAATAATTACAACAACAATATGTTTATATCCATATATGGACATACTTGTATAAACATATGTGTGTATATAAAGTACATTTGCAATAAGTGTGTATTATAGCACTTTGTTTTTTTTTAAAAAAGTAGGTCGATCAAAATTTATTAGAAAATGATAATATCTGTAATAATACAAGAGAATAAACATTAAGAGTAGGTACACATATACTCGTACGTATTTGTGTTCAAACACCATTTTCTATTAATATTTTAAAGGATATACACATAAATGCTATTTTCATATACTTTTTCATAAATGTATGTATTGATATATACATATACAAATGAGTATGTGGTTTAAAATATATCCATATTCCATAATATGTAATTTATTTATTCATAGATGTATTTATGTGCACATCAAAATACTGTACATACGTCTCTGTGCAGTACCTGTTCAAGTTTTCATATTATACATATGTTCATCATGCATTTAAATACATACGAGTATTTAGCATGTATTTGTAATAAATTTTAAATGCTTACATGACAGAATTTATATGCTTGCTTTGCTTACATAAAACCATAATCATTTAAAATTACTTTTAATACACTTCGTCTTGTATATACACATAAATATTCAATAAATTTTTATGTACTTGCATATACTTAATATGTACGTTATTTTATATAACTGGCATATACAATGTACTACATACAATGTATTTGTTTGTGTACATCATACCATGCATACGTAAGAATATGCATACAAATTAAATTGTTTTAAATTGATGGATTAAAAAATATTTTTAATAATTTACATGAACTAAAATCATTAAGAAAATAATAATGATTCTTTTCTTTTTGTATGAACATTTTTAATAATTCAAAATGCTTTTAATTAAGTAGTATTACATTTTGAGAAATTCAAATATGTAGTACACCTATACTTTTTGTATGCATTTGATTTAATAACAATCGATTAATGAATTTGATATTAATTAATTAAAAAATTTGTATATTTGTTATTTTAATAAAATGTAAGTAAATAATTATGTAAAATCTACAAAGGATTAAATACTGATTTCATAAAGTGTAAACTACTGAAGGATTACGAGAAAGTAAATTTTAATTAATTTTTTCCATCCATTCTTTTGATTTTTCTTCGCAATGATTACATTCTAGTTTGTCTCTATTTTGAAGAAAAACTGATAATAATTTCGAATAAAATTTAAAAATTTAATCAAGAAAAGTATAAACAATTACAATTTACGAGTAAAATGTAATTAAATTTTGCATATCATTATTTATTATTTTTGTTGTATATTTTTATAATTTTACATAATTTTTCAATCAGTATGCATTATTACTCATATGTAGATATACATGCAAGAGTTTAATATATTCATCACACGCATAGGTAGTATCATATTCTTCTTATAAAAGAAATCAGATTCTATCTAATCTAAGTAAGTATACTTTTGCATTTTATAAATGAAAATTTCGAAAAGTCATTTTCAAAATTTAAATTTTAATTTAAAAAAAAAAAAAATATAAAAAGTTGGTTTCATTCAAATCATTTTCACATTATCCATAATATTCGTATACTACCTATCTAATATCTGCTAGCATTCACCATTCCTAGCTGAAGCTATAATGTAATTCATGTAATTCATTTTCCGTTTACATTTTTTCATATTTTCTCGTTTTTCTTTACCGAAATTGGAAAACGAAAAAAAAATTATATAAATATTGTGTATTGTATGCTAACGCGATATCATCATTTAAAATCATTTTACGTTCATTTTTGTCTGTCGGTACACGAGTATGAGGTTCTAAGCACACATACATATCTGAAAAAAAAAATACTTTGTATTCAAATGTTTGTAAAATGTAAACAGCAAAAAAAACAAATCAGTGTATGTTATATGTATGCAAATTACAAATTTTTTTTGTTCTGATAGAAAATATTATGTACACTCCATTATTTATTAGCTGAATATATAACGATAAACGATTTCTTTTTGGTCTTATTTTCATCTTTTTTTTTATGAAAATTTGTTCACCTTTTTTTTTGATTGTAGACAATATGTGATATCCTATACGTTTTCAGTATAAAATTTAACTATGATATGAATACATTCATACACTTCTTACCTATTTTTAAAATATCTTTTACAAGAAAAACGAAATTTAAGGCCTTATCTCCAATGAACCATCTACTATCCGTGTTTGATTCAGCAATACCATATCACATACCGTGTACATGTAAATTCTGTTAGTGTTACTAAAAATGTTTTTGTTTAAAAAATGTTCAGTTGCAGTCGGTCAACCATTAAGCTGCTTCTACATTCAATGCAGTAGACTTGACAGCTACTTTTCTATTTACTACTTGAAAGTCAAAGTCCAAGTTGAAGTCCTTGCATTGAATGTATGCAGAATCGGCATTATTCACTCTCACTGTATATGCGGCAATCTTTTGCTTTCGAAACCAACCGCGATCCAACCATGATTGGCTCATTGGAGACAAGCCCTAATTTTTTTGTTTTTCGTTTCATTTAAAAATTGGAGAGAATATGAAGGAGTGTTATAATATTAAAGATAGATTTTTATGAGTCTTAAAAAATATATACATATCTGTTTACATTTTATTACATGTAAGTACATATATGCATATATGTGTAATAGGTATGTTTCATGTGTATATGAAGAATACATGAATGCATAATATTTGTTTTTTTAATGAATTTGTAATACAAATACATTTTGGAATTTATATAATAGAAAATAATTTGTAATATTTATGCATGTTGCATATATTAAATATATTTTATCATCATATATTAGGTGATTTTATTAGTTTTTTGATAATTTATTGTATAGCTTTGCACGTACATATCATTGGTATCATGTAGAAGAAAAAATCTATTAAATTTGTAATAGTAATAATAATTAGATATTGATATTGAGACACTCGTATGTATAGTGTAGATATGTTGTACGAATAATTTTAGATCTAATACCTTTATAATGCGCTATAAAAGGATACGTTTAATTTCAAATTATTTTAATTATTTTTTGATTATACTTAATTCCATCATGATTACAGCAATTAATATGATAGCATTTATTGATGTAAAGCATTCAATTGAGCATGCAAAGATACAAGTATAATCTGATCATTTAAGAAAAATTTTATATTTTTGATGATAATTTTCAAATTTTACATTTATTTTTACATAAATTTTTTGATCCTGTTGACAGTAGATACTTTTCTATGAAAAAAATATCAATTACAATTGAAAAAAGTACAAAAATTTAGATAAAAACTTATCATTTTTCAAACAAACTAATTGAACATTTTTTATTCTAATTACAGCGTTGATGCTATTCTCATCTGTTATTTTAAATAATTCTTACATATACATACATCTGAATGTACAATTTAAATGTAAAGTAGAGTCTAGGTAGCAAATGACTAAAAATCTTCTACAAATTTTGAGAAACTTTTATATTTTATGCGCATAAAAAATTTTTTTTTTAATAGTACTCAAAATTTTATTTGTTTTTACCATTTATATACTTAGTCATAGAGAACACTTTTATCATGTTATTTGTTCTTAAAATTTTTCAAAATCTTTTTTTCTATTTATTTATTTTCAAGGATATTATATTTAATGTACATTGTACATATAATATATGCTTGCCTAGTTGTAATTTGTAGGAAAAATGTATTATAAGTTTTTACGCTCTACTTAATTTTACTTTTTGAATACACTTATGACATAATGTAGAAATATATGTATTTATGTACAAATATTTTAGTAAAAAAATAAAATGATATAAAAACAAACAAACAATAACCTGCTAAATGTACGCCATACATCAGAATTAAAAACTTTTAAAAATTTTTATTTATATTGCCATAAATGACTAAGTCGTTTTTTGTTAATATCTAAGTAGAAAAAAGAATTAATAAAAGGCAAGATACTATTACTTGCTATTTAAATACGATTAAAAAAAAAAAAACAAAATATAAATTAAAAAAAATTAAAAACAGAAATGAGAAAAATCAAAAAAAAAACTGCAAATGTGAAAATCTGCACTTTTGTTGTGAACACTTTCATGCATATAACACATATAAACATATTATTTACATACATTATGTTCTTTTGTTTAAAGAAAATCTCTAGGTCACATAACTGCATATACGATTACCATTTTTCAAGGTGATAAGTGTTAATTAGGCGCACGTTATATACTCTTATGTACATTACATATACAAATATGAATTTCATGTGTAACATATATTATAGACAATTATTTTAAAATGTAAACTTTTTGCTTAAACATTAAATGTGCAAACAAATCATTAGCTAAAATCATCATATACACTTTGAAGTGTCTTTGTATATGCATGCATTATATTATGTGACACCATATATGCTGCTGCTGTATGCAAATTCATTACATTTCATTTTCACTCTTTTATACATTTTCTCGTAAAGAAAATTAGTCTCTAATTAGAATTTTCATTGCAAAAGTGCTTCAGAACACCAAATAATTATAACAAATTGTTATGTGTAATATTTGCTTAAATTAGAAGTGCTAAATGCCTAGAAAATGTTTCCCAAGTGATGAGTTTGAATTTTATTTGCGAAAAAATTTTAATGCATTTTTCAAATTGAAAAATTAAGGAATTGCATATCGTTTCGATGCAATGTAAATAATTCTCAATTGATTACTGCTATCAATTACAATAACGAATGAAAAGTCGATAGTTAAAACATCATCAGAAATCAGAAAAAATATTCTGAACGTTTTTATTGTGTACGATTTTTAATTTTCGGTTCTAATACAGAGATTTCATCTGAAATTCGAATCATAAAAAATAAGCAAAACAGGGCATCAGGGAGTTACGAGTACAGTAGTAGGACTATACATGGCAAGTAGTATGAAGCACAATAACGCAGTCATTCAGAAAGTATACTGTGCGAACTTTTTCAAACAAAAAATGTATACAAATTATCTAAATTAAAATCTACTCAAAAAAATGAATTGTTAACAAAAGCACGCATTCTGTCATTCATTCATCAGGAGTTGTTTATTGATGAAATTGAAAAATTTGAAATTTTGTAATCAAAAAGTATGAACAGCATTACAGTGCTACATTGTTAGGGAATCGAAGTTTGAATTCATTCAAAAAGGCAACGGAAAAAATATGTTTTAAAAATTTCGATGTAATCAAATTTAGTTTTCACTTTTAGCAATCAAATTCACATTAATGCTATTATCGCACATTTGCATTTACATATGTACGTTGATATTTGTCCTGTTTCTAGTGAAAATAATTTTTTTATAAAATTTTATATCGTTCCATATAAACAAACATAAAAAGAAAATAACACAAATTTAGAACTAAAATATGAATGTCGAATATTCAGATTCTCATTAATTAAATTCAATTCATGAGTGTATCTGATGACCTGATGTGCACCTTATGTGTTTCTGTGTACGCGAATGTACAAGCATTTACTGCAATCACTATATATACAATAATAGCCTGAAAGTATGAAAATTTAAAATCGATTGCTGTTAAATTCAATTCAGTGCTCCACCAGTTAGGATTATCCCTTTTTCTATTGGGTATTAGTAGTACGCGTACGTAGGATATTATGCTTTGTTCCCAGACATTCATTATTTATCCAGACAAAATGAAATTAGATAAAATATTAATTATTCGATGTGTACATGGAAAAAAAATATAAAATCTAAAAATATCGAATACAATCTCTGATAACAGGCAAATCCTGATACAAACCACATATGCATTAAATGCAAAAATTATGATATGCAGGACTTTTTTTTATTGCAGCATATTTTTATTTTGTAATTTTTGAATTTAATTTCGTTTGCCTTCGAATCATTTTTTGCTGTGTTACTTTAATATTGTGTTATAGTTTTTTCAGGATTTAATTTAAACTCTATAGTCTGTAGTTGTAATGTTTGAACTATTGGAAATTATTTAGATATAATTTTTTGTATTTGTAAATATTTTGCAATAAGTAGTTTTATTTATTTTCAATTACGTGTTCAACTTTATACGAAGATCAAATTCAAATATCTTTTTGTGCTTGAAAAGTATTATTTTCTCAATTTTATCTTCCAAAGAAATATAAATTTATTATTTACGCAATTTAAATTATGAAATCTAAGCTACAATAATACATACATAACTTGTGTTATTGAAATTTAATTCACATTCGCATATTTATGTCATTTTGTTGTTAATTCTTAATATTGAAAATACAAAAATGTCGTCATATCACAATTTGCAAAATTTCAACTGAATCAAGGATGATCACTTTCAACAACAATTCATTCAATCTGTTAGACAAATCAATCGTTTATGGAGTCAATATGGAAGACATGACGATAAAAGTATCTATCAATTTCCAAACTTTTTATAGTACTCAGGACATTGAGTAGTTGGACATTCTCATACACACGTTGTTTTATAGGTAAATGTTTATAAAAAATTTGATCAGAAAAATATTTATTTCATGTGTATTATCAAGAGGCTTTGTAAGTACATATGTATACGAATTACAAAGAAGAACGTAAAATATCTACTTAAATTAACTAAAATAAAATTCTTAACATATTTTCTTCAGTCCTTCAATTATTTATGTTCATACATACACTTACAATGTACGAGCATTTCAAATTTTTCGTATTCAATCTTCTATATTTTTCCGTTCATCCGGTTTTCATGGTAAATCAAAAATCCAAAAGACATATCCACAAGGACTTTTCTCTTTATTACGTTCATATGTACTATATGTATGTATAGATAGTACATGTATAGTATATACTGTACATTCATCTTAGTCTGTTAAGAAAACTTCACGTTCATTTTATTTTCATTTTATATAGTTTTACGTTTTTCCACAATGTACACAATGCAATTTTGCAATTCAAGAAAAAGATGTATTTTGTATGTAGATAATGTCATTTCTTATTCCTTATAAAAGGAAGGAGATTAAATGTAAGGAAAACTATTCAAATAATTCATGACTATAAGTAGGAGGAAACCAATGCAAATAAAAAACACAAAAAAAAAAAAAATAAGGCAAGAAAAATTGTGTGTGTGTTTTTTTTTTTACTTTTCGTATGTAATACGTATATGTATGTATGTTCCCGAACTAGAATTCCAAGAATTTTTATTATCGTCGGATATATAGTTATATATGTCCGTCTTATATGGAGTTCTATTAGACGAATATAAAAATCAACGTACAAACTGCATAAATACATTCATAAAAAATATACGTACTTATGTAATCGTATACATACAGATATACATAATATAAAGTATATAATAAAAATGAAGACATCTAAAAATAGTATAAAAAATTCTGAATCCTAATTGAGGACAATATATCCTTGATTCAATTTTACGAAATTATGTTTAAGTTTTCCTTATTTGTTGTTGTATACATACGTACATACATACATATATATCCTTTTATTGTGTATATTTTCAGTTTTATTTTATTTTATTTCATTTTTGTTTTTGTTTTCCTTTGTATTCTCTGAATAATTTTCTAGCCATGAAATAAGATAGGACGAAATCGAGAATACATTCATATGTAAGTGCATATATATATATAGTTAGTTGCTACATGGTTATATGTACGTAAAATATAAATGAAATGAGTATGCATGTACAGTTTTGTGTAGAACAGATATTTTTTTTTTTTTTTTTAGAAAATGTAGTTGAGATTTTTATATTTGATTTGAGAATAAAATTTCTTTCAGTATTTTTCCATGTTTTTCTGTTACGTTTTTCTTGTTTTGTTTTTAATTGATTTCGTTCCTTTTGTATACAATGGATACACGATAATAATAATTTGCATCCATGAAAAATACAAGAATTGAAAATTAATTTTTTCTTTTTTTTTTGATTTTATCTGGATTTTGATCGGATGTATATAAACTATTAAAGTTTAATCGATATTTTAATATGCATGTGCTTATGTATTAATATACATACACATTTATGTACATATATGCAGGTATGTATGTATACCTATATGATTTTATGAAAAATTTTTTCTCTGTATCCTTCAATAATTGCATAAAATGTGTGTTGTGTAGTGTGATTTTTAGTATATTGTATTTGTTTATCAGATTATAGATGACATGAAAAATGTGAAATTCCGAGACGGATTCATAGAGTTTTTAAAATGCCTAAAGATTTTAAACACTGAATTATGTATACAACATGTATAGTGCATTGATACCACATCGACGCATTTTGAAATTGGTACAAGATTATTGTCATCCCTTTGCCTTTCCAATCCTATTAATTGAGAAATTATAAAGAAAATTGTCGATTTTTGTATGAATTCAATTATTTTAAATTAATTTTGAAATAGAAATTTTTAAATTTGAATTTTTTTTCTATCTTAACACTCTGTTTATTGACTCATCTATACTGTACATGTGTCCGTATGTCGATCGAATTTACAAAACTGTCTGTACATTCTGATTCTGTATATCAAAATAAATTTGCTGTATCCTTGGAATTTATTTATAACATGGAATTTTCAATTTACAACCAATAATACATGTCGAATAGGATATATTTACCAGTGTTATCTGTAAATTTGAAAAAAAAAATATTTGAAAATAAAACGGAAAAATAACTCAATTGATTGTTAGTTCCAGATATACGAGTATACATACTTGTAGATCAATGAAAATTCGATATATCCATTCATACTACGACAATTTTGTTTTTATTGTACTTCGTTCACTATACCTTCCATTTCCCATTATTTTTATGTTAGGTTGCAATTGCAATGTAATAAACATGTGTAGTACATACTTTATAACGTGTGAATAGGAAATATCAATTGGAATAGGCATTAAACGTGAATACGTGTACCTATATCGTGTTTTGTGTTTACGTTAATAGATGTTAAATACGAATAACATTCATTTCTATATTGTCGACTTTTAAATTTTCTACCGTTGACAATTATATCCTTTTAAATTTATTTGAAAATACAATAAAGTTCAGAGTAATCAAGATTACGTTATAACTTCAATTAAAACGTGTATAGCTACCTATCCCTGTATGGATGTACCTACTAAATTCTGTGTATATGTAGTTTAATGTTTAAATATACCGATTTCGCTCAAAATTCGTGTACTTTTCCTACAAGTTAATTTGTGCTGATAGCGAGAAATTGACATATTATTCAACATTAATTTACTATCAATTTCTTTCATTTATAGTTTTATTATTTCAATTCTTTTTACACTTATCCATATACAAGAAGGATTCATGTACAATTTTTGTAGAGTTTTTACGATATAATCATAAAATACAAGAGGTAAGCACATACATACATCCCCTACTAGCTAGCATACAGCTCATTTAATTTCTGATGAATTATTCTATAAGAAATTCGTCATTTTGAGAGTTTGTTAAAACGTGAAAGTTTTCACATTACACCAACATCTATAAAAAAATATTTTTTTTTGTACACTTTCTAATATGGAATCATAAAAATTAAAAGGGCCAAGAACTTTTTAATGTTCTCTAGTAGTAACTAGAAAGTTGGATGGCATAAATTGGAATCTTAGAGATGTGCGAGCAAATGCGAACTCTATAAATACCTATGAATTTTTTTTTTCTTTTCGTATACATGATACAGCTATCATCATTATCCTTAAGGCGGTAATTTATATAAATAGGTCCCTTATATTGCATAACTTGTCTATTCATATATTAAAAAATTGCTGATTTTGTAAAAGAAAACAACATTAAATTCGTAGATTATGAGGAAAAATTAGAGACTACGAATTCAAAAGAATTAACCGAGTGTATCATGATGTCATGATGGTTAACTTTTAGTATTTGTGACGTTCATTTCTTTTTATTTTTTTATTATTCTGATTAATAAAGTTTCCAAGAATATAAGATGTACATATATAACGTACTGGTATCATGGCCATTACGATTCGAGATGATTTCCACCAAAGGATAAAAAGAATATTTATGGTTGGTTAATTGTAATTGGTTTAGGATCTATAGTATTCTGAATAATTTTCCTTAAAAAATTTCTTTTTTTTTTCCTCATATTTTTGATGGTTGATTACAGAGTAGAAGAAGAAAAGTTTACGGATTTTTGATTTTATATGTATATGTATTTGGTAATATTTTTTTTCTCGTAATATTTTCTTCTTCTTTAAATTGACAAAATTTCTTAATAAAAAACAAACTTGGACTTTTAATTTTTATGGTGTGTTGTTAAAAAATATGGCTAACATCATGTATTGTAGTGCCCCTACATCTGGTTTTTGTTTTTCTAATCTAATGTTGAAATTCCGGAATAATTTTTATTGAATCTTGTAATGAGTTTTGTGGTTTAGTTTCATTTTATGCTAAATTCTTTTATTTAGATTGTTCTTTACTTTTAGATTAAATAATTCGTTGTTACTAATTTCAAATTTTATTTTTTTTATTTAATTTTTTTTTTCTTTTCGATTTGTTATTTCTTTGTTGTTATTTCAAAATTGCAGATCACAAAAAATAAATGGAATACAGAATGGTGTACAACTAATAAAAAAACTTTTGGACCATTAATTATTATTGTAAAATTATTTTATTTTATTTTTTTTTTTTTTTTTTCTACCTCATTTCATTTTAATAAAAAATTACTCGCACACACATATAAACATTTGTATATATTTAATTTCCTTTTTTTTTTTCTTAAAAATGATAATTTTGCCTTCATTTAGTCATTACTCGTAGATTTTAAAAGCATACCATACACCAGAATGAACATAAAAGAAAGTTTCTAGATTGACAGTAGGTATACATAGGTATTGGGATCGTGATGGGATGCAAAACAAAAATGTTGAATGTTTTTTCTTTCATTTCAATTTAAACATTTTTCTTTTTTTTTCAAGGAAACACAAAATTGTATTCAATTATTGATATTAATTTAGACTTCATTTTATTTTTAAATTTTGTATTTTTCAATTTATTTCGTTTTTTGCCTTTAGTTTCTGTATTGTTATTCTTATAAATTAAATATAACGGAAATACTATAAAACGTGACTGAAATTATCGATTCGAATTCGTAATTTTTTGATGACTTTTCTATACCATGAAAATAAAAGGCAAAAAACTAAATTGAAATTATTCGTTTTTTGTTTGTTTTTTTTTTTCATTGTTTTTTTAAAGTGTGAGACAATTTGGAGTCGGAGAAGTGATGCTAGTATTGTAGTATAGCCATTCAAAATTCATAAGTTAGTTATCATTCTTCTCCCTATTCTATTCTCATGAATTAAAAAAAAAAAAAAAATTCATTCGCTTTAATAAGAAACCTTTTGACAATTTTCGGTTTTTATTTTGGATTAAAGTGTAATACACAGAAATGTTTTTGCTGCGTATAATGATTTTATTCATTGTCCTTTTGGTTTTTGTCTTTTTATTTTTTGTTTTCAATTCATTCGTCCATTCGCTTCATTTCATTTCGTTTGTATAGCCTACTGTCATTTTTATTTTCATTCTGACATGTGCTATTTTGTTTTTGAATTCATTTCGTCTTCATTTTGTCCCTTTTCAAAAATTTTTTTTTCTTGTGTTCTCATTTCGTTTTTTAGTTTTTATTTTTCTATAATTTTTGCTTTGTGTACATTCGCATTTTTATGCTATTCACGAAAATATTTTGTTTTGAATGTTTCCTTTTGGTTCCTTTTTTGTGTTTAAATTTGTCTTTTTTCGTAATTTGTATATCTTTTTCCTTGAAGTTTTTTATTTTGTTTTTTTCTTGGTAATATTTTATATATTTAACGTCTTTCGATTTGTACGAGTATACAACATTCCATTTAATCGTGAAATTTAACTTAATTTTTGTTTTGTCTCTTCCAATAACGCTGATTTTTGCGTGCTCTTGAAAGTACAATAATTTATTCCCTTTTTTACATGTCATTTCACTTTAAACTTTGGGACAGGTAAATATTATCCTTTTGATGTTTTTATTTTTCTTTCGTGGAATAAGGAATTTTTTTCAATCTTTTTTTTTGTACTCGTATCCAACGCAAACCTAAAAATAGATAATTTGCATTGCATGTTTTTCGTTCGTTCCTTCAATGTAAACTAAACCGTCAACGCACGCTTTCAAAGTAACGCATTCTATGCTCATAATTCGCTGTAACATAAAATTTAAAGTAATGAACGATTATTCTCTTGTTCAACTCAACTTAAATTAGTCAAAACTGTTAAAAAAGTTTTATTAGGATTTTACGATTGTTTAAATTTTAATTCAAAGCTTGTAGTAAATACTCTCTTTAATTTGAGAACATTTTTTTTTGCTCAATTAAATATGTATGTGTACTTAAACATTTTGGTACTTTCAAATTTATTTTTTTCATAGTTTTTTTTTTAAGTTAACTCATAAAAATCACAACTCAAACCAACCAAGAGTTATTTGCTATCGTCTTGTAGTAATCTGATGATTATATTAAATCCTTCACTTCACTGAGTATTTAATTTGATAATAGAGTGGATTTTTAGTTATGTACACACAAAAAAGTTGACTAAATAAATACTCGTACTTTTCTATATACAAAACAAATACATGTTATCTACTACATACATACTTACATGCAATCGTGTTTGCTAGTTAACCAAAATAATATTCATTTCCTTCAATTAAAAAATTCGAAAAATGAAAAATGAAAAAATAAAATCAAACAGGATAGTAATTAGCAAGAAAAAAAAAATGTGTAAAGGAGTAAAAAATTATTTTTTCCTCATTTACCTACTTTATTACTGTGCTGTAATCGTGATTCTCTTACTTGTGTAAATGTTTAAAAATTAAAAAAATAAATAAATAATATAAAGAAGAAGGAAAATGAAAAAAAAAACATAAACCAAACAAAATAAATTTTTTCATGATTAAAAAATTAAATATACTTTAAGAAGAAATAAAAATATAAAAAAGAGAAAAACACAAAAAAAAAAGAAAAATAAATATAAAATGAAAACACATAGAATAAAACAAGAAAATTAAGAGTAAAACATGCAGAAATGCGAAAAATTTTCAAAACTTTTCCGTCCATGTAAATATTATATAAATTATTATTAAACGAGTCCATGTTTGTATGTGTGTATATTTGTATTTGTATTTTTTTATAATTCACCTACCACCATCAGCAGATCCTTGAGCGTAATTAAAGTTTAATATCTTTTATTTATAATTTTTTCTTCATTACTGGTTTTTACCTGTTAATTTTTTAATATTTCTTCAACTTTTACTTTGTTTATTTTATTTTTTTTTTTTTTCATTTTTGTATTTTAATTTTTATACAAATATTTTTTTTTCTTTGTTAATTTTTCTGAAATTGTTATTATGTATAAAATAGAATGAAAATAAATTTTACTGTGTACATTTAGTACTTTAGTTAAAAAAAAAAATTCGAAAATTATAGTGTAAATTTTTTTCTTGGTTGTTATAGGTAAATGTACTAGTATAAATATGTTGTATTGGTTGAATGTAGGCGTGTATATTGTAAATACTTTGGCTCCCGTTTCTTTAACCAAGATTATCTTTTATCTGAGATGAAGTGTATTCATCACTCTATATTATACATTATTTGGATATTTTTTAAAACAACCTGGAATTGGTAGGTACTATAAGTATCATTTGAACACAACCTTGTTATTAAAAGCAACAGTACAAGATTCACATTATAATCATCACACCACATAACCTCTTTTTTATTTTGTAATATAATAGAGTGCTGACAGACCAAAAGCTTTTTTTTCGATTTAGCCAGAAAAAGCTTTTAGTTAAGAATTCTTACTGATGGAACAAAAACTGGTTTAGTTGCCGTCGTCATTTGTTGTATGTTCAAAAAAAAGCCCTCATGGAGTTAAAATACTTGCATTAAGTGGTTTAGGTTAAGCTACTTCTGAACGGTCCAGAACGGTCTTATCAAAGCTGATTACTGATAGACCAAGGAGTGTATCTACTTGAACAAGTTTAGAAAGTTTCTAAACTCTAATCTGTATCCTACCATAAAAATACAAACTTTTCGGAATCATCTGATATGTTCGACATTCCGAAAATGAATTCCGAAAATAAATTTTATCTTGGGTGATGAATATAATCTGAAATTATGCTCGGCTAATATATATGTATCTGACGGATAATATTGGTTGGTGAATACGACCCTTAAGAATTATCATGTATTGTGGTAAAATATTTTAGTTTATATTTCAAGAACAGCATAATAAAAATGAAATGAGAAAAAAAAATGTAAAAAGAAAAACGAAACAAGGAACAAAATATTCTTGTAAGGATGTGTGTGTGTGTTTTTCCTTTTTTTTCGTTAGAGAAAACTTTTAAATTTATTTAACGAATAAAAATTTTTTAATTATCGGTTCGACCATAAATTTAATTCATTTTCTTCTTCTTTTTCTTTTTTTTTTTGAATGAGATTGAAATAAGTGAAAAAGAATTATTAAAAATATGATGTACTATGTGCTATCCAGATATTTAATTCTTTTTAACTAATGTGCAATTCATTTCAATATCGAAAAATGCATTTCAGATAAAAATCAGTCGTGTTCTTGTATATATAGAACTGTTATATTTTCTAATGTTTTTCACTATCTGCCATAATCTACATACATACATCCATACACTTTACTTCTTACCTGATAGTGTTGTTGCATCGACAACTCATAAATTACAAATTTTATGTTTTGTCCTGAAAATATCAAAAATAATAACTAAAGTTGTACGAGTATGCATTATTTATTGATGTTTTTTTTATATTCTATCGCTATTATTTTATGGTTAAATTTTTACTATCGAAAAACTATGACAAAATATTTTCTATTTACAAACATGTATCTACACATGTATATTCTTGTATAGTTGCATTTTTGAAATGTACATACAATTTCATTCATTGTTTTTTAAGTTATAACTTGTCTCCTCATATAGTACAAAGATATATATTCAGTGGTAAAGCGTAAAGGAAAAGTTTTTCGGAATTAAAAAGACCACTACTCTACACTGTCGACTGTGTATAAACGAAAGCGGGGACAAAAACAAAAGTTTTCTATAAGAATTAAAATGGCACCTAAATATAAAAACAACAACAACAACAACAAAAACTACATGCAAGAAAGAATAAATAAATAATCAAAATTATCCTGCTATATATGTACATATGTATGTATGCGGGTGCATTATATAAATTCATTCGTGTATAGGAATGTGTGTATGTAGAAAATGAAACTTTCGAAATAAGACACAAAACTTTATTTATAATGTCCGGAAAAGATGGGAGTAAAAGAAAAAATTGTCTTAAAGAAAGTTTTCTTTTTTATTCTTCAAAGAATATTTTCAAATGCACACCATACATCCATAAAAAATATACAGAAATGTACAGAGTAGAGTAAAAGAATAAAAAAAGGATATTCTACAGACAGATTAAGTTAAAATGTGTAAAATGTGCTGTTATGTATACTAAAATACCAAGAAACCAAAAATGAAAAATGAAAAACGAAAAAAAAAACAACAACAACAAGTACATTACAATGAAAAACTTTATTTTCTAGACAGGATAATGATATAGAAGTTAAACATAAAATAGGATGAATTATCTTATTTCTTCGTGCATTATTTTGATTTCTTTCCATATATACTTATTTTTAGGTTTTAGTTTTAGATTTTCATTTGTTTTTTTTTTATTTTTTACTTTGATTTTTGTGTGACTTTTATTTGTTTTTTCTCTATTGTTATGCGTTTGATGTCAGTTAGTTTTTTCCTCTCTATTATTTTGGGAAATTATTTTGAATTTATTTTTCTTTCTTTTTCTCGTAATGTTTTTTCTGTGTTTTAAAATTTTAAGAACGACAAAGAACAAAAATGACCGAATGGTCAACTTACATTTTTGTGCATTTATATACTCTTCGTACCTCGTACTACAATAAATATTTTCTTATGCAGATACATATTTTGTTGTTAAGAACATGTGATCTCTGATGCACTTTCATAAATAAACACATTTCTAAAAAAAATACATAAATACACACATATGTACACACATATATATATATATATGTACATAAAAAGATGTTATTGCTGTTCTTTTTTTCAATCTTTTGTTTGTTATTTTCTAATTTTCTTACGAACACCTGATACATAAATTTTTCGTTTTGCAGATAGAAGATATTCAAATTTCGAATGGTAAAATTCGTACAAAAAAAAAATATCTGCATACATACATATGTACAAATATTTATATATAGCCATATTTTATACTTGTCGGAGCTATGTTGTACTTTCGTTAAATCCGTATAATACAAAGACAATGTTTTTTCTTTTGGCCAAGAATGAAAATTTTATAATATACTTATTTTCTTTTGTACTATGTTTCTCTAAGTGTGTGAATGTGTGTGCATGTTTGTATGTAAAACATTTTCAAAAAGGAATTTATTGAATTAGAAAACTAAAAATAAAGAAAAAAATTGTACTGTTTATAAACACTGTGTTTAACTGAATTTTTATGCGTTGTCCTGTCAAACTGTAAAAGTACTTACAAGGAATACTATATTGAATGTATGTATTTGTGAATGTATGTGTGTATATAATATACAGCTATTGCAAAGTCTTTTGTATTTACATTTACAAATATATGTGAATTTGCAGGGTGTTTCAGTTCGAAGTACCAGGCACTACTTTGATCCTTAATAACTCGATAACGAATAAAGATATCATGCTCTGATTTTCTTTGTTCAAAACAGAACATTTTTGTGTTTCGATTTCAAAAATAAAAATATTTTTTGTAGTGAACATTTTTTTCAGGAACTCAATTTATACTCAAAATTTTTTAAATAATTCGTCATAAATTTTGAGTTCAGGATTTCTTTTTATCTAGATCCGAATTTCAAATTACTTGTTGTATTATATAAAAAAGAAAGGGAATTTAGTTTCCTATTTTTCTTTAGAACTCTAAATTTTCTACAGCAGGGTGCACAAAAAGTTATACACGATTTTATGTTAGATGATCCTGCAAAAAACTCAAAAATTTAACGCCCTCTACTGTCGAAAATATGATCGATAGAAATTTCTGTTAATATAATTTTTTTGTCACCACATAATGGGTATTTCACCGGTATATAGCCTGGTCCTTCTAACTGAAATACCCTGTATATGTACATACGCCTTCCTAATAAGGTAGACAAAATTTTATTGAATAAGGACAACAATAGAACAATCAATTTTAGGAACTTTTTCTTTTTGGAGCTTTTCGTAAATATTTATTATTTCAAATTTCATGTTGGAAGATTTTCTGGTGTAAATTCTCATACATATACACACAAATTTGGAAGATAAACATTGGAATTTCATGGAGTAGTGCGTGGTACATACAGCCGTATATGAAGAGTTTATTTATAATTGAATAACTAACTGAACTGAATTATTAACTTTTCGAATTTCTTTAATCAAAAATTTAATAAAATAAAAATCAAAAAGACTGAAAATGGCAAAACAAAAAACAACAATTCAGGACATTTTTATATTTTATATATGACAGAAAAATCAGTTAAATTCTAACTTTCTTTTTTCAACCGCACTAAATTAAATTTTTTTTTTGTATGTATTTTTCTACAAACCTTCATTTACTTGTACTTGCTTCTACTCTATCTATAGTAAAAAAAATCCATGGATTTCGATGAAAAATATCTAAATTGGAAAAGTTTAAATCTCATAAAAACCAAAAAAAAAAATAATATATATTCACACAAAAATATTGCTAATTGTTAAGAAGATATAGAAAAATGTAAAGCGCTTTACATTTTTTGTTTGTTTCTGTTTTTGTTCATTCATTACTCGTATAACGTCCCCTTCGTATTCGAAATTCTTCTATGTATACCGGCATAGAGAATAAAAATACGTACGGTACGGTACGACAATAATATTGAATATGCATGCATACTGTACGGTGTCTGTTGTGTTGTAGGTTGTAGAGGTAGTAGAGTAATAATTTTTCTACATTCTCATGTAGAGTTTAGTGGCCCTTAGTTGTTGTAACTTTAACGTTCGCTTTTTTTCATGATTTAACGATTAAAAACTACAAAATGATTTTCCTAAAAATTTAGTTGGAACTAAACTAAATAAAAGACAAAGTTTTTAGTTAAAATGTATACGAGTATGTGCTACGATTGGTATACAGAGAATCCGGATAACCAAAAAAAGAAAAAAAAAAAACAACCAAAAAAGAAAGAAAAAATTTGAAGCGTGAAAAATTTATACCCTTTTTGACTATGGTGCACAATATTTTTGCCATTGTAGACTTTTATTCCTTTCTTCTTGTGTTTTGGTTTTTTTTTTTTTTTGGGTAGGTATATAGTTTTCATTTAAACATTTTTAATTTTTTACGTTTTTTTTTTTTGTTTTTTTTGTGATTGTTTTAAGCAATCCAAAATCTCTACTAGCACTACTGTACTATGTCTGATATGGACGTACATATGTGTGAGTTCCTAGTAGCTACATGTATACCACTAAACTGAACGATATAGAAAAAGGAAGTTAAAAAGGAATTCGTGAAAAAATTTGAAACAGAAAAAAAAAACCATAAAGCAAAAGAAAATGAAGTATTTTTCATGAAAATTTAAATTTTCATGCAAAGTAAAAAAATAAAACAGGCGATATTACCACCAAAAGAACGTACGAGTACACATGAATCGGTTGGTATGTAAACGTACCGTGTACATGTGTACCTGCATTTATCCAAGCCATATCTATACATTTGTATATGTATGTGAGTCCTGCATGCACATATCTACCCAGATTTTCAGAAAATATAGAATGGTTTCCAATCGAAATGAATGTCGAAAAAAATTTTTTTTAGATTTATAGGATTTAATCGTTTCACATTTTTCTAGTGTACGATTATATATGTTTTTCTTCACCATTTTTACCTATTTTAATTCTCACATTTGTACATACGTGCATAAATGTAACATACCATGTATGTACTATGTTCGATTGTGGGTATCATGAATATCGATAGCAGTAGATAATTGGATAAATATACTACTGCTACTACTACTACTACTATTATTATAAATATTTTCATTTTTATTTTCATGCCATTTTTTCGAATGAATCACAAAAAGATATTGAGATCGTTTCTGTTGTTAGCACAAATGTAATGTATACTCGTTATACAACACGTACGAATATACTGTAGGTATCGATATGTGATAGTATGTACGTCATATTACAATGACTTAACAGTGCAGTAATTCCTAGTAAATATTTTTTGCAGAAAAAATTTCGATTGAATTGAATGAATTCATTTTCCAGTCAAAATGTGAATGAAAATTCTAAGTTATATATAATATTTACTTGTAAGTATGTATACGAGTACCTGTATGTCTTCCTGTTCACATACTTATTTTTTGTACATAAAATGCTTGTGCATGGTAATTGTGTGGTGTGCTGCCTAATAAAACTTCGTTATTATGTGCATTAAAATCTTCTTGAAATGACAATCGATTTTCAAAATTTCACGGAATAAAATCTCTAAAGATTTTGAATATACAATATTTTTCTATCTATCTGTGTATTTTAGCAGTAAACGGATATAATAATTGGTATATGCATTTCATCCTTTAATGGTACATAAATAGTTTAGATTACACACACACACATATAGCAAGAATCTACGTGAAAAGTTCTTCTGAATATAAGCAGATCAAAACTGAATACTAATGTATTTTATTTTCTTAATTAGCAATATTCATTAGGAACTGTGTATGTAGATGTACTACCGCATACACATGCATATACATACACATTTGTATGATTGTGTAAATTTTTACCATGTAGAATATCCTTGAGCAAATTTTCTTTACATTGTTGTTCAAAAGATTTTCTTGGAAATATTTTGAAATCATTAAAAGGATATCTTGTATGTACTCGCATATTAAAACGAATATGTACATATCATTAAAGTTTAAAATATAATATTTGAATGGATTTTTGTTATAACAAAACACATATGTGAGCACATAAGTATGGGAAATATATATGTATACGAAAAGTTAGCTTATTTGAAATATGATTTCTCTGTTATATTATCATTATTACTATTATTAATTTTTTTCTATTATTTTCATCATAACTCATTATTATGAATGCTATGACAACGCAGTTACATACATATATGAAATTCGATATTTGATTTTATCCTTTTATATGCGATCGAGTATCCATCTTTTTGAAACGATGTTCACTATTCAAATTTCTAAATTCAAATGAATTCCACAAATAGATTCGTTATAATTATTATTGTCTGATGTGCAGTTAGTTTACTTTAAAATAAGTTAGAGGATACAAACTTCCATATAATTTTCAATAATAATCAAAACAATTCGATTTTAAATTTTCAATTCTTGATAATATTTCTAGTTTTATAAATGAAAATCTAAAAATCATCTAAGTCTAAAAATCAATTTATTGGAAAGCCCTAGATCACCTAGAACTGTTGTGTTGTTGATGATAAATTAAATCATGACTACATATCTTCGTAACTACATAGCGTAATAAGTTGTTCATTTCGATAGACATTTTTTTCTTTAAAAAATGAACGCATTATCACAATAATGTGCCGATACATTATTTATAAATTTTTTGAACGTGCGTTTTTGTAATTATCAAAAATTATAAATTTTCTAAAAATATAATTCATTGTAAATTTACTTGATAATAAAGTATTTGTGGGAATATACGAGTAGGTAAATGTATGTACGTGTTTCCAATGGAGTTGTATCTAACTATTGCAAAGTATATTAAGGTACTTTGTTCATATTCTACATAAATTTATATCAGGGATTTTTATAGTACAGGAAATATGAGATAAATGATAAAGGATATTATATACAGAATTTAATTATTATTTCACTTTATAAAATTTTAATTAAGAAAAATAACGATTACTTACTTATTATTATTAGATCTCTGGATTAAAGACTATATTCAAAAGAAATGTTCATGTTATGAAATTCGCATGTACATATATAAAAAGAGCAATAATTACCAAAAAGAACATAGCATGAAAGTTTGTAGATTCCTCTTCTTCTTCCTGACACTACAACTTTTTAGCTTTAGATTTTGGCCTCTTCAACAATTTGCTTCCATTCGTATCTATCTGCTCCTTTTGTTTTCCAGTTTTTTATTTTAAAAACGCTTAAGTCTTCTAGCACATCGTCATACCATTTTTTTTCCTGGTTTTCCCTAACTTCTTTGTAAATACTCGTTCATATTTTAGAGCATTTCATACAAAAACTATATGCATAAAAGTAAGTGTACGAGTATAGTGACTATCATAAGTATTTGAGCAATATAAATTCAATAGTTTGTGCGGGAAATTCGTGAATTCTAGAGTATCTAAATTTCTGTATTTACATAACGCATTGGAATCGAAAAAAATCATATGAGTAACTTGTGCGTATACTGCTTGTACAGAAAACATAACGAATAAAAATTAGGCAAAAATATATTAACCTTAATTTGGGCTTATATTTAGGCTTCATGCATAAAAAAATTAGCAAATTTTTATAGGAAATATATTTTTTCAGATATTCGTGAAATACTAATTTAGTGTAAAATCTTTGTATCTTTTGCAATTTGATGAGTAATGGCCTCTGAAATTTTAAATGTCTACCATAAAATTTGACGTTCATTTGGCAAATATTATAATTGTGTAATCAGATATAATCTAGATTAATACTTAGCTACTTACTATAGTGTAAAATTTTCTGATATATTCTTGAAAAAATTTTACTTCCTGATAAAAATGTGAAGGTATACTTTAGTTCATAAAACTTTTAATTCTATTGTAAGTACTTTTAAATTTATTTCTGTAATATCAGTCGAAAATAATTATTAAATTTATAGTTCAAATACTTATGGTAGCTACTGTAATAAAATAAATTTTCTCGTTTACATTTCGTTTTTCTTATGGTTTCGCGTTGCAATTTAAAAACTAAAAATTATTATTAAGTATAGTATTTGATAGTATTTTGTAGCATATATCCATCCATACACATATACATTATACACATGTTTATTATACTGACGAATTAAAAAAAAAAAAAATTCATTTAAAATTTTTAAGAGAATTTTCTTTTTAAAAATACTTACTTACACTACTTATACTCCATTCATAGTTATACATACTCTTACATACCGATTACTTTTGCTCTTCTTTTTGTACAAAATGAAATTGAAGTACAGAAGATCGTATCAAAACGAGCCAAAATAAAACAATACAAGACAAGACAAGACAACAATATTGTAAAAGGAAACTTTTTGATGTAAAAATCATGTTATAAATTAATCATAAGATAATTGAAATTTTCTAAAAGTTTTTATTGTTACAGAGAGAATCAAAAAATGAAAACAAAAAATACAAAAATAAAGTGGGAATCTCTGAAAAAGGATTTTTGTATATACGTAGGTCACTCTATAAATTTTGAGATACGGAAAACTAACAGTACTTACAACTGGTTACGCTGCATAAATAGAAACATTACTCTTTGTCAACACGTTTTTCATGTTCAGTTCTTGTCTGAACTTGTTACAACCAAAGTCATAATAAATTATTTACAGTGAATAATGGAGTTGTCGCGTGAAAATTAGAGGCTTGATTCTCCATCAAGATAAAGCTTCGGCTCACACCGCTCAGCAAACCGTTCAATATTTGCGCCAAAATAGAGTCAAAATACTTGAACATCCACCATACTCGCCTGATTTGGCTATGTGTGACTTCTGGCTTTTCAACAAGCTCAAAAAAAGCATACGCGGACGAAGATTTGTATCAGAAGATGAAATTGATCAAATTTTTGACGAGATCCCGAAGAACGATTGGATAGAGGCATTCCACTCATGGAAAATTAGAATGCAAAAGTGTATTGATGTTGGAGGAGAGTACTTTGAACATAAATAAAGTTCTTTTTTCAAAATCATTAGCTGTTTTTTTGTATCTCAAAATTTATAGAGTGACCTACGTATTATGAATTTAAAAATTGTAGTATTATATTTTTCTTTGTGTAATATAATGTGAAGATTAGCATATCGTTTATTGCTTTTATTTTTCAAATTTATATGTAATATAGAAAATTTATAGAATGTATACATACATTTCACATTATGATGTACTCATACTGTAACTATATATTTTTAATCCTATAGGACTAATCAAATAATATATATGTATAATTCTTATATAAATTTATTTTATCAGTATTCAGTCATGTTAATAATTATTTTTAATATATTTGTGTATATGTATTTATGTGTGTATGAATGAAATGTGTTGGCAATATGCTCTATCATAATATATATGAATGTATAAAATTGTGGTAAATAATACGTGCATTTACATATATAAATAAGTACATATGTACATATGTATTTATGTACTGTACAAAAATGTACATCAGTAGCAGTAAAGGGCTATTATTTTATAATTTCATATAATTAAAATTCAAATGAAGATTTATTTAGGACAAATATATAAAATAATTATTAATTTTAATAGTTGTTCATACGCAGTTAATAATTCATTTAATAAAACAATCTATGTACCGTACATATGTATGTATGTAGCTTTAGTTATATATATGGCTACTCGTATTTATATTATTTACTTACAAATGAGCATGTATGTGCGTATATGTACCAAATAAATAATTAATTAGCAATTTATGTTAAAAAAGGATTTTCAGATATTATGTATGTACGAGGGCACACATAAAATCATATGCGCATATATCTGTATAGATATTCGTATTTGTATATGATTTGTGGTAAGTATGTACATACATACGAGGGTATTTCAAAAAACTCCCGGAATACATGTGTCAGTAAGTAACTATAGCAGCAGGCAAACAGTCAAGAAGTTTGGTTATATTTTGAGTGTTTTGAAAGCGTAAATGCTATCTGTAAAAAAAAGTAATTCATTTGTTTCATTTAAAAGGATACAAATACCTGAATAATTAGGTATTATTGGTATTATTAAAAAATTGCCAAAAGCTTTGCGCAAAGAACACATTAAAAGACGTGCCAAAGTTTCACTGGAGTTTTTGAACAAATATACGATTCAATATAGTGACTGGTGATGAAACTTGGTATAGTTTATACGTAGAAAAATAAATCCATAAAAATTAATAACTTGTGTTTTATTTCATTTTTTTGGGAATTCTTCGAAAAACCCTCGTAATTCTATGTATCTGCATATGAATTAATAATTTTCTATGCATGTACGTATACGTATGTAATGTATGATAATGGGTATATAATATGATAGATGATAGAGGATAGCAAAAGGACTGTGTATTGTTATACTTGTACGCTTGTACGTTGTGTTGTAGCAGTTGTAGATAGTGTTAATGGTGTAAATATTAAATAAAATACATATGTTCATTACCTACATATACGTAATATAAAATCAAATAATCTAACACTGAACTGAAATCTATGTACATAGATCCATAGATGTATAAATACATACATATTTATTATCCTGATGTATATAAATTTATTATTATTTTATATTAGATTTTATGATTGCTATAATATTAATTTCGTTTTTATATTTCGTTTATTTCTAATTCTATAAGTGTTGTTGTTGTTGTTGTTATGTATAGGCAGTGAGATTACAAATTTTAATTGATTTCATTATAAAATAATTATTATTTATCTCTAATTCAGTTTTAGATAAAAACATTATTTATAACATTAAATGATAATGATATAGGAAAGCGGTTATAAAATTGAATGAAATAGTATTCTTCTGTTCTGATGTTCATTTATTACTCGTATATTTTAATGGTGTACAGATGATGTATCTATTAATAGATTGATAAGGGATTTAAAATTATGAAAATTAATTCATTTTTTATTTTTTGTTTTAATATTAATTTTATTCATTTTTAATTATTATCGTATTAATTATCGGTTTCACTTGACTGGAAGCCTCAACATTTTCGAAACATTCAAATCTAATGAACATTCACAAAACAGAACTTCTACCGAATAAAATTTGAAAATTTCGATTTATAAATGAGGTGCCGAGAAAACAATATTTCACTTAAAAACAAAAAGAAATTGCCATCGGATTTGTTTCAATTCTCTCCAATTTTGATTTCAAATTTGTATCAAGAAGATCATATATAGTAGATAACATATGGGAAGGAGTAAAAGTATTATATGATTATAGATACATAGAATTTTCCGTATTTCCTTCGGTCTTTTAATTTTCGCATTATGACAATCCAAAATTGGGATTTTTACGTATCAAAAAATTACAAGTAGAATCGAAAAAAAATTTCTAGTCACGTATTGACCGAAAAAATTTCATAGTTATCCATTTTCGTTTCGTTTTCAAATTCAAAGTCACAGGCCAGTAGTATTATGGACATAACGTATAGTTCTTTTTTCTTTTGGTTTTAAATCGTCCCGAATATTAATTCAAATTTAATCAACAAAAGGATACCAATACGAATACATCAAGAATAACAGACCTTTATACCTACACATACTTACTTATAGCTATGTAACATACAATCTCTCCGTATAATATCAGAGACAACTTTATTATCTTTTGAATTATTTTTCATTTTTAAATTGAATTTTCTATGTTTAAATATCATGTTCATCGTATATTTATGTGGGTAAACAATTTTTTTCTTTATATTCTTGCAGTTGTCGTATTTTTAAGGACAAATACTTGCTGTCAATTTGGTATTTTTTGTTCGTGATTCTCACAATAGAATAGGTTTTACGTGTATATTATGTATGTATTGTTGTATGTTTTTGTGTATAATAGGAAGTCAAAGTCATCACTAAACTACAGAAATGACATTCGGTAAAACAGTGACAAAATACTTACACATTTCTTCTATAGTTCATCTTCATTTTTAGTGTCTCATCATAGTTTAGAGTGATTTGAATGAGAACTGACTGATTTTGAATGTCTATTTATTTCAAGGATACTACATTGGTATGTTGATGAATAGACGACATAAATACGATAGATTGAGAACAACAAATTTGAAGACAAATACTTACCTATATACTCATAGATTTATTTAGAACGACCGACAAAATGCAATTCTCAGTCATGATTGCAATGTATAGCGTCTGTATAGTCAAGGATGAATTGTATTTAAAGAGGAAGCAAAAAAACCATCATTTTAGTGTTTAGATTAGGAATACAGTTTTTATTATTATAGAACAGATTATTTAGTTACATTGTTTTAATTAGATTCAAAAAATCATTATCCCAATAGAATAATAATTTTTCTATGTGCCTATTCCAAAGGATGCTAGAATGAATCTAATAAAAAAATATTTATTGGTTTCCCGCCAAAATTTTGATTTCCCCATGTTGTTTATAAAAGAGAAGAGTGAAATAATAGAGAAAGAATGAGAATCCTAAAAGAGAGATTGAGACAGAATAGCATACATAAATTCTCTGTGGAGAATCTTTCTCTTTTGTTGCTATTCAGCCTTACCAGTCACAAAATATTACTAAATATATAAATATATGATAAAATAATTATTATTGAATTTTTCAGTTTTCGAAATTGAATCTTTTTTTTTTCATTTCGAAAACTTTTGATACCACGAATGTTTTTTTTTTTTTTTCAAAGAAATACTTTTTTAAATTAAATTATTTTTATAAATATTTATAAACTTCATATTCTAGGAAAAGAATTGATAAAATTGCCTCGAGGATTTTTATTTTTTCCAGAATATTTCAACTTCTATGCGATACAAGTGTTCTGCATGTTTTTGTACAATCAAAAACCAAACATCAAAAGTAACTTATATCTGTCTGTATTACTGTGTGCTAGTCATACATTCAATCAAATAAAAATTATTAACTTTCATTTTTTTTTTGTTGTAAATTTTATCTTTTCACTGTTGTCTTTCATCATTCATTTTCCATTCACAGAATATTCTAATAGAGAAATTGTGAAAATTGATTGAAATCGAATCGAAACCATACTCAAAATCACTTTTATTTTATATTGCAATCAAATTTTAAATTTATATTTTATTTCCTTTCATTTTATTTTATTTGAATCATGTGCACTTATACTTCTGCATATTATACATAGATGTATTTATGCATACAAAACCATAAAAAAAGGATATGTACATAAGAACATATATGCATTTTGTAAATTGAATTTACATTTATAGTTATCTCAGTATACAGCGAATCATATGCATTCATATACTTGTACTTGTATACATACATATATGTAGTACATACTTATACAATTTACATATTAAAAATGTAGGTATATTCGTATCTGTATGCATTTTCATGTAAAATCAACAGATAACATTTCAAAAAGCGTAATATGAGTAAAGAAAATAAAATATGAAAAACGAAACAAAAAAATAAAAAATAAAAATGGAAAAAAAGGAATCTTTTACATTGGGTTGATTTATAATGTCACTTTTTAACAGATACGATACGAGTACATATAGTGAGAAAAATATTCCAGGATAGCGTGTTTCAACAATAATTTTAGATACAAAATATAGGAACTTGATCTTTTTTTGTACCTGTGCCTGTAGTTAGTAAATGAAAAATGTAGAAATGAAAAATTAAAAATACAAAAACAAAAAAAAATTAACAAAAATAGGAAAGTAAGCAAATTTTTATTTCATTTTGTTTTTTTTTCACTTTGCCATTTTTTTTTGTTCTTCAATTTTTTATTTCTGTTATTTTTTACTTCAATGTTGAAACTAAATAGAGCGTAGAGAAAGGAGGAAAATATTTTTTTTCCCCAACATACACTGAAACAGAATTTTCAAAAAAAAAAAAAATTATTAAAATACGACGAGTGCATTACTGCTGATAGATAGAAAAGTATATGGTTTAACTTGTTTTCGTTTTGTTGGATTTTTGTTATGTAGGTAGAAGATAATTCGATTTTTTTTAGTGTTTCAGCAGTGTACCAAAAATAATGCATACGAGATACGGACATAAAATTTATTGTGAAAAAAATTAAATTTTGAATAAGTTTGCTAATAAACCGTTGTTATACATCAGGCATCAGATACGACGATACGAGTGAATATTCTCTAACAGAAAAAACAAAATTAAAAGAGAATTTTAAAGGATTTTTTATGTATCATACATATGCGAACAACTTACACGAACACGAATGTAAGTATGTTACTCTGTTTAGATAAATCAAATTAAAAACTATACGAAAAAGCAAAATAATTTAGTTATATTTGGAATGTAACTGAATTTACACACAAAATATTCGCGACATTTGAGTACAAATTAATAAATAAAAATTATAATTTCATTTGAAATGAATGAGGATCTTGTTTAATACGTGAATATGTACGAAAAAAGAAAAACAAGAAATTTAAATTTAAACTTGGAGGTTGAATAGCTCACTGGTTGTGGTGTTGAACTGATTCGCTTGACGTACTGATAGAAATTTGGACAGAGCACACTCTGTATCTAAGAGGAAACATCATATGGAATTGAACAATTATTGTTGACGGATTGAAATCAATCTTATTCTTTTAAAATCATCAAAGAACCTCGTAGTAAGATTTTTGTTATTCAACTAATTCATTATAAAATGCAACGACAATTACAGTTGGGCTTCAGTAACAAAAAGGGACAAACAGACGACCAGTGATTGATGAACTACATACAAGGATATAGTGTGATTCAACAAACAATTGGAAAGATAACTTTCCAAACAATTGATAACAGTAGAAAAATATTTTAGAATTATTTATTTATTGAAGGATTAGGATAGAATTATTAGATTTATTTATTATTAAGGATTAACCAATACAGTTCAAAATATAGTCTCTATTTTGTAAATTTACATGAGTTTTGTATATAAAAAAATTATTCTTATATTGTAATCATGTAATTTTATATAATTAGATAAATTTATGTTATATTGTTACATACTTATATTTTAATATTTATATTATATCACATATAAAAATTAATAGTTCTTCAAGAGAACATTATATATTATATCATTTTAGCAATACTCTTCTTCTTCCAAAGCTGTCACAGTTCTTTATGAATCATGGCTTCCTCTAACACTCGATACCATTCCTTCCGGTCTCTGGCTGCCGTATTTATATTCTTTACTACTAATCTCTTCAAATCCTCCCCAACGCTGTCCAACCGCCAGCATTTAGGCCGTTCTGTCTTTTGAGTTCCTATTATAGTGATAATGGCTTAAAATACTTTTTTGACTATTCTGTTGTTATCCATTCTTAATACATGGCCTTGCCATATTATGCATTGTGCTGCGTTTTGATGGAACGTGTAGTCGTTTTATTTTCAATTAATTCTTCCAGTTCTTTGTTGTTGCGATTATTATAGCGGTACTATTGCATATTAAATTTACTCGTATGTAGCGACTATATTTAATAAAGTCGGCATTTCATTATCTATTTTTTTGAACATAAAAGAGGCCTTCGCTCGCTTCGATATAATATATATTTACGTATATATAGATTTAATTGATTGATAACGTCTTATTGTAGTGGCGGTTTTGACTACCTCTTGTCAGTTCAATTTCATTCTGATGTACAATGTCACGCTAATGTACGATTATTATCTATCTAAGTACATAAACTTCCAGTATATAATTGTAAATGTAAATGTACTCGTATATTTATAACAATTTTGTTTTAACAATTTACAATTTTTTAATATCCATTCGCCAAATTCGTAGGATCGTACACACACATATTCAGTACTCTATTTATTATATACAAAAAATTGTATTGATACATGATACATTTTCTATATATATTTTCTTTTGCTTTTCTTTTTCTCAAACAGTTAACTTTTCATTTTAACTTCATTTAAATTTAAATTTTGCTTCTCATTGCGTTTTTTTTTGTTTTTTGGGTTTTTTTTTTCAGCAAGCGAACAATGTTCGCCATTAATGCAGCTTCATTTCGTTATGTATTTATTGCAAAATTTTCTATTTTGATCGTTATTGTTGTCATTCCATCATTGTCTTCTTATTTTTGAAACAATAAATTGTGCGATCGTTAAAAATTAAATCAGATTTCACTCATTGATTTTTGATTGTTTACTACTACCAGACTACTGCTACTACAACTACTCTGCAAAATGTATAATAATCAACTACACAACTACACAAGTACCAACTACGACTAGTATTACTTTTGCTACAGCTATGCGGTATTATGCACATACCGAGTTTATATCAAAAAAAAATTTTTCTAAGCTGCATGTACATAAGGTACATACGTACACTGATGATGTTAAATCTGTTATTATGTTATACATATCGCGATGAGAAAATTACAACAAAAGTTTTTTAAACAGCAGGAATATAGTATACGCGATGCTGCAATGATTAAGTACTACAAGTACAGTTATTTTTCTTCTTAAGATGATGTCTCTAAATAAATGTATGTACGAGTACACTCATAGTTAAAAAAAATTAAATTAAATCTAGTATCTATCATAGTTAAAATAAATAAAATGCGGGTCCTTGCATTGTTAATCTTTTTACCCGATTTCACATAATTCGCATACGCTGACTATTTGCTATATATTCACTTTGATGTACATACGTTGTACTGGTTGTACGTACCTATAGGTATACACAATGATCGTATATGTTACATACTTCAGTGCAAAACTATAGAAATGTAAAGCAATCGGAAAGAAAAAAAAAATTAAATAAAAAATTACTGTAACAAGTAGTAGCTAAAATAGCAAAAGATACATTGTGACGTATTTGGAGCATTTTATTAGATTCCCACGAATCAATGTCGAAATAAAGTTATTATTGAATGTATTGTTATTGCATTTGCAGTTTAAAATACAACAATAACACAAATATTATTATATAGGGCAGCTACATAGCAAAATAACTGCATAAAGAAGTTGACTGAGGATAAATGAAGTACAGTATGAACGTATAATTGTTAATGAATTGATACCCGTGGGTGATATGGAGTGTTTTGATTCACGACTTTTTTTTTTCAAGAAAACTGGATCGAAAGAAAATTCAGAAGGAAACATTTTTGAAAAGAAATATTTATTGATGCTCCAATAAAATAGAATATTCGTTAGATTGTAATTAGATGCATATGCATTCAGAAATATACACAAAATATGGAATAGATACTGTTCTAGCAACAAGTCTCTGTTCATATAATGTCAGTGGATGCGAATTATTCTTTTAAATGTTTCAAAAAACCGACAAGTAACTGAAGAATATCTATTACTAATAACTAAATTTAATATTTACGAATTTTCGTCTTCGTAATACTTGAAAACTTACTGAACGAAAGAACAACGGAAGTTAGTTGAACTTTTTGAAAAACTTTCGAAAGGAAAATACTCTACGGAAATGATTTGAACTTTCCGGATTGATAATTCCGGAAAAAAAATGGTTTTCTTGAAACGAAATTTCCTATCCAGTTTAACTGTTCAACAAACATTCGTGTGCAATTTTCCACATTGAAATTACATCGAAATCGACTTATATACTAAATTAAATACTGAACCTACTGCAAACTTAAAACTACTTACTTACGTACTACTTAATACTTAATACTGTGCGATTGCTGTACGATTAAAAATTAAGTTTAAAAAATCAGTTATTCACTTGCATGATATTTTGAAAAAATTTTCCACCATAGCGGAAGTTTTTGCTGGTGCTGCCATTAGAACGCACGCAAACTCGTTGCTGCAGTTTTCTGTTCGTTGAAAAGTTTCCACAGCAGTCAGAACTTCATAATTTAATCATCGCTGAGAATTTTTGAATTTTCCATGTGAGTGGGAACAAACTGAGCACATGTATTTCATCTCCATGTCCATATCATGTGTGTATTGTACATTGTATGTTGCACATATGCTGACTGATAATGTTGATGTGATAAAGTAAAGTGCCTTCCCTTAACTTATTATCATCTGCAAAATCTGGAATTAAAGAAAAAGAAGAAAAAAATAATCAATTAATTTTTATTTGTTGTGAAGAAAATAAAAGTGTGAAATTGTTATCCTTATCATTTTATTAGTTGATCAAATGGAAAGAAATTACATTAATTTTTTGGTAACAAATTAACTGCATTTCTGAGACAATTATTGTCGAGTGTGTTTGAATTTCAGTTCAAAATTCAAATGAAAAAGCTTTGAATTGTATATGGAGGTGTGCAGTTTGTTTGCATTTTGTTTTTTCTTTTTTTTAGATTTTCTTTTAATTTATTTGAAACATATCGAATTAATTAAAAAAATAATATATAAAATGCAATATCACATTCTCATCTACAATTTACTAGATTTTAGATTAGATATTGCAAAGTATTTAGAAAAGAAAATGCTTAAGGAAAAGTGTTTAAAAATAAAATGTGTGAAAAGAGGGGAGATCGAAGGTGATTAACACATATAAACAGTGATGAGAAAACATTTTTTTCTGATTTTTTTACAAAAAGCTTTCAAATTGGTCGAAACGCCACAACTCACAATCACAATATTTATCATAACTTTTCAACTTTTCTAACGATCTTTACTATGATGCGATTATTACCTTTATAAGTTTGTATCTCAATCTAATCTTAATAACGACTCATTATACTGCATTGTTTTGATAACTTTTTCCTCATTACGAATATACGAGTCTTCCTTTCTTTTTGGTTTTTGTCTTTTTTTTTATTTTCCATTCGATAAATTTATTTTTAAAATTTACATACAGCCAGATACAGGTACCTCAACAATATATACTCATTCGTATTCGTATTCGATTGTACAATTATTTAAGTAGCTGTGGCTGGTTGACTGAATGAATAGATGGATGAATGGCTTTGGCTAACTTTACTATATAAAACTAACTGGCTGGTTATTTTGTGGTATTAATATTAATATGGAATATTGGAATACATATATGTAACTCTCGACTCGATTCAACTCGATTCATTTTAAATATACAATACCATAGTCTACAGCTACAGTCTGCGTTTACATTACATTATCTGTTTATTAGTACACAGAGTATAGTATCTATAGATACATCATACTTACATAAATTTTATTTATATTTAGTACAGGTACAGAGATATCATCATATGTTCATTCATATATGAAAGTATACCACATATTATAAATGTTTGTGTGTGTATGAAAGAAAATATATAAATATAAATAACATTTTTATAACAAACACAAAAACCCAACCCAACCTCAAAAGTTAAAGAAAATCATTTGAACGGAAACAGTATTGAGCTGTCTCGTGAGACGGCATAACGTTGTTATACGGTTCGTATTTTTAAAACAATTTTCTAAATTATAAGAAACATTAATAATAATAAAAATTAAGTAAAATAAAACAAATTATTGAAAAAATATCGGAATCGAAACGGAATTATTATTGAATCGCGCATATGAATTGGAAATTTTAAAATGGAAAATTGAAAACAATATTCATTTTTTTTTAAATAATTTTCTTTTGTTATTTAATTTTGTTAATTTGTTAAAATTTAATTAATATTTTTTTTGTTGCTTCATTATAAATCTTATAATTTATCTAAAATTCATTCGTATATCGTTAAAAAAATTATTTAAATTTTCCTATTATCCGTTGTTAACAGTTTTTAATTTTGAATGAATTCATAATTATTACAAATTATACCGCGCGTGTTAATTTAGAAAAAAAAATTATTTTAAAAAAAAATTCAAATTAATTATAAAACATTTATATTGTATAAAATGTTTATAAAATCCCGTTTGTACATAATATATATAGAACATTTTAAATTTGGAAAATTAAAACCGAGAGAGAAAAAACAACATAAATTACCATGTATTAACGAATGAGATTCTAATTAATTTGCTCGACAAGAATATGTAGCAATAACGAAAAACAAACAACAATCAAAAAAAAAAAAACAAAAAAAACAAAAATACAGTAAAAAGTAAAAATAATCTACAGTATACTACAATTTATATAAACTGGCCAGTAATTGCGACAGAAAGAACAACCAAACAAACATTTTCATAGTAGTAACACAAATATAATTAGTAAAAGTGCGATACATTTCCGCCGCTTTTTTTTTCGTCGCTTTATCGTGTTCTCGTTATATTATGTTATATTCAAAATGAATGACGTAAAAATTAGCAACGAAAACAATTAAAACAAATACATATTATTAAACGTATACAAATTTTTTTCTTTTTTTTTTTTTGAAAAAAAAAAGAAAAAACATAAAATCGTGAGTAGGTATTTCGACAACAATTTTGAATATATACTCGTGAATTAACATTTACCTTCCTATGCTATGTTGTATACATATATTGATAATGGTTTTTTTTTTTCAAGTTTTAAGAACTTATTTTTATAATTAAGTATAAGATAAACATTTAAGAATTTACTAATTAATAATTTGTTACATAGCAAAAAATTAAAATATTTTAGTTTTCATGTTTTTAGTTCTTTTTTTTTTTTTTGAAAATTTTTATTCGTGGAATTATTTGAAAAAATTCAATTTTATTTTGTTGTGAAATAAAATTTTAAAAACAAAAACAACCAAAAATTTATAAGAGTATACTGGACCTATATAAATTACCAAAAAAGAAATATTCTAAAGTTTATGTCTACCGACCGGTCAAAATAAAACGTACATATAGATACATGTATGTACTATATGAATGAATGCATGCACATTATTATATATATACAGTATAGTAGTTCTGATAACATATGTGATAGATGTGTCATTTTTTTTAAAAATTAATTCGTTTGTGTATACAATATATGGGTACTAAAAAGTTAGTGTCAAAAGTGTTTTGCATCTTTTATTTTTTTTTTCTTTTTTTATTTTTGTTGTTGGAAGTTTTCAATTAAATTGAATTGAATTAAATTGAATTTAAAATGAGTGAATAAATGAAAACTCAATCCACACCTATGTACAATAATTTTAAAATTGATTAGAAGCGGAATAATATTATCCGTTATAATGCATATGGTATATGCATTGCATACGATATATGATTTTGGTATTCAATAACTCATAATCATGACACATATAGTACATTTTGATTAATTATAGAGATACATATTTAACTAAAACTAAGATACACGTAATGTATAGTACTAGACACTCAAACATTTGGTACTATACATATCTGTACTTGCTTTATGTATTTGATTAGAACGATGCTTGCAAATATTTTTAGCAACTATATTCGTAGTTCGATCAACTCGACTAACAATTTTAAATTAGATACAAAAATATATGCACATACATTCATACATATTATTTGCAGAAAATTAAAAAAAAAAAATAATTGTTGAAGATTGATAAATTTTGTATAATATTTTTCTCTTTACTGCATGTATTTTTCGGACGACACATGCATGCTCAAAATGTTTGTCGTTCAAATTGTCATCATTTATGTCTCAAATCAAAAATGATATATACAAATTTTTCATTACATAAAAATCATCGTTAATTAATTAATTATACAAGCATGAATCTATACAAATACGTTTGTATGTACACATAAATAGCAAATGTATACGTAATATTTGTATATACAAGTATTCATGTCTGTACTCCGTAAACATATACGGTGTATTTATAGACTGTACACTGTAATTTTATGTATGAAAAAATTTAATGATAAACTAATGTTAATTTGCAATTAAAAACCGTGTTTTAGAGACATTTTATATATGAACATTTTTGATTTTTTGACATTTCATATCAAAATAGTACATTGGATGTATATAATATCTCCACATTTATACATACATATTTATTGATATAGTAAAATATGTATGTATATGTCTGAATAATTTACAAAAAAAAAAATTGTAAACATGCTCGTATCTCGCGTACTATAATTAATACACTTATGAATATATGTACTCGTATATATAAGTACATGCATATAATTTACATTTAAAAGTACACATAAGTATGTATATTTAGATATATAACATAATTTTGAATGTGTCAACAAATTTATTAAAATTTTATAACGGAATTTTTTTTTTTTTTTCAATTTTTTGTCACAATTTTACCTTTTATCAGAATGTCAATTTGAATTTTCATTTGAAATGTAATTGAAAAATTTTCTTGAAATTGATATATAAAACACAAATCATAACTTATGTTTATATAATTCAAATTTGTTTATATAGTATGTACATACATATGTACATATATGAACATGTTTTATGTCCTATAATACGTACACAGATATTTTTATTTCTTCTGTAGGTAATATGTACATATTTGTGTATTTTTTTATATTTATAGCACAAGATTAATACACTTCTGTATATATAGATGCATACATAGGTGTACAATTTTCTTTTTTTTTGCATGTACAAAAAATATATTTAATGTAATACACATACATATATGTAAATACTTAACGTATATGTACGAATTATATTACATTATAATATGATATGCATATAAATAAAATAATTGACGCATATGAATACTTGTTCATTTCATATACATAATAATCTCGCGTATGCACATTATATCCTAAATTGTGTACTGTTATAGAATATAGACTAGTCAGTCTATATGTAAATATGGTATACATATACAGGTACGCATGTACATACACACTTGAATGTGATATAATATGCGAGTATATTAGGTGCTTTCGATTTGGTAATTTCAAGTACTTGCGAGTACTAAAATATGTTTAGGATAAATTGTTATAACGAACGACACAAAAATTATTCGTAACTACTTGCATCTATACTATGCAGCTACTTGAAAAATTTTTCATAAGTAAGTAGCTGCGAGTATACAGGGTTTAGCGCAGACATTTACATTTTCTACTCGCAAGTACTTGAAATTCCCAAATCGAAAGCACCTATTATACAGTAGTACGTCGTAATACATTTGTATCGATCTATTCATTCATATATACTTATACATATCATGTCTATATGTACGAAATTCTATTTTCATTTATTAATAAATTTATTTAAATATAATAAAAATGTATACAACATATAACATACAATTACGTATAATATAATGTAAGTTTTACACTAGAAGTAGAAATATACACATGCGTATATGTACGTGTTCGTGTATTATTAAATGTATATAACCTATAAATATAGGTATTTGTCAGTCAAATTACACACGTAATGTATACGATTATGCCGAGTTATTATTATATTATTATATTTAGAAAAACTATAAAGTGACAAGAGACATTCAATATTTTTATATGCATATGTAGGTACCTCTATACTTTACATCACAATATATGTTTAAATTTATGAATTCATAAAATAATTATGTTATGAACGCACGTAAAATTTAACAAAAAAAAAAAGATAAAATTGAATTAAAACTATACAAAAAGTACTCGTAAAATAAAATTAAAGCAAATGAATAAAGAAACATGCCTATACAAAAACTGATAGCTTATAGTTAGTATCTATATTATACTATAGTAATATTGTGTGTTAGTAAAAAGGCTATTTTTATGACAATAAGTACATAACTAAATATTTATGTACATATAGTATATCCACCAATATTATGATATGCATATGCATAAAATACAAAATTATATTATATTTTGTCTATAGGTCCATTTACGTATTATATTATTTCATGTGATAGATACATTTATAATAAAATACTGTCAACATTAATGACAACAAACAGAATTTAGCGCGGCAAAATAATGTGATTGTTTTGAATTGAATTGATATTAAAATATGAAAAAAGAAATACATTATTACACACATACGTTTGTATGAAAAATAAATAATTAATTTTTGTAAATTAACAAAAATAAAATATAAAAAAATTAACAACACATAAGGCGTTATCTTTTGATGTTAAATATTTAAAATTTTAATCGCGTAAAATATAAAATTAAATACCAAAAAGAGAGAGAATAAAATAAAAAACAACGACATTGCTGAATTAAGGCTTTAAAATCTACACAAAAAAAAATAAAAAACATAAATGAATAAAAAAAAAAAATAAAATGACAGTTGCACGTTGCAATTTATAATGTAATTTTAAGCAGCACACACGTATATAATATATCTACATATCAACATGTATCTATCTGCATACGCATTAACTGAATAATGTTGCGTGATTGTCAATCAAATCGTTAATCACTTTAAGTATTGAAATTATGAATTTTTTTTGAAATACAGACAAAAACAAAAACAACAGCAATTAAAAAAAAAAAAAACTACATGACATATACTCGTATAATATATAAGTGAAATTTTTTGTAATGAATGCAACGAAAAAAACAAAAAAATAATCGAAATTTAATTATGTACGATGATAAAGTTACTATATATACTCATAATACTTGTAGTTTTTAATTAAAATATTTAAAATTGTTAACAATCAATCAAAACTAATTTATGTACATCTACATTTTTGTGTTACAACATATTATACTCGTTTTATCATAAATGATGTGTGTATTTTTGTAATTTTTACGATACATATAGTACAAAGCAAATAAAACAACTGAAACAATCGAAATAACCGAAAAAATATAAAATCACAGAAAAAAATAAACATTTTAAAATTTTTTAATTACTGTACAAAATATTCAAATCAATCAACTGCATGAGACAAGAGATAACTAACTAAGAAACCTGCGAAATTATTCAATCTAACTAACTACTCTACTATATACGAGTATTTAACTAGTGTTTGTATGACTATTTGGAATGGACAGCAGTCAGTAATTATTGACAAGTTACAAAAATTGAAAAGAACCATCATTGTATAATCTGTAATATTGTATAGTAAAAGTAGTACTACACTATCAATTAGTACATCCCTGCTGCTTGTATACTTCCTGGCCTGCCTGGTTATAGTATTGTTGTAGTACAAAATTTGTGTACTCTTTCCATTTTTGATGAATGAAAATTGAAATTGAACTCATCATCTCTGGAAAAAATAGAAAAAAAAAAATAAAAGTGAAATTTTAAATGAGTATCTATATTTTTTAATATCTACTAATAGATTAATTAATGATTGACAACTTAAAAAAAATGTGAAATAAAATATTCTAAATATTAAATGAGGCCAGTAAAATAGAACAAAGAATTTTTTTTTTGTTTTCAAAAATAATAAAAGGAAAATTTCGAGTTCTTAATTAATTAATCAGAATGAAGTAAATTGTGATCATTATATAGGACCTAACAAGAGTATTTTGTGAAAATAAAGTGGCGGGCGGGCATTATTTTTGGATAATTTTTTGATATATCAGCCAGTAATTATTACAAATATAGGTACTCGTAATCATGTATAATATGTAAATATGTAAAATTAAATGAGAAAAGAACGTTATAGTGTAATACATGAATAAAAACATGGACACTGAAATCAAAATATAAATGAAAGAGTAAATTGAATTTAAATTAAGAAAAATACAGATAATAGTCACAGAAAATTAAGATAAAAATCTTGATAATTTTTAACACCTAAATTTTATGAAAGGTAACATTTCGCTTAAATTCTAATAAAAAATTTAATTAATAATTTTTTTTCATTCTTTTGTTGTTGGAATTAAAAAGGTAAATACACACCTATCCCATGCACTTATATACTTACGTATACACAGACATACATATCATATTTAAAATTTTAAATTTCAAATAATACAGAATAAACAAACATCTAAGAAATAAATTGTTTGATATGAAATTTTTTAATTTGCGATTTTAATATCGCTGTCCATATGCCACCAAATGTTTATCACTCATAAAAATTACAAATACGAGTGTACTCTGCTTCTTTGGTACTCAGCTCACTTATTTCACTTATTATTGTCTTAAGTAATTTTATCCGTTTTTCATTTTAATTTCACGTTCTTCTTTTTTTTGATTCATCGTTTGTTTAATTTTTTTTATTATGCGGCTGGACCAAGTCATGTTGTTTTTCAATGTTCTCGCTTAAATCACATTTTTATTATTTTATGTGACATTTTTATATTTTTATATTTGGTCATTTAAGTATATTTACATTACTCGTATACAATGATATTATGTATATACTCATACTACACACACATTTATGTACATACATATTTGTATTGTGTATGATATATGGTTTTAATTACTATACTTTAATGTAATAAAATGTCCGAAATTTTAATGATTTTATAATAAAATTGTAAAAGTTAAAAAATTACAACAAGATAACGCAATTTTCTTATACGTAAACTACAAAATAACAGAGAAAAAAAAAACAACCTAACCATAAAATTAAAAAATCACCTCCTAAATTTAAATTTACAGACACCCAAATTCATATGATCGTATAAGCACCATAAGAGGTGTGTGTACATAAGTATACGTACATACAAGATTAATTCTGAATTTTCTGTTGTTACTTTCTTGTTTAATTTTCTTTCTTTCTCCTTATTATTCGGTATTTATTATGTATTAATTTTATTATTATTGTTCACACATGTCGTGCGCATACAAACTCGCATAATATAATATAAAATTTCCCAAAATAAAACTAATAAAAACGACAATAACAACTCAATGATAATGATACCGATAATGGTAATAAAGATAATTACAATTGATTATATGTACGAATATAATATGTATGTCTAAAATTAATTTATTACTGTCACAATCGATGTTCTGCTTCTTTTTTTTTCTCCGTTTTTTTTTTCTGTTTAATATTTTATAATTGAAAATTTTGTATAAAGAGAAAAAAAAGCAATTATTCGATGTAGGTAAAGAATTAATAAAAATTTGTCTAAAAAAATTAAAGTAAAATTATCTTATTTTTGATATTTATAATTATTTCTTTATGAACAGAGAAAATTTATTGCATCAAAATTAACTCGAATACTCTATCTTCAGTAAAAAAAAAAAAAAAAAAATAATATGTACCTTTAATTGAACAACATTAAAAAATTAAACAAAAAATAAGAAGAACAAAAAAATGTTGCAAACAAAAAGACATATTTAAGTGATACCACAGGTGATACAGTGATACATTATACGCGAAGATAATCGTATATGTGGTGTAATTTTAAACCAATTTCAAAATTTTTTACATGTGAGTATGTATTTCCAATTTTTTTTTAACGATCTTTCCAATTTAAATAAAAAAAAGGAACACTGAAACAGTACAACTACAACTTCAAAGTGTTTCAATAAAAAAAAGAATAACAGAGAGAGTGATAAAAAAAAGTGAAAAATAAAAACGTCATACAGTATGTAGGTATAGGTAACATAAAAGAAAATATAATTTTTAGTGTAACGAAAAAAATATTAAAAAAAAAAGTAAAATCAAAAGAAAAACGAAACAAAATGTAAAATAAAAAAAATTCTCTTATATGTCTCTTATATGAATCAGTTCGATTTTGCAACAATTTAGTTTTTTGTAAGAGTTTAAAGTCAACGAATTATTAAAAAAATATAAAATTTCCTAAAAAGAAAAAAAAGAAAATTAAAGAAATTATAAAGAAAAAAATATGCCAGTGTTTAAGAAAATAATAATAATTGTAAATATTTTTTATATAAATTTGAATATAAAATTATTATCCTGATTAAATTACAAACAAAATTTGTATATAATACCCATAAACAAAGAGACTGAGATGTGCTTGAAGGGAGAGAAATAATTTGTAGCTGCTGTTTTACAATTTAATGGTTTTCATGGTAAGTTTTTTGCACTATTTTTTTTTTTTTTAATTAATTGTACAAATAATCTTTAAGATGATATAAAATACTTTTAGGCAGAGATGCTGTATTGATGCTATAGAAAATTTATCATAGGATTCATACAAATTTATTTTGGTTCGATATACAATTTCATTTAACGTACAAATACAATTTTAAAGGACTGATAAGTTTCATTATATATCGTTGTACACGATCTGAGAATCTTTTATATTTTTATTTTTCGTAGCAGCAACTGGATTCCGCTTGATACATTCCTTTTATTTCAAATTCTGGAAAATTGTCTGGAATAAGAAATAATTAAAAATCGTAGGAAATTCGTACGAAAATATTTGTTATTTTTCCATGAAAAAAGTAATTGACTTTAACGTTGAATTGTCTGCAGAAATGTTCCTCAGAAATTTCTGTTGCAAAATCTGAGAAATTTTCTTGGGATTATTTCCAAATGAAATCCTTGAAAAACGTTGCAATCACCATAGGGCAATCATAAAAATATTGCAAGCATTTTTTGGGATATGTCGGCGAACATTAAACCTTGGACATGGACAATTTCTTCCGATTTTCTCTTATTTCTCCTTGAACATGGATACTATAGAGTCTTATATCACTACCAAAACCAGGAAAATATAAACCATCAGAAGATAATTTGTTGTGATAATTTTAATTAGAGATTGTTGATACTTGATGTACATTTACACCTATTATTCAAAATAAAAGTAATTCTACTACACCTCATGTACACGACATGAGTACGCTACAATGTCAGACAGTCAATATTCTTTCTTAGACGTACAAGTACACACAGAGTTGTAATCACATATGTACATTCATATTCATAATCATATTCATTCTAATAATGTGCACACATCATATTATGGTGAACGATAAATAAATCAAATTGTTTTCTTCTAATTTTCATATTATTATGTGGAAACAAGAAAATTGATTTTTATTTTAATTTTTTTTTTCACTTTTTTTTTTAGAAATATAGGAGCAGTAAATTAATTGCAACAAAGTAATAAAATTATGAATAATAAATGACATTAAATTATAATAAAGAATTGAATATTATATAAAAAAAAAAAAAAACAAAACAAATAATGAACATTAATATAATATTTCCAGCTCATATGTGTGTGCACACAAATCAATCAATATTTTATGCTCATATATGTTTATCTAGTATGTATGTTCTACAAGTTACATGTACATTATGCACCTATTAAATTATCTGACGCGACTACATTTTTTTTTCTGCAGTTTTCTGCATTTTTTTATTTTTGCACTGAAGTTTAAGAAAAATAATAAATTAAAAAAAATGTTGAAAATTCTAAAATTAAAACAAATACAAACAAAAACAAAACGAAAACCAAGTAAACGAAAAAATAAAATAAATTTTTATTACTACAAATCACGAATACGCATAATTTTGTGCAAATTGTTTTCATTTAAAAACAAAAAAAAAATACTGTCTTTGAATTTATCGTAAAGGCAAATGCAGAAAAAAAAAAAAAAACTGAAAATCAAATCAAATCAATACACATATATTTTGTACATTTGTAAGTATACGTTTATGCATGTATGTGTAGGTACACAAGTTTGCTACTACCAGTATGTAGATGCAGTGTAGTTTGTATACGTAAACAGCAGAATACGTACGAGTACTTACATACATATGTACTTAGGTAGCAATTACAATTTATTCTACATACTTTTTAACTAAGTAGTTTCTAGTATCTGCGTATACACTTTTCCACATTTGTTGATATTTACTTTCAATTAATTATCATTGCAAATTAATTTTATAACATATACTCGCATAATATGTAAGTATGTACATATTCATATTTATATTTTTGTATGTGTGTATATATATGGTACGTTACCAGCAACTTGGTTATTACTTGTTTACAATAATACAAATAATCAGATAAATGAATGGTTTTGACAGTATTTTTTTTTCTATTTCCTATACTCTCTATCAGCAATTTACTTCAATGGTAATTTATGTTGTTTTTTTTTTCTTTTGAATACAAATTTTGAAATTAATAATATATTTTTTTTTTCGTTCATACTTGTGCGTACACATTTTCTTATATTTATATTTGCATTTACTATTGTATGAACATTAGAAGGTCGTACTTACCAATCAAGATTATCCGTCGGATATATGTATTTTAGACGGGTAAAATTTCATCATCTTATTCATCAACCTATAGATAAAATTTGTTTTTGGACTTCATTTTCGGAGTTTCGAACATTTCAGCTGATTGTATATTTTTATATTACAAAATGAAAAGTAGGTTTTGTGGTGTGATTATGATTATATGTGAGTACTATGCACTGTTGCTGTCAGTACAATCAAAAACACTAGAATATATAAGACGTCCCAAGCTGCTTATAATCGAAAAAATAGCTTTCAGATCATATCCCAACATTGGTGGCTATAGCTTTTTTGCTGATGTTAATGTGATATTAATATCTCAATCCACTGTAATATAGGATAGCATTTATATACTGTTCAACATGAAATTGTTTTTAGCAGCAGAACAAGGCAATACATGGCAATACAACACGATAGAGTGGCGAGCTTTATATTGATACATTGGTGTGTAGTTGTATGTATATTTTCCTTTAACATTACTAACTTTATGTACCCGAGATGAGTGGCTATAGTAGTTTTTGTTGTTCATATTGTATTTACTATTATATGCCGCGCCACGCTATAGTGATTTGATTATTATACAGATCATGGTTGTGTGGTTGTGTGTATAATGTTTTCTTTTAACCATTTCAGTGGCTATTTTTTTGTTAATAAATTTTTGGAATTTTGCTTATAATAGTTGTTTGGTTGGTATAATTTTTTTTACACATCATTCAAAATTCGTACAATTTTGATTGTACTGTATGTGTATAGCTACATTTAGTTTGGGTATCCCGGTTCAATTTTTGAAGATTGATATAGATTTTAATAGTATGTGTAAATGTACATTTTAATATATGTACATATATATGTATAGCCAGAGACAACTTAAAACACGTTGTTTTATAAGTTGTCTCTGGTATAGCTATGTATTGTATATTATTACACTGCACTATTTACGTAATTTCTTTTTATTTCTAGGATTCAAGAAGATCAATGAAAATAAAAATTTGTATTATATCATATATTTTACAAGGAAGGTCATGTATGTACAATCACTGTACATGAATGTATATGTACTTAATTTGAATATACGTGTACATATATATTTATGGTGTGTAAATTTATACTATAAAGGAGTATAGTATATGTAAGAATACGTACGTCTTTTGAAATATATGTTATATTTCGTAATATGACAACATCGATATTTTATTTTATATATTGTAAGTGAAATGAAATTTTTGATTTTTTACAATATTTTGTATGTGTGTATGCACAGCACAAACATATGACATGTATGTCTATGTATGTATATGATATTGATGTTAAATAGATACATGGATGGATGGATAAGTTCATTGAACCTTTAAATTGTTTGTAAATAAATTTTATTTCCTTGACGCGATTATATAGATATAATTAATACTGTAAGTGAAATCGATCATTTGAAAGGCGCATATGCACATACATATAAAATATTTAAAAATTTATTAATGAAACTTTATTTGTATATTATACCGAATTTTTAAGTAAATAAAAAAAATTATGAAGAATATGGAAAAATGAAAGCGTTACGATTGACCGCATGCTAAAATCTATAATAACGAAATCTTGCATTTTCAAATAAATCACTAATCACAAGCTAATTTCACAAAATAAAAAAAATAAATGCACTAATATAGGAAAAAATGCGAAAAAATACACATTTTTCATACAAAATAATTTGTAAGAAAAAAGATAGTAATAATTTTTTTCTGAAGTTTTAATATAAAATTTTGTAAAAGGTAAATGAAACATGAAACTTAATTTTACTAAAACTTATATAAATTTTAAAGGGGTACACAAAAGTTGAATTTAACATTTATCTGAATTTTTTGTATATCTTTGTAAAAGGTGCATAAAATTGAATTTCACTAAATTTTTTACGTACATATTTAGTAAAAGGTAAATAATACTACGAAAAATAGTAAACTTTGAAGTAATTACTCAAATATGTATGAAAATGTATGAAAAATGTGTATTTTTTCGCAATTTGTTGTATATTTGTGCATTTTTTTTTATTTATGCAGTTTCTACACATAAATGTGATATCACTCGAAAGAGGACAAAAAAACCCTTTAAATGATATAACAAAACATACATGTCATCCTTCAAGTTTTGAAGTTATACCGTCATCAAAAGAAGTTGAAAAATTGATTTTTAAAAAACACAAAATTTTGACTTTAAGCAAAGATACTATAAATTACTTTAATTGTAATTGTAATTTAAAGTATCTTTGCTTTAAGTCCTTATATCTCAAGAACCGCTAATTCAAACAAAATGAAATAAAATGTGACAAATAGAGCAGGAAGTTATCTCTCAAATGATATATTAACTAATCCCATCCAAGATCCTGATCTAGTGAAATAACAGATTTTGTGAAACTTAACATTTTGGACCAAAAATTTTTTAGGGTAGTTTGCGTCGTTAAGATGAATTTGCACCAACAGAGACATATACCACGTTAAAGAGGACATTCCAAAGTATCATTATCCGATGGTCTCGTTTCAAAATCTGGCGGCACAAATTCGGAAGTTCAGCCAAAAATTAAAATTAGATTAAGTACATGCAGCGAAGTATTAATAAATAAAAATTATTTCTTGTGGACTTAAAGTACATATGTAATACATTTAATATATAAATGTTGAAAAGATACATAAGATAAATTTTTCTAAACACATATATCAACATACATACATATATATTTCTAATATATATACTACATATATTACATAATGGTTACATATTATTTGAAAACCACCAATTTATTAGTGGCTCAAGAACTACTATGTGCAATAATATATATTTGATATATACAGTAATAAATTATATATATATAATTGCATCATTGAAATAAAATGTATTCTAAAAAAATTCAAAGGTTCAAGTTCAATGAACTTATACATATATCTATTTAATAACAAAATGATATACATGTACATATGTATGTGCTGTGCATACACACATACAAAATATTGTAAAAAATCAAAAATTTCATTTCACTTACAATATATAAAATAAAATATCGATGTTGTCATATTACGAAATATAACATATATTTCAAAAGACGTACGTATTCTTACATATACTATACTCCTTTATAGTATAAATTTACACACCATAAATATATATGTACACGTATATTCAAATTAAGTACATATACATTCATGTACAGTGATTGTACATACATGACCTTCCTTGTAAAATATATGATATAATACAAATTTTTATTTTCATTGATCTTCTTGAATCCTAGAAATAAAAAGAAATTACGTAAATAGTGCAGTGTAATAATATACAATACATAGCTATACCAGAGACAACTTATAAAACAACGTGTTTTAAGTTGTCTCTGGCTATACATATATATGTATATTAAAATGTACATTTACACATACTATTAAAATCTATATCAATCTTCAAAAATTGAACCGGGATACCCAAACTAAATGTAGCTATACACATACAGTACAATCAAAATTGTACGAATTTTGAATGATGTGTAAAAAAAATTATACCAACCAAACAACTATTATAAGCAAAATTCCAAAAATTTATTAACAAAAAAATAGCCACTGAAATGGTTAAAAGAAAACATTATACACACAACCACACAACCATGATCTGTATAATAATCAAATCACTATAGCGTGGCGCGGCATATAATAGTAAATACAATATGAACAACAAAAACTACTATAGCCACTCATCTCGGGTACATAAAGTTAGTAATGTTAAAGGAAAATATACATACAACTACACACCAATGTATCAATATAAAGCTCGCCACTCTATCGTGTTGTATTGCCATGTATTGCCTTGTTTTGTTCTGCTGCTAAAAACAATTTCATGTTGAACAGTATATAAATGCTATCCTATATTACAGTGGATTGAGATATTAATATCACATTAACATCAGCAAAAAAGCTATAGCCACCAATGTTGGGATATGATCTGAAAGCTATTTTTTCGATTATAAGCAGCTTGGGACGTCTTATATATTCTAGTGTTTTTGGTACAATACTTCTCTTTAAAATAAAAAATAAAAAAAATAGATAATAAAATAAAATAAAAACTGTTGCTGTCAATGTTCGTACGATATATTTATAGTACTACTCCCAGGTTGTCTTAAGTATATCCGAATAAGATCTTTGGTTGGTGAATATACGAGCCTGATGTGAGACGTGCATTATAAAAATTATATTTTACACACAAAAAAGTTAAGTTTTGCTAGATAGGCTAAGGACAAAAATTAAGATAAATGTTGACAAATTATATTAAAAATATAAGTAACATAATGTACTGCATGTACACCAGATTGATAAAAATTGTTGTTGTTTCTTGAAAATTATCAAAAAATTTCCTATTGTTTTACTCATAATAAAATTTTAATTTGAAATTCTTTATATAAAAATGAATAATAAGACAATGGTAAGGAACTTATTGTCCATAAATAAAAAACGACATTGACAATTTATAGACAAAGATGCACAGACAGATATTTATAAATTTTAAAGAATTTTCAATTGTATGTGGTAAATGTAAGTATAACTAGGTATATTTTTCATCAATCAATATCTCCATATGAAGAACATGTTTTTTTTTTGTATTGTACATTTCATATCATATTGGTACTCAAAGGAATATAAAATAGAAATATGTGTATGTATTACCATTCCAATAGAAAAAGATGTCATAAAAACAAAACAAATATATGTATTTTTTTCACTTATACATCATGTTACACGTTACATACATTATTTAATATTAAAATATATCATGCATATAGGTTATTATTAGATATTATTATCAATTCAAATTATTATTTTATATTACCGTAATAAATAATTATCGATAATATTTTTATTGTACATACTTTATATTAATAATTACCGATAATTTATTATACGAATAATATTATTTATAGGCATTTAAATACATACAAAAATATGTACACAATTAGATGTATGACTGTACATATGATATATGCCCCTATATTGAGTATGTCAACGCAATCTTTTCTTTTTTTTTTAATATTCGATTTTAAATAGTTAGATTCAAACAAAGTTTTTATAATCGTCATGTTGTGTATATTTTTTTTTCTAGCAATTTTAATACAATGATTATTTTTCTTTCTCTTCTCGATTATTTTTATTTATTTTTTTATTTGTTTTCTGTCATATAATTTTATCTATTCGTTTGTATATGGAAGTATGTATGTACTGTTCTGTTGTAGTACATTTGCATTATTATCAAAATCATAAAAATGAAAATTATCATAAAAATATACGGTAATATATGTATGTACCAAATTGTATACGAAAATGAAAACATACTCGTATATTGTATATTTTATATAAAAATTAGTGCATAATAATAAAGTATAAAAATTTTGTCTTTATTGCAAAAATTTATCTACAAATTTTTTATTACTTATAGCTCCCGCTGTTATGAATAGATTATACATATATTATCCCGCTGTTATATATAGAATAATAATATAATACACCCACTTGTCATTCATTTTAGTTTAGCACATAATTTACATATGTATGTATGTATACATACACATAACATATGGACGAGTACGGACTAATCATTTTTTTTTATATTTTTATTTATTATTAATGTTATAAGAAACTGAAGAATTCGCAATCGTAATACACCTAAAGAATGTTACTATTATGTATATCTAATATTATTTTTAATTAAAAAAATTGGGTTTTTTTTTCTCTCTTAAATAGATTTAATATTTTATTTAAATTTTTATTAAGATTGACTATCCATGCTATCCCACTCTACCTTTATCATAACTGCTTACACTTTTACTACTTACACTATCATTTCAATTAAGAATTGTATTCCAATTATTTATTTCTAAATATGAAACATTACGCTATACATATATACATAATAACTAAGTGTAAATGTTACAATTCAAAATAACAGTATTATAGTCGTATGAAAAATGCCGAAATTCATTTACAGACACCACCGACACGCATGATTCAAATAAAGTGCACACAAAATGAAAATAAAATTCCAAAAAAAAATTATTATTAACCGAAATTATTTTAACAATTATCTACCTTATTGTACCTATGTATACATAAATATGCGTGCATACATATATACGAGTGCATGTACCTTATGATTTCTGAAAATTCAATCAATTTAACTCAATTAACTATGCTGTATTTATACAAGTATATGCGTGAAATATGTATATGCATGTACGAAAATATTACCTTTATTCCATTCAAAATATATGATTTTGATTTTGTATAAATTATTGAAACCCTACAGAGATTTTCATAACGATTACATACACAATACTCGTGCAACAGATGAATGTACGCGTATGTGAATATCAAAAAGTTACTATTATATAAGTATCACCTTCTGATGTGAGTGCATTATTATTGTCACAAAATGTTATGGTATGTGACGAAATATAATTATAGGTAGCTACTCGTAATCGTATATATGAAAATGCTTATTATAAAATGTACATAGAGTTACATATACAATGTATTTAGAAAATGATTCTTATCAAATCTACTAGTATATATCATATAATTTTTCTACTGATCATATAAATATTAATATTAATATTCGTATATAAAATATCACGAAATTCAATTAAATTTATAATTGGTGTGTGACTATACACACATAATATTATGTAAAAATGTATATGTACCTACTTTTGTGTGTAATATCATTTAATAATTTAATTTCAAAATTAATTATACGCTTATGATGATTTAAATTACCTACGAGCACCTATATATAGTTATGTACATGATGCATATACATAGAGTAACTTGTATACATTTACCATAGTAACTTGATGACTAACTCTATTCTTAATGGCGCATCAAAAACTGACATATTGTAAGTTTACAAAAAAAAAATTTTTTTTAAATAATTTTTTTTTTTATTTTAAACCATGCAAAACGGCAATCGGCAAACGGCAAATATTATATTTTTCTTTGTATTTCAATTTCTATTGATCTACAAGATTACATATTTTACATTTTTTGTAAATTGCACGAAATCGAATTAATTAAAACTTTCAAAAATTGTAAAAGCAAAACAAAAAAAAAAAAGACATAAATAAAAGATGGGAATAAAAATTTAGATCGTATAATATGTATGATGAAATTTTTCAATATAATGTATACATACTTATGTGCGAGAGTACCTGAAAATGTAAACATGTACATACATACATCAAAATCTCTTTTGTATAAATGTTACTTTCTGTCTTTCTAAGACATAAAATTGATCATGTTTTTTTTTTCATATTAAACGAAAATGTTTATTTAAATTTATCAATTAAATTTTAAAATTTTAAATGTCAAAAAGAAAAACGAAAAAAAAAACGTTATAATTTCATTATAACTTTCTCATCATAGTTTTATGTTTTTGAAGTAATACAGATCAAACTAGACAAACCGAAATATGTACAACGACATTAATGTATGCCTAATCCTTTATATAGTCTCATTATCATGTGAGCGAAATATCTACATACATACTTAAGTATAAATACATCAGTTAGAGAGGAATGCAATCATTGTTTCTAATTTTTTTTTTTTAAGGATTTTGGAACATTTCGAAAATCGACATTCCATCAAAAATAATAAATTTCGAATTAATGCAAAATCAATAAATGAAAAAATTAAATGAAAAATATTTGAAAAAAATAAAATAAAAACAAAAATAACAGAGATAAAATTGTGCACAGATCAAATGAATGGATAAATGAAATGCGTGTGAAACTGATTAAAATACCAACGTTAACGAAATTAAAGATACATCAAAGTCTTTGAATATACGAGAACTCAAATACGTTTACATATGAAAAACACTATAGTACTGTCGTTAATACGAGAAAAATTCAATTGCCTGATTATAACTATTATTTTTGATTAAAAATGAAAATTGGTAGGTATTTCAATGAATTGAATTGAACTAAATTATGTGAACAAAGTAATTTTTTCGGTTTTATTTTTTTGATGAAAAACACATGAAAAAAAAACTAGGTGACAATAACCGTTGACGTATCGGACAATTGTATATGTTGGCAGGCTATATAGATACTTGCAGTGCAGTATATACCATTCAGAATTCATCCGACGGAAAACATTCATCGGTGACATTAGATCACGATCTTAATATTGACATGCATTTCAAAGTACACCGATGTTAGATATTTATGTACGTACGTAGTACGTACGTATAGTACATGATCGGTAAATTGTACATATATGAAGAAACTTTGATTGATTTGCAACAAAATAAATTACGACAAGTCAACAAAAAGCCTCTGTGTGTACGGGGATATTATGTACACTTGTACGTATGTATGTTATGTGTAATGTATCCGATTCAAATATAAGTACTTGTACATGGTATTCAATCCATTAACAAAAATTGTTTATTTATTTACATTTATACGCATATAGTCAGATGTAAATTTTATATTTATTTTCGAAATTGACATGTTAAATTCACAAAACGATAGACATAAACTAATCGATTCTATGGGATCATGTAATACTTTTTTTATAATATTGTTTTCAAAAAATCACAATACATATGTACATACATGAGTATTTAGATAAAAAGAGGACATAATGATTCGAAACTATCTCTCTAATTATGGATGCAAAAATTTCAAATTGATTTCATTCACCAGAAAATATATTTTCAGCTAAAACAACGTATAAGTGATTAAAGTCAAAATATTATGCCGATTATTATTGTTTCTAAATATATTTTCTTCTTATGATAATTTGTTCCTAAAGAACAAAAATAAATGCAACCAGTTAATTAATCCATTCATCATTTTAATAATTTTTTGTACAATTAAACTGAAAATTTATTGTTGCGACCCAAATGTGAAATTACACAAGTCCAAAAGACAAAATGAAATGAATATAAAATCATATTTATGATTCAAATTCAAAGAAAATACAACAAACTAAAAAAAAAAAACCACCACGCTAAATGAAGTCAAAAACTATAAAAATTATTTTAAGATTTTATCTTATAACTGGCTTTTGCAGTAAAAGAATATAACGCATGTACACAATACAACACACACACACAATCAAAGCCATACCACACAGAGACAAACATGCAACATATCTGTCAGATATATACATTAAATACATACTCCTCCTGCTGACCTACAAATGCATTCTCCCATAGTAATCACTAGTGAATCTTTACAATAGCATAAAATCTTGAAAGCTTATCGTCACGATTCGTCAATCTTAATGGAGGTCCAGTTACCAGTTGCCAGTTTACCAATTACCGTATAGTTGCCAATTCACTACAGATTAACTCATAAAAGGTATATCTACATATACTCGTATACATTATATTATGATATATCGAGAATCAATGTTACTAACCAAATTTTTAGTCAGTTTAAAGTTAAAGTTAACTGCGTGTGAATTTTATAAACAATGGCCTTCGTAATTCAACATTAACATCATCAACACCATTACATTACAACACATTATACACAGATCAAATCAATATACACATATTTATGGCTAAATACATTCAACAATCACTACTATTGGCAATCATCATGATCATCATCATCAACGTCGGATTGTATCCTCTAAAAAAGACCCTGAATTCCTTAAAAACTTTGGCAAAGAATTATCAAAGGTAAATATATGTATGTATAAAGTAATCGAGAAAAAATGCAATTATTTCATAAAGTTGCCTTTCAGTTCTCACACGATTCACAAGCAAAAAGTAATCATCACCTTTAGAAATCATTTAAGACCTCAACATTTTAGAGAAACTATAGATACAGAAACTACATTATGATGCACTAAAAAGTATAAAGGTATATATAAAGTATATGTATGTGTGCCTCCATATAATATTTTGTGGTCAAGCGTTTCAATATTGTACACGGACATGCTCGTCCATCATCATCTATTCATCCATCCATCATCAAATCAACTCAACATTTCATTCTGAGTTTTTTTTTTTTTCGTATTGCCACTAAGTTATCCGCACTATAGCAAGCAGCAATCACTATTGCAATCAGATATTTTAATCGGTTTCTTATTTTTTTTTTCCGTGATTTTTTTGTCTTGACAGTACTTAAAAGATATTTGTGGCGGCATAAACAGTATAGTACCCATGGTGTCAGTTGAGGGTCATAACAATCTACCTTGCCCATATAATGTGTAGACAATATCACGAATAATTTTTGTTCACTTTCTTGGATCCTTTTTTTACTTACATAATGAGTACGAGTATGTTTGTATTTGGTTACTTGGTTACTTACTGTTATCTTGTCATCATTTAATCGAGTCAAATTTAAGCTTTTAATCTGAATACGATACAATAAAAAACTTCATTTGTTTTATGTGTGTTTCTGTTTTTTTTCTCTTCTTTCATTCATTATTTTCAATTTAGCTTCATATTCTTTTTAAAGTCTTTTGATCTTGGTTTTTTGACAGTCAACAAACCAAATATAAAAGTATCTACATACAGAACCAAGAAAAAAAAATTATTTAAAAAAAAAAACACGAACAAAATGAGGCGTATCCAGCAGGAGTATTAAATGCGTCTACAGATTGTTTTGTATTTTTTTTTTTTTTTGGTTTTTTGGTTTTTCTTTGTTTTTAATTGCGATAGGTACACAAATATAAAAAGTTACTCGCATGTTACTACTTCGTTTACATTTTAATTTTCTCAGCGCGTTAAATTATATTGATTGATCGTGTTTATGTCAAGATCATAATATACTCGTATAAGCGCGTTATACGAAAAAATTTTTTGTTCTTGTATTTTAAGTTTGTTTAGTTGTAATTGCGCGTATTTGAATGTATAAAACGTGTATGTAGATACGTTAATTTTGACACAATTTAAGTACTAAATGAATTTCAATAATCAAATAAAATTTCGTTACATTACACATTTTTTTTAGCTTTCAGACACACAAAAATAATCTTTTAATCTTTTTATTACGAAACGATATATTTTGTTGACTAATTTGCTGATGCCGAATGACCATGAAATTGATTTAACAATAACAACAAAAACAACAACAATAACAGAATAATGATAATGGTAATAACAATAAAAATATATGAACGTACATGTACATAAGAAATAATAATGAATATTAAGTTAATATGTACAATAATGACTATGATGACAACGGGCTTTGAAACAGATATCTTAATATTCTCAGATAAAATTTTATAATAAGTACATAACGATTTAAAACTTTTTAAAAATGAGTAAAAAAAATTTTGTTTTTTATGAAGTAAATTTAGAATGTGTTTCTGTATTTTTTCTTATGTATAAAGTATGTCACAGTCAAAGAGACTTAGCAAAATAATAATAATATGAAAAGAAACAAAGTCATGCAATACATAAGTATGTAGGCAAAACATGAAATAAATTCTAAACTGTATGCATGTTCGAGTATAAATAAATAAAAAACATAATTCATTCGTTTTCGGGAGAAATTCGTGACCTGTAATTTTGTCTAAACTTAATTGGACTTTTTTCTTAGAGGTACAAAATGAAACTGAAAAAAAAGAAGAAAAAACACTGATACACGGTATAAAATGCAACACTATAGTACAATCGATAGTGAATCTCTTGACAGAATGTGATTTTATAAAATTTTAAATTTATATTTATTTTTTGTGAAAAGATCACTTTAAATACCATTTTTCCTGTTCGGTTATTATGTAGTATATTTTTTTCCTGTTCTAAATTTTAATACCTAATAATCTTTATATTATGGGGTGGATCGAAATTTTACTTTAATTATGTCGATCAAACATATGAAATTAAAGAAAAAAAGTGATCTCTATGTATAAATCCATAAATCTAAGAAATTATATTCAGAAAATTATAAGGCGCTTAGATGTTAGATCATATTTCTGTTGTTTTTCATCTACTAAGTGTGAATGTCTGTAGTCGTAAAAAATTTTAGTTTGATAGATAAAAATGTTGCCTGGAGGAAATATTTAATTTTTATTTTTTGTTTTGCTATTTTTTTGTAAAATCTTTTACATTTTAAATTTAAAACTCTTAATTATTATTTAAAACCGTTATTTCATACCAAAATATAGGTATACTGCTTATCAATTATTTAATACGAGTATTTACCTATATATTGTGAATATTGAAATTAAGTTTTGAACATTTTTGAAAATTTATGTATGTATTTCTTTAAATGCAAGATCCTTTCTCTCCGCAATTATCTCATAACAGTTTTAAGATTTTTTGTTGTTGATAGTTTTAGCGATTTATTATTTATTATCTGCATACGCACAAGTATTTGAATTTTGTTATTCATTATTTCTTATTTCGAATTCGAAAATGAAAAATTCTAGACACGCAAACTAATTATTTTATGATATCTAATTTGAGATGAGTTATCTTAAGAGTGAGTATAAGTTGGTATAAGTCACCTAATACACGAGTATCTTTTAAAATGTTTTATTTATAGTTAAAATTTTTTACAAATACAGATACTTATTTACATATACTCGCATCTCTTACAATTTAAAATGTAATTAACTTATTTCTGAATCGCGATAAAAAATACATAAGTACATACATTCATATAGTACATAAATACAACTAGTATATATAAAATGCAATTATAATCTAAAAATTATTAGAAAATATTTTCATATCTTTGCCTTATACAGCGAGAGTATACAATTAAAGTTTTAGATACTAAATTAAAAAGTTGTGGCAAAACAAAAATAAATTAAAATTAAAATGATTTTAAATTGAGAATAAATCACACAAAAAACTAAAACTAAAAATAAGAAAAGGAAGTAAAAATATCTACTATCCTATTACGTACACATCTACTATACGTAAATCGATTCATTTATTTTTGAATGTATGGTATTCGAGAACTTGAAAAAAAAAAGAAAGCCATATTTATATAATATCAACAACGACAACGACAAAAACATACCAACAAAAGTCCACCACCACCAACACCACCACTATACTACCATCGATTGAATTGAAATTAAACTTCTAGTAATTTGACATCTTAATTAAAATTCAAATCAGAAGAAATTAGCATAAATGTTACTAAGTCTGCCACTTAAGTTTAATAAATTGGCTTGGTTTGGTATGAACGTAAAGTATTACGTATTACCAAGCATTATACTTCCATACATTAAAACAGCTAAACTGATCTAATTGACACGAGAACATGATTTTCCTCATTTGCAAAAGCGTGTGCCTGATTATCGAAAGATTTTTTTATACTTTACATATTTAATTTTTTTTTTCATTTTCGTTCTCTTCACATATTTCTTTTTCTTTAGACAAGTGTCGCCTATAATAGACTGACCGTTTGTTTTTTTTTTTTTCATCGAATGAAAAATAAATTTTTTTCTGTTAAATTTTTTTATGTGGAAAGAAAAAATAATAGGTAATGAAAATTTTCCTTCAGATAAAATCATGGATAAAAAACTTTAAAACCATAGTTTGAAAATTATTATTGAACATTATGCCTATTTATATTTTACCTGTTTGTGTGCCTATAAATACATTAAAATTATATACGCGGTTTAATAAAATTTATGTAATTTAATCTATAATTATATACAATAGAATAGAATATTAATATCTACTCAGTTATCTACTAAAATAAAGTTACGATACGATATGTATAATAAAAAACTTTTAATGTGTTAAATAAATAAATAAAAAAAATTTTTTGCAATATATACGTTTTATACCGCACATACCACTTTAGGTAATGTAGTAAGTATGCAGTGGTACAGTAAAACAAAATATAAAGAATTAAATTGCATGCATTTTTTTGACTTCAAACTCTAATATATACGAGTACTTACCAGTACACAAGTTCGTATAGAATATACTATATAATAGTGCATTTATGACAATTGAACTGCTTGAAACCGGTGTATGTTAGAGGTCGTTCAATTTTTTTCGAAAAATAAAACAAAAAAAAAAGGAGAAGGAAAATTACTATGCTAAAAAATCAACAACTAGAAATAGTATAATATATAATATTCTAAACACTTTATAAATATTATCATTATCTATAAATTAAATTATAACTAGCAAACTAAACTAAATTAAACTCTGTTAACTAGCTAACAACAATCAAGTAAAGTAGTAATGCTTACGTAAAAATTAATGTGCATTTTATAACTTGTTAAAAATATTATATTATTACTCTCATGTACATATATAGAAAAAATCAGTGAATAGGAAAAACCTGCAGGAAATGAATATGGTACATTGCTACATATACATATGAAAAATAAATATGAGAGTATATTGTCCATATGTTAGTACATATAATCGTAAATAAAATCATATTCTACACATATTCACATATTTATACTTACGTGTATGTGTGTATAATCATAATTTTTATTATCATTTTTTTTTTTTCAAAATGTGAATTAAGATTAGATCGAATTATTGGAGCCTGTTATCTAATGAATTCCACCTTATACTCGGGGGATACATATACATACATATACTTTGTACATATAATACTCCACCCAGTTTTGTAATTTTGAAAAAATGAAAAAATGAAAAAAATAACTGAAAATACATACGAGTACATAATATACATACAATTAAACATTATACCTATGTACTATTGTTAATATTAAAAATGTTAAAAATGTTAAAATTATGATTATAAATGTACACATTTTCATGACATTTAATATTTTCTTTTACATTACATATTCACTTACACTTAGGTACATTTTATACAAATTCATTGCATCATTGTGTATGTATTTGTGTATATATTTACATACACATCTTTTAAATTAATGTCAATATATATTATTTTTTAGCAAAATTTTATTTTAATAAAAAAAAAATAATTTTATCAACACTAATATATTATGTATCTGCACATACATATTTACATTTGTATGCATACACTTTATGTATATTTATTTAGATAACGTGTATACATAATTTATGAATACTGGTATATACACCCTTAAATGCAATGAAATTGTATTGCATACATATTTTTTATAGGAAATAATAATGTGAATGTGATTATAAAGTTACTTATTCAGTAGATATACTGCACATGCGCAAGTATGTAAGCGAAATTGACATCTAAACTAAACATACATATGTATGTACTGTATGTTTGTATGTATGCTCAAATATTATAGAAAGTATATATGTAATGTACATATATTTATTTACATAATCGAACACAAATATTAGAAGCAAAATAATTATTAAATGAGAATATTATTTTTGTACTCGTGTAATATGTTTTTTTTTTCTCTTCAACTTTTAAATAAAATTTTTATTGAAATCGATTAGATTGATTGGACTTATTGAACTTTTTCTATTACATTATTACATACATACATATGTAAGTATATTATGTACAAGATATATTTAATTATAAATACAAAATGTTGGTATACTCGTATATAATTGAAAAACCCATAATTTTATATTATTAATGTAAAATTAATAACATAATTCAATATCGAATCTTGTTCTAAATCAGCATGTGGTATATAATCTGGTCTTTTATAATATTATTTAAAATTTATAATAATGCTAAGTATATTTGTATAAGTTTAAGACACATAATAAGCTTATACACTATATATATATGCATAAACATTTGATTTGTATATACGAGCATATTATTTGTAAATTCTATACGCATGTAATAACACAAGATATTATATAGTACATAACACATACACATAGAACACTCAGTACATTTAAATACATATAAAAAAAAAGTAAATATCTATCTAATGTCCCTGCGTATGTGTACATAGTACTCGTATATTAGTGAACATATAAGGAAGAAATAAATGTTTTTTTTTTTTAAATTCTATCTGTCTATATGTATACTGTCTGTATACTTGTATAAAAATTCGTTTCAAATAAAACACAATAAAATAATGACTGCCGCCGACATATTATCATAAAATCAAATATCTATATAACCGCACTAATAAATATCAACAAGAATTAAAAATTCTATAATTTTTATTTTGTATACGTTACTATTAACTGACAATAATTTTCAGTGCTTTTTATTTAATTTTTTTATTCTTTAAGATATAATTGTAATAATTGTACTCAACTTATATAAAAGTAAGTATGTAGTTATATAATAATGGATATATAGAGATTATAAAAGTAATATAAATAATTGTTATCATTTACAGAAATCTGTTATTGTTACACTTGACAAGACACCAAAACAATAACAAGAAAAAAAAAATTAGATATACTAATGGATAAAGAATACAAATACTCATAATTTTACACACAAAAACATACTTAATGTAGATACAAGACATTATGTATGTGTATAATATAGTAAAACAAAAGTACTACTTACTATTAAATACATATGCACATACATATATGTATGATATGTGTATATATGAATACTTGTAAAAATTAAAAAAAAAAAATGTTCTTGCTTCACCTGATTATTATTATTATGCTTGGTATTATAAGGCACGAACTTGAAACACACTTCATATGTTTGTACTAGTATATGTATGTATGTACTCACATATACAGAAAGAACAAAAAATAAACATAAATTAATTCAAAAAAAGAAATAAAAGGAAATTTTTAAAAAAATATATTGAAAAAACGGTACACATGCACTCGTTTACAACTCATATGTATACATGTAAGTACTTCTATTTAGATACAAGAAAATCGAATAATAAAAGTGATAAAAATAAATGGCAAACACTATATACATAAATGTAATTCTGTTGTATGTTGTGCATGTACTTACACATTAAGAAGGTGTATAACCACAAGGTTGTGGTCTCTGTGACCAATATTATTATTAGTCTATACAATAATTATATATTTTCATATTACATGTTCTGCGGTATACATATACATTTATGTATAACATACGAGCATATGAGAATATTTATGTATGTATATTGCTGTACAACAAACATTAATATAGAACATATTGTCAAATGTCAATTTTCATTATTTGATTGATTTCTAATTATAAAATATTGCACACTTTAGCTGAATACTATATGTCATTTTTAGTTGTTTTTATTTTTATATAATGCATACATATATGTGCATATACAGTATGTAATGAACTTTATGTGTATAAAATAAATATTTAATATGCATGCAAGTATTTTAGTAAATTTGTGGTTTTCTGATAAACGTCATAAAGCATGTACATATACATTTATGTAGCTAGCTACAATTTTAAGTGAATTATGTATAAAAATATAGTAACTGGAAAAAAAGAAATAAATTATCTAATAAATTGCATTGCTATTTTCAATGATCTTTTTTTTTGAACAAAATTCATACTCATATCTACTTATATAAGTATCTACATATGTACAAACATGTGTGGATATTTGAATCGTAAAATTAATACGAATATATACATGCATATACATACCTACAACTCTGCAGTACGATGTGTCAATGAATTTCTATGTTCTTTTTCAGATAATTTAGTATAAATGTGAGTACATATAAGTAGACACACTAACTAACCACCTAACTACTATGAATTTTTGTATTTTATTTGCATGTAAATTAAGTAAGAGCACCAAAAAATTGATTAAAATGCAAATTGTTCTTTTCTATAAAATCCCGAAAAAAAAGACATACTTACATCTATCTATAATACATACACGTACATACATAAAATTTAATTGTAATAATGAAGTTAATCCTTCCGTGTTATATTTATCTGTATATCTGTATATGTGTTGCTTTTTCCGTTTATGGTCTTCAAAGATTTATTTATGGAAAACATGCAAAAATTACCAAAGAAATAAAATTAAAAAAAATTACATATAAGTATACATTCATATACATAATGTAATGTACATATACATAATACATACCAATTTCGAGTCAATTCAAAAACTATAAAACACAGGTAATGATCATAATCTTTACACAAAATCGTAGAAGTTTCACATAAAATGATGTGCATTTATAAGCATTATTATATCTATATATAGCAATAGATATGAACATAAGTATAAGAGTATATGCATAAGCAAACACACTTGCATGCATACATGGATACATTTGGATGCAATTAAATGTGCCTTGTTCATATAATAACAGAAGAAAAAAAAAGTATCAAAATAATTTAAAAATTTAAACTTTATGTACATTATTTACTCGTACACATATAAGAGGTTTTTGGTTAATCGGAAGTATTATCAGTAAATCAGTAAGTAGGCATGCACCTGAGCACAGGTTTAGTAATTTTTTGTTTTTTGTCCAGGAGTTGAGTTCATTTAGAAAAATTCTAATCACATTTTATACAATACACTATACTACTATCTTGTATATAAAAGAGTAAATAATTTATTATGTTTTTGTCTTTGTTTATTTTTTATTATTTAGTATTGTTTTTTTTTTTGAAAGTCTTTAAAATATATGGTACTCATATGCGTATATGAGTATATAATAATGTACATATTTGTAGATAATCGTATGTTAAAGTTGAACGTATAAATGCAAGCAAAATATACGAAATTTTTAAATTGAGTCATATTCGTTCAAGTGCATATTGCACAAAAAGCGCCTAATTATCTACAACTATTCTCCAGTACCGTTTTATTACTTCAATTTACATATATACGGATACGAGTATATTATAAACATTGATACATACTATAATATATGTTGAATTTCATTCTAAACTAATGAGATCTATGATGCTGGTACTGATTTAGTAACCCAGACTATCTACCTCTACTCGATATAGTTAGCAACAATTGTGAGATTTTTTTTCCTTCTGTTTTATAAAAATATGTAAAATAATATTTTTTTTTTTTTTGGTTTTTTATTTTTCATTTTAGCGAAAGCTTATCGATTTCAATCCCCCCATATTGTGTGCTTTTATTGTTTATTATTAGTTGATTTTTTTTTGTTTAAATTGATGGCGGTTATAGCGCGATGGTATATATACATATATATTATGTAGTTGCATTATAATAACATATTGTACATACAGAAAATATTTATGCATGCATACATAAATGTATACATATTTGCATTAAAATTTTGTATTATTTTTATGTATAAGTATACATATACTGCGGTTCTTTTATAGGTTGAAATGGTTCGCTAAAACAGGGCGCCAAATCTAAGTAGGGCGTAAGTAAGTACAGAATAAAGTCACATTTTAGAAAAATAATTTTGCAAATCACAGTAAGAAAAATATTTTTTGTGAACATTTTCTCTTTCACATTCTCTAAAAAAAATGTATTGTTTACAACATGAAAAACGTGTCTTATATCCTGTACTATACCTATATGACCATAAAATACTAAAATTGTATATACAGACATAGCCACCCATACTTTACCTGCTTTAATCATTAAGTTTTGCTTTAAACTTCCAATAAGTATGACATGACTTAGTTTAGGCATGGTGGTTGGTTCAGTTTGAACCAAATAAATCACTAAATTAGGAACATATATTTTTACACTCATATGCTTTCCAAGTTGCAACAATCTGAAGTTCTTCTTCTTACTCGCCTGCTACAATGTAGTACATAATTTAAACAAGACAATGGGAAAACAAACTACTGTTCGCGTATTTTTTTACTTTTCTTTTTACTTCCTCTACTGACCTATATATTAATTCGTAAACAAACAGTTCATTGTACTCATGAGTATTCAAAGAAGTCGTAAAAGAAGTAGAAAGTAAAAAATACGCAAAAAATAGTTTCGCTTCTCCCTTTGCTTAAATTATGTACGAGTAATGCACTGTAGTAGGTGAGTACAAAGAAGAATTTCAAATTGAAACTAGATTTGTGTAAACAAGAAAAATCGATATAATGTTTTGATCTACATTTTCATTTGTAAACAAAAGTTTAGATGGCTAAAAGTTTAGAAATGCACCGGGCACCCAAGAGGCTGAAACCGGCGCTGTGCATACATCTGCATAATAGTTTAAGTACATTTCAGAATAAAACGTGAATTTAGGATTATAAAGTATAAAAAGCAATGATGGCCATAAAATGCAATAAAAGCAGTCTCATTTCACACAGAGATACTATATAACATAATGTACATAAGCACATTATAAGTACATATATGTGTCTCTGTAGTGTGCAGTAATATACTAAAAATCGTTTTATATATTGTACCTTTATTAGGTACCTATACATATGCAGAATTAGAAATCTTTAATGAAGTGATTATTTTCATTGTTTATGGAAATTGCGGAAAGAAATAAACTGTATATTTAATTGCAAACAACAACAACAAAAATAAAATTTAAAAAAACAATGAAAAAAAACGATCGAATTCAAAAAGGAAATTTAGGAAAAATTTTAAATTAGAATCTACATGCTTATATATAAAATTTAGCTTCCGTGTGTGCGTACTTATCTATGCATTTCCTTCTTTCTTAGTAGAGAAAAACAAATTTAGCAAATTAAATCTCAAACAAAACATACAGCACAATCTATTACCAATTGCCCATAGTCTGTTGCTGTTCAATTGCTTTGAAGAATCCAAAAAGCCGTCATTATAGAAAAACAGTTCTTATCCACCTATATTGAGCACTTACACATATACTCGTACACATCTATCGTACAATACTCGAACATATGTGCATATGTGATGGCGTATATACATAATAATTTAATTTTCTTTATTTTAATTAACAGATAAATTCATTATGTGTACAAAATGGAATACAAATGTTATTTACAATTTATTTTAAAATTCAACAGCGATTTTTTAACCACACACACACAAAAAAAAAACATTGATGAGATATACTACTTCTAATTATATTTTCAACATTTTTGTTTCGATTTTATAAATAATGTATGTACATATGTACATGTCTATTAACTAAGTGCTTTCGTTTTTCTTCTTCTTTTTTTTTTTTAATTTTTGTATGCATTTTGATTTTTGATATTTTCTGAAATCTAAGTACGAGTGTGTATATAAAAACCTAGACCTGTCCATCAAAAACATCAAAATAAAAAGTAATTCGTGAGAAATCAACATACGCAAGTAGTATATTAATATACGTGATATCCTTCAAATTAAGATAAATAGCCTCGTTAGTTATGAAGAAAAAGAAGAAGAAAAAATAATAATACAAAACTACAGTCAAGCCACAACTAGTAATGTGTTCATTAATCTTAAATTTATTTATGCATTAATTCATCAAACCATTCTAAATTTGAATTCCCATTGCAAAAATATAGATCACACAGATCACACTGAGTTCATCACATCTACGAGTACATACAAATACAAAATACTACTACACTGTATACACATGCTTATTATGTTATGTGCTAAGATAAAAATGGACATTGAGATAGTAAATAAATTTAATAAAAAATAAAAAAAAAAAAAAATAAATTCAATAGTACTGTACTACGTACCACCTTTCTGCTTTGCTTTATTATTAATTTACTTTTTTTTGTGTTATGTTTTGTAACATCAATGATGATAATGATGTGCCAAGATACAAACACACCATATGTATATCCATATGGTAGACATATGTGTATGTTAAGTGGGTACAAAAATAAACTGTCGATTTACCTATCTATCTGGCTGAACGATATGTGATGGATTTTCTCATAAAATTAATAAAATATACATTCATAACAAAACTTATACTCAAGGACATTTTACTTTTTAAGATAAGATTAGATATACCTACATATATTGAAAAAGAAGTAAAGACAGAGATACATATATTCGTAAATTCGTACCGTGTACAAGCAATTTGTTTTTAAAATTTTTATTTTATTACAATTTTTTTTTCAATCTTAAAGTTTATTTTGTTTTTTTTTTTTTTTTTGAATTTTTTCAATTAAGATAAGTAAATCCAAAGTGAGAAGGAAATAATTTGATTTCTTCTCATCGCTTGTTATCACATTATACGTATATGCGAGTAACATATGATGTATGTACTTGTATGTACTATATATAGCAATTTACTTATTTTGTATTTTTATTTGAACATTTTTGCAATTACATAGCATGATATGAGAGTGTACACAGAGTATATCATTGTTACATTCGTATATTATGTATGATACTTGTGTGAATATTACAATAATTATTTCTTGTTAAGGCCATTGGCTTTTACAATCACTTCCTAATATGGTAAGAAATATAAGCCCAAGGTGTCAAAGTCATGTCAAAATGACTAAAATAATAATAATAAAAATAATAATGACAGCAACAAAAATACACGTACTTATAAGAATCGTAATAGAGGTAACAATGATGACGACAAAATATTTTTTACTTATATCTTTATAAATATAAACATACTCTAGTCTAGTTAATGTAATCAAAATGTTTAAATAGCGTCAAAGAAGCGTTTTCTCATAACAAAAAAATAAAGCAACAAAACATTAAAAATAATAATGGCAGATAATAGATAATATAAGTGCATAGAGTACAAAGAAATTAAAAATAAATAAAAAGCAAAAAAAAAATTAAAAATAAAAATAAGATATTAGATTAGCATACAAAAATGAAAATAATGTAGATATGTATATCAGGTAAACAAATCACCATATGTCATATAGTCGTATATTTTATAAAAGAAAAACAAATTTTTTTTTTTTTTCAAATTCTCATAAATCATAAAGCACTGCTCCAAAATGTGAATACATAAATATGATTATTGAGAGGCTCCATCATATAAATTCATCATACGTCTATCTATATACTCGCGTGCGTGAATACATATATAATGCATACAAACTGATGTAGATATGTATTATAGTTAGTCAGACATTGCTTTGTATTTTTCGATTTTATTTTTATTTTTTATTGTTTCTTAAAATATTATACTTTTCAAAGTAGCCAATACCAACAACAATAATAATAATAATAATAACAGTTCAGAATTGTAATTTTATATGAGTGTATATGATGCATAAAAATATAAATACATATGTAGAAATATGTAAATTAAAATATAAAAAATGTAATAAGTATTTGTGTATATTTCTTAAGGCAATACGATATTCAAATTAGTTTCACGGACCATAATTCAAATTGTTGAGCACACCATACTCATAATAATATATATATATGTATGTATATGCGAGTAATATTCAAAATCGTCTGTCTCTATAATATGTGGAACGATCGAACAAAATATCGAAAAATTTTCAGAAATTTCTGATGATACTGTTGCTGCTGCTGTAGTAGAGTTTCTGGCTGCTGTGGCTAAAGGCGATGGGGTACGGTATACAATAAATTTAAATAAAGCGAGCGCTTTAACAAATTGACATAAAATAGACACATTGGCAATTGAATAGATATAATTTCTACATTTATGTATATGTATGTTTATGTATGGATATTCACAGGTTCAGAGTACAATGACGTCTGAATTTGAATTTATTTTATTTTAAAAAATTTTTTATATTATCAGACGGGTATAAAATATTTCAAAAGTAAATGAAAGATCGTTAGATAATTTTCTCTATTCCTTTCTTTATCTCCCTCTCTCTCTCTCTTCTCTATTTTTTGTTTGCATCATAAATCGTATATACATCAATTAAACTTAAATTGCATGACAATCTCTTTATCACATCTGAATTCTGATGTACACAAATTTATAATTTGACCATGTATTACATATATTGCATAAGTATCCACTCGTTTAATTATATAGGCCACCACCTTGTTATAATATCATATAATAGCGGTCAAATACAACAAATCAATTTGGGAAGCTCTCTATTTAGTTGACCGCGGCCGCGGATCGTTCCCAAGTTATTTGCGGCTTCAATTCATTTGTCATGATTAAAAGCTAATTTTTATATTGTGTTATATGTACAGTGTGTGCAATGAATATATTTATGTTCGTACATTATATAAATACGCGTATGTATAAAAACTTTTGTGATTTAGTACACATACATATATGTATATGTATACGAGTATGTATAGATTCATTAATTCACACCGATCGTATCTAAATTGATGTTAATATATTGTGTGTATTTTGTATACAAGCATGCATGAGTATGATTTTTGTAGCACAGTTTACTGATTTTTTTTCCCCTATACGATATTATCATTAATTAAACGCCTACAAATCATAAATGGAATGAAAATTGTAAAACAAAATAAAAAAAAAAATGACAACCCTTAAAAATCAAAATAAATAATAAGAATTGCAAAACCACATGCTGCGTTCCTCTCAAAAATTCATCTATCCGCAGCCGTAAAGATCGTATTTGTATACGCACTTGATTCAAATCGAATTTATTTAAAAGTTAATCAAGTGAATGTGGTGTGATATAGTTGTTCAAGAAAATCTCATTCATACAAAAAAAAAAAACATCTCAAACACTTCAGAATAAAGCAAATACAGCAAAAACGCAAAAAACAAAAAAAGTTGTTTTCTCGCGCGTTCATTCAATTCACACGCATATGGGCAAAATTCCAATCAAATATAGCAATATAGGGGGACGATTAGGCGGTTGACGGGCCACCACCAATTCTTTATTATTTATATGTTTTTATTAACATATAATATAAAGCACACATTATATGTATCTTTGTAGTCCGTACTCTTAAAAAATAAAAATAAAAAATACATACATACATACATACACTCACATTAAATATATGTACATGCATATTGTATATACCAGACAAGGAATTGATCCAAAATTGGCTGACGGCAATTTATCATCTCGAATATGTAACTGAATCCGTAAGGCCAATAAATCTTTGATATATCATAAATCTCTTTTGCTAGTTTTGGAACGATATTTACTGCTTTCGAGATCACTCATCTATCTAGATCGAATTGATATGACGGTTTTTAATATGTAAGGTATAAGAAGTATCGATTGATATTGATATCGATATGGATATCGTTAATAAAGCAATTGTTAGCATCTATGTATGTATGTATGTATGTTCTTGTTATTATATCATATATTGTATCAAATCATCAAAGATAGTATAGATATGTATAATATTTGTTTGTTGTTATAAGAGAAAGATATATATTATTCGTGCTATGGCCATCTAGCTTGACGATGGATGATTACTGATTGTTGACTATATTAGTTTGGCTCTAAGATTAAATTGTGATTTTACTTACTTTTTTTCTTTTTTGTTGTGTTGATTTTCTCATATTTTTTTTTTTTTCATTTCATTATTTTCAATGATATATAGTTTCATATAATGCACTAAACACTTTTTTTCTATTCGAATTAAATATATATCCATTCCATAATAAAGTATCTTTTATATATGTATATAGAGAGAGAAGATCAACCTGTCATTCTTAGGTTATATGCACTGCACTGTACGCCTTGATGTTCGATTACAATTATTATTAAAACCGATATAAAGTAATAGCTACTTATTTATAATAACTGATGATTGTTTTTATTATTAATTTTTTTTTCTAAAAAATATTTCACTGAATTTAAACTGCTATCTATATTTATTACATTTTTATATATTACATGAACATGTGTACCTACATATATATACTCGTATAGATAGATACTCATATATACTATGTATCATAATAATTGATGCTAAATACAGTAATTTTTGCAGCTATTTTTTTTTTTTTGTCAAATATATACGAGTGTACATATATGTGCGCACATACGTCTCATTACTATCAATATACATTATCTATGTATTTAATATGAGATATTTATATAGGTAGATATATAAATTAATAATGAACCATGTGATTAAAATACTATATTGGCTCTGTATCATAGCAACTTTTAACAAACTTTTAAACTATCTATTTGTTTGTACATATATTTACTTACGTGTATGTATATGCACGAGTGTACAGTATGCATTTTATAATAATCATCTAATAATGGTCAACAACAATTTCTACAATTACAAACAACTTTTTGAAAAAAAAAAAAAAATAAAAGAAATAAAAATCCAAAATATAAAAAAATAATCTCAGAAATATTTTTCAATATTAAATATCCTTTTTAACAAAAATAAATAAAATAATATATGAGACTATTAAACATTACATTATGTATTCATACTCATGTGTGTATTTATATGAGTTCAATGTATGTATAAAATACTACAATTTAATATTATAAACATGTACATATCGACATACATATACATTCGGCACAGTACGGATACATATACACATATATCGATATTTATTAGAAAACTTGAATTTACCATATTCGAAACAGACTAAAGACCAAAATGAAAAAAAATTTTATTACAGCACATTTAAGAAAAAAAAAAAAGATTTATTTTGTATTTTTTCTTTTCAGTTGTTGAGATGCTGTTAAGAAATTTTGACGTTTTGTTTAAAATTCAATAATTTTTTTCTTATATTATTTGTATGTATATACATTTATGTATGTAATATACAAACAAACACAATCATTGACACGTATTTATCATACTCGTGTGTATTTGATATTAAGTATAATTTTTCATTTTTTATTTTATTTGATTTTATTTATTTATTTATTGTACCTACTCCCGTAATTTTTTAATTTTTTCATAATAAAAAATAAAAATAAAATGAAATAAAATTATTGCATATCTGCAAAAAAATAGTTTGTCACGTTTTTTATCCATACACAGTACTGTACTATTATGTGTGTGTACAAAAGACAATCTATATACATACAGTCACAAAAAACTTTATTTATAAGAGAAAAAACAAAAGTCACTCACAACAACTTCTGTTTTTTTTTTGTTTTTTTTATTTTGATAAAAACACGAAATAAATCAAGAATCCAAAAATTCTCATGCACTGAACTGAATTTCATGAGATTTTTAGAATTCTATATGTAACTATAAATTTAAAAAAAAACACACACACAATTTTTTGTTTTATGTATATGGTAGAGTTTCTTGAAAAGGAAAATTTTGTAAAAAAATATATTTAAAATTTAGATAGTTTCAATATTGAAGCTGAATAAAAATGTTGAAGTAAGTACTACACTACATATACATATGTACGAGTATGAAAATTAAAAAAAAAAAAACAAAAACAAAAAAAAATATATATTCTAAATTAGTATTCTACATACACGCGAATCACCTACATATCCGTAAATACAAATAAGGTATGTATTCATTTACTTACTTGCATATCGCCGGTACATATTAGATCATTGAAATTCAAAATATTTTCGCTTTGAAATTTACTCTGTATTTAGATACGAGTTTCCTTTTTATGATAAAAAAATACATAATCTAAAATTCAGTATCAAATGTACATTACATTTAGTTAACGTATAAGAAGTAAATGAATTGTAAGATATGTAATAATATATTATAATGCATAGTACCTATAATATAGCTTTAAAATTTTCTTATACTCGTATATAGGATATATGTACAAATTCTAAACTAAGTAAATAAAATTTCTTTAAATTAAATTTTTTATCATTTTATAAAATAATGTTATTTTATACTCATACCTAACGGTATATGGTACGATAATTTTCTTTTATAACATACTCACATAAGTACAGATACAGATCCACAAATACAGATATACAGATATGTGCACATTTGATAGGTGTACGAGTATATGTATTATAAATATATTAGAAAATTTACCAGTTTCTCTTTTACACGTTTCTCTTTCTTTTTTTTTTACATGGAAGCAGGTTTGTTTTTTTTTCCGTTGTTATTATGAATGATTTTTAAGATTTTTCTGAAATTGTACATGGTACAAAATCTTTTTAAGAAATTATAATTACAAGAATAATTTGTCTTGTAAATTTTTTACCTATATATGATTTAGCTAATTTTTTTCGATCGTCCTTTTTTAGTTTGTCTTCTGTCATAAATTTTTTTAAATACTCGTACAAGTGGTACGTAAATACATATGTTCATTTCACATGCATTTAATATATGAATGTATCTATTCTGAAATATTCTTTATACACATGCATAAATTAATTAATCTCTTCTCATATATGTACATAATATGTAAATATAGTTATATACTAATGTGTATGTGTACTTACATGAAATTTTCTATTTAAGTATATCACAAAAGTAATGAGAATAATTTTCAAAAATGAATAAATAAATGAAATCAATTAATAAAATTATATGTATCGTATGTACACTAAAGTATTGATCTAATGTAAACGTATACTAATAACACATACCATATAAACTCGTATATAACAACATTTGTAGATCTCTATTAGTTTATGTAGCTCTAATTTACTCTAATAAAAATTCAAATATACAGAAATATTATGTATAATTTTATGAAACCAAAAGATACAAACATTCACATATGCGTCGCCATATACATCTATGTAGTAATACTCGCTTATATTTCATATAAAATTAAATTTATTATTAATTACAAGTTGTTCTGTAGTTTTAATCGTGTGCTTTATATTCATTATGTACATGTGGAATGGACATCATATAGCTACGAGTATGTCTATATAGAAAAGGAAATGTTATGAATTTGTTTAGTTTATTTTTCATTTATTTTGGTCTTTTTGTTTAGAAAAAATTACTGTTGAAAATTATATTTCGAATAAGTAGTAAGTAGTAGCTTACAAAATACCATATAAGACAAAATTTACAAAATAAATGAAAAAAAAAATTGAAATAATAAAAAGTTAAATACAAATAAAATAACAAAAATTGTAAAGTATGTATATTGCAAGGCAATAAGGCATATAAATAGAATATATAAACTGAAAACTAAAAAATGAAAAAAAAAAAAATACGACCAGCAGCCATAAGAAATATTATACAGAACATGAAATTATAAAATACGCGAAATAAATGCAAAAAAAAAAAAAAATTAAAATTTTGCAATAAAGTAAACTACATATAGTATGCTATTAATATATTATATTATGTACAATAATAATAATAATAATAATAATAATAATAATATAATTGTAAAGCGGTCCCATATAGTCGATCATGAAGTATTACGTACATATACCGTACCGTATGTACTTAATAACAAATTTCTATATGTATGTAGAGTTTCCGCGATTTTATTATATTTCATGTAACTACATACAAAAATTTATTTTACAAAATTTACAGGTATTCTTATTACATATATGTACATTTGTAGAAGTATTTATTTTATATTTATTTACTTCTTTTTTTTGTACTCTCATTTTATTAATTTATTACACCAATAAATATTTTCAATTACTCTGTCATTACACTTTCAATTCAAAAGAGAATTATAGAAAGATACTAAAGATACCCGTATCCAGTATATGTATATTTGTATCAGTACGTATATGTGTGTGTATAGGTATAGGTATATACTGTACTGTGATGTTATTATATATGTATACACAATTATATGCACAATTAATAAAATTGACTAATTTCTAACTAATGATCTAAAATGTTTACGCATATACCATATGAATGTGTATTCGACAATATAAGTCTGCATTACAACTATACTTCTACTGCGATAAATAGAACATAAAACAGAACAGAATTGATGAGGGTATTAACTTAATGTAGTGAAAGTCTCGTAAATCTAATAAATCTAATGAAATACAAGTTTATGTTCGATTTACACAAATTAAGTTATGTATCAGTTCAGATTCCGATAACCGTTTCAGAGATTTCACATTGAACTATTTACACATATCATATTCGTTCAGTATGAGTATCAGTTGAAAACCCGTCAGTCACAATTCCCAAAACTTTTTCTTCATTATATCATCGGCAACGACATTTTTCCAAATGACTGAGAGTATCGGAATTGGAACTTAAAGGATAGGGAGACTGAACTGACATGTGAAAGGAAAATTTGTTTAAGATTCAGTTTGCTTACCATAACCATACTATCAAAAGTGAATTGTGAATAAATTTCTGAAACGAAAGTGCTAGGACTGAACTAAGTTTGCCTTTTGCTACATATTAAGTGAATACCCCTTCAATGTTTCGAGTCTTTTATGAAAATTCTAATTCTATAACGCATGTGTATACTCATGTATATTCTTTTGTGTAGAAATTTACAAAAATTCCGCGAAATATTTTCATTGGATTGCCTATCTTAGTACATGTAAAGTATAAATACTTCTTTACCATATTTGAAATAACGATATTTACCATTTTGATTGCATTCTAATAATAATTTTAGTTTTATAACTAAACATATTTACGTGCAATAAATTATACATTTTTATATCTCTAAATAACTGCATATATGTATGCACGTAGTAAACTTAGCCGTATAAGGTAAATGGACATTTGTATGTAATATACATAGGTACTGAGTACTGTATACTATATTTTAGATTTCTATAATAAAGCTTTTGTTTTTCTTTTAATTTGTTTGAATGAAAAAAAAAAAAAATAAATAAATCTAACAAAATACAAATTATTATACAATTTATTTTGAAAATTTTCTAAATAAACAAGTACAATAAAAATGATAAAGATAAACGACGCGTATACGCGTCGATGAATAAATATAGAGATGGATACGCGGGAATAGTTATTATTACGTATAGGTATACATGTACCTGTTAAAGATTAAGTGAAAATAAATTCATCGTGTGAATATCAATTACCTTACAATACAATTCAATTCAATGTTTCATTTATTTCATTTCGAATTAATGTTTGCTCAAATAAAATCAATTCACCATTTATGTAAAATGAAAATTGAGGAAATTGTGCACTTCTAATACCTAGACCTACATATTTAGCATTAATACGAGTGTCGTATATGGTGTCGTATAAAAATGGAAATCTACTACTATATCTAATTGTACATTACATTTGATTTACAACAATAATTGTAAAGGCAATAATTTGGACAATATAAAAAGGACATGTGCAAAGTACATACATTATTTTTTGTAATATTACTGGTATAAAAATGTAAAGTACATAAGTATGTATACACCAAGTATAGACACAATGCAATTTCATTTGAATCTTTACGTTTGAATACGTTACATTTAGAACAGATACGCTGATATACAACTGACATTTAACACACATTCTGATTATTCCTTACTCTGATATTCGATACTGTGTATAATGTGTATACATATAGAAATGAATCCATATAATATGTTAAAAATATAGATATGCTCATGTATGTGTATGAAAGAAAAATTTTCCTTTTTCGACGATTTATTCATAGCAAATTGAAAATTTTAAAGAAAACTGAAGTGTAATAATAATAATGATAATAATAATGGCGCTGTATTATTATTATTACCATTATTCTGGAATATAAATATATCTACATCCATATAGCTATATGTACATATGTGTGAATATAAATATTTCATGTAAGTAGAAAATTTATGTTGAAAAACTATTTCACTCTACAAAACATTGATATGTAGGCCTATATACATTTGTATGTACAACATACATATGTATCTAGTATGCGTGTAGTCTAGTATCTAGTATCTAGTATATATGTAAGTGTTGAATAAAATACGGATGATATTAATTTTTATTTTTTACTAAAAAAAAAAATACAATTCTGTTTTACGTTTTTCATTGGTTTCTTTTTTTTTTCATTTCTTTAGTTTCAATTTGATTTTGTTGCACATATTTTCTCGATTTTATTTTATTTAAATAACAAAAACTACATATTGATATTGCCTACAATCCTACATGGTATATATTAACACTGACCAATAAAAATAAAAATTAAAAAAACAAAATGAATTAAAAATCAGCTACCACCATATTTATCCTCATACATATGGACATAATGTATTTGTATCTTTATGCGTTTATATACGTTTCATGTAGGTACAATTTATATGTATGTATGCGTATTAAAGTGTATTAAATAAATATAATAAATTTTCCAAAAAATAAATAAATAAAATGTGAACACGAATCTGGCAGTAAATTTATGATAGTCAATTAGAATTTCAATAATCGCGTGCATATACATACATATACATACATACATACATACATAAATACATACATAATAATATGAAGGTATACATATCTATATCGTATGTGTATACAACGAACTCATGTATTATGATGGTGGATCAATATATAAAACTGACCATCAGACCATCAGATAATCATAGATATTATAATATGTATGAAAATGTATGTATGTACCTATATAAAATATACATATATGAATATATGAATGCATGCATATACATATATGAATAAAAGTGAACGATTTTTAATATAAAATAAAACATCCATATAATAAAATATACTTAGTAAAAAAATATACTATAAGTAGCCAGAAAAAGTAGCAAGAAAACTGTAAGCAAAGAAAATCATCTACTCTACTGTATGCTGTACGATTATATGTATGTAGGTAGATGAAATGTTAATAAGATCACAATCATAAAAGATACCTACATACGTATACATACGAGTATACTCATATGTAATGTATACGATGATACATGCGTTTTAAAAATACAAGAAAAAAATGTAAAAAAAAAATATATTAAAATGAAAATAAAAATTATAACAAAATAACTATTATAATAAATATAAAATTTAAACTATATTGACTACACCACCAAAAGAAAATCTATCTTTTATCTATATTACATACTCGTATATTATAGCATTTTATATTGAAGTAAAAGAAAAAAAGATACAATCAACCAACATTATAAACTGTTGATTCGATATCAATCTTTTTAGTATACGCACAGTAGGAAAAATACATTATGATTGTATGGTGATAGCATATAAAATAAGTGCGCTTCTTTGTTACCATGATCGTCGTCATCATCATCGTCATCATATCATCATCATATTCATCAGTAACTTTTATTATAGTCAACAAATAAAATATAATATTTTTAAGTATGTATAAAATAAAATACATATATTCATATAGATAAATTAAAAAGAAAAATGAAATAAAATAAAATTGAATAAACAAAAAAATTAAAATATAAATAAAATAATCATAATACATTGTAGGACAGCCTGCAGATAAAGAATTGAATATAGAATCAAATCTTGTTTTGATAGTTTTCAATTTTATCACACACCATATATGAAAATGTACCCACTGTATAATGATGACTATACGATTGCTACGCGATCTATGATAAACTATGATGATGATGATCATCATCATCATGATATGATGATATACTCATGTATTAATAGTGTACCACTGTGTAATATTAGTACAGAGAAAAAAGTTAACGACAAAAAATTTATTATTTACTACATATAGTATATGATGATTACTAGAGAATAATATAAAATTTGTACACAAAAGATATACACCATAGTAGGTATATATCTACATAAATATGTAAGCGTGTGTGTATATTGATATCATATATTCATATTCATACCACATATATATTTATATACGATTCAATTTCAATATTTAATAGGTAAAATTCTACAAAACGTACAAGTAAATCATCATCATCATCATAAGAAAATAAATAAATAAATAAATATTATACATAACTTGATTTATTGAAAATAAGGATAGTTTTATTAAAATAGATATACGTGTATACAAAAACATACATATGTATGTACATTTATGCATACACATTCATTTATACGTATATGTGCGTTATCATAATTCTTTATTCTATATAAGTATGTGTACGCTTTTGTCTACATGTACCTAAATAAAGAATAATTTTATATTCACATTTTAATTGATTCATTTTCTGTATCTGTATGTACATATAAAGGAAAAATTTGTAAAAAAAAATTTACATTTACAAAAACAAATAGAGATAAACACGTATACATTACTCGTAATATTATCATATCGATTTCGAATTATAAATTCATCATGCAAGTTTTATATTAATATAAAAATATAATAATATTGTAAATACGTAATTTGTATGTAATGTAACAATAAAATCTAATAATATGGATGGGTGTGTCCTTAATTGGAAATAACCGTATAGTTAAAAGATTACAGTAAATGTGTACATTTATCATTATAATTATTTTTTATTTAAAATTTATACATTACGAGCATTATTATTATTATTATCATTATTTTCTATTATTTTACGTTAACATAAAAAATTAATAAATAAAAATTCTTAAGAAATATAATTCAATTAAAAAGAAATGTTTATACTAAGAATTCCGTCACTCATAATGTACGAGCACGTATGTAAAATGAAACACAGCAAAAAGCAAAGTTTGTTTACATGCACGCGTAAATGCATTATTATTTTGTACTCGAGTTATGTATCGATTGGTTAATATTTATGATGGTATGGTGATGATGATGATCATGATAAAAACTTGGAAATTCAAATAAAGTTATATAGGTACATATTGTTTTTTTTTTTTTCAAATTAAAAATGTTTAAAAATTTACCTCACAATTAAAAATTATTATTCATAAAAGAAATTTTCTATAATACTCGTATATTGATTTTATAATTTTGTAGTCTACATACAAATTTATATTAGAAAATTTCTATTTAAATTCGTTACCAATCAAAGTATTTATTTGAAATTATCTTTATATTTTTTTTTTACAATTTCAGAATGGACTTGGACCAGACCCTCTGCCAGCTAAGGAGGTAAGTTCAACATTATATGTATATGTAGTACCTACACATAGACATTTCCACTAATTGCATGTATATTTTTTTTTATTACTATTATGTACCTACATATACTGGTATAAAAAATGTAACATTATTTATGATTATCTTGTATTCGTTTTATTATTTTATATTAATTTTTATAAATATTTCTTTCTATAATTCTTGCATTATATGAATGTATAATTATTATAAATGTACGCATAGGACTGGCAATATAGGCTTAGACATATTGTATAAGTAGATGAATCATACAGTAAATCCATATCAAGAAGGAATAAATAAAACTTTTTCACATTTTTAATGATGTAATGTATTTCACTCGTAATTTTCATTTTCGAGAAAAAGTTGTATAATCTCTTTCAGTAGAATGCGAATATCGTACTCGTACATGACAAATACAAAAAATCAAATAACAAGATTTAGTACTTGCTCCCGTACTCTATATACAAACTAAGGCACTAGATGTCATTGACTATTACAGTACCTATAGTATACGTTACAATAGTACGAATAGTATTTCACACATCATGTGTTTTGTGTACTCGTATTTTCATTGTTGAGAGTTTATTTTCTCCTTCAGAAGAACGTGAATATTGTTCATGACAAAACACGGAAAATCAACTAACAACATTTAATACTTGCTCTCGTACTGTATAGTGTATACATACTCTCGAGCAGTAGAGGTTATTGATTATTACAGTACCTATCTATAGTATCACTGCGATAGTGCGAGTAGTATTTCACACATCATATGTACTCATTTTGAAACTTCGAGTGATGCCTAGCGGCGCTTAATCGGGAAATCCACCACTGATGTGTATGAAAATATTCTGGTATTTTGCTATGCCTACATATTTGTAAATATTTATATGTATACGTATACCTACAAATTTTTTGCTCTCGAAATAATTTAAATTTCATGATTTGATAAATTAATTTGTCTTTCAAATAAAAAAAAAAATATTTTTTTTTTCTATCAACCTTAATGTAATGTTTTCTATTTTTCTATCAACAGAATGTAATTTTTTTTATAATTTTTAAATGAATTTATTTTTTTTTTTTTGTGTCTAAATTAAATGGACAAATTTTTAAATAATTTCTTATATAAAATATTATTCTAAACATGTTTTATTACGAATTCATGTGTAATTTATATCTGACAAAATATGCTACTGTGTTCATACAGTATACACTCGTATACATTTAAATGTTCATTCATAAATAGATATACAATTACATTGAATATATATATATAGACACACATTCACATATATATTTATGTAGGCATAATATGTTATGCTACTGTAAAGAAATAAATTTAAAAAAATAAATAAAATCATACAGAAAAATTACATCAATTTTCATTAAATATATCAATGTAAAATTTTTTGCAAATTTTCTTATTTAACATAAAACCACATAATGTATACGTATAGAAATAAAAACAACCCAAAAGACAACAAAAATATTTAGTTTCTTTTAATAATGAAAACTTTTAAAATATTTTTGTTGTTGACTTTTTTTTAAAAATGTTTTTTTGGTACATACTGAACTACATTTTTTGTTCTGCATATATGTACATATGTAGCATTTGAAAAAATTTTAAACAATTTTTTTCTTTTAATCTCAATAACTTTTGATACTTAACTTTAATAATAATAATATAATAATAATTATGATAGTGATAGTAATAATAATAACAGTAAAATAATTATAGAGTCATTTTTGCAGACAGACATTTGTTCATATATTACGTTACTAGTGCATATTGAGGGTATTCACTTAATGCAGTAGAAGGCTTTTAAATAGAATAAAACAAATTATATTACACGATTTTTTTTTGCGCGAAGCGAGTAAACCTGACAACCAAAGCTTGACAGTTTAAACGTTCAACCGAAACGTTAATGTTAAAGTCAAATGTTTTTAAAAGCCCAAGATTCTTTCGAATACCGTCAACGTATAAAATAGATCTGAAATCTAATTGAATTGAACAATTACAGAGTGACATTATCATTATGTCTTTCAAAATTTATTTACATTTCGACTAATTAATTTACGTTTATGCTGACATTAGACATCAGCGAAGTAAGTTTAACTCTTCAAATTAATCACGTAAAATATCTGCTGTTAATTTTGCTTTCATTTTTAATTATTTTTTTAGTAGTAGAATTAGTAAAATAGAATTTCGTCTTTTGGATATATACTTAGTTACCGTGTAGAGAATACAATATGGAATAAGAAGAAGTTTTTGACAATGAAAATGACAGAAAATTAAAAATTACTACTGAATTACACAATACGAGTTTATAATTTTACACTGTTAAGTGAATACCTTTATTATTTACATACATGTGAATACGTTCATATACGTACTTATGTATTTTTGAAAAGTCTGGAATTTTGATATGTTTATATCCATCGGGCGTACTATTATTAATAATAATCATTGAATAATATGTGGGGTAACTAAATTTAATCTAACCATTAATATAAATTCATATGTAATATACATACATATGTATATACACAACTGTAACATATGAACATAAATAAATATACATGTGTTAAAAAAACAGAAAAATATCCAAGTTTTTAATAATATTTATAACGATGTTTGTTTTTAAACTTTTATCACATATGACTGACAGACATTGGACATACATATGTAGATATATGTATATGTAATGTACATAAATATGTAATATTATTCATACATATGTATATGTATACGCTTGTCCATATGTACTATTTATAAAATTTTTAGTGGTCAATTTTGTGTATTATTAAACTTGTTTTTTGGAATTTTTTCATAAAATTGCATTTCACATATGCATGTATTCATGTATATACATTTACGGGTAGGTACCTATAATAAATAATATATGTATATATATATATAAATATTCATATGAACGTAATATTGTGTTTATTCATTATAATCTCATATATGCACATACATATGTGTAATAAATGCTTGTACATATACTCAAATGTTTTAACAAAAATTACAGATATTTTTTAATAACTTGATATACATAAATTGTTCCAAATATATACATACACAACACACATATATATAAATACGTATATAATATTCCAAGTACACATACTTACATAAAAATAGAGTAAAAACTTCAAAAATAAAATAAAAATTCATTAATCTCTGATTATTATTAACAGGTTCTCTAATGCTCTAGATTTTCTTCAAATGTTTATTTTTCTTTAATTTTTTTTTCTCGATTATTTTATCTTGATTTTACAATTTACTTTCTTGCTTTCACAAAATTATATGTATCTATACATTCATATATATTTCGGTCTGCAGATAAATTCATAAATATTTTGTATTGTACATACATGTGTATATTCGCGCAGTACATATGCAAGGGCATTAAATTTTGTGTAATGTATTTACAAAATGTATGCCTATATTTATTTAGCCTAGCATTTATTTTATATTTTTTATTTAAAATATACTCGTAAAATGAAATTATGATACAAAAAAATCAAATAAGAAAATTTTTTCATGTATCCGATTATATAATATGTATTTTTTTTTCAAATTTTTTTCTTAATGTTTACGAGGGTAAAAGTTTATACTAAGCATATATACATAGATTTTAGATAGATATTGGATACACGTTATCTTTACAAAGCATTGATTAATTTTGTGGTTCAATTAATAGATTTTAATATTCATTACCCATGTAATCTCCATAGATTACTGTTGCGGTATTTTTACAATGTACATATGTATACATACATTATATAGCAGCTTAATGTTTACATACATTATATAAATTTTGTGGTTTTATTTTTTAATAGATGACACGATCAATTCTGTCATGATCATGTCAACATTATCTATCTACAGAGAGTACATTTCATGTAATTTATTTATGAATGCACGGATCTACATACATATTAAATGTGCAAGAACATTTCAAATACATAGACATAATTATAATGAAATGAGAAAGAAAATATCAAGAAAAGAAACAAAATGAAAAAAATGATAATAATAAATGTTGTTTACATTTTTACACATTAAATGAAGATATTTGTATGTATACAACGAAAAACAAATTTTAAAAAAATATATAAGTATCTAAATCTAACTAAGAAAATGAAAAGAAAAGCAATAAAGAAAAATTAAATTCAATTTCAATCTCTCATCTGATACATCATCATATATACCCATGATACGAATGAATGAGGAACAGAATAATAAAAGGTAGATCTGAGAGGAGATAAGTATATTTATACTTAAAAAAAATATTTCATAATCTTGATAATGATTGATTTTTCTTTTCTTTTCTTTTTTTCGTTAAAGATTTGTGGTATGATTTATCACACCTTTAACTTGTGTTGTGAATATATTTACACAATTTTAAGTGTAAATATTATTAATCAATTGTATTACAAGTGCTTATTATAATGTGTATACGTATATACAAAGCACAAAAATGTACATATACTTTATATAATGTAATGTAATGTATATCTACGTATGTAATGTAATATACAATCTTATCTTTGACAACCCATACAAAACGTTTGTGGTCTATATTTACACGATATTATTAGTTTAATCAATATTAAGTCGAAAAGTACGTTTTTTTTTCTTGTGTAAATTAAAAAAAAGTAATAATAATGAGAAAATTACATGGATAATACCTGTATCATGGTATATTTATAAAATATGTAAAAATGTAAGTACGAATAACGTACATAGAAGATTAGAGATGTTATGTGTATCCCACATTCATTTTTTCAGTATGATCATCTGTTGTGTCATTTTTATAAGACTGATACTAATAATACTACTACTACCTATACTATATTCTGTAAACAGTACCAGTTTTAGCCTACGGGGCGGGGCCGCCCGGTGCACTTTTAAATTTTTCGTTCTCTAGCTTGAAACTTTACTATTTTGAACTTTAATTTTACTTTGTTTTTTTTTTTGTATTCAAGAGTTTAATGACCATGTTAGTTTACAAATGAAAGCGTACGTCAAAACATTTATACGTTTTGCTCATATGCACGGATCTAGTTTCAACCTGAAATTCTTCTCTTTATTCTCCTATTATGCAGTGCAGTACATAAATTACACAAGAAAATTAGAAACTGCTATTATTTTTCTAAAAACTGATAGGTGACTTTCATTCTGTCCTTATTCGCGCCCCTCAGATTTGGCGACCGGTTTTTGTGAACCATTTCAACCAGTAAAAGAACTGGGTATGTACTTGTATGTGTACGCAGATGTAGATATAGATGCTTTGTAATAATTTTGAAAATGAAAATTTAATGACAATTTAAATTTGTTTAATGAATTCAACAACGTAAGTATATAATAAATTATTATCTATTCAAACTGTATTGATATATAAATATATTTTTATATCTTTTATCTTTATCAATTATTTTTTTCTTCAAATTTATATGACCTCTTGGTAAATAATTATTTTGATTTTATGAGTCCAACATTTTTTTTTTCTTCAAAATATTACAATGAAATTACCGCACCACCATCACCATTAATAATATTCGATTTATTTTTTTTTTTTAATTTTTGATTTAAATGAAACCCAAATTATATTGTGATTATCTATATAAATAATGAAATTTGATTGTTGATTGTAGAAAAAAATAAAAATCAATGAATTAGGTAATTCAAAAATATAAAATATAAATTTTTCTAATACATTATTGTGATTGAATATTTACTCTTATAATTATTATTATCAATAAAATCTAGACTATAACGAAAGCTTTATAATTCTTATTACAAAAAAAAAAAAAAAAAATTTGTATAACTAAACTAAAATGAATAATTATCTTTTAAAACATTATTGTTATATTTTGGAACAAAACAAAAAAAAATCCCAATGATATTCAATAATAATTTACCTTTCGAATTGAAAACGGAAATAATTCGAAAAGAAGAAAAAAAAACAAGAAGGAAAAAAAACCTCTAATGATCCTAATGTAAAATATACGAATGCGAGTATTTATCGATTCGATTTATATTAAAGTGAAATCCATATAACGTATACGCTTAAATAAAATTTGAATCAATTTCTAATTAGTAATTGTACGGCACCGAATATAAGTATTTCAACACAATTTTTCAAATTTTCAAATATAATGATGATTGCAATAACCTCATCATAATTTCCGTTTCATTCTTATTATATATAGTACATATATCCATTGTTGTCTATATATACTCGCACATTTTGAAATGAAACTTTTAATAAATTATGATCCTCATAACTCTCATACACTCTCTCTTGTGTACCTATCAATTACAAATCATCATATTCACATTTATATAATTTCCAAAAATAAAAATACATACAAATAAAATGAAAAAAAAAAAAAAAAACATTTTATAAATACCTAATAGTAATTATATCCGCACACATACAAAAACACATTTTTCATAAATTTTTATACAAAGATGCATGACTAACTGACAATTATTAATAAAGTGACCGTGCATTCATATATTTTCGAATTATTACTCTTGTATATGCGCTTACAAAAGAATTCTGTTTTTTTTTGGTCATTTTACCTTGAAGAGTAAATGTATGGATATATGTATATAAATAGATAAATAAATATTAATTTTCACATATATACATATACAATACAACAATAAACACACCCATTATCATCATCATCATCATCACAATCATTAGCATCATTAATTTACCGTACATATAATTTCCCACGGTTATTTATCAACCCCCAAGTTCATTATATTAATGTTCAATTTATTGGACTCTATTTTATATAGAAATGAATGATAATGAAACATATCTGAGTATCTGATTACTTTATTGATCTTTGATACATATAATGGTAAAAGTCAAGGATCTAAACTATATAAAAATACAAAAATGTGATGAAGGATATTATATATATATATATATGCCATTGTCAAAATAACCTCGAGCCTGAAATAGAATATTTTGTAATTAATTTATACATATACCAATACACCTCATAGCTCATATATAGAAGTAGTATTCGAATGTTTTGTAGGCACATTAATAATAAGTATAATAGAAATAGGTTTCTTTAGTGGATATGGATTCATTACATCCAGATTGTTCACTAATCACTGCTAATAACAATTATTACTGTTTATTGTCGTCGTGCGTGCTTAAATATTTATTCAATTTTCGAAATATTATGTACTTTTCTGTATACTCCATATTTACTATCATTATTTTTTTTAATACTCAATTTTCAATTTTCATTGATCTTTAACTATATGTGCATGTAGTATCATATGTGTAGAGACCTTAAAAAGTTTGATTGATTTTTGTTCCGTCTCAACCCTCGCCAAACAAATACCAAGCATACACAATCCGCGCTGTTACATACATTCAGTATTATATGTACGAAGTGCAATACATTTTTTATGTACATACATTATGTATAGAAATAATATTTTTTTATACAATAGAAAATACATATACACATAAATATAGATAGGAGTTTGTAACCATAAACATATAAGGAAATCTATAAAAAAAAATCATTTATTATTTTTTCTAAATTAAATTTATTTCTTGGTTGTTGTTATTTTTTTTTTTTTAACTTTTTGAAAAATTACACAAATTGACGGTTTCAACCTTGATCGAAATATATACGAGAACTATATGTATGTTCATGCAATCATATGGATGTGTGAATGCGACTTTTCAATAATTTTTTTTTCTTCTTTTCATTATTATTACAATAATAGGTTTTTGTTTTCTTTTATTTTTATTTAATATATTATTAATTTTATTATTATGTATACCTGAGCAATATTATTAATACAAAATCCGTTACAAAATGTCTTGAATTACAACTAGACAATTAAGTCACCAATTTTTATTAATTTAATAGCACAAAATAAAAAAAAAAAAAAAAGAATAGTGTAATAATACAAAACAAAGTTAACAAAACAAAATATAAAATGAAAAATAGTTATTTGAAAAATCTTTTGTTTAACAAATAAAGTTAACTTCTTATTTATTTTATGCTCGCACTAGTTGTTGTTGTTGTTACTTGTGACGTGTGTGAGTTGATTATAAAGACGAAATTTTTATTCTTACATTTTTCATTGATCGTATAAATGTATACCGAATTCGAATACGCATGTTGATTAATAAAATATAATGGTAAATAAAATGAAAAATGAAAAATCAAAATTCAATAAAAATAAAAGGAAAACATAAATGAAAGGCTTGGTTTTTTGATACTCGTACGGCATACAATAACAACAACAAATGAATATATAGAACCTTGACATAATCGTCTATATTCCATATATCACAATTTTATAGCAGCCCGCATTTAAAATAACGCCCAAACTTTCAAGATAATTCACAAAAGTTTTAGGTATATTTAATTTTACTTTTTTTTTATTTTTATATTTTTTCTTTTTTATTTCATTTTGTTTTGTTTCTTTTGCTTTGTTAAATATGTCGACTAATTTTATTTGATTAAATAAATTCAATTTAATTACTATATTTTTCGATAGATATATTGAATTATAATATTTGTGGGCATTGAATTTGATGAATTTGTATCGGAAATTTTATAAAGAAATAAAATTTTAAACATAAATTATAATGTACTTATGTACATATTTTGTAATTCGTTCATCTGGTAGGTTGTGGGCATTTTCTTTTTCAACCTCAAAACATTTCAAGATCCTTTTATCGTATATATGATCATTTCGAAGTTTGTTGACGATAATAAGTACGCGTACATGAGATTCAATCAGCTAACGAATAACATCTGAAATAATATACAAACAGTACAAGAGAATATTTTATTTTAAAATATTTTGATCGTGTATGTATCTTTTTAACTAAATTAAAACAAAGAACTAAAACAGTTACTAGAGAATCTAATAACACAGAGACTGGAGGGAGAGTCTAACAATAACAACACACACTTTTGTATACGTGTCGTCTACGAACATTAACATTGTATATTCAAGTATTTTTATGAACAGATCTATGATATTATCTCTGGTAAATGTAGGGCAATTAAAATCAAATCAAATTCAGGAAGCGTTTTGTTCAATTATTCGAATAAAAATAATGATTTCGACGATGGAAAAAATGAAAGAAAATTTTTAAAATGAAAAAAGTAAAGGAAAAAACAGAAGCAGAAACGAACATCACGAAAATTTTATCATGGGAATTAAAAATTTTATTGTTTTCTTGAAAAAATAAAGTGAATAATCAAAAATATGTACTACTCATAAAATAATGACAAACGGAAAGATCATAAAAATTTAATATCGCGACATACACACATTCATAATTAGCATTATAACAACGAAAACAGTATAACAATATCAATCGCAATCACACAACAGCAAAATAAACAAACAAAAAACGGCAGTGAGAAAAATTGCATAAATTACGAACATTACATATGTATACTCGCTGTACTCGTATATAGGTGTCTAAATGCATTGTGTAAATGTAATTAAAATTATACCGATCATTTTGGACAGAACTTTTCCTTCCGTTTAATTTTGTTTTGATTTTTCTCTGCCTTTTCTTTTTTTTTCTCCTCTACTCCTCTATTCGTACTTCGTACATTCGCAAGTATAGTCCGTATATTCATTTCGAATTCATATTGTTGTACCAAACTTTTGCTGTATGTTTATTTTTCTTATTTTTATTTTGGCAACAAATTTTTATTTTTATTTTCCTGGTCTCGAATATTCTTAGTTTTGTTTTTATTTTTGTTCCGTCAACGTAATACACACGTATATACTCACACAAGTTCGAGTATGTGATGTATGTGTGCTGTGTTAGTTTGTATTGTAAAGACTCATAAAGAGTAGTTTTCATCAGTCACATAATTACCAGAGGTAATATATAATGAATGTAACGTGTACGTACGTACATAAAAATTTGGACAGGTTGTTGTCTACTATATGCCAAAAAAAAATATTGTCTTTTACGACCGTTTAAAAACAAGACAAGACATCCGATAAAAATTTACTTTTTTTTATTTTTCTGATTTCAATAAATAATGAAGTCATTATGTGTACAGTACAATGTAATTAAATTTTTGACTGGCATTCACTAAAATATTCTCTTTTCTTTTGCATAATTCTTTCTTTTTTTCCTGTAATTTTTGTTTTTTTTTTATTTTGCTTGTTTGTTTGTTCGTAAAAAAAAAAAATCACATGGCGTTTTTACATTACATTTTTTAGAAGGTTTTCATTTTTCCTTTAAGAAAACAGCAACAATAAAAATAAGAAAAAAATTTGAATGATTGTAATTGTTGATGACCAATTGGAATTTTGATATTTTATACACATAATTATATACACATGTCATTATTATTACATTCGTTTTGTACATGCATACACAACACACATAATGAGTATATGTATGAGTTGTGTAGAAGTATGGATTGCGATGAGCTTCCGAAATACATAAATTCAAAATTAATTACATGAACAGTATGACACAAATTGTGAATTGAAAGTGATGACTGGCTACATGCTTGTTATGGCGATACGATACTCATTATTTTGTGTTTTTTTTATATACGAGTGTTACCTACTACATGTGTATATAATTAGCGTTCACTCATACTTTCTCATGTGAAAAACAGTTGAAGATTATACATACATATACATAAGTGATAGTTTGATTGATGACCGTAATTTTATTGTAATTTTGAAATCAAGTTTTTTTTTGTTTTTGTTTATTTTTTTTATTCTGTTATTTTGTTGCTGTTGTTGCGGTGTGGTGTTGATGCTGTTTTGGATTATCGAAAATTAGCAAGGAAACAATGAGAAAAAATATTCATAAATGGAATAAAAAAATGAAAGGAATTTTTTTTTTCTAAATTTAAAATTTTTTTTTCCGAAAAAATTTTTGACAAAAATTAAAAAACAAATAAAAACATCAAGAGAGTAGCAAAAAAAATTTTTTTTAGAAAGTAATTTCCGTTCAGTATATGGTTCAGTTATACATGTGATTATATATGTTGTATCAAATGTTTCTCAATAATGCGTAACAACTTGTATTGCACATAGGATATTATTGCCAATGTACGGCTACGGAGTTACAGTACGAGTACATTTTGTTAAATTACCAAATGAAGTCAATATCAATTTCATTAAAAATATGTACATATGTCATCGTATGTATAAGTATAAGCAAATAAAATGAGAAGAAAAAACAATGTGAAAACATTTCTAATCAATTTCTCACAATTTTCACAAAAATAATAAAAATTTACACGTGATGTATATAGGCAGATAATGTACGAACACTAAGCAGTACAATTATTGACTATATGCGATGCAAATGCTATACGTACGTACATGCATGTACATAAGTATTAAACTACTTTAGTTTTATTTTGATTTCAAAATAAAATTAATCAGTGCGAAACGTACGTACATTTCATCGATATAAATGTAACATGAATGTGCATATCATACAATTGATACCCGTACTTGCATTCGTACATCTGAACAAAATCAATAAAAAAACCAAAAAATAATCATCATTGCATCAAAAAGAATAAAACAACAAACAATCATATATCGAGTTATAATGTAACATACATACATAATATCGATGTTTTGCGTTTATAATGTCATGTCAAAGATTTTCATTTTATAAAAGATTACAAGAAATTCGTCGTAGTATATATGTACATATGTACATATTATCTTTTTGTTGGTTTGATTTTGTTTATAATAGAGCATTTTGTACATTTTGTAAGTAAGCAAATACGGTTAACAATCGATGGTCGTTATTTTTAACAATTTCACTAATCTAAATTAGGGCAATACTATTATACACTAACATTCCGACATACCTACATATATTATATGCATATGCACCTCTATATGTAGATATGCACAAAAATGTGTGTATAAATCAAACAATTTATAACTATATAAGTCACTATATAGAATGCAAGGAGTCATAATTATACAGAAAAGGAGATATTCCCACAAAACTAAAAATGAATCCAAAATTGAATTTAACCAAAACTCTAAAACTTATGAAAGTTCCTATACATAGATACATAAAGTCAAATCTATACGAGAATGTATATAGCAGACATAATGTTGAATTCAATAAAATATAAATAAATGAAGTAAGAAAAAGCTTTAAAAAAATACAAATACAAATAAATAAAATAAATTGGAGACAACAAAAGACAAAAAAAAAAAGGAAACAAACAAAACGAAGATATAAAACAGATATAGAACAGCGCCATATCAATATCTTGTTAACATAATATTTAATGAAATGATGATGATTTTCGTACTAGATATACTCTACCTTTACTGTACCCTCCTGTACTCATATCCCCTTATCAATCTATATACATAATATACACGATATATTATGTACTACAAAATATATAGAGATGCATATTTACTACAAAATATTTTACATGCATCAGTTTTTTTCTTTTACGTTTATTCACTCCAAAATTATTTTTCATTTTACATTGATCATGTTGTTTCTGTATGTATGTATATACAGTATCAAAAGTATAGTTTTCAGTTTGTTCCTTTTCTCTAGTATTTTTGTATTTTTTTGCCTTTCTTTCATTTCAAAATAAGGAAAAACATTAGTTCACAACTGCAAAATCCGAGTTTTTATACGTACAAAGTTGTTGCCAGTTACTTTTGATGTCTATATATACATACACACATATAAAAACAGTAAATAATAGTATATGTTTTCACTTAGGCACTTCGCTATAGTGTTTATTTATTTGTAGTACTTTTAAAAACTACAAAAGATACAATAATGCACACTGCATAAAATATTATTTTATTTTATTTTTAAATTTTTTCCATATCATGTTAGTATACAATATTTGTTATTCAATGCACAAATTAACAGAAATCCTGTATTATATAGAAATCAAAGTAAATCCAACAATAACAAATGAACAAATAAACATTTTATATTTATACGATTAACTTAAGCCATCAGGTAACGTAATATACTAACAAATATCTATGAGTAGAATGTGGTAAATAGATAGGTACATAAGTATATCGTAAAGTAAAAAATAAAAAATATATTAAAAATGAATAAAATAAAAATAAAATAAAATAAACCCCCAAGAGACAACTTTGTCTGAATGTGCATACATACGCGATTACATTATACTCCATTTCTTATACTATAGTATATGACATTTCTTATACTATAGTATATGACTGTACACTGTACATATGTACTTACTTTGTACTCGTATTTCGTATATATAGTACCGCATATACTATATCATCTCTCACCTTGCAAAATATAAAATCACGATTTTAGGTGAAACATTCATTTGCTCACCTTTCCGTAACAGGCTCGAGAACATGAGACCAAAAACACCTTCGACATATTTTCATTTTACGATTACTTATGTATATGTATATACCGAATGTGAGATATTCCTCAGAAGTGAAAATCGACAAAACAAAAAAAAAATAAAAATAAATAAATAAATAAGAAGATCAACAAGAAACGAAATGGAGGAAAAATCAAAATGAGCTTGTACGTACATTTCTCGTATATAGTGCTTCTGATATTTTCAAATCAAAAGCGTACATACTCGTACATAAGATTCTTATGGGATATGCATATGTGTGTTTGTATATCAGAGTATATCTTGGTTAATTCAACAGTAATTCGAAAAAAATAAACAAAAAAATAAATAAATAGAAAATAAAATGAACGTGCTATACCGTCGTCATCATACACTTACCATTGTTGTAAAAGCTAAAACACAATATTTTGCTGTATGTTACGAGTAACGTAAAATATATTACAGGTACTGCTGGTATAGCGAATATTATCCATATTTTTATTATTTGCGAAAATTCAACAAAACAAAAATCACAGAAAAAAAAAAAACAAACTGTACCAAAAGAAAAATAAAAATAAATCATGTTACATGTATTCGTTGTTATATATGTACATAGAAAAAATCCGAAAGAATCTCACATATCAGACCGTTGTTTTTGTTGTTGCTGCTGTTGTTGTTGTACACTTAATTTTTTGTTGTATTATGCATATTCTTAAAATTATACGAAACCTACTGGTCTGGATGCAAATGATCGCATCTTCTATTCCAAAAGTAAGAAAAATAAGAAAACTACCACGACCACGACGACAAAGAAGACGGAGGATAATAATACAAAAGAAGCCTAAAAAGCACACGGGATATTTTCTGGTAAACATGAATTTTGCATAAAACCCCCGTATGCAACAACATATAAATGGAAAAGAGTAGAGTAACAGAAACCGTTTGCATTTATCAAAATAACAGAAAAAAAAAACATACACAAATAGTTATTGTACGGTATTGCACCGCGATCGCGAAAACTATTCACTTTATCATGAATGGGGGGATATGTAAAGTATTAGTTGTGAATCGGATAATAAAAAACAAAAAAAATCTAAAAAATACAAGACCTAACAGTACGAATTTATATGTGAATATCATTTAGTAACGATGTTGATGATGACGATGATGCTGATGATAATGGCAATGATGATGATGATGACGATGATAAAGAGTTAAACATGTGGGAAATATCGTGAATTATACCAACCAACCAACTATATACATACATACTAAAACTACAACTTTAAAGTGATTGTGATTCTGAATCTCATCATACATATACGAGTATTGTTGTGAATGCACCATAGTGCATCATCATAATGCACATTGCACAGCTGGTTCAATTCGATTTATACATACATAAAATAAATGCAAGTCTTGTAACAAATTATGGAGCTGTCATGAGCGTTGTTTGGCACGGATTATTTCAGATGTTATTCGGTATTTTATTTTTCTTTCGGTTTTTGTTTTTTATTGTTGTTGTTGTTGCATTTATTGTTCAAAAAACTCTTTTACAAAAATTGCAATAACAGAAGTACCTACATATTTATCTAATATGAAAGTACTCTCGTATATATACATACAAACATTCAAAAAAAAACATTACAAAAATCCAAATTTAACTGAGAATATATACATGCATATCAGCCAACAATATTGTAATAATATATCCGACATTACACATGTCCAATATACGAGTATACACACACATCCTTTTATTAACAAATGTACATAAATGTACATACATATTGGATGGTTTACATTCGTTTTTAAAGCTCTCCTTTTTCACTCGTTTACATGTTTCCTATTAATAATATTTTTTTGTTTTTGGTATTTGTTTTTATGGTTTTTCATTATTGATTATTTTTCATGTTTCAAATCTTTGTTAACGTCATTGAAAAGAAGGATTACTTTGATATCCATATATTGACTATATATGAATATGTAGGTTCATATTTTCATCTAGCCATTGGTAAATCCGTATATATGACTTGTTTGGCAAACGATCGGTTAGTTAAGGTGCATATAAAGGTTACCTACAAAAAGCCTACCATATATAAAACGTAAACCATATATCACCTATTATACGAGTAATGTACATACATACATATAACCGAATGTCTATAATTCATACATTGAATTTCTAAGCCTTATTCATGTTTATATACCAACGAATATGTTGAGCTTTAGTTCAACAACTTTAAGATTTACAGTTCATTCAGTATTCATTAGATCGGAAGGTACTTGATCTTCAGATTGTTGTCGCGAACGTGATAGAACCATGTACATATAATATATGTTATGTACTAGTATGTATACTCGATCGTATATAGTACACATTTCATATTATCTGTACAAATACTACAAGTACATTATATTCGCGTTATATTACACTCATATGTATGTACATACCTATAAGAAGTAGATAAATTCAAATAGATATGATGACTGTTTTGTATCTATACAAAATACTATTTGAATTGCAGAATTTATTAGATTTAGACCCCATGTGAACTTTATAAAACTTCTAAAAAGGTACACGTACGTACATAAGTAAGTACATACATATGTAGGTACGGTACATGTTACGTTTAATAACGTTACATCGTTGTTACGTATTATTGATATTATATTCGTTTCGTTTGGTGGTAGTTTCGATACGATGATATATGGCAGGTTTGTTTTGTATTTTCACATAAATTAGAAAATTGATTCGTTTTTTTTTTCTAATTTTTGTTCTTTTTTTCTTGTTGTTGCCTTTCTTATCATCTTCTTAGTTTCGTCGTTTACTTCATTTCTCAAATTTTCTGTATGCAGTTACATAATTTCGATATTTTGTTAGGTACAACAGGTACAATAATGGGTACACGTACAATTGCCTGTACATAAACACATTCATAAATTCTTATACTTATGTAACGACAAAATGATTACGTGATGATTGAAGAAAAATCAAAGGAAAAAATAAGAAGTAAGAAAAATATGAAAAAAAAAATGAATTGTATTGAAAAGTTTTTATATTTAACGCGAATAACAACGCAGACACAATATATACATGCGTATAGTATACTCGTACATTGTACATACGTGAAAAATACATGATTTGTGGCTATCAATTATTGAAAATTTATTTATTGTATTAAGAAAAAGTAGCTAATATTTCAAAAATGCACAAAAAAAAAAAAACAAAAAAATGTTTTTCTAGTATTATATTAAAAATAAGAGAAAAATATATTGCAGTCATACATCAGAGTCTATCGCGTCTATATACTTAATACTTAACGGATCTATCGCATTTCAAACTGAAATGAAAAATTATGTAGCAATAAGGAAATCATAATTTCTATCAGGTATCATTTCCTTTAAGAATTCATTGAAAGAATATGTGCAAAAAAATCCTAATACCCAACCAACATAAACATAGAGCATTATACAAATGCATATGTATAGGAAAAAATATGTAAAAGATAAATTGATAAATTCGTACTAATGCGATTAAATGGAAGTTAAATTTCTAGAGTTCACTGTTAGAGTTAGAGAGAATTTTTTATTGTTGCCCTGTGTCTGTCCTGTACTGTTTCATACAAAATACAAGATTTTAAGAAAATCGACTGAAAGAATAATAATTCGCTAAACTATAAAATAGAACCTCATCTCATTTTTAGCTCATATTAATCTGTGAAAGAATAATAATCGAATTACAAACAAAACTGACGTGATATTGCTAGAATCGGGGCGATACACCGAGACAACAAGACACCTGGCCTGTGGGAGAACACGTGGCCAGGATAAGTATACACTTTAATACACACTGCAGAAGCTGCAGAGATAATTCAAAAATGGAGACAAATCTCCGCAAGTGCCCAGCTTTGGTCAAAATTAGGCTGAAGACCTTCGGTAAGCCTTTTCTCGACTGTTTCGTGGATGTGGCTAACGTGTCCTTAGATAGCTTGATCTACTACTTAAACAAGACAAGGTATAGACTAACTCTAGAATCTAAACAACCACTACCCACGAGGAAGCTCTATGCTATGGTATAAAAATTGTACGCAAATACAGCCACTGTAACCTACCTATCTACCTCCTACGAACAAACAATGCAAAAAAACTATAAATGAAAATTAAATTAGAACTAAAAATCAATCAATGAATGAATGAAAGGAATTCCCTTAATGAAAATCAATGGTAAAATACGTAAAAATTTCATCGACTAATATTTCATTTCATGACATTTTTTTTTATTTTTTTTGAATATGCATCGAATACAAATTGGTCACATTCCAAATAATAAAATCGATAAAAGGTAACATATATACAAAACACATAGGTATAGCAAATCTTCAATTTTTCTTCTCTATCATAATAACAACCTCTAACATTTTCACTAGACAAAAAAAAAAAAGTAAAAGAGCAAAAGATATTTATTTAATTTTTTTTTTCTACTTATAACACTTCCCTGTAATATATGATAAAATGAATAGAAAATATATGATGTATTTAAAGGAAAATTTATTATCATGCACATATGTATACCCATAGACATTTACATATGTACATTCGCCAGCATTTATATATAGAAAGTCGATTAAATGTAAACACAAAAATCGTGAAAATATAGATAAATTGTTCATCTTTTTTTTTTTTTTTTTTGTATAGTAAATAAAGAAACTAAATGTAAAATGTAAAAATGTGTATGTGTATACAATCGTAGATACATATTTTATACAATAGTTCACTTATGTATGTATGTGGGTAGGTATATTGAAAAATTTATAAAATGAATATTTATGTGTTTCACATTCATAAATGAAATGACGCGAGAAAAATTATCGTGAATATGTTTGAATGTCACGCGTTTATCATCATCTTTTCAAATGCATTTTATTTATCACATACATAAGAGTATATATATGGACTTATGTACGTCTATATATACATACATAATGTATAAATAAATGATTGTACATATAATAAATATAATTTTATATCTTTTATGTGGTGATATAAAAAAGAAAAGCCTTTTAACAGGTAGGTACACAAAACTATGCAACGATTATTTTATTGGAATGCATTCAATTTTAAAAATCAAATAAAAAAAAAAAATAACTGAACAAAATATCGAAATGTTTGAAAAATTTTTCATTTCATTTTTTTCTTTTTTTGTAATTTCCTTAGAAATGAAAATTTTCTTTCTTTAAATGAATACCGACAAATATACACTCATCACACATATATACATGTGAGTTTGAATGGATTTATGTATGTAAATTTATTCATATTTATACTCATCGCGTAGTAAGTATATTATGTATACGTATGGTATATTTGGACATTATTTTTTATTGCGATTGCGTTTATTAAGTGTTAAAATTGAAATAAAGAAGCAAAATATAAAACAGTAGCTATAACTACCCAGACACACTCATATTCTAGATAAAGTGACTACTACTACGCTACTATACTATTACAGATTTACATTTTCATCCATATACAGATGTATATCAACAATAATAATTTACTGTATGATATACATATTTATGTATTATATGTATGTACCGTATACCAATATTATATTCTTGTATAGTATAATAATGGAATGGAGTAATATATACGACTGAATTCGAAACTTGATATTTCGTGTCTTTTAACGATAAATATTCTAAACTTTCATGGCAATTAAATATTATAACATTTATAACAAAATAACAAAAATACAAAAATCCATACCTACATAAATAAAATACTTATGAACGTTATTTTAGAAAAACACAGTAGTTGGTAATCATCTGTAACATAATTTTTCATTAATTTTTTTTTTATTCCGTTTCGTTTCGTTTCGTTTATGCTTATAATGTTCATTACACAAAATAATGTGTAATGTATTTAGTTAAGTGTATAATTGCAATTCGTTTTTCAAGATTTTTTTTTTTTTTTTATTTATTTAAAAAAAATATATAAAAATTCATTTTCTTGAACAAAAAAAAAAAGAAATTATTTTGAGTTGATTTTATGTTTTAATTTTATTTAAAATTAATTTAATATGCAAACAAAACTACAATAAGAATCATGTCTATGTACAAAAAAAAAAAAAAAATGAAACGAAAAAGAAAAGAAATAATAGCATAGTTATACATACATACAGAAATGTAAATATAAAAAATTTATAGAAGAGTATGTGATTTAATTTAATACACCTCACCACATTGTAAAATAATTATTATCAACATCAAGTACCTACCGCATATTATTTCGAACTATCATTATGCATAGTCTTTCACTTAGACATTATTATAAAAAAAAGTATACATACTCGTACATATGAGTATAGATTTACATACATTTTGTACATTAAATGTAATATGCATACAAAATGATATACATATAGTTATATCTGAGTATAAAGGTACTCGTCCACGATGCAAGTTTTCTTGCGCGAAATTTGTCTTGCGTGCAAGAAAACTTGCAGTACTTCGTACACACGACGCAATATTTCATGAAAAATATGCAATATTTCTATCATGCAAGAAAAAAATATCTTTGCAAGAAATTTTTATTGCACGAGCACTTACACGAAATTCTTATTTTCTTGCATATACATTACATTTCAAATATGTATTTCATATTTTTTTTTCAATATTTTAAGAGTTGAAAGGCCTACCTTGCTAATAATAATAATAATAATAATAATAATAGAAAATACATACCAAATTCACAAGAAGTCACAGCACAACACAACATCAACCAACGAATGATAGATAACACAGCAACACATTACATTTTAGTCAGCTGAATTTATTGCATATGCAAGAGAAATATTTATTGAATGAGTTGAATAAATTTTTCTTGCGCGAAATATTGCATATCTTTCTGCGTACACTATGCAATAAAAAAAATTGCTTGCAATAAGAAATATTGCATGAAATACGTATTTCTGTGCAATATTTCATCTTTCTAGGCAGCGTACACTTCGAAATAAATATTTCGTGCAATTTTATCTGTCAAAATCGTTTTGCATGCAAGAAAAATTGCATCGTGGACGGGTACCTTAATGTATATAAAAATATACGATTTTGATCAGTAGCGCCAAACGAACCAAACAAACATTACCTGGTGACATGCAATTACGTTTTATACAGTAGATAAATATGAATATGTAAAGGTAAATGCATAAATATATATTCTATTTTATATATAAAATACTCTTGTATATGTACATCAAATATACATACTCGTATACATGTACATGCATTGGTCACTTGTCTTCATTTCATATTAATACTAGAGATGATGTTCACATTCTTTTTAAAAATGTTTATGCACATTACATACATACATGTATACTTGTACTTCGTATAGTTTTACATGCCTGTGTACTATTTTGTTAATTATATAAATTTCATGAAAATTTCATTAATATTTGACCGAACTGATTACAATTTTTTATAAATGAATAAGTGTACATGTGTACATGCATACACAAGTTTATAGCATATATATACTAAAGTATATCGTTATGAACTTTTTCCTTAACTTTTAATTATCAATTTTCAAGGAGTGCAAGAAGTTTCATTTACTTATTTACTTCATTCGTTACTTATAATAGTGTTGGAGCACCATACAAATTTGTGCAAGTCCTCAAAAATATATCCACCCCACCACATATACTCGTCTCGTACATATTATATACGTACATAATTTCTTAATTTCAATTTGACATTAGATTCAAAGGTGCCATCTGAACTCATTCATTCAAACTTTTAATTACAATAATTATTTTCAATTTCTATGATTATTGCATATTACTACTACACAGATAATTGCAATCGAAGACTATGTATGTATAGACAAATGTATGCTCGCATATCAGATATTTGTATTTTAATTGAATAAACAAGAATTTGTAATTTGTATAATCACCTCAGTTTATATAGAGGTGATATTTATTACTAAAAAAAACATCTCTAAAGAAATTAATTTTATAACTACACGTATAATATGCGATGCGTTATTTAAATTTTATTTTATTTAATTTTCCGTAAGTTCATTTTATAATCTTTTATTTTTATAAGTATCTTAAAAGCATTCAACCTTTTTTTTTGTCGTAATTCTTATTTTTGTTCATTTTTTATGTTTTAAGTGGGTACTTTACATAGATTGCCACAATGTACAATGTTATACCAGCTACGATATTATACCACCACCTTTTAGCACATTTTAGTTGCAATCATTAAAACATGTAATATTTTAAATTAAAGAAAAAAAAAAACAAAACACAACAACGACAACGAAAAAAAAAAAAACTAAAAATCAAAAAATTAAATTCCTATATAAAATCGAATTATATGGCAATCAACACAACAAGATAATGTGAAGCATTAATAGTGATTATAAGCGCCACTTTAGTTATTTAGATATTATTGATTTATAATAAATTTTACGAAAAAAAATACATATAAAAAATCTATAATTTTGTGATTGTTATGTTCGTTGTATTTTTTGTATTTATTTTTTTTGTGAGGGCGCAGTTTTTATAATCTCAACACAAGAAAAAAAATGATTAAGTAATGAGCCTTAGTATTATTTTTATATCTTTTGGTTTACCATACATATATTCGCGTTTGTATATACATATTTCCGATATGTCATAGTACATAATCTAACTAATTTGTGCATACATATGTATATCTTTTGCTGATATTTAAAATGAACATTACGACAACAACAAAAAATGATACTCGTACCCGTATATAATACGATAAATAGGAGTATATAGGAGTGGTTTTTTTTATATGAAAGAAAGAAAATGAAGAAACTAAAAGGAAAAAAAAAATTGTGACATCATAAATCGTTTACAAAATTTTTAATTCGATTCGGTAATCCGGATAATGTGACAATTCGAAACCAAAAAAAAAAGAAAAGGTTTTCTTTTTTTTGTTGTTGTAAATCTTTCATTATTTATATTTTAAGCTTTACTTTGTATGTACATATGTATCTTTGTATATGATTATGAAACTAAAAAGTTTTGGTTTTTCTGTTTGTGCATATACATATGTATGTATATATGATGTATGTTGCACATGTACTTATCGATATGTTGCATAATAAAAATAAATGTTCAGTAGGTTGAGGTCAATTTTAAACAAAAAATATTTAGCAAAAAAAGTAAAAAAAAAGTTTAAAAAAAATTGGTCTCTATGCACCAATGTCGATTTGTAATTCAAAGTACATCTAATAATATTGATTTATCGGGAATTTGTGTAGACAGATTGAAGATATTTGTAGATATACCGTAATTCAAAATTTAACGAAATATCTATGTAAAAGACTCTTTTAGATTCCTTCTGGGATATTATATCGACACAAGATCAATTAAAATAGACAGCACACAGCAATCTTGAAATGATTCGATTGCAGTTGTAAAAAATTGTTGCACTTATGTAGATTAGATACACTCTGAAATCAATTTTTATTTACATTTTATTCATTCTTTATCTGAAAATGCATTTCGAGATTCATTTCTTCACTCGATACCTAAAGTACTACATACCTATACTTATTTATTTTATAATGATGGGAGGATGATTATTTTATTTTATTTTATTTTCTTTTTTGTATTATCATTTAAATATACATTATGTATTTATTTTTTAATCCGTAAGTATGTACATACATTACATAACAATATAACCTCAAAAGCATGTACCTCCTCCACCTTTGGTATAAATTGATGACATTTTTCGATTAAAATTCTTTGTTCGAGTGCCATTAATCTTTGATGTAGTGACAAAAATTGACATTGATGATATTGCAAAAAGAAAAAAAAAAAAAAAAACAAATAAGCAAAAAATATTTTGTCATTTTCTTATTTTCATCATTAAGAATGTGAAAAAAAAAAATAAACAAACAAACAAAACAATCAAAATAAGATAATTTATTATCGATTATCGCAAAAATGTTTGAAAAGGTTGTACATGTAAATGGAAGCCAAAAACAAGCAATATCAGAATTTTTCTGGTCACGTTTGTATCGCTCTTAACACAGAATAACGAAGCATATAGCACTGCATATACAGAATATATTCTCGTAATTGCTGTACGACCTATTTATCTATAAGAAAGAAAGGATTTACTGTACCCGGAATATCTATAAATGAAATTTTTTTTAAAAGTTCAAAAGTTTTTCTTTTCGACATTATGATATGTTTTACTTTGTAACTTTATTGATTTAATTACAGTTGAAATCCTATCAAATTCAAAATATTTGCCATACGATAGATATACTTTATTGAGTCTTACATACGATATAAGTATAGCATAGGTGCATGTTTGTTGTATTCAAATTTTTTCAAAAATCAAAAATCCTTTCCAATATTCTTCATTTAAATTCGATTCAATTGAGACCACAAATGCCGTTGTTATCGTTTTGTGTAATAATCAAACATCATCTCCACCCATTTCCACACCTTCAAATAATATGTCATGACACTTATAATTGTTATCGATCATCAATTATTATCATTTAATACAATCATCGTCGTTATTGTTATTTTTTTTTTTATATATACATATTTTTAATAAAACAAATAAATAAATAAAAAAGTACACGCGATACTCTTTTATAATCGTTTATTTGAATATCATATCCCTCATCATAATTATTGTACACAGTACCTACCACACTACACTGATACTACATATCTTAATTCCATCCGCTTGCTGTTCGATTATTACTTTTGACTTTAAAGATAATTGAATTTCGAAACAGGTAAATTCACTATTTGACCATTACCTATATATTACTCATAAAACATTTTAATGTACTTATGTGCATTTATATGTAAATGTATACACATATATAAGACAATTTTAGTTTTTTTTTGTTGTTTTTTTTTTTTAAAATGTTTTATTTTGATTAATATAGTGAAACAAATTCGAAACACTGATTCCCTTATTTACTTCCTTCATGCCTTATACTTTAGAGAATGTGTTTATAATAAATGGAATGTATAAAATACACGAGTATCAAGTACATATACAACACATAACATACCGCGGAGCATTTGAATTTTGATTTAACTCTGGGTAAAAATACTCATTTTCTAATATGTACATTTGTGCATGGTAAATGGTATACAGAGTAGATAAGGTATGTTGGAATGAAACATGTTTCTTTTTCTTCTCATTCCATGTGACGTCACTTTGTTGATATACACTTTTGCATACATTGCAGACTATTGCAGTATGTAATGAATTGCGTATATTTTTAATGTTTTTGAAATTTGTTAATAAAGAGTGTTTCCTGCATACTTCTTACGGTGTGTAGGGCAGAGCAAGTATGAGGAGAAAATGAAGTTTTCTCATAAATGAAAATACGATTGCATGGTATGCAAATTTAAGGTACTATGGCATATATCGAACATTGTTACTATTAACTGTCTTTTCCTGTTTCTTTTATACATCCTATGGTGTGTAGTTCAGAGCAAATTTAAAAAGAAATGCTTTACATTGCCTGTCGAACAACATTCGACACAATGACGTCGTTTTCTCAATCTAGTATGCCTACCATGTGTATACCTTTTGATTGTATTGTTTCGTTATTTGTATTTTTTAATAATATTTGAATATTCTTTTCACGTATCTAGTAGTAAATATGTTTGGTTGTGTATTATTCATTAATAAGTAATAAATGATATTCAAATTCAAATTGTATTTTATATTATTGTAGGATATTATTAGATATTATGGTAGTGGTCAAATTATAATTGATAGATTAAAAATATAGGTAGCATTAGCATAGCATACTATGCATGCATTAAAATTTATGTACATAAACTGTATAACTACATATGTATGTACATACATATTTTTCTATATAAAATACATATACAAAACACTGTACATATACATATATCATTAATATAAAAGAATTTAAAACTAATTAACAAGCCAAGTAATTGTGATATTTACAATCAGATCGATCAACTAATGAGTTTGTTTACTACTACTACGACTATTACTATACAACTATGATCAAGGAAAATATTAAAAAAAATACGATACGATACGATATGATATTACTTTTTTTTTCTTCTATTTTTTCGTTGAAAAGAAGCCGCACTTACTAAACAAGATCTATTGATATAAATGTTATGAGGTCGAATTTGTAACTACTGTATTTTTGTTCGTATAGTGTTCGAGAGTATGGGGTATGTATAGTAACGTATAGCCATCAATAAATAAAATTACAGCTACTGTGTTGTACATATCATATGGAATGTATCAAAATTGTATAAAATTATATTCATACTATAGAAAATATATTCGTTTGTACGTAGGTAGATAGTAAATATTTTCTACAATAATTATAAATTGTGAACTTTATAACGTTTTATATGTTCTATTCGACCACTACCACTCTACATACATACAAACATGAAATTCATTTTGTTTATGTTTTCGGTTAAATATACATACTTCTTCTTCTTCATTGTATAGGAAATTGAATGGTTTTTTTTTATTTTGTTCGTTTTCTTTTTTTCCATCATACAGTATTAATTCAGTATCAATATCAGAATAATATAATCTTTAATCGTAATTTAACTATAAATGATTATTTATATTTTTCGAAATATCTTATCTGTTATAAATGCTTTCACGATATAGATGATAGTATACCATATAAAATATTCGTAAGTCGGTTAGATATTTAGATTCTATGAAAATTTATACAAATTATTTCTATATATAACATTCACAATCTAATACATAATCACGTATATACAAATTTAAAATGTACATACATATATGTTTACGTACACATGTATTCTTATATAAATAAAGATATCAAGAACATAATAGAATATAATATGTTTGGATGATGAAGATCATTTGAAAAGATTAAAAATTGATTAATTTATTCTTTGTGTTATATACGTATAAACGATGTTACATTTGAAAATTATTATTAATGGATAATTTAACCTGTGTGCCTGTATGTATCCAATAGAATGAATCACTGCTATACTATACATACTATATATCAAAGATTATTATTATTATGTAATTGTATATCGTCTATATTTAATAAAAACAAATACAGAAATGACAACAACAACAACAACAAAAATATAAATAAATAAATAAAGATATGTATGTCCATACATACGTATGTGATGTATACAGGATTCGAATAATAATTTAATCGAATAAATTATATTTTACATTTTGTTCTTTCTTTCACATTCTTTAATTAATTTTTCTAATATTTTATAATTTGATTTTTTTTTAAGGAAGAATTATTTTTTTGCTCTCCATCACGGAACACATATCTATAATACGAATTTAATATTCTACAAACATGAATGTATATACATTCTAACAACGTCGCATTATGCATACATACATACATACATACTTGTATCATACCATAGAATAAAAACAAACACAAATACATTGGGTTTATTCTAAGTACGATCATACCTATGGACATTAGGACATTTATAAAATAATCTGTGTTGACCTTGTGTGTATATAACAAGATACATACGTAAGTATGTATATCATATATAATGACTGCCACTATACATAAAACGATCATATCAATTTTAAAAATGAAACAAAAATTTTGTAAAAAATATTAAAGAAAATTCCAGATGAAATACAAAGCAAGAAGATAAAGAGTAAAAAAAAAATAATTCAGTTATAGTGGTAACAGTAATAATAGTAATAAAAATAAAATTAATAATAAAAATAATAATAATGATAATAATAGTAATAATAAGAAAATAAATATAAATGAAAAGGAAAAATTGCCATCAAATTGAAAATGTTGTACACCTTGATTATACTTACGTACATACACACGAGTATGTATCTAAGTATATTTATATACGATCATTTTGTCGATCTGTCAATCACAACATAATCGTTAGCAAATGGACGATGAAATGAACCAATTTGGTATTTTTATCGTTATTACTTCTTATATGCAATTATATTTATGTATACGAGTATATGTATCGTATGTGCATATTTTTGAATTTGTATCGTATTTATATCTTTTTGATTATATATTTTATTTGTATTTTGTATTTTGTACATTTAATACATACTAATAAAAACATTTAAATTTTATTTTTTTTTTTAAATCATTTTATTCATCGTTTGCACATAACACAACGATATCAAAAACATACATATGCATATCTAGAGTAAATAAATACTATACATACATATTATATACATACATGAACATATGCACATTTTCATTCATTCAATCAGTTCATTCGATTGATTAAGTCAAAAAATTACTTGATTATTTTTTGTGATTGTGAGTATGTGTTTATTTGTTTTTTATTATTTTATATTTTATTGTAAAAATTATTTTATTATAAAATACCTACAAATAAAATTAAATATATATTCGTATACGAATACAAATATGTAATGTAATGTACATCGTATAAAAAACATATCGATAATGTTATTTTAAATAAATTTAAATGACAATTTATTAACATTAAATTTCATAATAAATTACATTTAATGAAATGACATTTATTTAGCGCATTATAAATAATCGAAAACAAGATTTTTAAGAAAGAAAAAATAATAATAAAAATATACAAAAATGACGAATATATTAAATGAAAATAAAATAACAAAATATAGGTAACAGAAAAGTAAAAAGAAAAAAGAAAATTCTGATAGAAATTTATATGGAATACACTAAAAAACATTGCAAATATTTTCTTAAATTTAATAAAAGACTAAATTTTAATGAATTTTATTATTATAGCAACACAAATGAATAGCATACCCAAAAAGTTGCAGATGAAAATTATTAGGTTCTAGTCTAAGTCTAAGCTCGTTCATACACAAGAAAAGGAGAAGGCAAACTGCTACTCGCACATCTTTCTACTTTTTTTTCTAGTTCTCTTTCTACAATTCAAAAACTCGAGAGTAGAATAACTATGATTGTTTCACAAGAAAATATTGGTGAAAATATTTATCAGTTTTTGCTGTATATACATGGATCTAGTATTTCTTCTGTTTTTCTTGTTTGCATATTTGGTACTGCACTGTAGAAGGCAGAAGAAGAAGAACTTCAAATTGAAGTAAGATTCGGGTATATAACAAAAAGCTATAAACGTTTTGATCGATATTTTAATGTATAGTAATAAGCAATCATAGTGATTGTACTACAGAGTATTTGAGATTTAAAAGAAAAATAGAAAGAGAAGTAGAAAGTAAAGTAGAAAAATAAGTGAAAGGTGTCTCCTTATCCTCTTCTCTTTTTTTTTGTGTAAATTAAGTCATACACTGTACTGTAGTATGTGAACAAGGATTTTGAATTGAAACAATTCAATCCGTAACAGTGTGTCTGTAAAATATGGATTATTATGTGTGTGTATTATTATTTTAGAATTTTATAGTCAAAAAGACAAAAGCATGTAAGACACATTTTTCAAGTTGTAAACTATGCATTTTTTCCTGCAGAGAATATTTGTTTTTACTGTGATTTGTGAAATTATATTTTTCTAAAATCTGATATGTGATATTCATTCTGTTCTTATTCGAGCTTCCAAGATTGGCGCCCGGTTTTAGTGAACCATTTCAATCTATAAAAGAACCGAGTATGTGTACAATATTCATTATACATATGTATTTTGTTATTGCTTGATGTTTACAATTTTTATTTCAAAATAACTAATGTACGCACACTTCTTCACTTGTATAACGAATAATGATTATTAAATTGAAAAATTTGATAATTTTTCACAAAATCTAATTAAAATTTATATCATAATTTAAGCTCATAACTAAGTGCGCTTACTTTTAATAAGTAGCATAACTATTAATAAATAAAATTTAATTAAATAATAATCGATAATTGAATACATAAATTTATTATAAGTATGTATATTTCTCTTTAGGTAAACGTATTCGTATTTTATTATATGCAGAAATATATGTATGTACTCAACTTATATGTGAAAATTTCAGAAGTAACAATTATTATTATTATTAATTTTTTTTTTTCTTGAAATTTTTCTATTAAATGTGAATAATCATTATAAATACCAGCAGCAATATTGGCAGGCAGCAGCAGTACCAGTAACAGCAGCCACCAGTAACAGCAGCATTAAAAATAATCATAATGATAATAATAAAATTTGTAATAATGGTAAATAGGTAAAAAAAGGTAGTAATAGTAGTAGCAAAATAGCTTCAAGCTTTTAATATTTGATTCGCATCAGCATTTCTAATGTTACACATACATATACATACATATGTATGTACGTTTTATGAATGTACATACAAGAAATATAATAATTTTACATACAATTTTAATACACACTCAACTGTATGATAGTCGTCTTTATACTCGTATTATACGAATCAATTCACTTAAATATTTTATGTACGTATAAATTCCCAAATCAATTGTTTACCAATGAAGTTATTACAGATTAATCGAATTTCAAATCTGATTAGCTGCAGGCGATTTTTGATTTTCATTTCAATTTGTTATACGCGGCGATGTATACGTACATTGTATCAATATTTTATCTCTTATCTCTGTGTTACTATTATTTTACTACCCAAATACATTCATTTACAAAATTACAGATTTATAGATTCTGTATCTATATAGTATCTATGTATCTATGATATGAATCGATATCTACAAAAAAAATAAAAATATTTATCTGTTTTTTTTTATAACTTTTCTTTTTGTGAAATGATGATTAGATTTATATGAATCGAAATCAGTTAGCTATACCAGTTCTCAATATTTCAATTATACACGCGTAATACAGATATTGGTATATGAACGATTTTATTCGTATATGATAATGTAGCACTGTATCTGTCTGTATATTATATATTGTGTACATTTACGGTTAGGCTATAATGCCTGAAAAATATCAATAATAATAATTCTAGTTCAACTTTCTTATAATAATCGAATTTGAAAGAAATATAAAATAAATTATCATAAATTCATTAAATTCAATTTAAATTGAGATTACATATCTTGAAAACAAAAATAAAATTGATATTCATAAAATTGAAATTAAAGTAAAATGCGTGAAGATCATAATTATATACATACATAAATCTGAAATTAATACTCACAAGATGATAATGATAATGATGATAACATGTGAAAATGTACATAGCTATATACCAGTTTAATATCTGTTTTATATTTAACACAAGTTTATTAGAAATTTTAAAGAAAAATATCAACTGTTACAGATAATTTGATTCACTTTTAAATTATGAATTTATTGTGTATTCGATTGCGAATATTTTTAATTAATACTCCTCGTAGATATTTATGATGTGCTGTGAAACAATATAATGTATAAGATCCGGCAAATGTGTGGATGTGATAATGATTGATTGAATTTTTATTAGGGGATATATAAATTGAAATCGTTGCAAATTAAAACTATTTATTTATTTATTCATATATTTATGTATACCATACATAGTGTACTACATATGTGCATATATATTATGAATGAATAAATTAAAAAAAAATATTTTTTATCTATTTAAAAAATTGCAAAAAAAAAAAATAAAAATAATGAAGCAATGAATATCCGGAAAAAATCTAATCCAACTGACCATTATACGCGCGAAGGGATGTTTATACGAGTATTTACATTACCAGTACATATATAGGTACTTTCAATAACATAAATATATAAAAAAAATAATCATTGCATTAGAATATATATGTATGTACTGCAACATCTCAATATGATAAAACTATAAAAGGTGCGTCGATATAGCAATTAAGATTACTACTACGACATCACATACTAACTTTTATATGCATATGTATACTAAGTGATATTACCACCACACAATATATGTACTTACGTACATCATCGCACTTATACATTCGATCGTCTTCATCATCATCATACACTTGTATAAACTTTTGAATCGAATATATGTATGTACAATCATAATTGACGTCTTGTGGTCGTTTCAATGAATGTTTCTACAAAAAAAATTTTTTCTGTAATTTTTATTTTTCAATATTTTCTAGTTAATTTTTTTTCTTCTTTTTCAAGTCAAATTCTTAAAAAAAATTTTCTGTATTTAATTTTTTGTTTTTTCTTTTTCATTTACAAAGATTGAAAATTGAAAAAAATATAAACATTCTTTCAATAAGTTGTCGTCTTCTTTTCTTGGTAAAAACTTCATGTAATTGATATTACAATACACACTTATACATGTTATCATTATTTTGATATTCTTATATACATATTTAACCTCCCACCCATATAGAGTATTGCTTGTAAAGTAATATTGTCTTTGCAACCTCCAAAATGTACACGAGTATATGAATACTAGTATAATGCAAAACGGCAAAATTTTATTAACAAATAAGTACATTACTTACATATTAGAAATATGAGTTATACTCGTATATCTATTACATATGCAACGATGTATAAATAAATACAGTATACTAGTAGTATGTAATATAAACGTACAAACATAAGCCATTTAAGTTATCCTCTCTATATATTCGAACTTTTGATTTTATCTAACGCACGGATCTTTCAATCTTGGCGCTTATCTCAATATAAAATGCATGAAATGTATAAGACAACTAAAAAAAAATATAAAAAAAGAAATAAAAACGTAAGAAACAATTTCATGTGTAAGAAAAAATGATTTCTTATTATTCATTTATGCAATTTGATATCGATTTGTAAGTTGTTTGTTTTTTTTTCTCTTTTTTTAAATGCTATTAGCGCTACAGCAAATAATGCTATTTGTTTTTACTGTTGTTGTTAAATTACTTCGTTTTTTTTTATTCTTTATTTATTTAAAAAATTTTTCATTTTTTCAAATATACTACCACACTACATATTTTATTCAATTTTTTTCATTGCAAAAAATGTATAGATACACAAAACTAAATTGAACTGCCTATAGTTATAATGATGATGCTGATGATAATTATGATAATGAAAATGATAATAATAATAACGATAATGATAATAGTCATGATAATAGTAACGATAAAAGTAATGATAATGATGAAAATGATGATGACAATGATGCGACGATGATCGTCATTGTATCATTTATTTTATCAAATAAAATATATAGTCGAGATTTTAGTTTTTTTTTTATACATACACACACTCTTTTACGCGTACTTTGTACACATACTTCGTACAAATGATTGTACAAATTTATTAGAATTTTTTTACTTAAAATGCAATTTTTTCAACAACAACAAAAACTTTCATTTTATTTATATTAAGGGAGGGATTCATTTCACGTTTCAGTTTGCCGTAAACTTCGTAATCTTCGTAGTTTTTCAGTTTTTGTAGTTCATTTCCATTGCATATTTACAAGCTGCGAAAGTTTCGAAAAACTACAAAGGTAATGAAGTGCTTCGCAGTTTCTAAGTTTTGTATCTCGTAATTTTGTAGTTGTTGTTTGACAGTTCTCAGGTCGCATAAAATGAAATTATAAAATAAATGTGACAGCTGGATAAAAAGAAAATTACGATAAAGCGTAAACTACGAAAAAATTTGAAATGGTCGTTCTTGTCAACGCCACGAGACTTCAATACTGAAAAATTATAACGAATTGCAAAATGACATGAATTCCCTTATTATTTTACTCGCTTTTCATTATACGCGCTACTGTATACGAGTATTTTGGATTTTTTTTTTTACTTTTGTCCAATATATGAAATAACATTAACCAGTTTGCAACTGTTTTTCACTATGTTAAATCAGTGCACTTTAAAAGGGATATCATTAAAACAAATCGATAATATGTACATAATGCAAGTACTATATAATCTAACTTACTCAGATATACATATTTACAAATATCTTTGGTGGATGTGTGTATGTGCATGTGTTTATGTAGAAGTTTACAGTTTATATTATTTTTTTTTTTCAGTTTCAGAAGATTGCACATACACACTTTTAATAAACATAAATATAAAAATAAAATAAAATAAATAAAACCACAGATACTATAAGCGTGACATTATTTACAATTTATGATAAAGTAATTTCTAATCAATTCCATGAAATATGTATGTATAGCTATTACAACTATTATATACTCGAATCTCATACGTACACTTATGTACATGTAAACACACATAATGTACGTAAACGTATCAAACACTCAATCGTGGTATATTACGAGCGTACGCATAGTAAAAACGAAAAATGAATTTTAATTTCGAATGATGCTTTACACGGATACTTCAATTAAAAAATAAAAATGAAAAAAAAAAGATGTAAAAATACTATTAACCAACCCGTAAATTGAAACAGAAAAAGATAAGATCGAGGATAATGATAATAACAATAATCTAGTATTTTGTAGTTGTCGCCTACTTAAGCTAATTTTTTTAAGATTTTTTTTTATTTCATTTTATTTGTTTGTTTATGTTTTTTTTTCAACTAAGTATACTTACATAGCAAATTGTTTTTTTTTTTTTATTTTCATCATAAGTATAGTTGGAAAATACATATTTTATGTATGTATTTTTGTACTTTATGTCGTCAACATCATTAATATGTATTAGAAATACCAATCGGATAGTGATTAGAAATTAGTTTGAAATAACGATGATAATGATGATGATGATAATAATAATAATGGTGAAAATTCCATCAATGATCAGATAACTTTTAAATTTATGAAAAAATAAAAGAAGTCAATAAGAGAAAAAAAAAACAACATAAAAATAAAGAATATTACAGTAAAAGTTTTAAAGAAAAAATACGAGTAACATAAAAAAAAAATGTTGAAATACTGCGATTGGTTTAATGTGAATCAAAGAATTGCAATCGTGTTCATTGGTTTTCGTTTTCGTGTTTATTTTTTTCTGTGTAACGGAGAGATAGTAAGAATATTTTTCGAAAAAATACAATTTTTTTTTTCTCATATGTAAGTTTACGTAAAAAACATAACGAAATAAAAATGTTCAAATAATAAAATGTAATGTGATATGATTTGATGTGATGTTATAAGTCATTTTATTTATATTTTCTAATAACTAGTAGCAGGTATATGGTATGTAGTAATTGGTATTATAGGCATAGTAGTTAAGATTAGAGATCTCTCAAGATACACACGAGTTCAATCGTGTATTTATATGAGTATGAGGAGTGAGTAAACGCATAAGTTGACAATGTTTCAATTTCAAGTATACGCGATTATAATATTGCTACTGGAATGTCAATGATTAATAAATAAATGATGGATGGCAGGCTATTAAAAGATTCCCGTATGTATAATAAGTAATATAAGGGTATTCATTTAATACAGTAAAGGCATGTAAACCTTGTAAAACATGTATGAAAAGTACTACACAAAACGAGTAAGTTTAACTCTTCAAATTAGTCGCCTAAAATACAATTTTTGCTATCAATTTCACTTACATTTTTTCCAGCTGTCTCAATTTTTAATTTGTCTTTAGTAGTTAATTTAATTTCCGCTTTTTGGTCCTAGTTACCATGGAGAATACAATAAGAAATAAAATAAAATTTTTGACAATGAAAATGACAGAAAATTTCATCATTATCATCAGCAATAATGCTGCTTCTACATTCAATGCAGTAACTTCAAAACTTAGACTTCGACTTTCGACTTCACAGCATGCTTAACACGTAAAAGTAGCTGTCAAATCTACTGCATTGAATGTAAAAGCAGCATAATCTCACTGCCATTTTTCGGCCTTGATTTCATCCAGAAGTTTCTCCATTCATCCTTATCCAGCATTTTTGATTTCAATTTTCTAATTTCTAGTTGCCTAATTATTATCTAGCGAACGTTTCTTTGGTCTTCCTCACCTCTTTACTCTTTTTCACATAATTGACTTCCTTTATAAGCATAATATATCCCACCAACCTAAGTGGCTCTATTTTGATATGCTTTAACATATTTGATCTAATTCTTCTTGCATTCTTACTTGTTCTAATAACCATGTATTTTGTCTTCATTACAGAAAATTTCAAACACTGCTGTATTATCCAAGATGCGTGACAGTGTGTTAACTTAAAATCTAAGTATGGGTAAATTTACTCTAATACGAGTTTGTAATTTTACTGTGTTAAGTGAATACCCTCATAATAATTTTTATTCATTTTCATTTTATATACATATTATGAATAATTGAAGTACATTATGAGTACATAATTATATGTTACATATCAAATGTTTATTTACAATTGAAACTATTTAAGATTTGCTATTTTGTTTAGTTTTAGATCATTTCAATCATTGCGCATATAATCGTATTTATTGTTTTTTTTTATTCATTTTATTTTATTATTATTATTATTTTTATCTGATCTCGTCATTTTCTTTTCTATTAAACAATCATTGATATATTATTTATATTTGCACATATGCTCATTTGACTGCAAATTAAATGAATACATTAATGTGTACCATTCCATATATGTATGTACATATATTCACATATGTGTAGATGTACATATGTATGTTTGTTTGTTTGTACAAATCAAACATATATATAGTACCTAATACATATATCAAATTCAATATTTTTATAGATGATTTTAATCAAATAGATTTATTGATTGATTTCAATTGAGATTTAATTTTTGTTAAATGAAAAGTAAACTGATTAAAATTGACATTTCATTTGATGTGTAATCAATATATTTTTTATACTCACATTGTACATGACACATACATATAAATACACATAATAATAATATAAATATTTGGATTTTACATAGTATTCCTAAATATATACTTATGAATAAACATTTCAATATAAGCATCTGTTCATTTTATGTATCATACATGCACATTACATTTCATTACAAAATTGATTAATTTATAGATAAAAACGCATACATACATAGACGAGTTCATCTATTATTAATGAAAAAGTTCAATAATTTTGAAATATTTAAAATCATTAATGGTTTCGTTTTTTCGAAATTTTTTCCTAAACAATAATTAAACAATTAAGTTTCATTTTTAATTTTCAATTATTTTGATAGAACTATTACTATGCGATTAATAAATAAACAAACAAAAAACTAAACAAAAAACAAATCAAATAAAATACTATTAATTACCAAGATGACTTTCATATAATGTAATAAATAATACATAATTGGCTATCATTGAACTAATCAAAAATGCAATTTGGTATAGCAATTACTATAAATGTATTTATAGCAAAGGCAATATAGACATGTAGTTATTTCATACAGTAAATCCATATCAAGGATGAATAAATAAAATTTTTATTGACGTTATGTGTGTATATTTCATTTGCCTGTGACTTGGATATTGAATAAATATTTTTATATATGTACGTATGTGTTTACAATATATATATGTATATACATATGTTAACATATATAATCCTTTTTATAATTATAGATTAGTCTTGCTCCCGCACTTTTTACATACTCTGCAACACTGGAGGTCATTGTCTAATACGATACCTATAGCCTATAGTTCATACGCTTTGCTAGCAAGAGCAGTATTTCACACTTATTTTTGAATTTTCATTTTGAAACTTCGGGTAATGCTTAGGGGCGCTTAGTCAGGAAATACACCACTGGGTATATACTAGATTATATATAGTGCAAAAATGATTAGCAATTAAATGACGTATATTATTATAAAGGAAATAAAAAAATCAAATAAAATATATATGAAATAAAAAAAAGGAAATGACAAATTATTAAATTAACAAGAATATATGTACAATGATTTGCAATTAAAAATTTATACAGAAAAATTTAGAGCTCGCGTATATCTCAAACGTGTATTTATAAACTTTTCAAACTATCCTTCTCTGTATTTAATATTTCTGTTAATTTATATCATTCACATATGCATGTACATTTAAATGAATTCTTCTAAAATAGATTTAACAAAATTATTCAAATTAACATTTACGGAAATCAAATGAAAATTCGATCAATAAATGAGAACTGAACCAATCCCAATACTGGTGTCGTATTATATGTACTCTGAATTTATATACATATTTTCATGAAATATTTAGAATTGACAGGCAAAACTTTCAGTTTTAAATAGATTATCTGTATATTTGCATACGTAGAGTGGTATAGTATATTGTAAGATTATTATAATATGTATTTTTAACATTCATATGTACCAGTTTATGCAGAAATGTCTGAATATTTCAAATTATTAGACATTTTATTTCTTTTAAATGTATACTGCCGTATATAGGTAATATTTCATTATTTAATTACATTTTTCATTTATTAGCACAGAAATGACACAAATCACATTTTATATTTATCTTCTTTTTTTTTCCTCTTTAAATGCTCATCTAATATTATACGCCCTACTATACAAATACTCGTATATATTTACATATAGCCGCCCCTAAAGCTTTAAAATTCTCACATTCACACGTATATCAGTTTATACCACTATAAGACATTTTATGTTAAGGTAGGGCTTCTTACATATGTACATACATATGCCTATATACGAGTATATTTTTAAATGTATCTTTATAAAAAGTTGGCCTTTTCAACCGACAAAAATGTAACAAATATAAACAAAACAAAAAAAATTGTGAACATTAGAATACCTACATAAAAATTATACATATGTATGAACATCTGTACAAATGCTAATAATAGTTTTAATTTTAATAATATTATAAATAATGTACGCTTCGGCGGCGGTTACTGCTTGAGGTGTCACAGTAAAGGTCTCATCCGTATATAATTACAACAAATTTTCAATGTAATTTTTTTTATAATACATAGATATACATATACGGACTTAATTTTTCTCTATTTTCAAACTACTTTAAAAACATTTTTTGTATAATAATATTATTCTAAGCCTAAATATTCTATCACCACATTACAAAAATCGTTTTTCGTAATCACCTAATGACCCAAATTTTTCATATTCCTTACACATGGGTACCTACAAAAAAAAAATTATTTTTTTCCAGACTGTTTAAAACCGAAAAGACAAATAAAAGTTGATAACTTAAAAAAAAAATATGAAAATTAAAAAATTTCTCTTGTTCTACGATAATAATTGTCTATGTTTTTTTTTCTAAACTAATTTTTTTCCTTCCTTTTTTTTTTTTGAAACCAGAAAATAAAAATGAAACCCAAACACTAAAAAAAATGCTATTCTTTCTGATCGATCAATCTATGTACTCGTATAAGCACACACGGTTATTAAGGTTGACTTTGTCTGTATATTATTTTACCATTATGCACTCATGTATATATATACAAAATGAACAACAAAGTTGACAGGTCTTTTTAATGCTTGTTGTAAGGTAACATTTTAATGGGCTTAAAGGCTTAGCAGCAATATACAAAAGAAATAAAAAAAATAAAAAAAAATTGAAATAAAAAAAGTAAAAAGAACATACGAGTAGAGGAAAAAAAACATAGTAACGAGAAAACTTTAAAACAAATAATATCTATTCGTATACACAAAAATATTTACATTATACGTGTCTGTCTCTCCAAATAGTTACCTATTATATGTATGCAGTACGTACTCCACGTACTCATATGTTAAAGTTTAAATTTCTTATATGTCTGATTGGTTTGGTTTTTTTCATTATTCGTTTTCCTTTAAATTAATTTTTCTTCCTTCACCTTTGACTCTTTTTATCTGTCTACTCTATATACCTTTTACCTTTGTATACATTTTAACTACTTATGTATTCAGCTTAAAAGTTTATTATTGGAAAATTTCGAAATAAAAAGAAGAAAGAAAAAATTTTTTTTTATATTATTTTTGTATCTTTTTGAAAGAAAGTATGTATATGTATACAGACAAAAAAGACTTCAAAGAAAAACAAAACACAAAACTTAACATTGTGATATGATACATACGTACGAATACGACATACGAGTATGTGTAAATACTTGTGTGAAAGAAAAACAAAACTATAACAAAACAATAAATTTATGTAAACTGATGCTATACTACTTTTAAGATTTCGTAAATATTTCATTACATTTTAAGTTTTTCTTGGGTTTTTTTTTCGTGTTTTTTTTTTTTTGCATTTATATTGAAGTGTCGTATATATAAATTTTGCATAAAAATTTGCAATTTACAACAGCTTTAGACAGTTTTACAAAAAAATGATATTTTTATTAGGTACACAAAAACAACATAAAAATAAATCGAGCTTAAGAAGTAAAAAAAAAATGAAAAAATCTACTATCATTTTCATGTACAAGATTGTAATGCATGGAAAACAAAAAAGATTACAGAAATCTGTAATCAATATTTCATAAAGAAAACCAAAAAAAAATATATATATTTTTAAACTGAAACTGTTTCACATCAAATATTAACCTAGAAATATGAAATTCTTCCAATAATTAAATTAAGAGACCCTATTTTTTTCTCTGAAACTATGTTCCATTTTTGATTTTCCATATGACTGACCCTTTAAAATCGGAATATTACAATTATTCGAATAGAATTTTAAAAATCGATTGATATGTACTGCATATTCGTATTTGTAGTCACGGCTTGTATTTAAGAAAATAAATAATCTAAAAATAATATTAATTGAGAAAAGTAATTTAGAAATATCTGTTCATTTTATATATCATCCATCATCATCATCATAAATAGCGCTACAGCTCTAGATGAGCCAGGACTTTCACTGAAGTGATTTTTAGACTTTATTATTATCATGAGTGCACCTACAATTTAATGTGGATTAGGAATCACTGAGTTGCTGGTAGAGAAGCAAACTCTTGCTGTTATCAGCTCTTTTTCCCAGCAAACTGGTACTCATTCAAACCTCAGTGAACTTTTAGGAGTAATGAAAGTTGGGAAAAATTGAAAATTATTTTTATTACTTTTTTTGCTGTAGGCAGGAATCGAACCTGCACTTCGAGGTCAGTATGCCACCATTTTCGCCACCATTTTTCTCATACAAAAGTACATATACGAGCTTTCGTTCAATCAATAATGCATAGCAATGTTATCAAAATTTTATAATTTTCAATTCCATGAATTTTGGTCATAGAGATTTCTATCTCTTTTCCTTTATACATATACACACTTAAGATAGTAATTTTTATATTTGACGCAAGAATAAGCGTTGGTTAAATACGGATATTACCAATTCACCATATCTTAATTGTAAATGTTTTAAATGATTTTTTTTTTCCAAACTTATTAGCTATACACGCAGATAAAAGTCACGAAAAAATCATGTATTTCTCTTTTTTCCTATATTGAAAATATTATAATGCAATTTGCAATATTATTTCTAAGTGGATTTTTTAATCTTTTTTATTTTTCAAAAATTAATATAATAAATCTTTGTTATTTAGTTGCTACTGCAAATATAGATCAGAGATTTTTATTAATTTCTGTATCAATTTTTTTTTTCGCAAACAATTTTTTTTTTAAGTACGATTATGTACATTCACTGTCATGTTTATGCATTAGTTCGAACACATTTATATGACTATGAGCATAGACTAATATAGATTGGAAATGCTTATGGCAGAAATCGTGTTCATAACTATTAAGTAAACATCAAAATAGCTTTTGAGAGATTTTGAAAAAGCTATAAAATCCGAATAAGGAAAATAAATGAGAGAACTTTTGTAATCTTTTGAAATCTTGTATATCTTGAAGAAAAAACAAATTTAAAAATCAAAAATCTATGTAGCTATATTCTTATCGGAAATGATAAAAAATATCAAATAACAGGCAAATGTACAAAATCGTATATTTTAAGTCTACTGTCACATTATTCTGATTCTGAATCTGAAACGTAAAATTTCAGATTCAGAATTCACTTTTTGTTCATTCTGATTCTGAATCTGAAAACTCCTTTTCAATATTTTTCTTTAAATTTGTTATTGTTATAAAACACTTTACTTATCGAGTGAACATTAAACCATCGAACAATAACTACTATGAGTGGCGAGTACGTTGGTAAGACGCACTTTTCAATGGAGGGTGAAATAAAGTGAAATAAAGTTAATCTTCTGTCTTCTGTCTTCTGTCTTCTATCTTACGATCTTCAAGTTGTATATAAACAAGTAATTTTATGTCAATTTATTGAGTGGTTTAGCTATGAATTCAGATTCAGATTTCAGGTACATGTGACATGTTACATTTACTGTCAGCATGTTTCATTTTCTATTCTGAAAATAATCAGATTACAAAACGGAAGTACGAACCGGAATTTTTTTAGAAGATGAATTTTTCAGAGCCATGTAACAAGTCACATTTACTACAATGCGTTTGAAAGTGATTTTGAATTTTTCAGATTCAGAATCAGACTCATGTGACAGTAGGCTAAAGGAAATTTAAATTTTCAACAAATTTATGTTATGACTGGCAATGAATATAATAATATATATTATCACATACAAATATCCTTATCTGTGATATTATATATACAATTAAAACTGGTTTTGAAAGTATCTAACACATATGTGCATGCATACTATCAAAGAATATATATCTACTAGTTACGTTAGTTATATATTCTTTGATACTATGCAATCTGTATTGTTGGCTACATGAATATAAATATTCTATATTCATGATTCAAGTAAGACCATGTATGACGGTATAACATAAGTATAGCATAACCGTATAACACAGTACTACTGCCAGCTATTGCAATGAACATGTATTGTGTATTGTTTTTTAAATAAATATGCATGTATTTTCATTGCCAGCTATTGAAATCACAGTATATCTATATTCATACAGTAATGACACTGAGCACGCGTTAGCAAAAATTTCTCATGACCTTTGTCCCGTTATTCATTCGGCCTTAACGGTTTTGCTAAAAGTCGATAGCAATTAAGAGCCTTTGTATACGAAAAAGAGACCAAAAAAATGGAACTGCAACACCAACTGTTTTAAAAAATATAACATTATTACAGTGTATACCTACTCATTAAAAAAAGTACAAATTTTGTTATTTAAAATTTTTTATCTAAAATAAACAAAATTAATTGTAAATGCATTACACTTAAAATTTTGTGTTTGATATCAAATGTTTTTACATTTTTGTTAAATTTCTTAATTATAAATTAAATTCTTACTCTAATATATAGCTTAACAAAATAAACTTTTTCTTGTCTTCAGAATTCTCAGAAATTATATGAATCACCTTATATCTTGATATAATGACGCGTCAGGTAGTCAAAAAAAAAGTTCCAGATCGCCTTTAAAAATGCATTGTGAAAAAATCGTATAAATGTACAATATGATTGTATTGCTCACATGTATATATTGTTTTGTATCTTTTCTTCATTACGGCGGTTTATAAGGAAATATGGATTTGACATAAGTACATTAATTCTGTACTGTTTTTGTAAATTGAATTTTGATTTTTTTTATTATTTTAAAATAAGTAATTATGTGTGTTAGTAAATTTAAAAAAAAAAAGAGTGTCACATCTTATTGCTTTGTTGATAAGTGATAAATATTCTATATTGATTCCAGTACTACTGCCAGCTATTGCAGTGAACATGTATTGTGTATTGTTTTTTAAATAAATATGCATGTATTTTCATTGCCAGCTATTGAAATCTACAATATATGTAATATATATGGAAATTCGTGAGCGAAAAATTATCTCTCCTCTCAGTAAAAGCTCCTGCCAGCCATTCTTCAAGTTTCTGCCAGCTATGATCGATTTCAAAAGTGTATTAAAAATTTATACGTTCATTTCCTATCTATAGATTAGTCTATGCTATGAGTATATGTATCACGTATAACAATATTTGCAATTTATATTCTAGCATAATATAAATTCATAGTTAAAATTACGACAATACAAAAAACTTTATCCCGGTTTAATATTAAAATTAAAAAAAAAAAAAGAATAGAACCAGAACAGAAAGTCAAAAATCATTACGTAAATGTTCAGTACAAACGGAACATTTATTTTTAATATTCACATTACATTATGTACACAAATGTATGTATATTTTGTATATAATATACAATAGGATACATACTTACATATATATACGTATATATAAATTGGTTATGAAATAAATGATATTACATAAAAACAATTCATAAATAACATTCGAAGTCACACCTTTAATGAAATCAATTAACTCAGATTGTAAACTATAAAACATAATTCTCATATTTAAAAAAAAAATACATATATTTTTATATGATTTTTACATGTGTGCGTTGTATTATTATTTTTATTTATTTTATTTCTTTTTTTTCAAATTTTACAAGAAAATACAATAAAAATTTTGTACTTTTTCTTTTTTTTTTTTTTTTTTTTTTGCAACAATGTATGTAGGTTTTATTTATACTACTGGCCGCAACATATTATTTATTATCTCTGTATCTCTTTGTCTTTTATCTTAATCATATAACAGATAAATTTCCAGTAAAATGAAGAAAAAAAAATTATTTTTTCTATCACCCACATATAGGTACATGTATAGTACGTTTGAATGTAATGCAATCGATTTTTTTTTTATATTTCAATAAAACTGATCAATCATTATAAGTACATACGTATATACATTATATTTCCTCATATATGAAAATTTACAAGAGATATGTTCACATGTCTGTATTTTATATAAAAAATATAATCATATATAAATGTTTGTGTATATCTAAAAATCATTTATGATCGATTTTTATATTATATTACATTACATACGAGTATACATATGTATGTACTTGTACATACAATAAAAATCAAAACATTTTGATCTGTCCGATCCAATACAATTAGAAAGCTTCCACTTACACAATTCATTTACTCAGTTGGAAATTTTTCATTCTAAATAGATTATAGTATGTACCTATACCTATAGAAATCTAGATGTGAAATTTATGTACAATTATAATCTACTATTGCATGTATGGAAATGCATGTGTGCATAAAATACCTACATACATACATACACATTTTATTCAAAAATATATACATATCTACTAAGTATCCACTATGATCACATATGAGTTATATAGATATAAATAGGTATTCATTTCAAATTCTATGTATGTATGTATGTACTCGCATATACTTACTCATAATATGTACATACGACGAGTATTAATTGTTAAGTTCGATCATATTAACAATTGCAATTTAATTTTTTTTGATAGCTTGCTGTGCCTTCAAAAAAATTTCACACATTCATCATAACATTTTTTGATTAATATCAATTCAATTGTTTGCCATCAACAATAATAATTGAATTGATCTTATTTTTTTATTTTATTTTAATTTCGTTTTTCTTGCATTTTTCTTTTAAAAAAAAATTTTTTTTCTTTCTAAGATTTTATTACAATAGAAAAAATTTTTCTTTAATGTTTGAAACCGTGAAATAAAAATGAAAATTTTAACTTAAGGTATATAAACTTTGAAAAAATACTTTTTATGTGTTTTTTTTTTAATATTTCTTGTTATTTTGTCCTATTTAGGACTATTCAAAAATTATGAAAAATTACTTATTAAATCAATGGGTGGCAATATTAAATGATTTAGATTGATGCAGCAAAAATGTGTAAAAGCGCATATTGTAAAAATGTATATACTTACTTATGTAAAATACAATAATTATGAAAATTATATGAAAATTCAGAAATAATTGCTTCTAAAATTGACCGAAATTCATCAATAAATTTGATATTTTAGGAAAAAAATACTAATTATTACAATGTAGTACGTCGATCAGTGGCGGATTTTCTGATTAACCACTTCGAAGCATCAGTCTCGAAGTTTCAAAATGAAAATTAAAAAATGAATACACATAATGAGTGGCAAATACTACTCGTACTAGAATAGAGTATACTATATGTACTGTAATAGTCAATGACCTCCCTTGCTATAGAGTATTTAATAGAATAGAGTGGGAGGAGCAAGTATAAAATACTGTTAGTTGATTTTTTGTGTTTATCGTGTACAATATTCTTATTCTACTGAGAGAGAAAATCAACTGTATTTGAAGAATGAAAATACGAGTACATATCATGATGTGTGAAATATTACTCTTATGCCTACCTATTCTACAACTACATTTACAATAATTGTCGATCGGAGCCAAACTCAAAACTTTCTACAATCTTAGTTTGAATTTTGAGAAAAAAACCCCGAGCTCAGAATAATTTTCAAGAATCATATGGATGTATAGGTAGATACTTATGTTACATGGTAAATTAATTGCACTTATTAGAAAATCTTTATGTAATTTTAAGTACTATTCATTTCTGATCATTTTAACGATCACTTTCTCCTAAAATCTATAAGCAATAATCATATTTTAAATTTAATTGATTCAAAAAATAATTTTTTTTTAGTTGTTATTAATTCTTTTTTTTTCAAACTGTTAAAATTATATTTAAAGATTCTATGTAAAATATAACTACTTACATGTATGTATAAGTATTTTTCTAATGATAATTATCTTTATTATATTACAAAATTACAGGCAGAGGGCCCTCCTGTTCAAGTGGAGCCAGTCGATCTTAGTTTACGATCAGCAAGAGGTATGTACAAATTAAATATTATATACAATATACACATATATACATAATAATGCAATTGGAGTGTATTTATGTAGATGTTAAATTTAAAATCAAATTTTGCAATAATTTATTTAATATTCTTTTTTAAAAGTAATTTTAACAAATTAAAATGAAATAAAATGTATTTTAAAATGTCTGCCTACATGCATAGATGCATATGCGTAGACCGAGGATTATTTAAAACACTTTAAATACACAAACATTAATAATGTAGATGAATATTACATTTACTCGTATACCTATATATGAATAGATTGTTAATTCATGAATTATATGATGAGCATATTTTATAGTAGATACATGCACATAAATGTATACATTATTTAAGTAAAATAAGAAAAATAACTCTAAAATATTTGAAAGCCAACAAACAAACAAACTCGTATGATTTTATGTACGCATATTGTGTAGTTATGCAGAGCATAATATTTATTATGACCATATAAGATAAGAAAATTTTTGTAAATTATTTTTATGATGATAAAATATGATGATGATACTTTCGGTGTATTTGTTAGATAGTTAATTAAAAACACTATTATTATTATATATAAATATAAATATAAAAAAATAAAATAAAATATTTACATACGTTTATGTATATAAGTACACACATTTGTAAATATAATGTACTATTTATTTGAAGGAATAAAAAGAAAAATATTTTACAATAATAATTTAGTGTGCAATAATAATAATAATTACATGCATGTATATAGAAAAAAAAACTATTGAATTGAAGAAAAAAACAAATATGTTCATGTGTACATAAATACATAGTAAATAAATTATTATGTAACATTCTCATATCAAATACAATCTCACCTGCAGTTACAGTCAATATACATATATGTACATTTATATGTAATTATGATCATTGGCAATTATTTATGATCAATTTGAAAATAACCTTCATATTTTGTATATTTTTATTTTATGTATTCATGTGATTATGAACATGCTCTAGCACACATAATGTACACGTGTTTATATTTGAAATTTATATGCAGTAATTGAAATACAAAAGAACCACAATTAACTGTAATTGAACATACCTAAAATCGATTTAAGTATTAACACACGACTAAAACCAACTGTCCTGACACCTCGGAGTTACGGGTTTGATCTTGTTGATTTTTCTGTAAGAAAAATAATTTTCAATTTTTGTTTGCTTACTTTCAACTTTCTTTACTCCTAAATTCACTCCAGTTTTAAAAGAGTACCATAAGATTTTTGACAAAAAATAGCTTATAAAAACTGATTAGTCTATTTGCTGATTGCTAACAACAAGTAACACAAAGAATCATTAGAGCATTGCATCATTTCAATAATAGATCAGTCTAATATGTAAAAAAAGAGTCTGCTTCTCTATGAATTAGAATATCATTCCAAAAATTTGCGAATACTATAACTTGATCCATGCAGAGTACTTCGTGTCGTAGTAGCAAAGAGAATATTTGCATTTGGTAGCTATTTATAATACGACATACGAGTTCGCTAGTAGTATTTTGCATACCATGTAATCATATTTTGATTCATAAGAAAAATTCATTTTCTTTTCATGCTTACTTTGCATTACACACATAAGAAATATACGAGAAACAGGAAGAGACAATAATAAGTTGTAGCAATAAGGTTATTTATTGGCAGCTAACTATAGTAGGATACACGATATAGTAGTACGTAGTACCCTAACATACTATCTAGTGATGCACTCGTATTTTCATTCGTGATTCAATAAGAAAATTTCATTTTCTCTCCTTAAATTTATTGACAGATCAGCTACCTATTGATCAATACACTCATGAGTATGTATGAATGCTAGACAGTTCAATAGGTAAATATGTAAAGAGACAGATAAGAGTATATGCAGAGAAAAAAAAGTACGACTAAAACAGGACTTAATTAACAATCTAATTAATCAAATAATCTTTCATTACCTTTGCAATTTATTTTAAAATAACATACAAGTAAATGCATTATTTATTTATTTTATTTCATTTTTGCAGTGTTTTAAACATTTCTCTGAGATGGTTTTTTTTAAATAAATTTTAAAACATGAATAAAAGAAATAAAATTTTAACGAATTCATTTCCTTCCTTCCTTTTTATTTCTCAATTCTTTTATTAAATTAGATTTCAATTAAAAAAATTTTTTGAAAAAACAAATCAAATCATGTTCTCATTGTATCTGCAATTAATTAATTTTCTAAATTTTTTTTCCATTTAAGCTGTAACTTGTCTTCTTTAATACTACAAACAATATGGGTATACTCGTATTAACGAGCATGCACACGTACATAACTTGTATTTTTACTAAATTAATATAATGAGTAATTTATTTTTCATGGTAACAAAAATGATTTAAAAAGAAACAAAAAAAACAATTATGTACATTTATACACTCATTTTCATAATTTACGCAAAAAATATGATACAAATACACACATAATATATCCAAAAACAACTACAACACATGAATATTAAAATGAATAAAATGAATATAAAAATATCAAATCTATATGAACAAAGTTGTAATATACGGATTTAACGTATATGTATTTTGTATTTATTTATCTATTTATGATCGTATATATTGTATAAATGTCTGTATATAAGCAAATACTTAGTTATATATTATTTTAAGTGAATAATTTTATAAGAGTGATCGTGAGAAAATTTACTTACATGATCATTTTTAGTATATAATGACATTAATTATATTATTTTAAATATATAAAATTACTAAACAACTAAGTACATATGTACATATATATACATTTATTTATGGTTCATACTATGTAACATAAGTACATGCAAACTCTCATATATTTTATATAACATATAAAGCTATATATGTATATTATGTATGTATTATGTACATGTAAATATGTATGTAATATAAAATCCATTCATTTAATCATCCATTTATTTTGTTTTACATACCATTATTAGAAGTATTGTATAAATACAGAGTCGTGAAAAAATTATGATACAAACATTCAAATTGCTTTTTCTAAAAATCACCAAGAATTTATGATGGCATTAATAAAGTCAGGCCTTCCTTCATGAAGGACTTTATGAGGGTTTTATGTTTTTCCCTTCTGTGTGTGGTAAATCTTTAATGCCCAATTCCACAGTAAAAGTTTAAGTTTAAGCTTGGTTAAAAATAAAAGGCATAAAATGTGACTCAAGTGTATTGGATAACCCGAGTTTAAGACTTAAACTTCCACTGTGAATACAAAATATCTCTTAAGTGGAAGTTTAAACCTTATCCTTAGCTGAATTTTTCACTGTGAAATTGGGCATAAAGACATAGACATTGGGCATATATTCATATCAGTATGATTAAGTTTGGCTATTCATGAAAAATTATGTCTGTGGTTCCATAGTTTTTTTCACAGTTCTGTATATGAGTACGCGTACACACGTATAAAAATACATATTTAGATTTACAAGTAGTATACATTATCTATACACATCATATACATACACACGATATTTAGATAATATTTATAACGCTTGGATCTAATCAAATATACTCGTGTACATATACAAGTAACATATAAAACGTTTGAATTTTACTTAATAATATTGTATTTTCTTTTATTTATTTTTCATCATTTCAAATGTATTATTATTATTATTATTATTATTTATTATTATTATGGTTGTGTTGATAATTATTTTCATTTTCATTTTCATTTTAAATTTTAAAGTTTTTCATTTTTATTTGTGTTTCTTTTTGTTTTTTCATTTTATTATTTTCACATTTTTTAATTTGTGAACGTATCACACATCGCGTTAGGTGGTAATATAAATATGCATATAATATCATATAATGTACATTTATATTCGTACATAATGTACATATATGTACGTATTTTATTTATTTATTTTGTAAAGTGATAAAAAATAAAATAAATACATATACATATATACATCTATTTATGTGTGGTCAGATAATTGAAAAACTAAGTAAAATAAAAATTAAAAATTAACCAAAATAAAATGTAGATATTTATATTATATATACATACATATATGTATATGAAGAAAAAACAAGAGTGAAACAACATTAAAATTTAAAAATAAAAATAAGAAAAAAAAAACTAAAATAAAATAAGTATTAAACAAAACTAAACAAAACTTAAACAGTAATCGCATGCAATTGGTAATAATTATTGACAAATCTTTTTTGTATATATTTACGATTACGCGAGTTAACAAAACAAAAAAGGAGATAATATATTCGAGAAAAGAAGATACTAAATCTAATTTTATTGCTTTTTTAGAGTATATACTATATACACTGATACACTCATACGAGTATGTATACGAGCATTATTACTATGTACAGGCTACAGGGGTATACACAATATTTAGTTAAATAGACAGACTAAATGATATTTATGTGGATCCAAAGTACATAGTAAATTATTTAATGAAAATTACATTTTATTTTAGTCTAAATTAAATATACTTAGATGGTATATATTTATATTTTTAGTATGTATAGATGTATATGTTTATGTTTATAATCTAATTGACCAAGTCTGTCTGTTTGGAATCACCATATCTGTATATAATCTGCAATTGATTTTATTTTCCATTAATTTTTATTTTTTAATTTATCTTTTCACATTTCAAATTAACTATATACTGTATACTAAACTGCTGTTTTAAATAATAAATACAAACACATATGCTGGTATAATAGTTCGGTTTTATTTTTTTTTTCTATTTCGCTTTCATTTAATTTATTCCTTCACATATCATCTAGGTATACATAGACTATCGTGTAGTATATTGATTGAAAACACAGATTTTTGTTTTCAATTTTTTTTTTCTCTTCTCTTATCTCTCGCAATTCGCAAATTTATATCCAAATTAGTAAAAATTGTTTTAATTTATGATATTAGGAATTATAATTGAAACTATTAATAGAGAAAAGGAATTATTTATTTTATTTTATTTTATACATTATTTATGTAGGTATATGTACATATACGAATATCAATGTATAGATACATTAAATTAATACAAACACATATTTGAAAAAAAAAAAAAATTAGAGAAAACATTTTTTTTTTATAAATGAAAATTGAAAATATTGTAAATTTGAAATTGATTTGATTTTGAATTTTTCACATAGAAAATTTTACAGATGAAAACTGTTATGCTATGCAGTATATAAAAAACGATAATATGTCTGCGTACTTAAATACATAAATTGTAAATTCGAATATATAAAAAAAGTGAATAGTAAATAAATATATTGTGAGCGAGGGAAAAAAAGATTAAGAAAAAAGTAAAAGCAGAAGAAGAGAATGAAATTAAATAAAAGCACACTGTTTATGTTTATTTTGTTATTAAATGTTTTTTTATTTTTTTCGATTTTATATGAAATTGTGGGAAACAAATCAATTGAATCAATTACCAATTTTGATTATATAACACTATATAAGTATGTATGCACCACGAGGATCGTTATCCATTTAATAAGATTGTATTATATACTCTGTAGGAATTCGAATAATAATAAACAGTAAACAATATTTTCAATTTTTTTTTCTATTTTATTTATTTATTTATCAATCTTTTTTTATTTTTTGTTTAATAGTCAAATTGGAGTGATTGTTGTTTTAACTTTTATGTTTGTTGTGCATATAACTACATAAATATTTCCATATTTTTCATATCTTTTCTATCTTCTATATTGTACATACTCGTACATACATAATTTTGATTTAATATCAACTGGGAATTCGTTTATAATATTTTTATATTTTATTATATTTCTTATTTTTGTGAGAAAAAATCTTTAAAAAAAAAACAAGAGATATTCATTCATACATTCATCCTTACATAGGTAGGTATTCGAAAATTAAATTACCTTATAACATTATTATAAATTTTTTTTTCTATTTATTTATATTTTTGTATGATATTTTTTTTTTTTTGCAATAAATTTCGAAATTTTGATTTAAGGCAAAAATTTTTACAGCAACAACAAATAAAATGAAATGCAATCATGAGAACAATAAATCCAATAAAAACAAGATATCCCGTAAGTTTAATGTATTGCCGTATTGCTAAATATGTATGTAAATGTATATACATATGTACTTAAGTAGATATGTAAATAACAAGATTATGCATGTATAATGGCTATAATAGAAATTTTAAATTAGAAACATACGACATACCTATATACATTCATAGGTAAGGTACATACTACATACTATATAGATATTCTTGTATATAGAGTCAGGTGTAGACAGACATTTTAATGGATTTAAAGGTTTATTATTAATTAATACATATTAATGCACTCACAGATACAGACATACACTTTACAAAAAATAAATAAAATTTCATAATATAATAATAATAGTGGCCTAATTGCTTTACTGATAAAGTATTAAAATTTTGTACCATAGAATAATACGGTTGTTGTACTTTTGATATTATACGAGTATGTACGTAATATGTATGTATGTGTATATATTATTTGATTTCGAATATGCGTTTAAATTAAGATAGAATCATAAAATTATTTATAAAATTTATTATTGCTATATACAATATTAAATGCCATCTAATTGAAAATTTTTAAAATAAATTAAAATACATATGTATGTATATAAAAATTTTTAGTGAATTAAATATATATACATACATACATATATCCGTATTATTTGTCTATAATACTATTTTAGCATACAAGTATGTATTTGCATTATGTTCTCGTATGTATACACAAATAAAAAATGCATGCTTATATACTCTATACTCACATAAATGTATATATGTCCCACAATTAATATTTATTTGTATATCAACTAATTTAATTTTTAATGAGTCTTAAATTTTCGATAATAGCTCGATAAATCTTATAAATAAATTTTATGATGGTGTATTGATAAAATTTTTCAAATCTATACGCAGGTTATCATATACCAATTATATAGTATCATACATACTTGTTGTTCACATATAAAATACACAAACTAACGAGTAATACATAAATACATATTTGTAAATTATTTTTGCACAGTTTGCTACTGCACGGGAATCAATAATAATGATGATTAAATGAAATTTCAGTATGCAATATATAATATTTTTTTTTAATTATTTTTGATTGCAATTGCAACAAAACAAAGGTACGCAGACATTTTGAAATTCATCACAGGACATATACTACTCATACATTCATACTATGGTATATCTACCTATACGATATGTATCAACGAAAATATTCTTTAAAAATGTCCAACTGTTGTAATATAAGAGTTAATTGAAAACTTTCTATGTACTATACGTTGATAAATTTAAAATAATGTATGTATGTCATGTCCATAAATGTGTATTGTGTATTGTATATGTATATTAAAATTTCAACAAATCAAGAGTTTGAAAAAAAAAAATAGTAATAATAAAAAATATCTATATACCTTAATTACATACATACGTTGGTATAAAAATTTAATTTTTATTTTATGTAGGATTCAATTTTCTCACAATTCATTTACGAGCATAGAGACGAGAATATATGTATGTATGTATGCATGTATTTATATGGTAAACAACATTTTGAAAAAATCAAAGTAGCAAATAATGAACTAATAAATTTTTATACTCCTCACAGTATTGACAAAGAAGTAAAATATGTATAATATAAATTAAAATATAAAATAAATAAAAATTTAATTTATAAAAAACAAAAACAAATGAAAAAAGAAGAAGAAGAAAAAAAATTATCATATTCCCACGACCTTTATCTGATTGAAAAATCTTCTCAAAGTATAATAGATAATACTGCTCGCATATATCCGAGTATGTGTATATAGTAACGTGTGTAATGCAGTATGTATAATCCACATAAATTTTATCAAAGACCACACACATATGGTAAAACATCAATTATATTATACATATTTTGTTAGCATCAGCAACATACATACATACGTAATGCAGTTAATATAATGTATGTACATATGTATATGTTGTTACCGATCTAGTAAATAAAGTTTTACACATGATATATTATGCGAACATGTCGTTATTATTTTTATTTTTGTTGTTTCTATATAGCTAGGATTTTCTATTAAAAGTTTTTACTGATACGTATAATAGATATACAGGAGAGTATATATTTTTCGTAAGAGTCCTATAAAGACAATTCGAAACTTCGGTTCGGATGCCAAGTGCACAAACTTGGCCGTTTACAAATGAATAGAATTAACCAGAAATGTGTACATAATGTACATTACATACTATGTATATATGTATAGATACACGTAAGTAAATAAACATTTATAATTTATTTTTATAAAAACTTTACATATTATGTTTTTATAAAATTAAATAATTTTATAAATAATAAAGATACACATGTATATTATGTATATGTATCTAAATATCTATGTATATACTTAGCTATTTAGTTTAGTTATAATTTAATGTCTTTTCTCATATATGTACATATGTAATCTAGTAAAATACGAGTGTATGAATTTACTATATAATTTTCTTGTATGTACATACGAGTATATCGATAGACAAAAACAAACATTTTGTTTTATTTATTTTTATTTATTTTTTTCATAAAATATCTAGTTCAACTTACTAATAGCAATTGTAAATAAATGTACATACGTACAATGGTAATTCGTTCACACATGGTTACCCTCATCCAATAAATTTACACGATTTCTGCATATTTGGATCGGTAATTAACGACCCAAGTAAACAATACTTTAACCTCGAACTATTAAAAAATATTGTATATTACATTAGACATTACACATTACACATATGTAAGTAAGCAAATAAGTACTTAAGTAAGTAAAGTATCGAGTACATAATATAATGTATATAATATATGGACGTAAATTATTACAAATGTTAATCTATAAAATGTACTATTATTAACAATTTACATTTGCTTGTTAGCCTCAAACACGGGGGCCAAATGAAAGCTCTAATATATATGTATACTTACATACAAGCAAGCTGATACTATACATACATCGTATATTTATACACCAATATGTAATATTCGTGTATGTATAGCGATATAAAAATACACTCTCGTATTATATGCACATAAATGAAAATTTAAAAAATACATAAAAAGAAAAGTCTTATAAAAAATACATATACATATCCTCGTATGCATATATACGTAGTTGTAATTATAATTCTTTATAATACATACATATATGTACTAGTATTTTAATGTTAAGTACAATTTAAGTTTATTAAATTAACTTAACCTTTTACATTCAAGCTTTTGTAAAATTTTGTATGAAAAGTATATTACACGGAAACGAGTAAATTTAAACTCTTCAAATTAAGTAGTTCCGTAAAATATTTGCAGCAAATTTCGATCTCATTTTTTTTCAACTGTCTCAGTTTTTAATTTGTTTTTATGTATGTAGTTAATTTGAAATTCCGTCTTTTGGTCCTGGGTTATTGTGGGGAATACAAAAATAATAAAATGAAGTTTTTGGCAATGAAAATGACAGAATATTTCAAATACTATATTGAATTACGCAAGATGCGTTACAGTGCGTGCAGTAGTGCGTTCACTAAAAAACCTATGCGTAAATTTACTCTAATACGAGTTTGTGATTTTACTCTGTTAGGTGAATACCTTGTGTTTTTCACTTTTATATATTTTTTTTTCTTAGCTTTTGTTTATTTCATTTAATTTTTTCTATTTTTTCTCTCCATTTGTACTTTGTAACATTTTTATTTTTGTAAATATGTATTTCTTGTTAATATATTTCTGAAATTTTTTTTCTTTTATAATTTTTTCATTTTTGTAAATTGCACACCATATATGTATATGTGTATTTGTGCATGTATATATAATCTAATCGTCGTTCATATGTATGCGAATTTTCTGCATATCAAATTCATTAAAAAAAATCTATAACAAAACAAATATACTTTTACACATTACATTCATTCAATTTACACAAACGTACTTCATACTTCATACTACATATCTGATATGATAGTATGTAGGTACTACGTACAATTACCAACTATTTTTTTATGGTAAATTATATGTAGATATAAATTAGATCAAGTAACAGATATTTCTTTTGCTATATTCACTCAAATACACTAAGTGCACTAATTGTATGTACTTAGTTTGTTTTAATGCGTACCAACATACAGATATGTATTACTTATCGATTTACATATGTACATAATGTATATAATGTATATACGAGTATATGTATATGTAAACAAAAACTTTAAATTTAGTTCAAAAAAAAAAAAAAAATAAAATGAATGGAAAAACAAAAAAATGTTTAAACTGATTTGACGGGTATGCCACAATAATGTCCAAAATAGGTATACAAATGTGGCGTTAATAGGATCTTAAATTTGAAAATATTGGCAGATTATCGAATGTCGATTTCGATTTAATCTATAAAAGCGCATACACTCAACATACACTATACCACTTTACTACACTACGCTATACAATATACAGTATCTATATTTACTCGCTAACATAAATTACTCTCGGTTTATAGATACGACGAATATATGTATATGTACCAATGATAATAATAATAATATGTACATACATTCTACTATTTATTGATTATTGTTACGTGCCATTGAAATTGATACCATCCATAATGTAATAATTTTAATACGGTAGTCATTAACTAAATAATAACGTAAGCATTAATTCTATCGCATTTTAAGAAGTATAAGTAAGTAGTATGCTTGTATTCATTATTTATGTGTATATGAGTATGTACATATGAATATATACTTTTATGTAATGTACAAAAATGTAAACGCAGGTGATGGTAATTTACAAACATTTTTGGCATTAGAATAGATAACTAAAAATCAGTACGAATAATATGCAAAAATTGACAACACGTATGTTTGTTTGTTTTTTTTTTTTTTTTGGTTACCTTACAAACAATGTTATGAAAATGACCAATCAAATGGAAACAATTTTTTGTAAAATAATAACAAGGAATGTTTAAAAATTATAGAAAATCAGTATTTTATTTGTAAAAGCATCGTTTACTTACTACTAATGTGGTTAATGTATCTGGCTGAATACTGGATGTTAATAAGATGAAAAACCACAAAAACGTAACGTGCATAAATGCAGATTTTTTTTTTCCCATACAAACTCGTATCCTCATTATATATTTACATGAATAATTATATGTGTTCTAGTAATTACAATGTGTATCTATAATTTAAGTTTATTTATTAATTTATTTATTTTTTTTGTGTTGTTTTGTATTTTAATCAATGTTCATTGTAACTAAATATTTACAAAAGCAACAATCGTCTTTGCAGTGATTTTTACTTAAAATATACAAACCACGAATATGCTCTAGTTAATCACGTACATACCGTACGACCATACGCTAATTAAACGAACGTAAATCACAAATGAACCCACTCATAAAACAATTTTCAATGTTTATTTTATATTTTAATTTTTTTTGTTTTTGCTGTCTTCCTAATTTTAAATTTTTTATTTTTCGTGTATTTCTATATTTTCCATCAACATTTAATTTCCTACAGCAAATAATAGAAGCACATGATGAAATGAAATTTATTATATTTCCCAAAAAATCAATTTTATCTGAAAATTTTTTCAAGGTATGTATATTATAGAATATTATAGTAAACTGAAAATTTGTAATTTTCATCAAATGATATAGAATTCATTAGAATGTTGTATTCTTGAACAAAAAAAAATCAAAATAAAAATTAGAAGGCAAAATTAGAAATCGTATGAAAATTTTTACTAACATGTACATGTATACTTTCATATATTAAAATGGAGATGGATAAAACATTACAAAAATACAAAAATAATTCTATTTGGTATACAGCTGAAAAATACATTTATAAAAGCAAATTACTTATCTGTATAATATCTGCATATGTTTAACAGATATTACAAGTATGTAAGTAGTTATTATTATATTCGTTTCTCTGGTTCCTATTACACTATGGATATTGGATACAATACTGGATCTGATACTGTGTACCATACCGTTAATCTATTTATGGTCATTTGCCTATGGCAAATTAAAAAATGTGATTATTTTTTAAAATGTACATGCATTCAAGCAGTAATAACAAAAAACGGCACAAGATCAACGGTCAGTTTTAACTGATTTTTACTAGCTACATATATACGCGGATATCTATAAGTTACATCGTTTACAAATCGCATAAATGTACAAAATACAAAAAAAAAACTTCCATATATAAATCTAAAACTCAATATAAATTCAATAATAATACAAAACAACGATATCAAATTAAAACTAAAAATCCTTTTCCTAATTTGTTTTTGGGACATGTTTGCACGTACGTAAAAAATTTAAGTAAGTATCACAATTCACAATACTGTAGTTATTCATACTCGAACATATTCGAATATATATACTAGTTTATGAACTGAGCTAATTTGAAACAATAGCCTGAGGAATTTCATGAATAAAATTTAGAAGGAGTATTGTTATAATTCTATATGTATAAATCTTGTATATTGCTTGGTTGCATATACACATTACATTATATGCATATCTAGCCAGCCATGGTATTATAACTGATTTAAAAAGTTAATATGTGTACCTATATCAATGTTTTTCTAGCGTTTATCTTTAACACTATTACCATTACAAAAATTACAATTATGTATGTACAAATTCTATACAATTCTTAACTGTATTGCATATAAAAACATGCATTTACATTAACATCCAGATACAAAAACGTATAGATAATGATGATGACGATGATGACGACGACGACGATGATGATGATGATGACGGGGTCATTATACAGTCCAGATATACATATTTTTTTTTTTTTTTCATTTTTATGTGCATACATAAAATTTAGATCACGTAAAATTCATTTAAATTTAATGAGAAAAAAAAACAATATTGCAAACAAAAAGCATTTTGCACTACAATGATTACAAAAGTTTAGTTTTTTGATTTAATGTCCTTTTCTATTAACATGAAAATGAAATAAATACTCAGTGTCGTTAATAGAATTTTTTTTGTATCAACTACATGTGTGTATACATAAAACAATTTGTTGGTTATTTATATGGTGGTCATGCATATTCATGTAAAATAATAATTGGAAAATTTATGAAATTAACTCTAAAATGAACAATAATATGTAATTTCTATAGCGCAAATGAATAATAATTTAAGAAAGACAACAACAAAAAATAATTTGCAAAATATATAAGACCATTTGAGTTTAATTTATCCAGTCCCTATATACCATTATTTAAAGTGAATATTCACAAGTGAAACGATTATATGCCATCTCAAATTTATCTATGATCTTTATCTGGTGTTTCACTATCTACCAGAGACATATCAGAATTTTTTTTTCTTTGTTGAGATCCTTAGAAGAATTTTTTGTCAATTCAAGTATTCTTGTTCCCTAGACATACTTTATATGTAAGCAGACAAATAATAATATTACTAAATATTTGCCCAGCTACATAGCTCCCTAAGCTAAGCAAACATAAATTTATCATCATTTGCAACATTGTTTAATATCTAAAAAAATTTTCAATTTTTCAATTTTTATCTATTCCACCTTCCTTTAACATTTCCTTTTGCTTTTTTAAAAAAAAAAAAAAAAAATGAACGAAAATGGAAAACAAAAACAGCCAAAAAAAAAATAAATAAATAAAAATTAAAATAAACGAGACCACAGTTAAAAAAAATTCATCACTATCACTGTTATTTATAAAGAAGATTATTTTTATTTTTTTAATTTTTTTTTTGTATTATTGTTCCTTTTCTTAGCTTTTTCCATATTGTTTATATACATATATGTTATATATGCTTTTAAGGTTATGTGAAAGGTCAAGTTCGTGATCGCATTCAAATAGATGCTGTCGTCTCAAATTTTTTTTTTCTTCTCATTTTCTTCGTTTATTCTTTTTTCTAATTCTTTTTCTTCTTCTACTTCTATATATAAACATACACACATATGATATTTGTTTATTATTATTATTTTTAGATTTTCTTTTTTATTATTATTGTGTCATTTACTTTGCAAAGTACCTACTACTTTAAGTACATATAAGATAAATACCTACTTAAAGATACGTTCAATGGTTCAGTGTATGGTATAGCATAGCAGCAACACATTACATCTACATACATACAAGTAGTACTTTTGAAAAGAAAATGAGGAGACACTATGTCTGTGAAAATAAAAATAAAATAAACGATAATATAAATTATATAAGCATGTATGTAGTACCTATACTTATGTATGAATGAATGAATGTGTAGATATATTATGAGAGAAGAAAATTATTATGAACGAATATGGGGAACCACCTTCATTCACAACACAATACAACGCAAACAGATACAACACACATAACATACAATAATTCATACATTTTGATGTACCTAAATAATCATTTACAATTATGCATGTATATGAGTAGGTATATTATAATCTCTAATAAAAATGAATTATAAAGGTGATTTTCGGTGGCTTCATACCCATTTTAAGAATTGATTAAGAAATATGTATGTACATAATATCTATATGCATCTGCACATATAAGTAATGATGACGATAATAATAACCTCACTCGTCATATAGATTTATGCATGGCAAAAAGAACAACATTGAAAATAAAGAAGGAATAAGAAAAAAAAGGAAAATAAAAAAACAGCTAAGTATATTTTATGCTGCCGATAAAGTATACATTGTCATTTTACATGGAACATTAGTCAAAGTATGCATCATCATCATATGTATATGCAAAATTTTTTATGCGAATTTTCTCATACGATATGGTATGAGGATCTATACTTTGAATTTGGTATTACTGGTATTACTATGAAGTAAATTTCTTTACCGCATTTTATATTATAACCTGTCCGATTTATCTTAAATGAGCGATCTTTATACACAATAATTATGCTATACAGTAGTGTCCACATTATATGATGGTTATTAAAATGAAGAAAATGTAATTTTTGGAACTAACTGTCTAAATTATAATCGCATCTGCTTTATGACATTTTCACGATAATTTTTAGCGTTTCATAGTTAACTAGCTAAACGTTAGTACATACATACCTATGTGTATAAATTCTAAATAGTTGTACATTATACATAAACGTTTAGGTAATATGTAAATAACAAAATGGACAAGACCTTAGACTTTTCATTTATAAATTATATTGGTTTTTGTATGATAGAAGAATTTCTTTGCATGTAAAATACAAAACGTAAGAGTGAAAAAATTTGGAAAAATACTCGAACTCATATGCTATGTACAAGGAGTGTGCATATAATGTACATATATGTATGTATAAACATTTTAGTGTACAAAAATGACATTTGCATAATTATTCTCAAAATGCATGCACCTTATATGTAATGTTAACTGACAAAAGATGAGCTACATATATGATAACGATGAGTATACTTTTAACTGTTTAAAATAATTTTTCGTTTGAATATTGACAAGAAAAAAAGACTAACCAATCCTTAAGTGGGTGGTTTTTTATTTTTTGATGAACATTTAGCTATATACACTGTGCGCTTTATGTTACCTCGTTGTTGATACAGCAACATTTTTATTTTTCTTCATTATGTTTTAGCTTTAGGATAGGTATTATTCTTTGTCTTTTGTCTCATGGGTAATGTCATTTGTTTTGTTTTGTTTTTTTTTTTAAAAAACTTTTGTCGATCAATTATAGAATTAATATTTATAATACTCTCATTTTCAATTGTATTACTATAGTAGTCTGTGTTTTTTTCTTTTCAGTTATGCATTCGATTTTCTCAGATTCATCAATTTTATAGGTGTGTTAAATATTTTAAAAATGAAAAAAAAAATAGATAAACAAAATAAAGGAAAAAATATATTTTTTTTTTCAACTTTTTTAAATCATTTGAATCATAAAATTTATATTATTTCTCCACTTTATAGTACATTTGGATAAATGAAGATAATTCATAGCGGATGATGATAATATTTTTGTTTCAAAAATTCATGATTCTCTATGCACAAAATATAGCTGCTCGAAAAAATTTCAAATTTATTTATTTATTTAGCTTAAAAGTTAGAAAAACACAAGAAAAAAAAAAATTACATAAAAATATTTAAATAAATTTATTTACAATTTGTCTTCAAATATTTGTGTTATAATAAATTATGTTTGTTTTTTTTTCGAATAAAAAATTAAAATACATATTTAAATAAATGAATCACCAGATATTTTATGAAGCCTACCATGCCCGTGTATATTCATTAATTACAAATTCCATACATTTTAGCTACCATATATATTAACTTACCTACAATGAGTACAATTTGATATCAAATTTCATGTGAAAATGACCTTTTATTGAATAAAAAAACATGTGAGTATAATAAAGATGCAACACATGTATTTATATATAAATAATATGTAAATATGTAGATATACATTAATCCACTATTATATTTATTATTCAAAACTAAAATTAAAAACAATTTAAATCTTAAGTTAACTTTGAAATATGAAAAAAAAAATTTTAATACATTAGATTAGATACCTTACCCAAACACGTATATGTATTTTAATAAAAATATTATTATATGCACCAATATAAATATACAAAAATATATACAAAGATACAGTATATGATATCAGGAATTATTTTATTGCCTACAAGAAAAAAATTGTATCATATTTCAAAGGTACAACAGTATGGAGGATATGTATAATGATAACTTTTTTTGTGTTTGTTCTCTTTCACTTAATCACTGTCATGCTTCTGTTTTGTTTTTTTTTTTTTTTAGATTTAAAGACTACAGACTTTATATATGACATTTTCAATCGATTCAAAACATTGAGAAAGAAAAAAAAACAACAAAAAACATTCTAAAAACCTTAGATTCCAGCTAATTAAAAATTCATTTAACATTTTTTTTTTTTTGCTGCAGTTTTTAAGTTTTTATGTTGTGTTTAAAAGAGGTTTACTTGGTTTTTTATGAAACTCATCATTATCTCAACATTTTTAACTTAACTCGTAGAGAACAAAAAAACTAAAAATTTAATTTATAAGTTATATGCATATACGCTTGTTATGTGATCATGACGATACGTGTAATGTTATAACGATTAATAATTTCTGTTTATTTTTTTTTTCTATTTTCATAAAAATATGTATTCCTCTATAATACCTATACATACGAGTATATAATCATTTCGAATAATATTAGTAACAACAAAGCAAAAAAAAAAAACAAAAACAAAACACACTATATAGTATATACACTGTCCGTATATTTACACTGGAATTACAGAAATCATGATAAAACTGAATGTTATTACTTTGCAATATCAAGGAAAAATAAGAATATAATATAAACGTAAGAAGAAGAAGCAGAATAAGAAGAAGAAGGTAGATAGATTTTTAAAGTTCATTTGAATTACGTTTTTAAATTTTACATTTTCTTATACTAGAGTGCAGTGTATACTTATGTTCGAGTAGTACGTAATATATCTTATATGATATGTTATGTACACGTACACTTATACGTGTATTGTATCTATAACAAGCACGTCACATATATATATTTGTATAGTAAATATTTTTAGTATAGTTCACACGATTTTGAAGGCTTCGCAATATTTTACATACGAACGCGACCATTAAATTACTATAATAGTACATGTGAAAATTTTTCTTTTGTGTAACAATTTATACAACGTTTAAAATTTATCTTCTTTGGTTTGTTTTTGTTTTTTTTTTTTGTCGTTAAGTTTCTAATTAAAAAAATTTTATAATTGCTATAAATCTATTTACAATTTTCAACCAACCTACCTACACTTTTTTGTTATCTTTTTTGCTTTTTTATCGTTTAGAGCTAGTAAGTATATACGAGTATATGTACATTACCAACTGTACGTTTTTCGTGTTCAATCTTATTATTTCGATCATGGTCATCGTCATCATCATCATCATCACTATATCGTATGTTTAATTATTACAAAAAAAAAAAAAAAAAAAAAAAAAACAATTTATTTATTTTTTCAAATACACATTCATAGATGCAAATGTGTATATGCTGTGTAGTGTACATTACATGCATAAGAGATACGAGTACTATACTTACAATGAGAATTTTTGAATATTTTTCAATTCAAATCGTAACTCTATTATCGATTTATTTAATTAACATTTTCATTTTAGCCACGATATGTAAGTGTGTGTGTAGTTATACATTTGTACGCTTTGTACGCGTACTTTTTTTTTTTGATATTACAATATAAATGTACATATAAGAAGTTACCTACTCTGAGAATATAACTTAATCAGCGTTTAATATAAAATAATACATAATGAAAGATATACATCATGTATACATTATTATATGCACATACTTGAATACATGCACATTTTTTTATAGATTTAAACGTATATTTATATTTTTACAAATCCTTGTATACCTTATCCTATACGTATAAATGTATCTAAATCTTTGGATACTTTTAACAACTTTCTTAATTTTTTACACATGAATTTTTACATACTCGTATGTATAAAACTCAAACTAAATTCTCTCAGATGCAATACTGATACCTGTTGTATGCCTGTATAATGAACAAAACGCCTATGATCATTTCTGTTTTTTTATTTTTTTTTTTATTATTTTCATAAATTTCATCTTTTTATTTTCGTTTTTCCAAACTTTTTTCTTTGATTAATATTTATTTTTTTATTTTATTGTAATGTAAAAAAGTTTTCTAACACACATATATCTACATAACATATTAATATATGTTAATATTATAATCATGATGATGCGTGTTTATTATACGTTAAACATTAAAAAAAAAAGAAATAGAAAATGAATCCAGTTACAATATGTATAATGCTCACTCATTTACGATTTATATTTTAAAAGTAATATCCGAATACTAAAAGCAAATATTTTATATATTAATCCGTATACGTGTATGTAAGTATTTATTATAGAGAAAAACGACTAACAAAATATATACATACAACCACGAAAAATAAACAATCCAAAAAAAAAAAAAAATAGTTAGTAAAAATAAAAGGAAAATTCGAAATGTATCGTTGAGTTGAAAGTTACTTAACTCGTTTACACTTGCTCCGTTATTTATCTCCGTTGACTTACGAATGTATAATGTATGTATGTTTGTATCAAATAAATATATATACATATAATGTGTATTTAATATTTAATGCAACATACATACATATGAACTTATGAACAGTGAATTTCTATCACTTTAACTATCGCCACCGTCATCGAATAGACATCGTCTCTCATTTAAGAAACTTATGATCATAGTTTTATGGTTTTATTTCCAAAATAAGAAAAAAAAAAAAATGTCTAAAAAAAATTCTGTATTTCTTCCTTGCACTTAAAATTATAGATATAGATTTTCTTCTTCTTTCTTCACATTTGTTAAAGCGAAAAATCATGATGATCCTCAAATCCAATATAAAAATATTTTATAGTTACATGAAGACGGCTCTATCTTCTTATGTGTTGCTTTTATATTATATGTATACGAGTTAGGCAAAATTTTCATCTGTCCGGTTCGTTTCGTAAAAATGTGAAAATTATTATGAGTTTCCTTTATTTATATTCGTATAAACAAATTCATGTCCGATGTGAATTCATTCGCATAATAAAAAAAAAAATGAATTTACAAACAAACGTATACGTAAAACTCTACATATGCATGAAATGTTGAATAATTTTGATCTTTTCATGTTCAAATGTTTATAACATCATTTATAAATTTATACACCATTTCGATGTTTGCACAAATACATACATACGAGTATATTTACATTGGCGTTAATTCACTTTTTCGACAGATAAATTCTAGATAAAGAAGTGATCTTGCATTTTAAAATCATGCGAAAAACTATATTTTCTGAAACCTTCTATAACTACATACATATACACAGAAATGAAATTTGAATATTTATATTGTTGGTATGCAATGGCAATACATGTTGCAAAACAAATTCAACAGTTAAGGTTTTTTTATGATCATCCACCCCGACACTGTAAAAAATACACATACACATTCACATATTATACGTATTCGTTCAGGTACATTTATGCATTTATAAATCTGGACAGTTTTTCGTTTTCTTTCCTTTTGTTTTTGATCTTTAATTTAAAAAAAAAAAGAAGAAGAAGAAGAAGAAAATTCATTAAAGAAAATTTAAAAGTTTGACTAAAACCATGTTTAGACTTGTCATGATCATTTCGCTAGCGACAATGATGATGATGATGATGATTACTATTACCATCTATTACTATATTTACTATCATTATCTTTACCAATTCATGTACATATGTGTATGGATGTAAATATTTATATATACACATGCGATCACTATATACAAGTAACATACATATGATAATATAGATCGTATAAATAATTTCCATCAAAGATATGGTGTATAAGATACAAAAGAAATAGTGTTATAAAACAAAGTAAAAACTAAAAGAAAAAAAAAAAAGATGTAACCGAACAGTGAGAGAAAAAAAAAATAAATTATAAGAAAATTTTGATATATGACAGCACATTTGTAGCACGCGATCGTTTATAATACGCCATATAATACGTTAAACATTCATTGCGTTGTTCACCTTCTTTTTTTTTTCTCATTTTATTACAATAACAACACAGATATGATCGTTCAGGTATATTTTATAGAGAGTGTACGTACAAGTACTGAGTACTAAAAAATACATATACATATGCTATGGATGGATACATACACATATGTATATTTATAAGGAATAATATATAATGCATACGAGTATATACATAATATTTTTATAGATTATATAGAATTTATTATAGTACACAAACTGTACATAATTACATTTCTACACACACCGCACACACATACATATATAACAGATGATTATTATCTGACATTGAATCATGCATGCGTAAAGGATAGATAAGTAGATTGGTAGATGGGTATAATAGTAGGCGATAATATCGATTCTCTTCATACTACAAAACTTACGTGTGTATCTGTGTACGTATAATGATCACTATCATCTTTTTTTTAAAAATCTTATTTTATTAAATTTCATTTTTTTTTTCACAAATCTTTACATATAAACTGCTATGTATTTTATTTATGCCACACATACCATAGTATAGTTGGTAATGTTACTTCGAATTGGTTTTAACGTAGCTACATTTTTTGCAATGCTTTTATAAATCACGGAAGTTTTCATCAACACTATATGTACATATATATAGAAAGTGCTACCACCCTCTGAAGGATATATATGAGTATGTGCGTTTATACTCGTACAACATTAGAACATATTCGTGAATATAATGTAATGAAAACATTTTAAATTTTACTTCTTAAACGCTGTTTTTTTAAAAAAAAAAAAAAAAAAACCTATATCGTATAGTTTTTGTATAGTGAGCCTACATTAAACTCTGCATTATACATATGAACACATGTACATATTTGCATACATTTGTGTAGATATGTATAAGTACAAGTAGTATACATTAAAAAATTCCTTACTATATAAATTTTCTATTTAAATTAAAACACGTTAAAATACACAAGGATGAATGTATGCTATGACATAAGAATTGAGAACATAATTAGTAACTTTGAAAAATTACTGACATTTTTTGAATGAAATATTTTTTCGCACATTTTACACCAGTCACTATATAATATTATAATCATTACTATTTATACACTAACATACAATACACTTTACACTCAACATATCTGTATAATACGTTTACGTTACAAATACCTATACATATCAGGAGGATAGGATTGTGTAAATTTACGAATATTTTACTTTTTAACTTTTTACAATCTTCCATACCATATACGAGAGTAATCGTATATAAATTCAATTTAGATTATAATCAATTCGTTTGTACATAGTTAATATACATACGAGTAGGTACTACATAACATTATTATATGCAAGTACATATTATTATTATCTATCATCGATTAAAATTGAGATCACTTGTGGAAAACAAAAAAAAAAAAAATTAAAAAGAAGGAATACATTACGCCGTTTTTGGTTTCTCTTTTCATTTGGTTTAATATGCGTTTATTTTTTGTTTTGTTCTTATTTTCTTGTATACTATTTTCATTTATGTACGTATGTATACATACGTATTTTTTAATTTTTAATTAATTTTAATCACGTTTACAGAAGAAAAAAAAAATATCGAAAAATAATATAAAATGCAAAAGAAAATAAATGCTGAAAGGCTGAAAAAAAAAAATTATTTTTACAACTGAAATTAAATAAATTTTATTTGAAGGCTTTTAAATCAATGTTAATTGCTTCTGTGTTGATGTAAAATTAATTTTGCAATATTAATGAGAAAGTAATGATTTACATTTTTTTATTTATTTTTTTTTTGTGCATATAAGCAGATACATATCTATTATAGATTTCAGATATGAGTATGCTATGTACTTTGTATGATCTACATAATTATACATATCTATATACGTACAGAAATGTTTAAACGTTTATTTATTACATTTGTGCTACATAATGCTATTGGCTATTGGATTGAAAAATAATTGCTCTACAGTACGAATAGCTAATTAAATTTACATACGCGTACTCGTAATTCGTAGTTCATAGTATATTCTTACACAAAATTTAATACGTTTACTCGCCGTAGATATATTGAAAAAATATGAAATTCTTCAATTTCAATTGAAATCAACGAACATTCCAACATCAACATTCTGATTTGTCGCTCCATAGTTACAATATTTCAAAATTTACATAAGGATCTTCTGTACTCGTAAATACATTTAGTAGGTACTATGGTAACTATATAAATCTGTCGAATCTTCGATATCGGTAGTACTTTGTAATTGCGATTTTATATTTTTTTAATTTATTGTAGAAAACAATTTGACAAATAAGTAATATAATTGACAGTTTAATTATGTGATAAAACTGTCTAAATATTCATGTAACATTTTTGTAACATTTTATCGACATTTTTCATACTATAAACTATATGAGAATATACATTGAAATACAATCATTATTATTATATGGAAGCAACAACAACCATAATATGCAACTTAAATATCAAAATATCCGCGCGTACTATATTTCTCGAAGAAAATATAAAATGAAGCAAGAAAACTATTGAACATTCTTTCGTTTCATAATAATTTAGAAAGGAAGAGAATGTAAATATGTAGTAATACGTAATGTACGAATATATGCACTTTTTTTATTTGGTACATATACTCGTACATATATATGAATGAATGAATATGGATGTACAGGTGCATATATCACACATATTCGATGCAGTACATTATGTTACATTATTTGTACAGGTATCTCTATACACACAGAAGTAGAAAAAAATAAACATTTAAATTGAATGTGTATTATATCGTATGTTTTTGTAAATTTAAATCAAAATATATAATATTATTGAATGAAATGACAATAATGACAACAACAACAAACAACGACGACGACGACAAAACTTTGTTACAATTTCGTAATAACTATAACCTCTATAACTAAACGATATACGATAACATAAAATTCGCTCTTACCTCTTACGTTAAGTTACGTTACTGCAATTTTGCGTTTATGTATAGTGTAAGTACGTATAGAATGTAATGTGTGTTACTTACATATATGTATGTATATACCAACAATTTATTATTTTCATTTGAATTATAAATAAGTAACATATTACAGTATGTAAATGTAAATAAATATTGTACATATCAAAAATAATATATAATATGGTACACATAATGTATAAGTAAGTATACTCGTATATACATATACTAAAATATTGACTGATCATGGTGCGGTAAATTTTCTTTAATCTTTTTGACGCTTTTACGATTCTTTCAATATTCATATATCGCATATACATATATATAATGTTATCTATATATAAAATGAAACATCAATAATACAGGTGATCAAATAAAATCCGTTATTCATTGCAATTATACGAGATGTGTACGCATATACATATATGATCTTAGTATACCACCATAAATGCTATTACAATTATACGATATGATAATTTTATGTATAGGTAACAGATAGTGTAGCATAAATATACTCACATGTGGGTATGTTTATGTATGATACATGTACTTTTTTTAAAGAAAAATATATATGTATGTATTTACACGCATACAATAAATTCATTTTATTCTATTATATAACTAGCGTAACATTTAAAAAAAAAACATTAAACAAAACACAAACGAAAAATAAATAAAAATTACAATTACAATCAGATATACCAGATGAATACTATATATACAATCATATAATGACGAAAGGCAAAACCTTCAAATATAATAATTTGAACTTATTTTTTAGACACCGATACATACATCTACTTATTAATACAATCGTAGATACTTTGAATTTTTATACAGTATCATTAAATTTTTGCCACAAAAATCAGGTATTGATTCAGACAAATTCATACATGCATAAATACAAGCGGATATTATATGCATATTTATGAGTATAAATTTATACGTACTACTTCTACATTATTATGCTCGTCGTATTATATTTTTAATGTAGGTATACGTAAGTCAGCGTATCCAAATCATCGCTGTTATCGTCGTCATATCATAAAAATTATAAAATTCGATTTCAGCATCAAAAATGCTAAAAAACAAAATAAAATTACTCTTTACTATGTACATACTATACTACTATCTGTTTTGGAATTAAATGTAACACAGTAACACGGTAGCATTTACATTTTATTTATATCATATTTATATCTATTAAATGTATTATATAGAATACACATATATGTACACAATACTCTTAAATATATGTAATATAGAAAAGACATACGGACTTACATTATGTTCAATATGTGGTCCAATATAGAGTGTAGTTATTAATATTATTTTGAATTGAACAATCGCGCAACTATGTACATATCTAAGTATTTAATATGTAAAAATGTATAGGTACATACACACTATATACTCATATACATATGTATTTTACTTCTTGTCTTGTATATAAAGTGTATTACAATAATTTTTCTATATATCGATTACAAACTAAAAAAAAAAATCTCTACATATACATAGGCATATACTAACTCGTGTATAAATATCTATCTATTAAATACTTCACCAGTCACCTTTATTATTGTTAGATCCTATCAACAAATCAAAGAGATCTCAATTCAATTCTATATGGTGTTATAAAACAAAGTATATTTTATGATAGACAAACAAACACAGTAAAAACAACAACAACAAAAACAACAACAACAACAACAGCAGCAACAAAAATATCATAAACGATACTAACAACAAAAACAATAATAACAGCATCAGCAGCAACAAAAAGTTTATGATTTTTTATTTATTTTTTGTTATGTATCTATATGTCATTCAAATCAATAATAATATTACAGTATGTACAGTTTACTTACACAGTTCAATCAGTACATGTGTACATAAAGTATATTTCCTCGACCTATAAATATTACCACCATATTACTTTTCTTATTATTATTATTTTTTTTTTCTTATTTTGGCCTTTATTGTTTACGTTTGTTTGTTTGTTTGCTTGTATGCCGTGGTATAAATTCATACAATAAATAGTATAAATATCTGAATTTAACTTTACTGATTATTACATTTTTCAAAAAAAAAGAAAAAAAAAATAATAAAAAAAATCATAACAAGAAAAAAAATTGTATTAAAAAACCAAATAACGAAAATGAATTCCTCCTTCTAATGAAGTTTGATTAATGATATTGAATAGGTATTTGTTTTGCCGTCATCATCGCATCATCATTATCATCATCGTGGTCGTCGTTATGGTAATACATATGTAGTGGTAGTCTCGTCATCGTCATCATCAAAAATGATCAACAGAATTTTCTTTTTCTATAAAATACATGCATGCATAGTTCCTTCCAATGGTTCCGATGGTTCCAATCGAACCGAGGTTGCTGTTATATGCATTCTACTTAGTTTTCTTCATCTTATTGTCATGTTTTAAGAAAAACTCTAAATCTTCATTTTTTTTTTTTTTTGCTCTTTACGTATGTACTTCTTCTTTCATTTAATTCTATGTAATGCATGATATACTTTTTGTTAATTTTTAAAAGTATTAGTTACTTTGTTGTCGGTTGTTGTTATGTTGTTGTGGTAGCTGATGTTACTGTTGTTGATGCTGCTGCTGTTGTTGTTATTATGACCACAATTACGCTTTTAAAGATTACTTCTTTTCGATTATTATTAAAGTACATATCATGAAGCAATCCAATAAGTAATAAGTAATGTCAAACATTTCAAAATTTTATCACGATCATTATTCAACATTCATTATTTTTTTTACCTTAGAAAAACAATTTTTTTTTCTGATAATATGTAAGTGATCTTCATTTTGTATATGTAATTGGATAAATACTGATATTAATAAGATATTATATAGTTTTGATTTTGATGAAACAGATACCTTCACTATACAACAAAAACAACAACAGTAAAGTAAATAATGGATTCCTTATGAATTTAGATTTTTTGTATTTATAATGTAATCTTTTATAATTTTTTTTGTAGTTTTTCTCAAAATGATGTAAAACAAAGAAAAAATATTTTCTAATAAAAAAAAATGTAATATAAACTTAATCATGTTGTTATTTTGAAAAAAAAAATAAGAAATTTGTTCTCTTTTTATACTTGCCTTGTCAACTTAAATTCGAAATGTGTACGTACATGCATAAATGGATACGTGTGTACTACTTACATAATTCGATTGATTGTAGACACACACACACAAAAACGAAAAATTTCTTAATTAGAGGAATAGATCATTTTAAAAAGATATCGCGCATATCACGGACAGTATCATCTCATGATCATCATCATCATAATCGTTAGCATTATTATCATTAAGCAAAGTAAAAAAAAAAAAATGATAAAAAAAAACGTTTGAAATATAAATTGTTTTGTTCATCATAATGACATGGCGCCATTATTTTTATGTAATTTCTTAGAAAAAAAAAAAAATTAAAACAAAAACTAAAAATTAATTAAAGAATGTTACTCGTATTCAGTATTGCTTGCTGATGTATTATTTTTTAAACTGCATTATAACTGTTTAACGTTTAACAACTGTCAAACTTTAATTTTTAATTCTTTCTAGAATTTAAGGAATGTATGTTAAATTTGTAAATAATGTACCTACCTTGTATATAAGTATCATAGATTAATAGTATTATTCTATGATTGCATGTTCTAGTATGTATATAATATTATTTATTTCATTGACCAAATTACAAACAAAATCTTGTCATTTAATTGAAAATTTCGCATTAATAATTTTGAAAAAGTGGACAGATTATACTAATACTTATAGTACTATTTATATACTCACAATAATACACTCTAATACGTTATATCACAATACAAATAGGTAATCATTTTAATAAAAAAAAAAAATTCTATCAGAAAAATTTGTATAAAAGAACATATATAAGCTGTAGCTCTAGTACATTTAAAGTGAACATAAAGCTACACTACTACACCTATAACGAACCTAATATGTGTATGTAGACATTTATGAGTTTATATATTCGATATAAAGTTAATAATTTTTATTTAAATCCAGAAAAATTGATTTACCACAAAATTACATTAATCTCTAATACAATCAGAAAATTTATTCATCCAATTTAAAATCCAATACTATAGTACAAACAAAAAATAAAAAATAAATAACATGAAAAATAAAATACAATAAATATTTACTATTTCTACTACTACTACTACTACTACTACTGGTACTACTGCTGCTATTACTATAATACTGCACTATTAAATGAACAATATATAAAATGTAAAATATAATGCATACTCGTATATTCGAATTATGTTTATAGTATACCTATACATACTCGTATGAATTATTATGGTGTGGTTCATTCGTTTAAGATATAAATTTAACAAATTTTTCTTTACTGTGTTTACTATTTTTCTTTTAACTTTTCATTTTATTGCATTATGTATTTTTATTATTTTTCATTTCAATCTTTGAAAAACCTCAAATAATTTTAATAATTACATTCATAACAAACATTTTATTTATTGATTTCATTTATTATATTGCAATACATATAATGTAAGTAAGTATGTATATTCATATTTTTTTTTTACTTATTTTTATTCCTTCGATTCCAATAATAAACTGCAAATATGTAAAAGAATATTGCTTTGAAATATATAGAAAAAAAATATTCACACAATCGCTATTATTTTTTTTTTACCTTTTTTCCTTCATACGAGTATAAGTATTATGAGATATTAGATTATACTAGATAGTAGATAGAATAGCAAAATATACAGTAAATTTGTCTTTTCTTTTTTAAATTAGCTACTACACTGCACGCTACACTGTATTAGGCTTGTACTGAGTATGCAAGGTACTATAGCTTATATAAAACTATAGTCAGCTGCCAATAATCTCATTGCTACTACTTACTGTTTCTTTATTCTTCCTGTTTCTTGCATATACTTTTATGGTTTGTAATGCAGTTGCAGAGTTCGTATGAAGAGAAATGAATTTTTTCTCTCGAATGAAAATACGATTACCTGGCATGATTATTATAGAGACTATAGATATGGTATGATGGTATGATGGAATGAAACATTTTTCTCTTTCTCTTCATTCCATGTGAGATGTGACTTCGCAGTATCTTGATATAAGATAATAAGAAATGTAGTATATGAATAAAAAATAAATAAAATACATACTATTCTTTTAATTTTCATTGTAAGTACATACATATTTGTAAATAGAAAATTTAAGATATTTGCAAATAATCATCCTTTCACATACATGTACGCACATGTAAATATATTACATACATTATTGTGCACTTTAAAATATTAATTTCAAGTTAAAAACAAATGAATACACTTTATATGTATGTATAGATACTCCCGTAGGTACTCGTATTCAATTAATGGAATTATGATTAGATGATTATAAGGAAATCGATGCATCTTATCTTTGCAAAATAAAAAAAAAATATTTTTCACAAATTATTAGTTTTGCATTAGAAAGAGTATAATGGAATTCTGAGTTTACCATTACGAAATAAATAAGTGCTTCTATAGATATGTACATTGTTTATTTAGTCATTTGAGATTTTGCGACAATATCATCATTGTCAACAATAAATCAGAAGGATAATTTCTTATTTACTTTTTTAACAAAAACTTTTAACCACTTTTGATGATAGACAAATACATATCTGTACGATATCTGTATTCTGTACATAATTATACGCATACAAATGTACATAGTGTAATGTAAATGTACATGTACGCGTGCAATACATGTGTGTAATATTTCACAATAATGCATTTTATACTTATCAAAAGTTAAAAAAGATGAATATTTACTCTTTTAAATACGCGTACAAATTTATTCATCAACGTTAAGGCATGTTAAGGCATAAACAAACAGAAAATCATCCAACTACACACATCTTATAATGTTCATTTTATATAGTTACATATGAGTAATGGTATGTATCACAAATATGTTAAAAATCTTTTTATTACAATGGAACGATTAGAAAGTGTCTATAGTGGGCGTATTACAGAAGAACATACTGAAGAAAGATTAAATTCAATTTTAAACGTATATAATGTATCTTAACACATAATAAAATATACCTTTGCTTTTGTATATGTATGTAGATGTAAATACATGCATAAAAGTGTACATTATGTTCATCATATAAATAGAATTTAAGGTTAAAAGTAATCTTCTGTCATACAATTTGCATGTACTATGTAAGTACTTAAAATAACCAGGAACAAAACTTTTCCAACAAGACCAAAAAACAAAAAAAAAAAGTACAAAATCTTTTACTGAAGTGTATTGCACCATATTGCACTTTGATGTAAAGATAGAGATACATACGACACAGATAGGTTAGTATACATTAGTATAATTCATGTATCAAGACATTTGACTTGAAGAAATATGTACATATACGTATATAGGGAAAAAAATAAAAGTAAATTAGATGCGTTATGACATGAGTTTCAGGTAATCGATTTGACTTTAAGTTCATACAAAATACAATTATTACATACATTTTGTAGTATACTATTATTGTAATTGTTAAATGTGTGGCCGGTCAACTTTTACAGGTTTGTAATTGTATGTACACATACAGTGTGATAGTGATAATAATGTTACTCTTGTCCATATATATATACATGAAAAATAATTTCAAGAGAATTGAAAATTTTTTGATGGTGCTGACATGACGAATTATTGCGGTTAAAAATTAAAATTTTAAACAAAACAACAAAAAAATGAGAACACAATAACAGCTCTAAATACAAAATTCAAACCAAAAAACAAAAAAGAAGGAAATAAACCATAAACTAATATAGTTAAAGGTGTAATATTTATAGAAATTGTGTAGGCGAAAATGCAGTTAAATTTTAAATGAACAAATAATATATGTACCAGTATACAATAAATAATATATACGGACTATGTATATGAAAAGAAAAAAATGAATAAAAATATGTTAAAAATATTTTAAAATTTACTTAAAGCCAAAATGGACATTTGTTCTATTTTTTGGAGCAAATAAAATATAACAAAAACGAATGCAACTAATTTAACTTAATAAAATTTTTGAAACTACTTTACAATAGTACAAGTAATACAATTCTGTATTCATTATGTGATACGATATGTAAAATATATATAAGTTCATATAATGTTTATATATGTATGCGTTAAAATACATAAGTGTATGGTAATACTCATTAAAATTGAAAAAAGAATTAAAAACACTATAAGATCCTTGACATTTAGTCTTTATGGTAGTTGATCTAGAGTTCATTGTAAATACTCGCGTACTTATATGTATGTACGTACATATGTATTTGTGTATACCAACCACCCATAAATTATGTTCTCTTACATATGTTGTTTGAAAATTAACGATTAACTGATAATTAATTTTGATTATTAATCGACAAATTATTTATTATTTTCAAATAATATACATAAATTTACATGTACTTATGTATATACGTATACGTATGTAATAGTACATACGCGAGTATTTACACAAAATTATCAACATTTTTAAAGAAGTATGAAATTAATTTCATTTTAATGCAAACAAAAATCATAATAATTGAAGCAAATCAAAGTTCCAATGGGTCATTATATAATCATTAATTTTGAAAAATAATGTTTTTTTTTTATTTTTGTGTTAATTGTATTACGATGTAGCATTTATAGTGTATACAAAGAATACAAAAGTATAAATATGTACTGTACATAAATACTCGTACAATTGTATACTTATGAAACGTTTATTTGAAAAAAAAAAATCGATATAAATTTTCAATCAATATCTATCTACAATTGGTACGTGTTACGTAGAAAATTGAACAATTATTATTACTATACGATATATTTTTCTAAAAGGAAAAAAAAATGTATGTATTTTTCTACTTCATTTTTTCGTTAAAAATATTAAATAACATAGTCCATGCTACTTGTTGTAGTGGTACAAGTGAAACTTTAGATCGTTAAAAACGTAGATAGTGCACTTTAATAATATTATAGTTAGTGTAATTTAGTCAGTGTAATATAGTTTTTTGCCATCTCTATGAAGAATGTATATGCACAACTGTACTAGTATATGTAAGTAAGTATACTTTAGCTGTAGTTTTTTATTAGAGTATGTAATATTTTGTTTTGTTTACCAAATGCAATAAATTGCAATACCTACAGACATGTTCTTTTCAAGTAATTACCACTCATTACTTGGTCCATTAACAACAATATATAGAAAAACGATTTTAATTGACCCAACCCAAAAAGAAAATACATACTATCAAAACATATTCACCACTTACATATTATAATAGCTATTCGTATAAGCAAGTCTGTAAGTTTGTTATTTTTTTTTTTTTTTATTTAATTTTTAGTTGTAGATTTTCTATATACATAATACTAAAAATACAATGACAATTATGTTATAATAAATACAAATAAATACGAATACGAGTACATTTTCAACGATGTTATTAATTTGCAGTATTGTCAGATCATAAAAATTAATGAGCACATTTTCCAGATAAATGCATATCCATATACTTACATGTATTTATACTAAACCAAAACGCGATCCGTTCATATACATTTACTACAAATATTTTTCATTCATTTTATATATACGAAAGTAGTAATACTTATGTGTATTATATTAGAGATAGAATCTCATACACAATTCATTCATTTTGTATCTGTAGTGTTTTATTGAATTCCAGAAGCAGCAGGTGAAAAAAAAAATCAATATATATAGAAAGCGCATAAAAAGCAAACTTGTGAAAGAATAAGTTATAGAAAATAAAAATCTATGTAATGTACAAAATGTAGATATAGGATTGAAGCAGTTACATATTGATAATTATTATTTTATGAAAAAAACAAAACAAAAAGAAAACAAAATAAAAAGACTGTCAATCTATACAGTAATTATCATAACCAATTACCTACTACACCACACCGTAGTTTATAATTATTTCCCAATTGACTTTATAAAATATTCTCAACATATTTAGTGTTTAACGTTCTTTCTTTATTATGTACTCAATTGAATGGTTTCACATTATCTATAATTTCATTTAGTTTTTAATAAAATTCTCATATATCCTTTTATGTACAATATTATGTGGATAAAGATTATTATTATTGTTATTAATAATCGGTTACAAAGTAAGAACGAAAAAATACATATAAAAAATTACAATTTACAATCGAAAAATTGAACGAGTATACTGTTTGACTGATGGTAGTTTGCATGTGAATAAAGGTATTTATGAACATTTTATCGTACAGGAAAATCAGTTATTGTCTAGAACTTTTCGTTTGTTTTTAATTACAATGTACGATCTCACATAATTATCCAACAAATCAATCATTTCAGCACCTCATAATTTCTATACATAAATTCAATGTTCTTGTTTCCAGTTTTACATAAACTAGTACATGTGTATGTACACATGCGTACATTATGTACTTGAATAGATAGATAATCAAAACCTACTCAAATATATTTTTCTCTTAAACAACATGTTATTATATGTATCTTTTAAATAGCATCCATTACACACCAAAAAAAGATAAATTCAAATAAAATCTAATTCTACCGATTATATAAGTACATTTGTTTGTGTGTACATATTTTTTGTACTTAAACTTCAACTACTTCATATACACTATATAATTTAATATACATTTACATCTTATACAGGAATCTTGAAAGTTAGTCGTCAATTATTTATATTTTAATATCACGATAATATAAGTGGCGAATGATTATCAATGTTGACAATCTCTATATACAAGTGACATAAAATACGATGTGGTAGAACATGATGGTCAGCAATGTAAGAAATTTATTCAAACTTTGAAAAAAAAAAAAAATAAACAAGAAATAGAAAAAAATTTGAAAAGAAAAGAAAATTCAAGTGATAAATACATACGCGACAACGATTACACAAGTAAGTAAGTAAAAAAAGAAAATAAAAAAGTAATAAAAATACGTATATAGTATATATTTTATTTTATTTCATTTTTTTTTCCACATTCAAATTAAAACGATTATTATTGTCGGTACTTTTGAACTAAAGATGACTATATATGATATAAAGATTATAGATTTTTATTGCATAGACATTAGATTTTTAAACTGTTATTGTTGGCCATTTTCATTAGTGATTTTTTAATTTTCTAAAGAAAAAATAAATAAAGAGAAAAAATAATAGAAATTATACATTTAGTTGCGTATAAAATATGAGGTGAAATAATGAGAGAAAGAGTATACTATCAACATTTTAAGGTAATTTTCTTTCGTTTAAATAATTTTGTATAAAAATAGAAAATGAAAAATAAAAAAAAAAAGAATTAAATATGTATATCTTCCTATTCTTCTTTCCTATCGGTTTTTTTTTTTTCAATTGTGTACGTACATACATATTACGTAATACACTCATATATGTACACTTTTTAGAGGATATCTATCGAAATTATATTCAATGACACTGACAATTAGTCTGTCAGATGAAGTTAAGATTATATAATAGGGGCCGCTATGAAGTGTAGGTACCTAGTAATAGTTACATATAAATGCACGAGAAACTGGTTATAGATTATACTATACATACTTGATTAAAAAGATGTTAAATATTTATGCGGTTAAAAAGATTAGTAATGACAATGTAAAAAATTATTACGGTCAAAGATTATCTATAGATCTATGTACATATATGCGTAGAAGTACATATATATACATGATGTATACACACTCTTTTATATTTTATATTATATACTTACATTGCGTATACATTTAGAAATTTATTGAAATTGATAAGATTAAAAAAAGATATAAATATATTTTTTGCTGTTTTATTACTGCGCAAATAAAATATATAATATACATATAGAATGTGCGCAGTTATAAAGGAATTGCATTTAAAAAATTTATTGCAGCTTTAATGCTACAACAATTAAATGGAAAAAACATTTTTTTTTGTTAAAGATACTTTTTTATCGAATATTTATCTTCAAAATTTCTAGAACTAATTAATGATCAATTCAATTATTCTTGTAAATAACTAGAATTTATTTGCAATTCTAAAATTGGTTTATTCAAAAACCAAAAAGTTATCTGCCGTATATCTACGTCATTTCACGGTCAAATATAAATTCCAGATAGAGAAATTGAAATGTTAGAATGTCAAAATTTTAATTCATCATTTTATATTATGTATATATACAGACAGATCAAGACAGATATTTTATAAAGCATCTACTATATGTTCATATACAAATTGAATACGATCTATGCCTCATGGCAAAAAAAAATGTTCATTTAATATTCATGATCGTTTAAATTCTCATTATACATATTATATATTATACATTATTCCGAAATGAAATCAATAATATAGGAAAGAGAAGAAGAAGAAGAAGAAGAAATATATATACACTTATACAATACCGTTTTTGCTCATCCGTTTTTCATTTAATTTGACAGTGACGTTCACTTCATCGACCACTTTTCAACTTAAGCTTCACACATCCCACATCTCATTTCAATGAATTTTATTTATTTTTTTTTCTTCTCTGATATTTGCTTTATTATACATATATACATATTTCTGTTGCATAATATATTCACATTTAAATGAATGTGTATATTTACATATAATATAATAATATGTACATCCTAACATAAATGAATGTAATGTATGTATGTATATAAATATATATAGACAGGTATGATAATATTTACTATATACATTATCTGAATACATACATACATATACGTGTACAGTATATTCCCTTCTAAGTATATTGATCATGACTTCATATCCGGGTTTAACTTCTCACGATCATTGTGTGATCATAATGTACACATGAAATCTTCTATATATAAGTTCGTTTATTATATAAGTGATTATATGCATTTATGTGCATACCATACATACGATCCCATACGTACATAAACATATGTATTGTATATACGTACACCACCCATCAATTTACCTACATTTACCACCGTTAAATATAACATCCAAACATGAACAGTTACTACTACATATTTCATAGCACTATATATGCTAATCTACATTATATTCTACATTTATTTTATTACTACATCTATAACTACATATACAGATGAAAGTACATACCTACATAATTCCAATTACCGGGCAATAGATCTTTTTCAAATCATTTTTCTCAAACTAATACTACACAGCAGATATACTCGTATGTACATATGTAATATATGCATGTATTGCAGATATTAAAAGATATTATAAAAATATTCGCGATCACTCTTTTTTATAATATGAAAGCTATTATACGAGATATCTTCTAAAGATTCTTCTATAAATGTGTTTAATATTATTATTAGCAAAAATAATCTGTATTTGTATTATTATATTATTATAGAGTTTATTGCAGCGAAGATTAGACGGTGTATGCTGTTGTAAATCAATTAAGTTGCATACATTTCTGTATGTACAAATATACATTATATCATATACGTATCTAACTTACTAACTGCATATTAAGAGACGAACACGACAAATAATTGCCTTGAAAAGTTTAAATTACAAAAAAAAACAAAAAAAAACTATTCCACATGATATTGAAAAAAAAATAATTTGAAATAAAATAAAAAATATATGCGAATTCAAGTAAAGAATCATTTTGTATTTCATATATACACGGACAAATATATATACATACATGTATTATGCATAAATACACATACGTACAAACATAAAATAAAAATTTGTTCGATGAGGATCATGTTCATGACGTCTGGAAAATTGGGCGTGTCTGATTATTATTGATCATGGCTCATCGATCGTGAGGGAGTTGCAAATCTCTATATACATACATAGTACTCGCATATATTTGAGCAATATAATATAATACAAATGAAATGCATCCAATGCATCATTGCATTTAATCAATAATGGTGTGAGCAAAAATCTATATACAGTATACCTGTGCTGCATATGTATGTATCCATTTATTTATATCATACGTACATTATGTCCATATAAAAGTATACATCTCTATCTGCCCGTATGATATTTGTGATTACAATATAAACGATATTACAAGCCCAAGTATGTACATATTATTATGTAGCCAGTCCATCGGACGAATGTTATGATCGTGGTAATAATAAAAATAAAGATATTTTCATATATAAAATTGTGATGTTTATAAAAAGTGAAATATTTTAACGCCCATCTCCATACTAAATAATAGATAATAGATACATACTACAAGTATGTATACAAGATAGGTATACAGCTATAAAAATATTTGTAGATATGTAAAATATATCTGCATAAATATATTGTACATTACATACATACATTCGCGTAGATATTGAAAATTTTAAGATAATTCTCTGTGTTGTCGTCATTATTGAAATATTTGAACTATTAACATGCAATTTGAACAAGAAAAATGTTTTTATCCTTTTAAGTTCATGCAAGAATTTTGATAACGATATTATATACATGTAATCATGTAAGTGCATATATGCGAAGGTACATGTACGTACGTATGTATATAATTTTCTTTTAACATTATATATGGAACTGGAACAGATAAAACTAGACATTATGGCAACAAAATATGCATACAAAGGCCAAACCTTTTTATTGAAAAAAAAAAATTTTAAAACAAAGATTACATATAAAGAAACAAAAGATATAAAAAAAAAACATTAAATAAAAAGGAATTGAAAATGAAATAAAACAGAAAAACAATAAAAAGTATAGTTGTACTAATAATTCAAAAAAAAAAAAAAAATTGATTATAATCGATTATTGCAAATCAAAAATCAATTTTAAAATTTTCTATGAAATATATAATGTTTTTGTTTTTTTTTTGTGTGTATACATTTTAATAAATATATGAATAAATAAATTCATGATTTATGCAACATTTAAATAATCGTACATAAAATCGTATATTAAATGTACGTGAACAGTGGTTATACACAGTATTATATGTACATAATATATTCGGAAACAATAATTTTTATTATTAAAGTACATGATTTTCTAACATTAAGAGTTCGATTTTATCGATAAATAATTTTCAATGTTTTCAAACTTCTCTAATATATGTATATCGTGTACAAATAATAATATTCGAGTATAATATATATAGGCGAGTATAATATATGTACGTATAGAATGGATCTGTGACTGAAATATAAAACAAAAATTGGAAAAAACCAAAAAAAAAAAAAAAAGAAAAAGAAATAATAAAAATAAAAAAAAAAGACAAATAATAATATAATAATTTAAACATGAGAAATAAAAATTTAAATTAATGCGGGTTTTTGTAAATGTTTACAACATCCGTAATATTATATATGTATACGAACATTTTGTATATTATGTAAATGTATAATTTTGTGTGTAGTGTACGTAGTACATACATATTAATGAAGGAATAAATTTGCTAAAAGTATTTTTTTTTTTTTTTTGAAATAACAGTAGACAGTAGTTATATATAGTGAGATGATCTTCTAAAACTAAACATGTTCAATATCAATTTATTTTAACATGACTTTAAGAAACATCTTACATATATTACATAAATACACTACATATTTATATACATTTATATATATACATGATATATGAGATGTATACTCATGAATATACACTTCACTGTTATATTCTCTCTATAGCAGCAGGTACATACATACATATTATACATCAGTGCAACATTATAGTTAATAAATGACTTCTAGTTACTGATAATAACGACAACTATTCACCGATTATTTTATTGATTTCTACCACTAGCTGTTCATTTTTGTTTTTTTTCAATATGATACATTATATGTGTGTATTTATTTGTATAATATTTTTTTTCTATTTTATTATTTATTTTAATTTTTTATTCATTTATTTTATATTCATTTTTGTTTTTTTATTTTTTATTTTTTCTGTTTTTTCTTTTTTTTATTTTAAAATTTCTTGTTCTTGTTCCTTGTCAATGTCATCGATGTCGCTTTAAATATTTTATTTAAATTTATCCGCAATAACTATTACACTATAGAGATCACATTTTGATTACAATATTACAATTACATTTATACAACATTCATATTTATATATTTTATTAATTTACTCGCGTACATATTCTTAAAGTTACTACATATACATACATATACTTGTACATGCATGCGAATACGATTACATTACATATGTATGTACATACAGTATGTATAAATTTCATACAGTTTTAGCATTTTTTTTTTAGTTTTAGAGTGTTTTAAAATGCTAAAACACATAATATTGTATAGTAAGTCCTATCTGTAGTAAATTTACTATCTATCTAAATATATATCCATACAATGTACCTGTAAATATTTGTATAATAATACATACACATAATGTACAATACAGTGTATGAATATGTAAACTTTATTCACAATTATTATGTACCTCTGTACGTTGGTTTACATTTTTATTGCAATTTACCATTATATACATATTTATACGTTATTTTTGTTTTTTATTTTTATATTGTTTTATATACGAGTGAGTATACATATTTATGTATGTAAGTATATTGTGCTTTATATACAAGGCATAGTATATCTACATACAATCTTCATGAGGAAAAAGAAGGCAAAGGCTTAATTAATTGTGTGAAGTTGTACATGCCACGCAAGCAATGTGATCTGAATCCGTAAACAGATGTTTAACCAGAGCAGGAAGTCAAACTCATATACATTCAAACATTATATAAAAGTTGTAAAGGTGCTGCAATTGCTTGCAATAAATGTAAATAAAACAAACAAACAGCAGGTTGATGATTGTTTTGTAAAAAAATAAAAATAAAAATAAAAATTAAATAAAATAAAATAAATAAGAAAAAATTGAAAAAAAAAAAAATGAAGAAAACTAAACTTAACACTAAAAACAAAATAAAGGTGAGTCGTAAACCATGTAGGCATCACTAGTTTTTTTCTTTCCTTGTTTTAATTTTTTGTATATTAGTTTACCTATACACAAAGTCATCTACATGAGCGCATATACATATAAATGTACCAATGTACATTAATGTACTAATCTATACATTATTATGTAGTTTAGTGGATTATATATATATGTATAAATATAAGTGTGAAATTAACTTTTTATTTTCGCATATTTTCTTGGTATTAAATTACAAATTGTGCACCATAATAATGAATACATTTATATGAAAATAAAATGAGAAAAAGTTAATATGAGAAAAAAATTTAAAACAAAAATTGTACATCGCAATGTATTTTTCCTTTTATTTCAATTACTCATAGTATCTCATCATATGTTATACTCGTATCATATATATATGTATATATGTATGTACTTTCAAACTTTTTTAAGCCTTAAGTGGTGTCATTAATAAATTGAAATTGAAAATGAAAAAAAAATTTTCATAACCTTGACGAATTTACGTACGTATACAAGAGTGTATGGAAGCATAATATATTATGTAGCATATGTACTAAGAATCTAAGAATATGCATGTCATCTCAAGATCATCTCTTGAAAATGTCTACACAAAAATATGAATGTAGAGAGTCTTTGGTTATTTCTTTCAGTTCAATTGGAATTTCGGAATAATATATTTGTCATCGTCGTCGTCGTCGTCGTATGGCAAAGACAAAAAATCAAATATTTACTTTCCTTAAATAAAAGATGACAGTAATTTTTCAAAAATTCATACACATTATATACATATCGAGCTGTTTAAATTTTTAAAACATTTTTCATATAATTCACATTCAATTGAATTTCAATATTAATTTGTTCATATATATGAAGGTGGACAGTTGAATAGAAAATTAGGCAAATAAAATGTCAAAAGAAACAAAAAAATTGTTATAAGTATATGAACTGCGCCTACATAAAAATTTCGAGTAATATTTAAATAGAAAAAAAAAATGAATATTTATAATTTTGTATTTCATACACAAAATGAGATCGATTTGAAAGGATTTGAGTATACACTGTTGGATAATTAATTGATTTCTTTTACAAATCAAAACTTTCAATTATGTAAATCTTTTTAAATAATAAAAATGCTATACGATGATAGCAATTATTTAAAAAAAAATTGCTAGCAAATGATTATACATTGTACTTTACTTATACCACATACACACATATTTACAATACACGAATCTTTAATACAAACAACAAATTGTTTGGAAAATTGAACATAAATTCAATTTTCTAGTAATAATATTCTTTTTTTTTATTTTTCTTCATTTTCAAAATTAAATTTATTGAAAAAACTATTGAACAGCTGAAAAGATTAAATGAAGGATAAAATTTTCTTGAAAATTGCAACAAGAAAAACCTATGTATACCTAACTTTACATACAAGTATAGTGAATGGAATGACACATTGTTAACAGGTAACAGATAAGCATAAAACATTCGTTAAAAAGAATATATGTAAGTACATTATTCTTGTTAAATATTTATACACATAAGCGGTATAAGAAACAAATATACATGCATACATACTCATGTTATGTACACAAACTTTCCCACCGGACCAATCAATCAAAAAGGTGAACAATTTTAAATTTGAATTACGAAATTTAACCGTATACTAGTACTAGTATAGTGCATGATCCTATATTATGGTCATGTCATATGTACACTTGAATAATGTAAGAAGAATGTACGAGTATATGGGTAGTTTATATGCACTTTATATTTGCTATGTGTCATGTACTACTATGATTGTGTCCACTACTATATAAATTCTCGTTGTTTTCGTTTTTTGTACACATTTAAAGACAATTTTACAGATATTTTTGATTGAAATGATTTTGACTTATAGATAAAAGTTCTTGTCAAATATACTGTTATTTTATGTTATGTTATATATTTTTATGTACTCTTGTATAAAATATACATAAATGTTCATGTAAAATATAACAAAACAAAAGTATAGCATAATATAATAAAGAAAAGATAAAAATACATATTGTAACTTTGATATTTTTGTAAATTTTTTAAGCTTTTCAAATATGTTTGCATTCAATTTATTATAATTTTATTATAGAAACAACATGTACATAATTATATGTATGTACTCGTAGATATGTATGGTATGGTATGATGATGAAAACTGAATTTAGCAATACAACATATAGGTAAACAGTCAGTCAATAAATGATTGTCGTATTGTTATATAATGCACTGGATTATTGACTGTATAGGTACTACCAGTACTACATATTTAACGATTTCTTAAAAAAATATTTTCAATTCATGTTCAATTGTTGTAACAGTCAAAGAAAATAATATACAAAATATACATATAGGTATGTATAAAATGTTGGTAACTATCTTCTTTTTTCATAATAACAATAATAATAACAATAATAACACTATATAAACTGACTATGTAGATGATGTATGCACATATAATACTCGTACCTCGTACTATATATGTATATACTCTTAAATATGTAACCGCAATTGCGGATATTAAAGGTTATATACATACATACAGATACATATGTACTAGCTGAAATTGTTGTTGAGAAAGGCTTAAGGCAATCGACAAAATGTCGTCGTTGATGTCAACCTTCATAATCACTGTCTAAAAAAAAAATAGTCAATATTTCAGAAAGTCAATAATGCGACATATAACAGATAATATAACCAAATGTAAACTCATATATACAAACATCTATACTTACATTCATATAAACAGAACATTTATTGATGTTATATGTACATTTTTTATATGGTTGAATCGAGATTTAAAGTTTTCCTTTACTTCTTCCAATTTCAAATAAATAAAATGCAATCTACATAAATAACCAATATAATAACAAACAAAACAAATGAACAAACGGCAAAACTATTCAAATGAGCCTATTATAAAGAAGTAGCGATTTTCTTAACACATGTACCAGTTTATATATATAAATACGAGTATATTGTGTACATACATATGTGCAACACCGTATTATACATTACTATTTCATTTATTTGTGTATGTACCAAAATGCATATATAAGATTAAAAATATTCATAGTTTTATAACATATGTACATACATCTACCTGATTATTGCCTTGTTATAATACTGTACGTACGTACCTCCTCCTATACATTATTATGAAATAACTGTGCAAAAATTTTCAATGCTATTTAATATTGTCATATCGTCATATAAAGTAAGTAAATTCGATAGTTAATGCATAATTTTTTTTTAAAAAAAAAGAGAAAAAAATACAATGTGGCAAAAAACTTCCTCGATTTTTCTGTTTTATAGCTTTATATAGCTTTATATTTTTTATCTTAAATGTTTTTCCGATTATTTTTTATGTTTTTTTTTTTCAGAATTATTAAAATACCAAATCGGATATTTAATTTTCATATGATACGAATGCTGCTTTATGCACTTTACTTTCATTCCTCTGTTTTTCTTTGGTTTGTTTTTAGTAGACATTAGGTTCTTAAGAAAAAGTTTCAAAATAAAATCAATTCCTCCAATATATGTACAACATTCTACCATACTACCAAATGCATGTCAGTGCAACTGGATAAATGTGTATATGTAAATGTATTTTACATGGACTTTTGTCATAACATTTATGGATGGTTGAGAAGAAATGTTTGTTGTAAACCTTAAAAACATGAAAATGATCGAAAATACCAATAATCAACAAAAAAAAAAAAAGAAAAACAAAAATTTAACAAAAAAATAAAAATAAAATTTAAACAAAAAAAAAAGGAAAAATAAACGGATCAACAACATACTTGTATAATATACTACATCATATGATTTTGTATGCTTATTAAATTCGTGATTGTAAGGAAATGTAATAAAATTTTATTAGGATTCTGTACACAAAATCCAGTGGTGTCATTAATTTTGTACAGCAACGGTTTTTAAGATATGTATGTCTATGTATAAAAAAAAAAAGTCAACAATGTTTGGGTTTGGGTGGAGGTCGTAATAGTTAGTTTATCTCTAGTTTATGCGTTTATATATATACAGCATTTTACATACATATACTACTACTTACATAATATGTGTGTAAAATATATACATTATGCATGGCTGTAAGTACATAATATGATAGATAAAATTATACGGTAATAATGACAATGAATAAAATAGTAAATGGTAGACCAATAACTTTTAAGTATTGCCATAACAAAATACATATATACATATTCGATCGCTCGCTTGCTATAATAGGTATATAATGTAAATACAGTTACAACAAAAAACTTGTTGAAAATTGAATTTTTGTAACTAATTTTATTTTATTCTATTTTTCAGTATGAATATAATATAGCTATAACATACGTGAGCATATATACATTTAATATGTTACTTATTTAATTTTATTTATTTACGTTTTTTCCGATGCGATAAAATCTTATATATGTATGTATGTAAAAGTTTATCATCAATTTTCTGTAAAATGTTTTGCCATATATTAAAAGTATACTCATAGAGTATTTAGTAATTGATTGAATTTTTTTTGTTGTTTTATTTGGTATATATTAGATAGGCAATATACTACAACTATTATACATACGTGAGACTAACAAGTATATATTTTTGTGACTAATAATTTACATATATGTACAAATGCATAAGAGTGCATATTTATGCAAATACAGAATAACATTTTGACTAAAAAACAAAAAAAAAAAAATGAAAACGCCTACAATATAATTTTATGATTTTACATAAAAATTTTTAAACATTTTCTAACCGTAACTAATAACATAAATAAAATGAAATAATATAAAATGTTCATTTACAAATCTGTTACGATTTTTACATCTCTTACATAATGCTATATATAACTTATAAACTAACTAATCAAAAAATACTTTAGAATTATTCTAAGTTGTCTGTACACTCAAAATCTATAACAAGTATTTATGTACACACATATGTAAGTAAGTATGTACATAAATACATAAATAAACAAATAAACAAATAAATAAATAAATGAATGAATAAATTTTAATAATAAATAATTTTCGATGTAGGCGTATTTAAAATTCAGTACCTAAAATAGTACACTTTAAACGACTGTACAATAAATTAATTAAGCAATCAAGTAACCCATTATTGGCCAGTGAAGTATTTTTTAAATACAACGAAACATTATGTATGTAATTTACGTACTTAAATTTATAGTTATAGTTAATTATTTACGAGAATTTATTGAAATAATATTCATTCGAAATTTGTAAGATGTTTGAAACTATATAGATGGATTCATATGTCACTTTTAAGTTCATTATAATATTTCAGTTTTAAATTTTCATAGATTTTCTGTTGATATGGACGACCATCTTAAATTTCTTCGCAACTGTTACTCTTTCGTAGTTGTTTTGTTCTTCAGATATCATATTTAATTTCATATTTTAATTTCTATGCCAATTAAGAACTGTCAGACATCAACTACGAAAATTACGAAACTGCGAAGCATTTCACCACCTTCGTAATTTTTAGAAACTTTCGTTGTTTGTTAATATATTGGGGAAATGAACTACGAAAACCGAAAAACTACGAAAATTAAGAAGTTTACGACAAACTGAAACATGAAATGAATCCCCCTCTCCTTCCACTTAGACATCAAAGACTTAAACCTTAAACTTCTTTAATTTTATTATGTTCAAATATTTAATAAAATATGTTTTGAATCTTGTAAATGAGACATTAACTTTCAAACACGTGCCATTTTAATGAACTGAATACAAAAAAAAGTAATAATTTTAAAATTTAAACATTTTGAATTTAAACATATTTAAAGATTTACTACCGCCACCAACAGCAACAGGTAATATGAAAATGAAATGAACTAAGCCATAGAAGTACGTACGCATATATAAAACTTGATAAATAACTTTCACCTTTTATTTTTAAACTTTTTTATCTTTTGAATAAACCAATCAATATCAAAAAAAAAAAAAAAATAGTAATAAAAACTGTAAAAATGTAAAATGCATTGAATCTTTATTGAAATGATCAACTGATCCAACAACAATAACACAGCAATTCGAAATACATAACAAAATGCATATGTACAAATATGTATGTACAAATATGTAAATTATTATCGTGTCTCACATACTATATACACTCTCGTGCATATCTTCATATAATATTTTTAATTTTTTTTTTCCTTTTTCAAGTAATTCTCAATCAATCTAAGAAATTTTGTAATTCGTCATAACCACCGTCATACATATGTACATATAAACTCATACCGCACTCATACCTCATAAAATGCTCTATTCAAATTTGTATGAAAATCTATAAACACTACTGAAATTGATGAAGTGTATCTCATATACTGTTATTATGATTTCGAGTACATATAAGTGTTTATGAACATGGTATTGATCTGAATCTTTGATGATTGTAAAAACAACATTTACCTTTTTCTGAACAACACAGAATTTATTATGAAGTTTATGAAAATCAAAAAGAAAAAAAAACACTTTATTAAAATTATTCACAATATTTTCAAAATTTTTTTTTTCATTTACATTACATTACATACACACCACAAATACAAATAACGTAATCATATCTACAACATAGAGTATTATGAATGTTCAATATATAATTTTGAGTGGGTCCACTTTTTGAATCGATCGAAATCCAAACTCAGTTTAGACTCCTTCATTTAATGTTTATTAATAAAATACGATCATTAATAATATGGGCCCACACTTGATCAAACATTTACGTATGTATGTATGTATGTATGTATTTTTATCAAGGGTGGCTGAACATGTTTCGCACTTATATAAAACAAATGATTGTCGTGCTATTTTATAGCATATTTAGCACTTTTCTCAGTCAATATCTTTAAACTATTGACTTCCCAATTGTGGTACATATCATATCTATATAGGTATACGAATTGTTAATATATACGTATGTAGATTTTGATATAAAATTGTATCTGTATAGTGAATATTTTATTGTAGAAAAATATCAGCTACTATACTTAGTATTTACATACATTTTATAATGTAGATACGACAAGATTATACAATTTCGATGTTGTTGTTGATGTCCAATAATATAACTTTATATATACGTATGTACAACAAATGTATGTAGGTATATAACGTGCGAATGTAAAACACACAAAAAAAAAAAGAAAAAAAGTAAAAATGAAATGAATTTGTCGATGGATTACATGAATTCATTGCTAACTCATGTAATATGGTAGTAGTTCTGTTGTATATTTTCGTTATTTTTCAATTTGTAAGGAGTTATATTTTACAAAATGTACTACATTCGTACGTATACATTTATCAGGAGGATTACAATTTTTAGCACCAGAAAATGTTTGTATTCAATATATTTATATACTTACATAATGTGCAAAGTACATGAATATACATTTCATATAAAAAAACAAAAAAAGGTATTTTAGTGAATGGTGATCGAACAAAACAGATTAAAAAAAAATACTCGGGTACATACATATGTATGTATGTATGTACATACCATAAGTATTGATCTGAGATTAAACTCTTAATCATCAGGTTATGGTGATTACAAATTATATCAGTGCTACCAATTAATAATCATTTCTAAGATTGTTGCATTTTAATAAGTTTACATATTATGTATTGTAGTATTATAGGTATCTATAACACAGCTAAGTAGATAATAAATCGTGGCGACATAGGTGTATATCGAACGAAATAATTATTCGCATTCATATGCAATCTGAGTATAGAACAAAAGTGCAAAATATCAATAAAAAACAAAACAAAATAAAATAAGAAATATAAAAAAAAAAGAAAACAAATGCCATAGGTGTAAACATGTTGACAACTTATCATATTGTAGTTATTAGTTACTTGCTGTTTTGTTGTACTAAATTAAGACACAATATCGCACAATGTGATAATTTTTGATTAAATTAATACTACATAGAGTTTTAGTTCCGTGAAACATTCTATCTACATATACTACTCTGCACTACATTATATTGCACATACACGCATACATATGTATCTATATGCACATGTGTAATGTAAAAATAAAATTTCCAATCATAATCGTACAGAGAGTAATTATAACAGCAGCATACTTTTAAAATAACTGCAGATCGACCGACCTCCTATGACTTTCGAATACTAAAATTGTAATGAACCTACATACATGCATGCATACAGCAAAAAAGTATACATGTGTATATTGAGTACATCACATTTAGTGTAATGATGACAGCAAAAAAAAAAAAAAAGAAGCATATTATATTCGTTCAAATTCAATTTTATGCAATTCAATAATAATATAAGTGACTCCTTATCGTTATTTTCTCGAATTCTTCATAATAATTAAGTTGTCTTGTTTATTTATGTTAATCAGGTGAATGTTGCTTATACTCGTACGTTTTTTTCTTCTCATTTTTTCAAAAAAAAAAAAAAGGTTTTTTATTTTAATTTTAATTTTTTTACTGTACCTATAATGTAATTCCACATACATGTACGTACATATACGTATGTATATAAATGTACATTATAACATGCATATAATGTTGGATCTTGGATCGCGTTTCTTAATTTTTCACGAGTCACTACACAAGTTTTGATCTCGACACCTTTTTTGACCCCATACCAATTATAGCAATCATTGAAGTTTCGTCTTCATCGTTATATACACACTATGTACCAATATGTAAGAATGTATACGTACTTTTTTTTTGCGCTAAAAATACTGCATTCACCTTTTTCATTTTTTTTTTTTTTATTTATTTATTTATTTTCTATTTATGTACATCTATGGATGTACATTCGTACATACTATTCGTATGTGTATATATGTATCTATATCTATGATATTTACTTAATTTATTTACTCAGCTCTTTATATTTTTGGTATGAAGCAAAAGGTAATAAAAATTGTGAAGTGGATTACGGTTTTGCTGCCGATTTACGAAACTTTATATAAAAAAAAAAAAAAAAACTATAAAATAAATACAATCAAAAGCAAATAAAAAATAAAATAAAAAAACCAACAAAAAACCAAAATAAAAATCAATATCGAACGATCTTTAAGAAGATATCTTTCCCATTCACTTATTGTAAAAATTCAAGAGAAAAAAAAAATAATTCCGAAAAGCACAACATTGCACACACAATCAACAAAAAATTGTATAGTAGTTAGTAGATATACTACAGAAATGTACACATATTATGTACTCGTATGTAGTAATATTCATAAGAAAGTAAAAGGATTCAAACATTAACTTCACTTATGCTTCTTCAAAATATCGGCACAATAAAAAACAAAAACGAAAAAAAAAAACAAAAAAAATCAAATTAAACGTGATTTTTTTTTAATGATGTTCCCATTGTGAATCGAGTATATTACGATACGACTGTACAACTGTACAAGTACATACTCATAATTGCTTCTTCAAGTATGTATGTATATGTAGAATATAGAGCACACGAGCATATCAAAAAGAAGAACGAAAACGAATAACATAAGAAAATTTCAAAATGATCATATGAAAGAAGAAGACGATATTACCAATCTTAAGAATACGTACTCGGATGTAAGCAAGCACATACTTATATTTACGTAACAACATACACCACGATTTTACACATATGCATCATTTACGTACAGACATATACATATAAGTTTCTCTTAGTATACGTCTCATTAATTTTACTGCACACCTTTCGAAAAAAAAAAGAAAACAGAAAAAACTTAAAACGTGATACAAGTACAGTACAATCAAATTGCAAGATCATAAAATTCATGAATGATTGCATATTTCATATACGAATCCGAAAAAATAAAAAATAAAAAATAAAAGACAATAATATTTTGGCGCGTTAATAACAATAATTTTACTCAGAATAAAAACAAAAATTATTACATTACTTTAAAATAAAAATCACAGAACGCAAATAAAATATACCAGAGAAGATGAGAAAGAGGATGCATTTTTTTCTCTTTACATTTAATATGATTTAATTTAAGTGTAATTGGTAAATAAATGATCAGGTTTTTGTAATAATTATAATAGAGCACTCGCATACATATGATCGTACATATGTACCTATATGTATGTGTACAACACTCATATTATGTTGGATATAATAAAAGATTATTTTCCTTGTTATGGATTTTCATTTTTATTTTTTGCTTTTTAAAATTTTTATATATTTTTAAATGAAATCGATATATGTACATACTCGTATAATTTCGTATACTGTTACATACATAACGGGAGTATGTAAAATACAATGTAATCGTTAATTTGACGTTATAAAGTTGTCAATAAAAATAAAAATCCATATAAAATTAATTACAATTTAATAATGCACTGATTGACTGTTTTTTTTTTTCTTATATTCAATTTTCGTTCAATATGTGTTGTACATTTTTATGTTACTTACACGTACAAATGCATGTATTCGAGCGTATTATGTATCATTTGCATTATTAAAAATGAAAAATTTTAAAAAAAATTTCACTTTTGTAATGATTTTATTGTGAATTAAAAGTTAAATTTTTTAATTATTTCAATTTTGAAATTCTTTTTGAAAATTTCGCATGAAGATTTCATTTCTATATATACTCACTAAAATTTAATATATTGTAGAAGGAGAGGCTATACGTGGCGCAAGCAGTTAGAGCAATTGGCCTACTATGATTTCGAAGTTGCGGGTTCGATTACTGACTGCCCACAGCAAAAAAATAAGAAAAATAATTTTCAACTTTTCATTGCCAAATTTTTGCAATTTCTAATTTTCATTATTTCCAAAGTTCACTCAGCTTTGAATGAGTACCAGATTGTTGGGAAAAATAGCTTAGAAATAGAAATACTGATAGTATAGTAGTCTACTTGCTGACAACAAGTAATACAAAGTGTAGTATGGTAGTATTCTTAGAGCATTAGCTCATTAGATCATTCCTAATAATATATCAATATTAGCCTTATTCCTAAGCCCTATCACGTAAAAGAGCTAGCTTCTCTAACAACAACTTATTGGTTCACAATCCACGTTAAATTGTAGGTATGCTGTCATGTAGATGTACTGTACACATGATAGTAATAAGTCTAGAAATCACTTCAGTATGAAATCCCTGGCTCACCTTTATAGCTGTGTAGTGCAGTGCTGTTGAAGAAGAAACTAATTTAAGTAAAAGAATCAATCAAGTATGTAACTATTTTTGAATGATGTGAACTATTTACAAGAATGCACATTATGGGATGTGGATTTGTTTTAAATTAAAATTCATATTTAAAATTCATGTAACACTTATAATAAACATTATTCTTTCATTTTATTCAAAATATGCGAATTCTAATTCGAATAATAAATATTTTCTCATTTCTATTTAACTGCAACTAATAAACTCTAAGATCGACTAACATGATCTAATGTACAAGTTGAAAAAAAAAATTTACAAAAAAGAAAAGATGTTAAAAAATTTTAAAATGAAAAAAATAAAGAAATTCCTTTTTTTTTTCAATAACCTTTTACTACATTTTTAAATGTATCTATTTGTATGTATGCCATATATTTATGTATGTGCGAGTATACATAGAAATTATTTAAAAATGTAAATTTAATTTTTTTATGACGATGATCATCGCGCAATGCGCATCTTCTACTATAAGTCTCTGTCTAAATCTTATATAAGTTTATTTATAACGTAGAGGGTATTTTATACACAATCAATATTTCGTAATGTTGCATATTTATTTTTGCCTCTCATCTTCTCTATACTTGTTGGTTGTTTTGGTTTGTTTGTTTTTTTTTTTTTTTTTGTAACGAACGAACATATTTTACGGAGTTTTCGTGCAAACTTTCTTTTAATCTTTCTATTTATCTATACTGTAGTATGTATAATTTTTGAAAATAAGTACATAACATGAACGCGAATACACAAAATATACATATACAGTACACGAGTACATGATTATAAATAAAAGTAACACACCCAATTCAAAAGTTCGTGAATTTTTATATGCAGAAAATATAAAAATGAAAAAAATAAAAATAAAAAAGAAATTTACAAAAACAAAAATGAATAAACGAAAAGAAAAAAAAAATCATCTATTAAAAAAGGATCTCATGGGAACTCGATTATATGAGAAAATCTCATCCTAAACAATTTTTTATATACCTACGATGACTATTAAATATACATAATACAATTTATGTATTTGATGTTTTATAAATGTATCCATAGATACAAGTACATAGATAAAAAGATGATCTTCATTGAATGTTTAAACCAAACTAAAAAAAAATGTTCTAATATTGAAATGCAGTTTTCAAGTCTTATAGGATAGGTATGTACATAGTTTTATATACACGAATATATTGCAAAAAATGTTAATGCAAAATCTATAGAAATTATATGTAGATATAATAAGGGTATTCATTTAATACATAAAGATATCTCATGGCATGTAAACTGAATACAACTTGTAAATACATGTACTTTACAATTTTTACTCAGTTCACATGCCTTTTATTGCATTAAGTGAATACCCTTAATATAGGATTGTGTACCAGTATTTGGTATAATGCATAAACAAACAGAACAGCGCCGCATTACATAACTCCGCTATTGATATGTGTTCAAAAATTTTTAACATTAATTTTAGTATTAAAATCCAATATAAATATCAGAGAGGCTATACATCTATAGTATTTTTCATTATTTTTCTTCTTTTTTTTTTTTGCTTTTGAGAATTAAATTTAAAACTTTAAAACAAAATCATCAATTTTTCTTTTATTTTTTATTTTTCTTTCATTTGAATTTTTTCTTGTTGTATTCTTGTATTTTATTTATTTTCTAGAAGAAGTTAGAGTTAGAAGAAAGCTAAAAGTAAAAATTGTTGTTTTTCTTTTCAAATTGTCTTATTATTTGCTTCTTAGCATATGAGAATCTCAATGCTCATAATAATGTATGTATGTATGTATGGTATGTATATATCTGAAGTACGAATGAATATGTGGCATACAAGGTAAAATAGATAAATGAGAAAAATACGTACATACATATTTATACATGTACCAATATATTTAGATATATAGGTGTACACATTTACACACCTTCATATTATTCATGTAAATAGGATAATGTGTATATGATCATATCGAAAAGTGCAAAATCCGTTAAGAAGCAGCAGCAGCAGCAGCAGCAATAGCATATACAGCAAAGCAACAGCTGAGGCAGCACTAATGCAGCAAAGTAATATACTCGTACTCGTGTAAATGTACATACATTTATGTAGATTGTTGATTGCATAGGTATATATAGAAGAAAAACTCTATGACTGACTGACTGCATAATATAATAATTTTATTGTAATCTAAATAAATGTATGTATGTATGTACGATGCATTTGTATATGTACATGCATCTAAACGCGAGTACATTTTATGCATAATGTGTATTTATGCATGGGAAAGTTGTTAGCCAATGATTTTTCCAGTTCGACGATATAACCTTAAGAGTATGAGCACTGAACAAAAAACTATGAATATTTACATACATATATAACGTTTGTATAAGCCTAAACTTTTGAATACTCGTATATACACATATAATGTATGTAATACATTTATTTGAATATATAGACATAGATAGACATAGATAGACATATATTATATTAAAATGTATCTATTTTTATTTCACATTTATAATCAATTGAAGAAGATCTTTTTTTTCTGTTTTTTTTCAAAAGTCGAAAAAACCATAAAAAAGCGTAAAAAACCAAAAGAAAATCAAAATACACTTAATCTAATGTAGGTACCTATACTGGGCTAGGAGAGTGTAATATAAATAATTATTCTACTCTACGCAATGGAAAATATGTATTACCTACAACATATTCGAACTTCGTACGTACGTAATGATGTACAAAAAGGAGAAAAATAGAAACAACAACAACAAAATTATACGACGAAAAAAAACATTTTCTTTTTTTCTTTTTCTTTTTTTGAAAAGTTGGAAAATTGTATACATAACATTAAAGAGTTTTTTGAATATATAGTAAATACAATACTTTGCTTGCATGCACAATGACCTCAAACTCAAGCAAAAGCACAAAATAATAATATAATCATGAAGTGTGAGTAAATTTTATTTAAATCATTTTAAACTTTATGCAAACTTTTGTTTTTTTTTTTTTTAAATATCCTCTGTAAATACGAAAATTTTACCCATTTGATATACATAAAAAGATATTTACCTACTTAAATGCATACAAATGGTAATGTGTGAAGTGTAGAAAAACATTTTTATTTAAACTCACACTCTTCATCATGATGATGATAGAGTTTTTGGTTTTGATTTTGTAGAACACATAACACTTACATACCTATCTAATAACATAACAAAATATAAACCACTATACATACTCCCTTTTTTTTTCTGTTATTATTATTCATGAATTTTTCGCGGATTTCGAGTGCATAATTTTTCAGATAATTCAAAATGATAAAAACAAACATTTTTTTTTTTCTTTCACAAAATTGAATATAAAATGAGATTTTAAAACCACTAGAAATATACACACAAATATTATGTATGTATATTTATACGCATTTACATAAAATATAATACAAAAATGAAGGTATTCTCTTAATAACGTAGTAAAAAGGCTTGTAAACCGAGTAATGGTATACTTTCTCAGTGCAACGTTAAGTGAAATTTGTTTTTATCTTTCTTTCGTTTCTTTTTTATTTCCATGAAATTGGATATCTATATTAATTGATATTGGAATTTGCTAAAGTAAAATGAAATGTGTTATTTTTAATTTTAATTTCAATTAACGAAAGATAATAATTTAATTACAAAAATCTTTTTAAGGAATTTCCCCAAATGCAGGAATTTCCCCAAAAATCTCTACTGAAAGACGGAGAAATTCAGTTGTGAATTTGAAAATTTGAATGTCAATAATGATAATTTATAAAAAATTTCAATGTCAAATTTTCGAATCTCAATACTAAGTACTTTAGCTTTGCTAGCTTTGCACTTTAAACAGAAACTCTTACTACATTAAGGCTGGCATTCACCAACATAGATTATCTTTTATCTGAGATAAAGTATATTCATCAACCTGGATAAAACACTACTCGGATATTTTTAAGACATCCTCGGAGTGGTATTATAAATATCGTTCGAACATATATACCTTGTTATTAACAGCAACAGCACAAACAAAGATAATGTAGCCGCACTGTATTATCATCTTTGCATATAATTATCACATCACAGAAACTTTTTTTCATTTTGTAACATAAAAATGCAATCAACTGACATGTTTGACACATGTTCGATCCGAAAACGAAGTTCCAAAACAAATTTTATCTAGGTTGATGAATAAGCTGAAATTGTATCCGGCTAAAATATATCGGACGGACATATCCATGTTGGTGAATACCACCCTAAGTGAATACCTTCAATATAATAAGCGTAGATAATGTACAAGTATGCATTAAATTCTATATAGATATTTATTTATGGATTGATATATGTATAAATTGTATATAAGTGTAATATATAATGTAACGTACATATATGGTTTTGGTATATATAAATAATAATGAGATATTATGCCAATAATTTAAAGATTTCAACAAACAAATAATAAGAAAAAAGCCCAACGAAACGAACATTAAAAAAACCCAAACTGGACACGGAAGGTATGTAAATGGTAAATGTAAAATGGTACTGGTAGTGGTATGCTAAGTAGTAGCTACTCTTATATGTATGTATATGTACAGGAGGCATAATAAGATAAGTTTCGTTGTTGTGAATCACATTATAAAACAAAAAAATGTTAAAAAATCAATTTTCTTATCAATGAACAATTTAAAATAAAATAAAAATAATAAAAAAAAAATCAAAAAGAATTATAAAAACAAAACACATTAAAAAAAATAAAATAATAAAAATAAAATATAAAACTTTAATTAAATTTATTGAAAAGTGTTGTAAATTAAAAATCATTTTTTTTTCTTACTTTAAGATAAAGGTGAAGAAAACAAAACAAAATTATATATTAAAAACTACCTGTTAAAAACACGTATGAAAAAATGTTGAAAAAATATATGCAATACATACAAATATAAAATGGAAAGTACACACGTTATGTAGGTCTACTTACTTATATTTTTTGTTAATTTTGATTTTTCATTAAAAAATTTTCATATTTTTTACATTATTATTATTTGTATAGTCCTGAAAAAAAAATGCAAATTATTATTATAATTTCGATCAATGATTCTTAATTTTTGTATTCATTTGCATTCAATTATAGGTAAATTCTGAAACAAAAAAAAAGGAAAAACAGAAAGTAATTTCAGAAAAAAAATTCAAATAAGTGATTTCGTTACAGTACATCTGATATATAATAATTTATTACTGTAATCATTATTATTATTATTATCATTATCATTAAAATTATTATTTTAATTGGTTAAAAATTTTAGTGTGGATCTTCAAATTTATATTTAATTTACCGCGTAATTATATATAAGCATGATCGTAATTCATAATTATTGTGATTGTAATATTTAATAATGATAATTTTAATAATAAAAACAGTTCGTAATAATAATTATAAAATTTGCTATATAGGCAATCGATATACTTACTTGTATTTTCCGCATTTTACATTCGAGCACATATACATAATGTAAGTATGTATACTACTTCGTCTTGGCAGAAAAAATGAAAACATTTAATTGAAATTTAATGGTTTGAAAATGTAATTAAATAATTATTGTTTTAATTACTAGATAAAATTTTTATTTTATTTTTTGAAGAGTACTCACAAAAATTAATTTCATTATTGTTCGAAAAATCGATTTTAATGTTTCATAATCGTAAATTATGGTCTGGTCAATGGCGGATTTACCGATTAAACAAAATGAAAATTCCAAAAATGAGTGAGTGGAATACTACTTACTTGTAGTGTCGTAGGATCATTGCGTATACTATAGGTAGTGTAATTGTCAATAACCCCCACTGCTCTAAAGTATGTACAGAGTAGAGTTCATTTTCCTTGTTTGTCATGTACCCTCTTCGTATACTGAAGGAGAAAATCAACATTTTCTGAACAATTAAAATACGAGTACACATGATGTCTAAAATACTACTCGAATTATCGTATCGTATACTACAGGTACTCTAATAGTCAATAATATCCACTGCTACTACAGAGTATGTATAGAATAGAGTGAGAGGAGCAATTATACAATGTTGTTAATTCATTTTTCGTGTTTGTCATGTACATTATTCGTGTTCTACTGAGAGAAAAAATTCAACTTTTTCTCAAAAATGAAAATACGATTAGGTACATATGATGAATGAAACACTACTCGTACTAGCATATAGCGTCATCCTTCATATCGATTTGTTGCATGATATACCTACTTGCCTATATTTTCTATGTTAGAATTACATTTATGGTATAATTGATATGGTGCTGTTAGAAAGAGAAACAGTCAAATTGCTTACATTCATTTAACTAAATTTCTAGGCCGAATGTAGATTAATTACTTTCATATATCCAGTCTGAACGCATATCCATAAATCAATGCAAAAAATTCTGAAAATCATATCATATCGCTATACATTTATACCTTTATTCCATGTATATAAACATAATCCCAACATAACAACCAACTACTGACATTCAAGTTACATATACGCTCATAAAATATACAAACACATAAAAAGAATTAAATATTTTAAAATTAAATAATTTCATTACAATACGAATAATTACTTCCGTTTTCTTATCCGTGAGAACTAAATAAAAATACTGTATAACTGTATACATTTACAATACCTATATAATCGTACTTATGTATGCATATAAATTGTTTTATGTACACTGATATTTTTTTATATTTACTTTTCCATCTCATTTTCATTTTTTAAATAATAAATTATTTTGTTTTATTATTTTTAGATTGTGATAATTTGGTATATAAGTACATGTACATACTCGTATATATTAACTTCTATATGATATTATATATTTTACAGTTTTTTTTATGTACATATATATACATACATCTACATTACTCTTTGGTTTTACCACATACTATTATACCAAAGAAAAAAAATCACATACATACATACGTTACTGTATATATTTAACTGTATATGTATGTATGTATGCATGCGTGTGTACAGAAGCTAAAATAATCGCCCGGTAGCAGTTGTAATAAAAACAATAAAAATACAATTTAAAATATAAAACAAAAGTTAATGAAATAAGAATGGATAAGAAAAATACATAAAAAATACAATATAGTAGAAAAAAAACTAAAACAAAACAATGTATATAGTACATTTTGAAGTAAAAGAAAATTGGTCACTATCTTAAATCACTGTCGATCGATTCAACAACAAGAGTAAGCAAGTTATGATCACTGAAGCATTTTATCTCAACTATAATGCGCTAATTGTAATTTACAATCGTTCAATATTCAATCAATCGCTTTTGTTTTAATACATACCTGTGGTATTACATATCGTTAACAACACACATTCATATTCATACATATATTTACATTGTTATACATACATATATACATATACCTACATTCACATGTAAAATATGTTTATGTATCATAATATCCTCTTATACCTCTTATAAACAAAATCAAAAGTGCAGTGAACAGTGAACGATCTCCTTTGAGTTTGCGATATATGTTTACCTATAAACTATACACTACAAGAACTTTAAATAGATATTTTATTAGATACATTTTACATAACATATTATATTATATTATATTATATTATGCACCTAATGTACTTTTATATACACACGCTCATACACGATCTTGAACACAAAAAAATACTAAAAATTTCTTTAATAACAGTGAATACAATACAACACTGCTGGACTGCTGATCACCAGCATACAGTGCCGGTTTTAATCTCTTTAGTGGCCAGTGCACTTCTAAATTTTTGGTTCTCTAGGTTGAAACATTACTGTTTTAAATTTTAATTTGATTTCTTTTTTTTATTTCAACAGCACAAAATTTCCATTTTTGTGTTTTTTGAGCGAAAAAAAACCTACATCCTTTTCACGTCAATCAAAAGGTGTGATTATAGACACGTTTTACTCATAATAATTCAGGTTCTCAGGTAGCCCTAATTCTCTTTTTTAAAAACTAATGCAATGACATCAAAAGGACATATAAATAATAAACTTTTTCTAAAAACGAATATGTGACTTTCATTCTGTTCTTATTCGCGCCATTGAGAATTGGCGCCCGGTTAAGTAAACAATTTCAAGCTATAGAAGAACCGAATATGCCGACGGATTAAATATTTTCATTTTTTGTATCATGGATTCCGATTGTGACTCTTTTAAATTATCATTATAATGTAATATATAGAAGTAGAAAAGCTTATTAATTGTTTTCACTATTTTTTTTTAACATTTTATAAGATTCTTAAATCAATATCGTAATACTATGGCTATATTCTGTTTTTAATTCTTGTTCTACCCGTATGTGGTAGACAGACGAAAGTCAATCAATTATCATTCATCCAATCTTCTTTCGAATTCGAGTGAATGAAAATACCATCTTCATTTATTGCTTAATAAAGTTCCTGAATTGAAGATGTAACAATGATCATTTAAAGTTAATTTGTGGTGACAGACGGCAAATGAATGATCATTCACAACGAATTATCATTGATTCGTTTTCATCTGTCTACCATATTATGTACATGTACTTGTTCTAATCGTTTTTTACTACTTAGTATAAATTTTTGTTCTAAATTTTGTAGATACATACATATGTACGTGTATATAAATCCATATGTACAAAGAGTATTTCAATCAAGAGTATGTATACGTGATTTACATATATTAAGGTATACATATTTAAAAGATAAGAAATTTCAATTGTAACGTTTAAGAATATATAAAACAAATTAAATGAAATAATTCTATCAACATATGTACATATGTGAATAATATAAATGTGATATGTTAAAATTTAAATAATGTTATAGTTAAAAAATTATCTCAAAATGCAGTTTCTTTCTATCAGCTTTTATTAATAATATAATTTAACGGCCACGTATTTTCTTATTACTGTTTCTTTTTTTTTTTTCGTTTTTTGTTTTAATCCAAATAATAAAAATGATACAGGTTGTACCTATATATCACAAAATCATATTATAATATTACATACAAACATGTCAATATGTGTGTATAATAAAATATTTAAATAAAAATGCATACTAAATACTAATGAATATGTGTGTATTTAAAAATAAATTGACCATCAAACTAAGACTTCTTATAGCAAAAGTATAACAGGGGCGATGGCTGGAAGATTTTTTATACTGCAATACATATACATATACGATCATAAATATGCTTCTAAGATATAACGTATATATATTATGCATGCATATATAATTGTGAATTTCTATGTATGCATGAATATTCATATATGCACCTAATATCAAATAGTAATAATAATAGTCCATGATATTTGAGCGATGTCGTTCATTATACAAATTTCTGCTGTTAAACGTTTTACATAAAATAAAGTAATTAACGTTTTACTTAATGACTTCTGTCCATTTCATATAGTGAAAGGCATAAACTGCTGAGAATTTATATTATAAATCTTTTTTCAAGACTGCTGTGCTATGTTGTTCGCTACTACTTCTGTTTTTTTTTTTTTTTTTATTTCAATTTTTACTTAAACTTGTGTATATTTAGTAGAGACTTGTTACCACTACATACACAAACTCTTTATAAATGAAATAGTCAACCAACAACAAAACGTAGACTATCTGTAATTATATTATATAGTGCATTTAATAAAATTGTATATTTGTAATTGTAATTGGAAAAACAAAAAATTTAATCCATGTACATATGAATGTATATGTGTATATGTATAGATAGGTAATAAAAAACAAAACGAAACATCAATTTATTATAATATGCATATAATACATAGATAAAACCAAAGGAAGTGAATAATGAGCGGAAAGGAAAGTTAACCGACTAAAATACTCGTATCTTCATACATTATACTCATATACATATACTGAATAATTTACTTTATTATTGTTTTACAACTATAAATATACGAATGTTCACATACCATACGGAATAAAGAAAGAATTAAATTTAAATTCAGTAACTCTATACTATAACCGATTAAACAACTAACCAACTAACCGACCAGCTAACAAGAATATAGAAGACAAATAGTATAAGAATCTTTTAAATTGCACAGATGAATTATTTATACGCTGTGAAATTTATGTAATGATTAACATGTTACATTATTTTTTTTCTTATTTTTTTCAAGTTCACTTATTTGTCAATTATACACATACATATACACCATAGAAGGCATAGGCTAAAGATGTATCAATTTCATTTGGAACAAATCAATTTTAAACAAAATTTATATAAATGAAAATTTTCCAAAAACATGAAAAAAAAAATAAATAAACGAATTTTCACACACCGAATACATAGACATTAAATCAGTTCATCATTAAGAGGTCATCAATTAATTATAAGATCCTATATATAAGATTGAATAATATTAGAAAATTTACTCAATGTTAATTTAAAGTATATATAAGTATGTACATGCGGGTCTACATGTAGTATTCAATTCAAAAAATCACATTCATATACAAGGCTTACATCGTGCAGTTAAACACCTCAATTTCAATCTATGATAATTTCTCTTTGTCGATATAATTGTTATAATGTAGATGTAGTCGTATATATGTCGTTTTCAAATATGATCACGAAAACTTATATTTTTTCTTTTAGATATTTTTTTGTAATATTTTCTCCTTTTTTTTTCTTGTTGCAGTTTTATTTAATTTTTTCTTCTAATTTTTTTTTACTTTTAATGTACTGTACATACATGCCAAATTGCGAAATTACAAAAAAAAAAAATTCACATTATTGTACATTATACAAATCGTTACTCTCACTTTTTCACAGTAAAAAACAAATATATTAGGTATCTATATTGTAACACATTTCAACTGGTTGTCGTATAAAATAACGACACAATTATACTAAAATCTATACAAATATATGTGATAAAATTTTAAATTATACACACATACACTAATCATACATTCATTAACAAACTATCACAGAGTATAAGTACATATATATGTATGTAAGAGAAAAAAAAAGAGAGAATTTATACAATTTAATGTTTGAAAAACACGCAATCCTATAATGCCAATTAATTAGCCTATCATCCTATATGGACCAGGTATACTAAACTAACTAACTTATAGCTAACTAAGAACACTCAAAAAAAATTTAACAAAAAAATACAATGAATTAGGTAAACATACAAACAGATAATGATGAATAAATTAAAATTAAACCATTCAAAATGACTCTATAAATACAAAAATAATAAAAAAATCTTAAATTCAATGGTATATAAATTTTATTTATCTCAAGCATAACTACATTACTAAATACCTATCCATATGTACATACATAAAATATGTAGTACTACATACTTACATATTACAAGAGTGTGAAAATATTGTAAAGTAAAAAATAAATAAGAAATTTTTTAATTTATATTAAAAGCTTTTCGAATTCCCATCATATCCTTTTACTTGCAAATTGATACACATATGGTATACATACATAAATGTACATGAAAGGAAAAACAATTGTAAATGCATAGAAATGAATGTAATCTGCTATCTATCAGATACAAATTGTATAAATTTTATAGATTTTTTTTAAGCATCATTTCAGCTAAAAGTATACTCCTATATGATTGGTACTTTATTATATGATTTTTAATTAAATTAAAATGAATTAGCACATATACGATCATTATTGTATTCGCATATACTAATATAATTTGATTGGTTTCTAGGAGTATAGTATTGAACAAAATAATCGAATACTGCTCTGTATTTGATACTTTTTTTAATGCCTATATAAGTATAATTTACATTAGGAGATTACTTACCTACTGGCAGAAAAGTATCGGGAAATCGGGATGTGCTAAAAAAAAATGTCTGCTCACATCAGTTATTTCAGACCTCACTCTCATGAACGGGTGAGGTGACATGTGTAAAGTATAGTCAAAAATCATAATAATGGTATTTCATTAGGAATCCGAAACCAAGAACACCAAGCATTCGTGAGCATTCGTGAGAGTAGCTGTAAACAATACTGGCAAAATCAACAGCTCTAAACAAACGATTTGGCAGATGGCATTCATATTTGGTAAAGTAATCGAGTACAGCGCTACTAAGTGCTAAACAAAATTCCTAATACGGCCTTCTTAAATTATAAATTCTCGATACTATTTGTATTATAAGTATAAAAATGATTAGTCTAATGCAATTATCGATATTTTAAAAGAGTACTCATTTCCTAAAATCATTCACTTTATCGATATTTTGTTGATTACAAATCTCATCCTAAAAATAACTATGATACTTATATACATATGTATATGTGTATATTGCCAATATTGCATATTTGTATTTGCGCTTATCTAATATTGTGAAGGACACAAACAAAATGTTTTTAAATTTCAAACAAAATATTATACACAAAATTAGCAACTTCTAAACATTTTTCTTATTTATTTTTATTACTGTTATTCTTCTCTTATGTATTAATAAACTACAAATCTATAAAAACGAATCAATATCTAAGAAAAAAAAAGTACAATAAGAAAAATTAACTATGAACAAATACACAACAAACATTCTGCTACATTTCTTTATCTTTAAATTAGTACCTATATACATACTTACACATATTGTGAGATTATATTATTGGAGCAAAAATAACAAACAGAATATTGTCAATAATTTTATCAATAATAATAAAAATTACACATTTATAACTATCTAACAAGTAAAACAAATATTTTTCAGTAACCATATACATATGTATGTACATTCGTATTCGCATGGTATAACTTAACTTAACTGCCATACATTTAAAACTATACACATTTTACGACGATTAAAAAAAACAGGTGCATGGTTAACTTATAGATAAAAGTATGTATTTAATTGGCTAATATATATTCATTCATTCATACATATATATACTTCTATTTACTCGTTCACAAGTTATATACGGGATAACTGAAAATAATGAAATTTACAAAATGAAACAAAACGAAAAATAAAAATAAAATGTTAAATGAAAATTATTTTTATTACAAATAATGTAAAAATTGTCACTTAACGCGAATACTAATAAAATGTATTCCCAATGTTCAAATTGATGATAAATAAAACGACCACGTATTACAAATATGTATATCTATCTGAATGGTGTACAATGTATAATTTTTATCTGAATGTAAGTATATTTTGGTGTGTATGTAAAATATTAGAGAAACTGCATCAGTAACAGCAGCAACAGAACAGTAACAAGCAACAACAAAAAACACAACAATGATGATGAAATGAAAATAATAAAAAACAAAAAAAAAAAAAAAATTCCCATAATAAAATAATTGAAAAAATCAACAAAAATATCAAATAAATGCTTAAGCATTTAAATAGCATGCAATCGATGCACGCATAAATTTTGTTATATTACAATTCCTTTTTTGTGTATTTTTTTTTTCGTTTTCTCAACATAATAATGAACATATGTATGTATATTCGTATATACATTTACTAGCAGCATAAATGTACCTGTACATGAGTGTTTATTTATTGTACATACATTGATTGCATTTGTAGATTGCAATTTTTTTTTTTTGCTCTTTTCTTCAATTTTTGTTTTTTTGAAGATTTTATATTTTTGCACCTTAGGCAATTCGATTTCAGTGCACATACTCGTATATGTACATGCAAATACTCATGTAAATATCGTATTTTGATTTTAATAATACCAAAATTCATTATAAAAATTTCGACAGTAAAGTACAACAGTAAAACAAAAAAATTGCAATTATTTGAACTTTATCTTTGTTTTACTGTAGTTTTTCTATTATTATTTTTTTATAATATTTTTTCAATAAATTAATAAATTGAAATGTTTTGATTGAAAATTTTTGCATGTTTACAATAGCAACTAAATAAATAATCGCTAAGATAAAATTGAATTTTTCATTATGAAATAGATAAACATAGGATAGGAGCACGCATTTAATACTCGTATTTGTATTTGTTTTAATCGTTTAGATATCATGAAACAACTTATTTCAATTTAAATCAAAATTAGTGTAATAGGTCAACGCATATAACAAAACATCGATCTTTGTATACGAGCATATTACATACCAGTATTTTACAAACAAAAAAATTAATACATATATGTATTATTTTCTAAATCTAACAAAACAGCACACACACACAAAATAATTGTATAAAATATAAAATTTAATTTTGATTCCAAAAAGAAAAAAGAAAAAAATTTCGTTATTGAAACAAAAAAATAAATAAACTATAAAATGAAATAAAACGCGATAAATTCTTCTTTTCAAACGTCAATTCCTTTAAAGGCTTTTTTTACTTAAATATCCATCAAAATGTTTTTTTATTGTCCATTCATTTTTTTCTTTATTTATTTATTATTATTATTTTTCGTATCATATACATACAGTCACTTCGCACAGTTGTCGCGTTGTCAACGTTCAAATGTTATTCGAAAAAATTTAAATCAAATAATTCTCACACCATTTACAAAAACATCCAGTATAATATATAGAGAGATACTTTTACTATTTTACTTTATGGTAAATTGAAAATGTGTATCATTTATCTTGTGACTGCGGGCAATAATGATTAAAAGGTGAGAAAATTTATAAAATTCTCTAATAAAGTGCTATATATGTACATACATATTTTTCTATTTTTCTATAACTATTACCACTATTAACGTTAGTAGGTACTTTAGATAAAAAAAAAATTCGTTTAAAATTTACATATATATATACGTAAGTATGTGCATAATAAATGTGTGATATATTTTCCATTTTTACCAAAATTGGTAAGAGATTTCTTCAATTAAATATATACGATGTTCATCAAAATAAATTAGATTACGGTGGATTGGTCATGTGAACAGAGTGAAAGATGGTAAAACATATATGCAACCATAATATGACTGGAGTAAGACCTAAAGAAAATACCACATAACCTCTGATGCTTGTGCTTTGCAACGGGATTTAAATAGATTTTCCATAAGGAATTGGCGGTTGTTTACTTGAGTCAAAAGCCCTTAACAGAGTAGTAGTTGTGGTGGTACCATGATGATGATGATGATGATGAATATTATACTCGTTGCATATACGCGGCACGCGGCATAAATTTGAAAGTAACTACATATATAAGTGATTTTTATTTGCAAACTAATTAAAGACAGCATTACAAATAAAAATCTTTAACAAAATTATTGATCAGAAACAAATGAAAAACTATTTTTTATAAAAAAAAAATTGAATGTAAACCAATTTCCTAATTTATATAAGAAAATTGCAATTTTCACCCGTACCTATCCTATATTAGTAATCCATTAATAATTTCGAACGGAAAAACATGTTCAAGCAAAAAAATATATACTATATATACGTACTTACTTACATGTAATTATTGTCAGCATTTAAATGATTATGTCAAAAATTTTAAATAAATGAATCTAAAATGAATTTTATTTGTTACTGTCATCATTATTATCTTTATCATCATCACCAACAAACTATGTATCTAAATGTGTATAATAAATATGTATGTATGTACTTACGAATTCAGGTAAATTCAAGTGTGTGTATATATATAAAAAAAAATAAGATCAATTCAATTTTTCTCTTTCATTTATAAGATAAAATGCACATAATACAATCGCTTACAAATCTATATCACTGTATATAAATAAAAACACAGAGAAAATGTCAGAATTTATTATAATATTTTACATTCGATTTTTGTATAGAAAGATATACTAAATACACATAAAAATGAACATTTTAACATATAAATAATACGTACACATACTCGTACATATTAATACGCGTAATTTTTTTTTTTTTTGTTGGTTTTGTTTTGTTTTTCTATTCATATTTTATTCATTTCCTATACACCTTATAGCATAGAGAATTAACTATAATTTAAATGATCTGTTGATTTGATATCGAATTGCGTTTGTTTCTTTTTTTTTGCCTCTTTTTCTATTTCTATGTTTGTTTTTTATGAATCATTTTTTTTTACTATTTTTTTTGTAAAACTTACATTTTAAAACATTGAACGCAGTATGTACGTACGTACAATGTGTGGATGTATGTATCAATGTATCATTTTAAAAAAGAAAAATTAAATTCATTTCAATTTTATCCATTTATCTAAACCTAAACATTTCATTTTTATTTTATATTTATTCCACCATTTATAGAGAAATCACATAGTCACAGACACACACACACACGCTTACACATACACATCTTACACACAATTCACATTCATATATACCAGCATCTATACATTTAAAATAGATTAAATGTAATCTAAATTTTTATATGTTTAAATATCCTCAATATACCTACATAATGTACTTAAAATACACATAGTACATGTATACTTGTATTTATGTGTATAAATGGTTTGTTATATATTTTATAATACAGTGTATATATAATGAAGACTTTATAGAAAACAAAAATATATTCTCTATAATAAAATCGATCTAAGTATTATAGTATATCGAGTGCAAATTATTTATTTCTGTAAAACATTAATTATTATAATTATGGTCATAGATCAAGATCCATCATGGTCACTATTTAATAAGTTGACATTAATTGCAAAAAAAAGAAAAAAAAAATTATAAGAAAATAAATATATAAATTGAATGAGAGAAAAAAATGTTTTTTGTTTTATTTTTTACTTTTATTAAGATAAATAAAAAGGAGTAGGAGGTGATGAAAGACAGTAAAATAGTTGTTATTTTTATTGGATTAACTTTTTACTATACTACATGCCTATGCTACTATTATGTACTATATAATAATAATAATAATATTACCTGATTACTATCTATTCTGTAATATGACCGTACTGTAATATTGTAATTACAATTAATAAAATATTCCTTGATATTTATAACGAGTGCGATGCCACTATATATATACCTATATAGATATACAAATATATACAATATTTATCTGTGTGTATGTATCAAGTACATATATACTGTAGTATAGACTACATATAATTATATGCTACGGCAGATTTAACTGTTTCTGTTTCATCATTATTATTACTATCATTAAAATTTGAAATTGAACAACAACAACAGCAGCAGCACGAACGACTACAAAGTTACAATTTTATGAGCAAAAATACATAGACACACTTATTTCTGGACTTTGCAAATATAAAAAATTAAATAAAAATATTTAAAATTTTTTTAGTAATTAGATAAAACTAAATCGTCATTAAATAACTAACTGCAAAGTGATAGTTAATTAGTAATAATATTATATACATATACATATTTTGCACATACACGTATATACATATACATACATTCATATTATTCATATAAATATAAAAAAGAAAATCACCTTAAAAATTATGCTTTTTCCATTCTTGAAAATCACATGTCATACACTACACTCTTTGATTTCGATTAAAATTATGCCAATATGGTTGAAATCATTATTAAGTATATTAAGCGCATAAATATAGAATGATGCGGTTATAACGATCAGGGCTGGATTTACGGATAGGCAACATATGTATAGGCAGCTGCCTAGAGCGGCAAATTTTTGGGAGAGGGAAATCGACAAATTAACTTAACTTTTTATTACAAAAATTAAAAGACTATCCGTCAAAATTTAATGCCTTCTGGAAAAATATGTTTGTATACAATGTATTCAGGTTAAACCAGAAACCTTTTTGGCAACATACAAAGTACAAAAAAAAAACATAAAACAAAAATAGTATGAAAATGTGAAACTAAGGAAAAGTACATATGATTGTTATCCTTATAGTATGGATTTGTATAAAGCAACAATATATGAGCGTATCATACACGCTATGCTGGTATGCTGGTACGAGTAGTATTCTAATCCTTCACATCATGTGTACTCAGATTTCCATTTTTCTCTTACAGTGGAATGCAAATACTGTACATGATAAACACAGAAAATTAATTAACAAAACATTCTATACTTTCTCCTCATACTCTACTCTGTACATATACTCAAATGCAGTGGAGGTCATTGACTATTAAAGTACCTATAGTAGTGTATTCATCACACTCATCATGTGTACTCATTTTTGAATTTTCATTTTGAAACTTCGAGTGATGCTTAGGGGCGCTTAATCGGAAAATCCATCACTGATAAAAATAATGATAATTGCATAGAAAACTAAATACACATTATGCACTCGAATACAAAAAAAATCATTTAATAGCATCTATCAAATGTATAAATTTCATACACAATACAAATGAAACTAATAGCCTGTATAATGATATCGCTATACGTACATCTTTTTTTCTACACATTTATCTACACATTTTCAAATTCAATTATGACTGAAATAAAAAATTAGTGTCAATTGAAATGAAATTTGAACGTTCCGAAAATTTGATTACAGTGTCTTGAGTATTATTTACAAAAAAAAAAAAAAATGCTTAGAAAAATCACACACATTATAGTACACATGTGTGTAATTGCACAGATAATATTGAACAACGCAACGAATAAAAAAAACATATCTCTAATCGTTTTTGGGTGATACATTCGAATATTTTTAATATTAAGGTGATTTGATTCGCTGGAAGCAATTTAATTAAAAACAATCTTGGTAATGTACACATATACCAAATGTGCAATTACACTCATAATCTACACATGTATGTTTGTATGTTCGTTTTACTAAATTTAGTTTTGATTTTTTTATTTCATTATATGAAAATTTTTTTAATCTTGCTCACTATCATCATCAGTATATCATGTCGTTTCAGGTTAAAAAAAAAAAATACAAAAATAAATTTATATATGTTCCCGCAGTCAGATATTCACACCGATTATATCCTTTTACGTTATACATACATAGGAAATGTAACTAGACTATGACACATGTATTTATGTTCATAATCTCTTATTCACATTTATGTAGCTATACTATATGCGTTATATACGAGAATTTTTAAATGATGCAGAATTGAAAGATAGATACACATAAGATGACATGATAGCAAAAAATTAAATGAATATATATGATTTAAAAAATGTTTTTCTCTAATTTTCTATTTTCATTTTGTTGAATATCATAGCGTATCATTCCTTATTTCGAACATTGGTTCAAATATGATACGATTGAATGCAGTAACATCTTTCACATCTGCACAAATATTTGATTAGGTTTTTATTGATATAAACCTAAGAACATAATTGTGTAATCCACAACACACATCGTAATACCTATAGCATATAGTTGCTTGGTATATGAATCGCGATGTACTTAGCATACAGTTGCTTTGTACAAGATACAAATACATATCGTAATACCTATAGCATATAGTTGCTTGGTATATGAATCTCGATGTACTTAGCAGACAGTTGCTTTGTACAAGATACAAATACATATCGTAATACCGATAGCATATAGTTGCTTGGTATATGAATCGCGATGTACTTAGCATACAGTTGCTTTGTACAAGATACAAATAATTATATCATGATACCTATAGCATATTGTTGCTTGGTATAGAACAAATGCATCTTGCGATACAAGCATGCACATGTTTCGGTTAATTCCTAGCATTCACACTATCCTATGCAAATATTTGCTAAGATGATGATATCCTTTCTTTATGATCACAAAGGATATCATTTTCTTGCTTTCATGTACTCCGGTACAATAAATGCGTTCCTTGCATATTTCGTTGTGGGTACATTGATACTCAGACACAAAGATTTGGTTGGTTATCAACCAATACAAACAATTGCATAAACTTTCTATGCTTCGGAATGAAGCATACTACAAAGATCTAGGAAGATCAAAGTAAAAAGGATAGTGTTATTACACAAATTTCACTTCAGTGTGAAATTTGTTGTGTAGTCGCGAACCGAAACATGCATTTCACACTTTTTTTATCGTTACAGATTTTTCTTTTTTTTGAAGAAAGGAACCGTCCAACATAGAGGAGAAGGACTGTTCAATTCATTATTCATTAACATCTCGAGTGGAGCTGGCCGATCGATGTTATATCATCGGAGTATATTTTTGCTAACTCAAAAAATTAACATAGTTTTGATATTGTTATTTGTATAGTTTGCATTGTTAATTGTTCATGTAAATGTAAAAAGTACTGATAGAAATTAAAATTTGTGTAAATTTAAAATCAGAAAGTTCGTGTTTTATTTTATTTTTTTTCATTTTTATTTTATCGTTAATATCACTAAAAAAGCTTAGTGATACTGAACATTGGTCCTTCGAGCCGGATTGTGATTTTAAATTACAACTTTAGTTGAATAACTTTTTAAATATAAACAGCGTGCGTTCATAGTCATATATTCAAAAAATTAGAAAAAATCTGTGAACTGAAAATAACAAATATAATTGTGACTTTATTAATTGAAATTATAATTGTGAGTTTATTAATTCAAATTATAATTGTGAATTTTTTAATTGAAAATTATAATTGGGACATTTTTGTGGTGATATTCTGTACGAAATTTGTTGGTCTTTTATTTCACCAACATTTTATAATTGTGACTTTATTCATTGAAACTATAATTCCGACTTTTTATAATTTGGACATTTTATGTGGTGATATTGTGTACAAGATTTGTTGGCCTTTCATTTCACCAACTTTTTATAATTTGGACATTTTATGTGGTGATATTGTGTACAAGATTTGTTGGCCTTTCATTTCACCAACTTTTTATAATTTGGACATTTTATGTGGTGATATTGTGTACAAAATTTGTTGGGCTTTTATTTCACCAACTTTCTATAATTGTAACTCTATTGTGCGGTGATTCTGTGCTAATTTTGTTGGTCTTCCATCTTACTAACCTTTTTAAAATGTGAATCATTTAACTTATAAATTGTTGTGAAATTATAAGTGACAATGGCGGACGTTGAATCGAAGAAGACCACAAGCAGAATCACCCACACCTAACTGGTTAGATTGGCTGAATTAATCGAGACCGAAGGGGAAAACTGGTCTCGGATTCAGATAAGTATCAAAATAGATATTTTAGAAAGTTGTCGTATGAAATTCGAGCGGCTCCAAACAAGTATTGAATTATTAGATGAGAGCGAGCTCGATTTCAGGGTCAATTTTGAAAAAACATATTTATTTATCAAAGAAAAATTGTTGGTTTTGAAAGCGAGTAAGGATGACAGCATTTCAGTTGTATCCTGCTCAGAACAAAGCTAGATAGAAGCTTCTTCAATCAAATAGAAGTAAGAACAGTATGGTTGTGTTTTTGGCACGCAGTCTGCACTGTTTTGCTGCAGTTCTAACGTGCAGCACATTTTTTCAGTTTTCTGCAAAGTAAATGTTCGTTTTCGATTGTAGTACTGCACTGCTCCTGCTAAGTATTAGATCAGATTTTTGCAGTTGTCAAATTGTCACTGTGAGTGGTCATTGAAATTAATAAAATTAATAAATTAATAAAATGAAATATTTTATAACATGATACAAAATCTGGAAATTGACTTATGTGCTATTCCAGTTGTAAATTTCGATCAAACAAATTATGAAGGTGGTTATCCGATATCGATAGTTGGATTCTGTTTGATTGTACCGATATTAAGAAATTACATACCATATTATATGTATTTACTTTTACCATTTAATGTAGAAGTTTGGATGATTTTAATTATTTTGATAATTCTTTATAACGCTAATACTGTACCTATCTAGATGGTTTATAAAAAAAAATATTTGGATGTTAGTGACATATCTTTATATGTTGTATGCGGAATTTTATATATAAATAAAAAGAATACAAAAAATTACATACAAATAAATATAATATATTTTATAATTTTAATATCAGGTTTCTTATTATCGACCATGTATCGTACATTAATGGAAAGTTTTCTATCGAAAACAATTGAATGTGATAATTTAAATACAATTGATGATCTGCTAAAGTATAATATAAAGATTTAAGTTATAAATTCAAAACAGATATTTTAATTAATTATACGATAAGTGAAATGAATGGAACAGATTCAAAGGGAAATGAATTAAGTATATTTGAAAAAATTGAAATCATTATTTGTGAATGTTGATATGGTTTTGAGTGATAAATATCGTGAAAATTTGAATACAACATACGCATATGCTACAACAGAAGATACATGGGAATTATTATTTAAACGGCAATCATTATTGAGACATCAGCTATTTCGTTTATCATCGGTATGTTTTGGTTCATTTTATTTATCATTTCCGATACATATTGATTCTTACCTGTCGGAACCATTGAAATTTTTCATAATTCAAATACATCGGGGTGGTCTAATAATTATTGGTTAACACGAATATTCGAAGATCATGTCGAAATGGGTAGAATGAAACGTTTCAAAGATCAATTGAGAGATTATCAATTATTGGATGCTAAATTATTGACACCCGTATGGATTTTATGGTTCTGTGGTTTGAGCTTAAGTACTGTATCATTTTGTTTGTAATTAATTTGGTTTAGAGTTATGAAAAATGGAAATAATATAAGTCCAACTCCTCCACTTGACACCATTTAGCTACTAATTTTTTTTGGAAGAAAGTTGAAAGAAAGAAGAGAAAGATTCTCTGTGTTTCTGTCGAGCTTCATCTAATCCATTTTAAAACTGGATTTTTACTATGTACTATCAAGAATTTTGCATAAGCATGTGATTATCAATCTGATCTGTCGAAATCAGTTTATCCAATGATATATAATATTGATGTTTACTTACACTAAACTTCATATATGTTATATTAACGTGGAATATTCGATATTTTTACACCGTATGGAATTGTCGAATCAAGAACAAAATGTACAAAAGAGGTATCACATGCCTCATCATGGTGCACAGGCCTAAAGTGGTATTTGATGCATCATGCAAACTTCGACTGCACAATCTCTAAATGATATTTTAATGGTCGGGCCTGTTGCCCAAGACGAGCTATTCTCAATATTGTGTTGTTTCAGGAAACATCGTTTTGTACTGGCGGCTCTCGTGTAAAAAATGCACCGTCAGATTCTTATACACCCTGATGGTACTCCCCAGCAATCTATACTGTGGGAAAATTCAGGGGGAATCAGAATTTACTTGCTGAACACGGCCGTGTACTGTACGGCCTCAGCACCTTTTTTGGCTACCAGATGCATCAAACAACCAAGTATTGATAACAGACATACCTTTCCGATTGCTTCGTCTGTACTAGAAAGTGACGTCTATGTTGATGACGTTCTAACAGGAAGCAATTATTTGGAAGAAATTGACAAAATTAGAAGCGAACTAGTAACAGTGTTGAAAAGTGCAGGCATACACCTTCACAAATTGTACAAAAATTCGAAAGATTTATTAGCGAAAATCAAACAAAATCTTTACCAAGGCACAAACATCATCGATGACATCGATAACTAAAACACTTGGGATGATATGGCATTCAATCCCTAATTATTTTATTATCAAATTGGATAAGACAAAAATTTCAAGTCGAATTATCAAGATCGACTTTGTCCATCATAGTTTCTCGATTCGATCCACTTGGTCTGGTGAATCCTATGTTGGTTAATGCATAGATAATAATGCAAGAAATTTGGAAATTGAAATTGGATTGGAACGAATCTGTACGCTCAGAACTGCATGGTAGATGGGTAAAATTGTTGTCAAATTTGAAAACTATAATCGAGATTAAAATCGAACGTTTTGTCGTGCTCAATAAAAACTTAAAAACAGAAAATTCGTGATTTCGCGGATGCTAGTCACGCAACCTATGGTGGGTGCATCTACATCCGATCCACAGACGGTTCAGGCCAAATTAGAGCAAGTTTACTCTGTTCCAAATCTCGAATTTGCCAAGACTCAAACTTCATTTCGACTCGAACTTTGTGTCGTTCATCTGTTAGTAGATGTAGTTGAGAAGATCATCGAATGTCTGTAAATTGAGATTTCAGGTATCTATTGCTGTCGGATTCTTCCATGACATTAGTATGGATAGAAGTTTCCCCTTCAACATGGAACGTCTTCGTATCACACAGAGTCAGCAGAATCTAGACAACATCACAAGGGTATAGCATTAGTTGAAAACATGTTCGATCTCGAAATAATTCTGTCGACATATTTTCAAGTGGAGCTCATCCTGATCAGCTCCTGAACATTCAATTGTGGTTTCATGGCCCTAACTTCCTCCAGTCGAGCGAGTTATCATAGCCCAAGACTCAATTGACTATGTCCGTTCCGCTTGAAAGGAAGAAGACAAAACAAATTCTCAAACTCGTTGAGAATTCCGATTTGCTTTCACCATTTAAGTATATCACTTTATATCAAAGAACTATATGGGCATTCGGCAATATAATTCGATTTATAACAGAATACAGGAACAAATCCACACAGTTTCCTTCGAAAGAACTTCAATTAGTTGATTTAACCGAGTGGGATCAACATAATCAATACGATATAGCACCTTGCTTCCGACAAGGAAATATCAAAATTGCGAAGAAACAACGTCAATTGATAAAGACAGTCAATTATCTTCTTTAAGTCCATCTCTTGACGATCAAGGTCTATTAAGATTTGGCGACCGCCTAGAATTTTCCAAAGTAGAATTCGATGCCAAACATCCAATCCTACTACTTCGATCACACACTTTTACCAAGTTGATTACCTACACACAATACATTTACATGTAGGAGATTTAACTCTATACAGTTAATAATCAGTGGACTTTTTTTCATCTTTGACGGCAGTGAATGAACTGTTATTAATTGCACATAAAAATTTGACAGCTGATACCTTTTAACTACGATGGTAACAGTCTAGTATTGTTTCTTATTCGTTAATGATCGTAAACTGTTTGAAATTCGTCGAGTAGTCATGGCAGTTTCTATGACTGTATCATTTTGGAAACCTTTTGTATTATTTTCCTGAAATGTCACTCTTTTCCTTTCGAAACTAATACAAGGGTTTAAAGTATTTTAACTATATGGCAACTGTATTGATACAATATTACTAATTGCCTATGAAAATCTTTGAGCCTTTGTTTCTAAAATGCATAAATTATGTATACACAATGATCTTTCGGCAACAATTTTGAATTCAGTGTCGAAATAGAAACATGTATCGCAGTTGCCATGATTGATATATAAAACTGGCATTTTACAATAACAGTTGTTCCAAAATTGAGTCTAAATTGTCTTTTCTTCTAAGTTACGTTACATTCTCTAAATATTTTGAACGCATATTAGGATTGAATGTTGCATTACGCAAACAGTTTGGCAACATTCAGAAGAAACTGTCACTTTGCAGAAACGATACTCTCAATTTTCGTCAGTTTAGAAACAGATTAGTTAATTTATCGGAAACGTCGAGAAACACTCTCTATCAAGAAGTAGCATTGATACTTAACACTGTTTCTGCTTGGGCCATCATCGAACCAGATCGAACTCATTGCAAACTCAATCATTCTTCTCGCTGGCAACTCATAGAAAGTTGTAGAGTTTCTGGAAGAGATATTTAACCACTCTTCAACAAAGGACAAAATTGAAAACTCCAGCGAAACATATCGAGATTGGAGCAATCGTTGTTTTGAAGAATGAAAATTTGCCTCCAAGAAATTGGTTAGTAGACAAAGTCGTACAGACTATTCCAGGTTCCGATGGCTACATTCGAGTAGTCGATGTTCAGACTCAGAACGAAGTGTTACGCCAATCAACCAACAACATTTGCAAGCCTTTTTCATTGAGAGAAATGTAGACTCTTTTGAAGTCCCTTCAAGGCGGGGGGCATGTTGAATATCATAGCGTATCATTCCTTATTTCGAACATTGGTTCAAATATGATACGATTGAATGCAGTAACATCTTTCACATCTGCACAAATATTTGATTAGGTTTTTATTGATATAAACCTAAGAACATAATTGTGTAATCCACAACACACATCGTAATACCTATAGCATATAGTTGCTTGGTATATGAATCGCGATGTACTTAGCATACAGTTGCTTTGTACAAGATACAAATACATATCGTAATACCTATAGCATATAGTTGCTTGGTATATGAATCTCGATGTACTTAGCAGACAGTTGCTTTGTACAAGATACAAATACATATCGTAATACCGATAGCATATAGTTGCTTGGTATATGAATCGCGATGTACTTAGCATACAGTTGCTTTGTACAAGATACAAATAATTATATCATGATACCTATAGCATATTGTTGCTTGGTATAGAACAAATGCATCTTGCGATACAAGCATGCACATGTTTCGGTTAATTCCTAGCATTCACACTATCCTATGCAAATATTTGCTAAGATGATGATATCCTTTCTTTATGATCACAAAGGATATCATTTTCTTGCTTTCATGTACTCCGGTACAATAAATGCGTTCCTTGCATATTTCGTTGTGGGTACATTGATACTCAGACACAAAGATTTGGTTGGTTATCAACCAATACAAACAATTGCATAAACTTTCTATGCTTCGGAATGAAGCATACTACAAAGATCTAGGAAGATCAAAGTAAAAAGGATAGTGTTATTACACAAATTTCACTTCAGTGTGAAATTTGTTGTGTAGTCGCGAACCGAAACATGCATTTCACACTTTTTTTATCGTTACAGATTTTTCTTTTTTTTGAAGAAAGGAACCGTCCAACATAGAGGAGAAGGACTGTTCAATTCATTATTCATTAACATCTCGAGTGGAGCTGGCCGATCGATGTTATATCATCGGAGTATATTTTTGCTAACTCAAAAAATTAACATAGTTTTGATATTGTTATTTGTATAGTTTGCATTGTTAATTGTTCATGTAAATGTAAAAAGTACTGATAGAAATTAAAATTTGTGTAAATTTAAAATCAGAAAGTTCGTGTTTTATTTTATTTTTTTTCATTTTTATTTTATCGTTAATATCACTAAAAAAGCTTAGTGATACTGAACACATTTTTTAGCGAGAAGAAATAACGATTAAAATTACACGAATCGAATCACACACAAATGTAACCGTACATACGTATACATACATAATGTAACATACTTATATCTTATATCTACCGCAGAAAATGATATTTTTATTATTTGAAATAGATACAAACACACTTTACATGCCAAATTCAATATAATAATCAATTGCAAAAAAAAAAGAAGAAAAAAATTGCTTCTTTTCCAAATCGATACACAACCACGAGTATATAGACAGATGCAAACACACTTTTATCTACAAAAAGAAGAGAAAAAAAAATAGTAGTCTGTAATCATTTTTTATAAAATGTTGATTATTATAAAAACGTAACAGCTAAAAAATGTACAACTCACATACAAAAAATACAAATCCTTCACAAAATGAAAAATTTATATCAAGATTCAATCGAAATCAAATTTGAAAAATTTATCGAAAGTATAAATTGTTGGCTGTTTATATTTAATTGCCTAGAGGACAAAATCACGTATATCAATTTATCGATGCATTCGCATAGATAATATCTTATGTGTATAAGCGATTATTCTCACACAGCATAAGAAGTGATAGTAATAAGTTTAAGTTAACATATGCTCATACGTAAGTATGTACGTATAGTGTAGATTTTCTGTATAAATTTTTGTTGTTTATTCGAATAGACATATAGTTTCATCTACACATATGTACATATAAATACAACAGAGTTGAAGCAAACAAAAAAATATGATTATTAAAAAATCATTTAGTACGTTTAACTATATTTTACTTTTATTTTAGTTTTTTTTTTTTTTCTTTCCTTTTTTGATAGATAATTTTTAATAGTTTTGATTGTATCCGATTAAGAAGAGGCGGAATATATAAATTTCATTTTGAATAATTTGCGTTAAAAACGCAACTACCTATAGAAGATTTATATATCATTAAATCAAAATTAATATTAAATATCATAAGTGTATACATACACAGTAATATAACACAATATGATATATATGACTATCGTTTATGATGAGAAAAAATTAAAATTACCGTAAGTGATATGACACCAAATAATACTCGTAACTCTTAAGTAGAATATCAAACAAACACCAAATACTATATTGTATATTTATGTATGTACGAGTATATACAAAACACGTGTGTATTGAGGCAATATAAAAGTAATTGGAATACACGAAAATGAATAAATGAAATGAAATGAAATGAATATGTGGTGGAATAACTAATAATATTATAATTCGATAATTATTATTTAAGAAAATTATTATTAAAAAGTAATGTTATTATAAACACGTTAATCTTTTTTAATTTATACCCATACTACAAACTGTAAGTAACTGTCGAGGAAAGAAAGAAAAAAAAATGTTCAAAAAATTTTCTTTAGGATGTCTATTAAATTAATTTTGTGCCCATTTATACATAGCTATATAACGGTCTTAGATTCATTAAATTTTCAGTACATTATGACACTCGTAAATATGAGTATGTGTACATTTCATACAGAGCCGTGGAAAAATTATGACACAAACATAAATTTATCACGAATAGAAAACGTAATCATACTGATATAAGTATACGATCTTCAGTAATTTACCATACTGATCAAAAATGGAAAACATATTTATTTATTTATTTCTTAATCAAACGCACAGAGTTTCTTGTTTTAAACCTTATCTAACCTAGCTTATTTTACTCACCACCTTACAGTTCAGTCCTTATTTGTTATGTGATATTATTTGTTTTAAGTAGCTTCAGTTTTTATTCTCTATGTTAGTGTATAATCAAGCTCCTTTTTTTCAGATTTTGAGATTTTGGATGTTGGAAAGGATCTGAGGATAAGGGAGGCTTTCTTGTCGGTTGAAGTTAGTACTACCTTGTTTTTGCTGTCAACCAGTCAATTTGTCCTGTAAATGTTTAATACCATTTGACAGTCCTGAAGTAGATGTCTTGGGAGCGAGAGTATTTTGAAATAAGTTTCTCTTAACTTCCGGAAAATGTCTTAGCCTTAGTCTAGTTATTGGAATACCTAAGATTCTATTGAAGCATGGCAATATTGGGGTATGATTTTTAGTAATTTACCTATCTCAGACAAAAAGGAAAATCATAATTGCTCTCATGTGATGAAAACTCCCCCACAAAGTCTAAATCAAAATTAATTGTAAATTTGTTTTTGGTCATTTGAAAAGAGAAATTTGAAAAAAATGTCAGCATTAAGCAGTTGCTGAATTAAAAAAAAAATTTATTACAAAAAAGAATGGAGAGAAATTGTTACAAGATTTTGTTAAAAATCTGTTGTCGAGACAATGCCAAGACGATTAGAGGAAGTATACATATATACACGGAGAGATTGTTTTTGTACTGTATCCCATGATTTATTCACAGTATATTATTTGATATAATTTGTTTGTCCCAAAAATTTTTCACGGCTGTGTAAATATATACATAGATATTTATAGAAATAGACCTGTAGATTAAATATCTGTGTGACTTTATAATTACGAGATAGAAACAAAATATAAATTTAATGAGAGTCACACCTTATAGATAATCATATATTCCTATATGTAAGTACACGTAGTAAGTTCATTCCTTCAATTTCATTCACCTATTTTCTTTTATATACCCGTACCTTTCACTTTTTCACAATTTTTAAATTTTTCTTTTTTTCGTGGTGATGATGTTATTTTTTTTCTCTCTTCATTTTTATTTTTAAATTTTAATTTTTTTATTATTATTTTTATTTTAATTTATGATTTTCATTAAATTCATTAAAATTATATAAAATATATGCAATCATGATATGTATGAATGATACATACACATTTTTTTACCTTTTTTTGTTTTACTTTTTTTTTTACATTTAATTAAACATTTATTTTTATATTAATAATAATGACATATTCTCGCATCATATATGCACATATGTATGTATATTTTGTTTTTTCATTCATAACGATTTTTTAATTCAATAAATGAAAAAAAAAAATTATCAACAAAAATTATGATTATTGTTAAATAATTTAATAAAATTGAAAAAAAAAAATAAAAATGAAAAAATAAAATCCACAGTAAGAAGATGTTCCATTCACTGATTTTATCTTATGTTTCCTTATAATCATTTATTTTTTTTTTTTTTTTGTACGAATAAGTATTATATATGTATATACGAATACGAATGTATTTATGTATATTTGATGGGATATGTATGTATGAATATTTAATTTAATAATAATGAAATTTACTTTAATTTTTTACTTTCAAAAATTTGTGAACAAAATACATTACATACTTATATACTTGTCTATTATATACAAAATATAAACGCACAAGTATGTGTTTGTGTATAAATATCAAAAATAATGAAATAATAATAAACAGAGTTAATCTGAATATTCATTAACATTTCATTTATTAAAAAAATGCGTGGGATATTAATATGAGTGTATGTATGTTTGTATGTATACGCTACCATATAACTATATCAGTACATACATATACATATGTATATTTTCATAAAAGTTAAGTATAATGTTCATAATGAGTAACATCAAAAGGGAAATTCAAACAATGTTTATATGCATAAGTCTTATTTAATTATATTTATACTCGTACTTATATCCAGTTAAAATCACAATAACAAAAAAAAAAAAAAATATCATAGTATTACGTAAAAATTAATTAAAATATTAAAATTCAGTTTTTTCAACTTTTCAATTTCAAGACAAAAAATTTTTTTTTTCATTTAACTGAAAATTCAGTAATCAGTCTTACAAATTCACAAGAAAAAATGGATGAATTTTTTTTTTTTTTAAAAATGAAGATTTTTCTTGACTGATAACGAACGAACGAATATCCATAATATATTATGTATAATTGAAGTGAACCGAAAATCAAATGTGTAAATGATTTTTATGCCTTTTTTTCGATGTCCATCTGCTTTTGAAATGCAGTTAAAAGTTATATACGTTGCTGTACGTTTATACGAAGAAGTTATACACTACTTGTACAAAAAATAAAATGTAAGAAAATTAAAATTCATCACAAATATAATAAAAATATTAATTTATTTTAATCGCATTTACATACATATAAGCATACATACGTAGGGTATACCTATAACAGTACCAGTATGTGTACGTAAACAATAATAAGGTCAGTTGCATACAGTTGGAAGATTATATGGGATTGAATTTTTATTATTTTTTTGTTTTTGATTTATTATTGCTATTATTCTTATTTATGTACACAATTCATTTTGTATTTAACTTAACTGACAAAATAATATTACATACGCTAGAATATTTATAGCATTCCTTTGTATAAAAAAAATAAATCAACTTATTCATTTTTATTTCGATTGTACGTGTGTTTGAATATCCATAATAATTGTGTTTTGATATTTTTCATTCATTCAATGTACAAAATAAAAGAAACGCCCAGTGAAAGCATAACTAATTTATTCTAAATTACATACAAGTATGAATGTTTGTTGTATGTATGCACATATGTATAAGTAAATGAATCGATTAAAATATGTATACCTACTGTGCATAAACAATATTCTTAATAATACTTAACAGTATTCATAAAATAATATCATCATCATCATCATTATAAATCGTCTTTTATACAGTTTATACTCAAACTCAAGTATGATATATCTCATATAAAAAACTATATATGCATGCACATATGTTAAATAACCTATGGAATTCAATTCAGATTTACACAAATCACAACACAAACAAACAAAAAAATACATATTTAAAGAAAAATTATGATTTTGTTTCATTTTAATTAATCAAATGATAATAATTTTTGGAATTTTCTATGAATAATCGAATACATGCATAAATTATTACAAGTATAGAAAAATTCATATTTTGTATAAACGAGCATCGATAATAATTAGATTTAAAAATGTAAAAATATTTTGTTGTTATGAAGGAAAACTATGGCGCCATACGGGTGTGTGCAATAAAAATATAACAAAGCGATATTTAAAATAGTAGCACACATATACTCATGTATATAAATGATGATGACGAACATTTATGAAAATATGCAAAAATGATTTGTCAAACTGTCAAATGTCAATTGTCGAAAATGTCAAATTGTCTAAATTTTCGTAAATCATGTGTATGTATATTTATTGATTGAATATTGTATTGAACATTTTAATAATGTAGTGGGAACTACAAAATTTTGAAGAAAAAAAATCAACTTTAAAGATAAGTTATCAATGGAAAGTTAAGTGAAATTGGTTTTTATCTCTTTTTCGTTTCTTTTTTTTTTTCTTAATCTGCGTCTACTTTTTTAAATTTCTAATTTTCTTTCTGCTTTCATTTCTATTTCTCACATACTCAAGAGTTGAACGACCATGTTTGTTTATAAATGAATATAGTATATATGTAGGTCAAAGCATTTATCGGGTTTTCTTGGTTTACAGTTTACACGAAACTAGTTTTGCTCTGAAATTCTTCTATGTAGACGGCTGCTACAGTGTAGCAGATAAAAAAGAAAAAAGGTTAAATAAAGTAAAGAAAAGTACAAACATAAGTAGGAAGATACACGAACAGTAGTTTGACTACTTATTTCTTGTGTGATTTATGTACTGCACGGTAGTAGGCGAGTACGGAGAAGGATTTCAGATTGAAGCTAGATTCATGTTTATAAGAAAAACCGATAAATATTTTGACTTACTATATTTTCATTTGTATAAACAAACACGGTCGTTTAACTCTTGAGTATTTGAGAAGTAGAAAAAAAGTATCAATAAAAGTAGAAAGTATAACGAATAGTAGATTCTCTTCTCCTTTTTTTGTGTATATTATATTACTGCACTGTAGTATCCGTAGCCAAACAAACATTAAATAATGTACTAACAATTTATCAAACATCAGTAAAGTCAACGAAATAAAGTCGACTGAATTACAAAATAAAAGTTCTATCCCATAATTTAGAACCGAAATCTGAATCAGAAGCACATACAATCTTTCACCACATATCACCCTCTTCCAACAAATACACATAAAGATTAGCTCATGATGAGAAATTCATAAAAAAAATGTTTACATTTTTGTACAATTAATAAAATCAATATTAAAAATTAGTTTTATTATCATTTTTAAACTCTTGAAAAATTCATTTCATTTTATTACCACTTTCTTCTTGATTTTTATTTGGTATTATCATCATTATCACTCGTCCAATAAAGATACATAATATAAATTACAAAAAAAAAAATTCTCGCATTAATATTCATTTTAGGACAAAGTTTTGTTTCTTTTTTCACATAAATATGAATAGATTTTCAATTAAAAATCAGTTAAAATCTATTTCGTATTTATTTTATTTTTCTTCTTTCGATCGATATGTTATACTGATAAAATATGGAAATTAAATATACTCGTAAAATAAGATACGAGTCTATTTTTAAAAAAAAAATCAAACGAACAAAAATCTGAAAACATTAAATTTGTATTTTGAATATTTAAATGGTGCATTAAATTTGACTTAATGTGTGTTATTTGATGGTGTAAGATTTCCACTATTTGCTTTTTTTTTTCTTTACTTTTAAAAAAAACCAAGAAAAAAGGTATAGGAAGATGAAACAAAAACTAACAAATTTTTTTATAAAGAAAAAAAAATACAAAATACATTTATGTTCGATAATGTTTATTTTTGTTAAGAAATTACTGAAATTGTGGTAAAAATTCATTTACAATAATTAACAAAATAACCTAATCTTTTTAATTGATCTTAATTTTAAATGTTGTTTCAACAAAATTGAATTTAATAATAATCAAACAATCAAATTTTTTTGTTTTTATCAAAGAAAAAACAAACAAAATTTTTATAAAATTAATAAAAAAAAATTCATTGGATATCAAAGAACAAAAAAGGTGAAAAATTCAGTAGCTAAATAAATTGATTTTTTAATTGAAAATAAAAACATTGAACAAGGAAAGGAACAAAAAAGAAATATTCTGAAAAACAAAACAAAACACTTTCAATTTTCATATAAAATTCAATGTTAAAGTTTTTTATTGTATTGCATTTTTATCTACATATAACATATACGAGTATATACCTGCATGATTGTGTATAAATGTGTATATAAATGTATAAGTGTACACATAATTGTAATATTTAAAATAATATTATACGTGACTTCAATCAATCATTGTATAGCTTGCACACATTATGTACACACATTATTGTGTACCTACTGCAATCTACAAATTCATATATGTGTACATATGTGTACTGAATTACAAAATCTTTACACCTTTCTTTTTCCTTTTTATTGTTGTATAAATTCCTATTGCATTATTAACTAAAATTATGTTTTTTTTTTTTCGTTTGTTTATGTTTAATAAAAATACAATATATTAACATGGGTAAGTTATATATGTAAATGGTTTGTACATAAAATAATTCATTGTGCATACGAATTTTGTACATATGTACATATAGCTATTACCATACATATGTACATACAAAATGCATATATCTGCACATTAAATAAATTTATGTATCAAATAATTCAGATATGTACATAAGTAATAACATATATGTAATACTCGTATGCCTGAGTGTATGTACGTAGGTAAAAAAACAATTTTTTTTTAATTTCTCATATATAAAGACAAGAAAAAAAAACAAATTTGTTTTTTGTTTTTCTTTATAATCAAAATTGAAAATTAAAGTGGGCGTTTTTAATGATGAAGTAACTCCTTCCAAACACTTTTAATAAAATATTAAATTCATCAAGTTCATTTCATTTTGAATGTTTTGTACAAACAATCTTTTACGTTTATATGTACACATATACATTCATACATAAATGATTTTAGACTTGTGTACACTCGGATACATTCATTTTAATATAAAAATTATACAAAATTGCCTAAATAAAAATAATGAAAAAGTAAAAAAAAAAAAAAATAAATGTTTTCTATTCTTTTTTATTATCGCATAACAAAACAATATTTATACGAGTATGTAACTTTTTATTTGGTGTAATCCACCCTAGTTTCTTAATGACCTATTAATTTCATATTGAATTTATATAAAAAAAAAGTAACTGTATATAACCACATTTATAACACATAAATAAATTAATAAATATTCATGTTAATGTGTACTTATATGAATGTACAAATATTAACTTAATTTTATTCATAATAATAGTATTAATATTCAATTTCTCAATTTATATATGTAATTTCAAATAAAAACTAAAAGAAAACATTTATTATTTTCTTTTTTTACTTTTTCTTCTTTTTCTTTTTATTGTCTTTGGTTTTCTTGTTTTATTTATGCATTGTATTATAGTATATAATATATCAATGTTTCGATACACATTTCATAAGTGCATATACAAAATGCGCATATATTATAATGCAGTATACTAAACTATTGCTTATTCGAGTACATAAATATTTTTTATAATGCATACTCCACCCATTATCTATAATCATTATCTTAATTTATGTCCTCAACATATTAGATAATTCTAAATGTTTTTTTTTTTTTGTTTTAATCAATATCATTATCATTTATTTATGCAATATTTATATTCATTTATTTTATGACATTATTTTCAATTTTATTGTACATGCTAATACGTACGAGTATGTAAGTGTACGTGTACTACGTTCATATACATACATAAGTACATATTTACGAGTACAGAATATGTATAATCTTATAATTTATAATCATTTCAAATAAATAATGACGTGCTGATTAATTTCCTTTTGTTCATTGATCTTTTATGCACACACTATATGCATATAATCTTTATATTTTATGTGTGCATATGCCCAAAACAGTTGACAATTTCGTATTACAATATAGGTTAGCATGCGCAAAAGAAAAGATGATTGCACATACAGAAAATTTATGCTCGAAGAATAAACAAAATGAGTTGTGTACATTTATGATTGAGAGAAGATTCTGACCAGGGCACACGAACATAGAGGGAAACGAACAGGATGATTCCTAGCAAAACAAGGTTCGTCTCTGCACGTTGGACTAACGGAACCAACAAACATTCCAGTGAATAATGAAAAAAGAGAAATCATGGCTACACTACATCTCGATGGCAAACAAAAGATGCAAGAATCTGCCTACTTGCTCCGTATCAAGAAAAGCTTTGCCAGAATACAACAGGAACATGCTAGAATCATGGTGATTCTAGCAGAATATTGGCCAAGTTAGAAATACTTTCTCATTACGCACTGTGTAAAAGCTGCAGAGATAATTTAGAAACTGGGACTATCTTTCATTATCTCTGCAAGTGCCAATGCTTAGTTAAAGCCAAACTCAATGTCTTCGGCAAGTTTTTCCTCGACAGTCCCGATGATGTGGGCAATTTACACTTGGGTATAGCCTGGTTTACTACCTGTACAATACAAAATGGTTATATTCTAGAGTCTAAACAACCACCACCCACGAGGAAGTTCGGTGGTATCAACATAGTACATTATCTATAAAAAAGTTTTAAACATGAGAATAATGAATAAAAGCGAATAATTAAAAACATAATCACAACACACATACAAACACACACATACACTGAAATATGAAACTAACCTCACAGATTATTATTATTATTAGTTTTTTTTTATTACTGCCATTATAATTGAATTAAGAATTAAGAAAAATATTCAAATAAAAATCTATTAACCAGCAGCTATCTAATCAACTGATGTTAGATCTTTAAAATCACCTCCCACAGGCTATGCGCGAGTATACATATACTAAAAATACGAGAAAAAAATTATTCATAATTCATTCATAAACGGTATATTGAAAATTAAATGCATACAGCATATATCTGCATATATGTATTTACTCATAAATGTATCCATAATATATGTACATACTTTCATATGTGCTATCCAATATTTATGAATATTGATTATTTCTAATTTTGCACTTAAAAGCTGTATACGACACTCGTGTATGAATATATGAAACAAACAAATGAAAGAAAAATAATGATTTTAAATTTGCAATTTTATTAGAAAGATTTTCAATTTCTATCTTACTTGTAAAATGGAAAAACCGCAAGTACTTAAATACATGTTTGCATGTGCGTACATCTATGCAATATTCGTATACGTGTGCATTAATAATCCATATACTTAAGTGTTGTTTTACATACGTGAGCATTTAAATGCATAATAATTCAATTGAAAATTTGCATTTAACGTAAAAATTATTTTCTTTAAAAAAAAAAAGTTGCCTTCTCAATAGCTCCATAGCACTTTTATTTACACATGTTCATATGTAATATTCTGTATATAATTCTATCTATATACGAGTGTAGATATTATTGTCTATCTATGCACATAGTTAAACGCCTATTTCTATACTTTAAGGCATTTTACTAGTATGTTATACCAGTTATACTCAATGCTCGTATGATGCAGTGCTCACCACATTATTACCAACCATTTAAATTATAATTAGAATTAATTTATGAGACTTACTCTATTATAAAATTGAAATTTTATTAGTTATTATATTTTTTCTCTATTCTTCACTATTATTTTTCTATTCAATTGTCTTTTTTTTTTCTTTTTCTTTTGTATTTTGGTTAAATATTAAAACGACCAAGCACTTACATGCTCTATGCATTTTAGATACATGTTCATATTCATATGCGATTATTATTCAAATTCCTATTATTCTAAATATATAGTGGACGTCCAAAGTCTTTGTACACCTTTAAATTTTTGTATAAAAAATTACATGGGATTATATGGGTGTACAAACACTTTTGACTTGTAATTTTTTAACTTATTTTAATTCATGGCATACACACTTCTAAGACAATGTAAAGATGTCTGATGTTTAATGTCTGACGTCACACAGGTTGTCGGAATATAAACAGCACAACAACAAGAAACAATTTATAAATACAACACAACAACTACGCACGTTTGTTTACCATTTAACGACCTGATTTACGTCACAATTCCAACTGCCACTCCAATGATTACATTGCCTTAGAAATGTGTATGCCGTGATTTTAATTAATTTTCTATAATATACATGAGACAGAACAGAGGAACGAAAATGATATTCTGGAATAATGTTAAGAACATACCAGGGTCTTATTTGCACAAACAAGGATGTGTTTATTTGATTTTCACTTACAGGTACATGTACAAAAGCTTTGAAGTTGGAGGTGTACAAACACTTTTCATGTCCACTGTATATATATACTTTACTACAAACACATATTATGTAAATATATAAATGATAAATGATACCTATGCAAGTATATGCTAATATATTTTAAGCCCAATTATGTGATATTTTTATATGGTATAGTGATAATTATAATAATATAGCAATAAGCCTTGAAGGTATCATATACCAATCGTATAGATACTAAATATGTACTTCGTATATGTTTTTGCTAAGCTAGTTAGTAACATATTTCTTGTTTAAAAAGATTTAAAAAAATATATACATACGAGTATATGTATGTTTGTAAATATATGTATGAAAATATAAAAAAATAATAATATACATTTCGGTTATTAATTATATATATGAAAAATGTATTTTCATACATAATAAAGATTTTATCAATAAATTAAAGGAATAAATGAATAAATGAATGAATAAATTGTAAAATATTTTATACACACTCGTACTTCACAATCACAATAATTATGACAATTGAAAAAAAATATATATAAGAAAAATACAAGAAAAGTAAATAAATCCTTTTTTTTTTGAAGGCATAAATATAATGTGTAATTGTGAAAAATATATTATAACATAGATCTGAATGTGTATTTTTATTTAAAATTTAATTTGTTCAAGTTATAATGTTGTCAAGTATTTTAAATGGAAACAAATTAATTCTGCACAAATTTTTTTTTTAAATTCAGTTTTAAATTATTGAAATTATAACATTGAAACATGAAAGATATGATAATGACAAGACAACTTTAAAAACACTTGAACTTTCTCCAATTAAAGAGTAAAAAATTTCATATCGTTACATTTTAAAATATTGAAAACAATCAATACCATGGTTAAATCGTAATGTAAATTTCTGTATAATTTGAAATATTAAATAAATTGAAACATCAAACCAATTATACTAAATTGACTGACCAAATACAAGATAGTAAGTAACATTACCATACACAAATACTGTTTCGAAATTACAAATTATTTTTTTTTACCGCAGTAATTTTTTATTAATTTCTATTCGATTCAATTTTTTATTTTAATTTGATTTTAAATTCAAAGATTTCCCAAATATACCAAAACAAAAATACAAATAAGTAATTTATGATAATTATCGTAAAATTTTATTTTATTGTTTTAATGTTTTTTTTTTTTGTTTTCAAAAATTCGTATATGTACATCCAGAATAATACAGGATTTATGATTATTTCATAAAATAGGTATACCCATATATCCATATATACAATAATAATAAACTTTCTCCTTTCTCCTTAAATTTTCTAAAGAAAAAAATATTGTTGAAATATCATTTTTACTGTAAAATTGGTAAAAATTTTTAAAAATGTATATCACCACCATGTTTTAATACAATAAAAGTACATTATGTATAATATTCCAAAAAAAATTCCATATTATACACCTAATATTTTTAAAAAGTCATGAAATAATATACATACAAAATAACGATTTATTTTTTCTCTTAAAAAAAAAAAAACAGAAAATTTTAATCAATATTTGAAAAAAACATGATCACCTAAATGATATTAAGATAACCACGAAATAAATTTAAATTCTTTTTGGGGAATACATATATGTATGTACTCTTATTTCTTATAATATAGCATAGCATTATTACGAATAAAAAGAATAAATAAAAAATAAAAATGCATAAGTCCATTTTTATAAACTAAAGGAAATGCTATAATGTATAGCAATGAAATTATCGCTTTTGTTATTACCATTGCATATCATGAAATTGCAATAAAATATAAAATAAAAATAAAAATGAACAAATACAGAAGAAAGAATTTTTGCAATAATCTTTATTGATCGTATAAGTGCTTTTCAAAAACACTCAGATACATATTTATTTACTATATAAATAAAAATGATAAACAAAAATTTTTAATTTTTTTTTGTTTATATAACATACGTGGAGTATACTCGTACCTATGGATATATGTTTACATGATAATTCTTTATATACCAATTTTAACTGACACTATAATATATACTCAATATCCAATTATTGATAATTTCTGCTTAAATAATAATGTACAAAATTTTTACATGAATATTCTGCATTTAGTACCTATTACCAGTATTTCTTTACTTTTTCGTTTTATTCTTTCATTAATTTGTTTTCTAATTGTTTATTTTTTTTTTTTTTGTGGTTTTTTCTTTGAAGTAATAAAAAATACAATTTTACAAGGAAATTATATTCACCATGAATTTAGGATTAAATTCTTTCATGGTCACCTTTCTTATAAATATAATAAAGATAAAAATCTTATAATTTTTTAATCACCACCAGAATCATCAATATTATATAAAATCCTTACAAAAATATAATCATTCCTAAATTAGTACCTATATACATACCAATTACATATGTACCTTCATTTATCCATATGTATGTACATATTAATTTAATTTCATTGATATTTAACATCAATTTTAAATATTCATTTTGTATTCATAAGACTTTAATCACGATTTTTTGGTACAATATAAATGTACCAAATGCGTATATACATTTCTACATACAAATATTAGCTGTCACATATTGCACAAAAATTGTAGGAATTTCATTTTTGAATTTTATTTATTTTGTTTTTAATTATGTATCTTGGGGGGCGGAAAAAATGCAAAAGAAAAATTCAAAACAAAAATTCAACTAAGAAAAGACAAACCGATTGAAATGAAATGAAAAAAAAAATGCAGAAGGAAAGTTGATTGAAATACGGAGTTTTCAAGAAAGTATGGTGTTAGGTAAGTATAAAAGAAATGGAAAGAAAAATGTAAATTATATATACTTAAAAACGTATACAAAAGTAATCACAAAATAATTAAGTAAAAATTTACAATATTATAAATTATATAGTATACTTTTATTATAGGATATAATATGTACTATATACACGAATATGTATAAGCATTATGTATACATAATGTACAACCAATATATACTCGAATATACATATGTTTGTATATGTACTTTAAAAGAACTAACAGCAATTTTAATCAGTAGCCTTGAGGACTAATTTAGTAGCCAAAACACGAATCAAGATAATTGTTATGCAAGTGTACCGTCAAGTACACCTTAATTTAAATTAACTGAAATTTTATTTTTTTATTTATTTCTTTGGTTGAGTGTTGTTGTTGTTGTTCAGTCAGCAGAGTTCTACCCAAGAAAAGTCAAGTCAACTTGTGTGTTATGTGTTTTGTGTACATGTATAAACATGATGTATGTTTTTTTTTCTACATTTTTTTTGTTTGCTTTAATTCTTGTACGTGAGATTCGAAATCTTTATTTTATCAAGATATTGTACTGTCAGCCAACAACAATAGCAGCAGCAGCGGCAACAGCAACAGTAATAATAACCCATATACATATGTATATGATATACATATGTATTTACATATACATTATATCAGTGGGTGCATATAGGTATATATATGTATATACTGTTATCAAGAATCGATCGATATGTCGCCGAGTGTCAGACGTCCGACAAAACACCATACGACGAGTGTACATACAAACAACAATATTATGAATACATAAGTACACAAAACACTGTAAACGTCCGTACGTAGTATGTACATATGTATAGTATATAGTACATATATTTAGGATAATGTCGACAATGACTTTAACACGGCGGTAGGTTACCGACCGCCATAAGACAAAAACAACTAAATTTGCAACCTGTTACCTGTTGCAAAACAAAAAGTATTGTATAAATACAGTTATATTTTCCTGGAGTTTTAGCCTCTAACCTATGATGGTGTATCACAATAATTTGTGTCACAATTGCACCGTGATTATTACAATTCGTATACGTACTTATATATGCATACGTTTTTTTATGTACATACGAGTATTGAATTTGTACGCCAGTCATAGTATTAGCAATAAAACAAAAATTTACCTATTTGTTGATTATTATATTGTTGTTAGCCTTTTGCTTTATACATATTTTATTGTATATTTAGTACAACTAACTGGTACAACACATATGTATGTAGGTAACTAACAAACTCTATAGAAGCAACACATGAATTACAAGAACGTCATACCGCTGCAGGTGGATAAATGAATTATACTATATACACACATACATAATATTTATAGTATTTACATGTATGTAATATAAAAAGTGGTTGAAAATTAACTTAACTTTTAGAATATTTGACGAGAAAATCGCTACATTACGATTTGAAACATTATTTTTTTTTTCTTCAATAATAAAACCTACGTATAAAAGTGCACATAACACTTTAGAAGAAAAAATACAAAAAAAAAACCTAAGTACTACATTGTACAACATTCATATGTATGTGCTGTACGTACGAGTATACATTTAGGTACTTAACAACAATATAATAATGAGGAATTGAAATTAAATTTTACACTATTATCTATTATAGTATACCATATCCAGCTATAGATAGCATAGCAATAGCTAGCTAGCGCTAGTCACTCACAACTAGCCGACAGTTTTGTCATTTTTTGCTACAACAATTCTGTACTATGTACTATGAGTACTGTACATATAGTATTTGATTAATGGCTCCGCTGTCAAATTCCTAACGTGGAATCGTAAATATGCTTAAAGGTACATTTTAGATCTATATGCATGTACCAATGTTATATGAACTATAAATACATGTACACATTTGATAAGTTTTCTAAGGAAATATGTACTTATATACATGTCATGTGTATATAAAAAAGCACACATATAATACGACATAGGATAAAAAGATTTGTGTATTATTTAGTTATAAAAGTGCCATATACCATGCAATTTTTCTCATTTATTAAGTTTTTATTATTTTTTTTTTTTTTTCTGGAAAAATATATATCTGGACCTGAACCTACATAAATGCTTTGTACATATTATGTCCTGCATTCGCATGTGCAAGCAACAAATACATTATGTACATTCTACATATATCTACATACATACACATACTTGTCTCGTATACTTTTGAAATCGTTTTAAACCCGCCTTGATGAAAATAAAGAAAATTTAAAAAAAAAAATTGAATGAAAATTTTGAATTAAAAGTATGGGCGAATTCTTTTATATTACATTCCTTTAACGTACAATTTTTCTATGAAATACGTACATGTATGTAGGTTCAATATAATCTATGTTTTATGAATACATATGTACAATTGTATATTATATGTAATGTAGATAAGTATAAATAAGTAATGAACATTATATTATTATATGATAAGAACGATTGATATCTGACCACGAAAAGAAAATACGACGACACACGTACAAGAAAATTGTTTATTAACAAAAAGTCTATAGATACATGCAATTACATATCCACATACATATTACATTTATGTACAAATGTACATTATGTATATACAATCAAATAAAAAATTACAAACTTTTCTTCATTTTTTTTTTTTTTAATCATTATAGAAAATTATTCTAGAAGAGTTATATGGTTAGACGTGCGCCTTTGTCTGCGGCGAATAGAATCTTAATGAACGTACATATACGTGAATTGCAATCTTGTAATATAATTTAAACTTTTAATGAGTAACTCGTGCTGTTAATTATACATAGGTAGTACATATATAGATACATACATACATTTCCATATAATAAATACATATTTACAGATTTGCAGTTATAAAGCAAAGAAAAATACAAAATAGTCAACCTTTTATATATTGAATTCCAAAAAAAAAAAAAAGATTTTTATCTAAAGACTTCCTGATGAGTTAATGTGATGGTTTGATGATTTCAACGCGAGTATAGTATAAAATTCAACTTCATAAACAACAACAACAAAAACATCAACGAAAAAACCGATAAATAATTAAAATATAGTGAAGAAAAAAAATTATTTATAATGAATTGAAATTGCATTCTTTTGAAATTAGTATATAAACATATGAAGAAATTGAAAACAACTGAAGACGAAGAAAATAGAAACAAATTTATGTTTTTAATGGGCAAATGTGAAAATATAAAATAATGACTTTGAACAGTTAATTATAATCGTTTCGGAATTTATGTTTGGAATTCTGATAATAATAATAATATTAATAATAATTATTATTATTATTATTAAACACCAAAATGTATGTCATCCTTCATTCACACACAACAAAACGTGCATATAATCTTTGAAATTTTTTTCTCAACATTTTAAATCTTTTTTACAATGTAATATTTAATTCACTTTGCAGTCGAATACATCTAAATAAATACATAGAAAGTATATAATTTCTGATGTAATTAAATTTTATCCTCAAAATAAATACATATACATATTTTATATCTTCGACAATCTGATAAATTTTTAGATGTGTTCTAATGTTGTTATAACTGCAATTATAACCATTTCAAGACTTATAAAAATCTCTAGATTTTTCTTAGTGATAATATTTTTACCGCTTAAATACGACTAATATTAGACTTTTTATATTTAAAAATAATTATTTAAAAAAAAAAAAAAACTATTTTATTATACTCGTAATTTTGAATGACATATTTTGTACTTGTTTATCTTCTTTTTTTTATTTTTGTATTTTAATCGATTCATAGTTTCCTTCTTTCACTTGTATATCTCAATTATAATTAATTTATATATCACAATTAATTTTAATATTCCTGATGTATACAATTTGTTTTATACTATTACCAGTACACCTAGTACATATTTACATGTATCGATAAATAAGTTCATGTTCTTATGCACCCTAATATAATCTCTTTCAATTAATAATATTCACTTTGATATTAATTTTAATTATTATTAATTAAATAATTTTTTTTACAAAATCGGAATTTTAATAATGAAATATTTTTTTTTAGAAAAAAAAATCAATGGCCAATGAAAAATAATTATTGCAGTTCTATTAAAAAATTTATGTTGTCCACCAAATGTGTTACTATTATTATTATTTATATTTTTCTTTATCATCATTATTTTGTGTATATACATTATATGTTTAATTGAGGGTATTCATTTCAAATCGTAAACTAACGCAACGCATAATTTTACTATGTACCTCGTTAGTCAAAATGACGACGTGAAAACACTTCGTAAACACTAATCGTAATATTGTAATTTAAGTTTTCACAAATTCTTGAGGATATTACTTAACGTAGTAATCAGCTCGTAAACCGAGTAATGCCGCATCTACATTCAATGCAGTAACTTTAACTTGGTTTTCGACTTTTGACTTCACTGGATACTTAACATATAAAAGTAGCTGTCAATTCTACTGCATTGAATGTAGAAGTTCTAATACATATCCATCAAATCAAAGTCGAAGTTAAAGTCACTGCATTGAATGTAGAATCGGCATAAACCTATAATAAAATACTCGGTTTTATTCGGTTTACAAGACGCTTATACTACGTTTAATGAATACCCTCATTATTTTGTAACTATACAAATTCAACAATATTCTCAAAATAAAACCACAAACTCAATCTTCAAATTTCAAGTAATGAAAATGACAAGTTATCAAAGCTTAGTTTATACAAAATTTATTTACGAAGTTGATCTATGCGATCAAAATATCTCGTTCATTTACCCAAATAAAGCTTGTAATTCTAAAAACAAGGGAAAAATTTGCAAAGTCTCGTAAAAATACAACCAATTACATTACTCACTCTTATTGCGAGACTTACGACATTTGAAATGAATACTCTTACTATTTATTTATTATGCTCGTATTTTTATTATGTTTATTTTGATATTTTATTTTTATTTATTTCATTTACTTCATAATATATGAACATGTATTTTCTTTGATTGAAGCGACATTAATACTTTTATTATTATTATTATTATTTGTATTTATAAATAAACGCAGCGAATAGCTCAATCATGAATATAAATTGTTAAATTATAAAAAAATGCCTAACATTATAATATTAAATATTTTATTATAAAGATTATGAATAATAAAGATATACTACCTATATATGAGAGAGAGAAAGAGTATATAAAGATATATAAAAATATATGAAAAGCGATGATTCGTAAGCGTGTAGGCTATTTAATCAAATAACAGCAGGTAAAAGTAGTAGTATAAATATGACTAAACAACTGCAACAGAGTAATAAGTAATAACCAGTTAAAATAATGTTACCTACATACACACATAATATGTATTTATGAGTACGAGTATAGTATGTAATCATGTTAATCTTCATAACGTTAATCAGATTGCTTTTTTTTTGTAAATTTGCATAGTTTTTATAAGCTTAAAAAATCAGCAGGTGAAAATTATAATGCATGTGTACTCAAATTAAATGAAAATGTATAATAATATGTATGCACAATATATGCATTACACATTAATTTCTTAAAAATTATGAATATTAATATGTGGGAGAAGCATGAACTAACAATATTGGTCATTAATATGACCATCATTGGCTTCTTACATGCTTGTTTTATATAAATTTATGTATAAGAAAACTTATCATAACGAAATGAAATAAACTATACATAAATATAGGAACTCCCATATACTTATATAGAAACAGAAAAACATAGTAAATGACACAAAAACGAAAATTATTCAACAACATAAAATTTTACATAAATTTTTTTTTAACTAGCAGCATACATTAAGGTGCCATAACTATTATAAGACGTCGTCGTTGTCGTCGTGGATTTATACGCGTGTCGCACGCTCAATTAATTTTCACATAAGCTTGATCACTTATTTTCATTTTAATTTTTTTTTAGAAGAAAATAAAATAGAGAGACAGAGAGAGATATGTAAGTAAAAACAACCGATAAGACATTAATTCTTTAAAAATAAAAAAAAATAAATCAAATCCTACAACTACTATCTACTATATAGCTACGACGAGTATAATGGTCATACTCATTACATAGTTTTTACATGCTTCTTAGAATACTTGTAGCCTTAATGTGGATAATTGCAATTAAATTTTATTTATTTGGTTTTTTAATTTTCTTTTAGTTTAAACGATTGCATATTATCTCTATTCGTATAGAGACGTATAGTGTAGTATTATAGAGTGACTAGTATGATGTATTCTAGTGAATACAAAAGAAAAAATTCAATTTCTACGCTTTCAAGATATACATGATCGTAAATATATTAAAACATAACGAATTTAACAGTCTTCTTTACTAAATACTTTGAAAAATTATTTACAAAAAGTAGCAAATCTCTATGTACTCAAAAATTATTTTTCTTTTGCGATTTCAATTATACCCCATTTACCAGTGTATATCCATAAAGATAAACGACAACAAAATAAAATTTAACTGTCTTATATGTGACAACTCAAAATGTATTCGTTTACAGTCTACATTCATTTAATTACAAAATTATTATTATTATTTTTTTGTTTTTCTCTTCAAGATTATTTTAAAATCACCACCTACCACATAGCTACTTATTATTTTTATGTTTTTATATTACCTGTTGTTCTATAATAACAAATTATATATATGATTAAGACAAGCGATAACAAATTTTCGAAATGAAATGTGCAATATTCGAAATAAAAACCGCAACAACGAAAATATAATATATGAAAAAAAAAATAAAAATAAAATCTTCACATTTAAGAAATAAAGTTTAAAAAAATGTATATGTACATATAAACTTCATGATTTTTTGATGAGTTTTAAATCTTACGCAAAAACTACTTATTACACGAATAAACCAGAAAGCCAACAGCAGCAACAACGACGAAAAAAAAATGTAATATCTCTTAAAAGATTGTGACACAAGTACTTGTATATACATTCATATATATGAATATATTATTAAAATTAAAGCAACATAATCATACAAACATTAACAAACAAACAAATATATATCAACAAATACCTGTATATATTTGTGTTTGTAGATAAAATAAAAATATTCCAAAAATGAAAATACATAAAAATAAGAAAAGAAAAATATTAAAAAAATATGAAATAAATTTATACTCACCATATTTCATAAAGCAAAAAAAAAAAAAAAAAATTAATTCATTTATCGCCATCGTTTGCATTGCATCAGAGATCACCAACGATCATCATTTTATCATCATCATATAATAATCGCTTTTAAATGTTTTAAAATTAATGAAAATTAGAAAGGAGGAAAAATTTTATTTTTTATTTTTTCAAATGTAATTTATGAAATAATTAGGAATTAGTCTAGACTAATAGACTGTATAACAAATAATCAAATTTTCTTTTACTAAATAATTGACTATATAACAAGTAAAACAAGGTGAATCCTTAAAAAAAAATTTTCTCAATCATCCTCGTACAACTACTATCTACATAATGTATTGTATATCATGTCATGTCATTAATTATTTATCAAAACCATCTAATAATTAGGTATTCGCATTAATATTCCAGATGATATATGAAAAGTATACATATGTAATACATATGTACACAGATATTATATGTACATTTGGTACAATATATCACATCATGATCGTTATTTCTTCATATCATAATCACGATTCATATATGTAATCTAACATTTTATATTTTAAATTTAATAGATTATTATTTGTCTTCTTCTATATTTGATTAAAATAATAGAAATCATAAACACGAACAAGTAGTATATTATATATACAATATACCAAAGTATAGTTTAAGGGGATTATATACATATGTTTACATATAAATAAAATTCAAAAAATAATTACAAAAAAATCTAGATAAAAATATACGAGTATGTATAATTAGTTAGCTCTAAAATAAATGTTGTGTATTCATAGAAAAACTCCAAATATGTAACTTGTAGTCACTCATATAGATGTGATCTATGTATGTACGACGAATATATGTATGTATGTAATGTACATATTCAATTCAGTAAATCATTATTATTGTTTATTATTATTATTCACTTAAAAATGTAGTATATACCCGCAGTTTATTATCATAAACATCAAAATGATTATCACCATATATTTAAATCATTTATCCATTTTATATGCATATATACTTAGTTAGTTATCTGTATATATTTAATCATTTATATTCATTCATCCATCTATATCCATCCATCTATCCATCCATCCATATTTAATACCACTCATTCATTCAATTCTATAAATTATACGAGATATGATAGTATACACTATTCGTACACATAATAATACTTATATGTATATATTTTACCAGTGTTATGATAATCCAAATATAGATATAAAATGTAAATCATGTTAACAAACAACATATTAACTTTATGACTAAGTAATAATGTAACACACAAAATGCATGCAAAACATAATATGTAGAAGAAAAAAAAATACATACTCGTACAATATTCGCGTATACTCGTATAAATGTAAATAAATATATTTATTGCAATATTGCACATCATCTTTATAAATGTATATACATACATCAATATAACTATACATTATTCATATGCACAACTTATACAAATAAATACATATTGCATACTCATATTCCATATAAACATATGTATGTAATATATGCTCGTATGTTCATGTTTAACGATCAATATGGGTAACAAAAATTTAAATATAGTAAAAAATTACTTTATACAACCATTCACTATCATTTGAATTCCATCATCATCATTATCATACATGCATATATAATATACTGTACGACAACTGTATACCTACTTAATTTGAATGACTGATCTTCACCATACAAAGTCAAAAAAATATATACATATATATAGATACATACATACATGATATAAAAAATAAGAAATAAAAAATAAAATCAAAGTTTAGATTTTCTTCAATATCTGATGTACTTATATTACTAATATAAACAAACAAATCTTAAAAGATTTAACTAATATGTAAACTATTGAAACTGTGATTGAAACTTTTAAATATCATATACTTCATCATACATAAATATATAAGTACATATATACATAAGAGTGTTATGTATGTAATTATTGCATTAATATATGCAGCAACTATTTACTACTTGAAAAAAAAAAATACAAACATAATAGGATATTACAATACAACATGAATGTGACAACGAGTTTGATCATAATCATCATCATAATATGTATATGTGTATTAAATCAAAAAAAACAAAAAAAAAACCAGAACTCCTTCAGATTATGTGTTTAGATTTTAAGATACATATATATTTATGGATCATCATCATCATCATCATCATGATCATATGATAGTTGTTGTCCAATAGTGCACTTTTACATACTTTCATTCATATATTGTACATTTATAGTTATACACAAGCATACATACACATGTTACGTACATCAAGCAATTACCTACTCGTATTATAAGGTAACATCAATGACAACTTTTAATAATAATAACAGTTGCTGTTACTAATCCGAATACTATTTGATGTTTTTATAGCGTTTTTTATATTTTTATATTTTATTTTCATACGTATGTTAAGTGTATTATGTATTATACATACTCGTACTCATACATACAATCAATTTATAAAATAAAATTACCATCAAATGTACGTATAATTATGTAGCGATACATGTAATATTATATAGAGGCAACAACAATAAAATAAAACAGAGATGAGTTTAAGCAGGAAAAAAAAAAATAAAGTGATCGGTACCGATTCTGATAAATTCTGTTGGATGCATTTTGTTTTTTTTTTTTCTCGTACATATTATTACGATAAAATGCACACATGGTATATGCATGTATGTATATCTCTGTATATGCAATTTTGATCACAAGTTTTGCATTATTTATGCAAAAAACTATAACCATTTGCACTCATCTATATACAGATATCTAAAACAAGAGATGTGTTTCTCCTTGTGGAATATATTATAAAGTCGTGTGTATGTATGGATTTCACTTTTTATTTACAATCATATATATATATATGTATGTGTAAATAAAAACAAAAATGTTAAGTTATCGCTTTTTTTTTTTCTAGTATTAACAAATATAAATGTGTTATAATACATATGCAGATAATACATATAGAAAGGCTCTTATATACATAATATTATACATATCATATATGTATTACAAGTTGGTACGAGTATGTGTATATAAAATAAAAGAAAGGAGCCATCACCATTATTATCGTCATCATCATCATCATCATCATCATAAAAAAACATGCTTATAAGTAATATATTATTGTATACTCTTTAATCGAGTATATTTCAGGCTATCATGAATGTGTACATATATGTAAATTTAAAAACAAAAAAAAAAGAAGAAAACGTTATAAAACTGCAATATATTGATTGCATTATAATACGTGATATACGTATATAGAAAAAGAGAATGTTGTCCCTCATCCATAATGTGCTTAGCTATATGAATTTATACGAATTCACACATATTTAAATAAAATATATAATACGTATATATATGAAAAAAGCATATATAGCCGAGCCACATACATAATGTACATATTAAGAAATGCATATTATTATTTATTGTTTATTTGATGATGATAATGGCAATAATAATGGTGTTACTACATACATATACGGATCTAGAATATGTATGTAGGTTTGTATGTACATACAACACCGCCTTTTCCTTTTTTTTTCCTTCATGATACAGTATCAGATTTTTTTTTCTATTTAATTTTTTTTATACATATTTTTCAAATCTTCTGGATATATTTTAATGATAAAACTATCAGAAATACATATATGCAATTATTATGAAGATTTTTTTTTTTTCAAAAAATAAAAATAATTAAAAAAAAAATTGCTTTAAATAATAAATACATAAATACGAGTACAGATTAGCATTACGAAATGATATACATATGTACTAAGTATGTATGTATGTATGCAAGTAGATATGGTAAGGAGTAAATTCAAGCCAAAATTGTACATACAAAACCAAACGGGAATAAATAAATTAAATGAAAAAAATATTTATGTAATTATATGTTCATTATTTATTTTCGTATTTAACTTTTTTTTTCTAATTTTTCCATTATTGTAAATCTAAAGGACAGTATGATGATCGCAAAAAGGATGATATACATATACATATCGTACATTTAGTATACCTTGTATTTTAGAGATCTTTGATAATGAATCAATCCTAAGATTACATGAATATCTATTTACAAATACTTCATTGAATAACAAGTACATTACCCCTACATTCATGCATGCGACATAGATGTGAATATCTCTTAAATATTTGACTAATACGTATGTATCTAAATATTTTTGTACATTTACTTAATCACAAAATGCATACACACATAGGTACATGAATAGTTTGTATACGATACGATAGTATATGTATACGAAATACGGTTACCTTATTATTAAATGTAATGATAATGTCGATTAAAACGGATTTTATAGAAAATTTACATTTTAATCATAATCAGATGCATGTATAAATATGAAATACGTGATCTATTAATAAGTTTATATATACTCGTAGTTTATTATATTAATGAAAAAATACCTTTGGCATCATTTTATGCAAATTACCACATTACATATCACATATTCGCATATCATGTATGTATGAACACTATAACTATTTATAAGTACACTGTACACATATGATTTACGTTTTCATCTCTTACCTTTTTTTTTTGCTTTTTATATTTTGTATAAGTACAAAGTACATATATGTACATATGTATGTAGATTTATATGTGATTTTATTTTTCTTGCACGCAATCTGTATATTATATATAGTACAGTACAAAATGTAAGATATGTTTTAATAGATAAAATACAAACTTCTTATACTCGTAAATATAAATGTGTAAACGATACAGATATATACTAGTACATAATATTATAAAATGAGCGTAAATTTATTAATGTTTTAGGCAAATAATCAAATAATTTATTTATAATATGGCACGATCAAAAAAACGCCTTATCTCATTCATTATTCTGTTGACAAGTTGGTATACTCATAAAGTCATAATGTATCTAATCGTATACATATCGTATAATATAAGTATTTACATATGTATTCATATTAAGAAAGAGAAAATAAATTTTTTTTTTTTTTTTTTAAAAAAAAAGATTCATTATTACACGTAACCTTGTACTTATGCACTTACTGTGTAGAGAATGTAAAGTATGTTAAAATTATATAAATTATAATATGGCAGCTTCTTTAAAATAATGGCATTAAAGATCTGTATATTTTTATAATACTCTGCAATGTAGCAATGTAGGTACTGTAGGAATTTATTGGATTATAATTATTTAAATTGCTTGAACTCTATTAAATTGAAATAAGACGATGTACGGGTATAATATATGTAGAGCTTGGCCCAAAACAGTTGACAAGTCTCACGCATATGTAGTGCTAGTAAAATTTTTGTATACAGATATGATTTTTAACTTAAATTTCAAATCCCAGTATGTTGGTTGCACTGTGGAAACTTTTCTCATCCCTTTAAAATCTATGTAAAAAAAAAAAACGTTCAAGAAATGCTAAAGAAAGTGATCAAGAAAATTATCACATTTTCCTTTCTTGATGTCGTACGCTGCTCGAAGGAAATTAAATATGTTTTCTGTGCTTAGTATGAGATAGCGTTGCTGTAAAAAATTGTAATTACTTCACCAAAGATGTAATTTCTTTCGCGCAGTATACTGGGCATACGATAGAAAATTGCAGATCTTATAGGAAAATGTTAGAAATCTTCACTCGACTGACATTATATACACAAACACAAATTGTTTTTATTATTTTTCGTGCATGAATTCCGTGCATGTGGAATTAATTTTTCTTCTGCGCATGCCAATTTATAGTCTAATATGAAATTGTCAACTGTTTTGGGCATATCTGTATAAGAAAACTTATGTTTTGCTTTTATTCTGTAATTTGATTTTATTTCAAATACGAGTATGTACAACACAACATACAAAAATTTATGTGCCAAATATAAAATATAATTTTAACCGCATCTACGAAACACTAAAAAAAAAAATATAAAGTAAAGAAAATATCCTAAAGGTCTAAAATATGATTACATACATATGTACGTATATATATTCTGTATGTAAATTTTCACAAATATACATATAAGTATGTACACATTTTGTTCATAAATGTACTCGTATATGAGTTGTATGTTGTATGTAATTGAAATAAAAATAAATTTGAATTTTGTATACTGTTTGTAGTTAAATATATGATTGCAATTTTATTATTATTAATTGTATTTTTCATCTGAAATATGGCTATTACTTTTGTTCTAAATAAATATTGTGTATAGACTACTTTAAAATTTTATGCGTTCCTCTGTATTTTATACATCTGTAGTTAGCTAAAGCTAGCATTTTCATAATATAAATATAAATTTTATATGAGTATGTAGATCTTAATATTACACACATATATTTTCATATTTGAAAAGAGTATTAAGTACATGTAGGTATACGAGCTTATATGCGAATATATAGGCAGGCATACGATATATCTACATCATGTGTGCCATACGTAAATAAGTAGGCAGTGGCGAAATACCTTCCAGATATATTATTAATAGTTAATGGTACTTAAGTTTATGGATTTCAATTTAACATCGACACGGTTAATATATAAGATTGAATTTCAGTTACAATTTATTTGAGAGTTAATAAAAATTAAGACAATAACTATTTTATATGTTAGTCCTTGTATATGTACTACCATACAAATATTTCTTTATTTAAAATATTTTATGTAAGTTTAAAACAATTGTGTATGCGAATAATTTATTTAATTAAAAATTTATGACTATGACTATGACTGAATTTGATTTATTCATTGTTAAAATATTTAAAAAATTTTAACTTTCAAAAGTACATTATATGTATATGTTTTTATTATTCATCAAATGAATGTGTTACACACACAATAAAATAATAATTTTTCTATAATTTTATTAAATTCAATTTTGTTTATTTTTTTGTTTTTCCAGGATCTCATCATCACAAAACTTCATCATCTGCCGTATCATCTCAGACAACGACTTTATCACATTCATCATTCATAAAAAGACCAATTCCACCATTATTAGCTGCTCCACCATATTTATTCACTTTTCGACGATTTAAAGATGAAACTAACAACAATAATACCTATACAAACAACAATAATAATTCCACATACAATAATAATAATCATTCAAAAACAAATTCCTCATCGATATTCAGCAGTTACGATAAAAAATTAAATTTATTGAATTTATTTAAAAATCCGTATAAATATAGTAATGATAGACCATCACCACCGATTATTTCACGATCACCTTCAATAACAGCAACAGCAACAGCACCACATTTACATCCATCAGCATCACAGCAATCACCATCTTTGTCATCATCATCATCATTATCGTTAAATCCTATATCGACATCAGTACTCCTTCATTCAGGATCATCGGCGTTCAGTAGTGCTGCTACTGGAAATGGCAGTAGCAGTATTAGTAGCAGTATCAATAATGGGCATAGCAGTAGTAGTACTAGCAATTTTAGTAGTAGCAGTAATTTAGGTGCAACAAATAGATCAAATACTACACAAATACCATCATGGAAAAGTATTAGTAGTCATCATAATCAACAACAACATCATCATCATCATCATCATCACCAATCTGTGTCAATGAATCCGACGACATTCAGCAGTAGCAGCAATAGCAGTAACAGCAACAATAATAATAATTGCACGAGTATAATTAGAAATATGATCAGTGGTAGTAGCAGTGGTTTAGGAATAGGTTGGCATTCACCGGAAGAACGAGGTAATGGTATTAGTAGTAGTAGTGGATATGGTGATCTCTCAAAAAGCCGCAAAGTACATAAATGTGATGCGGAAGGTTGTGATAAAGTGTATACGAAAAGTTCCCACCTAAAAGCTCATAAGAGGACACATACAGGTAATCAATCATTTTTTCACATACCTATATACATATATATAAAATCATTAAAAAGATAGAAATTATTTTTATTCTCAACTTTGTGTTTTGCATTTTTCTGATTTTTTGTTACACATTTTGTATATTTATTTTCTATAATTACAGGTGAAAAACCATATGTATGTACATGGGAAGGATGTATATGGCGTTTTGCACGTTCCGATGAATTAACACGACATTTTCGTAAACATACTGGTGTTAAACCATTCCGTTGTAAATTATGTTCCAGATCGTTCAGTCGATCTGATCATCTTTCATTGCACATGAGACGACATTGACAATTCCTTTATTTTGTTTTTTTTTTTGTTTTTGTTTCGTTTTCGGTTTTAGTTTTTTTTTTTATTTTATCGTTTGTTTTCTTGATAGCTCGGTTGTTTTTAATTCTTTATTAAAACTTTATCAAAAATGTAGTATAGATTTTAATAATTATTTATTTTAGACAATTTATTATTCATATTAGCTAGCAAATATACAACGTACTATGGTACTACATGTTATGTGTATATGTATATAGTTTTATTTTTACGTTATAAATACATATAAATATATTTAAAAAATAAAAACAAAGGATTAAGGATTTTATATGAAGAAAAAAAAAATAATTATCGAAAAGGAACTTATATGCCAGTATATTATAGCCAGTGTTTTTATGTTTTTTTAATTTTTTTTTTTGTTTGCTTCTTTGTTTTTAAATTTTTATTCTTTTAAATTTATAGTAAATTAATTATTGCACATTCTTATATGCATATATATACATATTATAATATATTATAGATTATTTATTCAAATTTTTTGTTTATCATTTTAATATTAAGATATTTTAGATAATAATTTTTTATTTTCCAATTACATATTCGCATTATTAGAAATTTTATTAAGTTATTTTTCCATTTTACTTGTAACGTAATATAAATAGAAGATACTAAACAATGAATTATTATTTTGTAAATTATGAACGAGGACATTTTTAATGGCATTATTATACATATATTTATTAGTTGTAAAAAAAAATTGTATATCTATAGATCATAAGTCAGATATATTTATCTAAAATAAAAAAGAAAAAAATGAAAGAAAAAAAAATTACATACATTTGTAGCTCTGAAATAGGAGCTTCATACGAGCTAATATATGTGCATAAATGAAATTGAACATTGAATCAAAAATTATCGAAAAGTATTTCTTCAAAATAGAAGAGAATATAAATTATATAGATTATTAATGAGGTGCTACTTTTTATTTTTATTACATTTTAAATTTTAGGTTAGTCAAAAAGAAAAATGTTGTTCTTTCGAAAAAAAAAACAAAAAAGAGGAAAAATATCAAGTGTTCATGAAATTGCAAACATTTAATTTAAATTAAAAAATTGTAAGGGTATTCACTATGTTTTAAGAAGCTTAGAAAATGTTGTAAGTGTGTTAAACATTTTACACGAAACGAGTGAATTTACTCTTCAAATTGGTCGCGTAATTCATTTTTGACTTAAGCTTAGTGAGGAGTTCGAACGGAATTTCATTCCCAATCTAAAATACTATACATGTAAAAAGATGGAGACTTTTTTCTGTTCAAAATGGGTCGGACAATTATTCCGTGCGTTTGTTTGGTAATTTTGACAGCACGAAAAAACAAATGTTGCTGTCAAAAGTTTAAGTTTAAGTTTAAGTTTATGTTTTATTTATTCTTCTGATTCGTTCATCACAACACAATAAAGACATTTCATACATGTCTTTTTCTCCACGCTTATTCTACATGGAATATTTCAGTGTAGAAATAAATATCAAAATGATTAATAGAATTCCGTTCGAACTCCGTATTGAACTTTAATGTGTAAAATATTTGCTGTCAATTTCGCTTTCATTCCTTTCCAGTTGTCTCTTATATTCTGTTAAGTGAATACTCTTAAAATTTTTTTAGTTTTAAAAATCAAAGCATTATAATGTGTATTTATGTATTTTTTATGATAAATATAATTTTTATAGGCCAGTAAAATATTATAGAATGTATTATACATACATATTTAGTTATATATAGATAGATAATAATTTAGTAAAAATTCATATTTCATTTTAATATCCATTCCACAAAGAATTATGTATACATATACACCTATTTTATTTACAAAACAATAAAATCCCATTTTTATATACATACGGATGTATATTTTAATATATAAATGTTTATAGGATAATATAGGATAATTTTTATGAAATAATTTTAGCTGAATGAAATTTTATGAATGAATATCGAATGAAAAATAATGTGACAAAAATAAACAGGAAAACAATATTTCTTTTTGAATAAATCATGTATCAAAAGAATGCATTATGAAAATAACCGTGCATTTATATTATCTTGTTTCATTTTCATGTTCCTATTTATGGGACTGAACAATGCATTTACTACACTCTATGGGACTTTCTCTTTTCGTGTTCATGTTTCTTCTTCTAGTAGTGGTGTCATATTTAATTGATATTATCGACAAAACTTTTTGATTTTCATTGTAATGGCAACACTTTGTGTAATGTCACTTTGTGTTTTTCATGAATGTTAAAAACTTCCTCTTTTTTTCGGTCTTGAATACTTCGGCCTCTTCTGTAATTCTCTAAAATAACGTGACGTTCATATTATCAAGATAATGTAAACGCATGGAATAGAAGCAATTTATTTCACTTTTTATTTCGTTATAATTTTTCAGTTTTAAAGTTTTGTAGTTCTATTGACATGAACGATCATCTCAAATTTCTTCTTGGTTAACTTGCTAATAGTTGTTTTTCTTTAAAAATTAAAAGTTAGAAAACAACTTCAAATCATTTTACCTTCGTAATTTTTCGTAAATATATACAATGGAAATGAACTACGAAAACTGAAAAACTACGAAGATTAAAAAGTTTACGACAAACTGAAACTTGAAATGAATCCCCTTAATATCATATTCGAACGATATTGTCAAAATGATAAATTATATTTAAAAAAATTTTTTTTACATAATTTTGTGATTAAAAACAAATTTAATGAAAGAAATAATAATACTTTTGTTGTATGTTGTATGAATTAAATGAATTAATTATTATATTAAATGAATAGCTAATTGTGTCAGTATATATACTCTCGCTCATACATATAAAGAACCTAATAAAATTCATAAATTATTTAAAGAAAAAAAAACAAAAAAAAATAAATAAATTTCATTTTACGCGATAAAAAATAAATGAATGAATAAATATTTGTACCACAAGTGTCCTTAAGAATCTCTTTATAGTTAAAAACGTTTTTATCTTTATTTTTTTATTTTATTTTTTTTCATTATATTTTTTGTTTTTGTATAACATATCTATAGTTGTACCTAGTACGATATAAATGATGTGTAGTAATATATATATACTCGAATTAAATTGAAACTTTTCAATTGTAAACAAAAAAAAAGGTAAAATTTTAAATTAATACTCAAAATAATTACATGAAAATTTGAAAGTGAATGTCAACAGGTTTTCTTTTTTCTTTTTTTTTTTGTATGATATTTATTTTTGTTTATGAAACAAATAAAAAAAAAATCAAAAAAAAAATATAAATAAATTAATTTAATATATTAAATAAATTAATTAAATTCATTTTACATGTTTAGATGAATTTTATGTTCTTTTATTTTATAAGGTTAAATTATATTATGTATGTAGAATTTTATTTATATTTTTTTATTTTGTTATTATTATTACAACTTTTTTTTATTAAATTTTGTATTTGTATTTATATATATAATTAAATGAAAACATTAAGCCAGTGCCTGATTTGTGATTATTATTAAATTAGATGATAATGTGAAAATAAAAGATACAAAAAATTATATATTAAATATCATATATATAGAACTATTTACAACTACAAAAATAAAAAAAAAATAAAAGATACAAAAAAAAAGAATTATTTAAAATAAATTCACAAATAATTGTATATGATGAAAAATACAAAAAAAAAACAACTACAATATAATACAATAATACTTATATAAAATAAAGTAACTATATTTATAAACAATTTTATATAAATACTATATAGACAATTTGAAGCAATATAAAAAATGCAATTTTTATACATACATATATAACATATGTGTAAATAAAGATATTTTATTATGTATAATAAATGATAAATTTATATAATATTATTATATACTATATACCTATTTATTATTATATTATATATAACACTATTATTTTATATATAAAACAGAAAATGAAATATTTAAATGTTGAAATGAAATATTACATATTACATTCATATAAAATTTTTACAAAACATTCAATAAATAGTATGTACGCAAAAGTTCTTCATATTTACATGAGTATTTATATGTATGGGTTTATAATATTTCATAAAATATTGTTGATGTAAAAAATAAATAAAATACAAATTTTTCATATTTATAGATACACATTACATAAATATTATAGAAAAAAAAATGTTCTTAGAACAAATTCTGTTAAAAATATTCTCATCAAAAATCATGTATTCATATTAAATAAATAAAAAATATTTCCTTTTGAACAAAAAAATAAGAAAAAAAATCAGATAAAAGAAAATCTAGAAGAAAAAATGTTTTGGTATTTTTTGTTTTTTACAAAAAGGATAATGCTGCATATATATATTTTTTTTCTTTTAAATATAATTTATTATTTAATATTAATACATATTTGAATGTGGAATGATAAATTCAAAATCGAAAATTTACAAATTTTTTTTAAGAAAAACAAAATAAAATACAAAGCAACAAAAAAAAAATATAAATAAATAAAATTTACCTACTTTTGAAAGAACAAAAAAAAAAATTAAAGTAGTTTTATTTTCATTTACCTATGCACCTAACTCCCAAATTCCTGAAAATGCTTTTTTAATTTTTCCAATCAAAACTTTAGGGGCTTAGTGGCGTAATTGGTAAATCAACAGGACTTCACTACTGCACTAATCTCAAAGTTGTAGGTTCGATTCTTGAGACCAAGATATGGGTAAAAATAAGAAAAATAATTTTCAATTTTTCGTTGCATATTTCTAACTTTCATCATCATTTCTGTATCCCGAAGTTCACTCAGCTTTGAATGAGTATCCAGCTAGCTGGAAAATATATTTTAGAAATAACTGATTGCTGACAACAATTATCAACACAAAGAATTATTAGAGCATAACGCATTAATCAATGCAAATTCCATCACTTTAATAGTAGATCGATCGTCTAAGCACTTTAATGTAAAAGAGTTTCCTTCTATACAAGCAAGCAGCAATTCAGTGGTTCGCAATCCACATTAAATAGTAGATGCACAGATGATATTAGTAAGAAGTCTTGAAATCATTTCGTCAAAAGGCCTGGCTCACGTAGAGCTGTAGTAATTTAATTGAAAAAGAATCAAATCTTCAAATATGTATATTCAAGGATTTTAAATTTGTCTTCCAATAATAATTATTTTTTTCAATATGAAGTATTAATTACATCCTTAATTTGAACAATAATACTAATGTTATAAAACCACCAATATATAATTTCTTATCGTTAAAAACTCTAGATAAATTATTATCAACGTATACACATGTACATATTCTATGCACAGGCAAACACCATAATATATGTAGATTAGAACTTTCAATTTATGCTAATTAGACTAATAAAAAATTATATTCATTCGAAACGTATTTCATTTCTAATAAATTCAGTAATATAAAATATTCAATTTTTTTCATATGTACGAGGTACGAGTATGCATTGTATAATTACGTTTCGTTTTTCTTTTCTTTTTTTGTAAATACTTTTTCATTCAACTTTTGATTTATTAAATAATTAATATTGTTCAAACTTGTAACATGTACATAGATATATAACTCATATGTACTGGCGCAAGTATGAGAGTATATGTAAATGTACGAGTACATGTATAACATTTTATATTGATCATAATTCATAAATTTATTAGTGTAATAAAAACTAAAAACTGTATATAACTATACTCTTAAATTCAAACATACAAACGTTATGTACATACATATTATTTATGGATAGACATTATGACTTGTAGTATAAGCACAAATTATTTTATTTTTAATATATTAAATATAATTCTTAAAATTGAATTTACAATAATCATTATTAAATGGATATCATTGAACAATTGTATAATTACAATTTAAAATTATTATTATTTTAAAATAAATATTATTTGAAAAATATATTAATTAATTTCCGGGATATTTAAAATTTATATTGTAATATTACACCGCGTGTGTATATAATAGTAATTATGATACATTTATTAATATGTAAGTAGGTTTATATAAATGTACATACATACAATTTAATTATTAGATTATTTACATATTTGAATGAATATATAGATCAATATATTACAAATGATTGTTATATTAATAATAAGATCAAACATAAATATTAAAATATGTACAGTTGTATTCAAAAGTTTTTGTACATTTCTAAATTTTTGTTAAACACTCTTTCTTCTTAATAGAATCTTGACTATAGTAAAGACGTGTTTTACCTTAATGTTGTATAGAAAAATTTATTATTCTTCAAATAAAATCGATTTCAAAATGTCTAAACACGTTATCAGTCGTGAAAAAAAAAGTTGGTATCAAAAATCGCCATCATCATTTCATTTTTGTGAACGGGGAAAGATAGAATCATGAATTAAAATTCATATGAAAAATCAAAGTGTCTTCCTTAAGTATGCTCATTATAATTAAAATAGAGCAAATAGTTTTTACAAGAAAGAGATTTATGTAGCATTACCCAGAAAAACCAAATATAAAATTATATGGGATTATACGGGTATGCAAATACTTTTGACTCGTAATTTTTGAACTTGTTGTAATTATTATTTTATAACTTGTAAATAAATAGAGGTATGAAAAGAAATGTTCAGAATAACATTTAGAACATATATCAATATCAGGGTTTTGTTTGTACAATGAATGGGAACGGGAAGATATGTTCATTTAATTTTAACGTACAAATATCCAAAGTTTAAATTTGAATTTGTACGAAGACTATCGATGTCCACTGTATAATAAAATACTAATTGTACTCGTAAAAAAATTATATCAAACAATATGTGAATGTATTTACAAATATATATCTTTGCGAGGTGTAACACGTATTATAATATCAAGTAGATTTTCAGTGAATATTAATTAATAACATGTAATAACATTTTTAAATATTTTTAATATATTTTAATGTCAAGCTACCGTCTATATATCGATTAGTAACAACTGCAATATAATTCAGATCTGAATTATTATTGTACTTTGTTTACTTGCCTTTACTTCATATTGCTATATGTCTTGTGTTGTGATTCTTCCCCGCTTTCGCCAACTACAGAGCAGTATATAATTTACACAAGAAAATGAGATCAAAACAAACATGATCATTCAACTTTTGAGTATTTGCGATGTAGGAAGACAAGAGTAGAAAGAAAAATGGAAAGAAGAACGAATAGTAGTTTCTCTTCTTATTTTTTTTTTTTTTTTTTTGTAGTTTATGTACTACACCGTAGTACAGTAGCCGAGTAGTTTCTCTTCTCCTTTTCTTGTGTAAATTATGCACTGCTCAACTGCACTGTAGTAAGCGAACAGAGAATAATTTCAGATTATTGAAACTTGCAGAGCATGTGGCTCATGTGAGTTGAATAATAAATATTTGCTCTTGATTTGATATTTTTTATGTTGTACATTAATTCAATGACTTATTTGGTTCAAACTGAACCAATCGTGCCAACACCAAGACATACTGATTGGAAGTTGTATACAAAATATTATGAATAATGTAGGTAAAATATGGGTGACTACGTTTGAACATATATCATTTAAGTATTTTATAGTCATATTATATAGACATAGTGTGTAATGCACACTTTTCAAGTTGTAATATTGGAAGAAGAGTCTTTAATGAAAAATGGTAGATACAAAAATTCTATTACGTAGTACATCTAAAAAAGTAAATTTACCAAAGTTAAATATTTAACTAAACTTCTTATTTTCTTAATTTAATTTTTTCTTCGTTATTTAAGAAGAATGAGAAAAAAAATGAAGTGTTAAAATTCAACGTTTGGATTTATATTTAAAATTTATGAAAAAATGGCAAACTAATAAATATGTACATACTTTATAAATTATATTACTGTAAAGAAAAATACACATGTTTGGGATATGCGTACGGTGTAGTACGAATATCCAGTGAATAATATTTTACATTAATTTAGTAGGTACATAGATAAAAGTTGTACATAATAATGTTGCATATTAATATGCACATTAAATAAATACAAAATTATATAAAAATATGTACAATTTATATGACTGTAATATATAAAAATATATACATACATATTATGTATCCATATTATAATAAATGTGTAGTCGTATATGTAGCATATTTTATGTGTATACATAAGAGTACACATATGATATGAATATTCTTGTCATAATTTTTATAAAACAGTTAACTGATGTTTATAAAATATTTTTAATATGATTTACGAAGTAAATATCTTAGATCAAAAAAGATAAAATATGTTACAGATATATTTTAGATTACAACAATAAATAACAGAATATGTATATTATGTAAATACATTACATTCGTATATTTGAATGCATGTGTAGATATGTGTACCTAAACTAAACCAAATAAACAGATGTGTAATACCGTAGTGCATAAATGTGTAGATGCACATATGTTTAAGGTGCGTAAATTATTCTAAAATAGGTGTTATAATATTTCTAAATATAAGATCATGAAAAAAATTAAAATTCAATTTAAAAAATAACAAATAAAAAACAAAAATAAAAACAACAGAACAACTTATTATACCTATAGAGTACAGTGATAAATAAAATTAAAATGACTCGCAATGTTTTTCAAATACAAAATGATGAGGGTATTCACTTAATGTATAGTAAAAAGCTTGTAAATCTAGTCAAACTTAGTGAAATACAAGTATGTACACAGTTTACTATAGCGGTTTTCGAGCCTTTCACTTATTAAATGAATATCCTCAAATTATAATTTTTCATGATTTTCACAACAATTCCACGAATTAGTATTTATAACTCTAGCTCGCTCGCTCTCTTTCCCCTTTCTCTCTCTCTCTTTTCCACCCTTTCACACCCTCTCACGCCATCTCTCTTCCTCTATCTCCTCCTTCCCTCTTTTTAATAAAAGACAAATAAAATGTGTCCTTTTAATTTTTCACAGCACTGTACCCGATATAATGCTTATAATGCTTGTACCTACATAGACCTAGGGGATATACGAGTAATATCTATCTGCGTGCTGTACAGTAAAATAAATATTTTTAACTATATTATGCACTAAATACTTACATACATATTATACACATACGTTTGTAGAAATTTTTATATACATAAAGTTAAATGCATTCATACAAATATAAATATTTCTTACTATTCTTAAAAAAAAATAAATTATATAATGCAAAAACAAAAACAGCATCAACAACAACAGCAACAAAATTCACATATAAAAGCGCAAATTGGAAAACAAAAAAAGGAAAAAAAAATAAATAAATAGTTATACATAAACATATCAGATTTGATGCAGAAAAAAAAAAATTAAAAAATTTGTTAAGTTAACACAGCATAACACCTGGTTTTTTACTTCGTTTAAAATTTTTCATATATCTAAGTAGGTATGTACTTTTATTTTTTGTTTAGTTGCGGGATTTTTTTTTATATTTTTACTTTTTCAGTTCTACGTTTACATACGAGTACACATACTATACATATTTCTTTTTTATATTATTTATCGTTTTTTTCGTTTTTATTTTGTATTTTAATTTATTTTATTTTTTTTTTTTTCTAAATACCTTACATTATATGATATTTGTACAATCGTTTTTGAGGTGTAAACCATTAGTACACGCACTTGTTACGATAAATTGCACACACACAATTTATGTACATACATATCATTCATATAAATGTAATGTACGAGTATGTATGATAATGAATCTTATAGAAGTTTGTATAATAAAAATAAAATATAAGTAAGTGTATGAAAAAAAAATCTTTAAATCAAAATTGCATGTATAAGATAAGGTATTTATAATTGCATGTATATGATATACATATATATATATATTCACACACGTACATATATGTAGATGAATGCATTTATTGAGTATTGTGTGCACTTTATACTTTTGAATCTCCTTTACTTTTCTCAGATGCTTATACATATTATATACAAGCATGTATGAATATTCTCTACAAATATATGTATGTATGTATGCATATATGATAAACTTTTATACATTATATACAAAGAAAATATATATGTACATCGCGTATAACATCATGTTTAACAAAACGTCTGCAAATCACAAATATATCTAAATATCTATTAAATGTATAAATCAAATCTATACAAAAAAACATACATACAAATGTACATAAATCTATAGATACATTGTATATTTACATGCAATTTACGTACTATACATATGTATGTTTTCATAAATTTTCGAATGTACATACATATGTACTTGTAAAATAGTATACATAAATTTATATAGTGAGAATTCAACTTTAAATTTCGTATGTTAGTATGTATGTTTCCATTTGAAAAAAATAAAAAAAATAAATATGTATATATTTCGTTTTGCCATATATGAGAAGTTTTTCCCTATACGTACATTACTATTATATCTTATCTATTTTTTCCATATGTTTCCTCAATGTACATATAAGTATTTTCATGCTTTGTACATTATGTGTAGATAAGTATGTATCGTGTGTAATTTTTAAATAATAAAAAAATTCTATACCTATACTCTATACATTTCATATGTATGTACGTTGGTGCTATACTTTAACACACTCGCCGAAATTTCCATACTTTCAGCTGACTTCCACCCTTATTCATGTTCGTAGTGTAGAGCAAGCGTAAAATGTTATTTGACAATTTTTCAACGTAATTTACCAAGAGAGAAAATGAACTTATTTTCAAGAATTAATATACGAGTATGGTGTGTGTCTACTTAAAACACTTGAATGGACTAATAAGTACTAGAATTACTACGCTAGACTAGACTAGACTCACTTAATAGTAAAATAATTATAGCTACCAATGATATCACTGCTACACTATTTACTATAAGAATACAACTCTCATATACTTACGTATTTATAATATAAAACAAGTACAAAAAGCTGGAAGATGAGAAAATGAACTTTTTCTCTGGAATGAAAATAAAAAAAAGCATACGATTTTTGAATGGAAGATTACCAGAGAGTTATACCACACACTAGACGAGTATAATTTAATAGTGACATAGCTGCAAATGACCTGATTGCCATCCTACTTATTACCTTTTACTTTTTCCTTTATACTTTCCATCCCATGGTGTGTATAGTGCGTATATAGTGTGTATAGAACAAAATAAATATAAAGAGAATATGGATTTTTCTTAAGAATCAGAACACGAGTTCATGAGAATAATGGTAAGCGAGATAATACTAACGTACTCGATTACTCGTATATCGTATTATAGTTAGCTACCAATGACCAGTTTACTACTAATTTTCTCTTCCGATTTCTCGTAAACTCCTTATAGTGTGTGCGCGTGTGTGTAGTGCAGAGCAAATATAAAGAGAAAATAGATTTATCTCGTGAATGAAAATGCAAGGTTACTTTAGCTTATATCGTACTATACATTATTTACTATACGAATGCAACTCTGTTTCATTCTCATATAATGTACATACTTACAGAACAAAAATACAAAATATTATTGAAAGGTGAGAAAACGAACTTTTTCTCTAGAATGAAAATAAGAGCATATATGATGCCTGAATCCCTAAATGAACTTTTTCTAGAGGTAATAGATAAATATATACTGCGCTAGAGTAACGTACTAGCCATAGTACTAGTACCTAATCTCAATAACTGCTAATCACTATTCTACTACACTACTTACTGTACGTATGCCGACTCTTCATCGTTCTGAAACTATAGAAATTTCATTGAGTGTATAATGAATATTGTATAAATTAAATTTAAAAATTATAAATAATTTAATTATTCTACGTGCTAAATACATACTCATACCTTGTACTCTTATACATACTCGTGTATATTTATATTATTTTATTCTTTAATAAGCTAATAAGCATATTTTTATAAAGTAGTTACCTACCTAAATGCATAATATTAATGCAAACATTTAACACAGCATGTTAAACAATAATAAGGAGAAAAAAAAAATAATTCATACATAATTAATGCATGTGGAATATTATAAAGAAATTTAAAAAAAAAAATCACTCATACATATATTATTTATGATATGTATGTGTGATGTTACAAATGAAAATATTGCGTGTATGTCATGTAAAATTTTTATTTGATTAAAATGATGAAATTTATGTGAAAAAATATAAAACTTATATATACATTTTTTTCTTTTATTTTATTTTTAATTTTTTTGTTTTTTTCTTTATTATGATTTTTGTTTTTAACTCGTGTGTTTATGGAACAATGAAAACATCATTAATCTTTTATTCGTAAAAAAAAAAAAAAAAACAATTTTTTTTAAATGTTCTTTTTATTCATTTTTTTGCTAATAATTAAAATCTAATTTATGGTGAAAATTTTTGCAAAACAATAATATTAATAAAAAAATTATTGTAAGTAATAAAACCAGAAACACCAAATATATGTACGTACATATATACGCGGGTAACATATTGAAGTAAGAGAAATTCATAAATTTATATCTTCAAATTTTATTTTAAATTAAAAAAAAAAAAAGTTTATATACTCATATGTATGTATGTATAATCGTATATAAAATCTTTTCTAATGTGCAAATACTACTTGATAGTAAAATGAAAATTGTTGTTAAAATAAAAAAAAAATGTTAAAGAAAAATTGCACAAAAATCATGTAATAATTAAGTACAAATTATAATGCGTAAAATCTATTTAACTCAAATTACATTTATGTACATTAGGTATACATACAGATATATAGAACTTGTGCATATGTATAGTTAGATATCTAATAAAATGCTGAATAATATTTACGTAAACGTTATATATGTAGCCATAAAATGATATTTATAAAATGTATCGTTTTATTTTCATACAATTTTAGATTGAAAAAATTTTTAAATCTAATAAATTTTCTTATAATTAAAAATTAACTATACATACGATCATATATCTAAGCATATGTGGCAATGGTGTAATACGCAATGTACAAATATTATTAGGTATTTATAGGTACATTTAATTAAACATATACTATGTACATCCACAGACATTCATACATACATAGTATATGTGTGTAATCACATCGACGATAAATTTTTCAATATTTAGTGCAAGAAAATTTAATTGAAATAAAATTAAAATAAATTGAAATAAAAATATCTAGGTATATAAATAAGATAAGGCAAATTATATGTGTACAATTATTAAGTACATTTACCTATAATTAAGTACATGTAAATATTCCTTGTTATAGTTTTACTATATACAGTGGTCATCAAAAGTCTTTGTATATCTTCAAATTTAAACTTTGTATACAACTAAAAAGTCAAAATCAAATAAAACACATATTTTCCCATTTTTTGTATATGAGTATCTATAAATATATAGTCAATAAAATACCTATTCGATATTAAAACGCATGCATATAATATGTACATACATATATATGTGCATATATTAGGTTAACTGTTAAAACATGTATGTATGTATATATACAGAAGCAATATATAGTTTCTAACTAATATTACCTACATTTTTCCTATAAATATTCACACATGTTTGTGCTAAGATACATGTGCATAGAATTGTACGTAAAGTTTACATACATACATATACTTATTTAAAAAAAAAAAATTAAAAATTTTAGTATGTATATAAAAAATATGCACATAAATATACACATGTATACATATATGTAGTACACACAAACTAATATACATACATATGTATATGCGACTGCACTATAATATAGCAACAATATATACCTATATCAATAAATGCAATAATTAATAAAATGATTAATGACGTGAATTTCAAAGATCTACACAGCAAATAAATTTTCTTTTACTTTATAGAGACAGGCTTACATATAGATATAAGATATCAATAATATGAGTATGTTATGTTATATTTATATACATCATACATTTATATGTGCATACAGCATAGCTTATTTCATATTATTTTATTTGATATCTATTCTCTATTTATAAAAGTATCTAATATACATATATACATACCCCTTAAAATTGTACAGATGCTTAGTATGCATGCATATGACATTATGTGTACATATATAATCGTATATACGCTGTGAACTCATAAATATTACATTTATATTTATCTCTAACCAATAATGAAATAAAATTAAATAAAATAATATACTCATATATAAAAATACATTCAAATACTTATATCCAGCCAAATAAACATAAAGATAAACAAAAACGTTTTCGATCAGTAATACAAGACAAGACTATATCTACTATGATTTTTAATTTTTCAGTTATAAGAATGATGATAAAATTTTCTTAATAATGTGTACCCATATAAATATATTATACATATACACATATTACAATTCAAATACTTCAAATAATTGAAAGAAAATTAAAAGTGAAAAATCTATTTGTCAATTTTTTTCTTCTTTTATGTACAAACTGCAAATTTCATCTTTCTATAATGACAATGGTTTTTCGAATGTTTTTCAATGAATTTTCGTACATTTATTTGTATGTGGTTCTATATATTATATTTTTGATTTTATACATACTTATGTGCATACGTACTGTATTATGGTAAATGAAAGTCTGCAAAATCTACAAATGTTTGTTTGAAGTTCATACAACATCATGTGTATAATTATAGTTTCACAATAGAGCAATATGCTTCTAAAAGCTTAACAGATTTTATATGATTACATTTATACGAGTGTGTGTATGCTATTTGGCAAACATATCATAACATTTTTGTTATACAACATACATAACTCGTATATGCACACATTTATACGAATATATGTACCTGCAAACTGCACCTTGCACCTAACGTTTGTATGTATCTCGTATACCCTCTAATATCTAATATCGTGTAATTAAAATTAATAAATCGAATTACTTCTAAAAGTAATAAAGAAAATATTATACAGAATATTAAAAAAAATAATAATAATTTAAGTTTACATTTATGCACATGTATATGTGTATTCGAGTACATTACATACGAGCAATACGAGAGTGAATATTATGATAAAGAGACAGATCGAAATTAAAAAAATAAAAATAAAAAAAAAAAAAACAGCCATTAAATTTACAATCTTTTTATACATTTTTCAAGATTATTTTTACTCGTGCTGCTACTTAAATTGCTTCTGGAGACCGTAACAAATACACTGTAATTTTTAATTTGATATTTTTGTTGTTGCAGTTGCCGTTGTTGTTGTTGTTGTTCGTTTTGTTTAGTTTTGTTTTCGTTTTTTGTATTCAACGTTATAATGCGGGCTTTTATTTCAAAATATCTACATATGTACATATATATATACAAAATATCATATACTATGTATGCATGTATTTAGACACAATACTATACATATGCACGCATACATATGATATGTATCTAAATCTATGTATAAAGTCAAATAATATAAGAGTATTTTTTATATGTATTTATTTTTGTTTGCTTGCATTTCTGTTACTTTTTTTAATTCGCAATTGTAGTAGATGTGTGTATAGAGCTTCTGCTGGATCAGATTTGACGCATAATTATACTAAAATGAATTCATATACTTATATATATACATTCATATGTGGAGGTACATACATATCCTATCTGCATTTATTATATTTATAAACGTAAATATCTTAAAGTACATATTTATACATAAATACATATATACATATTATGTAAATCCATATATACGATAATGTATGTATAATAATGCAACAAGTATGCAGGGGAAAAAAAATGTGCAATGAATTAATAGAATCATAAATTTAAAATATAATCCGATGATTTGATAGTTAAGAAAGGTGAAAATTGAGGTCATATATTCTGATAAAAATACGGATACCTGGCTTATGTATCATATGTATCATATGTGTATCCACACATAAATATACTTTATAGTTGAATAAGTATAGTGTATTCGCATGTGTCCACAAAATACGTTATATACATATTTAAAATCATATTTATATGAAATACATACACATATGATTATATTTTGTATACATATATGTACGCATATTATTTACTTTGCTTAAATACAAATAATGGTAATTACATAAAAAATACTAAGTAATATTTTTTATGATTTTTAAAGATAATGAAAAAGTGAGAAAGGAAAACGATTAAAATAAACAAAAATGATGAATAAATTGTAATTGTATATATGATACATAATAATATTTAAAAGTTAATTGTGATAATTTTCGACATTAATTATTTATTATTATTATTATGATAATTTGAATGTAGTATGGAAATAAAGTAAATATGTGTATGTATGTATGAATGATATAAATTAATACCTATTACGAAAAATGAAACAAAATAAGGAATCGTAATTATATATGGAAAACTTTTAATAGGATAATTTGTGATTTACTTTAATATTTATAATATGAATCATTTAAAATTAATTTAGAATTATTCAATTCGATAAAATGAAAAATAAAGGCAAAATAAAAATAAAATATATATTACCTGCCTACCTGTTTACGAAATATGCAATTAATTATAAATTATACTTTCACACAAATTCACAAATAATAATAATGAAAATAAATAAATGTATAAAATTCATGATTTCAGTATTGCATTTTGTATCGCAATGCACGTATTTATCTCTATATAAATACTGTATAAGAGAATGAATTTTAGTCAAGGCACAAAAATGAACTCAAACCAATGAATACTCGAACAGTCGAACGGTCGAACATAAATATTTAAATAAAAAATACATTATGAAAATGCTTATCAACATTTTTTCAATATTGAAACATTATTTATAAATGTTTATCAACATAAATTCATTTTATCTCATACACAAACCCGAAATATTTAATAACACCTATAAATATGTTATGCGGATTGATTTACAAAAATATTTTTGAATTTTGAATGACAAACGATATACACAAATTATTTTGAAATTATGTACAATAACAAAATTTTTTGAAAAAACAAATTGATAAGAATCTGATATCAATATGAAGATTTGAATTATAAAATTGAGGAAATTATAAATTTTACAAAGGATCTTGAAGTATTTCATGTACTATAGCAGCTTTAAAATAAAGTAAAATTAAAATAATATTCCTGTCATAAATATTTATATAAAATAGATATGTACATTTATTTGAAAAAAAAAAAAAACAACATTATTCTTTACATTTACATGTATATCATATACGTATATACAATACGCTCTGCTCTACGTATGTACATCCTTGCTTTGTACATCAAAAACAATAAAATGAAAACTACAAAAATTCATACCTAAATCTAAAGCATATGTTTAACATCAGTTCAACGAAAAGCATAAAATTTCACGGGAATTCCATATTCAGTATTTAAATCCTTATTTTTCAAAAAAAAAAAAAAAAAAAAAATTTCTTATCATCAAATTTAAACCTAACAATAACTTTATACAATAAAAATTATAAAATAAAATTATATTCCATCCATTCATATACACCTTATCAAATATACATACATATGTGGTATGTATGTAACGTATGTACTTTTAAAAAAATATATAAATTCACTGATCATTTTAGTGTATATAATATTTATCTTTGTTTTTATGTATTTTTACTTCATGTTTTTGTTTTTATATTTTTATGGGTAATTTATGAAAATAAAAAAAGAAATTTTCTCACCTTTTTTTTTTACTTCAAACAAAATAGAGATTTAGTAACAATCTATTTTATAGCCGACTATAGTATGATATTTATGAAATGCTGTATCTTTAATTGAATGATTATATGATGTAATGAAAAACACAAAACGTTTATATTAGCCGCTATAAAAACATTCTATACATATTTTTGAAAATAAAAATATATGAAATAAAAATTTTTTTTTTGGAATAGCAATTTCCAATTTCATATAAATATTTTGGAAAGTCCTTTTTTATGTTGTAAAGGACAACATTTTTTGATGAATTTTATAGTTTTGGGCAATTAATCCTGGTTTAAAATTCACAATAGACTGATTGTGTTGAAATAAAATCAAATGATTTATATCTGTGTTTATATGAAGACTATTAATATATTAGCTAGAAAATTCTTGCAATTTAAATTTTAAAATTTTATATTGTATGATCCTGCGTATATACGTATAAAAATTTTATTGAATTTCTACAAATACTCGTATACATAAATTCACAAATATACACTCTAAGTAGAATTTTCATTAGCATTCCTTTGAAAATTGTTTTTTTTTTTAATCACTTTACAAAAACCACAACAAAATAACAAATAAAATGAAAATTTAGATAATATATGTGTGAGTATACAATTTATGTGACATCCGTAACACCCCAAGCAAAGATAAAAATCATCTTCTCTTCGTATAATTCATAAAATAAAAAAAATGTATCCTCAATTTCCTAGTTTTTCTTTCTCCTCCTTTACTCATTAAACATTTTTTTTTTAATACAACAACGTTTCAAGATCAAAAAGTTTTTTCATCACATTCATTCATTCGGATACACATTTATACAAAAGCATTAACATATTTACTATCTATGTACATATATCACTAATCAACTGATCTATGAAAATCACTCCCGCAAACTCTTCCAAATATTTTTTCGTTTTCTTTTTTTCCTGTATTTTTTATTCTTCATATAAAGAACCTGCTTCTGAAAATATTTTTCCGCATTTGTCTCAATTTTATAATTGCAGCGTAGACGTACTCAAACAAAATGTGCATATGATTACAAAATAAAAAATAATTATGTACCTATGTGCATTTAAAATTAGATCAGTTTGTATATACGAGTATACATAAGTACATTTGTATGTTTAATTTTATCTAATTTTATACAACAGATTACTTATACAATATGAATTATGGATTTTAGTGGTTCCAAAATTACATTACAATGCAGAGGCTGAGGAGAAGGAGGAGGCATACTATACAGAGGCTGAGGATTTTTACCCTCGTAATAATTCGTAATCTCTGAATATATAGAATGTTTCTAATATACTCGTTCATATGTACCTACTTATGTTTGTGGAAATTCTGTGGTTTTTTTTTTTTTCACTGAACAATACACTGAACATAATTATAAAATGAATTCCGATCTTTTTTAGTTTCATTTATACTCGTATTTATTTATTTTTTCATTATTTTCTTCCTCTGTGATATAATTAACAATGTAAAAAGCTATATGATCGGCACAATTACTAAAATTGCTATTACCAGCTGCAATAATTTTTCGTTATTTCTTGTCCTCTTTATTTTTTTTTTTAGAAAGAAAAATTTACATATGTATTTTTAGACAACTTATGTCATTCAGTTCAATTTTGTTTTGTTTTTTTGTTTTTTTTAAGTTTCAAAATTATTTTGTTTATAAAAATTTCATTATATTTTGTTTTTTCATCAAATATATTTTTCTAAAATTTTTTTCATTTTCTTAATAAAAGGATATCAAATTTATTTTTTTCATTTTTAATTAAAATCTGTAAATAATGTTTGTGTATGTATAAGTATACATATTTATTTTCTAACAGAATTTAAACGATTCTCAATTCATTTTTAGTAGCTATACCACGCTATACTCTTTCAATTATATGTCTATTATCATTTAAAAAGTATTTGTACAGATGAATCAAGTGATTTTTGGTTTTTGGGTAAAGGAACCTTATATAAAGTTATTTTTAGAATTTCATAATTTTTTTTTTTTTTCAAATCTAAGGGTTATGGTTATACGTATAAAGAATATCGGGTATCTGTGTAGGGTAGTCACATGAAATACTCTTTATTTTTTCTAATTTTTTTGACTTTTTATGTTTTCTTTAAAGTTTACAATTATATTCATTTATGTATATGTACACATTATAATAAATGTATACAATGTATAGTACGTTGTAGTTGACGAGAAAATGATTCTTTGCGGCAGATCATTTTTCACACATGCCAATGACAAACATTATGTATTTCAAGTAGATTTATGATGTGATGTTCCTTTTTTAAATATTATTTAGCGTTTAAGATATGTGTATAGATATGCATATATACAATCAACTATACATTATATAAATGGCATCTATATTATTTCATTCATTTATTCGTATTTGTGTATACACGAGTATCATTAAATTCGATCACAATTATTTATGGGAATTTAACCATGCATATATACCATATAATGAAACATAAATATCGCATCGTATCGTCTTATATGTTTTTAACTGATTACACATAGTGAAAATAACAAATCATAATTATGGATACAGTTAATAAATTTAAAAGTCATATACCTACGTACAGTTAATTTTGGAAAACTTTGAAATACTTATATTTTTAAAGAACTAAATTTAACCAGAAACAGTAAACTCATGATATTCAAAGCCTATGTAGAATCCATGTATTATTATACGGATTTGAAACATGGTGCACAAAGAAAGTTCACTTCGATAAACTACAAGTATTCGTTAATAAATGTCTCCAAAGTCCAAATAATCTGTGCAATGTATCCAATGTCTAGGACTATTAAAATACAGGAGCTGTGGGCGCTATATAACCATCAAAGCAGGTGTAGTGTAAGAATCGAATGAGAAAGTGGAGTTGGATAGGGCACACACTTAGAAAACCGGCTGATAACATAACGCGAAGGGTACTCGAATGAAATCCAGATAAGGCCACAGAAGAAGAGCAAGACCCAAAAAAAAACTTATGGAGAAGAACATTGTTTTTAAATGAGTTGGAAACAGTTAACAAGACCTGACAAGACATCAAAGGACTTTCGCCCAATGGAGTGAGATGGAAAATTTTTGTGGAGGCGCTACACTACCGCAAGGAGTAATAACCAAATAAAAATGTTCAAAATCATTCCTAAAGTTATCAAATAAAAATTTCATTTTTAAAGAATAAAAATATTCTAATAGAATTTGATGGAATTATTGAATAACAAAATGTCTCATTCATGATTTTAAAATTATTTGCATTTACAAGTAAAACAAATTTTATAAACATTTCAGTGGTATCTTCAATATGCATATTTGTCATTTTATATGTAAAATGTCTCATATGTACTTCTACATACGCCTTCATGTTCATTTACATCTTTGCATATTTTTGTTTACACATACCAGAATATCATTAATATTATATGTGCGTATCATTTTAAGCGATATTGTCAATTATATAAGCTAGGCATGACAAGAAACCTTAACATTAACATACGTAAATGTCAACTTAAATACGTACTGTACTGTCTATCTCTCTATATACATATCATTCATTCATTCAAAAAATATATTTTTTTATAAATTCGCCAATATACTACTAAATTTCATTTCATACATCAGCAAATACCAAAAAAAAATTTTAAAAAAAAAATGAAAAAATTAAATTTCCATACAACAAAAAAAATAAAATTTGCAATTTCTTAAAAGATGTTCAACATCTGGAAAACATTCAACTTCCGACATTTATGTCAACTTATCAAACACTTTTTCATATGTACATATGTATGTATGTTTCTCATTTGAATGCGCAAAGTAGATCATATATAGAAAATAATGATGATGATGATGATGAATAAATAAAAAACATAAATTCTAAATTATGATGAGCATGATATTGGCGTATTGATATGTACTATGTACCTACACACTTATGTGTTTTTGTATGTAATTTATATCAAAATTTATCTTTGAATTTTCGTTGTGATGAAATACTTTTGAATTGAACATTTTGAAAATATGAAGGTTTTTTTTTTAATTATTATACAAACTCCATCAAAAGTACCATCACATTATTTTGTATACGAAAAAGTAATTAAATATAAATTTCTATATAAATTTAAATATTTTTTGAGATTGTTTATGGAAATTTTACAAAAGATAAAAATATAATTCGATTAGAAAAATAAATTTTCATTTTGTTTATACATCGTTTGCTTTAGCAGTCGGATTCATTATTTCACATTTCACATTTGTTTTTAATTTTCAAATTAAAATCCATATTTAATAAATACACAACTCTCATACATACATTGTATCAAAAATTAGGGACAATAATGAAAAATAAAAATTGTGTATTTGACTATCTAAGACTAAGTTATCGTGTAGAAAACTTTCATTTGAGAATACCAATTTTAATTTCGAATAATTTTCTACCAAAAATTGTTTGCCGAATTTATCAATTGCCTGTATCTAACTATTTACGATTCTTTAATTAATTAATGTTTAATTTATCTATCATAATCAAAATAAAATATCCTCAATAATTAATATATAATATGTAGAATATAATTTTTCTTTTTAAAATTTTAAAAAAGTCCATGTGGTTTTAGTTATTACAGAATTTTTAATTGAGTATTTAATTGAAAACTTTAAATTCGAATGTAAGTGTATGTGTAATATGTTCGCATATACATGATATGTATTCCCTATCGTATATATTCTGTCTTAAGCTTTCTATAAATCTTTTTCGTACCTAATTTAATTGTATTATTGGTGCAAAAGTGGCCATTTATAGCCTAGCACATATACCCGTATACGCATCATCATTATGAAATTTGTTTTCTTGTTTTGTTATTTCTAGACAAAATGTCTATAAATTCAGTTGAGCCACATACAAGTATGTATATGAGTATGTAGATATGTATGTATATGTCGGGAAAAAAAATGGGCGGGAATAAAAAATTGTGTAGTATTGGTAGTATGTATTTTTTATTTTCACAATAAATAAAATTACACAAATTCTACAATAAATTTTCACTAAACGTAAATATTTTTAGTCCCATATTATTAATGTGTATGTGTAGGGATGTTTGTATTTATTTTTCGCACATTTTGTTTATCTTCTATTCTATAACCTAACGAACTTTCAGGTATAAATAACTATCTCTAAAAGGATTCAATATTTATTTATTTTTTTTTTTCATCCTTTTTGAAATAACAATTTTTTATTTTTGTAACGATCATTCACTATTTTTTTTTTCTCTTCCATATTTTTTTTTGATTTTTTATTTTCGTTTTTCACTTAATTACTGCGTATATCATATCATAAATTTCATGCTGACATCTTCTCTATCATTGGCTACAATCAGATAGTAGCTGATGTAGTAGTTGTTTTAATGAAAAAAAAAAATAAAAATAAAAAACAAAAACTATACAGAGACAGAACATTTTTGAATACAGTGTGTGCAATTGATCTTATGTGGTGTAGGAGCAGATAATTATTATGCTATCCTTATCTAACATTAAGGATTTGAATATGTGTATAATGGGAATTTTTGTTTTTAGGTAGAATATTTTCATATTTCATATTCGCTTATGTATATTTAAATTTACACATCTATGAAGTGTATGAATATATGTATGAAGAATATGTAAATTATTTTTAGTTTTAGACATGATGTAGAGTAAGAGGCGCATGCGTAAATATATAATTACAAAAATAAAATACTTATTTTACATACCGATATATGCGTGCATACAGAATACTGACTGAAACAGAAATACACATTTTTTTTTTCAACTCATCATCGTTTATCCGTCGACTTCACTTTTGTTCATTAATAATTATTTTGCCGAGGACTAAATTTATTTTGAACAATTAATATTCAGTACAGTACAGTACAGTATCGAAATCGCGAACGGTTTATCGTTTTCATGTCAAGTCAGAGCCAGAAAAAAAAAATTCAAATTTTTGTGTACATATGGATACTATTTTTAAGGATAACAATATTTTTGGTATAAAAAAATTAATTAAGGAATATTAAAAAACAGAAAAAATTTTTATTTTGTGCGATGTGATTTTGTTTTTTGAAATTTTATTTTGTTTCTTCTTCTTGAAATTTGATTTTAATTTTTTTATTCTTTGTTTTATATATATTTTTCGAAATTTTGAATTAAAAAAAATCCTATTTCAAATATATATTTATTTTTATGTATTTTATATATACATATTTTGAATCTGTGTGTGGTATACATATTTGTTTATAAAATATGTCTACACGTCCATTATCACCAAAACTAATACTCGATATTAGTTATAAACAAATGGCTGGTGCTTTTAATTTTAATAACAATAATAATAATAATAATAATGTAATAAAAATGGTTAAATTAGAGCCGAATAATTATATGACAACAGCAACAACAATAAATCAATCGTTAAAATTAAACAATGATACAATAAATACTACTGATTATAACAACTATTTAAATGATCAAGATGAAGAATATAATATACCTAGTAGTGAAGTGTTAAATGTTGCTAGTAGTGCATCATCATCGAATGAACTATTATCACAAAATCAAAAAGAAAATAATAGTGTATACTCAAATAGTAGTGAAGTAATTCAACATCAGCATCATCATCATCATCAACAACATCAACAACATCAGCAACATCAGCAACAACATCACATTCATCATCATCATCCCAATCATAATCATCAACCGTCAAATCATAATTACATCACAATGACATTACCTGGAAAACGTAAACAAAATTACGAATATAATACGCATATACCATCAATAGATCACTGCAGCAAAAGAATTCATTTGGATGGAAATACAACTCCACCACCACCATCTACAACAATACCAATAACTGTAACGGGAACAAACCAACATGATCAACAATATTTAGATACAAGAAATGTAAACAAATTTTATTCAGATTATCGTCCGACAACTATTAATGATGTTCCAACAACTGTAATTGGTTCATCATCATCAGTATCACCGTCATTATCCTCATCTACATCATCTGCGATAAAAACTACAAACACAACAACATCAGCGGTAATTGCAACAGTTGCATCGCTACCAATAAATTCATCATCGACAACAGAATTTCAATTTGCTGGTGATGATAATGATTTCTGTGAGAATGATAGTGAAGATATTAAATACAGTAGCCATTCCAATAATACACCACCTGCAACAAATCTAATTAATAATGGACAACAGCAAGGATGTATCGGAATTAGTAATACCGGAAATAATGGTACCTATTATGATCTTGAACATCCCAATTCATATGCATCTGGAAGTTATTCAAGTTCGGAACGTGATGAATCAGAATATCAACAGCAATCACATCAGCATGATCCATTATATGGTACAGATCAAGAATTCAATTCAGTTATGTGTAGTAGCAGCAGTAACAGAAGTAACAGTAGAGCAAATAAACAGAGAGGTAGAACAAAACGAAAAAATTTCAAAGAAGCTAGCTATGAGGATTTACAATCACAACGTGTTATGGCTAATGTACGTGAAAGACAACGAACACAAAGTCTTAATGAATCATTTGCAGCACTTAGAAAAATCATTCCAACATTACCTAGTGATAAATTGAGTAAAATTCAGACATTAAAACTAGCTACAAGGTAAGCACGATAAAAAAACGTTTACATATGAAATAATTTAAATTTTATCACTCTGAGACTATAATATTCTATCATACTATGGAATTTGAATCGATTGCTTCAAATTCTAGAAATTTTCTGAAAATTTTAATGAGATCAATTGAAAAAATTTTCAAATTCGTATTTAGAAATAAAGTCATGTACATATTATAATGCATATCCGTAGATACACTCATATACTGGTACATACTTTACAATTTGAATTTAGTTCATAAATTTTTTTAATTATGTCCTGTCCTATCACTTATAATAATTTTAAATCTATTTATTATAAATCCGATTAAGTCAAATTTGTTACGACATAAAATTTTTCTATCTTTTCGAATTAATTAAAATGACTATAATTTTGATATCAAGGACACATGTATTTACATACTACAATAATTTTTTAAAATATTCCATACCATTTATCTTTACACAAGGGACTTACAGGACATTATATAAGTTTTTCATTTATAATAAATTTTACAACAAAAAATGTTATTAAACAAATTCCATAATAATACATATACGGAAATTCCAATACGTCATTCTTTTTTTATACATTTTTGGAAATTCCATCATCATTTCTAGGCAATATACTAGATATGCATATATATTTTTTTTTACAATTTTTTTATGTTTATTATCCTTGACAAAACAAAGGCAACATAAAATAAAAACGTATAAATATATAAAAGGTAGGCATATTATATACGAATGAATACCTAAAAGTTTATGCATGCTATATAATATAAATATGTGTATATGTTTGTGCTATATAATATGCGGTACTATCTATCCTGCATATTGTAATCTGTGTGATTTCCCAGTAATAAAATTGATGGAATTCCCTAATTATTACACAGGTATACAAAAAAAATTTTTCATCGATACAAAAGTGTTATAATCTTCGGCTTTAGTCACAACACAAAGGAACATCATACACTCGTATGTAATTCGTACACATGCATATATACACGCATACAATATTTACATACATACCTACATGCCTATAAATGTAAAATGGTATTATTAATGTCCTAATAGATTTTCTACAAAGGTATAGAGAGAGTTTATCTTCATTTTTTTTATTTCCGTCATAATAATAAATTTATTGTTCATTTAAAATTTAAATTTTAGTCTAAAAAATTTGCACTTTTTATATATATATTTTTTTCAATTTACAGATATATCGATTTTTTAAATAGAATATTATCAAATAATGAATTATCATTATTAAAAGCATTAGAAGAACGTGTTGGTGCACATAGTCCAACTGGTACATGTTTAGGATTCAATAATAATACTGGAAATAATAATAATCATAATAATAATAATGGTGCTGGTGCTGGACCAATACCTCCAGAGAAACTTAGTTATTTATTTAGTGTTTGGAGAATGGAAGGTGATTGGAATAATGGAAAAACGTAGAGAGGTTGTTTTTTTTTTGTATTTAAGAAAAGTTTTTTTTTCAATTTCTTTTCAATTCCTTTATATTTTTTTATTATTTAAAAATATATACATAATATGAAAAAAAAAAATTTTTAAATTATGTATTAATTATATGTAATACGAAAAAACACACTCCATTATTTTTGATGTATATGTAAATTAAAAATATGATATTAATTTGTATAAATGAAATTGAAATTTTTTTATAAAATTTGTTTATTATAATAATAAGAGAATATAAGATTATACCTATTTTTTTTTAATATTTTATAATTTTATTATTGATTTTCCTCTTTTATTACCACAATCAAAAAGTAATCAAACGAAGAAAATTTTTTAATTGGAAAAAAATGACATTTTTTCATTGAAACCAAAACAAAAAATTTATACGAAAGATATTTTAAATAATTTTTTTTAATTTTATTTGGAGTAAACAATGTTATATAACAAACTTATATAGAGACTAGTGGACGTATACTTTGGTGGTATACAAAGTATACTTTTGTGAATAAATTAAATTTTCATTTTTGAAAAAGTACAAAAGACATTGCATGATTTTAATGTGAAGATGAAAAAAAAAAAAAATTATTTTTTAATTTTATTTCGTATTTTTTTTTTTCTGTATTTTTATATTTTCTTAATTTTATTTCTCTTATGTGTTCGTGTATTGCAACAGAATTGGAAGGAAAAAAAAATTTTTTTTTAAGAAAAATAAAAATTGCAAAAGACCATAAATAACGACCGGATGTGATACTTATTTTTTCTCAGCGTAAATAGAAGTGTATACGTACATACATATATAAAACATATGGGTATATGTAAAACGTTTATAAAATGAACGTACTTTCAATGCTCATACATGCATATACTCATGCATATATATTTCTATAAAGATGAATAAATATAAGTATAGTACATATCGTACATTGAGATTTCATGGCTTTTTAGTTAAGTTGCATTTAAATATTCCGTATAAATGCATATTACTCTACTTATACTTTATTTGAAATGTATATTTCATTTTTATTTTCTTCAATTTTAAAATATTGTAATCAGTATATAGATTTGTGATGCATATGTATTCGAATATCTATCTATAGTATACGTATTTTCACATACATATGATGATGTACTTTATTTTGGATTTTTGATGGTCCTCTTCAAGTGGAAATTCTTTGAATTTTAAAAACAAAAACAATTTTTTTTTTAAAGAAAATACAAAAAAAATATATGCACAAAACGGAAAGCAAAAACAACAAAATAAAAGACCTACATATACAAAACGAAAGACATAATGTGGAGAAGAAAAAAAAATCTCCAGAAAACATAAAAAAAAATGCACCCAAATTCATTTGCAATATATTTATGCATGTACAATGCACAAAAAAATAAAACAACCACTAAATTATTTTTGCCTTCATTATTATTATCTTTTGTATATACTTTTCATCAAAATGTACATAATATATACGAGATATACTAATGCATTATACCGCACAAAAAAAGTAAAAAATATTTTAGTCATTGGGAGGAAAATGATTCCAAAATTTTCCTTTTTTTTTTTATATTATACTCGTATGTATTTTTTTGTTTTTTTGTTGTCTTCTCATTTTGCCTTTTGTTCCATTTGTCAAGAAAATATATACACAAACATATTTATAGACATACATAAAATTTATACATACATTTTTATTCTAGAAAACAAAAAAAAAATAAAACATATTTTATTGACATTTTTAATGTTTTTAAAATGAAACGATGCAAAAATAAAGAATTCATCCTGAAAAATGTACAACATACAAAACATGCCACGCCATACATAAATGTATTTTTTACGTATACAATAACCACTACATAATCTACATATGAATTTTTATGTATTTATTTCAAGTACATAAATACAATATAATGTACATTAATATTTATTTTTTATTTATATTTTCTTTAATAAAAGATAAAAGTATTTTAGAAAAAAAAAAAAAAACATTAAAAATTTAGAAATATACATAAATGTAGTACGTGGTAGTACTTATTTATATTCTTCCTCATATCCTTAACTTAAATGTACATTCATACGAGTATTTGTTGTACTGTACATATAATACAAGGATATTATTGCCATTCATATCAAGGATAAATACATTTGTACATACATATGTTTGACTTATATAAAAAATTGATTTCTCTTCTTCTACAAATGTTATGCACTTATCAAAAAGGATATTTATATGCGAGTACAATATTGCATTCAATTCATATCGATTTGTTCCTTCATACAAGAGAATTGACGGGGTGGTTCTATTCAACAAAAAATATGTACATGTTGGTTACTACACCACGGTATTCCTTGGAGTGTTTCATAAAGAAAAATTGTCTATCGACCGACCTTATTTTCGACACTAAAAGGCAAGACCTTCTAACACAAAATCATGTACAACTTTTTGTACACCCTACATAGAAAAATTTTGTATTCTAACTAAATGATGGGAAACAAAATTACATATCTTTTGATATAACTTCAACAGGTAATTAAATATTCGATTCTCGAATATTCTGTATGTAACCTCGCATTATATTCGCAATATAGGGGGAGTCTGATTGACATGAACGACCATTTCAGATTTACTTTTTCGCATGGTCGTATGGTTGTTTTATCTTCAGTTGTCATATTTATTTTTTAATATTTTAATTTCTATTCCAATTGAATTGAACTGTCAAACACCAACTACGAAACTACGCATTTAAATACGAAGCTTTCTACCTTCGTTTCGTATAGTCAAGAAGAAACTTCGTAGTTCACAAATGTATGGAAATGAACTACGAAAACTACGAAGACAACGAAACGTGTCATGAATCCCCCCATAAATATGAATATATTTCATATAAAATTAAAAATATGTAATCTGTTGATCATTTTATATTTTTTCCAGGATATAAAAGTTCTAAACATTTTATTTTCGTATCTTTTTGTGTGTACTGTACATCATATATCCATTTTAATTTTAATTTATTAAATATAAATAATTCACATAATAAATTTAAAAGAAAAACTTTTTATTCATTCCCCAATTTCATTTAACATTTAACTCACATATAAGTGAGTACATATCATATGTACATAATCTACATACATATATGGGAATGTTTACGTATTTAATATTCGTTATTATTACTAACTAAATAGCCATTGCTAAAGCTTATATAAAACTTCTTTTCATCTTTTTAATGTTTTATCTAGATCAATATCTACACACGACACATTTATATCTTAAAAATCTTCAAATATATTTTCGCTCCCACATTTTTATACATTAAATGTACAAATAATTTTTCTTGAAAAAATTTTATCCAACTCTCTTGCATTATAAAATTTACTACACTCATATACTCGTAAATATGTATGTTAATATTAATATGCGCATTCATGAAAGATGTGTTTATACACAAAAACCAACAAAAAAAAATTAAATTTCTTTCTCATCTACCATCTTTTATTTCAGCATTTTATATTTTTTTACTTAGCATTTTATTCCTTTATTTATTCATATCGTTATTATATACTGATCTTTAAGATATTTTATAACGATCATCTTCATTTTGATCATCATCATCATCTTTATGATCATTATTTAATTATATGCTGTTGTTGTTGTTTGTTTTTTTTTTTTTTATCTTTTTCTTATGCCGGATGAAATTCAATACTGGATCTGTTTTGAATTAGTGACGCCATATTATAAGTAAAACAAAAAAAAAATCATTTTCTGTGTATTTTTCTCTCTTAAACTAATATACATACATTATTTATCTTTTTTTATATTATTCAAAGAAATGCATACAATACCATATACATACGTACCAGTAATTTTGATGATGATAATCGTTATATTATTATATGATCATTATTAAAAATTTTATATGATCAATGAAGATCTCTATTATATGCATAATGTATATATAGTAGATTATCCTCTTCCAGAATAAAGGCGGAGTTTACAAAAAATTGTTTAACAAGAAAACCAAAAAAATATATATATACAATATAATAATTAAATAAATAAATAAATATCTCTGTGGTCATAAAGTAACCAAAAACAAACAAAAGCGTTACTTTTGAATGTAAGTATGTATATAAAAGATGAATGTACATATTTAGAAAAAATTTGAAAAATTCAAAATAAAAAAAAAAAGCGAAAAAAATTGTCTAGAAAATATGAATATAAATGGAGTACTTTTAGATATAGAAAATTTTGTCACTAATTAATTTTTACATCGATCATAATGCATATTACTTAAGTTCTTATGCATGAAGATGAACCTACATTTTATACATTACGTGTATGTCTATATGCATTTATAGTTCTAACAGTTCTAGTACAATGAATGCTAAAAATATTTCACATAAAAGAAAATATTTTTTTCATATAGATTTACTTTACATACATACATATAGAGGAATTGCTATTATACCTCCTATACACACACATGCGAATATATAGAATATTTATGCACTATCTTTAGTTTTTAAAAAAATGAACATAAAATTATTTACACGCTATATTCATAATTTTATATCTGTCGCTTGTCAACTATAATTTGTCTTAGATAATTTAATGAAATTTGATTGATATTTAAAGACTAATTTCAGCATCATCAACTACTAGTACTATACTAATACAACTACTACTACTGCTAGTAAAATATATAACACTGCACAAAATGATAAATTTTCTAATTTAGCAAAATGGTGTAGAGTGCACATTATAGAGTTGTCAAGTATCTGAATACGTAAATGAGCAACGTGCATATGTATATATCTGCTATAAATATGTATGTACGTTAGTATCTAGTGTCCTATAGTGTGTATCTAAATGCGTGGTGAAAAATTTTTCTCATAAATTTTTTGAAAATCTCAAATGTCTCTAATGTCTCACTATATGTCATTAATGAAAGATGATTTAAATGGAAAATATTAAAATAAATTTTAAAATGCATTGTAGTAAGTACTGGTATATTTCATTGTTTTTAAACATTTTATTACTTATATTTTGCAAAATATATTTAATATATTTTTATGTGGAAAACAAATAATAATCGTAATACACCGCGCATACCAATTGTTAAAAGCATACGAGTAATTGCATGCCTATATATGTTAATTGTATATTTTTTGAAACGGTTGGAAAATGGTATAGAATTTTAGAATATTGTATAATTATAAATAAATTATTTCTTTGAAAAACAAATACTTTGAAACAAATTGCATAAAAATAATATTCGCGTATATATACGTACTATAAAGTCGCAAAGATATTATTAATTAAAAAAATAACGGATATATTTATGTATATTCCTTATAAACCATCAATAAATTGAAAAGGAAAACAAATGTGACGATAAATAATATACAATAATTCTATGAAAATAAACTAAATAAATTAATTTTCCTGATAAAACTAAAATTAAATCTTTGTTATTCCTTGTATACAATTTAAATGAACTTACAGTATATACTTGTATTTATATAAGTAACAGCAAAATTGTCTACGTAAAAATACAATTAAAAATACACATAACAGTACAGTGTATGTATATATATATGAATACTGCGGATACTATACATACAAATGCATCTATACGTATATGTACATATTTATGTACTTCTGAGGATTTTTTCAAAGAGTAATAAATCAATTTCTCGAAACCATTAACAATTTTTCCATTAACAAAATGTGCTCCCACTTGCACATACATAGACATAATTTTTCACTAAAAAATCAATTTTTTCAATATTATATATTTCTCCTTTTATTTTTCATAAAAATGTTTCATATATGTATTCGTATATCTACCCGCAAAGCGCTAACAATACAAACACATACATAATGTTGATTATAATGATGAGGATGAAAATGATGATGATGATTTGGTACATACATATATGTAAGTATACAAAACATACAACCATACAAGACATTATAATGATGAACATACATAAATGTATAGTGTCTATATGCTCATAGATCTTTCAATGAGCCCACCAAAAGAGTTCAAAAAAATTATAAAAATTGTTCCATGTACTGAGAGTTTGTGTATATACATATATGTACTTTTTTTTTGTATAAAAATATTTTTATATTTAAAAAAAAAAAAATATGTACATATAAAAAAACAACAATGTTTATTGAATTATTGTTTATTTGTATATACGCATGTAAAACAAGCAGTAAATAATATATGCCGAACCTAATTAAAAATTTTTATTTTTAAAAATCAACTATACCGTGAAAATATGTTTATTTCTTTAACAAAACATAAAAACAAATACAAATTTTTATGTACATATAAATGTACGCGTGTATTTACAAATGTTTATAGATAAATAATGTGTATCCACAATATATGTATATGTAATAGATAGACAAATAATTTATATACTTACGTACTACATCCATACATTATACATAGAAAAATCGTAACCAATATAAGAAAATCAATCGACAATATTTCTTTTCATTTTTCATCATTGTATAGATAGTACATATTTCATATTATATATACTAATTGAAAATTACTTTTCTATAATGAAAAATTTATGTGATTATCAGATTGTATACTCGTGTGTATTTTGGGAAAAAAATACACATATCTCACACTTAATACATTTTTCTGTGTAAATCATCGAATAATTTAAATTATATTTTTAAAAATAGAAATCAAATTATGACAATAAATTTTTTTTTTTGATTTTCTCAATAGATTATTTATGGATTAAATTTTTTTAATCAGTATACGAATATTACTACACAAGCGAAAGTATTTGCGAGTATATCTTGACTGGATAACGTTAAAAAATTAAATTTTATCATCATCATCATTGGCGCTATAGCCCTCCACACGTTCCTCTCTTTTTGTTTTTTCTTTCCATATACATATGCCTAGTGCTCTCATGTCAGTATCAGTTATCTGCATATATCTTTCCTTAGATCTTTCGGGTTTTCTATTTTCATCTGAAACGTTTTAAAAAATTGACTTCACTGAACTGCCATAACTCATCCTTTCTACACGTCCTATCCATTGCGATCTTCTAATTCTCATTGTTTGGATTACGTCTATTACATTCATTGTATCTTCTTCGCAAATAAACTTCATTCTTTTTTGCTCCAAATATTGTGCGTAGAACTTTTCTTTCAAATAATATTATTCTCGAATATTATTCGTCCCTATCTGTCTCATTTTCGCATGCTATCAAAGACCCCATAGGTATACGAATTCTTCTACAGATTCAATTAAATTTTACAGATTAAATAGATGTAAGAGTTTTTCTAGGACTAGGACTAAGACTATTCCTTCAAATTTATCATTATAAAATCATTCAACAACAACTAAAAGTATAGTACTTAATTTCCTTATTTTGTGTGATCTACATACTAGTACATAAACGTGATTTTGAATAATAATATTTATTCTCACAAGATATCCTTTTTTTCTGTTGTCTATGGATTTTTTTTTTGTTCTTCTGTGTAATTGAAAAAAAAAAACAAATATTTCATAAATCCAACTGCATCATCATTTCACTTTGTCACTATGACAGACAGATCAAGAAAATGACACTTACATACAATTTCTCAGTTTATAAATGCAGTGTAAAACCAGTAAAACATTTACACAAATGCATACATCTATACTGAATTTATAGCGTTGTAAGTATATATATACGTATATGCTTGTTCTAGACTATGTATGTATGTAATTAGAATCAGTTTAATATAGGAAAAATTTAAACTGATTTAAAAGAAACATCTGTTGGAAAAATTTATTTTTTTTTTCTTTTTCTTATATACTTATATGAGAGAAATACACAACAACTATACGAATGATAATGTAATACGCGATTACACAAACCAACAGACAAGAAATAGGAATAGACGTTACAGGAAAAATACATATGTATGCATATATACATATTAAAAATATAATATATACAATATATAATGTACATATTACACATTTTTTAAGTGATGAAAGGTGGTTTGTGTAGAGAGAAAATGAAAATTAATATGACAAAAATATTTTAAAGATTTTTTCGAATTTGTTGTTTTCCTAGATATAGGTATAGCAATATTACATAAATATTTAAAGATCACTGATTTTCCCACAGTTTTAACAGACATAAAATCTTATATCATATACACAATAAATTATGTATTTAAATAGATATACACTTGTGTATGAATATGTGACATTACTCTAATATTGCGACTTGTTTATGTTACGCATTGTTGCTATTTTAAAATAATATGTAAATCCAATTTGAATTTATTTACTTTGGCTAAATAAAAAATAGACAAAATTTTTGTGATTAGTTCTTTTCCTTTGTACAATAATAATAATAATCATCATCATCAGCGCTACAGATGTAGGTCAGCCAGGACTTTTACTCAAGGAATTTTTACACTTTTATTACTATTGACTATTGAATACATCTAAAGTTTAACGTGGATTGAGAACCACTGAGCTGCTGGTAGAGAAGCAAGCTATTTTACTGCTATTATAATCTTCTAATGCTCTAATAATACTTTGTGTTATTTGTCGCCAGCAACAGCAAGTAGACTTATCAGCATTCCTAAGCTCTTTTTCCCAGCAAGCTGGTACTCATTCAAAACTGAGTGAACTTTGTGGGTAATGAATGTTAGAAATCGGCAACTGAAAATTGAAAATTATTTTTCTCACTTTTGTACTGGCCAGGGCAGGAATTGAACCTGCACTTTTCGATCTCCAATAATTCTTTCCAAATTAAATATATTGTTACAGCTTTAAACAAAATTTCGAAGATTCTTCAAGCAAAGAGGAAATTCCAGTTCAGAAATTATTCCATATGTAGATGCATAAGTAAACATTTCTTTTTTAAATTTCTCTATAAAAACTAATGAAAAATAAATTAAAATAATGAATGGTCCACAGAAAGGATGTTTTTTTGGCGCATTACTACAAAAACATTATTGAAATTTTTTTTGTGGGCACTTTAATGTACATGAAAATGTAGATACTGGACAAAAATGTCAGAAAAAAAATATTTATTTAAAAGAAAATACCTTTTTGCATATTGCACATCCTAGAATGCATATTATGTACATAATATACTTATATACATTCATTTTTCTCTATGTATACAAAATGAAAACAATAAAAATTTTTATTCTTACATATGTTGTACTTATGTTTTATCCTTAAAAATGAAACAAGGAAGAAACAAAGAAAAAGAACTGAAACGTTTAAAATTTTTAGCGCCTTTTTATTATTATGCATGCTCATACAATATGAATATAAAATTGTAATGTACCTTTTTAATTCTTAAATTCATTTTACTTTCTACTACATAATAATATCGTAAGGAAATCTTCAAAGAGAGAATATCAAAATGTTGATGTGTTTTTGATGCCTTTTCTTTTGTTTTATATTTCATTTTTCTTTTCTTTTTTTTTATTTCTTTTTATTTTTCATTACATACACACATATACATACATTTGAATAAACGATTTAAAACAATCCGATTATAAAGTCGAGGTCACACATATGTTTTTAATTGCCATTATATAGTAAAAATGGTACTCGTATTCGTATATAAAAATATGTATGTACATATATACTTATAATATGCACACACGTTTTTATTTTTAGGCTATACAAAAAAAAAACAGTTTCTTCAAGAAGAACAACAAAAAAAAACATCATTTTCATTGTTGAATTATTTACAATAGAATCTTTAAAAATTGTATTATATGCAATGTTAAATATGTATTTATATGCACATTATATATATGCATGCATAAAACATTTAAATTGCATATACTACAATCATCAAAAAAAATTTCTGATTTCATACAAACACACATATACAAACAAACAAATGTGTCTAATTTAAATGTGCTATATTCCAGAGACTTGTGTTTTTTTGTTGTTGTTGTCTTTTTATATTCATACAAAATTTTCTTATGAAAATGTACTGTGAGAAAATTTTAATAACACAAAAAGACCACCATCACCATCAGACTATCACCATATAATAAAAGGAACAAAAAGCGTTTTTAAATGTTTAGAATGAATTTATATTTGTGCATATACATACATATGTGTGTATAAAATCCTAAAAGATGCATAAAATTTTCTTAAATTTTCCGCCGTTTTACACGTGTATACATTTACATACGTTATGTATATAATATATATTGTCTTTTTTTTATAATCGTTTTGTTATCATATTTATACACGATCAAATTATTTGTATATAATATACTATTCGTATTATATACGAAAGAAAAAAGAGACCCGCCGCCAAGTGAAAATAATGTTTTTTTTTTTTTGTTTTTATATTTTTGTTTATTTTCATGCTACTATATACATTATATAGCGCTACTGGATATACACACAAATTATCACAAGTTCATACATACATATCTAGATAGCAATCTTATATATACATATGTATTATATACATAGTACAAAGTAATAATAAATGTAATGAAAATAATTTTATTTTTCATTTTTTATTTTTTAATGTTATTTTTCAAAATATATACAAATTTATATAAGAGTATTGTAGGATATGAAATTGAGGGAAAATTGTTCTAGACTGTATACAGACACAGACAATTATATGACTTATAAAAATAAGATATGTGTACATATATAATATATTAATATTATGTACTATAGATGTAATGTAGATCCTTTGATGTAAAATAAACGTAAAAAATAAAAACAAAAAGAAAACATTAACAATAATAAAAAATAATGTGAATCAATGTCTTCTATTATATACGAGTTTGTATAATATATGTAAGTATGTATATGAATATAGAAAAATTTATGATTTTTAAAACTAACTAAAATAAACATATATAATATGTACTCGTATTTAATGTTTGTATCAAAAAACTTATTATGAATGTTAGAGATCCATAAAATTCTCCTTAAAAAAATAATATAAAACACAAAAAATTATATTGTCAGTATACACATACATCACATATTAGCAAAAAAACAAACAAACAAAAAACTATATATCAGCCTATACTATGAACTATAAAAGTAGTACCTATAAAATATGTATGTATGTATGTATAAATGCATAAAGAATTTTATTAGATCATACACAAAATTCATATATGTACATGTACACTCATGTACATACTTATTACAATATTATCATATAATCATAGAAATGTTGATATAATTGTACATATTTATGAAGTTTATTATTTAAAATTCTAAAGAAAATTAAATTTTATGATCAAAAGTTGGTTACAAAATATCATCTTTTGACTTCTAAAAGAATATATGAATACAGTAAAAAAAAAATGACAAAAAGAAGTAATTTGACGATATCTATATAGCTATAAGTCTATATATACATACTTATAAGTATGTATGCATAAATAATAATGTAAAAAATTGTAGTACAAAATAATATACTACACTACATAAAATTTACTACCTATATGGAAGCATTCCATGCCATACAGCTCTATTATGCTTCCTTAAAATTCAATTTGAAACATATGTTTAATATTAGAAATGACTAAGATGATGATGATGATTATGATGATGATCATGATGATTATGATTACATTTCAATATATACTCTGAATATATGCACTTGTTCATATGTAATAATATGGGTTTTCTGAAAAGTATCTAGCCAAACAAAGTGTATTCTAAGTCTGTACACTTTTTTAACGATGCTCCCATCCCTTTTAACACCCTCCAAATAATAATTTTCATCTTTCTCTACGAAATATGTTTCTATGGATACGATGACCTTTTTATTTGATGAAAAATTCTGTCTTTGGGGTTAAACTTTGAGTCTAGAGGAAACAGGAAAAAGTCGCCAGAGAGACAAATCAATCCAAATCAAACTGAACTGTGAGACAGTATTCGATTTTTTCTCATTTTTACACAAAACACTGATATTGAATAACACAAACGAATGTCAAACAACAATATAATCGTCCAAAATGGCTACAAATTTTACAGTCATCTTATAAGGCAGTAGGCATTTACCATCGTCCCACCAAAAAGAATTCGACGGGAATCATCATCTTCATGTCGAAGCTAGAAACTTTTCAGACAGCCTATGTGTACATGAATACATGACCGCACATTGGCATATTATGGTTTATATGCAAAGGAAAATCATAAATTTTTTTGCATATAGAAATATCTACACACTCATATACATTATTTCGAATTTCTATGCTAAAATATTATAAGGATCGTGTCACAATGTTCCGAAAAATTTTATTTTTATTATGAACGCGGTATTTCGGAAAATCATAAAAATTTATGTACTAAAGTGAGAGTGAATTGAGTATAATTATGTACATTTTCTATAGCTATACACATACAAATTTTTTTTTTTTTGTATTTTTTGAAAACAAATAAAATTTTATACGAATTTCATTATTGTGCTTGTCTTATATTGTGAAAATTTTCATATACTACTATTGTGCATTATTTGTATAAAAATATAAATACATAATGGAATAAATTTCTTGGAAAATTTCACGGAAAATTCAACATAACACGTATATACAATATATTATGTGCATGAATGATATATAGTACTTGTGCATAATGTTCTTATAGTTATAATTGGAATTTATATAAAAAATACAAGCAAAAGAAATGAAGAAAAAAAATACATATTCTGAAAATTGTAGAAATTCTTAAAATTCAATCGATCTACAGATTGAAAATAAATTTTGAAAAAAATTTCCAATTAAATTTTTATACTCGCACACGTCAATTTAAAAATTAAATTTAAAATATTCGTATATGTAGGTATATAGATGGTATGAAAATAGTTGTTGAACTTTAAAAATACACATATTCCCTTCTTGAATCTATATATGTATTTGTTTACTGCATATATCATTCCATTCAATTTTGAAGTACAACTCTATGCATGTATGCGTGTGTAAATAAAAATAATTCAAAATTTCTTATGGTAATACATTAATGCATAATGCATGAAAAAAAAATATGATTGACAGCCAAGTCATATAATCATCATCATCATCATTGTTGTAGCGGATATTTTTGTTTCTTATTCGAAAAACAAAAAAAAAACATTTTAAAATTTATGAAAATGATAGACAATTAGACGTTAAATAAATAAAGTTCATAAATGCATATTATATGAATGTAGAGTTGCATTCCATTTTTAATTAGTTTTTAATAAACTATGGGTTAACATATAAATAAGAAGTTCTTATATGAATATGATACTATATCTACGGTACGCACATTACAATGGATTCATAATTATTAAATTTTATTTTTCTAATTTAGAAACTTATACAAACTAGAGGAAATTTAAATCAAACTTAAAATTTTCAAATGGATATAACGCTTCAATTTTCAATTCATCATTTTCAAACGATATTAAAGGATCAATATAATTCTTATGCTTTAGAAATACAACTTCCAAATAAATTTGAATTATTCAAAATTGTGTAATGTGTTAAAAATTAACTAAATCCCTTCAATATTTTCCAACACTATATTTAATTGCTGCATATATGTATGTATATTGTTTTCTTTCAGAACTCTTTACAACACTTTACTTTTGTTTCGAAAATAATCACGTATTCGCATTTAGTTTTAAATTTTACTTTTTTTTTATATTCGTGTTATTTTCTTCTTCTTCTTTATTTGTTTTGAGTTATTATTTATTATAAAGTCAAAAAATAAAATGAAGCATTTTTTAATTTGTTTTTCTATCATATCATTAATTTCTATATATAAAATCATTAAAAAAAATTTTTTAATAACATATTCTGATGATTTTTGAATGTCAACAACAAAAATTATTTAGATACGTGCCGAGTATTTTTGAAAAACTAAAAATCAAAAAGATTTTTTTTTCAATGGAAAAATTAATTTTCCGGATTAGTGATGATAAATGATTTCATCAACTTGAGGTAAGTAAGTCTCTCTATATAATAATGTACATGTAGATATAGAGATTACACAAAATAATACATATCTACGCAACAGTTTATAACTTATTTCATGAACGTATGGGCATAGTACATAGTAAGTATAATAAGTGTATTTGTATTGGCTCAATTATTTATTATTTTTATCGATTATTTTTGGAAAATTTATTTTAGCAGTTCGAGTACAATGTACTGTACGTACAGTCCCATAAACAATTAAATATCACAAATTTTAATTTTAGATAGTGATTTATAATATAATTTTTACATATACATACATATTGATCAATATTAGCTGCCTTCGATTTAACAATTTCAAGTACTTGCGAGTAGATAAAGTAAATGTCTATGCTAAACCATCTACTCGGGCAGCTACTCATGAAAGGTTTTTCAAATAGATTCAAGTAGCTACGAATAATTTTTGTGTCATTCGTTATAATGATTTATCCTAGACACATTTTTGTACTCGCAAGTACTTGGAATTGCTAAATCGAAAGCAGCTATTATGATATTATGTACATATTATATTTTTCCTCAAAATTAAGCAAAAACATAAGATATAAAAAACTAATAAATGTTTTTTTAAAACTTAATTTTTTAAATATCAAAAAGTAACACTTAATATCTCTTCCATTTATTTAGTTTAGAATTTAAATAAATATGTATACATATATGTAAGTGTCCTATGTGTGTGGTACAATCTATGTATATGGTTTGTATGTAATAACATTTCATTTGAACCTACAATAAATATTATTTTAATGGATCGAAAACACTACTGAAAATTGATATCAAATTACCCCATAAGTAAATGTTCGTAGTAATGTGTACATTATTACCATTTGAATATTCAGATTACATCCATGACACAAACTCCTAAAATGAAATAAGAACAAAATAAAAGTAAATGAGAAAGACACGAACACAGTCAAAAAAGGAAAAAAAAATCTGGATAAAACCAATAAAACCTTGCTTTATAGCAGCTAGCGGTATATATACTCCTACTCTAACACAATCATAATAATATCCACAAAATTTAAAATGAACTGTCATATCTTTTTTATTTATTGAAGTATACTGTACATGGATACAGCGATATAACAAATATAACAGTGGACATCAAAAGTCTGTAAACTCCTCGAAATTTAAAAAATGGATAATTGTTGTAAGTCGAAATCAAATGTAAACACAAATTTCTATTTTTTGCACAAATTAAACCTTCATATGTTCTTAATATAACTCCGGAATTTCGTTTTCATATCTATGTTAATTCTCAATAAATTAATAAGAAAATAATTTAAAATAAGTCCCAAAATTACAAGTCAAAAGTATTTGTACACCCATATAATTTCACATAAAATACGATTTTGCTATGGGTAATGTTACATAACTCCTAACATTTATTATATTTAAGAAAAACATTTTTTCCTTTCATATGCAATTTAATTCAAGACTGTCTTTCTTCGTTCATAAAAATTAAATCTGTGCATTGAAGATAATCATAGATGATTTTTGATACCACACTCAGTCAGTTTTTTTTTTATTTTTACTTATTTTTCTATTAAAATTTTACAAAATTCATCAAAAAATTCATTATTGACCATGAGCTACACGTCCAAATGAAAAAACGAAACTTCTTGCACAAGCTTAAAACTTAGAATCAAATATATAAAACTTAGTAAATGATTCATATGTGTCTCATGGACGTGTTCCTACCAACTCGCTATGAGACACATGTGACTCATGGACAGTGAAAGTGTTAATGTAAAACATGTCTTCACTTGTCAAGAGTTTATTAGGAAAAAAGAGCATTTCACAAAAATTTAGAGGCGTACAAAGACTTGTGATGTTCACTGTATCTGAACGTATCTATGTATTTTTACAGAAGGTATACCTAAAATAAACTGACATTTTCTTCTACATACGTACATAAAGTATTTTTTTTTATTTGATATTACGCGGTCAAGGCATTATGTACATATGTATATTATGGATACAAGTGAAACAAACAAGCCATTAAATATATTAAAAAAAACAATAATAACGTACGATAATAGTTTTTTTTTCTGTTCAAAATTGAATCATCCATTCACATACATATATTATACATGTGTACATATTTATGTATGTATGTATATGCCTATGGAAAATGTCGTTCTCTTACATGTATTTTCATTTTTTTTCCTAAAAATGATGACATTTTCGTTCATTTATTTATTCCACTTACTACTTTTTATACTCTTAAACCCTCAAACCTTAAACTTATGTGCAATATTATTGTCTTTTAATGTAACATATAAGATGATGATATTTTCTTTATTAACATTTATATAGATGTGAGTATTTTTATTCCTTGAGGATATAGACGTTACATTTATTATTCATTTATTTATTTATTTTTGTTTTTTTTTTTTTTTTTGAATTATTATTAAACGATTGCAATCTACATACTTTTTTATATAATCTCATTCTAATTTCCTTTAAATGGCAATGATATATTTGAATCTAGTAGATATATGATATTTACAAAACACAAAAGTGTTAATAAAATAATTTTAAGGTACATTTACAATTTAGCCCAGATTATGTTCTACACTAGACTTTTCACACCTTTTGCAAGGAACTCTATCTATAGAGCTATACTTTTTGCGGCCAGCCCAAATTAATGCAGAGTGCATTTTCTAATCTGAAACTGGCGATAAGGGAAATTATAATATTAAAAGCTTGTGTACCAGTAGCAATGTTTATATATGTATGTAATAGCATACGGTAGTCTACGCTGAAATGTGAATACACCATATCTAATCTAGCGCGTAATATCTGAGACAGATTGTAAATGTACCTTTAATGTAAAGAAAATAAATAAAGAATCAAAATAACAATATTATAATAAGTAATATTTATCCCATACAAATATAGTTGCATAGTCGAGCGTGTAATAAAAAATATATACGGTACCACATTAAACCAATACCTAATAACATAACATTTATAATAATTTTTTAAACTAATAAAAGAATTATTTTTGAATTTAATATTTCTAAAATATCCGTATATAGTACATAATCGTATATAGTCCACATATACGCAGTCAAAATAATCTATACAAAATGCATAAATAAATAATATTTTTAATTCTCCCTCGAGATAATACATACGAGTACACAACTATACAGTAAGTCATTAAAAATTATGATAATTTGTGATATTACTAATGAGGTAAGAAAAACTAAAAATAATCCACTTATATACCCGTACATATAATTGTGATAATAAATTGTATATGATTATGAATATTATAAAAATATGAACATTTGAAGATATTATTATGTAAGTATGTGTAAATATTATTTCTAAATTTGTACCAGTTAAATGATACGAGTATAATAAATGATTGAAATGCCTTATTAAAATCCTACAATAATTTTTAATGTACCAGGAAAATAAAAAAAAAGGATTAGATTACAATTTCAATACGATTCAAAGAAGAGTAAAGTAAAGTACTATATTGATAAGTAGTACGCATGTATGTAGCCGTTAAACTGTTTATCTTTTAATATGATTCATAATATTGATGTCTTAAATTTTCTAGTCAATTTCAATTAATTGAAAAAAAAAATAACTATAATAATAAGTACTTGAAAAATGAATAAAAGCTATTTTAGCCTCATTAAATTAAAAAAAAAAAAAATCTAAGCATCTTACAAGAGCTGCGAAAAGCAGAGTTTATAAATACTTATACTGTCAGTGCTTACATATGGTACAGAAACGTGGATCTTCTCCAGAAAGAATTGCTCAGAGTGTTTGAGAGAAAACTACTCAGGAGAAGAAGATATAATAACTAGATAGATTAAAATGGTCCGATCCGATCACATTATAAGAAGACCAGATAGCAACATAATAAAAATAGTATTAACGTGTACACCTCCTTACGAAAACTGAAAAAGAAGAAGACCATAGCTCCATTGAATGAATGATGTAGGGAATGATCTAAAAAAGATCGGAACATCGAATTTGAAAATCTTGCAAAATCCAGGGAGGAATAGAAACAGATTTTGTAGGAAGCTTTGGTTCGCCCATAACGAACTATTGAACTTATGATGAAGAAGAAGATGATACTACTAAAAATATACATATATGTATGTATGTATACTACTTAAAAATATACATATTCTTCTTTCCACTTCATTTTTACTCTTTGACTCTCTCTCTCTCTCTGTCTCTCTTTCTCACTCTAAACAAATTATGATCTATAATTATACATTTGAAACTTTGATTTCTATAATAATTTCAAACTTTTCATAAAGGTTTCATCTAAGTATATAAATTAAATACACCAATTTACTTTTAATTTATATAATAATGAATCATTTAATTACACATTACACTTTAATATGCTTTAATTATCTATATAATGATGAGTGATCATCACAATCACACACATAAAAAATTTTTAGAAAGATATGATGCGTGTATATATCAATATAGGTATGTATATATATGTATTTGTAAATACATATTGCAAAATTGCATACATGATAATATACACAACTAAAATCTTTTAAAAAAAGACACACACACAAACACACACAAGAATTTATATATAGAACACAATTTTATCATATCATAAAAAGCATTACTAATTTCTTGTTTTTATCAACACAAAAAAAAAATAAAATAAATAAAAGAAACTTTTTTTATCGCTAACCAATTTTTTTTTTCTAGTTTTGTTGATAAGATAAAAAATATGAAAACACTTTTTTTTGATTATATTATTAGTATGAATATTTTGAGTACATGGTGGTGGATATAACTCGTACATATGTGGTACCTATAATTATAGGTGATGATAAATGAAAATAATTTATTAAAAATTTTCTTTCCTTTACATACCAATAGTGTCGTATATATCGTACATTTCGATTACGATTATGTTTGAATTGTAATTATAACGCTGGCTGTATGTACATAATATAGAATATATGTATAATATTAAATTATTTTTTTATTTTAATTACAAAATAATGTATAAAGTAATGTGAAAGAGATATATATTAAAGATTGTGATATTAAACCATCGTAACATACAAATAAATAAATAAAATTTTGATAGCAGCAATAAAAAAAGAAAAATATTTAAAAAAAACAATTAGAAACAAAAAAAAATTAAATGAAAAAAAAAAACATTAGCAAATTTATCAAATCGATAAATGTCTGATAAAAAGTTTTTTAAAGATAAAACAAGAAAAAAAAAATACTGTATGTATAATCGAAAATGATAAAGATTACAGACATTAAAAAAATGTAACTTAGGTATAGTCATTTGAAAATTAGTGCGATTTATATTCGCAATATATTTTAACAAGTGTACAAAATTTTGAATACTTAACTTACTTAATTTTGAAAAAAAGTGAAAATAATTGTTTTATTTTTGTGAAAAAATTTTTTTGTTTTGTGTTTTTTGTTGTTTGTGGTTCGATTAAGTTTAATTATAAGATTGAATACATTTTTGATTTAATCAAGAATTTTTCAAAGTAAGTTAAAATTATAAAAAAATAAAATTTAAAAAAATATATATTTTTTCACAAAAAAAAAAAATCATTATCCTTGCAAATAATATGAACATTGTTGAAAAAAAATGTGCGATTTCTTTTTCTCGAATCTAAAAAGTTTAAAATTGAAAAATAAATAAATAATAAATATTTGGTTACAACGCATATTTCCAATCAGGAATCAAATATTATACAATATATAAAAATTGTGTAATTTCAAGGAAAATATTATACATATTACCTATATTAAATATTTTTAATAAATTACAAACACTTTTATTCTATTCACACATACTGAAAATATAAAAATATATAATCAATTATTTAATTTATTATTATTATTATTATTAGGTATTAAGTATTAATTATATTACTCAGACTCATAAAATTTCATAAGAACGACAAATAAATTAGATATTTCTGAACGTTATCTTATATTTTTGAATGTGATTATTATCAGTTTATGTGTTTTGTAAAAAAAAATATTTCAGTATAAGATAATAATATAATAATTTACGAAAATTAATTTCATTACTACATAATATGTAGTAATATAATTTATAATTAGATTGCAAGTATTTGTGATAGTTATAGAAGTACAGTACAATAATAAAAATGTTGCTGAAAACATTTCTATTTTATACTCGATGAATGGTTTTTAAGTTGATTTTTAAATGAAAAGAAAAAACAAAACAAATCACATGTATTTTAAAGTGTGGGTAATGTATACGTGAGTGTGTATGTACGCATGCTTTAAAAAAAAAATTTCGATTATCTCAAGTATCATTGTGATAATGTTTGTTTAATAAAATCGAACAGTGTAGTGTGTGTTAGAAAAAAAACAGATCATTTCAACAACAACAACAAATTAATTTAAAACAACGAACTAATTTTAAATAGTGTACAATTTTAATATAGTATGTATTTATGTATACTTATTTTTCATTTGTTACATATATATGATAAACAAACAAAAATGTGTAGTACATATGTTCATACAAACATCTGGATATCCATATGTGAATATAATCACCTACATTCTATATATTTTTTATCGAAATAATTATTATAAAAAATATCCGGTGTTATAAATTTTTCTAATTAAAATGTAATTAATTTTCAATTTTATATTTAATGTGTAATTAATTGATAACATTATACAAAAATGTTCAAAAATTGCAAGGATAAATTATTTCAAAAATTATATAATATTCTAAAAAAAAAATAGAATTTTGTTTTACATTTTTCATAACAATCCAGGAAAAAATCATTTTATTCATAAATCAATTAAATATTTTTCATTAATTTTTTATTTTTTTTTTTTTTTAGATGAATTATTATGTCATATTTATATTAGCTTTAAGCTATGTGACTCTAGCACAAAAGCCAGATAAACAAAATATATCATCTAAATCGGTAAGAATTTTAATAAACAATTAAAATTTGTTATGTTTAATTAGCACCCTGTACGAATATGACGAATGATAAAAATCAATATAAATAAAAAATATATAAAAAATTATCGATACATTTATCATCCTACATATATGCAACAAAATTTACTCATATTATGAATTTTCATTTTAAATTTTAAAATTATAAATAAAATTTTATTTTTAAATATTTTTTTGAAGACATCATCAGCAACAACAGTAGCACAGGTAACACAGGCTACACAAAAACCAACAACACCCACACCAAAAATAAATGTTACAGCCAGTGCATTATGCAAAAAATGTCATTGTGATATCGAACCAAAAATATTGGATTGTACAGAATTAAATTTAACCGAATGGTTCAATGATAATGAATGGAATATACTTAAAAATGGTGATGTACAATTTGAAACGATTCGTTTAGATCGTAATTATTTGGAAAATGTACCTCAATTACCACAATTAAAAATAAAAAAATTAATTTTATCAAATAATAAAATAAAATCAATAAAACCAACTGCATTTAAAAATTTAACACAATTAGAAGTATTAGATTTATCTTCTAATCGTTTAACATCAAAAGAATTAACACCAGCAGTTTTTGAGGGAAATTATAGTCCATCTAATTATGAACCATTAGATAAATTGGTAGAATTAAATTTGGCAAATAATCAATTGCATACATTAGATCCAGATTTATTTGAACATTTTCCAAATTTACAAAAATTATCATTAAGTTTAAATGTATTTCAAGTAATCGATCAATTATCAGCAACAGCAATTGCAAGCATTGCAAATTTAAAAGTAATTATTTAACTTCAATTAAGTATATTCATAATCACACATATCATTAATTATATTTAAATTTTTATGAATTTATATTTTGATATTTTTAACAGACATTGGATTTGTCATATATGGAATTGAAAACACTTCCATTACTTATGTTTCATGCACCAAGAGAAAAACTTGAAAATTTAATTTTAGCTGGAAATTTATTTAAACATCTACCGCCAGCATTGCAATATGCAATCAATTTGAAAACTTTAAATTTAGATGAAAATCCGTTGAGTAATATCGAAGATGATAAGTGAGTGTACAACTACAAACATTTATGTAGAATTTCAACTCTATAATTAAAAAGAATTTTAATATAATTTTCATAAATATTTTACAGTGTATTTCCTTATTTAGAAAAATTAGAAATATTAAGTATATCATTTTTGAAACGAACTAAACGATTTGGAAAAGGTGCATTCAGTAAACTAAAAAGTAAGTAAAATACCATACCTGCCATCGTACTTTTTTTTTTTTAAATAAAATCTTTCTTTAAATTTCCTTATAAAGATCTCAAGGAACTTTATGCTACCAATAATCTATATCTAAATGAAATACATCCGAGTGCATTCGCTGCATCAATAACAAATACAACCGATTTCAGTTACCCACCACTCGAAAAAGTATGTGTCATTTTTATATTAAAAATTTATTAAATTTATTAATTTTTTGAAAATATTATTTCAGTTATATCTTCATAATAATAATTTAACGGTCCTCCCAAAAACACTTTTAGGTAATCTTGTCATTATATATTATACATACGTATTTACTTTTATTTATAATTGTTTTTTCTTTTTGAATTTTATAGATCGTTGGGATAAAGTAAACATAATTGATTTACGGAATAATCCATGGGAATGTGATTCAGATAATGATTTCTTAATACATGATTTGTATCCACAAATTTTAAAAAATACACCAGTATTATCGACATCAATTATATGTGAAACACCATCAAATTATCATGGTATTGAAATACATGAAATTTATGAAGAGAAAAAAATTTTACGTGGTCCAGATCGTTATGGTAATAATCCAGAAAATGATGGTGCTGTTCTAATTGGTATATTAATTGGTTTATTAACTGGTATACCATTAGCATTTCTTATAATTACAATTTATAAAAGAGGTTGCTTTGGATTAAGTAAACGACCATCTGATTATGGTGGTGCATTATATAAAAGAGCCGATTTTAATGATGACATATAAAGTAAAATAAGAATTTTCTAAAGAAAACATATATAAAAAACTGTGCATTAATCAGTTGCCCAATCACAGTGAAAGTTTTAGCTTGCGCTTAGCTAAACCTGCGTAAACGGCTTAAACTATAGACCTATGTCTAAAGTCTGTTGGATAAGCTGAGCTTAAGATTTAAACTACCACCTACCACTGTAAAATTAAAACATCTCTTAAGGGGAAGTTTAAAGCTAACTTAGCTAAAGTTTTCAGTATGTAATTGGGCATTAAAATTAAGTAATATAAGTTAAAAATAATATTTTGCATGTACATTTATATATATTTCAAAAAACAACAGTAAATTAAAACATTTTGTAATTTGATGTAAACTTTTTTCACTTGCTTTTTTCTTTTCTTTTTTTGTCAATAATTTTAAGGTCATGACATTATGTAATTCAAAAAATATACATATACATTAAACTGTTACAAAACAAAATGAGTTTAAAAATTTTAAAAAAGAAAGAATAATTATTTTTTTTTTAATTTACTTTTGGTATATATTTCATGTATAAGTAATATTTGTTAAATTTCTTGAAGTAACACAAACAAGAGTTTTACTATGATGTAGAATATTTTCACCACGAACTGATATCATTAAATACCTGATACATACCATCCATGAAATTAGCATGACTATTATAAATATTCCGATAATAGTTAGAAGCTAAAATGTAAAAGTTATATACAAAATTAATGAGAATTATAATTATTAATTTTAGCGTTCAAGAATTTATGTATGCAATGTAATTGTAAATGCAAAAAAAAAAAAATTAAACAAAAACTTACAATGCGAATAGTTCTTTTCGATACTTTTATTAAATCGATATTTGAATCTTCTGCAATATGAAGATTTGATATATTCAAATTTGATGATATACTCGAATCCATTTTTATACACACTGATAGATAAATCAAAAATTAAGTATTATCAAATTGAGTGTACTTATTTTCGCCGTTTTCAGCAATTAAATTATTGAATATTATTGAAATTTGTTAGATTTTCTTTTTGTATAGTTTTTTCAAAATTAATTAATACGTATTCTTTTTGTTTCTGCTTTAAATTGTTGGATAAAATTATCAATAAAAATATTGTGAAAAATGCAATTACTAAAACAATTATAGAGAAAATCTGAAAGATCTAATAATAAACTTAATATTAAAAAAATTTGTTTATAAAATTATTTTATTATATGTTATATTTATCATATCACATTTACCTTAATAGCACGTTTATTTTCATAATATCCTTTTTGATTTGTTTCATGTATTAATGGAATTTCTTCGGAATTACTTTTGTCAGTCATTATTTTACACGTTTGATGAATAAAAAAAATTCAAAATAAAAATTATAATTTCAAAACGTTTGAACATACATACACACAGACAAAACAAAATAAACATTTCAAATAATCAAATCATAATATCCTTGACAAATTAAAAAAAAATAAATAAATAAATAAACTATAATAATCGTGTATGAACTTGTAGACATGAAATTGTAGACATTTCAATTTGATTTTCAAGGATTAATCAAAAAAAAATTCTCTTTTATTTTTTGGCTAGACATGTAATTTTACAAAGTTGGTATACTAATTTTTGTATCAAATATTTTAGACCAGGAAATTTTTCAAAAATTCAAATTATGCACATATACTTAAATGTAATAGTTGAAATAAATTTATAAAATTAAGAAATAAAATAGGACAAAAATATTTTTAAAAAAAGGTAAACAAAAAAATCAATAACATCTATAAATTACTTACATCCGAGACAAAATAGACTAAAGGACAAGGAAAATATGATTGAAGATTATTCACAATTTACATTTCATAAATGGAGAAAATCTGATTTTCTACCATCAAAATATTTATTTGTAGAATGTGTAAGAATAAAAGAATATATTTTTATTGTTTTGTTTCGAATAATAAATTGAAATTTTTCATTCAAACTTATATTATTATTCATTCAAACACAAAAAAAAAAACAGGACTCAATTATATTTTGTAAAAATTCATATTATTTTTTAGTTATTTGGACTATTTGTAACAATTATTGGTGTCGGATTACTTTTGGGATTTGCCTATGGAATATTATATTTCGTTATGGTATATATGGAACATATTGTCAACAATGAATATAATTACAAGAAATTTACAAAATCAATATTTTTTAATTAATTTTGAATAGCAATTATTCAAAATAAAAATAAAAATACAAAAATATTAATTATGTTCAATAGAAAAATAATTATGTATGTTGTATGTATGTATAATTAAAATATAATTTATTCAAAATAATTTATTTTATTTTAATTAATATACATACATACTCGTATAAAGTACATACAAACAGTTGCAGATTTTCCGATTAAGCGCCCCTATAGGCATAACTGAAAATTTCAAAATGAAAATTTAAAAATGAATACAAAAAAATGATGAGTGAAATATCAGTCATACTCTCGTACTCTCGTAGTGTGTACTATATAAATACTGTAGTAATGAATGACCTGCAACAGTGATAAGCATGTATGTATACCAGTACCATAGCACGTAGTATATTTGGAAGTGCTGCATTGCATGCGGTTGTAACGAACAAAATGTAGGTACTGCTGACTAATGTATGATGTAGCGGATTCAAAACTTTTAAATTGAGTGATCAATTTAAGTAGTTCACTTGTTTATTTTAATTTTTAATTAATTAATTTTTCTCCATCTATCGAGCTCATAATGCCGCCTTATTTTAATCACAAAGAATGAAATTTCAATCTGTAGCGCTATAAATTGAAAAAATTGTTAAATGCTAGCACCAACTACGACAACAAATGAAATTCCTGAAACTTCATTCAAACTTCATTCGAGCTTACTTTAATGTGCTTTAATGAATTTAGAATGAAAATGTAACGATCATTTTAATTTAGTTTGGTATGACAGAAGATGGAATTATGGCTGATTCGCCTTCATCTGTCTACTATATTAAGTAAAGTTGGAATGGAAATGTAATGATAAGATGATAAACGACAAGTGAATGATTATTCGCAATGAGTATTCAGATTCCACGTTCAATGCAGTGACTTCAACTTCGACTTTGATGTAATGGATATGTATTAGAACTTCTACATTCAATGCAGTAGAGTTGACAGCTATTTTTACATGTTATATAGGGCCTAAGGCCCCTATTGCGAATATCGATTGTGTTTTTGATCGAATGATGAAAAGCTGTTCGATTGTAAAATAATTCGGTATTGTGTAACACAATCGAATGAATCAATTAGTAATGCCATATGCATTATTAAAATTATAATCTATTGTGAATCTTTTTAACACTATTGTGAATATTTTTAACATTATTGTGAATAATGGTAGTTTTTCATTGCTTATGTGATTTAAATTTTGTTTTGAGAAAATTGATTTTGTATTTGGTCCACCAACAGTTGCTGTTTGTTCTTTTTTGTTGTGGATCAATTTTTTTTTAATATTAAATTTTAAATCAGTCCATACTGAAATAGAATAATTGTTAGATGGATGATAAATGCTATAAAATATTTGTTAAACACTTTTGTACCTTCAACCATTTTTCAGATGATTTTACTGGAGGACTAAGACTGTTTAAAATTTCAGCATACTTTCCCCAATTATTTAAAATTTGGCTTTTTCTATAAAGTCCCTGTGCAATTTGAGGATTTTGTTTCATAATTTCTATCAGTTTTTCAACCTGATTTTTATTACTTAAATTTCTAATAAAATAATAATAATAACAATAATAATAATAAAATAAGAATATGTATTAAAATATAATTTTTAGTAATTACATTTTAAAAAAAAAACAAAGAACCACGTAAAACAATGAAATATCATCATAAAATAAACAAAAAAAATGATATTCGTTTGTTAAAAGACAATCGAACGAGTGTTACGATCACAATCGAACATATCATTCGCAATCGATATTCGCAATACCAAAACTTCGATTGTACGATTGTTCGTTTATTTGACGATATTCACAATAGAGGCCTTAGAATGAAAATGTAACGATCATTTTAATTTAGTTTGGTATGACAGAAGATCGAATTATCGCTGATTCGCCTTCATCTGTCTACTATATTAAGTAAAGTTGGAATGGAAATGTAATGATAAGATGATAAACGACAAGTGAATGATTATTCACAATGAGTATTCAGATTCCACGTTCAATGCAGTGACTTCAACTTCGACTTTGATGTAATGGATATGTATTAGAACTTCTACATTCAATGCAGTAGAGTTGACAGCTACTTTTACATGTTAATCATGCTGTGAAGTCGGAAGTCGAAGTCTAAGTTAAAGTCACTACATTTAATGTATAAGCGGCATTATCATTGATTTTGTGCCATCTGTCTACGATATTATACATTGATGCACAGCATTGCTAATTATTATTTTGGTCTATTAATGTATAAAGGAACACTAAAATAAATTACTGATGCATTACATAAATAGTATATCTCTCGCATAATAACATGTAAATATCTGTATACGAGTACATAATATGTATTAATTTCACATAATCATTTATTATAATTTTTATATGAAAAATTTAAAATAAAGCAAAATAAAATAGTTATAGGAAATTTTAGTAAAAAAACAAATAAAATACATTTTTACTTTTTGTTTTCTAGTATAGTATTATTATGTATTATTTAACAATTGTCTGATGTATAATAATTTATATAAAATTCATATTACATTACATTATAAACTATATATTATAGTATGTATGTATTTTTTTTTATATATGTAGTTACAATATAATAGTTTTGACATTGCTTTATCTTTGTGTCATCATTTCCAAATTATATACGTATATATGTATATATACGAGTATGTGTGTTGTGTTGGTATATATTTTTTTTATTTTTTGTTTCATTATTTTTTTTTCTTATTTTTTGCATATGTGTATGTATACGAGTAATGCTATAATAATAATAATAATAATAATAATAATGATAATAGTAAATAATGGATGATAATAATAATAATAAATATGTAATTTAAGATACAAGTATCTATATTATAATACTACTGTTATAAATATGAGTGTATATGTTACATTTTATTATTATTAGTATACACATGATTTATTTATATTATACATAAGTATTATACTCTTGAGACTTATGTGAGTATATACATATCTTATCTATATTAACATATCAATTTTAATAAGTTTTGATTTATATAAATAATTTTTTTTTTCAATTTCTATTTTTGTTCAGTATTTTTTATTTTCATTATTATTATTGTTATTATTATTGTTATTATTCCGTATAATATGTAAATGTATATATGTATATAGTATAGTATAGATACACATAATGTATCTATCTCTCTGTGTCACAGACACAAAATTATTATATAGCACTCGTCATGAATGAATGATGAATAGTTTATTAATTAATTACTACTTATTTTAAATATACATATGCACATAGTAAACATATGTATTTGGATGTGTAGGTGTACGTATAATGCGATATACATATTATATTATATCAATTTCAAGATACATTTTTATCAATTGATTCATTATTTATTCGATAGAATTTTTTTAAATCACTTTTTGTAATCTCTTCAATTTTCATTTCACTATAATCAATTCCATTTACATCTGATGATATTCCTTCTCCTGATGTTAATAATAATTCTGGTGCTTCGAAATCAATTCGATCCTTTACTAATGTTGCTGTTGTTGCTACCATCATTCCATCATCATCTTCATCATCATCATCATCATCATCGTCATCATCATCATTATCATCATTTTGTTCTGCTAAAGGTATTTCTGTTGTTACTAAATCTTGTACTTTGATTCTTTTATTATTATCTGTAATTTCGAAAGATGATATTTTTTCTTTTGTTTTCATTCTTTCTGTCAATATTTTGGGGGTAATTGTTGTTGTTGTTGCTGCATTAATTTCATTTGTTGTTGTCATCTTTGTGGATAAATAATATTCATTTTCATTATCATTATCATCATTTACAAATATAAATAGTTCTGATGGTGTTGTCGTTGTTGTTTCTTCAGTTGTTGTTGTTAATGATAAATTTTCCAAGTAGTTTTGATTACCTTTCATATTTTGCATATATTTATTTGCAAATATAACAATCGTTATTCCAAATATAATCAATAATACAAGTGATATTCCAGTACAAAAGAAACCATATAACTAAATTCAGTGCATATACATATATGTACATACAATTAAAGAAAGAAAAAATGAAAAAAAAATACAGAATAAACAAACGAACAAACATATATGAAATGTATAATAATAGTATATAGTATAGTATGTATATAGAAAATAATAAAATTTATCATGTGTGCATGTATAATATAATAAGGGTATTCATTTCAAATCTTAAACTTATGCAAACGCATAATTTTACAACATCTTAAGTCAGAATAACGTGAAACTGTACCTCGTAAAACATTACTAATGGAACAGAATGTGTAGCTTAAGTTAGGGGTGAAGCATGCAGCATAGCATGTAGTATATTCCGAAACACTGAATGCGATTGCAGCGAACAGAATGTACTACTGACTAATGTATGATGTAGCTGATTCAAAACGTTTAAATTGAGCGATCAATTAAGTGGTTGACTTATTTATTTTAATTTTTAATTAATTAATTTTTCTGCATCTATGGAGCTCATAATGGCGCCTTGTTTAATCACAAAAAATGAAATTTCAATCTGTAGCGCTATAACTTAAAAATTTGTTAAACATCAGCAGCAGCTGCGACTACAACTTTGTCAACAGATGCACACTCTGTCAGTAAGCATTAATTCATATGATTTCAAACTTAGTTGCATGCTTCAATCCGTAATTACAGCTACACATTATGTTACAGTTATTAATCGTAATTGTAACTTAACAACTCTTCACAAATTTTTATTCTATTAGACAAATTCAACAATCTCCTCAATATATAACATAACCACAAATTGATAACTTAATTTTCAAATTTCAGCTGTCTCTCTTAAACCTTGCTGTTTAAATGAAAATTTATTAACGATTACGAGTCTCGTTCATTTTCACAGATCTCGTAATTCTCAAATCAAAGAAAAACGTTACAAAGTATACACTTACGAGATTTGAAATGAATACCCTCAATATGTATGAGTAGGTATACAAAAATTAAATATAATTTTACGATTATTTTACATTTTACACTTGAGTAGATATATACAACATTTATATTATTTTATAAAAATAAAAATAAAGTACACATTATACGTGTGTAGGTGCTGCTGCTCATACAGTTCTGTACATTATTTATTATAAGCTGAGGAGATTATTTGCAGTATCGTTCAAATTATATTGAATAAAAATCTACATTTTCATGTTCATTAGTTTATATTTTTATGTACGAACTTGATTGTTGTATTGTGTGCCAAAATGATAAATATTTTATTTTATTTATTTTACAATGTTTTTTTTTTTTAAACAAATAATTTCCTCATATTTTAAATAATTATAAATTCATTTATATTTTATATATATGTACATACATATACTTGTATGCATAATGCATGCACATATAAGCTATATGCGACCCTCAACTAAATATTATTGAATCAAAAAATTACATTTAATTAAATTATTCGAAAATATAATTTGAAAAAATAATCTCCTTAACTTTGTTATTATACTTGTATTTATTTTTTTTTTACTTCATAAAAAATTATGTAGGTACATAGTAAAGTACGGACGTATACAACACTTTTCACGATAAATCCATTTAAAAGATATGACTATTTAAGTATATCTATATACATTATACACACATGTACTTATATGAGTAAATTATTGAGGGTATTCACTTAATGACAGTAAAAAGCATATAAACCAAGTAAACCCAGTAAAATACACTTATTTACACATTTTACTAGATTTACATGTCTTTTGCTACATTAAGTAAATACCCTTATTATTTATTATTAAATTATTTTTTTATTTTTACTCACAATTTCTTTTCGTGTTGGTTTAACATCAATTAATTTTTTATCTGCCATATACCGCCAAAACATTAATTTTATATAATGTAGTATTTATAAAATTATATTATAATGTAAATTTTGATACCGTAAACATAAACATAATTGTACAATAATTCCAAAAAAAAAAAAAAATAAATGAGAAGAACAAGAAAATAGTGTAAAATTTAATTTAATTTAAAAAAAAAAAATTGTACTTTAACTTCTCTTCATTGAATTTTGTACTGTTCAATCACTTGATTTTCTTTTAAAAATGTAGGAATTCACAAATTATTTAAGTTTAGATATTGTATATACAGCACACATTCAATATGTAGTACATCAATTTAAAATTATTTCATTTCATTTCAATTTTTTGAATAAAAACACATTGATTTTTATTATAATAATAATAATAATAAAACAACGATAGCGTATAACAAACAAAGAAATAAAAAAATAAAGGAAATCACGATTTCAAATTATGTATAATGTTCTATAAAATTATTTAGAATTAATAATACTTTTAATTTTTGTGATGCATACATACGAGTACATTTATATGCTCAACTTTGAATATGTAAATTTTAAAATATGATCCAAAATAGGAAAACAAAACAAAACAAACTTTTTTATTACATTAATAAATAATTATAACGAACTATATTTTTTTTTTCTTTTCAAATTAATTAATTAAAATAATTGAAATAATATATAAAACCATATGTTATGTTCTCATTAGTTTTTCAATTTGACGATATAATAATATAAAATGTTATTGTAATTATTAGATGATGATGATAATAATAATACACTGCACTTAGGCTATAAACTGAGAAATAAATAAAACTCTTATATAGAATTTCACGTGTAATATATGTACTTTATTTGTATTTACATATGTGTGTATATTATACTAAAATCGTCTCAATTATTTATTTATTTTTTTTTTTTCAATTGTATTTTATTTAGTTTGTTTGTTTGTATGATTAGATTAACAACACTGTGAACCAATTTAAACAAATTTTTCTTCACTATAATAATAATATAAATAATGTAGATTACGTACACATATACATACAATTATTTATATATTTTATTTTGTACACACAAACATACGCTCATTCGTATAAGTATATTAAAAGCATAAAGAGGCAAACAACAAAATACCTACTACTTAAATGAATTTAATGCAGTACAATTTTTATAAATAATATGAGTTTAGGTATCGTATGTGTACTATTTGGTATGTACGAGTATATACTTAATACTACAAAAAAGGTAGAAGATACACAACATAAATGACGATTTCAATGCTGCTATACATAGGTGTACGTAATAATATAATACTCGTAAGTATGTGTATTTTACATTCACATTGCATACATAGTTTATGTGATTATACTCGTATTGTATATAATATGTACATTTACACATTACAGATATAGATATATTTGTATATAGTATGTATTTCACACTTCATATCTATGTAATGAGCAAAAAAAAAAAAAAAATACAGGTGATTTATACTTTTTTATTTTCTTTACTATTTAATATCATTTGTTGGTCATCATCATCATCAGCATCATCATCATTTATTATTATCATTCATTATACATTACTCTCACTACATACACTTGTTTATTATTAGATTAGTCACTCATTCATTATACATATATCTATTTAATTGAACTTCAAAATAGCAAAATATATTTTATTTTTATTTTTATTTTTATTTTATTTTTTGATTTGATTTGATTTTTCACTACTATACCGCACTGTATTTGTATATAGAACTGAAATGATTGTGGATGTAACTTTATATATTTGAAATATGAAAAATGTATTTTCTTTCTTGCACGCAGGTATATAATATATACTAAAATATGTAGTACTTTATATGTATATATTTATATAGAATAATTTTATTCAGTTATATATGTATATGTATATATAGTTTTCATTAAAATTGACACAATTTTACAATTTTTTTTTTCCTTTTTGTGTTAGAATATAAAAAGAGAAATACATACATATACCTACTATATAAATTTACATAATACAAGAAATTCAAATATTTACATAAACAAATATAATTAAAATTTTTACTAAAATTGTCTAAATATACATATGTACATATGTATATTTTTTGTTTATTTTTCTTCCTGTTTTAATTAAAATACAGAAGAAATATGATGATGTTTCTATGTTCACAACAAAAAAAACAAAATAAAATAAAATAAAACATAAAAAAAAAATCACCTGATTGAAATTTAATTATGTTTTTTATATAAATTCAAATTTACTTTTTATTATTATACATTTTAAGCGTTTATATATAGCTATTATTGGTATATATACTCGTATATACACAAGAGTATAGGCAGTATCGGTATAAACGTCGTGGTACACTAATAACTGAATGTCGTCGTCGGCTATCACTCTATCAGACACAGAACATCGAGGACGAGAATGAAATGAATAAACTTCGGCGGAAACCCCGTTTTTTTCCTTATATGTACTTATATTTCCTTTTAATTGTGAGAGAGCAGCAAGCAGCAGCAATAGCAGCAGCGGCAGCAGCAGGGCCAGTGAACAGAAACTGCAAACACCAATGGAACAGACAATGTATTCTATATAAATATATTATGTAGGATTATACTCCAACTCTATACATATATTATTATTTAAAATGATTGCAATTTTACTTAATGCAGGATATGTGCTTCTTTATAGCTTTTATAATATGCACACAGTAGATATACGTACGCCATATAACTAAATTCTCAAAATTCAACCAACTATACACCCATACAAATTTTCTACTCGACTCATTTTAAATTCAATTCAATTTCGTATACATACACGAAGATGTGTGTATGCATATGCACATGCATTCTATCTATACAATTATTTTTTACATATATTTTTTATCGTATTTGTGCATAATATGCATGTATGTATTTTTTGCATTATATTTATATATTCGGTTTAAAAAAAAAAAAAAAAACATTATACATACATATGTGCATTTATGTATGATAACAATTTTCTCTTCCGTTCTAAGTGCTTATTGCACAGTACAGGCAAAAAATAAAATCAATTTGCATGATTTATTAAATAAAAGGAAAAATTCTTAATTGAAATTTATCAAAATAAATATTGTTATCTCTATCTATACATGATTGTAAATGATTTAAATATATTTATTAAAATTTTAATTCAATTGAAAAAGAATAAAATAACTGAAAACAATTTCACATTAATAATGATTATACTTATAATTTCACCGAACAGTGTAACAGACATGCACAATCTTTTTGTTCAAAATCAAATGAAAAAAAAAATAACTTATTTTTATAACCATTTTAGTATAATATTTATTCACTATATTTATATAAAACACGCATACTATATATAGCTATTATATTATTATAATTTGTTGTCGTGATTTTCCGCTTTTACTTTTTGCAACAGTATAGTGCTTGCTTTTATAGAATGTTGCCTGCCATCCATGTTGCCATCGTTCAAGTCACATTTTGAAAACTCTATATACATAAATGCATTCATTTCTATGTAAAATTGATTGTATCTATGCATTCATGTAGTATATACATAATATGTACAATAAATAGTAATGTATATGTGTACATATTGTGGAAAAACATAATATTAATAATATGGTAATGTACGGGTAATGTACGGGTATATACATACATATTTGGTTTATTCTCGCAATTTAAACTTTATAACAAACTATAAGCATACAATACATAAATAAATGTATAAAATTTTCACAATTTTCTCTTCGTTTGATCGATAAATTGTTTGAAAGTGAGGAAAAATATTTTTGTATACAATATGTAGGTAGGTATAGACAGGTATATGTATACCTATGTATAAATAAATGGTTCGATTCGACTTGGTTGGTATAATATGAATATTGTGAAGTTTGGTCATGTTCCTCATACATATGTACATATATACAAACATTATAATTTTAACTTACAAACATAAATTATTGATGATATTTTGTACATACATTTATGTACATAACATAAATGTATAAATATACTAAACTTTTATGTATAGAACTACATAAATGTATAGTGATATGCCCTTGGCCCAAAGCCAGATTTAGTCTGTTCTTATAAATTTAAATTTAAATTTTATTTTTATTTTTACACCATACACTTAAAAATTTATTTAAATTTATACATTTTATATTCTACATTATATAGGAGTATGTTTGTATTTTATATATTTTTTAAAAGAAGAGTTCATGTTGTATCTATACACAAAATAATATCTATACTTTCCAATATAAATATATATAAAAGTACATGAATATGCCCGTATAAATATTATGTACTATACGTACATACATCTTTATCTATATGTATATATTAATATTTTTAGATACTCTACACTCTATAATATACTCAACTCTGTATATCCTTTATATATTTTTTCTTCTCCTTTTAGAAAAACCCTCTCATATTTACCTTTAAAGTTAAAGATGGTTAAAGCATACATATATAAACTACTATAATTGTAATGTATAAAGTCATAAATATACATACATATAATATGTTATGTACATATGTACGAGTACAATATTATATACACATACAAGAGGAAAAGCACGTTTTATTATTTTTTTTTTTAAATTTTGCTCTATCACCGCCACATGTGTTATAAATATGCAATCTTATGTACCTTTGCCTACATTACATGTAATATATTCTCAATGAATATAAGTGTACATACATTTGACGTACATACATACATTGTTTGCATATCACTTTTTATATTATGCATGGTAATATTATGTATGTATGTATGTATGTATAAATCTTGAACTGCTGCTGCTGCTTGTTTTTAAACAGATTGTCCTTTTTTTTCCTTTTATTATAATACATATTTTTATTCATTGCATACTATATTCTTATTCAGGAAAATTTTTTTAATCAATTTTATAAACAGAAAACTTTCATTCACATTTTTATCATATACAAACAAGTGCATAGTATGTGCATTTGAATAATAATACATCAATGTTTATGCATGTACTATGTACAATATAATATTGCGCATAGATTATTCAAATCAAACGTATAATTATATATAGTGCCTCATAAATATATTATTTAATTTTATTAAAGTTTTAATCTTCTTATTATTATATTATACTACTTATATGTACTACCACACAAGTACATAAAAAGACATCATATACATATGTACGTATTTATAAGCTTTACTATACAAATAGCTATTTAAATTTAAACATATGTATGTTACTTAGATACGTTATACGATTGTACATAATGTATATATAATGTACAAGAGTATATAAGGAAATTTATATAAAATTTTTAATTTAAATGTGACACATCACATAAATGTATATAGAAATAGAAAATTATTTGGTAAATATTTGTGCCAGAAAATTTCAAGAGCTCAATGCAATATCAGTTCCTTTTCGTTTATTTATTTATTTTTTTTTTGTATTATTTTTATCAAAAAAATTTTTGGTTTTTGAATTGAATTTATATATGGCATTAAATTCTTTTGCCTATATACTTATGTACTTCTACTTACTCACTTGTACAAATCTAGTTCTATAATGAATGTAAAATGTAAAATAAATAAATGGAAGACAAGAAATAAAAATAAATGAAATGAACTTAATTTGATATCTATATATACTTATGTAAATATGTGTATGTAATGTAACTCTAAAATGAGTATCCAAGTATATATTATGTACAAATAAAATTTTACATTTGAAATTACAAAATCGATATTCAGTTGTTATAATGAAAAAAAAAAAAAATTACAAACAAAAATACACATATATATAAGATTATGCAATATATGTACATGCAGCTACATGTAAAATATATGCATTATTACATACTCGTAGAATAAGAATAACAAAAAATATGTTATTTGTCCTTCATGAAGAAAGGACATTTTCATAATTTATTATTTCAAACAATTAGACTGGAATATTGTAAATTTTAAACAGCCTCAAAAATTTCAGCACCAAACAATATGTATATTGTTTTATATCGTATGGTAGAAATGTTGCATATAAATTGTATATACTTAATTTACATATAAATGTATGTAGATTGTCAGATTAAATAGGTGAATTTTCTTAAACAAACTATATTACGTGCATAATGATGCATGCAAATGAATTTTTGTGTAATTTGTACCGCAAAAAAAATTATTTTCTAATAAATTATTTAATTATTTATATACATGTATTTGTATGTATGTATGCACAGAAATTCGATAATAAATTTTCATTTTTTTTACACAAAATTTTATAGAATAATTAATTAATTAAAGTGTTAAAGATTTAAAATTTAGAAAATGTAAATCAATGAAAATTTTATGCTCATTTATACATTAAATATAAAAAAAAAAAAAAAACAAAGCACTAAAGGCGAGTAATATTGTATACAATAAGGCAATAAGTCCATATAATTTAGATACTTTGAAATCATAAAGTAGTCTCGTCTGGGGGTAATGTAATATATAAACAAGTCATTAATAAATTATTAAGAGCGTACGTGTACACATTTTATGATAGGTACCTAAATATGTATATAATTCAAATTCAAAAGTTCATTTTAAAGTAAACAAATCGGTTTATGATTATGAATGATTATATACATACATATTTTTTCTTCATATGAACATACGTATTGTCTGTGCATATACTCTTTGATTATAAGCCAAATTCTTTAAAATAACATAATATAAGTAGCACAAAATTATATACAAAATATATGCATGCATGCATGTAATGTACTTACTCGATTATATATCCAGTAAAATCGCATGCGTACGATGTACATGGACATCATGTGCATGTATACATTATGTATATTATGTACGTAATATGCGAGTACGTGCAATGTACATACATACATATATGTATATATGTATCATAAATGAATCATTTCAATATTTTCAATATTAATAATAACATATGAACTTGACGGTTTATATATACGAATACAGACACATAATGATTCAAAATAAATTCAATTTTTGACATTAATTTATATATAATTTCAATTTAAATACGCCATATTCACAAGACTAGAAAAAACACAAATTTTCATTGCATCTAAAATATTAGGAAAAATCTGTGTTTGTAATTTGAGTTTTAAATTTACCTCAGCGGTAGTATGGAAATGACTTAAGCGTAAAAATATAATAATGAGTTTTATAAGAAACTAAATATTATAGTATTGAGGCAATATTCTAGACTTTGAACAGGGGGACAGGACATAGTATTTACTGTTGGGACAGCCCCTAAACGAATACGAATCCAGGAGTTATTATAAAATCAATCATATAAAAATATTTATATGTAATATTAAATTTTAATATTGCATCATACAATTTTTCGGTATTGTACAAATTGATTTTCCTGTTACTAATTCATAAAAAAATTATAAAAATTTTTTTTATAGATACCTAAGCAATAAAATTCTATAATTTAAAAGATAATTGATATACTAAGTAACGTGCTTTATACATTCTTGTAAATGTATATGTTTTTGCGTTTGTGAAAAATATTTCTTATAATTACATACATGCTCGTTGTATGTGTTACACATTGACCACAAGGTATATTCTTTTGTATATACCTTGTGCATTTTTATATAATTTTTGCACATATATAAACGTTTCCATTGGTGCACATAGAAAGCGATTGTATATCAAAATGAATGAATATTAATAAAAAATTATCGTTAATATGAACGTACATTCATACATACAATGTATAATCTATTCATATGTCAATGAACGATCTTGACATGAATTCATAATTATAACACTATACGAGTATACATATTCAAAACAATTTTTAATTTATTTTATTTATTCATTTATTTTCGTATATACCTATGTATGTATATTTGTTGTTTTTTTCCATTAAAAAGGAAAAGTGGATGAAAATAAAATTAAAAATGATGCGTTAAAATAATATGATCGTACATTATATGTACATACTTACATATATAGCAGCTGGCTATCATAAAAATATTAAAAGTAAGCATATTAATTATTATTTAATGTCAGAATGAATAATAAAATTGAAATAAATGCAAAAACCAGCTTCTAACTATAAAATCGATATCCTTCTATACATATATCTACCTACTGTATGTTGTGTGAGAATATATATAATTATGTACAACAAAATATCAAATCAAATGATTTTTTCCATTTTACATTTACGGTACATGCACTCATTTATGTGCATGTATATATGTACATATATAATCTTAAATATCTATTGGTTTAATCGTATAGCTATGTACATTTGTAATTACTTTAATGACTGTTATACAGGTATTACTTTTTTTTTTTATTATTAAAAATAATAACGAAATTTATTCATAAAATAAAATTTCACCAACTACTGTAGACATATGTTATTAAAATAATAATAATTGTGTTCGAAATAATACATAAATGTTCTTAATAATTATTATACATTATTAAGATACAAATCTTTTATATGTATACATGCATAGCCACACGTTATAATTATTTTACCTCTACATACATAACGTAAGTACATTGGATTATGCACATATGTATATAACTCTTCATAGATAAGTGTGTCTATGTAGGTACTACATGTATGAGTTTAAAACTGTATATCAATTAAAATATTAATTTATTTTATTTTAATTTTGCATGTAATCTAACGTAACTGACATATGTAACTTGTATACTTAAATTTTATTGTACATCACTACAGATAGACATAAATATAATAACGTACGATGTACGATAGTCTATCTATTTATGTAAGTATATTTTTGTTCCATAATCATCTTTAATTAAAAATGAAAATTTTTATCAGAAATCACAAAAATAGAAATGATTAAAAACGAAAGAAATAAAGTGACTTGTTTGTTATGTTAATTAAAATTATTGCTACATTTTTATTTTAAAGCATATATGTGTGTATTTAAAAAACAAATGTATATTTTGTATAACATACATATATAAATTTATAGATTATCTTACGATATATAAAATAAATAAATTAAATATGTATGTAAACCTATAAAATGTAATATAACTTGAAATGAAAGTGATTTTAAGTTTATTGATCTGGAATTTTCATCGTCTTTATATACTTATTAGTAGTTATACTCACATTGCACATGCATCTGCATCGTATATAAGTGTTTATGTATTAATTTCAAGTACATATAATAAAATATTAAATTAGAAATAAAATTTTAAAGATATTAAATTACTGAATGTGTATAAAATGTAATGCCTACAATATTCAATAATTAATAATTTTACTGTCTAGATCATATCAAAATGAATGAATAAATAAATAAATACATGCGCTAAATCGTATTCATATTTATAGAGAAAAATATAATTAAAATTAAACAGATTTATTTGAAAACAGGAAATAAAATGTAATAAATTGATTTTATTTGGATTTTATTAACTACAATACACAATTTAGATATTATAGTGTAGTAAAATTGTTTAAAATTTAAATTTTATAAAACTTTCTATTTGAATTTCATTTGAATTGATTTGTTTGGCATATGTATATGTATATGTATATTCTCTAGATTTAAAATGTTGCAATAAACAAAAAACAAAACAATTACAATTAGGTATTTATCAAGAGATTTGAAAAAATTTTTTTAACAATTTTCATATGTACACATATAATACACACGTGTGGCTGATGAAATTTTAAACTGCTTTCTAAAATATAAATAATATGTAGGTACATTGATTAACAGTAAAATGCATGTGTGTACAAAATTATTGTTACACTATATCAAGTATTTATATGAAATGTTTATATACATTTTAATTATAAAATGAATTCGCTTATTATTTCAATTTACTTATTTTATTTAATTTCATATATACGAGTATATATATTGATTAATAGCTGTATAATTAAATCATGACATATAAAAATTTCATTCGTTCACATATGAGTGAGTGTGTGGTGAGTATATGTATGCTGAATATAATATAATGCAACTTTGCCCCTGACCTCTAAAATAAAATTAAACAAATACGTATACATATGTATATTGTAAATTAATTTTATTTATAGTTGGCATATATGTAGTAAAGTAATACATAAATGCATATATGTATTTGTATTGTTAATAAAATATACAACAAAAAAGCATGCATAATGCAAAAAAAAAAAAATAAAAATAATTAAATATCTCACAATAATCATCTTATGATGATCAAAGAATTATTGAAATAACAAAAAATATTTTTACATTCACTTATTTTAATTTATGTATACATCATACATAAAAATTTCTACAATAATATACATGTATCAGTGCATATACGATCATTTATGCATCTACAATTTACTCATTCCTACATCATATATGTAGATCTCATCTCGTTAAGAAGAAATCATAACACAACCGAGATATGGACTAAAAAATATTTTTTCACTTTTCTTTTTTTTTTTTAACTTTCATTGCATTCAAGTAATTCTTTTACAATGATATGTTTGAAAATTTATGAAAAGTATGCAACATTATATGAAAATACAATTAAACAAACATACGTATTATAACTATAAATACGTATATCTATTATGCTATAGACAGACGAAAGCAAATCAATGATAAATTCGTTGCGAATGATCATTCATTTGCTGTCAGTCATTCCAAATTTAGTTAAAATGATCATTCTTTCATGTGGGATCCATTCGTTTACTTTTCTTTTTGCTTTTGGAACATTGAATTCTCGAAGATGTGTATTATTAGCTCTCTGTCCAGTAGCAGGTTTCTACATTGTGACATCTAGACATGCCTTATCAAGCTTCAGTTTTAGGATAAAGTTATCGTAACTCTATCTGATAATGATGATGATCATTATATCTTTATTCTAACTTAATTGAAAATTGAAATAAGTTCGAATGAAGCTTCAGGAACTTCATTCAGCGACGAATATAAAGATGATAAATTGGAAATTTTTAGTAGTGAACAAAATATGATAGCAAAAACCACGATTGAAATACTAACTTAAAATTGACAGTAATTACTAAAATTAACAATAAAAATTAAAAATATATATGAAAGCCATAATGATGATTGAAACATTGTCGTGTATCAGAAGGTATGTGATGAATGATCATTTACACGAATGAAGACTGGAAGAATGATCATTAATTAATTTTCATCTGTCTACCACATATGTGCATATGTATATCCATATATTGTGAGTGTCGAACGAAAATAAATTGTATAAAAAATGTGCACATCACTTTACTTATTTGTACATAAATATACATTATTCGTGTACATAAATAATAAATGCAATACGCTGGAAATATCAAATATCAATCTTACTACATATAATGAAATATATTAGTGGAATATATTTTTAATATACGTATGCCCGTTAGATATTCGTTTCATTTAATTTTCTGTCACTATTCAGATCTTTTGAAAATGATATATTTTTCCAAACAAAAACATACAGTACATTATATTTACAAAAACAAATATAGATGTAGGCACATGTAGGTACTATACACAACAATTATAAATAAGGTATATAACACCATATAAAACTGTTGCATGTATCTACTAATATTTTCCATCAAAATAAGAGAAGAATATGGATACAGAGTGATTAAAATTCACAAATATCTACTTATATTATTTTATTGTGGTGTAAAATGGTGAGGATTATACTGTAAGATGTACATTTACACTTAACCATAAAGAAAAATAAATAAAATCTAGGTTAAAAATGAATAATATAATACGAGTATATACTTATATATGCATGTATTTAATATAAAGCATGTAAGTATAGTATAGTACTTATATTTTATATATGATACTATACAGACATAGTGTGTAATTACAGAAAATTAAAAAATATAAATAAAATATAAACAAAAAGAAATTGTATTAAAGAGGAAATAATTTTCTTTTTATTAATGAGTGGTGTCTCTAACCTGTATCCATAACTATATAATGTAAGTGATATTAACATTCATCACCCAATTTAGTCAATGGATACCTACACACAATAAGCACAATACGTAAGTATTTATGTACATTATGTGTGATGATTGCTGCACCACATATTATTTAGATCACAATTTATAATAAATTAACTACCTTTATATGAACCAATTTTACGGTGTAATACCTACATATAGGTATTTAAAAATACAGTTATAAAAGTAAGAAAACAGTCAAATAAATGTATGGTATATAAATGCATGTGCTAAATTTCATATATCTTATATTACCTATATGTTCACACAATAATTCATATGAATTTGAGCAAGCAAGAATAATCATTAACTCGATCCATATACGTATATACGTATGTATGTATAGATATGATAAGTGTACACATTATTGTTTTATAAAATTATATACAAAATTAAATTTTTTTTTATTTTTTCATTAAACTTCGCTGTAATTTGTACTAGTTACGTATATATTCGTTATAATGTTTTTTTGTTATTATATAAAAAAGAAGTCATTTATGAAGATCATTCTAAAAAAAATTTTTTTTTAAACACGAGTTTCAGTAATTACCTAATTGATATTTTAAGTCTTTTCGCTTTTGCCCCAAAAATTACAGAAGAAAAAAAATGTTCATATTTTTCTTTGTTTGGCAATAAACAATATTTAAAGTTCAAAATAAATAATGTTCTCGTAAATGATTCTAGAAGTTGTTGTACAAGAAGTTGAGTTATACATACATAGACAGTCATAATTTTGAACCTGTTTTTTAAACAAAAAAAATATGTATTTATTTTAAAAAATAAAACAAATATGTACTGATGTTTACTTATATAATATATAAAGTACATATATAGACTTAATATATCTATTTATATCTTCAACATTTTTATATTCAATTTAACTGAGATTTAATTTCTACCAATCATAAAATATAAATTCAAATTATATGACAAAAACAAAAAAAAAAGTTATTTCGATATACCTACAAAAATTTATCACAAAATATGTAATTATTTTCGAATTTCATAAAGTTTATATGTATTTAATATAAAATAACTTTATTATTTCATTATTTTGTTTTTTTTTTATTTATTTATAAATTTTTTAATTGAATGTATTTGTACTTTTAAAATAGAACTTTACTTGTTTACCTAGAACAAAATATTTGAAATTAAAAAAAAAATACTTGATTTTAAGTATATATAATATGCTTTTTTAAAAAAATATATATAAATAAAAATCTAGTATGAAAATGAAGTAAATATAATAAGTAAGTATAAAACACGCATACATACGTATATATATTTTATGGAAATGATATTGTCCTTCCGATTGGATATAAAATTCCAAAACAATATGCTCTTATAAATATAGATACAAAAATATATATTATAGAAACAAAAAAAAATCTGATCTTGAAAGCATTTCTGGATTACATAATGTATGTATGTACATATGTGCAGTGCCGGTTTTTGCCTCTTGGTCGCCCGGTCCACTTCTAAAATGTTCGCCCTATAGGTTGAAACATTATTATTTTAAAGTTTAATTTAATTTTTTTTTTATTCCGACAGAGCAAAATCTCAACTTCTATGTTTTTCTAGTGTGTTGGGTGTGGTAAATATTTTGAATGAGAAAAGGAGAAGAGAAATTAATATTCACGTAATTTTCTGCTTTCCTTCTTTATCTACTACTTTTTTTACATTTAAAAATGTTTCTTTAAAGTTTTTATTTACAAATTCAATTCGTTATCGTACCAAAAATCGAAGCATTTTTGTTTTATTATACACAATGCATGTTTTTTTTTTCTTTTCAAATACATACCCACATTCTTAAATTAAACATTATATTATTAAATAAATAACACTTAAAATTAAATTTTTAAAATATCGTTACTAAATGAAAATCATCATTTTTGCTTTCAAAAATATAATACATTAAATCTTTGTTGTTTTTTTCTATTTAAATAATTTGTTTTTTCTCGAAAGATTTATCCAGAAAATTTACATGTACCGTACCTACATACATTTCTCACACAATTTTTTTCTTATTATACGAATTTTCTTTTCAACTTTAATTAATTTGATTAGCAATTAAAATCTTATTTAATTATAGCGATGTATAGGCCCACTTCAGATTTCATTTGAACATTTACAATGATTTATCAGAATGTGTTAAATATATTCATAAAAAAATATGTTATTTATCATATATACATACATACAATACAACGTGTACATATAAACACTCGTACATATGTATATTTATTTGAAAAATATTAAATCGAATGCAGTTACAAAACATTAATAATCTAATATGCATGCAATCGCATCAAATAAAGCAATAGCAAATCTGTTGAAAAACAGAGAAAAAAAACTGATTTATCAAAAGTCAATAAACCTAAACTATACATATGAATGTCTTTAAATCTACATATGTGGATATTATGTACTCGTATATGTATGCACCATCAAATAAATATCTCTGTATTTAAAATCATACAATTTTTTTTTTTACTTTTTTACATCTTTTTTTTTCTTTATTTTATCAACTTTGCCTATTTACATTATATGCATACATATAACGCCAACATATTAAACATATACATACTCGTATACATATATTATAAAATATGACTTATTTTATACCACTTTTATACTAAAAGAAGAAGTCTTAACTCTTAAGCACCTACCGGTTGCATGTTGTGTTAAAACATATAAAATGAACTGTGACTAAATTAATTACACATCATACATATCAGTTAAATATAAAATAAATGAAGGTATTCACTTAATGTATAGTAAATAGGAATGTAAACCAAGTAAACCGAGTAAATACTTGTATTTTGATCGGTTTATCTTGCGTCTATACTAGCAATATATGCACAGCAATTATGGCAATATTATTTGACATAACATATTGATGTGTGGGCGTATGGAAGCAAAAAAAAACAAACAAACAAAAAATATATAAGAATATATAAATATGTAAATTCATGTAAAAATGAACATGTCAAAATTACATTGCCGTAGTATTTTGTAGAAGCAATATTGCCATCCAGAAAAAATTGCCAGAAATACAGTGTCTGACATATACATTATTGACCATATTGCCAATATAGCGACGCCAGGGTTACTCGTTTTATGTGCATTTTTACTGCATTATAAGTGAATACCCTCAATATGCATTTATTATTGTGTGTACTAAATATAATTTACAAATACATACATATTACTACTAATGATGTGAGTGTTTATTTATAGAAAGTTACAATAAAACCGGGTTTAATGTATGTACATATAATGAATTTATTTGAATGTATAATGCATGTACACATGCATACGAATATACCTGATATTTGTTATTAAAAAATTGCCTAACCAACTATTCATACATACATTTATAATATTAAAAATTTTAAATAAAAAAATATTATTATTGTTATATTAGTATATGAAATTTAAAAGCACTTATTGCATTTTAGCTCAAGCAATAAATATGTTTATGTGTATTATATACATTTACATATATACAAGCAGTTTGCAAACACATTTGTGTAGAATATAAAAGTATATTTATATATACGACTATAATGTGTATAGTACAGTAAAGACTCGTATACAAAATCAAGTTTTGAATTTAATTAAAATTTTATAAAATTACATATAATCACATATGTATGTATACTTGCATATAATTTATGTATTTGTGTGTAATGCACACACATACATTAATGCAAAAATTTTTCTTGTCCTACTATCATATAATCAACTCTATATACAAAACAAACATAAATATATTGTACATGATACATATATTAAACTCCAATAAATCCACAAACATACATACATACATAAATTTATTCTTTTACATAAAATCATAATAAATATATATTTATATTCTTTCTATAATTACTCCACACATATAAATATAATATATACTCGGCTTATTATCTTTAAAACATATAAACATACACATACTACTTATACATTATATTCGTACCCGCATGTTAGTATAAGCTTATAAGTACATATGTTTATAATATTGTTCATCTAAAATAATTTTTTTTCTTTCTTTTCATTTTTGTCTTGTTTTTTCTTCTTTTTCACTATTTTCATCCCAAGCGATGCCGATTTACCGATGCGATTCCAATTTCAATTCCAATCAAGTTTTCATCGGAGTTTCATTTCATAAACACATTTTCAGTCGAGTTTAGACCTCGATTTCGTTCAGTCCAATATTAAGTATTATAATAAACAGAACTTCTGACTACGATATACATACTTACTTTATCTTTTATTCTCTATATGTGGGTACAATAGTAATATTTTTGTAAAGTATTTTGTGTAATAAAAAAAAAAACAAAAACAAAATTAAAAATCGACTATCAAAATAAAATACATACATATGTACATAAGAAAAAGTAATTTTATCCAAAAAAATATCGAAATTTTTATTTAGATTGTACTTACACGGATTGTATTTAAAAAAAATGAAAGTTTTTAATTATTATTGTTATTAATCAATCAATCAATTTTCATTTAAAAAGGGAATACATACGTACTTTTATTTTTTTGTAATCCATCATAGCAACAGTGAACTTTTATAGTGGTTAGTTTTTTGTAGTGTTTGGTTTTTTTCTTTTTTCATAGTTCGTAGATCATTAAAATTAAATTTTTTTTTTTAATGGTAATTACATATTTTTAAAACGTTATTTATTTTTGATTGCATTTTAAAGAAGAAGAAAATATAACAAGATAAAAGATTGAAGAAAAAAATTTTATTGAACAAAAAAGAGATACATAAGTAACTATATGAATTCATTTCTGTTTCTCTCAAAGTGTGTTAAAATGTGATTAACGTTAATTTTTAAGAAAACGTTTAAGTGAAAATTTTCAAAAGTACAATATAAGTACGTACGTTATTATAATTTTACTACCATTTACTTTAAATTAAGACATTTTATACAATATATAAATTCATTTAATAGAAAAAAACAAAATTAAATTGAACAAAAATAAATAAATCGATTAAAAACAGAATTCATTTATTTCGAAAAATATATTTTAAATTAAAAATAAAAAAAAAACGCATGAAATATATTAGCATAAGTACATTACATACAACAAACATACAGCAAACTATACTCGTATAATATCAAGTGGTATCAAAAAAGTCATCTATAATTGGAATTAACTGACGACCTTATCGGAATTATTATCATCATTTTTCTTTAAATTTTAGCTTTTACATTCTACTTTGTTTTGTGTTTTACTTGTGTTTTGTTTTGGTGTTTTGTGTTACAATTACAACAAATTTTAAAACATATTTTTACATTTTGATTTACTTATAAAATTTATATTCAAAAATGACAGAAAACGGTGAAGAGCAGGTAAGAAAAATGCTTAATATTCAAATTGATTGTTTGAAATTGACGTAAATTACTGTTAAATTTGAATAATTTTAATGGAAAATTGAAAATTTAATTTATATATTTTTTTTATTTTTCCCAAATAATGTAAATTTATAGGTAATAGAAATATATTTTCCATATTTATTTCATACAGAACGTATTGCAAGTGATTAAAATACTCGTATATGTCTTTCTTGAACAAACGTAATTTCATTTAATTTTCCAATTTTTATTATAATATGAACTATAGAAAAAAACAAATAGGAAAAATTCATTGTTCCACTTAATATACTACTAATAAATTTTTTACGATTATTGTTTGAATTTTGTGTGAAATTCGTTCTAAAAAAAATATAAAATTCTAAATTTTCTTACTACCAAGTAATCATAGTAATTATTTAATTTTAAATAAAAAGGATGTAGCTATACCTATAATTAAATTTAAAATTTTTAAATTATTGTTAAAATTATTACAAAATTATATAAACAAATATCGATTAAAAGACTTTCATTATTATCTTATTTAAAAACGTCGTCAGAAAAACTTGTTCACTCACAAATAACAAAAAATCACGTTTGCTTTTTACTTTAAAAAATTTTAAAAATTTAGAATCTAAAAAAAAGCCGAAGGAGAACATGACTTATTTTTACATAATTTTAATGAATTTTTATTATAATTTAAAGTTGATTCACGTATCAATATTTAATTTTTATTACTTTGGCTATTTCTTGTTTTTCAATTTTTTTTATTTGTACCACTTGTCTGTTGTAACCTTTACATAATTGTCATACATTTTATATTATTGTATGTACGTCGTTATATGATTAACCTGTACCACCTCTGTACCTTTACATATGTATCAAGAAGATTTCATTTAACCTTCAATTTATTTAAAATTGAGTATTACATATTTATTTAATTTTTCCTTATTTATATTTAAATATTAATTATTGACCTTTATTTTGTGGATTTTTTCGTTCTGTATAAATAGTATATATATAATAAGCTTGCGTGATTATTATTATGATTTTGCCCTTGTTATTAAATTTAATTCGTATATAATATCATGTATGTATGAAGTATGAACAATGGTTTTTTATTCCATTTTATATATTATTTTATACTAAAAATGAACACATATGTCTTTACTTGTATATGTACAAATTTATATATAAACATATGCATGTATGTTTGTTGAAGTTAAATCACATAATATATCACGAAAATTTTAAATAAATTTTTAAAATTTAATAAATTATTTTTTCAATATTTAACCTATAAAATATTGAAGAGAGTTTAAAACACCAGAAAATGTATGTATCTTAACATTTTAGACCATATCATAATTATAACAATGTTATTTTGATTAAAATGTTTGTGATTTGTATTAAAAATCATTCAAAATCAGATACACATGACATTTAAATTTATATAAATAGAATCATTTTGTTATTAATAAGGACCCACGTAAATTTTATTTTCTTTCAAAATAAATACGAGTTTCACATGGGTATTAAATTAACTCTCAAATGGTAAGCCAAGAAAAGTAGTTAAATATAATTAAGTAAAATTTGTTAAAAAATAATTAGTACTAGTATTTATTTTTGATTTACATCGATATATCATACGAGTATTTTCATCTTTCGTGTATTAAAAAATAAATTTAAAATATTTTTTTTTATAAATTAGAAAACCATCAGCCATGAAAAAATTAATTTTGATATTTACAAATAAAAAAATAATTTCAAAACATTCATACATAATACTACATCCCAACCACATACTTGTGTACATTGTACAGAGTACATACTATACTAATTATAAATGTGTATGTATGTATTTAAAAAAAAAATGTATTTTGAAACCAAAGTAATAAATATTTAATTCGAACTTATTCACATGAAACTAAAATTCACATACTCGTATGTACTGGTATTTTGTATAATATAGATTTATGTATATATTTTTTTTATTGTTTTCAAATATGTAATTTTATAATCTATAAATTAATCAAACAATTTTAATAGTTTATATCGCGCTATATGCTATACGTAGCGAAAAGATAAAAAGAAAATAAATTGAAATATGTATTTTCAAAAACAAAAAATATGTTACAATTAAAATTTCAATACATACACATGTATGTCCATATACTCGAACAATCTAATATACTTATTTATGTATAAGTACATATTTCATTAAAATTGAATGAAAATTTCTTCTTCGTATCAAAAAATATTCCAAAAAATTATCTAAAATAGATACCGTATAATTATTATTGTTATTATTATTTTTTACAAATATTTTTATTAAAAAATTGTAATTAATTTTTTTTGTATTTTGATTTTCATAATGCGAACATAGAAAAATAATTTCACTAAACAATTTCAGATGTATTGAATTGAGCAAAAAATGTGTGTAAGTATGTGCATGTAAAGTATATAGACGCATTTTTAAAAATAATGAATGCATGAAATACGTAGATACAAAAGTAATTGTGTTGTATACATGGATACATACATAAGTATATAAAAATTAACAAGGAAATATAAAAATAATAATTATAGAGAAATGAATTTTTTTCACCTATTGAAATTATGAAAAAATTTCATAAAACTGAACAAAAAAAATGAAATAAAAAAAAATATGCTTTTTATAAGAAAAAATAAACGTTAAAACTAACTATGTACATATATAGGCAATTTTATATTTTTCTGTAAAGAAAAAAAATTTTTCGTTTACGTGATTACAATCATGTCATCATATTAATAGTGTAGGTACATTTATAGAGGTATATTATGTACATTATAAAGAAATTATAGATGCACCATAGTGTTTATGTATATGTATTAAATTATTGGTTGTATACAATAATCATCTGTAACAATACGAAAATTATATTTCTGCTGGTACCTAAGTATATGTGTATTTTATTAGAAAGTCGGAAAATAAATAATTAGGTAAATTTATAACTATTGAATGCACATGAAATATGAATTATGATTTTCATTTATTTGTATGCAATATACGGGTAGATCACGATAGATATTATGTATGTTTACATTTGTATGTGAATGAAGAAAAAAAAATTTAGAAAAATAGTATAACAAATTAAAATATAAAAGAATGTAAAGATAACATAACAGGAATAATTTCACTTTTTAGTTTGTCGTAAAATTCGTAATTTTCGTAGTTTTTCTTTCAATTTTTGTAGTTCATTTCCATAGATTCACAAGCTATACGGAGGTGATAAAATGCTTCGCAGTTTCTAAATTCTAACTTTTGTATTTTGTAGTTTCGTAGTTGATGTTTGACAGTTCTCAAATGGCACAGAAGTTGCATAAAATAAATATGACAGCTGAACTGAATAAATAACAACTACGAAAGAGTAAACTATACGAAGAAATTTGAGATAATCATTCAAAAATGTAAAATTATAATGGCGAAGGTACAATGTTTTACCATGTTTTACTTGCTTTGATAGCTGACTAGAAAGAATAAAGCTACATAAATGTACATTGTCAGCAATCCCATTTAAAAATGTTATTTTTAGTCAGCCAGCTGTCAAAGTAAAAAATAAAGAAAAGGCGCTACGCCATAATGAAGTGAAAAATGACATGAATCCCCGTAATTTAACTGCCTTAACATTTATGTAAGTGTGTAATATTTTCATTTTCCTTTTATGTTTTTATAGTGCCGATATAGAAAAAAGAATTTCATATTTGTAAAAAAAAAAATTTTTTTATGAAATACAAATTCAAATTCTATTTAGTTACAAACAGAGAGTGTGTAAATGAAATTTTAAAAAAATCTCTTAAAACTTTATAACCGTAACAAATTTTTTGTTTTGCCATTTTGTTGCAAAAATTGAAACTATTGTTTGACATTTACAGCACATCAACACGTATATTAACTTCAAACATACTTCATATCTGGTTATATTTGTATGTACGAGTATACATGGATCGAACCCCGACATTAATAGCTATATATGTATGTTTTTTTATCCACTTTCAACGTAATTTTTTGTATACAATAATAAATTGTACATAAATAATATACGATAGATAGTAAATAAATAAATAAATAAATTTTAAAAAAAAAAAACCATATAAGAATAATTTTTTATTTGTATGACAAATATGTCATATAGTGACTTCTCACGAACTTCATTTGAAGGCCATTAACAATTAAAAGATGATTTTTACTTTTATCTCTATTATATGTATATTTTCTTATAATTATTGTTATTATTTTACTATGTACGAGCAATCTACACATGTATGTACTTTTATGTATATATGTATGAATGTATAACAAATAAATGATTTTAATCATCAGTTTATTTATGGGCATATTATTTACTTTACAATATCTCTATTCTTAAAATATACTATATACAATAAGCCACAAAAAGAATAGCTACACATATTTACACATTTATACACACGTATTTGCATACGAGCGAATACTTATACTATACATGTATATGAAATAAAAAAAGGAGCACACGAAAGAAGAAGAAAATTTACAATAAATGAAATAATCATATTTTGTATTTTATTTGAGATGAAAATAATAATTAATTAGCTTTCATTGAAGATGTTTCTATATACATAAATGTAAATAAGTACTATACATACACATGTTGCATATATGTACATATTAAATTTGAATGTATGTATATGTACATATACATAATGTCGCATATTATGTACATTATATGACATAAATTCATAATGAGTTCATGTAAAGAAAAATATTGTGGTTTATTGTTTGCTATTATAGTGATCGTACATACATATATATATATAATTATATACGTGTATATATATGTATTTCTTTTTTTATAACAAAATTTTACAATAATAGGACAAAATGTAATGAATATTAAACACCACAATATAATAATACCGAATAGACATAAAAAATGTGGAAAAAAAAATAGTGAGAAAAATAAATAAATAAAATAAATATGAAACAATAATGTAGAAATAACAAAAGCAATACCTATACAAACACATATTTGTACATTATGTACATACATATATAGAAAGAAGGCTGATTTGCTTAAGATAAAAATCAGGGTGTTAATTATGGGCGATTATAAAAAATATGTACATAATTTAAAATGAATACAAGATTATGTATACTTACTATATTAGGGGATTTATGAGATACATTAGGTGCTTTTGATTTGGCAATTTCAAGTACTACTTGCGAGTAGAAAAAGTCTGTGTTAAACCATCTATTCGCAGCTACTCATGAAAAATTTTTCAAGTAGCTGGAAGTAGATGCAAGTAGTTACGAATAATTTTTGTGTCGTTCGTTTTAACAATTTATCCTAGACACATTATAGTACTCGAAAGTACTTGAAATTGTTAAATCGAAAGCACCTATTATATACAAAGAAATACAGTTTTTTTATTTTTTTTTTGATTTTTTAAATTATTTTAAATTTTAAAATTATTAACATGTCGCATGTCGTTCAAGATTATCTGCCTTGAATTTCTATTATCTATTATTTTATAGTATGTACGAGTATGTATTTTCTATTGTAATATCCGTAATGTATTATATTATGTGAATATATTTCATCTTTTTTCTTTTTAACCTGACATTAAACTTGTTTTACATTCATGTACAACATATATGTACACACTCCATATTGCATATTCATATAGCATACATGTAATAATACTCAAGTTCTAGAGTGCATAGATTAATTAATAGACACTTGATTAATGTCAACTACTAACGGTTTAACAAATATGATTTGTAATTTCCATCATCATCATCATTATCATAAACAAAAATGAAATAATAAATTAAACATTTTTTTTTCTTTTAAAAGATTTTCGAACGTTATACACCAGTTAGACTTTAATATTAAATTTCAAGAAAAAACTAAATCATTATAAATGTAAATATATGTAAGAGTTGAAGAAAAAAAAATATTTTCAAATCACATCAAAGTTAATTCCATTTAATTCTAACATGCATATGTAAATGTAATATAGAATTTATTATAAAAATTTTTAATTATATTGAGAATGTATTTATAAATATTAATTTTATATTATTTTGATGACTTTTTAATAAAAATATTATTAAATGTTTTGAAATTTTTTATGACAAATCGACTATAATTGCATATTACTGCACTATTACTTATTACTTATTACCTCTATATTTACACTTTTATTGTTTGTAATGTTTTTTATTTCTTCTCCTTTATTGAATTATTATTTCATTCTAATAAATAAAAATTTTATTGCAATGTTCATTCATACATAAATATAAAATAACTCATTTATTATGAGGGTTTTATTTTTTATTGAATATTTTATGGTTCATAAATTTTTATAATTGAAATTTTAAATAGGTAAAAGTTATAATAACTCATGCCATATTTAACACAAAACTTTAAAAAAAAAAATGTATATACGCAATATTCAAAACAACTCTTAACAACAATTTACAATGGACATTAAATGCAATAATTTCAAATTTTTAATATTATTTAATCATCATCAGTTTTTCATTGATTAAAAAATCATAAAAAATTATGTCATATTTGTGTGATATGCGCGTAAATCATGATTAATTAGAAAAATGTATTGAAATTTTTATAAACAAATGCATTTATAAATTAAATATAATCGGCTACTTATAAATCATTCTAAAAAAATTTTTCATTGTATAATTGTAAATTTTATCATGAAATAGAAATTTTTGGAAAATTTGTAATAATCAAAAAAATGTGTTGGCATAAAAATTGTCTTCAAAACTTAAATCAGCATAAACCACAAAATTGTTCACCATTTACCTTCAAAAACTCATCATCACAATATCAACATGACCAATATCAGCATCATTATGATCCACAGCAAGATGATACACGACTATTTCTACTGAGCAATGAAAATATAAAACTACAGATAAATGTTCAAATGTACGAGGATGCTTTAGAAGTTGCATACGTTTTGGCAAACATTTTAATCGCTTGTGGAATAAATTCGAATAAAGTGAATAATAGTATAAAAATAATTGTATATTATTTTCTACATTATGAGGAATTGCCATCATCAAAAAAGTCACATAAAAGGACTAAAAAACGTCTTCGAAAAAATGAATTGTATGATGATTTACGATTAGAATGTCGTATGAATAGAGATGAAGCATTATTGGCAGTGTCAGTGATTAAATGTGCATTTAAAACATTCCATCGTCGTCGTCAGGATAATGTTAAACGTTTAAAATTTTATGATTTTAAAAAAGAAGATTGGTGTGAAGCAGCTAATCGTGCTCTTGTTATTTTAGAAGAATCTGGAGTAGATTCGAATCGATTAGAATGTGCTCAAATACGATTAAAGTTCGCTTTTAAAAAATATATGAAACAATTACAAGAAAAAGAAAATCGTTATGCAAATTGTGAAAAAGTATGTAAATGTTGTAATGAAATTATTAGTGATACTCAAATATCAAAAAAATCTTCTGTACAGTCATTACATAAGAAAGAAACTACAAGTAGTGATCATCGAACTACAATAAAAAAAATGAAAAAAAATTATAAATGTGATGATACATTATTATTAAGAAACAAATTATCCTGTGAAAAATGTTCTCAATCAGATAAATTAATTTGTAAAGATTCGAAAGGAAAAATTATTTTATCTGTAGAAGGTAATGAGATCTTCTATGATGCAAGAGCAATTAACAAACATTCCAGAAAATCAAAACAATCATCTGATAATGTTAGCATAAAAGAAAATTATGTTCTTAAAGAAAATGTTGAGAAATCTTTCACGAAAAACAACAACTCTGATTTTAGTATGACAAAAATGAGTAAAAAATCGAATAAATTGAAAAATGAAAATGATATTTCACCATCAAATACTAGGGAAACTAAAAATCAAAGTGGACATAACCTACATAATACAGATTTAAAAGATAAATTTAGCATTAAAAGTCACAACAGTAGTGTTAGTACTAGGAGTAGTATAAAAAAGAATGTTTCGAAAAAATCCTCAAATAATTCAATTCAAAATGAAAACAATAATGATGAGCAAATTGAAATAATTCATAACAATCAGGATAATTTTAATTTTGGATCCCGATCAGGTGGTGGAAGAGATGATTTGAATGGTACAATGCCATTAAATGATGGATTATGTAAATATTTCATATCAAGAAATTCAGTTACTGGTATACCAGATACAATGGAAATTGAAATTCTTGGATTAGGTGATGATATGAATAATGCGTTGGAACGAATCGAAAAAATTAATTTACGTAGTGGAAATAAAATATTTGTATTTCATCGATTTACAAATGATGATGAAAATTTGTATCGCAGTGATTCAACACAAGTATTTTTCTTTCCACCACCACATTCGGTCCAAGAATAAGTGTGAAAGTTCGAAAAATTTGTTGAGAAGAAATTTCAAAGTTAATTCAAGTTATGTTTAATATACATATAATTATTTAAAATTAAATTAATAATAAGCATTTTCAAAATTAAAAGAAAATGTATATATTATTTTTATCCATCTTTGTGTGTAATGTAATGTAATTAAAAATTTTTCTCAATCTTTCTATAATTTGGCGATCTGTATAAATGTTCATGTTTATTATTAATTAATTACATAGACGGAGACAAAAAGGTATCGAAAAATACTTTCTTTAAGATATACTTTGGTAGTACCTACTCTATATATGCCGCATTTAAATGCAGGAAAAATGAACATAGATATTGATCTGAAATTTTACAAGCGCAGAGATGAAAAACAAAAAAACTTAACTTTCAAATTTCATATTACAACTTTCGATTCATTTCTTTATATACATTACTTTCGATAATTCCTCAAAACAAAGAAAAAAAGAAAAATACTCGTACATATCTAAATAGAAAATATATTTCTTGAGAAAATTTATAACATTTTACATGAATTTCTTTCAATTTATGCATGTCTTTATGTATAAATGTTCGTATATTTAACTTAACCACCATAACACAACGGTAATTATTTAAAAGAAAAGCAATTTCTTGAAAACCAAGAATTATAAAGATTATCATACAATAGTAAATATATATATTCAAAATATATACTATATACATATTAAATATGCACATAAATACACATATTACATACTCGTATGTGTTTATTTGAATTTTTATATATGTACATACGAGTACATATTTTTCTCTGAACAAACATCAAATTTCATATGTAATATAAATTATTATTTTTGTCCTCTTTAACAAATGGATTTTTTTTCTTTCCACATCTGTAATATCTTACCACAAAATGCAATCCATAAAATCTACATCTACTTATATAGCATCCATATAATGAGTATGAGTACATAGTTGGGTATTCACATTTGTGCATAATGCAGTTGCAATAATATTGTAGCAACATTTTTATAATTATTGTACATGTAGTATGTATATATGACTTTCACAATAAACCTACATATGAATGCATTGCAAGAATATCATAAAATATGTACATAATGTAAGTGTATCTTATCTATTTAAATGTACACAGATACATGTGTTGTATATACCTGTATTCTGTACATTATAATATATCCTATATATATATAGTGTAAAGGTACTCGTCCACGATGCAAGTTTTCTTGCGCGAAATTTGTCTTGCGTGCAAGAAAACTTGCAGTACTTCGTACACACGACGCAATATTTCATGAAAAATATGCAATATTTCTATCATGCAAGAAAAAAATATCTTTGCAAGAAATTTTTATTGCACGAGCACTTACACGAAATTCTTATTTTCTTGCATATACATTACATTTCAAATATGTATTTCATATTTTTTTTTTCAATATTTTAAGAGTTGAAAGGCCTACCTTGCTAATAATAATAATAATAATAATAGAAAATACATACCAAATTCACAAGAAGTCACAGCACAACACAACATCAACCAACGAATGATAGATAACACAGCAACACATTACATTTTAGTCAGCTGAATTTATTGCATATGCAAGAGAAATATTTATTGAATGAGTTGAATAAATTTTTCTTGCGCGAAATATTGCATATCTTTCTGCGTACACTATGCAATAAAAAAAATTGCTTGCAATAAGAAATATTGCATGAAATACGTATTTCTGTGCAATATTTCATCTTTCTAGGCAGCGTACACTTCGAAATAAATATTTCGTGCAATTTTATCTGTCAAAATCGTCTTGCATGCAAGAAAAATTGCATCGTGGACGGGTACCTTAATGCAATTTACAAACATTAAATTGCAATCTACAAAATTATGTACATACATCTAACTTGTAATTTACAAATACAAAACAAAAAAATTTCAACCTTAAAAATTTCATATAAAATTGTTTCAATTTTTTTCCAAATAACTTAAAAAAGTTTTATACTCGAGATCAAAACCAAAAAGTAAAGTAAAAATTACAGCAGATTAGTAAACTGAAATTTATACATTCATGCATACCTGATGTGTACGATTTTAAGTGTATGTATACCCATACCTATATAGTAACACCTTGCACTTTAATTCACTTTTTCACTTTTTAGATATTTTTTATCTTTTATAAAGCTGTATATACTTACATACTTACTTACACACGTACATACTTCTACTTCTACTCTACTACTTGTTAATAATAAAGAATAAAAACAAAAACCAAAAATTAACAAGTCATTATGGTATCCAGATATTCAACTTTCAAAATGAATTTTTGTTTTTTTTTTTGCTTCAAATTTCAAATACACTAAAAATTACATTGAATACGGTGCATGTAATATGTATGTATGCATATGAATTTTTTTGCAATTGCACATTCTATATACATTTACTATATACTTTTATTACATGTATTCATATATGATCACAATATTCATTTAATATTTCTTATACAATACAAATTCAGTGTTTTATAAATAAGATAAAGATACTACGGATACTATAACCATAACCATAGTACCAAATACCAGTGCATTAATATACAAGTTTTAAGATATTTGTATTTGTACAGTGATCTTTATAAGATCATCAACCTTTTCCATACACAAGAAGAAAAACAAAAAAACAAAAAATGCAATAAAATTTCAAAAAACAAAAAATAAATAAATAAATGTTGATTGGTTAGTATATTGGTGTATGTGTACATTACCACATACATACATACATATATTCGCATTACTGTATATAAAATACCACATAACTTCTTTTAAGTAATCAAAAAGAATTTTTGCGGTTTTATAATATATACTATAAGATATTTCTAGTAAACTACTATTATAGAGTGGCTAAACTACAGTAAACGTACACGTATGCATTTTATATGTACACATGTATGTATTTGTAACTAAGTAATTTTATTTCGTAAAAAAAAAAAAACAAAAAGATAAATTTTGTCGCAATCAATTGCATATTACTTATACGTATATGCATGCATACGTGTTTAAAAACTTGTATCATACTTTGGAATTTATTAATTTTATATTAAAGGAATTCTTATTATGTACCACGTTATACCAACGTACGTACAAATAGCATTGAATTTTATAAGAAAATATTTTATAAAATTTAAATTTTTATTTATTACATCGAGGAGTTTTTTTTCTAAAAAAAAAAAAAGAAGAAATATGTGGTCTATTCTTTTGAAAATGTTCATGAATGAAAGTCAATTTTCAAATGTTATCTTGTATAAGTTACAATGTCCTTGATTACAATTTGAAATATCCCGCACATTCTAAAATTGAAAAAAAATATGTCACATATATATATTTTCTAAATAAATGTACATACATATTTATGTATGCATGTATATATGTGTCTATATATTTTATATATGTATATATAGAAAATCACAATTATTGCCTCTTGTAAAATTGCATACATGTACCTTCATGTAACTTTTTACCTTTAAAGAATCAAAAATATTTTTCTTTAATATAAATTGTCATTTTATTTATGTATGTATGTACAGTATGTTATTTCAAAAAAATTGTTCACTTGTATTTTTTGTTTCCTGCCAGAACAGAAAATCACTGAGGGTATTCATTCAACATCTTGTTGAAGTGGCTCGTAAATCGAGTACACTTTAGTAAAATACAAGGTATTTACACGTTTTATTCGGTTTACAAACCTCTTCACTACTACATTAAGTGAATACCCTCACTATAAATGATGATGATAATTTTTGTTGTGAATGTAAATGCAATTAATGATCAAACTTACTAAATCAAATTCATTTTGACCTTTTAAAATTTTATAAAATAAGAAGAAGAAGAAATGAATAGAAAGGAAGAATTATGTTTAAAAGATGCCAGTTGTACATATATTACATTCAATATGTGAAGATGAATAAAAATTTTCCATTTGAATCACTCCGTTCTATTATTACAAATTATTATACAAGCATTCATTATATTCCACTTCTTGTGCTGTTGTGTGATATTTTATAATCTTGTATCTAAACTGACCGACATTTCTTTATAAACAAAAAAAAAAATTATAACATGATGTATAATAAACAAACTTTCCGAATTATAATTTTTCCTCAATGAAATTTTATTATCTGTTATCATTCATATAAAGTTCAATAGCTTTTTAACATGCACGTTTGATGCACGTATTCTGTATAGATACGTGCACGCACATTGTATACATGCGAGTAATATAAAAAAATTCAAAAAAATTTTCTTTTATATCAATCATCATCACTTTCTAAAAAATTTTGTGTTCATCTCATAATTATTTATTCATTTATTCATTCCATTCATCATTAATACTCTTATGCATATCATATAGCTAGATTAAAATAAAATTTCGATTTTTTTTTTTTTTCGTTTTCTCGATTTTTCTTCTTCTTCTTCTTTCAAATTAATAATAATCAAAAAAAATGAGAAAATTATAATGAAGAAGATTAATGCAGAAAAATACAGAAAATTCATATGCACAATTAAATTATCAAATCATCAATGAATTCGAACTAGTATACATATGTATGTATTTTTTTTTCTATAATTTTCAAGTTAAAAAATGTGTAGTTGTATGTTTGTACACAAAATTAATGTTTTAACTTTTATATATTATGGTTTTGATTAGCACACTTCAAAAGTGAGAAGAAAAAATAAAATGAAGTAAGAAAAATATTATAATTAAGACAAAATATAGTGAGAAATATTTAATAAAAATTGAATATTCGTATATGATATTTATAAATTTGAATATAAATAAATATAGTATATTGCCCTTTAAAAAATAACTTTTAAAGGTTAAAACATTTTCTAGTATGTATACATACTGTAGGTACCTACCTATAATAAAGTTTACAATTTAATACATAATACACATTTACCTACTTCGCAAAAAAAAAAAATTGAGCAATCATTAAAATTATATTCGTGTGCCATTTATTATATTAATTTTGTCATCTGCTATAGGCCTAATAATTTAATTCAAAAGCAAAACAAAAATACCCAATAATAGTGGTGATAATAATCCATAAGACCTTAAAGAATTTTAATGTATCAAATTTTTGTTTACAAAATAATTTAATACATAAAAACTGGTTATTTCGTCGTTTGGTTTTTGTTTTTTCTGTCATTATTTACGAATATCACGCATATTTTTCTATTTTAAAATTTATTTTTATTTTTATTTTTATATCACATTATCGTTAAATTGATTATATAAGATATTTTAATAAAACAACGAAAACAATCGTGACATACACCATATGTAACGATTATAAATATACGAGAAGGCATAGTATCATTATATACAAAATATTTTAAAAATAATGAAACTAAATAACAAAAATTTTAATAAATCTTTGTTTTGATATTTTTTTAGATTGATCTTCATTAAGAATATTTTTTAATACATTATACTAGGTTGTTCCGAAAGTAATTTCGTTTTTTTTTTTTTTTTTTATGAAAATGAAAGGCGATTTTCTTATGGTGAATAAATATTTAATTGAATTAGGTCGAATTCGAAAAAATTTACCGCCTTATCATGATATTCGAAGACGATGAAACGATGAAACGATGAAACGAAACGATACGGTATAAAATTGCTATTATGAACCTTCATCGTTTCGAATATTAAGTGGTACATAGTGGTACAATATAAATCCCTTATAAAAACGAAACTTTAATGTTTAATTCATACAATTTCCAATTTTGTTGTAAGAAAAAAGGGTTCGATGTCATTTCTATTATTTTGTTGATGTTTTGAAATATCATTTTTAATAATAATTTCCATTTTTTTAAAAAAATTAATTCAATATTAATATTCACAAATATTAGTAATATGCTTTAAATAAAAAAAATTCTATTAAAAACCAAAAAAAAAAATAAATTTATATGTAAACGATGAACAAAATGCTATCGACTGAGTAGTCGATGAAAATCGTTTGAAATTGGAACGTTTCGAATATCATGATCGCGTTTTTAACAAGACGATACAAAACGTTTCGTCTTCGAATATCATGATAAGGCAGTTAATCTCTTAGCGATCTCACGACTTGTTGTTATTCGCTGGTTTGCAACAATAAAATGGCCTTATTACGTCTTCATTAACTTCAACCACAAACAATAAACATGTTTATTGTTTGTGCTTCAATTAGGTTTCCAACTTTCCAAGAATGTGCTGCATCACAACATAAAAATTGTCGGATAGAAAACCAAACTACTTTTTTAGTTTTGGGACATGGCTAACATATCAATATATCTTCTCCAATCCAAACATATCGGATAACTTTTTTTTGCTGAACAGTATTTTTACCTTTTCGATTGTACGAATGAAAATATGCCGAAAATGTTGCTTTTCACTTTTCATATTCGATTTGGGCACCACCAATCAAAAACTGCTGCTTATAGAATCAATTGAAATTTTTCAAAAGCAACTACATATTGGTATATTAGCTGCAGTCAAACTGTACAATGATTATTCAGCTTAAAGCTCTTATGGAGTTCGAACGGAATTCCGTGTAGGATTTTTGCTATGTATTTTATATGGGGAACGGAATTCCATTCGAACTCCGTACTAAGCTTAAATGTGAAATTGATGTGTGAAAAAATACAATTAAATACTCTGTTGGGAAAAAAAAAACAAAACTACTTTCCGAATAACCTATGATATTTTAATTGTTTCCACGTGTTATGTAATAATTATATTATACTACCGGCTATCGCTATGTCTATCAGCAAAAAAAGAATCAAAAGTAAAAGTTTAAAAAAAAAATTTGTTTATGAAAACCAATGTATGGTATATGTCGATGGATCTATACTGATGATATTTTGTAAAACAACTCTTTTTAAGTTCTATAAAATTTATAAAATCATTTAAGAAGACACTAATTAGTTTTCGAAAACAGGTACATATTCGTATATTTTACAAAAATCACATTTGAGAAAAACAAACTCTTTCGCAACTATCTATCTTCGCGTATAATAAATCAAGAAAGGTTTATAGCTTTTGGCTTTTCATATAATGTACTTGTTTTATTATATTAATAGTTATTGCAGTATAAAATTTAAAAAAAAATATATTACTCGTCTAAATATTTAAAAAAATAAATCATTGTGGCAAAACAAAAAAAGAAAAAAAACAAATAATATGCAAACTAAAGGTGATTATACTTGAAATTATTTTGAAAAGAAGAAAAAAAACTGTCGAAAATAAGTATGTATTCAAAATAAATTAAATAAAAAATCATTTATCTTTTCAAATATACACACAAAACATTTGTAAATACATTCATACATGTAGATGTAGTAATTGTATATTGTCTAATTTTTTTCTTTTTTCAAATTTTTAACTAATCAAAAAAAATTAAACTACAAATTATATATTTTTTGTACTTTGATAATGTAAAGTCTAGACTCTTAGACTTTCAAAATTATCTCATAAATAAACTCAATTATAAATACAATAAACAGAGTGTATTAATTAAAAAATAATAATGTAATATTTTATTACATATTCTATATACGATTAAAATTATTAAAAATCAGTTGTGTTTTCTGTCATTATCTTCTCATATACATAATGTGTACTTTAAGTTTACAAATTTACGACTTCAATGCTTTTTATTTTTCATTTTTTAAGAATTTCAAATTTAAATTGAAAAGAATATATCTGCACTGCTGCACACGTTTATCCATATGAATTTATTGCATCAGTATATATCGAAAATAAATTTTTTATTTTAATTTAATATTACACTTCTCGTATGTGCAAAAAATATTGTGAATTTTAATAAACTAGCATTCATTTAGAAAGAAAGAAAGGGTATTCCCGAATAGTTTCTGTAATGGAATAATGCACTAGTTATTAATTACATAAAGAAGTAATGCATGTACATAAATACATAATTAGTTGCACGGAAAGTATTTTAAGTCGTGAGATCGCTGATAGCATAAATTTATCAAATTTACCCGAATTCAGTTAAATATTTATTCATTATAAGAAAATTGTCTTTCATATTCATAAAAAGGAAAAAACGAAATTACTTTCAGAACAACCTAATAGTTAACATAATCAATCTGGAAATTATAAAATAATATATCTATTTTCTAATAAGAAAAATTTCAGTTTTTCATCGAATTTACTATATTCCGGATATATTTAAAAAAATGCATTAAAAATATAATTTATGCGATAATTTCTGCATTTTATACATTCTATTATTATGTAATCAAATTTTAATTTCAAATTTACAAAAATTAACAGTCAAAATATTTACAGTCATTCAACAATAATTATTCAATTTTCAATATTGAAAAAAAAAAAAACAAATTTAATTAAAAAAATAAATTATAAATTAAATAATAATGATTAATGAATAACATCAAAACAATATAATATGTATGTGCCTGTAGCTACACCAAATAAAAGGTATTCAACCTTTAATTTAAATGATTATATTTTACAGATAATCATATTTATCGAATTATCGAATGTATATTTAGTTGTGTACTCGTATATTACATAATCAGCTACACAAAAAAACCTCACCTCAATCATATTCCTACAAAAAAAAAAATTGATTGTTTGCTAATCATCATGCAGACATTGTTCAAAATATTTTAATACAAGTAATAAATACCTATCCATATTTATGTATATATACCGTATCATTGAACTTACTATACTATTACGTTTTATTCATGCATACTCATATACGCACACTGTGACACTGTATACATATATGTACATTCATTTAATTATTACCTATCGATAATTATTATAGTTCAATGTATCATACAAAAAAATGTACTTAATTCTCATGAAAAATCAAAGTCAATTCACATTCATACTATTGCAAAAAAAAATATGTATGTATGTATTGAACAAATTAGTTTTACTACTGCTACATCATCATCATTCATTATCATAATTATATCATTAAACATCATATATCATTAATCGATTATTAATTCAATTATTGATCTAATATTTTATTGAATATTTTTATATTTTACATTATATAAGTAAGTGTACCGTGTACCTAGCATATTATGTATGTACGTGCATATCTCAATACATGTATGTTTGTATTGAGATTTATATGTATTTAATTTTTATATTCTATAACGATCATTATTTCATTCATTTTTATTTAAGAAAGAAAATAAATAAAAGAAAATAAAAATAAATAAATCATGATCATTGAAACTATATTCAGACTCATGTTCACATTATAAACAATCGTATTGCATTACCATAGGTAATACACATGTTGGATGTTGATGATGTATAGTAGTACACTTTACTATAAAAAAAATTTTTTATGCTCGTATCATTTAATGTACTTGTACTCGTATAGCCCTAATGATTTTAATATGCACATACAGAGAATCGATTATGTTATAATTATATTAATCAATTCAATCATACTACTACTATATGCATAGGTATTAAAATCCACGCTATTATTTATTTATTTTTTTTTCTTTGGTAATAAATTAGTAATTTTAATTTAAAACCGGTAATAATATTGTATAATTTGAAAATTGATAAATACATTCATATAGACATACAATAGAAAACGTTTTTTTTTATGCAAAACAATATTATTATATCAAGTTCAAAGATCATTAAGGTACACGAAAAATATAATAAAAAATTTAAATTTATATAAAAAATTAATTAATAAAACATGATGTTGATTTATTTAAAACGATTTCTTGTTAATTTTATTATTTTCTTATAAGATGCTATAATGGTATACTACTTATTAGTAACGAAGAAGCTTTCATTCCCATTCCTTTATTCAAAATTTAAGTATTTATTTATGTATTTATTTATTTAAGATTTTGATCTTGAAATTATTTCTCGTGTTGTGTCATTTTTGTTTTCTAATTTCAAAAAAAAAAATTTTAGAATGCAAATATTAAAAATAAAAGTATAAATAGATATAGTGTAAATAAAAGTTCGTGTAGAATTTTGATTTTTTCTTTTTTTTTTTATTTATCAAAATTCATTTATAAAAATTTATGAATTTACTTATGATTCTTGTTTTAATAATAAAAACAAATTTTATGACGCACCTTTTTTTATAATTTTGTGAATATTTTAAGTAAATAATAAAAAATTTAATAGATATAACAAATAAATATTTTATTATTTTGACTGCTTTGTATTTATTTTAAATATTTAAAGAAAAATAAAAGCGTACATTTTATACAAATTAGTATATGATTTTCTGACGAAAAAAATATAACAATTTTTTTTTCATCGTATATTATACCGTCTAAAATTTTATCTTAATTTTATACTTAATATTTGTCTATGTACCTACATGTAAATGTAAATTTGTTTAATAACTTAATAGATTTCTACACAATAATGGGTTCTTTCTCTTCCACATCTACATGTTTATTTCAAAATGCAGCCATCTCAGCTCATTCAAAATGTGGGTTTTCTTGTGTGGTAATATTCACGTTATACCTACAAAAATATTTTTCAAGTTTTCTAATTTTGCCCTTGGGCTCTCAAAGTATTTTTTAAAGTAACAATCATTTAAGACATAGGTATTATACCAAATTTTACTGGCCCTACAATAATTACGTCAAATTTTAATACGAAAAACTTAAATACGTTGGAAATAAATATACATATACGTGTATAGGTATATATATCTATATAATTACTTATAATGTGTAATTAAAACAATTTCAAAATGCACATTAGTTACATAAGATATACTCGTTAATTATAAAATTATGCAATCAACTACCTTACTCACACACACATATCGTGTAAAGTTATTGAATAGCAAAAACTAAAAAAAATAAACTTTGTAATTTCGAATTTCAATCTAATTTTTTCCATTATAATTAATAATTATTATTATTATAAATGCGTCAGAGATTATTTAGTTTTGAGAAATAAATATAAATATGTATTACAATTAACTGTTCGTACATTTTTCAATTTAAATTTTATTTGTTTTTGAAATGTAAAAATAATCTCATAAATTATATTCAATGGAAATTAGTTTACTACATACTTAATATAATTTATAAAGTTACATTTACAATCCAGAGCGTAGATTTCATGCTAGATCCCAAGTAGATTTTTCATACCTCCTCCACTTTCACACAAAAAATTCTATAGCGCTATCCTTTTTTCGCCTAGCCCAGACTACATCGGAGTGAGACTGAGATTAGGTTGTATTTTTAATCTAACGCCAGTGATAGGGAAAACTAAGGGAAAACTATATTGAAAGCTTATGACAATTCCAATTCCAATGTTCGTGTTTCCATATTTATTATAATAATATACGGACAGCGGACATAAGGTAATCTATGCTGAATTGTAAATGATGCTTAATGAGTAATATAAAAAATTCTGATAATACGGAAAAGATAAATAAGTAGAAAAATGTAAGATTGTAAATTAATTTTTTATAAAATTAATATGTGATTTTTCTCTTTTAAGAAAAATTTTTGGCCCTAGAAAATTAATAACATAAAATACGTAAATTAAAATATCTCACTACGTACACTATGATTGCTATAATTTATTTAAATGCAGATTTTAAATTCATCCAGATCTAACAATTATTTCACTGAAAAATTTTTTAAACTAATCACGATACATTTCTACCTTCTATAACAATAATTGAATTTCTTACTCTAAGTTTATATTTTCAAGCAAGATCATTCGACTAGATTGTGCCCCTATATATATGTAATATAAATTTATACTCGATAACGGGAAAAAAATTTTCATTCAAAATACTGAAATTAAAATATTCAGATGTTATGTATAATGCGCACATTGTACATACATTGAATATGTTTATGGCTGGATATCTGAATTTTATTGCGCATATGCCGCATTTATTTAAAAATAAACAATTCAAATTATGTATCATATGTTTTCTGTCAATAAGAGAATGAGAATAATTTGAAATTTCATATTTTGATAGTTCGATAAAATTGGATAATTTAATTTGTGTTTTGTTTATTTAAATTATTGCCAAAAAATTTATAGTCAAATATTTTATACAATAAAAAATTTTAAATTAAAATATTTGTAATAAAATAAACAAAAAAAAATCTAAAAGTATAAAATACATTTTATAATTAAAAACTTATATCGATGTAGTAGTTGATTTTTCTGTTTACATAATCCGAGCGACCTAAATCTGATCTATCACATTTTATTGAGTGGAAAAGTAAACAACTTCAAAGTACGTAAATAATTATTAACAAAAATTTAAGAATAAGTAATAATTTTCTGTTTTCTGTTATAGTACAATAACAAAACAATAAAAATAAAGAAAGAAATATTTAAAGTAATTGAAAGAAAAAAGTACATTATTTCAAAAAGATACTTTTTTTATCCAAAGTATGTAGTTTTCTATTTTGTTTTTTATTAATCAGCCAGACAGTTTGTTATTATTGTTGTTCTTGTCGAACATTTTTTCAGAATTAACAACTCCTAAAACTATGCTAATTCGAAACTTCTTATTTCGTTCGAGTAGTCACTTGCCGATACGTTCACCTTCTTTTATATTATGACAACATTTATTATCAAGAAGATATCAACAAACTAAAACTAGAATTTTTAATTCTCGCTCTTCTAAACAGAATCATCAAAACCAAGATCAACAGTCGCTACAACAACAACAACAACAATCAGTTGAACAACAAAATCAGTTTAGATCCACATCTCCTACATACCATCAAACGAAATCTGAATCATCATCATCACCGGTTATAGCATCAATTACCGGTGGTGCTGGTGATCATAACAATTCTATACATTCATCATTACCATCAAATATTGATATTGAAAAAGGCTATCATTATGTATCTGGTTTAAATAATAACAATAACAGCAACAACAATAAAATAACTAACAATGAAAATGCTATAAATGAACATTCCCGAAGTAATGGAAAATCAGCTCCAACACCAGCACCAGCACCAACTAAACAATCGACGTCATCATTTTCATCAAACGGTGGAGAAAATTTATTTCAACAAGAATATCAAAATCAACAACAACAGCAGTTTGAAAAAGCTAAAAAATCAAGTGGAGCGGCAGTCATTTGCCGCGTGGCTCTCATAACGGTCGGTTTAGTATTTCTAATCGCAATCGTAACATCACTTTGGTACTACATGGGTTGGATGTACGGTATACCAGCATTGTTGGTAGCAATCGCGACAATTGTCGTTAGTAAAGTCGGTTGGAGATGGTTTTATATAGCAGCTGTAACAACTCCAAGAGATATAACGTGAGTGTTAATTATTTTTTTGTTTGTTTGTATGTTTTTTTTCAAAATTTATTAAAAAAAAATAATAAAAAAGAAAGGTTTAAAATTTCCCATACTATTAGAGGTTAAAAATAATAATATTTTTTTTATCAATTTTTAATGTTTGAACTTTGAACAAAAATTATCATTTTTATTGTATAAATATGTATATTAAAATGAAATGAAATATGTATAAGATTTAAAAAAAAAAATTCCTAGAGTGCAACAAACTCAGATATAATGTACATTTTATATCATTCTCATCCATCATCATACAATCAATATAATGATGCTTATAGTATTATTTTGTGGTTATGCAAGATGAACAGTAGTTTTTAGTTGTTTTTGTTGTTAAATTTTCTAATCTTGTAGACGATTCAATAATATAAAAAGCGTGTTTTCTCGTGCATAACGAAAACATATTTAAAAAAAAAAAATAAATAAAATGTAAAAGTACTTAACTTACACATTACATAAGTACATACATGTATGTACATGTAAAATGTAAATATAAGATAAATGTTAAATTAAATTTTGCACAAATTTATTTTCTAAAAATAAAATATATAATATGTAATAAATATACTTGTTGTAAAAATGTATGTACGCACGTTGAAAAATTGTAAAATTTTAAAATTCTCAATGAAATTTCTGTTAACGTTTTAACTTTAAATCTTGACCGCTAATATAGAAAAAAAAAAAAATAAAAAAAATGCGAAATTAAGCATTATTTTCATTTTGTATATTTATTTTTAATTTTGTTTCATTTTTTAAAATATTTTAATTTTGTTGCCATCATAAGTATGTACACATATGTTTATAATTATAAGCACATTACATACATATGTATGTATGTATGTATGTACAATTCATCATAAAGGCCATTGTTATCATTATTCGTTATACCATACATAATATATAGACGTCATCATATATATATACATAAGTATATTTATATTTATTATTGTTTATTTATGTATGCTGTCTTGAATTCGAACTGATTACATCAGCAGCAGTAGCAACAGGTATAACTTATAATAATAATAAAAAAAAAAGAAATTTGAAAGCATCAGTAATAAATATTGTGTGTTCGCATAATAAAAATATGATGAAAAAAAATAAAAATTTTTTTATAAATGATTTTTTTTTCTCCATATGTACTTACATATAAATAAATAAATAAGAAATTCATTAGATTAAAAATCGATTGAATGAATGCAAAATGATTTTTTAATTGGTAGCTTATTAATTATTTCATATATATGTACATACATACACTCGTAAGATATGAAAATATTAATTATAGAAATAATTCTATAAAATTAAACAAGTAAATTTATAAGAAACTATCTAGAAATACGAGTACGTACTAGCATATTATTATATAGTCAATGGTACTAGTTACATATACATAGTTTTATATAAAATGAAAAATGAATGTTTTCATTATAATAATTGATTTTTAAATTGAAATTAATGCGAAATGTTTATTTTTTTCGCATATAGGTATATGTATTTAAAAAAAAAAAAAATTAATGGCATTAATTTACATTTTACTTTTGTCATAATATGAAATTAAAATAAAAAAAATAATTCAAAATACTTTGTATGTACATAATATTGAACTGATTTTTTTTTTTTAAATGAATTGTGTTATGGATTAGAAATAGAATTTCAATTATGTAATGATGACAATGCTTTAATTTGAAATATACTTACATACATATACCTATGTCTGTTTATTTTATCAGTAATAAACGGAAAAAGTAAAATATACCTAGTAAAATTATATAACGTATTCAAAAGTTTTAAAAATTAACTAAAAGTGTAGATATCATATATGAGGCGTATATTTTTATTTATTACTTGTACTTGTATGTGGTATACATAGTGCATAAATTTCACGCATATTTATTATACATATACGTATTTTGAAATTTTTTTTAATTTAAACTTCAATACATATATACATACATACGTATCAGTGTGTAATTATAAACATTCATAAGTTTTAGAAATACATATTCATATAATATGCATATTATGAGAAATGGATACAATTTTAAGAAAATGAAATAATAGATATATAGAAAACGTTATGAACTCATCATTCATCACACATACAACATATAGTACATAATAGTATAAATATTTAAACATTTGTGTAAATATAAAACTATAATTTGTAGTAGGTATATATACACATCTACATATTTACCTACATATATATATGCACATATATTGTGAAAAGACCTATATTATATGAACATGTTTCGGAATGCATATATAGAGAGAGATAGTATACATTTAAGAGAAAACAGTGAATGGTGAAGCAAAAAAAACAAAAAAAAATTATTTTCCATTTTTAAAACTTGTTTCACTTTTACAAAAAAAAAAAAAAAATTTCAATAAAAGATACATATACCTATATATAATAAAAAATATAAATAATAAAATCTAAGAATATACATACGTATACGTACCCACATGTATATTTGAACAAACAAATGATGAAAAAGAAGAAAAAAAATTTCAACCTACTTTAATTATGAAATATAAAATTTCGTTATATTTTCAATGTAAACATGAAAATTTATTAAAAGCCAATGAACGAAATTATTAGTTTATATGTATATAGATAGTTCATTTGCTTTTATATTATTTTATGCGAAAAATATTTTTTTGAAATTGCATTCACTATACAGTGATCAATACTGTGAATATACGTTTTTTTTAACTTTGTTTTTTATTTTTGCTATCAAATTTTGATTATTTAATTAAAAATTTAAAATGTTTTAAATATTATTTTTATATAATAAAGTAGTAATAAATTTCTGTTACGAAAATCGAAAAAAAAAAATTATTTTCATCCTTTATATAACGTTTACAATTTTTATCGTTCATTGTTAATACATGGAGAGGGAGACATACATGTATAATTTCAGATAATTAGTTAAAACTATCTGCAAGTATGCGCTGCACTGGGTATTATAATTGATATCTAAGGCTGGTATGCAATTAGATATTTTGTTACATATATGTTTTCGTACCTACGTACATGCATTTGATGAATCTGTCCATTATTTCTATTATATCTAAGCATATTTTATCAAAGAAATATGACCAGTGTGCCATACTGCCATATCAGTTTTAGATGACAACTTTCTAGAAATATAATAATTGCATACCGGCCTTAGTTGACCCATACTTTCAAAGAAATATAAGCAGTGCAATGACATTAAGCCTTAGACGAATATTTTCGGTTAAAAAATATATACTAATGGCACATTAGACTTGGAACATTACCCTGCATACCACAGTCTTATAGTTGACCAGTTTAGTCCCCCGTATCTTTTACACCCTTATGAAAAATCAACATTATTATAAAAATATCTATCTATATTATTATAGAATGATTATAGATTGTATAGATTATAGATTACATAGAATGATTATAGCCATCAACACTCAATCACCATATAAACCTTTAGTATTGAAGTATTCTAGTACAAAAAATCCTCAATCAGTCATTTGCAGTTAAATTTTCAAACATCAATTACATACAAAATCATGAACATATTCATTTTTTTATACATTATTACATGTATATATAGATATATTTAGATACGTATGTATTTACTATTTTCGAGAAAAAAATGTATATATTTCTAATAGAAAAAATGAAATGAATTTAACTTAAAAATGATACGGGCTTCCGATTTAACTCAAATAATTTCATGCCACTATAATATATGAAGAAATATAAATGTATATCTGTTAATAATCTTTATCCATTTAATAACATAAATTAAGATTTATTGATGTGCATTGACATATAATAGTAAAGAATCAGATCATTGAAATTGTATGAATTTCATACCATAAAGTTGTTCATTTTATTAGACAATATTATAGACTTTGTGATTTGTTTACTAATAAGCATGCATGTATTTTATTCTGTCATTAGGTATATATACTTATTTGTTTCTTAATTTTTACGTTATCTCTTTTATCAGAACAGAGAAAAAAAATCATTTTTTTTTAAATCGAATTTATTTTTAATCTAATTTCAAATTGTATATCATTATTTATTATTTAATTACTTTTTCTTTAGTTGTTTTTTTTTTATTTTATTTTCCAATACTAATTATTATAACCGATAATTATCCATTTGAATTAATTCTCATATACTATGCATTTATTTAATATAAGTAACGCATAATAAAAATACATATTAATATATGAGCAAACAAATTATTAAATAATATTTCATATATACATTTTAAATTTGATTTAGCAATAATAAAATAAATGAAGTACATTTATACATATTTGTATTTGTATTTATTGAGTAAATAAATGTGTTTTTTTTTTTCTATTTTTTTGTAATACAAGCACTTGCACATACGTTAAATGTGCAATATTATGATTATAATATCGTGTATTTTCTGTACAATAATGACTTAATAACATAACAAACATCTCTATGTATAAAATCGAATATATTATAAAGATACATATTTATTAAGTATTATTTATGTTTAATAATTTTTTTTTATTGAATTGAATTGTGTATAGCAAAAGAAATAAATTTACTACATATAGCTATGTGTATTTGTATTTATTTTATTAGCAAACATATCAATTAAGTATTATTGGTTATTTATTGAATACATTATTATGTAGGATTTACTGTACATACATATTTATGTATTTACAAAAATTACTAATTATTATGGTTACTAAGTCTAAGTATCTATGATAAATAGAAAATTAAATACAAAATTAAAAACAAAAAAGCATTTAAACTGTATTAATTATTAATTATCCAGAATTTTTTAATGTATACGAATTAATTTTTTGAAGGTGACATTACTATTTAAATTTTATATTAAATAAATTCAATTTTAAAAAATTTAACTAACTACTCACATATTTTTTTTTTTTTGAAAAATTATATAATTTCCAAAAAATTTTTATATTGAGGGTATTCAATTAAATGCAGTAAAATGCATGTAAACCTATTAAAACATGTGAATACTTGTATTTTATAGCCAAGGTACAATGCACGACTTGCTTGCTTTTGCATAATTTAGTTACTTGCTTTGAAAACTGACTAGAATTGCTTAGCAATATGTTGCGTATACAATACGTCAGAAACATTGAAATCGAAAACTAACATATAAATGCGTTGCTTATATATACATAATGTGTTTTAAGGTTAAAATTTAATTTCTTATTACACAGAAACTCTCTATTTCTCACTTTTTTAATTAAATATTATTATCGAAATCAACGAATTTCATGCGAAATTTATAATATTTAAGATAAAACATAAGTAACCGAAAAGAATTTAGGTTATGGTGAATGCGGAAAAGTCGAAAGTTTGTCTTCTCTTGCATAGCATTGTGTTGCGTACATTGCGTTTTCTTATTCATACGTATCTGTTAGCTTGTATTCTATTCTATACACGTTTTACTTGATCTGTCAACGTACACAACTTATATGTATGCAATTATATGTCACAGACGTAACACTTTTAACCGGGATTGCTCACACACAATATACACAGCAAGCAAGACGCGTACATTATATCTTCGCCTTTACTACTTGGTTTTGCTTGCATCTTACACTGAATTAAGTGAATACCTTTATTATTTGCATTCGAAAAAAATTTATTCAAATTTTTCATTGACCATAAAGACAAATATAAATATATAGGTACGGTACGTATTTCTGTTTACAAATGATTTCGTACATACACGTATTCACAATTATTTTATATGTAGTACATATATACTGTCCATATGTACGACGTATGTATCTGTGTCCGTATAAGATTATTGACCACACACAAAATAAAAATATTTACATATCCGAAGTAAATATATAGTAAAAGAGAGCATACAAAAAAAAAACAAATTTTCAAGTTCAAATTACTTATATATATTTTTGGCGTCATTAAAATCATACAAATGTATACACATATTGGAATATACTCGTATGTACGATTTTTTTTTTTAATAATAATGGAATGTCTGTGTTGTGTACATATGAAGTAAAAGTAAAATATTATTTTTGTATTTATCATTAGAGTTTTTGAAAAATGACCCTAACCTATTCTGTTTATTATTATTACTATTATTATTATTAGATATAAACGAAAAGTAAGTAATAATCATTTGAAATTTATTCTTATCTAGCCTGAATATTATCATTAATATAAATGATAAATTATTTCTAATATTCAATGATTTAATTCATTTTTAACTATATATCCCTTTAAAAATATTTGAAATAAAACAGATAATATTGAGAAGCGGTAACTGATGTTAAAGTTCATAATAAAGAAAGAAACTAGTAAACTATACATACTTATTCATTTGTATTCACTATTTACATTAAATTATCAAAGACCAAATGAACCACTTTGGTTGGCTGGCACAATTAAGAGCAATTGGATTACCCTAATTACAATTTACTCATAATAAAAAAAAAGTGTAAGCATGAAGTGTATAAGGTAAAAAGATTATACATGTGAGTAATAGAAGCTAATGCACAAATATATGCTTATAGCTCGACCTTTTACTCATGAGCAGATGCTTATTACACTTCATGATGATCATATACTCCCAAGCATTTGCTTCCGTTTGATTCTAAACTTTTAAAATTTTAGATGATTTCATGTTTATATTAGTTATAGTTATTTTATGAAATAAATTTAAAAAAAAAAAAAATAAACATTTTAAAATACCATATATGTACATATTTAAAGTAACATGGTAATATATATATGATAAATGCATGTAACACGTGTATGAATAATTTTATAATCACAAAAACATTTATCTAAGAACGTATATATATAAAAATGTGCATAAATTTGTTTTAATTTACAAAATAAAAATTTTAAATCTAGTAAATAAGAAAGATTTAAAATAAGTTCTTTATATTTTTTTTTTTCAATCATTATCATCTTGCATATTATTTTATTTAATTTTATTTCATTTTTAGATACATTTTTATCGATCTCTAAATATTATTTTTATTTTTTTTTTTCAATTTACGTCTGTAGAAAGAATACGGCTATATAAGCACATGCCCATATACATAATTATTAATATACACGCGTAATGTCCGATTTCACAGTGTAAGTTTCAGCTTGAGATTAGTTAACCTTGCATAAAAGCACATAAAAGATAAAAGGCAAATTTTAAATTAAATAATTTATAAAATTTATTCATTGAAAAAGATATTTTATAAATGAATTATTATTATTTATGTTTACATCTATTAATATGTATATTTCAAATAAACAAAATAAAACAAAAAAAAAATAGAATATGCAAAATATATGATATCGTATGCATAAATTAGTACCTATGTTCCATATATACCTAGCTATAAGCATCAAAAATAAGAAAACTAAAAAAAATAAGAAAAAATTCAATTTAATTAAAAACAAAAAATCATGTGGAATAAATTTTTAAGCATATATATATACTTACATACACATAATACAAAATTAAAAAGTAATACATCTACATATAGATACATATATAATTTCTAACTCTATATTTATATAAGTATCGATACTGTCATGTGTATGAATGCATGTACATAATATGTACATATAAATGTATGTATTTGTGTACGTATAGTATACAAAGTCGAAAAAGTTCTTTGCCAAATTATATCTATGTGCTTAAACATAATAATTTTATTTGACTCTATAAGTAATAACCTTTACACACATAAAAAATTTTTTAGAAAAATTAAAATTTAAAATTGTATGTACATAATATGTATGTGTGTATATTTAATATTGAAAAAACGATACGAAACAAAATAAAAACAAAACCTTGACGTTTTTATTATAAATTTTGATTTTTTTTTATATTTTTTTTTATTTTTTACTTTTGTCTTTGTTTTGCTTTTCTTCGCGTCTATTTCAAAAACAAACAAAAAAAAAAATAAAATAAAATAAAAAATATATACGAGTATGAACAGTTTATAAATTCATTGTTTATTCAAAAAGCATATTGCTTGTTTTGTATATTTTGTACCTACAGTATGTATATGAGATTCGCATATATGTTTATATGTTTATAATGAAAATAATCTAAAATTATTTATATACATACGTACGGACATATATATTTTCATTTTCATTTACACATTATTTTTTTATTCTTATTTATTATTATTATCATACTTTATGTTCACGTATTACGTTAAATAGATTACCATGCTACTATGCTATACGCATGTGCTGTATACATACTATACCTACTTACAATTACTATACTATTATTATATACACATTTATATTAATTTATTTATTTATAGATCCATATGTGCATAGATAAGTAAAAAATGCTTGATGACAAATGAATTTAATCATGAGTGATATAATTAACATACGTTTACTTATGTTTTGATTTATTTTGATTTTTGTTTGTTTTTTTTTCCCCCAATATAAATTCTTATCAATGATCCATATTTAATGACAAAAAATGAAATATTTTGTAAATTATATGAAAATATACATAATATGTATGTACACAGAAAGGGAGAGAGAGAGAGAGATAAATAAATATTTTACTACGTACTTGATTTCAATAAATTATAATGTTTTTTGATATAGACAAAAAATAAATGATTAATAGAGATCGAGGGTTTTACTTTTTTTTTTTATTTTGTTGATGATTTATTTATTGAACACAGATAAAATTGTGAATAAAAATTTAAATGTATATGTAATAGTATGTGAAGGATATGTAGATATGTTATAATATAGTAAAGTAAAAGTATATAGCAAAAAATTTAAATACAAGGGTCAAAGTTTGTGCATATATTATATGAATCTGATTGAATTTCAAATGTATAAACAGACAACAGAAAAAATGTACTACATACGCAATAATTTATATGAAAATTTCATTACATTCACATACATACGAAAATATAATGAGGGTATTCACTTAATGTAAGAGCTCATCTGATCTCGAATTGGCCAGATTCGATTTCTATACCCACAGCAAAAACTAAGAAAAATAATTTTCAATGGTTGTAGTATTAGACTGGTATATACGCTTGACGTTCCGAATTCAAAACCCATGCCAGCACACTATTCTCACCCAAGTCGATCATTAATTTCAATAAGCAATGTACGTACACCAGTAGCTGATTTACTTATGATAAACTGGATGATATAAGGTATCTGTCAGAATACTTACAGATCGGCGGTGCCATAATTGATGATGATGATGACTCACTTAGTGTCCAATTTCACAGTGAAAGTTTAAGCCTGCATATAAGGCTTAAACTACGGCTCCTAAAGTATGTTGGATAATTACAGTTTAAGTCTTAAACTTCTACTGTGAAATCAAAACATCTCTTAAGCGGAAGTTTAAACTTTATCTGATCATACGCTTTCACTGTGAAATTGGCTACCAATTAATGTGTAGTAAAGGGCATGTAAACCGAGTAAAACGTGTAAATACGTGTGTATTTTACTTTACTCAGTTTATTTGATTTACATGACTTTTAATGCATTAAGTGAATACCCTTAACATAAGAATGAACCTTAATGTACATATAATTGTGACTATTATATAAAATTTGAAAATTATAATGAAAAAAAAAATCAATTAAATGATCAATAAACAACTTTTTTTTGTCTTCAGAATATAATTTATTTTTTTGTTTTTGCACAAATTTCATTTAATAATAATCATAATATTTATTAACTAAATATAATTTTAATTTAGATTGTTAAGTTATGGTATATAGATTTTGAGCTTTGTACTAAATATTATATAATATCGATCGCATTACATACATTTATACTCGTAAAATGAACGATAAAATGAAAAAAAGTGCTAAAATATTTATTGACGAAATTAAAAATGTAATCAAAAATAGAATATCTCAAAATATATGTATATAGTAAACGAGTTTTTTTTAAGAATCTATACTTTTATTGTTTTTTGTATGTGTATAATTTAAAAGTGTGTAAGTAACTATAAGATATAAATGTTATTTAGATGTATAAGCTTAAGAATAAAAAAATTTATTTTTAAGAAGAAAATAATTTAACACACGAGAAAAAAACAATTTAATAATCTAATCTAAAAACCATAAATAAGCATGTTGAATAATACATCGGTCTCGTGTATAAATGTTAAGTAAGTAGTAAGTGATTGTTCAAATATTTTTTTTTGTCGTGAAATTTTTAACATCTTATAAACGATGATTTTCATACAAATTTTATTCAAAAATATATATAATAGGCGCGTAATCGTATTTAAAAGCAGATAATCACGTGTAATCGCAATACATATGTAATACAAATTAATGTGTTTTCATATTAATTTGTCAAAGATATACATCAAAATTTGAAAATTATTATTACAATAAAAATGTAAATTTTTGATAGATAGGGAGACAAAGTTTTCTAATATGAATTTGTAATCCTATGTATGCGTCTTTCAAAAAATTTAATTTCATATAACAAAGAATTAAAATATTTTATGTTGAATATTATTACAAAAAATTATGTAGCATAGTATGTACTTGTAATTTTATTTGACTAATTCGAAATCTTAAAATGTAGATATTACCAAAAATAAAAGAGCAACAATAATGAATGTAAATGACTTTATGCTAAGTTCATTAATCTCAATTTATGGGTATAGTAGTAGTACATGATTTAAATCACAATCCAAAGAATTTTAGGTTTTTTTTTTCAATAATAAGATTTCAAATTCAACTTTTATGACTATCGGAAATTTATTCTATTTGTATATAAATATTCAATATTGTTTGCCAATTTTTTAAGGATTAAATAAATTTTTAACAAAATCTATAATTTATTAAATTGGTTTCCACATTTACCAATTAAGGAAATTAAAAATGATACAAAAATACTCGTATAAAAAAACTGTCTTATCTGAAATGATATTAAAAAACAGAAAAGATAAAAAATTAAAATTAACTTATTAAAATATTTTAAAAATTATTTTTTTATAAAAGAAATTTTTTTTTAATGATTTTTTCTTTTTCCTTTCTTTAAATTTTCAGTGGTTTAATCGCTTATATAAAATTATTAATATTAGTTAGACGATATCAACGTAAAAATGTTACAATATCAGATATATTTCAAATGCATGTTGCATCACATCCAGATAAAATTTGTATAATATATGAAGATCAAGAATGGACATTTCGTGATGTTAATGAATTTTCAAATCGTATTGCAAATTTATTTCATTCACATGGTTATAAACGTGGTGATGTTATTTGTTTATTATTAGAAAATCGTCCAGAATTTATTGGTATATGGTTAGGTTTATCAAAACTTGGTATTATAACACCATTAATAAATACAAATCAACAAGGACCATCATTAATACATAGTATTGTTGTTGCTGAAAGTAATGCATTAATATATGGTGAAAATTATTCAAAACAAATTTCTGATATATCTGATGAATTATATAAAAAAGTTTCAAAAACATTTAATTTATATCAATTTAATAATGAACCAAATAAATCATTTAATCAATTTGCAAAAGATATGACAACATTATTACAAAATGTATCAAAAATAAAGGAACCAGCTAATGCTGAGAAAGCTGATCATCATGATAAATTATTATACATTTATACATCTGGAACGACTGGTTTACCAAAAGCCGCAGTAATATCACATTCCAGGTATGTATGTACAATCAGTACAATAAAATAATGAAAACCACAAAGATTATTATTATTATTATTATTTTCATTTGAATATAAAGTTCATTAACTCTAACATACAATTTTTATACATAAATAATTCATTCACATATTTTATTTTGCAGATATATTTTTATTACTGCTGCTATTCACTATACATTAAAATTTAAAACGAACGACATATTTTATACACCATTACCACTTTATCATACGGCTGGAGGTGTTATGAGTGTTGGTCAAGCAATAATTTTCGGTGCTACTGTTGTAATTAGAAAGAAATTTTCTGCATCCAGTTACTTCCCAGACTGTAAAAAATATAATTGCACGGTAAGTAATGATTTAAAACAACAACAAAAAAAAATTTATATTTTTTACCTCACAATAAAAATAAATAAACTTTTATTATGTTTTGTTTTTTTGTAATGTACTCCTGTACATATGCATAAATATAGATCGCACAATATATTGGTGAAATGTGTCGATATATATTGGCGACACCACCATCACCAGATGATAAATCACATAATGTACGATTAATGTTTGGTAATGGTTTACGTCCACAAATTTGGCCACAATTTGTTGAACGTTTCAATATAGCTAAAGTTGGTGAATTTTATGGTGCAACTGAAGGCAATGCAAATATTGTTAATAATGATAATACAGTTGGTGCTATCGGTTTTGTATCACGTATTATACCATCAATATATCCTATATCGATAATAAGAGCTGATCCAATTACTGGTGAACCGATACGTGATGAAAATGGTCTATGTCAATTATGTAAACCAAATGAACCGGGTGTATTTATTGGTAAAATAATTAAAGGTAATCCGTCTAGAGAATTTTTAGGATATGTTGATAAGAAAGCATCAGAAAAAAAAATCGTTCATGATGTATTCAAAAAAGGAGATATGGCATTTTTATCTGGTGATCTATTAATAGCTGATGAACGTGGTTATTTATTCTTTAAAGATCGTACTGGTGATACATTCCGTTGGAAAGGTGAAAATGTATCAACAACAGAAGTTGAAGCACAAGTTAGTAATGTTGCTGGTTATTGTGATTCAATTGTATATGGTGTTGAAATACCACATACAGAAGGACGTGCCGGTATGGCAGCTATTTATGATCAATATAATAGAATTAATTTAGATGAATTTACAGATAATATTAAAAAATTATTACCATCATATGCAAGACCATTATTTTTAAGATTTTTAAATGAAATCGATTTAACTGGTACATTTAAATTACGTAAAGTTGATTTACAAAAAGATGGTTTTAATCCAAATGTGATAAAAGACGATAAATTATATTATTTAACATCACAAGGTAAATATGAACCGTTAACAAAAGAAATATATGAAAAAATATGTCGAAATGAAATCAGATTTTAAATTAAATTATTATAACATAAATAGAAATTATATAAATTTAGGAAAATATATTTTTTTTTTAAAAAAAATTGATTTATATTATGATTTTATGTAATAATGTACTATTTAAAAAAATATTTTAAAAAAATTTTAACTTAATAAACAAAACAAAACTTAGAAAAAAAAAAGACATTTGCATTTGTGTTACATTTTAAATAAACTGATGATCTATATATAATATTAAAATATATTACACTGAATACTCATTTATTTTTCCTTGTTTTAATTCAATAGAAATTAATAGAATCTATAATATACGAGTATATGGTACAGTAAACATCTAAATTGAAAAAAGAAAAATATTAAATATAAATATAAATGTAAAATTGTTTACAAAATGTCCTTTAATTTTGAACAAGATTATATTATTATTGATGTTTTATGTATAAAAATTAATTTTAGACAAAAATTTAGTTACAAATTGTACATCTGTTTCCTTTTTAAAATAGAAAAAACAACCCATTTCTGAATATTAGATTAGACATTAAGATAAATTTATTTGTAAAATAAAACTTAAAACAAAAAAAATAAAACTCCTAAAATACCTATGCTTAGGGTTGAAAATATTATTTACTTAAAATGTGTGGACGAAAGAAGAACAAAAACAAAATGAAAGTTTATTTTGCTAGAGAGAAAAAAAACAACCGACTCTAACTGAAAGTAAAAATTTACAAGCAAAATAAATACAAAAATGAACTATATATGAAAAACTAAAAAGACTTAAATAAAATACAATTTATAATAGTTATTAAGGCATATTTTCTTTTTTTTGTTTTTGGTGAATTTATTTGTTTTTAATGATATACAGTTAGTTTTAATGGTAATTTTAATTATTATTTTTTTTTATAATAGTTTTAATCGCTTTTGCTTTTATATTTTGATCGTTATACATACATACATTTTTGCTGATTTTTTTATTTTTTCTTTTTTATTGCATTTTGCATTAATTTAAATAATGTATTTACATTTGAAAAATAACAGCAAAATAATATCAATTACAAAAAATTATTTTAAAATAATTATGATATTATAAAATATAGAAAAAAAATAAAAAAAAAAAATATTTTTTTACACTATACATAAGGCATATTTGACTTTATATATGATAAAAATGATAGTTTAATAAATGGTTGAGAATAAATAAGCGATTTTTTTTTTCTAAAAATTGTAATATTTAGTGTGTAAAGAAAAATGATGATTAATAAATGTTACATTTATCAAAAATAAAAAATTTCAAAATGTTTTATTTTGTTTTCATGGTATGTATAGCATTTACAAGTTAAATTCACCTTTTGCCATTTTAAATTCACCTTTGTACATTTTAAATTCATCCAATGGATCCACAACACATTTTCAATGATTTTTCGAAAAAACACCCAATTAACGTGCAATTTTTTTTCTGTCAGTAGAAAGTCGGATTCTTTCTGAAAAATTTTTGTTTGCATCTTACGTTGTTATCTCTTTTCGTTCTAGAGATATACATAGCAAATTATGTCAGTTAAATCCATTGGATGAATTTAAAATGTACAAATATGAATTTAAAATGTACAAAGATGAATTTAAAATGGCAAAAGGTGAACTTAACTTTGTAAATGCTATATATGTATTGTAATGTGTGTGGTTTATTAATTTATTGCTCTCGATTTATAAATTCATTTCACTGACTCTGTATATACCAAAAGATTACACATATTTATTACCAATTATTATACAATACACTACTACATTATTAAATTTAGAATACTTTACTTAATATTGAAAAATTTGTTAAAGTATGTACTTTTAAACAATTTATAATTCACATTAAAAATGTTCAATACTTTACCATTTCAATAACAATAAGCAGGAATTAACGAAAAAAATTTTAATTACATCCGTCAGTTACCAAGATGGTGTCGTTAGTGTCGATAAAAAAAATGTAATTACATCCGTCAGTTACCAAGAAGTTGCAAGAAGATGGTGTCGTTAGTATCGATAAAATCATTAATAATATAATTTTTAAATGTCAATTCGAAATAAAAAAAAAAATTTGAACATCTAGAGCATATGAAGAAGATAAAATAGTAAATGTCTAATTTAATTTTGTACTATATTAAAAGGATTTTAATATTAAATTATTCCTGAAAATTTTTAAAATATATTTCCTTTTTAATTTTTAATAACATTCTTCTGGTTTAAAGATAAATTTCTTTCGTTCACTCTTTTACGTTCATCTTTTTTATCATTGCAAAAACATAAAAATATTAATGACTATACATTTAAAATGTAGATGGCGTAAAAAATTGTAACATTTTTTTTTGGGACATTATTTTAGGTATGGTAATATCAATTTCTTTTTATATATGAATATGAATGATGAGATGATTTGTGGTTATGTTAAATGTTTTCATAAAAAATATTCAACTATTTTCAAGTAGGAAATATTAAAAATTTTAATAGCAAGCGCCAAGTAATAAATATTAATTTTGATTACATTAAAAATAGTAAGTTTTTTTATTTAAATAAATTAAAAATGCCTTTTATGAAAGGACGTGCTCCAATACGGAGAACATTAGAATATTTAAATTCTGGTAAATTAGTTTTAAAAGAACAAATAAAAATTTTCAGTGTTAATTATAATACACACGGTGATCATCATTCTGGTGCAAGGTACATAGTTAACTACTTCAATTTCACACAACTCATATATTGAAAAATATTGTACATTTTACATAATATTACATAAATTATTTATTTATTTATTAAATTTTCAGAGATTTTGTATTTTGGAAATTACCACAAATCCAATATAAAAATCCATCTGTACAAGTGATTACATTCAAAAATATGACACCATCACCATTTGTTACATGCTTCTTTGATAATGGTAAAGAAATGTTAATCGATATGGATAGCAGAAATCAAGATGAAATTTTAATGCATCTAGTAAAAGTTGTTGGAAAATCAAAGTGAGTAGAACATCATGTAGAACACTAAAAAAAAAACCAAAAAATTCAATTTTTTGTAATACTTGTATTTATAATTAAATTTCTTTTAGAGAAAAATTAAAAGCTGAATCTGTATTAGCTGAAAAGAAAGATAATCCAGCTAATTTCGGTTATGGATGCGATAGACATTGTATATGTGAAATTCCTGGTCAAGTACCATGTCCTGGTACAGTACCATTACCAAAACATATGAGAGGCAAATATATATTTGGTTTGAATAAAGATTAAAAAAAAATAAATAAATAAAAATAAAAATTTGTAGAATTAAGTTGATTATTATAATTTAATTAATTATAAAATTAAAATTTTCATAAACCAAAAAATGTTTTTTAAATCTATTTAGGGTAAATTTCTCTTTAATTTTAAACATGTAATTCCAATTAAAACTTCATTGTTTAATGTTCAAATTTGTTTTCTTTTCTGATTTTATTTCTTACATAATTCTTAAATACAAGCATTTTTTTTTTTGTTTTGTTTCTAAATATACACATATACAACACATGAACAATTTCAATTAATATAATATATAATAGGATTCCAAAAATTATTACTATTATTATGCAATTTGTATTGTTCTCTTTTCCTGATGATCAGTAGATATTTACGAAAAATACCATGTTTTTTTTGTCATTCTTTCCATAAGAATTATCTATTTTTTTTTTTTTTTCTACATTTAAATATACATAGATATTTCATTTTACGAATCGTATCTCTCTATTATTCGATTCTATTTCAAAATGATGAAAATCCTTTTAATTTTATTTAATTTATTATGTAAATATATAATGTAGATAATGTGATCTTAATGTTACAAATATGTAATTATATTTATCTAAAAAATTTTTCTAAGATTAAAAACTACATATATTCAATTTAATTAGAACACATAAAAGTTTGGTAAAAATAAAATTTTCCATTTGATAAGATAGAAAATTTATTTTTAAACCGTTAAGATTTTTGATCAATTTGTTTTTTTTTTTTATCATTTGAATCTTAATATTATTATGCGTCATTTTGAATGTTTATGATGGACAACTTTGAATCAATTTCATTGTTTTTTTTTTTTTAACTATAATTTATAAGAATTAATTACAATCATTTAATAGTAGTTTTTGTAAAAAGAATCAATTAAAATCCGATAATACAATTTTAATTATTTATGAGGAAGATGGTTATCACACAGTTATTTTTTTATTATTTTTATTTTATTCTTATTTTTTTATAGAAAATTAATAAAATTATTGTATCATTATTATTGTGAATTATTATTTTTGAGAAAAAATTTGTTCAGTTTTCAATTAAAATTTGATTTCTTTTTGTTCTTAATTTTTGTTTGTTTTTGCTTTCATTTTTTACATTAATTTGTATCTATCTTCTTCCATGATGCTTTTTCTGATTACTTTTATTTTTATTATATGGTCCAGAACGTGATTTTGTGTAATGATGACGTGAACTTGTTTGTGCTTTATTCAACATTACACCACTATTATAAATATTACTGCCACTATTCATATTATTACCACCACAAATGCCACTACTACTACTACTACTTCCCATCATCATCATCATATCTTTATTCATATCATTTTTATTGAATTGATATTTTTGTATTAATGGTATTTCATTTGAATGTACTTTATTTATTTCGAAATCATCATCTTTTTTTGATTCTAATGATCTTAATTTAGCTTCGATTGCTTGTATTGCAATTTCTTTACTAATTTTTCGATCTTTTAATGAACCACCAGCCGCTAATACTGGTATATCGATTTTTTGTTTGGGTTTCTCTAATTCATCCTAAAATAATTTAATTAAATTTTTATTATTTAATAAAAAACCAAAAAAATTTTTAAATAAAAAATTAAATATATAATTACATAATTAATATTCTTTGCCAATCGTACAATTACATGTTTGCTACCAATTAATTTACCATTAAGTTTATCTAATGCCGTTAAGGATTCATCAACCTATTAAATATGAAAAAAAAAAATGAAAATTATTATAAATTGAAAATTTAAATATTTCAATTTAAAAAAAATAAAACTATTTTTACATTTTTATAAGTAACAAATGCAAATCCTCTTGGTTGACCAGCTTGTGGTCCACTTTTATGAAATAGCATATCAAACTTCTCGATATTACCGCATTTTTGCAGAATTTTTAAGAGTTGATACCAATATTTATGAAACAAAAAATATATTTATATATATGTTAATTAAATTTATAATAAAATAGATATAATAAAGTAAAAAAACAATTTTAATTATTAATTGAATTATTTAAAAGCCAACATAACATATCAGATCATTTTAATCCTTTATAAAACGTTGATTGCGTATTTAGTTTAGGTTCTAAATAATTCAATTAATAAATAATGTAAAGGAAAAAATCAATATTTACCATAATTGGCTATTCAGCAAAATAAAAATATATTAATTCAAATTGAATAAAGTTAAATCATAAATAAATTGAAATTCTATACCGATTTGGTTTAATATAATTTTTTCCAGAACATTTCATTGATTCATTTAGAAGATGATATTTGTAAAGTACGAATACGAATTTATTCAATTTATTTACTTACTCAGTCATTCGTGTATCTAAATTTCCAATCCAAAGACGACGTTCTTCTAAAGTTAATGGCTAAAATACATAATATCAAATAAATTATGATAAATTTCAATTGCATTTATTTCAAAGAATTTTTTTACTTACATCACTTGCCATTTTTAATTATTTTTTTAATAAAAAAATAATTTGAAAATATATAAATTAAAAATTAAAAAATTATTATAAACAAAAGATACACTAATCAAACACTACACTTGAAAATACGTACTTTTTGAACTTTCTTCAATCAAAATGCCATAATATGCCAAACTTTTTACACCATTTACAATTATTGCTTGTCAGTTGCCACATATAAGAAGAGCTCGTTGTAAAGTTTTACTGGATTTGTCAGTTGTCACTTGTCAGTCTATTCTTGCTATTCTTTATTAAATTTCAACTTCACCAAAGCAACATCAACATAACTTGAACTTGAACGAAAATCACAAACGAACGAACGAAAAAGACAAATGTCACACACAAAATTATAAACATATAGATATGTATATAAATATATAGTGATATTATATAGTGTATTCATGTATCTATTCTATATACATGTGATACATGTGTCTGTATATTTCTGTTCTGTCATTTTCATTTAAAACATTGTCATCGTTCATCGGCGGCATTTTCTTTTTAAATATTTTAAAAAATAATTAAAATTATTTTCTCTAATTGTAAAAAAAATTATATTTTAGTGAATTAAAATAAAATTACAAAGATGCCTACAGCAGAAGTAACTGTTAATAAAGTAATAGTCCATCCATTGGTATTATTAAGTGTTGTTGATCATTTTAATCGTATGGGCAAAATTGGTAATCAAAAACGAGTTGTTGGAGTTCTATTAGGATGTTGGCGTTCAAAAGGTGTTCTTGATGTATCAAATAGTTTTGCAGGTAATTTTCAAATTAATTTTTATTGAGAAAATAAATAAAATACATTTTTAAAATGATTTTGATATTCTTTAACTTGTTAAAATTGTAGTTCCATTCGATGAAGATGACAAAGAAAAATCAGTTTGGTTTCTTGATCATGATTATTTGGAGAATATGTATGCAATGTTTAAAAAAGTGAATGCACGTGAACGTGTAGTTGGATGGTATCATACTGGTCCAAAATTACATCAAAATGATATTGCAATTAATGAATTGATTAGACGTTATTGTCCAAATTCAGTATTGGTTATAATTGATGCAAAACCAAAAGATTTAGGTTTACCAACTGAAGCATATACTGCTGTTGAAGAGGTACATGATGATGGTTCACCGACATCGAAAACATTCGAACATGTACCAAGTGAAATTGGTGCTGAAGAAGCTGAAGAAGTTGGTGTTGAGCATTTATTGCGTGATATCAAAGATACAACAGTCGGTAGTCTATCGCAGAAGATAACAAATCAATTGATGGGTTTAAAAGGTCTTAATTCACAATTGAAAGAAATTAAAAATTATTTAATTAAAGTTGGTAACGGACAATTACCAATCAATCATCAGATCGTTTATCATTTACAAGATATATTCAATTTATTACCAGATATAACATCAGATACATATACTGAAACGATGTACGTTAAAACTAATGATCAAATGTTAGTCGTTTATTTAGCATCAATGGTACGTTCTGTAATTGCATTACATAATTTGATTAATAATAAATTAACGAATCGTGATGCTGAAGAAGGTAAAAAAGATGATGGTAAAGATAAAAAGGATAAAGAAAATAAAGATATTAAAGATAAAGATAATAAAAAAGATGATGGAAAAGATAAAAAAGATGAAAAATCCGATAAAGGAAAAGATGATAAAACAAAGAAATAAATCATCAATTTAAAAAACAAAAAATAAATGTACTAAATTGGAAAAAATAAATAATAAAAAAGAAAAAAACTAAATAAATTTTCATTTTTGTTTTATATCTAATAAATTTATAAGATTTTCATAATGCAATTCGTTATGATTATGTGCTTTCAATTTTTCACATTTTATTATGTAATAAAGAGAAAGATGTTTTTCTAATAAAACTAAAAATTATATGAAATTATTTTTTCCATTTCTTTCTTTTCAAAATGAAGACAATTTACTTACAATTTGTTTTCTTTTTTTTTGTGTTAATATTTTCCTAACTTTGTTAATTTTGAATAAAAAATTTAGAGCTATGTGTAAAATAATTGAATTATTTCAATAATTATCTGAGTTTTTACTCAATTTAAAAAAAAAAATTTCAAAGAAAACAAATGGACAATTTCTTTGAAACGAAAAAAATATGAAAAAAAAATTATTTCCCATACCGGGAATCGAACCCGGGCCTCCTGGGTGAAAGCCAGGTATCCTAGCCACTAGACCATATGGGATATATCTAACATATTTCCATATTCCTATCTTAACTTTTCATAACAACATACCAAACATACCTTTTGCTAAGTCTTTTCCACATTTTTTACATACATTACAAGACAAGGTAAACACGCACATTTTTATTTTCACATTTCAAAAATATATTTATAAAGAAATAGAACTAGATGTCGCCGAAGTCATTACTAGATGCACTAGATGTCATTAGTGCTGATGCTGAATTGTTGCTGATCACAATAGGAATTTGGTAAGTGGAAAAGGAAATGGTTTAGTTCATTTTTTTCTCGTCAGTGATATTTGTTGGACGAAGAACCTAGTAGGAGTTGTAAATTGTTATTGTAGGGTGATTTAGAATGCTGGTTAATATAAATTATTTTAGAAATTCATTTTTTTTCCCTCTTTTGATAGTAAAATGAAAAATTTGAATTAATTTTATATTATTTTTTTTTTTATTTTTAATTTTATTCGGAATAAAATACTACATAAAACAGTAAAAATATGTAATTTTCTTAATAATTTTACAATTTATTTTTAAAAAATGCATCTAAAACAGATAAACATGCGATCGGTTGATCAGTTGGTACCATATGACCAGCATTTAAAAATGTGCCTTCAATAAAATTTTTAGCTTTTTTTATATAACCTTTTAATTTACCGTTAACATAAATTGGCTTTCTTTCTGAATGATGTAAATATTCATTTGAATAATTCCATTTCATTTTATTAAATGAATTCTCAGATAATGGATATGCAACAATTAAATCCCAATTACCATTATAATAGAATACTCTTAAATTATTATTTAATAATTTTTCAATCCAATGTATTGCTGTTGACATAAAATCCGGTATTAAATTTTCATAAACTTTGGATGAATCATGAAATTTTTGTGCGCCAACATGAAGTGCATTACGAATCTTATATATAAAATGAAAGAAAATTGATGTTATTATAAAATAAATAAGAAAATAATTTAAAATAAAAATGTTGAATAATATAATATCAAGAAATAAAGATATAAAACTGATATATATTTTTTTTACCTTTGGTTGATTTATAAAATCGAAAAATATTAATAAATCAACTGATCCAGATGGTTCTTGTATATTGTAAAAATTATTATAATAACTATGTCTCGCGAATGCATCAAGTATTCCGTCCCAATACTATATATGTATAAAAATTTTAATTGTTTTTGTCATAAATTCTTACACTCATATTATCATATAATCACGTACCTGTTTCGCTTTAATTGGATTATCGAAATTCGCTTTCACTAAATATTCGTAAATTTTCATTTCTTGATAACCCAGAGAACCGACTAAACCCAATTGATATGCAAAATCTGCATAATCATGCATATTATAAGGATCTGAGAATGCATTTCCTAATGCCAAGCCCTATATATGTGCAATAATTTATCAATAATTAATGAAAATTTTTAATTAATTTTTAATTTCATTTTGTACAAAAAAATTATACTTTTTCGTATAGTTTTGCATATACCTTCAAATTGATCAATTTATCCTTTTCATATTTATTAACAATATTTTGTTCATAAATTTCATTTGCTATTGCTGGTATATATTTACCAGCAAATGATTCACCCGTTATAAAGAAATCATTCATTTTTAAAAATGAAAATAAATCAAAAAATTGTCTTAATGCCTTATACATATGAATACCGACTTGTGTCATATTTTTAACATAACCATTTTCCGAATCTGTAAAACTGAATCCTGTACCAACTGGATTATCAATAAATAATATTGAATAATTTTTATGCCATGAATATGGATTTTCTGTATGTATATGTAATGTATGAAATGTATACAGGAGAAATATTAAAAAAATTTAAATTATAGAAATTTCATTTAAACTTACACTTTTAAAAATTTTCATATTATATCTCACCTTTAATTGATCTCGAATCATTTTCATTGATAAAAAATGGACCATTCTCTGTAAATAGACCAAATAATGATGATGCACCTGGACCACCTTGTAACCATAAAACAATCGGTTTATTTGCATTTAAATCTTTTGGAAATTCTTTACGATTTACTCCATCATTATACGAATAATGTGATGATGGTTTTGGACGTTTTGATAATTTTTTTAAAAATATATGATCATAATCTGTATTCTCATCTTCACCATCATAATAATCACCAAAATTATCTACATCATCATCTTTATATAAATATTCTGTACCTTCAGCTGGAAAGTACCAGAAGAACAAGTTTCCATTATGTATGTTGTCGACCGTTAAATAGCCTATAATAGTGTGTTGCATTACAAGAAATAGAAAAAAACAAATTTTTTAATTAATGTATTTATTTTATAAAATCTCTATACAAACACTTTAAAGTTATATATGTATACCGTATAATTAAAGAAAATTTACCCGAATAACTTGTCACATTCAAAAATAATTCTTTATTAACTTTTGATAATTTTCTAGCCAATTTATATTGTCCAGCTTCAATATATGGTGTCAGAATTAATGGATTATCAAATTTTTGTTTAATTTTTATAATTGTATCTTGATCAATTTGTTGTTGTGATTTTAATTTTGGCAAATTAAATTCAGTAAATAATTGACATTGAATTAATTGTAAATAATATAAAAATAATAAAATTTTTAACATGATATTATCATTATTTGAAACCATCATCTTTGTCCGAATTCAAATTAAAGACTAAAATTACTACAAGAATAGGTAAATGGTATGCGAGTACAAATATTTGTATAGAGTTGCATATTTATATCGCATTCCCATATATAAATATTAGATTATGGATATCTAAGAAAGTAGATTCTCGTAGATTCTATCTATTTCCTTGTATCAAAGATAAAATTATAAGTTTGATTGTGAAATAGGTAATAAAAATCTTGATAATCTTGTTTTTGTATAATATATTTTTTAACAGGCAGTTTTATTAGGCATATTATACCTTACTGACTGATAACCATATCTATAATATACGTAGATATTTGTATACTTTCTTGTTTACAAAAAAATTAAAAATATTCTGTATATGTTTTACTTATTTTATATTATAAAATATGCCTTAACCTATAATCAGATTTTTATCTTTACTATCTATACTCTATCACACAAATAGACTCGTATTTTCTTATAAATAAATGCATATATAGTATACAAATAAATTGAAGGTATTCATATCATTAAACCGGTGGTAATATACGTTTGAGAAACCTGGACAATAAGTCAAACAGACGAAAGAAATCTGCAGGTATTTGAAAGAAAAATACTCCGAAAAATATTTGAACCACTCAAATTGGATGACAACACATACAAGGTTAAGCTAATTAATGCAGAAAATGTAATAAGATTATATCATCAAGTCGCAATAAAGATTATGATGGGCTGGACTTGTTAAGGTTAATTGATAACAGGTGTGGCCCAAAGCGATCACTTTTAAAACAATAACAACAAGCAGAAAAAGAGGACGCCCGAAGAAAATATGCATGGAAAAAGTAAGACGAGACGTTAAAATAATGGGAATAACAGCATGGACAGAGGTGATACAAGATAGGAATAGACTATAAGGGATGCCAAGGATGATGATGATGAATTTTATGTAGAGCGGATCACATTGGAGAAGCAAACGAACGAAACTTAACGAAACGAAAGACTTTGTTAAATGTTAAACTCATTTCGAAACGTAACGAAATTATTGTGTTCCAGCCTTTAATCAGTTTACGTATGACGTTTATTATACTTTAAATGAATACCCTTATTGTACTGTATGCTAGTAACTGTATTCTTTGTAGAAATAATTTTCATGTACGCAATAGTATATGTTTGTGTATGAAGTACGAGTAGTATTTTTTTTTTATTATATGAATTTAATTGATTAAAATATTTTAATCTTTTCGTATACTCTAAACTTTATAAACGTGTCGATAATAAATTTTTTAATATCAACGCAGTAATTATACGATAAGTATACTATTTTTTATCGAAATGGGTTTTTACTCTCAATAATTACTCTTTAAATCGATAATCGCATAAGTAAAATTCCATTGTATATATTTTTTTCTATGTTTATACAGTGTAGAAATTTACAAAATACAAACATTTTGTGTACACATATATAGAGAATAGACCTACATAGCTAAGCTAAAAGTAAATATAAACAAAAATATACGAGTATGTATGAATGATAAATACAAAATGAAACGAAAAGTATATACTCAAATGTTAAAGGTCATTTACACATTTTTTTTTATATTTTATTCAATTAATCATATTTTTTGGCTTATAAATTCTATACATAGCGTTATATATTTTTCCTAAAAATCCTATATACAATTCTATACAGGATACGTAAATATTATGCATATTGTATTACAAACATAAAATTCCTTTTCACTTCTTCTATTTTGTCTGCATATATACAAATTTAATGGAATTATTGCTCCAAAATATATGTACTATTTTTTACTACACAATGTGTAATAATATGTTATGTATGACATGACATTCCATAATCACGTGCTGGTATGTACACATAACATTTTGTATACAATTTTAAATTCTTTATTTACATAGAGTATATAATTTGTATAGGAAAAAAAAATTAATTTACATACTGGTCTCGCGTACCTAAATATGTACGATGTTTGGGAGGCTCTTTCATATACATATAGTATAGTCGTACCTATAAGCAATATATGCTATAATCTAACTTCATTCATATAATCATTCATAATTCAATCACCTGTTACATTTTGTTTAGTCTACAAACATCATTTTTGTTTTTTGTTTATTTTATAAAATTCCATAGCTACGAATACATTACCTTGTACGTGCGAATACATACATATACAGTAAGTATTTTATATTTTTATACAATTTATTTACATAGAATGCGTAGATAATGTAAATGTACATAATAAAAAAGGACATGCGCTAGAAAATTTAATGGAAAATTTTATTTGAATTTTTGTTTTCTTCTTTTTTAGCAAATTTTATTATCAAAATGGCATCATTTTGTCATATTCTGAAGGATTATGTGTTGTAAAAGTAGCAAGAATATCTATTTCATTTTTGATTAATATTTATTAAGGAATATTTTAAAAATTTTAAATTATTAATTTTTAAATTGAATAAAATTATTGAATTAAAAAAATATTTATTGAAAAAAAAAAACGATTAAAATATATAAAATAAGGACATGAAATTTCCTTTTCAAAGGAAAAAAGTAAATTGTAATTTTTCAAAAAGAAATAATAAATTATTTCAATTATACTATATAAATTATTTGTAATTTTTTTTTTTTTTTTTTTTTTTTGCAAAATGTTTTTTTATATTTTCAGATAATTTTCATGATTATCCTTTTGTGTACAGAGTGGAAAAGATGAATCTCATAAAAAAGGTAAATTCCATAGAATATGTGTATGTATGTACTTTGGTTCATTTATACAAAAAATTTGTCATTATTTGTGATGTAAAATATTTATAAATTTTTGTTGAAAAATAGGGACTATTTATACGAGTATTTAACGCTGTAAATTTATACACAAAGTGTCATATTTTTGAATATTTATTATTAATTACATTACACAACATATAAAATCAAAAAATTCAAAAAAGTGTATAAAACAAATTACAAAATTATTTTTTGTTGCCTATCTCTATATATAACACCACTACAGATTTGTTTAATTTACGACATCATTAATTCGACCACCAAAGACGACAAGAAATGCATTGGCATAGGTCTAAAAGTATTTTATTTGATTTTCAATTTTTTCATCATAAAATAAAAATTCAAAATTTTTCAGAAGATTTTGTGTATGGTCTTCATTTTCTTTAGCAGGTATTATGAGTTATTTGTGATAGTGTATTAACCTACAAAAATCCAAACGCAAAGATATAAAAAAATTTAGAGAAATCATTGAAAAAAAAAACAGTTTTTAATCAGTGTATTATTTTTTTTTTTTTACATTTTGTGAATTTTAAAATAATTTTTTCAGATGGATGCAATTGCAAATATTTAACATAACATATAAGTGAATATATTAAGTCATACAGACGTATTATAAGCCTTATTATTATATACCTAGAAACATACATGTACAATATAGTGTGTATATAGCATATTTTAGTACAATCGTTATAATATTGTATATCTCATACCATTACATACCATACATAGCTTATATACGCATCATTATATAAACATTTATTCAAACTTCCCATGAAAAATTATGCATTATTTAATGACTTTGAACTCTTCTACATACAAACACAGCTATACAAATGTGTGTACGAATATACATATGTATATATATTTGATGTAAACGTTTGGTATATATGTACATACTATGAATGTCCATATAATTGTAAGAAAAATAATAAAATTAATAATAATTGTTTTTCTCTACTTTTGTTTTTCTAGATATTTACAGTGTTTTATACAAGTTTGTATAAATTTGAATAGCATTTTTATTATTTATACATACATAAATATATTCGTTTATAATTGTGTATATTGCGTTGTATTACATTAAATGAATTCACGTAAAATCGCATCATGATATATACATGTATATAATGTGTAAATATGTAAAATTATAATAAAAAAAAACATGATCTGAATATAAAAGAAAATTAAAAAATAAATAAATTCAAAGTATGTATAATAAAATTCATATATTTATATTGAAATTTTTCATATCAAATGGATGTACATATATGTAAGATGTTTATGCATAGATATTCATAGTATAATGTATGTACAATGTGCAATGTATATTGTATATATTATACGCATATAGAGGAAAGAGAATTAAATTAAATTGAAAAATATAAAATGAACATGAAATGGTGTAATATGTAATACTATATTAGGTATTCCATGTAATATTATACTATATGAATACATATATATGTATACATATATTCGTACTACCACCGTATACATTTGACTATCTGTATGGAATGAAAATAATAAGGGTATTCATTTAAGACAGTAAAATCACAAAGTCGTATTATTTAAGTGAACTCACTGTAACGCATCCTGTGTAACTGAGTATAGTATTTGAAATTTTCTATCATTTTCATTGTCAAAAAAAAATTTCTTTGTATTCCCATATGTTGTAATCTTCATGGTAACTATATGGCCAAAAGGTGGAACTCCAAATTAATTACTAAAAACAATTGAAAAACTGAGACAACTGGAAAAAAATGAATGCGAAATTGACAGTAAATATTTTACACAGTATCTCGTAAATTAATTATGCGACTAATTTGAAGAGTTATATTGTAGCGTAACCAAAATTCGGCTTCCAAAATGACAACAAAGACAAACTTAACAAGTTGCTTACAGTTCAGCATAAAATCTTTGTCAATTTTTCCACCCCAGCCGCTCTCATTACAACAAATTCAAATTTTTACGCTCATAAGTCGTGAAATATCTATTATGATTTGTTGTTTTGAGACTATTTTTATAGTTTTTTTAAGGTGATGTTTTCTGAGAAGCATTTTCTAAAAACAAAATTAAATAAATGAGTTTTGAAGTTTCATTTTATAATACTAGCAAAAACACTGATAAAATTACACCAATCATTTATTTGCACAAACTTAACAAAAGTATCTGCAAATCTTTGACTGCTCAGACACTGAATTGTTTGTGCACAAATAAATAATTATGCCGGGCATAGTTTCCTTGTCGATAAAATTTGACAACTGAAAAATCTTTGTCGTCATTTTGGAAGCTGAATTGTGGTTACGCTATTAAATGTACTCGTTTCGTTTTACTCGGCTTACAAGCATTTTACTGCATTAAAAGTGGATACCCTTAATAATATATTTTACGTTTTCAATACGTACGTACGTAAGGACATATACATGTACAGCAGTAGAGTACAGTATCAGTATGTAATAAATAAAATTAATAACAATAAAAATATTAATGGAATTTTATGTATTTGACCATAGATTATTATAAATTCATTGACATTTAATTTTTATTTTTTATATTCACATTTTTATACGTATATATGCATGTACGTACACTACACATACAAAAATATCTAAATATTTTCAAATTAATTTTTCACATTTCATTTTAGTTTTTAATTAAATTTTATTTTTTTTTTTTTTATTTTCATTTGATAATTTATTACTTACGTATCTAAATGTATATGAAAATGTTTTTTATATACATACATATGTATCTACTTCTGTAGTAGTGGTCAAAATGTTTATTTTTTTTCTAAATTATTTTTAATTGAATTTATAGTTTTAGTTAATAGTCGCACTTTAGTTAGGTACAATATAATAATTAGTGCAAAAAGTTCGGTTTTTTATTCGATATTCAAAAGGATTCGTATAAGATTCATTAAAAAATTTTTTTAAATATTTTTTCTTCAATATAATATTTTCTTTTTAAAAATTAATTTTTTTCACTTAATTTTCATTGTATAATTTCTTTATATTTTCTCTTTCTTTTGCTCTTTATTATATAGTCAACAGTTTATGATCGTGAAACACTTTTACAATCATCACAAAATACTTTAGAAAATTTTTCATATAATGATGGTTGTAAAAATTGCAGTGATAATGATGACGATGATAGCAATTTGAATAGATCTAAATTTAAGATTCAAGGAAAAATTAAACCGCCATTAATGGAAAATTCACCAAAATTAGATAATCATAATAATTATCATCAGAAATCAAAATCAAAACCAAAATTAAAATCAAAACCGAAATCAAATAATAATAATCAACAGCGATTAAGATCGAATTCACCAAAATTTTCTGAAACAATTGAAAAAAATTTATTTATGAAAAATGTGATTAGTATGAAACCAACATCATCATCGTCATCATCATTGTCAGCTTCATCCTCATCATCGCTATCGTTGATATCATCACCGTCAGTATCATTGCTATCATCCCCACCATCAACATCAGCAACAATCAAACGAAAGCAAGGATGGTCTAATAATGATGATAGTGATGACAAAGAAGCAACTATACGTCGTAGTCTAGAGGAAATCTCAAAGGATATAAAAGAAATTGATGATTTTTTAACTGTTACCGAAAATATAATACGAAGAGAACGTGAAAAGGATAAAGAATTGTATATACGTGTAAGACGACGTAAATTATTGGAAAGTGATAAAAATATTAAACAAAATAACAATAATAATAATAATAAAAATAATAAATCATCAATTATTGAAAGTCCAACAAATAATAAAGAAAATACGACACCAACATCAACACCGACACCAAATAAAATAATATGTCCATCAGCAGTTAATAATCGTCAAAATAATATATCATCGTCTACTGGTTTCTTGGTATCAAATAAAGATAAACCATTATCTCCGCCAACATTTAAAATAAATGCATATAATAGAAAGAAACCATCTGTTAAATTTTCAACAACAACATCTACAATACCAATGTCATCGGCACCATCACCGTTTGGTCAAAGATTCAGTAATTCAAGATTATATTTTCGTAATGGTAAAATTGGTTGTGTTGAAGCCGAACAAAATACTCAATTATCGAATATTGAAAGTACACATGCATTAATTAAGCACATACTGAAGTATGAAAAAGAGAAACCATTAGTAAGTCCAGGAAGTGTACGTAAAGTATTGAATGATAATAAAAATGAAAATGTGGAAATGAATGAAACAAATGCAATTGAACTAAAGGATGTAGAAAATACAATTGAAGATAAAAATGAAGTGAAAAATATGAAAATTGAAATTCCAGACGAAATGGAGAATAAAAATCTAAATGAAAAGTGTGATGAAAATTTTACAAATCAAAATGATACCGATCAACATGATGTTATCCTTATTGATCTAGAAGAACATCCAGAAAATTGTACAAAATCTTTTGCTCCCTTTAAATCTTCAGAAGATATTTCAGAATCATCACCTACCAGAACTACGGAAAATCGAATCGAATCAAAGGATTCGGAGAAAATTGATGTAGACATTCAAAGTAATACATCCAGTGACCAGTTGAAAACGTAAGCCATTCATAATAGCAAGGATTCAAATTTATTATATTTTATTTTTTGTATTGTATCAATTTTACAGTTTAGATCCAGACAGTCAACAGTTTGTTCGTAATCAAGTACGTCATTTGGTTAGAAGATTTACAGCACGTGCCAGTAAAATGCGTACACGTTTAGAATTACCGGCAACACCATCAAGTAGTACTAGCTCACCATCTCCACCATTACCAGCTGCCTCTTCATCGGTATCAACTTCTCAAACATCACCCAATCATCGTCACCAATTGAAAATTAATCATCTAAATCCTTTTCAACAATCCAAGCTAATGATGACCGAATCATTATTAAAGACAAAATCATCACCGCTCGAAACATCTGAAATTTTATCACCAACTGGAAAAATTCATAAAATTATTGGTGAAGATAGAATTGATATTTTGGATACTGGATCCATTGGTTCACCAAAACATCTACAAAAACAACAAAAACATCAGGAACATAGTTATTTCGAAGCTGATCATCAATCAATTCATAATTCTGGTGCACTTTTATGTGGTGGTTTATGTGGTACTAGTAAAAATGAAGGTATCCTAGACCCACAAGGAAAAATTTACATCTCTTGGTTATGTATTGTATCATTGACATTCTTGTATAATGCATGGGTAATACCATTACGTTCAGCATTTCCATTTCAAAATGAAAATAACACAAATATTTGGTTAACAATTGATTTTTGTGCTGATTTAATTTATTTATTGGATGTGATATTTTTCAAGCATCGTGTTATGTATTTATTCGAAGGATTTTGGGTTAAAGATAAAAATTTGACAAGAAAAAATTACATGCGAAAATTACAATTTAAAGTAAGTTTTGAAAAAAAAAATTGATATAATGCCGATTCTACATTCAATGCAGTGACTTAAACTTCGATTTTGATTTTAATGGATATGTATTAGAACTTCTACCATCAATGCAGTAGACTTGAGACTTGAGGCTTGAGAGCTACTTTTATATGTTAAGCATGCTGTGGTGAAGTCGAAAGTCGAAGTACAAGTTGAAGTCACTGCATTGAATGTAGAAGCGGCATAATGGAAATATTTAGTAAACGAAAACATGAAATGATATTCATTAAAGAATTTTTATTCTGTTCGATCTTTTTTTCACAGTTGGATCTATTATCGTTAACTCCACTCGATCTACTATATTTTAAATATGGTACGAATGCTGTTTATTTACGTTTTCCTAGACTTTTAAAAATTCAAAGTTTCTGGGAAGTATTTAAATTATTGGATCGTGTAATATCATCACCGCATTTTGTAAGTAAAAAAAAAAAATTAAATGAAAAGAAAAGAAAACATTTGTACAAATATTCAGAAGTAAAATTTATGATATTAAAAATATCACCTAATGAGCATAACTATATAACTACTGTTTTGCTTTGGCTTTAGAACGTAAACAATCGATTTCAAATTGTATACTCGTATATACGAGTACTTAGTTAACATACGGAATGCAGATATTTCTTAATTTATATTGACCTTGTACGAATATTTCTTAAGATATTTTTCTGTATAATTTAGTATAATAAGTATATGAATAGAATTAAAAATATTGTGCGATAAAATCTTAACACTTTCGTAATGAATACTGATCAGTCATTTTTTTGTTTGTTTTTGTTTGTTTTTTGCAATGATCAACGTGCAAAGTAAATCTGTATAGAGATACTCATATATATGTATGTACGAGTATACTAGATTGTGCAGACCCACACAACACATTACATTACCATCCATATGGATTATTACTTAATAATTTATGACACCAATTATTTTTTTCAAATCTTTTATTTTTTTTAATTTATTTTGTTTTTTTGATTGCCAATTTGAAAAATAAATAAAGATAAAAATAAGTTTATATAATAATTAAGAAAATGAATTAAAAAATGATTAAAAAATCTTACAAAAGAAAATAAAAAAATAAATAAATTAAAATGAAGATCCTTTCGATATTGAGTTGTTTTTGGACTTTTTGTTTTTCTTTAGTTTGTTGTTGTTGTTGTTCGTTGTTTCAAAATTGAATTTAAATTTAAATTATGAAGTGCCCACGATGAGTGTATATAGTGTAGATGTATGTATGTACACATCTTTAATATTGCTTGATGGCATGATCATCATTTTTATCTTCAAAATGAAGAAAAAGAAGAAGAAGAAGAATAAAAAAATTTATTTGAATTTCAAATTACAAAAAATGACAAACAAAATATATAATAATATAATATGCTATACGATGAAGATCACTTAACAATTACAATCATCTACTATATGTGCACACATAATATATGCGCGAGTAATAATTGTGTACATTCGAAATAAATGTATATGATCATATATATATACATATGTATGTATAATAATGAAGATCATTAAATAAAAACAAAAACAAATCATTGGAAAAAAAAAATTATTTTAAAATAATAGTAATAATATAATTACACTTTAATAATAATTTTTATAAGTATTTTTTCATTTTTTCGACCTAAGAATGTATATGTACATATGTATGCGTGACGTAAAAATACACATAATTTTTTAAATGTAAATACGAGTATGTACAATATAATCGTTCTTGGATGATTCGTAAAAAAAAATTCATAAATTCATATATTATTTTTCATTTTTTTTTAACAGGTTCGTGTCGCCAAGACCTTAACCTACATGCTGTACATGATCCATTTGACGGCATGTGCTTATTATGCATATAGTGCTTATCAAGGTAAAATTTCTATATATTTTTTTAATATCTAATAAAATTATCTATTATCTTTGAAATAAATATTACTATTTTGTTGTTATTATTAAATAAATATTATGAATATGTACACATATATGATAATAATTTAACTGGATTTTTATAAATTTCAAATAAAAAAAATGAAAAAATAAACAAAGATAAAAAGAAAAAAAGAATAAATTTAATATTCAATTTTTTTACATGAGTACTTAATATTAATTTTCATATTTATCAGATCTAAAATAAAAACAAAAATAAAAATAAAAAAATAACAAATAATATGTGAACGTTTAATAAGAATAGTCATAGTGGTCATAGTCATTAGTTAAATAAAATTTATACTGAGAAGTGTTCAAACTTCAAAGTTTCTTAATTGATTACGTAAAATATTTTATTTCAATTTCCAATTAAGTACTTATGGGAAATAACCATGTATACAGTCTAGAGGAAATCTGAGAAAACGTATATTTTTCATTTGAATAGAAGGAAAATGTGACGGAAGGCTTGGTGGCAAAGTAGTAGAGTCACTGGCCAACACTGATCTCGTCTCGAAAGTTGCAAGTTCAATAAATTCTTACTCACGGCAAAAGTAAGAAAAATAGTATACTCACCATGTAAATTATACATGTGGTTTCAAAAATAATGATAAAAGTAGTCAACTTGCTGACAACAAGTAACACAAACAGAATGTATAGTTTAAGTAATTGCAACTATTTTCCTTAATTTTCAAAAATTTTTATAAAAATTACCTCGCTTTCCCATATGATACATACATACGAGTACTGAGATAATTATAATACGAGTGATTTTATGATGATGAGATTGCAACAAATATACGGATTCAAATTAAATTTGATGCTATCATTACAATTTTTATTATTAATTGAATTGAATAAAGCTAGATGTGCATACATATCCACATATCCACATAACCAATATGTAAATTTCTGAAGTTTTTTGTTCAATTCCAATTTTATTACAGAGAAATATATATTAACGACGAATCCATTTTAAATGATTAATTAATTATGTAAATAAATATTTTTTTTTCTTTACATATTTTGTTGTTTTTTCTCAACAGGTCTTGGAACGAATCGTTGGGTATTTAATGGTAAAGGTCACCCATATGTAAGATGTTTTGCATTTGCAACAAAAACAGCTACATCAATAGGTATATTACATAATAATACTATAGATGATTTTCAATTTTAATGTTCTATATCCTTTTTTATTTCAAAACAAAATTTACTCTAGGTAAAAATCCAAAACCAGAAAAAGAAGGTGAACTATTATTTATGACGGCTGCATGGTTAATGGGTGTATTCGTTTTTGCATTATTAATTGGTCAAATACGTGATATAATCAGTACAGCGACTAGATCACAATCAGAATATCGTCAATTAGAAGATGAAACATTAGAATATATGAGACGATTAAATTTACCAAATGAAATTCAGAGGCGTGTTAAAATGTGGTTTAAATTTACATGGGATCAACAGAGAACATTGGATGAAAGGCATATATTAGATTCACTTCCCGCAAATCTAAAAACTGATATTGCAATATCAGTTCATATTCAAACATTATCAAAAGTTCAATTATTTGCTGATTATGAAGAAGCATTATTACGTGAATTGGTATTGAAATTACGTTCAGTTACATTTTTACCAGGTGATTATGTTTGTCGTAAAGGTGAAGTCGGTAAAGAAATGTATATTGTTAAATTGGGACAAGTACAAGTAATGGGCGGTATTAATAATGATGAAGTATTGGCAACATTATCTGAAGGTTCTGTATTCGGTGAAATTAGTTTATTAGCAATTAATGGTGAACAAGGTAATAGACGTACAGCTGATGTTAAATCAAAAGGTTTTTCAAATTTATTTGTTTTATCGAAAAATGATTTAAATGAAACAATAGCATATTATCCATATGCTCAAGCTATATTGAAAAAACGTGCACGTAGTTTAATTCGAAAGAATGAAGCTAGAGAACGTGAAGAAGAAAAACGTAAGAATATTAATATTATGATGAATCCAGATGTTGTTATTGGTAATCCGCACACACCAGAAACTCCACCAAAATTATTAAGAGTTGTAACACAAGCATTACCAGAAGAATCACCGGCTGCCGTATTATTAACGCGCGGTTCAAAAAGATTGAAAAAACAAAAACTGGAACAAGAACAAGAACATGAGCAAGAAAATGAAAATGAAAATTTTCTAATTATGAAAAATATTAACAGTAAAGAATTACAATTAAAAAATGAAGAAAATAATGATCATAAAATATTGATGGACGCTGGTAATAATGATTATCGGTCTGAATCACCCGATTTATTATCATCGATACAAGATGAATTAAAAAATAAAAATAAACAAATAAATTTAACTGATTCCGAGAAAGCGTTAATTACGTCAACAAACAGTTTGAACAATTTGAATAGTGATAATGAAAATTTGTAATTGAATTATAAAAATGTGATGTTTGTGTGTATAATGTGGTTTGTATACTCCTATATTAACGTATTATAAGTACGTACTTATATGTGTAATCAAATTACAATCAAAAATTTAATCAAAATAACTTTTCTTATTATTAATATTATACTTACATACAATGTACCTATATACTTACATGTGTATACATACACTCTACTATATATAATTATTGTATTTTTAATTTTAAATATTTTAAATTAATTAATTTATTCAAATATGTGTCCACATTATACATTAATATCAAATAAATGTTTAATCAATGTTAAAATTTGTAACGTTTTTTATTTCGAACTTCATAAAATAAAATTTCTGTAGAAAATGGATTCTATTTCGTCATCTAACTTCTGTGATATTTGCTGTACAATTTGTCTACTTAGTCATACTCGTATTTTGAAGTAAAAACTTTCAAAATTATATTTCACAGAAAGTCATATGTATATGCATATAGAAAAAGAGAAAAATTGATTTTATGAAATAATTTCTATGAAAATATTTATTCAATTATTGAGATTATCATAGAAAGATGTGTGATAAATAGTAAAACTAATTCGCAAATCATATAAATTAACAAAAGTAATTAACACTAATTATTTGCTACATTATACTTGCGTATACAAAAATTAGAAAGCTGACAAAACTGCATACTCCTATGCATTACGAAAATATTTCAGATGACCATGTCTTGCCATGTCGATCTCTCATGCGTGCTACAAATGTAAAAGCTTTGAAAACAAAAATCGATTAAAAAATTTATTTATTTCTTTTAACTTAACGAAATATTTTTATAACGGTAATTATACATATTATATGACACATTGATTTTAATTAACATTCAAATACATATGAAACATAAAAAAATTAAAAACTAAAATTACTCATAATATATAATATATAATAATACTTAGAACACATTATACTATACGTTTCTATTACTATATTCCGTATAATGTGGTGATTTATCATTATCAATTACAATTGAATATGATTTATCTAATAGTGAACCAGATACATCAGCACGTCCGGATGGATTAAATTTTGGTCCATCACCAATTTTTTTAACATCTTCTTTAATAACACGATAACCATTTTCATCGGCTACATAATGTACAGTACGATAATAGAAACCATCACTATACGAATACATTCCACGTACTTTTGTACCATCACGTTCTTCGTTACGTACATGTGAATGATCATTAATTGAATCTAATACAGCTGCATTAAATGAATATTTAGCTGATTTTGATTTTTCTAATTCGATATCTTTTTCAACATTTTTCAAATCTTCATCTTCAACATATAAATTATCAGTATCGATTTGATCATTATTGAATATCGGTGTGGCTGTTGTCTTTGTTGTAATTGAATCCAAATTATAATTTGCATTATAATTATCATGAACATAATTTCCATTATTTACGTAAACGATAGGATCTTGTGGTGCATCTTTAATATGATATCTATCCGTTGTTCTAGGCTGTAATGAAGAAATACATAGAAAATAATAAAATTGAAAAATGAAATTTATTAAATTTTGAAAAGATTTGGACAGGACAAAAAGTAATAAAACTTTCATTCCATTCATATTTTTTTATCTGTATCGTATGTATAAGGCAATTTCACAATTATTGATCTTCTTCAAAGTTTCTAAATACAAATTGTTTACATGACTGTGCGTAGATAAGTATATTATTTACAATGGTCCATAGTATATTTCATCACTTATCCAAATTTGTGTATGTGAGGTAAAACTATTGATTTACTTATTTAGAGATGATCGTGTATGTATGTAGGTTGTGAAGTACAGAAATAAAGAAATAAGTATGTAGGTACACACTTTGGTGGCTAAAAAAACAATATCTATTTTAATTATGTATCTACGTTTTTGTAAAAAATGGTACATGTTCCATGTCCTAAGCCAGAAAAACATCTTTAAAGTCATAGCGAAACAAGTTCAACGTAAACAAAAATACGCGTAAATAAATTTACTTAAAAAATAAACAAATATACAAATATAGTGTGTATGTGTCTTACATATTAAAATTGTACGTTCATTATTATGACTTTCATAGAATATTACATAAATTACATACATATTAAGTATAATGGGCAATACGGCAATACGCAATTGTTTATTTATTTTTTTTTATGTAATTTTTATGATGCTACACTTCTCATATGCATGATCAAATCGAATCCAATTTATAAAAGAGCGAGTGTAGAAGACCTTTCGTTATTCATATGTTATTGAAATTTTATGACTCTACTAGCTAGCTACCAGAATGTTTACTAATAATAAATGAATAAATTAAAGATCAACCTGAAAGAACACTGTACTCTGCACATATAAGTAGTATAAGAAAATACTTATATGCATATTTGAAAAAATATATAAAGAGAAAGGAAAATGAAAAAAAATATTATATACTTAATTTATGTAAATTAAAACTAAACTTGATCGTTAAGAAATAATGAAGTTTTTTAAAAAAAAAAAAGGTAATGTATGACATAGAAACAAGTTAAAAATATAAACTAAAAAAAGCAAACTATTTGATACTGATCTACATAATAAAAGTAAAGAAAATTTTAAAAGTTAATAGTATATTAATAGCACCAAGTACATAGGACTGAAAATTAAGAAAAAATAAAGTAAAATATAACAAGTTCAATAAGAATTTAATTTATTGAGAATAAATCTAGAAAAATGAGTAAGAAAACGTTTTAAAGATGATCAAATTGCACATTTCAGTAGCATTATACACAACCTACATAAACATTCGATTACATGTGTATTTAATTTGATGTATACTCTGCTTTTTAAAAAAAAAATTTTAATTAAATTGTTTTTCTCATTTTTATTTTATATACGCACATGTACTATAATCGTATACTGTATTCATATGTATATATGTATAGACATTTTAAATCTAAGTAAATTTAGTTGTTGTTTGTTGTTAATTTTTCTTAATAAATTTCAACAAAACAATATAAAAACAAACAAACAACAACAACAAGACATTATAAACCAAGGAAAATAGAATGGTAACAAACAAATAATTTTATTTATTGTCTTAATAATTTTAGATTCTTTTTATTTTGTTACATTTTTTTTAAGTTTTTTTTTTTAAAATTTAATTTTTATCACTTTTTCTCAAGGCATATATACATATAAATATTTTCATCATATATATATACTCTTACATATATGTATATTATTTACTTACATGCATACAACTTACATATATACGTTCAATTTATTATAAACATATGTATGGAAATGTAAATTTATTTATACTTTGATATTATCTTATTGGTTGCAAAACAGTCTTAATATTGTTTTCATAGTGTTAACACAACAGTTGTATAAAATCTGAAGAAATAAATATTTAATACTACTCATACATAATATAATATTATTGTTAATAATCAAGTAAAATAACTTGCAATAAAGGTTAAAAAGAATAAAAATATAAAAATTTTATTTAAAATTATCATCATCTGATTTTTATATTTTTTAAATATAAATTATGGGTAAATATTTTCTTTTTTCAAAATATATTAAATATATTTTTATATTTATATATGTGATTCTGTATTAAAGCAAAAGAAATATTTTTCAGAATTAAAAATTTAAAAGAAGAAAACATTAATGGAGTGATTCCATTTTTTAAAAAACAAATTTTTATTTAATTTTATTTGGTAGACTTTGAAGGGATATATCAGTGTTTTATTTTATATAAAAATCATATTTACTTAGTTATAAATTTTTATCAGTTTTTACTATTACTTACACTGCTATAAAAATGTATTGTGATTATTTAAAGTGAAAGTTAAAGAATAAAAACATAAACTATATTTTTATTTATTATCATTAACGTTATTGCAACATTTTGTTTCTATTTTTTTGCCTGATAATTACTATCAGCTATCAGTAAAAAATATACATGGTGTACTTGAATAATAAGAAAAAATCAAATTAATATAAATAACACCTTACGCTTGCTCTACACTGCACATTCTAAAAGCTATCCTCTATAAGTATAGTAAAACGAGAAAGAATAAAATTATTAAGAGCACGAACAAGATGTGTTGATTCATTGGCAGCTAACTAATGTCTGATCTGATACACTACACTCTACGGTCTACGCTAATAGTAGTACTAGAACAGAACCTCTAATAACATTTTCTCTCTCAATGAAAATATATGAGGCCGAGGAGGAGAAATATGAAGAACTTTTTTATATTTTCTTCTTGCTCTACTCTGTCTTTGTACACTCTAGCGTCTATCTAGAACAAGAAACAGTGAGATCATTGATAACGATAGAGCATATTAGATATTAGTAAGTTATATTATACTTCGCTGGTAGTATTTTATACATTATTTACGTGCATTTTCATTCTTGAGAAAAAGTTCGCTGTATCTCTCAGTGAAAATATATACAAAAAAATTGTTCAACCTACACGCTCTACACTGTGCAGTATAGAACTGGAAACATTGAGATCATTGATAACGATACCTGCGATTAGTAGTCGTAATCGTAATACACTTCGCTAGTGAGTAGTATTTTACACATTATTTACTTTCATTTTCATTCTTGAGAAAAAGTTTATTTTCTCTTTCAGTAAAATACGAGTAAAAGCATGAGCAGAAACATGAAGAATTTTTCTAACATTTTGTACTTGATCTACACTTTAACAGCTATAGTAGCAATAGTGTCTAGTAGTAAAAATTCATTACTGACTACCCTACACTAATATTATCATGTAGTGTAGTGTTGTTGCATTTTATATGATAATTTGTAAGTTTATGAATTTGAAACGATGAATATATAACAAAAATACATATGATAAAATTTCCTAATAACTCACTACGAGCTACAAGACTATGTGAATTCATTTAAAATTGAATAAATCATCACATAAATGTTTTAAATTATTATTATCACACAGATAGTATAAATTGATGTACATAATACATAAAATATAAAATAAAGCAATATGCATGAGCATGTTATCATTTTTTTTTTTTTCTTCAAATTTACGAATACAAAATTGTAATATTTCCACATAAAATATGGAACTATTTTTTAACAAAAAATTTAGTATACGTGCATTTTATTTAAAGATAAAAATTAAACTCTAATATGAGCTACACAATTATAATGTAGCTGATGCTGTTGATGCTCAGTTCAGTATACATACATATATAGTCGTGTAATTTGATGTACATATTTATATGAAAGACTAATTTTTATTTTTGAAAGTGTGATAAACCTAATTTTTTATTTTCTATTCATATTTGTATCTAATATGATATGGAATACATGTAGGAGTTTTATATAATATCATTTAATGGAATTAATATTTTGAATTGATAATTCACTTTTACATATGCAGAGAAGTTAAAACATACATATCTTTTCTTTTATAGATAGCTATACCTAATTTAAAAGACGTATTGATATTGGATAAATGAATTTATCTTATATTCAAATAACTAGGACATACATATATGTTCATATGTATAATTTATAGATAATATATACATTATGTGTTATAAAAGGTAAACAATTCTTTTATATTTTTTAACATATTTATATGCACATTTGTATATAGTATGCACAAAAAATATAAAAATATGCACATAATGTACATCATTTTTTTATGTACAGCACTGTACTGTACTATACAAGTATTAACATTACATTTGTCATTACTACCACTTATATGTATGTATATGATGTTATAAACATGTGATAAATGAGTGAAGGTGAATAATTTTATTTTATTTTTTTTTTTAGATTTCTCTTTATAACTTTTTTTTTTAAATTTATATTTATTTTTTAATTTAAAATTGTTAAGCAGGGTGTTAATATTATAGATAGTAGAGTTTTGCTATGTGTTTACATTATCTTGAAAACATGAACGTCGTGTGACTATAATTACAGTGGAGACTTATAATAGAAGAGCGTGAAAAAGGAAAGTCATGAACGTTTATAAAATTCAACCCAACATCGAGTGATGGGCTTATTTAAGTTTTGCTTTCATTTATTATTTTAGTCTTGCCGTTATGGTATGAAAATCAAAATTATAAAAATTTTGTTGATAATTTATCAATAAAATATGACACCAAAACCAAAACAACTGGCTTTTAACAAGAAACAAGAACATGAAGCATGAAAGTTTATAGTGTACATGAAACAAGATATTGTAAAAGCACCCTTCTTTAGTCACTTAAAAAAAGGAACATAAACCTACTTTTTAATGACTACTATTTACGATGTTTACGGGGGGGGAGGACGCTTGGTTCGTGAATCTAAGCACTCAGACAGGGTTGTCTATTGTACTCGATCGAAAACCGTCGTCTAGTCGAACTTCTTCGTCTCGCTCTTAGATAACGAAAAAGCTCAACCCGACATTATTACAATGGAGTTTTATAAAATTTTGTATTGTGAAAAGCATTAGAACATTGTGAATAAGCTTGTAGTGTCTTCTATCACTTTCTATTTATGCGTAATTCTATAATAACACCCTATGTCTGTACATATGTAATGTTTCTATAAATATTTATATTTAAAGTACATATATCACTTTGAATTTCCGTGAAATTTTATTTTTATTATCCATCATAATGTACAAGTATAATATATGCATGCATTTACTTGTTTTTTTTTTCTTCATACGAGTACACACTATGTAATATAATAACAACGGATACAGCACATAAAGACTTTGAATAATAATTATACTTTACAAAATTCGATTTAACAAAAAAAAAACTCCACTTATCAAACATAATATAGCTTGTATGTACTCGTATATGATGTTTGATGTACCATACCATACCTTTAGTTCACTTTATGGAAATGTAATTAACTTCAACTTACACTTTACCTCCTACCCTCATTTTTGTACATATGTTTTTGTATGTTATATAAAAGAATGACCAATAATCATATGATGCCTTAATAAAGATATTTAAATGCGATATTCACTTACATTTTACATACAAAAATAAAGTGAATGTGAGCAGATAAATATAAATGTTGCAATGTATATATTATATACTAGTATGTTAAAATGAAAATGCAGTCTTCGAGATTACACAGACTATTTGCTATAACTCTCGTGTAAGTGTAAGTTCATGAAAAATAATATAAAATCACTTCCGATTTTAAAATAATTTTTATATATGACATGAAAATTTACTGTATACGTACAGAGAAAATGTTTACATGTTTTCATTTTTGCTTCAATAATTTTTAAGAAAAATAATCAAAGATAAATTTGACCGAAAAAATTTTTTTTTTAAAAAAAATTAATTAACAAATAACTCGTAATCAATAATTTAAATGTAACTTTTTTATCGTGTAATCTAAACAGTTTTTAGTACCAAATATTGAATCAGTAAATACAAAACCCACAGGAAAAATAGTGCCAATAATTTATCAATATTTAATTAGAAAAATTACAATAAAAAAACGTATTTGCATATTTTATGCTTAATTAATTACATAATATTCAATTAAGATTCAATGATCAAGCATTATTTTATCTGCAAATAAAGAACAAATTGGTTTCATCGTTAATAATTATTATTTACCCAAGTACCAGAAAACAAAAAATTTACAATATTTTGTATAAAAAAAAATGAATGAAAAATTATGTAATTACAACATGTAATTAGGAAGATAATTATGTAATTAACTTTGGACGTGTTTGATTTTTAATTTATTCTCTTTAGCATACGCGTACATATCTACATACCTGTACGGGTATTAGGTATGTTTAAATTCTAAGATTTCTATGCAAATATGTTAAATCATCTGTGTCATCAAAATTTGCAAGGTTGATTTCGTGAAGTAAATTCAACAGGTACATATTGATACTACGCTGTAACGCGGTATTCCTTAGAGTGTTTCAGGAAAAAAAAGATGTACTAGCAAAGATTTCTATCGACCCTTTTTTGGACGGTAGAGGGCATTGAAAATTTTGAATATTTTGCAAGACATTCTAACACAAAATCATGTCAAACTTTTTGTATACACTACACTCTACGTAGCAAAATTTAATGTTCTAACTAATGATATGAAATAAAATTACCATTCTTTCGGTGTACTACAATAGATAACTAGGTATTTGGTTCTTAATATTAAAACAAAAAACATCAGAAAAAAATTTTTATGAATTTGAAATTTTGATTTTCTTTATTACATTTTTAAAATCGATGTGTAGAGTGTATATCAACACAATAATAATTCAGAAAAGAAAAAAGATAAAATAAAAGTAAATGAATCTAATAAGCAATGATTTAAATGATTAGAGGACAAAAGTTCTTTATACAAATACACATAATTTTTAGAAATAAAAAAATAATTTTTATCTAAATATAAAATATTTCAAAACAAAACTAATTTATTCTAATTAATTTTTGTTTTTCTTCCATGTAGCAAAAATTATAATTTTATTATTGATCTGTGCGGTATTTGTAACTGAAATACTTGGTGCTTCCGGTAAATATATATAAACCACAAAAAAAAAAAATCAAATTATTCATTTATCTTTATAAAAGCCATCAATAAGCTAAATTACGATAATATTCATGGACATTTATTTTTTGCTTGTTTTTATTATTTTTCTTTCATAATTTCTATACACACGCAGATTGTCCATTATCATCAAAAGTGACAACATGCTCACCAAAATGTATTCAAGATAGTGAATGCAGTACATTAGGTGGTAAATGCTGTCCAAATATATGTAATGCAAAATCATGTGTATTACCAAATCAAATAAATAATTCAGGATCAGGATATAAAGGAAGTAGTAAGTTTAATCGTTTAAATGATATTTGTTATGTTCTTTTTCTGATAACTTTTTTTCACAATTTTGTTTTTGATTTTTGTTTTTCGAATTTTTCCATTTTCAGCAAATAGTGGAACCGGATCGTATTGTGGAAATGTCAAATGTGGTCCATTCGAAAAATGTGATATGGATCGAACAACGAAACGTATGAAATGTGTACGAGCATAAAAATTTAAAATTAAAAAAAAAAAACATGTGAATATACATTTTGAGAAGAAATTTGTCTTTTTTTTTTTTGTTTTTAAATTTACTTATTATAATTATTTTTGAATAAATATTTTGGTTTGATTTTTATTATCAAATAAATTTGAATGAAAAAAATCTTTTCTTAAAAAACAAAATTAAAAGTTTATCTTTTATTTTTTAATATAATTTCATATTGAAAAATAACACAAAAAAAAAATAAAACACTTTAAATTTATATTTCACTTACATTTACAGATGCTGTATAACAGAATCCTATAATTAAATTTAAAATTATAAAACGAAACATTTCTATATTGAATTTTTATTTTAAAAAAGCACAGAATTATGATCTATTTTTAGCACAGTCTTTATATGGTTCTTTTGCACTTCACTTTTCAATTTAAAATATGAATATTTAGCGTTTCCTATTTATATATATTTGCACATAAAAATGTGAATGACAATTTTGCCAATTAATGTGTATACTAACACGAACGTCAAACGCCCATATAATTACCTTGTTCCAAGAAAAATTTATAACAAACTTGTCCTACATTTGGTATGATCCATAAAAGTCACTTGTCTAGACAATTTATTGAATAGATTATTTTGTAAAATCAATAAAGAAATAAAAAAAAAATGCAATTTAAATTTAAAGAAATTTTAACAAAATATTTCTTACAATTGTCTCAAGGGCATTATATTTTAGGCTACAGTACATATGTATATAAATTTGATGTGTGTTCAAATATAAATTTCGAAAGACAAACAACTTCTCCCAATCTATACGTAGCTCCTCCATATAGTCCACATACATTTTCGATTTTAAATTAAATTTGAAATATATTTAAAAATCTAAAGATGAATTTTTTAACTATATTTTTTTTCTTTCTCAATAAAATTTCTAACAGAAATACTTATTAGTTTTTTTTTCATGTTAAAATTAAATAAAATTATTCATTTTTCTTTCAAGTACATATATATATATATACATTTTCCTATATAAATATTCATGCAGATTATTATATATAGGTATCTACTCTCTTTAAATTTATTTCAGGTTTCAGCTAAAAAAAAATGGTAGTTTATGTTGCAAAGACATATATGTATATATGCATTTATAGCTGCAAAAAATGAAATTATTAAGTAATACATATGACCTTCAAAATAATTTTTGTTATTTTTCAAAATATGAATAATAATGACTGTTTATGTATATACGAGTATATTTGCAACATTCGTATAATCGTATTCGCATACAAATACATACATACATGTACATATATACAATCTAATAGATGTTTACTATTTATGAATTTTAATTAAGGAAAAAATAAATTCATTTTGAAAACAAAAAAAAATCGCTATTTTTTTAAAACAAAAAAAAAAGAAAAAAGAAAAGAAATAAACGGAATACTTTTAACCAAAAACTATTGAACGTCACTTTTTATATAAAAGCACACGTATATTTATATGTATGCGTATGCGTGTATATAATGAGGGTATTCACTTCATGTATAGTAAAAGACAATATAAACTATGAGTAAATCTAGTATGTAAAATACACGTTATGTTTATTTACACGGTTTATTCGATTTACATACATGCCTTTTACTATATATTAAGTGAATACCGTCAATGTTTACAATCATTAGCATTATTCGTCTTTGAAAATAAAGATATGATGGACATTCATAAGATACATATCTCTATAGATACATATGTATATTTACATCAGCAGAGCATAGTGTATTATTGCAATTAAAAATCTCATTCTTTTTTTTCCTCATTATTTTATACAAAATTTTTTTTTAAATTTTTAGATTGTACATCAACAAAAAAAAGTGTATACAATTGTATATAAAAATTTTTTTTTTAGATTTTAAAGGCGTAATATGTGTACACATTTAGTATGTGTAGTATAAATGTATATAAATATAAACATGATACTTATAAAAATGAAGATGACTGCTACTATTTTCTTTTCCTTGCTTTTTTGTTTTTGGGGAGTTATCTTCATGTTTGCATACAAAGCATTCTTTTTTTATTCGTTTTCGTTTTAAAATCAATACAAATTATATTGTATATTTGAAAAAAAAAAAAAAAAAAAATAATGTATGTTATGTATGTAAATAATTTACCTTGTTTTAAAGGTATGTAAAACAACATTATTATTATATGCTTGCTATATAGACCTATATTATGTTTGTTTAAAAAAAAAATGATTACATAAAATAATAGAAAATAAAAAATATAAAACATTGTAAAAGGTATACAGTAAAAAGTAAAAAGCATAAATATTTATTGTTAAATCATACATTACATATTTTATTATAAGATATATATATATATATGTGCTACTAGTACTACTTACATTTTATAAACTATAACTAGCTACTAACTTTACATTATAATCGTATGTATGTAAATAAAAATATGGGTAGATGGATATGGACATCTACGAGTGTACGAGTGTATTTATCATATTAACTCAACATTATGGTACAAAAATATAGATATATAAGTAGCTATATGTGTTGTATTTTATACTTTGTGTTGCTGATAATGTTTTTTAGTTAATTTTTCTCTAAACAGTAAGTAGATAATAATGTTTACAAATTTTCATCATCATCATCATCGTCATCATCATTACATTATTATTATGATGATGATGAACATATTATAAAATGAACAGAGTTTAATTTACTATACACTATACACTACATTATCTTTTTATATACATTATGTATCTGTATATACAAATATAGCATATTACACACTATATCTATTTTTATTTAAATTTAAATTATTGAGCTTTAAATTCATTACGCCAACAATAGAATGTACATATAAGCATAAAGAAAAATTTAGATGAAAACGAAAGTGTGAGTATATAATGCATGCATGAAGTAAAATTTGTATTTTAAAAATTATATACAAATTTTTATGTGTTTTATATGTATACATTTATTATATACAGCGCCGGTTTTAACCTAATGGGCGCCTGATGGTACATTTATATAAACTTATCGCGCTCTCAGTTTGAAACTTTACTATTTTAAACTTGAATTTGATTTTTTTTTTTATTTTAACAGCACAAAAATTCTAATTTCTATGTTTTTTTAGCGTGCAATACATAATTTATACAAGAAAGTGAGAAGAGAAACTACATACTTACTACTCACGTATGTGTTTACTTTTCTTTCTACTTCTCTTCCTACATCTAAAATACTGAAGAGTTTAATGATCATGTTTGTTTACAAATTTACAAATTTACATTTATCGATTTTCTTATATACACGGATATAGTTTCTTCGTTCACGGCTAATACAGTGTTTCTTCTACTTTTCTTGTGTAAATTTGGTATTCCACTTTAGTGGGCGTGTACAAAGAAGAATTTCAAATTGAAACTTGATCTGTGCTGTGTGCATTCAAGAAAAACCGATAAAAATGTTTTGACCTATGTTTTCATTTGTAAACAAACATGGTCATTTAACTCTTGAGTATTTATAAGATGTAAAAAGAGAAGTAGAAATAAAAGTAGAAAGAAAAAATGTTCACACAAAGAATATTTTGTTTTATACCTATACTGTGATTTGTAAGATTATTTCTCTAAAAACGTATAATATGTGACTTTCATTCTGTCCTAATTCGCACCCCCAAGATTGACGCCCGGTTTTAGTGTATCATTTTAGTCTATAAAAGAACCGAGTATGATTACATCATGAATACTGATTATAGCTTTTATATACGATAAGTATTAGAGTATTATGTAGATGTTTGTATACATATCATCGCAATAAATGATACTATATACATACATATTCGCATAGTTAAAGTATTGTAATATTTATCTATTATTTACTTATTTGTTTGTTTTTTAAATTGTATATCTGTTTGTATACTTATTTTAAATTATAAGGTATGGAATTAATGAAAAATAAATGAAAAACCAATTTATTTTATCCTAATTTTTAACCCATATATACGAGTATGTAATATGTAATTAAAATTTTATTATTTTTCCAAGCTTTTCTTTTTTCTCTGTGTGTATCAAATGAAAAAAAAAAATTACTTGCATACTTCGCATATATCCACATTTACACATTATATAAGTACCCCGTTCATATACAACTCGATTAATGAAAATTTAAACAAAATTATTATTAGTCAACTTGATTGGTTAGTTAAATAATTACATAAATTTTTTATGTATATATGTATTGAAAAAAATATATATATTTTAGATATTTATATAATAACTTATACGCGGATAGGTGTACATTAAGTGTATATAATTTGAAAATTTATTTAAAAAATTAACGAATATTCTATAATACCCTCATCCCACTTTATATGTACATATATAATTTTTTCAATAGAAATTTATATAAAAATATGTATGTAAGTATATGTACACTTTTTTGAATACATTACCATCATCATCATCGTATCTTTTTTTTTTTTTTTGCATACAACATATGCATATAGGATACTCGCGTGTATATATCTTAAAATATATACTTACATACATCTTAATTTTAGATGACTAAACTGAATGCAAAAATATACTTTTTTTATATTGTCATTCATATTTATAAGGATTGCGAGATCATCATCATCATCTTCATAATACCATGCCATAATGTATTCATATTGGTTGGGTTGTACTTGTACATAATACATATGTACATAGTGTATATAAAACCAATAACATCAAAAGCAATATAATAATATTAGCATCAGTGCTGCATTCAACATCAAAACTGTACGTACATACTTATACATATTACACGCAGTCAACATATCATCATCATGATCACCGCATAATAATAACCATGTTCACCACAACAAATTATTATTTATAATCTATGTTATATATTATGTACTTTGTGTAGTCGTAGTCTATAGCCATACAAAATAAATAAGTTTCATATACTTCCACATACATAACTTTTTTAAGCTATTCGAAAAAGTATATAAATCAAGAAATAAAAATAATCTCGTCTTAAAGGTTTACACTTTCAAACGGGAAAGTTAAAAAAAATTATTTCCTAAAAAAGAATAAAAATAATAATAATAATAAAACGTACAATACTCGTATACTCACACATATTATACTCGTGTATATATCGATTATTACTATATTGTTAACTGATCGCGGTAGTGCAAAAATAAAAAAATTTAAATATTGTAAAAAAAAAAATAAGGAATTACAAGTTTTCTAAAAATAAAAAAAAAAAATAATTTTAAAAAAATTTTTTTTTAATTTTAATTTAATTATTAGATAATAATGTGCGTAGGTATATTATAATTTGAAACAATTGAAAGTTAAAAAGTCAGGAAAATTAATAAACCGCACAAATATAAGTGTTTTGCAATTAAGAAGAAAAAAATCAAATAACGGATTTTTTATAGTTTATCGCACCATAATAAGTATAATAGTCGTATATTATAAGCAAAAATTACGTACATAATGTACATTATTGGTACATCATCATAACGTAATATCACATCACATTTATTATTTGTATGTGCAACAATTTTATGTGCTGCTGCTTGCTGTATTATCATCACATCATACTCTTACTTATTTGACGAATTTGAATAAAATTTATTAAATAAAAAAAAGGAAGAAGAAATTTATTAAAATACGATGATGATTACAATGAAAGAGAAAGTATTTCGAATTCTACTGCATTTCTTAATAATTATCATTAATTTAGTGTTAAAAGGTGATTATGCAATATTATAATACGAAATAGAAAAATGAGTAAAAACAAAATAAATAAAAATAAAATAGAAAAAAATATACTATATATATTTATAAAAATTACAAGAAATTTTTGTGAAGAAAAAAAAAATATTATGTACAATAAATCATATGCAATTACAATTCAATTAAATTTCAATAATCACATAATAAGTTAAAAGAAAAATAAATATAAAAAGTTTAATTTAACAATATTTTTTTTTGTTTGTTTTTATTTTTATTTATTTTTTGTTTTATTAAGTTATCACGTTCAATACATACATTATGTATGATATATAAATATTGTAATAATTCATCATGTTTCTAATACATTATTATTATGTATTTATGTATCTTTATGTTTAAAGGTGAATGCGATGTAACTGAATTATTAAAAAATAGTAATAATTATGATAATAATTATCAACAACAAAATCAACATGGAATTAATTATAATAATCATCAGCAGCATCATGGTTTTAAATCACGATTTCAGAGACAACAAGAATTTGATGAGTTTCTTAAAAAACAGAATATTAATAATAGTAATGAATACCCGGAAATATTGAATATAAATAATGCAGCTAAAACTGTTAATGATCACGATAAAAGTAATAGATACATTAGAAATGATAATTACCAAGATCATACAGTATATACTGGAGTCGCTAATAAATTACCGTCATTTGATAATTTGAAAGCGAATGAAATAAATGCAGCATTTGATGATTATTCATCGAATAAAAACGGATATAATTATGAAAAACCATCGATTCCATTTGAAACAGGATATTCAAATACACCGAAAATTCCATCATCATCTGAATATCCAAGTTCTTCAAGTACACCTAGTTCACCAGAATATCCAGGCTATCCAAGTGCTCCAGCTGGACCAGAATATCCAGATTCTCAAATTGCTCCTGGCTCACCAGCATATCCGGCAGGTTCTTCAAGTACTTCAGGTTCGTCAGAATATCCAAGTTCTCCTAGTGCCCCTGGTTCTCCAAGTACTCCAGGTTCACCAGAATACCCAGGTTCTCCTAGTGGTCCTGGTTCCCCAAGTGCTCCTGGTTACCCGAGTGCTCCTGGTTATCCAAGTGCACCCAGTGCTCCCGGTACGCAGGAATATCCAAGTTCTCCAAGCGTTCCTAGTTCTTCAGGTTATCCAAGTTCTTCCACTGCTCCTGGTTCATCGGAATATCCAAGTTCTCCAAGTGTTCCTAGTTCTTCTGGATATCCAAGTTCTCCCAGTGCTCCTGGTTCTCCGGAATATCCAAGTTCTCCAAGCGTTACTAGTTCTTCTGGATATCCAAGTTTTCCCAGTGCTCCTGGTTCTCCGGAATATCCAAGTTCTCCAAATGTACCCAGCTCACCGGAATATCCAAGTACAGGACAGGGATACTCGTATTCTTCACCATATCCTGGTAGTCAAGATACTTCTTCATTTCCAGAATATCCAGGTCCTAGTACTCCAAATTCAATTGAATATCCAAGCTCTTCCATTGCAAATGGTTATGAATATCCTAGTCCGTCTGGATCATCTGCTCCTCCAGAATATCCTTCTTCTCAACAATATTCTAGTAAAACGACACCTGAATACTCAGGTAGCCCAGAGTATCCAAGTTCTCCTAGTGTATCTAGTTCTACAGAATACCCTAGTTCTACTAGTGTAGCCAGTTCTCCAGAATATTCAAGTTCTACTGGTACACCCAGTTTTCCAGAATATCCTAGTTCTTCTGAATCTCCAATTTCTTCAGCATACCCTTCTTCTCCTGATTCTTCAGGCAGTCCATATGTCTCATCAACAACTCCTGAATATTCAAGTGCTCCAGAATATCCAAATTCTTCAGCAACACCTGGCTACTCCGAAGGACCTTCTTCTTCTCCTTCATACCCATATCCTGAAACTCAAAGCACACCTGGTTACGATCAAACTCCAGGTGGTGTTATTCTAAGTTCACCAAGTCCATTTGTCACTTCTAGACCAAAGGAAGCATTCACTGGATACGATTATTCTAGACCATCATCCAATTTTGAACTTCCTTCAGAAACTCCTTCGGTGGGTCAACAATCATCTTATTCTCCTGCATATCCAGATGTTACACAAACATCTCCAAACTATCCAATTCCATCTACTACATATTCACCTCCTTTCTCATCAGAAAAATCATCAGAAACTCCATCATCGATTTCTACATATCAAACGCCGAATATTCCATATTATTCAAGTTCTCCAGCTCCGTTCTCATTGCCATCAACTGAAACTCAACAATATTCAACACCATCGTCAATTAACTATGAAACTTCGTCACCATCATCATCATCGTCATCATCATCATCAACATATCCATCATCTACAAGTCGTCCGGATTATTATCCTTCTACTGTTCAGGAAATATCATCAACTCCATCCGATATATCTTCACCATCACCAGCTACTGAACGAGAAATATCTACTACAACTCCAAGATATCGACCACCATTAATACATACAACAGCAGTCGAAACAGAACGACCAGAATTTGGTGGTGATGATTTAACACAAAACAATGTATTAGATGATCGATCGAATGGTATCGATAGTAATGTTCCACAAATTGAAGATAATCAACAAGAAACAAAATCAAAACAATTCGAAGGTTACGATTATCCAAAGCCATTAAATCCGATGACATATCCACCATTTAATTCTTAAAAATATTTAAATAAATTATCAAATTATATAGCGAAAAAATCAATTTACTATAGAATTATAGGCAGATCAATTTTTTATTTTTTTTAATTTTAAAATTTTCTTTTAAATTTATGGTTTTTTCTTTTTTTTATTATTTATATATGTGATAATTTACTGTATATACTTCTTAGTGCAGTTTTTAAGTTTTCTTTTTTGTTTTCTACATTATCTCATTTTTCTTTGACAATTTTCTAAATTATTAAAATAAATCCTTAAAAAAAAAGAAGAAACGAAAACGAAAATGAAAAAAAAAAAAATAAAATATGTTAAAAATAAAATTAACATTAAACTTAATGAATAATTCATATAATGCAATGTAACATAATTTGATCTAATTCACATAATCAAAATTTTATATAAGCGTATGTATGTAGTACATATATAACAACGTCTTGTAAAAAATTAAAAACATCATAAAAATGAATAAACAAAAATGATATACATAAAAGATAAGATATGAAATTTGAAAAAAAAAATGAATTATTAATATTTCAGACAAAAAAAAAATTAAATAAAAAATAAATACAAATTAAAATTATTCAAAAGTTATTTTAATTGTCTAATATTTTTTTCTTATGTGTGTGTGTGTGTGTTTTTCTCTATATTTTGTTTTTGATTGTCTCAAATTTATTCATTTTTTTTTATTAATTGCATTTTTACGTATTTATTCTATTATTCAGAATGAAAATACTCTGTACATATACTAACAAAAAGAAGAAAAATAATTAAAAAAATTGAAATGAAAAGAAGGTGAAGGAATTTTTATTTATTATGAACCATTCGTCGTTATCTACAATATAATATACACATAGATCTATACATGTGAAACACTATAAATACAGCATATTGTAGTAGGTGTATATTTAGATTTATAAATAACAACACCTATTAAAGGGTATTATACAAATTTATGAAATATAGTATTTTTTTTTAAGATCTAGTTACTGCGTCAGTTACTGATGAAACAAAGCGGTAAGGAAAAATTTATGAGACGAAACCACATTGCATATACATAAAATAAAAGATATGTATGATAATCAAATATAAATAGTATGTATGTATGTATATGCATATGTATCTTCAGTTATGTTATTTAAAGATTATAATATCTAATACATAATATAAATGAAGAAAAATAAAAACAATAACAAATGCATACATACCTAGGGGAAAATCTGTATAACACGAAACCACAAAAATTGTGTAGTAAAGTACTATTCTTACAAAATTCTGTTTTATTTTATTTTTATTTTTCGGTTAAATGTGTAACAAGAAATATTAAATAATTCATATTATCTTCTTATATTTTCTTATGCTATAATATATATACATACATATTTTAATTCATTTTATATTCATAGTCAACAGAAAAAAGAAAAAACAATTATTAATTTATTTTATAATATCGCTTATGAATGACCTACATATACAAATTATAAATAACAAAAAAAAAATATGAATACAAAATCTTATACTATTGCTACACGGTATATTGCTTTAATGATCATTCTGTCACAGTTGGTTGGTTGGTTCGCATTTTCTTTCTCTTGGGAGTGTAGCGCCACCGAAGTGATTTAAAGACTTGTTATACTATCATGAGTGACAGCACTTAAAGTTTAATGTAGATTGCTGTTGATAGAGAAGCACTAATAGTGATAAGATAATACCATTACTTTGAGTTAATTGTAGCAAAGATTATAAAACTCTATAGTATTTGCCTGTAGTCAGCAAGTAGACTAATCAACTTTTCTATAGACACTTCTTTCCCAGCAATTCAGTGAAAGCGAACTTTGAGGTGGGTAATAAAAGTTGGAAATAGATAACCAAAATTTGAATTTCTGCCTTGGAACGGAATCGAACCCGCAACTTACGAGATCAGGCCAATGTTGCTCTTGCCACTACGCCACCGAGCCGTCAAGTTTATATTCAAGTAGTTTATTGTCAATTTTACAATCTGTCTATATATATCATGGTTTTTGCTGTTATATTTTTCTCCCATTTTCACCATCTTCAAACCCCGGCGAATGAAGTTTCTGAAACTCAAATCGAACCAAGAACTTACTTCAATGGATGTGAAGTTAAAATGAAAATATCAATAATATTTTTTAACATAATTCATTGTGAAGGTGATAAACAGCAAATTGATATCATTATTCGCTGCGAATGATTATTGAAGCATTAGTGCCACCGTGTATCAACAGTATTAAGAAATTTTTATTTCTTTTTTCAAAATATTTGTAAATTTTGTTTATTTAAACATTCAATTATTATATCCTTTATAAGTGTAAAATCAGATCATAATTTCAAATTTATATTTGCATTTATATATATCGAATTTAATATCATTAATGTGACCAGTTGAATGCTATGAAAGTATATATAGTATGAAAAATATTACATACATCTGAAAAATTTTTTAAAGATAATCATTTTGCTTGAATTGAATTGATTGAATGCATATCATCAAAATAAGTGTCCTGAAAATGAAATTTATAGTATCAATTTTTTATACTTTTTTTTAATTTTTTATAATATTTATTTGTTTGTTGATTAATTGCTTTCATTTGATTTTCTACACATTTACGATGTTCATTCAATTGTTTTATTGTATTTTTAGTTATATCTTTTGAATTAGGACGTTTAGATTTGGTTGGACGATGTTTAGATTTATTTTTGTGTTTTTTTGATGATCGTTTTGGAGTGCGTTTTGAAGCAGGCACTGATTGAGTTTTATTAAAATCAGATAATTCCGTCATTGGTATTCGTTTTGAAGACGAGAATACAGTTAAATCCTTTCCACGTGAAGGTTGTTTTTCGGGAAGTTTCGTAGCTTCTTCTGTTGGTTTTGTTATCAATTGTTTAGTTGTATCTGATGGATTCGCGGGAGCTGTAGTAGATACAGTTCTAAGAAAAATAATAATAACATTATACATATATACGTACAAAACAATTTCATAAAAATTTTTGAATATTAAATTATTTACATACATATGCTGTTTATGTCCATTTCCTTTGTATTCTTGATCTTTATTATTGTCACTCAATGCATCATCTAGAGCATCATTTATGCCTTCATGTATGTCATCAATAAAATCATCAATAGATCTACGATTTCTCTATAGAAAAAAATATTTGACGTTTCAGATTCATTAATTAATTAATTCTTTTATTTTTTAATACTTACATGAGACCTGATAAGTTTGTGATCTATTTGTGATAGCTTATCAGATAAAACTGAAATTTTATGTAGAAAAAAAAAGAAATTTTTTTTAAATGTATTTTTAAATATTTTTCTAACGAAGTTTCTGTCTTAAATCTTTTGTTTTTATGTACAAGAATTTTTTTTTTTTTTTGTCTTCTTCAATAACACTACAGCTCTATTTGAAACATAGCTTTCAACGATGTGATTTGAAGACTATAATTACTATCATGTGTGAACCTTACAGTTTAACGTGGATTGCGTTCCGAACCACTGAAATTGAGTGACTGTTAGAAAAGCAGTCTCTTTTACAAAATAGAGCCTGGACTGATCTTTTATTACATATTAGAATGATCTTCATGCTCTAATAATACTGTGTGTTACTTATTGGTTGTCAGCAAGTATAGAATAGACTACTTATCCATCATTATTTTTTCCAGTCCCTTTTTCCCAGCAAGCTGGTGTTCATTCAAAGTTGAGTAAACGTTTGGGTGGTTTCGGAGTAATGAAAGTTTGAAATTGACAATGAAAAATTGAAAATTATATTTTTATACTTTTGCCGCGAACAGGAATCGCACCTGCAATTTTTAAGATCAGTATAGGTAAGTTGCTCTACCATTGCATCACCGAGCCACTCTCTTTATGTAAGGATCATACATGTATATAATTTATATGCGGTAAGTATCATTTTTAGAATTTACGGAAAGTTTACATTCAATTTTTCACACTAGTTCAAAAATATATTTTAAATTTAAATAATATGATGTAATGTTAAAAAAATTTCTTTTTTTAAAAAAAAAACAACAACATAAAATCATTGTATAGAAAACTAAAACAAAAATAAAATTCAATTAAAAATTATTATTATTATTTGAAACAAGTTCACAGATAAAGATAAATATTCTATTATAAACAATTGAATTTTAATTGAAAACCAGAAAAAAAAGTTTGTAAATTTTGATTGGACGTATTCTCTTTTTTTGCTTTTGCTTTTTCTTTTGCTTTATAAAAACTAAAGAATACAAATAATTATGTACTTCGAATAATATCAATTTTATGAACTTCCATATAAGTATCTTCAATATTATTAAATTATAAAATATAATCATTAATCATTTTTAAAATAAACGAAACTAATTATAAAAATCTAATTATATATAAATTTAGTTAATTAACTCTACAGTAAACAATTACATTATATAATTGATTAATTCATTTTTTATACTCCATCTCTCTATAGTGTATATTAATTTATTACTTTATATAAATTATACGATTTATGTCAAATTACATTAGAATATATCTATCATAAGTACGTACATACACATCTTGAATCTATTATAGTAATTATTATACAAAAACTTTATGATTTTTCTTTACACAGTTTCAGTTTCAGTTTTTATTTTTAAAAGTAAATTAATTAAATTTGTATAAGATATAAATATATGTATTCATTTGAATGTTTCTTATTTCAAATTTGTTTTTTTTAAATGCGTTATATTATATATTAAAAACTTGAATTTTAAATCTATTTTTTAATATTTTATTTAAAAAAATAAAAATAAAAATACAATTTGTCGTTTAAAAAAAAAATGTGAACAACAGCAAAAAACAAAAACAGTTTTTTTTTTCTTTTATCTAAAAATTTCGAAGACAAAGAAAATTAAAAAGAAATTTTATAAATAAAATTATTTAAAATTTTTTAATAACGATTAATAAGTCCACAAATTAACTACAAAAACAAAGATTTTTTTTTTGAAAATTTTTTTTCATTTTTGTGTATCAACATTATAGTTTTCTGGGGTTTAATGTCTCAAAATTTTATAGCGTTTCAATCATTTGAAGTGGAGCTATATGGTGATTTTAGCGATGCTACTTTTATAATAATTTCTAAAATAATGGAAAAATTTGAGTTTAGTGTATTGATAAACCATTGCTCTTAACTGGAAAAAGCACTGTTCAAGCAAGCTCGGTGTAATGGTTTGAAAAATGTTATCTGAACTCTGGTCTATCAAAAAAACAACAGCTTGTATATATGATACGATGATTTCACATCAGGTATCGTACACGTCTTCAAAATAGATACTGAATGCTCTATGGCCAACCAAATGAAGCTACTACTGCAGAAAAAATGTTAAAAACAAAAACTGAATCGTATATAAACTGAAATTCCGTGAAGTAGCTGACATAGTGAAGATATTGTTTTGAGTGCCGCATTTGCTCTTAATAGAACAAAAACAGCAACAAAGAACCGATGTTGGTAAAATTGCATAAATTGAGCTTTTAATTACTTTCACACCCACCGTATTATTTTGTTCACAGACTGTTGGCAGACTATTGGCTGTTCGTAGACTTAAGAAAGATCATTTAGTGAAGAAGTGATCGCCGAAAATAACGCTTATTTTCAGACCAAAAATAAATCGTTCTTCACGGCAAATTTATGTATTTATTTATTTATTACAAAGAGTATAGGCAGTAAACTGCCTATCCTTCGACTACACCACGATCCTCCAGGGCCTTTTGACTATACGTCCGTCATACATATAGAAGAAGGAAAAACGTTGTATAATAATGTTCGAACTTGCAGGAATCTACTTTGAATCAATATATAGAAAAAATTTTACAAAAAACTGTTGTTTTGTTATTAAGTTTCGGGACTTATTGATTCATACATATATGTTATTTTTATATTTTATTTTTTCCTTATATAATTCCATTTTTATTGTTTTAAGGCCGTACATATATGTACTCGTTTAATATCTGTATGAATCTCGGTACAATTTCGTTTCGTATAGGCTTGCGTGTTTGATATTAGCATTTTATAATTACTTGCAGAGTATATTATATTAAGTGTGTTCATGTTTTAATTTTCAAACACAAATATTTTTAATGTTTTTCGATAATAATTCATTAAAAGACATAAAGGAAATAAATTTTTATAATAACGTGAATTCAGATTAGGATTTGTAGCTACTTCATGTGTTGTATATTCACGCATCTTAATATATATATACAATATACATATCTTTCTACTTTCTATACTAAATATGTATGATAATGATGATATTGAACTTGGATACATACTCGTATACGTTTCGAATTTATTTTTATTTTAGTTTTTGTATTTTAGGAAGATGTTTTACTCGTTCGTATATATAAAACAGCTATACATAATATTATCTATTATTTAATCGTTTTTGTTTTTTGTTAAAGATACATGTGGCAAATTATGTCACTATGATTATATAACATAATAATTTAAAATTCGAAGAATACCGATAACTATAATTTTAAGTTGTTTGAACGCGGTTTAACATTGAAATTGAAACGTTCTCATTAAAACAAAATGTTTTTTATTTTTCATTTATTTGGAAATTATAAAAAAATATACATACACAGAAATAAAAACAAATTTTTTCTTAAAAATATAATAATAATATTGGCTGAACTTCCGAATTGGTGCCGCCAGATTTTGAAACGAGACCTTCCGATAATGTTATTTTGGAATGTCCACTTTAACGTGGTATGTGTCTCTATTGGCGCAAATTAATCTTAAGAATGCAAACTATACCCTTAAAAATTTTTGGTCGAAAATGGCGTGTTTTACGAAAATCATTCTAGATCAAACTAGATCTCTAGATCATGATCTTGGATCTTGGATCGGATTAGTTGATATACCATTTGAAAGAGAACTTCCTGTTCTATTCGTCACAGTTTATTTCACTTTTGTTGGATTAGCGGTTCTTGAGATATAAGGACTCAAAGTCAAAATTTCGTGTTTTTTTAAAAATCACTTTTTCAATTTCTTTTGATGACGGTATCACTTCAAAATTTGAAGGATGATATATATGTTTTGCTATATCATTTGAAAGGTTTTTTTATCCTAATGTCTCGTTTCAAAATCTGGCGGCACCAATTCGGAAGTTTGCCCATATTATTTGCATGTCTATAAATACATTTTATGAATAAAAAAATATTCTTGATAATCTTACGTGCATTTGTAATGTAAATTCCATTCAATAAAATTAATAAAATGTTCATTTTATTTTTATTTGATGTATACTTGTGTGGAAAAGTTAAAGTATCATCTATATGTAATTTTTTTTTTATTTTATTTTATCAAAATATCTATCTAAAGTCTATCTAAAATATGAAAGAATCCAAAAAATATGTTATATAAATCTGTTTTGTATTTTTGATTTTATTTTAGAATTATTTGATTTTTTTATGTGTTATCATCATCGTAAAAAACAAAACAACAACAACAAATGAACTCAAATTAACCATATTATTGGACGAACAACATATGAATAAAAACAAACACCATTTATAACTATCAAAATGTCAAATACCAATTAAGTAACATATAATTTAATTATTCATATTCTCATCACAATTAATTTTCATTTTTTTTTTATCATTTTTAAACAGAAGACAGTGATAATTTGCGCATTTATGTTAAAATTTTTATATTAAAAAAAAAAATTTAGAAACATAAACTTTAAAGACAAAATAAAATTTGTATTTAAAAAAAATATCTTTTTTAATATTTGAATAATTTGTATTTCCTTTCACTTCTCTGTGTATAAAAATTTTACTGAAAAACAAAAATTTTTTGTTCACATTATATAAAAACTAACGTATATTCTCTGGTTTATGAAAAAAATTTATTAATTCTTTTGTTTTTTTGCAGAACAAATCAATTTATTTAATTAAAAATTTCCAATAAGTAAATTTGAACAAAATATAATAGGAAGTGTAAAACAAAACAAAAAAATAGTTCACAGAAATTATTAAAAAAAAAAAAATTAAATTTCATTTAAAAAGTAATTAAACAGTTAAATGAATTATTTTTTATTTTCAATGAAGACTGAAAATATTTCACGGAAATTTTATTAATTTAAATTGGCTAGAACCAAAATGAAATGCATTCAAATTTATTATAAATCGAACAATAAAATGAATCTCAAGATATTTAGTAATTTGTAATTGAAAATTAAATAAAAATAAATAAACTTTAAATAAAAATTTATTTGTCATTGTTGTTATTACAAAATTTAAAGATTTTAATTGCAATTGCAGATTACTGTTTGCATGAAACTATCCCAAAATAGTAATCAAATAAAATAGGAAAATATTTGTATTCTACTTTTTACGTTTGACTTTTAGAGTGAGATACAATCAATTTTTTTTGGTCCAAATTTCCCGAACCGAATGTGTAATCATGATGGTATATTCAGACAGGGACTCTTCTGTTATATAACGAGACAAAACAGAATCAAATGTACCGTGATCGTGAATATAACTGTGTTCTTCTGTAGAATTTCCTACACCCCTAGACAACGATAACATGGATGGACTGGATTAGATTAAATGGATCGGATTGGATTTAATTGAACAACAAGATGTTGTATGGAAGCCAAAATGTCTCCACTTTTCGATGTTGTCGCTTTCGGTATCAATGAAAGCAAGCCATAAGATCACTCACATGTTTTCCTCTTAATGAATTCGTTTCAAAACGTCAAAGTTATAGAGCTGAAATATCGATGCGATGCATCAGTGCTGTTTTAAAACTTTGCATCACTATTGCTATGATGTCGCATCCTAACACATTTTTGAGGCGTTTCGAAACTCACAAGCACATTTTTAATCTGAACCTTCAAGAATTATTTGATACAGCATGAACTCATGTAGTCCCATAAGAGTCCCATAAACATATACAATATGTCTGACGACTGATTGACAAGCAAGTTGAAATAATTTCTCTACAGATATTACAATTACAACCAGCTTTTCAATTTTATCATTGACTACATTCGGAAGAATATTTTTTGTAATTCACATCGTTAACTTTAATCATATAATTTTTCAGAATTTTGTTTTTGCTACGCTTTTTCCTTATAAAATAGTTTCGTTTCCGTCCGTACACAAGATCAAAATTTGAAATAATGTCGGTTATTTGATCGTCGAAAATCAAAAATTTTTTTTTAATTTTGCCACAACCAAGCTGTCTGACTTTCGAATTGTCTGTCTGTCATTTGAATTGGTAGACCAGTCGTCAGATATTTCATACATATATGCTTATGAGACCCTTTTACATAATCACATTATTTGAAAAATGAAAAAAGAAAAATTCCATTGCAATTAAAAGTCTCAAATTAAAGTGTTTTTTATTTAATATATTTATTTATCTTAAAAGTGATTTTCTTTTTTTATCATTTTCTTTATTATATAATTAATTAAATTTTCTTTCTTTTAAATTTGTTTTTTGTGTATTAATTTTATTTTTAAATTTATATTCTTGATTCAAATATTATATTAAAAAAAAAAGCTCACATTTGTACAAAAAAAATTTTTTTGTGAATTTTTTTTCTTTTTAATTTTATTCTGTTTTTATTTTATTTTAAAAAAATTTTTTTTATATTTTATATTTTTTTTTTTTTCTATTATATGTAATTATATATATGTTATATTATAGAATTTATTTATGGAAAACATAAATTAAATATTATATAAAACTTCATGAAAAGAATATTTATATTATAATTTATAAATACATATAGAAACGTAAAAACGTAAAAATATTTTTTATACAATTTATAATAATAATATTAGAAAAAAAGATTATACATATTTTATATTTAAATTTGTTTTATTTAATATTGATTTTATTTTATTTTTACAAGAAAGAAATGAAAAAAGAATTTTTTATTTACTAAATGTGAATGTGAACAGAAAACACAAAAAATAAATACGAAATACTTTTTAAAGGAATTTTATATTCTTATAAACATTATTGTGGTAAAAATATAAAATCGTAATATGTGTATGTGCATATGTGCTATTATATAAAAGCAATAAATAATACAAGAAAAAAAAAACAGAAAAGAAATATTTAAATATATTTCAAGAGAAAAATATACAAAAATTATGAAAATAATTTTAAAAATCTTAATTGCAAAAGATAAAAGTATGTATTAAAGTTTTATTCTGTTTTTTTTTTTTTTTTTATCAAAAAATATTAAAGAAACATTTCATTTTAAGCCATTTGATGGCTAGGAAAATATGTTATATTTTTTTTTATATTATTATATAGTTTTTTTTCTTTTTGAATCATAATTCTAACATTTTATTATTCTTCATTCTTACATTTACAATTTTTTGTTTATACTTTATACTTTCATTCATGATTTACATGCAAAATATGTATTGTATTTTCTTATTTTAAATTCTTTTATTTTTCTCTTAATTTTTTTTTTTTTAATTTTAATTTGTTTCGTTTTTTTTGTTGTTGTTTTCCTTAATTTAATTCTCATACAAAAATACAAAAAAAAAAAGAATATAATTTTAGGAATTTTATAAAAAAAAAAATAAAGATATTTTGTTTGTTTTTTGTTGTTTTTTATAGTTGTTTTTGTAAATTTTTCTAAAATGAAAAAGATATATATTTTTTTTTACTGTTCAATTTTTACTTCATTGCCTCTGTACGTTCGAAACTTTTTTTTTCTTTTCCAATTATTCATTTTGTTTATTTAACTTTGACTTTTCCTTGTTGTTGTTGTTGTTGTTGTTGTTGCTGCTGATGATGATGATGTGATGATAATTGATCAGCTTCTGGTAGATCACTTTCTTTTTTTCTTTTTGATTTCTCTAATTTATTACCTAATGATGATGATGATGATGATGATGATGATGTAGTTTTATTCTTTTTAGATTGTTGTAATTTAGCTTCACGTTGTCTTTCACGTTTTGCTTTCAATTGTTCAGTAATAAATGAAAATATTAAATAACCTTGTAATGCTGTTATACCAGCTAATGCAATAAGACCACGACTAGCTTGTTCCGTTGTACCGACACCATAATATAATGTTAATACAGATATAACCATTATAACGAAACGTGAAAATACAAATATAACACTATTTATAAAACGTAAACCAATATATTTTTCATCACGATCGAATACATCAATTAATTGGAATGTATGTGCAACTAATTCACTGCAATAATGTAATGTTAATAGGACGAGTGCAATACGTTGAAAACTATTATAAAAAATATAAAGAAAAATATTTGGTAAAAAAAAAAAAAAAAAATTAAAATTTTAATTAAATAAATAAAAAATATTGTAGATAAGAAAAATTTTGAAAATATAAAAAAAAAACAGAAGCAAAACGAAAAACTTACTTTAAAAAATATGCTAATGCAATTATTGAAAAACCACTAATTGCATGAATTATTTTTGGTTGTTGATCTTCTTTTTTAATTTTTTGAAAATATAATTCTGGTAGCATATGTAAATAATATGATAATTGAATTATAAAATATAATTTATGTAAAAAACTCATTGGATGATTTGGATAATTATCCCATAATAATGAAAATTGATAAAAATATCCTTCACGTATTATAATATCGATACCACATAAAAATGATGCTAAATAAAATACAACTAATTGTCCAGATTCATTAAATAATGATAATTTGTACTTAGATAAATGCAATTTTTTTGATATTTTCTGAAAATAAATAATACAGAGAATAATTAGTAATAAAATAAAAAATTTATTTTTAAATAAATTTTGAAAAAACAAAAAATTACTTTTTGAAAAAAATAATTAGAAAGACATAAATTGGAAATATATATATTTTTTTTATTACTTACATCCAATACATATTCTTGTAGAATTGCATGCATAATAATACAAATTAATGTGTAAAAAAATATCGCACAATAATCTTTACTACCGGATTCATAATAAAATTGCTTTGATCTGCAACAAATATGTACAAAAATAAATAGAAATTAGTAATCAAATTAATCAAGAAAAAAAAAATTCAAATTATGTATTTTAATTCGAATAATTATTATTAATTTTACCTTACAACATCCTTTAGTGAGTCTTGATCAGATACGTTAACATTGTGATGTAAAGATATGAATATACTTGCAATCGAACTTGTTGCCTAAATTATTTGAATATAACAAACAAACAAAAATATATGCAAAAGAAATTAAATAAAATTGTAAGTATAAAATCGTTAATTATAGATTTTCCAAATCAAATAAAAATAAGAAAATGAATGGAAATATATTTTTGATTATGAAAAATGTATATATGTATATGTATTTGCATTACAAAATAATTTATTTCTAAATGCAAATTTCAATAAAATACACGATTTTCTGAATTTATAATCACGAATATTACATTATTTTTTTTTATTATTATTACTATTATTTCGATAAATTGATAATTTTAATGCTTCATTGAATTTATATTACATGACTTTCACCATTGAATTACTACTGCTAATAAAAAATAAACAATAAAAATTAGTCAATAAACATGGTAGTCAATTTAGTCAATTTATTAACAAGAATTTCAATAAAATATACATATTTAAATGTTTGATTTTATTTTCAAAATTCAATTTTAATTTAGTAAAAATTCATAAAATATGAATGAAATTGTCTAAAGTTTTTAACATTTTTATAAAATTGAAAATGGTTTGCATATTCTTTACAGATAAATGAAATTTGTTGAAAATGCATGAATTTAATTTGAAGTAAAAAAGGTAGAAGTTGAATATTTTAATTTTATAATTTTAAAATGAATATTAACTAGGTATACAGATAACATTTGACCAAAATTCTAAAATGAAAGCATTAATTTGTGAAAATTTCTTCAAAAATATTATCACCACCAATTAAAACAAATAAATAAATAAATAAATTAAATTTTTTTTTTTTCTTGTAACTGCAATAAATTTTTGAACTTGTATACAATATGTAATTATTTTGCATTCAAAATCTTTCATCTTTACAAGAAAAAAAAATATTTTTGCATAGTTGTCAATTTTTCGTCGAGGCTATTTCAATGGCATACAAGTACATATATATATTTCATTAAAATATTTCTTTCATTTCTTTCCATATCTCCATTAACTTGCTCTTGATTTTATATAAAAAAAAAACTTTTTTTTTTGATAATTCAATCTCAATGTCAATGATAAATATTTTGATTCGTTGTGTAGGTCTCTGCTGCCTTCAGTCAGTGCTCTGCTGAGTGCTTCAGTTTATTCGTTTCGTTACTCATTCATATTTTATGAAAGTTAAACATTGGCAGCGAATGTTGCTATACATATGTGTGGCTATATGTATCAATTAATTATTTTTATGATAATGAATGTACATTTATGCATGTTGTATTGTACTGTACATGTACATATATGTTTTGTATACTATATTTTCTACATTTTTGTTTTAAAATTTATTATTATATTCAATTGTACTTGTACAATCGTTAACTTGTTTTATGTACGTAAACTTATACAATATACATTATACGATTGTACACAATTCATAAAAATAATTTAGGTTATGTTATATATACGTGGCAACATCAATGCCAATGGTAAAATGCCGATGATATGATTTTGATTTTTGATTGATAATTTATTGTTAAAGAAATTTTGTTTTTAAATTTTTTTCATAGTTAATTATTATCATTAAACTGAAATTTTTTTATACAAAATAAAATTTATAAAATTATTTGTACATAAATTAAAATTTACCTGAACCATTAATCCAATAACAAATACCATTGCAATACATGATACAATATCAGCATGATTCTGTATTACAAATTCATGACTAAAAATTGGTGGATTTTTACTTGATGATTTACGTCCCATTCCTGGTTTTATAGCCATTTTTGTTTTTTTCTGTTTGTTACTTGTTTCTTTTTTTTTTTATATTTTGCAATTAAATCAAGATAAACAAGATTTATTTAATAAATAATTTCTCCAACAGACAGATCAACCAATATGTATGTCGTGTAAATGACACGTAGCAGCAACAAATACGAAAAATTTTAATGTACAAACACAGTAACTAAATACTAAATTATGTTATACTCGTAGTGAAATTCACTTTTTATAATAATTATTGATTACAAATTAAAAAAAAATATTTTAAAATTCAAATGAAAACAGAACAATAAAATTTTTAAACCAAATTTATAATTCAAATTAATAAAAAAAAAAAAACAGAAAACTAAAGAAATTACACCAAATAATAAAATCTGAATTTTACTTATTCACATAACAACCATTTCACTTTAAATTTCTCACTGTTCTAAGAAAAAATTGAATTGCAATACAATATCAATATGAATTATTGTCTGTTAAGTTTTAAACTGAAAACAAAAAAAAAAGAATAAAAAATATATTAAAAAATTTTATTTTTATTACTTTATGTTATGTTGTATATATTTAAATTTAATAATAATTTATGAATATGTATGAATATGAATGTATATGGTGTATGTAACTAGATGTAGAGTAGAGAGATAGCGACCATCCATAAAGCCAACGAACGCCAACAACAATCAGATCGGGATCGGAGGAAGAAGTCAAGTCAATCGGTCAATTAAAGGTACAATACAATATAATTATTGCCAATTGATATATGTATGTACATATATGTGTAATGTTGATTTGAGGAGACGTTGATGTTGTACACTATATTTACTTTTACTTGCATATAAATACTTTTAATATTCACATATGTACATATGTATATGAAAAAATATTGTAATTATACGGTACTTTTATAATTTTTCTTTCCTTTTTTTAATGTTATTTATATGATTTGGTAATTGGTATTTATACAAAAATACACAAATAATACAACAGTACTGTACTACATCAAAGTGTGTAGTTAGTTTTATGCACTTTTTATTTAAAAATATCAACAAAAAAAAAGATAGATACCTCTAGTTGCACTTTCTATATAATTCAAGCACTTTTTCTTATTTATTTGATTTTGATGTGTTGTTGTGTGTATGAAGTATGATGACGATGATAAAACATAAAAAAGAAATATTAATAATACTATTTATAATACAGCAGCAACAGTAGCAGAAGCACAGATATAATATGATATTGAAAAAACACAAAAAGAAAATATCTGAACAAGAAAAAGAAAAAACAAGAAAATATTCAACGAATAAAAGTTCCAGCAAGAGCCACTTAACAACAATATAAATTGACAAAATGATTAAATACACATATGTGGCTTTTTATATACAATATTTGTACATATATGTATATATGTATATATAACAATATAATACCATATAATAAAAAATAATTTCAAAAGAAAACGTCGATCGGTAAAATTGGTTATTGATGATGCGGACGACGACGATACATAGACATACGATTGACGGAGGTTTGCGGAGGTTCAAATGACGATGACCTACCTCTAAAAAATTCTCTTTAGATTTCTTTTACTTTTTTTATATATGTAATTATTTTCTTCAAATATTTCCATTCAATTCTTGGTTGTTTCTTTTTCCTTCACGCTGTATTATTTTGCTGTATCTGTCACTACATTATTATTTTTTGAATATTTTTGATTTTTAATTAATTTTTATTTAAAATCAAAATCACTAAAAATTGAAATGTTTATTGGATAACAAAAATTGACTGTAGTAGTAGATAGTATATATAATATATAGTACAGGAATCGTAGTTTGTATAGTGTGTCTTTCTCTTTATATAATATACTGTGTGTGTGTGTTTATGTTGGTGTGGCGTGTGGCGCATTATCTGTAGTAGTAGTGTAGGAGGATTCAATGATGCAATCAACAGTTTTGACATTTTCTTTTGTTTCGTGGCACACGTCATTCTTTTTCTGATTACACGTAAACGCTGCTGGTCAGCAGGTTACGTTGCGCAACGGCACGGACGGTTATCGGCTACGAAAATTAATATATAAAAGAGAAGAAGTTTAGTGGAATCAAAAACAAGAAGTAGTAGAAGATTATCTTATCAGACTAGAAAATAGAATAGAATAGAATAGAATGATAAATTGATAACTCAGATCATAAAATATAAAACGATTAAGCAAGCAATAATTGGTGAACAGAAAAATATATGAAAAAAAAGTATGGACAATGTGAAATGGAAAACAAAATAATAAAATAATGAGTGAACATTTTAAAATAAGAAACGACTTTAGATTAGAATAAAATTCCATTGTATTGGAATTTGAAGATCTAAACATTTATTTTTCCTTTTAATTAAATAAACTTTTCATTTTGTAATTTATAAAATTAAATTGAAAAAAAAAAAAAAAAGAAAAAAAATAAGTAATAAGTCAAATTGAATAACTTTTAGATCTTCTACCATCGACTACCATCTACTACTATAATATTCAGCTTTAATTCAGCTCAGTTTTTTGATTTGTTTTGTTTATAAAATTTGTCTGTATTCTTAAATAAAAGTAAACAAAGCAATAAACAAAAACAGCTGATCAATCATCAGGTATATGATGTGAAAAAGAATAGAAACAAAATATGTATTTGCTTTGTGTACCTTGTACCATGCCTTGTACCCACCCTTGTAGCAATATGAAAATTAATTTAAATTAAATTATAAGATCTACGTTCAGAAATAGGTACATATTTAATTTTTTAGTTTAAATTTTATAAAAATGATAAAAATTCCTATAAATTATATAAAGTACATTTTAAATTTACCATCAATATCATCGATTGGTATTAATTCAAAAAATTGTCGTTTCGTCAGTTATGTACAAGGACAAGAACCAGAAAAACGAATTCGAGAATATTTTTATTTTATTGATCATCAAGGAATGGTATGTAAAATTATTAAATAAATATATTAATATTTTTCATTATTAACCATCATCAGTACCTAATTAGTAATATAAAAAAAAGTCAATTTTTTATTTTACAGTTATTTCTAGATGATGCCAGAATGAAAAATTTCACATCATGTTTTAAAGATAAAAAATTTTTAGAATTCTTTTTTAAACGAATCAAATTGAATGATACGAATCGTTACAAAAATGATTTTCCATTTTTATCATTATGTGGTCGTGAAAGAAATTATATACGTTGTGATGATGTACCAATTGTTTATACACATTTAATTAAATCACAATTATTAAATAAAGAAAATAATGAAAATAATAATAAAATTAATATTGAAAAATTATCATATAATTATGGTTCAGAAACAATGATAATTGATTTTCAACCATCAAAAATTTATATGTCAATTAAATCTGGTCGTGTTTATCATCCAGCTTGGTATAAAGTTGGTAATATCGGTTTAATTAGATCAAAATTAGCAATAGAATTAAGTAAATATTTTATATTTGAAAATGGTGAAAATGAATCACCAACACATTTTAAATGGAATGATATACAATATGAATTAGATAAAGAATGGATAAAAGATACGATATTACATGATAAATTATAAAATAATAATAGGATATTAGAATTAGAGTTTTAATAGAATTACAGTAAAACTAGAATATGAAGCATAAAGATCAAGGATTACATTTTAAATTAATAGAAAAATTGCACAACGATTTGTGTTTTGTATAATTTATTTTATGTAAAAAATTTTTCTATACATTTTAGAAATAAAAAGAAAAATTAAACAAAAAATTATTTGTTATAAATATAAAAAAATTTTTTTTGTGACATTCTAATAGGTTATTTTTTAACTTTAATTTGTTCTTAATCTTTTTTTATTTTTCTAATTTTTCTTCTATACTTAACAATTAAAACTTTTCATCTTTAAATATTATTATTGCTGATATCAAATCATCAATTAAAATTTATGTTGTCAGCCAATTCAATTATTAATGTAGTTAATTATTTGTGAAATATTTAGCCATTATTTTTGTTCCATTTTGTATTTTGTGTTTGATTATTATCATAATTCTTTTTAAAAATTTGTACCTTTTAACATTCAGTTGTAATATTATAATTTTGAATTAACTGGCATTTTTATTCATTTAAATTGTTGATCAATCCTTACTTAATGGCTTGAATTCACCTTCTTTCACCCATGATATACCAGAAACTGGTGGTGATGATGATGATGCTATACCAATAATATCTTTATTATTTTTTAAACTATCTAATATTGTATCATGTATATTTGGATTGTATTTTTCAAATACAATATAATGTTTATCATCAGTTGGTGGTGGATCATATACTCTTTCTAGACTTTCATTGACGGATTCTTTAACTTTAGCTATAAATTCAGCTTTATTTTGTGATAATAAATCGGCAGCTGATTTATTTAATAATTTTGGTGTTGTTGATATTATTGCTGATGCTGTTGCATTTGTTGTTGCAGCAGAATCTTTCATATTCGATACAGATAAACATTCTTGTGGATGAATAAATATATATTTGATAAATTTCAATATTTGCCATATATGAGTAGTTCCTGTTATCCATTGTGGAAAGGCATCTGATAAACTCAGAGTACCTGTATACGGACATATTAATGGATGGAAAATATTATTTTGAAATATTATGGTCTGTAAAAATAAATAATAATCCATTTAGTTAGTTAATTGGAATCAATTTATACAATTTTTTGTACAAATAAATTATCGAATTATTACCGGTATTGTTCTATCATTTGGAAAATTATCTGGTAACGATATATTAAAACGGAATATTGCATCCTTATAGAAACCTTCTCTTATAAAAATTACACCAAACCATACTGAAATTTTGAAAAATCAAAAATAAACATGAATGCATACAATCTAGGTATAACGTGGTATAACTATATGAGTCTAAATTCAAAAATTTTATACACCAAAAGTCACTTTAAAATAATCATTTCATCCATTTAACTTTTAGATGTATACAAAATTGTATAGAAATTGTAAAGATTTTCAGGCTTACAAAATGAATTATTATGCGATGGTATCACGTAAATTCCACCAACATCTTCAAATTGAATCATTTTACTAATTAAAGAAAAATATATAAATTTTACATAATTAATTGATTTAATTTTTATTTTGTTTAATTTAAAAACTTACTATTCAGCTAAAATTTTATATTCTTGTGTAATGGTCATTAATAAATTATCGGACGTATTATTACTAGTATTCAATGTCATATTTATGGATATTACAAATAAATTTTTTAAGGCCAATATTAAACAATTCTTATATTTTATTTGATTACAATATTTATCATCACTAAATTAATTACATTTGGAATATTTGCAATGATAAAATATATTTGAGCATATTTTTCGTTCTAAACCCTATAGTAAATTTGTAAATATTAAATAATAAAATAACAAAAATTCATGAAATGAATAATTTGAAATTTATTTAGAGAATCAGCTGTTTATATCATCATCAGATCATATGGCCATGATGATGTCATTTGATGTGTAATGTCATGTAAAACATTGAATGCTTGGAAGAATAAAAATTGTAGATGTAGTAGATGATAAATTCAAATTTAATAGTAGATTGCATAAATATGCAAATATGTACGACAGAAATCTATAGTAAACATTTTTAGCGGATAATTATTAATAAAATTAAAAAAAAATCAGTTAAAATAAAATTTTTCTAATTTATTGAAAATTTAAATAAAAAACTAAGTTTTTAATGTTTAAAATTGATTTTTAATCAAACAAATAAATAAGAAATAATAAATGTATATATTCGTGTATACCTATGTATGTATATATTCTATGAATTATTATTATTATTTATTGGCAATAATGATTCTCCACTATTATTATTTTTATTATGTTTCTCTTCAATTATTATTTTTATCATATTACCAAATATTACAAAAGCTACACACATAACTATACCACAACTAATTATAAAATATGGAAAAAAACCAGGATAAATTTCACTAGATTTTAAATTATCAATGAATTGTGATTCAGATGGTATCACATTATTTTTAAACGTATCCTTAATGATAGCATCATGTGTTGGACTATTATTTCGATGAGTTTGATGAACAGAAGCTGATGATTCATTTTTTAGTGGTACTGGTTCATCATAAACAAGTTCTGGATTTATAATTCTTGTTATTGAAATCTATATAAAAATTAAAGAAAATGTATATTTTTTTTTTTATTTAAATTTATTTAATGAAAATTAATGTATTCTTTTCTATAATACAATGAAAAATAAATTTATACATATAATTTTACCTTTGAATCGATCTGATTACGTTTCAAAATGTTATTTCCATAAAATATTAATAAATCTGCAGTAATATTGAATAATTCTTTCTGCCATTGTCCAATCAATTGTACTGGTATTTCACTTTTTGGTGGTAAATTCATTGTGAAATTATATTTCTAATGTATGAAGAAATTCCATATAATAAAATAAAAAAATTATGAGTATAATTTTAAATTAAAATTTTTTTATATTTCTGATATATTAATACCGTCATTTTTAATAAATTTCCAATTCCATATTTATTTAGACCAATCAATTTTTGTTCATATTCTAATTTAAGTGTTAAATTTTTATTTAATTTAAATAATTCTGTATCATTATTTTCATTATTATTGTTGAATGTTTTTATAAAAATTTTATCGTTATCTAATAGAATTTTTTCCATATAACTGTAATGCATAATAACAAGAATATCCTTTTGTATAGTTTCAATATTTTCGACAATTGTATTTCCTAAAAATAAAACAATCTGATTAAAAATGTTATAAAAATGTACTACGTATATTATATGAACAGTTTATCTCATACCTATAGGACTTTTATTCCAAATCGTTATATTTTCAGGACTATCTGGAAATTTTATGTTATGAATTTCATATCGAACTGGTATTATATTAATTAAAATTTCTAAATTTTTATTAATATCCTATGTATATATACGCGTATATAAATGAAAATTTAAAATATACATATAATTATAATTACAAAAATGAAAATGTAAAAAAATTTACCAGATTTATTGAAAAATTTGTTAAATGCTTGCATTTTTCTGCTCCTTCAATATTGTAAATGCATAAATTCTCTGTTAAAGTTTGATTACTATCGGAATTATAAAATTTCGCAATAAATGCGTGACTCTAGAATGTATAATAAGATAATAATAATGTGATTTTTTTTATACTATATATATTTTATTATATTACACACATAAATAAATGGTACTCGTATATGTGCGGTACATACGGATGTTTACTGTGTATCTACATATATATACATATATACTCACTTTCAATGTATTACTTCGATCTTCAATTCGTTTTTCAAATTCTTTAAATGGTATCCAACCAAATAAATTATCATCATGATGATCTACATTATCTGATGGACAAATTTCTTTAATTAAATTATTCAAATATATTTTATGATTTTGTATTGTTGGAATTTTAATTGAATTTATTTCAGTTTTATTTTGATATGATTCGTCACAGATTATATTAAAATTTTCCTAAAAATAAAAATTATACACAAAAATAGTAAATAAATTAAAAGTAAACAAATACAAAATTTTTACAAAATTTATCTAGCACAAAATGTATATATATACGAGCAAAATATCTAATTTTATTAATTATTTATACCTTCCAATCATTTTCTTCAATAAATTCAATTGGTAATGTGCAATTTTTATCATTATTCAATACACAATTAATTTTATGAATTGTTAAAATTACATAATTTGGTAAATATAAAAATAATAATACAATAATAATTGATATAGAATTTTTTAATTCCATTTTTATTAAATTGTAATTATTTATCCACTGTGAAAAATATACCTATGTAATATATTTTAAATATTTATTTAATTGTTACCTGAATGAAATTGTTATAAAAATACACTATACTATAAGAGAGAAAAAAAAATTATTTTTTTATTTCTACCAAATTTAAGTATACAATTTAGATAAGAAAACGATTACAATATTGATAAGATATGTGCATATATCATATATGTATTCATATTCTAATGTAGGTTTTTCGTTTATTTTTTATATTGAAAAATATCTGCAAAGTCTCCTAAACAATTTCAAATATATTTTTTTTTTATCTTTAGTTAAAAAATAAAACATTTTTTTGATGATGATATTCATGTATGTATATGTGTTTAGAGAGCCTTCGCACGTCATAATTTTTTAGTACAGGGTAAATAATATTAAAAGTAAACAAAATAAACAACCAACAAATGAATGCATATCATTATTTTTTGATAATTTTCTCGAAAATATTTTGTTATCAAGTTTAAAGTGCATAATTCTAGATTTTAATGTAAAATCGAAAGGCAATAGTATCTACGTGTATCTACTATAAATAAAAACATGAACTTTTCTCTATTTAACATTGTAATTTTAAAAAAATTAACGTTCAAATTTGAAATTGATTAAATCTGTAACAGAGGGCGTTTATTTTCAGCTCAAAGTGCCTTTTTAGCTCAACGGCGCAACGGCGTGATATACAAATCGATTTTCATTAGTTTATTTTGGTTGTACCAAAAACACTAGAATATATAAGACGTCCCAAGCTGCTTATAATCGAAAAAATAGCTTTCAGATCATATCCCAACATTGGTGGCTATAGCTTTTTTGCTGATGTTAATGTGATATTAATATCTCAATCCACTGTAATATAGGATAGCATTTATATACTGTTCAACATGAAATTGTTTTTAGCAGCAGAACAAGGCAATACCAAGCAATACATGGCAATACAACACGATAGAGTGGCGAGCTTTATATTGATACATTGGTGTGTAGTTGTATGTATATTTTCCTTTAACATTACTAACTTTATGTACCCGAGATGAGTGGCTATAGTAGTTTTTGTTGTTCATATTGTATTTACTATTATATGCCGCGCCACGCTATAGTGATTTGATTATTATACAGATCATGGTTGTGTGGTTGTGTGTATAATGTTTTCTTTTAACCATTTCAGTGGCTATTTTTTTGTTAATAAATTTTTGGAATTTTGCTTATAATAGTTGTTTGGTTGGTATAATTTTTTTTACACATCATTCAAAATTCGTACAATTTTGATTGTACTGTATGTGTATAGCTACATTTAGTTTGGGTATCCCGGTTCAATTTTTGAAGATTGATATAGATTTTAATAGTATGTGTAAATGTACATTTTAATATATATATGTATAGCCAGAGACAACTTAAAACACGTTGTTTTATAAGTTGTCTCTGGTATAGCTATGTATTGTATATTATTACACTGCACTATTTACGTAATTTCTTTTTATTTCTAGGATTCAAGAAGATCAATGAAAATAAAAATTTGTATTATATCATATATTTTACAAGGAAGGTCATGTATGTACAATCACTGTACATGAATGTATATGTACTTAATTTGAATATACGTGTACATATATATTTATGGTGTGTAAATTTATACTATAAAGGAGTATAGTATATGTAAGAATACGTACGTCTTTTGAAATATATGTTATATTTCGTAATATGACAACATCGATATTTTATTTTATATATTGTAAGTGAAATGAAATTTTTGATTTTTTACAATATTTTGTATGTGTGTATGCACAGCACAAACATATGACATGTATGTCTATGTATGTATATGATATTGATGTTAAATAGATACATGGATGGATGGATAAGTTCATTGAACCTTTAAATTGTTTGTAAATAAATTTTATTTCCTTGACGCGATTATATAGATATAATTAATACTGTAAGTGAAATCGATCATTTGAAAGGCGCATATGCACATACATATAAAATATTTAAAAATTTATTAATGAAACTTTATTTGTATATTATACCGAATTTTTAAGTAAATAAAAAAAATTATGAAGAATATGGAAAAATGAAAGCGTTACGATTGACCGCATGCTAAAATCTATAATAACGAAATCTTGCATTTTCAAATAAATCACTAATCACAAGCTAATTTCACAAAATAAAAAAAATAAATGCACCAATATAGGAAAAAATGCGAAAAAATACACATTTTTCATACAAAATAATTTGTAAGAAAAAAGATAGTAATAATTTTTTTCTGAAGTTTTAATATAAAATTTTGTAAAAGGTAAATGAAACATGAAACTTAATTTTACTAAAACTTATATAAATTTTAAAGGGGTACACAAAAGTTGAATTTAACATTTATCTGAATTTTTTGTATATCTTTGTAAAAGGTGCATAAAATTGAATTTCACTAAATTTTTTACGTACATATTTAGTAAAAGGTAAATAATACTACGAAAAATAGTAAACTTTGAAGTAATTACTCAAATATGTATGAAAATGTATGAAAAATGTGTATTTTTTCGCAATTTGTTGTATATTTGTGCATTTTTTTTTATTTATGCAGTTTCTACACATAAATGTGATATCACTCGAAAGAGGACAAAAAAACCCTTTAAATGATATAACAAAACATACATGTCATCCTTCAAGTTTTGAAGTTATACCGTCATCAAAAGAAGTTGAAAAATTGATTTTTAAAAAACACAAAATTTTGACTTTAAGCAAAGATACTATAAATTACTTTAATTGTAATTGTAATTTAAAGTATCTTTGCTTTAAGTCCTTATATCTCAAGAACCGCTAATTCAAACAAAATGAAATAAAATGTGACAAATAGAGCAGGAAATTATCTCTCAAATGATATATTAACTAATCCCATCCAAGATCCTGATCTAGTGAAATAACAGATTTTGTGAAACTTAACATTTTGGACCAAAAATTTTTTAGGGTAGTTTGCGTCGTTAAGATGAATTTGCACCAACAGAGACATATACCACGTTAAAGAGGACATTCCAAAGTATCATTATCCGATGGTCTCGTTTCAAAATCTGGCGGCACAAATTCGGAAGTTCAGCCAAAAATTAAAATTATATTAAGTACATGCAGCGAAGTATTAATAAATAAAAATTATTTCTTGTGGACTTAAAGTACATTTAATATATAAATGTTGAAAAGATACATAAGATAAATTTTTCTAAACACATATATCAACATACATACATATATATTTCTAATATATATACTACATATATTACATAATGGTTACATATTATTTGAAAACCACCAATTTATTAGTGGCTCAAGAACTACTATGTGCAATAAAATATATTTGATATATACAGTAATAAATTATATATATATAATTGCATCATTGAAATAAAATGTATTCTAAAAAAATTCAAAGGTTCAAGTTCAATGAACTTATACATATATCTATTTAATAACAAAATGATATACATGTACATATGTATGTGCACACGCATATGCAAAATATTGTAAAAAATCAAAAATTTCATTTCACTTACAATATATAAAATAAAATATCGATGTTGTCATATTACGAAATATAACATATATTTCAAAAGACGTACGTATTCTTACATATACTATACTCCTTTATAGTATAAATTTACACACCATAAATATATATGTACACGTATATTCAAATTAAGTACATATTCATTCATGTACAGTGATTGTACATACATGACCTTCCTTGTAAAATATATGATATAATACAAATTTTTATTTTCATTGATCTTCTTGAATCCTAGAAATAAAAAGAAATTACGTAAATAGTGCAGTGTAATAATATACAATACATAGCTATACCAGAGACAACTTATAAAACAACGTGTTTTAAGTTGTCTCTGGCTATACATATATATATTAAAATGTACATTTACACATACTATTAAAATCTATATCAATCTTCAAAAATTGAACCGGGATACCCAAACTAAATGTAACTATACACATACAGTACAATCAAAATTGTACGAATTTTGAATGATGTGTAAAAAAAATTATACCAACCAAACAACTATTATAAGCAAAATTCCAAAAATTTATTAACAAAAAAATAGCCATTGAAATGGTTAAAAGAAAACATTATACACACAACCACACAACCATGATCTGTATAATAATCAAATCACTATAGCGTGGCGCGGCATATAATAGTAAATACAATATGAACAACAAAAACTACTATAGCCACTCATCTCGGGTACATAAAGTTAGTAATGTTAAAGGAAAATATACATACAACTACACACCAATGTATCAATATAAAGCTCGCCACTCTATCGTGTTGTATTGCCATGTATTGCTTGGTATTGCCTTGTTCTGCTGCTAAAAACAATTTCATGTTGAACAGTATATAAATGCTATCCTATATTACAGTGGATTGAGATATTAATATCACATTAACATCAGCAAAAAAGCTATAGCCACCAATGTTGGGATATGATCTGAAAGCTATTTTTTCGATTATAAGCAGCTTGGGACGTCTTATATATTCTAGTGTTTTTGGTTGTACTGACTCCTGACACTGTATGTTTTATCAGCATCATTATAATAATCAATATCATTAATCATTACATTATTATAGATTTTAGTTTCAATAACTCATTCATAAAAGTCGAATCTTGAAGATTATTTACAATAATTTTCATATTTCATTGTTTTCGTGTTTATACTTATTGCTGAATTGCTAATTAAAAGAAGATTTTGGAAAAAAACAGCTGGAATCTGGAATTACAAATAGCCAAAAAAATGTGGGGCGTTTTGTAACAAATGGCTGATGGTATACGGCTAATGGCTCGGCTCGGTGCAGTTGGCTGATAAAGCTTATTTTCTAATTTAAAAACTTTCCATATAGTTTCTTCTTTTGAAAAATTAAATAGCTACAGCTACTACACGAGCCACGAGCTAGGAGCTAGCTATGATTGCAATTGCAAATGCAAATGGAATTGTAGTGGGGACAAAATGTGAAACAAAATTTATTTAAATTTCAAATTTCCATTTTCCATCATCAACCATCCATCCATCTTCATCACCATCATCATTCATCATTTATTAACTATTTGAAATTTGACTAATTCCTTCCTTCCAATAGCAATTTCCATTTTGGTTTTTTGGTTGAAGTTGATGAAGTGGTAGAGGTTGATATGATATGTTAATTTTGTAATTTGCTACGAATTTTATTTTGTGTTAAATATTTCCAGAAATCAGAGAAAAATAATTCATAAGTTCGATCTTGCACACAACACAGTACATAAAAATATTAATTTAGTAATTTCTTTTCAATATTATATTTTTTTTATTATTTGAAATAATTTAATTTGATTTCTTCAAAAAAAATTTTTTATGTAATAAAGGTGAAAAAAGAAAATAAAAATTCACACACAAGTGCTAATTTTTGAATTTTTGTTAGAGAAAGTGTACATAGTCTATTTTTAAAAATAAAGTAAAAAAAAAATCAAATTTAAAATTGTAGTTATAGGAAAAGGTAATTAGTATGTTTCTTTTTTCTAGAAAATAGAAAAAAAAAAATTCAAAAAAAAAGGTTAGTGGAGTGTGGTGAATCGTGAATGGTGATTGCTATGTCAGATTGTCAGCCATTTGTTTTATGTTTTCTGTAATTTTCATTTTTCATTTTTAAATAGCTAGTGAATATGAATTTATTAATTCTTATTATTAGATAAATAATTAAATACATAGTTAAAATATTGAAATAAATAAAGAAACTAAACCCTAAAGAGTTAATTTTAAGTAAAAAAAAAGACATTTCTTTTTTATATAGTACATAAATGTACGTATATTTAATATAAAAAAAGTGTCTTTTTCACTCATATTCATATACATACTCATACATAAATATATAATTTTTTTGAAATAGGAAAAGAAGAAAATTTGCTTATATAAATGTGTATATTGGTATAATCGTAGTTTTATTAGTGATTGATTATAAAGAGTTTTTTTTGAAAAAAATTAAAATATAAAATTGTGAATAATAAAAGAAAGTTAGTGAAAAAAAAGAACATCCTATCCTATAAATGAAAAAATAGACAATTTAATTACAGATTCTCGTAAATACATTACAAATGTATTTAATTCATATAATAAATTTATCATAAATAATTATCGATAAATCATCATTTTGGTAAGTAAAATCATATTTTTCCCAATTTTAGATAGGTACTTAAAAAAAGATGAAAATTTTCTTTGAATGGCTCATAAAATTTGAAGATGTCACTTTCTACCTAGACCTACTAACAAGTTGAGTAAAGTGTAGTCGCAATTGCGCGCCATGATCACTACGCGAACGCGACTGTAATAAAATTTCCATTATATTCTTTGATTATTTTGTTGCTGCTTCTTATCTTCTTGACTCAAACAAACCTTATCATCATCCTCAATTCCGATTTATCATGAATGATCATCATATGCAGCACCCATGCAGCATGCACCAACAAGCACCACCATCATCATCATCAGAAATAATCATTTTATCTTTTGATATTGTCAAAATTGTTATTTTTTTCTTATGAATATGAATTTGGATTTTAAAAATTTTAAATTTTTACTTTTGCTATACTGCTCCCACAATTTATTTTGTGTTTGTTATGTTGTTATACATGTCTCTACAATACAATACAACATCTACAACACAACGACAACAGTATTGACTTGAACTATTTTTTTTCTTGTCAACTGGCCAGTGGCCGTTTGCTCACTTTATTATTGTCCACTATATGACTATATCTTTTCATTATTTTTATATATTTATCTTATATTTTATTTGCTTTAATTATCTTGCTTTCAATTAAGCGACATTATTCGTATTTTGTTTCGTATGCGTATCTCGTATGTATTTATATATTTTTTTTTATCATGAGAAATTTCATCAGAATTTCGTTGACGATTTTTTTGGGGTTTTTTTGATTTACGAAAAACAAGACCCATAAGAAAAGTTGTTTTTTCATATACATAGATATAATATATATTTTTTTTTTTTTGAAAAAGAAATCATGCGCATTATGCATAAAATACATATGATATCGATAAAAAAAAACATTAAATCAAACAATATTATCATATGTGTATAATACGAGCAAATATACACAGCTACATAAATGTTCATATAATTATAAAAATAAACAAATACACCATGGGAATTTAATCGTATCATCGTCATCATCCATTTTTGTGTACATCTGTTTGTATATATGTATCATTTTCTTTTATATTCTTATTCGTTTAAATTTAAATTATTTTGCATACAAATACACTATGTAGGTATGTACAAACAATATCTACACAGTGCATAGTGCCAATAGTGCTTACAATAAATAATGTACATACATGCATACGTATATCTACATACAATCATATGTAGGTATAATAATAATACGTTAAAGCTCAATAAAAGACTGCGATTATAAATTCATATTATGACGGATATAAAATATATAAAAATACGCACATTTGTATATGTTTAGATACAGGTACATATTTTAATAATATGCATGACGATATAAATTAATGATTACATCAAACATCAAAATCATATGTATATAGTGAAGTATGTGGGGGTATACAGATTGAATATGAAATACGTACACACATAATGTACATAAGGTGTACAGGTGTACGTACCGTACCATGTAACCCATTGTAATCTATTGTATTATATTGTACATCTATTATTTATATGTATATTCTCAAATATTTAATTAAATTAGATACATTTTGTAGATATGTACATAAGTACAAATGTATAATATTAAAAATTAAAATAATGACGTTTTTTTTAAAAAAATATAAAATCATCACTTTTCCCCTGTGTTGTAATAAAATAATTGGTAAAGAAGAAGAAAAAAACGAGGAAAAAATATTACAATAAACAGGTATTATAATATTACACACATGAGAATTTGTAGATAATCTGTAACATATATAAATAGTAAATAACACGTTATATATTTATTTTGTATATGTACATATGTAGTACATACTTACTTACATCAATGTTTTTTATATCTGCAGGAAATAGTTTTGTGTTATGATGATAATCATTTCATATCATACCATCAGCTGTTTGGATTTATTTTTCAGTTTTTTTTTTGTCATTTTTTATAACAAAACCATACAAAACCACAAAACTTCATAAATAACTGTACAAACCCAGAGAGAGAGAGAGTTCACATTCTCAAACTCATACCGTTCACAAATCCATTCAATAATAAATATTTGATGTAGATGTAGAGTAATTATAATAACAGGAACAGCAATAAACGGGCAACAAAAATAACATGACAAAGTCCATGGTCGTCGAATTGTGATGGGCGTCGTCCGTGGCATGTTAATACATAATATTATTAGAATACGATTTTTTGCATTTCCACAATAATTATTGTAATTTGGGTAGAATTTATACTGTCTAGTTGAAATTGATAGTTCTAATCAATATCGATATAAACATACAGCAAAAAATTGGCATAAAAACTTTAATAAATTCAGTTAAATTGTGAATGTATCTACAAAGAAATATTAGTTATGTATTTGAAAAAAAAAAAATTCATATTTAACTACGATTTTATTGCAATACTTATTCTCAATAAAAATATGTTAAAGTGAATGAATTAGAAGTCAGTAGCTCAATAATAATTTTAGTTATTTACTTTTTTTTAAAATATTTTTTTATCTTTGGCATTTTCAAATACATATTACTACTCATAGTGAATGTATATTGCATGTATTTGATGCATACATATGTATGTATGTGTATACGAAAGTAATGAAAAATATAATGTAAATAATTTATGATTTTTTAACCTTGTTATTTAGCGAATGAAATTTAAAAGTTCATGGAAATCTGATGCATGCATGAAATGTATCTACAACATACAGTTGAAAATAAAAGTCTCTATAGGATAAAATGTATACATATAATAAAGTGAATATCTTAATTATTATCTTCAAAAAAACAAATTCTTAGATTACATGAAACACAAGGACAGTACATTGTACATTTCAAAATTTCATCTACCATACGTTTATTCTTGTATTGAATATTCGGTATTTAAATGATATTTCTATTCGAAATAAGTATTCAAAACAATTCATTTATTCATAAATTTTCATATAATGTACATAGTTATTACCAGTCATAAGTTCAAGTAATGCATATTTTTAATTCAAAATTTTATCATTGCATAAATTCTCCATTTAAATTATCTAATTCGACACCTTATCGACAAGAAATGAAATGAAATAAAAATAATTCTCATAATAAAAGTGCATATATGTATGTATATGTATTATGTTGCTATATGGTGTCAATTATTTAATAATATCGATTGATTTGATATGGTAATGTACGTCATTTTTTATATATAAATAGCAGTTGTTATGCATATCATAATATAGGAAAATATAATTATAATTATTATTATTATGTTTTATTATGTGTTCACATATATGTTTTATAATACTTCTTATTCTATAATTTATTTATTTTTATTCATATTTTTCAATGCTATTCATTTACATATATGTAGGTATATACTACTGTGTCCAAAAAATAAGGTGACATTGTATTTAAACTGCGTTCGTCGAATGATTTCAAGAATTATTTTTTTTTTGTAGATTGGTAATACTGTCAGTGACATTTATGTCAAATTTACATGTCAAAATATTCATTAGTGTTTGAGATACGCATTGTTTTGTGAGCTGATAAAAGTTAGTTTTTCGTTTTTTGCGATGTCGAAATTTGTTGAGCAAAGAATTTGCATTAAATTTTGTTTGCGGAATCAATTTTCTGCTGCGGATACGTTGAGGATGGTGCAGAAAGCTTTTGGTGATGAAGCTATGTCTAAAAAAAATGTTTACAAGTGGTATAGTGAGTTCCAAGCCGGCCGTGAACGTGTCGAAGACGAAGAGCGTCCTGGGCGACCATCAACCTCAACCGACGAAACTCACGTCCAACAAATCAAAGATTTGGTGCTGGGAAACCGCCGTACAACGATTAGAGACCTTGCTGATGAGGTTGGCATATCGAAAGGCTCGGTCAATACCATTTTAAAGGATGTTTTGGGCCTCAAGCGCGTACAATCTCGACTGGTACCGAAAACATTGAATTTTTTGGAAAAGAGGCGTCGTGTTGAAGTGTGTGAAACGATGCTTTCTGACTATCAGAATAAGATGGAACGCATAATCACTGGAGACGAGACTTGGATCTATGCTTACGACCCCGAAACAAGCGATCAATCGAGCGAATATCGTGCCAAAGGGGAGCCGAAACCAAAAAAATCGCGCCAAAGTCGCTCAAAAATCAAGGTCATGTTGACTGTTTTCTTCGATTATCGTGGTGTTGTGCATTATGAATTCCTTCCGCCGGGCCAAACAGTCAATAAGGAATATTATTTGAATGTTATGCGTCGTTTGCGTAACGCTATTCGCCTAAAAAGGCCGGAATTGTGGAAAGACAATTCTTGGTTTTTACACCACGATAATGCACCATCCCATACTGCATTCGTAATTCGTGATCATTTCGCCAAAAACTCGACCCATATCGTTCCACAACCACCGTATTCACCTGATCTGGCGCCGTGTGACTTTTGGCTGTTCAGCAAGCTCAAAAGACCGCTCCGGGGACACCGTTTTGATACGATAGAGGAGATTCAAGCCGCAGCGAAGACGGAACTGAAGGCCATCCCGGAAAGTGACTACAATCAGTGTTTCGAAAATTGGAAAATCCGTTGGCATAAGTGCATTGCATCGGGAGGGGATTACTTTGAAGGGGATGAAATTGACTTGGAATAATAAATAAAGAATTTTCAAAATAAATACAATGTCACCTTATTTTTTGGACACAGTAGTATATTTTTTTATTTTTATTTTTTTCATATGAATACAGGATACAGGTTAGAGGGGGAAAGTCTGCTTTAGTCTGCTTTCTATTTTCTATTTTCAGTTCCTTATAATGTACGTATACACAACTTTATTGTATTGAATACATTAGAATAAATTTAGCCGATAGTATTAATATATTATCATTAATACTGTCAATAATAATTTATGTATCAAATATTGATTAAAATCCATTAAAATTGAAATATTGTACACAAAAATAATTTTTAATAATCGTACAAAGGTAAAAAAAAAAAAAAATTATCAAAAAATTATGTTATATATAATAATGAGATCAGTCATTTTAAAAGTCAATTAAAAGTGATTATAAATTAAAATGATTGGAAAGAGTGGATAGTACTTAATTTTATAAAAAATATTGCATTATAAGAACACAATAAATTATATTTTACGTATGTAGGTACATTCTTAGTACAATAAATTATTTGATTGATTAAAGCTAAAGGAAAAACGTTCACGTACTTATAAAAGTGCATACGGGGTTTGATCAAAAACTAACGAGAATTTTAGTTTTCCTTAAAAAAAAAATTTTTTATTTATTCATCAATATCAATTTTATTTCCCTTAAAGTAACCTCCCTCAGGTATAACCTACACGCACTTGTACATGTGTAACCTACAACGCCATTTCAAATCTTGGAAACACTTCTGGTAGGTACTCACTTTTTGTTGTAGTCTTCAATTTCTTAATCGGTTTTGTTCTTATGTCATCAATTGTGGCACCGGCAGTCTTCCTTTTACGTTTCTCTTCAACTTTGGGAATAGAAAGAAATTAGCTGTGCTGAGGACCTGAGACATCAAAATGCTGTTATGGATGGTCGTAATTTTTAACATTTTTATGTGCCCTTTGGAGACGTTTGTAATGAAAATTTTTTTGTCAATTGGATTTACACAATCCACAAATACCGTTTGTTTTTAATAATACCTCGTATATTTTTTTTATGCATAAATATCACATCACTCACACTGTGGTGATAATCTAAAAATATAAAATCAAATAATAAAAGGTATACGTATACTTCTGTAAATAATAAATGGAAAGGTAATAATAATGTAGACGTAGATATAAATTAGGTATGGTATGAGTTATGAGTATGGCATGAGCATATTTAAATACATTATAGTAGCTGGTATTAACTGATAAAAATTACATAAATGCGATTAGAATACATATATACTACGTGTGTATATCTTTTTACGTGCAAATATGTATGTACTGTATAATTATGGATTATTCGTTTTTATATATTTTTGTAAATTATGATTTACATTACAATTTACATAATGATTTAAACATACCTACATAAAATAAAAAAAAAATATCTAATGTACCATATCAAATATGAATTTTAACAATAAAAACATTTATGTATAGTGTATAGTAATAAAATGAATAATGTAAAATAGATAATGTTTACAGATAGATCACATAAGTAGATACAATATACCTATTGTAATTTAGTCACGTCATAATGAAAATATTATTGATTGTATCTGTATGTATCTAACTAATTTGAAGCAATTAAAGGTTCTTGCTCAATCCATATACATACTTATATGTATATAAAAACCATGAGAAAATTTTTTTTAATTTTTCTTCACAAAAAAAAAAATTTAATGATATACATAGCTGTAAAGTTTAGTAATTTCTATGTAGGTAAGTTACATTTTATATATGTATATAATATAAGTATTTATTGAAAAATGTTTGAAACATTTTTCGGTTTATTGAACCCTTAATAATTTTATTTTAACTACCCGCATGTGTTATGAGAATAAAATTCTGGATATAATGACAATTATTAATTGAATTGAATTGCATGATTTGATTATATAAAAAAATAAATGTTAGAAATGATAGAATCAAATTTAATACATTCACATAAATCGAAATTACAGTTTTTTTTTTTTTTTTTTATAATAAAAAATATTAAGGGTACTCAATAAATGCAGTAAAATGCATTCAAATCGTACTCATATTATGTATACATTTAATTAACACGCTTTACTCAGTTTTTCATGATATATTTTACCGTATTTATTGAATACCCTCATTATTAGATTTTACATAATGCTAACTGGTGCTAACATTAAAATTAATTATTTATCGCGGTCACAGACTTTTCAATGCAAATGAACAATGAAATCAATATCATTGGGTATACCAATAGTAACAGATGTCCGTATAATCGGTCTTCTATGTACATATTTATGTATCTACACAATCATTTTTATGTCAATTATCAAAATAAAAAATCAATAAATTTATTTATAAAACGTAAATGTACACCATATCCATATATAAAGCTAACTTTTTATATACCATTCCATTGTGCATTCTTTGTTATTATGATAGATCCAATCAATATTCAATGCATTTTGGATAAATAAACTCCAAAAATAATTTTATTTTTTTTTAAATTTTTTTAAATATGGGGTGTGGTATTATCAAAATGTAGTTTTATCCATACATACATATGTATGTGCTTACAGAACACTCATGTGATTCATTCGAATACGTCTAGAATAAGTACTGTAACCTATAATTTAATGTAGTATATATGTATATATCATTCAAACATACAAGATTACCGTCAATATTTCACATATTAAAATGAAAAAAAAAATCAAACTTAATACTACTTTACCAAATGAATGTGTACTTTAAGAAAAAAATTCAATAATAACCACATTCAATTACAGACATTTATACATTATTTATAGTAAAGTGCTCATACTATATGATTGTATACTTTATTTATTTTTTCTTAAGAAAATAACATCTGTACAGTTTTTTTTGTTCTTCTGAAGTCTAGATACAATAATCAGTCATTTTCATTTATATTACATACATATTATAGAGTGGAATTTTCCATTTAATTTTATTTTATAAGTTTTTTTTTGTTTTTTGTTTTTTTTTAATCTACAAATAAGCTCATTTATCATTATTACGTTATTACTTATTATAACTTTTTTTATAGCTTTTTTAACTTAACATAAAATAAAGTGGAACCACTACATTTTGTGATAAATTTATGAATAGAAAAAAAGAGGGCCATTAACATTATACCACACATCATACATTTTATAACGTTCATTTCTCATTGCTCATGTAATACAGCTACAGAGTTGTCTTGATTACCTTAGCTACTAGCGTTAATTAGACAACAAATTAATATAAGCATTAATTTGTTGATTTCTTTTAATCTTCTTGTTCTAACACCGATACCCCTTATACTTCATCAGCATTTGCTGCCATTATAATTTGACAATTTGAGGTGAATTTCAAATTAAATGAAGAAATATTAATGAAAATCGAATCAAAAAAAAAGAAAATTAAAAGAGAGAGAGAAGATTGTATACTCACTCTTACGTAATTTAATTGGTTTAAATAACTATTAAAAAAAGAGGTCAAAAGTTTAATCTAAAGTGCTACCTACTTTATGTTAATTAATTAATAAGAAAAATGAAAATTTTAAATCGGAATTTATTAAAAAGAATTTTTCCAATTTATAATCTTTTTAAATTTTAATTCAATTATAAAATGTATTTGATTTTAATTCTATTCAAAAAATCAAAGTCAAAAAAAAAATATATATATATATCCTGTAGGATTGACTTTTTTCCTTCTTCACAAAATTTCAAGCAGATAAATAAAATAATGTTACGTGTAATATAAATTCAATTTTTACAATTTTAATTCGACAACAATATAATACAAAATACAAAATTTAATAGTTTTCACAAATTATACTTTTTTTTATATCTCAATTTCTTCTTTAAGCATATTAAAGTTATCTACGTTCTAAGTTCTAATATAATTTTCCATTAAATATTAAAGTACCTATACCTTTTGTACATGTCTATAGTCTGAAGGAAATGAGAATTTTCTAGAAGTTTTTGTAGGAAAACTTTCAAGGTTATTGAAAGATACATATATATACATTTTTCTGCTTGCTTTCATTTTGTTATAATTTATTTATTTTTTTCAGAATAAAATACAAAGATAACAGATAATAAAACATAATTTAGAAGAAAATTGTGAACAATTTTGACATTATATAATAATGTCCATGTTATAATTTTTTGACAATTTTCTATGTGGTATTATACAAATAAATGAAAGAAAATGAATATAAAAATAATACGTATATAATTATATACTCGTATTTCTATCATAAAAATTAAATTAATATAGATTCAATTAAAAAAAGAAAAATTTGATAAAAATTTAAGATTTTTCCTGTAAGTTAATTTTTTTTTTGCCAACATTAAGTACATATTAGTACAGTGCAAGCTTTTAGAAGCGAATGACCATGACATGACATCTTTTAATTTTTTCATATTTTCAATTTCAATTTCAAATCAATACTTATTTTGGACTATACATTTTTTGGTCTTCTATACACTGTACATGAGTATTTATAAAAAGTACAAAATATATACATACATGTACATGTACGTACGTGTCCTGGATGGAATTTAAAAATGAAAAATCGCACATTATATTTGAAGAAATTTTATTTATTTTACTTCATTTCCTTTTTTTTTATTTATTTATTTATTTAAGATTTTTCTTCTCGATATTTTTTTATTTCATTTTTCATATTCTTTCATGCCTTTGCCTTGTAATTTAATGAAAGCAATTTCCTCATTCTTGAAAGTGATTGGTGGTAGTTGATGATAGTGTTTTCTTGTTTTTTTTTTTCTTTTATTATCATTTATTTTGCCGTTTTGATTTGTTTCATTTTATTTATATTTTCATGACAAGTACTTATTGATACATTTGAATGTGAATACATATAGTAGTATCTTGATATACATATAAGTAACAGTAAGTATCTGTATCGTATAGAATTCTGTTCATTCGTTATGCATTTATTGGAATAACTAAAAAAAGAAAAACACATTAATGGGGTCATAATTAGTTTGTAATATCTATCTCTATGAATATTATACATATACATACATAGTAGACACTCAGAAATGTATGTTCATTCCTATATATTGTACTAGTTGTATTTGTATATAATGTAGGTAGTTATCGTATGACCTTTATTATAGTTAAATAAAAAAAAAAAATAAAATAAGAATATAAGAATACAATTTTCTCGAATTTTCATTTAGAAAATTAATACAGCCAATGAAAGTAAAATAAAATAATATGTATGTATATTGAACGTTAAGAATATGTTTGTATATGAGTGTATGCATGAAGAGGATATAAGTGTAGGTAGTTCGATTGGTATATTGTATTTATATGTGATATGAATGGATGTGACATAATGATAAGCAAAAATTGTGTAGGTAAAACGGTAGTCCTTAGTATAGATACGTACTACCACGTACTACACATAGATCGAAACAATAAAATACATATATAGTAAATTTGAGTATATACTTAGCTCTATTGGCTCTATATAAAATCTAGAATTTTTGTTACAATTTTAATTTTGTCTTTATATATGTGTTTATATATTGCAACTATACATGCATACATACATAGGTATACCTACATACTTATATCAATATTTGTGTAAAGTGTAATGTATTGTATATACAAAATCATTGAACTTTAGAATTAATTAAATTATCTTTTGTTTTTATATGTACACATATACACTCATTCATACGTAAGTATATGTATATATGTATGTTTTTGTTTTTAAATATAAATGCACAGGCTATACATATAATATACATATATGCAGTCATTTTATTTATTATATGTATATGTATGTATTGTTCACATTAAATTAAATTAAATTGCATCAGATAATTTATATATCTACACATTATGATGATGCATCATTATTTAATTATACATGCCTACAAACATATATAGTATATGTGTATAATATAATCTACCTTATAGTTCTAATTATGTACATACATATATCGATTTGTTTATGAATTACATACAAGTGCGTACATAATACGAGTACATGAGTATGGATATGAAGATGAAGAATACGAAAAAGAACTAATACTATTAAGATAATACGTATTATCATATGTATGTAATATATACATTCGATTTATCTACTAGAGGCATTTATGTACATATTATATGCATATATTATGTGTTATATGTAGGTATATATTTGGATTGATATATTGTGTGGTGTATTCATATATTTACATGCAGTTAGCTTATTCTATTATAGATAAATTTATAATTTTAGAATAGCATAAGACGCATACATATACATACATTTATGTTAAATGTGAGTAGCTGTAGTACAAAGTTAAAAAGGGCATCAAAACAAATAGAAGAAAATATATAGTACACTAGATGCAAGTTCCCGCTTGTTATCGACACTGGCTTGTTTTCAATGGTGCTACAGTTCATAACGAGCCTGTGCCTTCACTTGAAATATGAATTTCGAACCATTGAGCTGCTGGTAGAGTAGCAAACTCTTTAACATGATAGGTCATAAACAGACTGATCTATTATTAGAATGATATAATGCTCTAATAGTACTTTGTGTTACTTGTTGTCAACAAGTAGACTATTTTTAGTACTTATCAACATTTCTAAACTCTTTTTCCCAGCAAGTTGGTACTCATTCGAAGCTGAGTGAACTTTGGGGGTAATGAAAGCTGAAATTTAGAGACAGGCAAAAGCAATAAAAATGTTTTCGTACTTTTACGGTAAAGCAGGAATCGAAAAGCTAGGGGCTACTATCCATACACAAACACCATTTGTCTCCGATGTATAGTTTTGGCTACAGAATGAAATATAGGTACACACACTTCCAATTTTATTTGTATTATTATGCAATATCGAACGGTTTCTCTATATTAGTCTGTTATGGGATCAGTATTCATTATTCGGCAGAATCAGTATAGAATACATCTTAAAGCAATACATCATTTTGTAATTTTCACATGGTACATAAGTAATATGTAATATGTATTTTAGATAACAAACAATCAGTTTTTTGTTGTTATATTATTTTACTGAATAATAAATTAGGTCAACACAATTCTCCCATAAACTATGTACAATAAGTAGATGTGTTGTGTACACATTTACACATCTACATATATGTATATTAGGTTTGTTTGTACATATACTTAAATATATATACCATCGCACACTGTATGTATATGCATATCATAAAAAACACAAGTGCATATAATCATTTTTTTTTGCTTATATTTAAATTAAAATTTAGATAATAAATGAATAGTTATGCATTGTATAAGGTGCTTACTTGAATGAATTAGTGGGTGGATGGGTGTCATATATATTAATAACAGATGGATACTTCTCTTCATTACATAAGAATATAAAATTATATTAGAAATTATTTACATACCTATTACATATATGAATGCTTATATATTTTCATTCATTCTTACATATTCACATTTTCTTTTTTAATTAAAATAAATAAATAAATGAGTAAATAAATACATATATAACATTTAAATGATAAATTTACTGTCAAAAATATGTAATCTAGCTGTTTTCTGTGTTCACCATCAAAACATCATCATTTATTTCTTCTTATTATTATATTACTATCTTTGTAATTTTATTACTATGTGAAAATAATAAGTAATAAAACTAATTACATCAAGTTAAATATACTATACTACACAAAGTAGTACGAGAAAGGAAATTATTAATGGCAAAAATGAAAAAAAAAATATATATATATATACAATACATATTCAGATGATGACACGATTATTTTGCTTATAATACATTACACATGTATACCAATACATATATACTTTTAATACTCGTTCATTATTTATAATAATTTCTTGCGAATTTATATAGTTTTTGTTACCATATCAAAAGAGAAAAAGAATAATAAAAATTTCACTTAGAAAATAATTATTTTTTTAATATATATAATTTTTAATCGTAAAATAATTATAGCAATTTAATGACGTCAAACTAAATTAATATTTTTGTGTATAACGTATAAATTTTTTCGATTTTTTTTTTATCTTTTTTTTTTATAAAAAACAAACGCATGCATCTAAATTAAATTTACTTAGTTCATAAAAATGAAAATTATTTATCATGTACAGTGACTCAAAAAAAAAAAACTGTTCACGAGATAGAGCAAAATCAAAACAAATGCGAACATATCTTGAGAATCTGTGGACATATTTAATTATAATTTACATGTAATTTTCCTTGACTTATAGAGACATCATCAGATTTTTTAAATAAATATGGAAAAAATAGCAACATAGAAATAACTCAAAAATTGATGTACAAGGATATCGTTGGTGGCTGTCCATAGATGCTTTCACAAAAATTCCAAAGAACCATGCGAAAAATTGATCATCAAATATGTCTCTCGTTAACAGTTTTTAGAGTCACTGTAGGTACTTGTAGTGTATCACAGATACACATTGTATAATATGTGAAGTAAATTATTATTTTCTTTACTGAGAAAATTATTTTTGATTGTATTTCACTGTTTTATTATTTTTGTTTTTATTTTTATTAAAATAAATTGATCACTCTATTATAGAAATTTGTCTTTTTTTTGTATTATAATTTATTCATTTAATTTATATATTTTATTTATTTATTATTCCGTGAAATTAATTTGTTTATTTTGATGACATTATTATTGTATATAATGTACAATTTACATATACATAATTTAAAATAATAATAAAATGAATACCTATACATATACCCTATACTTATATTAACTGTAATCAAACAATCAAAATGAGTTAATGGTAATGGCAATGTGAAATAAATGAACGAAAACAAAAAATAAAAATAAAATATTTTCGTGTGATTCCTTTTAAAGGAAAAAAAAAAAGATTTCTTCATTTCTAAATAAATGTATTTATATACTCATACAGTTACTATGGGAAAATATTAAATTAAATATTCGGATATTAATAGGTGTAATAAATTTACATTGTTGTCAATACGAGTACATAAATATAAGGTAGAAAAGGGAATAACATACGTATTCACAGATTTTATATAATTTTCTATTACATATGTATATATGATGAGAATTTCGTGTATAAAAATTAGTTCTTTGAGTATCATCTACCCAGTTAAAAAATGGAGCAAAAATTTATACTTTCACATACGTAAGTACATATGTATGTAGGAATATGGTTACTTATATATACATATACATATGTGAAGAAAAAAAATGTTCCCAAGATAGAAAAAAAAAATAAAATTAAAATACATACACACATATACGTATACATACTTAGAATATATGAATATAAAAATGAAAATATACATACATATATGTAGATATATGAAAAATTTATATCAAATTTACTTTTAATTTTGATTAATTTCACTTTCACACGTGAATATGACAGGAAAATAATAATCATTATGATGAAGATGATGATGATATCGTCATTCTCGCATTTGAACGTATGTACGAGTGGTACGAGTATGTATAAGATTTCAAAAGCAAAAAAAAAGAAGAGGGTATTTATAAGGTTGCTATATAGAAATATATACATATACATACATATATAGTTTAGTGTAGTGTAACTTTTAGCTTTGTAGAAAATAATTAACATTTATGATATAGAGCCTTACTTATAAAAATTTCTTAAAGTCGACTTTATTTTAGTAATGACATGCCGAATTTAGAAGTGACTTTAATTTTGGTACTCATAACAGTTTACTAAGTTCTAATTTAAAAAAGCTTTTTTAGCAAGCTCTTTTTGCTTACTACTGTAATTTTACATATGGTATTTATAATTTTGTTATGTCAATAGTCAGTTAGTTATGTCAATTTGAATAAAAAAAAAAAAATTTTTTTATTTTATGTCAAATGTTACTATGTTATGCTATGTTATATGCCTATTTTATATTTTGATTTGAAATTCTTTGATAGTTTGATCAAAAATTAGGTTATTATGCTCTTAATAACGACTTAGTAGAGCTCTCGCCACGATTAAAATTTAAAGTCTCTACTAACACTAAGGTTAGGATTAAATTTGTTATAAGTATGAAAAAATAGTTAGCAAAGGATTAAGTTCTTATTAATAACTTAGTTACAGTTTATAAGTAAGGCCCATGGTATATATACACTTTATTATATTCTCAAGTTAATGACAATTTTATATGCATATACACACCCGTCGTGTATTCTCCGTATAAAATATAATTAAAATTATGTATATAATGAGCCTTACTTATAAAAATTTCTTAAAGTCGACTTTATTTTAGTAATGACATGCCGAATTTAGAAGTGACTTTAATTTTGGTACTCATAACAGTTTACTAAGTTCTAATTTAAAAAAGCTTTTTTAGCAAGCTCTTTTTGCTTACTACTGTAATTTTACATGGAATTTATAATTTTGTTATGTCAATAGTCAGTTAGTTATGTCAATTTGAATAAAAAAAAAAAAATTTTTTTATTTTATGTCAAATGTTACTATGTTATGCTATGTTATATGCCTATTTTATATTTTGATTTGAAATTCTTTGATAGTTTGATCAAAAATTAGGTTATTATGCTCTTAATAACGACTTAGTAGAGCTCTCGCCACGATTAAAATTTAAAGTCTCTACTAACACTAAGGTTAGGATTAAATTTGTTATAAGTATGAAAAAATAGTTAGCAAAGGATTAAGTTCTTATTAATAACTTAGTTACAGTTTATAAGTAAGGCCCAATGTAGCACACAGGGAAAATATTAAAACTCATATTTATGCCCTATATTTTTATTTTTTTTTATTTTGGATTTTTGTATAACAAGATGGTTGTTGAAAGTTACATGACGCCTACTTCATGTAAAGGAAATTATCTAAATTAGACTTTTAAACTTGTTTTCGTACCTTTTTCTCCATCTCCTCGAAAGATCTAAAATTTAATATACATATATTAAAAACCAGCTAAACATTACTCGTATTAATATGTAGTATATATATGTATGTACAGTAAAAATTGTAAGAAAATTGTAAACATGGTAAATAAATAAATAAATCTCATAATTTACATTCTATAAAAAAAAAAAAAATTATGGCATATAATATGTCAGAAAATGTTAACATCCTCTTATGACCTAAATGATAAATGATTTATATATTCTTTCATTTTATTTAAATGATTTTATTTATTTAATATTACGAATATCATGTAAAATTATAAGTGAGTGTATATATATATCTGACTATAATTATTTTGCTTTAGATTTTTTTTTTTATAAATTTAGGTCTATATGGATTGTTTGTTTACAATTTATACAACCCCACATTCACATTAACTTATATATGTACCTAAGTTGTGCATATTTTTGTAAAGAAAAATTTTCCATTCATTTTTCTTTAAAATAATTGCGCATAAATAAATGTATGATTACAATGATTTTTTTTTTTTTTCAGTTTTGTAGCACAACATATATATATATGTATATGAATAAATAAAAATATGCATAAGTAGAAATGCAGATACTTATTACATATATGGTTATGTATGCATTTCAGTGAATATTTATTGTCTACTGTATATTTTCGTATTACATATATGTATGTATTTTGATTACAAACAAACAATAATACAAAATAAAAAAATCAGATTATTTCTTAAACAAATTCATATTCGTATATTATAACATTTAAAACTTTTATTAAAATATTGAATAACTAAAAGAAAAATATAATAAAATATAAATAAAATTCTTAACAAAAGAATATAATTATTTATATTAATAAAATGACAATATTTTTGTTCGATTATTGAAAAGAAAAGAGAAAATTAAATGCAGTGGATGTAAAAAATTTGTGTACACCTTCAAATATTTGTAAAATGCTCTCTCTTCCTAACCAACCCTCGACAAGTAAAGACGTATTTTACATTAATGTGTAGTAGAAATGTTTATTATTCTTCAAATAAAATATGTACATAATAATTGATTTCAGTAGTAAGTTAACGTTTATTATCAGTCGTTAAAAAAAGTTAGTAATTAAAAATGATGTCAGATTCATCTTTAATTTTTGTAAACGGAGAAAGATAGATAGATATTGCGTTTATGAACACCTATTAAAACGATTTGAGATGGAATGACGTGAGATGCGATGATTCATAAACAAACACCAAATCGATGCCGAGTTTTCAAATCGATTCTAACTCAAAACGATTGTATTTTGCATAGCAAACGGTTGTAAATCGATATAAAATTATACATAAACACATAGAAAGAATTAAAAAACAAGTTAGCCAATAGAAAAACTTTAAATCTATATCATCTGTTAAATGTGTCAAAAAATCACATCAACAAAACAAAAATTATAAAGTTGACATTTCTGTTTTTCAAATCGATATAACTCCAGAACAGAACGCATTCAACTTTGAAATCGATTTAATCGAGCAATCATAAACACTGCTGAATCGTTTTGAACACTGGTATGAAAATGAAATTCTGGAATAATATTAAGAACATATCAGGGTTTCATTTGTACAAAAAATGGGAAGATGTATTCATTTGATTTTGATTTACATTCAAATCCAAAGTTTAGATTTGGAGATATACAAAGACTTTTGATGTCCACTGTATGTAATTACTTACTATATTTGATTTTTCCTTATTTTTCAATTACATTTATTATACGCATACATATTTAGAATGGAAAAATTGTAAAACCCAGTTAATAATTATATTATATGAAATATATTTCTACATTATGTAGGTACATATATACAAAAAATAAATATAAATAAATTTTATTGATTAAATTTTATAATTAAATAAAATATACAAATATTCCATATCAGAAATGTAATACAAATTTATTATTTTTTTATTTTGTATTCAAATCAATTTAGGCCAGAGACAATATAGTACATATATAATGACCTGAATCTTAAATGAACATGGTAATCTTCATCTTTTGTATCGATGTATATACATAAATGTAGAAATTTTCACGTATCTTTGCTTATCATATATGAATATCAAAATATACGTGTTTTTATGTTTGTATATTATTATTTCAATATTATTCAAATAATTGTGTTAAAAATGCATTCAATATTTTGTTTTATTGTAGGAAGATAATAATCGTAAAAAAAGGGAAGAATACAAAGAAAAAAACTATATACCATAAAAATATATCATCATTTTCATCAACAGCATCATCATCATCATTTCGTCATCATTTTAGTATCACGAATGTAAAAAAAAAACCGTTTGAATTATAAATTAAAATAATAATAATAGAAATGATATTATTATAGTGGTAAAAATACATTTAACAAATGAAACTAAAATCGAATAAAAATATTAAATTGATGCTTTGAATTGTATATATATGTGTGTGTAGGTACATAAAAATATAATACAATAAAATAAAATAAAGATGAATAATTAATCTTCATCTGAACTCGTTGTAGCTCGACGTAAGTGGTGCTGGCTGTTATGTATAATAAAATTATTGTAGACAGATTAATATGCATTTAATATTTTAATCTGTGAACGAAATATACATACTTATATGAATGAGTCTATACAAATTGATACAAATATACACGTAGACATTATGTACATATATACACACATCACATACATGTACATATGTGTACATTTGTACAAACACACACATTTGTAAATTGTATTGCATCGTATAATAATAATTAAAGATTTTACTTCTGTTTACGTTTGTACAAAACATTCAGATAGTTATATGTGATGTATACAATATAATATAAGGTGAATGAACGTTTAAGAGTACATTACATATACCATATATGTACATTTAATGATATGTGTACATGATAATGAATAATAAAACAAAGGAAGAAATAAAATTATTTTATGAAATACATATATATGTGCGTGCATGTATGTATATATGTACATATGTAAATTTGTATTTATGTCCGTAGAAAAATAAATAAAAATACAATCTTACATAAAATATGTACATATTACGTATGTACGTATGCATACATTATGTGTGTATGCTGATCGTATATATTATGTTTCTAATTTGATATTTCTTTTTTTTTTTCTTTTGAATTTTTTATTCTTTTAAAATTATACATACTGTATGTAGGTATGTACTAACATTTCTGAAAAAAATGTACTTTTAAATACATTTATGTACATACGTTACAGTATTTTTTCCTATAATATAAACATTTTCCTATACTATACAAATAAATGCATTTTTTCTGTCTGATGTAAATTAAAAAAAAAAAAAAAATTTATTGCAAGAAAAATAAATACCTAAGACAACATAAAAAGGATTTTTTTATTTTTAAAACAGAACAAAAAAAAATTAAATAAATATACAAAAATACACATAAACAGAAGAATAGCTATATACATAATATTAGAAGGATAGCTATGGTAGACATATGAAATGATTTTTTAAAAGAGAAACGTAATTATATGACATTAGTACAGTAGTCGTATTTGTATGATCACATTTTGAATAAATAAAATAGAAAATGCAATAAATGTACGAGTATTATGTATAAAACATAGTAGATCAAAACATTTAAGTAGATACAATTTTTCATTCAATATTTATAATGATTTTCTATATTTCTATATTACATTGTCTTTTTGTTAAACAAATAAAAAAAACGTTTAATATTCATTTCTAAAGTTTATAGAATCTTGGAAGTAACCCATTGCGGTTAGGTCATTGTAAGAAGATGATGGAATAAGAGTATATTCACTTCGCATTTACATAGTGACCAAGTCTGAGCTAAAGCAAGACATTTTGTCAATCAAAAATTGTCAATAGACCCAATCAACTAACTTCAAGATAAGTCTAAAATGTAGATCCAAATTAGATTCTGTAGTCCACTCCTCAGACAGTCAGATTTAATATGATGTAAACTGATAGAAATCTTGCTTATTTTCTTCTTGAATAAGAAAGAAAAGACTGTAGAGTCTTAGTCTACTGTCACATGAGACTGATTCTGAATCTGAAACGTAAAATTTCAGATTCAGAATTCACTTTTTGTTCATTCTGATTCTGAATCTGAAAACTCCTTTTCAATATTTTTCTTTAAATTTGTTATTGTTATAAAACACTTTACTTATCGAGTGAACATTAAACCATCGAACGATAACTACTATGAGTGGCGAGTACGTTGGTAAGACGCACATTTTAAAGGAGGGTGAAATAAAGTTAATCTTCTGTCTTCTGTCTTCTATCTTACGATCTTCAAGTTGTATATAAACAAGTATGTCAATTTATTGAGTGGTTTAGCTATGAATTCAGATTCAGATTTCAGGTACATGTGACATGTTACATTTATTGTCAGCATGTTTCATTTTCTATTCTGAAAATAATCAGATTACAAAACGGAAACACAAACCGGAATTTATTCAGCAGATGAATTTTTCAGAGCCATGTAACAGGTCACATATACTACAATGTATTTGATTGTGATTCTGAAATTTTCGGAATTTTTCAGATTCAGAATCAGTCTCATGTGACAGTACACTTAGTCAGTGTACTGACGACAACACACAATATGTACCAGCGGCTGTTGTCTTGTCAGTATCTAGCTACTATTTACATGGATATATGAAAATGACACTTCTCCGCTGCATGTGAAGAGAACACTTTCTTTGTAAGTGTGTTCACCTTCTCTAACAAAGAGTCAATATTTTTGATATCAGAATGAACACATACTTCAATAACACTGTTTAACAACCTATATTTTTTTGCATTTATGTTTAGTTATTTATCATTTTCATTTAAATATTCAATTATTCAATTGATAAATAAATGCACATGCACCCATACAAAGAGAATAACATAAATGTAAACACTGCGAAATTTACTAGAAAAATGAAGAAAAATACTGATAAAAACTACAAAAAATCAATTCTAAATCAATTCTTTATAATTAATCAATTTTGTAGGAAGTATTTTTCATCTTTGCACGTAAAATTTGTGATATGATTTCAATTTATGAAACAAGGTCAAAATAATTTGATAAATTGAAATATTACATAGTAGATATAATACTACTGGTACATTATTTACTTTGTATTTTTTTTTTTTTTTTAAAAAAATATATATATGTACATTCGTATTATTTAGTATATACTCGTACATGTAAATAAATTAAATTTCATATAATATTGTTTAAATAAGTAGTCATCGTATTCGTAATATTTTGTTAAAGTAAATCACGTGGAATTTATATGATAATTTATGTAAGTAGATTTAAAGTAGTTTCACGCCATCAATTATTATTATTATTATTATTATTAAATGTAATATGTTTAGATAAATAAATTTAAAATAGAAAATGTCATTATTTTTTGTATTAACACATATTACTTTGTGTCTATTTAGATTTTAGAACCCTAGAATGCATCTTATGTATACATGATTTTTTTATATCTAAGAAAAATAATAATTGACTATTTTGTTGTGAGATTTTACTGGAAAATATTTATGATATATAATTTAATTGACACCTCAAATATTCAAATTTTTAATAATGTTCTCCTGTTCATCCAACGAGATATACACATATTCTTGAATACGAATAATTGAGATATTTTATATTCATTGGTTAACATAAATTTTACATCGATCGAATAAATATACAATTATTCTGCCTCAAACTAGTCATAAAAATACCCACGAAAAATAACCTCAAATTTGAAAAAAAAAAATAAACAAACCTTATAAAAGATTGACTTATCATCTAATTATCTAGTTTGAAAATAAATGTTGAAAACAGAGAATACCAAAAAAGAAAATATCTTAAGAAATACATATATCAAAAATCCTGAATTAAAAACATCGTTGGATATACTTATATGTATCTCGGTCAATGAATACGTACATACATGTAAATGTCAATTTATTTCTGACAAATTTTATTTGAAATTAAGGCTTATTTTAATAAACCTGTCTGTCTGTTAATTAATTTTAATGAGATTTAATGCATTTCACAAATTATTATATTCTGTTAACACTCTTGTTATATAAAGCTGTATTACAAACGATTTGTGAAAATTATCATTTAATGTGTGCAAAAATTATATATACTTTACAATCTTAATTCAGTTTCACCGTAATATAAATATTGAAATCATCATTATCACTGATTATGTTGATGACGACGATGATGTTGATGATGATGATGATGCATTTAATATTGCATTTTATACTATTAGCAATTTGTTTCACTTTTTTTTGTAAATCACTAAAATAACTAGTTTCCAGAAATGCATTATTAGATAAAAATTTTATTAGATTTTTAAAAAATAAAATTGTTTTTCATAAAATTTTTAAATTGAATGAATTTTCTCTTGTCAGCTTCTCAAATATTATTCTGGAAAAAGTTTATGTTGCTTTTATTTATTTATTTATTTTATTTTTGTTTGATTTTTAATTCAATTTTTAGTAGTATGTGTATGTAGATACATAAGATATGTATGTAGATAGATACATATATGTAGATACAGATGAGTCTATATATACTTAATCGTACAATTTTTTTTTTTTTTTTGTAAATGTGTAGCCTACTGAAAATTTGCATAATTAAATTTAATGACTTGTAAATTGATATTATACATACTCGAATTCGTATCGTATATACATACACATTTATGTATATGATATACATAAATATTTATGTGTAAATGATTGTATATGTATGCGAGGGTAATCTAAATATCAAATTAAAAGAAAAAAACCATAAAAAAACCACAAATTATTCAATTAAAACATTTCCAATATGTAAATTTCTGTTGTGTGTATATGTAACAACACATATTTTACATGAGTGTGTAATATAATATGGATTTTATTTTTTTTTTTAATAAAAACTAAAAGGAAAAAAATAATAACACTAATGAACTGTTTACAAACAAACGGAAAAAGAGAGTAGTAGTATACAACATACAGTATGCTGTAAATAAGTCGTGAACAAAACTTTTAGAACAATTATTTGGGTTGTGTCTTAAATGGACAGATCAAATTGATAAGATTATGATACTCAATAAATGAGCTGTTTGTTTTGTAAGTGATGTAATTTCATTTTATATTATGTATTTATATTGAGACATCTAAGGATTCGTGTTTAAATGATTCTGGTAACCACATTTTTTTTATTTTATTATTCTTAGGGACAGACAGAAAACTGACAGCTCCTCTCCCACACTACAACCCGCCAGGGTCTTTTGGCGATTGATAATCACATAAGTAGATTTTTTGTTAACAAAATGATTACCTATATATAAACATTTTGGATGAATAATTTTTTAAGAGCTGGATCTGTTAGCTAATTTCAAACGTTTTGTTAATAATAAATTTACACCATTTTCAAATAAAACATCTCCAAAATTATTGTTTTTTTCTTTGAAATTTTCAAAATATTTATATTTGTTTGGGTACTTATTCACAGCACTGTAAAACTGTAATGTACATTTATATAATTATGTAATTTGAATGAATCTGGAATTCAAATGAAAGAAAGTGCATAAGTAGTTATATTTATATACATTATATTATTTATTCAAACAACATGAAAAGCTAATATATGATTCTTAAACATTTACTTGAAAATAAATGCGATATTTTATTTCACTTTTTATAATTAAATATTGCATAATTTGTTGCAATCATTTTAATTCGTAATTTTATTATTAACTAGCTATTATTTTTAAAACTAATAATATATATAATTTACAACTATGATGATGATGATGATGATGATGATATCAGAGTTGATGATTATTTTAAAAGTGTGCAATTAAAATTTGAAAAAAAAAAAAGAAAGTATCTTGCCACAATAATTATAATAGAATGTATCTGGTTCTGGATACAGAAATGTAAATTCCTCGGACAAATTATAGGTACATCAAATATACATACATACATTATATAATGCGAGCATATGTATATGCATGCACATAACATAAAATTATTATGTATTTAAATGTTGCATAATAAAATTAAAACTAGGTATGTATTTATATGCAGAGTCGTAGTCGTAGAGTGTTGCTAAAGTGATAAAATAATACAAATATTTACAAAGTTTGATGATAGTTGTTGTAGCTACGTTATGTTTCTACATTATACTCGTATAAATAAGTATGTATAGTAATAGTTGTAATAAGTACATTTTATATTTTATTAAATGCATGCGATGTTACTAAAATTTCGTAGGTGGATAAATGAATGAATATTGTACTGATAATTGCTTCTTTGAATGAGTAGGTTGATGATAATATATAATAGTGCACATGCATACTCTTGTATTCATAATTATTATCTAGGTACTATATGGTATATTAAGAACTTAATTAAATGAAAATAAATAAATAAATAATATGAAAATTGATTTAATTGTTAACAAAAATTAAACTGTTTTATAACGGGTCATCCAAAAAACGCGCCTATATGTTTCTTTTAAATAAAACACAAACTATTTGCAATTTTTTCAAGCTGTTTTTTTTTATTAAAAGTATGATCCATTACAATTATAAGTGGAATAGAATATCATTCAAATGTCCACCACGACTGCGTCTGCAGGCATCAATCCGAATATCGAAATTTACAATGACTTTCCGACATGTTGCTGGTGTTATTCCACGAATTGCAACTTGAATGTTGTTCTTTAGATCATTAATTGTTTGTGGCTTGTTAGCATACACTCGACTTTTCAAAAAACCCCACAAAAAAAAGTCTAATGGTGTTAGATCACATGACCTTGGAGGCCAATTGAAATCTGCATTTCGTGAAATTACACGTTGAGGAAATTTTGATCGCAAAAACGTAATGTTTTCTCTAGTTGTGTGACACGTAGCACCGTCTTGCTGGAAATAGACGTCAGACACATCAATATGACTCAACTGTGTCCATAAAAAGTCTCTCAACATTTATGTTATCGCTCAGCATTCACAGTAACAGCATTTCCAGCATCATCTTCAAAGAAAAATGGCCCAATGATTCCATTTGCCCAAAATGCACACCAAACAGTAACTTTTTTTGGGTGTAGAGATTTTTCATGAATAACACGAGGATTTTCATCACCCCAGATACGACAATTTTGCTTATTGACGAATCCATTCATTGTGAAATGAGCTTCATCACTAAACAAAATTTTGCTTGAAAACAATGGATCTGTCGTTCGTTGTTCAATAATCCAACTAGCAAAATTACGACGTTGTAAATGGTCTCTTTCTTTCAATTCCTGGGTTAATTGAATTTTATAAGCTTGTAAATGCAAATCTTTATGCAAAATCCTCCATAAGGAGCCATAAGATATGCCCAATTCTTGCGAACGACGCGAAATTGATGTTGTCGGTTCATTTTCAACACTTTCACTAACAGCAGCAATATTTTCATTTGTGCGTACAGTTTTTGGTCTTCCACTTTTTGGTTTATCAGTAACACAACCAGTTTCTTCGAATTTTTTCACTAATCTTTGAATTGAAGATTGATTTGGCCGATTGTTTACACCAAAAAAATCACGAATTTTGCGATGGGTATTTTTCAAAGAACGCCCATTTTCATAATAAGTTTGAATGATGTAAACGGGTTGTTGCAATGTGAACCTGTCCATGGTTAAAACTGTACTACCTTCTACTAAAATAAAATGGCTTATGTCATTTGAAAAGATGTCACATGTAAAAATTATATAGTGCTGACATCTAGGCGTCACATTTGGATGACCCAATATATAGGTATGTATACAAAATGTTAATGTATGAATATTTATACTTAATAATATCATATTATTTACACATATAGCTAAATATTTATTATTATAACACGTCTTTATTTATTTTAATTACATACATACATATACAGTACATTTTATTCGATATTATTTCAAAAGAAAGATCAAAAATAAAATTATCAAAAATATCATGTAACTACGAGATACGATACGAGTATTTGTACATACAGTAATGTTTCATTTAAATATAATAGTATATATAAGCGTGTACGACTGTATGAGCATGAATTATGATACATGTAATTTAATAGTATATAGTATATAACCATAACCATTTATCGTATATAAATTTGTTCTTTTTTATACTTATTTCTTTAACATAGGAGTTTATTTTATTTTCTCTCTCTCTCTCTCTCTCTCTCTCTCTCTCTCTCTCTCTCTGTAATGTGCTTGCCATGCTATTCATATTAATTAAAAGTTTCATTTAAAACTATACATTTAATATACGAACAATGTACAATTAATATTATTGTACATACATTAATTTATAAAATATTCGCATGTTCATATATAACAATATTCATATATATGTACATATGTACGTATATCGTATATGTAGTATTTTTTTATTCCATTTTCTTATATACTCTAAATACATTGCTGCTGCGTGCGACCGTACACAACATGTTATTTTTTCTATTCTTGAATTCATTTTCATATTGAATAACAAATTTTTTGATTTGAAAAAAATTATGAAAAAAAAATATTTTAAATGTAAAATAATGAAAAAAATAAATTACATACTTAAGTATATATACGAACAATTGTGTCAAATGTTTTTTTTTTCGTTTTAAAAAGCGTGTCATTTATGCTTTAATCGTACTCTTTTAAAAAAATATATTTATTTATTAATTTTTTTGTTAACTTATGTAATGGAAATGAATGAAAAAAATTAAAAAAAAAAAAAAAACATGATTTTTATCCCACATTTTGTTTTTATTCTACGTTATAAAATATGTAATATATACAGTAAGGGTATTCACTGAAACTGGTATCCTTCATAAACGTAATAAATTTGACGTTTATTTTGTGTTTGAAATTTATAACTTCGTAAATGACTGTTTAATAATCAATAATAACGGAAAAAAAATGAAATACGACATGACGACATACGACATCGTCGTCATGGAAAAATACACCAGATTATCGAATAATGTGGATTGTGGAGTGCTTTCAAAAGTTTCATTGTTTCGTATATTCGAATGTGCTGAAAATATTATTGCCGCTCTCAAAGAGAGAGATATTTTTCTTTCAAATATGAAATGAAATTGAAATAATGTTAAAATTGTCAGCTGATTAATATTATCTATATTCTATACGAGACGACAGACGACTATAAATTTATTTACGAACGGGAACGTTCAAATGAGATGTGTGGCGGTGGCGATTTGAATACAATGAAAATGAATACGAAATATAAGAAATACAAAAATCAATGATTACCCCTAGTATAAATATGTATTTATACATGATGGATAAATTTTGAATTATGTTATGTGTACAAATAATATATATTTTTTTTTAATTCTAGTTTTCCATTTTAGTTTTCATTTAATGAATAATGAAAAAAAAATTTTCCCATCAAATAAATAGTGTATTTACATATCAGAATACATACATGCATATATATATGTATATGTATATGAAAATATTACAATGCAAAAATAACATACAAATACACACAAAAAGCAATTAGTTTTAGTTGTTTTTAATTATTTTTTTATTCTGATGACTAGGTATTTAATTTTTTTTTAATTCCCTGTATGTACATTATATGTATATATAAAGTTTTGAATGTAAATAATAGATAATAATTAGTATAGCCTCTATCCTTCATTTTTTTTTTGTTTGTTTTTAATTTCAAGTAAAATTACAAACTATAAAATTACTAACAATTCAAACTCATGCATTATTAATAATTTCGTGTGTGTTTTATAATTTAAAAATTTCTGTAATAATTTTATTTAAGAATTTAAGAATATCTTTTCTTCTGCTTCAAAAAAAAAAAAAAGGTAAAAAAAAAATTCATTTTTGGCATACATTACATTAATTCTCATTTAATATCTACATATATAATTATATTTTTTTTTTAATATATTTTCGAATATATTTCTCTAGAGTTGTTATATTGTTTTTGGCAAACTGAACTTTAAATTACAATAATTAACAATTTTTATTATAACATATTACGTGAGAAATAAGAAAATCCGAAAAAAAAATCTTGGAAACATAATTACATAGAAATTTTCATTACATACTGTATGTACTTCTCTTAAGTAGTATTAATTACTGTCTGCGTTCATAATAATTATTACTTTATTCGATTTTCTTCTATAAAAAAAGAAAAAAAAAAATGAAACTTATTTGATTTTAATTTTATCTTTGACATTGTAATAAAAATCATATATGTATAAATGATATCTTTAGACACACATGAGACATATTAGCCATGAATATTATAAGGACTTCTTATTAAAATAGTACTTATATCTAGTAATTAGATATCATATTAAAAAAGTAAATAAATAAATGAATGAAAGATAAAATAATAATCGTCGTTATATATAGATAAATTTGTAGTGGCACGTGTATTATTTAGGTATCAAAATTTAAAAGTAAATAATAATAAATACGCACATAAATATAAGTACATCATTATAAATGTAGAAAAACACACAGTCATTTTCACAAGAACGTGCACACACGCAATAAATAATAAAGTGCTAAAGAACCGTATATCCTAATGCGCAACTGTAACTAATGCGCTATTTAATGCTCATATTGTTTATAATAAATTACCATCTTTGTTCAATTACACTGTGTCAAATTTGTATATATAGCATTTTAAATTTAAATTCAACTTTTTCCAACATAAATTAATCTTTGTTCAAGTTAAATTAAACTTTGTACATTTTAAATTAAACTTTGTCCATTTTATGCTTTTTCGATGGGATTGAGCATTGCAGAGTATGGTGGCAAGTACTCCAACCGAGCTCTCGAAGAAATTAGCTCTATTTTCAGAAGTTTTATGGATTCTGACATTATCCAGAATAATCAATGTATCACTCACATTTTCAATCTTTTTCAACTGTAATTAAAAATTGACAAAGTTTAATTTAAAATGTACAAAGTTTAATTTAAAATGTACAAAGTTTAATTTAAAATGTACAAAGTTTAATTTAACTTGTACAAAGATTAATTTAACTTGTACAAAGATTAATTTAAGTTGGAAAAAGTTGAATTTAAATTTAAAATGCTATATATATTTTTTTTTTTGATATTCTGTGTCACTTAGAAACCTACATAATTCTCTGTAGAATTGGAATGTGTCGATTTTAAATGTCAGTCCATATTTCACGACTATCAATTCTTTGTCTTTTACTACACAAAAACATTGCTTACTCAAAATTTCTCTGAAGAACTATTTCACTATTTTTTCGATTAATCAACTTCAAATAATTTTTGAAATTAACTTTATTGTGCACTGATAATCGAATAATATAAGAAGATAATTTCGATTGACTCATAATATAACACAGGTATAACTATCACGAAATCACGTAAAATGTTATCGCGTACATGCTTTTGTGAAATCGACTGTATATTATGTATTTACATATATACAATATGTAGTTTAATCTTGAATTTATAGTTAAGGATTTAGTTATTTAAAAAAATATAAAATAAATACATAATATTATTTATGAAGGATTTCCTGATTTTTGTTGATTTTCTTCGAACATAAAATTTCAATTATTTTTTTTCTTTTCTTCTGTACTACAATACTCGTTTAGATCGTATAATTTTTTTTTTCACATTACAACTAAGTAAATTTAATTTTAATTTTCTCTTTTAATTGAAAATTAAGAAAAAAATTTATATAATCAAGATGTACTCTAATCAATTTGCATGATGTAAGTATACATATATATGTATATTCAAAAGTGAAAAGTAATTTGACTTTTGTTTTGTGGTTTTAATATACAACACAGAGCTCAACATTTTTCAATTAAACATTTTTTTATACGTGTATACTGTACACAAATACTTCTTATATTTAAACAAAAAAAATTATTAGTGTCGTACATGTGTACATGTACATGATCACGTATGTACATATAAAACGAAAAATTTGTCATTGAATTTTATTCATTTCCATCATTTACTTACACTTAATTTTAATGTTCAAGTGAAAGTTCATTTTGTAACACCTGAAGATTGAAAACGAAAAAAGGCAAAAAAAAAAAGAATCAAAAATAAAAGTTTATGGAAATTTCATTTTTAAAAAGAAATTTTTATAAGATTTTTTTTTACTGTGACTACAACAATATCTACGCGTATAAATTACTATAAAAGTAATGCATAATGTATGTGCTTGTTAGGCGAAATTATCATTAACTTTCAATTTATTTATGTATGTACTTCGAAAATTAATCTTTAGATTTTCTTAGAAATTGTACTGTTGGAAAGAAGATATAAAAATCAATAGAATCTCATATAAATAGTTCCCAAATTTTCGGCGTGGCTGATCATTGTACTCCCCGTAGATCCCCGTCTAATCAAACTTTCTCGTTGCTCTCAGGTACCGAAGAAGCTCTCAACCTGATATTTTGGTCCGAAAGTTCTGAGCCCAACAACATCAGTACGAAAAATACGCTCTCTGATGGAGGAGAAGGTAGGAGACACTCACACAAAAAGTGCTTCGTCGTGTCGTCTTCTTATCCATAAGCTGCACGCAGCGCATCACTGTTGATGCCTATAGTGACGTGATGCTGTCCACAGTTATTATACCCTGTTGGAGCATTAAAAATGTATAAGTAATCCTAGAAAAATAATTTTTTCTTTTAGTAGTTATGTAAAACGCTAATTAAAATGTTCTTCTCTGTTCATTTATTTCACATTTTGAACTTTCATATTTAGAAAAAAATAAAATAAAATATTAATTAATGAAATTAAATTAAAATAAAAAACAACATTACATTGTTGATATTATTGCATACAAATTTGTTAACATATTTCCTTATGTATAGTATACATCATACATACTGCTAATAATATTCTCTGGCACATAAAAATTCTGGCATTTATTGGATAGCTAAAACTAAAACTATAAATTTGCTATGTACATACATAATAGTAAATTAAAAAATACAAAAATAAAGAGAGAAAAAAAAAACATTTTGAATCATGTGCTGTGTAGAAATTTGAAATTTTTTTCTTTTCTAAAAATTCAAATAATTTAGCTGATGTGAGTGAGGTATTTACGTATGAATTGAAATGAATTTAAGACTTTTAATATAAAATTTTCTCATAAAATTGACGTTGTAAATGTCGTTAAACTAAATAAATGCTTTAAAATTGAATCCCAAAGAATATCTTAAATAGACATAAATTTGAAGGAGAAAATAGGGCTTCCACAACGCCCAAGAGAGAGATGGATAGATAAAATAGACAAAAATTGAAGAGATGAGACGTTTGCAAGGAATTGAGGTTAAGTTTAAGAAAGAAAAAGAATTAATCTAGTTTTTACTTTTCGTCAATTGGTTCATGACAGTAAAAGTTCTTATGCACATTCGTTATTTATCTTATCCTTAAGATCACTCAGTACCAGCAGACTATCTTAACTTAACATTTTCATCTCAACTGTTTACACTTTTCAGTCTTTGGTATTTATTTATTGGCCAAGTTTCTCATTTGTAAAGCATCATTTGCGGGACTGCTATTTTATATTATATGTATGGCTATATTTTTCATTAAACTCAATTAAATTAGTCCAAAGTTGAAATTATAAATTTTGTTAATCTAAAATGAACGATAAATTATATGCACATCCATAATCTACGTACAGGAATGGTGCAGGCATATAAATGTACAAATTTATTTTGTGTTTATATACATATTTATGTGCATATTTACGATAGTATTAGATACAATAAACAAAAAAGAGTAAAAATATTATTTAAAAATAATTAAAGAAAATGCCATATACGTATACTACATAAATATCGTGCATAAAATATGCTAATGAGATTTTTATTTGATATTTTGAATGAATAAATCTTTTTAATTTATTTTCGTATAATTTTCTTATAATCTTTGCGTGCTTTTTTTGCCAAAATTTATTTTATTTATATTTACATATATTATTTTGTTTGTATAGTGAAGTATGTAATGTTTCTACATCAAATACAGGGTGCCTCATAACTCCCTGGAGGAGTGAGAATACAATATGATGCTACAGATATCATTTGATTCTCTAGGTCTAGGTTATAGCTAATCCCCTGTTAAAGATAGGATTTAGGTGTATAAGCAAGGAATAAAATTCTTTTAAACAAAAAATTCGTAGTTATTTCAAAAATAATAAAAAAAAATCTTCGAAAAAAAAAGTGATCGAAAATTTTTTCGAAAAATTTGAATATTCAATCCATAACACAATATTTTCTTGTTTCAACAAATTATCACAGCACATATTCTGAGATGAAATGTCAACAGAAAGAATGAAAGGTCTGCTATAAATCACTAGAATCAAAATTATCTCGGATATTGAATAACCGTTTCTATATACTATTTTTAGTCTGTTAAGTGAAATTATTGAACCAGAAATATTTGACGCCATCTAGCGACTACCCGTTCTGCCTGCCAAGCAATGTTTGTTTGCCTTGATTAGATCCGATTAGATCTATGCATGATATAATATAATTTGCTCTTGGTATGGATTATGTACGTCATTACAAATCAGTCTATATTTATGATTTTATTGTGTGGATTTTTTTTTAAAATTGTACATTATATATACGTATCGTATATGTATGTACCTACACTTATCACTCACTCAAAATATCGTTATGTATTATTAGAATGGGTATGACACATAATTCATATAACCTTATTATTTGCATATACTCGTATATACATAAAATTTAGTTCTTCATGTGATGAAGAAAGGTATGGCGTATGACGTATGTATATGAATTTATAAGAGAATAAAGAAAATAAAAACACATAATATGTTTATATATGTATATAGATGGGGTGACAATGTCATAATACAATGTACATACATGGGGTGTGATGTAATAAACAATTTTTTTTTTCATTTGCTTCTATGAAATGAACTTGAACTTGAAATAACCATAAGTAGAAGTACTATATAGATGAATGTTTTGTGGTCATTAAATATATGTATCTATACCTCATATACGTATATTTTTTATAAATGAAAATTGATATATATATACGTATGTACATTGTATATTTGTATTGATAAATTGAATAATTGTGGTAGGTTATTCTAGACTAGAAATATACATATGAATGAATGAATGTTTGTATGTGATTTATGCACTTTTATATAAAAATTGAACACTATATAAAAAAAAAGTCACATGAAAAATTTGTATGTAATTTGATGTAGAAACATACTTGCTTGAGGGTAAATAAACATATGTATATACATATATTAATTACCTCCACAATATTGTGAAAATCATTTGAAAGTAAAAAAATGAATGAATGAAATTTCTATATATGAAAACCATGAATTCGAATGTGTAATAACAAGTTTGGTATGATTGTTCTGTTTCATTTTCATAAATGTCCGAAAAAATTCACATTTTCCACAGTCCAAATTGGATTTGAACCTACTTTAATAAATATTTATCAATACAGCACCCAAAGTGCTACTTGAGTCTATCCAGACTGTCAGGTATACACAGACTGTCATTGTAACAATAATCTTCATAACAGATCACGATCTTTGGCGACATCTCTTCAATTTCCCACTAATCAGTATTCTTACTCAATTCTCACTGGCATCATCTACCGTAACTATGTCATTCCATATTGATATGATATGAATATCCAAGTTTGCGTCTTCAAAATAAATACCACTTCAAATGTTCACGTTGAATAGAAAGTGATGATGTATTTTTATTAATTGAATTAAAAAATTTTGATGTGTATAAAAATGATGTGACTGAATAAATGATATATGGATATACTAGTATCTACTCGTTATTAGACCGGAAATTATTAATATTTGTTAATTTTCTGTAACGTAAACATAAAATATACATACATATGTCCGGAAATCTGGAATATTATAATACATACACAGATTACAAATACTCAGATTAATTGAAAGCACAATAACCTTTTGATATTCTCATAAAAATTATACTGTCGTCTGTTTAAACGTTATTATTATTATTATTATAAATCTGTGCAGTACAGTATCATGTTTTTTATTCGATGATAATAATAATAAAATGAGTTGAATTGGAAATATAAAAAAAAATATATATTTTCCCTTACTTGCATTGCGTGAGAACCAACTTACATATTTCTACCTACCGATATATACACAAAACGTATCGTATTTCACACAGATGGAAATATGTATAGTGTGCAATGTATATACTGTGTGTACCTGTTCGTATATATAATAATAAAACTTATGGGTCATATACATAAGAATAATGATCTGCATTTTGTAATATAATAATAAACGTATGATGTAGTTATGTATTTGTGATGAATATATTCATATATACTTATATACGTATGCATGTAGTACAGGTGGTATAGAAGATGTAGAATAGGAGGTAGCATATATATATGTACTCATTTTTATTATAAATACAATTTATCTACCTACTATACATTTTTTTTATTTTTTTTTTTGTTTTTTTTTTTAGACATTATAAAAATAATATACATAGTTGCACAGCTTCAACTTTAGAGAACAACAGACATTATAAAACAAGTTTTTCAAGTTTTATAGAAGACTTTTTTTTTATTTTTTTTTTTTTTTTTGAAAAAAAAAATATTTTTTGTTCAAGAATTATAGAGAATAGAGAGAATAATATACAAAAATACGACACAACACACAACACAAAAACGATAAAATGAATAAAACAACATGGATACGAATAACGATATAAACAAAGGTAAAAAAAAAAAATAATATTGAGTTCTTCCATTTAAAGTTAAACAGAAGACATAAAATGAGAAAAAATTTTGTTTAAAAAAAAAAAAAATTATGCACCTATAATATATGCATCTATAATTAATATGAAATCACATAATATCGACGTAAATGAAGTTTGTATACCTACTTAAAGAAAATTTTAAATAAAAATAGAAAATTGTCTTATGATGCAGTATACCTACATCTGGGAAAAATAAATAAAATATTTTTTTTTTTTTCAAAATAATTATGAAATAAAATCAAAAAATAATAATATTTTAACAAAATTAATTCATAATTTCGAATTTTAAAAGCAAAAAAAAAAAAAAGAAAAAGAAAAATATGAAAAATTTTATTAAAACGAAGAACATATGAATAATTCAAATTCTTTATGGTTTTAAAAAGTTTTTTTGGCAAAAATTAAATACCTATGTAATGTAATATTTAAAAAAAAATTTATTTCATTTATTAATTTCTTTGTAAATCATATTTTATGTTTAAAGTTTTGTAATAAAGTAATTTTGTAATTTTATTGTTTAATTACCGTAAATTGATCGTTAAATTTATCTAAAATAATGATAATTATTTCCGTATTACATTATGTACCTACATATGTATATGCCCATAGTAGGTACCTGTATATAATATGTATTTATTTTTAAAGATGTTAATTTTTTTTTTTTTTTTTTTGCTTTCATATACAAAATTTGTATGTAGTATTCAGATGTATTTTGAATGTAGTATTCAGATGTATGTATTTTGAATCGAAGAAAAATTTTTAAATTTATATTAATGGAATGCGTATATAGTTATCTGGCTACTGCAGCTACTAGCTACTATTGCTACTATTGCTAATATTTATTTTATGAAATCAAAATGATATTCATTGTATTTTGTTTTAATAATAATGATATGCTTTTAGGCATGTATTCAAGAATTTTCTTGATCACATTTAATAAAATAAAATAAAAATACAAAGAAAAAAGGAAAAAAAAACATTTCAAAACAAGATGTAAAAACAAAATACGCACATAAACAAACTAATAGAAATGTGTATAAATTTATGACTGAAATAATGATGAAAATCGCAAAATAATGTCGCAATAACCACACCCTCTAAAAAATTATATATACATTATAACAGAAAACAATACAACAAAAAAAAAAAAAAAGAAATTGATACTCGCGTATAGATTCGAAAAAACGTCATTATCATTGACAACAAACAAAAATAAAAATCGCAAAAAAAAAACAAATTAAAATTAAAACACTAAAAATTAATAATTTAGAATAAACATTTTCGAAAAGAAAAAAAAAAAATTTATTATGATAGATAATAAACACATATACTTTGCTATAATAATAATCATATACGTTCACTGAAAAAAAAAAAAACAAAAAACGAAACAATTTAAAAAGAAAATTAATTTTTAATTACGTCAATAATTGCAAGTACATACATCATGTACGAGACGAGTACCTACATGTTGTAGTAGTATACTTTTTTTTTTTTAAAAAATTCGAGTACTGATGATGATAATTTTTGTGTTTTGATTAGACTTTAAAATATGTTTTTACTTGTTCCTTTTTTTTGTTTTTTTTTTTGGTTCAAAAAATTTTTGTTTACTTATGAAAATGTCTGAGAAACTTATGTGTGACATTTAACTGCAGATATATACGTGTACTCATATTCCTAATGTCGCAATTTATTAATAATAATATGAAAAATAAAATCATGTGCCTTTAAAACTACAAAATGTATTTTTTTTTGGTACAACTATTTATATTTGCATATCTAAGAATACTATATAACATCACATCATAAAGCATTAATGATCATGGTGTGATTGAGTGTGATTACTGTGATGATGATGATGATGTGGTCCAATCCTAATTGACCACCACAAATAATAATCAACAGAATGATATTTGGGTGGCATAAAATGATGTAATAAGGATATTGAGAAGCGAAGGAACAAATATGTACATATGTATATGCCTTCTGGCTAATAATAAAATTTGGATTGTCTAATAATATAATTTCTTTGAGAAATTTCCTCATGCAGTCATACCACAACTACAAGTCTACAACACACAATGGGTGGTATTCTGTACACGGATAACAGATTCTGTTATTTTGACAGTCTGTTATTCTTCATATAAAAGTTCGAAATTTCATAACAGACTCTGTTACGTTCAAAATTGGTATTCTGCGTGCACAACACTCTGTTATAATTCTGTTATGAATCTGTTACGATAACAGGCTCATTTTTAACTCTGTTACGATAAAGTTAATGTGAAATTTCATGTATTTGATGTATTGAGTGAAAAAAAATTGTGAAAAATGAATTTTAATAAAAAAATTATAAAAAATAAAAAAAATAAATAAAGGAAATAAGAAATATTTTAAGAACTAACAAAAAAAAATGATTACATATATGTTTTGATAATTGAAAATTTTAATACAAATTTTTCACTGTGTATAGTATATACTTACATTTTTCTGACATTTTTCTCAATGTTAGTTTATAAATTTAAAAAAAAATGTTGTATACTATAATATCATTAATTTATAAAATTTTAATTTAAATTCCTATCACTGTCACCCACTTTTATTTTTTTACTTTCTACTAATTGTAAACAAAACAAGAAACAACTGTTTTCGAAAATGATTTGACAACTTCATAACAGATTCGAAAATAAAATGCACACAGAATACCAAATATAACAGATCTGTTATGAGTCGAATTCTGTTATGAACGATAACAGGAATTCTGTTAAATAACAGAATTTTACAGAATACGACCCAATATTATATTTTCTCGAATTTGTATGTGTAATGTATGTGAATACTAATAATAAACAAATGGTCGTCATAAAACGTACACGTAATAGGATTCATATTCATTTTGTATTTTATTTTTTTAATTTTTTTTAATTTTTTCATTTATTTTTATTTTCTTATATTTTTCAGAATCATTCATACATCTAATTCCAATAATATTTTGCAATAATAATGAGGAATCGTATGTACTTCTCCTTATATGCATACATCATAGTTGGCTATCTCTAAATTTATTCTTATGAATGAGTATATAAATATGCGTGTGGTATTTTTATTAAGTGATACATGAAAATAAATTTTATATAAGTACATACAGGGTGTCCGGTTTCGGGTGGTCCTCCGGCACACAGTAGATAGGTCTCGCCGAGACAAACAAAAAATCGTTGTAGAGGGAGGGGGGTAATCTCAACCGTTTAGCTGTAATTCCACAGCCTGTATTATCTCTAAAAAAAATGGCAAAAAATCACTAAATTCTGACTTTGAAGCACAATAACTCTTGAAAGAAAGAACGTAGTGAAGCATATTAGGTATCATTGAAGAGAGGGGGGAGTTTCCTTCAGATTTTTCTTAGACCAGATTCTTCTAGCTAGTACACCGTAGTTATTAAAGGGTGTTTCGTAGATTCAGTGCGAAAAATCTTCATCGCCCTCTAGCGGCTAAATGGTTGAGATTACCCCCCTCCCTCTAAAACGATTTTTTGTTTGTCTCGGTGAGACCTACCTACTGTGTGCCGGATGACCACCCGAAACCGGACACCCTGTATATATACTCGTTTGTATATTTTCATTGTACATGGTACATACATACATACATACATACTCGGTACTCGCATATATGTATGTTGATATATAATTAAATTTATTGTTGAAATTAATAATAATAATGAAATATAAATTTATATTCGTTCAAAAAAAAAAAAAAGCAAATGTTTCACACTGCCAGCAGAAACCAAAGAACTTAACGGCAAAAAATAAAAAAAAACTACAAAACCATAGAACAAAACAGCAGTATAATACCACCACAGTATTAATATTCATATCACACATCAGACAATACAAATAAAGTATACGTACTCGTATAATATAAAAGTACATTAAATGTATACTAATGCTACATCTACATTTATGTACGTTATATTGAAAAAAAAATTTTAAATAATTTTAATGTTTTTTTCCCATTGGTTAATTCTTATTTCTTTAAATTTTTGGAAATAATTCAAATTTTTTTGTCGTACTTCGTATACATTTCGTTTTTTATCTCATTGCTCTTTTGGAATATAGCCAATACATAAATGTACACATATACATATATTTTTTGACAAAATTGTAAAAAAATGTGAAAAAAAAAACATACATATATATAAAACTTTAAAATTTACTGTATTACAGAATGTATACGAGTATATGTACTTGATATGTAAAATGTGGGTATTCATTTCAAACCGTAAACTTTTTATGCAACACGTAATTTTATGATCTCGCAAGTCAAAATACCTACATATAACGTCAAAGAACCTCGTAAAACATTAATCGTATTGTAATTGTAACTTGACTCTTCACAATTTGTTATTTTGTCACACGAACAGATTCAATAATTTCAAAATTCAACTGGTATAAAAATGATAAGCTTTCAAACCTTCGTTTACTCGCAATTCTTAAAACAAAAGGAAAAAGTTACAAAGTCTAGTTAGACTACGACCAATTATGCTGTACTTACTTGAATTACGAGACTTATATAAGATTTGAAATGAATACCCTCAATAAATATATGTACATACTCTACACATATTTATCTTCCATTTATTGGTTGTGCACATCCATAGTTTATAACAATTTTAAGAAATAAGAATTGAAAAAAAAAAAATCTACATATTTTTTAAATTAAAAATCGATATTGTAATATTACTATATTACTACAGATATTTACTTATGTAGTGGTAATGTACATAAATGTAAATATTAAAATGTATATATTTTCCAATGATTTATGATAGTTTTTACTGTTAAATGTAATATTTTCTTTTCGATTTTGTTGCAGAAGATTATAGCGATACACAATGTACATAAATGTGAAGTAGATATATGATTGTATACTATGTATATGGAAAAATCTTCTGTCACCGAGAAACACTAAAAACTAAAATAAAAATTTCATATTACAAAATGAATTTATTTTTAAAAAATTTTTATTTGGAACACACAAAAAAGAAAAAATGTACATATAATTTTGAGAACATAAAACGACAAATAAGTTTACAATACTTTGTACATAATGTGAAAATGAATCATTTAAGAAAATGAAATTTTCTCAGTTTAAAGTCCAAAATTTTTATATGTACCATACATATATGAAAATTTATTAAAATAAATTTTGTTAGACAAACTGTTTTATTAAACTACACTACATATACACTACATACTCGTACATGATTTTCATTTTCTTATTATAAATTTTGTATAAAACTTACGACAATAATTTCATAATGGAAATTATTCTACTTATTGTGTATCCAAAAAAGAAAAAATTAAAATTAAATTCGAATGAAAGAAAAATGAAGAAAATTTCTTGGAAAATTACATAGATTTATGGTGTTTTTTGTTTTGTTTTGTTTTCGTTTTTTATTTTTTCGATGTTTTTTTTTCTTCTGATTGTAAACAAAACAATTCAGGATTTATTTATGTACTCGTGTGTGAAAAAAAAGGAAATAAATAAATAAAAAAAACAAAAATATTAGATGATGTAGTAGTAGTACTACATAAATTTTGTTGCACAGAAAAGCAATAATTTATTTTTGCCTGCCTATAAACAAAGAATTTTATTTTTGTTATCATTTTCAATTTTTTTTTTCATATTTTATAATGTACACACATGAATATAATATCTAAATTAATTGCACTTTACATACAGAGGCTTTATATTCATATAATGTAGATATTGTCCATGAAATTTTGCATTTTTTTTTTTTTTTAATTTTAATTTTTCTTCATTCTCCTGTATTTTCACTTTTGTTCAGAGTTAATAAGCAAGCAGAAAATAAAAAAAAATCTGTAACAATTTGAATGCATCCTACTACAGACAAAGAAAGAGATATATCTATGTATATAGAAAGAAAAAAATACAACGAAAATTTTCAATATAATTTTCATTGTTTTTATAAACTTTTATTGAAAGAAAAGATAAAACAAATTTTTTTTTTTTTTTAAATATTTTACATGACATATACAAAAATTTACATGTAAATTTACATACATATATACATATTTACTTATATGTGTTTACTGTGTACAGTTTAGTATCTATAAAAAAATTTTATTTAAAATAAAATCACATTTGTATATGTATTGTACATTAAAGTCCATATAAAACTGATAGATTATGTAATTTAAAGACTTCGTAACTCAAAATGACGTCAAACCACATCGTAAAACAGTAATCGTATTGCAAATAGCAACTTAATTCTTTACAAATTCTTATTTTGTCACACAGATTCAACAATCTCCTCAAAATATAACCACAAAATCACTTTTCAAATTTTAGCTGGTAAAAATGACAAGCTATCTGTCAAACCTTAGTTTATACATAATTTATTTACAGGATTTTGATATACGCAACTAAAAACAAAAAGACTCATGAGATTTACAATCTACAATCATCTTCAATAGCACTACAGCTCCAAGTGAGCCAGGGCTTTTACTGAAGTGATTTCTAGACTTATAACTATCATTTGAACTTCTTACTCTCAATAAATTCGTATATATTTTACAATATAGATTTGTGGTGAATAAATAATAAAAAATAAACTTTTTTTTTTCACATTTTTTAAAGCTGATATCTACCTAAAATTTGTCGTGATGTTCTGTTTATACACCTTACACTGTACATTTATATTCTATTCTGTTATGAATATATGAGCTTTTTTTTGTGACTTTTTTTTATATTATAATTATAATTTTATAACACAGCTGCTTTGTACGTGTGTTTACGTTCATTTTTGTTACACATATGATGAAAATACACATATGTACTTATGTACACATATTCTGAATAATATGAATATGATGAATACATATATTTTACTAAATGTAATCATATAAAATAAATTTTTCTTTATGAGTGTAAAAAATACATATATGCGATTATGTATACGTACTTATGTACACGTACATATGTATGTATGTATCACTACAATAAAATCTACACATAAATGTAGATCTGTAGTTAATAATACTATATAATATATATGTACTACTTTTTCAAACTTCAACTGTAACTGTACGTATACAGAACAGACAGATACCAGAACTAGCTATCATTAATTTACAGAAAATTTATTTATGTAGATCAGATCAGAGAGACTACAGAATTATTTTTTGTAGTCATTATCTGTATTTTGTCGAGAATAGATCGGTTAAAATAATAAAATAATAATCAATCGATCAATTGCGATAGAAATAATTAATGATAGTATGTATTTGGAAATAAAGAAAAAGTTAATTTAAAAACAAAAGAAAAAGTTAATAAAAAATAATAAAAATATTGTGATTATTATTAATAAAATTTTAAATACATAAAAGTATTGTACAGAATTGTGTATATATAAAAGAAAGAATTATAAATTAAAATACATATTTTAAAAAATTATTATATAAAAATTTTTATATTTCTGAGTGTATCTATATAAATAAGCAAAAAAATAAAAAAGTACATATGTATATATTTTTTTACTTAAAGTTTAAAATTGAAACTAAAAAGAAATAAAAATAAATTTAAAATTATATTCAAAAGCATATAATACTTAAGTGCAAGAAAAAATATATTTCATTGTGAGTTCACTTTAAATATAATTATATACGAGTAATAGTAGTTCTCTTTATATAATAGGTGCTTTCGATTTGGCAATTATGAAATGTGTTGTCTAGGATAAATTGTTAAAACGAACGACACAAAAATTATTCGTAAATACTTGCATCTACTTCCAGCTACTTACTTGAAAAATTTTTCATGAGTAGCTGCGCTGCGAGTAGATGGTTTAGCACATACATTTTACCTTTTCTACTCGTAAGTACTTGAAATTGACAAATCGAAAGCACCTAATATAAAATCTTTCCATTTTAAAATTTATATAAAGTTTTTTTATTTAATAATAGTACAAAGTGAATGAATACATACAAAAATACGTGTACTAACTTTAGTACAATGAAGCAAGCTAAATAAATAAATATAGAAAATGTAAAGAGGGCAAACAACAATTTTCCTTGAAATAGTTACACGTTACACATTATAGTTATACATTTATTATGTATAGCAGTTAGCTGTTGTTAGCTCTTCGTCGTATTATATACTGGCTGGTTCAAAAAGGGAAAATATAAAAGTGTATAAATATATACATTATCTAAAATCTAATTCTGTTTTTGTTGTGTGGAATCGATAAAAATAAATGTACATATTTTTCTTTCCTTTAAAAATATATACCTAATAGTGTATGCAGACACATACATGATCATAATTAAAAAATACTCATGTATTAGCTAATAAAAATTTCCGTGTTGTCTGAAAATAGAAAATATCAATTTGTTTCTAATATATATTGATTTCAAATACCTATTTGCAATATATAATTGATTTTAATTCTTTACTTTGGGATTAATATGAAAATAAACAAATAAATTGATTAATATGTATTATTATATATGAGTGATAATTTAATTTATTTTCTAAAAAGTAAAAGAAAGAAAGCAAAACAAAAAAATAGGAAAAGAAAAAATATTATATTGTCTAATTGAAAATATTTTGAGTGCTTCTTAGATATTATATTATTGAAAAGTAGTGGAAAAATACCAAAAAAAAGTTTTCGAAAGTTTGATTTAAATTTGTTTTCATGTTTTGTTTTTACTTAGAAATAATAATATTTTTTTTCGCAAATAAATTGATAATAAAATGAATTTTTTAAGTGGTTTTTTTTTCATGTGATCGAAAAATTTTTTTAATTAATATATTTTTATAATCATCCAAATTTTGTTTCTAATTTATTTATTTATTTTATGTATTTTTTCTTTATTAGTATTAGATTTAATATATATTTTCCTTAATTTGCTTTGAAAATACGTATACATGTACGTTCCTATTTATGTATCTACATGTTATATACTTCTTGTGAATATTATCTGTGAAGTGTTTATTTGTATAAATCTTATACATACACATAAGTACATAAATAATGTATGAATATGTAGTATGCACATATACGAGGTACTTGTACTGTATTTATAGCAAGGAATAAAAACAACAACAATGAATTGTCATTCAAAGATTTAATTAAAATAAATTATTTTGCAAAAAAAAAAAAAAAGAAAACAAAAAGAATTATAAGAAGTAGGTATAATATGTACACACAATTTGACGATAATCGTTGCCAATTTGATATTTAAATAACGATAAATTCAAAATTAAATCGTCTGTTCGATTATTCTATTTAGTCGTCGTCGGTTTTTTATTGTTTATGAAAAAAAAAAAAAAATAGAAAAAGAAATTTCACAAAAAGTTAAATAAAAAATTAAATAAAAAATAAAATTAAAAAAAATATTGTGTATGCATAATACATAAATGAATGAATACATAAAGTATAGCTACCAATTGGTATAAAATAATTTATTAATGTATGCATGCATATACAATCCTGTATGTATTTTTAAAAAAAAATTAATCTATGCTTAATATTATTAGAGAAAAATACGAATCGTACACACGTGGAAATTAAAAGAAATATTTGTTTGAAATAATTAGAAAAAACTTGCTGTCAACACAGTCACAAAATATAATCGCGAAAAATTTTTCGAATACTACATAACATAGTTATATCTGTGACACGTCATATTTGAATTATTTTTTTTTGTTTTTTAGAAAGAAATAAATTTATAAAAAAAAATATTAAATAAAGAATATAGCTACTTTTGTAAAAACGAAAGCTGTTTTTTCTGCTTCTAGTTTTTTTTTTTTTTGAAGAAAATAAAAAACAATTTAAATTTAACTCGAGAAGCATATTATAAAAAGTGACGGAGAGGTTCGTATAAATAATATGTTATGTTAATTTATATAAAAAAAATAGAGATAAAATCTTTAAATACTGAAATTATTACATACATATGTGTGCAAGACGTATTATGTAAAATTTTATTATGAATTCTAAGTAAAATAAATTTATTATTTACTAATAATTATTAGCAATGAGTCATTTACATAAGTATTTTTAGGATTACATATTTCAATTAAATGAAGATCAACCAGTCTTGATGTGACAGATTTAGTAATAGAATATTTGTTTTTTTCTCTTATCCAAGGTTGCGTTCATCATTACAATCGAATTAGCGATCAGATTAAGAAAAGATTAAAATTTAATTGTAATCTAGAGTGCAATATTGAATGAAAAGAAGTATGTATTTTTTTATTGTGATCGGATTAAGTCTAACATGAAATGTTTCAAATGATATCAATTGTAAAAAAAAAAAAAATTTTTTTTTGTCATAAGTTATTTGTACATAATTGAAAATTAAAAATGTGGTTCGATCATCAACTAGGTATCTACATAATCGCAGAATTAGTAACAACAAAATAGATTGTGCTCCATTGAATCTATGTAGTAAACAATTATGAACTCCGATTTGAGTAATCGCAGAGCATTCAAATATTACAATAATAAACGGCAATAGAGTTTTGTGCCTAAATTTTTTAATTCTGTAATCATGAACTCAGCCCATATCTGTATAGTTATCAATTCACATAATAAACTGTAGGTGCAAGTATAAATGATACCTTTTGGGCGTTAAAATATCACTATAATGGTTTAAAGTATAGGAGGATATCTGAGGGCTGCTGTTGTTGTTTCTAAAACATGTGATATGTGATGATGACTTACAATAATTTATACACATATATAATTGCTATTAATATGTACCTAATATAATTTTAAATTGAATTTATATTATAGAAATCTATACATAACATAATATGTACTGTATTCGTATGTATACATATGTACATGTGTAATTTTCTATACATAATCTATTATATTATATTATATGTATTTTGTGAATTAACATCTGTTTTAATATGATTTATATAATATAAATTTACATGTACGTTTTTTACATGTGGTACACGTGTCTTAAAATACATAATACACTCATTACAAAAATCACGATATATGTACGTACATATGTATGAATAAAAACAAAAGGAAAAATAAACAATATTATAATTTTCTAATACTCCAGACTATTTATGGTAATGGAATGAGAAACAGGAAAAAGTATACATGCGAGTTTAGAAGCGAATGATAATATGTGCGCGGTTGTTCAATATTGAAAAGTAGGTATAAAAATAGAAAATTTTCAAATATACCTACACATGCACATAATGTAAGAGAAAGAGAGAGTACATGTATGCGTTTAAAGCTATAAAAGTGTGTAATTCATGTATAATACATACATATGTGTATATCCGAAAGAAAATTTTATTTTATTTTTGTCTATAATTATAATTATTACGAAATATTTATGTATTATGTATGAAGCGTAACTATTTTACATACCGTATAAATGTATCGTAAATGTGCATAAAAAACATAAAAAATATATATATATATATATATATATATGTATTCATTTTATTGTAATAATTTTTAAATGTAATTAGATATATCATTTGAATATTACTAATATGAAATAAATAATGACTTTTAGATATGATTTAAATATCTTTACTATTTACATAATATCTATTATTTTTTTTCTGACATTTAATGTAAATAATGTAACATTGCAAATACATATTGTATTGTATTTATGTACATAATTTATAGTGTATATGTACATATTTTGTATTTTGTTTTTTAATTGAATTTCAATATGTAAGTACAAAAACTGCTGTCAGTTTATTATTTTTTTGAATGACTCAATTTACGTATGCATACATACTCCATACCGTACCTCATACATTCACAAGGAAAATAAATTTAAAAAAAACAAATCACAACAATATCAACATGTAGGTAAACTGAAATAAAGCAAAATTTAAAAAGAAAAATATTTGTTTATAAACGATAATTTTAAAAGTATACTTATGTATTTATGTAGTGAAGAAGGGGAGAGATTGGTGTAATCCTTGACATATAAAAGCTGGCGGACGACTGACTGACTGACTGACCGACTAATTACGTGTCGTACCTATATTTTGTTTCATATCCACTTAATTTTTTCGTTTTGTTTTGTTTTAAAATTTGTGTTACATTACAGAATTTTTTTTTTAAAATATTAAATTGTCATTTGCAATAATGTTATGTACATATGTAATGCGATAAAATAATGTAGTTTGTAACAATATCAATGCGAGTATTATGTTGAAATATGTTTCCTTTCTGTTCTTTCTATCTGTTTAATTTCAAATAGAACTGAGTGTAGTATACAATTATGTAGTTTGTATTTAACTTTTTTAAAAAAAGAAAATAGGAGGAAAATAATAAAATTTTCTAATAATAGAACATATACACATATGTGTATATATGATTCTGTTACAAAGGAAGATAATATAACTATATAATTCCACATCAAAAAGAAAAAGAAAAACAAAATCACTACTGAATGACATTTAAAAGTGTATAAATGTACTTACGTTTTTTACGTATTTCATTTCAGTGTAGTAGTACCTACACATTTTAAAAATTTTAATCAAAAATTTAAAATGAAAAATAATTATTAAAATAATAATAATAATAATAACAAGTAAATGAGAATAAATAGTCAAATTACGTATGTTTCATGCATCCGTTATTATTATTATTATTTTTTTTTTTTAAAAAGAAAATATTTTCATATTTTAATACATATTACAAATTTTTATTACATTACATTTTATTTTATTTTATTTTATTTTTTTTGTTTCCTTTTCAGGTGATGAAAATTTTTTGTGACAATTAAAATATTAAAAATTTAATGAGGTAAGTAAGTGAATATGAAAATGTTAAAGTCGAGAGATCAAAAACTGAAAATATTATTTTATTTTTAATTATGAAAAATCTTAATTATAAAATTCTTGTTATTTTGTGAATGAAATGTCACACTCACAATATTTTTTTTTTTGCAATTATTTTTGAAATAGATTTAATTGAAATAAATTTCATTCAAAAAAAAATATAATAAAAACCCACTACTTCCTTTATTAAAGGAAAACACAGTAAATAACAAAAAAACAAACAAAATATTGGTCATATGAATAAAAATGAGTAAATGCCTATTGCTCAAAATTATGGCTGTGTTTGGAAATGTCGCATTTGCAAGTAGATTGCGCATTTGCAGTTTGGTTGGTAATGCAGATAACAAGTATTATTGTATTACGAGTTTACTTGATCGTCAAAAGACAATCAATAAGTTTGACAATAATCACTTTTTTGACACAATTTAACATTTCCAACATGGCCTTAGACACGAGCATCTTGAAAGTATTTAAGCAAATGCGTCAAAAAACATTAATCTACACACACACACACACACACACAGTGTAGCAGACTCAAGTTTGAATATAAGTATATATAGCACAAATTATTTCAAATTTCCATAAAATATATGCGTTATCCAATAAAATGTATCAATTGATAAACAACATTTTACCACCTCTATCTTATATTTAGTTTTTGAAAAATTGATGTGTATATATTTTGTTGAATTTATACAGCACCCTATCCAATACAGACCTTCCCTCCCCAAATTTATCCCTAACCTATAATTTTTTAATTTAAAAAATAATATTTCGAATATCTTTACAATAGAATTATGAATGCATAATTAAAATTAAACTAAAAATATTTATTTTTTTTTTCAAATTATAAACATATGTATGTAATAAATATTATGACATATGTATACATACATTATCTGCATTATTACATTCTAATTAACGGAAAAGGAAAAAGTGAAAAATTTTAAACAAAAATTCTCTTCATTAATTTTTCATTTTTACTTTCAAATACAAATATACATACATTCCTGAGCATATATGTGTACATAAATATTTATACATTTTTTAATTAATGTAATTTTTTTTTAAAACGGAAAAAAAAATTTCAAAAAAAAGATACATATATGTACTCGTACACTGCTATAAATAAATGAATAAACCAAAGAAAAAAAAAATGTTCTATTATTAATAGAAATGTTCATTTTAATTTTAGAAATATATTATGACCTTGCTTTTGTTTATATACTACCTATATGTAAATATTTTGCATTTTATTTTGATTTTCTTCATTTGTTTTGTATGATAAATTCCACGAAATAAATAATTGTTGTATGTGTACGTCATAAATGGACGTCATAACATGTGTAGTAATACAAAAACGTAATAAACCATAGAAGAAAATGATATGTTTATAAATGGGAACTAAAAAAATATTTAAAAATTGAAATAATTTGCATGAAGTGTAGTTAAATATTTAATTTGAATTTCATTCGGACAATATATAGGTGTAAGGCAAAGGGATATGTCATCATCATTAGTGCTACAGCTCCAGATGAGCCAGGGCTTTCATCACTTAAGTGATTTCTAAACTTTATTACTATCATGAAAGCACAAACAGTTTAATGTTAATTATTGCGAATCACTGAGTTGTTGGTAGAGAAACAATTTCTTTCATATGATAGGATAGGACTTAGACAGACAGATATATTATTTTTATTATTATCACCACACCACCACACCAAGTAGTTTACTTTTCAACATTTCTATGCTCTTTTTCTCTCAGCAAACTGATACTCATTTAAAGCTGAGTGAACAACTTTTGGGGTTAATGAAATTTGGAATTTGGAAACTGGTAATGAAAAATGAAAATTATTTTTCGAATCTACAAATTCGAGAGCAGTCAGTAGAACAATATTGTTTTACCACTGCGCAATCGAGCCCCCAAAAATACTGCACTTTATTTTATTTATTTCAATTTGATTATATCAATATTATCAAATTATATATTATATAAAGATTATTGCAAATTCGTTTAAAAATATATTGATTTTACTTGATATTTACTATTATACGCACACTCGTGTATATTTATTTAGATCACTTCCTACATACGTAGTTAATATACGAGTATATAAATAAAATATAAATGTAAATATTTATCGATTTATACAATGTACGTGTGTAATATTAATATAGTTTACATAAAATAGTGAAATAAATTATTTAATCCTATATAAAATTGAAATTCATTTTAATTTGATTAACAGATTTTTCAATTAAAAACAAAAAAAAAAAGAAAAGAAAAAACTCACTTCTAAGTCGTATGTCGTATATAAATGAATATTGTTCATAGAAATATTGTATACGTATAGTTGCATATAGAAGTAAATAGTAAGTATATATATGCATGAATATTTATTCAGATAAGAGAATATTATTTGATTTAGCATTAAATTAAATTACGACTAAATGTATATATAAATTTTATTTAAGTTCCTGTTATTAGAAAATTTTGTTTACCTAAATCTATGTACATATTCATGTTTGTATTAAAATATATACTTGAACTAAACTTAAGAACTATATTTAAAGGGGAAATATGTATACGTACAAGTGTACATTTTTAATTAAAATTTCACCCTGTTTTCTGTGAAATGTATATAAATGTAAGTGTCGTATATATACATTATATATTTATCACCTGATTAAAGTATAGTACATACGAGTGTACATAATATCTTATCTAATTTATACTTTCATTTGTAGATGTTACATAATATTATATAATTTTAACAACACAAATATAAATGAAAGTAAACTATCTCTACTTTTTTTTTTACGTACTTTCACAACATATAATATACGTATAGTATATACGAGTACGATGAATAATATACTACGTGCTATGTTTATAATGTAACACGATGCGATAGAGTCGAAAATAATTTTAGCATTCGCATTACACTATACATATTTTGCTTAATTTTTTTGTCAGTAATGTTCATATATCCTTCTGAATTTTTAATAGAGTTTGAGTACATTTATAACGTTAATTCGATTCTATTGCGTAATCACATTTTTTTTTCGCAAATAAATTAATTACACTTTATATTGTTCGTTTATTTTGTATTTACATATTCATAGATATATACATGTATCTACTATCTACTATATAAATATAAATGAAATTAAAATGGAAAAGAAAAAAAGCATTTTCATGTTAATACAATTAATTAATGAACTTTTTGATAGAAATAATTAAAATTAGACGTATATATGTAAGTGTTTGCACAAGTGAGATTCACTTTCGTTTTGCTTATCGTAAGGATATGGATACGATTAATTAAAATTTTATATAAAATGTTGAAGACACAAATACATACTCGTAAGTTCTTGTATACATATACGACACGTTAAACTTAATTAAGTCCTTCCAAATAAATGAATACGCAGATATTTAAACCGCACGTGTACTTTGAATTTATTAAAGTTTAGAAAAAGGTACTCCATAGCAGTAAATCACATACGAAGACGAGTAATTCATTAAAACAAAAAATACATACTACTACTTTCTTTTCATGTTGAAATCAAAGTTCCTTTTAACTTTAAGATTTGATGCTATACGAGTATTTCCAGGATAATCGTTTATGTAATTAGAAAAAGTTGATTTAAATTTACGAAAAAAAAAAATAAATAATAAACTCTGAAAATTCTATTTTTAATATTAATGGCAAAGCTTTAAATTTCCTTGTCATTATGTCAAAAATATAATCATTAACTATATTGTACATAAAATGTATGTAAAATGTATAATAATTAATAAAATATTTTTATCATTTTCTTCATATTTTTTTTTCTAATAAACAATTGAAATTGACATCTCATCAAAGACAAAAAGAAAAAAAAAAAAAACAAATGATCAGTATAAAAAATAGATAAAAAAAATTTGACCCACACCACACTTATTACATTAATTTATTCGTGTACTACTTATGTGCATACGATATTATTTCTAGATAAGAAAACAACATTTTATGCGGATTAATTAGAAAAATTTCCACAATTATAACTTTAATTAAACTAAAGATTAGATATTATATTCTCTCTCTGTACACGACTACACGCATGTATATACACAATGTCTGTCTGTCATAAAATATGATAGATACCTATGTATTTTGTCTATTCATTTATATCGCGCGTTATTATTATTCAATACACACTCCATTGAAAATGACAAATGACCTTGAAATTAACTATATAAATATTATGTACGATTATTATGCGTTTATATTATGTGAATGTGTAAGTAAATGCGAAATTCGATTATTTATGTATAGGTATAGCCACACTTTTAGATTCTGAATTTTATGAAAGTCATTATAATATGCCATTATTAGCACATGCATATACATATATGTATGTATATAAATGACCAATTTCACCATTTTTCAAAAGTAAAAAAAAAATATGATTTTTATTTTACGTATATTTTAATTCATATGAGATATCGAAATAATTATGTACTTTTAACGTTCTACGCACATATATATTTAGCTATATTTTATGAATGTTTTCTACTTATATAATCTTTTATAATAATAATAATAATAATAAAACTCAATTTACATTTCTTACATGAAATGTATACGAAAATTTATTACATACTCATATTCGTACGTATATTATAACATATGAGAATTCTATAAGATAACTACTATATTACACATACATATATTCATTAATTTTATGTAATCTTTTACTTTACATATATATAATATGTATACGAATATGTATATGTATATATATATTAAATTTAATGTAAAACACACGCTTTAATCAAAATACATACATATGTATTTTTATATACCCGCCCGCATAACATACGTATATTCAAATAATTAAATTTAATAATTTAATTTATTTGAATTTTATTTATTGGAAGTAAAAAAAAAATTAATCTTTTGTGTGATCGTGTATGACATAGATTTAGAACCAAAGAAGAAGAAGAAATGAATATAAAATTCACACATAAATTTAACGTAATGTGTAATGTGTAATGAGTATACAATAGACATACGATTATTTTCTACTAATAAACATTTGAACTTTGTACAGATAATAATAATATTGCTATCACTATATGTATAGAGTGTGTAAATATAAACGACATACGATTATGTACATTATATGTATGTAACGATAAAAAAAAATCATTCACTTTATTATTTACTTACACTTACACATGCCATTATATTCCATAACTTACGAAATTCCATGTCTATCGATAACAATAAATTTATCAGTAAATTATGTACTTTTATCCTCCTCTCATATTTCAATAATTAGAAAAATAATGTGCATCATATATAAAATTATTTATTTTTTTTTTTTTAAATTTCAATTAGATTCTTCCATATAAAGGCGTATTACATAAAAAAGGAAGAATGAGTTCTAAAATGTCAAAAAATCTGTTGTGACATAATAACGTTAAATAATATACTTATAGCCCCCCCTATTCTGGTATTGTGACTCATCACAAGTCACAACGAAATTGTGACTGGTTTTCTTGTGATTTTCCTTGTGACTGACTAATCAGCTGTTTCGTATTCTGAATAAGTAATCACATAAAAAATCACAAAAATTTCACCTCTTAGTGGTGAATTTGAAACGTCAAATTTTTTCGATAACCTTAAAATTATTCTTGTGACAACTGAAGTAGCAGATCACAACTTGTGACTCTGGCATCTTGTGACTTTTTACCGCGGAATACAAAAAATCACAACTTGTGACTTATGTTATAACTTATGACTTATGACTAGTAACTGATAATCAACAAAATAGGGCTATTAATGTCAATATCAAAATATTGATGGACTGATATTCAAAATTTTTGATATTCTTCAAACTAACTATTGATTAACAAAATTTCTTTTCAAATTTTTCAAAAATCAAATATTCTTTTTACAATACGTTTTGAAACTTTATGATTCCCAATCCACATTAAAGTGAAGTTGCACTCATGCGATAGTAAATAAAGACATGAAATCACACATTTCTGTGAAAGCCCTGGCTCACTTAGAGATGTAAATGTATAATGAATGCTATGGAAAAATGTTGTTGAAATTATTTTGAACTTTGCATCGAGATATAGTATTTAAATGTTTTTGAGGCTCATTCATCACAAATGCATTTCAAACCATTGAAAAAAATCGAAAAAATCGAAAAACAAATAAGGACCATTAGATGAACGAATTTTCAAAGCAAACAAAAAACCAAAATCAAGGATATTACATAAAATAATAAATGAAATAAATTCCTTAAATTATTATACATATTACATTATTTATAATATTTCCTTCAATTTTTTTTTTTTGTGCTCTATGTAAATTGTCATTCCTCTTTTTGTATTTATTGCAAAAATAAAAAAATTAAAGTCATACAGATAATTACACTTTTTTTTTTTTTTTTTTTAAAAGGAAATATGAATCATCGAAGGAATGGAATATGTATGTACTTTAGATATAAAATATTTACATACATACATATATTTCATAAATTAATTTTCATTTAATATTTATGTACCTACTCATATGATTGTAAGTGTGTATTAAAGTATTATCATAAGAAGGATTTATATTTTGAATTATCTAAATACATACAAAATACCTATACTATAAGTTTTTGTCCTTCGATGAAAATAAAAAAAAAATGTACAAAGGATGTAAAAATATATATGTATGCATCATATATGAAACCGTTTTACATTTTATTATTATATATTTATTATATAAACTCTGAAATATAATATTATAGAGTTTTATGTATATATGTGTGTATGTATGTTATACTGTGTTTGCTCTTTTGTAAAATACTCATAAATCATCCAATGTTATAATGTAATATCTATAATGAAATTTCCTTGACATTGACAATTCAAAAAGCGATAGTATATAGTAGATATAGTATTTCATAGATATACATAAATGTTCATATAAGTATGTACTCGTCTCTATATCTATACTGTATTATTGTATATAAGTAGTATATTTTGTTCTTTTGTTATTCTAAAAATCTATTCTCTAATTCGATATATGTACATATGTACATTGTAATATTCTAGTATGTTCGTACGTAGCTACACAAAGTAATCAATGTTTTTCTTCTCCTTATATACGAGTACATATTTTTGTTATTTTATCTTTTTATTTATTTATTTTTCTTTTATTTTTTAAATTGATAAATCGATAAAATTGATATATGTAAATATGTATGTACCTACATAATGTACGTTACGTATAATGTATAATCCTGTGTATCTATTGTACATACATGTATACATGTATCGTGTATACATCAATTTACTTATGCAAATTTATTTTTTCATTTTTGTTTTCATTCATATTTTTATGATCAAAATATTCCGTACATACATACCATATGTACAAATATGTACATACATACCATTTTTTTTTTCATTGTACACGCACATATTACGTAATTTTCTACAAAATATTTTATGTATGAATTCGATATGAATATGCGAATACATCTAAATTTTTATAACAATAAAATTTCATATTTTATTTTTTTTTTTCAATTTTTTATGTTAAAAAATTTTCACTAAAATATTCTTTAGATAATACAATGCTTATATGTATTTGTAACTATGTATTTTATTTTGTTACTTTCAAGGTAAGACATTTTGTCGCCGGAATTTTTCCATTTTTTTTTTTTTAATGAAAGAATAAGAAATCAACAAGAAAAAAGAGATTTATATTAAGCTTATGGAAAATTAACATTTACAAAAATATACTTATATGTATACATAATTATGTATAGATGTAGCTTATGTACGTTTTCAAATATGTATTTACATTGTATATAAGGAAAAGATAATATTATCCTTTTTGGGATAAAAAGTATATATGTAAATACAATTCCTTTTATTGTATTAAAATATTTATATAACGAATATTATGCGTATATAATATAAATGTTACATAAAAATCTTATGACGTATCTAGACATATATTATTATACATAATTTAAATATTTTTACATAGTTATGTGCATATTATTTATGTAAAATCTAAAGGCAATCTCATATTCTCAATCCGGACTTTTATACATACTTAGGTTGTCTGAAAAGTTTCTAGTCTCAACATAAAGATTCGAAAAATCTAATATCGTTTCACATTTCAGCGGTTTTAATACGACGAAAATTTATGAACTCAATTTAAATTGATTAATCATCTACCGTATTCATGTTTCCTAAACTCAAAAAGTTTGATTCAGAAGATAGAAGTTTATCAAATAAAGATTTTCGCATCCGTAGAAGAATATTTTGCAAAAAACTATTATTTAAACGGATTAAATAGGTTTAGGTATATGATTCGTTAAAATGTAGGTGCAAAAAAATGATAGTAATAGAGGTGTATAAATCACTATAATGAAAGCCCTGGCTCACCTAGAGCTGTAATGTAATGGCTATATCAATGATGATGAAAGGAAAGGGATAATCATTGGGAAAAGTGTTTAGACTTAAAAGGGGACAATGTTGAAAAATCTAACATAATTTGAGCGCGAAAAAATACTTATTTCTGTGTTAGACCATTAGAAACTTTTCATACAATCCTCGTAAATGTGTCGACGATATCAAATAGGAAAAATTCAAGAAAATTCTTCCTTTAAATCTACATACATATGTACCACTCATACAAATATGCATTTATGTGTATATACATCCTTAAAACGTTTATAAATTATTTACACCATACTGTCGAAATAGTATAATTTGGTAAAAAAACACAAGAGTGCAAAATATAAAATATAAATGCTTAAAATGTGTGAACAAAGTATTTAAATACATATGTATGTATAAATTTACCCATTTGTGTGACATTATCTTTTTATATGTATTTGTGTATTGTTTAAAGTATAAAGATACGTAATTCTGGAAAAAATAATCAATTCGAAACATTTATAAAAGACATTAGCATATTCGCTTTGATATAGATAATTATTCCATATGGAAAACAAGATAAATTATTTATGAAATAATAAGAATTTTCTTTATTTTTTCTCTTAGTTTTTCATATTTTATGTACATATTTGAATTTTTGTTTATTTTTCTCTGAAAACATACTTTTTTTTTCAATTGGCTTGTTTCGTATTTTTCATTTTACTTACATCCTCTGTTTTGAATTGAATTAAATTTTCTTTAATTTTTTCCCAAATTAATTTTTCGTTTCGCTTATTTTTTCATTTGGATAAAGAGAAACATTAAAATTCTAACAAAAAAAAATCAATAATTGGGTCAAAATGTCATCTATATATGATGATGCGGGGTTAATTTCGAAAATGCCGTAATTTATTTGAAAAAAAAATGGAGTATTTGATACAAAAAAAAAACATCCACAACTTAATGGAATCCATTTAACAGTATAATTGGAATGGTATATACTCATGCATACGTGAAAAAAAAATAAATAAATCAATGGTAGATATTTATGTCATGAAAATCATTCAGAAATTATGTATACACACCTGCATAAATGTGAATGTATGTATGTACCTACATACATTAAAATAATTTGTTCGTTATAAAATCTGTTGAAAAAAAATACATACATGCATATATCCTTGAACAATTTTTCAATTTATCCAACTTTGTGGTTTAAATTATAAAAAAATAAAATTTATTTTTCTTTTCATTTCTCATACAAGCATTTTATGAGTGCTTTTCTCGTTATAATCCTACATGTATTCATATATTTATACCATATGTATGTATGCTGTGTACATATTCAAATATAAAATCAATTTTCTATTTTATACTTGTTAATGATTCAAAAATTTCAACATTCCAGTTAGTGATATATACGTCTTCTACATACGTAACGTACATATATCGGCTCTTGAATTTCAATAATAGAATCCAAGATCCTACATGTACATACATTAATATGTGCTCGTATATATAATAGCCTTCAAATGTATTTTTTTTTTTCAAATGATGATGAAAGATGTATATGTGCTCTTGTATATATTTTCTTATAGAAAGAAATACATATGAGTATGCTATATTCTACATAAATGTACGTGTCTATAAAATGAAATGTATGTATATACACATATGTATGTATATATATAAGTAGTATATGCATACATTCTATATACTATTATATATAAACATAATCAATAAATATAAAATATTCAAGATCAAGAGCACTTAAATGGATGATTCGATTTATTCATTTTGTTTAGAAAGTGATTCTATGTACATATGTACATATACATACATATATATGTATGAAAGTTATCATAATATACGAATACGAAAATAGTATCAGATACAATTTCAATTCAAGTTCAAAATTATACAAAAATCCATTCGAAATTGAACTTGTAAAAAAAATTGAAATAAAAAAAAATTAAATAATAAATCAATAGAAAAGTAAATGTTTTGCTTTGTTTAGAACTTTTTTTTTATAATTTTCTTAGAGCAAATATGTATGTATGTATGTAATAAAATAATCAAATTTAAATAATTTATTATCTACACTCATGTAAAAGTGCTTAAAATTAATAATAATTTAAAAATTTATTTTTAATTTTAAAAATTAATTTTAAATTTTTAAAAATTCTAAAAATAAAAAAATTTTGACACATATCATACAATATATATGAGTATAAGACTAATTTATCAATATATGAGTATTTACATGTGTAATATGTGACATGTAACATGCTTCAAATTTTTTCATATTAGACATGCCAACGTGTATCTATATAAAAATGTCCGTTCTTTTTTAAAAATACATTGAGGTTATTCATTTCAAATCGTATAAACTTATGCAAAGACAAAGAGTAAAAGCACTAATTTATTGTAATTGTAAATTAACTCTTCACAAACTTTTATTTTGTTAAGCTGTAACCTGTAACCTAAATAGACGTGACGAGACGAAACGAAACGAAACGATACATACGATAGTACTGTGGTACGTAGAACTAGCATAAATGGACGTATTCTTACGTTCGTTCAATTTCGATAAGTTTAAATGTTAAATAGACGAAACGAGGCGAAACGGATAGTGCCGTAGCGATCGTACATTTTATCGTTTCTACTCGTTTCATACGTATATTTATACTTTTTTCTACTCAATACTCATACACAATTTTACTCGTTTTCGAATCGTTTCTATTTAGGGCAAATTATCAAACTGACGAAACAAGTATTTACGTTCGTTTAATTTCTTTCGTTCCGTCACGTCTATTTAGGGTCTTACTTTAGACAATCAACAATTTTCTCAAATATAACCACAAACTCACTTTCAAACTTCAGTTGATAAAAATGACAAGCTATGTCAAAACGTAAAACAAAGCTGTTGGATTATACAAAATTTATTTACGAGATTTTGATCTACCAAAAAGACCAAAAGTCTCGTTCATTTAACAAAAGCTTGTAATTCTCAAAACAAAGGAAAATGTTACGAAGTCTAGTTTAAATACGATCAATTACTTTACTAATGCAAATTGCGAGCATATGAGATTTGAAATGAATACTACAACAGTACAATTATTCAAAAAAAAAAAAATTTATACGACATGAAAAAATTGAAAATAGAAAGGAAAAGTATTCAAAATTAGAAGTAATCCTCCACATTCAGTCAAAATCCATATTATGTATTTGAAAATTTATTAACACATTGCCCACACATGGATACACATTTCAATTTTTGATTTGAATATATTTTTTTTCTAATTTTTCATTTCAAATAATTTTAAATCTAGAAAGTTATACAAAATAAATAAATTAGATAATTATTTGTTTCAATTTATACCTCTATATTCATATTATTTGATCATATAAATGTGATTATATATGAAAAATGGAATATAGATTGACGTCATTACTCACAAAATAGCAAACATTATTTTGTTGATAATATACATTATAAACATACATATATTTACAATCATAAATTTATATGTGTATATTCTGATTTCTTAATTTATATATAATGCGGTACATATGTTTTTTTTATACCTTTTGTTTATTGTTTATCAATTTTATTATCATGTGTTTTTTTTTTTTTTCAATACACATACATAAATTCTTTTACGCGGTGTACCATACTTCCATATTCGTATTACATTACGTTTACATGTGTATAGAAAATAAAACGTACATTATTTAAAAAAAAATTAAAAAAAAAATAAATATTCGTACAATTTTACGTTTCGGTTTTACCAATTTTTACAAAAATTCTTAAAAGTTTTTAACAAATCCACAACACACATTACATTTTTGTCATTTAAATACACGACCTATATTTACTTAATATACACACATGTAATATTTTCGCAATTTTAATCTCCAAAAATTAATTGTGAAATTGTAAATTAAAACATCTGAGTAATGAGGTAGCTAGCTAGTCAGTCATTACGCGCAGCTCTACAATTTTTTTTTTTTTGTTATATGGGTATGACATGATGACAGAGTATGTATTTTATTTCTTTTATTAATTGTGCTATCTCTGTCATTAGTTAACCGATTGTTATTTGTTATGGTTGAAATTAATTAATAGATAATATATGTCATACACGTGCTTAAAATGATATGAAATTAAAACGAGCCCCATTATTAACAAACAAAACAAGATTATTAAAGCAGAAACATAATTAAAAAAAAAAACTAGCCAAATGTGTAACACAAAAATAATGGAAATGTGAAATGTGTGAAACAAAAATAATAAATAAATTGAAGAATTCAAAAAAAAAAAAAAAAAGAAAATATCTAAAAATTTGAATAAACTGTATTGGAAATTTGATTGTGATTTTAAAAAAATGTTATGTGTGTACAGTGTACGTAAACGTTTGTTTGTATTTACATAATGTATCTATACATATGTATATTTTTGATTTGTTTTCCTGTTTTTATATTTGTTTTGATTATAAATTAAAATTAGAAACAAAAAAAACAACACATACATATGTACTCCTACCTATTTAATTTTAATTAAATTTAAATATATTTATTTATTTGTATTTTTAATATTGTTTACATACTAATTTATTTATGAATGTTAGATATTATATATGTAATAGTTTGGTATAAAACAAGAAAAGAAAAACCGACTAAAATATACATACAGTGGACATCAAAAGTGCTTGTACACATCCAAATCTAAACTTTGGATACCTAAGTATATATGTACATAAGTCAGAATCAAATGTGAATACATTTTTCTATTTTTTGCACAAATGAAACTCTGATATATGTTCTCGATATTATTCGGGAATTTCATTTTCATACCCCTGATCATTCTCAACTTAATTACGAATCTCAAAAGTTTTGTACATAATTCTTATGCTCCCATTCAATTTTCTATACGTTTTTTCTGGGTAATGTTACAAAAATCTCTTTCTTGTCAAAACTATTTTCTCGATTTTGATAATAATTAGCATATCTTTAGGATGAAACTTAAGCCTATATATGTACATGTGCAATTTAATTTATGATTACATATATTTTCGTTCCAAAACACGTCTCTATTTGTCGAGAGTTCATTAGGAAGAGAGAGCATTTTACAAAAATTTGATAATGTTCAAAGACTTTTGACGTCCACTGTATATGTAATAATTTAAATTTGTTAGCGACAACTTTAAGGAAAAATTTATATTCATATAAATATTACATAAGTATGTATACATTACATGATAATTTATATATAATGTTATTTATCTATTATATATAAACTTGTTTATCAACTATATACCAGTATGTATGTCTTTTTCTGGTTATATCATTTACTTATTTACATTATATTTTTTATTACACAACTATTACAAAATAGTATAATTCATTATTGATGACGGTCATATTATTATTAAATTCTTTACATTTTTATGTACATTTTTGTATATACGTACATATAACAAAGAGAAAAAAAACATGTTTGTATGTATTTGTATATATGTTTTTTATAATATATCTTAAGAATTTCTTCAAATGAAAGTCAAATAATGTAGAAAAAATAAGAAGAAAAAGAATGTATAGTAAAAAATGTAAACAGAATGAATGTCCAACATAAATTACATATGGACATACATTTGTAAGAGTAACAATACTACACAATATTACATAGTCATAGGTCATAGTATTTATATATGTAGATATGTGTTCATATGTAAGAAATGTCATTGGTACAATGTCATGGAAATTACTTATGTGATATATAAATTTTTCAATCAATATTTATGTACATTTATAATGCATACGCACAGTACACAGTCAATATTTTCTTCTATTCCTTTCCGTTGTGACTTTTATTTTTTTTTTTTTCGAAATCCGTTAATAAGATTAAATTTTTTGTTACATTTTATTGCTTGTATTTTAATTCTTTTTAATTGAAAGGTGTATTGTAGTTAAGGGTTTCTGAAAACATAAATATGATGATGTGTATACATTACATATTGTATATTATGACTATTAAACAATTTATTTTACTTGTTTTATTTTACGTTTTATGAGAAACATATGTACTGTGGTAGTATGGATGTCGGTTTATATTTCATAACTTTGGAATGTACACGTTTATACTTACATACGTATATATGCATTGCATTCTCATTCTCTCAATTGTTTCTCATTATTCCCAATCTAATTTCTAGTGAAAAAAATTTAATTTAAATTCTATTTAACCTATTTATTCATGCGAATATAATACTGTGGGTGGGGTGGGGTTAATTCACCATCAAAAAAATAAGGTGAATCTTCCATTTTAATCTTGGGAGCTAAACCAAACGTTTAGATTTTTTGCCCTCAGAATAGTAGTATCTTAATAGACATCTGTGCTAAAATGAGTAAAAAATTCAGTCTTACACTAAATTAGTTGTGCGTAACTATTTCGCCAAAAATTCAACTCATATCGTTCCACATCCGTTTTGTTTTTTTCAAAGGAGACATTTTTTAGACTCGATTGAGAAGATAAAAGCCGAATTGAAGAATATTATATTGAAGGCAACGAATGGAGAAGATAAAGATTTCTCTAACTATTTTGAAGATTGGAAAAAACGTTGACATAAGTGCATTGTGTCAGGCGGGGAGGGAGTATGCGTACTTTGAAGACGATGAAATTAATTTGGAAGTATAAATGAAGACTTTTCATTTTATAAACAAATTACCCTTATTTTATGATCACAGTTGTATACAAATTCTAATATCCAAATATTATAGAGAAAGAAAATTTAATTAAAATTTTTCAATTGGAAGAACAAAGAAAAAACTCTTTATGTCTCACCCTCCCTTCCTCATTTTTTTTTTTTCAAATGGGTGAGTTTTAGCTTAGCTTAACTTTCTCAGTTATCATCATGTGTACACTGTATAGTAAAATTTTTATAATAGTCGTTTATCGCATTAATATTGAAAATTTAATTTTGATTAAATATCCTTTCTGCTCGGTCATATAATATACAAATACATATTTATATAATTTAGATATATGTATTTTTGATCGATAAATTTTTTGTTCTTCTAAATATCCCTTGGACATTATTTATTATTAATTAAAATCCAAGAATAAATAAAATTACTTTATACGGTTGTGATAAAAAAAAATGTTTGTATGAATGCATATTCTTATTCTATTTGAATATAAGTACGTAAGCGTATACATATGTATTATGCACATCCTTGTTCATATGTATACGTACGGTTATGCATGGATTTATGTACTTGAAGAAATTAATAAGGATTATTTATTTTTATAATTTTATTCAAAACATTTTAAGAAGAAATAAGATATAAGCATATAATGTATGATATAGGTTTATATGTATTTTTGTTTTTACTTAAAGAAAAATATTTTTTTTATGTGCATTATATACATTATATAAAATTTTTTTGTAAGCCTTTTCTTTATCTTGAAGTTTCATAAAATTCCATTTTCTTTTTTCATTATTCTTATTATGATATAAAATTTTTTTCTGCCGTAAAAAAGAAAGTGGAACAAATTTTTGTTCTTTGTATTTTATCCACCCAAGTATACTGGTATACATACATGATATATACAATTCCATGTACAATACTCATATACAAATACATATGTGTATACATACACATATACATGCATATAAATCTGTATATGAAAATTTTCTTTTTCATAAATTAAAATTACTTTATGCTAAGAAATTTTTAAAATATATTTTCTCTTGTATTTTTCCTACTTTTCATATATTATGCATACATTATACTTACGTAAAACATTTAACATATGCACATAATTCACATTCATATACGAACAATACATGCATATAATTGATATAATGAACCAAAAAAATATTATAAAATTTAAGGATTTAATTTAATATTTTTTTTCTAATATAAACTTTATTTACATTATACATAAGAAATGAGACATTATATATTTTAAGTTTGTACTACAAACGAGAAAAAAATAATATTATATGAAAGTTTAGAACGAAAAGGATATGAAATTTTTCCTTTTTTTCCGTATTTTATTTTATTTTTATTATTTTTCTTTGTATAATTTTATATGGTACCTATACATATTTTCTTTTATTTTTATTATTATTATTATTCAAGAAGTTTTGTGTTATGCTGTTCTTTTTTTCAGTTAATTCTAATTTTAAAAGAATTTTATTATTACATGATAATTCTATTGTAATAATTTGAAAATGAATAAAAAACTAATATTACAAAAATATTGTTAATATCACATTGTGTGCACGCATATGTATGTATACATATTCCATATAATAGTATTTCATGGCATTAAAAACCACATGTCAACCATATAAAAATTTTTTTATTTTTAGTTTAAACGTGTAAACATTAATTTTATTGCGTAATATATGTACATATATGTATATGCATGTGACCTTCCTTTAAATGCGTGATCAAAAAATATTTACTTCTGAAAATTGAAGAAAATTAAATATTAATTCTATAGAATTTTTACCTTTTTAGAATTACTTTTTTACAAAAATAAAAATTTCGTGACAATTTTATTATCATCGCTTCGAAATTAATTAAAAGAAAATTGATGATATGTTGTCGCTCATTTAATGATCGATTTCTGTACAATTCTGAGAATCAAATGATTATATGTAAATATTTTTATTGTATTTAAGCATTGAAATCTATAGCATTTGCATTCCTATACTTATACTACATCGTTTATTGTTCAGTTCCAAAGCACATTTAAATTAATGCAAACTGAGATCTGAGAATCGTACTGACTCAATCCGGTTTGTTTAATGTTTATACGAGCTTTCTTCAGTGTGCATTACGAAGTTTCAATGATTTCAATTTCAGTTAAGAAACTGAATTGAACGAACACGTATCGAAATTTTAATTCACATTGAAGAATTGTTTATAGGAGAAGGAGTGTGTTGAATCGATGAGAAGATACATATATTTAGTATGTATTAAGCCTATACCTCGCATAAATAAGGTGTATATATAACGTTAGGAGTAGAAACTGATCAAAAACTTCAAATGTCAGCAATTAAATAAAATATGATTAATAGATTATTTTCATTTGAGACGAGATAGGAAAAAATTTTAATATGATATGTGACACAAAGAAACCTTGCAAACCTTGCAATATATCCTAGGTAGCTATATGCTGTACAATTGAACATTTATCCACAACAGCTTATAGAATCCATATGTGCGACGCGACGTAAAGGTAAAATAGATAATTTTTTATTTTCATTTTTTTTTGCATTCATAGCTGCATATTTTTATCCTTTTTATTGTTTATCCTCTTCAATTTAATTAGAAAGATTTTAAATAGATTTTAAATTTACGTTATACAGCTAAATTTTTTTTTAATAAAATGAGAAAATGAGGAAGAGTTGAATTTTTCTTTTGTATAGTTTCTCTCTTTTCCGATCATTTTTCACTCGAACGAGTGTAAGTAGTATTAATTAAATTAAAAAGTAAAATATTATAAAAGAAATAAAGAAGAAAAATGAATGAAATGAAATAAAAAAATTCCATTTTAAATTAAATAATTATAAAAGTGAATACAAACACGTGTTTAAAAAATTTTCTTTCTTCAATTAATTGTTTTTTTTTTTTTTTACTATTTATTTGCAATCATATTTCTGTTCTATTTTTCTTTCATTTTTGTTCTGGTGTAGGTATACGAGTATATAAATAACTTACCTTATGTTTTATCTAAAAAAAAAAAAAAAAAACTTGAAACTTTTGATTAAATTTCAGTTTGAATTAAAATGATTTCCAGTATACGAGAACGTGAATACAGTTCATTGACAATATTCTTCTTCCAAAGTAAATGATAATTCAATTAAATTTAAAATTAAATTATGTATATGAATGTACATACATATATTTATGTAAATATTTTAGCTACATATAGTCTGTGAAAAAATATAAATTGAAAAGTTCAAAAAAAAAATACGTGAGTTTCATGTGAAACTCATCATAATAATTGATTTAATATCGATTGAATTTTGGTTAAGATATTGAATGGATTGATTGGATAGTTACTATCTTACAATCATGAATCATCATCTATACAATATTTACTTTTAAAATTAAATTAATAGTTTCAATCATAAAAACTTGAACCTAAAACGTAACAAATTTTTCATTCATTTTTCTAATTTTAAAATGTTACTACACGAATTTATATATATGAGTATATTCACTCGCATTTATTTCAGAATTTCGTACATTTTTTATAATTTTCAATTCTTATTTTTAAATTATTGCTTCATTTTTTTTTTTTGTTTTCTTATTTTGATTTTCAAAGATTTTCAAGACGCGTGTAATTTTTTATAAATAAATTTTATCGAACATTCAACTATCCAAAAATATTATTATTATTAAATTCGATATTGAATTATTTATGAATGTAAATAACAAAGTTTTGTTTGATAAAAATTTTCTATCCAACAATCTGATGTGTACGATTAGAGGTCGTTAGTTTTTTTTTTGTTTTTACTCAGATACTTTTTTTTTTGTTTTTAAAAAGAATAAATAAAAATAAAATAAATTTAAATCTTTTACTTCAAAAAATATTTGGTAGAAAAATAAAACATCAATTACAAAACACAAATACAGATGAGGGATGAAGGAAGGCCAAAGAGGGTGAACAAGTGAAAATTGTGTGAAATATGAAATAAAGAATTTTTGTAATTTACATATATGTATTCCCAAGAAATTTTAATAAACATCATCATGCATGATCAAATGTATTTTATTCAAAAATATTTTTATAACAAATGCGATTATGTATACATATTTTGATACGATTTCATTGATAAATCTAATACACGAGTGTGCTGCGTTATGTGAAAGAATTTAAATTATTTTTTTTTTTTTTAAACTAAAAACAAAATGAAAATGAAAATAAATGAAAAAAAAAAAAATAAATTAATTAATAACAACACCACACTCCTTTGGTTGTTTAGTTGTTGAATTTTATATGTTTTGCTTTTTTGCTATAGCGCTGCTAGCTATTTTATTCTCAATGTAAATAAAGAGAAAAAAAAAACGTTTCAAAATAATTATCCATAAAATTCTTAAAATAATACTCGTGCACGTAGTATAGTAGCAGCAGTCAGTAGAGTATAATATGTTGTAAGGTGGTGTGATGATGATGGCATGTGATGTATAAATAAACATTAAATAGTAAATATAAAAATATGAAAAATAATGTTTAATAAGAAAGAAAGAAAAAAAAAATGTTTAATATGTAACGAGTATTTTGTTTACTTTTTCGATAATTAAAATGAATCAAAGGTGTAGATTATATATATGTAATATATATTTTATTTGCTTGTTTGAAAATTAAAAATAAAAAAAAAATTAATACTGAAAAAGAAAAATAAATTGAATTTAAATTTATCAGAAATTTTCTCTATAAAAGATTATACGCTCGTGTTTTTATTGAGGGTATTCATTTCAAATTGTAAACTTACGCAACGAGTAATTTTGCAATCTCCTTGTTAGTGAAAATGACGTTAAAGCACCTCTAATCGCAATTGTAATTTAATTTTTCACAAATTCTTATTGACAATCTTCTCAAAATATAACCACAAACTCACTTTTCAAAATTCAGCTGGGAGAAATGACAAGATGTCAAACCTTGGTTTACACAAAATTTATTTATGAGGGTAAACTTAGACGACTAAAAACGTAAAAAGTCTCATTCATTTACGCAGAGCTTGTAATTCTCAGAACAAAGGAAAAAGTTCAGAAGTCTCGTTAAAATATGACCAATTACGTTACTTACAAGATTTGAAACGAATACCCATCAAATATACAGATATTCGTAAATACATAAATGTGTATATAACAGTACAATAGGTACACATATAAGTAGATTATATAAATAAATTTTTAAGTGTAAAAATTTCTTAGAAAATTCTCTTCATAATAATAATATTATAAATTAAAAATTTTTGATAAATACATAAATACCCTCACATACATACATTACATGGAGTAGTGTAGTTATGAAAAATTTCATTAAGAAAATCAATATTAATTTATAATTTATTTTAATTAGTTTATGTTTTACTTTTACCATATGTTCATTTACGTATCATACATATTATGCATATATAGTATGTATGATTTTATTTTTGTTTATAAATTTTAAAAATATGGTTACAGATTATACGGAAAAAATACAGGTGAAAATAAATTTGACTATAGTATACGAGTATACATATAAATTTAACAAGCATATACGATCATATTTATAGGAAAATTTATATCTTGTTTATATGGCAGCCTTAATGCGCACTAAGTGACTTTGTATTCACTCAATATCCTCTTATAAACACTGTTGAAATGCAAAATAACATTTTCAATGCATCAATTCGTTCATTTCGGTTTGATGTTAACTAAAGAGAAACTTTCTCAATGTGCATTGAAAAGTAGCGTAATTATTTTGTTAGCAGCTCTTGGCTGTATTTTCATAGCTAAACGAATGGAACTACAAAAGCACATTTTACAATTCACTCCTTACGATTTTTTCTTTGGTAAAAGACAAATTTCAATTTCAATTCAATTGATTTTGCAAAAACCTTTTTTTTTTCTCAACTTTATCTTTTGACTTTTTGATAAATACGCATACATATGTACATACTCGTTTATTATATATCAAAATTTTATATTGAAAATTGTTCATTATACTAATACAAGCATAAATCATAAATTATAAGTTGATACACACACACAATTTGGTGTTTGATTTCAAAAATTTGAGTCATAGAATTCTTTATAAAAAGTACCAAAATCGAAAATAACATTAATAAAACATTTAAAATGTCAAGGTCTATATTTTATTTGGATTTATCTGTGAATTATTTGGAAAAAAAACATCTAAAATATCAAAAATCTTAAAAAATTTGAATTTAAATTTGAATTACTTATCTAAATTTCTTTTTTTTTTTGGATTTTTGGATTTTGTTTTCAAATAGGATTTTCTTTATTTCCATATTATACCTTGATTTTGTTACAAAATGAACATGAGTATACATTGCATTTATACATACACACACATATATAATACTCTTAAATATTATCTGAATTTAAATAAAAAAAAAAAATGATATGAAAATATTATTGCATTTTCTTGAGATCCTTTTCAAACTAAAAAAAAAGAAAAAAATATTTTCTTTTTCAAGGTAAATTATAAAAAAAAAAAAAAAATAAAAAACAAACTTTATATTCCAAACATAAATATGGTAATACAAAATCTCGTATCCTTTATATATTCATAATTTTATTTTTTTTTGAAAGCATTATTATCCTTTATTATGCAATGTACAAGTACATATATGTATATATATTTATATGGCTATACACGTACTTACATTGATAAATACATACATATTTAAATTCTATCGGATTTTTATATAATTTTTTACATATTTTTCTTAGAATTGAAAGAAAGAAATACGAGGAATTTTCCAATTTACATGTACTCTCTTTTCATTTTACTTTTCTTTTTTATTATAATATAAAACAATAAAAGGATAAATATGTTTTTTTTTTGTTCAATTATTATTTTTTATTTATATACCTATAGTAGTACCTAGTATACGTAGTACATTAGTTTATTGTTTGTTTTGAAGGTTTTCTTCTATTTAAAATTTTTGTTTTATCTTCCAATTGAAAGAACAATATAAAACAAAGGAAGTTATGAAACAAGGATAAATAATTTTTTATATAGTTTTAGATTTATTATTCATATTTTATTATTCTTATTTTAACTTTTTATTCATAATAATAAGTTTTCCGTTTTGTTGGTAATTATTTGAAAATTGAAATAAAATAATCAATTTATATATAAAATTTTTTTTCACCAATAAATTTATAAAGGATGGGTTCATAAAGTTAAGACTGCATTAACACTGCAGCAACATGTCTAATCAAGCGTTCAAAAAGTAATCATGAGCATGACATGACTAAAATCATCTGGCTCATTTTTGAAACACATCAGTAAAGTAACACTAATGCCGATTCTACATTCAATGCAGTGACTTCAACTTCGACTTTGATTTAATGGATATGTATTAGACCTTCTACATTCAATGCAGTAGACTTGACAACTACTTTACTTTTACATGTTAAGCATTCTGTGAAGTCGGAAGTCGAAATCCAAGTTGAAGTCACTGCATTGAATGTAGAAGCGGCATAATACAATAATTGCAACATAAAATTCGATGTTGCGATAACTACTTATATCCCTATTCTGGTATTGTGACTCATCACAAGTCACAACAAAATTGTGACTGGTTTTCTTGTGATTTTCCTTGTGACTAATCAGCTGTTTCGTATTCTGAATAAGTAATCACAAGAAAAATCACAAAAATTTCACCTCTTAGTGGTGAATTTGAAACGTCAAATTTTTTCAAAAAAAAATGATATATTTTATATTTTTCACATAACCTTAAAATTATTCTTGTGACAACTGAAGTAGCAGATCACAACTTGTGACTCTGGCATCTTGTGACTTTTTACCGCGGAATACAAAAAATCACAACTTGTGACTTATGTTATAACCTTATAACTTATGACTTATGTTTAGTCACTGATACTCAACAAAATAGGGCTATTAGACTAAAATTTTTAAGTTACTATATGCAGTTTTGAAAGTAAGTAGCACAAATGTGAAAACGTCGTAAAATGCATCAGTTGCGTCAAAGCATCGTAACACAAAAATTTTAAACAACATTTCTGCAACACTGCAACCTCATGATTACTAAATGAACCCACCCAAGCTTTTGGAAATGTAGTGCATATCTACACTTTTGTAATACACCTATAATTATTTCATATTTCTTTTATTTTCAAAAAAAAAAAAAATTATTTCCAATAAAATATTCAATTAAATATTTTTCATGACTAATCAAATCAATTAAATTAATTTTGTACACATGCATCATGATTTACATACAAACGTACGTATACTTCTCGTATATCTACTCTACATACACTGCTACACATAATATTATTTCCTTGTGATTTATTGATTTAATTTGTTCAAAATTTATTGCCTGTACTAATGCACAAGCAAAATGTTCAAATTAATATGCCATATACCAATACTTATCAATCTATTCATTCATTTATCAATCGGGTTTGATAGTTTCACTCATTTATGTATTTGTCATCCTATTTATTTTTCAATTTAATTTGTACTCGTATTTTTTTTCTATTACATATTTTTTTTTTCAAATTAAATTGAATAAATGTACATTTAATTGTTTGGTTGTTTGTTTTTGCATTTATTTCATTTCATTTCATTTCATTTTATTTCATTTTTTTTTTTTTTTTTCAAATAAAATTTAGAAAAATAAATGAATAAACAAATTTTATACGTAAATATATTTTATGTGCATTTTTTAAATTGTTATAAATAATTTATTCAATTTAATTCAATACACATTCGTGTATATCCTAACATGCAATAACTAATTATTATTATTATTGTACACTATACACATCATAGTATACTGAGTGTAGATACTGTTGTATTTGTGTATTTTTCATATATAACACTCTTCCTGTATACTTACATGCGAGCTAGTATTAATTTTGTTGAATTTACTTATTTCAATTTGCAACTAAAATGAAAAAAAAAATAAATAAATAAATAAATAAATATGAATCGAAAGATAATAAATCTTAATGAATTTAAAAAAAAAAAAAAAAAACATTGAAATAATGTTTTTTATTTATTCATTTTATTTTTATTTAAATTTACTTTTTTGATATTTTTGTTGTATTTGTATTTCTCTAAATATTATAGTATGTAATTATAAAAATTTAAATTAAAATAAACATATCTACACATTGTATTACAATACATTCTCGTTCATACATATGTGATGTAATTATTTACACATATTTAATGAATAAAATATATACTATATACACAAATGAATATGTGTATTCTCTCATACCAATATGCAATATGTACAACACAAAGAACAATAAATACGATAAATTATTATTTTATTATTGTTTATCTTCTCATAATATTTATGTGTTTATGTAGATAGATAGGAGGATGGGTGATTAGATTTTTTGTGTATTTCTATCATTAAATAATAAATTTATTTTATCAAAATTTTTTATTGACACTGTAGATAAACATAATATTTAAAATGCAATCACATACAGACATGATTGTATACTTAGTTGATAAATATTTATTTTTCCTTATTGTTGTAATTTTGTGATTGTTTCATTTCAAGGATTTCTGTAAATGTAGTATTCTAAAATTTTCTAGAAACAATCTATCCAATTACATGTATGTGTACATCTATATTTACGTAATATAATTTCAAATAAATTTATTCAATTTTATATAAAAATACAAATAAAAATACAAAACATTAAACTTTTCTGTTGTTCATTGGGAAGAAATCCCATCTAAGATTTGCAAATCTATTTTATGTAATCGATTTTCTGATTTTTGTTTTTCTTCTAAATTTTCATCAAATTTTTACTAATGACAATTTTCATGAAATTTCAGTGAAAATCCTCTGGCTCATTTAGAGCTCTAACGCTATTGATGATGATGATGCCAGTGAATTTAGATTTAGAAATATATTTTCTATAACGCTCGTCATAAACATATCTAAAGGAGATATGTCCACATTAATTTTAAATGTAAAGTAAAAGTCCATCAATAATTCTGATTTTATATTCTGAAGTTTAATTTTATTTTGCTGAATTGATCGGCAACATAAATTGCATCTAAACATATTTTATGATCAATTTTATTAGTAAATTTTGGTGATTGCTAATAGAAATACTAATAAAATCATGGCAATGAATTTAATTTCTACATTTCTACATATACTTGCGTAAACTCCCTATAAAAATTATGTTGAATTTCAAGTCATGTGGAATGGAAGTTATATGGGCAACGAATACGCGAATTAATTTCCTAAATATTCAATTTTTGTAACGCAATTAATTTAGACACGTCATATGAATTTTGAATGAATGAACAACGTAAAAGAAACCTTGTCCGATGAAATTTTGAATCAGAATCAGAATCAATGATCAAAAATTAATTAGAGGTAATTTTAATCAAGCAACGTATAAATGAAATGAAATGAATAGATTAAAATCATTAATCAAACAGATTATTCTTGCTATGGTTGCATTTGTGTTATACCATGGTAGATTCATTTATCCTCTTTTACTCCTTTTTTTTAAAAGAATTTTATGTTCAAGTTGTGATGATAACAGACCAATCTAAGCCCTATCATGTAAAAAAGGTTGCTTCTCTACTAGCAACTCAGTGGTTCGCAATCCATATTAAACTACAGATGCACACGTGACAGTAATGTCTACAGTCTAGAAATCACTTATGTGAAAACCCTGATTCACTGAGACCTGTAGTGCTATAAAAGAAGAAGGAGAACTGATGAACACATTTTTTTAAATTATTCAATCAAAAATTACGATTATAAAATTTCATAATAAAGAAATACATACTACTGGCAATTTTATTCTAGCTAGAGCTTAAGATAGAGCTCTGCTGAATATTTAGTGCATATTTTTTTTTTTTTCGTTTCTTTAAATTTGTAAAATAAATTTAAATAAAAATTAAATAATTATTGTAAAATTTGTCACGTTTTATTACATGCATTTACATCGACTTTTTTTTATTATATATATGTACATTCGTACGTACGCTACTATGCCTCATGTATTTAAGCGTTCACATTAATGAATATTTAAACACCAAACCAAATGTGTTGTGTGTCTATTTAACTACAATAAATATGAATATGATGACAATTAAATATAGTAGCTCGTCGTGAATAATTAGTAATAATTATTCTTCTCAAATATTATAAAAATTAAAGTAAATTTTTTTTTGTTATACAATATTAAACAATTTGTAATTATAATTAATGACATATAGCGCTATAATAATAATTTATTATAATTTAAAAAGAGTGTGCTGCAGTGCTGAATTATATTACATACATTGTATATAGTACATATTTACTTCGCTATACAATTAGAATACTAAATTACATACATAAGTACATATTTAAAAAAAAATGGATATATAGAATATTCTGTGGAATTCTTATTAATTAATACGGAATTCATTTGTTACGAGTGTCAAGATTTTTTTTTTTTTTCATTGCATTTCACTTCATTTCGTATATCGTTTCGTTTCATTTATTAAATTGAAATTAATTTGATAAAATTTTTAAATTTATCAAATTTGTTTAAGTTTTTTTTTTTTTGTGTTGAAAAACTGTTACATAAAAGTATTGTGTACACTGTACAGTATTTACATATTGTGTACTTATGTACTCATATGTAAATGTAAAATTAAAATTAATTTAAAATTAAAAAGAAATAAAATAATTTTCTTTTAAATTGATGTGAAAATACTCGTCGTAATACTTACTTACATAGTCTCATAATATTCTGATAAGATAATGAAATTAAAATATAACCACGTATTAAAGAGAGATGTACATAATAATGTATGTATATGTATATATAAGCTTGATAAAGAGAACAAAATAAAATCGTGTTTTATAATGTGTAAAATGCAAGTATACATATGATACATTACATAGATAAATAGCTACAAAATTAAATTTATTTAAAACGTTTTTATATTTCCATATTTACGAAAACGACGGTCATAATAGTACATAATTACTTACATGAATTTATTTACTTTTTTTTTTTATTTTATTTGTTTGTTTTATTTTAATACATACGAGTATGTATATTTTCTTAAAATCTTAAATTGAAGGAAAATACATATTAAAAATTATTTATTTTCCTTATTATGTTATTTTGTTTCAAGCCATATAGTATTGTAAGTACTTTGGTAAATATTTACTCAATAAATTATTATCATTGCACTGTTAATTTGTATCATTTTTTTTTGTTATACAAATAACAGAAAAATATATTTATAAAATGATAAAAATTCTCAAAAATTTAGTCATAATATACATATGCATATAAATGTACTATTTAATGAAGACATTACCTTTCTTGACGTTATACGTTAATATGCAAATTTTCTGTTTCTATTTTCACATTTTTTTTTTTTTGGATGCCTTCAAATCTGACGTTAGTGTGATGAATTGTATTGTAAACTTTTTAGATACCTATTTATGGTGGGTGACCGGAGATAAGGCCGAGTGAAATAAAGCCACTTCGGCTTTATTACCTTTTCAAAGTGGAAATAAAGTCGAATATGAAAGAGAAGTAATGCCACTTTGTTTTATTTCTAAATGTTATGTTAATTGTTAATTTCATTAAGAATTTTCTATACAGACATACAAACACTATCAAATTTGACTTTTACAAATGCACAGACATGCACATGCACACATGTCTGATAGTGTGTGTATGTCCATGTGTGTATTATTTGCATTTGTAGAAGGCAAATTTGATAGTACGTGCATTTCTGTAAAGAAAATGCTTAATGCACACACTGTCAAAATTGCCTTTTACAAATGCAAATAAAATATAATTTTTAACAATTTTTTGCTTTTCTTTTCAAATTGTGGTAATAAAGCCGATCGACATTATTTTCGTTTTCAAGAAGAAATAAAGCCACTTGAAAATTTTCAAAAAATTCAGCTTTATTTCCACTTCGAAAAAAGTAATAAAGCCGAGTGGCTTTATTTCATTCGGCCTTATTTCCGGTCACCCTTATTTACATATTCGATTTTCTATAAAATAGATAAATAGAAGATGAAAAATAATTTCAATTAAATTAAAAATGAATTGAAGATCTGGCTGCACTCAAAATATTTTTCCCTTTAAATTTTTTATCAAAATTAATTAATTCATAAAATTTTCGTATGACATAAAATTTGTACACGTATGTATTTATTTACTCTGCATTTTATACATGAATGTACATACATTATACACTCGTATTGAACATAACATTCAACTACCACCTACTCTTATTATATACAATATCTTCATTACTTCGTTATTATTATTATTTTTTTATTTATTATTTTCACAATTTTTCATGTCATAGTGGACATACTTACGAGTATGTATGTATTATCTACTATCTGCACAAAAATATAATTATTGTACCACTGTACGTCGTCTAGATGTGTATAAATGTAATCACACTATGAACAGGAATAAATTCAACTTTTCATTACATAATTTTTTATCCAGATAAATAAATTGTTGTGTTAATGTAGTATAGCTGGTAGAATTGAATAAATGGTCATGGTCATCATGGGAAAAATATTTTTTTTTTTTTAACGTAGGCAGTAGGTATACATTTTATGTACTTAACGTTACTGCTATGAATTTTGTAGTATAAATTACAAACAAATTATGTATGCCTATTATGATGTGTAATGTAATAATAATGATGATAAAATTATCTTATTTTATTTATTAAATTTTTTATTTTCATTTTTTTTTCTTTCATCTTTTATTAATTTATTGATATGTAGTCTATATATACCACCGTACCACCAAATATTTGAATAAAAACTCATTAAAATGCAAATATACATAAACACAATATTATTACTGGCATAATCTATACATCTGTGTATTGAAAAAATTACAACTAAAGGTGGACAAAAAATCTATTTATTTATTTATATTTTATATTAAAAATTAGTTTTTGTCATAATTTATTTTGTGTTGTTTTTTTTTTTTTTTTTCAGACTAAAAGTCTACTAGCTATTATACTACATACTTACTATTCGTTTGTAATTTTTCTGATGATGATTTACTGTTTACGCGGTTTTTTTCCTATCGTATATGATTGCCTGTAACAAAATACATATTTCTCTGTTGTTAATTTATTTATTTTTTTATTGAATTTATGATAAGATTGCGACATAATATGCGAAAATCAAAAAAAAAAAAAAATAAAAAAGAAAAAATAAGCAAAAGCTGCTTTATTTATGCGGTCATCACGATAAATATGTGTTATAATGAAAACGTTTTTATATACATATATTAAATATCACATTTTGTGATAAGAAATTACGTATGTATATGTGCAAATATTATTATTACTTTTTTTTTTTGTGCTTTTCCAATTAACTTAACTAGTTATTTACATTTATATACGTATACATTACATCAATTCCTATAATCGTACCATTATGTATAAATGTATAGATACATACATACATTCTCAAACAGAATTGAGTCATTGTTTTAACGATTAAATTCAACTTGAGTTAAAGTTTTACACAAGAGAATTAAAAAACAGAAAAAAAAACAAAAAGAAACAATTTAAAAGTGCGGTGATATGATATGGTATCCTTCAGTCAGTTGTGATTGTGATAGTGACAACATATCAGCAGTGTTATAAAATAGTTGTGGAATTAAAAGTAAAAAAACAAAAGAAAAGCGAAATTTTTTTTTTCCAGTATAATTAGAAACAGTATTTTCATTATTTTTACTCATTATCGTTGTAGGTGACAGGTGAGTTTATTAAATTTTCGATTTTATTTTTTAAGACGCTAAACACAATCAAATCAGACAGCATTCAACAAGAGCAGAAATATTCTGGGTGTGAGCAGAAAGTCTGCCACAACCACAGCTAACTTTAGAAACACATTCAATCAAAGTTGATTATACTGTCAGTTGTCATACTTATTCACAGAGCAATAAGATAAGATTTTTCTCTTAACTTTATGTTTATTCTTTTTTTGTAATTAAACGTGTATTGAAAATTTAGTTTAGTTTTTGATACATTCTCTTCAATTATTTGAATTATTAAACACATCAGAAACGAAACAACAACATTACGAAAATATGAAAATTTAGGTATATCAGAAGAAAGAAATATACTTTAATTGAAAAATTTTAAGTTAGGCAGTACACACTCAAGTAATCAAATATACATATCTGAAGATATATTATTTTTTTTTTTTATAAAATTTCAAACTGTAATTATAAATTTATTATTAATAGCACAAATACCTAAATAAGTACCTGTCTGTTTTATATCATATTACTGGCAAAAGAAAAAAAAAAAACTGAATTATTTTGTTACAATAAACACATGACATGACAACATGACAAATACCATGTTCCTCCTATTCATATTTCAATTTGTGTATTCCATTATTTTCATTTTGAATATAAAAATAAAGAATTATGGAATCATCTGATATGAAAAGTGACGTAAATACTTGTACAAAGATATCTAAAAATGTTTAAAGTATCTGCCCGTATCTGTGTCTATGGTATCTAGTTTTAAAAATATTATATTATTATTGCTAATGGTTGTTTCAATTAAGAAAAATTATATTAAAAAAATGATAATGATAAGTATAAAGGCAATCAAAAATTTTGTGTGTATATCATATTGTTTCTAGAAGGTGCTACTTTTTTCTAGTGTTAATGAATTGCTAAAATGGCTTTCTATTGAGAATAAAATAAGTAATAAGGGATGTCGATGTAAAAAGAGATCAAAATCTTCAAATTACATATTATTTGTTTACCGGTAGTTAGCTAGAACCAAAAGACGGTTGTTGTTGTTGTTGTTGTTTGTTAAGGGGGAGATATGAAAACCAGAGCACTCAGACAAACGCTGTCCATTGTACTCGAAGCCCCGTCTAGTCAAACTTCTTCGTCGCTCTTAGTTCTTAGGTAACGAAGGAGTTCAACTTGACTTTCAGGCCCAATTTGTTCGGGTCTGATGACATCAATGCCGAAAATGCTCATTCTAATAGAGGAGAAGGTCTGGCACTCATACAAGAAGTGTTCCGTCGTATCGTCCTCCTCTCCACAAGAAGCATAGAGTGCATCACTGATGATTCCTATGGTAGCAAGATGCTTTCCACAGGTTATATGCCCGCCTTGTAAGAGCATTGACCATAGCTCTGCAGTCTTTCCTTCCCTGTTTGAGTTGAAAAGTCTCTAGAGCCCGGTGGTTTGGCTTTTTGATAAAGCGTTAATATAAAAACTGTAAAAGACGGTTAATATAAAGAAATTATTATTAAAAAATAAATCAGTATCAGATTTTAAATTATTCATCCACCGCTAACTCACTACCATTGAAAAAAAAATTGTTTTTTTTATTTACATTTACGAAATTCGATCTAAATAAATTTTCAAACATACATACATAAATGTGCTTTTAAATTAGCTGTTATTTTTTTATTTCCATGTAAAAATATGGTGCATTGTTTATTAATATGTATGTAATTGTTTTTCTTATCAGTAAATTTATAGTTTAATTATATACGAGTATGTATATTTTTTTTTTTTTTTCATATATATTAGCTACGTGAATATTTATGTACGTGTGTATATTTATAAATTATTAAAATTGTATATACAATATTTTTAAAAAAATAAATTTATTTAATTTGATTTTCTTATAATTAATGTGTTCATTTACTTTAAAAAAAAATAATATAATAAGAAAAACTATGACTCATTTCAATGTTTGTTAAGTATAGTATGTATACACATTCATTGTGCCAAGTATATTTATAAATTCGCATGCATATAGGTATACAAATTTTTAATAAGAACTCCTTTTTTAAAAAAGTAATGCATTAAAATAAAATATTTTAAAATAACATTTTTATCGTTAACTACATTATTTCTTTTTTATTAAACAAACAATAATTATTATTGAAAAGCCAGAAGTTATTTTCAAAACAATTTTTTAAAAACATTCGCATTTTAATTATTCACCTTAAAAGTTTATGATTTATTTTTTTTTTTGTTCATTTTAAAATCAAACAATTATTATTAATCATGTTTCTACTTTACTAGCATATGGCAAATATATTCTTACAAAGTTACAGTGCTGCATATTTTTGCATTGTAGGCGATAAACGTATACGTTTACAATTTCATAAGAAAGTTTTATATACACATAAGTAGCTCAGCTCATATATAAGTAATACCGATTCTACATTCAATGCAGTGACTTCAACTTTGACTTTGATTTAATGCATATGTAATAGAACTTTTACATTCAATGCAGTAGACTTGAGACTTGAGAGCTACTTTTATATGTTAAGCATGCTGTGCGAAGTCGAAAGTCGAAGTCCAAGTTGAAGTCACTGTATTGTGAATGTAGAAGCGACATAAAGTACAATAATGCACATACACATACGTATGTACATAAATTTTTGTTGTTAATATTTCAATAACATATCATGTGATTATGATGATGATAATATGATAACCTTTATTTCTGAAAACTGGGTACTAGACTAGCTAGTAGCTAGCTACTATCACAGATATCATTGTCTGAGCTATTATGTAATATCATTTAATGTAAATTTATTTCGTCTCAATTTCGAAAAAAAAAATAATAAAAATAATAGTACTAATCGTAATAACAATAAAATAAAATAAAAAAATATAATAAAAAAAATATTTAAAATCGTCTTGAAATAAAAAAAGTGTAAAATTTTTTATTAGTTCCGGTAAAAAAAAAATAAAATAAAATAAAAATTTTTTTTCAAATTAATATTCACGCTGTGTACATGTGTGTGTATATATGTACGTACAGATAATATAGCGTGTTGCACATTATTTTTGCACTTATAAGTATGTATATTTTTTACAACATGTAATACACCACCTATAAAATCAATTTAAAAAAATATATGTGTGTGTGAAATAAAAATTTTATACGTTTACCATGAAAAAATAAAAAATTATAATAATATATACATAGATATGAACAAAATAGTTGGCAATTTCATATATCAAAAGAAGTATCTTCGCCGTCTGAAAGAAGACTTCTCCAAGCTTCTCTATCCTTCGATTTTTCTCTCCAGTTTTGAATACCGAGTTTCTTCAAATCTTCTGCTACTGATTCCCAGCATCTGTTCCTGGGTTTTCCTCTAGGCTATAGGCATTGCGCTGACCATAATGCCTGAAAAAACTTTTTTACATGAATTTGCGTTGTCCATTCTATTAGCGTGTGTTAGCCAACGTAATCTGTTGATTCTTATGGAATATTGTGATGTTCACATTGTCGTAGACATCATAAAGTTCTAAATTTGTTTTTCTTCTGCATTTTGTTGTGTTAATTTTTATTGTTCCATACATTTGTCTTAAAATTTTTCTTTCCATTCTTTTATGCACGAAGAATAAACAAAACGAGTGTAAAATTTCAATAACACATACAATGAAACATGCACATGCATGAAACTTGTCAACTGTTTTGGGACAGGCTCTAATAAACTATATGCTTTAATAAAATTATTGTAAAAAATAAAAAAATAAAATACATACTCGTATAATATGTAAAGGTGATAAATAATAATAAAATGTACTGGTATTATAAGGAATACGCAGATTATAAATAAATTCAGATAAAATGAATTGATTTTTATGGTTTTATTTTATTGTTATATTACATTTTGTTGATTGTATTTTATTTTTTTTTTCTGTTAATTTTCTACATCATTTTCATAGGAAATTGATTACTATTTGAATTGAATTTGAATGTGAAAGCACAAAACAAAACGAAATGAACAATTCATTAATTTCTTATAATGTGATTTGAAATTAAAATTAAAATTAAATATTCATACATTACCATTATGTATATAAATGTAAAATAATAAACAAATTTGAATTATCTATTATTTCTGTATCTAAATATTAATTAAAGATACATATTATATATTATACACGAAAAAAAAATCTAAACTAAAATATAAATGTTTTCAGTTTTATTTTTAATGTTTAAATGTTTCTCAAATTAATTAAAATTTCATTAAAATATTTTTCTTTTATCAATTTTATTTATATATTAATTTGTTCTTCTTCTTCTTCTTCTCTTAAAATCAATATTTTCAGATTATTACCAATTAACCATAATTTAATTAATAATCGACATCGTTTTTATTTAATTACAAATTCATATCGAATACTGATTGAAAAAAATAAAAAAAAATACATAAATTTAAATAAAATTCATTTGATAATTTTAATTAAAAATAATAATTCAATATATAAAATAAAAAGAGAAAAAATATATTTTGATACATTCAAAACAAGAACAAAATAGATAAAACGTAACAAACAAAAAAAAATAAATAAATAAATAAATAAAAAGAATAGAAAAAATTTGTTTTACAAATTTGGACTGAGAGAAGAAAAATCAAAAAAAAAAAAAAAAATTTTTTTCAACAAAACAAAAACAAAAAAAAAATCTTTATCATTGCAAAAGTTTGTGTGCAAGAAAGGAGAAATTCCATAATAAACAATTTAGTGTAGAAGGGAATGGTCTATTTTTTGGGTGATTGGGGCATGGGAGATTCTGACTGTACGTCATATCAACATGTTCCTGATATACGAACAACAGCAGCAACAGCAGCACATATTAATCATCATATTCGTCAACAGCATCAGCAACGGCTTCAAATACAGTCTCAATATCAGACACAATTACAGTCCCAACAGCAACAACAACAGCAACAACAGCAACAGCAGCAAGCAACAAATAGCAACACTAGTACCAGTACATTTATGAACAATCATCATCATCATCATCATCAATCTACTAGTGATAATAATGAAACATTTTTAATACCACAAATACCGCCCATAACATCAGCATCAACATCATCGATATCATCTTCAATAACAACAGCAACATCACCATCAACATTAATAAATAATACAAGTAGTTCAAGTACTATTGTAACAAAAAATTTACAACAATTATCAGTTAGTAATAATTGTGAAAATGCAAATAATATTACCGGAATTCTAGAAAATAATAATGATAATCATCAAAATAATCGTACGAATCCCAGTAATCATCATCAACAGCAACAGCAACCAAAACAGCAAATAATTGGTGGCAGATCTAGATCATCATCGTGTACATCATCGATAAATATTACTATAGCTGGTAATTGTGGTGGTGCTGGAGGTATAGGTGGTACTGGTAATTCAACTGATCTCAGTGAAGGTGGTGATGAAGTTGCATTACATCCACTTTCAAATCAGGTAAATAATGAATTTTTTTTTTTAATTTTAAAAAAATATCTACACAATTCTTAAAAATTCATCAATCAATAAAAGTACTTCTCATATAGATAAGCAGTTCTCATGATTAAAAAAAATAAAGTGAAAATAAATTGCAAAACTCATACTCGATTGTATACGTACATAAATGATGATGTGCATACCCATATGAAAAAAATTGAAAATAAAATAAAAATTTTTTTTCATATGAAACGTATTTTTTTTTTTTAAGAGGGAAATAAAAATAAAAGTATTTTTCTCAAATGAAAACATTTATTGTCCAAGTCCAATATTAAAATATTAATTTTATTTTGTAGAAAAATATTTTAGCAAAAGAAAATGATTTTTTTTTAAAATTAAGTACATATGTATGTATGTAGATAGAAAAATATTCGAGACTAAAAAGTGTAAATTAATTAATACAGTAGGGGTGCGCAAAATGAAATCATTCTAAAATAGAATCGAAAAAGAAGAAAAAAAATATTTATAAAATCAATTTTACCTAAGTATGTATTTATATATACAAGCTAATACACATTTTTAATCGTTGCATATAAATGAGAAGATACATTATAAAATTTACATACGAGTATTTGCTAAAAAGAAAAAATAAATAAAATAAAATAAAATACGAGATGACCTTAAACTTATCGCGCTATACGCGCTTACCTTGTATAGTATCGTAAAATTTGTATTTTTGTATTTTTATTTTTAAATTTTTTTTTTTTACTGCGCTTATAATGAGTACAGTACACTTTTATACTTTCATAAAATATATTTTTGCTTTTTTTTATGAATTTTCTAAAAAGAAATGTACATATAGTACATAAAATGGATCTGTATTACATATAAATATTTTTAATGATCAACAAGAGAGAGGTCATTCATTACACTCTCATTCTTGTTACTGTTTATTGTTGAAAAATTTCTTTCAAAAATTTAATTTAAATTTTTTAATAAAAAAGATGAAAAACAAAAAAATTGCATGAACAAAAGAAAAAAAAAAAATATACATATGTGAAATAAATAATAAATAAATGTGTATGTAAATTAATTACGAAATTATACGAGTATTTTTAAATATGTAAGTTCATTACTCTACATTGAAATATCGAAATCTGTTGTGTGTACTACATGGTACTACTACATATAATGTATGCAGTACATACGAGTATTTTTATTTTATTTTACTTATACATAGCAGAAAATTCATTGACTTGTTTACATTATTTTTATCCAATTGTTTTAATACCAATTTTTATTAATTATTTTGATCATTTTTTTTTCGTTTTTCATTTATTTAAAATTTAAAATTTCCCTTCAATTGAAAAACGAAAATGAAATGAACGATCATTTTGTTATGATGATGGCTACAATAAGGCGGACATTTTATATTTCAATATCGAAACATTAAAAATCATCTCCATGTGTACACATATACCCATATATTTACGTTACGTATATACATGCATAAAAATTACAATTTGTGAAATTAATTGAAAACATAAATTAGGATTCCACGGTAACGATTTTATTACACACACACACACACACACACACACACACACACACACACACACACACACACACACACACACACACACACACACACACACACACACACACACACACACACACAGGAACATGCATACATTATCTAATACCTATACGAATAAATTCAAGGTAGAATTATTTATTTATTTTTTTTTTTTAATATCCATCCATTCATTTTTATTAATAATGCCTTCGTTTTGCTTTTTAGTTTATGGGTTTTTTACTTTTCGTTCGTTTTTTTTTTTCAAATCCATATTTTTGTTTTTTTTTTTTTTTTTTTGTTATTAAAGAAAACATGAATCATTTTTACGATTTAATGAAAGCAAAAAAAAAAAAAAATAAATTAGTATTGGTATAGTTTATAGAATATCGGTATTTATGTTCTGATAAAACGTTATTATAATTAGAATTTTTTATTCGCATTTGCTTTTATTTATTTATTTATTTTCAATTTTCAAAACGTAAATTGGAAAGAACGAAAAAGTTCCTTTTTATTAGACATTATTTGCAACCAGATACATATCAAATGAAAACATTAAGTATGTAAATTTTTATAGAAGAGTGAAAGAAATTGGTAGAGAGAAACTATACTGTAGAGAAATACAAATTATTATCAGAAAATTGAAAAAAAAAAGAAATTATATTTTATTCTTATTAAAAATTGTTCTACAATTCAGTTTACACGTATGCATGTATTTTAGAAAACAGACGATAATAAATATGTATATTTTTTTTCATTTACATAATCACAAACATTCATGCCTGCATACATCATCATCATCATCTGTCATACACCAGTATTATTATTATTACAATCAAAATGTTTGAGATTGAATTTCAATAAATTTTCGTTCTACTTAAATTGAAAAAGTAGAGAACATTTTTTTTAAATTGACATGACAGCATTATTTTGTCAATGCACATAATATGAGTACATAAGTAAATTCATACGCGTACATGTATGTATGTATGTTTTATGATGAAATATTATTACGATGCAATAGAAGATGATGATGATGATCGAATTTAATTAAAATTCCCTGAAGATATGTGGTATACAAAAGCACAAAAGTACATATATTTAACTCTGCACAGTACGAGTATCATTCTGTATACGTGTGGGTGGTAGAGTAAATAATAACGCATATAACAGTATTGTTGATACAGCAGTTATTCAGTATTTATGTACATATTTTCAATATTATACGAATCCATCTGCTGAAGTAATTTACATCTAGAGCTAGACTATAGGCTAGAGAACTTTTCGTACAACAGAAAATGAGGAAGTATAAAATTTTTGTTTTTTTCAATTTCTCTCTCTCTCTCTTTCTCTATCTCTCTATCTTTTCTTTTTGGTACAATAATGATACAAATACGAATACGATGCGCGCTATATTTTGTGTACGAGTATAGCTTGGCTTGGCTGATGTTTGATGGTAACATGAATGAAATTTGTAATAAAATAAATTGAACCAATCAAAAAGCATAGGAAAAAGCCCTTAGAGCAGAGCACATAAAATAAAAATAAAATTATATTTTCCTAGAGAATGAAAAAAAAAAAAAAAATAAAACACGAAAATTGAAAAAGAAAAATAAATAAATAAAAACAAAATGATGACGAAAATTAAATTATACCTCCATAAATGTACATTTCTTTTATTATTATTTTTCTACCTTTATCCTGTGTTATATATACATATTTTCTATTACTAACTCAAAGTATTACATAAATGTGAGTTAAGAAAATCCAAAAAAAAAAAAAAAAAATCAGAAAAAAATAGAAAAACACAGAAAAAACCGCAAAGAAAAACAACCTAAAAGAGAAAGGAAAACAAATTTTTTACACGTTGACGTAATAACAATAAAAAAAATACATTTGCGTTTTTTTTTTTTCTAAAAAAAAAACAATAAAATGAATTGTTCTCAATATTATATGTATGTATACATGTTTTCTTTTTCACTATAATTTTTCTTAGAAAGAAATAAAAAAATAAAAAACTTAAAAAAAAAGACTAAAGACAAATACTGTTTGTATCTACGAGTATATAATTTTTTGTTTTTTAAATTTCATTACAGGTTGGAGGACATACACGTCTTCTATTACTCAATCAAAGTACAGTGATAAAACCATTAAATTTACGTGAATTAGATTTTTATCAGAACATTCCTCAGGATATACAAAAATTTGTTCCAAAATATAAAGGTAAATTTTAAGAGCAAATTTTTATTTTGATTTTTATTTAGTTTTTTATTTCCTAATGTTGAATTTAAAAAAAAAAAAAAAAAAAAAATTGAAATTATTTATTTAATCAACTGAGATAAGAAGCATATATCCTTGGTTGCAAATATTTGAGGGAGCGGGAGGGGTGGATATTTTGTATTCGTGCACCGATCGATAAAGTGACCTCGCATTAATTTACGACTGCTTCTCAGACTAGTCGTTAAATTATCCATCGAAAGCTATAGGCTCAAATTTAAAAACAAATCTTTAAATCTTAAAAAAGTTCACGTAGGTCTGAATTCGAAAATGAACTTCAGAACTTCCAAAACATTGACTGACATCACAACAGAGAATTTTTTTTTTTTTAATTTATCCTGTTTTATCAATGTTTTGTCAATGAATACTTTTAAAAGGAAATACCTTAAAATATCCAGAATTCATGAATTTTGAAACATCATTAGGCCTCGCACAGACTAAGATCGTAGCGTAGCGTAAATTTTAAAGCGTAAAATTCAAATCAATTTGTTTCTTATTATGTTGCGCATACAGCAAGCGAAGTGTAGCGTAGCGTATAGTTTGAACCACACGATATATTTGAATTTATACACGCGTAACGCTCAAATGATTTATATCAAAGACATCATTAAATGATATAAACGCTTACTACTCTATGGCAGGTATAAGATAAGATGAAAATTTGTTACAATGATAAATTGGGCACCATTCCAAAAAAAATGATGATCATTTATTTTGAAAAAAAAAAAAGAAAACTGTTGAAAGGCGTCTATCATCTGTCAAACTTTTTTTTTTATTTTTGTTCTCATTTTTATTTTTTCTATTATTCTCAACAATGTATATCATTATTTGCATAAATGAAAACAATCCTCAAAATTAAGCAAAAATTTGAGTGGATCTTAAATATTACGTTTCGAAAAGAAAAAGTAAAATTTATTTCAATTTAAAATCACTACCATATTTGTGTATATTCCTTCCTATGTATGCCCATGCATGTATTTGCTTTTTGTCATTCTTTGCATTTTTTTTAAATCTCTTTTTTTTTAGTTATTTCATAGAAGAGAAAAAAAAATCACGAAATTGATGATGATGGTTTTGATGATACATCATTACGATTGCCAAAAAATGAACAAAAAAAAATCAATAGCATGAGACAAAAGAAAAAACCTTACCTTACCCCCCAAAACATTAAACTAAAGGAATATACAAAATAAATGAATTTTTTATTTGAAATTAAACTTTAATGGCATTCACAATTTTCTTATAACAGTGTGTATTCTAAAGTGAATGTTGCTCAGAGAAAAGAATTAAAACTTTCATAAATTACAAATTAGAATAAAGAAAATTCATTTCTTACATAAATTGCATTCCTGTCCCCCCTGTATAGTACATTAGGTAGGATAGTGGCATTGTACAGTCGGGTACAGGGTCTCGGTGTCGCAAATGGTAGAGCAACTGTCTGGCTACTGATCTCGAAGTAAAGGTTCGATTCCTACTTTTCAATTTCCAATTCCCACATCCCATTACCTCCAAAGTTCACTCAACTTTGTATGAGTACCAGTACCAGCTTGCTGGGAAAAAGATCTTAAAAATGCTGATAAGTAAGTCTACTAATTGCTGACAACAATTATCAACACAAAGAATTATTAGAGCAGAGCCATGCAGAGCATTAAGGCCCAACTATAATCGACATACCTGACATAACAAACATAAGAAAAAATAACGAATGTTAAAACGTAACATTTGGGTAACTATAATAACATAGATAACATACTAAACATAAGCAATACGAATTTCACAAAATGAGCTTATGGCTTATGTTACTTATGTCATGTACGCTCTCGATCGTACTGCTTATGTCGAGCTTATGTTAAACGAATTTTTAACGAATGTCGGCAATGTCAATTATAGTTTAGCTCATTGATTTGGCTGTGTTCGGCTACGACATATTATGTCATAGCTTATGTCAGCAATGTCGATTATAGTTCTACCTTTAGATTAGAGAATCGATAAAATTACTGGAAAGTAAACGGGCTGTGCCTGAGGTATTTAATTCAATGATTTGAGTAGTGTGAACTTGCAGCTAGAGAGAACCACTACTTTCACGGTGAAAGTTTCACCTCAAATCGGTCAATAATTTACCACCACCAGTAATTTATTACTTGATTTTGGATGATCCAACAACTGTTTCTCTATAATTTTTTTTTTTCTTCTCTTCATTAAAATTAATCTGCAAGCTACAATCTAATTTTAAATATTTTACAATGTATAGTAAGTATGTATTGAATGCATTTTTGTTCATTTCGAAAAAGAAATTTAAAATTTCTTTTTTGGCATCAACTTTTTTACTTTTCGTACAAATTTTTATTCACAGAAATTCTTTGGATTTGTGCCAATTTTAGAAAAGTTTTTTTTGAAAAAAAAAGAAAAGAAAGAAATTATAATTGCAAATGAATGAAAAAAAAAAGGATACACGCTTCATATTTAATGTACACGCCGACATACACTGTATACGAGCGTATGTATGAGTAATAATGTAATTCTTTTTTTTTTTTTAATTAAATCAAATTTTTATTACAAAAATTTTAGATTTAAATTCTATTCTATGCATAATTTATGGTAAATAATTAAAATTAGATCAAAAGTTAAAAAAAAAATAAAAATAAAATATAAAAATGTGTCCTATTTATTTTTGCTTTCTTTTTTTATTTATTTTTATTTATTTATTTTGTTTTTAAATTAATTTTAAATCTGTGTAAATACATAATTGAGTTTTAATGGTCCTTTGACTAGAAAATAATGAACAAAAATTATGTATGTCTTATTATCCCCTCAAGTACTAAAAAGAAAAAAGAAATAATGTCTTCATATATAAATAGTACAGAATTAATTGAATACCATCTATTCAGAAATATTGTATACGCTCGCTCCCTCCATAAAATTCTCATCAAATTATGTATTTACCTTACCTGTCATTCTTCCTTTCTTTCTTTATAGTGATTTTTCTAAAATATTTTCTTTTTTTTTTTGTATGTTTAAAATGTCGTATGATTTTGTTCCAATTTCTACAATTTGTTTTTATTTTGTTTTTTTGCTTTATTTTTTCAGGTGTTATGCAAGCAACAACAATGGGCGGTACCAAATTGGAGAAACGTTATTCACCAAGTTTTCGTGATGAACATGTACGAAAGTCGAGCGCATCAAAACGCAAACGTGATGATGTTTTACGGTTAGTATATTAAAAACAAATTTTCTATATAAATGAAAAGTTTAAAGAAAAAAAAAAAAAAAATCGATATAAAATAATTCTTTTCCCACAGATTACGAATAAACAAATAAAAAAAATGAAAAAAAATAAATAATAAAAAAAAAAATAAAAACAAGGAAAAAGATTTTTTTATTTGTTTTCTAAGATAAGAAAAAAAAAATATGAATATTTTTCATTATTCTGCATTTTGTTTCTTTTTCTTGTTTTATTTGTTTGTTTTCTTTTTTTAGCTCCTGTTTTACCTTTTAAATATGTACTCGCTAAAAAAAAAAAAACAGAAAACAACTGCATACAAAAATATTGAAGTTGTTTAATGAAAATTACATTTTATTTTATTTTTTATTTTTTGAAAGAAAATTTTCAATATAAAAAATACAGCAACAACAACAACAACAACAATATTTTCATTTTAGGATAAAGATATATGAATCGAAAGAAATGTAAAAAATAGCCGTGTGTGTATATGCGACTTACAAACTAATAGGTATACATCACAAAAACAAAACAAAAAACCAAAAAAATTTTTTTTCGATTTACATTTTGTTGTGTATCCTGTATCTAAGTATACGAGTATTTGTTTGTTTGTGTTTACTAAACAAAACATATACTGCTTGTATGACGTTATTGACTATAAATGTGGGCTCATGTGATAATGAGACTAAAAAATAACCACACACCATACAACAAAAATCTGCTGGACAGGAAGGATCACACTGTCTGTCTGTGCAAGCAAAATATTCTCGTTCTCTTACCTGCTGCAAGCAAAAAAAAAAAAAAAAAAACATAACTCAGAAATTTACATATTTAGTAGTGTGCCTGGGTAATATGCATATAGTTATCTTTAGTGTACGAGTTACTCTACTGTACCTGTACCTGTACCCGTACCCGTACCCTGTTGTACCATAATACTGCTTGTATCTGGAAAAAGTTATCCATTTTTTTTTAATCGTTTTGTTGTTTTTTTTTTTTTTTAAGGAAACAAATTTGAATTTAGGAAATTTATAAAAAAAAACAAACAAACTAAAAAAAAAAAAACTCGTTTTAAAAAAGAATTTCCCTTAGATAACTAATCGTAGATTTTTCTTTTTCTTTTTTTCAGGATGAAAGTTCATAGAAATGGAAATGCGGCTGAAGTAATTAAAAGTATTTCTCAAATAGACAACTCTAACAAGCAATGTTAGTATCAGATATTATGCAATACAAAACCAAAACCAAAACCAAAACCAAAAAAAAGAAATAAATAAATACATAAATAAAAAAAAATTACAAAAGAAACAATCAAAAAACATGAGAAAAACAAAAAAAAAAAACATTTTTTTTTTTAAAGAATTTTCCAAACTACGAAGGGAAATCGAAATCAAATTCGAATAATTAGTACTCATCATGAAAAATTCTCTTTAAATTAAAACAAAAAAAAAATAAATAAATAAAAACTTTTTCACTTTTTATTTTGATATTATCCTACTAAGTAGTAAAACTAAAAAATCAAAATGTCCTGTACAAAAAATAATTATATAATGTAGAAGGAAAAATGAATTTTTTTTTTATTTTCGTTTCACATTTTCATTTTTTCGTTTTCTTCTACATTACATCAATCAATTTGAATTTGTTTGAAAAGTTTTCAAAAGATATGCTTTTTTCTACATACACATCTACATATTTGCAATAAAGTGAAAACTTAAAGCAAAAAACAAAAGCAAAGTAGAGTTGTTGTTAAATAATAATTCTTGAAATGATTTTTGCTTCTTTTCGCTTCATCTTTTTCGATGATGTTCTTTTGTTCACATACCTATTTTAATTTTTATTTTTTTTTTTCACATTTTATTTATATTTTTTTTTAAATTTTTTTTTTTTTTTTTTTTTGTGTTGTAAGGATATTTTCATATTATTTTTCCTTTTTACATTTTTTTTTTTGTTTATGATTTTAAAGATTTGTGTATTATACGATTGTGATATGATAATTCAGAATCATGGATTTGAATTTTTCAAGATAGCACTTTTAGGCTGGTATTCATCAACACAAATTATCTTTTATCTGAGATAAAGTGTATTCTCATCAACCTGCATAAAACACTACTCGGATATTTTTAAGACAACCTCAGAGTGGTATTATAAATATCGTTCGAACATAACCTTATTATTAACATCAACAGCATAAATAAAGATAATGTAGTACCACTGTATTATCATATTTACATAAATTATCACATCACAGAACCTCTTTTTCATTTTGTAATATAAAAATACAATCATCTGACGTGTTTGACACACATGTTCGATCCGAAAACGAAGTTCGAAAATAAATTTTATCTAGGTTGATGAATAAACTGAAATTGTATCCGGCTAAAATATATCCGACGGATATATCCATGTTAGTGAATACCACCTTTAGAGTCTGAAGAATTTTTTCTTTTCTCAAATTCATGTTTATTAATGCCATTTCCTCCACCATTATATCATTAATCTGTAAAAAGACACAAAAACAGAAAAAAAACAACTCTCTTGTTGAGTGTAAAATACAAAGATAAACGATCGGAATCAATTCAGAAAAATTTCCATTGAATTGAACACTTTTAATTAATTGACAAGGAGATGTCATCCAAGAAGTTAAAAAAAATAAATAAAAATTTATTTCAAAGTGTTTCATCATATCGTCTTAATTGGGGAAATTAAAACAAAAAAAAAAAAAAATACCAAAAACTATCTTGATTCTTTTCTACATCATAAAATTTGTATTTCTTGAATGAAAATTTCAATTATCAATTTGTAAATTGATTGTAAATTTTTTTTTTTTTTTGATTGATGATCATTTTTTTCTTTTCTAAAACAAAAAAAAACAAAAAAAATCAAAATAATCCGCATGAGAAAAATAAAAATTGTTCATAAATCATCTTTCTCATAATGTGTCAGTCAGTCAGTCAGTCAGTCAATGTATGTTTTACTTTCGTTTTCTTTTTCCTTTTTTTGTTTTTTCTCTGCTGTTACATTTTCCTATATATTGACGTATATATGTGAATTGTAGTCTATTTAATTGTCAATATTGTCATAGTAGAGCAGAAAAACAAAAAAAAAAAATTGTTCAAATTATGTTGTGTAGATGGGATGGTAATAGACAGACAGTAGACACTTTTCCAAATCCAATATCATTGAATCGCATCTAGTAGCTTCTTGCTTGGCATTAAGTAAAATCCGTATAATTTTTTTTTTGTCTTAAATAAATAAATTTAGCATGAAATTTTAGAATATAGAGCAGCAACGTTATATGCATTTTCGTACCAAAAAGAAAAAATAAAAGCAAAATAGCATTCTTCATTCTTCACAATAAGCACTGTATTTGTATCATATTCCAATCATCGATGGAGGAGGTATCCACATCTAACGCACACAAAGACTGCGTTCAAAGTTTAAATTATTATCTCTCGGATATTTTATGCCATCATGATTGATTTTTCTCCGTATAATCGAATTTTATCGTCATTTTTTTTTTTTTTGCTTTTAGTAGACCATTGCATCGTCATTACTGTATTGTTGTCATCAACATAATCATCGTCAATAATATGTTCGTCATCGTTGTCTCATCATCGTTGTCTCATCCTCATTATCATAATGATCGTCGTAATAATTTCATCGTCATCATCGAAACAAAAAAAATGTGTTTGGGCTTTTGAGAATATGTATTTTCATCGCTAAAATGAATAACGAAATTTTTTTTTCGTTTTTTTTTTTATTTTATTTACAGATTTTCTAATGCTAGAGAATATTACATCAAGATTTCAACATCCTTGCATACTTGATTTAAAAATGGGTACACGTCAACATGGTGATGATGCAACAGCTGAAAAACGTTCTAAACAAATGGCTAAATGTGCAGCTAGTACATCAGCATCATTAGGAGTACGTTTATGTGGAATGCAAGTGTATCAGGCCGATATTGATAATTATTTGAAACGTGATAAATATTGGGGACGTGAATTGAATGAGAACGGTTTTAAGGAAGCATTACATAATTTCTTTCATAATGGTTTTGCGTTACGAACGAAAATCATAAAAAAAGTTATATCACGTTTATCACAACTGAGAAGAGTTATAGAAAGACAATCTAGCTATAGATTTTATTCGTGGTATGTTTAGTGCTTTTATTTTATATTTTATGATGATCCTTCATTCTGTCATTAATTTTTTGTGGTTTTTCATTTTATTTTGCAGTTCTCTTCTGATAGTGTACGAAGGTTATGAGGAAATTCCTATCCAACCTATGGATGTTTGTTTTCAAGATGAGGCTGCTGATTCTCATTTAGACAGCTGCTGTTTTTATCATAGTGAGAGGAGCCAGAATAGGGCACAACCACATCATCACCAACATCATTATCATCACGAAGACGAAAATGTTTTTGAAGATGAATTTGATCATGTGGATGAACCACAAAGTCCAATACCGCTTGTACAATCATCGTCATGTTGTTGTTACGATGCGGATGCATCAAATGATTCCACCGAATTGAATCTGTCATCATCGCATGATGACAGTGATCATAATCATCATCATCAAACAGTTTCATCATTAATCGATGACGATCAAAATCATTCTAGTATTGAAGTTAGTACAGACGCTCATCATCGTGGATTTGGTGAAGCGGCTGCACGTGGTGCTAAAGATTCAACATCGACTGTAACACAATCATTCATTCCAATCTCTGAAGAAACAGTATTTTTAGATCCAGCCGAACCACTATTACCAAGCATTTCAACTTCGAGTCCATTATCCGGAGATTCATGGATGAATTACAGTAGCAACAGTAGTGATGATTATTCTGGTTTATCAGAACAAATAAAAGCAGTGGCGTCAGGACGTCAAACAGGTAAATATGTTCTTTTTAAATTCTAAAATTATAACTTTTATGCCTAACAAATCTTGTCAATAGGTTGGTTGAAATCTTAGCGAGTTATTGAATTAGAGATGATAAATATGGAAGAAAGTGAAATTTATTTTTATTGGCCATTTCAATGACTCGAGGGTCTGTCTGTTAGAGGGTTAATTTTTATTGGGTTATCATTTGAAATTGAATAACATTAGAAAATTTCGATTTATTATTTCAGGTGGAAATAACAGTTCAGATGAGGGTAGCTCAGATTTTGATAACAGCATACTAGAACAATCGGAAGTATTTTTGAATTCAGTGGCGTATGTGCCATCATCAAAATCAAAATCAAAAAAAAAATCATCAGAAATGGTCGACGGTTTAGATAATAAGACTGCCAAGATGGCGACAGTTTTAGCGTCGACCAATACAACAGGTACATCATCTTCGTCGCCATCGAATGCAACAAAACGACTCCGAAGTAGAAATATTGAAGATGATTACAATGACGGTGATGGCGATGATGATGATGATGATGATGAAGTAATGGATGATAAAAAATTACAAACGATAACTTCAGCAATAACAACATCAACAACAACCGTCACAACCACAAAATCTGCATCAAAATCAAGCGGAAAACAGAACGCAACACAAACTTCAAATACCAGTAGTAGTAAGCAAAGAAAATTGTGTTCAGCACCGTCATCGACGAATGTAGTAACGACAGCACCAACAAGCTCAACAAGTAGCAGTACTGGTCACCGTCATCACCATCATCATCATCAACGTAGTTCGCATCGTTCATCGACGCCAACCACAAAACATCAGCACCAGCATCAACATCACCATCAACATCAACAACCACAACAACCACAACAACCACAACAACAACAACAACAACAACAACAACAACAACAGCAGCAGCAGCAACAACAACAACAGCAGCAGCAGCAAACGCAAAATTATCAGTCGTTACAACACCAGCGTCGTAATAGCGATTGTTTTGGATCGTTAGTTGATATTCGAATGATAGATTTTGCGCATACGGCATTCGTTCCAAAAAATGGTAGCTGCTTCGTACCATCATTATCTGGAATTGATGGAACAATACCAGTTCATCATGGGCCAGATGGTGGATTTTTAACTGGGATAGACAGTTTAAATCGTTTATTGAGTGAAATTCTCATCGAGGAAGAACATAATTAAAAACAAAACTTGACAAAAAATGAAAGAAAAGTAAATAGAAAAAAAAACATGAGAATTAGTTTTTATGGAAACAAAATACATATTAGAAAAGAAGAAAGAAAATAAAGACTAAAAAGCAAAAGTAGAAAAAAAGAGAATTAAACGCAAATAACAGACACAAAAAAGAAAAACTGAAAATTGAAAATTGAAAATTCTTGATCATTATTATTGAAAAGTTTTGATGGATTTTCATTTTTTCGTTATTGTTTTTTTTTTTTGTTTACTTGTATTATTGCGTTTATATCCTGTAAACAGAAAGAGCAATAAATGAAAAAGTTATATAATTTGTGTATAAGAAATGGAAGATGATAAGAAGAAAAAGAAGAAAAAGAAAATTATCTCGTAAATCTCTCTAAATCTATGTAAAATTTTAATGAATGAAAAATTAATAATCCTTGTACATACATATATGGAGAATTTAATTATGAAAAAAGAGAACCAGTATAATATCATCGTTAAAAATAAGGACGCATTGTAAGTACGAAGACTTTAAAGAAGAATTTTAAAAAAAAAAAAAAAAAAAAAAAAAAAAATATAACAAACAAGAAATAAAAAACAACATAAGAAAATAAATAAATAATAATGTGAATGCAATTATATATTTTGTTTATTTTATTTTATTTTATTTTTTTTTTCAAATATAATTATCTATTTCTAAGTGTAAGAAATTTATAAAAATAATTATTAATATGAAGATGATTATAAAATGGATTTTTTTTTTTTTTAATTTTCTAATATTCTAATATTATCCTATCGTATATTCTTTTTAAAATAATTGTTGTTGTTTCTTATATTATTTTATTTTCATTTTAATTTTGTTTCTTTCCAATTTCTCGTGTAGTATTTATCTTTTATTTTTAATTCTATTTAAGTATGTAGTTATTTTATTTTTAAATTTTTTGATTTTGATATTTTATTTAATCAAAATTGAATTGATTTAATTAACATCCCCGTAGTTACCAATATTTTAATTTGTTTTCGATGAAATGAAAAAAAAAAAACAAAAAATAAACAATTTTTTTCTATGTACATAAGATAATTATGTATATAAAAATGAATTTACAATAAGGGTATTCATTTAATACAGATTAAAAGGAATTTAAAATCAAGTAAAACGTATAAATTACACTCGTCATATTTATACTTTTTACTCGGTTTACATATGGGACCTTTAACTGCATTAAGGGAATACCCCGAATATGTATTCTATGTATGTATGTATGTACGTGCACATTTTGACAGTGAATGTACATAATAAAAACATAAAGTAGTTCCTTTTTAAAAAAAAAAAAAAAAATTACCTTACATTATTAGATACATTTATATAAAATAAAAATATAAATATAAATAATTCATTAAAATTAATAATTGTGATCATATTTTTATGATGAAGGAATATAAAATCAATTAAACACAAAAATAAAAAAAATAAAAAAAAAATAACTAAAAATATAATACACAGTATGTGTGTACATAATAAGGATATTAAATGGATTTATGAATTTTATTCGATAAATAATTTCTGAAGGCCTTTATTAAAAGAGGTTCATTATTATAATAATGATATGATAATGATTAGTAGAAGAAAAAATAAAGGAAATTAATGAAAAACGATTATAAATTTAATTAAATGTGTGGTATGTGTACATTTTATATTCTATAAATGCATAATATGATATCTTCTCAATCATAAATTAATGTTTGTTTAAAAAAAAATAAAATTTTTTTTGAATTTGATTTCATTATTTTTGATGAATTTTGTTGAGTTGAGTTATAAAAATGCATTAACATGTTATCGATGCATAACTCAGATTGGGAGACTTTTACGATAACGGTTTGTGTATTATCGTAATGTTGCATAGATGTCGTCTTGTATATAGTGCGGCTCAAAATATGATAGATAAAACCATAAGGTCGCGCGCAGACTAAGAACGTATCGCAACTGAACGTAGCTGAGCGTTACATGAGTATAAATTCAAACATATCGTATCGTTCAAACTACGCTACGCTTGCTGTATGCGCAATATAATAAGAAATAATTGATTTGAATTTTACGCTCTGAAATTTTACGCTACACTACGGTCTTAGTCTGCGCGCGGCCTAAAACATAGAAAGTAAATGAGACATTGTGTAAAAAGTTAAGGCTTAAGGGATTAGGGATTATGTAAGATTAACAATATTGAAAATTTCTCTGTAATTATTCTCTTCTCTAACTCTAATAAATCCTCCTAGCGGGTGAACGTATTTTACTTATTAAAATTTCGCTCACCACGATAGAGAGAGAGAGAGAAAGAGAGAAAAAGCTTTTCAATGAAATAGGGATCTTCCGTTTAGCGAAACTAAAATTACCAAACTTTAACTATACAAAATTACAGATAATGACGTCCTCCTGAGCAAGGTTAAAGGTACGTATACACGACAAGAGATTTTGGTCTCCAGAAAACGGAGTCCGGAGTCCGAAGACTCGTAGTGTATACGTAGCTTAATATGAACCATTTTTAGCGACGGCGCCATCTGGCAGTCGAAAATTTGCAACTGAAAATTTGGTACAAAATGTAGGAAAGTAAGTGCATACTCGTATAACTCGAGAACTAGGAATCGCACAGGCAAAAATTAAAAAAAAATTATTTTTAATAATTGCTAACCGAGAGGCTATAATTTATATTAGGAAATTTTAAATTTATAAAATCAGAGAATAGCAAACAATAAATAAAAAAGAAATAAAAGGCTAAAATAAATTATAAGATATTCATGCATTTTATGCATTTTAAATTATCTCAAAATTTATCTTTATCTTATCACATAAGTAAATTTATTATTTTTATTTTTCTTTATTAATTGGATCTCAATATAATTATGTAGTTTTAAATTCAAAAAAAGAAAAAAATAATTCTATGCAGATATTGTAATACGATCACACTACTTAGTCGATTATTTTCATCTAAAATTAAAATTAAAACAACAACAGCATCTGTGTATAATTGTAAAATTGTCGTACGACTTAAAATGATTATTTTTCCTTTATGTTTTTTTTTTTCGATAAAATTTAAAAATAAATTTCCCTTTAACCTTCTCTAAAAGCAGTAAAACTGCCATTCGAAAAATAATTTTTAAAAAAATCAAACAAAAATTATATTTAAATGCATTATTTCACATTCTTCCATGTACTATATGTGTTGTGTAATGATGATGCTATGGATTTGAGATCAGAGTGAAAAAAAACAAAAACCAAATTAATGATGGCCTAACAGTTACGTTAAGATAATAATTAAAATTAAAAAAATTATTCATGTCTAGAAGCTATTATATAAATTTAAATTTAGTTTCGCTTATAAAAAAAAAAAAAAAAAAAAAAACTATGATCTGTCTTTATAATTACTTTGAATTTAGATTGACATTGGATATTAATTTTAGCCTCTTTTTCTTTCTAAACTTAAAAACCTTATTCAATTCCAGTAATTAATTATTATTATTATAAGTACATAATATGTAGATAGTTGAGAAAGTTAAGAAATTTCAAATAAAATAAAAAAGGTGATTAAATGTCTCAAAGAAAATATTGATTTCCTAGGCAAATAATATATCGAATTTCAAATAGTTATGAAGAGAAAACGGATGCACATTGTTACAAGAAAACAAAAAAAAAGAAAAAACAAACGATAGATTTATGTAGACATTTCTAGTTTATACATATATACAAACAATGTATATAGTATATATTAAGTGATGCGGATACTTAGTCCATTATGGCACCGCCGATCAGTAATTTCTTGGCAGATATATCATCCAGTTTATCATCAGTAATCATTTACTGGTGTACATTGCTGATGGGAAATTAATGATCGATTTGGGCAAGAGTAGCGAGCTGGCTGGGGCTCGAACCGTGATCTCAAGATCACAAGACCGTCACCCAACCATCGAGCTATTCAAGCCTCTACATTTCTAGTTGACAAGTGGTCAATTACAATTGAAGCAGTAATAAAAATTTATAACCAGCATTATCGACATCATTTTAAAAATGCAACACCAAAATCAGTTTGACATTTGAAAGAAAAATAAAACTGTAAATAATGTAGCGCAGTATTTTTAGGATTAAATCGAAAACAGAGGAGCATTATTCTCAATGTTGCTATTACTGTCATATACTTTGTATTAACGCAATATGAATGTACGATGGAGATAAGTTTTTGGCTATTTTTAAAATTTCTAGCTTAGACCTAGAGTTTTTAGAATGTTCATTTTAAAGTTTACAAACGTTAAATGTTAATTTATTCGAGTCTATAGTCAACTTCAATCAAAATTTTGAAAGGTTCAATGGAAACTTTTAATTTCTTTGATGCAAAAAATATAATTTCGAATGCTTTCTATATCAGAAACAGATATATGTAGCTTCCTCATCGTAAACTAGCATCGTCCACTAGCACAGTGCACTATCATTGCGTCGCCGTCCATTAATAGGACAAAATGTACAAAAAAAAATCTAATGTCGAAACACGTTTTGAAGCAAAATATTTATATTTTTGAAAGAGCTTGCAATGAAATTTCTATTGGCTTTAGCTTTATATTCTTTGTCTAGTTAAACTGTATTATCTTTGATGAAATTAATGAAACTCAGTAATTACACAAATACTACAAATTAGTTTGCAATGAATTACCTATTGGGCAAGAATAGCTTTATGATCAACTTAATGTCGAGTTGACGAAGTGAACTAGTAAAACTTGTAACTTTGATTGCAGCCTTCATTTAACTTTCATAATACGCTGTTGCAATATTACTGTTGCTGATGCTGTTTCAATATTGTGATTGATCACCACATTTGACTGCATTATAATTCAGTAGTTATAGATTAATACTACAAAAAATGAATTAATTTTTAATTAAAAAAAAGCAAAACAAAAATTTAATAAAATTTTGAAAACAAAAAATATTCCGTCATTTTTAAAAGAAAAGCGAAACAGTGTATTATACATAGATATACAATTACATAGTATAGAATTGTAGAGATAAACAATATTAATAAAATCATTTGTAATTTGTATGATCATGTAACATTAACCCCAAGTGAAATGACAAAAAAAAAGAAAAACAGAAATTAAATAAAAACCATAATTCCTTAATACAAAAATAATAATAAAATAAAAAAATATAAAAATTAACAGGCAAAACATACAAAAATATGTCCAAAAAACAATAAAATAAAAATAAAGAAAGAAACAATGAAAATATGAAAATTAAATATAAAATTAGAAGAAGAAGAAAAAACAAAAAAGAAACACAAAAAAAAAATAATGAAAATCAACTACAAATTAAATTTGCTGAATATGTTTACACAAAAATAAAATTTAAAATTAAAATAAAAATTAGAAGAAAAAAAAAATAAAAATAAACTATGAAAATGATACATGTTAAAAAAATATTATGTAATTTTAATTTTAATCTATAACTGTTTTGCAAAATTGTTATTGTAAAAAACAAAAAAAAAACATTCCACTTTAAAAATATTAAATAATTTTGGATTGTGGATACTATGAATCTACATTACATACATATAATACGCACATCTGTCGTGATTTGTATGCGATGAGATCTAACAAATGTATGGCGGTAGACACAATCAAAGTAGATTTCTGACAGTAGATCTGCTGGTGTAAGTAGAAAATCTGCGGCAGTCGCAGATAACTTTAGAAACACAATCAAGGTGGATGGATTGTGCTATGTTAGCTGTCCCTGTCATACTTATTCATAGAGTAAAGAGATACCATCAGATTTTTCTCTTAACTTTATGTTTATTCTTGTAATTAAACTTGTCATACTTGTTATGCTCTAGTGGTGTAGGGTGGCAGCTAAATTTCAATATTGCTCAAACACGATAGATAGCAGATTTTCTGTTTGAATGGATGTTTCTGTCGTCATTGTGTCAGCATTCCCATTCATTTAAAAAGCACTAAACAAAATGCTGATTGTAGCAGAATAATTCTCCTGGCTACGCTTTGATTATGTCTACAACCTGTGTCAGTTATGATGGAGTTAAAGTAAATTTATGTAATTATGTTTAATGAGAAAATAAATTGAAAAAAAAAAACAATAACAACAACAAAAATAAAAAATATAAATGAATAAATAATAAAACAAATTGTTACATTATTTATCAATAAATTAATATAAACAACACAAAAAAAAATGCTGAATTTCTGAATTTTTGATTAACAAAAATTCAAATAATTTAACAATTATAATCCTTGCTAATATTATTATTATTATTATTATAATTATAACTACATTATTATTATATTATATTAAAAGCATTAATTATTATTAATTATTACAAATTATTATATTATTATGAATTTAAAAAATAGAAATAGAATTTGAAAAAAAAATGAAGAGACTAAGTATTTTTAAATAAAACAAATAATATAAATTAAAAAAAAAAAATAAAAAATTTAGAAATTTAACAAATAACAAAACAAAACAAATTAATAATAATTAATTTAGAATAGAAAGAGAAAAAAAAAAGTTTTTAAATTAAAACAAAAAATAAACAAAAAATGAAAAATAAAATCAAATAAAACTGTTAATATAGAAAACAAAAAATTTAACATTAAAAAAAAAAATGAAAAAACAAACAAAAAAATAAATATAAATCAAATAAAAATTCATAAAACACAATATTATTACATTAATACAATGTATTATCATTAATTATACTGTATGTATTTAAATTAAAATTAAAATTAAAAAAAAAAATGAAAAACTAAGAAATAAATAAAAAGAATAAAATTAAAAAAAAAAAAAAAGATGCCTATTATGTTAACGACATTATTATTATGTATGTATCACATTATTAATTCACCAAATTTATTATTAATTTTAGAGAATTTAATTACAATATTCTAAAGAATTTATTTTATTTCATTTTATTTTTTTTTTATTTTAAAAATAATTTTGTATAAAACATGAATTGAAATCCTAACTAACACTGCACTGCGTCTATACTAGCAATACATGCATATTTTGTAAAAGCAACTATATATATATTGCCGTACAAAGCAAAAATATTATTGACCATATAGAAAAAAATTACCAGAAATGTCAATAGGTATTCCCATATTGTCATTTACCGACCGACCGACCACCATATTCCCAGTATAGATGGCAGGGTATATAAGCATCACATGACAATTAAACAGTCACATTATATTCATTATACAATTCAGTTTCATCTCATTATGATATGAAGCTGAATTTTTTTATTTTTCTCTGTTTAATTGTCATTTTGATGTGATTTTTAGTTTTTAGAGTAATTCAAGATAATGTACATACATACATGTATTTGAACATGTTTATGTATTTGAAAAATAACCGGTGATTAGTAATGTAAGAAAGATCAGTATGCGGTAAATGAAAAGTTGAATAATTCTAATATTCATGCAGTTTCCGAATAATTATTTTATTCCTAGAGGCTTAATATGTAATAATTAGAAGTCAAAACTTTAACGATTATGTAATTAAAATGCCTAAAATTCAAAATTTGTTTTTTCTTTTTTTTTTTTTTTTGTTTTGTAACTTGTGTGAATTTATTGAAATAACCCAGGTCCCCCCAGATCACAAAATATTTTACATATTATTTTTTGTAAAATTTACAAAATTTTAATAAATTTTTAGTTGGAATTACTTTGAGAAGTTTGAATGCAAATTATGTATTATAAAATTAATCCATGAAAAATGTTATTTAAATTAAAAAAAAAAAAAATAAAATAAACATAAATATTTAAAAAACCAGACTTAAATATAATCAATCAACAAATTAATAATAAAATTGAATGAAATAAAAATCAAAAAAAAAAAAACAAAGATAAAATAAAATAAAATATAAAGAAAAACATAATATAATGTGAATTTTAATTAAAGAATAATAATAAAAAAAAATATTATAATTTAGCAATTTTATTATTATATATATTCATTACATATAACATACATTACATAAATAATATGTATTATTATAATCTAGGTGAACAGTAATAAAATAAATTTTAAAACAATTAATAATAAAAAAAAAATAAAAACATTAATATAATCATTGTATATTGTAGACATTTAAAAATAAAAATTAAAAATATAGAGAAAAAAAAATAGAAAAAAACAAAGTAAATTTGAGAAAAAAAAATGGAAAAATATAGGAATTTATTTAATTGTAAATTGTATGGTAGTTTCTATTTAATTCTTATATCCTGGAATTTATTATCATTTTTAGTGCAGCTGAAAAGAAAATTTTATCATCAATCATCAACTTTTCGCGACTGATTTTTATTTTCAACAGAGACTGGAGAATCAATATTTTTACCGGTTCTTGTAATGTATGTTATTCCAAAACATCAAATTTAATATGTGAAGAGTACAAGCCTTCCACATAGCCTCTCCATCGAACTCTATTGTAGCAGATATACATATTATGTATAAATCACCTCTAATGTTCCAATAGAACGACAATGTTACCGAACAAATGTCAAATTTTTGTAGTGTGGTGTTTTCTTTAATGTAATAAATTTAACAACTGTTATTCTCGTTCAATGACAATATTGACAACTTAAATTGCAACATTGTCTTTCAACCAGATCCTAATTAAAATTTCATCAGTGAAGATAGATACATTATTAAATTGATTGGCGTAATTTTTAATAAATTATTGGCACAATAATAAAAGTAAAAAGTAAAGAAAAACGCATGTTTGGCTGAGTTCAAAAATTAATCATGATTTTGCAGTGTTGCAGAAGTGTTTTTAAAATTTTACAAATTTTACAAATCGGTAAAAATTCACAAAAATCAAAAATAAATTTAAATAAATAAAAACCAAATTCAAAATATTGAAATTTATAACTCACTGTTCATTTTTTTTTATGATCCATGATAGCATTGATAATAATTTAAAATCAACTAAACGTCGCGAATTTGAGGTTATTTATTCATTGCAACATCCAAAAATCATGATGCAAAAATGTTGACTTTGTGATAAATTAGTGTTACCAATAAAATGCAAAAATGAACACATGATTTTAGTCATCGTGATTACTTTTTGAACTGTTTTGACGAAAACTTCTTTTGCAACACTAACGCAATGTTGAATTTTTAAACTCACTCTTTATTTTTTCAAGATGCATAGTTAATAATTTTTATTTAAATATAGCAATATGTATAGTAAACCTTTTTCTCTTACTAATTATAAATTTTATTATTTTTTTCTTTTTAATCCATTTATACAAAATATGAAAAAAAATATATATATATATTACAACATTTATCTCACTAACAAGTAGTAGCAAACTATCTATAGATTCATATTTTTTGTTCGATACATAATATATGCATATATATATATATCTATCTTTTCACATAATTATTTATTTTCATTTTCAATTAATCAATAGTATTGGTAAGTAGAGTAATTAAATAGCAATAAAAACATTTACATACATTTTTTTCTTTATAATTTTTAACTTAATAGTAGTAGTATAATGTAGTATTTGCAATAGTGATTTTTTGTGCAGTACAATAATTAGTTTACAAAATTAATTTTAATTTTAATTCAATTTTTTTTTTTTTCAAATTCCATTATTCATTTTTCATAACTTTTTATCAAAATTTCATATTTTTATGCTTAAAAAAATTCATTTTTTTGCTTCATTTTTTTTTATTTTCAGTTTAATACTAAAACAAGAAAAAAAAATGTTTCGACTTTATATTTTATTTTTGTGTGTTAGCAGTTAGTAAATATTAATAATAATAATAATAATAATAATAACGATGATGCATGATATTACACGTAAGTATATAGCAACATAAATTCAATACATAATGGAAGAGTATTTTTATCAAAAGTATAAAAAAAAAAGTTTCATTTATTTTTTTGTTTTCAAATTTATTATTTAAAAATATTTATAACACTAAACTATAATTCAGATTCAAAAGAACTTGGATTATTAGTTACCATCGCTGGCAATGATGATAATGATGATGATGATGATGATGATGCATTAATGGATGCATCAACAAAATTAGCACCAATTTCTGATATTGGTACTTGACTATTAATACCATCATTATTATTACTATTACTACTATTATACCCGTTATTTCCGTTATCATTTATTAAATTCGATATCATATAATTTAATTTTGTATCTGGTGATATGAATAGTAAGTTAACTGATATTAATAATGGATACGATAGCTCTTTATCTAATAGCATTAATGCTTGCTCTTCATTCTTTTCTAATTGTAATGATTTAATACCAGTTGTCTGTGTACGAAATGTTTGTCGTTGTTCATTCAATGATGATACATTCACTCTATAAAATAATTAATAAGAAACAAAGAAACAACAAATTGAGAAAATCAGATTCGATAAATTTATGAAAAGAACAAAAAAATTTTTTTTGTAGCCCTTTTCAATAGGCTACTTCTATCTATCTATTTTACTCACCTAATTAGGAATTGCCTTTTTGTTCGTAAACTTAATAATCTTTGATTATCAGCTCTATGATGACGTTTTATACATAATGTTTTTTCATCAACGATTATCACTAAATCTAAACCAAAATTGAAACCGGTCCAACGCCATTTATGATATCCATATTCTGGTAGAACACGTCCAAAACGTATTGAATTTTTCAAAAATATATCATCGTCTACATTACAAGGACTGTAAAATAAAAATATTAAACAAAATTTTTAAAATTTATCATTTTCGAAAATTTTATCTTACTCAAGTTCTAGAGCATGATCAATTTTCAATATTGAATTCCAATGACCTAATAAATGATGATGTAACCATTCTTTTGGTATTATATTATCTTCGATGACTAGTTTCAAATCGACATGATGATTTAATAAATGCTGTATTCTAAGCGCTTTAAATGGTCTAGAAAATTCATAACCATCTTGTGTTAATAGGAATGGTGTACTATTTTTTCGATTTTCAAAATAATTTTGTGGAGTTAAATTATCACATTTGATTAATGATGATGATGTCGACGTGAATGTTGATGATTTATTTGTTTTAATAATTGTTGCTGAATTATTATTATTATTTGAAGAAGATACATTACGTACATTTATTGTATTACTGTTGTTTTTATCTCCATTACTATTGTTATTATTATTATTACCGGTTACTGAATTCATATTTGTATTCGTATTTGGACTGTTATTATTATTACTGTTATTCAATAATTCATAATCTGGAAATAATTTTAGAAACATCCATAAACGTAACAGAGCATATGCTGAAAATTCTGTTTGCATAACATATAAATCTGGACTTGATATGAGATCAGTCATTAGATCACAATTGATCAATTTTAACCATTTTGTATGTTTATTGTAGAAACTTAATAAATTTACGAGTAACCAATCGAATGCAGCTTTTTTAACATTCTGTACACCATATTGGCAGCCAGCTTCATAGTATGGTACTGCTGTCTGTAAAAATTGAAACATTTTGAAATGAAATATATGAAAAATTCATGAATTAGAAAAAAAAATTAATTCTGCATCTAAAAAATGTTAGATCTTACCTCTGCATTTGTTGTTTCTATCATAACTTCAGCGCATTTATCAATTAATCCATCTAATTGAAATAGTCTAGCTGTTGCTAATACAGATATCACACTTAACGGTTCAATTACGATTTCATCCAAATATAATGATCCGAAGACAGCATCAAGAGCTAAAATTGAAAAAAAAAAGAATAGTAAATAGAACAGATATTAAAGATTTCAATTTAAAATTTAATTTTATTTTATTTTATTTATGGTATCCTTAATACTTACATTCTAATGTAATTTTTGGATCTAAAATTTTAATATGAACAAAATTTTGACATGATTCCTTCCATGAACCATTAAACATACTAAAAAAATATGGACTTTGACATAAATATACTTTATGTAAATACCATGATTTTCCTAATGCCATTACAGTTACATCAGAATTTTTTTGTTCTTTAAATAATGCCTGATAAATATATTGAGTTGTTGTCAATAATTTTTTTCTATAAAAAAAGAAAAAGATAAAAAAAATTATACATATTTAAAAGTTACAAGTTAAAGAAACCGATTATCTAATGTTCGTTTACACAAACACATTCACAAATTGAGTACAAATGTGGTACATATGTACGTAATGCGTATACTATGTAATATATGTATGCACATTTTTATTGATATTTTCAAAATATTTTATTTACCTTTTTGGAACTTGTAATGATTTTTCTAATGCTGTTGTTATTTCATCTGATGAATCTTCTTCTTCATGTTTACGTTTACGACCACGTACAATTTGTGCAACACTTTCCGTTGCTATATGAAATGGTTGTTTTATTCTACTTACAATTTGTCCCATAATATATATATGTATGTATGTATATATATTTTTTCTAAATTAATTACGAAATAAACTAAAATAGAGAAAAGATCAATAACAAATTAAAAACTAAACGAAATTAAATGGAATTTAATTTTTAAATGTTTTAAAATTTCATATATGTATATGTAAGATCAATTTTTATATTATTGTTTTATTTATTACAAGATGTGAATCAGGTAGTAAAATTGCCTCCAAGATCAATTTGATAAAAGTAAAAAATAAAAGAAAAACAACACAAAATTTATATAACGAACGACACAACAAATTTCCAAAAATTAAATGAATTTAATTGAATTGAATTTTGTGCCTTATAGTAGGTACTTAAATTTAGGTTTATGGAACCGTTTTATATATTGTTTTTATTTATTATTTTGCTTATCTATCAATTTAGATATTAAAAAATGCTACAACACTTTTTTTTGTATTTCAGTAGAGAGAAAAAATGCCTTAATTATTATTTAATTAGAAATTTTTATTTAATTTATCAACAAGATTCATTTACAAATTTCATTTAATTTTTCAATAATTTGTTCAATTTCAATGATTGTAACAATTAAATAAAAATTTATATATATGTACTTTAAAATAAAAGTAAAAAAAAATTAGGTCAAAATTATAATTTGGTTGATATTTTGGAATATAAAAATGCGAATAATTTACAACAAATTTAAATAAAAATTATTATAAAAATAAAAAATTGTAAATCGAAAATCAAGTTTTTACTTCGTCTTATATAACTATGTACTCACATTTACAATACTGTACGAAACGATCTTTAAAAAATTTACATAAAATGAATTCAGATTACAACTGTTGTAGGTATTGGGGTATTTTAATAAAATGAAAAATAATACAAAAAATAAGAAAAAAAAAACTAAAAGAGATAAAATTGAAAAAAAAAAACAGCAAAAGATAGATTTTACTTTTATTTTTTCTTGTTCGAACAACAATAAAGCACTAAATATACACACAGGAAGACCACGGTAACCGGTAACTGACTAAAGTTAACTAGGTACTTTACTACTACTACTACTGATCGAGAAAAAAATTACGTCAGAGTTTTATATTTTGAATTTTCCAATTTCAATTTTTTTTGTTTTCTTAATAGGTACATCAGACACACTGGACTGGACTGGACGAACATAACATCGTCTCGTCGGTTAAGTAGTGACACCTCGTAAGTACAATTTGTCGGAAAACAATTTTTTGTTTTTTATTCAATTTAAAATCGGAAAATACATAATTTAAAATTATTAAAATAAATATATTTACACTAATTATTTCTTTAACTTTTAAACAGCTTTTCAATTTTTTGAAAAGGTCATTAAAATTGTACCTAAAATTAAGCTTTTTTCTTCTCCTGAAAAAACATTTTTTTTTGTTAGTTACTAGGTTTCACTACTTAACCGAAGAATATTTTTATTATCAAGTTTCTGAGTATGTAGTAAGTATCATAGAAAAATGTGAAAATGTGCTCATGTAACATGTACATAATTATCTGGAAGAGATATACTAAAAGAGCTAAAGAGTTTATGATGTTGTAGATTTCGTTTTTATTTTTCCGATCATCTATGAATGTAGATTTAGCTATATATAGCGGCTCTGTAAATACACACACATTATTATGGTGTTGACTGTTGATTGCGATCGCGATACGGCGATACTACATATTATTTCAACGTTGCTGTAACAATAATGAGCGAATGATAAAACACGGATATATATTTATATATACGTATATGTACAACATTGTGTGACACATTTCAAAACAATTGACTCAACCATTACCATTATCATTTACATATAGAAAAAAAAAAAAAAAAACTAAACAGAAACGATAAATTTACATTTATCATCAAGCTTACTAAATTATTAGATATATTATCTGTTGATAGATATTATTTGGTTTACAAAATATTAACTATATTCGCGTACAGAAAAAAAAATAAAAAATATTAAAAAAAAATAAAAACTGAAAGTAACTGCACTGAAAGTATATAGGTATTATGTATAGTTAATTACATCATATTGTATCTACAACAACTGTTATAAATATCTTTGTAGATAATATCACACAAACATCCAGACTTTATATACACGTAACGTAAGTGAATATATTTATAAAAAAAAAATTAATTTACACTGATCGCGCGCGATGATATTTTAGCTTTTTTTTATTTACGACTGGTACTGGTCACTGGATTTTATTTTACGATGAATGATGAACTGAACTGAACTGAATAAACTAAACTAAACTAAAACTACTTACTACTTACAGGTACATTGTACATTTTACATAAATAAAATTATTATGAATTCGTGTTTCGTGAATGTTTATAGATTGAGATTCATTAGTATGCATGTCTGGAATTCTCTCTATTTTTGTATTAATTTTTTTTTTATCATTATTAGGTATTACGTGGTATTACGAAGCATATAATTTTTGCAACAATAATTATTATCTACCTTACCTCTAGAAATTGAAACAGATAACAGACTGCTATATTGCAATCAACCAACCTTACCTATATAAGTGCGTGTTTACTTGTTTACTTTATATCATTACTTTAAGTTTATTATTTGTATTTTATTTTTTAATTTATTTATTTATCTATCTATTTATTTTATTATTCATTTTTATTTTATTTTATTTTATTTTATTTTTTTTTTTTTCATTTCACTTCATTTTCAGATAACACAAGGTAAACATTCATAAAATAAAAATATGTACTAATAACTAACAAGCACTGACATGCTTAACTTAAAAAGTTTGAAATGAAATGAATTTGATTGAATAATGAATTTTTCCAGGGGAAAGAAAATTTATACAAAAATTTTGTACAATGTACAACTAAACTCAACTCTATACTACCATACACTTTGTTGTGTTCATATATATGTTTTATTATTTTTTTCTCTTTTCTCTTTATAAAATTAACTGACACACACGAATAAAAAATTATTTAGAAAATTCAAAAATTTCAAATTTATAAAAATGAAATTATTTTTTTTACTCAATAAAAAACAAATATGTACATATTCTGCTTCTAGATCTATATTTAAATTTTAAACAAAAAATAATGATATGCATTCATATATTATATCGAGTATTTAATGTATAGATAGTAAGTAATATCGCATCGATAATGATATTATAATTTTATTTTATCGATTATAATTGTATACAATAATTCTTCAATTCTTTAGCTCTGCTCTATATAAATTTGAATGAATAATTTGAAATGGATTGGAAAAGAAAGTAAAATAAAATAGATAATAGAATAGAGCTAGAGGTAGTTGATTCTTTGATTGTATTAATTTAATATATATGTTGTGTGTGTGTGTATATATAAGCACATGCACATGGTCTGGATTGAGTTTTCAAATCACATGTGCCTACATATAAACATACAATCTATGTATAATAATAGAGCTATCAAATTATTGCTTGCTAGATTTTATAGACGAAGAGCTATTGTAATGATTTGGATTTTAAACTTCCCTAATTATATGGAAACAATTTATGGCTAGCTACATACAGTCATCGAAATTCAATTAGATCCATTTCATTTGTCAAAATTTTATATAATGTATGCACTTCTTAAAATTAAAAATTATGTGATAGACGAATGTTCATTCATTTGATGTATGTCATCTCCAAATAAGTTATAAAATGATCATTACGTATTCATTTTAACTTTGTGTTTACATTTTTCTTGAAAACATAAACGTCACGTGATAAATTACAGAAGAGATGTATGTATAGAAGCCCGAAAATCTCGGAAGTCGTGAACGTTCATGAAATTCAACTCGACAGCGAGTGGGTTTATTTCAATTTTGTTTTCATGTTTTTAATGCTCTCATTATACTGAAAATCAAAATTATAAAAATTTTGTTGATAATATCAATAAAACATGACACCATTTCTAAAATAAGAAGCAAGATTACTACTATTAACAAGAAGGTTGATGGTGTAAATGCTTTGCTCAGTCCAATGAATAAATACATGAACATGAAGCAAGATAATGGAAAAGTAAATGCACTCTAACTTTAATGAAGTAAGATCGAATGAAGTTTCCAGTGGTAAAAAAAAGAAATTATACAGCAAAAACCACGATATACAGGATTATAATAATTCAAAATTGACAATAAAAATTAAAATATGTGACCAGCCAGAATGATCATTAAAAAAGTGTCGTGTATCGGGGGGTTTTCTGAATAATAATTCACACGAATGAAGACTGAAAGAATGATTATTGATTTTAACTTTCGTATGTCTGTCTACCAACCACAAACAAATAGCTGGGGATTTTTTGTTTCAATTATGGTGATGGTGCTAACATTGATCTCTGTTGAAAACAAAATGGAAAATTCAATGTGGATCTAATTGAATTTTGATGACTGTCTGCACATAAATTATCCAATATAAAAGCACGTTACACTTGTATTCGTAGTACTGTTTATGTGCTCATTTTATCTACTATGTAAATCTTTTGGTTTTAACAAAAATCATTGAGAAATGAAAAATACAAACAAAACAGAAAAGTTAAGAAAATTATACAGACAAAAATTGTATACACAACAACGAAATGAACTCTAGTTAGAGTTCGATATTTACTTTATACTTGAGTTCGACTTTCGAGTGAATATTTGCTTTATATGTACTTGAATGAAATGATAAAAACTGTGCACGTTACATTACGATTACATACATTCGCCAATTTATCTTTTGTATATATAAAACGTAAAGAAATTGAACAGAAAAATCGAAAAAAAAAAAACTTAAAAAACGATCATGTTTGTACATGTTTATAAATTTTCTTACCGCACAGTAGTACCTTATATTATACATACTACATTTATATAGTCGATTTAATTAAATTAAAAATGCAAAAAAAAGGAAAGAAAAAAAAAATGATAATTCTGTTCACGATCATTATTATTCAAGTATTAAATTTACATAAATTAAAAATGATGATCATCGTTCCGTATATGTATGTGAATACTCGTAATGCTGGTAGATACACAAATGTATGAATGTAATGCCGATTATTATTACGATAAAAATCAAGAGTTTAAGCTTAAGACTGGAATGTACTGGGAGTAGTGAAAATCACTAACTTTGGTACCAAATATCTCGGTTGTTTTTGGGCCAATTTTCTTGAAATTTGAAACAAAGAAGCATCAATCAGTTTTGTTGGAAATAATGGAAGTGGATTTTTGAAAAAAGTTTTTGTTTTTGAGATATATGGCATCAAAGTTTGAAAATTTGATTAGTTTAGTTATGATTATGCATACATATTATATACTATATATTATACACAATACAATATACATCACGATAGCAGATAAGTACTATATATATGTATGTATATGTTTTTCAATGATTATACACTGTGTTTTCTTTGCATTGTTTTGCTATGAATAGATAATATAAGTATATAATATAATATATTTATAATATATAAACATATATATATTTTGCAGTTTACTTTCCATATATGTACAAAAAAAAATCATATCCTATTCAATAAATAAGAAGTAAAATTGAGTAGAAAGAAGAGAAGTAAGATGGAATTGTTTGCATTGTTGCTGTTGGTATAATTTCTGTATACCACCACGAGTACGGTCTTCAGCTCAGCTTGAAGAATATATCACAAACACATGCAAACTCATAATTTTGTTTGTAGTGAATAGAAATTTCAATGTAGTTTGTTTTGATTTCGATTTTTTCTTTGAGTAAATGCCCGACTTAAGCTAAATACGAGTGTACGTGTATTAGATGATGTCATTCGATAGAGAAAAAAAAATGTTTCTTCTTCTATCTATTATGTATTGAAATAAAAAGTTAATTAATTAAAAAGTAAACAAAAAATAAAATAAATTATTATTATGCAATAAAAAAAATTGCATAAATATAGAAATGGAAAAGTGGAAAAATGTGCAGATAAATGTGCATACGAATAAGTAAGTATGTGTACGAATATATAAGTATATAATAAATATTTTTAATAGATCTGTTCCATGTTCTATCTTGAATCTTTATCAACTTCTTTTATTTTTTTTTAATTTTAGAAGAAAATGTGAAAAATTTCTCTATGTCCAATTCAACCTTGTTATCATGAATCATTTAATATAGATTTAGAGCATTCATATTTTTAAGAATGAACGATATACATAGTAATGGTATGTACCTTTTTGAGTTGTTGTCATGTTGTTGACTTAGTTTGACGTTTGACCTCATTTTTCTTTTTGCTCTCTCTCTCAAAATTATAACACTAAAAAGTAGTTGAGTTAAATTTTATTTATGATGAAAATGATCATCATAAGAAAAGTAGGTACCTAGACATACATATACGAATGAATATGAGTACTTATGTACATTATACAAGTTATGTAAATATGCAATATAAACATACAATAATTATCGTATATACCTATGCAACGCGAAGCTACAGAGTAAAAATTATCTTGCATCTACATTTATATATTTTTAACTTGTTTTTCATAAATGGGCATATATGTACAATGGAGTATTATGGAGAAAAAAAAATGTGATGTGTTGGAATTATTTTTATTTTATTTTATTTTTTTTTGCAATTTCTTATCTTTTTTTTTTATCCATTTTCGTGAAACATGATTAACACATTAAGGTGAACATGTTATAAATACATAATACGTTTTGTTCTCGAAAATGTTCTACAAGAGTATAGACTGTTTTAGATTCGAATGTAACCTATACTTCTGTTTTTTTTTTTTTAGAAAATTTTATATTCAATTCTATTCTATATAGATTAAATATTTTACATAATCGCGCATATGTATGTACCCCTCATAGACCTAGGTATAATATATCATATATATGTATGTATGTCTCTTACATACAAATAAAAATTATAACTTTTGATTCACTAAAAAAAATAATTGACATCGTAATGCGTATCGTATTAAATAAATTTTCTTTTTGTTTTTAAAATAAAATATGTATACCTAAATATATTTTTTATGATTTGAATGAATGCCAATATTTATAATATTTTGTGAATCCATTTCGAATAGTTTACATATTTTTTTTTTACTTTTTTTCTAATTTTTATAATTTATATTTGTATTTACTTTACACACATGTAAGTATAGTATATGTACTACCTACCTATACCTATATATAAATATTTTTTATTTTATTTCTTTTAATTCGAAATTGTTGAAGATCAGCTGTTCAAATACTACTTATCAATAGAAATGAATGAATGAATTTTAATTTAATACGTTAATACATTACTCTATTATTGATATCATGATGATGTATTAATATAATTATGAAATTCCGGTTTTATTGTAAATACTACCACATACTACACACTATTGTATTTAGTTCTTTTTTAGTTATATAGAGTGAATGAAATGTATAACACGAGGGTATAGGATGTAATAAATAATAATAATAAAAAACGGATTTCTTTTGAGAAGATCATTTCCATAAAAGGGGTTTTCTTTTTATAACTATACACAATACATTTTTTTTTAAATATGTATACCTTCATCATGTTTTGATCATTTTGTATGTATCTAGAATCATTGAATTGAATTTTTTCGATTCATTCTTACTACATTAAAAATAAGATACACCTAGGTATAAAATATTTTTAATGCGTAGAAGAATAATAATGAATGAAAATTCTTAAAATAGTGCTACAAATTGTTTTGATTTTATCATTATTATTATAATTGCTGAAGTAAAATATAGAATTCAAAAATAAATCAATAAAATTCTATTTTAGTTAGGTATCCACGTTACAATACAACTTCGTGAAGTAACATCAGAACCTAATTATAACTTTTTTACTTCATATACCTAGTTTAGGTGCCTTACCTTACCAATATATTCGTTGTACTAATTGATACTAATCACAATGGAAATCTTTTTACTATTAATTTTAATTTATTCATAGATAAAAAATGTGTTAAATAATTTGTAGGTACGTACATAAGCACACACATCATTTTACCTACTTGTATTTTATGATTGTAGGTACCATACCATCATGTAGTAGACACCCCTTACCTATACAGAATAAAAATTTAAAAATTCTTTTTTGTATAATACAACGTCTAGCTCTATAAGCTGGTCTAGCTCTATGTAATAATAATATGTTTCTTGAGAATTTTGTTCGCTTATATTTTTGTGTTTATACAGTTTACACTTGAACTAAACTTCTAGAAATGATGTCATTTTTGCTATTATTATAGATATAAAATTATCAGAAACATACATCTGTATATACATAGTTAGATGATAGATATTATATACCATGAAGATATGGATATCAAAGAAAAATATTCAGCTATTCTTAGGAATTAAATATTTTTTAAAATAAATATCTAATAAATAAAAATCTAAAAATAAAAATTTATTAAAAATGTTTAGCTCTGTAAATGTTACCTTATTTTTCTTTTTTTTTTGAGTTTTAGTAAAATTATGAACGTTAAAAGAAAAATTTAAGTATGTATTTATTATAAATCGTATTCACAAAAACAATTTTACAAATTTTCAAGTTTTAAAAAAAAATTTTTTTCTATTCAAAAAATTAAAAATTAGAAAAAATAACGAAAAATTTTATTAATCAATTCTAAATATATAATTACGATTAAAATAAATTCAGATGTAGGTACTATGGTACTATAGTACTATGTAGAAAAATTCAAGTCAATAAATTTTTATGTTTACATTTTTACAACACAAAAACTGAAACTTAAACAATTACTACAATAACATAACATACTATATCTATATACAGTAATGTTTTTATTTTTTTATAGATAGTTAATTATAATTCATAGTCATACCTCCCACTCCTTTTATTTTATTATTAAAATCCAACACAAACACAAAAAATCTTGATGTAGTAGTGTGCGTGTATGCGTAATTAATTATATATTGTATGATGAAGGATGTTTATCGTTTATATATTATATTTTTTAAAAGATTTTTATGTTTTTTTATTTTATTTTAATTTGTAAAATTTCTAAAATTACGATTTACTATTTTCTCTTCTACAAATGAATCGTAATTTTATTTACAATTTTTTTATTTACTATTCAAATAAATATTTAAAAAAAAAGAATTAATAAAATAATTACAATTTATTGTATATATTCAATTACGAGTTTAAAAATATATTCAATATAAAATATAAGTAATTGATAAAAATGACTTCAAAAAAAAATATTTAATACACGATATTAATTAATAATTGCTGTGATATATTTTCTCACGGTATGTGTTTTTATTATCATTTTATATTAATTTTGTTTCGTACACAATGACGCACACGCACATCCATTCAGCCAGACAGCAGGCAGTTGACACTGACAGTTGGCTTGGCACTTGGCATTGGCAGTGGCACTTTGGCAGATTCTCGTTTCAAACTACATATACAGCAATACAGCATATCAAACATATAACTATTTTTATTATTATTTTATTTAATTTGTTTTTAGTTTTCACCATTCACCACCGTAACAACCATGCATACGGAACGGATACCTTTCTATTGATTTGATTGTTTCACTACCAAACCAATCCCAAAATGCAACAATAAATATTAAAAAATGCAATAATCATATCAGAATCCAATTAGAATTTATACATGTTCCATTGCATTTGTAGATTTGCAAGATTTGTACATTACTAGAATTACCTACAAATATTAATTATTGATTCTGAATTGTTTTACATTTCTTTTAAATTGAAGGGAAATTCAAGTGATAAAGACAATAATGAATAATAGTGATTACTAAAAAGAGAAAAATATATAAAAATAATGAATTGGACATTTTTAATAAGTTTATATGTGCGTTATTTTAAATACAAGTTGAATTTATTAAGTTAATTGAGATGGTGATTGGTGAAATACTACATTTTATGAATATTTGAGTTTTAAATTAAATAAAAAAGTGAAGTAAGTAAATGTATGATTAAATATAAATTTCAAATTTAAGGGTACAATTATTAATTAACGTCAATTACAATTCGAATTCATTAAATTTAATCATTTTAATTTCAAATTCAAAAACAAAAATTATTAACCAAAATTTAGAATAAAAAAAATAAGTACATTCATTTCATATTTCATATAGTATAGTATGGTATAGTAAAGCAAAAACACAAGAAGGAAGAAGAAGAAGAACATTTTGATATTTTTCCTTTTTTCTCTATTTCCTTTCGATTTACTACTTTTCTTCTCTTCTGGTTCCTTTTCAATTTCAATTTTGACATTTTTCATTTGTTTATTTTCCAATTCATGCATCATATATGTCATGTCATATGTCACTTCACTGTTCACGAATTTTCTTGTTTTAAATAATCAACAAACAAAATAAATAGCTACATAAATTTATTTTAATCAAATTTAATAATTTAATTCGTCTAATTCTGGATTAAATTAAATAGACATAAATTAAGTATATAGTGGATACTTATTTATGTAAACTAAATAATAGTTTTACACAATTATTATTGGAAAACTAAACTTAAAGAATAACTATGAAAATGGAAAAATCAGTTGATCAAGCAACAATTTTACAAGGTGATCGATCTAAGTAAGTAAAATTATTATTGTTATAGATGCAGAGTTTTTTCATTTAATTTTTGAATGTATCGACTTTATTAATAATATATTTATGTAATTTTCTTTTTTAGATTAAAAGATTTATTGAGACATCGTTTAACAGAATGTGGTTGGCGTGATGAGGTCCGATTATTATGCCGGAATGTTCTAAAAGAAAAAGGTACTAACATTACTGTAGACCAGATTCTACGCGAAGTAACGCCACAAGCTAGGTCACGTGTACCAGATGCCGTTAAAAAAGAATTACTAATGAAAATTAAATCGATTTTATCTACCCAAGAAGGAATTGACATTGACCTGTAAATACATATTGATCGGAAGATAAAACTTTTTTTTTTTTTTTTAATTTAAAACTATAAATTTACATCTTTATGATGGTGTGATAAAAATTTCTCTGATTAAAATAAATAATTTTTATAATAAAGATGCCTATTCATTTGTACAGAAAGTATTAGCTTAGCTTAAGATCTTTCGGTGAAAAAACCACTGGTAAAAAGGATTGTAATTTATACAACAGATTGGAGCTCAACCTCAGCTTAAAGGGTCATGTACATACAATTCTGGTTTCGTGCCAGGCCAGAGTAGATATTACATTTCAATTTTTATACAAGAAATTCTATAGCGCTATCCTTTTTCCACCCTGCATCTTTTAACGTAAATTTCATTATTGAGACAAATTGAGATTAGATTCTATTTCCAATCTCCCGCTTGTAATAGCGAAATTTACTTTGAAAACAGTTCAATGCAACGAACAACGAAGTGAATTTGTGGACACTAATTTACAAAATTAGCGCTAGCTGCTGAGGCCGTCGCTTATTATGTACTAGAAATAAAATAATTCACTTTTTAACTTAAAATTTTCTTTATTCTCCTTTTCGTAAAATGTAAAATTTATAAACTTCCTAGAATCCAATTTTTACATCTAGAATCGTAATTTTTGGAAAAACCATTTATGCTTTCCTGATTTGTATTTAGCTTCGAATTTTTCTCTTGTCTGGAAACGATGCATCTTCTTTTTAACTGGATCTTTTAAGTCTTTAGCTGATATCTTTTCTAATGCGACATCTGATACTGAATATCTAGTTGGCATTAGATGATTATAGTTCAAAACTTTAAGGAATGGCTTAATTTTTGACTTCTTCTTCAATTTAGCTTTGCCCATTTTTTTCGTTACTTTCCTTGGATATCTATCGATACCAGCTACTAATGCATGTCCAAATTGTTTATCGGATGTACCATCATCGAAATTTTTAACAATGATTGCTTTACGTCCAGCGTAACGTCCACTTAGGACGATTACGACTTTACCAACTTTCATAATCTTCTTCATTTTTTATGTTTTTCTGTAAAAATTAAGATATAGAAAAAAATATACAAATTAGAATAAATCTATTAATCTAAAAATATATAATAGAACTTGAATAAATAACAAAATCAAAGGTGTTTTAATAATGAATTGAGGTTGTGTTTACTATCATATTTACATATGTACATATTATATTTTTTTTAATTTTTCACTTTAATTTAAAAATAAAATATAAAAAAATTTCATTTCATTTCTGTAATTATTGAAAAACGTTTTATATTTTTCTAGCTGCAGCAAGTCTAGAAAACAACCACAGACAATATCATTTATACTTTGCGACTTTTATCAGAATCACTTTACATAAATCACAAAAATATTTTATTAAATTTATTTATCATACACCTTTGATTTTGTTTGCATTTAAAATTAATTAAATTTATTTAATTTTCATATAGATTAAATTGAATTACTTTTTCATAAAAAATTTTAATACGACTTACTGGTCAAATGGCCGACCGGAAAAGGACTCGTGCAATTGTCAAAGTAACAAATGTCAAAAATTAGAATTGACAATTCATGTTAAATGTCATGATGAAATTCAATGGAATTACTTCACACCAGCAATACCAAACACAGGCTAGACACGACGATGCGACGACACGAGCCATCAGCAGCCGATGGCCTTAGCAGCTCAGCTAGTGCTAATCATGTAAATTAGTGCACTCAAATTCACTTTGATGCACTAATAATAATAATAATAATCAGCAGTTTTAAATTTTTTATTTTAAATTTAGAATTTATGTTAAGTTAGGTTAAGAATTATGTTTAAAATAGTTGAATTCAAATTTCAAGTATACATGTCAGTCAAAGTACTGTGCTTTTTTTATGCACTGATATTCTAAATTTCGAATTTTTTGATTGTTTTCTCTTTAGTTACACAAATTTTTTGCATCAATTTAATATTAAAAATATATTTTTCATGGTAAATTAAAAAATAAATTATTATTGTCCATGAAAATGCATGTTAACAACTTCGTGTTGAATATAAAATGTAAAAAAAAATCTTTCATCTTTGGATTTTGAAATCTAAAATGGAAATGGAACATAGGGGATAAATTAAAAAATTTATTGGTGAACCGAATCTGAATGACAAGTTCAGGTAGAATGTAGAAAGTTCAAACTTTCTCTTCCATCAATCCATCATCTTTCTCCCTTCCAAAAGTATTATTATGTTTTTATGAAATTATTTGAATTTCTCAAAAAAAAGACGATAATTGAAAATTAAGTGATTTTTAAATGTTTTTAAAAGAATTTTAATTTGAACGATTTTGATTCAAAACAGATAATTTGTAGTTAAAAATTGAAAATTGTTAGGAAATGACCGGAGAAACCTAACCTTAAGAATTTTAATTTTTTTCTTTAATTTTATCAAAAAAGTGTCAACAAGATTTTTTACTATACAATATTGAATTTGGGTGGATAGGCTATCTAATCTATCTATTGCTCTGCATTCTGTTCTGTAGGTGTAAGAATGTAATGCAAATGCAAGTGTTTACGTAAAAAAAAAACTGAAACTGAAAAAAAAATGTACGCGTCATAATAAATAATTAATGAGAAAAATTTAATTAGAATACGATTTTAAAAATGATACCAAATATATTTCCTGCTAAAATTCCAAGTTTGATACCAGCAATACGGTTATCAACAACACAAAAGGTATGTATGTATATGTGTATAGTTGATATAATTAGAATTTTTTTTTTTGTATTTGGTCGTTTACATAATTTCATAAACATATTCTATTGATTTTTATTGTATCATTATCTAGATTGTAATTTCAGTTACAGCAGGAGTTGCATTACTTGGTGTATTGGCGCGTTATTTACGGCGTCGTAAAACATCCCGCCAATTACGAAGGCCACGCCGTCAAGGTGGACGTCGAACAAGAAACAGCATGCGTAGCCCGAACGATTTGGTATCGGTAGCTGGCTCTAAAGTTTCAGGACGATCGGTTAGTCCAGGCGGTTCTATTGTAGCATTATCAGATCGATTGTCTCTGGCATCCGGATCATTGGGTCCAATACCAGTTGTCACACAGGAATTAACATCACAGCAGCTTGGTGTAATGGGAATGGAAGCACTCGAAACTGTTATCAATTATTGGGAAGATGCATTGTCCGTACATTATTCAAAAGATGGTACTGCATCGAATACTGTTGCATTAACATCAGCCGAAGACTCAGAATTTTGTCGAGAAATACAAAATTTACTTGATATGGCGTACACATTACAAGATCAAAGTGAATTACTATTTTTAGATCAACGATCTATACTATTTCGTGAGGAGCAACATCGTATGTTGAGTAACAATGCATCGATCGTTGATGGCAACAGTAGAAGCATTGAAAAATTTAAAAATCATTTAAGCCGTTCCAGTTCAGATCCAAATTTTGATTCGGCTGAAAGTTTTGCATCAGCCTTAGATCAAGTAGCTGATTTACGTGAATTCGAAGATTTTACAGAAGCATTCGCTGAATACGATCAGTATCCATTGTATCAGAATGCTGTTAAACAATACGAAGAACAACCGATACCTTGTCGTTCGGTAAGAAGTGAATTGGTTCATTGTTCTACAGATCTAGAATATTTATGTAAATTGCATTGTATTCGATTAGCATTTCAGTATTTATTTAAGGTAATTGAACATTTACTAACAAAAAAAAAAATGTTTTTACTAGAAAAATGAATTAAAAAAATTAATGTTATACATTTGCTTTGCTATGTCTGTTTTTAAAGGATTCAACATTCAGTCAATGGATTGCTGATACTGGACGACAAATTTTAACAGATCTTTTATGTTTAGGTGATAAAGATCCAAAAGATTTTCTTGTCGGCTATGAAGATATGATAACATTTTTACAAGATCCATCGAATTGGATAATGATGGAAAAAGAATTAGATGAGCGTAACGTTAAAGCAATGACATTCTACGATATATGCATCGATTTCATAATATTAGATTCATTCAGAGATTTAGATTCACCGCCAGCCAGTGTTACAGCTGTTGTACAAAATAGATTTCTATCGAATGGATTTAAAGAGACGGTAATTTATGATTAATTTAGATTTTAGACCATTGACTCAAATTGTATTATATGTATGTACGTATATATATATTTTTTTTCTAATTATTTTTGATTTTAAATTCTTTACATATAAAAATAGGCTTTAACAACAGCTGTATGGTCTGTTCTAAAGGCTAAAAAACGTTTATTAAAATATCCAAATGGTTTTATGTCACATTTTTATTCGATATCAGAACAATTATCACCATTAATGGCATGGGGATTTTTTGGTCCAGATGAAAATTTAAAAGATATCTGCCATTATTTTCGTGAAGAAACATTAAGTTTCCTACAAGATATATTCAGCTTTCAGAAAAGTCGTTATACAACTGTCGAAGAATTATCTGAGGATATTTTAAAGCATATGAAAACTCGTGTCAATAATATTGGAATTAAATTTAATCAATAATAAAGACAATAAAATGAACAGAAAAAAGGATTAGAAGATAATGATGATGATAATGCCTATACTAAATTTTTTTGGTAAGAAATCCTAGAAAATAGTGTAAAAAGTAGTCCAGAAAAGAAATAATTTTTTTTTTTTTAATTAAAAAGAAAGATAATATAAGAAAAAAAAAAGGAAATTTAATATTTTTCAAAAAAAAAAAAATTTTTTTTTTCTTGTGATTATTTTTAAAGGTGCCTAATCCTTTAGATTGAAAACAAAACAAAAAATTTAAAATTTAAAATTATAAAAAAATAAATGAAAATATAATGCATGTAGGTAGTACTACTCTACATGCTGCTGTATGCTAGTAATGCAAATTTATGATAAAAGGAAGAATGGGAAAGATCGATTATATTTGTTTACAGTTCGTAATTATATTTTATAATGTTGATTTGTTTTTTTTTTTTTTTTTATTACAATGTTTAGACTTTAGAAAAATATGTAATGTGGTTTTAATTGATAGTATATTGTATATTATGTACCTTACATATTTATATTTTGTTATATAGAATGCTGTTAGTTAAATGTGAAATTTTAAATTTAGTTTTTTACATTATTTTTTAAATTTTCTTTTTAATATTCTAAAAAAAAGCAAAAGAAAAAAAAAGATATTTTTATCATCGTAATCATAATTTTGACTTTATACTTTTTAGAAGAAAATGAAAATAAAATGAAACGAAACGAAGTCCATTAATTTTAGAAAGAAAAAAAAACAAATTAATAAGTAAAACAAGTCTTCTTATAAATAAATACATAAATACAATAAATACACACACATTTCTATATAACTTAAACTTATTATAAATTAATAGAAAAACCCATAAAAACTAAGAAAACTTTATAATGATACTTTTTTCGTTTTTTCAATAATACTTCTGTGAAAGTTTTTCATTAATTTTAATAATAAATATCAAAGACTAAAAAACAAAATAAAAAAAAATATAAAAATAGAATATAAATAAAAATATAAATGGACATAAAACACTGCTTTCAATAACATGATGATAGATAATAATGATGAATATTTTGTTTTGTTTGGGTAATTTTATTGTACTGTATAATGTCTGTGTAAGTAAATTTGATATTATAAATTTAAATTCCTTTTTAAAAATATATTTAAAATGTATATTTTACCATTATACATGTTATATTACGTACATTACATAATTTCATTTTGTATGAAAAAAAATTGAAAAGAAAAGTAAAAGTTAATAGAAAATAATGGATAATTTTTTTTTTACGTAATGTGTAATATATGTATATATTTTTTTTAATTATAATTACTCTCATTAAGGTTTTGGCTTATATATTTTTTTTTAGGAGAAAATAAAAATAAAAACTCAATTATATATTATATATTTGAGTATAATAATTGTATTTCAAGTATAATAATTGAGTGTAGAGAAGATTGAAAATCAATTTTTTTTTTAAATATAATTGTTATGATAAAATTAAAATATAAATCCTGGACAAGATAATGTATATCGAGACTTAATATATTATATCTCGTAACTGCAATAATTTTATTCTGTTTGCAACATTTTACAAAAAAATACATAATATGGTGTTGTTCTGGTGATAATTTCATACTGAATTAAAGATGAATTCCCAAAATTACAAATTTTGTAATAATAATTTTTTCTTAGTTCAATAAATCAGTTATTTTCTTCTCCCCTAAACTCTTAATTTTTTCAGTTATGAGGTATCATCACATATAAACCATCGATATACGAATGAAATTTAGTTGTTAAGTTGTTGAAAGTTGGTTGGTATTTTGACGATGAGAAAAATGTAAAATGGAAGCGAATTTTATTTGAATTTTTAGAGAACAGCAAATTGGACTATTGAAAATTTTGTATGTTTATCTTACAATATTATGTACAAGCACACATAACATAATTCCGGAATCAAAAAGTAAGGAATGTTCAAAAAATTGATTAATTTCTTTGCTTTTTTTTATGATTTGTCCCACTCTCTCTTATATAATTGAAAAAATTAAAATTCATTTAAAGTATTTTTATTTTAATTCAATTTTTAATACATACAGTACACATATACATATATATTTATTATATGATACATTATTATAGTACATTAATTTTGAATTTCATTATTACATAAATTAAGATAACTGAAATTATTTTTTAAAAAAAAATATGTATATACAGGGTTTCCGGCGTCATGTGCGCCACCCGCAAACATTAGATAGGTCTCATCAAGACAAAAAATCGCAATGCAGGGGGCGGGGGTTAATCTAAGCTGTTTTGTCCGCTAGAGGCTAGAGGGCTTTGAAAATTGTTCGCACTTATTCAACGAAACACCCTATAACAACTACGGTTTACTAGTTAGAAGAAAATAGTATCTGAGGAGAACTTGCAGCTCTCTTTAATGATACCTAACCTAACACGCCTCGCTAAGTCCTTTCACAAAGTCAGAATTTTGTGATTTATTGCTTTTTTTTTTTTTTTTTTTGAGAAAAGGAGAAATTACAAACTCTGGAAGTATGTACATCGCTCTCTCAAATGCATTTCAATTATCTACGCAGAAAACCCAAGTCCCCTGCTTCATTTCTACCTTTTATAGTAAAGTTCTATCTCTTACAGATGTTTCCGGGTGGACTACCACTCGAGTCTGAACACTGAAAACAAAAAATAAAACAAACAAAAAAAAAAATAGTATAAAAGAGAGAATAAAAAAGAAAAAGCAATGAAATTACTGCTTTCCAATAATAATAAAAAAAAATTGAATGAAAAATCATACAGAAAATTAAATTAATTCATTTCGTTTTGTTTGCTTTTATTTATTTTTTATTTTTTTTCTTTGTCTCAATAAATTCAATTGAGAAATTAAATTATGTGTGTGATGTGTAACTTTGTATTTTTTAGTTACACTATACAGTACTAGTAGCAAGTAGCAACGTGTTACTAGTAAATTATTTATTCAAAATCATATATACAGTAATTATGATTTTGATGGTAATTGGATTGGTGATAAAATAAAATTTACATTTTTATTATGTAATTTTTTTTTTTTTTTTTTTTTTTGAAAATTAATAACACAAAATACATATCATATCAATCTCATACATACACATCATCACTGTATACTATATACAACACGAAATTACAGAAGTTACACAATTTGTATGTACAATACGTACGTAATGTTAAAAAATGTGTAGGTACCACGATCACCAACAATCACACCACACACCGTTACCACAATTACACATATTTTTTAAAAAAATTTATTCTTTTTTTTTCTTTGAAAATATTTGTATTATAATTTGTAATTGTTTTATTTTTTATGTTCATTTTGCTTTGTTTTTTTTTTATATTTTTTATTTTGGGCAGTTTTTTTTTTTTTTCATTTTTATTTATTTTTATACTTTGAATTTTAAATTTATTGTGCACACACCAAAATCAAAATCTAAAAAATAAAAAAAAATGAAACATTAATTATTAGTTGTTCTGTTTTTATTTTGCTTGTTGATGATATTTTGTTGGAAGATAATAATATGATGAGTCATGTAAATAAATTTATGAGATATTCTATTTCTATTTAATTTTTTTTTATGTAAATATTTTCATTTTGTAATATTTAGCATCATAAGCAAAATATAATTGCAAAATAAAAATAAAAAATGAAACAATAAATTTCACATAAAATATAATAATCAAATTATGTATCAATATTGATTTTAATTGAATTTCTATTTATAATTTTTCTTCTTCTTTTGGATAGATATTTTTATTTTTTTGTTTAAATATGATTGTAGTTTAGTATTGAAAAGATTTATTCTTTAAATTTTTATATTATTGATGATTAGAGTACCTACATTGTTTATAGATAAGTTTGCATTTAATATGAAAAAAAAAAAAAAATGTTTACATTTTTTAGCTCTTTTTTTTTTCAATTGTTGTGCTATATAATAATCTGTGAATGTTCATTTTATTTTGCCAGCAGTATTTTACTTATTGCTGTTTATGTAGTTTATAGAATTTATTATTTATGTATATTCATTCATTCAATCAATCATTTAAATAGTTTCTTTTGGTACTGTTAAAAAATGAACTGAATTCGATACTCGTTGCGTTATATCTGGTAATGATTCTTTATAAACACCACCGAACATAATTACTTCACCATTACCAGGAACCAATGTTGATAATATTAAACGTTCTGGTGCACCTGGCATAATACCATTATTTTTATATTCCATCCATTCTAAATATGGATCATCAGATAATACATTCGATATATCACAAACGAACAATCCTAAATAATTACATTTTGTTCTTTTTGTGCTTGGTTCTTCTTGTTGTATTTCATTATTAATGGCATTATTACGTGTCGAATTACTATTATTAACATTCAAACAAAGATTTGGATAATTAAGAGGAGCTGAATAACCCAAATCTAAATCATTATCTGATTCTGTTACAATTTGTAATACTTCTGGTACATGTTCATCATCTTCATCTTCATCTTTATCTTCATCATCACTATTATTAATATGATTATTTCGTATATTTTTTAGTGTATTCATTTTTTCTTCCATACGACGTACTCTTTCCATTCGTCTTTCACGTGTTGATTGATTCGTTGATTTCAATGAATGGTTTAAATTAAAAGCAGCCATTCGAAAACGATCCTATACAAAATTAAAAACAAACATTTTATTAAAAAAAAAAATAAATAAATAAAATTATATATTTTTATACCTCATACGGTTCATCAAATCTTTTTGGCAGTTTTGCATCATCTTCTCGACGTCGTAATGCTAAATTTCTTTGTAATCGATTCGCAGCTTCGTCTTTAACCAGCTGATTTTTTTTATTAGATTGTTTTTGTTTCTGTTGTTGCTGCTGCTGCTGTTGTTGTTGTTGCTGTTGTTGTTGTTGCTGCTGTTGTTGTTGTTGCTGTTGTTGTTGCTGCTGCTGTTGTTGCTGCTGCTGCTGCTGTCGTTGTTGCTGTCCATTAATATGGCATGATATTCTAAATCTATTAACACGAATATGAGGGTTATTGTTATATGGTACTGGTAAATAGTCTTCTACATGTGGAAGTTCAAAAATTCCAACGTTTAAATGACTTCGACCACGTAAAATTTGAAAATCCCTTGGTAAATTTGGTGTTGGTCCTACTACAATCATTTTATTACCAACACGACATGCTGCATTCTGTCCCGTTTGCGTTACTCCCCATTGACGATTTTTTATCGGTATACTTTTCCATTTCCATACATTTGATGTCATATCTAGTAGCCAAGCATCATATAACTTGTTATTCGGACCACCACAACCACCGAATATTAATAAATGTGTATCACTCAATGATATTTGGGTTTGACCATATCTATGCATTGGCTTCGGATTACTAATTTCTGGTTTTGTCCATTTGAAAGTATTCAAATCTAAGCACCATACGTCATTTGAAGTTGATCTAGATGTATTTTCCATTTGATAGCCACCAAATACGATCATTTTATTACGATGTACTGTTGCTGAATGTCCAGCTATTGGTGGAGGTCCATTTGTATGTGTCTTACTAAGCCAGCGATTATGTTTGATGTTATATAAATGTAATTCATCGAATAAACACCATGGCTGATAGAAGGGATGATGTGAAGGATAACGCCAACCACCAAACAATATCAGCTGATCATTATAATATACCATTGTTGCAGAACCCTTCGGTGACGGATAATTACCCATTGATAATGTTCTGATCCATACACGTTTTGACAAATCGAAACGCCATAAATCATTGAATGTTGTTTTTGTTGATGAACCACCACCAAATATATACATTGAATTCTCGTGTACAACGGCTGAATGTGCAAAACGTCCAGCTATCATGGGAGGTGGTACGCCATTATTAATATTATTAACGTTAATTGCTTGTGAAGATTGCACAGTTACATTATTGTTTGTTTTCCAACATAAACGAAATTCTGATAGACCTTTGTCTAAATTCATTATTGATCGACGCCGTACATCTGTTTTTTTTTCGTTTTTCAATTTATAAAAGATAACAAGCATTTAAGAAATTATTAAATTTAAGTAAATTTAAACTTACCTTGCACAATAGAATTCCATCTTTTGCAAACCAATTGGCATTGGTCCAAATCTTTGTAAGGTGGCAGATAACTTAGAATAAATTCTAAAACTTCATCTGGTAAATTGTTAATATCAGCAGCCATATTGTAGTTTTAAATTGACAAAATTCGATTACTTAAAATGCAAAATTTTTAAATTTATTTTCTTTTTTTATTAATATTTTTATTTTCAGATTAAAACAATGAACAAATAATAATTTATTACATTACAATGAAAATTTTGCTTTTTTCGCTATGTTTTATGCTATTTCTAATTTACAATTACAATATCAACGAAAGAAAAAGAACGATTACAATTAAAAAAAGTAGCTACATATTTATTTTATTTTATTTAGCTGTAAATCTGTCAGTTCAGTTCAGGCTATTCGAAGAAATTATACAGTTGTGAAGTGACAGTGACAGTGTATACATGACGGTTGGTATATGGTAACATGGTACAGTCTGGTCATATTCAGTCAGTTCAGTCAGTGGTGAATATAATTGATTTGAACAACACATGTTGAATTGGATTGTTGATTTGTTTAATTATTTTGTTTGACAGTCGTTTTTAATTTACTCAACATGATGTTATCATATTTTTATTCTTCTTCATTCTTTTATATTTTTGACATTTAGTATTTAAATAAGAAAATTGTAGAATCGAAAAAATAATAAAGATAAATAAAAAAATAAAAAAATAAACAACAATAAAAAAGAATAGAAAATGTATCTAAACAAGGTAGAAAGAAAGAAGTTGGATCTTTGACTTTGATGTTCATTTTGTGTTATATTTTATATATTATTATTGTTTGTTTGTATGATTTATGTGGTTTATGTATGTATATAGTGTATTCATTATAGAGGTGGGCGATAGCGAATGATTTCAACAATCGATAGTTTGATAGTGAATGAATTCAACTATCGATAGTATCGAATGCGATAGTTTTTACTATCGAATAATTCGATAGTATTAGCCTTTGTTATAAAATAATGACATATACCACCGTCACCGTCCCATTTCCCATTCCAATCGGCACGAAAATGGAACTATGTTATATGTTTATCACTTAATACGACATCCCTGTCCTTTTATTCTAAATCTGAAATGCCATTTGTCATTTTTGTTTTGATATAAAATTTAATTAAGAAAGACTTTTCTGCTTAAATTTTTAAATCAGTGTGGAATTGGAATTCCGAAGTTTTGTTTTATTTTAACTTGAACTGGCTAAAATTAGAAGAACTATTTTTAATAATTTATTTCCGTTCTTTAAAAGTATGATAAAATTTTGAAAAAAGTATAAATTTCCAACCATTTACAGATTTTTCAGTTTTGTTTATTTCAATGATATTAGTAGGTTATAATTTCAGCATTACATTGCTGTAATAGTTAAATTAAAAAATGTCAAATCCAGCAAATAAAATGTATGAAGAATGAATAAAGAAGCTGATATTACACCGAACTGACAAACTGTCAGAAATTTGCTCATTTTCATGTCAGATATGTGTAATCACCATGACCGATGTAGACAAACGTCTGCCCTCGAAATCTGACACTCAAAGATTGCCATACGTCTTCCACACGTGTTACCTGCAATTTTTTTCATTTGAGAACTTTCAAAACTCATCTACGAAACTGCCAAGTGAATATTTTCAGATTCAGCAGATGGAATCTGACAAAAACTCTGCCACTTCCGTAATCAGTAAGACAAATACATATATGCCAGCAAAATAGTTATTCGAATGTTTTGAAAATATCGAATGTTTCGATAGTTTAATGTTTTAGTATTCGAATAAATGAAAATCATTCAACTATCGAATAATTCGATAGTTTTTATTCGCTATCGCCCACCTCTAATTCATTATACATATTTGTATAATTGTTTTGTCGTTTTGTTTTTGTTGATTGTGTAAAAAAAAGTAGAAGCAGACATAAGCGACATAAGCGAAATTTAATGGCGGTCACCGCTCAACGGTAGTACGTAAAATTTTTAATGATTATAACAAAAAATTAATTAAAGAAAAAGTTATTCAATTTTATTAAAATTATATTAATTAAATCAATTAATATATATATAGAATATTTGCGAATTAAAATTTGAACATAAATATAACATTGAAATCATAAAACATGGAAGAAATTATTTTTTTTCAAATAAAGTGCAATTGAAGAAAAGGAAATTTTCATTTTATCTAAAAATTTTCTTCATTAAAACTGTTATACAGTTTTTTTTTTTGTTTGTTCATAAATAAAAAATATATTCATATAATATGCCAATATACGGAATGAAATAAAAAGCGCAGTCATGAAAAATTTTTGAGCAGGATAAAAAAAAAAACAAATCTGCTTAAATCTCTTCTCTGGTTAAAAATCAAATCACAATCACAATTTTTTCTTCTATATGTGTAAATATATAATTACAATACATATTTGAGAAATGGAGGAAATTGAATAAATTGAAAATAGTATTTCACCTTTCAAAAAGGCATTGATGGAATTAAAAAAATATTTTTAACAAAGTATTTTCAAAATAAAAATAATTTAAATTTAAATTAATGAATGAATAATAAGACATAATATTATTTATTAATAAACAAAATGGAAAAAGATGTTAAAAATGATGAAATATTAATTAAAGTACCACAAAATATAGCAACTTTACTAAATAATGGTAATAAAATTGGTGGCAGTAATAATAACATAAAAATAACAGGAAAATCGTTAAATTCATCAATAAGAATTTTGAATTTGGAAAAGCAGCATCAAAAGGAAAAAAATGATGAAATTTTCATTGAAGAAATAGATGATGATGATGATTATTATTATACTGGGATTGGTGATGATGGTCAAAGTGATTATAATAATGATAATAAATACCAGAAAACTAAAACCAAAAATGAACACGAACACAATGACAAACATGAAAATTATAAATCACTGCCAAAATTTTCTAAAAGTTCTCAACAAAAAATCATAATGGAGAATAGAAAGACTCGTAGTAATAAAATAATTACGACATTGAAGGTAAGAATATTTTTAATAAAAAGCAAAAAAAAAAAAGTATAGATAGTAGTAACGGGAAAAATCAAAAAAAAAATGTAATTTATTATTTTGAATGATAAAATGTAATTTAATAATTTTTTATAAAACGAAATTATAATTAATTGTTAATAAAATAGAAAATTAGTGCATGATGAATATGTGAAATGGATGGATGATATATATATATGTGTGTATGTGTAATGTACGTACATAATTATACTAATAAGTATTAATTATTTATAGAGTTATGCAGAATGAATGAACATAATTTTAAAATTCTAATAATTGAACAATTTAGTTAGATGTAGATGTAAAATAAAATTATTATAATATAAAGCAGTTATCAAAAATGCATTTTCATGAGCATAATATAGAAAATTTTCATGTTACATTTTATAAAAATTAGATTTTAATTTTATCACTTGAATATTTATTTTTTCCTTTCCTTTCCATTAGGTTTTTTTTTTGTAATTTGACGATGATGTGATATATTGTATACATGATAATTTAGCTCTTCTATAAGTACGTTATACTGTAGAAAAAAAAAGTATGTATAAGTTTTAAGTTGTTGATGCTGATAAAAAATGTGTATTTTACAAAATGTAGACATAAACATATACAACAATAACACACTCTTACAATACTCTATAATACACGGTATTATATGGACGGGGGACGGTGTTTCGAACGAGTTTATTTCCATTTTGCTTTCATTATAAAGTATTTTATTAGTCAATTATGTTACAAATACAACGAATAGCGTAGACGTAGTAGTTGTGTTTTGTTAGAGTTGAGCCATTTTATAAAAGTTTTGTCAAAGAGTTTGGTGTTTGGTAGTTCGGTTTAGTTCAGATACAGTTCTAACTTCTAAAAACAAATAAAAAAAACAAAAAAAATCTCGATGATATAAAAAACTTTAAAGAAACAAAAAAGAAAATGGTAAAAAATACAAATTATTATTAATTAAAATATGAAAATTGATAAAATAAAAATTTTAGTAATAAAGGTGATCTGTATTCTGTATTTAAGTAGAATATAAATAATATTGAAATTATTATTTTTAGAAAAAAAAAAAATATATGTAGGTAGGTAGGTATATATAATACCTATACAATTAGGTGTATTATGATGTAGGTTAATTTCATCATAAAGTGAAAAAATTGTAGTCAAAACTAAATGTAAAACAATTAATTCATCGATCATAATATAATTTTATTTAATTTTGTAATTTCAAGTGTAGACCTAAAAAATAATATTTTATTTTTATTTTATTTTTATTGAGAATATTATATATGTACATTCTTGCATATATGTAAGTATATATGCATATGCACGTAATTTATTATCGATATAATATATGTACATACATACGTACATGTATGTACGTATATAAAAGCAATTGGCGGAACTTTCCACAGGAAATTTCTTCCATAAAAACAAAAAATATTCATTATATTTTTGTAAATTCATAAAAATCATATATAAATCTTGGTTTTTTGTTAATTTTTCATTTTTAAATTAATTAGAAATAAATTTTCTCGTGTTTTTATTTTCATTTTTTTTATATCTGTTATACGGTTACCTATTCATATGTAACATATTATATTATATATACATATATATATATATATATATATACATTTCATGATATGTATGTATGTAACAAAATAAAAAAATATACATGATATTATAAAACTCACCATAAGGTGTGTATACATTTTTTTTTTACCAAATTTATTTTATATTTGTAGCATGTATAACAATTTTAGTGTAAACACAAACCACTTTTATTTTTATTATTGAAAATTATTGATAAATTATAAAATAGAAGAACAAAAAAAAAGATGCACATTTTTTTATTATTGAAAATTTGAAAACTGTACTTATGATAAAATTCATATATAATTTGCAAATTATCATTTCAAATTATTGTAAAATTATAATAAATTTAATTATTTCAAATATTTAAGAAAAAATTTTAATTAAAAAAAATTAATTTTAATATAAAATTTTTGATATGTAATAAAATTAATGTTTTAATCTATTTCACAGGCAAAAAATAAAAAAAAAAACATGCTAGTAGAAATAAAATGTACACAAACGTATTTACATGTTCAATTTTAAAAATTTACGCAACTATCTCTTTTCAATATTCATATATTTATGTATGAATAAGTGTACATTACATACATATATGTAATATAATTCACATATAAAATTTTTTTAATGAAAAATAATGCTTTATTTTTTCATTGAAATTTTATTTGTAATTAAATTTTTGTTTTGGAAAACCTAAAAAATATTAAAAATAATTTATTTAAATGAATTTCAATTGAAATGAAATAAAAATGAATGAAAAAATTAAAAAGTACAGATTCAAAAAAATCTATGTAATAACTGTTATAAATATAAAATATATAAATACATTTGTACATTATCTATATATGATATATGTATACCTAATGCACAAAATAAATATATGTATGTACAATATGTACAATATGTACATACATACATATATAATATAGTATTCATTCATATAAAATGTTGCTAATATTAGAGATAACTTTACTTATCAAATTAATTAATGAATTTAATAATTTTTAATAAAATTTAAATTTGAAATGAAATAATCATCATTAAATGATCATTAATAATCAAATTTGATTGTATTTCATTTGAATTTATTTATGAAAAATATGTAATTTTAAATTTGACAATTTCGATTTTCTTCTTTTGTATGTAGGTATGGTTCTATTATACATTTTGCATTGTATAACAGTTAAAATTTGATTTGTTAAAAATGTACGTGACGTGATATACGTGACGGTGACATATGAATATGTACATTATATATATGTATGCATATATGTAATCGGATTCATGTGGCTATGTACTAATAATAAATATTTGTAGATACATGTATGTACATATGTACACATATGAGCATACTACAGATGTATTATGTATATATATATATACATTTGTGTGTAAATATATATAATTTTTTTTTGTGTTGTGTAGGTATAGGAGGATATATAAATGTATCGATGTATGTAAACTATATACATATAATATGCTATGATGAAGTAGTATTTGCATTCATTTTTTTTATTGATTTTATAAATATGTATGTACATACATTATAATGTATTTTCTTCCTTTTTTTCTCTTCGTTTTGATTTTGATTCATTTCATCTTTCTTCATAATATACTTTTCTTTTTTAAATTTTAATTTTGTGTACAGTGTACCGTAATGCGTACTGTACCTACTTAACATCATTTTATTCATGAAATATATGAAACGAAAAAAATACATATATCTATACATACCTATATAAATGAATAAAATTCTATATTTTTCGTTACAGATTTTATGTAGGTATTTATTTTATCTATTACATTACATAGAGTTCTAAAATGAATTTTAATTTTTGATTTGATTGAATTTACGATTTGTATTCTTAAATAATGGCTGTTTGTTTTTAATCATCATAAATGAGTGATGAGTCGTGTGATGAGTATAGTTGGTAGGTAGGTCTAGGTAGGTTAGGTATTATAGTTGCATATGCATTTTGACATAATTATTGAATATCTATTCATATGTATGTGTATTGTATACGAATATCACGTTTTCAATGATTACTGCATTTGATATATGCATGCAATTAAAAATTCTATACAAATGCATGTTCTCGTTCATATATACTCGTATACATATAATGTATGTATATATGTATCTCCGTGTGCATGTCATCACATGTATAAAAACTCTCTATATATAGTTTCTACTTCCACAATATTGTTGAAAAAAAACATGGTAGCTAATTTATGTGTGTTTGCATACAAGCATCTTTAAATTTATGATTGTATTCGTGTATATACACATATATATGTATGTGTATTTGTATGTATATTTACGTATATTTATGACTCTGACTGCTCTGACTAATTGTTTAAGAATAATGCAATTTATAAGTAATACAAATTTTGAATTATTTTTTTATTTTTTCAAATTTTAGTTTCTTATTTCTAATTGAAATGTAATTTGTAATTGAATTTATAATTGAATTACGTAAAATAAGTAAATATTAGTTAAGATATTGATTTTTTTAAAAAAAATATATTACATATTATAGGATATAATAATGAACTTATATTTTTGTTTACATTTTTTTCTTTCTAATTTTTCAGGAATCTAAAATAGAAAAACTAAAAGCAGATCAGCAACAGCAGCAACAACAGCAGCAGCAACAACAACATCAGCAACAACAACATCAGCAACAACAACATCAGCAACAACAACATCAGCAACAACAACAACATCAAGATGAACAAGAAAAGGAGCAGCCAATAAAACGAAAAAAAGGTCGACCACGTAAAACAACAAATCCTCCTGAAACATCGAATACTTTATCGAAAGAAACAAAAACATCATCATCAACGACGACAACAACAATAGCATCAGCAGCAGCAGCAAGAGGAACAGTAATTGCTTCAAAAATTTCAAATTCAGCAAATGAAAATAGAAATAAAAATAATAAAAAAGCTGCTGTAACAAGAAACAGTTTAGCCAGAACAAATAATCATAACGAAAATGATCAGAATCACAATAATAATGATGATGATGATGATGATAATGATAATAATGACAAATATAGTAATTGTTCGAGTACTCCGAATACAACAATGATGACGACAACATTAATAAATTTAAGCGATGATAATGATGAGGAACAACAAAATGATATCATATTATATGATAGTATTGATGCTGAAGATTCATGTATTGGTATTGTAGAAATAATTGATGATAGTCAAACATCTGATGGGAATTCAATACAATTAAACAATGATAATATATCGAATGTGAATATGAAAAATAGAATAATGTCATTATATTTAGAAGGAACATCATCTAAGGATGCTAATGATAATAATGATAATGATGAAATTGAAGGTACATCATCACCAGATATTTTATGTGTGAATACAACAAATTTAAATAGAAGAACTTATCAAAATCGTAGAAAATCAAAATTAATTGAATTATCTGATAATAATAATCAAAAATCATCATTATCATCATTATCATCACCATCATCATCATCATTTATACAAAATGATTATGAAGAACAAATGGATCAATTAAATTCTAATAAAATATCAATATCATCATCGTCATCATCATCATTAATTGAAGATAATTCAAACAATAATAATAATAATAATCGTAATATAAATAATGAATGTAGAAGAAGTCAAAGGAAAAAAGTCATGAAATACGATGTTAAAGATTTATTTAAGAAAAGTAAAAAAAATTCAAATTTAAATAATTTAAGTATTAATTGTAATAGTAATAATAGTAATAGTAAAATAAATTCGATTACATTATCACCAAATAGAGCTAAATTAATGATACTAGCATCTGCTTCTTCTAATATAGGATCAAATATAAATGAATCAATCGATATCGAAGATAAAAAAACCTACAATCAAAATAAAGCAATTAATACAACTTATAATAGTTCACAAATATTTAAAGATTTTCCACCATCATCATCATCATCATCGTCGTCATCACCGACGTTGTCATCATCTTTATCACTTACAACATTAAATTCAATCCAAGATAATACACACGAAATTAATGATAACAGTAACAATTGTAATAAAGATATCACAATTAAAATATTAAAAAATTCAGATAAGAATTTTCGCATAAATAATGAAATTTTTTCATCATCATCATCATCATCAAATCGCGTTACAGCAAAACAAATAAACGAAATATTTGGAAATGCTACAAAAGTTATAAAACAAAAGGCGACAACAACAGAAACAAAAAATTTGTCTTTTGATGCAATAACCAAACCAACCGGTAATAAAAGAGGCAGAAAAAAGAAATGTGAAAGTGTATCATTGATGAATTTAAGTGCTAGTGAAATAAATAAATCAAAACAAAATTCTAATTGTAATATATCTAGTCCAAATTTATCATTATTATCTGTATCGTCGTCGTCGAATGACATGAAAATATTATCATCATCAACGCCAATTAGAAAATCACATTCCACCATAATTGAAACAGATTCATCTGAAAAGCAAATTCCAAAAGTTGCAAAACGAGGTAGACCAAGAAAATATCCATTAAATCCTACATCAGCTCATGATTCAACAGATAGAAATACAATAAAATGTAAATTGGACGCTAATTCATTGTCCTCATCATTATCATCATCTGATACTGATATAAAACAAAAAGTGAAATCAAATGAAACAAATTTGAGTTTGAATGATGAATCAAACATTCAGCAACAACAACGACAGCCATCCGCATCTACATCTGTGATAAATTTAAGTGAAGACGATGAAATCAGTCGTAATTTCGATATCATCTGCACACAAGAAGAGGATAATCAAACGATACAAGCAATGGATGTTGTTGCTGAAGAATTGAAAGATATTGAAGATTTTATTGAGAAGGGTGAAAGTTTACTAAGAGGTGATTATGATGAAAATGGTGGAGGTGGAAGTACAGGTAGTGTTTGTGGTACAAATGCCAGTGATGACATTAAAGATGATGAAGAACATAAAAATAATTTTATCGACTACTATATATATTCAAATAAAAATGACAAATTATCGCATAGTAGTAATAGTAAGGATAAGAAATCAGAATCAAAAATTTTATCACATGACAATATAAGTAGTGAAAAAGTGAAAGAATTACTTAAAGAAGAACTTTTAAACACATTAGAAAATGGAAATGAACTAAATTCATGTTCTAAAAATTTGAATGAATCCATAAAATCACAGAAAGAAAACTCAGATAAAGGTAGTAAAAGTCTAATAGAAACTAAAAATAAGAAGAATGATGAAAAAAATAATCGATCAGAATGCAAAAGCAGTAATCGTAAATCGTCTGTAGATGATGAATTTTACAGTGAAATTAGAAATTATGCAAATGGATTAATTGAAGATAAACAAACTTCTGATAAGATTATAATGAAAAACAATGATCCAATTAATAAAGAAAAAGCACAAAAACGATCAGTTACCACTACACAAACTGTTGCACAAAGCAAAGAAGATTTAAAAAATTCAAAAAAATCTGAAATTAAAAATAAATGTACACTGGATAAAAAAGATAATGAAGATGATGATGATGAGGAAATTTTAATTAGTTTTTCATCGGATATATTTTCGGAGGCATTTGATAGCGGTGAAAAAAATGTCATTATAGAAGAAGTTAAAAAAGTTCGTAAAATAAAGAATGCAAATATAGAAAAGAAATCGATTAATAAAAAATTAGAAAATAAAATGAAGATGAAAATGAAGACGAAGACAAAGATGAATAATGTAAACAATACAAATGCAAACATTATCGTTTTAGATAGAACTAAAATTCCAAAATCGCTTATGAAATTAAGTGGTCAGAAAAATTTTTTGAAAAAATCTTTAACAGAAGAGAAAAAAATTAAAGTTAAAAAATATGAAACAAAAGACAAAAATGATGATGACAAAATGAAAAATAAAAAAATCGATAAAGATAAATATGAACGTGAAAATATTTTGTTGTCGGCTACGAAGAAATATAAAAAAATTAAAAATAATTTTACTCATTCAATAGATTCGAAACAAATACTAAAGGATAATTTGAAATTTCATCACAAAAAAGATATCAAAAATGATAAAAGCAAAGATTTACTAGAGGAAAGTAAATCCATCAGTCCTACGGCAATTGCTAATGAAAATAAAACAACGAAACGGAATGAAATTCATGAGAATTCGAATGAGAAATCAAAATCATCTTCATTTGTGTCAGATAAAATCAAAAAGGAAAAACAAAATGAAATAAAATCAAGTGACGATTCGGGTACAGGAAGAGAAAATTCAAAAAAATCGAAAACACCAAATGCAAAAATCAAAAATAATTTTCTAGAAGATATTGCCAATAAAGATATGTTGGATTCTAAAAAAATGAAAATCTTACAGTCCGATAAAGAAATAAAAATTGATAATAAAGACATTAAAAAAATTACAACGGACGTTAGTGAACAAAAACCACCGGAAATTGTCGTAGTACAATCTGAAAATGGTGTAAAAGATGAAAAACCAGTAGTGGAATTGTTGCAAATAACAAAAATAAAATCGGAGCAAACTGCTGATGCTGATACTGATAATAATATAGAATACATTTGTGATGATGCAATAAAGAAAGAAAATGAATCGATAAAAAATTATGATTCTGATCAAAAAAATGATTCAGATCAAAAATCACATTTAGAAGAGAATTCTTCAACAGTGCTTGTAGAAAAAATTAAAATTGAAAATGATGAATTGTTAAATGTATCGGGTACAGATACAAATTCGTCTGCATTAGAAAAACCAAAAATATATGATAAAAATGATAATGATGATGTGATTGATGATAAACAATCTTCAGCGCAGAAGAACGAATCTAACAGAACAGAATATGCTCAGAAGAATCAAACAGATGATACAAAATTGAATTCGAAAGATGATAACCCAGAAGAAAAATTATTAACAAATGTTGATTTTGATTGTGATGATGGTAATAAAAAATCACAAAAAAATCAATTAGATTTATTAGAAAATAAAAAATTAAAAGCTAAAATAAAAGACGATAAAAAAGTGAAAGAACGGAAGAATGAACAGATCGTGGAAAAAGAGAAAAAGAAAAAAACTGATTCAAAAATAAAGAAACAACTAAGAAAATTAGAAAACGCCTTTACGAAACGAAAAGATGATGATTTTGTCATTCCATTTAAGAAACAGATAGCAAATAATTTAAGAACTGATGAATTAAATAAAACTTTAGAGATTATGAAATCATGCTCATTTCAATCGAAGGCTGCACTAAAGGATTATTCTTGTATACAAAATAATATGAATTCAACAATGGTAACATTGGTTTCATCACCAAATTCAAATCATACATTAAATTTAATTCAGGATAATTATGGCAGCATAAATAATGATGATGATGATGATGATGATAATAATAGTAGAAATTATGGAGAAGATTTTGAAATGATGAGAGATGGTGCATCAGGAGAAAGCAATGGTAAAGCCAGCAACAGTAATATCAGACGTTCTGATAGGATAAAAACAATTTCACAAGCAAGATCTCAATCAGTAGGAATTGGTTTAGTTAAAGATAAAATGCGACTTAATTATCGTGATGATGATAAATTATTTGATCCAGAAGAGAAATATCAGTCCAGTGCTGATTTAGATGCTGAGAATGCAAAATTCTTGAAGGATATGGAAGAACGTTCGTGTAATTTCAATATAATTAAAGAGAATGAATATCGTTGTGAAAGAGTGGTTAGTAAAGAAGCGAAACGTATGACATGTGATTGCTTTTTAACACGCGAAGAGGAAGATCGCGGAGAATTGGGATGTGGGGAAGATTGCCTCAATCGTTTACTGATGATCGAATGTGGTCCAAAATGCACGGTGGCTGAACGTTGTACAAATCGACGTTTTCAAAGAATACAAAATGCACCATGTAAAGTTTTTAAAACTGAAAAAAAGGGATTTGGTTTAATGGCTGATGCAGAAATACAACCCGGACAATTTATAATGGAATATGTCGGTGAAGTGTTAAATAATAAACAATTTGATAAACGTGCCAACGCCTATTCAAATGACAAAAATAAACATTATTACTTTATGGCATTAAGAAGTGATGCGATAATTGACGCAACACAAAAAGGTAACATTTCCCGATTTATTAATCATTCGTGTGATCCAAATGCAGAGACACAAAAGTGGACTGTAAATGGTGAATTGAGAATCGGATTTTTCAGTACGAAATATATACCTGCTGGTGACGAAATAACATTTGATTATCAGTTCCAGCGTTACGGTAGAGAAGCACAGAAATGTTTCTGTGAATCAGAAAATTGTAGAGGTTGGATTGGTGAGGAGCCTGAGAGTGAAGATGAGGAATACGAGGAAGATGAAGAGGAAGTAAGCGAAAGTGAGGAGGAAATGGAAAAAGATCAATTGACGGTGAAAGATGCTAAACATAGAGAAATTGAAGTGGAAACTGACTTAAGTGGAATAGAGAAAATTTCTAAAGAAGATTATGAACTTAAAACGACTGTATCAAAACCATCAGTTGATGGTAAAGCAAAACGACGTCGAGTGAAAGTTAAAAAAGTTAAAACGAAATCAGACTTTGGTCTGGTGGACGCATTCGCCGATCCTGATCTTGAAAAAGACATCGTATCGTTGATGCGAAGTGGATTGAAGAATCAAGCTCATACATTGTGCTTGAGTAGATTAATGGTTCGCGCAAAAATTCTGGATTCTAGAATGCGTTTGCTTGAAATTTTACGAAAAGGCGAAGCACCATGTAAAAGACTTTTTCTCGATTACCATGGACTACGTTTATTACACGGCTGGATGATCGAAACTGATACAAACGATCCACAAAAAGTCATCGAATATCGTCATTCGATTGTTGAAACTTTAGAAACTTTACCCATACCCAATAAAACGATGTTGAAGGAGAGTAAAGTATTTCAAATTGTCGAATCGTGGGCTCATAATAAAAATGATATCGAAACATCACCGAATGATTCACCGAAACTAGAGAATAACAGCGATTTAAATTCAACAGATATCAAAGAGTCCACAGATACGATATCATCATCTTCTACGTATCCTACATCAGATTTACTTACGATGGACGATAGTACAAAACAAAAATCGCTTGAAAATGAAATTGCAAAAATTTCAGAAAAATTAATCAGTACATGGGAGAGTCTTCCAGAAGTATTCCGGATTCCGAAACGTGAAAGAATTGAACAGATGAAGGAACATGAACGTGAAGCTGATCGTCTTTATAAAGCATTGAATTTAACGACTGACGAAGATAATGAAAGATTACAGATGAAACGGAATAAAGAACGTTTCGGTACAAAAAGAAAATATAAATCGTCAATAGAAGATAGCCCCGAAAGAAAATCACGCCATCATCATCATCATCATCGACATCATAATCGTGATAAGACAAATAGTGGTAGTGTTAAAGATTCAGATAAAACAAATTATTATCCTGAAGCAAATTTATCGAAGGAACAACGAAGGCAATTATTTGAAGCGAAGGTAATTATTTTGTACATTGAATGATAATTTAATTGTGAATTTATTTTGATCAAAATGATCATTATGCTGTTCTAATAGGTGGCAAAAGATGAAGCCGCAAAACGTTTAGGTCAAGATAAAAAAGAATTTGAAGCTAAATGTAAATTTTATGGATTAGATCCAACTAAAACATCACCAAGAGATTTGCCATTTTGCGTAAATCAGGTAACTGGTCAATGGTACACAATAGACAGAAGACCAGTAAGCACACCTCCCAGTCATGTAAGAAATGAAATTTTTATCATTTTTTCTATGAATTTAATTTAATTTTAATTATTTTTTTTAGGCGCATATTCAAGTTCCACCTAAACAAAAATCAACAAATCCAAAAGATTATGAAATACCTGCCGTTGATTTACCACCATTTTGGAAATACGCTATTGCACCGAACGGAAAAATTTATTATTATCATATTAAGATACGCATTTCACAATGGGAGCCACCAATAAAAATTTTACCTTTAGACAATGAACAACCACTGCCGGAAACAAGTGCAAGTTGCGTGAATGCCACGAGTAAAATACAAAACATAACGTCGCCGATTGCAGGGACAGAAAAGACTTCATTGATACCCACAATAATTGGAGGAACAGCCACCGTAAATCAAGTAGTTGAAGAAGAAAATGTAAATAAGAAGGAAAGCAATGATCATGGAGATGATGACAATGATGATGATGTTGATGATGACGACGATGACGAGGATGAAGACGATGATGATGACGACAGTAATGACGAAGATGACGATGATAGTGATGATGATGATGATAATGATGACAATGACGATAACGACGATAACGAACCAGATAATGATAATCCAGCTGATCCTGATGATAAAGAGACTGAAGAAAAAGAGAAAGAAAAGGAAACAGATGAAAGCAATTTAGGTAAATTGATAGGCAATAGATATAGTGTAAATTTTTTAAAATTAAATTTTAATTTCTCACACACACACACACACACACACACAGATTTAAATCCAACTGAGAAAAGGCTTCGTCAAAAATTAGAACGTTATAAATTATTAGTTCAGGAGAGACCTATAAGCGTAAGTATATTCTTAAGAAATTTCTAATTCCAATTGTTGTTATTGTCATTTGTATTAATCGAAAATCATATTTAGCCTCGACGTGAAGAAGATCGTTTGTATAATCAATTAGAAGTGAGAAAATATAAAGAAAATAAAGAGAAAATACGACGGCGTAAAGAAGAAATAAAACGACGTAAACTTGAATTGATTAAAAAGCAATTAGAAGAAGGTAAACATCCTCGGGACATTGATGTAGCAGTGGCATCAACTTCAACTGCTAGTAGCAGTAATTTAACAAATTCACCATTATCATCAATAAAAGATAAATTATCATTACCTATTCAAGACTATTTAATTTCATCAGATGAAGATGATAAAGAAGATGATTGCGTTAATAATCCATTAATTGATAAATTTGTTAAGGGAGACAAAATAGTAGATGAATTGGATGCATTAAATAAAGAGAAACCAATGAAAAGACCATTTCCAATTATTGATAAACATGAACTGATAAAGAAACGTAGCAAATTTGATTCAGATAAAAAATTATCAGAAGATGTTATCAGAAGGTAATTTATTTTACAGGGAAAATTTTTTAAAGATTTGATTTTGAAAAATTTGACAATTTTATTTTATTTTTTATTTATTTCTTTCATTTGTTTTTGTTATTAAGCAGTGTTATTTATGGCAGTGGTAATCAAAAATCTAGTTTAGTGAAAAGAAAAGAAATTGATTCATCACAATCAGCAGGTGGTATAGGAATTGCACAAGTAGCAACACCAGCAACAATCACAACACCACAAACTGCATCATCTGTAAAAGTAAAATCTACAGCAAGTACAACATTACCGTCAACAACATCATCGTTATCATCATCATCATCAACAACATTATCATCATCATTATTATTGTCGTCATCAACAAAAAGTTCCAGTAAACATAAATCAAATCATGCAAAGAAAGCTAGAGAAAAATTCCGTTCTGATATTGCCGGTATAATAATACATCATTTACAGCCATATCTAAAGAGTTCATGTACAATTGGTAGGATAACAAATAATGATGATTTTAAACATTTAGCCAGAAAGGTAATTAAAAATTAAAATTAAAGAGAGAAGATGAGAAATAGAGAGAAAGGGAAAAAAATATTTTTAAAAATGAATTGAAAATTATCTGTTTTTTTTTTATTTTTATTACAGTTAACACATTTCGTTATGGTTAAAGAACTAAAACATTGTGATTCAACTGGACAAACATTAATTGTTACAGAATCAGTTAAAAATAAATCTAGAGAATTTATTAAAAAATATATGGCTAAATATGGAGAAATTTATATTAGGCCAGAAAATGATCCAGAATTTAAAGATATACCAGATATAAGAAAAAATCGGGATTGAAAAATGTGTGAAAGAAATAGAGAGAGAGTTAATATTAATAATTAAAAAAAAAAAACATAAAATAAAATTTAAACAATAAAAAACATTTAAATATTTTTTAAAACAAAAATTAATTAAAATAATAATAATAATAATAATAATGATAATTAATAATGAAGTAAAAGTTAAATATGATTTTTTTAAATGATTTTAATTGTAAGTTGAATTCATTATTTTTAATGAAATTTTTCTTATTTAATATCCTCCAAAAATAAATTTGGAAAGTATTTGAATGTGTTCTTAAAATAATTATATTAGAAAAAAAGAAAAAAAAAATATTCTAATAATGAAATATTACTGTTAAAAATATTTTAATTAATTTTAAAATAAGATTAAACTTTTTATTTTTTTTTTTTTTTTAAATATTGATTTTATATTTTAAGCCTGGTACTCAGATTAATAGCGAAATTTTTCTTCATATAAAACTTATGTAAAAGAAAAATGTTGCGAAATTCGTTCACGAAAATTTCATTTTTCAAAATTTCGTTTTCTGGTACTCATTTCCAAACGAAATTATCATTGTGTGGAATTGAATATGTACTGAAGAATTGTGGAAGTCGAAATATTGACAGCTGAAATATTTTAAATAAGAATTTTATATCTACACACAAATTATGACATTGGAAACATTTTTACAACTACTGTCAAGAAAAAATAAAACAAATGTCAAAACTCTACATAATCTACACAATCTACACGTACATTTCTTTCAACAATTTTTTCCATGTAGAAATATGTATATATAAAAATACAAGAGAACAATTTCATAGAAACTGAGTACCAGATTTTAATTTATAAATTATTGAAATTTCAATCAAAAACGAGAAAAAAAAAATTTTTTTTTAAGAACTATTGCATTAATGATGAATGAATGAACGAGTGAACCGAAGAAAATATACAAGATTATAATGTTTGGGTATATATTCAAAAATGTTACATAGATTATGTATTGCCTAACTACATTATGTACATATTTTGTTAATACAATTTTTTTTTTTTTAAAAAATATTCATTATTTAATTATTTTAAAATTAATTTTTATTGTTATGAAAAAAAAAAAAAGAAAAATGAATTATGTATTTATAAAATTATTATTATTTTTTAATTTAAAAACGTTAAAATGTCTATATACATACAGTGTACGAAAATTTAAATTGAATTGTATCCATTACTTACTAAAATTTTAACTGGATTAACTTCGCACGAAACTTCATACCAAATTGTGAAAATCAAAAAATCAAAAGAATAATGAACGACTCTCTCGACTTACAAATGAATTTAAATATTTTTATACTGTGAAGTTAATTTGATTTTTGAATATCTAATTTAATTTATCATGCATGTTACATTAGTTTCATATACAAAATAGTATATAGATAATATTTTTATTTTTTCTAAAATTTCATTAAGTTTTTTATTATTTTTTTTTTTTTTTTTTTTTTTTTTTTTTGGTTATATAAGATATATGATATATGTATTCATATTTTTACCTATTAGAAGATAAAATAACAGATAATAATCTTGGTAATATTATCCATTTTAAATTATGTTATTTTGTTTTTAGTTTATAAATTAAAATGAAAATAATAATAATTAAAAAAAAAAAAAAACAAATGGCTGTGCTATAAATAGTAGGTACATACATACATACATATTTGAAAAATTTAAATAAATAAATATAAAAATACATAATTAAAATGTAGTCATATAACATCAAAAAAAAATTTAGTAAATAAGACAGGAGAAGAAGAAGAAGTAAGAAAATAGAAATGAAGAAAAAACAAAAAACAAAAAAAAAAATAAAAATCAACATTAGAAAATAAAACTCAAACATAATGTAATAAGTTAAAAAAAAACGTAAATAAATAAATGTAAATATTAAAATAATTTTAAAACTGAAAATATGTATCATGTATCATTCATATTAATAAGAAATATAAAATATATGCATATAAACAAATATAAATATAATGTTTTTAGTATATAAGTTGATGAAATAATTTTATTTTTTAGATATGTATCATATAAATACTATACATACACATATACATATATAAATATAAATTATTTAAATTGATTTATATATATTATATGGATATATACATATAAATTTAATAATTTATCAAAATAACTACATACAATAGAGATATACATATAAAACATTTTTTTTCCATAATATAATTAATACAATTATTAATGCCCAATTTCACACCGAAAGTTCAAGTTTAACCATAATTAAACCTAGATAAAATGTTTAAAATATGTCTCAAGTCTATTGGATAAGCGGAGGTTAATGCCCGATTTCTTCACTTACAATTATCTTCTCACTAACTTTAGTGGAAAGATAGGAAAGAGATATGAATTTCTTCACTTCTGATTAGTACCTGTGTTAGTACTTAGCTGCCACCTAATTTTAGTGAGAAAATGAAGTTCTGATTATTTATTTAGGTGTAACCGGGTGTAACTTAACTCGATACTACCGTCGACCAGCTGTCTAATTGGAAAGCATTCAAATAATTAAGATTTACATGGAATTTTACATTGAAAATTTCGAGTATCGATTCAAAATTTTCGATTTTATTTTAGCTTTGTAGCTAGTTAGCATAGATAATAGTAGTTTCATAACAATAGATTTTTCACTTTAGTGTAAATGGAAATTTTTCCAAAAACGACACACTCACATAAATGATAAAAATCGAAAAAGCTTCATCGAAACCACCCAGCTAATAAGGAGTATGAAGAAATCAGCCATTAAACTACCAGACTACCATTGTGAAATCAATCCAAACATTTTTTAAGCGAAAATTTAAATACTTTAACTGAGCTTAAGCTTTCACTGTGGAACTGGGCATAAAAGTAAAATAAAATCGACTCTTCAACTCAAGGATAAAAATATAGTCTCATAATAATAATAATAAAAAAAAAAAACATTAGTAATGTATTTTTTAGTATTCAAACCTTCTGTATAATTTCTGATATGCTTCTTCTTATAACAATGAATTTTTTAACCAGTAAATTTTTATTATGTATTGAAATTTTCAAAATTATAGAAAAGTATTAAAATATTTAAAAAAATTTTGAATTTAGAAAGGAAAAAAAATTTATTTTTCAAATTTGCAGACTGATATTTAAATGAATGTGCAATTTATTTTCGAATGCTTCATTATGAACATTTAGTTTTTCAAATTATTATTATTTTTTGTTAATTTTCCATAAAAATCGATTTTATTTTACATTTATTCAATGAAATGTATTTATTTGTATGTAATTAAAGTGAATAATATACATATATGAAATAAAATTATGTTAATAGTCTATAATAATATGTACTATAAATTCTACATATTAGAATTATTGAAAAATGTTCTTTTCTTATTATGAAAAAAAAAACATGTTTTATAATAATATGTTTTAACACAAATGTATAAATCGAAAGCATCCGAAGTTAGTTATAAATAAATACATTATGTTGCATTAGAATAAAACTAACAGAATATTAATATTATAATAAAAGAAAATTTGAAGAAATAATCATAACCTAAATTCACTTTATATGAATAATGGAGTTGGATAAGAATAAAATCGTTTGTGATTTGTTAATGTTCTCATTTTACACGGTTACAATTTAAATTTTATAATTTTTGGTGTTATTTCCGTAATTTTTATTTAAAAATTTCCGATTTCGTTTAAATTAAAGCCGAGACACATAAAATTCTGAGGTGAGTTTAAAAGAAAAATTTTTCAAATCCAAATAGTCGTTAAAAAAATCAAATATTTCAAATTTACCATACATTATTCATCATCACAACAAACTGGTGAATTTTTATTCAACAAATATACGTTAAAATTGAAACGACATTTTCAGTATTTGTTAAAAGGTGGCCAACAGTGAAATGAAATTAAACGGAAACCAGTGCCTCGTTTCTGTATCTCAGTCGAGAAGTTCTCGACTGAAAGTGACGTCACAGCTTCTCGACTGGTAATTCTCGATCCAAAAAATTTTTGCGTTTCTGTATCTCTCGAAATTCACCAATCGAGAAATTCGTGGTTAGTATCTATAATCGAGAGGGAATATCGGGAATGAAACAATTTGACATTTAAATGGTTAGTGTATTAATTACAATTTCAATATTAATTACATAGTTAAACGTTTATTTCAAATATTTGAAATTTCTATCATACAAAAGTTTATATATATGAATATAGCAGTTCGATTTAATGAATATTTTTCATTTTATGAATTTATGTTATACGGTTATACATATGTGTACATATTTAAATACAAAAATAATTAGTACAATTTTAAATTTAAGATAATTTCATAAAAAAAAACAAAAAGATAAATATATGATAATAAAAAAGGGTAATTTGTTGCAGGTAAATTTTAGAAATTTTTGTAAACATTTTGCTTTTTTATATTAATCGACATGTGTTATTATTATTACATATGAAAAAATTAAATAAGTAAATAAAGAGAGGTAGTATAAAATATCTATCTATCTTGCAGTTTTTTTATTTGCATGTAGATATAGTAATACAAACCTGTATGATTGGTTTTAATTATAATAAACAAGAATTCGAATTTCCCTTCTTGTTTATAAACTATAAATACCATTTGCGTCTTTAAATATAATTCTTTTGTTTTTATTTAGAAGCATAAAAAAACAAAATCTTGAAAATTTTGAAAAAATTTATAAATTTTACGTGCAATATATTATATTATTTAATTATAATATATTATTAGTTTTACCTGACATTCCTCTACAATAAAAATAAAAAATATATATATACTTATATGTATGTTAATTTATTATTCTTAATTTTTTTTACACCGCTTTTATTTTTTTTTTCTTTTATAGATAAGGATAGATATAATATTATATATAAAAACTATTTTTTCTTAAATTTATAATTATAATAACAAATATACATTGTTATTATCACTATTAATAATTATTAATAAATAAAATTGTAATTATTATTACCGTATTACAATTTTAAAATTCAAAAATATTTAAAATTCAACGGCTTTTTCAGTTCTCACTACCTAAATTATCGGTGAGAAGTTTCTCGATCGCTACATTCTCGATTCTCGATTCACCACAGATACAGAAACAGGCCGATCGAGAATGACGTCATAATGACGTCAAATCGAGTTTACCAGTCGAGAAAACCAATCGAGAAGTGATACAGAAACGAAGCGCAGTACCACCAGTTGAATATTCAGCAGAGTGATGTGATAGTGTTAAGTGAAAATAGTAGTCAGTTGAAAGTTACAAACGATTTATTTTTTTATTAAATGAAAATAAATGTAAAATTTAAACGTAATTAATTTTGTTTTTTATTTAGTTATAATATTTTAATGGGTTAACATGAATTAATTTGGTAAGTGATATTTTGGTCGTGTCGTGTTCGAATTAAACGATTTTCTTCTTACCTTTCCCTCAAATTTTCTGACTTTCCCCTTTGGTAATTTTTTAGGTGGTGCGAATTTAATTTGTGGAATTTACGTCAACTTTAAGTAGACAGGAAGCTGTTATCAAAATTTGTTTACAAAAATTGTCCTTTTAATTTGACTATTTATAAAATTCATTATTTTATTCTTTTTAAAATTATTATACTTCATTGAAAATTCAATATTTACCTTCAGATAGATAGTTATCAGATAGTACCTCTTTTAGCGTGGAACAAAGAAAATCATTTTTGCAACGCAATACAATGCAATTGGAATACCACATTACAACGGAATAATGAACCAGTAATAATTTCATGATTTTGAGATTGCGTTTCGAAAATTAAAATAAAAATCATATCATTTGAATTTTGTTTTTATTACTTACAACTAAATTTTATTTGAAATGTAATTAATAATAATAATAATATTTTTGACATTTACATTTTACAATTTTTTATAATTTTTTTTTTTTGTAATTTTTATGTTGATTTCAATTTTTTTATTTTCACTAGCTTATTTTTTTTTATTTTTTTTTTTAATCATTATTTTTGTTTTTATTTCGTCCCATCATATAATATATTTTTTTTTTTTGGAATAATTTTAATTAGAATTTAAATGTTCCTTTAAACATTTTATTAATTTGATTATTACATTATAAAATAATAAGATTTAATAAATTCTTAGGTTGTTTGATGTTTATATTTTATACGTATATTTTTGTTTTTGTTCTTTATGTTCTTTATATGAAAAAAGAACCATTTATTAATATGAATATATTTATATAATAGGTATGTATATATTAAAGCGATAATGGTAATTTAATTTATTTTATTTTTATCATTTAATACAATTTTATTATTATTATTATTATTGAAACATACTTATAAGAAATGAAAACCAATTACCAAAAACAAAAAAAAAAGAATGTAAAAAAAATGATTTTTATTACTACATAATTGAAAAAAGATAAACAGTAAGTATAGGCAACAGTTATTTTATTATTTTCTTATAATTTTAAAATTTATTTGAAAAAATTAAAATTTTCATTAATAATATGTTGTGCTGTTATTTTTAAAATTGCTTAACAAAAATTGTATAAAATTTGTACATAAAAAAAAAAATATTTTTATTTATTTTTACATTTATTAATTTTTCAATTTTATGCTTTTTTGTTGTTGATTCATTTTGTTTCTGTTATGTGTTTAATTAAATCAATGTTAAAACAATAATAAGAAAATAATAATTATATGCATGTACGGTTTATAAATATTTGTGTTTTGTACATTGGTATTTGAGATTCAAATTTCTTTTTTTTTTTATTTTGTTTTTATTTTATAATTTTGCAATCAAGCTTTATTTAAATGATGATGATTTTATTTATTGAATTTTTAACAATTTCATTTATATTTATGATTTGTGTTTTGAATTTACTTCAATTTATGATAACTGAAAAATTTTGAAAAAAAAATTTCTATTAATGAAAATTTTTATTTTAACGACTTTGTAAATGTATTATTATGAAACCTTAATTTTTGAGTGATTCGCCTTTTAATAGTATGATTGAGTTTTGAAATGCATTGAAAAGGTATCGATATACTCGTATAATTCACTGCACTAGATACTAAAGCTGAATTACATAATATCGATATTGCATCGATTGCATTTTAAAACTCTTTCTAGTTAAACATTTTACATACTTAATATGCACTAGATATAGATACTACTTACTTATAGTTTGTAATAAATAAATAATTTATTACAAACAATGCTACGAACAATTTTAAATTTTAGTAAAATTCCTGATTTCATTTCATAAAACATTTATTTTTTGTTTGTTTTTTTGTTTGTTTTATATTTCATTTGATTGTTCTTTCTTTAATATTAATATTTTATGATTGATTTATTTATAAAAAAAATTTTTTTTTTTTGTTTTCAATTACATATTACAAAAATTAAAGCAAAGTAAAAAATTTTCAAAAAAAAAAAAAAAAAAAAAAATTTATAAATTTTTCTCATGAACTAAAATTCCTAATACAAAATAAATTATATATTGTATTTTAAATAAATTTAAGAATTTAACAATAATAATTGAATAATATGTTATTATTATAAAATGTATGTATATGTACTTACTTATATATTTGTACATATGCCATAAAAATTATAGCATAAGTGTGTGTATATCCATAAGTTATAATGAAATTAAAAAAGAAAAAATATGAAAAAACGAAAATTAGTCTTTTCAGATTGTGTTGCAATATACATAAGTTGATTTAAATATCGTTATACTATTGACACATTGCAGAAATAAATCATGTTTATCTCAAATGATTTATCAATAACCTGATATCAGTGACACATTTAAATTGAGAGATGAACTAGTTTATGTATTTATACGACACCTGCCGAGTTAAATTCAAACAATAATTCTTTTTCATCTAGTCAGTCAAAGAATATGAAACTAAAGCCTAGCATAGCATAGCTTTATATTCTTTAAGTCATCATAGAAAAAGTTTTTTCAGCTCACAACAAAATTAACACTTGAATAAAATTGTATTTATTTCACTCAACACAAACGTCAAAGATAACTGAGTTCAAACTTGGTTAACAAGATAACTGAGTTCTATAACCGTGTTCTAAAAGTCGGTTATCGCAGAGGTAAACCAGAAAACTGAGATAACTAACCATGGTTTATCTCTGCAATGTGTCAATAGTATTACATACTCATATTTCCATGTTTTATTATATTATCATTATTATTATTATTATTATTATTATTTTTTTTTATTGACTATCGTTTACACATACATATGTATTTATTTTTGTTGCTTTTTGTATATACATATATTAATTAATTATTAATAATATGTATACAACTACTATTATAATGCAAAAGCATGTATAATAACATAATTTATTATTGTTATTATTTTTTTTAAATATTTTGTCTGTATATATGTATAAATATAATAATATGCATATAGTATATATGTATGTATATTTTAGAGAAATTCCATTTAATTAATATATAGATTTTATATGCATGTATATATATGTAATGGGGAATGTTGGCGTATTTTTTTATTGTAATGCATGAATATATCTATTATTTATACTTTTTTTTTTTTTAAATTACAAAAATAGCTTTTTCAAAAAATTGTTTTTTTTTTTGCATCTATACTACATATTTTTTTCTTGCATTTTTTTTTCAAATTTATTTATTTTTTTAAATTATAATAATTTTTATATTTAATATAATATTTGTTTGTGTATTATTTATATATACATATTACAAGCTTAATTACAAATTATTTTTATACGATTTATATAATAATATTAATGTTTTTTTGTTTGTTTTACTGTTGACAGTTTCATTGGAATTTTAGTTATTGTTTTTGTGTTTGATGAATATATAGCTACATACAATCAAAAAAAATTTGTCAAATATGTAAATAAAGTTATGTACATATATTCTAATAAAGATTCTCTATTATTGAATTATTGATGGAATATACATGAAGAAAATGCTTTTATGAAATTGACATAAAAATTTCATTTTAATTACAATGTCTTTTTGAATTTTGAATATTTCAATTGTATTTTTTTTTTTTGTTTTTTGAATTTCGTCATAATTTTTTATTTAAAAATTTTCATTTTATTAAGAGGAAAAACCAGAAACTTAAAAAAAAAATAATGATAGAAAATAAAAATAAAAAATAAATGATGATATTGTATAATTGTCATGATTTTATATTTTATGAAAAATAAAAAAAAAAAAATATAAAAAATATTTAATTTTCATATATAGTTAGTTATCGTAGGGGAGTTATATTTTTTGATTTTCTATAAAATTATATTTATTAGGTATATGTATAGGTGTATCTGTTCCTTCGAAAAATACAAATATGTATCTTATTTACAATAAATTATTATATATAATTTAAATGAGACTTTTCTTTCTACATACACTCATGTGTATATACACGACGACAGTATAAAATAATTTTCATTTAATTTTATAAAAAAAATTCCAAAAAAAAAAAACTGAAGAAGAAAAAGAGAAGAAAAATTCTCATTTAAATCATCATCATTTGCATTTGATTCAGTATGAATTTCCATGATAACATGAACTGAATTTCAAAATTCATCGATGTATAGAGTGTTGATATAAAAATTTAACTTTATGGATGTGATCGCATACGTATTTTTATTACAAGAGAAGAACAGATTAACCTGCATCTCCTTCGCTCATACCACGATCCGCCCCCGGTTGGTCCAGAACTTTTGGCTTCACGAATAAATTTATTTCTTAAAGCTTCTATACGATGTATTTTAATATTCAGTCATATACTTATTTATGGATTTATGGATGTATTTTGTAATATATGTAAATACATTTTTTTTGTTACCTATCTCTTATCTTTTGCGCGATTATTCCTTTTTGTTTTTATGTATCTAATTCAATTTATTTTCTGTTTTGTCAGTGTTTGAATACATCTCATATATACGTAACATAAATGTATAATAATAATAATTATATAAACTATAAACTATGTATTTATATATATATATTTTTTTTTTATTTACAATTATAATTAACTTATTATGATTCTAAATAATGTAACATACATAGATAATTATTATTTATTTATTTATTTTTTTAATTTTTTTATTTTTATTTTTTATTGTTTTGTCTAACATAAAATGTAATTAATTATTATTATTATTATTGTATTATTATTTATTATTTTTTGTTTTTTACATGACGAATCATACATTTATGTACCTCTAATACATTTTGCATACAGCACATAATGAAAAAATAAATCAAGCTATACATTATAACACTATAATAGCTCTATACAATTTGATAATGTGTATATACTACTACCATTTACATCATGTACATTGTATGTATGTATGTGTGTGTGTGTGTGTTAAATACCTGAGATGATAAACATGATTGTGAAGTTCTTCTTGGATCGATTTGGACTATGCTTAATGCAGACCATTGAAAATGAAGATATTGATTAAAGTATACTTTATCTTTGAAAAAAAAAAATAATCACATTTGTATTGAATCAAATTGATAATAATTATTATTATATATTCAATAGTAAAATTTGTTTTGATTTTGCTCTGCTCTAAAGCTAGCTTTACACTATTATTGTGGTACATTATCAATTGATAAAGATTCCGCTAATGTGTGACTCACACAGTTTAATCCATATCCATATGTATTTGGTTAAAAAGTCCGCTAACAAGATTTTTCATTATCGATTTTGTTCTATTTGCTACTAGTCACACTTTATCAATACGGGTATTTTGTTGTTGTACTTTTGTAATTTTTCTTCAATTAAACTTCAAAACTACAATATGCTAATAATTTTTCTATTATAATGTAAACAATCAATTAACAATATCATGACACATTAGCGAAAATGAAGAACCTTTTAACTTCACGCATTAACGAAATTGTTATCTATTACTAACGCGTAACAATAATAATGTAAAAGTACCTTAACTCATGAAAAGTTTTTGAAGTCACTGTCTATACATATGTAAGTATCAATAACAATATATAACATTCATGTCTGTCTCAGGTATAACCATTTATAACGAAGAGAAGAAGAAAAAAAACATAACTAAAAATTTTCCATTTTTCTGTGCAAATAATATTATAAAATGTTTTTTTTTTCTTTCTTTCTTTTCTAATTTTATATATTCATATACATTTATTGCTAAACTATCTATATTATATTATTATTTTTTTTTTTTAGATTTATACATAGATTTATATTTCCTGATTTTTTTTTTTTAATTTTTTTATTCTATGTTGTTTGTATTCCTTAAAAATAATATATTTCTATTTATAATAAAATAAAATTTTCAATAAAAAAGGAAAAGACGAAAAGAAGAAAAATACATAATATGTATAATGAAAAACAAAAATAAATGTGATGATTAATTCTGTTAATTTTGAATCAAAGTTCTAATACTATTTTAGAACATTCTTATTGTTGTAAATGGAACTTTTTTTTTTTAAATATTATTTCGTTTATATTATCAAATTCATAGTTGATTTGTTTTCAAAATTTTCTATGAAATTTTCAAGATCTCAAATAGAATTATGTATGTATTATCATCGGTTCTCAAATCTTTATATTTTTTTTCTTCATATGTATATGAAATTAAAAAAAATAAAAAAAATTGAATAAAAAATTTAAAAAAATTAATGTTATCTTCATATATAAAGCTAACAATATTCATATTTAGTTTCATTTTTTTTTTGTTTTATATCTATCTGTCTAATGTTTTATTATTTTATGTATAAAGTGTATATGTACTCGGATACATATTTACCATACATATGTGTAGGTCGATATACATTCACATTAATTCGGTATTTATTTTCATTTCAATTATGTAATTAATTAAAATTAAATCAAAATAATGAATTCATTTTGTATAACACATCATATTATTTTTTTTTTATATTATAACAGAAATATTACTAAACTAGTAGTGAAATGATAATAATGATTTTTAAATTATATTGATAATGTTAATGATGATGATGATGATGATGATGATATTGTTGTGAATATACTAGCTGTTATCATAATTATAAATGTATCTAGTAATAACACAGAATTAGCTGATGATTTTGTTGAACCTTTTGCATCTATACTTTTTAATTTAACACTTTCGCCAGCTGGTAATGATTCACGACTTTCATCTGCAGCAATATCATTGCTACTATTCATATCGTCCATTTCAATACTTTTACCAGATGGATATAATGGATCGTATGATGTTGATGATGATGATCCTGAAGATGATGAAGAAGATGATAATGATGAATCTTCACCTCTTCCAGAATGTAATGGTGGTGAATAAATTGGTTTTGGTTCTCTGGTTGTTGTTGTTGTTGGTTCTGTTGTAGTAGTTGTTGTTGTTGTTGTAGTTGTTGTCGGTATAATTGTACCATTATCAATCCAATACACTGGACTAAATTCTAGTCGTATATCATGCATTGTAGCTTTTTGAACCTAAAAATTTTTTCAAATAAATTTAATGTATATTCACAGTTTTATGTTTATTAGATTGAAAACATTAAAAAAAATTGTATCTTTTTTTGAGACTTACTGTTGATGAAATTCTTCTGGATACAGTTCCTTTAGATTCTTGATAATATGCAATTAAAGTTGCTGAATATGGAGCTTCCATGCTTGTATAATTACCTTTCATTGTAACATTTAAAGCAGTTCCAGATGCTAAATCTGCACTAACAGTTTTCGTTTCGACACGTTTATCTGAATGTGTTAGAGCCCAATAAATTTCTGATGGATTTTTCGATTCGAAAATTTGTGTTGGTAAGCCACGTATAACACCATCATGTGTACCCCAAAATTGAAACTGATCGTAATTGTATGAGATAACCGTTTCAACAACATTTGTTCCGTATCCTTTATTAGCCAAAATGGCAGATCCTATACAAAAATATAAATTTATATATAGTTTTGAAATAATAAAAAAGTGAAACATTTCTTCTTCTTCTTTTATTTACCCAGATACGTTTGATTGACTTTAACATTCATTCGCCATCGATCAATTTCGATATTAACTAATTCATATCTGTATGGTTCGTATTCGACTAAAACTTCACCTTCTTCGTATTCATTTTCATGATCTCCATCGCTGACTATTATTTTTCCGAATCCACCTCTTGGTGCCATTTTTCCAACAATAAAACCTTTTCTTGAATCGATTTCCTGGGAACGTCGAACACGTGCCACATAGTATGGTTCACCAGAACTACCTGTACCTGTACTAACTGTTCCAGTTGGTATTGCTGGAGAATATTTATTCCATGCCACCCATTCAACTTTACCACCATGTCCTTTATTTATTAATAAATCGAATGAATGATGTGACTTCACTCTAGTATGCATCGATACTGTGCATACATATTTTTGTCCACGTTTATCTGTATGTCCACTCACGTAAATACCGTCAATATTTAAACGGCATACATAAATCGGATCACCACCAGGATTACCACCATGAACAGCATAATCCAATTGTTTCGGATCACCTATATACGAGTCCCATACTAATGTACTTGATGTAACAAATTGTGCTAATTGCCCAGATAATGGTTTAAATGTAAGAACGCTATGTTCTAAACTTGTTACATGTCCTAAAAGGCAACTGATCAGTAAGCATATCACAGATATTATTGCCGAATGGCTTTTATCAGATATATGCCTTTGATTTGTCATTTTTTTTGTTGTTTTTTCTTCAGTTTTTTTTTTATGTTTTTGTCAAATTTTTATAATGAATTTAGGATCTGAAATTAAAGGAATAAGAAAAAAATTGATTATTTTTTAAATTTGAAATTGAAATTTTTAAATCTGCATTTTCAAAAATTTAAAAAAAGATTGTAAATCCTCCAGGTAAAATACGTATAATCTAAAATATTGTAAAAAGAAAACATCAAAAACCGAATTCAATCAAGGGTGACCGCATAGATAAATTAACTAATTTTCTTTCTAAGGGGTTTGTGTATACTTGTGCAAACATTTCAATTTTTTATCTGTTCTATACTCATCATGCACATATACTAAATGAAGGAAATTGATGGCTATAGATCTATATGTGTTTAATAGAACATCCGCATTAAAGCGATTCATCTGATAATAGTATTACACTGTCGTCGTCATCATCATCGTCGTCGTTTCAACACTATTATCATCATGTATATATGTATGCATATAGAAAGATTATATGTAGGTATTTATTAATCCTTTCATAACTATATAGTCTCATGAATAATGATGATAAACCTTCACCCATTGAATCGATTAAAGGTGAAAAAAAAAATATGCATATTCAGGTGCAGTTGATTCTTATGTACATCATACAAATTCATATTTATTCATCCATTCACAGTTTGTTTGTTAGTTAGTTTAGTTAGGAATATATCTATATCCTGTCTTATTGATCTATAAATTTGTAATCAATACAAAATATGTAAAACGGATGCAACATAAACTAAAGACAAAACAAAAAAAATAAAAAAATAAAATTAAATTCAGATGAACTTTTAGTGTACATATACTCATATAAATAAGCTGCTTATTATGTCGTGTTATGGTCTATCAAAATCATGTACGAATAATTATGTTTTCTTTTTATTTATTTATTTTTATTTTCCTTTTTCATTCATCATTTTCAATGTTTTTCCTTTTGATGTTCATACGATTATAATAATGTACATATGAGATGAGTGCCTATATCGTATCGTATATGTAATAATAGGTAAACGATTTAAATAAGGTTTACATAATTCATTTATTTGTGTACATATTTTGTTAGCTATGCATATATTTGTGCTTGTATATTCTATATACTGATATGATAATCCTCTATGCTCTATCGTATGTGTTTACTGTTTACTTTGTTATCATATTATCATCATCATCATCACCATATACTGCTATTTACATACACTTTTGTTGTATATGTATATTGGATAAATTGGCATATGATGATATGATGTGTAATTTAAATATTCAGCAACAGATTCATTTTCATGGTTAATACCTTCATATAAAAAGTTGCCCATTTTATTACAATGTTGATGGTGATGGCGATGATGATGATGATGAAATAATAAAAACAGGAAAAGCATAAAAATAAAAATCGCCAAAGGAAAAAATTAAAAAAAAAATGTTAAAAATATTTGAATAGAAAAAAAAAATCAAGAAAAAAAAACTCAAACGATAGATAAATAAATGGATAAATATGCATGATTCCTTTTCCTTTTTATATTAACTATGCATCTCCAGAGGCATTTTAAAGTGTATATATACCACGCGAATATGTACGGTGGTATATTTGCAAAAAATATTAAAAATTCTTACATTTTTATGATAACCGTGTCGCCGGTTTTTGTGATGCATTATAAAATCAAATTTTATGATGAAAGGAAAAAGAAAAATTGCTTACAGTATTATCTAATGTAATAATAAATTGTATGCACATATCACTCTATTTACCAATTATGTACTTTGTAACATTAGTAAATGTATGTATGTATAGTAATAATAGTGAATAAAAAATCAGAAAAAAATCTTTTATCATCTTTTACATTAAAAACTATTAAAAATATAAACAGTAAAAGTAGAATATCTTTATAGTTATACATAGTAAACTTTAAAACAAAAACTTTGAAAATAAAATATGAATTGCAAGTGACATCAATGACAGTTCATATTATAGAGATAGTATATAGTGTTCAAGAGATTTTGATGAGCACATACATAGAAAAAAATATAGATTTTCTCCTTTTTTTTTGTTGTTTTATAAAATTTATACATAAAGTTCATGAACTCTCTCGTTCATGTGTATAGGGTCAAATACTTGTTCGTACCTACATTGTAAATTGTAAGTATATTTATCTATGATTATGGAAAATTAATTAAATTTTTAAATGAAACGTACACATTTTAATTTCTTTGTATATTATTTATATTTATTTATCTGTATATGAAAAATTCTTTAAAAAAAAATAATAATTAATGAATCAGATATTATTTTTGTTCGAGTCAGGATGAAAGCAAATATATGTTTGTACGTGGGGTGTACAATAAGTTTCCGTTTTTTGCATTTTACAATATTTTTATTCAAAAAATTATTAAACATAAAAAATTCTAAATACATTTATAGTTTTTCAAAGTAACAACCTTTCTTTGCAATACATTTTTTCATACGTTCAAACCATTGACTAAAACATGCCCTCATATCATCAGGCGTAAACCTTTTTAGTTCCACATCTAAAGCATTTAGAAGATCTTCACGACTTCCAAAATGTCGGCCCTTTAAATTTTTTTTCATTTTTGGAAAAAGAAAGAAATCACAAGGCGCTAAATCCGGTGAATAAGGAGCATGTGGCAGGATTTGTAAATTTATTGATTGAAGAAAGTTTTGCGTATGTTGTGCTCGATGAGCTGGAGCGTTGTCGTGGTGGAGGAAGATGTTGCGATCACGCGCTCGTGGTCTTTCTTTTGATAAATTTTCTAACACCTTGGGTAAGCAAATATTAGAATACCAATTAGCTGTGACTGTAGACCCTTTTTCAAGTTCCACAGGTGGCAAAATTCCATTCCGCCGAAAAAATATCGCGACCATCACTTTTCCAATACTTTTTTCTTTTGAAATTTTAACTGGTAAATCTTCGAATTCAGCCACCCATTGACGGCTTTGTTCTTTCATTTCTGGATCGTAGAAGTATATCCACGTTTCATCACCAGTTAAAATATTCCCCACCAATTCTGAGCGTCCCTCGTCGAATTTCTGCAACATATACCGGCAAAACTCAATCCTGGCTGCTTTTTCGTTTTCTTTCAATAGGTGCGGTATCCATCTGGCACAAACTTTTTTTAAATGAAGTTCTTGCTTCAAAATGGTTTCAACTGTCCCATGCGAGATGCCAGTTAATCGCACTAATTCACGAACAGTGACTCTCCTATCTTCGTCCAGATGGCGCTTCACCAAATCAACATTTTTTTCAATATTTGAACTGTGAGGCCTGCCCTCACGCGGATCGTCCTCAAAACTAGTGTGTCCTGTTTGAAAACGAACGTACCACTCCCTAATTGTTGTTAAAGATGGTGCTTGCCCACCAAGTGCACGTTGTAATTTTTCCGAACACTCCTGTGCTGAATCACCAAGTCGAAATTGAACAAAAATTGCTATTCTTTTATCTCGTCGTGTAAACTCAGGAACTACGTCAGGACTATCTGTCTCTCTTTGTCGTTTGCGGGTCTCCATTATAACTTTTTGAAAAAACTAAAACACAAATTTCTTACTTAGATATTAACTCTCCGATAGCTGGAATGCAACTGATTATGAATAAGAAATAATGTTGAAAAATGGAAACTTATTGTACAGCCTACGTACTTATTATATACTTAATGATTTTTTCTATCGTACTATATATTTATTTTACATATTTGATTTTTTTTTTTTTTATTTGATGTGAAAATGATATATCCTTTTTAGTATTAGAGTTGTTAAAAACATTTCAATTTATTTTTTTTTCATTCATTTAATTCACATTTTAAATTGTACACAAGTTATACTCGTTTAAATGATTTTAAAATTTTTTGCTTTTCTATTTTATCTTTATGAAGAAAAGTAAATACAAGTATATTAAAAGTTCATTGATCCTTTTAGGTGACATTGCATTCTAAATATACATAAGCACGTTGTAGTATATACGAGTACCTATATATACCATACACCTTATGATTATGTTCATTCTCGCATTTCAATGTTTTAAAAGTATGCAGTTGTAGTTTGTATAGAGTTATGTAAAGAGATAAAAGTGCTGTACTAAACATACATTATTATGTATGTATGTATATATGGGATAGTGTAGTCCTTGACAATGTCTTTTAAAAACTTTAAAAGTTTTATTTACATACAAAAATGTATGTATGCACTTCTTATATAATGTTCTTATAATGAATATGGATTTATTATTTTATCATTCGTATACATATATGTCATTAAATGCATAAAAACGGAGTCGGCATTTATGTATGTATGTGTGTATGAACATATTTGTATGAATTATAGAAAAAAATATACATAGTATATATTTGCGATAATATTAAATTCCTTTTTTGTACAATAAACAAGAGTATATAAAAACTTAAACAATATTTTTGTCATACATTCATAAATATATAACCGCATTAAATTTATTGCGTTAGGTTTTATGCATTATATAGTCGTATTTAGTTTATAAATCTCATATAGGCTCATAGCATTATAGTATGTGGTGCATATTGTGTACAATTTATAGTCGTATTTATTTATGTCCTTATAGGTATATGTCATAATATAATGTGCGAATAGAGATACATATATTCATACTGTAATATTTGAATGTGTGTACATATCAAAAAAAAAACACTGATTTTTTTCCATTCATTTTTAAAGTTTGAAAAAAAGAAAAATCAGCAGCCTAGCCTCAATGAAAAAAGCTTTTTCATGCATATCTACATATAATCGTAGGAAAAAGAAACATGAAAAACATTTTTTTTATTGTTTCTGTTTGTTTTACATTTCATTGTCGCGTCCTGTTTTTTGTATGCATATAAATGTAGTATAGGATATAACGTGCTAGAAAACACTATAAAATGTCATACGTATACGGACAAAAATATAGTATAAATGCATACGTAGTCGCAGTGTAGGTGGGTAGGTTGTCGTAGGCAGAGCACTGAGAAGTAGCTTCCTGTTTTTTGTTTTTTGTTTTTTTGTACGTATGCTATTTTTTGTCCTTGATTATTTTGCATATATTCACCATATTCAACTCTCTCCATAATTTCAATGACCTATAAGGTTAAAATAGCATGAAATCTTTAACTATTCAAATGCGAGTTAATAGTCGAGGAAAATACAAAAAAAAAAATAAATAAAAAATGAAAACAATTGAAATTGAAAAAGAGCTTATATCATAATGTATATGGGAGCGGGAGGGATATGGAAATGTATGGAATTTTTGTTATGTGAAAATGTTAGGTATGTAAAATGTATACGTATGTACACATAGAAATATTTTCATATGTGTTGTAATATTATATAAGCAAAATTATCTGGTGACTTTTGCACATTTCGTTACATATTTAACACGTTATGTGCGACACTTTTAACAACCAACTAACGAAAATTATTGATTTTTTGAAAAGGATATATACAAATTTGTTTTCATATAAATTAAGCAAAAAAAAAAAAAAAAAAAAAATTGAGATAGAAACGGGAGCCATTTTTGCTTAATTTTTTACTTAGAATTCCCTTAGGCAATGTATACGATGAGCATGTACATATGTATGTATGTGTATATACGAAAATACGACTGTACATGCATATGATAATTGTCGCTTATTTTAGCAGTTTTTCTGCAAAACGAAACTAACTTTTATTTTATCCAGGCAGGCAGAATAAGGATTAATTAAAATGCAGTTGTCCCTTGAGATGTATCTATATATATTTATATGTTATGCATGTATGTATATATGTACATAATAATAATAATAGACAATACGAGTATGTATACATACATATATGTATGTATATAGTTTTAAGTACTCAGACAAACATAAATGAATAATATGCAAAAGTGTATACAGAATTTTTTTGTAAAAATACAATATGATGAATTATTTATCATTTCTTTTTAGTTTTTTGAATATTTTGACTCCCTTGCTATTGCCATCACTTCCAAGGATAAAGAAAAGAAAATAAATGTTTACAGTTGAGTTATATTGTAATTTGATGCTTTAAGTTAATTGACTTTCGGATACTATATACAATACAATACTTTTTAAAGAAAATTACATTTATTTCCGTTTATCGATAAAAAAAATAAAAGAAAACGAAAACAAAAATTATATGAAAAATAAATAATAAACAACCTACACTCATATTGAACATAAAATGACAGGAAAATCTTTATTTTTATTTTTCGCCGTGTTATATGTTCTGGAAAATTATATTTTTCCTAATAATATTTTGTAAGGAAACAAAAAAAGAAAAACAAATTAAAATCAAGAAATAAAAGGGAGACGATATATTTTCTTGAATTTTTTTTTTTTTTTTTGAAATACAAGTGAGTTATATCCATTACATAATTTAATGACGGTATGATGTTCATGATATTCATACAGGAAACAAAATTAATGCAAGTCTACAAGTTATAGTATATTGATGTTTAGTTGTTTGTCACATATACCTACCAAAAAAATTAAAATAAAAGGGATCATAATACTCTTCTGTATACTCATACATGAGTATTGATATACCTATATATCAGTGATAGCAGTAAGGAAGTATCGTGTCAAAATGTTTAATTATTAACATCAATCATTTTGAGAAAATTTTGACCGTGACATTGCCTTAAATTTGGAACTTATTACATTCTAAATAGAGACAGACATGTACCATGTATGTTCATGAATTATATTGAATTTTATATTCCTGTTCTTTGACATAACCAATAGAATATAATATAGCGTCCAGTGAATAAAATACATGCATAATAATTTATGTAAATTTTTATTACCAAATTGGAATTTGTTACAAGTTATATGATGATGAATTAATTTCAATGCATAAGTATAATTAAAAATTTTTTAGACACATGTCCGAGTATATTTGCATTACATATACGTATAGATAAAAGACCTCAATTTATACGAGTATTTTTCGAAAAAAAAAAAAAAATCATCTTTTGTATTATTTTGTTTTTGTATTTTCATTTTGAATTTAAATAACACAGGTCTGTAAAGTATGTAATATGTGATAATATGCATATATGTACTGTACACTGTCTGTATAATATTCATAAAATATTGGGGGTTTCAATTTTTTACTTACTCTACATATTACATATTATACTTATATTGGTCTGCTTACTAGTTATGTATGTAAATGTATACGAAGCTGTGTTACATAATATTTTCAAAACCTAATGACTTCTAATTTATTAATGATTTATGTACACATGTCAAAGTACATATAACAATGTCATCATCTACTATAAATTTAATATTTTACATAAATACTGATACGAGTATAGTACATATTGCGGTGGTGACTATTGTTTTCCTTTATAATACTATTTTGTTTTAATTCGCATGTAATAATTTTTGTTATTGCATAACTAGCGTATAGCAAAAAGCTAATAGACTCGTCGTAATAAACATGTACATAGTATATGTAGACTTTTTTTTGCATCTTTTTTTTGGTTTATTATGTTTTTTTTTTCTACATTTTTTTCAAAAAGGGTTTTGAAAACAAACTAATGAATATAACAATGTACTATAAATTTTATTATTGTGTCAATTTTATCTACCGGAAGTTCAAGAGCAATCCAATTTATTTTTTGAAGTGAGTAATTGCACTGTACGAGTATACAGTATAGTAATAGTAGGTACTAATACGTACATTATATATTGTACCATATTCTAGAATTAGATTATAAATGAGAGCAGAGATGTTCTAAATATGTACAAGTATTTGTATGTGAATATATGTATATGTATGTAAGTATATGAGTGTGTCTATAGAAATTTTTGCATGCGTTTTGTATTCTTATAGTATGTATAGTGTAGTGGTATAAATGTATACGGCTAAGTGCATAATGTACATATGAATATGGATGCAAAGACTACAATTATTGTATGAGCATATATATATTTATATAGATTTTTATTATTTTCGCATAATACATACTTACATATATACTCAATACTCATACATACAGTATACAGAACATTAAAGTGTGCACACGTCTTTTACGCTTTTACGCATTGTTATTATTATCAAAAACACATAACGTATGATCGTATGTAACAAACACTCTTATTATGAATTTTGTATCTGTTCGAAAATATGTGTTACGTTTATTATATAATAATCATTTCATATAATAATAAAAACGCATGTATTGTACGAATAAAAACCACTCTTTTGTAACATATATTATTATCATTATACTTTTTTTTTTGCATTGTTTTGTCAATTCTCCTCAATAATACATGTGCTTTTAATACTTGTGTAAGCAATCAGCAGTGTTACCGCTCGAGCATACTTATTTTGTGCCTATTTCGTTAAACAAAAAACTACTTACATTATACCTGACTAATGCCGATACTACATTTAATGCAGTGACTTCAACTTCGACTTTCGTTTAATGAATAATATGTATTAGAACTTCTACATTCAATGTAATAGATTTGACAGCTACTTTTCTATTTACTACTCGAAAGTCGAAGTCCAAGTTGAAGTCACTGCATTGAATGTAGAATCGACATAATACCTAATACCATTTTAGTTGTAGACTATTTATTGTGACGAATTTTTAATTATTTTTAGAGAAAGATTAATTATCTTTTAATAACACTTTACACTTATTCTGCTCTTCATAGTCATCCTTCAAGTGTAAGAAAACGAGATAGAATCGTATAACCTATAGTCTATAGTAAGTAATAGAAATAGTAATAGAGTCATTATCATCAGCTAACTGGTACATGTAGTGTGCTACACAAGTAATACTTCTACTGAACAGTTCATTATTCACTCATCATACACTCATGTACACATTTTTGAGAAAAACTCATTTTCTTTTTCTCAATAAAAATATTCCTAAAGCTGCGAAACTGCTGCAATTTATCAGCTTCAGCTCTTGCTTGGCCCTGCGCTGCGTTCATCCAATTTCTAATCCCGATGCGTTTCAGATCTCTTTTCATAAAACTGGTGCAATTATTTCTTAAAAGTCTATAAAATTTTGGTACAAAAAACTATTTAAAATGGTAACGCTGTTTGTAAATTTATGTAGATTATGTATCATCATGTATATATTGTTTCTATAGTGTTATCAGAATAAATTACATAACATTCATAAAGTACACCTTAAAAAACATGATTGTAATGTCTGTAATAAAACGCACCATTTAAAATTGTAAAGTAATTTTGTACAAAAACAAATATATCAATAAAGGAAAAACACAAAGATAAAATGAAAATGAAATAAAAGAAAATAAAGAAAAAGAATACAAAACGAATGGAACAATAGGAATAGAATATAACAGAAGGAAAGCGATATGTATGTATGAGTTGTGTGAAAATTCTTTTTATCTTTTTCTTTTTGTCATTTTCATTTAATAAGTACATTTTTGTAAATGTAAATGTAAATGTACACGATTGTATACACATATATCTATATTTTATACATTATATATTAGATTATGTAAATTTTAATATAAATATGTGTAAAATATTATAAAAATCTCTTGTAGAATATTATTTACATGAATCTACTCTACATACACAACATATAATTATACACCAACTAGTACATAATTATTATTCATACATATATAGAGGCACCTACCTATACAGATAATTTTCTCTATACCACATTATATAATAGTCCTTGAAAATGTATAGACAACAACAACACAGTGATATGATGACATGACGATATAACAACGACAGTTGTTTAAGTTTATTATTATTATTTGATGTTTGGATGGATGGGTGGGTGTGGGTGATTCTATGTGTGTACTATAATGCCGGTGGATGGTATAATGGTTGTACAGTTGATTTGTTGTTTGGTTTTGTTATAAATAAAAGAATATGAAAATGAACAAAATTAATAAGACAAAAAAAAAGAAAAACAAAAAAATATGTACGAGTATATATGTATGTATTTACGAAAAAACAAAAACACAATAATAATTCTTATTGTGAATTCAAGGAAAGACAAAATACACATTATTTTATGATAGAATAAGATTACATACTTTTGCATATATGTATATCCTGCCTGACTTGATATAAGGATCTTATACGCTTATAAATATTGCTTGTAGATGTACAAGCAAATAAGAGTATAGGTACATATGAACAAGAAATATATATTTTGGCCCATTGTTATGGGGGAGTGAGTTTTTATTTAACAAATACATGTATGTAAATGTGTGTTTATGTGTACAAATTTATATATGTATGTACTTGTAAACCAAATACAAGAAAACTGAAGAAGAATAACAAAAAAAAAAAAAAACGAAAATGTATAAAAACTTCAATAAAATATGTAGATGTGTATACACTATAATATATCTGTTCTATTATGTTATTTACAAAATAATATGGACGCTGCTGCTATATCTATATGTCCTTGTAAAGGGAGTTGCTATGGCAACAAAATTACGTGAGAATATACGTGCATACATATACGTACATATTAAATTCTCATATTATATGTAGCCAGCTACTATGTATATAGTTTACTTTTTTCTCCTATTTTAAGGTAATGGAATTTAACTTGAATTTGTTCCATGTGGAACAAACATATAAATACACGTCATAAAGACAAAGAAATTGAGAAAAAAACAGAAAAAAAATTATTTTTGTTCATTTCTTGTATATACATACCACTAGTATGTAACTTAAAACTTATTTTGTGATGTGCTGACTTTTTTTTTTTGGACAGGGTAGATAAAAGGATTCGACCTAATTTTCGACGTTGAAAAAAATTCGAAAATTTTGTGTTACGCAATACTGCAATACCAAAAAACACATATACATATTGTACGTATGGTGGTTCCCAATTTCCAAATGTAGAATGACTGACATTCAAGAACAAATTCCTTTTAAACGGGTAATCATTTTTTGTGTACTTCCATATTTGTACTTATACTGATAACATGTATTCCTTCCTACACATGAATTTATTCGATTTATTTATATTCAATGCGTTTACAGTTTTGTCTTTTGTTTTTTTTGTCTTGTTATCAATTCCCAAAAGGATATTTAGAATGGGTCTCACATTATGTACGTATTTATGTATGTATGTACCAGTGGCGGAGCCAGTAGTTTTTCCTTGGGTGTTCAGATTTTTTAATAAATATACAGATTCATTACACAAACAATAATAATTAAAACAAACTACCCTTAAAAACTTTTGGTCCAAAATGGCGGGTTTTACGAAATCCGTTATTTATCCAGATCAGGATCTTTGACTCAGATCAGGATTAGTTGATATACCATTTCTTCTTCTAGAACTTCCTGTTCTACTTGTCACAGTTTATTTCACTTTGATTGGATTAGCGGTTTTCGAGATATAAGGACTTAAAGTCAAAATTTCGTGTTTTTTAAAAATCACTTTTTCAACTTCTTTTGATTACGGTATAACTTCTAAACTTGAAGGATGACATAAATATTGTATTGTTTCATTTGAAAGGTTTTTTTTGTCCTCTTTCCAATGATATTATATTTATGGATAGAAACTGCATAGATAAAATATAAATGCACAAATATACAAAAAATTGCGAAAAAATACACATAATTTCATGCATTTTCATACATATTTGAGTAATTATTTCAAAGCTTACTATTTTTCGTAGTATTATTTACCTTTTACTAAATATGTATGTACGTAAAAAATTCAGTGAAATTCAATTTTATTTACTATTTACAAAAATATACAAAAAATTCAGTTTAATATTAAATTCAGCTTTTGTTTACCCTTCTACTAAAATTTATATAAGTTAAGTAGTAAAATTAAGTTTCATTTACCTTTTACAAAATTTTATATAAAAAATTCAGAAAAAAATTACTAACTTTTTTCTAAAACATTATTTTGTATGAAAAATGTGTATTTTTTCGCATTTTTTTTTGTATATTTGTGCATTTATTTTTGATTCCTATAGAATCGATCCCATATGTCTGGCTGGGTATACATGATCAACATAATGGAAATGTGAACCAACAACATAACATGCATGCATTTTGTAAAATGTACAAATTGTATTTGTATATTGTATTCTGTATTCTGTTCTGTATAATTAATTGTAATTGTACTGCTGTACATTTACATAATTTCTTATAAGTTTATAAGAAAAAGAAATTTAAAAGAGAAGAGTATAAAAGAGATCAATATATGATGGAGTTCCACCAACTTACATTACAAATTACAATACAATTACAATTCAAACAAGATGTTTCATTTTTCATAATAAATGATTATATTCTTCTCTCTTAAATTTCTTATCTTATATAAAGAGAAGATATCTTATAATTTAAAGAGAAGAGGAATTTCTTATAAGTTTATTAGAAAAAGAAATTTAAAAGAAAAGAATATAAATCAATGTATGGACATGGAGTATCAAGTCAAGATGTTTCATAAATGTTCATTTCAAAATGTGAACACTTAAACAACTTCAACTTGATAATATAAATTCAAAGTTTTGTGCCGATTTTTGTGCAGATTGATATACATATTATAGAAAAACGAACTTTAATATGTTTGTTTTAAAATGTGAACACTTAAACAACCTCAACTTGATAATATATGATAAATTGAGGTTTTTGGTCGGTGCATATCTAAATGTGAACCCGGCTTATATATAGAAAAACGAAATTTAAAAGAGAAGAAAATAAATCAATATATGGAGTATCAAAATTTTTCATATGTTCATTTCAAAATGTGAACACTTAAACAACTTCAACTTGATAATATAAATTCAAAGTTTTCTGTCGCTTCATATATAAAAATGTGAACCAGATTGATATATAGAAAAACGAATTTTAATATTTTGTTCATTTCAAAATGTGAACACTTAAACAACCTCAACTTGATAATATAAATTGAAGTTTTCTGCTGTGTGAACTTTATATGTGAACTTTAGTGAAGTAATGTATAGAAAAACGAATTTTTTATTGTTTTCTTTCTCTTTTACGATAAAAATTTGTTTTTGAATTAGTTACAAAATTTTATGATCATGTTCATATAATTTTAGGGTGTTCACTGAACACCCTGAACACTACCACCCTCCGCCGATGGTATGTACACGTACTCAAACATGGTAACGACAAAACATGTCAAAAAACGAAGAGTGAGAGTGGCAAGAAAGTTGATTTAATGGAATTTGATCGAATTCCTTTTTTTTTCTCTTATTTTCTTCGTGTAATAGGGATCAATATAAAAATTCGATTGACTTTTCAACTATACATACGAATATTTGTACATGGACATATAATATGCGTTACATATAGTATGTACATATGTTCACTTCCTTACATAGATAGCAAATGTGTCAAAAACATTGGTTGTCAATGTTTTGTTATAATGTCCTTTTCATAGTAGAACTATACGTATATAACTCCAGAAAAGAGATTTAAAAAGAAAACTATAGAAAAAAAAGTTTTTCATCCTGTTAGTAAATACCTACCGCATAAATGTATTGGGGATCTTAGAATAATTTAGTTTGAAATGAAAAAAAAAGGAAATGAAAATTATTTTTATTTATTTTTTTCAATTATTATGAAAAAGTGAACTCATTTGAACCGAACCACCGAACTTAATACGTAATAAGTATAAGTTGCATGAAGAATTATTGTATTTAATTTCAAATCGATTTCCATTCACTTATTTCCTGGTTATAATTTCTTCTACTTTTATTTGAAGCTATAAGTAGAAGTATTTTTTTCTGTATCAAAAATTTATATGTACACCTGTGCTTGTAAACATATTCTTTAAGCTGTATACACCCATATAAAGTAAGTAAAGGTGAAGTTATGTCAATTGTGTATATTAAAGTTTTTGTCCCCTTATAGTACAGTATTCAGTACATGTAAGATGTAAGTATAATATCATGACACTGAACTTCTTTTGACAACTTACAAGAATTGTAAAGTGTATAATACATAATACAGTTTTTTAATTCATTTTAATTTTGCATGAATTTAAAAATACAGTACACAGTTCGTAAAGCTAATTAAATAAGAATTGGTGTATAGTAAAACCTATAAAGAATTTTTTGTTTGTTTGTATAGTACAAGTAGAGTAGCTTTAGCTATATATATGTAAAGTTTTCTATACAAACAAAATATAATTATATAAAGACGTGCATACTAAGTAGATTAAATAATAAACTAAGGGAAAGTAATGAAAAAAAAAAAAAATTTCTTCCTTTCTTTCTTTCTTTTATTATTCTTGCCTTATACTCTTTTGTTTTTTTTTTTTTTTCTGTCAAATTTATAACGATATTAAAATGTTAACGATAACAAATTATTGTCCACACGCATAAAATTTTTTAGAAAATGAACTGATTATGTAATTATTTATTTTTTTGCTCACCATATTTTTTTTCTTTTCTAAAAAGGAAAATAAAAGTAAATAAAGATAGGGGGGAGCAAATAAATAAAATTATGACAGGACAGTTGACTTAAAAAAGGATTATTCGAATGAAAATCTATTAAATTAATTACAAAAATAAGGATTAAAAAAAACTGAAAATATTTCAAATAATAAAAGAAAAATACATAAACAATGTCTAACATTTGGTATTTCACAAGCACTATAGTTATTAATATTTGGTTGAATTTTTATTCTTGCGTAGAGACCCTTCCTTTTTTTTTCGAATTATATTTTCTTGTAAAAATAAAAGAATTGAGATTAGATTTTAATGATTTCCTATAGAACTTAGTCGTATTGTTCTATGAGATTTGAAAGCTTTCAAAGAGGCAAAAAAACATTTTTTTTTTATTATTGAAATTCGTTATTTCATTCGGTATCTCAGATGACTGATTTTTTATCGATTAATCTTTTACGTAGATAAAATCTAAAAATGAATTTTTATTAAATTCCGTTATAATTCTATATATTAAATGTACATTTTCAGTACTTTGATGATCAATTGAGTATTTGATGTACAGTAAAAAAAATGAAAGAAAAATGAACGATTTTTATTATTATTCTGAAGCTATATATTACATAAAGAGGAGCATTGTATAACAATCATATTAAAAAAATTCTTCAGTTTGTATTTTATTTATTTATTTTCCTTTGAATGTACGCGCGCAGAAAAAAAATGTAAATTTATTTATTTATTTATTTATTTTTTCTTTTTATTCATAAATTATATTAAAAAATATTTAATCTTTTACACTTGATTTCATTTTAATTTGTATGTTTTTGCTTTTATTTTTTTGTTTTTGTAATATGCGAACATAAATACAATGTCTAAAAAAATTCCTTGTAAACAAAATGATCTTGTTTTAATTTTATTTTTGTCTAATAGGTACATGAAATAAATCGTTTTCAAAAAAAAAAAAAAAAAAATTGTATACAAAGAAAAATAACTTTTCTGCACAAATAGAATAAAAATTTTACCAAAGAAAATAGAAAGAAAATACATTTTTGAATAAAATTTCGCAACAAAAGAATCTTTTTAAGATGAAAAATAAAAGAAAATTTTCTATCTTCTATAAGCCTTATTATATACTCGTAAATATACAATACATATATTTCAGGATATTGAATCATCATCATTTCCACCTGTATTCTGTTGAAATTTACATTTTTATACTTTCCTCTCACTGGATATACATACTCGTATGTACATATTTTCTTTTGTTTCTTTCACATTTTTTTTATATCTCTTCCTTATTGATGCCCACATTTCCACCATCGTATATAATTTATCTATATAGTGATGGTGAACATTTTTTATATATATTTTTTCTTTTGTATTTAATCGTGGTTTTTGTTTTCATCTAATAATTTTTTGTTTCTTCTTGTGAAAAATAAAGGAAGATTTTATAAATAAGTGGAAGAAATACTTGTGCATATACGTAAATGGTAATGGTTTTACTACTGTACGTACTATACTACTGTATACCGTAGAGATGTTATTTTTTCTGTACATGTAAATCATACACTAGTAATGTGTATAGATGTTAATGCCTAAATATGCTGATGTTATCTTTATTTTCGTTTTGAGCGCATACATATTTTTACATTTCATTTCATTTATTTATAAAAAGATTTTAAGATAATTTATAAACAAAAAAAAAAAAAATAAAAGGAATAATATATAAATCTTTCATTTCAAGAAAACCTATAAATTTTCATTCTGTAATAATTAAATATCAGCTTTAATGAGTTTTGATTTGAATGTAAACCAAAATTAAATAAAAATGTAAATTTACAATTTCTCATCATACGATGATGATGAGTAACAAATCTGTGAGTATCTGTATTTAAATTCAAATCAAATTAAGATTTTCATAAATTATGATGACAAAAATCAAATAAAATAATAATAGGGGAATTCATGTCACGTTTTGTAGTCTTCGTAGTTTTAGTATAGTTCATTTTCATACATTTATAAACTACGAAAGTTTTGAATAACTACAAAGGTAAAATGCTTCGTAGTTTCTTACTTTTGTGTTTCGTAGTTTTGTAGCTGATGTTTGTCAGTTCTCAGTTGGCATAGAATTTAAAATACTGACAGATGAAATAAAAAAAAAACAACTATGAAAAAGTAAATTACGAAGATATATTTGAGATGGTCATACATATCAATCAGACTACGAAACTACTTACGATGCAACGAATTACGAAAAATTGACATGAATTCCCCTAATATTTACAGACGTACATATGTATCTTCTTATAATTAAAAATATTCGTATAGAATATACATGTACATATGTTATCTATACTTCTATTTAGAATGTGAATTTTAAAATGCACAAATCTTAAATTATTTTCATTTTTGTGCACGATTGAGTTATTATACAGTATACGTGTTACTCATACTCAAGTATGTATGGAAAATCATATAAGTCGATTGAAATCAATAAAAATTTATTTCGCTCAAATATCATTCTTACTGTATATCAATTATTATCTTGTGAAATCAAATATTTAAATATTGAAAGATGAAAAACAACAAAAAAAAAATTAAAATAAATAAAAGTAAATTCTATGTTCGCATTTGTATAATGAACGTGTATGAATAAATTATAATAATTTATGAGTACCTATATCTGATTGAATGAATAACTGCGATTCTTCAATATAAAACCATCAATTGCATTTTATTTTATTTTCGTCGTATACACATACTACTACTACTACTACTACTACATAATACATATATTTTACGTTATATTTGATTTTATTTACATATTGTATATGCATTTTAATATTTACATATTGTACACATTTATATAACTGACTGAACAGAGAATGTATGAATGCACAACACAAAAACACTCATATTTTATGATTTTTTGATGATAAATTTGTCTATCTGATTTATTATTTTAACATTGTACCCATTGTATAGACGTAATGTAATGTATATACTGTATATGTATGTGTGCTATATCTGTATGCATAGATGTAAAGAGTATATATTGCATTTATAAACATTTTTTTAAAGGTGAAATATAAATGACATTCATCGAACAATAATTTATATTATATTTACATAATCAAGATATCATTATTATTAATATGAACAGATGATATCCATTTACATCTGCGTATTTTGCATACATTCTGTTTGTCTGGAATGTATTCTTGTCGTTGCCGTCGTAAATACATAGTAGATAGTAGACATTACCAGTAGATAAATGTCATATATGTATGTAGATTCTGTTTGGTAGAATTGTAGAATATATGTACGATACATTTATTATAATGATATTTTGACTTATAATATGTAATAAATTCATCTCATTTATTCATGTAGATGATCATGATGGTGATGATGGTGATGTCTCATTATGACTTTAATATAGCTTGTAAATATAAACACATACTATGAATGGAAGATGGTTATGATATGTGATAAAAATAATTATGATTTCATTTTTTTTTTGTATATTAATTTATTTATTTTTCTTTTAAAAAAGTATACTTAGTCGCAGTTCGCAGATCATGACGATCATGATCATACGATTTTATAGATTATTTTTGATATGTACCACACTTACATACGCCCCAATAAAATATTCTGTTCAGACTACATACATATATGAATATGCATGTATGTATTTGCATAAAATATTTTTCAGATAACACATACACACATATGTGTTATGAAAAGTATCAAGTTTTAATTTATTTTATTTTATAAATGTTCTTTATTGTAGTTTTTTATACGATTATGATGATGTAATTTGTTTTTGTGACGATTAAAATTATACTTAATCAGCAGATTGTGGTAGTTGGTACTATGAAATGAGATTAATGACCAATATGCTGCGCGGAAAAAATTGTTAAAGAAATTTTGTCATACATACCTATTTGGCAAAGTAGTTTTGCCAATGGTAAAGAAATTTTTACAACGATTCATGTATTTTATTTTCACTTTCTCCCATTCAATCTTTACCTACAACACATACGGAATGTCAAAATCTCTGCTCCAAAGAAATATCGTGATACATCTTTGGCGAAAGAAATTATAATTTTTTATAATAACGCCATCTCGTACTAAGCACAAAAACACATTTAATTTCTTTAATTTCTTTCGAGCAGTTTACGACATCAAGAAAGGAAGATGTGAAAATTTTCTTGACCAATTTCTCTAGCGTTTCTTAAGCACTTTTTTTTTATATAGATTTTAAAGAGAGAGAAAAGTTTCTTTAAGTTTAAAAATAAGCTATATAAATTCATAGTTTTAAGATTATTTTAATTTCGTTAAATAAAAAATGGGTTACTTTCATTTGAATTTGTACATAAATTATAAGTCTATTCTGATTTGTTTTTTTTTCTAGAGATTATTATCATTTGAATTTTCCTTTGAATGCACATTTTCTCATTTTTACCACATTTGATCCAGTATACATATGGATATGAATGCAGTAATAATAATGAAAATAAGGTTAAATAATTGTAGTATTAGAGTACAATACAAGTATGTACCTACTCCAGTATAATTAATATATCGTATCAATCCATGAAATTATCTATTATTATTTCTTTATTATAGTTTTGGTTTGTGCCATTTACAAACACAAACATACGTACATACATACATACTTGTACCTTGTATTTGCTTGTGTATATGTAGCAATATAATGAGCGTGTATATAATATTGTAAATGAATAATAAACTATTTATCTTGTTGGTACATTTTTGTACCTTTTTTACATACAAATACAAGCATTAAACATACATGTATACATATTTATGTACAAATTCAATATTATGTACGCATAAACGTAATGTATGTATTTAATCCGACAATTTTTCATCCAGGTGTAAAATTTCAATGCCACAATAGAATAAAGTTAGAGAAATAAGCAAAAAACAAAAAAAAAAGGTGACACGCGTAATTTAAGATGAAATATTCAAGACAAAAAAAAAATAAAATAAAATAAAATAAAATGTTAAAAGTGTGTGGAAGAAGGAAAAAAAAAAAGAAGATATTTAGCACAACAATTGGTTTCATCTATATTTAGTTAGTAACTATCTACATAAATGTATTTGTGTATATATAGACTGAATATAATACATAGAAATTGAATTGAATTGAATAGGATAATTTGAATTTGACTTATATTAAAGACCATATAAATAAATGTTTTATATAGTCTTTACTTATATGTATTCGTACATTACTCTAATGTATAGATATGTATATATGTGTGTATATCTTGTACATAATTACACGTGCAATATAATCTTAAATTACTATATTAAATTTACAATGTGTGTAGATACATATGTTATTATTGCAATAAACAAGAAATCTTACATGAATTTATACATATATTTGGAATTCGAATACATTTACATTAACGATCATTTTATTGTATTTAGAGTAGTATTCAGTACTCGCATCGTATATGTTAAATGTTTAATATTTTCTTCTATTTTTTTTTAAAGTTTAAAAAAATTGTCGAACTAATAAGAGAGAAAACAAAAAATGATTGAATGAATGAATGAATGAATCGATGATTTAATTTATATTTGTATTTTATAGAAGTTAAAAAAGAAATATCAATTGAAGTACCAGAGTTTAAAACCAGAGTATATATGACGTATTGTATATCTACATATACATACGACAGTACTTTGGACATGAATAAAAATCTGTTGTGTTTTCTTTTGATATAATATACGAGTGTTGAGTATATTTATAACAATAACAAGGTATACATGTATGTTTGTGTATATAATACATGTAAAAACCGCAAAAAAATAATTTTTCTGTCATTGAACTTTAAATGTGTTTAAATACATTTGCCATTATGATATTAAAATCCACTTTTATGTGTGTAATAAAAGATAAAATCGAAGAAACCTACGGTTTTTGTACAGAAAGGTAACACAAAAAAAAAATTAAAAATAAATAGGTATATAAGAATTAATAAACGAGTAAAACTGGTCGATTGAATTAGTTCAATACCATGAATATTTTTTTTTTTTTTTGAAACGGATATTAACCATAACCTCTAACATAATTTATAATATATATAATAATAATTCAATTATGTTGTATTAATTGTATGTAGTAAATACTTATTGTACATACATGTCTAACAAATTTATTACTGTATATATGTATGTATATACGTTTTTTTTTTTTAAACTAATTTAAAATTTAAAAAGATATTTATCTAAAGCCGGTCAAAAAAAGAAAATTTAAATGTTACGCTTACGATGCCATTATATTTATGGTGTTTTGACGAATGCTTATAATGTAGTTTGAAATCATTCATTATTATTTTTGATTAAACCAAATTTTAAAATACACTCATGTACATAAGAATCTGTACATATGTATGTATGTAAATTTTTTAAAATTCTCACAAAAACTTTATATATTGCTGACCTTGATTATTATATTTTACTACGAGCTACGAGTACACATGTTTTTAATAATATGACGTAATTTTAGTTAAATTAGTCAACATTTTTACGCATATTTATAATGAATTAAATTCTATCTAGCATAAACTTATAATTATTATGTGTTGTATATGTATTGATGTTGTTGACTAATTTTTTTTCTTTTTTATTACTTTTAAAATTGACTCATATAATGAAAAGATTTTACTCATTTTTTTTAGTATTTAATCAGTAAAATTGAAAAAAAAAAAACTTATTTAATAAAAATTTAGTAGGAAATTATAAAATATATGTATATGTACTTTTTAATTTTTTTTAGAGAAATGTGAAGAGATTTAGTGTGAAACTAATCAAAGCATCATCTATAAAATATTTAACACTGCTACAAAAATTTCAACAGAATCACTAAACATATTCGGCTAACATCATAATCCCCCAACAACATAAACTCCAAAGTCTCAACATCATCTACAAACTACAAACTAAAGTGTGAGAATAGGAGTATTCAGTAAATGAGTGTTTTATTATTCAATTATTTCTTAACTTGACGGTCTCTTAGCACGCGTGTTTTTTGCAATTGAAACCGGAGTTATAAGTCCAATCATGTGAATTGGTAATTTTTTCGAGATCATAACAAATATTTGAAATGTTTGCGATAACAAAGAGTTTTGAAATCCCTTTAATTATTGTTTCATTTCAATTGAATAAACTCTCATGCCTCTTACCATTATTATAATATAATACCTTACTTTAATACACTTCATTCCGCATATATAAACATGAGTTGATTACTTATATTGATGACATATGCAATGTACATACACATTATGTATTACAAACTTGTAATATATGTGGCCAAACATCGGTTTTCATTATCATTACATACTCAGAATTTTTGCCAGAATACTGTAAAGTGTGTACAACAGTTAATAATTATTATTATTATAAGATGCAAATATTTAAAATGTTTTTTTTTTTTTGTTTTTTTTTTTGTACATTATTTTATGATAAAGGTGTAAATGACATTTATGGGACTCTGTTTATTATACTCTTCGTACTTAAATAATCATTATTTACCATATAAGTATTTACCATCATATAGTACATACCTACCACAAATACTAATTAACACATTTTCATATCACATTATATACCGCATTATAATGTGTATAAAAAGAAGAATAACAAAAAAAGGAGTTCATATTTTATTCTTTGAGAGGAAGAGGAGAAAATAAAAACATGTACATATTATATGAAAAACAAACATATGCACACATTTAAAGTCATTAAAAAATAATTCATTTATATGATTTATTATTTTTTTTTGTTGTGTTTTTATTTAAAAAAAAAAATTACACGACACAACTTAATCGTATGTTTTTTCTCTTTTGTTTTATATTTCATTTTTTTTAAAGCACATAAAAATATTACATTTGTTTTACTACTTTGTGAAGCTACATAACACAACGAATATAAATGCATACCTATTTTATTGCTATTTTGTGCATTATATCTGAGACAGACATGAGGTATAGTTATTATATGGTATAAAAATTTCTGATCATTTGTAGTATCCTTAAAGAAAATTATAATTGTATTGAAGTAAAATAGAATCATACTCATATTATTTGCTATTCAATAGTAACATCATTTTTTAGGAAGTTCAATCTCCTAAAGTTTAGGACCTAAACTAATACTTTATACAGTATCTGCACCACATGTCTGTCACAAATTGCTCAGACGCTATAGTCTATTAGATTAGGTTGGTGGAGTGTTATTGTATTGTAGATTGTAGGCACGTCATTGTGGATTAATTTAATTTATTCAATCTATTTCTCATGATTTTTAATACAAAATGAGATAGTCATCAAGAAGGAATTTTCAATCACAATTAAAACAAAAAAAAAAAAAATAAAAAAAAAATGACTAAAATATTTGAAACAATTTATTTCCATATACATACATATTTTCGATTTAGTTACATACCAAAATGCCAAAACAGTAGTTTTCAATTTGACAATATTTTATTTCATTTTATTTTTGTAAAATAATAATAAATAATTCATTTCGCGTTTAATCTGCTTAGCTTACGTTCAACAAACATTTGTAATCTTTACAGCAACGAATGAATATATATATTGACTTGACAGCGTAATTATGTTTTGAACATTATACAAGTATAGTATTATTCCCGTACACCATATCTGTGCAAATTTTTCATTTTCATACTTTTTTTTTTTCAATTCCAAATCAATACTTAACTTTTTATATAGAAACACACGCATACATTATTCGTCTAGCTCTAGATATACACTTATGTGCAGAAATCTGTTGGATTAAAATCTAGATAGATACGTGAATTGATTTTTTATAAAGAAATAACCAGTTTTTGGACATATTTATGTGTAGATCTATACATCCATAAATACATATACATATATACACCTGGGTATATAAATTTTCTTAATACTTTCGCTGTTTTGCTATATAGGTATTCTTTTTTATGTAAGATACAAAAAATATATACTGAGTTTGTATAAATATACGTACGTATAAAATATTGTATAATATATTTATATAATATATGATTATATTTTATTTTATTTTTCAAATTCTGATAACGTAAATTTATTCGTGAAATAACAATAATGTGTTGTGCATCTACATATATGTATATTTAAATATATAGGCATGTACTTATATCTATACATAATTCGTATTTATAGAACGTTATTTACTGTATATGATGAGAATTTTAATGAGAAAATCATCATCTTCAGATACGATTCATCTGCACAAACGTTATAGAAATGTAGAAATAATGCATAAACATATATACATATTGATATTTGTTTATATGTATATTCTTACTTTGCAGTAGTGGTCGTGGTAGTAAAAATGCTCGTAACTTCAAAATTTTAATGAATTTAATTTGAAAAAAAAAATAAATATAAAATTAAAAATAAAATGAAAGGAATTTTCATGAGAATAATGAATTATGTTTTTTTGTTTTTTGTGGAAATATTATGAAACATCACGGACAAGGACGTTCCTTTTTTCTTTTTCTTTTTTTTTTTTTTGAAAATAACACAAACACTATGTATGAGTATTTATTTTTATAATTGGTTTAATTCTACAATAATGAACGTGTAAAGAAGTGTACACTAGTGCATAACTTGTAGTACCTATATGTGTTTTGTGTGCAGATGATGAATATTTAAGTTAGGAAATTTTTATTTTTTTGTAATAAACGAGAATGGAATATGTCACTAACTAACTATATGCCTATATAAATGTAGATGTAGTATATAAATATAAATATGATGCAGATTTATTTTTTGTAATGATTTTATATAAAAGTTATCACGTGCATAATATGGATGTTGTGTTATGTAATAATGTTTTTTGTTGCAATGTCTACGGATTAAATTTATTTTTCATAGCTTATTTTCCTATAATTTTTCAAGTATGTACAGATATTTTGTACATTTATGCATTTGCATATTAACAAGTAAATTTTCAAAAATTTTATTTGTATAATAGAATTTACAATTTAATTTTTGAAATTTTTGAAATTTTTTTTAATTCATTTGAACTCGCCAGGAAGATGCAATTTTTTTTTTTTTGATTAAAATATAAATTTTATATTGAATGAAGAAGCGATATTTTTATGAATTCTATATCAACTCTCTCCTATAAGTATATACACATTTATCGTGCATATTGTAAATGAACAAAATAAATTGGTAAATGATATCAATTGATAAATAAATTTTAAATTCCTGTTCCTCGCTATACTCGTAATCGTAATCGTGTATGAATTTCAACTTTCAAACCACTGTATTATTTAGGTTAAAAGATAATCAATTAATCGAATGATGATTCTATAATGTTTATTCTTAAATTATTGAATATTTAATTATTTGAGATACAATGCAAATGCAGATACAGATACAGATACAGATATATATACAGACGATAATAATGCGATGATGTTGAGAATGATGATCTTTTCATTAAGTTAAATTAATTTGATCGTATGTAATATTTTTGAAAATTGTATTAATTTATCTTAAGTAGATATCCATGTATGTATAATCTCACATGCAATAAGTATACAGATGTAAAAACTAATGTACATTTTGAATACTTATTCTTCTTTATAATCGCTTAATTAATTGAAAATTTTATATTCAATCTTGTAAATTATCGTCGGTACGGTATACGGTATATACGAGAGTATAGTTTGTTCATAGCTTTTTTTTTTCGTGATATGGCGTATTGCCAATTGCACGCGAATGAGTGATTTACTGCATTTTATTGTACGCGCACCATATCTACTTATATTGCATGTGTTAATATTCACATCACATATGGTTCATTTTGTTAATAATTTGCATAATGATTCCATGTTATATTAAGGTACATTATACGCAGCCATTACATATGCGCATTTGTCTATAATTATAATATATGAAAATTTTTCTAATTGCATAATTAAATTCATGACTTTTTGTTTTTGTTGAAAAATTTATTTTAGAAGTACATAGTCGTATTGTATGTACGCGTACGGGTAAGACCATTACATGTACATGTGAGAAACTTTTCAACTATAATTAAGCAATTAAACATTACAATTAAAATGCACTTACCTCATTTTATTAGGATAATTTAAACGCCGGTTTATACTAGTTAAAAATATTAATTATAGCTGTATATAGAAGTATAGAAGAGGAAAGATTTTTATGTTTTAAAAGAATGTTTTTATTTTTCAATTCTTTTATATTTTATAAATAAATATTCAGTATGTTTATTATTTTTCTGTTTTTGTACCATAAATAACCAATCGTGCATATATATGTATTACATTCATTTTATACTCGTGTACAGTTTAAATTACATTTTGACATTTTCGATTACTTGTACGTACAATATTTCCGACAAATAGTTTTCGTTTTGAAATTTATACTTGAATTGAAGATTGAAAAATTCACATTTCAATTAATTCGAATACTCTATCTATGTATGTATATATGTAACGTACTCGTATAGGATATAGGTGTAGCATATCTCACAACAAATAATTCTTTTACACGTTTATTTGTCAAATTGAAAAAATGTCACGTTCAATATTAACAAGATTCAAATATTGAAACTTTAAACTTTATTAGTGTAAGTACATAAAATGTATATATGTATGTGTGTACAGACATAAATATGTACAAAAATATGTACTCATTGTGTACAGTTACTGCAATCCAACTTTGTACATATCTAAAGATACTTGCAAAAAAAAAAAATGTATTTTTCAATTCAGAAATGTCAATAACACATTTACCATTTACAAACAAATCTTCATATGCTGTTATTTACATATTGTGTTGTATGGTTTATGTATAAAATGTATACGAATGAGTGTAGAATGCATTCAGATAGAAAATGCTAAATGTTTTTGTAATGAATGAATTCTTGTTGATTTTGCAATTCAAAAAATATAATACAAAATATACACCTAGCGAAAAATACAAAAAAAAAAAAAACTATAAATAATGAAAAAAGAAGAAAAGGAAAATTATGTGTATCTGAAGCATTATACATACATACTATATACAAAAAGGAATTTCATTCATCATTTTGTTGTAATAAGTAAGTTTTTTATTTTATTTTTTATTGTGATATTGTATTATAGTTTTTCCTGTTTTTTTTTTTTTATATTTTTTGAAGTACTTACTTGAGGTACATAAAGTGCCTGATTGTTTGTTGTACCAACTGTTTATGTATTTGTATACGTATACAATATGATATTTGAATTGTGAATAATTCATTTTATTCATTTCATTTCATTTATTTATTTGTTAGTTTCTTTTTAAACACCTAAAAGTATTTATTTTTGAATTTCCCACGTGTATACATTTCTATAATTACATACATGAAAATTTATTACCTATAATGTAGGTGCATACATATTTATTGTAGAAAAAAAGGCAATTTCTTTTTTTATTTTCATTCCATTTCATTCACTTTTTTTATATATTACTTAGTTACAGTTATCGTTACAAGTTACAAGTAACAATGTTTCAAAGAGTTGGTTGTTAATAATTATTGTAACAAACATTTGAAACATTCATATTGATATGTATTTATGGTATTATTTGGTATTATGTACTTGTTGTGTACATTCGATTTTTCAATTATTTGCCTGTCAAATAAAATGAATGGTGGAAAATTGGAAATTTATAAAATTTAGTAAAATAATGTTAAATGTAAAGAAAAAGTAAAGATAACAATAAATAAATTACAAAAAAAAAAAAAAAAGAAATATAAATTAATTGTGTCAAATAAATTATAGACTATGCTAGCATACGAGTACTTTTACATTTTGCTACAGAATTTTTAATTTTTATGTAAATTTTAATCGAAAAATAATAGAAAAGTCAATTATACATAATGTACTTACATTATACGAGTACATTGTACATACTACATACTACATACAAAATATAAATAAGTATGAGATGTATCGTATCGTTTTATAATCTCTTAAATATATGTACATATAATAATGTATATTTTTCTTATAATTTTTCCTTTATTTTTATCTTTATAAATTTTTCTTATGCATGTATGCATTTTCATAATAGTTAAAAGGTCAAGTCAAATTATATAAATTCTTTTTGACTTTGACATGAACTTAAAACTAACTGAATTACTGTAATAGCATACGAGTGAATGATTAAGAAGGGAGAAACTTTTTATTATTATTATTATTGTTAATATAAATTGTGACTATTTTACATACGAATAATAGTATATTTTCTCTTTAAATAGAATATACATTACATATTATATTGTATAGTGTACATATTATACACACACGCGTAGTACTTAAATATCAAAATATTTTTAGATATATTTTCATCTTTCCATCATGGTAACAATAGTGTAGTTTTGTACTCGCATTTTTTTTTTATTTGTTTTGTGTATTGTTGTGAATGTCGAGACAATATGATTTCGTTTTTTTTTTTATTATTATTATTGTATGAGAATCAGAATGAATTTTCATTTATACGCATTGTAGTTTATTGTAGTATTTGTATTTGTTTCGTATTCATATAATAATATATGTACATGCATATTTTTTTATGAATATTTTATTACAAAGATAAATGAAAAAAAAACAAAATTTAACAAATAACAAAAAAAAACTGTTTTTTATTTGTTACAAATTTTTTTTTAAGTTTATTTTTACCTTTCTACTATAATACAATAATTTGTGAATATGTAGAAAAAAGAAAAAAACAAATGGTTGACTGGTTTATTAAGTTATGTATGCATTAAAATTTTCATTGTACTATGGTTATTTTATTTGTATGGTTACATAACAAAAAATAAGAGAAAAAATTGAACGAAAATGTGTACATACATACATATATAAATGTAGATACATGTACTAATAATAAATTTTTGTATTTTATTGAAATTATTACCAAAACAAAAAACAAACAAAAAAAAAATTCGTAGTTATACATGCATGCATATGGATGGGCGGTACTCGTCTCGTATATACTTCTAGAACAATTGCAAAGTAGAAAAAAATAATAATATTCTTTTTATATCCAGGTGTTTAAGAAAAAAGAAAAAAAAAACAAACTGCAAATGCAAAATACATAAAAGGAAATAAAAGATTTTTTTTTTATTAGATATTAATAAATAATATTCTTCGTTTTATAGTAAATATCATATTTATGTATTTTGTGGTTTATTACTTAGCAACTTACAAAAAAAAAATTACATACACAGTATTATTTGTATATCAGACATTAAGGATTTATTTATTTACTAATACATATTATTTTTATTATCACAATATTTTGCTCGTAAAAAGCAAAAAGTTTATAGTATATAGTATCACACAAGTAGAGTCATCACAGTGTACAAATGTATGTAGTATCTAATGTGCATACTCATGTACATACATGTAGATATTTTCCCAATGATTAAAGTAAAATTATGAATTTTCGTGATTTATTTAATAAATTGTACTTTATTACTACTGTACGCATTAGAGATACCATATTTTATGTCTGGTATGCAGATGTTTATAATGAAATTTTTAAATTGCATTGCACATTGCAAGGTTAATTTATTTAACAATTTAATTAAGGAATGAAAAAACTAAATAATCTTCTTTTCTTTTTTTCTTTTGCAAAAATTGAAAACAAACAAAACCAGATTTAAGAAGAAATTTTCGTGCAATTTATTTTTCTTTTTTTGCATTTCTACAATAAACTGTGTTCTATTATTGATTGCTTAAACAATTTTCTTTAATTTTTTTATTTTCCAATCAGCAATTCCACATCATAAATCAATTAGTTTACGATGTCAATTATTTTCATGAACATAAACTTACTATTACTACTTACTTACTTTTGTGTATATAGGTATGTATGAATTATATTTAGTGTGTATAAATAGAAATACAAATTTGCATACACGCAGAGTGTTTTAAAATTGTACACCCATCCACATGCGAATATGCATATATGCATGAGTACGAGTACGCTTGTAATTCCAATAATATTTTCAATTTATCGAAATGCAAATAAAAAAATTGAATTTCAATTGAATATGTGTACGTGTATGTACACAGTTAAAAGCCTTGTTGGTTAGTTAGTTAGTTAGTACAGTTTATTATTTACATTCAAGTTTAAACATACTCAACTATCTACTACCTACTAACTAATACTAGATTATATTTTTTAATTTGTACGATTGTATATAGATAAAAATTTTCATACTATACACTACAGTACTTGTCTACCTATTATAAAAGTATAAAAAGATTTATAGATAAACTGGAATAGTTATTATTACATGTGTAGATGATGATATGTATCATGTAGATTAGATATATGTAAATAAGTATCTGTGTATGTAAAGAAAATATTATGAATAAAATGGAAAGTAGCAAATCATCTTCATATCATCATCATCATCATCATCATCATTGTTATCGTTATTATCATATATATGTATATGTAGTTAGAGAACGAACAGAGCAAAACCATCATCAATGTAGATGCACTTAACTGACTTTAATTCTCGGGGATCAAGTGGCCAATTAAAAAGGCGTTTATCATCACCCCAGGAGACAATGACTAAAAAAGAGGGCCAGCTAATAATAAACTTAAAAACCATACAGTGTATGCAGTATTCATTTTGTTTGAAAGCTGATGACCTATCCATCTATTATACGATTGCATATAAAACGTTTAAAATGTATTGAATACAGGCACAGGGACAGTGGGTGATCATGAATGTACTGATTTTGATTTTTAAATTATGCAGGAAAAAGAAAGTGCCCTTTTAATTTAATGCAAAATGTAGAATTCGTTTAAAATGTGTGTGCGTGTGTACAAGAAAAACTTTATATTCATTTTCACAACTCAATGAATGAATTACTCAGCAAAAAAACAAAATTTCAAAAATAAATTTGAAAATAATTTTTCAAGAAAATAATTCCTTTTTCAAGAATATTCTTTCTTTTGAATTCTTTTATTGCTATTTGCAATATAGACAGACAGACCGGCCGGGCCGGCTCATTAGCCTTGAAATGTGAAAATGAAAGCTAATTCTAGTTTTCGGAATACATCATACATACTTCCTTTCTTCAATAAAATTTAAAAATATCAATGTGAAAGTAGTGTAGCAATATACAGACAGAAATGGAATTTCTCAATAAATACACGTAATGTACATTTTGTCAAATGAAATGGAATTTGAAATAATTTCGCATAAAAAAAAATGTAATTCTTTTCTTTTGTCAACAGAAAATAATTTAGAATTAATTCCAAATAAAATCTTCTAGAAAAATATTTGAATAAATTTTTTAACAGAAAAATATTTTCAATAAAATTTGAATAGTGAGTATATCGAAAACAGGAAAGATAAATTTAATACCGTGACATGCTATAATTAAAACCAATTTTTTTTTTATTCTTTGTACGTTTTCACTATTAAAATACATACACTATTTATCTTAAAAGAGGATCAAGTTTTTGAAACTGGTCCAATAAACAACAAGATATATCTTTAATATAATATCGTAGTATCATCTATCTAAAGTTTATGTAATCATACGATATGGTAGCAAAATAAAAAAAATTTATGCCAGCACGTTTATCCACTTTGCACCTTTTCTTCTCTTTCTCTGCGTCTGCCCCTCTTTATTTTTATTTTCTTTTGTTATTAAAATTTTTTTTTATTTTTTTTCATTACAGAAAAGTATTCGTTTTCATTTCTTAAACTTGTTCTTCATCGTTGATTACATAAATTTAATTTTAATTCACAACAATTTTTTGTTTTTATTGTTGTTTGTTGTTACTTTTTTTTTCGCATCACATATCACTTTTTAATCGATAGCAATATTTGCATAAAATTTTTTGTGTTGTGTTATGTAACACGCTGCACCGTATACACATATCATATCCAAGATGAATGAAAGTGAAATTATCACGAATAACGTATAGGAGGCATATAGGGTATGGAGTATAATTTTTTGTTGTAATAGATTTATACCTACGTGAAAATTAAAATCAATATACCTAGATTTTACTCTTTTGTAAATAATCGAGTTACATATAATCGTATACATAATACACTTTGTATATACAACACTGCTAATAAAGACAGCATATCGCATTTGATTTGATTTTCGTGACTTTTTATTTATCGAAATATGTAATTTTCTTTTCGACAAAAGCAATTAAAAAAGACTTGTACATAAGTTTTTTTTTAGTGATTTTGTTTTTTTTTATTAAGTTAAATTTATGAATGTAATTTCGTGAAAATTAAATTTCCAGCAGAACACGACAATATGTCGCTAATTTAATTTCACATTTAATTTATTGAAAATTTTTAATATTCCATTCACTTTTGAATAATTTCTTCAATAATTTCTTTTTAACTTTATAGGTATAGGATGTACAGAAGTTTGCGTTGTTTTTTCTATAGCTTTAAAATACTATGTGCTATGGTGATATATGTAGCATGCATGTACATGTAATAGCATAAAAATACCATTCAGTAATTTCTGTTCATATTCTGTGTGGGTATACATACTTAAATTTAATATTTAATGGATTTGGAATTTTATTTACCACCCTCAACCCTGTTGTTTCTTGTTCGTTTGATCCTTTCTGTATATTTTTCTTTTAACATTCCGCAATACGTTGTAAATATATACAGACTGCACTACTACGACTATACCATATTATGATTTTTATGTTGTTTTTCAATGTTTAATAAATTAGTTTGAAGTTGAAATGTTTGTTTGTTGACTATGCTGCTTGTCTGAATCTCTGAATGCATGTTCGAAAAATTTTTCTCTTTGCGGCGCCAACATTTTTTTTTCTACTCTATATAATCGTATAGGAATACATTTTTGTATGTAGGTACATGTTTTATTTTGCTTTTATCAAAAACACTAGAATATATAAGACGTCCCAAGCTGCTTATAATCGAAAAAATAGCTTTCAGATCATATCCCAACATTGGTGGCTATAGCTTTTTTGCTGATGTTAATGTGATATTAATATCTCAATCCACTGTAATATAGGATAGCATTTATATACTGTTCAACATGAAATTGTTTTTAGCAGCAGAACAAGGCAATACATGGCAATACAACACGATAGAGTGGCGAGCTTTATATTGATACATTGGTGTGTAGTTGTATGTATATTTTCCTTTAACATTACTAACTTTATGTACCCGAGATGAGTGGCTATAGTAGTTTTTGTTGTTCATATTGTATTTACTATTATATGCCGCGCCACGCTATAGTGATTTGATTATTATACAGATCATGGTTGTGTGGTTGTGTGTATAATGTTTTCTTTTAACCATTTCAGTGGCTATTTTTTTGTTAATAAATTTTTGGAATTTTGCTTATAATAGTTGTTTGGTTGGTATAATTTTTTTTACACATCATTCAAAATTCGTACAATTTTGATTGTACTGTATGTGTATAGCTACATTTAGTTTGGGTATCCCGGTTCGATCTTTGAAGATTGATATAGATTTTAATAGTATGTGTAAATGTACATTTTAATATATATATGTATAGCCAGAGACAACTTAAAACACGTTGTTTTATAAGTTGTCTCTGGTATAGCTATGTATTGTATATTATTACACTGCACTATTTACGTAATTTCTTTTTATTTCTAGGATTCAAGAAGATCAATGAAAATAAAAATTTGTATTATATCATATATTTTACAAGGAAGGTCATGTATGTATAATCACTGTACATGAATGTATATGTACTTAATTTGAATATACGTGTACATATATATTTATGGTGTGTAAATTTATACTATAAAGGAGTATAGTATATGTAGGAATACGTACGTCTTTTGAAATATATGTTATATTTCGTAATATGACAACATCGATATTTTATTTTATATATTGTAAGTGAAATGAAATTTTTGATTTTTTACAATATTTTGCATATGCGTGTGCACATACATATGTACATGTATATCATTTTGTTATTAAATAGATATATGTATAAGTTCATTGAACTTGAACCTTTGAATTTTTTTAGAATACATTTTATTTCAATGATGCAATTATATATATATAATTTATTACTGTATATATCAAATATATTTTATTGCACATAGTAGTTCTTGAGCCACTAATAAATTGGTGGTTTTCAAATAATATGTAACCATTATGTAATATATGTAGTATATATATTAGAAATATATATGTATGTATGTTGATATATGTGTTTAGAAAAATTTATCTTATGTATCTTTTCAACATTTATATATTAAATGTATTACATATGTACTTTAAGTCCACAAGAAATAATTTTTATTTATTAATACTTCGCTGCATGTACTTAATATAATTTTAATTTTTGGCTGAACTTCCGAATTTGTGCCGCCAGATTTTGAAACGAGACCATCGGATAATGATACTTTGGAATGTCCTCTTTAACGTGGTATATGTCTCTGTTGGTGCAAATTCATCTTAACGACGCAAACTACCCTAAAAAATTTTTGGTCCAAAATGTTAAGTTTCACAAAATCTGTTATTTCACTAGATCAGGATCTTGGATGGGATTAGTTAATATATCATTTGAGAGATAACTTCCTGCTCTATTTGTCACATTTTATTTCATTTTGTTTGGATTAGCGGTTCTTGAGATATAAGGACTTAAAGCAAAGATACTTTAAATTACAATTACAATTAAAGTAATTTATAGTATCTTTGCTTAAAGTCAATGTGTTTTTTAAAAATCAATTTTTCAACTTCTTTTGATGACGGTATAACTTCAAAACTTGAAGGATGACATGTATGTTTTGTTATATCATTTAAAGGGTTTTTTTGTCCTCTTTCGAGTGATATCACATTTATGTGTAGAAACTGCATAAATAAAAAAAAATGCACAAATATACAACAAATTGCGAAAAAATACACATTTTTCATACATTTTCATACATATTTGAGTAATTACTTCAAAGTTTACTATTTTTCGTAGTATTATTTACCTTTTACTAAATATGTACGTAAAAAATTTAGTGAAATTCAATTTTATGCACCTTTTACAAAGATATACAAAAAATTCAGATAAATGTTAAATTCAACTTTTGTGTACCCCTTTAAAATTTATATAAGTTTTAGTAAAATTAAGTTTCATGTTTCATTTACCTTTTACAAAATTTTATATTAAAACTTCAGAAAAAAATTATTACTATCTTTTTTCTTACAAATTATTTTGTATGAAAAATGTGTATTTTTTCGCATTTTTTCCTATATTAGTGCATTTATTTTTTTTATTTTGTGAAATTATCTTGTGATTAGTGATTTATTTGAAAATGCAAGATTTCGTTATTAAAGATTTTAGCATGCGGTCAATCGTAACGCTTTCATTTTTCCATATTCTTCATAATTTTTTTTATTTACTTAAAAATTCGGTATAATATACAAATAAAGTTTCATTAATAAATTTTTAAATATTTTATATGTATGTGCATATGCGCCTTTCAAATGATCGATTTCACTTACAGTATTAATTATATCTATATAATCGCGTCAAGGAAATAAAATTTATTTACAAACAATTTAAAGGTTCAATGAACTTATCCATCCATCCATGTATCTATTTAACATCAATATCATATACATACATAGACATACATGTCATATGTTTGTGCTGTGCATACACACATACAAAATATTGTAAAAAATCAAAAATTTCATTTCACTTACAATATATAAAATAAAATATCGATGTTGTCATATTACGAAATATAACATATATTTCAAAAGACGTACGTATTCTTACATATACTATACTCCTTTATAGTATAAATTTACACACCATAAATATATATGTACACGTATATTCAAATTAAGTACATATACATTCATGTACAGTGATTATACATACATGACCTTCCTTGTAAAATATATGATATAATACAAATTTTTATTTTCATTGATCTTCTTGAATCCTAGAAATAAAAAGAAATTACGTAAATAGTGCAGTGTAATAATATACAATACATAGCTATACCAGAGACAACTTATAAAACAACGTGTTTTAAGTTGTCTCTGGCTATACATATATATATTAAAATGTACATTTACACATACTATTAAAATCTATATCAATCTTCAAAGATCGAACCGGGATACCCAAACTAAATGTAGCTATACACATACAGTACAATCAAAATTGTACGAATTTTGAATGATGTGTAAAAAAAATTATACCAACCAAACAACTATTATAAGCAAAATTCCAAAAATTTATTAACAAAAAAATAGCCACTGAAATGGTTAAAAGAAAACATTATACACACAACCACACAACCATGATCTGTATAATAATCAAATCACTATAGCGTGGCGCGGCATATAATAGTAAATACAATATGAACAACAAAAACTACTATAGCCACTCATCTCGGGTACATAAAGTTAGTAATGTTAAAGGAAAATATACATACAACTACACACCAATGTATCAATATAAAGCTCGCCACTCTATCGTGTTGTATTGCCATGTATTGCCTTGTTCTGCTGCTAAAAACAATTTCATGTTGAACAGTATATAAATGCTATCCTATATTACAGTGGATTGAGATATTAATATCACATTAACATCAGCAAAAAAGCTATAGCCACCAATGTTGGGATATGATCTGAAAGCTATTTTTTCGATTATAAGCAGCTTGGGACGTCTTATATATTCTAGTGTTTTTGCTTTTATATACCAATGGAAATAAAATTTTTAATGGATAAATCGATAAATATACATAGTTATTAAATGATATCCTGTTCGTTGTGAAATATTTATAAATGTATGGTGTATCCATGTATTATATTTTATATGTATGTGGATATTTGTAAGTTTATTTCTTTTCTTTTATATGAGTAATTTTCAATTTTATAATATCCAATAAAATGGAGACTATATAACTTCGATTATATATTTATTGAATTCTTATATAACTTAAATAAACAGTCATTTTCTAATTAGATAATTAAAAAAAAATGAATTTTAATTAAAAAAAATTAAGTAAAAACATATCCTTTACTACATACCATACACACACTTAATAGATTATTGCCTCATTATCCTTCTTATTTACTTTTTGTAACTTTATGTGTTACAATTTATTTCTATGATCATTTATTATCATAAATATTTAAGTACAGTATTTCGTAAGATAATATTATTTCGAGGTCATTTTTATATCAATTCGAGGAAGTTTTCTTTATAGTTATTTTCTGGAATATCAGCTAGTTTAAGCAGTCAATTGAAAAATTGAGCTATAAATTGTTGTGCTGTCATTAAATGGATATTTATGGAGATTGTTTTTTTCAAATTACTTATAGTTCGCCTCATTATTTATACTGACTGACCCATATGTGCTCATTGTAAATGGCATTTTTTTTTGTTCAGTCTCAATACAAATTTCACTATGGGTATTACAAATATTTCTTAAATTTTATTCTTTTCCTTTCTTTTTTTTTTCTTAAAAGAAATTTTAATATTTTTCATTGGACATTTGGGCGACCAAAATTGCAAAGTCATTTATGATTTATATTGTGTATAATAAATTAAAGTTTCAAATTTTCATATGTATACTACATTCATATGTATTCATAAATTTATACGAGTACTACATATTATATATACACATTCTATGCTTTTTGATTATACAGAAATCATCATTTAATAGCATCAAAAAATATTTCCTGTGTATCATCACATCATCATCATCATCATCATATACACAACACACACATAAAACGAATGAAATTTTCAAGTCGGATATTCTGATTAAATATAAAAGAGATGATCAAATTATATACTCATATGTATATACGTATGTATAAATGTTTCCAACGTTCTTTTTAATTTAAATTATGATCTCAAATAATTTTTTTTTTCTTCATTTTTTTCATTATTAAACCTCACATTATGTATACATTAAAAAATTATGATGCATACGAAAATTTTAAGTAGATATATGCATGTTCATTTATATTTATCATTTAATGATTGCAGAAAATATGTATACCATAAATATATATTTAATAGCCCACCCTATTTAATATTATCCATTTATTGATTGGTGTAATATCAATTCGAAATAAATAATAAACCAAAAAGCATTATGAGAAAAAAAATATGAAAAATAATTGAAGAAATTTACTGTATATAATATATAATATACTATGTGATCTCCATATACATTAACGAGTAATGCGAAATTTGTTTATATAAAAAAAAGGCTACAATACATACATACATACATACATGAGAAAATATTTTGTACAAATTTAATAGCTTATATTAATTGCCATCAAAAAATGAACAAAAAAAAATATACATATATATAATTGAAAATGAAAATATTTCCATCTAATTAAGGTTATGGCCTCTTAAGAGTAATATTTAATTTATTTAATCATATGCGCGTATTACACTCATACATAGTACCTACTCTATATAAATTTACATAAGCATATTATAATGACCTTTTCCACATGCATGAATGTGTACATAACAAATACATTAATCGATCGTTATATCGTATGTAGATATTTGTTGTATGTATATATAAAGAGACGAGATTTATTCATCTAAAAATCACGATTTTCACTCCACAAACTATCAAAATTTGTTCATATATTCAAATATATTTTACATATATAAGCACCAATAGTATTGTAGTGGTAATTTTTATTTTTTTTTTTTAATTTTTTAATTTTATTTTATAGAGAAAGTTATAAACATGGTTATATAGTGTCAAAAATTTGATTTTAGATGTTATACAGACTGTAAATATACAGTCGTCTCGTCGCATATAAATTTAACAACATTTTATTAGGAAGTCAAAAACAAGCAATAGAAAAAATTCTTCAATTCATACATATAAATACTTTACTCGTATCGTACATAAGTACAATAAATACATAGGTCAAAATCGTGAGAAATATCGTATTTCATTTAAAAGTTTTTCTATACAGATTGTAGATGGAATTGTTGGCATCGTATAGAGAATTATTATTATTATTATTATTATTATTTTTTTCTTATTATAAATGCATGCACATATTACTGATAGATATAGCATAGATATTGTTTGTTATAGTATAGGTAATAGAGTTTATTGTACTGGAATTTTGTTGTTTTTGAGAAGGAGATTATCTAACTTTTGAAATTTTTATTATTTATATGCACACATACATACATATATTCATATTTATTTATTTATTTATTTATTTAAATTTTGTTGTACATATAAGCGGTATTTCGGTATGATAGATACAAATTTGTAATGCTTACCGATAACCATAATAAACTCTGTACGAAACAAATTTAAGGTGTGCGCATGAAATTCTTTCTTTATTTTTCATTTTTCACAAAAAAAAAAAAATGTAAAAATAATCATAATAGTAATAATAGTATAATTATTATCATTAATCATATTTTCAAACAGAAAATCAACATTGTTGTAGAGATACCAATTATGATAAATATTGACTCTATAAATGTATGGTTAGAAAATTCAAAATAATTATGATCAAGACAACAGAATGAAAAGCATGTTATTTGAACTTAATAACTGTATAGTAGAGTAAGGTATTTTGTTAAAATATTTAAAAAAATATATAAATATATGTGTATTATATCGATCGACATAATGTTTGTATTGTAAAAATAAACCGAAATACATATCTATATTTTAAATTAAAATTTATTACAATTTTTTTTTGAATTATTATTTTTCTTTCATAATTAAAAATTTGATTAAATTAAATTTTGAAAAAATTTCAATTAAAATTTTATCATTTCAATCTAACCATGAGTCACATAAAAAACAAAAAACAAAAGTATATTAATTCAAAAGAAAAATATTTTCTGACCTATCACCAAACTTATTTTTATTGATTCTTCATAAATTTCAATGACTTGCTTGTAGACATGTATGTATGATGTACACATCATCGTCAGTTATTACTTGAAAATCTCAAAAATATCCTCTACTCTAGTCAGTTTGTCGTCATTTTTATGTTTTTATAATGTTTGTGTGTATGTCACAATAAATCGTGATACATTTTTACATTGTTTCAGTTTCTGCACTTTAACCAAAGAAATGACTAACCGAGAAAAATCAATTCTTTAGTCATACATAAATCATACCAACATATGTACATACGAGTGCATATTATATCTACACTGTACCAGTAACTTAACATATAAAATCCTTTGCGTTATACAAGTTAATTTGAATTGAAACATATGTATATTTTTCTTGTTCTCATGGATGTGCGATGCTGATGTGCATGATGTGTTATGAGTCATCATGAAAGGAACTAATAATAAAATTTTCTTTAACTTGAGACATTACATTACAATGTAGAAGAAAAGGATAATAATGAAAAGCTAAAAACTTTTTTTTTTTTTTTATAGAAAAATAGAACAATAAAAATGAAAATACTTAATATCACATATTATATGTATAACAGAATGAACAGAAAACGATAAAAAAAAACAACAAACGAACAAACAATTTATATACATGTGTGTAAAGGAATATTATATAGTTATATGTGTGTATGTATATAAAAAAAAATTTACGATAATCTAGAAGTATTTTCTTTTTTTTTTTTTTTTTTGTAATCATCATCACCACCCATTGGAGTAATTTCTGCTTTGTATAATATCATCTATCCTGTTTTGTACATTAAAAATGTGAGGGAATGATGATTTTGGGACGCATGGTTTATTACTTTATTTTGTATACTCAAAAACCAACGATAAAGATGAAGACAAAAAAAAAAAGCGAAAACACAAGTGTTTATACACGATGTCATGACTTCGGTTATTTTTCAAATATACACACACAACATTACAAGATAGAAGTAAATGCCTCACAGCTTTAACAAAATTTTGATCGATGACGTCATTTAAAGAATATGTTTATTTCCATTTTATATTAAACATACATATATGTATGTACATACATTTATATTTTCGAAAACATTTTAAATTTGGTAAACAATGAAAAGATACCTGCCTTTTTTCGATATTTCCAAAATTAAATTTCTCAGAATGAATTAATAAAACAAAATGAGGAAATTATGCGTGTATTAAATCCTTGAATTAATTAGAATCCTTGAAATTTTGCTACGCAGAATATTTTGATTTTGACCTTGAAAAAAAAATTATTTGGATACACAAAAATTTTCACTTTTTACGTTTCGTTGTTTTTTTTTTCCTTCCTCAAATTTCGGTATACCAGTATGTATAATATATGTATAATATAATTAAAAAAACTTGCTATATTTTATATATTGAATATTTTTTCACTTTTAATTTTTGTATTTTGTATTTTTATGAAATTTATAATTTTCTTATCTTATATTTTCACTTAATAAATTTATAACGTTTTTCTTTGAATTATTATAAAATTACACAAATCAAAATATCTACATAAAATCTTTTATCAATCTTTTCAAAATTACACATTTTTAAATTATTTTTCAATAAAATGAACAGAAAAGAAATGAACGTACATTACTCAGAATTAAATTAAAAAAAAAAAAAAAAATCGTATTCAAATATCCAATTATTACTCAGTTTAATTTCGTTTCAACTTATAACGATTTTTTAATTTTGCGCCTAATTAAATTTTATGATTTTCTATACAAATCATTTTGTTTTTTTTTTTTATTTCCTAAAATAAACAACAACTCAATTTCACGAGCAATTTTATTTGTATTTATAACATATACTTATAATGAATGCGAAGAAACTGAAACTAAACATGAAAAAAAGTTGAATGAATGAAATAATCTTCAGTCAGCTTCACCTTTAATTTTTTCATCATAAAAAAATCGCTGAAGCGATTGCGTTGAGGTTGAGGTTGAGGTCAATTCAATAACAAAGTTTTCAATTTTTTTAATTGAAGCAAAAGTTGATTCTAGTTAAATATCGATTCTTTCAAAGTAGGAAATTTTTCTCCTCTTGCTATGAACAAAATTTCAATTCTCTACAATTCTCTTTTGTATGTTTCTTAAGGATTTTTATTCAAAATTTTTCGTTATTAAAACAAAAACAAAAGTCATTTATTCTATTTTATTAAAATAATAAATCTTGTTATTTTAAATTCAAATAAAAATTTATTTATTTTTTTTTTTTTACAACTTATACGAGTATATTATCAAATTGTATAATGTTTATTTTTATGTATAAAATCCTGGAGCATTTTATGAATTTAATTGCAATAATTTCAATACTTTGCTTGCATCATTGTACATTATGTAAATGCAGGCATATACAGAAAAAAGGAACATATATATATAGATAGAGGTAAATAAGTATCATATAATGATTGAAACATGTCATTTTGATTATTTGTATGCGTGTATGTATTTAAATTTTTACTTATTTATTATTTATTTTTTTTTTTTATATTTTCAATTAACATGCAAACCTGCTAGCTAGCAAAATAAAAATATAAAACTTAGCTATACATATAATGAAACAATAAAAATGAAAATAAAAATCATTTAAAAATATTCGATAATATCAACAATCCGGCTGACGACTGACTTGCAGTCTCCTCAATTCATTTGATATTAATGCACATACATATACATACATCGACACACGATACATATATGTATGCACATACACATTACATATGTTGTATGCATATTTTTTTAATTTGCATTTCAATGAGAGGGCAAAAATGTAGAGCAAAACAATTTATGCATATTTACGATTACATATTATTAAAAATGTTGATATCGTTGATATAAAAAATATTTATATAAAAAAATAAAACATATACATATGTAAGTATGTATATGAATATATTATACGTTTAAATATGTGTGCATGTAGTACATATGTATTTATTGGTACCAGCATCTATGTATAACATAACAAATATTTTATAGCTTATACAATGCATGTAGATTTACATATGTATTATATTGTTGAGGCATTTTTTCCTGCTATTTATTTCACCTGTGATTTTCATAGCCAACACCACAGGTAATTTGATTTTCTATAGGTAATTATTATTTTTATTTGAATTTTGTTTTTTATATTTCATGCTTTTTGGAGAAAGTTTTTCCTGATTTTAACTAGATAAATACTCATGTATAAATACATATGTGGGTTTTAAAGATTATTCTAACGAAAAAAAAAAAACAATTGAAATCAAATGTATGCATTATCATTAATTTATTCTATAGTATGTAATTTAAAATGTCTGCATTAATATTAATCTACATCATCAGACACATAGAATTTAGTTAATAATTTTAAGTGATATCAGAGCATAAAAATGTGCTCTGTAAATCACACTTAATTCAAATTTAGAATTTTAAAATATGCACATTTCAAATATGAGTGATAATATCATAAAATTAGAAAAGATTTTTAGATGAGGTCATACGACATGCGACATACGATTACGAGTTCATCACATAAAATTTAATTTACATTAAGTATGAACGTATGTACGTTACATATGTATAATTTTGTCTTTAGCACTTAGAGCTTACTGGTACAGTTATTTTTATATGTATATGATCTAAATTTGAATTGCATAATAAGCGGAAAATATTTATAAAAATTTCATTAATAAATAACAAAAAAAAAAAAAACAAAAAATTGTAGAAAGAAAAAAATTATGTAAGTAATAATAATCATTCTGATCTCATATATTGATAATAATTTTTTGTCAATCTAGGTTATAGTACTCGTATATCGTATAAAAAAGTATAAGGTGATGGAAGGTGACTTTCCTCATAATATAGTACAATATGTAACTTTATTTGTAAAATAATACACTTTATAATACTAAATACATTGTATAGTATATAGATTTTTGAATTTATCTTTATTTTAACCAATATTTTTCCTTTTAATTAGGGTCATAACTAATTAATTTTCATCAAATCAAAGTTGAAATAATCTTAATTCTCTACAGGAGATTGAATTTAAAAAGTGTCTGTACAGTCATTAATTTCTTTCATATATTTTTAAATCTTTTATTAATCATTTTTCTGATAATTATTATTTGATTTGAACATGAGACAAAAAATATTTACCTTTGGTTTTATGATTTACCTTTGGTTATCATTACCTTTTATCATCTTTTATTTTATTTTATTTTTTTATTTTATGTTTTTGGTTGAGATTTTCCGGTTTCAAAACTTTCTCAAAAACCGCATTATGTGATGATTTTTAAGCTATGAAGTTTTGTATACTCGTCTCGTATATAACTTTGACAATGACCATTTCTTATGTTTGTGTATTAAATATTTGGAAAATTTCATTTTGAAAGCATTCATCATATTCATTTTTTTTTAAAGATTTTATTTATGTGCTATAATAATGCACAAACTTATACAGTTTATTAGTTACGGTTTTATACATACCTATGTATGTATATAACACGATATGCATGCATATACTCGTATTAATACTTAAGGTCATTGTTCGATTCTCAATTAGTGGGAAAATTCTTTTTTCTTTTTTCTTTTAGCAGTTTATTACAGTACCTACGTACAGTTTTTATTTATTTTACTTAGGTTAATTACGTATATGTAAGTATGTACATACACACTTGAAACCGTCACAAAGTTTTATAGCATAGGTATATAATAAATTAATTAGTGCATAGTTATCATAATTAATTATTGTATACATATGTACGCATATATGCTCTTTAATAATGAGTTATTTCTTTTGTTTAGAAAATGAAATGAAGATAAAAAAATAATTGAAAATGTGAAAAATAAAATACATAAAATACATAAATGCACGTTTGCATATAATAGGCGCCATGTCATAATACAAATTTAATTCTATCAGTCAACATTTTCATGAATAAAATTACATATACGCACAATTATTGTAATGTAGAGTAAATACACAGTATGTAGCTCTTACCTGTTGAATTACATATTTTCGCATTTTCTTTACAATGGTATTCTTGGATTTCTCGTATAGTTTTTTTTTTATTTATACATACACATTCGTTCATTTTTATTTTCTATTAATTTGTATTCCAAGTTTTAATTTTTATTTTTCTTTTAATTGATGGACACCAATACATATCATGTCATTTATAATTTTTGTATTTATTTTCTGGATTATCTGTCAGTCTTACTTTTTGCACATATATACATATCGCTATTTGTATATACGTGTTAAATGTATAGTTACATTTATTCATACGAGTATGTATGCTTATATCTAAATGTTCGTAATGAAAAAAATATCATTAAGTGATGATGATTAACAGTATAATAAATTGCTTTCAATGTGAATATTTTTAGAGTACATAAATACTTCCGACCTGTTCATTTGGTTGATTATAATACATCGTATGCAAAAAATAAGAAAAACATGAGTCTAAAATATAAAAGTATAATAGATAGTAATAGTAGATACTTCCATACTTCCTTACTAAATCCGTTACAGGTTGTATCTATTGGTTGTACACATCAAAAGGAAAAATGCGCATTCATTCCAATATAAGTCTATATGTATAAATTTATTACATACATTTGTACATTATGTACGGATTACACACGCATATTACAGTTACGATTATTTTTTTCGATACCTTTTTGCTTTTAATTGGTATTAATTATTTTCAGTAAACCGTTACATTAATTAATGAGATATCGATATACGCATATAATATGTAGATGGAATATAACTACATACATAATAGATATACTTTATGTACATATGTGTGTATTTTATATATTTATTTGTACAGATTAAATGATAAATTAAACTTTTGCCATAAATTAAAGTAGAAAAACATCAGAGAGATAAAATAAGAAGAAAATGTAAGAAAAGTAAAACATTTTCACACCTCTTTTCTTATTACTTACTTTCAATATTTGAATGTTATTTAATTCGAAAATATATGTATATATAGGCGGATGTTTAATTTTGAGAAAGGATAATTTATGAAGATTATAGTATGATATATATGGAAATGGAGGTATATATGTATGTACATATACTTGCTTGCGTATTACGAGTACATATTTCTATTTATAATAACGATAATATAAATTTAGAAATTAAAATTATAAATTATAAGATATGAAAAGAACATACAAAAGGAGTTTGCCACATTAAATGGTTGAATGTTTTTTTAAAAGGATTTTAATCTTCCATTTATTATAAAGTAAATATACGAAATTTCTTCTATGTAATTTAAACATAAAATTTAATCGCTTCATAAACAAATCAAACACAATTTGGTATATTTATACAGCTTACAGGGTTGTTATACATTACATATATAGAGGAATAAGTTATTATTTTTGCTATTAATTTAAACAAAAGTTGATTATTAGATGGTGTAAATTGTAAAAAGTATATGAAAATTTGAGAACATTTTATTTACACATACTCGAATCTAATATGTACGTATATGTGTGTACATACAAGACATATCAAATTTCATCTACTGAATGTGGATGTTAACAAAATGAATTTTCAAAATGCAGTGACCTAATATGAGACCATCAAAAGAAGTAAAAATCTTTATGATTAATAGTATAGCGAAATAGTAATTTAGTTGGTGGCAGTAATAGTACGTACGTAGTAGAGTAGTGACCAACATCATAGGAGAATTTTAATTACATTTTGTGTAACTTTAGATCTTGGTTAAGGATAAAAAGTTGTCAGCTTCCATACCTACATATGTATACGTCTACATACTCGTATAAAAGTAGATGGTATAGATATAGTAGTTAGAACAGATATGTATAGGCAAAAATGATAGAAAGGAATGTAAATTTTTCAAGCATTAAATATATTTAAAATTTTTCATTATTCATTTTTCATTTTGAAATATTTGACGGTAAACAATTTTATTTCATTTTAAAATTCCACATCACATATTTCATCTGTCTATCATATCATTTTAATGCCATTTGGCTTAATTGAATGTGACTTCGCTTGCGATGCATATATATTTTTTTTTTTAGTTTTGTAATAATAAATGCACTAATTAGAAATTAAAGATACAAAATATTTTTATTAAATGTATTTAAGTGATATAGATATGCCTAAAACAGTTGACAGCTTTGTATTATACATAAGTTGGCATGCGTAGAACAAAAGATACTTACTTACACATGTACAAAATTCATATGTGAAGAATAATCAAAACGAGTTGTTCACGATTTTCTATCTTAAAATCAAAAATTTGTCATCTGTTTTGGGCTAGGCTCTATCTAATTGAATATGTCTATGTTTATATAAGTACTATGCACTCGTCAGTATGTACATACACATTTATGTACGTATCTAAATAGTATCATAATATTAATATTATTTCAATTATAAAAATATTTTATTTTCATGAAAATTTTATAATCATGTCACAAATATAACTTGAAAATATACTCGTGTTCTGAACTAATAAAAACTAGAAATAATTTGAAAAATTTTTCCATAATTTATCATTTTATAAGATAAATAACAAAAAAAAAATAAATAAATTGAACAGAATAAATTTTAAAAGTTAATTAATTCTCGAAAGTAATGACATTTATAATTTACTTATACATATAAATGTACATACATAATAAAAGAAATACCACATACAAACAGATTCTATATGCAATTGTTGTCAATATTTTATAATTGATATATGATTCGTGCTTCATGTACATATTTCGTGCATTTATTGGGTGTTATATATTTTATATGTATGAGCACGCAATATTGCAATACAATATGTAATTTTATACATACATATGTAGATACACATTTAAAAAATTTATATATTTTTCTAAATCAATAAGAAAACAATAACTGCACATTCATAATGATTATAAACATGTGATGTGAGATATATGTATGATTTTTCATTGTATTTTTTTCTTTTTGATTATGTATAGTTATAGAATCTACATTGTACATTACATGAGATATAGTTATATACAAATTCAAAAATCTTGCAGCATTACAGTACCTTGTTTAAGATACAACTTATACATACTACATAGTATAACTTTTGTATTTTCTTCAATTAAATTAAATCAATTGAATACTGTGGGCTGATTGACATTCAAATGCAAAAATTGTTGTCATTAAACAAATTAATGTCTATTACCAGTATTACAGAAAAGTAGAAAAAATAAAAACAATAAAAATAGCAAAACAAATTGTCTTAATTAAAAAACAAAATAAAAGAAAAATAATCATCAAATGCGGAAACATTTCGTTTTATAAATGACATCCTTGATTTGAGATATTTCATACATATATTATACTGTCGAATTTATTTGATTCGAAAATTGTATCGATAAATTAATTTGAATTCTTGATGATTTTCATTTCTATCAAATAAAATGTATATGTGTGCAAGTGTATCAGAATTTTATAAATATACCTATACTTCGTACAAGTACATCATATGTACCTTTAAATGTACAATTACAATCTTATTATTAACTGATTAGAAAGTATATAGTCACATAAATATTCAAACAAGAATATTTATATCTTAAAAATAAATGAAAATAAAAAATAAAATGTAACTGACGATGTATATAATTCCGAAAAAAAAGTAAAAGAAAAAATACGTATATATAAATCTACTATAATATTCACTTTATTTGCATTATTTGTGAAGGAATCTAAATGCAAATCTAAAACAGAAGTTAAATTACTTTATTTTATCTTAGTATGGACGTATGGACAATATATGCGGTGACTTATATGATAATATAAATTTCTGGGTGGAACATGAATTATTACAGATAGGTTAGCCATTCACATTTTTCATATGGTTTTCAATTTCAAAGTCAAGGGTTTTCTATATGACATCGCATATATTTATGTATGTAGATGATGGTGTATATGAGTATAGTAAACGTAAAGAATTGTAGAATTGTAGCCAAAGATAGGACATGGAAAATTGTCGTGACTTTGCGTGATTTATTACATTATTTTCAGCTATTCAGTTATATATGTGAAGGTAACTATTATATACGAGTGAATGAATGAATGACTAGTTATAAATGTAGTACCTACTAGTACGTATGTAGATGTACGTACGTGTGGAAATTGTAGATTGGTCATTGTATTTTTCAAAAAAATAATTTTGTATTCTCATCGTATGATGTTAGAAAAATTATATTATGTACGAAACGCCTTTTAGATTGGCAAAATGATTGATAACAGCTGTTGAATTTTAGTCACAGTTTCATGTTTGATTTATAATCACAATTTTTTTTCGAGAATTATTTTATTTTCATGTTTTTACTTTTTTTTTTCTTCAAAAATCGATTATTTGAAACTTTCGAATGGAATATGTATGTTATGTTTGCATAAACCATAATGGCTAATGTGGTTTTCATCTATTATATCTACATATATCTATATCTATTCTATACCTAAATCAATACAGAGTTGATGTAAGACAAATAAATTTCATTAATGATCTAAAAATTACATATATACTGGTATAGTTTTCAAATTAGAAATTTCACAATAATTGGACATTTTTATTTATTCTCCTCTCTTGAAAATTATTAGGTCAAGATTCTTATTTATTTTCATTTCTAGATTAATATTTTTTTTTTTTCATTTAAAATAAATTCAAGAAAATTAAATTTTCTATTCTTTTATGTTATATACATAGTACATATGTACAGTACAAGAGTGTACGCGATTATTTCAAATCGAAAATTGAAATTTATAGGGCTGTCTATGCATAGCTGCTTTTGTATAGTTGCTGTTGTAACGTTATAATTTGAATTTTTTCTTGTCAGCATGTAATTTGTACTCGTATGTCTTTAATCAAAATTGTTTTTTTTTTTTTTTTTTTAAAGTGGAATCAATGTAAAATTAATTTCGTAATCAATCAAATTTTTAAGAGGCGTCAGTGTAAAAAAATTCTTCTTTAAAATTAACTTTGAAAATAAGAAAAACGCATAATTGATATTTTTCTTCTGGTTTTCATGTTCTTATATGTATAGAGATGCACAGCATAGCATTGGAGAAAAAAAAATGAAGACACAAGATTACGACGTTACGACTACGACGATGATCAGTTTAAATTTGTTGGTATTCTATATAATAAACTTGACATGAAAAATTAGAAAAATAAATTTGTTTGTTACATGATTTTTGATCATTTTGAATTCTCCGATAATATGTAATTGAAAATAATATTTTTGAAGTGATCAAAAGTGATTTAAATCGGTTACAAAAATACTTCAATTTTGGGTTATCTTTTTTATATATTTTTTTTTGCTTTGTAAATGTTTTTTAAAATCCTTCAAATAAATTACAAACGAGTATGCGTACTGTATGTTTACAAATTCTATAAATTCTCTAGGGTATAACAACCAAAATTACTGTAACCAAAAACAGACATCCATTGAAACCGTAAAAAATTGCAACCCCCGTGTATAGCTAATAATATATTTTTTCAACTGCACGAATGCAAGTATTATAGATGGTATTAGTTAATAGCATCAAATATCTGTCAATATTATCATTAATTTGTACATTGTACCGATATGTTTATAATATTGTTATTGTTTATTTATCCAATACACATGAGTATATATATTCGTATGTATTTTTTGTGTATATGAAAAAAAGGACCTATTATGTCCGCATAAATATGACAGTTTTAGAATAGAAAAATTGCAAATTGTAATAATGAAAAATGCAATAGAATTATTATACTTCTCTCTTCTGGCTAAATGTTTTTCCTTTTTTTGTACATTTTTTTGAAAAATTTGTATTTGATTTCGTCACGGCCAGGTGTTCAATAGAATTATTAATACCTAAATTTTTGTATTATGTTATTTTAATATATACTCGTACGAGTATATTGTGCCCGGATATAAGTAGAAAAAACAAATTAGAAGAATAAGGGAGTTTCTTTTTTGAACGAGTATATGTGAATTATAGTCCTAATCCAAAAGCACAAAAACAAATAGGGAACAGATTATAATTTTATTTTCTGTTTAGTAATTTGTTTACAGTCTGTACACAAATACATTTTACAGTACGCGTGAATATACAGACAATTTATTATTATTATTATTGTTACACATAAATTTGAAAATATTAATTGATGATATCCCGCAGGACATTAATATCGATCGGCTATTGTCTGTTAAGTGACTGTGAAATTGACACATGTCTATTACGTTTTTATTTTTGTTTTGTTTTTTTCTGTGTCTATATCCTTAATTCCGGGTCTATGAATATCGAATTTATATCTGCATACTTAAATAAAGTGTATATACATATATACACGCAGTGTAACAAAATAATGAAGAATATTTACAAAAAAAAATATACAAAATTGATTGTACCATTGTACGCTATACAAAAATATATGTAGCTTAGAAGATTGATGAATTAACTGAGAACAGAATCGAATTAATTTTATCCGTATCGATAATTTATTATTATAAAACATGCATACACATACACATACATATACTATGTGAATGATAAAATCTGTATGGGATTTTATTTTATTAAATTTTGAAAGAGGGGGGAAATAAATAATGAATTTTTCGAAAGTGAAGGAATTTTCATTTTTATATTTAAATCGCTTGCCTTTTTTAATTGGTTAAAGCGTTAAAGTTACAACAATTTTTATAATTATGATATTCATATTTGTTGTTTTCATTTTTTGTTATTATTATAAAGTTTGTGTTTTGAAAAAATTAAATAAATTTGCATACTAATTACGAGCATATAATAATGATAATAATAAATTAATTTTTTTTTTAAAGATTTAATTAAAAGCTTTTAATTAAAAAGCGCCATATTTTTTTGAACCTATCGGTGTTATTTCATTATAATTTCACTCTTATACGAATTAAGATTAAAATTTATGTAGATTAAATAATATAGAAAAAAAAAATTAAATAGCTACAAACAAAATAACAAATTTTTTCAATTTAAAAAATCAAAAATTATAAAATTTTAAAAATTTATTATTAATTATTATTTGACCTTAATCATTTGTTCTTCTTTTCTCGGATTTTCATTAAAAATAACAAATGCGTAGATAATTTTACAAATATACATACAATGTATAAATATATGTGCATTAATATGTAGATTTTATTATTGATTAATTCATGAATTTAGTAAAAATGTACGTACATGGCAGAAAGTAGTATAGCAATTAAGTTATTGGCGGCTAACTATGGTACGATTTACGCTGTACCATAGTACCTCACTTAGTATCATGTAGGTACTCGTATTTTTATTCATGAGAAAAATCTATTTTCTCTCTGCATTTGCTTTGCACTATACACAACACACCATAAGAAATATACAAGAATTAAGTAGTAACAATGAGAACGAAACGATAGTACTGGTAGTATCTTGCATACTCTCTATTTTGATTAACAAGAAAAATCCATTTTCTTTTTATACTTGCTCTGTACTACACATTACACTGTGAAGTAAACGAGAAACAGGAAGATAATAATGTAGTAGAAGTAGTAGTAGCAATAAGGTTGCGTACCATGTAGCATGTACCATATACTCGTATTTTCATTCATGAGAAAAATCTAATTTTTCTTGGAACATATTAAGCTATCTATAACCTAAACAGACGTGACGAAACGAAACGAAACGATACATACGATAGTACAGTGGTACGTATAACTATCCTAAATGGACGTGTTCTTACGTTCGTTCAATTTCGATAAATTTAAATGTCAAATAGACGAAACGAAACGGAAGCGGTCGTACATTTTATCGTTTCTACTCGTTTCATACACATTTCTATTCGTTTCTACTCAATATTCATACACAATTTTACTCGTTTCGAATCATTCTATTTAGGGCAAATTGTTAAACTGACGAAACGAGTATTTACGTTTGTTTAATTTCTTTCATTCTGTCTGTCACGTCTATTTAGGGTCTTGCTTTACTTGCCTTGCACTACACACAACATGCCATAAGAATTATAGAAGAAACAAGTAGAGACAGAAAGTACATAGTATATAGCAATGAGGCTATTGGTATAGCTATAACCTATAACAACCATAGACTAGCTATAACTATAAGATCTATGTATGTAAAACTGTATATACTGTACATAAAAATGTAAATATTTCGGAAACAGTTAAGGTAAAAATTTAACACTTTAGGATTATAAAATCACTAAATTATAATCCATCCATAATGCATAATTAAAATTTAACATTGAAATATATGCATACATGTGAATGTGAGTAAATGCTATTATGTATGTATGTATGATACCACATGATACGTACATAAATATCTATAAATTATGTTAATTAATATAATGGTTTTTTATTATCAATTTTAATTTTATATTTTTTTTAAGTAGTCCACAATAACTCTGTAACTTTATGCAGTGTAAATGTAACATAATTAATAATCTGTTTTTCACATAATACTATATGTTTACATGAATAAGTATAGACATACACTCGTATTTTTCGTACATATATAGGTATTCATTTTAATTTTATAATTTTTTTTTCTTTCGTTTTTTTTTTTGTATTAATTATTTCTCAATAATTAAACTTTTTAATGAAAATGCTGTTTTTTTTTTTTTTTTAGTTGATCTTTCTTAATAATTTCTTGTCGCATTTTGTTTTATTTTCTCTCTTTTTTCAAAATTTGAAATTTCAATGCTTTTTTTTTATACATATACTCGTACATATACTAATGCGTTTCTTTTGTTTTTCATTTGCCTTTTGTCGTTATATGTTTAAAAATTTATTTCTGCGAAATATCAATATATCGTTTTTAGAAAAATGTATGTAACGCGCGTGCATAAAGCGCGATATGATGACTTTAATGATTATAATCGTAATATATACTGACTGATTCATTATAAATAAAATTGTTTGTAGTTCAAATAATACAATTAAATATGTAATAATAATTAAAGTAATGATGATAAAGACAAAAAAAAATCCTAATTAAAATTATAAATATCCGATAAGGAAATTGAAAATGTAAAAATTAAAAAAATTATATAATTACATACATATTATATATAAAATGAAATTGAAACGTAAATATGAAAAATTACTGATCATGCAAAGATGCAAGATGAACAATACAATTTTGTTTTAGTTTTTTGATCGAATAAAATTATTACATTGACATTCTATATTATGCATAATAAGTATACAAATTATACGTTAATCCATACAAAAAAATATGACATAATGATAGTATGTACATATGTATTAGAATGTGTATCGTTTATAAAAAGAATGATTGTATTATGTATTACAAATAGTAGTTTTGTTTATGAAATTTAATGATTATTATCAGAGCAATTAAATAATTTTAAGAGGATTTGTTTGAACTTGATTGTTTCTTCTTGAATGATGAGGAGGTAGAATAGATAAGAAAATGTATCAGAAATTTTTGAATTGAAAAAAAAAACAAAATATTGCCTATAAGTTCGTATAATAAAATTAATGAGAATTCATTGTATGTATAAGTACGTATATGCTTGTAACTACGCATATGTGTAGCACGTATAGATACGTATAAATGAAATAACCTTGGTAATATTAAAACTTCACGCACATATGTACATACTTGTGCATTAATACTGCTATACTGTTCAAATTTATATAAAAATAGTTTGTCATCGCGGCTTTTAATATAATATGTAACTCATATAAAAAGTATGTCAATCAATTAAAACATTTTTTTATATAAATGTATCTCGAATAAGAGATATGACACTGCTGAAATGTAACAAGAACTTATTTTTATTTTTATAAATTACATACATTATAATATAATGTATATTATTTCTGAATGCTATACCACACAAGTATAGGTACGCTTAGATATAAACGTACATATATGTGACTTGTGAACATACTTTTTTGTATACGTAAATGATATACGAGTACAATAATTTTATTTTATTGTACATATAGCTATGTTGTATTTTTTTTTTTTTTAACATTGTTTTGAAGATAATTTTTGTTGAAAGTTATGTAGGTGTGTACTTGAATAAATAAAATTTAAGAAATTCCTATCATTACATTAAATGTAAAGTAAATAAATATGTAAATATAAGTAAAAAGTATTTACAGAATATAGTAGATATCTATATGTATATGTATGTAATGAAAGATCAATATTCCTTTAATTACACAAGGTGTTTTCAAATAATGAAATGACAAAAAAAAAAAAAAAAATAAAATAGAAATAAAATTATTAATGCCCGTAATGTAAATAAAAATAAAAGATAAAAGTAATACATGCCTAGGTGAAACGAAAAATCTTAACTCAACCGCGATGGCTTGTAGCTTGTAGTCTTGTAGTGTATTTCAATTTGCATATCACAATATAATGTATATTTACATGGAAATAGAAATACAATTAGGTATGAGTACAAGCACACATGTAATCGTATTATGTATATATGTATATTTAAAGGTGCTTAAAATTAATATTTGTTTATTTTGGTTTTTATTTATTTTCTTTTTTTTTCAAAATTTACTACTTAAAATGTTTATATCTATTTTGTTCATTTTACTAATAATACTTGTATAAGGTTTCAGGTTTCAGGGTTTCAATTTATGTCATCATGTATAGGTACTTTGAGCAGGTTATCTTTTAAAAGTTTTTTCCGTATACCTATATAATACTTAAATATCTTATGCATTTTAACCTTATAACTTAATGAGTTTTTTATTATTATAGATTTTTCTTTGTATGCTTTGTATGTAAATTTCATATACAATTAAGATTTTCCATTTAAAAATCGATATAAAATCGATATAAATATAAAAATTTAAGCTCGAGTATTTAATTAAAAAGTTTCAAAACAAATTTATTTAAGTAGACATACGTATGAATGCGTACGAGTATATATTATATGTATATATCCTTTTAATAAATAAATATTTTCATTATTTTTATGTTTTATTGAATATGTATGTACTTAAGATACGAGTATGTGTACGTATTTATGTAGTTTTGATAGATTTTGATTCGAATTAAATGTTTTCCTAAACGTTTTCATTAATTAAATACATATAATAAAAATCAATCGTCATTTTTGATTCTCATTTATATAATGTTAAGTAAATTAATTTTTTTTTCATGTGTAGTTTGTAGTTACAGAAATTTTTTCATTAGGTTCGTTTATTATTTTCAATAATAATTGTCTTATGTAGACTGTGGACTGTAGAGAGTATTATATACTCGTACATAAGTTTCAATTTTTATTTATATTATTTACTGTGTTGATTAATTTTTATTAAATAAATGGTATACATGTGGTGTTTTACTCTACATTTTTATATTATGTTATATAATCATTTGAGTTATTCGTGTACATTCGAGGATATATGTACATATAAATACATTAAGGGTATTCAATTAATGCAGTAAAAGACATTTAAACCTAGTTTACATACGTTTTATTCGGGTTACATACCTTTTGCTACATTAAGTAAATACCTTCATTATGTAGGTATACTCATATATATTTTTACAAAAGAAGATCGATAAGTGAATTGGCGGCACATGTTATGTTATATTTAGACAAACATGTACATATTCTAGACGAAAGAAACACATACGTATATTTTGCGAATATTAGCTGCTTTCTCTTTAAAAATTTCAAGTACTTGCGAGTAGAAAAGGTAAATCTCTGTGCTAAACCATCTACTCGCGAAGCTACTCATGAAAAACTTTTCAAGTAGATGCTGGTAGATGCGAATAATTTTTGTGTCGTTCGTTATAACAATTTATCATAGACACATTTTTGTACTCGCAAGTAACTTGAAATTGCTAAATCGAAAGCAGCTATTGTAAATAAAAAAAACTTTGTGAATGTTTATTGCGGCGTATACTAAATATTAAACGTTTATTTATAAGTCATAGCAGTCATAGTTATAGATGGTAGAGTTTATTTACATACTGTATGTACATAATATACATCTATTCAAATTACTCAAATATCTATATGTACAAATTTATAATATCGTCAATATAGAAGACGTACTAGTAAATTTTAAAATGTAACATGAAAATTATCTCATATTTCGGTACATATACAGTTTGCTTTATTTGAATTTGTTTTTAAATAATTTCTGGCGCAAATATTTATGTACATAATGTACATATGTACATAAAAAGTAATTTATCGATACGTACTACGTACTGCTAAACATATTACTAACATATGTACGGATATGTAATGTATATGAAAAAGTATAAAATTTGTGGTTTTTTATTTTTACTTTGCTTTTCTCTAGCTTTAACTTGAACTTTAAACATATGTAATTTTCCAAATACTTCTGTCAAGGTTAAACAAATATACAGCAGCATGATGATTTATAACTTATATTTTGAATTTTTTTTTCTCTTTTAAAATTTATGAAAACTAAATTAAAAATAATTTGCACACTTTGACGAATGCTTTTGTTAATTAAAATTTGCTAATATTAATTATTCAAATTATTCAACAATTATAGAATTTATGTTAATTATTACTAAAAAAGAATATGAATTTATGAACAAATGTGCATGTACATACATATGAGTATGTATGTATGTACTTTTAATATTATTTTTATTAATTATAAAACCATAAAAATTACATTTTCTATATAATATCACCCTCCAAAAACATAAAAAAAAATAACAAAGTGAATGACAAGTGAAATGAGGTTATTATCCTATTTGTTTGAAATAATGATTTAATTTAATTTCATTGTATAATTTGACAATCACATTAAAATAATTAAATTTTCATTTATTTAATTGAAATGAATTCTTATAAGTGGTATGAGATGTGCTAGCATACAATATAGACATTCAAATAAGAAAAATTGTTTTTCTGTAGATAGAAAAAAAAAATAACATGGATTATTGTTACTGCACTTGTGTGTAGTACACGTTTAAAAGAAGGGCATAGATTTAGAAATAAAAACCGAAAGAAATCTGAATTGAAATGAAAATTATAATTAATTTTCTTACCATTTAAATAATAATAATAAAAAAAAACATTTTGATAAAAAATAAATGTGCATGGAAACCATACAGAAATACTTTATTTTTTTATGGTCAGGATATTTAGGTACTATTACATAATGTACACTCGCATAGAAAATATCCAAAGTATATATTTGAGCGTCAGAGCCAATAATAATAAAGCGCTCAAAAAAGCATGAAAATAAAAAATATAAGAACATATTCATTAGATAATATTTGCTACGTACACACACTCGCTAGACTAAATATTTACGTCTTGTGTCCTGTATACGTGCGTACCGTACATATTATGTAAAAATCCCATTGTGATATAAGTAACATGCCTCCCCTGATAAATAAATTATTCTTTTATGTCCTGGATTCAGAGATCTTATATTTTTTTGTCCTCCCTTATTTTTAATTTTTTTAAGGGATTTCTCTTTCATTTCTTTTAATTTAAAATTTTTCTTTTTTTGTTATTATGTTATTGCATTCATATTATTATATATGTATGTCCTTTTTGTTCTTTTTCTTTTAAAGTAAAATGTGTACACATCTACAGTATATGAATATATAAAATTTGTTTCTTAGAAGAAGATGCTTTTTCCAAAAAAAAAAAAAAAATAATTTTAGTCCTTATTACATATATACGAATACAAGTGTGTATTTGTATTTGTTTATTTTCTATATCAAAATGATTCAGAATAGTGAATCATTTTCTTCTCGCATATCTTTTCTTTAATGCTTGGTGTTTTTCTCTATAACACTACTATAAAATTCACCCCATTTTTTTCTACGTGTACCTATGTAATATCTTCTTCTACTTACATTAAAAGGAAGTAATGGTAGTATTGGTAGTATGCTTATGTTGCGGTATGAATATTTCATATTGATATCAAAGTATTAAAATGAGTTTTTCCCTCCTAGACTTTGTAATGTTATTTTTGTATCCGTTGTACAAAAAAGCACGTTTTATAGATAAATCGATATTATTTTTAAATAGCGTATAGTGTACATATTATAGTGTCCTGTGTCTGTTTCTATGCTGTACTGTGCATACAAATATCACTGAAATTATAAATGTGTTCGTGTGTGTTATGTGTTATATAATTGAAGACGGGACGGATCAGATAGAACACACATTTTTTATAATAAATTTTTATTACCATATTTAGATGCGTGACGTTTTTTTTTTCCAAAGTACATCCATTCATACAAGTAAAGTTATGAAATTTTTGGTTAGAAATGTGTTATACAACTAGAATGAACTGTGTATTTTTTGGTCAAATTAAGAAAATATAACAGGAAAATTAGGTTTCTAGGATATCCATAAAAAATATGTCTGTCTATGTACATGTGAATGTATAAAATGTTTTTTTTTGTATGATGTATTTTTAGTGTTTGGTTTTACGATCGAAAGGTCCTAGATCAACTTTATTTGAATTTCAGTTTGAAGGTGGAAAAAACTTAAAACATTAAAATCTCGATTGAAATGAATTGAATTTGACCTATTTTGTTCTATGATTTTATATATTTACACATACATGCGTACGGTGTTTTATCATGATTCTAAAAAAATTTTATAAAATTTGTTATTGTTGTTATTTCTGTGCATTTGTATTTTGCTTTTTGTCTTTAATTCAAATTTTGAATAAAGTTTCTATATATCTATAATTATGTATACAAACAATGTTACTTTTGTTGTTCATTTGAATAAAGTTTTAAAGTGTAATCGGTACGTACAAGTATACATACGTACCCCTATGTAATTCTTACGTAATAAAAGGAAAAGGATTAATAAAAAGTTTTCGTTATTTTCTAATTTGTAATTCATAAATTTTAATAATTTTGAATACATATCTGTATCTCTGTATGTAAGTAATTTTAAAAATTTGAAATTCAAATTTTCCAAAAATAAACAAATTAATTGTAACAAAATTTGTTTGTTATTACATTATTTTATTTGAAGTAAGGATGATACAATAATAAGAGTACAACCTCTGTTTGTATGTATTTATTTATATAATTTGAAATAAATACATATTACTATCTGTATAGAGCATAGTGTCTATAACCCCTGCTTATATAAAATGTTTGTAAACAATAACAATTCAATTAAAATATGTATATGATAACAGATTTACAAAATTTTTGAATTAAACAATGTGTATAATTGTTTGATAACGATAAATAATATATGTACATATACTTACATACAAACGTAAATAATATTTTGTTTACGAATATGTACTTATAATATTACTACGTAGTTTGATAATTTAATTCGTTAGGATCCATTACATTTTAAATTTAATTTTTAAGTGAATAATATTTTTGAATATTATAGTAGATGTTACAACACCTCTACGTTGGATAAATTTTTTAATTTTTAAATTTGATAATAATAGATACACATATGTGTATGTTATGTATATCTAGATAAGCATATATTTTTAGATTGAGGTATACAAACAAATCTACTTTAGTATGGATAAAAAATTCAAATATGGTGTTAAATAAAATAAAAGTAACTGGGTATATGTAAATTGAATTTTGCATAAATAGAAAAATTACATATTCATCCGGCTTACAATAGAATTTATTAATTTTTTCAATAAAGAGAAAACAACAACCAATTCCTTGAGTTTTAGAAAAGAAAATATGTAGTGTTTAATTTCCTTATTTTTTTTTTCTTCTCTCTATATAAAATTTTTGTGTTAAGATGATTGTTGTCATCTTAATTGGAGCATGAAGTCGTTTTGTTCCGTTGTTTTGTGTCAGAAAAAAACAAAAAATGACTAACTCAGCTTTTTTAATAGAATATTGCTTGTAGAAAGAAATAAAGAAAAAAAAATAATAATAAATTAGAACAAAATAAAAATATGTAATGTACTATACTACTTACTAGTGTGCATGTGTGTATGTGTGTATAAAAACTAAAAGAAAATTAAAAGTTTTTATCATTCGTCCATTTTCTTGTAATAGGATACGTGATGTTATAAAAGATTTTTTTTAATGATGGATAGACTATAAAAATGTTACATACATATATGTATCTACATATACGAGAGTATATTGTTATAAGTATATAGGATCTGTATTGTTTGTGCTTTTGTATATGCGTGTGGTGCTGTTGTGTGATGTTGTCAACGTTCTATAATAAATTTTTAAAAAAGGCAAAGAGTAAATTAAATTTATTATTGTCATTTACGCCGTGTCATTTATTTTTATCCTGCTCACATATATAGTTACATACTCTACTCTATACTTTTTGCAAATATACAATTTATACACTTTAAATTTTTATTTTATTTAAAAATTGTTGATATATCCATACATATATGTAAATATGATTATATGTATAATGAAAGTAGATAAAAGCAAAATATGATTATTTACAGGGAATTTAAATTTAAACAAAATACAAATATCTACATAATGTGTATTATATGCGTATAGGAAAGACCTTTGATGATGTTCACATTTTCTCTACAGATTCGAAAAATTCATTTTTGAGGGCTAAAAATATCAAGGGATACACTCTTGCCTTCCATCATGTATGTACACATGTATACATAGAAAAGTGTACACTATAAAAACTAATCAAAAGTGTCTAATTTAAGTTTTAGGTCTGAGTTTGCAATTCAGCAGATGAAAATAAAAATGACCCTTAATCATTAAAACAAATTGAAAATTAGCCTCTTAATAAATATAAATACATATGTACGACGGTACGAATGAAGATGAACATAACATACTCGTATATACATGAATGAGGAAAAAAAAAATTAAATGATGACGATCAGATCAGATCTTCCTTGTATCTTTAGTGATTCAAAATGAAATATGAACTTATGACAATGACCGTATGTTTTTCTGTCTGTTTGTAAGGTACTGTTGGTTGGTATACTGTATTGCATATTTTTAAGAAGAACAAAAATTGTAAATTACAGAAGAAATAACTCCAACTGTTGTCTGTCGAAAATTAATTAAAAAAGTAGGAAATGTATAAAACCAAAAAAACAAAAAAAAAGTATACTGAGAACAGAATGTAATACTCATATCTCGTACTCGTATTATACTGCAGAACGTAAAAATTTGTTGATATATCTGTGTTGAAGCTTGAAGATTTGAATTTATTACCATGATAATGATGATAATGATTATAACAGAGAGAATGTACATATAAGCGTGAGAACAAAAACGAATGTAATGTAATGTAATAACGACGCGGTGTTATTAGTCTTTAATCAATTTCATTTTCATCATACATTAAATGATATTTTATAAAATCATCGACATTTCTTTTTCCAATTTAAATTTTCTTCTTTGGAAATCTTTTTCAACGACACACTGCTAATATGTTATGCGCTTGATTTACAGATTTTCAGAGTGTGAGGTCTGTAATATCTGTGCTGAGCCTCTGAGTTGAACATGTTTATTTCGTAATTGTATGTAATTTCTTTGAAGGTGCAGTAAATCATGTGAATGAATGAAAAATTCAACAATAAAAAAAAAATGAAAATGAAATTAAATTAAACCGGTAATAATTTATTTTCTTGAAATGAACTTAAAGTACTGCTGCATTCGTGAATTATGACATCAAAAAAAGAAAGTATAAAAAAATGAATTGTCGTTTGATTTCAGAAAACAATATTGTAGAATAAAGACATCAACACATAAATACAATTTGAGGTTAATTTAGGGTTAGTAGAAAAATTATGTCGTACCTGCATGGCTGCATGTCAGAGAGTATATATAAGATGCAGATGCAGATGCATAATTTTATATCTACTCGCATAAGTACGTAAGAGTTGATTGTAAAATTTGGGTTAGGGAATTTGTTTTCTTTTTTTTAAATATTTTTCATTTCTTGTATATGAAATCAATAAATTTGCAGACAATTTTCTTTCTTTCAGTAAATTTATTTTGTAATTTATGTGTGGGAAAATAAGTTTTTTTAAATTTAATTTTATCATTTTATTTAAGTTGCTTAAAGCCAATTGGCTACCATTCAAAATTTTTGAATAGTTCGCCTAGTTTAATTTTTATTGTTGTTGTAATCATACTATTATTTCTAACTTACGATAACTGCACTATATAGTAAATACTGAGTTTGTTGAACCATTTTTCTTTTCTCTTTTTTCTCCCTGTTAAATATCTTTTATTTAAATTATACTAAAATTAGAAATTTAAAAGCAAAATAAAGAAAGAAATGAAAAAAAAAAATTGTACATTGGCAATGAATTGAAATGAATGCAGAAGAAAAAAAAATATTTTGAAGTGAATAACTACATGAATTTGTATTGGAAAATGTTTAAAAAAATACGGTGAGAATGAACTCTTTTTTTTTTTTGAGTCACTGTCATTATTCCATTTAAAATATTTTTTTAGCTGTGTTTTTCGTAATGTATGTATTTTTTATGCGTAAAATGTATGTATGTGAAATGAAACTGTACACTCGTATATTGTATTCTATTGAATCAATACTCATATTGTTCTGTTTATTGTTTTTATTCAATGGAATACAAAATTGAGAAACACAAACACAGATATTTGGCTACCTAATACGATGAGTAATAATTCACATAATAGAAATCTCTCTCTCCAGGCTTTAGATTTCATAATCTTCTGGCTATTAAAATTTAAAATACCATCAATCAGTACGAACTACGAGTACAAGCAATACAACAATAATTTCGATTTCAATAAATATTCCATTCATCAGAATTGAATAAAACAAAAAAATGTTTAAATTGGTCGTAATTTGTGCTTTTGTTGTTCTCGTGTACCAAAAAATAAATAAATAAAGAAAATTGTCTGCAAATTATATTTTGATTGTAAATTGTGTATATTATGTGTGTGTATGATATGAACGATTGTTTATTTAAATGAAAAGAGAATACCATGAAATTTTAATAAATTGATTCCATTACAAAATTTGATGATTTTGACAGTTTAAATAATTGAGCTAAAAAATTAAAGGGAAACTGTTCATTTTTTGAATAATTTCAAAATCAAAAACAACGTTAAAGATGGTTAAAGTGTCTCATTGAATCATAATTATTGTTGTATTGTTTAATAAGTATGCGTGTGTCTTGTGAATGAGTGAATGTATGATATTATGTAAGTGATTATATGGCCTTTTTTAGATTCTATTCTATATAAGTATGTATAAATGTAAATAGGAAATACTCTGTAGTAGAAACATTGTGGTTATGAAGCACTTGACATATATAATACGATATCAACATGAAAGCATGAAAGCGTAAACAATGGCAAAATGAAATTCTTTAAAAAGAAAAGTTACTTTAATTTTTACATTTTATGTAATCGTGTTATATTTGCCTAAAACTTGAAAAATAACAAAATTGCAAAATAATTAGGTGAAAGAAAATTAACATAAATATACATTACATTATGATGTAGACTTGAGAAATATTTTAGATTATGATGGAATAAGGATATTTGTACATAGATTTTTTCTTAATAATTTCAAAATTGTTTTGGATTACAAACAAAAGGTCTTTAGAGATCATACATAAGTGAAAAACTTTGGAAAAAAAAATTTCAATTACATTGATTCATATGTAAATGAATTAGATTCAAATATTATGATTGGAAATAACTGAGATTTTATATAATAGTAACAAGTACAAGTTCAAATTTTGTATAGACGCAATTATGCCACGATACAATAAAAGAAAATCTGAAAATTAAAATAAAAAAAAATTCGAACTAAATTAAATTGTAAATTTATTCAATAATTAAATATCTGATTATGAAAATTGAAGTTAATCATTGAATTAAATTATATAGAGTTAATTATGAATTCAATGTAGAATTGCTTGTTATTATTATTTAATTTTTTCAAATAAAAGTAGATAGGGGAAAATGTATGCACATATTTAAATTAACGTTAGTTAGTGGCTTTCCAGTATGTTTATTAACAATTAAATCAAGATATAAATGTATGTGAAATACTTTCGTACAGCACAGTGTGATTACATAAAAATCAAAGTCTAGATCAACTAATTAGTAGATTCTACGAGTTTATTTAAGTTATTTGTACATGTATGTATACGTATTTGTATAAATGTATGTATATCAATGAATGGACATAATATGCACTACCATTATTTATGTATGAAATGAAAAATTTTTGTGTGTCAGTCAGCACAAAAATCATAAACAAAACAGCCAAAATATTTTATCTATTCATTCTTAAATCTTCTTGATGTTTTGTATTCAATTCAGTCCAGAATCTAGCATACATATTATTGTTATGTTCTTTATTTTTATTATTTCTTTATTCAGATTTATTTAGGTCAGAATGATCTCATTCATAGATATCAAATTTATCTTGATATCACAAGGATTTAGGATATTTATTTTGATAAATAAAAATTACGTCATATTATGTTTTTTATTACAAATTTTTTATTTTCTTTTTTTTTTTAGGTTTTATGGTTTTATTTTAATTATTGTTTGTGGTGTGGTAGTTTTTTTTTTTATTGTTTGAGGTGTCTTTTAATGGCTTTTTTTTTATTAATTCTTCATTTTCCTGTGTATATAGTAAATATAATACCTATTTCTATATAGGAAAATAAATGCGTAAATTTCTTCTATTAATAATTATGAATGTATAACTAATCACACGTGTGTATCACTAAAAAAAAAAAAATTATAATGAAACACGAGTAAATGTGTATTTCTGAATGAAAGATGTTGATATATGGATAAATGCGAATATTTAATGACAGTGTTGTTTTCTTTTAGTCATATTCCGAAACGAAGACAGATATCGATTTCTTCTGTTTATTTTTTTCTGTTTTTTTTTTTATTATGGTTTTACAGTATAATGTTCTAAAATTTGAAATGATGTAAGAATGAAATAGGTATACAAATATAAATGCGCACTTGTTTCTGTTCCTTAATGAATAATATTTAAAGAATTTTAATTTATTCAACAAGAAAAATGAATGGAACTTCTAAAATATGTACTCACAAAATGGATATAAAATTATAGTTCATGCTATAATATGAGAACGTCGTAATTAATGAGATATAAAAAAATTGTTCATAAAGAAAATTTCCTATACAGTAAATTATCATACATCTGTTTACAAGAAAAATAATTAATATTCAAAATTGTTTACAAAAAAATTTTCATAGTTTTTTTTTTTGCATTATTTTGCATTTAAGCGATGGATGTTCATAGTTGATGTACACATAGACACAAATAGTTTTTATCAAGATAAAACTCATAAAAACAACAGCAATAATAAAAGAAAAAAAGTTTTTTTTTAATGTTTTACTAGAGAGAATCATTCTAAAGTTTCATTTTCTTATCATGTTACATAAAGCGAAGAAAAGTTTTTTTTTTCATGATAAATTTATTGTCCTTCTTATTATATAACTTCATTAGACTTTATTTTAGCAAGATAAACTTTTCCATTTATATACGTGCACATTTTCTTATTTTAGCAGGATATGACCAATATATATCCAATGCTTTTGTTTTTTTTTCTTTCTTTAAAAATGTTTTCGTATAGTAATTTTATTATCCTTGAAATAAAAAAAAATATATAAAAATATGTAAGAATATAAGACGATCCCTCTGTAAACAACCATACTATACGATAACAATTAAAATAAAGTTGAATATAATTTATCCTTTTTTTTACAGTCAATAAGTTGTCTTAAGTATTATGTAAAATTTCTACATACCTAATACATATAATATCCAAGTATCTTATATACATTACATATGTTCGTGTTGAAGTAATAATGACATAATTATAGCAGATATTATGTAGGTATATAGACATGGTACAAGTAGACAGGCGTAACGAATTGATTACATAAACCTATGTCCTATGTATGTACCTTGATAATACCAGCTACACACTCTTATACGCATCAATTTCAATTTTAAATATTGATTTTTGGTTTTTATTTATTTTTTTATTACACTGAAAAAAAAAGAGGAAAATTGTAACATGGTATACCCATCCTTGATTAATAGAAATGATCAAATAAAATTATTAGGTCTTTGGAGAATTCATGTACGTATGTCTGTATTCGTAATTTATCCTGAGATGTAATATAAGTAGATCTATGTATGTGTTAATATAAGTAGATTGAATTACAAAGTTCACAGCGAGGATATATGCAGTTTTTTATACAAATAGTACAACAAATATGAATGCATCTATCTACCAAACAGTTTGTGTTCAAACGAAGTTTAGCAATGTACATGTACTAGATTGCAGTAAAATATGTAGACATGTAGACTCTATATGCTCTATACACATTTATATATCCTTATTGCATTTACTTGCATTCCTCGATATTTATTATTATATGCATATAAATATATGAACAAGGATTTTTTTTTTATATTATTAAATTGCAGTTATCCTATGGGATATGTAAAATCAGTTTTCTTTCTGAACCGTAACTAATGAAAATTTAACACGCTTGAGGCTTTGGTGGTCGTGTGTGTTTACTATGTGCATATGATATTGTATTTTTGTATGGTTGTATATATGTAGTACAAAGTGTATTGTACACAGTCATGCTTACGCGACGTTTATACCTACACGGAACAGACTATTATATTATACATACTATGTACGAGTGTATGTGGTGTGGTGATGATTTCATATATGTATGCATGAGACCATTTTACTTTAATATTGCATTTAAGGGCTACACAATACTGCACGTTGACATTAAAATAAACATAAAAACGGAAAACAAAATTATTCTCACAATAAACATAAAATGGCTAGGATATATTTATTTTAATGTGATTTCATTTTGTTTATTTTATTTTAATTGAAAATTTTATTAAATTTAGAAATAACAAAAGAATAAAATTAATTAAATAGATCACTTACCTAAAAGTTCAGCAGCACCGTTTCAAATGATGTATTTAGGTGTATATTCTCTTAATAAATTTCAAAATAATTTAATACAAAAAGAGAGTTAATCCCAAATCCAGAATCGTAGTATAAAAATCGAATTGCGTTTTTACTATTCGATTAAAGAACGTCTTTTTATAATTAAAATTCACATTTATTAATTTTTCAATTTTTATTTAAAAGAATTGAAAATAATTTCTTTTAGCAAATAAAACACATAAAAAAATTTACGAAATTTTGTAATAATTTAACTTCTTGTTCTTCACTTGTTTTCTGTATAATTTCATTTACATCACTGTAAAATTATTTCAATCAAAATAAACATAAAGCTTGATCAAGTTGTATATTATTTTGAGTACATCGCATGTGTACCTACTAAAGCAACAAAAATTATAATCTGAAATTGAAAATAAGAAAAAAATTGATATTAATATAATAATTTTTATTTATTTATTTTTTTATTGTTTTTGTTTTTTGTTTTGTTCTTCAAAAAAATTAAAAAAATGTTAGTTAAATTTTTATATTTTTTTTTTTGATTTCGAACGAACAAAAAAATTGTTTTGAGCACAGTGTAGCTGAATGTTTTTTTTTTTCGTTCGTTTGTTTGTTTTGTATAATTTTGATAATTTTTTGTTTTGTAAATATTGTAAGCAGTCTGTAGGCTATTGTATAAGAAAAACAAAAATCGAAAATAAAATTATTAGAAACAATTTTAATTTTTTTTTATTTCAAATTAAAATTTAGAGAATTTGTTTGACAGTAAGTAGGTACATACATATAGTATATAGTAGAGTAGGTGTAGTCGTAACAAAAATACGAGGTAAAAAAAAGTTATGTGTGTGTATTACGTACTATAATGATTTATGAATTAAAAAATTCAATATGGTTCTTGTTACGCAGCAATCAAATTTAACACGATATTAAAGGCACTTTACAACCAATAAAATAAAATACAAATACAACTGACTCTGCATACATACAATCATACATACATCTAATATGAATACTATGTAATTTTCTTAATGATGATTATTTCAATTTTGTCTACCGGAAGTTCAAGAACAATTCAATTTATTTTCAAGTGTGTACAGTAGTTAATTGAGACATCTTCTGATATTTTTACGTAGCATAAATTTATTATTGTACTTTGTATTGTAATACTTTATATGTAGTATATTATACGCACAGATATGTATATTTATCTATCTATAGATGAATATCAGTGTGTGCGAAAAATAAGTATAAATATTTATAATCATATCAACATTTGTCACATTCGCATCAAACGATTTTTTTTTTGTTTTTGTGTTGAAATTTTTTGTTGTTTTAGCTGTCAAGTGATTTTTTTTGCCTCCATATATTCGTATTAATACACACGTATGATTACGAATTATTATCATTACAGATTGTATACAAGTATGAAAATATAAGAAGAATAAAACATAACGTAAAAAGCATAAAAATTACGTACAGGAGGGTACTGAAAATAAAAACGTACACAAAATCAATTTGCAATTTAAAAAACTCCCTCAATTTTATATCACATTGCTGGGTTTTTTGTTGTTGTTGTTGTTATTCTGATTCAATTGTTACTCTTTATAGATATAGAATTACAGAGATTTTGTGTTTGTTTCATGCTTTATTATTGTATTAAGTACATAGTAATAATGTCTATAAAGTGATGATGTAAATTTACGAAATTAACATTCATCGAACAGCATTCAAAACTGTGTTGTATTGAGTTAAGTGAAATGAATGAAAAAACATATAATAACATGCCCGTTCCCATTTACTAAGCCTAAGCGTGTGTATAGTAAGTAGTTACAACAAGAGTATTATTGTTGCTGCTACTTCTGCTACAGTGAAAAAAACAAAAAAAAATGTTTCACTTGTTTCGCAAAAAGCATAACAGCCGCACAATCATCATAAAAAACAAAATTTTATTTTGTTTTTATTTTTTGTCTTGTTCAAATATCTGAAGGCGAAAATCCGATAGCCGAAAAACCGTCACATGATAAAATTCTATATATGCGAATAAAACGGAATTGTTTGAAATTATATTCCTTGTTACGTCAATGATTCGAATAGGATATGCCGCAAGAAAAGCAAAAAAAAAAACAAAAAATAAATAAATAAATAAAATGTATGATGGGGAATGGATCCAGTAAAACACCCTAAACGCTAAAGGAAGAAAATCGTTTTTGTTGTTCTATAAGTATAACAATTCTGCACATACTTTGAAGAATGGGTGAGTGGGTCTTAAGGATGAAAAAAGAGAAAAATAAGGGATTTATCCTTATAAAATTATACAAATACAGATAGATATGTAAATGTATGTATACTCGTGCATATACTCACACATTTACGTAGATATGTGATGGGATATATCATGATTTTATAGTGTGTATATACTCTGAATAATGCGATTTTAGTGCTGCCATATAATGTTGTCCTTGCACAAGGGGAGTTGCTATGGTAACAAAATTACATATAAAAGCACATGGTTTCGTATCTCCTTATACACACATGTATCTACATGAATAGCAGAGTATATAAACTGGAATTTGGATTCGACGACTATTTAAGGATATTTTTCTAAATAAATGACTAAACATGATCCTTTTTAAAATTATATATGACTATATGAACTATGAATGAATGGTTGTGTTCAGGAAAAATAAACTCTCTCCACAAAATGGGAAAATTTCTAAATAATATGTATACGGTTGTACGGTATACGTATATTGCTTAGGTTTAGAATGATTTGTTTAGATGTATAGAATTTTCGAACACATATACATACTCTGTACTCTACACGTAGATGATATACGAGTATAGGAAACGTTTTTTACATTTTAAGTTTTCAATGAGTTTTTGGTGTACAGTTAAGTTAAAGAATTTTTGTAAAAGTATGCGGTTCGGTATAGAATTTCGAAACGAGTTTATGTTAAACAAAAAGGATATGATGATTATATGCATATGTAAATTTGTTAAATTTATTTTTCTTTTCTTTTTTTTGTTACTGTTGTTTAATTTCGGTTAAATTCTTGTCCATTTATTTTTTTATAATTTTAACCATCTACAATTCGCCGTTGTAAGGAATGAAAATGAAAAGAAACTAAAGAAATAAAATAGAAAATTCTTATTTAAATTAAACAAAAAAATAAATTATGTTTAGACATTTTATGAAAAACACTCGTAAAAGTATTTAAGTGAGCATGAAATTCTTTTGAAATTTTTCATTCAATTCTGTACTATATTTCATATTTTATTCTAAAACCAAAACGTCAAAACCTTTTAAATTTGTCTTTTTTTTTTCTACCGAAAGTTTTTGTTTGATTTTTATTTTTCTTTCTATTATTTTTAGTAGAGGCAAACATGAAAATCTAGAATTTCAATCATGAATTTATGACATTGAACTTGAAAAATATAAAAACACTATACCAAAGGACACATACACACAGTGTATAATATGATGAGATTCTCTGACGAATTCTAAAAAAATGAAATAGAAAAACTTTGAAATATTTGACATTAAGTTTTGAATTGTTTAAGATGTTTCAAAATGTAATGCATATACTCGTAACATGTTTATACTAGACACTAAAAATACTAAAAATTAATGCAGAACCATTAAAAATTCTCTTTTAAATTAGTTTTTCTGCAATAAAACTATGTTAAATGCAAATTTAAATTAAAGACGGTAGAGAGTAGTAAGTCGTAGTAAATGTTTTCATTAAAAAATTATGGCATCAGAACAGAACATGAATTTTTCTACTATTGCTGTAAGGCAAATAATTCACATATTCACATGTATAGGAGCTACAAATTAACTTTTCTACATTACTTTCATTGCTGTGTATTTGTGTTTTTTTTTTTTTTTTTAATTTCTATTTTTTGTTTTAATTTTCAACAAATAAACTTTCTATATATGTTCTACATGGTTCTGTATTTATATACACACATATATACACTCATATACGCATGTATGTATTACACGTACTAGACGGTATATAACGTTTAGTTTGTGATTATTAAATTTATCCTGCGGTTAAATGTGTTTTTAATAGAGAGAACTTTATAATGAAGTTTTAATGAACTTTTTGAAACAGTTGATATTTTAAATAATAAAATTACAATAAGTAATATCTACGTATTTTTTATTTACACAAAATGTAACATAAAATGTGTGTATAGTGGAAAAACTACAATTATATAAATGTGTGCTAACTCCAACACTTTCACTTGATATTATAAATGTAGAATGTAGTATTAGCATGTTTCTATTTATCTAGCTATGTATTTATTCTCCATCTCCATTCATCCTTATTCAAAAAGTTTTAAAATATAATTATTTTTTTACCCAAATGCAACGCGTTTGCTATACAAATACACATCGTTGTGTTTGTTTTAAAAACATAAAAGTTAAAACAAAAAATATAATTACAAAATAATATGTAAACAAATCAAAGTTTATTTTCAATTTACTAAAATAATAATAATGAATTGAATATTATTCTAAATTATATGCATATATACATATATTCATATGCACATACATACATATGTATATGTATATCCTGAAGAAGGAATATATATAAGAACTGAAATGTGTTTAAATGTAAAACAAAATACATAATTTGAAAAAGAAAATAATTTTTTAAAAATGATTCCTTGTTATTTATTAGGGTAAACAAGAAGGAAAAATCCTTATGTACTCATACTTCGTATTTAATGTTTTTTTCTCCATACGCTATAAAATTTCAAAATTTTATATTTTCTTCTTTTGTGAGTAGAAAAATATTTAAAACAAAAGGATGATGATGGGAGAGAATAACTATATGTTCGAGAATAGCATACAAAAACACAAACAGATTTTGATAGTAGCGCATATTATTGGAAAGTAAAAACGTAAATCCATAAATATGGTATTGCAAAACCATCATTTCCACCTGATGTTGAATTATTTTTCAGTTGTAATTTATATAAGGATTACATTAATCTGTAATTTATGATATATTCTAAAGAAGATCCAGTGATGATATCTTTACTCTGATTATATTTTTTCCTTTTATTTTTTTATTTTTTTTTGTTCTTTTTCTGAAGAAAATCAATAAACGAAAAGTATTCATTGGTTTTTTTTTCTTTCAATTTTTGTATTTAATAAAAGTTAAAAGGAAAGCTTAAAGATAACAATCAGGTATATGGAATAAATTTTCGTTCCAATTTTAATACATATACGAGTATAGAAGTAATCAAAAACGGAAGAATATTTTACATAGAATCATAATTCATGTCGTTATGCCTTATTGTCGTTTTTGTGTTTTCAAAAATATTTAAAAAAATAAAGTTTACAATAGATCATCGTTTTTTATAAAAGATGTTAGCTACTACCAAATGGAATTACAAACCCACACATTTGGTTCTAATATGTTTAATAATCAAGTTTAAAAAAAGAAAATACAAAAAATAATTGATCGATCACATTAAATTAATTAATAATTCATAACGTATCAGAATTATTGCATTACATACTCCTATTTAAAGCGAGCGAATTTCCATTGGAATCAAACGATATGTGAGAATGCAATTTACGTGTACACCTATTGTACGCCTATTACTATTCATACCTATATCCTACCTGTTTTATATTTAGTTTTGTTTACATATTTATTTGTAAACAATTTATATTTCTTATAAAAAAAAAAAATTTACACACACAGAGATACTCAGTTGTAGATTTATAATCAATTAATTTAATGAGTAAAAATGTTTTAATATTCTGTAAATGCATTGAATTTTGTGTTTTAAGTTTAAAATTACTGCATTAAGTTTTTTTTTTTTCATTTTATAGGTATGTACTTACTTGTATCTCGTATACTAATTGCAAATTGTATATGTATAGATTTAATTAAAATTCATTTTCACATTATTGTTGTTATTTAAACTAGAGATATAATTAAATTGCATGTTGTGCTTTTGCTATATGTATACTAAAATCTATAAAAAAAGATTCAATTTGATCTTTCCGCAATTAACTCTATACTATACCATACGTTAGGTTAGATAATAAAATTTGCAACCATACACAAAAGAACGTGTAAATAAAGTATATAAGTGCGGTATAAGAAGAGTATAAAAAAGCGAGATAAGTTGCTTTTACCATTTTTAGCAAAAGATTATGTTTTGGTTTTTATTATTTTACTGCTACTGCTACTATTTATATTACTGTTACCCACTAATATTACATAAAAGGTAAAAAGCAATTATACAAATTATATATACGATTATGTACTATATATGACGAGTATAGTATAGTAAATTTACGATTTAAATGAAAATAAAATCGTAAAATTTTTTAAATTCCATTGACATAACATTTTTCGTTTATTACACGAATATTTTTATGAAATGCGCTTTCGGTAATCATTGACAATTAACATTTTTTATTCTTTGTTTTATTTTTATTTTTTAATTTTAAATTAATAATTTTCATTAATTTTCGTGATATTGTTCTCCTTGGTGTTTTATTTTTGCATATAAATGTTAATGAATGCACACTTTGTATCTGATTGTATTGAATTAATAGAATTTAGTATCTACTTAATAAAATTTGATTTGTTTTTCTTATTTTAAATAATAATAATTTTAAAAAATGTAAAGTAATGTAAATATTTAGATGACATCAGTTATTTTATATCAAAATCAAATGCACTTGTACATTTTTATATGTTTGTTTTAGAACATTCTAATGACAGAACAAAGTTCGATAAAATACGATGCATAAACAGTTTCAATAATTTTATTTAAAATTATTTTATTTTATCGAAAAATTCAAATTAAAATGAAAATTTATTGCAAAATTTTATCTCGATAACGCTATAACCTTAACACATTTCTGTACATTCTGTACACTAAGCATGTAATGTCATTGAATATATTGAATTTGAATCTTAAATTTAACATGTTTATGTTTGCTTTTGTATATATGTAAGATTGTCATTTTTGTTTACGACATATAGCAGTATACAGAAGGTATTCAGAAGTCATAATACGATATGTAGTGATATGACTAATGGCAAAATGATATCTTGTTTTTCAATTTGTGTCGTGTATGATATGTGATATGAAAAAAGGAAAAACAGTTCATAGCTACTCGTACTTATACGGACAGAGTAAATTGATATCTTTCACCGTCAATATTGGCACTTGGCAGTCAAAAATTTAACGTATTGACATGCATTGCATTGGTATAATGGTATGTATGTGTTGTGTAGGCACATTAAAGTTTCAAACAGTTTCCTTCTTCCAATTCGTTCCTTCCTTGTTGGTGCATTTGAATAAGCGAAAGAATTTTCTATATATAGAGTCAGAGGAGGGTTACCAATATATGTATGTTGAACTAGTGTGTGTTTGAGTGTGTTGGAGGAGAATGTGCTTTCATGAATTTTTTTTTTTTATCGAACGTGCTATATAAGTACACAAAAAATCAAAAAAATCTATACATCGCGTAAAAAATAAAATTAAAACGTTCCCAAAAAAAAAAGTATTGTATACAAATAAATGAAGTCATCACCACCGTATAAAAATTGAATCAAAAATCCGCGTTTTAATCATCAAGCAACTCTCCCTTTATTAGGTAAAAAGAAGAAAAACAAAATTCACGGCTTTTTATTCATCCAGGTGTATAAAATTGAATCATTATATTGTCACGGAAAAAAAAAAGGAGATTGACACGTGAAATCGAGGAAGCCAAAATGAAAAAAAAATAGCAAAAGACTTTAAATAGACAGTCGTTCGTTACAAAAAAAAAAAAAAAATTAGCACACCTGGGAATATGGGACATGATCGTTGCGATTGCGATGGATGATTTGTAACATTAACACTGAATTAAACGAGTTTCATTCTTATTTGTTTCCTTTTTACGTGTATTTTATTTCATTTTTTTGGGAGTGTTTCGTATTTCTATTTTATTTTTATCTTATCTTTATAAATACCTGCATGTAATTTACACGTAAATATGAGTAAATAAATACATGCATATTTGTGTATAATAGGTGCTTGTTTGCATTCGATTAATGGTACGTATATATGGTTATGGTAATGTAATGTGTAAATTGATTGAAATCAGAAAATTCATAATAAACGATTTTATTTCATTTTTCTTTTATTTTTCTCACTGCGAATATATGAATATTAAGTGTTAAGAAAAATGTTAAAAGAAAAATTTTTTAAATGTAATTGGATAAAGTAATTTTTGTTCTTTTCGTTTTCTTTTACTTATTCGTCCGTTTTTTTTTTATCTTTGCCTTTGCCTTCTCAGTATAATATTAAATTAAAGTGCATAATTGTATACGAGTGTATGTTGTATATTTATAAATGATGGAATTTCTAAAAATAGAAACCAATTTAAACGGTTTTATATATTTAAATACAATCACATATATGTACTCTCATATATAGCTACTCTTTTTAAATAATATTTATGACAAATTTTCGCATAGAAACATTTTATTTTATTTAATTTCATTCATACGTGATTATTGTATTGTACGCGAACGCGAGCGTATATTCATACAACCAATACAACACAAATATATACTCGTATGACACAGAGAATACCGAAAATGGTAAAAAAATAAATTAATTTTGCGTGCCAAGCTGTTTTATTATATTTTTCTTAAATAAAAATAAAAGAAAAAAATAATTATAAATTGAATGTTATATGTATATGCAGACTGTGTGAATGACAGTTTATATGCGTATCGAACAGAAAACGAAGAAAAATAAAATTGTATTACATTAAAGTTATGTTAAATTGTGTCTATAGGTATTACCATATTTTGCAATATTTATTTTAAAAGAAAATATGAGAACGATACCATGGAATACGATACTATACTTGTACACGAACACGGTATACCGTATGTACATACATATATGTATGTATGGACGACGTTTAAAAATTAAAATTTTATTTATTTTTTTTTTTTTTTTACTTTTTAAAAACTTGATAATAAAATGCGTTAAACGACATAAAGACATAACATTGCATTTGTCACAAAAACAGAGAGTGAGTGCTACTTTCAAACTAATTTTATTTCGATGTCGTCATAAATATTTACTATGCACAATGCACACCATGGAGTAAAAGTACACATACTGGTATGTACAATATACATGCATATGCATATAAATGTATATGTACATTCATATGTATGAGTGTGAATGTATAATATATGAAACACTTTTAAAAAAAAATCATGAAATGTGATAACTAAAGTGTTTCAAAATTAAATTTTTATTACGTTAATTTCATTCTTTTTTTTTTTTCATTTTAATAAATTCGTTATTTTAAAAGAACGAAAAGCTAAAAAGTTATAATACACATAATAAATTCGTATCTTATATTTATATGCATAAAATAATGCATGTGAATACATATATGAAAATTTTCTTAATTGTTAATTTTTTATTAAAAGTTTTGTGTCAAAGAATTGTTATATTCGTCTTATAAAAATAAAAAATGCAGGTACATATGTACTAAAATACAGAAATTTAAATTTTAATTTAAGGTCACTTGAATGAGAATATGAGACCGAATCAGTTATATTGGTATGATTTAAGATTTTCTTTTGTTAGAAATTGTGAAAGCAGATTTTGAAAAACAATTTTAGTTAAATGTATTACTCGTATTTAAATGCAATAATTCTGATTTATTAGATGTAAAAGAATAAATCAAAAATAAAATAGGCTTAGACAGATCATGTACTATATGTACTTATGTACGCGTACAAAAGTAACTATATCTATCTATATATTTTATGTATGGATATGGAAATGGAATGGATGTATTAGGTACATAAATCTTTTTCTATTTTCTAAATTTAAATACAGTTTTAAGTTTGAAGGTTTTGTACATTTAGCTTTTTCAATAAGTCCAATAAGTCGTTGAATTGTTGAATGGTATAGTAAAATACATAAATTTGATGGAAAAAGAATAAACTGAATTTAGTAAAAGACAAGAGAAATTTATTTGTAAAATTATAATGTCATGTAACTATTTTTAAGTCTATATAGCTAGGCAGTATTTTTCAAAATAAATTACAATTTTAATATTCAATTTGATGAATTATTTTAAGGTTTTTTTTTTGTAAATGTATAAAAGTTTGTATATATAGCAATTTAATTTAGTTTCTTTTTAAATTCCATCTAAATCATGAAGACACACTACACTGTACATATTTTTATTTTTATTTTATTTTATTCATATCATAGTTCTAAATTATTATAAATTGTAATGGCATAAATTAATCCTACACAATTTATTAAAATTTCGTAGGTCATAAGAATAAATCTTCACATATATGTACCAACATACATACATTTATGCATCACATATGTACATATATTCATACGAACGTTTTAGGTGTATGTGTTTGTAACATAAATCATGATGATTATAATAATGATTTGAATAATTTTCATAAATACATATTAACATATACGTTATGTACATAATGTACGTGTATTCACAATTATGATTAGAAAAGTAATAAGAATAATATTATATTTATGTACATATATGGTAAAATGTATACACAATCATTTATACATCAGTGTTGTATGTACATTTACATCATTTATATTTTTATACTGTCATTATAAATATTATCCTTATTGATTGACCTAGATTTTCAGAGTAGTGTATGGTATAGTATGTATACTCGTTCATTATATACATATGTATATTTCATAACATTTGAAATGTAAATTCATATGTGATGACAGTCAATTATTATGAAATGAGTGGTAGTAGATAGTGTTGTATAGTTGTATGATAATATAATAGAATTGTAAATTCATGTGTACGAGTGTTTGTATGTGAATGTAGTTTTTGATGACAATTATTATATAGCCATATACTTACATAACAGAATAGAATGAAATTACATATACGATAAGATACGAATATTTTTTATTGAAGATTCATGGCGCCTTATTTCGAGTACATATACATTGAATACACATATTCATTTTATTATCCTTTAAGGTCATTTTGTTATTCAAATATTTATTATATGAACAAAAAGAAGATAAAAGGAAGAAAATAACAGAAAATTATATAAGTATATGTATATATTTTCTTCAACATTTTTTATATTGTATGTGTATTTGATTGTATATTTGTAATAAAAAAATTAAAGTTCGTTTTTATGATAATTTTTGTTTAGAAAAAAAAAGAAAAAAATATTCAACGAAAGATTTTCAAGATTTTTGTGGAAAAATTTTGCACTATAGTGGTTGTGTATAAGATGTCTATGTTTGTGATCGTATATTTTATTCTGTTTTCAAAACTTTTTGAAACATAATTTTACCCAAAGGTGCAATAATTAAAAGAAGAAAACGTATTCCTGAATAAGTATGAAATAAACTTTTGTACAGTTCAGTAGAAAATATGTTTGTATATTAGAAAATTGTTTTTAGTATACTCCCACCCAAGTATAGACAGAAGAGATTTTGTAAAAGTTAAAGGATATGATGATGTAGTATATACCGCACATGAGTAGTGTACGTGTTATTTGTCTCAAAAAATAAAATACACCTTATGGAAATGTGTTAAGTATTCAGTTGAATATTCTAATATTGACATGAAAGTTTATGATAATATAGTTTTAAAGTATCACTATACTCTATCTGTACACATTTATACACATTCTATCTATATATGGATGGGTGCAGTACACTCGGTGTACCCATTCCGGATTACCAGAAATTTCGATGCTTAAACTTTGAAAATATTTTGAATTTTAATTTAGTTTGTCCACGTTTTTGGTTATATCGAATAATATGTATCTTCCTGTTCCTGTTGGATTATCATTTCGTGTTATACCGTTGTTATACGAATAGAATTTTTGGGCAAATATTGATTTGTTTCTATTTATATTCGATACCAAATAGAATTTATCTTTAGATGAAAGGATCAAATTAGTCTGATCCCTATTATATTACAATTGAATTTATTTTTGTTTTTTAAGCAACAATTCTGTAGTTCAAAATTCACATAAGACTGTAAGAGTGTAAGTTCAAATGTATGACAGATTATTTTGGTCATGGAAAGACCGCCTACAATGGTTTCGGTCAAGGCTCCTCAAAGGCTGTTGTACCACTGATGATGATTATGATGTAAGGATCAATACATCCGAATATAATCATCAGATATCTATACTTTATTTATGTAAAATTTATTGTGCATGAAAATTTAAAATAAAATTTTGGCATCATATAAAATTTTTTATTACAAATATAGAAGAGCCATATTATTGACACTTTATTAGGTATACATAAGAATTTTTAAAAATTTTCTCATTTTCATTTCATTTATTCATTCTTAACATAAAATTTCAAAAAAATCACGAGATTATCTATATACGAAATTCTCATAAAATATGTTCGTTTTTAGAATAAATTGTTTATAACAAAAAAAAAAAAAGCCATGTTTACATACATGTCTTACATACATTTTTATAGAACACATAGAAAAACCATAGATATATGTTTTCTTATGTGTACACACAGTTTTCAGTTTTCATAAAACGTTCAACAGAAAATACCTATACATATACTTACACAATAAATAGGAAATGTGAAATGTGATGTTATTCTGATGGCAAGGATAAATTTTATTAAGTAATTTCTTTTCTTTCCTTTTTCTTCTTCTTGATATTCGTATTTCATCGTGCCAATCTTATGTCGTCTTCTTGATTCTATTCGTATACTATTGCATCTTGCGGATATTGTTTCATAGTAAAAAAGATGTCTAGTATCACAGAAAATAATATTACTTTAGGCAAAAATGTCACGTTTTATTCTGAATTACATATGAAATCCTGCTGTCTGTTCTTGTTAATTTTTTGGTGTTTTTATTGAAAAAAAAAATTTTTTTTTTCTAAGATGAAAATTTGAAAATTAAATATCAAATAAAACATAACATGTTGGTATTTAATTTAAAATTTAAACAGGATATCATTCATAATAGAAAAATATTATTCTGATGTATTGTATAAAATTTAAATATGTATGTATGTCTGTGTTCTATATTATTTTACGATTTTTAAATTTTTTTGTTTCTGCTTTCACACAAGAGTATTTTTCTTCAAAAAAAATGTTTCATTAAAAAAAAAATCAATTGTTATTTTAATTTGAATATCTGATATTTATAAAATCAAATATCCAACGTTTTTATATTATCCACCTATCCATTTCCGTATGGTAATTTCGATGTGATGCATTTTAAATGTTCTGAAAAAAGTAGATTGGATCCAATCTTTTTGATTGGATTTTCATGTTTTATGCAAAAATTTTGTAAAATCGGATTTAATTGTTTGAAAGCGCGAAGCGTAAAAATTTAATTCTGAATGTGCGTAGATATTTCGGTTTTCTTCTTTTTTTTTTGGATGCAATTGTTTGTTTAATGTGTATATTTTTTTTTGCTTTACAAACACAATTTTCACTTTACCAGATATACGGATGCTGATAAATTGATAAAGATACAATTTTATGAAACGATTTTAAACAAAAATGTGTTTTCGTTCTTTTTATTATTTTCATTTGTAATTTTATTATAAAAATAGCATAAAAAACAGATTGTATGTACATATTTGTAAAATCATATGAATCTGATGTAGAGGTAATGGAGGAAAATCATTGTTTTTCACATTCGAATTTTCAAATTTTTTTTGCATAAAACTGTGTGTGGAAATGAAATGAAAAATTAAGAACTCATGTGTAAAAAAGCAGCTTTTGACTCTCTCTCACACTGTTTATAACTGGAAAAAATTAATAAAATTTATTATAAAATTGAATTTCGAAAATTTTCTCATGTCAAAATGTTGAATATCAAACATAAACACTGTACAAAAAGTCCGTTCAGTTATTTTTTCGTTGTGTATATATCTTGAGAAGGTTCATTTTACAAAAAAATAAATCGATAAAGAAATGCAAACATAACGTGAATATTTCTATAAATCAAATTAATACATCAATCATTAATCACACTTTATGGGCATGGCATTAAATTTCAATTATATACACGGACTGATTAGAATAATTTTATACTGAAATATCCGGAAAATTTTAATTTTAATTTTTTTTGTGTGCTTTATCTTTTTTTTTGTTCGCGGTATCTGGTATGTAACATCAATCATTTGAATGTGTACAGCATTTTATAGAGCGTTCATTACAATTATCCGAAATTAGTTATGACAATAATTTTTTTTGTTAAACAAATGTCATGCCTTTATTTCCATTCAATTGAATAACAGCAGTTGTTTTTCTTCTGTGCGATTCATTCTTTATTTTATGTTTTTGATTTTGAATATGAACAAACAGACAAATTAAAAGGAAATTATTTCATTTTTTCTTGTCTTTACAAAAATGTTTTATTTTTTTTTTTTTTTTTTTAAATCTGTGTGTATTTCAATATTTTTCACTTCATTGCTTATTTGAATGAACTCTGTTCAGTAGCGGATTTTTCGATTAAGCGCGGCCGTATTTATCACTTGAAGTTTCAAAATGAAAATTCAAAAAAGTATAACCAATAGGTATACTACAGGTACTGTTATGATCAATAATAATCTTTACTGTTTGGGAGTATGAAAAAAGGGGAAGGGCAATTATAAAATATTGTTTGTTGATATTCCGTATTTGTCACTTTCCATATCTGCATTCTACATTCTACTGAGAGAGAAAATCAACTTTTCTGAAGAAAGAAAATACGAATATAGTACGTATATCATTTGTGAAATATCTACTACTCGTACTAGCATAGCGTCTATGTTGCCTATGCGTAAATCCAGCCCTGACTATTGTTATGTTTTTAAATTTTTATTATTATTTATATTATTATCACTTTTAATGTATGTATAAATGCATAAATAAATGTTAAATTCCAAGTAATGTACAATAAAAAGCATAAAAATTCATTCATAACACGAAAATAAGAAAATCACCTGACCATAACAAAACATCACATAACATAAAAGAAAAATATGTTATATACGTACTACCACTACATACATACATACTCGTACTCGTACCTCGTACAGTCGTATACACATAAGAAAATATACTATTTAAGTAGTTCCATTCATTTCTTTTAATGTGCTCAACTGACAATAAATGTTCTTCTCTTGTATTTAATGCTGTTTGTATTTTACCTGTAATGTATTTTTTTCTTTTTTAAATTTTTTTTCTTTTACTTTTTTCTTCTTCTTAGTTTTTCTTTTAATTTCTGTGTAAATTGTTTTTGTTTGTTGTTTTCATTCTTAAATGAAATGCAACGAACCAAAAATCATCGTTTATTTTACCACCGGTGATTTTTATTTCATTTCTGTTTTCTTTATCGTTTTCAAATTTTTTATATTTTTGTATTTGTTATGTCTTTAATCTCATATCGTGTTTAATTTCTTTGTATGTATACTATATGAAAAATGAAAATAAAAAAAAAATATCTTTTCACAGTGAAATTTTTAACAATAATTTTTGAATAACAAAAAAGGATTTTGATAAAAGAATTTGAATTACATTATACTGCTGCTGAAGCAACAAATAGGTACTAACATATAGATAGCGAGATAAAAATGTAAAAACTTTTTTCTAGTCGATATTCACTTGATAGAATATTTCTAATTATGTATGTGTATATGAGTGTACTGTAGTGTGCTGATGAATATATAGACTGTTTGCAATGATGCTTACGGCGATAATAATAAAAAAAAATCTTTTAAAGATTTTCTTTATTCTTTTGTTTATTGTGATGCAAAGTGTTTTTATATGCAATATTTTATTTTTATGAATAAAATATTCTTCTAGTTGTATTCATAGACATTAATGTTAACTATGCATTTACATAAAGGATTACAAATTAACTGATAAAAATGTAAAAAAAAATAAAACGACTTTTTCTTTTCTTGAAAAATTCAAAAGTGAAAACATTTGAAAAAAAAAAATATTATAAAATCATTTAAAAAATATTTAGTTTAAAATTGCATTGGATCTTATTGAAAACCAAAAATGTTCTTCACATTTGAACACCATTACATAGTCTTTTACATATGTATGTACTCGTAGTTGGTTGGATATAAATGCTTATTACTTTTCTTATGATAGCTACTTGCTCGTATATATATACGTACATGCATATAGATAGTTTCTAACGGTTTATAAAAACCATAATTTTATTATTTTTTACATAATGTACATATATATGTATGTTTTTCTATGTGCTTTCATAATAACAATACAATAGTGTAACACTAAAATATTACCAGATAATCAAAGAAAATGAATCGTGTCGTGATGTAAAAAGAATAAAAAAAAACACATTAAAAGTATCTAATGTATGAGCATCTTTTATGAATTATGATGAATCAAGAACAGTAATAAAGAAAATGAAAATTGGAAAAAAAAAAAAATAAAATAAATAAAAACCACAATATGAGTACTATCATCGTATATAGAGGTATTCCAGGTGTGAAAGACACCGCGCTCTGTTGAATCATACATAATATACGAACACACATAAATATTAGTTCGATTGTATACTTAATATAATATATGACATAATGTATGTATTACTTAAATATAGAACCAAAGACCTTAATATAATCTATGTATCGTATATGCTATGCATCTATATACAAACATATGTGGATGTTAAACTCTTTCATATAACTACAAGGAAGTAGCGCATATATTTATACATTTTATAGAGCGATTGTGGTATAGATTTTGTTTTTTCTTTAAATTTCTGATGTGCACGGTTACGTTATACTATAAAAAAGTAATCAGTAAAATGTAAAGTTAATAGAAAAAATTCTTTTTTGAATTCATTTTAAAAGTTAACTACACGAATATGAACACACAAACCATCATGTAAATATTCATATCTCGTATATTATATACGAGCATTTGTACATATGTATGTACGTATGTATATTATACATTCGAATTAATGAGTAATTAAAGTCGATGAGCTTTTAATTATATGTGCACATAAACACCTAAGAACTACAAACAAAAATTTCATTTCTTTTATGCTCATTAGAAATGAAATAATTTTCATTTTTTTAATTTTCTTTTATAATAATTCATATATGTACATACAACTTCTAGTACATTCATGAGTTATTCATTCATAATTCATGGATAATTTGATTCTTAGACCTATTCTTGGAAATATTTCTAAGTAACATGCATAAGCATAAATACAAAATAATGATACTTACAATAAATTGATATACGCGAGTTTGAATATATGTAGTAGTAAAATGTAAAATGTACGTAGGATGCAATGAAAACTAAATTATGTCATCATATTATATTAACATCATAAACATAACTCGTCATCATTGTTACAGAATAAAAAAAAAAAAAGAAAAGAAGAAAAAATAAATAATGCATTCATCTATATTGAGTTTTAACTCTTTTAGAGATTAGAGTTCAAGTGGCTAATTAAAAACGCGTTTATCATTACTATACTCCATAAAAATGATGACACATAATACATCCATTTACGTATACTTGAAATATGCATAGATTCTCGTACATTTGTAATGCAAATAATACGTACAGCAGACAAAATACATTATAGATAGTAAGTACTTGAAGTAGTTAAGTTAGTAATAAATAAAAAAAAATTGTTCTCAGTTGTTGTTTTGTTTTCAGTTAATGAATGGTTGAGTGTTGATAGTAATCAAATACTGGATCCATAAAAGTGGATTATTTGATTGTTGATTTTGATTTCTCTATTATCATATCATATCATAATATCATATGAGATGAGTATGTATTGGGAATTACATTTATGATGTCATAAACATATGCCTCTCGATATGAGTGTATGTATTTGAATTTTTATATTTCCTACATCTATGTATGCCTATTCTGATGCAAAATTTTTTTTTATTTTCATTGAAATTTGATTCGAATTTTCATATTTGCATTTACAAAATTTGTTTGTTAGTTTCACATATGAAAAGATCACTAAATCCTAAATCCTAAATGACCGAACTGCAGCATATTTTTGCACTTAAAATTTGGGTATTGCATAGTGCCGTATGTTTGAAATTTATCTGTAGGTATATTTCATTTATTCACTCAAACAATGTATGTATGTATGAGTCCATAAACAAATCTCCTATATATGAGCACATATTCTTCATGAATACGTATAGTTATCAGTCGATTAACAAAACAAATAAAGAAAAAAGGACAAATGAATAACCATTGTCCTTTCTTCTATTATTATCTAAAACTGACATGATGTCCTTTACAAACATATCGTATGTAGTTTTATTTTGAGATAATGGAGTGGTATACAATACACTCAATCGTATATAATATCCAGCCCTATAAATTTTTATCCTTCTGGCATATTGTCGAATATTGTCGTTGAAAAAATAAACTAGGGGATACTTGACGTTGGTATAGATGACAAAAAAAATAATAACAAAACAACACAATATAAAAACATACGACAAATTTTATATATACTGGATAAATGACAATTTATGACAATTATTATAGAAAATAGAACGAATGACATTTATACAAGTTTATGCTCTTAGAAACACTTATGTTATGATATATAGTACGGTGGTACGTAGTACATAGGTACAAATACAGAGTCTATTTGGTGATTTAATGAATGCCAGTAGTGGAAGAAAAAAATAAATGAAAATGACTATAATCGTGAATAGTAAAACAGAACAATAAAAAATATATATACGTACCCATAAAACTGTAAAAAAAGGATACTTAAACGCTAAATAGTAGTAGTGTGATGGAATAGAGCAATATGCCATCGACATTATTATAATGTCAGTGACTCACAATACCCATGCATGTACAAAGATGATCGAATCGATTCAATCAAAGTCAGAAAAAAAATAATTTTGTGTTTGATTTTAAAAAGGATCTAAACACGCATTCATTCACTCGTTCATTAATACCAGGTGGGATTTGTTTTTATTTTTATGTTTTTTTTTTTTTGTTCAGAAGCTGAAATGATGATACATTGATGTCATTTTATTCATTAAACGACTGCATATCTGTACACAATCATATTTCACATCTATGTATAAACATACGAAGACGATGACAACAGGAAAATAGAAGAACAAAAAGTTACAAATCCAATTAAAAAAAAGAACACACAAGTAAAAATTCAATCAAAAAAATATCCTGCGGGACTTTAAATACAACAAATATTGATTCCTTTTGTATGAATAAGTGTATTTGCTTGTCTGTCATTTGTTCGAGATTCGAGTACTTAGATTGGAATATGAAAAGTCTAAAATAAAAAAAAATTTGTAACATGATTTGGTATGGAATGAATTTACTGCACGCGGAAAAAAAAAGAAAAATATCCTGTGGTGAATATTCATATATAATATGTACATACGTAGTATTATTATGACTGTAATGTGGTCGCTGTTTGTGACTTGAGTGTATATCAAAATTACGACAGCATTTTATGAACAAACTGTGTTCCCTATACCTCTAGAGATTGGTTTGATTTGTAAGGGAATTCGAATTGAAATTAAAATTGAAAAATTATTCCGACTTTTTCTGTTTATTTTTTCATGAAAACAATTTTGACGAATATGCAAGAAGTGTGAAAAAAACAAAAAAAAATGAAAGTGAATGCAGTATCAGTAGGAGGTAATACGAGTATAGTATGCACAAAATGATTGAATGAATTTGAATGTTTGTATGTTTTTGTGTTTGACCAAATAAGTAAAAGTGATGCTGTATGCATGTTTGAGTGTGATGTAGTGTGTATGAGTATATTTATGCTTATCAAAAGTCATATTATGACATAAGAATTTTATTTCTGGAATGAAAATATGGTATACGTTACAGTAGAGCGATAGTGCGAAAAATTTCATAATATAATTATTTTATTATTGTGATTACACATTTGTTACTTTACAATTAGGTATTCATATTCATATGTGCTATGTGCTATCATATCCATTCGTACATATAATATATACAATGTATGATACATGTGTTCATGCATGTAGGTTTATGCAAATTTTTCTACATACACACAGATATCTTGTTTCATATTTAAAAAAAAAAAATAATTAATTTACAGAATTGTTTTTTCAACCAGAGTTGTTTGCCCGCTCGTTTGTTTGTTTGTAAAAAAACGATTTTTATTTTTCCAATTTATGTACGAGTATATTTATTTAATTTTTTTTTTGGTAGATATACCCTTGAATTTTATTTAATCTGTGTTATTTTTATTTTGCTCTTGGCCATTTGTTTTTCTTTTGGGGACTTGAGCTACAAAATAATTTTGATGTAGTATTCATTCTCTGAACTGATATTTAGGTTTTATTTTTCATTTGAACGTCTACTCGTACTCTTACAGTCAAGTCGACAAACGTTTTTAATAAAACTTGATGAAACTTTAATGAGACTTTTGATAATTTAATATTTCGATTTTAATTACGTCTTCTCTATATATCCTCTTGCTTCTAGTTTTGTATTTTTATTTATTTATTTTATTTATTTGTTTATCAAAGTTTGCGATACGAATATTTTTTCATTTCAAAGCATTTTTTTTTTATTTTATATTTAATTCCCGGTTTGTTTTTCAATGATTTTTACTTTTTAATTTTTTTTTTAATTTATATTTTAAAACTTATTTTGATCCGGTTTTAGAATGTTAACTAGAATTAATTAGTAACTTATCTACATACCTGTCTAAGAATATACATATTAGAATGTACTTAACTTCTTCTATATTGGTTCTGTATACACACACACACACACACCGGAAGTTTAAAAAAAAACACCTGTGCTTTAATATGAAAATTTGAAAATAAAAATATATTCATTATTCTACGTTTCGAATTTTTTTAATTTTTTTCTATTCTGTTGTTCTGTCTACTTAATAATTTGTGTGCTGTGGTTTACTTCAAAGTGTATACATATACATAGAATACAGTTATACCATACGTACGTATGCACGTACATATGTGTAAAGTACTTAATTCTTCTTATGAAACATTAAAACGATAATATCACACTTTATGAATATACGAAAATGAAATAATGTCTAGCAAATGAACACTTGAAATTTTATTATCGGATGAATTATGGAAAAATAAAGAGCGTATATGGTTTCATATATAGGAGTATGTTATGTATGCATATGGATAGTAATAGGGTGTTTTATACGAACGTAGAATATGTAGTCTTGTTGCATTTAACTGACAGTAAAATTTCGTTTTCTATTCTTTATTTGCTATTCTTTCTGCTCTGCTTTACTTTGCTCCATAAACAACCCCAAATTAATTGTATATGAACTTTATACAGTAGGTATACAAAAAACGGTACGGTGTAATATATATAATCAAAATCTACTTTTACACGTATGGTCAAGCATGCGTAATAATAATTTATATTTTATATTTATATTTTTTATGACATTTTAATTACCAGATATCCGATTACTTCTTAAGTAGGTTTTACGTTATCGCACTTCATACATCTTCTTATAGTGTCTGAATTGGTTAAAATTTTTGGAATACATATTGTCTACATATAATACGAATGTAATTATGAGTATGTACTGGCCTGCACATATATACACACATACAAATATATGTCTGGAAATAAAATTTATAAATGTGCAGTGTTGCGCAACACCCATATTAATCAAACAACGAAATTAATTTATAAAATAATTATATTAAAAACAAAAAAATTAAAAATAAAAATTTATCCAAAGATAATAATAATAAACATTCATCATCAACATAAAAATAAAATGTATTCTTTAGAAACGAAAAACAAACACTTCTCGAAATCGATAAGAATGCTAAAATAAACAAAGTTATGTATCAATCGCTACTGTACGTATACACACACAGTCAACTAACACTGTATTATACAGTAGTGTATTGCATAAATTTATTTTGAAAAAAAGAAAGAATGAAAATAATTCCGTATAATTATGTCGAGTAACAGATTACTTTTATTATCCTTATTCATCTTAATTTCAATTTTTTTTTTTTTTTGTGATTACGGATGGATACTTTTTTTATACTGTTTTTTCCTTCCCTTCATATTCCATGTATCATAACCTCCAAAGTTAGTATTTCAGTTATTTTTCTTTTTTTTTTAAGACATTAAAAGAAAATATGGGAGACGAAAAAGGGATTACAATTAATAAAATGGGAAATAAATTTTTTTTTCTCAACTTTTTTTCTCTCATTATGTCTTTCTTTTTATTTATTCCCGAATATATACTTTTTATTGTTGTTTGAGTATGAGTGGGTTTTTATTTTTTCTACTTCTGTATATAGAATTTTATTTTATCTTAATTTATTAACAAATATAATAATTCTCTTTATATGATGAACTTGTTCGGGTCGATATTTAAATATATAAAAACAAACAAATAAATAAAAATGAAGGAGGATAAACAAATTTGTACATACATACACAAAAATAAGTAGCTATGTGCAGATATATATATGTATTCACTGAAGTTGAATATATAAAACTGTTTGTATATTAATGTATGCATATGTAGGTATATGAAATATTCTTGTACATGTGTACGTTTCATTTACTTATCTTATACATACATTGTATAAAGATTTTATCTTTTTAACATTCAGTCAGTTAGATTTGAATGGTTTTTCATTTTTATTTATTATTTTTATTCATTTGTATTTTGTTATTTTTTGTTTCGATTTCGGCGCCAATATGCTCCTTTTGAATAAATTTTTGCAAAGCAAAGCAAGTAAAATATGTGTGTAAGTATCCAATATGAAATTTTCATAAAACAAATCAATAACAGTTGAATAATATATTAAAATTCTTATTATTATTGGATACCAATTTATGTTTTTCCCTTCTTATATCTATGGTTGTTTCTATTGAATAAAAACTGATTAGAAATCAAAAAAAAAAAATATTTTTCTTTCTTATCAAAACTCTTGAAAGTTACTTTTAGATTTTATAGATTAATAAGAAAAAAAAAGAAAAAATAAAATTTTCATATAAAAGAGAAAAGGATACATTTATATACACATTATTCATGTTATTGTATACATGTATCTACCTATTGAAAAAGAAAATTAAAATTTCTTTTTGATATCAATGGAATTGATAAATTACATATTTGTAAATATTTTCTTTCAACAAATTTTCTTTTGCGTGTACATCACATTACATATATTATATAAGTAATATTTCATAATCAATCATAAACTAGACACAATAATGATTGATAAAAATTAAATAAAAATAAATTTATTTTTCTTGTTTTGAATTTTTTAAATGATTTTATATTCGTGTATAACTATATGTAACACTCCTACAGTCGCATAGAAAATAAAATGACTGCATAAAGCATTTATCTAGTCGTAGTATTTAGTATACTATAGTACAGTAGAAGCGTAGTAGGATAGTACACATACGCGTTCACTTGATTGTCTTTGCGGTGGTAGATATATAGTATAAGGTATAAGTAAGTATACGTTAGTTTTTATTAATCGTTACAATGAAATTGCATTCAATCAAGTCAATTAATCGGTTTCAATTTATTTTGTTTACTTGTATTTTGATAAAAATTTCATTTAATTTACAAATATATACAAGTATACTATTATACACAATACTACAGTCCATGGCCATCGAATTAGGACCATCTGATATTTTTTCATATTTTCTTAATATTTTTCGTGTTCTACGTAACATTAATCTACAAATCACTTTAATCACTTTAACATTCAAATAATCAAGTAATTTTGGGTTTTCCTCACATACAATGTAACTGATTTTGAAATTTATTGCCGATTGCTTCTTCTTGGTAAAAATAGTGCCTAGTATAATAAGATCTGAATATGTGATACGTAATGTGCGTTGTAAATGGTTGCAATGTGCCGGTTTGTGTACATTTATCGTTTTATTTTTAAAGTTTGAAGTGTTTGAGGTTAATAAAGTGCATATCTAGAAAAATGATTTTATTTATTTATTTAATAAATTGTATAAGAAGCAGGCCTGAAAGAATAAGGGCTTCAATGGAATCCAAGCGCAAAAGCACAAAATATTAACGAACCAAATTTGTATAGATGATTTAAATAAAATTAATAAATCAGAAAAATTAAAAATAAAACGTTTTTTGAGTTAGCATTCACTTAAAGTATTTTCTTTGACTTCGAAAAATGAATGATAGTGTTAAATTCTTTAGTGGTCCTAATTCAATGGCCATGGACTGTATATACTTATTTTATGTCTGTGCCAGTACGTATGTATGTGAATGTATATAGTGCATGTAATATAATAATTACAATATTGAAGTTGAGAGTACAGAGAAAAAAAAATTCAATAAATAAAAATAAATACTTTTTGCCTTTTGGCTATATTTTATTATTTTTGTATCGGCTCCACAAATAAACGTAATAAATAAGCAAAAACACATCAAACATGATGAAATTGTGAAAATTTTAATGTTTCGCTTTTTTTTTAATTGGTTTGAAATAACAACAAATTGAAAGTTTAATTGAACTGTTTACATAATAAGTTTAACATGCATTTTACATTTTAGTATACGTATTGATATGTTATATGTATGTATAAGGTATATAAGTACCTAAATAAGTACATATTTAAAAATTAAAATTACGAAACAGCAATCAGAAAAACTGATTAGAAATTTATTTTTTCCTTATAATTACATTTCCATTTTTCTATATACCCATACACACACTCTTGTGTAGATGTTAATTTATGTATGTACAAAATTTAATTTTTCTTTAAAAATCTTTTATTCAGCTAGTATATCCTTTTGATTTAAAAACAAAAAATAAAATATTTCCATCTCATTTGAAGTTCAATTCTAGTTGAATAAAGTTCAAGTGCATTCATTTATTCATTTATTCCATTCATATACAGTCTGTGTTTTCATCTCATGTAGATGCATCTTGAATATTTTATTTTTTGCATTTCCTGGTGAAAAGTGTACATACATTATATATAGTTTTTATATAATTCAGGGTGATTCAGGTGTGTTCTATTAATAGAAGTAAAGTGTTTGTGCATACGTAACGTGCATATACATGCTTACGAGTATATGTAGATAAAATGTAGATAATATATCTACAGGAGTTCATTATATTATACAGAATTTAAAAATAAAAGCTTCCAGGTGAAAGCACCTAAGCACCTAAAGTAAAATTCTTTCTTCGTATTCATTTTAAGACATATTTTTTGTATCAGTTTTAATGTATCGGATTCATATTACATATTAGGGTTTTTCTTCTTTTATTTATGAGATAAGAGATATCAAGGATGCGAATGTGTAGTAACGATTTAATTACATTTTTTTTTTTTGAAAATTATTTTTATTTATAGAAATAATTTTTCATTTTAAATACCTGATATTTTAGTTACACAATATCTCCTTTAAATAATTTTGATCTAAAATCCTTGTGGTCAAAATAAAATTTTTGATTTATTTGAAAATAACGAAACCACATTCAAATCACTATCCGCAGGGATATATATGTAGGTACTTGTAATTTTCACTGTACAAAATTCACATTATCCAGAGTATTGAATCACTTGAAATACAAACAATAAATTGTATAAATTCAATTCACACAAAACACTTTTCTCAGATGAAAATTGAAAGGAAATAATTCACATAACATATACAAAATTTAAAAAAATGATTTTCTAAATTTCTCTTCTAATTGAATTCTAATCAAATGAATTGAAAAAGAACAATTAATAAATCAATATTCATAATTAAATGTCAATAAATCAAATTCTATAAATAGAAATTTAAAGAAAAAAAATTAATTAACGCGAAATAACTTTAATCATTTTAATTTTCCAGGAAAATTTTTATAATTATTAATATTAATGTTATTACTTATTTCAATGATGGCTAACGGAAAACTAAAAGTCCAAGTCCAAGTCAGAGTCAGAAAAACGTCAACTGAAAATTGAATGAAAGTTTCAAAAAATGTTGATTTGAATCAAAGTTGTTATTTGATATTTCATAATTACGTTCACGAATTCACGATATTTTGCGATATTTCATTTCAATGTTCCTTTGCTAGCTAACCAAGTTGTAAAGCAAAGCTCTGGCTCTGGCTGTATTTGTCAGTTCGATGGTTCGACTTCGGTATGATGAATATGAATCTACTGCGCAAAACACAAAGCATATATTCAACTACAACTACAATTACACACATTTGTACAAATAGAGTCCAGCCAACCTCCCAGAATGTTATTTGATGTTCTCAACATGTTCGAGTTCGATGAATTCGGTTGTATTGTTAAATATTGGAAATAAAAATGTACTTGCAATGTTGCAATCAACAAAAATTAATTGAGGGGAAATTTTGTTCTGAATGAAGAAGAATTGAATCGAAATCGAGTTAAATAGCGGAAAGAATCGAAGTTCGATGAAGAAGAATCTTTCTAAATAGTTTTTTAAATAGAAAACTATACATTTTTTTTATGATCTTCTTACCACTTGTCTTTTTAAATAAACAAACGAACATAAGAAAAAACAATAAATTAAGGATTAATTTTGCGATTAAAAAAAACCAATAAAAGTAAAATATTGAACCACTTTAGAAAGTCAAATTTCTTTCAAAAATAAAAAATATATTTTCGATTTTTGTTTACATCATAAATTTTGGTATCGAATTATCAGAACGAAATTTTTGCTAAGAACATTTTCAAATAAAAAAAAAAAAATCATAAATTATTTTTGTTGAATTTTAAATCTGTATTTAGATATGGATTTTTGAGTTTGTTTATTTAATAATCAATGATATAGAAGCAAGTATTAGAAGATGTATTTATGTACATATAGGCACTTGAAGAAGTGTATTAAGTCGAATATGTATTATCGTCGTAATTGTGTGGGAAGTTTAAGCAAAAATATTTTCAGACTTTAATGAGTATCACATGGACAAATGTATAATGAATTGTATCAGATCAATAATATATCAGTTGAACAAGAATTTTTTTTGTCATTCATGAGGACAAGTGTTGGTCATTATTGAATATTTGAATAGCTATCGATTTGAAAAAAGAAAAACACTTATATAGATGTCAAGCAAGATATCAATTATCAATATGATATTTATAGAGAAAAATATTTTTATTTCATTTTTATTAGTACATGTCCGCATTTTATGTGGGTCTAATATTAACAACTGCCATAAATATTTAGCAGAGAACAAAGATTTTGAATTGTTCCTTTTTTAATTGCTAATAAATTTTTTAATTACCTATTGACGACATAAATAATAATCCGCAGAAAGTCTATATAAACAATTTTTACTAAGAAGAGAAAAATATTTAAATTCAAAACACTTTGGACCTTTGGATTTCTTTTTATATTTACACAACGTCTAATTCAGTGAAAATTATTCCAAAAGTAATTGAATTCAGTTAAAAATTTTTTATTGACCAAAGGATTCATAAACAATTATATTTTTATTTGATTGGAACATTCGAAAATAATGACAGAGCATTGAGCATAATATCATTTTTCATTTAATTATCCACAATTATTTTGAAATTATAATTCTATATTTTTATCTATAAAAACGTTGTTTGAATAAACTAAATGGAATGGAATATTTTTTCAAAAGGAAAAATGCATTAAAAGGCAATTTGAAACGTTTTTTTCATATATGTACCGGTATCTAAGTGAGTATGTGAAGGTATTCCGTATTCGTGTATATGTGTTGTGCATGAAAACATTTTTTCAATTCATTGAAGCATTTCATTATACGCACTTTTTCTCTATTGTGAATTTTTCATCCAAAAAAAAAAACACGAGAGAGAAAAAAAAAATCTGTTGCTTTACCAATACAGAATTCATTTTTTATATTGTTCAAAATGTTTCTGTGAGTTGTTATTTTGATTGATGTTTATGTCCTGTCCTGTGCGTGTATGCATTTATCAGATATAAAAATTGTATTGATTGTGCGGTTATGTAAATATTATTGATAAAATGATGATGACCATAAATACATAAATGAATAAACGAGTAGGAGTAGCTACATATATAGAATAAAATTTAGTTATGCAATCATAACTTTGAATAAATGTACTCTTATGTACTTACTATATGGAAATTATATAGACTGGACTTATGACATTCTAATGGTAGTCGTTTACTATTTTTGTGTTTGGTTTTTGAAAAATACATATTTTTAAATTACAGTTTATTTATTTATTCTTCTATGTATACACATATGTACATACTTAAATTAAAATAATTGATGGTAATAAAATCGGTATTACGTATATAAATGCTACATGGTTTTTGAACCATTTAAATTACATATCACAATAATAATTGACATAAAAAATTATTTATATATTTACTTTAATATTTGATTATTTGACATTTAGAAAGCAGTATTATTTGTTCATTGTTTAAAATATATTATTTAGAACCGAAAAAAAAAAAAACGAAACAAAACAAAATGATTGCATTCATTCATCTACATGTACATATATGTATGTTTTTGTACATTTAATGTTACATATTTGTACGTAAATTACGTAAATAAACAAAATTATGTGTAACAAGACTAAGGAAAACATTTAAAAAAAAATATATTCCAAAAATAATATTTTCTTTTTTTTTAGGTTTTTCAAATTATTATTATTATATTTTTTTCTCACTAATTTAATTTTATTAGCTATTTATTTGTTTATTTATGGTTTTAACTGAATATCCCGCATAATATCGTATACGAGTATGGAGTATGTAATATATTTATAGAAAACGTTTTTAGTGTTCTAACAATTCTAATAGTCTGCACGTACACTTAACTCTATAAATATCAATCTAAATACTTAAAAAAAACTTCATTTTGTATTCTTTGTTCAAAATCATAAAGTGACCATATCCTCAATTTATTATTATTATTATTATTATGATTTTTCTGTAATGTGTAATATTTAGATGAAAATTATAAACATTCAAAATGAACAGTATTAAGTAACAGAGCCTAACAGCCGATAATAGTTACATTTGTGCATTTTTTTTAGATAAATATTAGATAGTCGTATTCGTTTGTATATGGAATACTCGTATATATAGTGTATTTTTTATCCCTAATTTTTCTCAAGGTCTTTAATAAGCTTTTCAACATAAAATTTTTATTTGAAATTTATGATGATTTTTGTGGTAATCAAATCTCTCAAAAATAAAACGAACCAAAAGGAATGAATCTAGCAATAAAATGAAAAAGAAATTAATTGTTAGGAATTAGGAAATATACTTATACTTACTACCTACTACCACTACTACTATACACTACACTACAGACAGTATGAACTGTATTTATATGCAGTATTATACAATCATAAAAAAATAGAATATACAATGATAGTATTGTTATTTATAAAAATAGTACAAGTGGTATAGTGTGGTAAATGGTAATTTAATAAAATTTGGTAATAAAAATAAAATTGAAAAATATTGTTAGTAATTTGTTCGATAGTAATAAATTTTTTAATATACTTTTCACACATAAATCAAAAGATAAAAGATAATTGCTTTGAACTTGACAGTGTCCAATCAGAATATTTGATGAGTACTTCCTTATCTTAGAACTTAGATATATGTATGTAGATGTGATCTGTTGATCCGTAAAATAAAATTTAAAGAAATCCATTCTACACTCTACTTATTAATTATATACGATAAATGTATATATGGGATTCGAATAAATTTAATGGCTCTTCCTGACTATTATATACAAATGTCTATATAGATGCTTGAAATTTTTAGAGATGTTTTTTTTTGTTTTACGTTTGAACACACATATTTTTCGAGCTATTTTGTATAATTATTGTAGATTTTCTTTTAATATAAGTTTAATGACAGATAATAATATACCTAAGAAAGAACGAATTGTTCCTTGCTTATTAAAAAATTCTCACTGCAACACTACAAACGTTTTAATGTATCTCTACATTTATGTAGAGCTATACTTCTATGCAATGAAAAAATTTCTGGTGATCATAAATCTGAAACTTTGTCAAGAAAATAAAAGAAAAAAAAAATAAATAAGTGCTGCACTCACCCAGTATATTACTTTGAAATTTTTTTATATATATATATATTTTTTTTTTTCAAATTACAACAAATACAGTTTCGTCGAACCGATAATGATGATGATTACAAATTCTAGTTGCATATTAAATTCGCGTGTTATGATAATTTATTTTCGCATTAAAATGAATTTGTGTTGTAATATGTATTTAAAATGTTGTAAACTACTTGTAAAACATTATATTCTGACATGAGATCTTAATTACGGTTTTGCGAACAGTTATGGGCTATAGGTGGCCAGGCTATAGACTTACATACCAGTAAGTATGTGAATATTATTATTGAGAGTCCGCGATGGTATAGATTTTGTTATACGCTTTACCTTATTACTGCACTTATTGCCTCATAAAAACTAGTTCTATGAAAGAAAAAATTGAGTCACATGAGTATTGCGGTACAGTAATGTGTAAGACATTATAGAGACTAAGGTATGGGAATTTTAAAGGCACTAATCAAGAAGGTGCCACAGATAAATTACAACAACAACAACAAAAAAAAAGAAGAAAGAAACCAAAAAAAAAATGTTGAAAGATTTATTAGATGCAGCGGTACAGTTCCATGATTTTGAAGAAAAATAAAACACTGTAAAAATTGGTAAAGTAGTACATTTAGTACAGATTTTTCTGTTTATGAAATACGGTTTAGGAATTCCGATACGGTTGTAAAATAAGAAAAATATGAATGAAAATTTTTTCTTAAGGACTATGTAGTAATAAATTTGATTTTGAATCGAATTCTTTGGACGCAAACGACATTCTAAATTCTATTCTGTAATAATTTTGAAATGTAATGAAGTGGAATATTAAAGCGAATCAAAATATTGAAATAAAACAGTAAAAAAAAATGTGTTGTAGAAGTACCAAATACATTTTTAGAAACATGTATGATTTGCTTACTGTATTACGTATGAGTATATTATAGAATAATATCTTTTACATACATATTAGATACAGTAAAAATAGCATTCGTATTGTGTATACATACATACATAATCGAATCGATTTTATGTACAAGTACAAGTACGTATTTCTGCATTTCATTTCTGAATTATACATTAGCGTACACACATATGAAATGTTTTCTGTAATATTTTCACAAAATCCTTAGACGAAAAAAAGAAATGAAGATTTGTGAAGGATTACAGATTATATAGCATAAAAATTTTGGAGTTATGTGCTTTCATGTAGAACCGTATAAGAGTAATATAGTAATTTCATTATTTACTGAACACAAATCCTCCTGTATGTAACAGTAGAAGATTTTCTTGTATTAAATTTATAGCGTGAATGCAGTTCAAAGAGTTGGGAAACGGATATGAAGAAAACGAAGAAGAAAAAATAAATTTTAAAGTAAATATACTTAAAACAAAAAATTTCTTAGAATCGAAGTTATGTTTATGTCATGTATTGAGTATTGAGTTCAGTTGATTTGGTCTTCATATTGTCGAAGGTATGGGAACGTAAAAGAATTTTGGATATAACAATACATATTTGATTCTTCAACATGTTTGTTCACTTTCGAGTTTATTTAAAGATTACAAAGACAGTGCTACCACTGGAACAAACTTATTTTGTACCTTATTTCGCGATAAAAAGTTACAAAAATACGCAGTGCTTATCAAAATGAATCATAAAAGAGATGAATGGGAGGAGTCCATTCATTATCAAAAATGTTAATATGTATTTCGGATACCAAAAAAAGTCCTATATAAGTAATCGCAGTGGGATCATTGGTCAATCACATAAAAGTCCTCATTCAGACATCAAATTTTCGGACATGCATTCTTCAGAAGTTTTATATTTTCTCTCAGTTTTTTTTTTCAAACGTTTAACGTTTATAGTAGTGTAAATTTATTCATCTATTTCTAGTCGTTTTGTTTTTTGTTTATTTCTTTTTTTGTTCATAACATTGAAAATCACATTGAAAATAAGTATAAGATCTCGAATTAATTTCAATAATTCGATTGAGTTTCTAGATCGATTTGAATGTAATTTGTATAGTAATATTTGGTTTCAACACAGTCTTGTGATCTTCTCTTCAATATTTTGTTTTTCTATTGTCCACTTTACAAAAAAACATCCAACGAATTTCAATAATAAAGGGCCAACATAAGTTAATCAAAAAAAAAAGAAATTAACAAAAAAATTCGGTCCATAAAATCTGTAAAAAAAACTTTCTCTAATAAATGGATCAATTATGTACTTAGAATTGTGTATCTGCATCTAATCAAAGAAAAAAAATTTATTTCAAATTTTAATCAACTTAACGGTTTTCCATTATAAATTTCAAATATGTACTGCATTTCTTTTTTATTTTTAAGTTTTGATTTGTTATTAATTTTTAAGTGTCATGTTTTGGTCACAAAAAAAAAAAAGAAAAGAAAAGAAATCCGATCATCTCTTGAACTGAATTCGATTCAATACTGCTACTTTTATCTCTATACCTACACTACATATTTTGGTTTTTTTTATACAATTCTATAACACAACTACATTAGATTATCAATTTATTGCGTGCACGTATGTACAATTGAAGATTATAAAAATTGATATGTGAATGTGATCAGCATTAAATTCATTCATTAATCAATCATATACTTTTGAAGGATTGAAAAGAATAAAAAAAAAGTTTGAACCAAACCAACTACCATTTAACCATTTGCCATACAACACACCAATACCACAGAAAAAGACATTTGTGGAGCTAGCTAGCTATGTAGCTAAATAGACCATGCAATCAATGATTTCGTCGAACGATTAAAGTCAAATCGATTGTCGATTGACGATTGAATGACAGCGAGAATGTGAAAAGAATTGAATTATTTTTTTCTTGTAAATTTGTAATTTATGATTGTTAGCTGTGTGTTCTCCTTTGTTTTGGTATCTTTCTTTTGTTTTTGCTAATTCATTTTGCTTTATACACGCTGTGTATAATCTTCAGATATATTTTTATTACTGAGTCTATGCGGTCATAATATTGTTGAAACACTCTTAGATAATTTATTTAATTTTTATTTTTGATTTTTTATTCAGTTAGTTGTCAACATTTCTTATTATTTTCAATCAAATTTTTTTGAAGCATTAAACCAGTCGACGAAAATAGATCATTAATTGAAGTCGAATTATGAAATTTGAACATTGAATTATTTATCATTAATGAAGAAAAATGTTAGAAGAACAATGAATCAAAATGAATCTATCTATAGAGATTCAGATTGTATACCAAAACATACATTGTAGGGATCTGTATAACTTTTTTTTCTTGATAAAAATAATCTTCTGAAGATGTGATAGTAGGTGAAGTTTCAACAATTTTTTTATTTTCAATAAATTCATTGGCATTCAAATTGAAATTTCATGACACAGTAGGAGGTAGGAGTATATCAAGTAATGGTATACAGTTTCTGTTGTTTACAACAAGAAATTGTTATTATATAACTTTAGGAAAATTTCAAGGAAGGACAATATAGAAAGAACACCATGTAGTAGTGCTTAGGGTGAATAGGATAGAATAGAATCTTCTATCATTTATCAATTGATTAGTCTCTTTTGCTTGTTAAATATTTGAAAATAGAAATGTTATGCAGTACCTATGCATTGCTCATATCCAATCCGCATAATAATCAGCAATAATTTGGCAAAGCTTGAATTTGAAATTTGAAAATTATTTTGATATTTTTGATAATTAATGGAAATTTAATGACACTTTCAGCATCATTATTGCTACGACTGTTAATAGGCTGGTAGACAAAAGTTATGTTCTAATGTAAATTTTTAGTTTCAGTTTTCCTATAATAATAATAACAATTTTCTTAAACGTACAAGTATAAATACACACAAATGTACAATTGTAGCCTAACTATTTTTCTGTATAATCTAAACATTATAGTCTAGTTAGTATTACAGATATGCAGTGTATCTTATCATAGCCTGTAACTACTCTACTGTGACTGTCTAATTAAAATGTAATCTATCATCAAATCAAAAATTACATGAACATTGTAATCAAAATTTAACAAATTACTCGTATGTGTGTATGTAAGGTATACCCAACATATTATGCACATATATGTAGTTAGTTTGTGTACATATATGCCCGAATAGATTGAAGATAATTGTGAGAAAAATTTTAAATATTTACTTGGGTACGAGATGTAAATAATAGATACAGCGGTCAGTCGTACAAACATGGAGTTGTACAGAAAAGTGTATGCATACATCTGTGATGATTTGTGTGAATGTGTAAATTTTTTATGTAAATAATATATAGGCACTATAGCTAGATACAAAAAAATGATGTGCTCCTGACATATACCCTGAAGCATAAACATCACATTAGCAATAATACAATATATATACGGTAATACGGTATACGGTTAATAATGTATAATTATGATAATTAAGTATTTAGTTTATCAAATGAAATTTGTTTCTGTTTGTATTTAGGTATGGACTGTATACTTACGTATTAGGAAAAAAATATTTTTGTACATGTACTACCACCACACATAAAACAATAAAACAATAAAAATTAGTGAAAAAAAAAACAGAAGAAACTGTTAATAAAAAGAAGTGATAATCGTAATAATTGTACGAGTAAATAATCAAAAAATATGAAAAGATGATGAAAATTTCAAAAAAAAATGTAAACAAAATTTAAAGAAAAATGATGAAAAAAAAAAAAATTAAAACTCATCTCATAGCAATTTCGGTTATATGAGGTCTTTAAAATTTTTTTCTTAAAATAGAAAGGAAAAGAGGAAAAAAAATCTTTTCAATGAAGTTTTTAAATGAAACACGCAATGTTTATTTAGTTTTTCGTCATTTTTCTTCTTTGAATTGAAATTAAAAAGTTAACACGTAAATTTACTACTGGTATACATTCTGTATTACTTATGTTACGTACAAAAAATTTGAAGGTTTTTATTTCTTCATAAATTTGAACAAAAAATATTTTGAATTCCAGTTAAATGATTTTCTTAAAATATTTATTATCTTAATTTGTTAGATGTGTACATATTGTTACATATTTTTTCATCACTTTATTTAATTGAAAATGTAAACGATATACTGGCATGTTATAGAGTCGAATTTCTAACGCTTTTCCATATTTACGTGCATTTAGATTTTGGTAGGAATATTAAAGAAAATTGAATAATTATGGAATATGATGACAATGAGAAATTTTAGTATTTTGTGGAATTTTTTTATTGAACGAAAATATTTAAATTACATTTACAATCCAGCCCAGATTACTTGTCACAATTGAATTGTATTCACAATTCATCCTAGATTACCATACGTTATTATATTGGTATGTTGGTATTGATAAGCAAAGCAAGTTTTCAATATAATTTTCCCTATCGTCAGCATGAGATTAAAAATATAACCTAAACTCAATCTCACTCTGGCGCAATCTAGGCTGAGTGAAAGAAGGATAGCGCTATATACTTTCTTGAAGAAGGTAACGTAATCTGGGCTAGATTTTAAATGTAACTTTATTGTTGAATTATGTACATACAATTGTGTAAGTGAATCGTTCATTGATAAGTCTATTGAACTAAAAGAAAAGTTCTATGTATAGCTAAAAACAACAAAATTAATTTATCATGATGAGACTTTTATCAGAAAATTATCTTTTTCGAGACGTATGTACATACTCAATGTATACAATACGAAAGAATAAACAAAAAAAATAAATAAATAAATTCCGATTATACGCCACTTTGTCACAGTTCTCTCTCCATCTTAAAAAATCATAAAATCTCTATATTATTCATATCGTAGCTTTTTTTGCTACCATTTTGTATGTTACTAAGAGGCTAAGAGCAAGTACATACCTATAAGTATACATATTATCTAAATGCATATAAATTACTTCAATTTCAATTTTCCAGATGCTTGAATTTTTCATACGAAAAATTTTACTATTGCAAAAGATATAAATATCATACGATAAGGAAAATATATATTTTTCTTGTAATACATAACTGTGTGTCACCTTTATACCTTGTATCACTTTGTATGTATGTATTTTTGCCTATGAGTGTTCTTTGTATAATTTTAGCTTTCAGTTCAATGAAAATTTTATCCCCTCAACAAAAATGGATACTTCCGACTATAAAGAGTATAATAAACAGATTCCACATACACAAAATTTAATGTGCATGTATTTATGTATGTGATAATAATGTAGAAATGTAATTTATATCGTAAATTTGAATTATCCCTCTTTTGCTTTCTGATGCTTTCTGTATAAATGTTATGTACGAATATTCTATGCATACACTGTGATTGAGATGGTAAATTTATCACAAAGTATTCATACTTGTATTTGACTTTGTTTCATTTCACTTCTTTTTTTGTCTTACCATTATCATCATTATTATCTGGGACAATATTTGAAATTTGGTATCATACCATATGACAAGCATCCCCCCCCCCATTTCCTTTATATTATTATTTTTTCGATAATATAATGATCTTATGGTTTATTTATAATGTTCTATTACCTACTTGCATATATGTTCATTATTTTATTGAACAGTAAAATTGTCTTTTAATATTATTGTCAATCTACTTAATATAGATAATGCACATGTACAGTGGATGTCAAAAGTCTTTGTACACCTCAAACTTTTTGTAAAATGCTTTCTCTTCCTAATAAACTCTTGTCAAATAAGGACGTGTTTTACATTAATGTAGCAAAAAATTTGATTATTCCTCAAGTAAAATACATAATAATTGATTTCGCAATGTTAACATTATCCGTTAAAAAAAAAATTGGTGTCAAAAATCATCTAAGATTCATCTTCAATATACGGGTTAAACTTTTGTGTATGGGAAAAGAGAGTCGTAAATTATATTACATATGAAAGGCCAAAGTGTCTTTCCTAAGTATGCCAATCATCATCAAAATTAAAAGAATAGCTTTTACAAGAAAGATACCTAACTTTTATAACATTACACAGAAAAATCGTACAAAAAAATCATATGGAATAAAATGCGTGTACAGTACACACATTCGATTCGTAATTTTGGGAATTGTTTTAATTATTTTTGTATAACTTGGAAATGAACAGAGGTATGATAGTTAAATTTCAGAATAATATTGGGGTTTAATTTGTTTTCCAAAATTTAAATTTGGAGGTGTACAAAAACTTTTGGTGTCCACTGTATATTTACTCGTATGTATAAGTAGTTTGAGATTAGATCACGAGGGAGCACGTTTTATGACAAAACCGATTATTGATTTCACATTGAATAATCATTTTCATGGTATAATTCATTCTCAGTATTACCATAATTCTTGGATACCATTCGAATTGTTAAGTTTCGCTGTGTATTTTAAGGGTGATAGATTTTATATCTTTTCTATATAGCAAATAATTAAATGACAAATGACAATCAAAAATGATGTATTATACAAGAATGATTTTTTTTATTATTGATATTTTTGAAATATTTATATTCAATTTCCTTAGCTCTTGTAAATTACTCGCTTATTCGATTGTATTTGAATTCTACTATAGAATCCATCCGTTTGATTATTTAGGAAAATGGACTGCAAATTAAACGAAGTGATTTCTAGACTCTATTACTATCATTTGTATACCTACAGTTTAACATGAATTGCGATTGCGAACTACTGAGTTGCTGGTAGAGAAGCAAGCTCTTTTGCATGATAGAGATAGAGGGCTTACATGTTACACAATTCGGGCGACAACCACAGCGCAGCATAACATGAATTTTACATTTTTGTTTCTTCCGAATAGATTATTACTACTGCAAAATCCAGGTCGTGAATGGTTCGTTGTTGCTGAAAAATAGAACAGAATCTATTTGGGCGAAAGCGACAGCGTAAAGTTCAATGGTAAAAAGTCCCATTTAATTATTGTATACACACGCTATAGTTGTCGCCGGAATTGTGCGATGGCTGTTAGGCTTAGAACTCTTAGAATAAGCTCTTTTTACCAGCAAGCTGATACTCATTCAAAGCAGAATGAACTTTGTGGGTAATGATAGTTGGAAATTGGCAATGAAAATTTGAAAATTATTTTTTTTACTTTTGTCTGGGACAGGACAGGAATGTAATGTACTTACTGAACTACTCGTACATATCCACACGATACGAGTACCAAATAAGAGTCAATATTTTTCGTTTTGTCTGCAGTGTCTGTTGGCTATCGATTTCTACACACATACATAAATATATTTAATTGTAATTTTATTATCTTTTAAATTAAATGTAGTATGCATTTTGCTTAAAAATTCAAAAATGATTGCGTAGTTTAAAAATAACTACCAAACAAAATTATTTTAAATATGTTTTGTTTTGTGTACGTAACATACACATATGCTAATGTATGATTAAAATACTTGTACTGGTGTTTATATGATAAAATCTGATTCAATAATTTATTACTGCACTGCACTTGAATACATAAATAATTGCGATAATTACCCAATTATTATGTACAGAGAAATAAACATTCACGTAATAAACTCAGTCTATGCACACACTTACATTACATACATGTATACCAACTAATAAATTTTTGTGCTGTGTAATATATTTTTATTTTTGTTTATTTGGACACTCATGCAGCACATAATCAGTTTGCTGAATTTAATTATAGCCAAATTATTACAATTGTAATCGCAGATTGTATAAGAGTGTACGTTTTAGGTATAAATAATATCGATAATCTATAGAACAGAACCATATAAATTTATTGTGAGTAAGGTTATACATATACATATACTGATACTTTCATATTCCTATAGTATCCTTATCCCAATTCTAAATAAAATTTGATTTAAATTAAAAGGTTCCAGCACGTTAAATTCCATTTCATTTTTCATGGAGCTTAATTTTTTTTTCCAAAAATGATCCAAGTTATACTTACATATATCTTATATCATAAATCAGCGTAGCTATATAAAAAATAACGCACAACACTTCCTAACATCCTGCTTCTTTTTCCAACAGACATCATATACACAGATTTCAATTTTTGTAATTCTCTGTATTCCTGCTGATGTCTCAATTTTCTTAGCTCAATGAAATTCCATTGAAAAAAAAAAACATTCAAATTTCTTCTGAAGCATAGAAAATTTACACTTTGAATGTATGTAAATTGCGACCTCTTGAAAAGTACATCAGACAGAATATCAGAATGCTTATAGCTCTAACTATTATGTGTAATGAAATGTACAACGTCGGTACTGACATCAGCGACAGAATGTTCATTGAAAATTTTTCTATTATGTGGAAAATGTGTGGTAGTAAAAAGCAAGTATGTACTAATATCGACATAAGGACGAGATGTCGTATTTCATACTTTGAATTATTACAATATGCAAGAATGAATGAATGATCTGCCTGGTGTAGATTACGACATTTGGTTAAGTTTTATGAATGAATAATGATGGGTGGATATGATGGGTTTATGCTTGTTTAAAAATAGCAAACGAAAAATATTCGAAAATTGAAAACATAAAAAAAAAAGAAGCAACAAAATAATGTTTGGATACCATTCGATGAATTTAGAAGCGATGATAGAAACCGAATTAAAAATGAGAATTATTTGCACTTGTCGTAATGACTATATAAATGTGATGTGTAATTGGAATGATGATGGTGACGGTGAGGTGGATGGGCGTCTGATTCTTTACAGAAATGAGGGAGTTGCTATGACAACAAACCGAAGAAATTCGGGTATGTTAATGTTAGACAGACCTTTTAAGGTGATTGTTTAGTTTCGAATCTAAAAAAATAGCTCAAATAAATTGTTCAACAATAGAAAGGATTAACTGGAAAAGGTTCTTGAATTTAAACGATAATGTGTATGTACATAAAAGATAAAAGTATGTGTGGATGAATATACAGGAAAAACAATTTTCAAGTATTTCCACACCTACACACACACAGAGACATTTATGGTGTTGTTTTTGGAAGTCCATTAACTTTACTTAAAGTTTACTTTGTTTTTCTAAAAGCCATCCTATCCTATATCTTTCGTACAGAAAGGATACGAAAAATTTCTAAGAAATATACAATTTTTAAATAAACTGAAAAAGTTAAGTACACAGTTGTGTTTATTTTGGTAAAAGATGATGGAAGGGAAAATTTGTCAAATTACAAGCTTCCGTCCATCAGATCATTCTACTGTATTCTACCCTATTTTTTAAAATTTAAATTTTCATTCTATAGTTAACATCTTTTTGTTTGACAAATACCAAAATACAATGCATGAAAGACAAATAAAAGTCCCTGACATTGAACTTGAAATACCAAATGCTAATTATCAAAAACATTGAAAGGATATTTAGAAAATTTTGAAAGGATTTATGATTAAAAATGTGAATGAAAAATTTGAATAGAAATTTAAAACAATAATGTGAAGTAATTAAACTACATTTTACGATTTTACTTACGTGTAGTGTAGGTAATACGGTAATACTTTTCGATAAAAGAATGTCAATAAGAAGACAAAGGAAGAATACATTCCAATTCGTTTTCGAAGCAATTAATTTAAGAGAATAAAATAATTTACAAAAAGAAAGAAAAATTAAAGGTTTTCATCGACATTTGGCGCTATGAATCATTTGCTGCCATCTGATAATCTAGAATATTTGAATTATAAAAACAAAAAGATATTCCTTATTCAAATAATGTATGTCATTAAGTCATGATTAGCTGAAATTATTTTCAACTGTTTTATAAAGATAAAAAAATCAAATGAAATCCTAAACCGTAACTTAACTTGAAAATTGTTGGAAAGAGACAATTTCTCAAAACGGAACAATAGAAAGAGAACGATTCTGGAAAAATTTCTCTACAGGATAAAATTGAAACAAATTGAAAACGATAATTATTCGAATTCTAAATTAGGACAACAACTACTCACAGACATGATTGGAATGAACGAACAAACAAATACAACTGTATCGAGATAATTTCCTGTTTATACTTAGTTATCGTAAGTTTTCTATAAAAAAAAATTACATTCACTATGGTGGCACTATGCTATATTGACTGACCTACATGGAGTTTTGTTGCGTCATAAAAGTTTATTTTTCTATGCATACATGATGCACTCGTTTAGAATAATAAATACAGAAACGCAGTGATTGTGACAAAGTGGCGCCATTCTATCAGTCATTATTTAAAAATTATCTCTTACTCCTTCACATTTTGTTTTTTTTTTTTTGTATCCTAACCTACATACGACTCGTATACGAGTATGTAAAGATTTTAAGATTTTATTTGTACATAGGATATATATTCACATATTCACGTGCCACTAAAAATTGAATAAAATCCTTTTTGAACAAAAATTATATAATAAGTAATTCCTGAATAGTATGTATAATTACTAAATATCCCAAGGATATTAAATTCGAATTTAATAAAACATAAAATAGTTCAAAGGTATGCATGTAAATAATGTTCTATACTCTACAGTATAGGGATAGGAGTTGAATGACAACAGAAAATTTAAATAATTCAGAATTTTTCGGTTCTACAAAATAAATGAATAGATATATGTATACGAGTATTTGATCATCCTTGCAAATATACACACATAATGAATGGAAAGATAAAGTGAAAGGATTTTCGAAATCTATTTAAATTTAAAAGTTCTTAGGCTATAAATTATATAACACGAAGTACATACATATCTACACTGACACGATTATATACAATAAAGGATTTGATAGTTTTGATATAAAGTGGTTAAGTCAATATTAATGCGAATATTCGTGTGTATCCTTATCCTTTTGGATACAAGTGTCTTCAATAGACGAGTATATGCACATACTGAATGTATACAAACGAATGGCTTAACTGAAAACAATGACTTAGGATAATTTGTCATATAATCTGGTAAACCACAGATGTTATTTAAGGTTTTAGCATTTTTTAGGATATTATTTATGATTATGGGCGTTTGTAAATATTTTTTTACGAGATGATTTTTCCATAAAAATATAGTTTTTTAAAGTTTTCATTATGAACACACCAGGACATGATCATAAAGTATACTTTTTCCTGTTTTATTCCTTCTATCAAACTTTATCCTGAATGCAGGAAAAAAAATTATATGGACTTTCACCGATTAAATTTTACAACACATAAATCAAATTAAATTTTCCTTGAAATGCTCTTCAATTTTCCTAAAAAATCGAATTTTCCCATTTTTTTACATTTTCTGGTTTTCTTTTCGCAATTTTCAATTGTGTTGCTAAGGTGCAAGGATGTACATTATATAGCTAAAAATTTATCAGATGATGACTGCTAATGTGAAATGTCAATAAACGAAATTCATTTTAGGATTTTATTTACGAAATACCTGAGATGAATTTTAATGAGAACATCCAAGTAATACACTATACATAAGTAAATGAAATACAGCAAAAATAATTGAAAGAAAAAGAAGAGTATAGGAAAGGATGTTTAAGGGTTCTATCGAAAAAATTATTTTCCTAAAAAAATTCAATAATCAATCGGAATAAAAGTTTATCATTACTAGAATTGAATTCAGTAAAAACAAAAAGCTACAACACCCGTCAGCCTCAATCCTCAATACACTTCAAATAGGAACAGAACGCCATGTATACAGAACCAAAATCAAAGCAAGAACAATACTAAACTATCTGTAGGCCTATTGTAATGTTCCACCTTTCAATAGAATCAAAAATATGCAGAAAATGAGAGAAAAACATCATCTGTGCATTCTAATTGCGACTAATGTACCAATACCAATTATCTATGGTACACTTTGATTTCGTAATTGATTTAATTACAAATTTGTGGTCGCAAATGGTTATTCAAAACTGAAACTATAGAAAAAAAAATCGATCGATTGATAATTTTTTACCGGAAATATACTCGAATCGAATGTACTTTTATGGCCGTATGCTGTGGTTATTTCGTTCAAAACTAATGATTAAAATGCCGAATTGAATTAATGGTGATATTTTCTATATTTGTTTTTAAATTTTATTTTCACTATAATTATGAAAAATGAAAATAAATTGCGGTCAATTTTCATGTATATGTACGTGCGTCGTACATCGAATCAAATGAAATGAATAATTCGTAAATGAAGCAATATTAGGATATGTGGAAGTGCGTCCATTTTACCCACGAATTCAATTGCAAAAATTTGAAGGAAATAGAAAAAAAAATTAATAATTTTTTGACAAAGCAAAATGATACTTAAATTTCCACTATATTCATTTCATAGCTCGTTTCAGTTTCTTATTTTCTTTTCAACATTGTACGGGATGCAGTCATAATCATTCATGTAAAAAGAAACACGAATTCACTTTTAGCTCTGGATCACAAATTCCTAACTAAATTCAAACAGATTCTGGGTTTGGTTTAGAATCTATCCTAACATTACAAAATATTTTTTTAGAAACCATAAAAAAAGACAAAAATTAAATTTCCATAAAGCCGTGATATTCAACTAAAAGTCAGAATGTAAAATGCATATACGGTCTATAAATTCATTAAAAATTATCCTTTTCTCCATTATTCCTAATTACAATTACCACCACCTAACTATACACTAACTAAAGTGTGTGCTTATGTGTATGTGGCATGGAATACCATACTATTTGAAATTTATAGTGGGGATTATTTAAAAATTTCCCATCAGACGTATAAACTATTCACACATTATCTACACATTCATTCATTCATTCATTTGTTCTAGATTACAGGTATGTTTATGTACATCTACAGGAGTTTCAATTATTCATTGAATTTATGAAATTTATATAGTGATATTCATTTACCATCCACATCTACCATACCATATGTACACGCATTTATCTAAATACCCGCCCGCGTCTATACACATATGTTAGAATATTATTTATTAAAATTCATTATGTGCCCATCATCCTTCCTCATACACTCTCTGTCATTATTATACTAAATAATGTCACAATTAAATCTGAAGTGAAATTTTAGAGCACTTATTTCGAATGGTAAATGTATGAATATGAATTTAATATTAGAGCTATCATGTATGTACGGAAAAGAGGATACAAAAAAAAACAAAGAATTTTTTTGGAAAGTATATGCACATGCTACATAATGTAAAATGCAAATTATTATCCTTTGAAATGAAATGATGAAATATTATTGTGTATGACGTATATGTACACATGAACATGCACTTAACATAAATAAGTGTAGAGCAATAAATAAATATATATAATAATGTGTGTACATAGATAGTTTTTAGAAGTTAATTATTCAACAATTCCAAAAAGTAGGTATGGAGATGGTATACACTTACAATTGCGAATATTATGAATACAAGAGTTTTATCTCTTAATCATCATTTACAATCTGCGCATACTATAAATGCAATTGTAATGTATAGATAATAATCCGAAAATATAGTTAATTGTACTTTCTGTGCACTTTTAGAAATTTTGGATTAAAGTGAAATTATTCATTTGTGTATCTACAAATTTTCATTAATAGCAAGTACATTATGTATACATAGTTGATAACAATAACATTTTATTATTTTCTAAGGTTCTGAGACTAATATATTTATGAAAATATTTAAAATTAATTACAATTTCATGTAATTTAAATTAGTTAAAAACATACAAAAAGATATAAATTCACTTTCTAGTACGCATTTATATGTATGAAAAGTTTATGTAAATGAAAAGTTATAAGAAGGATAATACGGAAAATATGGAAAATACAAATTGTGCGGTAAGTATACATGTGTGCATAAATGTACATATAATCTCTAGACAACCTTCTGCGAAGCGTTTATATAAAATGTAAAAAAAGTAAGGATACGATTGATAGTAGTTTAGATGCGAGCACAAGTACAAAACACCAGCATAATACTATGAAAATGAATAAAAGAAGAAGTACACCAAAATAAAGGCTACAGATAAAAACGAAAATTTCTGTTCATAAATCAAGAATACCTACAAATTGTATATACAAAATATCTCTATATAAAATTGAATGACATTTCTTATGAAAATTAGCTTCCGTTATTATCAAGAAAAAAAAAATGAAGACAAATTTCTTTCAACTTTTTCCCTTTCACAAATAAATTTCAAAGTTTTTCTTTTTTCTCCCCACACAATTTACAAAAATCTAACTAACTGAAAATAAAACAAGAAAATTACAAAAAAAGAAAAGGAAATAATTGTAAAAAAAATTATTTTTTGATAATTCATCATATTTCTTGTACTACCTTGTACATACTCGTAATATCGTATTCGTATACAGTACACATTCCGAGATAAATTTATTTCTAGTCTGATGGATGATCTAAAACTTCATACAGTCAAGTTCATACATTGCACTATTTACTACACAATTACACACACATTTTATCATTTTGTTGTGGATGATACTGTCAGCATATGACAGTTCAAGTATTTTTTGAAATCGAAAGAATTGCAGCAGTATAACAGCTGGAAATATTTTTATATTAAGAGAGCAAAATGAATTTTTTACAAGTACGAAAATTCGTGATAATGTATGGACTGCTACTGTTTTGCTATAGAGCTGGTATTGTACTTAGGTATATCAGTGAACTCATACCAATTCATTTTTTATAGTTCATTTTGATGAAATATATTTTGGTAAATTTTTTATTACAAAATATACGTTCGTATGAAATGAACTTGTTCAAATGGCAACCAACGTAAAATTTTGTTCGTATGTTGTTGAATTTAAAAGTAAAAAAAAATCTCACATTTGGTATTTGATTTTTGCTTTTTTTTTTCTTCACATAATAATAAAAAAAAATGTTAATACACAGAATACATTTAACAAAATGTCAACTCAGAAAAAATAGAGAACTGGAAAATAGCAATTGAATTTTTTTCAAATATAGAGAAATTAATTTTTATATAATTCCAGAAAATAAAAATGAAATGAAAGTCAGATATGAAGAAAAGGAAACAAATGAATAAATTAAATCATCATTTTATACGGAAAAATAAGAAAAATATAAAACGAAAAAGAAATTAAATTCAAAGATTATCATCCGTATGAGAAATCGTATAAAAATTAATGAACAAGAGGAAAATGAATTAAAGTATCTAACGCCACTAACTCCTAACATGCCATCCCATTCTACAATATCCGAAAATAATTTTGACAATGAGCACATGAGCACATATGTGTATAGTACTCGTAAATATTCAAGTGCAGACAAAACACATATGGAAATACATAAATTCAAATCTCCATTGTGTTATGTATGCGTGTATGTATGAGTGTAGTGTGGAAGAAGAGCCCTTTACCAAAATGAATTTTCTTAATTAAATACTCTTTTGTAGTACTTCACGTATAAGGACTACTGCTACTACAACGCACTACTACTATGTATAACTGCACAACTACGACACGACTACTGTGAAACTATACGATATCATGTCAGATGAAATAATTTCCTTTTATTTAATTAACTCTTGTTTATTTAAGTAGAATAAAGGAATCTGTAAAGGATTTATGATATATAGGGATAGTAAAAAATATATGATGAAATTTAGTCAAAAAAAAAAAAAAAATTATTCTTGAAAATGGTTGAAATGATATGAAAAATAAAAATGTTTTCCCGAAAAAAGATAATAAAAGATGAAACTTAATTATCTTCTTTGTTTTATTCTTTTTTTTCTGTTTTTTTTTGGGGTTTTTGTTTTTTTTTTAGTTTCTTTTTTTTTTGTTTAGATAACAAACACTTTTAGTCATTCAATTAATTTCGAAAATTTTTGAATTATATAAGACTTCATTTCACAGATCGTTTTGTTCCAAAAAATTTTACAAAATGAAAATCATCTTGAATCAGAACTTTTTTCAATTTAAATAATTAAAAATTTACGATCGAAATTTTATTTAAATTAAATTGTTAAGAAAATCGATTCAATTTTACGAAAGAATTTAACATTTTAATCTAGAGTCTGATGGATAGAAACGGATGGAGACAAATTCTGGAGGAAATCAAGACCAACCGAAATAAAATAAATCCAATAATTTTTTGTTTTGTATTTTTCTATATACAGTTTAGTTCTATTTTTAACTATTGTTCAGTTACTAAAAACAAAATTTCAAATTAATTTCAAAGTTATATTTTTGGTTTTATAAAGCAATTATCTTTTCAGAAAATACACACACAACAACAATAAAAAATAAATGAAGAACAAAAAAACTGAATTAAATTTGAACAGAATCGGCACAATAGTTATTAATGAAAAAACCTATTCTACTGGAAAAGTTTCATCAGTCGATAAGCAATGAATAAATGACAAAACAAAAGGATGATAGTAGGATATTCAGACAAGCAATAAAAATATAACAAAAAATAATTGTAAGTTAAATTATTTAAAACGTTAAAATCCTTTACAGAATCCTCTTATTCTTCTACTTTTCTCTACAATCTATGAAATTTTCTATTTTTAACACCTGATATATATAGGTATGACGAAAGTGAATGAATAAATTTTCTGTACTCATGCAACATAAGAGTACGTATGTATGTAACGTACATAAATCTAAAAGAAAGTATATTTTTGTTGTATAAACTTGTTGCAAAATTTTTACTCAAAATAAAAGGATCTAAAAACAAAGGTTTTTGTAAGAATTTATGTAAATAATGATACTATGTATGTAAATGTTTAATTTATAAATTCTCGTATATGTTTATGCATGTATAATGTGTAGGAGTACATGTTGATAATGTTTTTAAAACGTGTAAGAAAATTTGTATTTTGTTTTCATTTACTTTACAAGTTTTACTGAACACTTTTAATATTTGCTATAATCTTCAACAATAAAGTAATAAATAATTAAACCGAAAATCCAAAAGTGAAAGATTTTGACAAAGATTTACATTTGAAGCTTGAAGTCACAGTGCTCTCAAATTATTTGAGAAAATTTAAAAATGTTTTAAATACATAATTGTATAAATTTTAATTCATTTTTTTCTTACATTACATATACATATTTTTCAATTAACATTGAATTTGTGAATAAATATCAAAATTTATCAATTTTCAAATCAATTAACAAATCAATAAATCAATTATAAAATTTTTAATTGAAAATTGCATAACAATCCATTCAAATTTTATTTCTAGAATTAAATTTTTTCAAATTCAAAATATTCACCACAAATAAATTAATTGTTAAATCTATCTATTTCCGAAAATGCTAAATTTTCAATTCAATTAAATGCGACATCTATAAAATAAAAATAATATCAAATTGTAATTTTCAATGTTAAATTTTGAATTATAGTAGATTATTTATTCACCTCAACCTCAACTGATAATCTCATATCCAAACCTATACAAACTCTACACCTGTATACTCTACCACTCTACACTTCAAAATTATGTTAGCCAACTTTAGATGGCAGTGTGTTCAAATTAATTTAGTCAAAAAAAGGCAGGAAATGCCTACAGTATTATACACTGTCAAAAATGTTTTAAAAAAGTTTACAATGAAACTACTTGGCAACTACTATCTACTATTGTCATTGCTATTGTGATACATGAAAGGATCTATATGAATTCCAAATTGAATAGAAACTTTTTGTTAGAACCTCAACTTGACTCGCGAAATTTAAATATACTTGTATTTTTCCGATACCACCCAGTCTATACAACGATACCTATCCTATAACCAACCAACCACCTATTTCACCAATACTACTGTTCTTAAATTGTTTTTACCTAATCGAATAATTCAATATTAATAAATGTCTGATTTGATTTATTCCTATTGCTATACTATTAAACTAAGTATATGTAGCTTTGTATTTAAATAAATAAATCTATGAGTATATAACAAATTATAAACAGTTTTTTCATTACATAAATTCAAGGATATACGAATACTATGTCCTGGTATCAGTCAGTCAGTATTCAATATTTGTTATGCGCCAAATTTTTTTAATTTTTTATTTTTACTTTCCGGCTTTTCGTTTTTTTTTTTTGTTTTACTTTTTTGTAAAAGTGGAGAAATCAAAAATTTCAAATTACATTTCTACATCTAGTCATACCGTCATACTTATATTTCGCTCTCCACCCTAATTATTTATTACATTTTACCGGAAAACATGTGTGGCATGAATGTAATGCAAAGCAATTAACTACATATACTTAGTATTCAGATTAAGGAAAACCATAACGACAGCAATGGCCAACACCATTCGATAAACTTAATTTGTTTACTTGACCGTATCTAACTATACCGAAACGGTTAATGGCCACTATTGCACCATTAGATCAGCAACACATAATATTATTACTACCATTACCACATCACATGACTGCTATACTATCATTATTTTTTTGTGTATGTGTATGCGTGTTATTGGATACTTTCTCGTTACCATACTACATACATATTCTCTTAGTCGTACTTCATTAACGTGCAATTGTATTTCGATTATCCTTTTTTTCTAACGTTACAAAACCATTCTTATTACAAAAAAAAAATTATTTTTGCCTTGAAAAAAATTGTTTTTTTAACTTTTTCTTATTATTTATTTATATGATTTCTTATTATTTATTTAGATAATTTATATTCAATCCGTATTATTAGTGTACGCGTATATCGTGCATGTGAAACAGAAAACGTATACCAGAAGTAGTGAACGGACGATTTTATTGAATATTATTCAGTGTTTCGTCGTATATTGAATTTGTCTACACATACGAGTATTTCAATCGAACTTCGAAATTTATTTTATAGTAAATTGATTGTCGTTCGTTGTTACTCGTTAGAAAAGTTAAAAGTTAAACAGAAAATTATTAATATTTGAACGTTCAATTTATAATTAATTTTTAAACAAGTTCAAAAAAGTGAATTTTTCTGTAATTGTCAACGGTCTTAGTGTATGTGTGTGTACGTGTGCATTTATAGTGGTCATTTTTATCAATTCATTTAAATTTGTTTTCAATTATTATTTTATGTAATTTTTTTTCTTCGATTATTTTCTGAAATTAGGTTTTGTGTTTGTTTTTATTTTTCGAAAAAAAACAGAAAAAACAAAAAATCTTCGATGCACTTATTGTATATAGTTCCTTTTGTTTTTACGAAAATGTTTTAAAAATAAAAAAAAGGATATACTGTGTATATCGTGCATATGATGTGTGAAAAAAATTTTCTTGTGAATTTATTTAACTATACTTTATTTTGTTTTATGCACTTTTTTCAATTTTATTTTATTTTGTTTGCGTTTCTTTTTTTGTTTTTCTTCCTTTTTTTGCAATAAACAAAATAATAATGAAATACTTTTTGCCTTTTTTTTATAAAAAATAAAAAAAAAATAAAAGAAAATACAGAAAATAAACTGTGCCTGAATTGAATTCAATTCATATGTGTTATTACGTGTTAAATGCACGCTGTGTGAAACATTTATATGTACATATATTAAATGCAAGCAAGTATACACATGTGTGTACGTGTGTGTGTATCATACATGCAAGCATACTTATATTGCTGTCATTATTTTGTTTTGTTAAGTGTGCACAATACGATATAAATGCACGAATTGGTAGCTAGCTATACATACAATAAATAAATAATTTAACTTTAATTTTCTTATTATAGAAATTATACGAGTAACAAAAAAAAATATGCAAAATACTCGTATTTACATCCTACATACTCGCACATATAATACGATACATTCTCGTATAGTACATATGTGCATTATTTTCGTTTTAAATGAATTTCTGTTATTTTTTTCTTGTTTCATTTTCATTTCAATAATTTGCTCACAGAACAATGAGTGATGTTTCGATTTTGTTTTTCGCAAGTCAAAATTTATAATTACATAAATGATATAGTGTGGCGGGTGGGTGATGGTAATTTGGTAATTTATTGTAATGGAGGTTGGTGATGGTGATTATGTGTGTGTATTGATATCAGTTCGCAGCATGAAAAAATAAAAAAACAGAAAATATTTTTTTGTATTCTTTTGAAAACAAAAGAAAATCGTGTCAATGAAAAAAAAAAATTTTTTTTATCAGAAAAATTGAAACCAAAAACAAAAATAATTCTTTTGTTAATTTTCATGTTGTGTTTAAAAAACTTTTGGTAAATAAAAAAAAAAAAAGGATAATTATTTAAAGATTTTTTTTTTTTTGAATACTAGACCTATCGATATACCAATAGCAATACCATGCTCGTGGTTATAATTTGCAAAAAAGTTCAACAGCACGATATTGAAATACCGATCTGTATACAAATTGAAAGCAATTAAAAGAAATTAACTGGAATTTTATGAAAACGAAATAAATGTAGTATAATTATTGTGAAAATTTAATTTAAAGATGAAATTAATAATTTTGCGTGTAAACATATTCTAGATTCTACAGAATAACTTGAATGAATTTAAATCAATTCAAAGATATTTAAGAAAAAGAATTGTACAATTCAATGCTCAAATTAATAATCTTCTATACACTAGTAAAGCAGAAAAAAAAAAATTGTAAAGCGTAAACGATTAAATTTTGTGATTTTTCTGTTTGTCCTCATATAAATGTGCTTGTATTATTTAATAAGTTACACTCTGATGTGACTATTGTGTGCGTTAACAAATCAATTAATATTCAAGCTTATGTCATACATTCTTTCGTCAGATCTATAGCTATATACTCGTATATTCATTCATAAAATAATGTCTTGGTTATCACCTAGTTTAGATTTTAAAAATTTACCCTGTGATTCACTTATGAATCCAGAAAATGATACTGAAGCAAAACGTTATGAAAAACGTGAAATTGTAGCTGAATGGCATGTACCATTATATGGGAAAATTTATAAAATTGAATTCGAGCATGGAACTACAAGTGGTAAAAGAGTTATTTGGATTAATCAAAAGGTAAATTTTATATTTCTACAAATAATCTACATCTACACATACATATAGAAAAATACTAATTTTCTACTGTTTTTTTGTATACATACTCGTTTATATTTTCAATTCAATTTACAGGAAATTTTACGGCGTGAATGGATGTTCAAATTAGTGGGTGAGGATTTTTTCACAATTGAAAATGTTCGATGTATAATTCGAGTAAGTATATGCCTGTCTACCTAAGTTTTAAAATTGTGCATCCGAATAAATCATCTAAAATTGGGCAAAATTAAATTTTTTATTTGAATTCAAATATACAGGTTGATCCGGCACCTAGCTTCAAATACAGTTACAATTTATTTGTCGATGGTAAACCATTTAAACAGTTCACAGAAAGACAAGCAAAAGCACTAAAAACTTGGACGATAACAGTACATGATAAGGAATATAGAGTAGTGATTGGTTAGTATACAAGACAGATTTTATCTATATTCAATCCTACACCAATTTCCTTGAAAAACAATCACACTTCTTTTCTAATTTTTAACTAATATGGATTTTCCTTTTTTTATTTTCTTTTTCTGTTTTAAATATTAAAACTATTGTACTCGTGAATTATATTTTTATGCTGTGGCCTATCAATCGTATACAACAACAAAATTTATAGAACGGCATTCGTTGAATATATTTTTAAATGGCAAAATGAGAGAAGAAGTGGTAATATATGTACATAAGATAATGCCGATTCTACATTCAATGCAGTGACTTAAACTGCGACTTTGATTTAATGTATTCGAGCTTCTACCATCAATGCAGTAGACTTGACAACTACTTTACTTTTACATGTTTAGCATGCTGTGAAGTCGGAATTCGAAGTCCAAGTTGAAGTCACTGCATTTGAATGTAAAGCGGCATAATTTTTGTTTTTTTTTTTTTTCCACAGATTTACAAACAAAATAAAATCATTTTAAAATTGAAATATTGAAAAATTTTATCAATCAAAAAAATTTAATTTCAACTGTTCTACTTCTTTACTTATTTATTTACTTTAAATCCTTGTATGTGATTATCAGAAAAAATTCAAATTATACACATTTTTAATATTTCAATTTTATATATACTGATGATATTATTGTCCTAATACTCGTATTATAAAATCGCAAATAAAATGAAAAATTTAATGCACTTACCCCCCCAAAAAAAAAAAAAAATTCCTAATTTATAATGTTGTCTTATCGTTATTTTCTTTTTGATTTTGTTGAAAAAAAAATAGGGTGAATTCGTTGACGGTGGTACTGATACACATTTTGAAGAAGATGGAATACATTTTGTATTGAATGCACGTGCAAATGAAATAAAACGTAAAGGTATTGATCATAATTTATATGTAAATGGTGTTGTTGTTCCTGAAGTATCGATTACAGAATAAAATTAAAATAATAAAGAAAGAAAATAATAAAATGAATAGAAACAAAAAAAAAGTGCGAAATAAAATGAAAAAATTAATTTGTAAAATACATAAAAGTAGTTGTGAAAATAATTAAAAATTTAATAACACTATAGATTTAAAAATTTGAATAATTTGTTACAAATTTGTATTAAAGATTGTATATAATAAAAAACATTTTAATGTTTCTTTATTGACTGTGTATGAAAGTTTTCTTTTCATTTCATTTCAGAGAGTTTTGATATCAAAAGATTCTACTACATATATATCATTATCCACTAACTAGAAAATTTAACTAAATACAAATATTTTACATGCGATAACATTTACACAAATATTACATACACCTTTTTTTAAAAAATATTTTAAAATCAGGTCAGATAATGAGTATGAATGTATGAAAATTTTCAAAGAAACTGTCCGTTTCATTTTATTATTCCAAAACTAAGTATACGAGTATGTCTGTAAAGTAAACACTTTTTTCTTCTTATAATTTTCCTTGTCAAAATATTTCTTTCATTTTTCTCTTTAAAGATTGTATTTCAAAAATAACTAAGCATATAAAAGTATAAAAGGATTAAAGTTTCAAAGGTATACTTACATGTATATTATTTTTTTTTAAGAAAAACTTTTAATTTGTGTTTTGTTTTTTTTTCCTGAAATATTTTGCTTCAAATAAAATATTCATCTTTTACTCATATAAAATTTATAATTATATTCTACTTTGAATTTGAATCCTTAAAAGCTTAAAAAAGTACAAATAGAAATATTTGAAATGAATAAAAATGTGTAAAAAAAACTCAAATTATAAAAAATACACACACACACAATAATAAAAAATGAAAAAGAAAATAAAATATGAGAAGAAAATAAAAAAAAATCTGTTACTTACATGTACAAAAATATCTTTTAGGTGCCTTTTTGTTTCTGAAAAAAAAAACAAGTTTTTTTTTTTGTGTTTCTGTTTCTTTTTTTTTTACCATCAACAACAGATAATGTACATATAGGTAAATTTGAATCTTGGAATAAACGTAAGTATTTGTGGACTTTGAATAATATTGATATTGAATGAAAACAAAAAATTTGGAGAAAATCTGATGCCATGATGTGTATGAAGAAATATTGTATTTTTGAATTTCAAATGATGATGAATTTTGATTACAAATAAATGTGTTATTTGGGAATCTTGATGAATTATTTGATGATAAATTTAATCCTACTGATGGATAATTTGTTGATGGATGATATTATACATGTATGTAATATTTCATAAATGTTACTTAAGAGTAGGGTTTGACTTTGAAAAATTTCGAAAACAACAAAAACGATTTTACATACAAAAATTTTAAAAAATTCTTTTGCATAACTTTTAGGTGCTAATAATAATGGATTTTTGAAGATTTTGATGGAAAAACAAAACATAATTTTATTTTGTTAATAAAAATGAAAATATAACAAAGAATTTTACACTTTTTTTGTTTTGTAAAAATCTTCAGGAAAGTCCAAATTTTATTTTGATACCAAACTCATATAGAAATATGAAGATTTAATGTATGAAAATAGAAGTCAAAGTTGAACGATTTTTCAAAAAAAAAAAAAAAAACAAAAAAAAAACCCTCTACTTTTTTAAGAACTATAACTAAATTTCAGGACTTAAAATCAAAAATGTACTCCATTCAAGCATTACAATATCCTTCAGGCTATCTATATTCAAAATTTCAAAGAAATTGGTCAATCATAGTGTTTGCTGTACGTGGGGGCATTTGAAAGCTGAAAAATCACAATTTTAACAACTTTGACACCCTGTAAAACGGAAACAAGGACATTTTTTTTAAAAAAAAAAAGTGCTCCATTCAATTGCCACAATTCTTATCAAAGTACTGTATAAGTGTTTCAAATTTCATTGAAATCGGTCAAGTAACTTCGAAGATATGTGGTGTGGTGCAAAAGGTAGCAGATATCTCGAATCCCATTCTTAAGTAAAAGTAAAATGTTTATAAAGTACAAAAATAGATAACAATAATATGAAAATAATGTAAAATGAATCTATGAATTAATGTCAGAATTTTTTAAATATTTTGTTTTTTAAATAATTTCGATTATACATATATATTTATTAAAACATTTTTGTTTTACTATGTAATTGTGTTTGTTTGCTTTTGTTTTTTTTTTTTCTCTTCCTTTTCTATATTAATACAAATATTTATTTTAGGTTATTTTTAATATATATTTTTTTTCTTTATTTTTTATAATTTGTTTTATAGATGAAAAATACAATCATAATCATAATTAATAATAATAATAATAATAATTCATATAATAGATAACAAGAAAGTTTGTTTGTTTTTTTTTTCTTTCGTCTGTTTTTTTTTCACAAAATTTTTTCTCTCTTAAACTCTTTTGTTTTTTTTTTAAAAAGTTTTTATTTTTTGTTTTTTATCGTTATATATTCATATATTTTGCATTGAGCATAAGAATACATAATTTTAATTATTTTAAACACGTTTTTACCTATTACCATTTTCAGTTTCATTTCATTTTTTTTTTACATTTATTTATTTTATTTTATTTTTTTTTCTTACTAGTTATATTTATTTAATTTTTTTTTTATTTTTATTTTTTACATAGATATCCTTCCATTCACAACAAATGTTACTCTACTAATTTTTCTTATTTTGTCCTGTTTTCCTTTTTATTTTTCTCTAAAAAAATTTTTTTTTTCTTTTTAAATGTTAATTAAATCAAAAAATTATGTATGTACTCGTATTTAAAAATAAATTTTAACTAATTTCATTTTATATTACAATCATAATAATATATTCACTTTTTTTCTTTTTTTCGCTTTTTTTAAATTTCCGAGCTTTTTGTTCCTGTTCATTGTGTGTACATAAAACATTCAATGCGCATTATAAAAAAAATTGTATCTAAGTAAATAATTTAAAAAAAAATGTTAACATATTGTTAATAATTAATTTAAATAAAATGTTGTTTTTGTTTTTATTCACTCAATTTTCCTAAAATCATTTTGTTTTTTTTATACTCATATGTAAATTTATATAATATGTATATATTTTTTTATTATTTTTAATTGAAAGATTTTTCATTTTTATTTATGTTTTTTGTTTTTTTCTCCTCAATTATAAATATGTATAAATTATTTTAAAATTATTATTGAATAATTTAATAATTGATTAATTAATTTTTGCTTCATTCTCTATATATACCTACAATTCATAGTTTTGTTTTTTTTTTGTTGTTTTTTTTTTTTTGAAAACAATTTCTTTCACTTAAAGCGTTTTATTTTAATATAAATGTATTCATCATTAAAATTATCATGTTTATTTTATTTTATTTATAATTCATAATAATGTTTATATGTTGTTTTTTTTTGTTTTTAAATAAATTTTTTTCTTCTTCTCTATGGAATGCATTTGCTTTAATTAAAAATATTTAACTACCATAATATACCAAATTGAAACAAAATAAAAGTCTATAGTTTATATATGTTAAGTACATACAACATACATACGTACATACGTACATTCATATAAATACATGCATAAAAATATTATGGTAATCGTAAATGATAATTATGTATATAAAAAAAAATTGGAATGTTTTCGTTTCAATAAATTCACTTTACAATTAGCGTTATTTTGTTTTATTTTTTTTTTTTTATTTCTTTTTTCAAGTACATACATTTGTATATAATGTACATACATATTAAGTACAGAATAATTAATACTGTAAAAATTCTGACATTTTTATTTTAAAATAATAAATAAAACAGAAATCATATCAATTTTAATTATCATAATACTACATTTTGTATTATAACGTTTATTAATATTTTTTTAAATAAATAAATTCATATTTTTGTTTTCTATCTTTCTCATTTCATAATATTTATTTATTTTGAACAAAAAAAAAAAAAAAATAATTTTGTTTTTCTTTAATTTATATTTATTTTTTTAATTATACATACATACATACGTTTAATTTCATTCAATTAGATTGCATTTAATACAAAAATGTACGAGTATATGCGCCATTTTGAAAATTTAATTAGACTGCAATGTAATATTATGATGATATACACTACACTAGTAATGGTGATGGGACATTGAATTATTTCAATCGATTTTCTTTACAATCGATTACGCAATCAAAAGACACAATCGATTTTACGATTTATTGCATAAAAATACAATTCAGCTAAAAAACGACAAACGACAGACGACATTATCGCTCAACGACTAAATTAAAACCTACAAACATATTTCTAATTTTGTCGTTTGTCGTCGTCGAATGAAGAAGGTAAAATTCATTTTGACAAGTCATTTTTCAAAAAAAATTTCAGTTACTTTTTATATTTTAAATTTTTAAATGAAAGAAAAAAAAAATGATTATTTGTGTATATATACAGTGTTTTGAAAAAAATCTGCATAAATTATTTTTAATTTTGATTTTTTAAATGATTATCTATTGATTATGATATGATTATTCGTTTTGCGTCTTTTCGTATTGCATCGCTTTTCAAGAACGCAACTCTGATGCAAGCGAAACTAACTGACCATATTGATATGAACTGTTCAAGACGAAAGTTATCAGCAGCAAAACATAGCACATCTTTCATCATCACATTCATAATAGTAGTAATAGTATGTAGTTATCATTATTATAATTTATATTCACCATAGTTCATAGTATAGTGTAGTACTGAACAAAAATTAAATCCAATCTATATGCAAAGTATTTCATATTCATAATATTCCTATTGTCACTGAATTGAAAAATTAGAAAAATGATTTAAATCATAATAATTGAAATTTTAAAATTTGAAATTTATATATTCATGTAATTTGAATTTTGAATTTTAACGAATATCTACATTTAATATCGTTTGTATGTTACATAATGTATGCAGTACAGTCATTTGAATATTAGGTGCTTTCGATATGGCAATTTCAAGTACCTACTTGCGAGTAGAAAAGGTAAATGTCTGTGCTAAAACCATCTACTCTCAGCTACTCATGAAAAATATTTCAAGTAGCTGAAAGTAGATGCAAGTAGTTACGAATGATTTTTGTGTCGTTCGTTTTAACAATTTACCCTAGACACATTTTAGTACTCGCAATTACTTGAAATTGCCAAATCGAAAGCACCTATTGAATTTGTAAATTTTTTTCTATTTTTAACTTGGTTAAAATTAAATTTTTTAATGAAATTATTCAATTGAATATTTGTATATTTATGTATGTATGTATGTATGTATGTATTATAATTATTTTAAAAATATTATATTTTTATAATTAAGTTTAACTTAAAAAATTTTTGCTTCAAAGCAAGATTTATGTTTGCTTTTTTGTTTTTTGTTTCTCAAAATTAAAAAAATAAATTTTGTTCGAAAAATAAATATTTAACTACATATTAAAATTAAATAATTCAAAAGAATTATGAAATTTACAATAAATTTGTTTTATAAAAAGAAACGTAATTCAATTTGAAACGAAATATTTTCTATATTTTTATTTATTTTTTTTTTTTCTTTTAGATAGATACAATTTTTACTTTTGATTTCATATTTTTTTTCAAACATCAAAACTAAAAAAAAAAAAAAAAATTGAAATTAAAATTGTTTTTGTCTTTTATTCATCGTTGCAAAAGTGCTACATACGAGAATACTAGAATGTTAGATGATTTGTCTTCGTTCTATAGTTTATACCTAAATTTAATACAAATTTATTTGTTTGTTTGTTTACAATTTTTTTTTGCATATAATATCTTGTATTTTCTGTTTCTTCTCTCACATACATAATTCATTTTCTTTTGTTTTTTTTTTTTTTTTTTTAATTAATTTTCTTATATACTTTATACACAATTATTATATTATTATGTAATATTTGTTTTACAACCGTTTAAAAACATATTTAAAAATTATTTTATTTTTTTTTCTGTTAATTTTAAAAATTTTTTACTTTTCTTACTTTTTTTTTGTTTTCTTTTTAAATACACCTAATTTCTTTCTTTCCTATTCAACATATTTCTTTTCTGTTTTCTTTGTTTGCTTTTTTTTTAACTTATTTATTTATTTTTTTTTTTCAAATTTAACGAATTTATAAAGTTAATTTATTTTTCTCTTTGTTCATAATTTATTAAATGGTAGGTATGTAATATTAAATTCTTTTTTTTTTCATAAAATCTTCTCTCTCATTTATATCCATCTTTATAATTCTTTAATTACATATTTTAATTCATTATTATTTTTTTTCTTCTTCTTACAAAAAAAGAAATAATTAAATCATTATCATTATCATTATCATTTTTTTTTTTTTAACTAAATAACATTTCATTCATTTCTCATAGTATTTAAATGTAATAAAAATAGAATAGTATTGTAAGTATTAATTAGTTAATAGTAGTAATATAATTATATAGTGTAATACAGTCACAATTTAATAAATTTTTTTTTCTTTTATCATAATAATTATGTATAAATGTTTTTCTTTTCTTTTTCTTTTTCTTTTTCTTTTGTGTCTATAAACAGTTTTAATTTTTTTTTGTTGTTTGTTTTGCATTTTTTATACAAATATTTGTATATTTATTTTATATTTCCTTTCGTTTTATCAGCTCATTTTCTGGCTTATGTTCCATCTTTTAAATTAAGTACACACTTACATATTTAATAATATTAATGTAGATATATGATATATAAAAAAATATCAATATTTGAAATGATTATAAACGTAACATCAGTTCCAATAATTGAAAAAAAAAATAATAAAAAATAAAAATGTCTAAATGAATGAATGAATAATAACCATAATAATGATGATGGATAATAAACTAGAATAATTATGTTAACAATTTTTCAAAATACTCGTAAATATGATATTAATTATAAAATATTTTTTTTCTCTAAAATTCAACATTATGTATAATATGTATATTCAAATTTCTTAAAATAATCGCGTTAATCAAATATTATAAACTGTTATACATAATAATGTAAATATTTTTCTAAATAAATTCAAATACGAAAACATAAATTTCATCAAAAAAATAATTTTTTTTTTTTGTTTTTTTTCTCTCTGTTGATTAGAATGTTTTTAAATTAAAAAAAATTTTATTTAATTTTTGTGATCTTAAATAATTTTTTTAAGGACAAAATACAAAATATAAATTTATAGTCTTACTAATCTATACAAAAATGTATGTAATATGTATATGTACAAAATTCATTTGATGTGTGATGTAAATAATAAGAAAATTTAAAGAAAATTATCTAAACTTGTAAATTAAAAAAAAAAAACAAAAAAACATTTCTAAATTAAATTTGAAATTTTAAAAATTTACTAATACATATATACAATATTATAAAATAATTTTGTTCGATATGTGACTAAAAAATAATTGAAAATTTATAGTAATAATCCCAAAAAAAAAACAATTCCGCAATTCGAAGTACCGACAGTATTGATTAACTTTTTTTTAGGAAGCTCCATCCACAAATTTTTCAAAAATACCTATTTATCATTATGTACGAGTCCATATGTATGTAAATGAAAATATAATTCGATAATGAATTTTTTAAAATTTAAAAACATTCACAAATCAATATCGCAATTGTATTGATTTGAATTTAATTCGAATGAAATCAATTTTGTCTATTTATACATTTAAGTTTTTTTTTTCTGTGTCTTTTTATTTTACTCTATCTTGTGAATTTGATACACGACAAATCATTCTTCAATGAACATTCTTTCAGTTCTCATTAATTTACGAAAATGGTCATTCAGAAAATAATTGATCTGATAATATGCAAATGTAGTGAAACACAATAATAATAATTATTCTCTCAGCACTATTGTCGTAATTGTGAATTTGTGTTTAAAATTTTTTAATTTCAAATAACTATCATACTCACTCATTATGAAAAGAGTATCGAGAGTATCAGTATTTTTTCACCACTGGAATTGAGAAGATATTTGTTACAGTCAGTTTGAATTCATTTGAATGATATTCGAATTTTAGATGTCATAATGATTATTTAAAATGAATTTGAAATTATAGACGACATATGAATGATCATTGAATCATTATCGTGTATCGAGGATTTCAATTTAATATGTAATGTCATTATATGCATTATGCATGTACATATTATATATAATATATAACATGATGACAAAATAATAATTAATAATAATGATAATAATAAAAATATTTTAGGTATATGTATACAATATATAGTAATGATAATAATAATAATAATAAAAGTACATATTTAATAATAATAATAATAATAATATAATATTATGATGATAATTATCAATTAAAATATAATCGTAAAAATAATTTTAATACGTAATAGTAGAAAAAAAAAACAAAGAAGAAATAAATTGTAATTATAATAAATATTGTATATATCTATATCGAGATAATACTAAACCGTCTTTTTTTTCTTTTCTGTTTCCATTTAATTTTTTTTTTAAAATTTTTTTTCGTTTTATTTTTAAATATTTTTATTTATTTTTTTTTTTATATTTTTTTTCTGTTTTTTTTTTTAATTTTTTATTTTGTTGAAATATTATTTTTTAATAATATTGCTGCAATTTCCATATTTAACAATGCATTATTTGTTTATTTGTGTTGTGTTTTTATATTTCAATTTTAATTTCTCTTACCTCTCCTCGTATTATTTGTTTACATGTTTTTTGTTGTTGTTGTTGTTGTTGTTGTGTTTATTTTCAGCTAGTTTTGCACATTTGTTGTTGTTGCATTTTAATTTTCGTTTCGTTTTATTTTTTCTTATTTTTTTAATTTTCAAAAAATTATTTAAAATTCAGTATTTAAATAAATTAATAAATTGCCACATCATATTTATAAATTCCATTTAATTATTGGGTATTTTCTGTTTTTTTTTTGTTTTTTTTTTTTTTTAAAGTTTTCAATGTAATATATATTTATTAGTTTTTATTTATTTAATTTAACTAGTATGTGTTTAAAAATTAACTAATTAATGTAATTTTATATATATATATTTTTTTATTTTTTTTTTGTTTTATTTTATTGTGTATTTTTTTTTTGTTTTTTTTTGTATATTTCCATTGATTTCTTTTTGCCTGATTTATGTATGTTGGTATGCATGCATGTGTATGTAGTTTTGTTCATATATAATTTTTATGTATCGTATCGTATGAATTCATATCATCGTGTTCATTTATTTTTTCAATATAATTTTTAATTTTTTAGTTTTTATTTTTAATTGTATTTAAATAATTTATTTGTTTTTTTTTTTTTAATATTTTGTTTTTGTTTCTGTTTTTGTTTTGAATATTAGAAAACATTTTTGTAATTAAATCAATAAATAATGTAATATTATGATAATTTGTTTTATTGTTGTTTCATATTGTTTTAAATTTAAAATATTTTCTAGATTTTTGGAATGTTATTATACGAGTATTGTGTTGTGTTTGATCATTTGAAATTATTATTTTTTTGATAAAAATAATTTGATCAGGATTAAAATGATATAAATTGTTTTGCTTTTTCGGTCTGTATGCTGTTTTGTTAATGCTGGTGTTTTTTTTTGTTTGTTCATATTTTTGTTTTTGTATTTTGCTAATTTTTAAATTTAGTTTAATCATCATATAAAGTTAGTAAATAAGTCGTTGCTTGTTTTATTTTTGTTATATATTTTGTTACAATTATTTAAATTATAATTTTTATATTTATTTATCAATAATTATTTTTTTTTGCTTTCATTCATTCGTTTAATTAATAATATACTAATTTGTTTTTGTTTTTTTCTGAATTATAGATTCGATTTCTTTTTTATATACTCGTGTATGATGAAAAAAAAAAACAAATAACGAATATGTATTCGATGAAAATATTTTTGCTGTTGTTTTTTTTTATAATTTTTTTTTCTCCGGAAATTTTTATTCAATTTCATTTTTTTTTTTTATAATTTCTTTATACTGGTGTGTTTTTAAAATTATTTTCATGCATTATTTTTCTTATAATGTAGTTAGTTCTTTTGTGTGTATGTGTTTGTGTGTATTTATTATTTATCTTTTTCATTTTAGTATTTGTAGATAATGTTTGTTTATTTTTTTTTCAAATTTTTATTTGCTTTTTACGTGTTTTTTTTTTTTAATTTTTTTTTGTTGTTTGAATTTTTTTTTATATTTTTTTCTTGTTTTTTTGTCATTTTTTATTTATCCGCTTAATTCAATGGAAGGCAAAACATGTGCTGAAGTAGACTTTTGGATGGTGGAGGAGGTAATTGAAGAATACTGAGATCATCAGCGACTGAATCATAATCGCTAGAATCATCTCCATATAGCTAAAACAAAAAAAAAAAAAAAAATGGAAGAAAAAGAAGAAAAAAAAATAACAGAATTATAAGCAAAAAACAAACAGATAATAAAATACAATATAATATTGGAAACAAATTTTTTTTTTGTTTTTAATTTTAAATATTCTATTTTTTTTTCTGTTTTGTTTTTTATGTTTTTATATCCGATTAGAACTAATCAAATCAATTGAATTTATTTATTTATGAATTTATTATTATAAATTATTTTATATTAGAGAGTTAATACCAAAGTATTTATTGAAGTATTTGTAGTACTGTACATTAGTTGTTGTAGATTTTAGTTGTAAATTATAGTTGTAATTGTAGTAGTACATAGTAGTATTAGCAGTAGCAGTAGTGATTGTAGTTGTAGTAGTAGTAGTAATAATATTGTTGTTCGGGTAGTAGAGAGAGAGAGAGAGTATACTATGTGTAGTAGAGTAGAGAGTAGTAGCATCTTAAAACAGTTGTGGATTACTTTAAACTTTTATTATTTTGTTTGTTTTTTTTGTTTTTTAAATATTTGTTCTGTTGTTGTTGTTATCATAATTTTTTTGTTATTCTTTTAAATATTACATAAAATATTATGTACACATTTATATATACATATATATATTACTATATTCTATTGTATGTAGTAGAATTTGCAGTTTTCATAGTGTGATGAATGTATTATTGACTGTGTTGATACATATAGCATACAAAATTATTACGCTGTAATTCAAATACTTTCTTCATGTAATTTCACATTAAATTCATTTTCAACTTACCTGAAAAGAAAAAAATGAAAAAAAAAAAACAAAACAAAATAAGAAGAAATAAATAAAAATTTTTAAAATCAAAATACTTCACAGCATTCAAAATATTTAATGTATATGTATTAAAAAAAAATGTTTAATAAATTTTTTATTGTTATGCCGCTTCTACATTCAATGCAGTGACTTCAACTTCGACTTTGATTTAATGTATATATGTATTAAAACGTCTACGTTCAATGTTCAATACAGTATAGACTTGACAGCTACTTTTCTATTTACTGCTTGAAAGTCGAAGCCCAAGTTGAAGTCACTGCACTGAATGTAGAAGCGGCATTAGTTACAAAAAAAAAAAACAAAAAAAATTCGAAAAATAAATAAATATGTATTAAAATTTTTTTTTTGTATTTACCTGCATGTTATATGGATGCAGCTCGCATGATGCGTGATGTCAGACGCAATCTTCAAGTGACATTAACAATGGATTCACATATTCGAATCCTTCGAATTCAGATTGATCGATTCTTCCAATGACACTTCTATAATTTTTCATTTTAAGAATTTTACAAAATGTAAACAAACAGAAAGGAAGAAAGAAAAAGAGAGAAAAATAAAAAATAAAAAAATTTTTGAATTAATAAAAGAGAATAATTAATAAATAAAAAATAATCGATTTATCTTGTTATTAGTATATTAAATCCTGCATTATGTAACATGTTTATGAGGCGAACAAGTTAATGTGCTTTACAGTGAATCTGACAATCAGTTTAATATTTACAACGATTCAGCAAATGCTCTTTGTGTGACAAGAAATTTAATTTAATTTAAGATTTAAATCGAATTAGAATCAAAGTTACCGATTTCTTTTAATCAACTTTTGTTAAAATTAAAATCAATAATTATGTAATTGGTCAAACTTTAAACATTTTTGATCATTAAAAAATATCACACACTCTCTAAAATGAAGTTAATTTGTTCTGCTTGTACTGTGTGCAAGTCTACATATAAGCATGTTTTTGACTCGTTCTAACATTGGATAAAACATGACTTATGGATGTCGATTTTTCTTAAAATGGTCTATTGAAAATTTTCACATAGTATTAACAATGACATTATCGTAGCATTTCTGCTAAAATATTACTGCGTCTATGAACACCTCTTAAAGCGATTTGAGACAAAACGACGTGAGGCACGACGATTTATAAACACACGCTAAAACGATGTAAAGTTTTCAAGTCGATGTAACTCAAAGTCGTTGCAAACGGTTTTCAAATCAATATGAAATTATTCATAAACACATAGAACGAATTTAAAAAACAAGTTAGCCGCCAATGGAACCAAACAAAAACGTTAAATCTATCATCCGCTAGATGTCTCAAAAAATCACATCAACAAAATAAATTTATAAAAGTTTGGCATTTCTGTTTTTCAAATCGATATACTAACTCCGAACCGAGCCGCATTCAAACTTACAGATCGATTTAATCGTAGTCACTCATTAACACTGCTGAATCATTTTGAGCTACGTTGGCTGTGAGGTCGATTTAACGTTAAAGCGATATAAATTTTGTTCATAAGCGCAGTATATGTTAAGCAAGTTAAAACGATTCAACTTAAAAGTCATCATTTTTGTATAGGTTAAAGCTGTACCCACATTAACTTTTATGCGTTGCGTCGCATAAACATGGTACCTACTAATTTTGCCGTAAATTATAAATTTTCTATCATTAAATTAAATACTTTTTTCTTAGCTTACAATTGAAAAAAAAATATGTAATAATTTTACAAATGCATACATACATAATATATCATCGCACATTCACATACACGCACGCATTGACATACAAATTAATTATAAAACACTGGCAGACATAGATTTTTTATTTTATAAAAAAAAAAAATTTGTAAAATAAATGCAAAAAAAACCAAAACCAAAAATAAAAAACAAAATAACAAAAAAAAAATATATGTATGTACATGTAAAATTGAAACTAAATGAAAACAAAAATAAATATCACATGTTTCTATTTATCCATTAATTTAGAAAATTTTCGGTATATAGAACAACAACAACAGCAAAAAAAAAAGGAAATAAAAGTGCATGCATGCAAAAAACAAAAAAAAAAAAAAATTCGTGTGCATTTAAGCGGAATCGTATAAAAAAATACAAAAAAAACATTTATACGAATCATATTATATATGCATTAAAACAATAAAAAGCAGCATACACACTACTATGATTTGTGATATGTACTTTGGTGATATTTACATAAATGTTGTATGTGTACGTATGTAGTTTTGATGTTCTACATTTTATGTACGTACATATAACGTTAACATACAATTTACACAATTTACTTTTAGTCTAGTATACACATGAATATATAAAATTTTTCTAGATTTATACGAGTATAGATAGAGAGAAGTAGAATGATATTTTTTTTGTTGTTAGTATGTGTTTTTTACTTAGTTTTTGGTTAGTTTATTTTTTTTTAGTGTTTTTATAATTAGAAAAAATTGAAAGCAAAAAACAAAAAAAAAAAACCAAAAAAAAAACTTACTCATCATCTGGTGTTAATTGTACAACTTCATCTGTAAATTCTGGTGGGAAATTTGCCAAATCTCTGTCAGAATCTAATCGAGGTTTAAATGGAGGCGTAACTTGTTTTTGCTCTAGCTATAAGTACACACAATTTTTTTGGTAAATAAATTAACAAAAAAAAAAAACACATAAAAATTAAAATTAAAATAAAATAAAAATAAAAATAAATAAAATATTATAAATAAAAAATTAAAATAAAATAAATTTATAATATATATATTAAACATAATTAAATAGAGAAAATATTGAAAGATAATAGGGAAAAATTAAACGAAATTTATATTTATTTTAATTGGGAAGTAATTATAAAAGCAAACAAAATTATTAATTCAAGGATTTTTTTTTTTAAAAAAACGAAAAAAAAAGAAATACAAACCAAAATAAATAATGATCAGTAATTATAAGAAAAAAATTATGAAGGATAAAAAAATCATTACACAGTAATTCAACAAAGTAAGTATTATGTACATACAGATTTGTGTACATTATTTGGATATTAATTTATGAAGTTAATTACATACGAATACGATCAAGTACATTTTACTGGTAGATACGATTTCGTTGGTTTAATTTGTAAAATTTCTATTTTTATGTAAATTATTTTGGCAAATTATCATTTTAATAAATTATTTGAATTTTCATTTTGAAAAAAAAAAAAAAACTGTTTTTACTTGATACTCATTATTTGTGTTTTAATTTTGGCACGTATATGTATAGTTTGACTGTAATTTTCATTTATTAGCATTTGGTATGAAAAATGATTACCAGAAATCCAAAACTTTATGGTGCTTAAAACTTAGGTACATTAATATCGATATGATTTATAGTTTGATAAGTAGTAGATACTTATTTTAAATGGTTTTTTTATTTTATTTTATTTTATTTTATTACAGAACAGAGGTCAGATGAACTGCCTCCCTCAACGCCCTTACAAAGACATGGCAGATTCTTTTGGTGATAATTTTAAGTGATAAATTTAAAACATAAAAATAATATAAGAAATAAAACGAGAATAAACGAATTAAAAAGTACATATATTTTTGAATAAGAAGTAAATTTGATCATGGCAAGAAATTGTTTAAAAAAAAATTTTTTTTTTCTTTTTAAATTTATAAAATAAATAGACAATTAAAATTTTATTCTTCATATATTATTGTCGGTTAATAGTTTTATGAAAAATAAAATAAATTTATTATAAAAAAAAAAAAAAAAATAGATGTTAACAATTTGATTTTTAAAAATACATACAGGAATAAACAGAGTTATGATGTAAGACATTAAAGGAAAGAATCTCTATAATTGAGCAATAATTGAATAATTCAAAAATTATTTATCAAGAAAGACAGACAATATCTTTGTTTTTGAAGAAACGAAAACTTTCAGCAGTTTTTTACTTAAATTCAAATACACTACCTTCTTTAATATGTGTAAAATTTTCAGTTTTTTTGCAAGGTTTTTACATTTATTTTTAACGTTTATATTTTCTTAGGTGATGGATTTTATTTTATTCTTTGATCCTCGTGTATTTTGTCTTGTATAAATTCACTTCTATTACTTTTACTTAAATAATTTAACATGAAATTTGAATAAATACAACTAGAAAGTAACCAATTATAAATACAATAATTTCCTATACATACGTTTACATACAATTCATATGAGTCAAAATTATAGTTTGTCATTTTTTTCTAATAAATTTCTAACAAATATTTCTTAGTTCCTTGAAAGAAATACAAAAAAAAATATAAAAATTTTAAAACAAAAACTGCAAAGAAAAAAAAAATTTCAATCGGGCTCAACCGGGATTTGAACCCGGGACCTCTCGCACCCAAAGCGAGAATCATACCCCTAGACCATTGAGCCGCTTATAAATTCATCTCAAATTTTTTTTGTTAAACATGTGTATATTTGCTGACATCACTCTATTTCTATATTAGAAAATCAATATGAAATTATCATACATTTTTGTAATGTTGTGTATGAATATTCAGAATATATCTCATTATTTAATATATGTATAGAAATAAAATTTAAAGGTCAATTATAATTATGCGTAGAGATGAATAAATTTTAATCACCTGAATGAACCGCACATTTTTATCGTCATCACCTTTATACGCTATGCTATACATATTGTTACGTACTTGTACGAATAACAACGACACTCCACTTTCATCATCATCATTATCAGTATCACCATCACTCTATTGCTGCTCTGATTTATTTTTATAACAAAATTCAATTTATTTATAGAATTTCAAAGTAATTTTTACGTCATTATAACTTATGTTTATGATGTTGTCGGTGACGATGATAACGATGACGACGATGATGATGACGAAGATGGTGTTGGTGCTTGGTTTGGTATTGATAATTGTGACTGTGAGCTCAAATTTAAAGCATATTTCAATTAAATTTTTTTCTCTCTATGTAAAAATTTGTTATATAGGTATATAATAGGTATACGTTCATAAGATGTGTGTTACTACTATCTATACACATTTTAAAATCCAGTGTATTATTGATTGACGTGTGTAATACGAGTATTGTATGTACCTATACTGTATGTATCATATTTTAGTGTGTGTGTACTTTATGGTTGATATGCGGTATATTCATTTTCAATTCAATTAATTTTATTGCAAAAAAAAAACAAAAACAAAAAATATTTTACCAAAAAATAAATACGAATTTGACATTTGTTTGTATGTACATATAACCTGTAACGTACATAATAATTATTTTACCTGAAGATAAATTCAAAAATTTTTCATTTATTAGAAATACGGAATTAATTTTGATAATGCCACCGGTATTTGTGTACTATTGGTACTTGATAGTATGTATGTACATACATATGTATGTACTGTTTCATCCAGGATTGATATCATTTTATACATTGTATATTGTATAAATGTTCGTTTATATTATTTTAATGATGTGAATTCATTAGTATGTACGTATACATATGTATGTGCAATGTTTATGATTTACAATTCAAACAAAATAAATATGTAATGTAGGTAGTACCTATATATCGTTATAAATGTAGGTTACTTTTAGTTGCGATGTTCGATACACATTATTAGATTACACTATTGACACACTGCAGAGATAAACCATATTTATCTCAGTTTTCTGGTTTATCTTTGCGATAACCGACTTTCAGAACTCGGTTAGGTTAACTGAGTTTCTAGAACTCAATTATCTTGTTAACCAAGTTCGAACTCAGTTATATTTGACGTTTGTGTTATTTTTTTTTATATTATACATATTTAAACAAACTGTCAAACCAAATTTCAGCTAACATGCTGACTAGATGAAAACGAATTAGTGTTTGAATTTAACTCGACAGGTGTCGTATGAATACATAAACTAGTTCACCTCAATTTAAATGTGTCACCCAAGCCAGGTTATCGATAAACCATTCGAGATAACCATGGTTTATCTCTGCAGTGTGTCAATAGTATAACGGGAAATTTTTAATATTCAATTTTATGTCTATATATACGTATAATAATGTCATGTTAAAACAGTAGCATTGACAGTAGGCTACCCATCAACCTTTATAATGTACATTTATGTATGTATATGAAGGATTTATATGAAGACATACTATATACACTACTCATTTACAAAGTATGGACGGTACGTACTTACTTTGTACATACATACATACATATAAATGAGTGTTATGTATTGTGGTATTGTACAAGTACTATATAATCGTATATGTGAATACTTATGTAGTAATACTCATATGAAATATGATTTTGTATTCATTCAGAAAATATAATAATTATTAAACAAAGCAAATAATAAACAATTAATACCATTATTATTATTATTAATGTTTCTGTTATTTTATACTACTTGCCACTATGTATTATACACGTATCGTATTTACCAAAAAAATTTATTACATACTCGTATATGCACATTAATATGTATACGTATAGAGACACACATTTATGTACATTGTATAAATGGAATAATGGGTAATGTAAAATGTAATCATGTAACTTTAAATTGAAATGTAATCAAATTTTATTAAATTAATGAAGTTTAAATAATACATGTAATATATTAGAAATGAATTCGAAAATTATTGTATTTTAGCTACGTATGTACTATACATATGTACGTACAAAAATGTATGTACATATGAGTATATACATAAGTATTACAGATAAATGAAAGATTTGTGATAAGATATGTAGATTGGATTTATAATATGTAATAAATATCAATACATTAATTCATACACATTACATACACATTATGTATAAATGTACACATTTACGTATATAGTGGTTTATACATACATTATATATATGTATAGAGAAAAAACAATAAAATTAATTCAACAATAATTTACAATATTGTATCCCCCATAACACATTAATATCCAACTACTTATTATATAACTACTACATAGCTCTAGCTGGTGTGTGTAAGTAATATTGATTTTATAATCGATTTTTTATATATAGTATATATGTATGTTTGTAATCTGTACATAATATGTATGTATGTACATACATATTTATATTTATAATAAAATATTTGGAGAAAAATAAAATAGATGAAGAGAAAATATTATTTTATTAAAATTACATTTTATGATGTAATCAATTCAATAATTTATGAATGTAGATACATTATATGTATGTATATGTAAATTTGAGTAGATAAATGAGTAGATATAATTACTAATATAAAATACCTATATGATATATATACGTACAAAAATATATATAGGTACATAAATAGAATATGTAGATTTGTGCTACAAATTTGCATATATGTACACATATGTATGCTACATAACATGACATACCTATATTTATGTGAATACATATAACTATATTATATTATACATGTTTATGTATGTATTTATGTATCAACAAAAATTATATATCTATATACATATGTATGTATCGTTAAAATGTTATTTTGTATGAAATATCACAGAAATATTGGTTTTCAAAATTGTTCGACATCTACATACTTACATACATTTATATAATAATGTACGTATGTACTACATATTGTATCGACATGAATGTATGTATCTGTTGTATATTATCGTGTTATAAATTTTAGAATTAACTGCTATCTGCTATATATACTGTATTGTATAGACTTGTCTGTACTCGTATACATACATTATATTTAAATTAAATTTTACAACCGAATATCCATGATGACCATGATAAGTGTGATATCAATTGATGAAATTGTGGTATTATGATAGCAAAATAAAATTTGCATACATTTATTATATACTCTTGTATTTTTATAATACACACATTATATACATACTACATACGTAAGAGTATAGATGTATTTTTTTGTTATAAATAATATATAATAATGTATATATATAATTGTTACGTTTTACTTTACATTTTACTAAAAATAACCACGTTTATGACCATTCATATAGAAAACCGTGTACATTTATATATAGTAATGGTGTAATGGCATTTAATAAATACCTACATATTATATATACCGATCATTTATTTAATGAAAATTTAATTTCTTCACTAAATAAAATGTTCTCATATAAATACATATAGAAATTATAACTAAATTGCTCTTTATATTCATATACAAGGATGTATTTATACATCATATAATATGTACATGTATTTGTAATTTAAATGTTGTAATTATTAATTAATGCATTTTATATATAGTTATAAAATTTTAATTGAAAATGAAAATTATTATTGTGATAAAGAAAAATATATTTATTAATGAAATACATATTATTATTTTCATCATAAAATATTTTGATTAAATTTCAATTTATATATATGTATGTAGGTAATACACATAATAAAATAAAAGTTCTCATTTACATTACCTTATTTATATTATAAATACGAGTTATATGAAAAAAAAAAAAAATAAATAAATATCATAAATAAATATTTCAAATTAAAATGTTCTATTTACATTTAATAAATCGAAGATAAATAACTGGAAGTTATGTAAATATATTAAATGTTATTTTAATTGGAAGTAAATTATATTTTATTCATTTAAATTTATCCCATACAAATTTATGCTTCATTTCCGATACAACGTGAAATTGAAATTCAATTTTTTCCCTTTTTATAGCACATTAAATTACATGACTTCTTCTCTTTTCTTCTTAACGTGAAATTTTTCGAAGTAACGTGAAATTAGGTTCTATTCCTAATTTCAATTTTATAGTATATAAAGAGCTTTCAATGATGTACGAAAATGTATTTAAATGTACTCAATACTTAATTCACAGTACATTTGGAACAGCTGTCAATTTCATCAAAAGCTCTCTTCAATTTTACGTTGTATTGGAAACAAAGCATTATAAGTATGTTTCACTCGGACTCGGTTTATACATGATTTTTATTACATTAAGGGTGGTATTCACCAACATGGATATATCCGTTGGATATACTTACTTTGGCCAGATACAATTTCAGCTTATTCATCAACCTAGATAAAATTTGTTTTCGAACTTCGTTTTCGGGTCGAACATGTGTGTCAAACATGTCAGCTGATTATATTTTTATATTACAAAATGAAAAAGAGGTTCTGTGATGTGATAATGATATGCAAAAATGATAATACAGTAGAACTACATTATCTTTATTTGTGTTGTTGCTGTTAATAACAAGGTTATGTTCGAACGATATTTATAATACCACTCCGAGGTTGTCTTAAAAATATCCGAGTAGTGTTTTATCCAGGTTGATGAATACACTTTATCTCAGATAAAAGATAATCTATGTTGGTGAATACCAGCCTAAGTGAATATAGATACTCTCCTAATTTTTTATTCTGATATGTAGTATGTATGTTTAGTTTTTAAGATAGATATATATATGTATAATAACTACTACATAAATGTAAATAAAATGTTTTTAAATAACAATAAAATATTTATTAAAATAATAAAAAAAAAACATTCAAGAAACAATAATGAAATTCATTCAAAAAAATTTTCGCATTCCACGTAAAATATAACAACCTATGTACCACATGTACAAAAATGTACCTGTACGCATAATTTTAAAATTTTTTTTATTTTTTGTAGGTATTATAGATAACTAAGAACATTCATATATCCATAAAATATATATATGTATATGTATTAAAAAAAACATATTTTTAAGAACAACAAAATCACAAAAAATTAGAAAAATATTTATGTATGATATATCCAAAGCGCATCCAAATATCAAAAGTAAAAAAAAAACCAACAACTACGAATTTTATATAACGAGTATGAAACGTAAATATATGTCTATAGATTAGCAATAAATAAAAAATACTGTTCTATGATATCTAATTAATTATTATTAAATTTTAAATTGTTCATGGTCATTTTTTTTTTTTGATATATATATCTATAAAACAGTTAAGTCCGTCCACTTACGGATCATCTGGCGTCAATTCAGCCGGTTCTCTGGTAAATTGTGGATCAAAATTTGATGTAAAATCTGGATCACCAGGATCAAATGTTGGAATAAAAGGTGGTTGAACCTCCTTTTGAGCAAGCTTGTATCGGGCATGATAATCAATAATATATGTAAATGTATATATATGTATGTAGTAATATAATAATGATGATATTTTTGATATACATTTATACTTATACAATGTATATTATGCAAGTTATGAATTTAACACAATATATATAAGTATATATTGTATCGTATAATATTGAAAATTAATAAATAAAATATAAAAATATTTTCTAGAGGTAATAATGTTTCTTTTTTTTTTTATAACACACACTGTAGTATTATAGATCAAAGTACTTAATAAATATAAAAAACACAAATATGAAAAGAAAGAAAAAAATTGAATTAAATTAAATTAAATTCACAAAGGAAAGGATAACAAAAAATTAAAAAAAAAACTCGATACTATTTGTTATATGTATAAAACTCGTATACAAGTGTTACGGATGACTTGTAGTTTCTTATGATTTTTTACATTTTATTTTATTTATCCTGGTATTTTTTATCCTTTTTTTTTGCTCTTCTTCTTCTTCTTCATTTTTATTCTTGACTGAAAGAGTAAACTTTTATAGTTCAATATTTTCAAACTTTTCTATATATTCTCCTTCAGTTTTGTTTTTCGGCTTTATATATATATTTTATTTTTGTTTATTTTTTGTTTGTTTTGTTTCTTGTTTTTCTTTCATTCAACACTTCAGTTAAGAATCTTTTAAGAGTATACAGAAAGGGATTTAAAACTTTCGACAATGAATCGGATAATATCTATACTATACTTTATTTTTATCAATATACAGAATTTTTTGTTTACTTTTTTTTCTCATATATAGATACATATATAAATTTTTTTTTTTAAAAAAAAGATATATTCATTGAAAGGGAAAAAAAATTTAACGAAAGTTGAAAAAGAAAAAAAAAACCATCCAGACAGAAAAAAAAAATATATTTTTTCTTTCAAAAAAAAAAAAAAAGGAAAAAAAAAATTGAAACAAAACATTGACAGAAAGAAACTGAAAGAAAAATAAAATTTTTTCCACTTACCATTTCCCAATCGATGCTCTTGAAAAATGGATGATTTACAATATCCATAAAGGCTGATGATCCATGACAACCAAGTCGATCAGCCGGATTTTTATTTAGGAAACCTTTAAGTACTGAGGCGGCTTTAACGCTTAACGAACGTGGTATACGTATAGCCTTCTCCAATATAACTTGGAACAAATAGTCTTCTGTATTCTGGATAATTCATCATAAAAAAAAATTATTAAGATTTCATATTAATTGAAGAAAAATTAAAATTGAAAAAAAAAGTCTAGAAAAATAATTTACTTGATCTGGATTATCTGATGCACCGGCAATATCAAATGGACTTCGTCCAGCTAACATTTCATATAATAATACACCTAATGCCCACCAATCTACCGAAAAACCATAATCTTCACCTCTTAATATTTCTGGTGCTATATAATTCGGTGTACCACAGAATGTCGATGTTGTATCACCTGGCCGTATACCTTCTTTACACATTCCATAATCAGTTAATTTTATATGACCTTCATGATCTAATAGCACATTATCCAATTTCAAATCTCTATATATGATTCCTTTTTCATGTAAGAAATTCAATGCTAAACTTATTTCGGCTGCATAAAATCTAGCATGTTCCTCTGGTAAACGTCGTTGTCTTTGCATATGAAACATAAGATCACCACCACGTACAAATTCGATAACAAAAAATAGACGTGATGCTGTCTGAAAGCATGAATGCAAACCAACTAAAAACGGATGATTTGATGCTGTCTCGAATACATGCTTTTCAGTTTGAACCCAATCGATATCTTCATCATCAGTTACTAGGGCTTTTTTAATTACTTTCATAGCATATATACGTCGAGTTTTCTTTAATTCGACCATTAGCACCTTTGCATAACTACCACGTCCAATAACACGAATCAATTCGAAATCTTCCAATGAATACTGTCGTTGAGTGCCCGGCTCTAATTGTTCGGTAGCATTCGATTGTATCTCCTCATCGGCAACTTGTTCACATGATTTAGGCAATTCTTGAGGGTAATCTGGTACCGGAGGTATTATCTCTGATGGTATTGTTTCACCATTTAAATCGTCACGTTCTTTAACGATAACCGGTTCAACATGTTCGTTGGTGCATGGCTTCTTAAATAATTTGTGGCACTTTTTATGAACAAGTAATCTGCATTGAATACATTTAAAACCTTGTCTTCCAAGACCCCAGATACGATCCTGACAGTAGGCACAAAAGGCTAACTGAAATTAATTTTTAATAAAAAAAAAAAAAAACAAAATTGTAAAAAATAAATTAATAAAAACAAAAATTAAAGTTAAAATATTATAAAGATCATAAAAAAAGAATTTTATTTTTTCTTTATTAATCTTGAATTTTATAAGAGAATATATATTAAAAAAAATTTTTGTTTGCAAAACTTTATAAGAACACCATCATAAAAGGAGAGTAACAATAAAAAAATTTTAATTAATTACCAAACAACATGTCGCTCTGAATAATATTTAGATAATTTCCCATAATAAAGGAAAGGGACAATTTTTCATTTTATACCAACAGATATTATATTACGTGTAGATCAGTATCTTACGTGTTATACTATATTCTTAAAAAAGTTTTTTTTTTTTGTTACTTTTTTACGAGTATGTTACTATCAAATAAAATATTAAAATTTAACTACCAAAAATAAAAATAAAAAAAAATGAAAAAACAAATGGAAAATAAAATTTTTTCTATTTTTATTATGTTTGAATGCTGGTAATAAACCGAAAAAGACACATTTTTTTTTTTTTTATATTAAAAAATATATATGTATAACTGATCCACCACTTCACATACACATACATACAACAGTATAATTTGTAGTGTACTCGTCGTATATTTATTATAACGACAACAGTCTTTCGGAAAATTATGAAGATATTTCCACATAAAATTAGGTAAAACGTAAAACCATTATAGAATTCGTAATCAAATTTATTTTCTCTATATATTGCATCAAAGTTATACTTATGTGTGTGTGTGCTAGTGTGTGTATACTTACGTAAATGTCTACACATAAATTTTTGGATCATCTACAATTAAATATAAAATCATCCATAGACTACTTTTGAATATTTTTTTTGGTGATATTCTTACGTTTCTGTTGTTGACGTTTTTGTGCACGTAGTATATTCTTCAGAATATTTCTATTATGCTGCACATTAAATAAATACATCAGTATTTTACACACACATACACACTTTTATAAAAAATAAAATTATATTACAGGATTCTGTTATTCTGTTATTCCGATTTTTTATCATAAAAACCACAGTGTCTCATCAAGATAAATTCCATATAATCTTACAATTTATAGAATTATACGTACATATTGTACTTGTAATATTGTCCTTTTGTACATAATTCTGTGTATGTTTTAGTTAGTAAAATGGACGACTATACGAGTATGAATGCATGCAAATTAAATCTGAAAATGGTATGTAATATATAATACGCGATATGAAGGCAAAAAATATAAAATAAAGTCAGTTAGTCAGTCAATTTATGTTTCTGTATACCATCACCTACCACTCTACATGTATACCATAAAAAGGATGTATATACAAGTATAATACCAAATTGAAAACATTCATTATATATCCCACCAGAGATAAATGATAGATTACTAGATAGGTGGATGAATGACTGATGATGGGTGGTGGAGTATAAACTGTGGCAATTTATGCTTGTAGAGACCACATATTGTAATAGATTAGATTTTTAATAGAAAATTTATATCCTTACGTTATTTCATTTTTATTGTATCATATCCGAAATGAATTTTATTTTCCCTTTATTTCAATTTTTCTGCATTTGTTTAAATTCTATTTTTAAATGTTTGTGTATAAATTTCAGGACACATTAACCTTATGCCAATGGTTTGATTTTATGACCAAAAAAATCACGTGAATTATTTATTTAAATTTGTGAAATTTTATGCGGTCATTTTCATTTTCTCTTATATAAGAATTGCGTTACGTTTCAAATTTAAATTGTCTGTTATTATTCTCTCTCTCTCTGTGTATCTTCTTCTTTTTGCAACGAATGAAAATTTAAATAAAAAATATATTGAAAAAAAATTTTTTTTTTTCATTTTTCGTTAAGTTACTCGTCAAAAATTTGAAAGTTAAATACACGACATGAATATTAAAAAAACTGCAAAAAGGATGATAACATAATAAAAGGATATACATTTTTTTTTCGAATCAAAATCTAATCAGAATTGAGTTAGAGTGGTGTAGGAGGTATACATATATTTTATACTCTGATGTTTGAAAATGTAAATAAGATGTAAGCGACCGCCAAAAGGCCCTGGAGGGTCGTGGTGTGGGCGAAGGATGGCAGTTTACTGTCCACCTTTTGTAATAAATAATAATAATAATAATACTCTGATGTCATTGCGTATATGTACATACTTAGTACAATCTAAGAGTCAGTGTATAAGAGAAGCCTTAAAGTATTAAATGAGAAGAAGTCTTTGTAAAAATTTAAAAATGTGAAAAAAAAAAATTGCAATTGTCCTTTTACATTCATTTTTATGCTATTAATATTTATGAATGTGTATATACGTACATGAATAACTGAAACTTTTATGAAATGATTTAAAAAAAAAATATTATGCATGTCATTCGTTTACCTTCTCATTCAAGGATTTTTTGTTGCGTTACATTTTTTTATTTTTTGCTATTCTTTAATTGAAGATTATACGCGATTATCATAATCTGTCATTTAAAAAGTTCATTCAGTTTATATTTATTTTAAAATGAAAAAAAAAATCCGACTGCCTGAATGTATGTAAATCCATATCTATATGTATATCCATATCGGATGATCGGTGTGTAGATACATATAAAATGTGTGCATAGTGCAGTGGTTAGTAATGGTGTAATCCCCATATAAATATTTGAAAAATGATTGATAAAAATTAAATTTTACGGTCATGACACAGCTAGACGACGTACATATCTCTATAACGAACTCTGATTGTAATAAAATCGTTGTTTTATCAGTGATATTTTCCTATACGTATAATAATACATGTAATATATAGTGTGCTATATACGTACAGTTAAATGAAAGTTCATCTGTACATACAAAAAAATACATAATGTACTCGTATTTCGTATACACTCGTAGATTACGATTGATATTATGTATATTCTATCGGATTTTGATCATCTCTTTAAATGAGATTATTTATATTATGTTTTTTGAGTGCATAATAAAAAATAATATTCAAAAAAAAAAAAAAATGTAAACAAGCCACAAAGAAAATAAAACAAAATAAAAAAAGGACGAAAAATATATAACAGAATTCAAAATAAAAAAAGGCGAAAAATATGAAAAATACAATTTTGTCGATGTTGATGATGCTGATGATGATGGCAATGACATGCAATGACAAGATTATCATCTCTGTTGGTTTACCATCGTCAACATTATTATCAGAAGATTATTTTTTTCCTTTTTATTTTGTGAGAAAAACACAAGAAATATGATAAAATAAGAAAAAAAAAAAATGAAAATATAATTTCTGTGAAGGTAAATACCGAACCATGTAGATTATGTAGTATACGCACTGCACATATACTTATGTAAGTACATATTTCGATTTGTCGATATGATTTCTCTTTACTTTCAGGATTATACTCGTATTTGTATACATTTCGATATTTTTCCCGATATTTTTCAATAATATTTTTCATAAATTGTTTGCTTATTTGACATTATATTCCTCTTTACTATTCATATAATTAGTAAAAATAAAATTGTGAAAATTTTTGAATTAAGCATTAAGAATTTAAATATTATTAATTAATAATTGAACAAGATAATTACGAGAAATACGTTTATATACTACACACAATATGTAAATACATATAATAGTGTCTATATGTTCGTGTATTTTAAGAAAAACAATTTAATTAAACAAATTTCATTATAAAATATCGAAAATATTCTCGACATCATTTTTGGGTTTTCTTCTTCCTCCACCTCTATATCATAACAACCATTTTATATACATATTCCAATAATTTTGTGGAAAATGATGAGTTGAAAATAAATTGGAAAAAAAACTTTTCTTAAAAATATTATCCGAATTTTTATTTTTAATTTTTTAATAATTTTTCCACGAAACAATTGTATAAGAACTTTTGAATAATGCGAGTATCGAAAATATCAAAATTTCATTTTAAATGAAATCAAAAATTGTACGATTTTGGTTTTCGATCTATTAATACCATCACCACCACCATAGCCCCACATTATTCATAAAATAATAATTTTTCATAAAATAAATGGTAATATGATAAAATATCTAATAAAAACAAACTTTTTCGAAATATTTTTCAATCATATACAATAATCACTGAAATTTATTATTATAGAATTTTTGTTTACGTTCCTTGTAATACATTTTTCTCTCAACCTCTCAATACCTATTATGACGTTACGACGTTTCTCTATGCTACGAGTATTTCACTTATACATACACTCGTGTTGTAGTAAGGTGAAACTGGTGGTGAAACTTTATTAATTATGTAGATATATACTGACATAAGTGCATATGTTGCTTTGCTATGTATGTACGTTACCTTCTCATAAAAATGAAAATCATTCTAAAATAAGTTGAGAAAGGTTTAATAATAGTTAAATTTTTATTTTTGTTTTTATTTCAATAAAATTCTAGAGAGAAAAATAATCTATTCTATATCTGGAGCTAGTTACCAGCCATAATATTTTCATTTCAACTTTTATGATATTCGTATGTACATAATGTATAGTTTTAAGTATAGAATGTATTATTCGTAAGTCGTACATACTATACTATAGTATATGTATATTTTTGTGATGAATCAAATCAATTTCTACATAGAAGATAGATACAAGATTTTTCATGGATAGATACATTTTTGAATAGATCCTGACTCGGTATACTCATCAAAAAAGTAAGTAAGTAGTTTAGCTTTTACTTATATATATAAACTATAATGTAACTAAATAACAATACGAATAAAATGAAGATTATGATGATGAAGAAGATGAAGAAGAATAAAAACAAACTTTTATAATGATTTTTATTTCAGGTATATGGTACAGTATACTCGTACATATAATGCACGTATAGATTTTAATTTTGTAAAAAACTTTCATCTTCTGGGATATATTTTATGTGCATTGCAATGTTTTATGAAGAGTATACCGTACCTCGCATAAAAAAAAGGTATACGAACATACCTGTATGTACTCGTAAACTTTTTGTATACTTTGTTATTTGTTTGAAAAATTCTATAAGAGATTTGATTTATTCTGTGTGTATGTGAATTTTATGATTTTTGTTAAATAAATTCAATCAAAATAATATTTGAAAATATTTTAATAATCACAAAAACTTCACAAATAGTAATTGTAATTTTAAGTATTTCAATTTTCAGATGTAAATGTAAGTGAATTTATTGAAAAAGTCGACAAATCAAAACAAAAATTAATCTCCTTTTACTAATTCAATGATTTTGATTGATTCATTTATATCTGTCTACTTATATTTTAGGATATAGGAGACTAAGTATATCATTTATGTCCTTATATTTGTAGGATATTTGATTTTATTATTAAAAAGTATATTTACTTACTCGATTAAATCTTTTTGCTTGGAATATATGTCCATTAATACGATATAATTTTCTCCATCTTCTAGCGTTACGTCTATAAATGCTTCCTGAAAATAATAAAAAAAAAATATATGATAAAAAATTAATATGTAGGCATATTACATATAAATGCTAAAAACTTAATAAAATAAAAAATAAAAATTAAAGGACAACGAATTCATTTTTCATTTGTTAAAAGATTTTTAATTATTTTTCTAATATTTTTATAAACAGTTGAAAAGCATATAAATTCATTGAAGACAAAAAAAAAACCAAAATATTTTAGGATATTGTGAAAAAGAAAAAATGTATGAAAAATATAGAAAACAATTGTCAAATTTGTAAGGATTTTAAAAAACCGGAAATAAATAGAACATGAAATAAACAGAAGACAAACTAAGTATATATTTAATACATGGTATATGGTATGTAACATGCATTGATCCTTTCCTTATATACAAATACAACCATATATACCTATAAATAAAATATAAAGAACCCTCTATTGCGAAGCATACACACATACCTAAACATTATTTATAGTCACAATACTAAAATCCTTTCTACATATCCTATATTGCACTTCGAGCATAAATGCGATACGATTTATTTTTGAAAATTTTGGTAGAAAAATTTTTGAGGATACACACTAGTCCGGTTCCATGGAATGGAATTTAAATTCAAATTATTTATTTAGTTTTTTTTTTTTGGAATGCTGCGTTTCATTTTTTTTTTAAATGCATTTTCGTGAAATAAAAAGGAAATGGATGAGCAGAAAAATAAAAATAAAAATGAAATACGAAATGAAATACGAGAATATAGTGGCTCTACCTAAATGTGTGTATGTAAGTTGCTAAAGTTTCGGTCGGTATATCGCAACTTATACAAAATTGCTTGTTTGCTTGCTTGCTGGTTGGATGGTGCGGTATTTATCGTCTATATCGGCTACATAAAATATATAAAATACACAATAGTATAGCAATATATTTATTCATATTTATATATGTAGAGGAGAGATACAGAGAACAGAACACAAAACAAAGTCATCCTGTATATAGCTATACAAAACTAAATAAATCTAAAAAGTTATTTAATGTTTTTCTGTGTTAATTTACGATGGTTTTTGTATAGTTTTTTTTTTTTTTTTTTAGGTATTCCATATATGAAGTATACTACGGCGACGATTATAGAGTACAGTACGTACGTAACGTAATATCCATATACACGTATACGATTTACAATTTTCTAATTAAACTTTTGTTTTCATTTTTATTTTTATTTTTTAGTTTTTAGTATTTTTGTTTTAATTTTTTTTTTTTTTTAATTTTATTTTATAATTTATTTCAAGACACAAAAATAACAGCAGTATTTATAGAGTTCAAATATGTACTACGTGGTACTACTAATGTACATACAGTCACAGCACTGACTGTTATATAGAAGAGATATTATGTAAATACTATTAGTTATAAATTCTTTCTGTCTATTGTATTTAATTACAATGTTTTTGTACATATTTACGACGAGTATATAGTAGGTATGTTACGACTTTGTATATATCATACAATACAGCAGACATAAGGGATGTGAATTAATTTCATTACTTTTAGAGATATAGTTTTCTAGTTTGAATTAATGTTGTTTTGTGTAACCGCTTCCAACTGTGATACTCGGTATACAGCAGAATCCTTTAAAAAACATTTTTTTTGTCTATTTTATTTTGAAACAAATTTTTTCAAGTTATTTATTTATTTATTTTTTTGTTTTTGTATTTGGAAAATAGCGAGGTAGTATGTATATGTGTATATACCAACCACTGTGTTGTTACAAAATATTATTTATATTATTTACATTTGTATAATGTAATGTTCACTTAAATTACTTAAATTATATACACATTATTTTTCCGCAAATTTCATTATGTACAATACAACAACAACAAAAAAAAAATAAATGAAAATGATTACAAAGTTTATAAAGAGATACACGCTTTACGATACGAGTACATTTATACTCATCATGCTCATGTAAAACTTTAATTTTAAAGATATTGAAAATAATGAAAATAAAAAATAAACGTACGCTAGTAAAGGAACAAATTATACATTTATGTAACTATAACAACCTAACTCATTATAATACAAATTAAGGACGAAAATTTTGAATGTAAGAATACATACCAGATACAAAGTATATACACATTAAATAAATATGCAAGTACATATACAGACAAAAACACAACCAATCTCTCTTTACGTTAGTTTTGGTTTTTCTTAATTTTTGTTTTAAATTTCTGTATCAAAAATTTTATATAAACCTATATTGGTACTTTTACTTATAAACTATTATAATATGTATAAGCATAGGTATGTATGTATATTTGTATATAATAGTATATATACTTTATAGATTTTATGATCTTAATTACGAAAACCACTTAACTTGAATGTACATTGTATAAAATGTTAAAACTTATATATTCGAAAAATTATTATTTATTCTTCTTACTGCAGTGCAGTGGTGATGAATTCAAGGATCATATTTCAATTCTATTATATGAATTATATAAAATTTATACATTATTTGTATATACGCGAGTATGTATTTATTAATTTTAAAAGTAGTATATATAATTATATAATATAAAAGAAAAGTATGTACATATTCGTGTATGTATAGGTATATAATTTACATTTTTGGTTAATAAAAAATTTGTTTATCCTTATAAAATTTTATGATTTACTGCAAGTATACACACGCGTATATACATACATATGTACATATATTTACCACATACTATTATTAAAGTAAAATTACTAAATGTACTACCTTCATATTATTAAATAAATTCATTACATAGATTTTATGCATATATTACAAATAAATGTTTTTTATAAAAGAAACCAAATTCGAAAAGGATACTCTTATTCTATTTATAGACAATATTGTACATTAGAATGCGAATATTGTACATGAAAAACATAAAAAATCAACTAAAAACATTTTATACGTGCTCCTCTACTCTGTGCATATTCTCTGGAGCAGTGGATGTCATTGACTACGATAGTGTGAAGAGTAGTAATGTCGTAGTAGTATTCTACTCTAATGTATATACTCGTATTTTCATTCTTGAGATAAAGTTTATTTTCTCTGTCAGTATAGAATGCGAATATTGTACAAATGTACATGACAAAAAACTGCAAATCAACTAATAACATTTTATATATGTATGTTTCTCTTTGTAGAGTATATGTATATAGAGAGATTCTCTGAAACAATAAAAGACATTGACTATTACGATACCCATAGTATATACGCAACGATAGTACGAATAGTACATATATCACACATTATGTGTACTCATTTTTGAATTTTCATTTTGAAATTTTCAGTAATGTCTGGGAGCGACTAATCGGTAAATCCGCCATCGGTAGATTCAAATCATTAAAATATAGATGGAGTATTAAAAAATAATAATAATTAAATCTTTATTATCCTTATATTTATAAAGTTTGTATAACTGATATGTATGCATTCACTGTACATACCATATCAAACGAAATAAACAAAATATGCAAACAAAAATACAAAAAAAAATCCAAAATATAATGAAATATTCGCTCATCTTATGATGGAATTTAATTTTCTTAAAATCTTTCAAAATAAATGTATACACTTATACTAACAAAATTAAATTGATTTTTACTTTGGTGTTTTTTACAGATTACACACATATTCTTTTCCATTATTTACTTATATTTTTATGTTGTTTGCAAGAAAAAGAAAAATACCATTCCTAAGGATTTGTTGAAATACATAGATATATGTATGTATGTACATATGTTTAGAAAACATTTAACACATAATATTTTTAATGAAAATCTAAATATGTATATGTACGTACAAGTGTAGACCACAAAAGTAAAGTCTAAGAAAATAATCGTATTATATGAGAAAAAAAAAAAACTGCATAATATCCTGTTCATATATACTGATTCGTACATATGTATGTTATATTTGAATATGAAAATAAGTTCATTCAACCAGAAACTTATAATAGTATACGAGTACATATGTACACGTGTTAAATACTCATACATATATTTCTAATTTTTTTCTTAGATTTTTCTTCCATTTATTGTCTGGTATACAATATGTATACAAATCTTTTAAAATATCTATATATGTATGTATGTTCATATATAATCGCAAATTGCACAGGTATATGTATAGTGAATGAAAAAGGTAAAACGTATGTGTGTATGCAAAAGGATATTTCATTATTATTTTCATTTATTTTTATGGTTTTTTTGTTTTTTTTTCTTTAAATCATATCGTTTGATGTTTGATGTTATTCCAATTCATCAGACGACAAAATATGTACATATAACATATAATGTAGATTCATTGCATATACATATATCATTGAATATAGAGGAATATACTTAAATATCTACATAGTACATACGTATATGTGTAGATAAATGAATAAATAGAGATGAAATAAAATATCGTGTGGAATATATTGCGCACACACACACATAAATGCATACATTTGTATGTACATTGTACACCGTGTACGAGTATAAATTCTCATATTTAGTATTGTTACATCGCATTTTCTTATAGAAATTTCATTCTAAATTTTTCATATGTACACCTACATATCATATAATATTTATTTTAATATACATATGTATACATCTGTATGTGTATGTGGGCGTATTATGTACATATACGTACATAAAAATTGTATCATAATTTTAATAGAAAATTATATTTTGTTCTTTTATACTTTTAGACATTTTTATACGTATACACATTTTTTTCTCTTTATTTCGAGCATTTTGAATTTTTTATATGCATGACACGAGTATTATAAATACATAAATATATGTATGTATATTAAAGTGTATATTTTGTGCAAAATATCATCAACCATGACATTTTACATACATACATGTCATCATTATTATCATCACATAATTTTCATCAACATATTGTCAATAAAAATGGAAAAGAATTTAAGACATTTTTTATATAACACCTCACCACTACATTATACCGAGTACACACACACATACACACTCATAATATATGTATTTATATAGATGTGTATAATAAAGATATGTGACGTACACCCATGTTTATGATTTGAAAAAATTCCTTTCGTTCACATGTACATATGTATACTCATAAATTTCTGGTGTTTTTGCATTTTTTCTCTTGCAACTTGTTTCTAATTTTCCTAATGATGTATGAAAATCTCTGTGTTTATCTTCTTGCTTTATGTGATATACACACATACATAATTATGTATAAGTATGTATACCATATATATACATACAAATGTTAGAACATATTATACGAGTTACATAACTAAAATAATTTTTGTTTTATCATTATTTTTTTTTTTTGTTTTACTTTTTCAAGGATTTCTGACTACACATAATTTTCATTTGTACAAAATAATAAAAAACAAAAACGAAACAATTTCTTTGTGCAAACATCATATCTCTACATACATCTACAAAAGAAAAATAAAAATCAAGAAAATATAAAAAACATCCTGATATCGTGTATAAAACAAAATCGAAATATACATACATAAAGTGCAGACAAGTATACAAAGAAAATTATTGTCTAGAACTAAAAATATTAAACACGAGACAGATTACAAATAAGGATAAGAAATATAAATATTTTTCACTGTACATACACAAACTGCACTATAAAATTTTTATATTTCTACAAAAATGTGTAAATATGTACACCCACACATATTTTATTTACGAAGAAAAAAAAAATACATTTATGAAAAATTGTTTTGTAAATACAAAATGAACATGACAGAATTAAGATTTTTTCCTAAGTGCATGATGGAAAGAATTTTGGAAAGATCCTGTGTATATTTGGTATTGTTTTTGGTTTTTTAAAATATAATCTTCTTTCTTAATTCGTAACATTATAAATCTACTAATTATTACACATCAACCATTATAATAATTTTTTTACTTGAATAGCACAACAGCTCTAGGTGAGCCAAATCTCTCACCAAAGAGATTTTTAGACTTTATTATTATGATGAACGCACGTACAGTTTAACGTGGATTGCGAACCATTGAGTTGCTGATATAGAGAAGCAAGTCCTTTTTTATAAGAGGGCCACAGGGCTTAGACTGATCTAAGCTCTTTTGGAAATAGGCAAAGATTGGGCCGTGGGCAAAAACCAGCACTTTCGAGATCAGTAGGACAGTTGCTCTACCACTCCCCATTTTAATTACATAAATCTTCAAGAGTGCATATAAAATGTTTCGTCCTATGTATTTGTATTTGGTTGTCGATACATGCTCACACTTTTTTCAGAAAAAAATACATATACATATATTTATAAAATTTGTATATTCTTTAATCGTCCTTTTTTTCTGTGTTTTATTTATGTGTGTACAATTTATAGTTGTATGTAAGCGATATAATATTTTATATGCATTTAGAGGAAAAATAAAATTTTAGTTTTTTTTTTACATAATTTCTTTTGTCTATATAAATAATTATGTTACCCGTACATACTATGTTTGTGTATGCATATACCAGACAGATAAAAACTATAATAACTTGATAAATCAACTCAGCTGAAAAAAAAAATAATACCTTGTCACCTTATAAATATTCCCTGTGGAATTGTTCTACTTTTTACTTATTCATATTATTTATAACTAAATGACATGGTTGTTGTCTGTTTGTTTTGTTTTTTATTATTATTATTATTCTAGCGTCATTATAAACTGAATGTCATATGTTTATGCCCGCTAGAATTATTGTTATTTCATACACATGAGCGTAAACGTATACCAGTGATTACAGTATAATGCAGGGAGGTACTTGTAATTTATTTTTTTTTAATATAAACTTATTTTAATTTTTTTTTTTGTTCTTTTGTTCTATCCCTGTTCCTTAGGCGAAATAATCACCATTAACAGTTTTTGTATATACATTTTTGTAAGTAGAATATCAGATATAATTTTTGCTTACTTTGTAACATCTATATACACAGGACACGATTGTAATATTTTTTTATTATTATCGGCCTCTAGGTACTATATATCTTTTCTTTTAATTTTTCTTTCTTCTTTTTTGTTACTACTTTTTCTTCTTCTTATATTTACTTATATACAAGCATAGGATATACTAAATATATTTTAAGTTAACTTTTAGAAACAATAATTTCCTTATTCCCGCATTTCTTGTGCAAAATTTTGATATTTAAAACGCACACGTAATTATACATATGAGAGTCTCAAAGCACATACATACATACATATAATATATTCATATATGTAATTTTTATACATATGTATATTTAATGTATTCATGTACATAATGAATTTTATATATATAGTGCTATTATTTTAGTAGATTTTTAAGATGTCAGCATCCATATAACCAGATAATGCACAGTATGTATACATGGAAGATAATATTTGACGTTAACAGCAATGAACAGTAGCCAGCTAATACTTAAATTTACTTCATCATCATCATCATCATCATCAGCATCATCATGATTCTCATCCTTGTCGTGTATTCATAGTTCATCGTTGGTTATTATGTATATAGTCCTTTTGGGAATGAGAAAAACTATACTATACTCGTATTCGTATTATTATCGCCATTCTGTGCAACCTTGGCTGTCAGGTATTAACCTTGCATAAAGTTGAGAGTTAGTTTTATATAAAAGTTTTCATATATACAAATATAGTTTCACGATTAGATGTACATAATATACATTCATAATGATAAACAAATCCTTATATATACCACATTATCATTATCGTCATCATCATTCTCATCATATATGGAGTACTTCTATATACTTAATGTATGTACATTTATTTTGTCGTATATGTGTTGTCATCATTTTATATACAGTATATTACATACATAATTAACCATATAATTACGTATATACATATATATGTACATATGAGTGTACATTGTAGACATACTTATATATTTGTATAATGTTTACGCTTAATTTGCCAAGCGAAATGCTTAGCTAAACAGCAGTCATGGTAATAATTATTATTCAGTAGTCAGCTAAATTATTGCCTTATGTTTTTCAAAATGATATACAACATGAGTCTACCATATGTACATACGTATGTTCTAAACAAACGTCGAATAAAACATACATGAAATATATTTGATAAGGAGTAGGAGTATGTGCATAATATAGATAGATTTTGATATATGGTAAAAGATTTGCAAGTACGTGTACATATTATTATTTCTTTCTTTCTTTCATTAATTTCCTTTCATTTTTGTCATTAAACTCATCCTCCTAAAATATACGTCACATGCTTCATATACATATGTACATATGTATGTATTTTTGTATCTTTTAGTTAATTTCGCTATTTACCTATCTTTTCATTTTTGCATACACATTCATATGCATTCAAATAAAAGCCTTACGGGATTTGAAATTGAAAATACGACCACCATCCACCGCACCAACACCGCGTTTAAAGATACAGCATAATGTATCTACATTTAAATTTATAGATACACTCGTTCGTGCATACTACATAAATGTATGTATGTATGTGTATAGTGTACATATATCACCATAGCCATTGCATTTATATACCTATATTCATCTGTATAAATCAGCAAAAAAAAATGTTTCATACCCGTACATTATATTTTTATGCTTACTTATTATTTTGTTTGTTTCTTTGCTTATCATCATTCAGAAAATTATGTACAATACTCATAAGTACGAGTATATACGAATACGTTATACAAAACAACCCTGGTACATACATATGTATGGGTATATATAATGTACCTCGTAATATTATTTTCTAAAATGTTGACAAATCTGCACATAAATATATATGTATGTACTTATAAACGATACAAATGTATTCATATAAGTAATAGGTGTATATATGTACTTACTTAGAAAATGCTAAAATGTATGTATGTATATACATTTAAAATTGTATATTGTATATTATACAGATTGAGGTCTGCAATTTATGCATTTCAAAAGATAACACAACATATCGAAATATGTATGTACATAGATACTCTTGTATTCGTATGCAATGCACAATATATGTATATTTCTAATAATATAAAAGCAGCTATATAGAATTGTATACAAATATGAACTTCCTCCTGAATATTTTCAAAATGAAAATTTTATTGTATATCCATTCACATTTCTAATATAGTACACATGATGTGAATGTATTTGAATATGATATGTCTGTATACGTATTTATCATTTTATCATTTTAAAATATGTACATATTTATAAAACTATATATATATATACACATATGGTATACACATACATGAATCATGTATATAATTAATATATTAACAAAATATTCTTTTGATCTACCGGTAAACGATCTACAATATATGTACAGAAAATGTTCTAAAGTCTAATATACATATCTATATTACATAAATTTATATCTATACATATTTAGGTATATATGTATATTATTATCTACACTATATAAGAATAGAAATAACATAAATATTATATACATATATTTATGTACTACATTGTATGTACATACATATATTTAAAGCTTATTTGGTATGCATTTCGTTTTGACAGAGTTGACAAATTAATGCATGCATGCAAAATTCTGAATTATTATCTTTTGTCACACACATTAATATTCATTCATATATTATACATATATACAAATGTATGTATATGAATATTGAACGAGTATATAGATAGATAGATATGTACATAAATGCATGTCTGTAAATGTATTCTATCGTACATTAATTTTTAGAAAATTTTCTTTTTTTTTTTTTTAAGTTTATACTTAGTTTTTGTTTTAACTATAATTTTTCCTATGTTTTCGAGAAAATATATAGAATCCTTTATTTTGCAATATATGAACATATACTATAATAGTATATGTATAATATGTCTGTATATGTATGTATTATATTTTACGAGTAATATAAACAAAAATATGTACATATTACAATATTCACATATCCAAACATTATGTACTTGCATTTAATAGTTCATTTCATATCATTCAAGTAAAAATGAAAATGTTTACAAGCCAAAAGAAAGGATGAAAAATATAAGTACATATGAATAATATCATCATATAGTCAATGAGCATAAAAATACAATCATAAAAAAATATATATATGTACTTTTTACACATTACGTACATAAATTTATACACATACATATATATATACATATTATAGTGTAAACATTAAATATAAACTTGAACTAATTATATACTATTGTAATATGCATGTAAATATGTTCACATTTATATGAATGTAGGACAGAGTAAAAATTGAAGTATCTATACAGTAATTACAGAAAGAAAAAAAATATGTACTAATTTTTTTTTAAACAAGAACAAAGAAAACATATAAAGAAAAAAATTAATTTAAAAAAAATATGTATGTGAAGGATATTCGAATATAAAGTCAATAATGTAGAAAAGAAAAATGTCAGTCAGTTAAAGTTCGTTTTCGATTTTCAAATTTTAAATTTATTGTGAAAACATAACAATGCATATCATAAGAAATATTTTTAATTTTCTATTTTTACATTAAAATTGAAAATAATTTAGATTCTATTTAGTATTTAATTTTTTATATGAATAAATTACGAAAATATAAATTTCAAAATGAACTGTTACTGCGTTTATCAACAAAATTTATATCGCTTTAACAACGTTAAATTTATCTAACAAGCAACGTAACTCAAAGCGATCAAGCAAGCAGTGCTAACTTGCTAAGTGAATCTTGAATGCGAGTGGAGTTAGTTATATCGGTTTGAAAAACAGAAATGCCAAACTTTTATAAATTTATTTTGTTGATGTAATTTTTTGAGACATTTAACAGATGATAGATTTAAAGTTTTTTGTATGAGGTTCTATTGGCTAATTTGTTTTCTAATTCGTTCTATGTATTTATGAATAATTTTAAGTCGATTTACAACTGTTTGCAACGCCATAATACAATCGTTTTGAATTAGAATCGACTTGAAAACTTTACATCGATTTGGTGTGTGCGTGTGTGTTTATGAATCATCGTATCTCACATCGTTCTATGTCAAATCGTTTTATTAGGTGGTTCGTTCATAAACGCAATATATATTTATTTAAAATTAATTCATACATAAATTATATTAAATTTGTTAATTAAACGAAAATGATAATTCTATTATTAATAGTGATTTTCAACTATAAAATGTATTAAATAGAACAAAACAAAGCCAAAAACAAAATCTTGTAACGAAATTACTTAATTTCTTTTCCCTTTTTTTTTTTTGCTTTTTCTTTAACCTTTTTATATTCGTAATAATTATCTTATAATTCATTATAATGACATGACATAAGAAAAAAAATACAGAAGAAAGAAACAAAAATTAAAGAAGAGAAAAATGATAATCACAATGACTTTTCATATTGTATTTTGATCGAATATCACAAACACACACATACACAGATATACAAAATTATATTTGTATATGTAGATATACAATTGCACATAGATACTATCTATCTATGTGTATGTACAGCATATCGCTCGTTAAAATGAAAAAAAATAATATTTTTTTAGTCTTTTCCACATAAAATAAAATATAAAGCAAAAAGAGAAAAAAAAAACTAAACTAAATATAGAAATTTTTTATTATTCTATTTTATTGTATTCATCATTTTCGTGTTTTTGAGTAATTTTAGAAAATTAATTACTCTTATATTATCTTGGTATTTTATAGTATGCGCATATTACATAAATGTGTATGTGAACATCATCTATTGGTACTTATTTCGTATGTACTTAATTTTCATCTCATTTAAAAAATTTAATTTATTCTCTATACTGTTTTGTGTGTCTATTTATTATCGCTGCACATACATATATATGTATTTATTTATGTTACATACATAGATATTTGTAATTTCTATTTGTAATAAATTTTACATCTCTTTTCATTCATATACATACATACATATATGTATATGAATGCCAGTTTACAAGTAGAATTAAGTGAAACTTTTTAATGGATTTTTACTATGTATTAAAAATTCATTTTTAGATAGATATTTTCGTGTACATACAATATAAATTATTATATGTACAAAAAAATTAAAGTGAAAAATTAAAAGAATACAAAAAAGAACATTTTTCGTGTAATAGCATGAAAAATATTTGAGAGTATTGTTAAAATTATTACATTAAATGGAAAACTATATTACGTACATTTTCGTACACACAATGTATCATCTTCTTTCTTTATGGTGCGCACATACATATGTACAAAATATTTCAACAAACAAAGATTTTCATATTTTGTTAAGTTCTATTCTCAGTTAATCATCATATCGTCATCGTGAATTATTGTTATCATCTTCTAACGTCGACATCATGGCATCATTATCATTCTTATAATGTATTCGTAAGTGTATGCACTGTACTTATTACTGCACATTGCATTCATAAATCTTTTATTATATTGTCTATTATTATTATTATCACTATTACTACTCTATCATTATTATTATAGAATTTTACATTTATTTCATTTTTATGCTATTCAATTCTATTGTATAGTATCTCACGCCTTTATACACTTATTATCATCATCATGCGTACTTTTGTATTATTATGTCATTGTCATACTGTCTCTATGTTGTCTGATAATCACAATGATGCTCTTTACTACATGACGATGATATTTTCGTCGCGATATACGAGTTAATGTAATAGATGAATGAACGAAAAGGAGTACTCGTATATGAGTTATTGTGAAACGTACTACGACCGTAATACGTTACGTTATGATGCAGTAATTCAAAGGCAAAGTATTGAAATTTTTGCATCAAAGTACGAGCATAATAAATACCCTCCTTAGGTATACTACATACGATACAAATATGTGTATGCAAATTCTTATATCATGAAAAAATCATAAAAATATATTTTTTCTAGTTACTATCTTTTTTTTTTCTTTCACAAAATTTTGTCTGATGCTATCCCCAAAACTAATTTTTCATATCTACTGGGATTGATTTTTTTCAATCTTTAAGGCCTGTATTCAAAAACCAAGATTATCTTTTATATCTGAGATAAAGTGTATTTATCAACTTCGATTATATACTATTCGGATATTTTTATGACAATCTGAGAGTGGTGCTATAAATTACGTTTGAACATAACCTAGTTATTAACAGCAACAGCACAGCACTCACATAAAATAATCACATCACATAACCTCTTTTTCATTTTGTAATATAAAAATATAATCAGCTGACATATTTGACACTCCGAAAATAAAGTCCGAAACCAATAAATTCTTATCTAGGTTGATGAATAAGCTGAAATTATAATCTTGGTTGGTGAATACAAGCCTAAGTGAATATTTTATTTATTCTTCAATTTTTCTCTCTTCTCTTATACGTATACAAAAATATTTACTCTTTACAATTATGTACATAGTCGTATTTGTATATGCATGTATATATGTATATCGTGTATTATAAAAATTCAATTTGTCAAAGTTTTATAGTAGCTAATTTTTCATTTAGTATTCACATTCATTGCATTATTCATTGCATCATTCATTTTACGATTTGAGTTTTTTTTTTTTTTCATTTCACTTCATTCGTACATTTAAACAATTTAAATTCAATTTCCTATTATAGATCATTGTCATCATCATCTACATACATCTACATCTAAATCATCATCATCATTATTTTAAACTGCAGTAGAAAATATTATGTAGATTCCAATTTCTATCCAACCAACAACATTAAGGCAATCATTATTCATTTGAACGTACATATACATATACATAATGTATGAGTGCATTTATGTATCTATCCATATATCATTTCAGAAGACATCCTTTTCAATTTCTTTCATATTCCTTATAAGAAAATGATAGTAGATACACTTGTACACACTTACACCCTGCCGATGCTGTTACCGCAGTGCATATACACTATTTACCACTACCACTTGCTACTCTCAATTTATGCAACATACAATTTTCATTAATTTTAAAATTTTATTTGACTACAAACAGAAAATGTTCTAATTTTTAAATGTAACCAAAAAAACAAACAAAAAAGTACTAAATAATAAATAATAAAAGAAATTAAGTAAATGTATTAATATTAAAAATATTAAATTCAAGAAGAACCTAAACATTGTACTAAAAGGATAACAAAGAGAAAACGGGACATAGTAGTATATTCGTATATTTTATCAAAATTTAATAAAATGATAAATGGTTTTATATGAATTTTATCCATTTTTTGTCTCCTTTTCTTCACTCTATAATTTTTTTCATTTTCCATAAAGTGTCCTTTATGTATGTATTATGTATTTCATAATGATTATAATAATAATAATAATAATTACAACAAAGATAAAATAAAATAAAAAAAAAATTAAAATTATCTTTCCTTCTTCTTTAATTTGTTATTTTTATTTTTGTTTTTTCTCAAGAGCCACCAAACATGAATGGTGCTGCGGTTAGTTTTATAGTTTGCATGTACTACAATGTAATGTTCTGGAAAATTATATAATAGAAATTTTCGATTAAAACTGACATAAATTTCGAAAATTAAATTTCGCTATTTTCATTTCGAATTTTTATTTTTTGATTTTTTTGTCGTTTGACCGTATTTACAATATGTAATTTCAAATTTAATGATATTTTGCAAAAAAAAAAAGAGAAAAGGATAAAATTTAAAAACAAAAAAATTTAATGGATGAAAACTAAAATTTTATGAATTATGTTTAAAAATGTTTCAAATCAGAATAATTATGTGACTTTTTTGACATAATTAAGAACAGAAAAACTTAACGAAAATTTATGAAATTGGAGAAAATTGTTTAGATAACACAACACATTCTATGAGTATGTTATGTAAATTTTTTATTGCAATTTAAATTAATAGTTTATAAAAATAAGAACATACACAAATACATATAAGGATACTTGTATATTCGTAATTTGTGAATAAAGTTTTAAAACGAGTAGAGGCTAATTTACTTACATAAAAAATTTAAGAAAAAATACAATAAAATAAAATAAACAACAAAAGTATTTTACAGTAAAAAAAAGGATAAAAGTGGATCAAATAAAATTTGATATTCTTTAGTAAATATATTCTTTAAAATTCAAGCACATAACATACGAGTATTTACACATATGTATTTTTTTATTTTTATTTTTTACAGTAAGGACATGCATAGACGAATTGCACGTACTGTAATGTCATGTCATCATGGCAATTAGACTAGAAAGAACATTTTCTCTCTAGTTACTAACAGTTATAATGAAAGTGATGAGTGTGTATTTATTCAAAAACTGTAAGGACTAATGAGAATTATAACCTCGAAAATTTATCTCAACGAACATATTGAATTTTTAATATTTTCTCGTGCTCACTTAAAAACGTAAGTAATATAAGAATATCATTTTGTTTCCTTTTTTTTTCATATTATTTCTCTGCAGTCTAATTAATAAATAATTTGAAAAATTTTCTAAAAATTTTCCCTATTATATATATTAGAAAAAAGTACGGTACACGTGTGCGTATCGATTGTACGCGATTGTTATAATACGGTATGATTATACGAGTATTTATGTTGTTGTGTATATATTTTTGTAAATTCTAAAAATAAAATAAATCACAATTAAACAAAATTAAAGTGTAGAAAAATACAAAACTTTTTTTAGCTTGACAACAAAAAAGGATTAACAATAATTATCTTTATTTTTGTTAGGGATTTATACTTTGAAAAATTCTGTATACGAGTATACAAACTTATTTCTTTCATCTTTTTGTCTTCAATTCTTTTAGGAAAAATTTTTGTTTGTTTTGAAATTCATATTTAATACTTATAATCTTCTCTTTGTAGATATGTAATTTACATGCGTACAATTTTTATGTATTACGTATTACGTTATACGCGTATTGGTATTCTGATACAGAATTAATTTTATAGAAAAGATCAAAACCGCAAATCTAACAGCAACATTTTAACGATAAAATTCCATGGTTCCCAAATAAAATAGAAATCTAATAAACGGGTAAAGTATATTACTAGCTCGTAGTAATTAATAACAAAAAGTATGCACATATAATAACAAATAACTAAAAATATGTGGTTTGTGGATGTTATCAAAATATTTTTTTTTAACTTCAATTTAAGCAATTCTAGTTAGAGAAAAAAAATAAGGAAAATGGAATTTATAATGAAATTATTTTGTACGGTCTATGTACGTTTATTCGTGTATGGACTCAAGTGTGAGACACAATCAAAAGAGCAGATGTATGCCAGTAAAAGTAACAGAAATAAGTGTATACTGATTATCTTATGCTAGAGACACATACAATTGGTAACCAACTCGCGAGTTGGTTAACTGAGATAACCACTATAAATCGAGTGGTTAGTAGTACATTTACTTTAGTTAGTAACCACTGAAAATTACAGTGGTTAACGAGTTAACTAACGTCAAACCATCGAACAGTATGGCGAACACGGATCGAACCATCGAACTTCGTGTCAAACATATCATTGTTTATATTGAAATTCTGGTTATTGTATAATATACACAGTTAGTGACTAAATTAAAAGGACACATATAAAAAACATAGCTTTTAGTAACAAAATCACTTTTCTTCACTTTTCTGTAAATTATTTGAATTACATAAAATTAATTTAGTAGAAAGCTAATAATGCGTAAATATTAAAAAAGAACGAAAAAAAAAATTAAATTGTATAAATTATATTAAAAATATTTATTTTATTTTTGTTTTAATATTAATTTTAACAGAATGTCGAGTAGAAAAGAAATTGGTATACAATTGCGTGAATTAGTAGTAAATTATCGGATAAGAGGTGAAAGTTTTCGTTCTATAGCTAAAAAATTTGAAATATCAAAAACTACAGGCTATTGAAAAAATTTGTGTTACATTATTATACAATAAAATATATTTTTTTTTTATTCTTATTTAATAGTCACACATTACTTGCTTTTTGCTAAATTAATTTTATTTACATAATTCAAATAATTTTAAAAAAAAGTAATTATGTTAATAAAAACTATGTTTTTTATACGCATCCTTTTAATTTGGTCACTAACTGTACAAATAATACGATTGACAACACATAAACAAAATTTCAACTTCAAATGTCAAAGATAACCAAAGTAAAAAGATAACTAAACTAAAAAGCAGTGTGTCATGCAATTGGTTTCGAATTAGTTACAAACTAAACGGTTTAGTTAACCAATTGTATGTGTCTCTAGCATTACTCAGCTCACGTTAGAAAGACTTTCAAACAAGATTATACTGTCAGTTGTTATACTTGTCATACTCAAACATAAATTTTAAGTTTTTTCAGTTGCTAGCAAGTGTTCTCGCAAACAGCATCTGAACTTCAAATACATACATATCTTTTTATTGTGCCAGTTAATGTAAAACAAATTGATTTATGTTGGCTGCTTTTATTGTATCTCGCGCTTTAGATTAATGAATAAAGTTATACAAATATACATACAGGTGGTATTTTAGGTTATTATGTTCCTTTAGCAATTTCTAGTTCATAACAGAAATATTTAATTTTTCAAAAATAATTCAAATCAAAAATTCCAAAAGAAAATTTCAAAAAATTTTAAAAATTCATTTCTATAATGAATCCTTTATATCATCTCTTATTACATACATACAAATACAAGTAATGTTCATTAATGAATAGTACTGGTTACAGATAATAAAGGGATCAAATGAATTTCATATAATTTTATTGTATTATGAAACAACTACATAAATAAAAGGGAATTAAATATGTTGTGTTGTGTTGTACATAACCTATATTTGTTGTTAATTTTACTACAAATTTCACATACATACAAGCATAAGACATAAGTAGATACAAATATAACGAAACAGATATTCATATTTGATATATCTTGCTGTTATAATAATATACAATAATGAATTCTTGGATCTATGTTATTAGGAAAGTTTTGGGTTTCGGTTAGGAGTTGTAATGATATATCAGATACGAAATCCTTATCCTTTTAATAATGTAAATGAAATCTAAATTTACATCTATACAACTAATATAAAATATATTCTTTATATTTTCATTATTTTTTTGAACAAATAAATTCAGTTATTACGTAGATATATGGTACAGATAAATGCATAACACACATAGAGAAGAGTATTATGAACAAATTCATAGAGAATTCGAAAATTATTAATGCTATCTGGTGCTTAATAAAGGTGACAAAGCACATAAATATTTCGTATGAATATCGTATATACACCTATCATCTTATGTACATAGGTACAGCAGTAGGGAAGATTACAAGAGAATTTTTGATAAGGCTTAATAAAGATATTTTTATGTATTTTTATTTCATTTATAAATTTGAATAATAAAGAAAGCTTTTGTTTTAACAGATTACCCATGTTTTGTACGTATCTATATATTTGAGCATATGGAGCCTAATTGTATGAGATGCGATAAAGATGCGAGAAAATATTCGAAAACAATAAAAATATTTCGATTTTAAATTTTTTGATGGTAACGGAACATAAGATACACACACACATACACAAAAAGGATAAAAGGATTTGTGATGGAAATGAAAACAAGAGAAAAACAATTGAATTACGCAATTCCACTTTAAAAAAGGAAAAAAAATTGTATTAATCCAAAGCCACATGTCGGATTTTGAATTTGAAATCAATACCATAATCATTTTGACAAAAATTCTCCGAAAAGATATTATGGGGTATGGGGGTATTTATTCACAGCAGCAGTATATAGTATGTATGTGCGAGTTAACAATCTTTACAATATGTAAAAAATTTTTTAATTGAAATTTCTGATAGAAATTTTTCTTCCACGAGTACTATATAGGGAAACAGATTGTGAATTGTGATTGTATAAAAATCTTTATATAGGATATGAAAAAACAAAAGGAAAAGAAAAAAGATATTTGTGCTTTTTTTTTATTATTTTATATAATAAAATATTAAGGAAAATGAAAACGAAAAAAATAAAAATTATGAAAAAAATATGTTAAACTGGGATCAGAAAAAAGGATTTTTTCATTTTTCTTCCTTTTTTATTACATAATTTTTTTTTTATTTGTTTTTGAATACAATACAAAAAAAAACCAAAGGATCTTTTTGCTTTGTCTGTGTGAAATTTTGAATTATTTTTTTATTTTAGTTTTGATTTTTTTTTTTTTTTGGCGATTTTTTAACAAAAATAATAAAGCACAGTAGAAGAAAAAAATATATTAAGCAATGAATATTAAAAAAAAAGAAAGAAAAATTGTGTAATAATAATGTAGGCCATTTTTACCATTTTTATGAAAAACAAAATTCGTATACAAAAAATAATTTTTATCCTTTTTTTAATTTTTTCTTTCTTTTGTGTGTGAATGTACATATAAATATGATATTCTGTACGTTTTTTTTTTATGTGAGAGAGACATATACTCGCCATATTGTCCTCGTATATGTGTAAACGAATAGATATATGCGGTACATATGCCTTTTGAATAAAATAAAAATTTTTTTACGCTTCCTTTTCGTTCCAAGATTCGTTTATATTCATTTCTTTTCTATATGTATCCAAACATTTAATGTGATATAACAAAACGAAATGTCTGAAGTGAAACATTTAATAAAAATAATAATAAAAAAAATTCTAAAAAAGAACAAAAAAACAATGTGAAAAAGAAAAGATTTTTTTTATCTAGAAAATAAAAAAAATAATAATTTTTCGTACACTATAGTACATACAAATAGTTCTGTATCGAAGTGTAAAGTTAAAATGACGCCTCATAAAATATCCCACAACACTATACTGTCCTACCATTATTATATTAGTTACTCTATGCTGTATAGCTACACTGCATTGTATGATGGTAATGAAAAATGAAAAATTGTTGGATACACAGTTGGATATGGTATGGTATGATACGGTGTGGTATATGATGATAAAGTAACTAATGGGGTTTTGATGGGTTTAATAATTATATGGATGGATGGATGGATAGATGGATGGTAGATAGAGAAGTAAAGAAGAAAAACAAATTTTTTTTTTCACAATAGATAATTCAAAATATGAAAAGGAATAGTAATAATAATAGCAGTAGTAATAATAATAATAATTGTGAAAAAGCAGAACGAAAAGATAAGGAAACGAGAAAAAAATTATTCGAAATATTTTTTTAAAAATGAAAAGAAAAAAAAAATGAATTTTTCTTCTATCTTTCAAATTGAAATTTCAACTCAAAAGAAATGTTGTGACAAAAAAAATTACAGAAAAAATTTAAAATCAAAAATAAATACTGTGAAAAATTGTAAAAAAAAAAAAACGAATAAAAGTACATTTACATTCACTTTGCTGTACAAACAAACTTAAATATATCTTTGAGGTATCCTAGATACCAGTTACTATATGTGTGCGTATGTATATATAAAATACATAATAAAAAAAGGACGAAGGTTGAGGACAAAACCTTGATATTTTATTGTCAGACACAAAACTTTTTTAATGTGATGATGAAAAGATATGGACGGTTCGTTAGCTGATGGAATTGAATATTTAACACACAAAAAAAAAAAAAGAAAAAATGAAGGATAATAAAAGAAGAAGAAGAGAAAAAAAATGTTGTTAAAAGAAAATGAGAAAAAACAAAAAACAAAAACTTATTATTATGATGATGAAAAATGTCGTTAGATTTAAAATAGTAAATAGCAAACAGCAAAACATATTTTTCACAACTAGTATATACGGGCATAGAAAATAGAAACAAATAAAAATCTTCGTGTGTATATATATCACACAAAAAACAATAAATGAGGAAAACAAAATATTTTTGTAATAAAAATTAAAAAAAAAAGAACATAAGAAATTAAATTGAATGAATACCAAAAGATATGGAAAATGAAAAAAAAAAAAAACAATAAAAAGGAGAGAAGAGAAAAGAAAATAAAAAAAAATTGGATAAATTAAATTGGGTGTGGTTGGTTAAATATACAAAGACACAAATTTTCAAGATATTAAAAGTACATCTGTGATGAAAATATAAAGCATCCATCATTAACAGAAAAATGTGATAAAAATTCATGTGGAAAAACAGTTTTTACTAAATAAAGCACAATAATATATAAAAATCAAAAAGTAAAATTTGTGTGATGAAAGAAGAAACAAAAATTTTCTTTTAACTTTTTGAAAAAAAAAAGAAAAAAAAATTTATTTTCGAAAATATGGTATCTATACTTGCATCCTTTTCTATATTAATCAGTTCAATTTTGATTATTTATATAGCCCGGTCTTCTTTTAAAATTTTTATTTATTTATTACATATTTATCCTGGATTAGTTTATAAAAATTTCAAGGATTCATTTTATAAAGAAAATTAAAACTTGTGATTTTTTTTGCAAACATGAAAAATTTATTATTACTAAAATTGTGTTATTATTAATTATATAAATGGGAGTTTTCATTTCTCACTCTTATTATGTATTTGTATACTCGTATTTTCATTGTATTATTAGGTACCATACATATACATACGTACTTTTTTTTGTACTTGTATGAATATACAAAAAGTATAGAAAAAAGTAGTAAAAGAAACTTAAAGAATCTTATTCTTTTTTTCTCTTTTTTTTTCTTTTAATTTTACTTTTAATATTCTTAACGTTTTTAATTTTCTTAATGTTTCACATTATAAAACAACATATACAAAAAGAAGTGTTTTTGTTACGTAACTAAATATGTTCTGAATATATTTATATATAAATGTTCTCGTAAATGCTTGTACATATAAGTATAGACGTGTAGATGTATGAAAAATGAAATGAATTTTGTGTTAAGTAACAAATAACTTTTAGAGCTAATAGCAAACAAAATTAATGAAGAAATATTGAAGTACCTGAAGTTCGATAAATTTCGACATTATATTTCACTCTTCGTCTTGTACATTACATATACCCAGAACACATATAATATTTATGGAATGTACAAGACAAGTAGATATATGTATATGTAAATAAATTACGTACATTTTTATACACAAAAGTTTATAGATGTACATACGAGTATTATTTGAAATTTTATACATCAATTTGTTCAATTCATTTTATATAAACGGTTACATATATAGTGTAGATTTTCAGATAGAAACGATACACATATACAGTAACACATATACAAACTGTTATACGTAAGTATATACTTGCTCTATACTCGTATATAGTAAATGATACAAAAATTAACTGATGAAGAAAAATGAACATAAAATCAAGGAATATTGTACCCTTAAAGTACTGATTTTCAACAAAAATACACTATACTCGTAACGTTGTAAGTATGTAATACCAAGTAATACGTAATACTCTAATATGTATATTGTGTAAATGTGAATGTATACTAAGAAATATGTACGTAATTTAAAAGTATGCAGAAAGTATGTATAAAAAAAGAGTTTATAATGTCTGTCTATAGTATGTGGAAACATAATAAAATGAAACGATACACAAAAATTAAGAGAGAGAGAGAGAGAAGAAAAAAAAATATGAAAAGAAGAAAAATTATTTATTTTTTAAAGGAAAAAAAAACGAAGGAAGAAAAAAAGAAGAGGAACTAAATGATGCTAAATGATGGTAGAAGTTTCAAAGTAATGTAACATTTTGAATTGAACAAAATGTTAAAGAACATAAACCCAATATACATACATTTATACTTACATACTTGTATAATACAAATGTTTAGTAATATTAAATAGTGTTTGTGCATATGTCTACATTCTTATATTATATATTGAAGATATTAAATAATCTATAAAATACATATAAAATGTGTATACTTAAATTTATAACATCAATATAAATGAATATTAAGGGTATTCATTTCAAATCATAAACATATGCAACGATTATTTTTACGATCTCGTAAATTAAAATGACATGAAAATATACTTCGTAAACCACGAACTGTAAATTGTAACTTAAATTATTTTATCGTGACACAAATTTTAGAAATCTTTTCAAAATATAATCACAAACTCACTTATCAAATTTCAGCTGATAAAAATGATAAAACCTGTCAAGAATCCTGATTTACACAAAATTTATTTGCGGGATTTTGATCTAAACGACTAAAAAGTTTCGTTTATTTATTCAGAGCTCGTGTTAATTCTCAAAGCAAAGGAAAAAGTTACGAATTTTCATAAAAATACGACCAATTAATTATGCTACTTACACAAATTATGAAACTTATATACGAGATTTGAAGTGAATACCCTCATTGTGAATTAAACAATATTTGCAGCTATACAATATATATATATAATACAGGATATAAAATGAATATATATATACATACACGTATATATACGTATGTTAAAACTATGAGTAGATATAAACTACATATAGCATCACTGCGAAATAAGAACCTATAAAGAATTATATGAAGAGAATTAAAAATGAAATCAAATGAAATTAAATGGAATTCATTTATCTTATTCAAAATCATACTACATACATATAGATAGGTATCCAGAATATACTATATTGTAGAAGAATATACATTTATGTATATATGTATATATCTAATGATGAGAATTTTAACATTTTTACATTAATACGTTTTAATTCATATGTATATATACTGGTACATAAATACTTACATACTCTCATTGTATGTATGATCCTCACCAATCCTCACTACAAATTATATTTTATATATGTGTACATACTCATACATTACATTAAGAGAGAAAAGTTTCGAAGAAAACACCAAACAAAAACGATAAATAGAAACATTACAGCATAAAATAACTTGAATTAAAAGGAGCAAAATAACAAAAGACCAAGTACCAAAAAAAAAAAAAAAAAAAAAAAAAACAAAAAACTGAATTAAACAAACTAAGAAAATTCAACATTTTATTGAAGATATGTCTGTATATATAACAAATAAGTACATATATATTTATGTAATCTATTATATAGATGTATATGTATGTATTCAATTTTATTAATAATATAAAATGAAAATAAAGAAAATTATATTGAAAAATTTGTTGAAAGTTTGTAACACATTTAATTTCTGTCAAAAAAAATTTTCAATGAAAATAAATTGGTTAAATTGAAATTAATTTTTCATATAGTAAACCAAACCAAAAAAAAAAAAAAAAAAAAATAAAATTTTAAAGAAAATTGTACAAGGTATACAAGTGCTTATCCATATTATATACCCTTTATATGAATGTAGATACTCATATGTAAGTACGTATATATATCTACAACTATACTCGTACCTAATATATAAATTTATAAAGCAATGATATATGTACATATGTACGAGTAATGCGTAAATACAATATAACTGACTCTGTATATATGTACAAATTTTTGTATAGAAAATTTATTAATCTTATTCAAAAACAGATTCGAATAAGTTATAGATTATATATGTACATACTAGCAGCTAGTACTGAAGAATATGAGTATACGACATTAGTATACAAAAATTTTGAATGTACATATATACATAACTTTATGATATTATTTTTCATCATTTTCCATTCATTAAATTGATTATTTAATTTAATTATGAAGTAATAAAAATTAATTCAAAAGAAAAATATTTTATTTTTGAAGAAAATTTAATATGAATAACATTATAATATGTATGTATGTACTACGGTACTACGTTTTTAGGAAGAAAGAAAATAAAAAATTTGCAAATAAATTGAATGAATCAAATTACTTTAAAAATACATTACATTACGTAGATAGATATAGACATGAGTTTAATTTAAATTCATTCCAAATTGAAATTCAATATTTTTCATTAATTATTTTTAGATTGTTCATTTTGGTTGGTTATGTATATATGAAAGAATTAATTAAATTTTAAAATTCGAATGAAAATTAATAACTTTTCCTACAGAAGTAATCTATAGAGAATTTCGGTTTTAATTAAAAAAAAAAAAAAAACAAAAAAAATCTATGAACTGAGAAGATTTTTTCTTATACAAAATGTACGGTTGATTAGAACTCTCTAAATACGTATTTCATTGAACAAATTTCAAATAATAATCTGCACAAAACTATATGTATAGTATCTGATGTGATGCTACATGTTCGATAAGAAATCGGAACGTGTTCAGAATTTTGTATAATTGAATATGATGGTATTTTAGACTTCTTTGAAACTACATACTTTAAATGAAGATAGGATGAAGGATAGTAATTTATCATAAAATATAATGTAGTATGTATGAAAATTTTTTTTTCTAATTTCATTTCTAAAAGCACAAAATACATTCATAATTGTGTGTAAATAAACATTTCGTATAAAGTTGTGGATTTCAATCTATTGACTATTATATTTCATTATCCTTCTATATATATGTTTATTTGTTTTTATAATTCTTATCGAAATATTATTTATTTTGTTATTTCTATATAATTTTTTTTCGGATCATTATATTTTTTTTTTTTGGATAAAATTGCCCTTTGAAATTCGTGCAATTCAATGTAAATCACATAATTTAATGTCAAATATTATGTAAAATATCCTTAAAATGATTATGATATCATTCTTATATAAAGATAAAATTTCATTGTGTATTTGTATTCATATGTATGTGTTATGTAAGCATATATATTTTTATTAGTTCATTCAACTTGATACATACATAGTATATATTTTTTTAAAAATTTGTTTTTGTTTATTTTACTTGTTCATTTTCTTTTGAATTTTTGTACAAGATTATTCATGTAATTATATACAATTTGTATGTATACTCTGTTTATTATTATATACTTCTATTACTTTTTACGACTATGTATGTATGTATATTCTCCTTTACATAAATGATCGTCATCCATTTTAACGATTCATTTTAAATTGACTAATTTATATTCGTTTTGCAATTAATAAGATAGCATAAATTATTATCATTTACATATACACTTATTTAGAATTTAGAATTTTCTATTTTTTCTAATATGTATAAAGAAATAACACTCATAAACATTATCTTTTAAACATCAAATGAATAAAAATAAATGTTAAACGATTATTTTATTGAAATTTTATTTTGTATTTACATATACAAATGCATACAAAAACTAAACCTATTGTAATAAAAACACATAATTTGAATATTTTCTTTAGAATACTTGGATATTTAGCTACATACATATTTATAACGTATATAACAACTGAAGAAAATATTTAAAATTCTATATATGTAAGTATACAGCAATTATAAAAAGGCCAATTTAACTGAAAAATGATGTTGATATTTTTCCCTTTATTTTTTCAACATGTAAGTATATGACTATTTAATTTAAATATAAATTTTCATTTATTGTCATTTTGAATTTGAATTTGAAGTTTTATTGATATAAACCCCAGTCTACAGATAAATTCATATGTAAAGTGACTTTATTTTAATTTAAAATTTTCATTTTAAACTTGTTATCTTTCATTTATTTAAAAATTTTCACTTTTCCATACAATATTCGTTTATTATTTTTGATTTTTTTATTTTTATACATTTTTCTTTTTTTTTTTTTGTGAATCAATTATTATTCAGGACCAAAGAAAATGATGAAGAAAAAAAAAACAATAACATAAAAATGAAAACATTTAAAGAAAGTTTCAAAATGATATAATGTGATGTTACAAGAAAGTTTGAAGGTTGAATCAATTCTACCAGCATTTTAATACACACATTCCCTAGATAACCATCATAATAATAATCATTAACCCACTGGCATCATTACATCAACATCATCATCACCGCAGCACTGCTGTGCAGTATTTTATATGTACATATAAGTATGTTGTAGGTCTAGGTATGTATGTATGTATATGCGGAAAATATAGTATCAACAACACATTTTCATTTTCAACACCGCACTCATGCTATACATAAATATGCGATTCAAATCCAACTAAACACCATTAGACATTAAGACCTTTGCCTTAAACATTTATAGCTATGGTTTTTCTTTTATTACATAATATACAAATGCTAAGTCTATAGCACTTTGTTACTGTTTATTAGTATATCTTTTGTATAATCGCATTTAAAATATAGTCATAGTGTTATATAAATACATATACAAATCTATATCTGCATATTATGTCTACTCATTTTACTCATTCTGCTCAAATATACAATTTAACTTTGTAATAAGCTAATTTCTATTCATTCATTTTCAAGGATATATACATCACACATCCATATACACACACATACACATTTACATTTTGAAATGATCAAGGAAAAATAACAAAATCTATTCCAAAAGAAAATTGCCTTTTATTTTTTATTTTTTTTTTCACTAAAAAATTTTTATTTTACATATACCATGATACAAGTATTATATGCTGTACATATTTGTACTTATATACGTTTTCTTTAAATGAAATTTTTAACATTCCATTTCCTCATTCTTGCTACATATATATATATACACTTTTACACGAGTATACATATATATGTAAGATCATTATGCAATACTATTTTGTGTATAAGAAATGCGTATACAAGTACATATTATTTATATGAATGTTACATCAATAAATGAGCAATAATGTACATCTATATACTATATACATAATTCGTTAGTTTGTATACATTACACAAGTATATGTTTATACATTTATGAATTACATATATGTATACTATACATTATATATGAATATTCTATGAATAAATGCATCTTTATTTAATTACATTATGCAAATTTAAAATGCAATTACAAATGTTGTATAGCAGATTACCTTTATTAACCATCCATAGAAAAGTCAGTTATCCATATCATTAGCTATTACATATGAACATGAGTATCATATCACTTTCAGATAAGTTACAAGAATTTTTACTGTATTTTGTTTTTATATACATATATGCATATGTGTAATATCATCAGAGTACTATACATAATTACATATATGTATACATACACCATTTACATGATATGCTTGTATATAAATATATAATGTACATATGAATATAAACGAGAACATTTATTTACTAAATAGATATATAATATATTTATACATTATATAAATATATGTATCTACATTTATATAAAGTACATTATATGTAGGTGGAATATATGTAAAATAAATAGCTTCATAATAATCCTTATTTCTAAAGAAGTATAAAGAATTTTATTTCACAAATTTATTTTTACGTTTCATTAAAATCTCATATGTGTGATGACGCGCACAATAATGACATTTATTCTGTGCCATATATGTACATATGTACATATATACACTGTATGTGGATATAAATGTACATATACACTTATTTACGTAGTACATACATATGTATAATATTTTAAATTTTGTTCTATATACGACGTATGACGATGACGACGAATGAATAAAATACCGCGTTTAATGTAAAATTATATGACGATTTTTTTTATTCAACAACAAAAATATGTGTGGATATCCATATACATATGTACATACATATGTAATAAGAATTTTATATACTCGTATGTATATACATGTAAATATGTATATAAATTGAGATTAAAAACTGAATTATATAACTATATTATATAAGTATATGGATATGAATATGAAAATATTTTAATTCCATGGCATCAGCATACATACATATACTTAAATGTATTATATAGTAATATGAAATACAAAAAAAAAGAAAAAAAAATCATTTTTTTTTTAATTTAAGTTAACTCTCAAGAAGTATTAAAATACCGTATTTACAATACGAAGTATATACAAAAACAAAAAACAAAAATAAAAAAAAACGAAAAGAAAATTTTTCAATTGAATAATACACCCACACAGATCATTTAAATTTAACTACATGACATAACATAATATAGGATATATCTACATAGGTATGTACATACAATATTCATATGGATATGTAGTGTTTCAAAAGAAATTTTTGCACAGGCAAATTTTTATAAGGATGAAAATTTCTGATTAAATATTTTTCGATTCTAATTTCATGTATTTTGGAATTTTTATTGTCTATTCTATGAGTGTAGGTAGTTGAATGACACATACATGATACATACATATACCTATTATAATGTATATAAATACATCCGTTTATTTATATGTAAATACTACATACCATATGGGTAATGTGAGTGTGTAATACAACACAAATCTGTGGGTTGAAAATTGCAAATTAGAAAATATTCATTGAACTTTATGATGAGAATTTTCATATGAGAATTTTAATTTTCTCTTTTCATTTAGATGAATTGGATTTCATACAATATTTACGTGGTAGGTGTTGTACGTATATACGCTATACATTTTACGTAGAAATAAATTATAGTAGGTATGTAATGTTAATAAGTGTGAAATTTAATTAAATCAATATTATGTTGGTACACATAAATAAACACAGAATTTTAGATGTACTTATTATAGAAAATCTGAATGAACAAATAACAATTATAATAATATTTATGTACACTATCAAATGTACTTGACATAATATGTAATGTTACAAATTCATAAAAACAAAATGGACGAAAAATTATAAAACTCCATTTTGAAATTGAAAATTATATGTATATAATATTGAAACATACGATATTTAATTATCGCCTAAAGTTATGCAAATAACAAACAGAAATAACAAACTTTTGATATGTAATATTCGTTGTCGTCATTTCATAATGAAATGTAATGGATGTCTGTTTGGTAAAAATAAATTTCATAAATTGATTGAGTTTGTGGTACAAGAATATGAATAAAATAAATGAAGGCTGGCTGATTAATTGATAAATGGCATTTCAAAAAAAAATATAAAGATTAAAATATTAAAATTTTTTTGTGTACTCACGATCTTCTCCAATACATGACATTCCAGGTGCAGCTGGTACATTTGGAAATACTGAAAAAATATAAAAAGAAAACATAATTTATATAAGTAAATTTCAAAATATTATTACAATGTTTTAAGTATATAAGTAATTAACTATTAAAATTTAAAATGAAAATAAATTTTAAAATTAAAGATCTGAAACCAATTAATGTGTTCATTATTATATGAACATAAAATATCATTTGATCGATATTTTTTTATATTATTTTCAAATATCTACGAGTATACAAATGATATATATAACCGAAATTATATTTTTTAACGATACAAAAATAATATTTAATTTCTTTCAGACAAATAAAATTTTCATATTTTTCCTAAAGCTGGTATAACATCAATTACATTACATACTCGTCTACTATACAGATATAATAATAGAGAAATTTATTACATAATTTGGAAAAATCTATCTACACATTTACATGTATGTATATAAGATTGAAAGGAAGACATAGAATATGAAAATTATGATGAAATTTATTTAAAATTTTTAATGTTTTTTTCGAAATGTATAAATTATTACTTTCAAATACAAAATTTTATAACTTTCAATATATAAGAACAATTTATATTATGTACGAATGTAGAGTAATTTCGTTGAGCGATAAAAATTTTCTTAATGATTTCATTTCATTATTTTCGACATAATTTTCTTCTTCTTTGCGTTTGGTAATATATTTAAATTTTATTATTGGTAATACATATTTTTATTATTTAATTTATATACTATACACAAATTCATGTACATATGTATGCATATAGTCGTAAATATATCTTTAAATTTCTTCATTTCTTCCTCATTTCCATTTTGTTTCTTGATAAAATCAAAAGACAATGAAAATTAGTATGCGATTGATTTACGTAATTTAATTGATGATTTCTTTTAGCTGCAAATATTCAGTATTCAAAACGAATACATATAATGAATTAATATCCTTATTAATTTTTCAAATAAATTCTCATCGAATAAAATATTTCGTTCTGTCGTTCTGTATTATAATTTGAGTTTATATATTGGAATGAAATCGATTACGTGGTTCAATTATTATTATTCATTTAGAATAGTTCTTACACTCAAAAATTTATAGTATACACCACATAACATACGCGTATATATGAAAGTATATGTATATATGCTTGTGTATTTTTTAATGAATTAAAATTTTATGTATATAAGTATGTATCTTACATAAATATACATTTCAAATTTCTAAAGGATAATACACAAATTCGCATATCATGTATGGTGTATGCTCATATGAACATGTATGTACTACAGTGCATATACATATATATGTACGTATCCGAGTATATATCACATTCCCATCATCATCACAGTCATTATCGTAATCATCATCAACATCATCGATGTCATATAGTCATCTTTTTAGCCCGTCAAATTAATATTCATTATGTATGTGTTTTTTTTTATTATTATTATTTTATTTGATGCTTTTCTTTCCACATGAATAACGATATAATATTATAATTTTTTTGAAAATTCATTAAAATTTCACATCTCATTACCAATTTTACAATTAAAAATTTTAAATGATAATGGGTTGTCTTGTCGGATATATGTTGATTTCGACGATATTGATGCTCATGATGATGATGATGATGATGATGATGATGATGATGATGATGATGGGTTAGGAATAACATTTTTGTGGTTTTATTATATGAAAATATATACATATGTAGATATAGAAAGAAAAACAAAAAAAAACACATCCATGTATAAGGCTTATAGGATATATGTATACGTATACTAACATTATACGAGTATAATGTGCTTGTATTGGAAAATTCACATAAAACCGTACAAACATACTCGCATACATACATAATTATATGTGTGTAAATACTTACTATAAAAATGTGAAATTGTAATTTAAATAATGTATGAAAAATAAAATTTTTATGGTCACTGCACATATATTCATATACTCACTCATATACATATGTAATGTATTGTAATCGCATTTTTTCCAGATTAATTTATATGTAAAAATTAAATGATGTGATCCGTTTTTATTTCTTTTTTAGTTTTTTAATTGTACGAGTATATTTGTGGCTGAAGTTGTTTTTGATTTTCTTTTTGTTTTTGTTTTTTCATTGTAATTCTGGAATCTACATATAATTTTATTTTAATCCATTATTCATAAATAATTAAAATTATTGTACAATTATAATAATAATAATAATCTTTAATGTACATACAGTTTATCCTTATATACGTATGTCTATGTATGTATATAGTTACGATAGTAGTAAATTGGATTTTTTAATTATGTACATTTGTACAATATCACGTATATTTTTACAGATCAGAAAAAAAAAAAATTATATGTCTAGATATTTAATTTTCTATATATAATTATAATAAAAGTGTGAATATTCATGTGTGTTTAAATGTATTCATACAACATACACATATTATGTAGTATTATATGTACAAATATTTACTCGTAAAAATTATTTTTATTTCAAGAATTAATTGGAAAAAATGTGATATTGAAAAGATATACGGAAGTATACATACTAATACTTGTAACGAATGTACATATGTAAATTTTTAGAATATTTATATCTATACTTCAGAACACAATTTATATACATATATGTATCCCTAATAATATGAATTTCTTATAGAAATTTCTAATTATAGTACCTACATACATACATCTGTACATCATATGTATGTATGTGTATTTTATTGAAATACGATAATGTAGAAATCCAATTAAATAAAATAATAAGAAAATGAATAAGAACAAAAATGAAACCATAACAACCAACATAGCTATGTATATGCATACATGATCATATATGCAGTATACATTTAAATACACATCATATATGTACAACTATTCATACACAACTATACAACTATTCAACTTTAATTTAGTACACATTAAAGAAAAAAGGTTAAAAATATTTTTCTCATTTATATAGGGTATTCATTTCAAATCTTGTAAGTCTCGTAATTCGTGTATGAGTATTTAAGGTAAGTACGGTCGTATTTTTATAAGACTTTGTAACTTTTTCGTTTCTTTTGATAATTATGGGAGCTCAAACTCATGAAGAAATTTTGTGAGTAGATTAATGTTTAGATTAATGTGAAGATCAAACTCATGAAGAAATTTTGTGAGTAGATTAATGTTTTAACAGCCTATCATTTTTATCAGGTAAAATTTGAAAATTGATTTTTTTTGTGATTATACATATTTTTAGAGGATTTTTGAATTTGTGAATTTTTAATTACGACGTCGTAATACTGTACGTTGCTTAAGTTTACGATTTGAAGAAATGAATTTATACCCTTATAGATTCTATTTGTAGAATATTATAATTTATGAAAATTAATTGATTTCATTCTATTACATTATTACACATTACCTATATAGATTCAGAAGAAAATTTCATTATAACATACACCATCATATAAAAATACAATACAATAGATGAACATAAAACAAATACTCATATACATACGTACATATATGATATTGCAAAAATATATATGTATATGTATTATATATTACACATATGTACACATTACATATTAATACGAATTCATATATTAAATTACAGTGTGTATATGTGTGTACTGTGTACATAAGATATGTTCTTGTAATTTTTATACACGTGTACGTCTACATATAATAAGTACATAAACCGAATTTGTAATTCAATATCTGTATTTGCGAAATAATTTTCTATTTGGCTCCGAAATTGTGCAATAATTAAGTGTTATGTAACTTGTTTGTCTCTATATACGTCGTATCTATAATCTACATAACATGATAACATTATATGTATATAGCAAATTATTTTATTATTATTATTGTGAATCTAAGGATATGGATCGACCAAAATAAAAATATAAATGTATGTATGTACGAGTACATATGAATGGGCATTTTATTTGAAATCTATTTATCTCTACATCCATCTAACTATGCATAATAAAACACTTTTAATATACGGATAAGTATACATGAATTTTTATTAGAAAAATATATATATACATATATACATATATGTAGGTACACTACATTATTTTTCAGGATACTGTGGATATATACATATTCATAATTACAGACATAATTTTGTACATGATTAGTTTTTGTGCATAAATTAAATACATGATGTATACCATGTACATGTAGTACGTTACATACTCGTCGTATGTTATATAATCCGGCTTATATGCTTGACTGAAATTAAATTTAGATACATAAAAGGTCAAGTTAAAGCTGCTGTATATATATATACAATATGTAACCAGGAAATTTATTACTATACAAGTATACACATAATGTACGGATGCTAATATATGTATTATATTCACGTTAGAATATACTGTATAATGTTCATATTTATTTCGCTATAATATTAAATATGTAATTCACAGATACGTACTGTCTATGCACATATTATTACACAAAATATCGATATTCTGAATCATTTTACTTTTAAATAAATATGTACAAACATTCATAAAAAAAAACACATTTAGATCTATGTATATACTGTTGTGTATGTATCTTTACATAAATGCATTTGTAAATATACATAAGTATATGTACAAATGTATGCAAATATGTATATAAGATTATCAGAGATATAGCTTCAAAGAACAAAAATTAAAGGAAATAACTTTGAAATTTGACCTAGAAAATTGATTCTAAAATGTATGTACATATAATATACAGCATTTATATATAGACCTACACCTAGTACTTATATGTGTAAGTATATGTGCATACATCATATATGTATATGAATGCTTCATTTTTCATTTTTTTTCCTTCCTATACACATTCGACATTTAAATTCTTCTCATACATATATATGTATGTACATTATATCCGTTCGTGTACAATGCATTAAATGTCTTTGGTTTTATTTTTCCTGTACATAAATATATCCTTTTCAATGATTATATACATACATACATATTATAATTTTGTGTACAGACTATACAGAATACGTGCATCTACTACTATGATAAAGTATACTAATCTACTGCTTCTAATTCTAAATAAAGATGTTCGATATGAAAGTGGAAAATAAAAATGAAAAATAATCGAAAGAAAAACTCTAGATAATCAACAATAAAACAACAAAAGAATTAGTACTTGTATATAAGGACGAAGTGAGTATTCTTTAAAAAAAAAAGCAAAAACAAAATGTGTATAACAGCTATATACGAGTATAATTGAACAGTCATCGCTAAATTTCGCAATAATATTCAAAGCAGCACAACAGCAAAAAAAAAAGAAAAAAAACAAAGAAAATAACAAAAACAAAAATATAAAAAAGGAAATATCTATGAAAATTGCTTATGTAAAAAGGACATAAGGAAAACAAAATAATAAAGAATGTGTACATACTATATGTACGAGTATGTATCTGTAATAGATATTTGTTTGGTTTTTCTTTTTATTTTTTTTTTGTCATTTTAAACACTATAAAAATTTAAAGTACAGGAAGGAAAAATGGAAAACAAGAATGAAAGGATAAAGAATAACAGGAAAAGTCTACATTCATCCGGGTAACGTACACACATACATACTGTATATACTTTACATATGTGTGCATATATATGTATCATATGTCGACTACTATATAACTATATTTAATATCGCCATCACTAATATATCGTTTGTTTTTGTACATAAGTATGTATGTACATATTATATGAATATGTACGTAAATGTGTATACATACATATGTATTTATATGTCATTACCATCAATATATAGACTATAATATAGATATAGTATAGTATCTATTAGTATATTATAACTACAGTACCATATCCTCATGAAAACGACATACAGGAAAAAACCGATATCATATCAAATAGGTTTTGAACGGAAAACAGACAAGGCAAAAAAAACAAAAAAAGATAAAATTTACAAAAATTACAAGAAATGAATTTGAAAAATTTTACAAGTAAAATCAATATTACATAAATATGAACGAGTAAACATACATATACATACTAGATATTTACACACATGTAGGACACTATAAACGTAAAAAGTCAAGGATATGCAATGTGTAAGTAAAATCTCTATAGTTATTAAACGTGTGTATATATTATATATGTATGTATGTACGTGTTTATGCATGTAATTGTTGGTCATTTTTTGTATTTGAATCTCAATTCTTATGAATATTTCTTTTTTTTTCTCTTCTGATTAGTAATGACCGACCAACATCATTGTTATATAGAGAGCCTGTTCTCTCTGTTCTATAGTTAAAAATCTTTGCACATTGATATACATTCACCTACACGTTATTCTTATATCTTTGTTTATATGTACAAGTTTTATCTTTATATATCACATATAGTACAGTATGATAGTTGTAGCCTTTTGCTTTTTTCATTATTATCATTATTGTTTTTATTTCATATGTTTTCGAAATCATATCCTTTTAAAATGATTCCCAGAATATAAATATGTTCTTATATAAAATGGGATTCAAGTAAAAATGTATACATAAGTATCTATACAAAATTAGAAAATTTATAAACAACAACATGAAATAATATAGAATAAAAAGTATTTTCTGTAAATTCATAATATGTAACATGTACGGGGATATGTAATGGCTGAGTTCATGATTATAGGACCGAATTAATTCCAAGCACTCTAATGACTTGTACTATTGGAATCTGAATGCTCCTCTGATTACTCAAATCGGAGAATTCATAGTCCGAATTGTCATTTAGATCCAATCGAGCATAATCAGTGTTGATATTTCTGTTTAATTACTATTATACGATATACGATTATGTAGATAATAGGTTTGTTTAATGACTGCTAGATCAGAGTAGAGCAGAGAAGAGCAGTTGAAGTTTAGAGCACTATGACAAACTTCAGTATAATAAGAAAGAGCAAAAAAGAGCAGTAATATCAATGAACATTATGCGAAAATCAAAGCACTTTGACACCTTTTTGTTTCTTTTTCGAAGTTATAAACTCAATTGTTAAACTGACATTTCGAAAGTTGCTACGAATTACTTCTTTAAGAAATATAGAGAAGAAAATCGTGATGTCCTTTTTTGAAAAAAAATTGAATGTCCTTTTTTGAAAAAAAAAAAAAGTGCAATATAAAAACTTAATTTTTACGTTTATTGAAAAGAAATAATTCTGTGAAATCTAAACAAAAAAAAATCTATTTCTTGTTTATTTTTCTCTTTGAAAAAATTTTTGAATTAATGTTAAAATCCGATTCTCTGCATTCATTTTTATATATGTACATACATAATTTTTGTGTACGTATGTATATACAATATTCACTAGCATTGCTAGCATATTAAGGTTTTCGCACAAAATAATTTAAAAAACTAAAAAAAAAAATTCTACTACGCACAGCACACTCATAATATAACAAAAAGTCAAAAATCATTAAAATGTTCGAACATACATTTATGCATAAAACAAAGAGCTACATGTTATTTAGAATGTGATAAATTTATTAGTTATTGTTTGTTAGAGCTATCAAAATAAATACACAAATAAATAAATAAATTGAACACACGAATTTAATTGAAAGTTTCATGTTATATTTTATTTTTTGAATCTTCTTTTTTTTTTTTTTGGAAATAAATTTTCATTGTGTTTTTATTCCAATAATATCTTCATACAAATGAATGTATAGCTAAGCTATAGCAAGCTATAGTATAGTACTCATACTTAAGCGAATGTATATAACACAAAGTTAAAAATGTTTGTACAAACGTACGTAAACGTACGTATAATAAATCATGACACAAAAAATATACAAGCATTTCATTTCATGTATAGAATATTCGATTGTTTTGCGGAATATTTATACATATATGCAACTATACGTCTGTACATAGGAACGCATTTATGTACATATATATCCGTCGATATACAGATGTACGTTTGTTTTTTTATTTTTGTGTGTATGTACATTTCAGTTTATAAATGATTATATAATACAAGCTTATACACATGTAGTATGTATTTCGGTGTAGATAGATACCTTGTCAAATTTATAACTTTTGTATGTACCTCCTCCACATACAATACATATACACTATTCGACGCAATCATGTTAAAATTATTTTATTTTTCATTTCGTATTTATATTGTAGTTGAAAGTATACATATGAAATGCACTGTTTTAAAAAATAAAAAATAGAGAAAAATGAGAATGAAACAGGAAAATTAAAAAAAAAATCCTGAAACACTATTAAAAATAAATAACAGAAAAAGAAAAATGGAAAACTAGAAAACAAAAAAAAAAAATGTGATGAAAAATAAAAATTATCGCGAATGAACAAAATACATACTCTGCTTAGGTGCATACATTTATGTATGTACGTAAAAATGTACAATATTGGTACGATACGATGTATACAAGTATGTACCTACAACAAAATAATAGTAGGAGTAATTAAATTGATTCAGCAATATACACGAATTAACATATAAACGAGCACCTATATATACATACAAGATATATGAGTGTACGTAATAATTGTGTAGGTAATACTTGTACAATAATTTGAAAATACATACATGTACCGTATGTAAAAAGTGTTGACAAAATGTAATACTAACAAGAATAACTAACAAGAATATAAAACTAAAAACAAAAAAATTAAAATAACATACAAGAGTAACATATTATATGACAAAAAAATTAAAAATAGAAAAATTTCATTTATTTTCTTCTTTCTTTTTTTTTAATCAATGAAATATAGGAAAAGTGTCGAAATGGAAAAATAAAAAATGAAAACAAAAAAAAAAACATAAACTAAAAACTAAAGCTAAACTAATAGATTATATCTGTTATTCGTGTATTCATCCATCCATCCACATACTCGTATTTATATGAATGTACATACAGTATCTACAGTGTAGATGTCTACACTGTAATACTTATGTGCACGTATAAGCAGATGTATAGGTAGCGAATGAGCGAATATAATACGAGTTGCAGTACACAATTCTATAAATTAAAAAAAAAAAAATAATACTCAATACATTTAGGAAATTTTTATCAGTTTTCTGTTAAATACACACATACATATATAGATAGATATTTTGTTCTTGGTTGTTCTTTTTCACTTTCATTTTTATTTATTCTTTTAATTTATTTATTTATTTTTTTTTTTCTTTCATTTTTGTGGGAATATTTTTGCACGAATGTATCTGATATTTTTGAACATTTTATTATTTTTTTTTTTATACAATGCGGGTGCGGACACAAGCAAGATAAATTAAAATGAAAATTGTGTGTGTGTATATATATGTGTGTGTATGTGTTTGCAATTAAATTGATAAAAATGTGAATAGTATAGAATGTTCAATTTATTTATCTTTTTAATATTTTGTATTTTTTTTTTCTTCTATTATTGTATCTAAGTCTAAGTGAATATATACATAGGTACCTACGTTATGTGTACAAGTAACATAGAAAATAATAACGACTGTTATACCACTTGTAAATACATACAATACAATTTATACACACGTAATGTACATTTTTAGGTATCTACAGTCTACACCACTATATATAGTACCAATAGTACGTAGTAGATATAGTAAGGTAGCGCAGCTATAATTGGATTCACTTTATCAAATAAATGAGTGTCGAAATATTGTTTTCAAATATTTTTTTTTCTTTCTTCTCATATTTCATTTAACAATAATTTAAAGAAATCATACAAAAAAAAACTAAAAATATAAGAAAAACAGTATATAAAAAATTTGATTTTAGAAATATAATAACTACGTGAAAAAATGAAATCAAATGGAAAGTAAATTTTCATCCTTAAATCGTGGAAAATTAAATTAAAATATATTTCACAAATTAAAATAATAAATCGTAAATATATAGTATAAATGTACGAGTACTCGTGTAACTATATGAAAGCGACAGAATAAAAAAATAAATTCTTTGTATAAAAACTTTAAAGTATATCTACAATATCCTTTTGAATTTTTCGTTGAAAAGAATGAAATGATATGAAAACAAAAATATTTTAAATTAAAATTAAATTGAATTCGATATCAATTTCTAAATCTTCGCATGAATAATACTGCGGACGAGTATTACTATGTTAATGTAATATACGAACAAGCATTATACAGAATTCATATTTTATTATTTGTATATGATTATGATTATTGGAAAATCATATTTTCAGTATAATATTTTTCTTATTTTGCAATTTTAAAATTTTTCATTTTTTTTTTTTTTTTTGTGTACTTTTGCATGACTGTATCATTTGCATGTAGGTAGTAGTAATGGTATTTATTTCAGTTTTAAAATATGAAAAAATAAAAACATTTTTTTTTTTACTATTGAAATAAATTTACGATATAAAGAAAATGAAAATTAAAATGAAAAAAAAAACCATGAGAAAGAAAAACTTTTTCCGAGAATATATTCTCAACAAGGAAGGAAGGAAGGAAGGCAAAAAAAAGTATATAAATTTCAAATATTTATTTTACAACTGGATCCTTGATATTTTTATTGTATGTGTGTATGTATTGAACGTCTGGATGTAAACATCTGCATATTCATATCGTAAATTTGTACGGGCATGCATATATATAAAGGAATATAAATATTATATAGTATATTACCTACTTATAAAATACTTAAAAATTATGGCAATAAAAAACAGTAAAAAAAAAAAAAAAGAAAGAAGGAAGAACAAATCTAAAAATCAATTGCATTCGAATCAAAATTCATTTTAATACTCGTATAACTTTAACTAATATACATAACAATAATATGCAATTCTGTGCATTATTTACAAGACGATATCCGTATATCTTCTATACTATAGATAACAGAATTATATACCGTGTGTGTATGTATGTGTATCCGTTTTATGAATAAATACAAATGAAAAACAACTATTCAATTATGAATACATATTGAATATACTATTCGTACTTACTATACGTATATACACAATATTGGTGGTTAAGAGTTACTGTACAATAAGCTATAGGGATAGTAATTCTCTGTGAAATATATTTTCCTTTTCTTCAATTTTTTGTTTTTGCAAAATTTTAAATAAGAAAATGTAAGCTGCTTTAAGTTTGTTTTGTGTTTTTTATTTTTATATTTTTTTCTAAATTTTGGCGTAATAAAAATAAAGTTTAAAAGGAAAATGTTGAAAAAAAAAAAATAAAATAAATTTCATGAAATGAAAACTTAAACAAAATTTCAAATTGATTTCAAAACTTTACAAACCGTAATAATACATAACAGTTCGGAAAATTGAATTATTGCTCTTATATCCATTGATATGTACTACATACTTATATATGTACGTACATGAATGTGAATGTTAGGAATAATTGCAAAGAAGAAAATATATTTTCATTTTTAGAAAATACAAATTATAAAGTGATCTGTGATTGGTGGTATTGTTGAAAAATTGAAATCAATACGAAAATCAAAAAAACTAAAAAAAAAAACATAAAATAACAACAACAAAAACAGCATTAATAATGAGGATATACAAGGATAATATAAGAATATATATGACAATAAGGAACAACAACGAATACCCAAGCGACAACAAATCAAAAAGTTTCCAAAAAAATGAAAAACAATCAGAAAATATGAGATAAACATTTTTTCGAAATCGTATTGAATTTTATCTTCAATTTTGGTTTATTTCTTCATTTGTTTTTTGGTTTTTTTTTTTTTTTTTTAAATAGCAATCAATATACGAGTATGTATGACCACAACACTACATTACATAGTCCTGAAGCTCTAAGAATACAAACTGTCGAAGTTAAATTATTATACTCGCATGTATTATATGATGAACAGAAAATCAATAAGAAAAATAAATGAAATTATTATAGTCAATCACTTCCATTATTATTTCAATCGTGAACATTGAATTTTTGATTTTCTCAGCATGTACAAGGATGAATGTACGAACATGCATTATATGCTGTTGTATAATATAAAATATCAATAGCTCTGATTATTATTTTATTTTTGTGCCAGTTAAAATAGTAAAAGATGAATGATTTACGCTTTTTAAATTTGATTCCTTGATTCATTGATTCTTATTTGTGTGTAATAGGTTATAGTAATTTGATAAAAAAAAATTAAAAATTAGGAAAATTTGAGTTTTAGGAAACTTTACCTCGCAATAACTTTGTCATGTTTTCACCAATTTTCTTCAAATTTGAAGTAAAGAAAGTTTAAAGAATGAAATAGGTTTTAAACGAAACACATTTTATGAAACTCCTTTTGTTTCAGAGTTATAATCTTACAAAATAAGGCATTTTATCAATTTTTTAGAGACTTTTGATAATTGAAATCATATAATGAGATGGCAAGCAAAGAAAAGCACTGCTATTATATTGAAATTTTTCATTTCAACGAAATGTGTATAATGTAGAAGAAAAAATTTTTCTAATTTTTTAGTTGTATATAACCACAGAAAATATACAGATATTTCATCGCATATATTAAAATGTGTAACAAAATCAAATTCATATGGACCTATTGTTAGGTCCAGATTCGAGTCTTGGATATATTTAAATTCAAAATATACGTTAATATTCGATTGTTCTTGCATTCGATAAAAGTTTTAAAATATGGTTCATAAAATTATATACGCATACATATAAACAATCTGATCTGAGTGTTTAGGTTTATTCGTATATTTACATGCAATAATAGAAAATATACGATTTATTTGTAGCAATTTGGTAGTATATATAATATCATAAACATTTTTATATGAATATAATAATATTATTGCTGATGGTATGCTTCCATAGTACATGTTGTCTTGCAGGTGTGATGTAGTCCTATGTATAAACACAGACACACAGATAAGGATTATATGTGGTATATATAACAATAATATTGGACATTGAACCCTATTAAATGTTTGCATAAAATTTTGAAAGAATATGTATCGCTAGTTATTCTTTCCTTTTTTTCCTTTTTTTGTGTGAAAAAAAATATATACCTACACTGGTTTTTGTATACATTGTATATTTTGTATACGTCACGTATAGTATAGACCACAGTAAGGATAGTACACCATATAATGATTTATAATGATGTGTATGTGTATAACAAGTTGTATACATAAAATACCCTTTGATAAACATGTTTATTGTTTGTGATATAGTGTACCATTGGTACCATACAGAAGGAAATATAAAAATCTAAATGCCAGTCTAAATGCTTATAATGTTAGAGGTATTCACGAAATATTGTAAGAGCGTAAAAAGTGTGAACATATACCCAAATCTTACACATTATACTAGCTATATCGTGAACGCAAACTTTGTATTGAAATCAAGCAAATTAATAACATATGCCAGCTATAATATTATAAAAATAAATTTAATCAAATTATTTTAGCATTTAATATCAGAATGGCATATACAATAGCAAACAATAGTAATATACACCGCATACAATGGGTTTCAGCGTTGTAAATTTTTACAAGCAGTATAAGTAAAAATTACATTGAAGATGTTTACAATAGGTGTAGGATTGTACGAGTTTACACCGTTTACAATGATACAAGACCAAACCGTGAATACCCTTATTTGTCTGTTTTTAAAAAATAATATTTTAAATGTTCAAGTCAAAAATTGTTCAAAAATTCTAAATAAACCCGAGATAATTTTTCTACCTCTCTGCAGTAGTATACATACTACATACATACTACACATATATATGTAATTGTGTGTCAAGATAGTGGCATAGCAAAAGCAACATCAAAAAGAAAAAAATGATGAAAGAAATAAACCTGCGAAGTATTCGTATAGCAGCACCACAAATAATATATATATATGTATGTATGTATTATATTCTCTGCGATAGCAGGTAGATTGAAATGTACAAAAACAAATTTACTCTGGCTATTGCAAATACGTTTGCGTATAATTCTTAAAGCACAGGCAAAGCAGACATTCGACACTACTACATATACTGTCAAATGTTAAAATATGTGCGTTAATGCGTATGTAAATACACTGATAAATTCAATACAGTACCAAATTTATATTGTTTCCTGGTGAATGGGTGCTATGTATGTGCTATACTCTTTGTTAGTTTTACTGGTTGTACAAACTTATGAACATATGTATTAAATGTGTAAAAATGAATATGTATTGTACTACATATTAACATTCATTTAAAGTTTGTTTCAAGTTCAAAGTTTGGAATTATTTGAATATTATTTTTATGGATTCAAAACTAAACTAAATTGAAGCATTTTGATTTATGTAAAGTAGATGGGGACACACGATTTTTTCATTTTATATGGTGACGGATTTTTGGTTCCATTGGCGTATCTGTATATTGTCTGTGATATAACATACAATATATACACACTCAAAAAATACTTCACACAAAAATAGTAACATTTATATGTTATACTGAAAGTTGAAAGGATAGATAAATTTTATATAAATATTACTACTTCATTTCTATTATTTTTATTATTATTTATATTTAGTGATGATTATGATAATGATAATAATAATAATAATAATAATAATAATTATTATGAAGATGAAAGGAATGAATGAATGTTAAATCATATAAAATGAATGAATGAATGAATGAAAATGAATGAATAAATGCCAATACATTAGTATAATTATCATAAAATGTACCAGCTATTATATAGTCATTATTTTATATTTTATATGTATTTATGTACACAATAATAATATTGTAGGTATATGAAAACCAATGTAATATATGTAGATATATTTTAACTATATAGCTATATACATCTATTATTAAACATAATATATAATAATTGTACATTTATGTACATTTTTGAATACATATACATATAATTTATACATTATATGATAGGTACTTAAAGTATACTTCTTGTGACCTTTTAATCAGATTTCTTCTCTATACACATGTACATATCTATATATAATACTAATTAGTATGTAAGTATTTATGTATAATTATAAATTATTTATACATATAAATGAACTATTCATACATATGTATGCATAGAGTATTAAACCCATTAGCTATATTATAGTGCTTATAGTTTATGTATTCAAAATGAAAATTATCCTATTACAATTTTAGTAATATCATAATACTGCACATTATGTATGTACATATGTACATAATGTAAAAGTAAGAATCTAAAAATACATATTTACATACATATTATTCTGATTTTAATTCAATACTATTTAAATGATATTTAAATAAACAAAAGGATTGTATAAATATAATTTTATAATAAAATTGTTAATACATACACATACTCTAATGTATACAAAATATACATATGTATATGTTGTGTGTATACAGAATGTATAATTTTAGCAAATATTATTATAAATAGATTCTATTCACGTGAGTACGACATAATAAAACCATATAGAATAGATATTATACACAAAAATGAAATAATTATGTAAATATTCATTTTAGTATATATGTACATGCATATATAGTACAGTACAGAGTGCATTTACTTAGATACAGTGGAAATCAAAAGTCTTTGTACTTCTCTTCATTTAAACTTTGGATACCTGTAAGTCAAAATCAAATGAACACATCTTTTCAATTTTTGCACAAAGGAAACTTAGATATATTCTTAATATTAGGACACTTCGAAAGGACAGGAAAGAAAAGGACACTTTGATCTTTCACATATACAATTTAATTTATGATTCTATCTTTCCCCGTTCACAAAAATGAAAAATGAATTTTAGTTGAATTTGGATACCAACTTTTTTTTTTTACGACAGACAACAATAATATAGTTAAATCAATTACGTATTTTATTTGGAGGATAAGAAACTTTTCTATACTAGAAGAGAGAGGATTTTACAAAAATTTGAAGATGTACAAAGACTTTTCACGTTCACTGTAAGTTTTGTATATGAAATTAAATTGGTTTTTTGGTAATTACGAGTATATACTCGTATAGTTAACTAAACATTTCACAAAGTAACAAAATTAACTGACTGTCACTGACTATATAAATGCAGCTTACTAACTAACTAACGAATAGTGATTATCATCTACATTTGTGTAGCATATAAATAAATATTCGTACGTATATAGATATCAATACATTTACAGTTTAATTAGATGCGCACTCTATTATAATTGTAATGGATTTTCTTTACAAGAATGTAATATTGTAATGAAGAGATGTGTGTAAGTATACCTCAACAACAACAGTACATTACTCTACTAGTAATTTTAAATTCAATACAAAATTAAATCATATAATTTCATTTTTTTGAATGTAAAATATAGAATATCGCGGGAATATTCATTTTAAAATACAATTTCAATTTTTCAGTCATTTTCCAAAAATACTATTAACAATATGATGGCAGATTATAAAGATTTGTATAATTATAATTAAATGTGGTACAGATAGTAATTCTGTAATTCAGTAACTTTAGTAATTAAAATTGTTCTTAAATATTTATATGGATATCTGCACATACAGTGATGAACAAAACATTTGCAACAAAACAGAATTTAATCAATTACATAAAATGTAAAAATTGTAATATTTTAGTTGAATGAATTTTGCTTTATAAAACATTGAAAAATCATGAAAATTTGTAATTAATTTTTCTTTGATCGTCTTTACAATATTATGCTCAAGATTTTTAAAAAAATTGTTAAAAAATGAATGCGTTTTAATTAACAGAAATTTGACTATAGTATATATACGTTCATTGTCAAGTCTCTGGCAATAACAAGAGGCAGATCTTTCATGTGTGAAAGAAAAATATAAAATAAATAATTTAATTTACTGAATACTGAAATAAAATATTCATTTATTCAAACAAAACTGAACATTTTGAATAAATATTGAGATTAGAACATTTTTCCTCCATTTGCAAAATTCACTACTACCTCTATTTGTAAATTCTCTGACACCATTTTGGAATTTTCGTTAAGATTAATAGTTGACATTTCGTTATAATTACACAAGAGTTCAATGATTTATAAATTTTTCGATATTCCTTTTAATTTAAAATTTTTTTTAAAAAATTCTTGGCAATTTCATTTAAATTGCATATTTAATTTTGTTCACCACTGTATATTATTATGTTACGAACTCGTGTACATGTATTGGAATTTAATATTTTTTTGAATTTCGTAAACTTTATTACATTATTTTTAGAAAATAATTTTGAGAATTTAACTTTAAAAATTTCGAATATTTTTCAAAGATTATTTAATAATAATTTTAATATGCAACATATGATCATTATGATCATTAAATGTAAATTTGTTAAAGTTTTTATATTCGAATGAAATTTTCTGATTATTACATATATTTTTCCATCCATCGAATCCATTTAAATTTCGAAAATTAAAATAAAAATTAAACTTTCAAAATTTAAATAAAAGGAAAACATTATTGAAAATGATTTCATATGGATATTATACGATGGGTATATTAATTGATATTTTATTTTGTATATTAAATGTAAATACAAACATATATATGTTCATGTGTATGTGCATATAAATATGTACGAGTAAATAATTTCGAAATAATAATTCCTAGAATATATTACTCTCATTCATATAGAAGTATACGTAAATGTATATATTCGTACACAAATAAATTATTTTTATTTTTATTGAAAATCAATTTCAATTATTTTTCCCTTTTTTCTGATTAAATTAATTTTGATAAAAAAATTTTTTTTTTATAAAACTAATACATACATTACATAACTCGTATTTAGAAACCATTCAAAAAATAATTTAATTTTGAGTAAAAACAAAATAAAAATAGAAAAATAAAATAAAAATCTTTCACCGTGAGTTTTACGTGAGTTCATCATTTTTAGATTTAATAAAATTTTTTCCGATTTTCATCTTCTATGTAGGGTGTTTTTTATTTATTGATTTTTTGTTTATCGTTTATTTTGGTATACGTTTCTAAATTACAGTGTATCTAATATATCAGTTCCATGTGTACATCATTCATATACATATATATGTATATTAGGTCTTGTCAAAGTTTGAAGTTGAAACGACCAAAATAAACAATAATAAAACAACAAGAGTACACACATCGAAAAAAACATATCTATTACAGAAACGACGAACCCATAAGTCAGTGAAATAACCTGTCAATAAAATGACTGATACAAAAAGAAAAAAGAAAATTTTTTTATTTTTATTTTGATCATTTCATGAAAACGTATCCTTCCTTATACTGTCGTGAACCATATAGTATATACGTATAATATATGTATGTATATACATAAATGTTTGTAAGTGATGTTTAGATGTATAAACGAGCACTTTATAGGAGTGTAATGTTAATACCCAAGCCAAATATATGACTTACACATCAAATTCATCACATCGTCGTGAATATGTAAAATGAAATATGTACTTATATGTATAGTAAATATACACAAAGGATACAAAATTTTATACATATATACGAAAACGCGTTTATGTGTATGTATGTTTCTCCACTCAGCTATGCTTGTGTATTTTTGTTTATAATTCATCAGGGATACTAGATACTACAAGTATTTATGAATATGTATACGTGTTCGATATTTTTTCGAAGAGAAGAGTATAGTGTATGCATAGAGAAGATTGATAGATCGAGGTTAAAATTTTCGATTTACGAATATAGGCACGTAAAATTGAATGAACTTTATATACTTACATTATTATACATACTCGTATACATACATATGTATATTACATCGAATATGTATAGTACATGTCATATGTACATACGTCTATTGTATTTATATACAAAATGAAAATAAAATGTGCGGTATTTGTAGTGGTATGATGCAAATAAATGATCCTTCAGATTCAGTAAACACAGGTAATGAATAAATCAATGAATTATTGTGAATGGTGTTTGAATTAGTGTTTGCATATAAACTGTGAAAATGTAAATACATATACACATATGTATATAATGTATATGAATCCCATGTGTTTGTACATTAAATATGGAACCACAGACCTAAATAACGATACACAGATAGGCCAATATCGCAAAGCTCATTTTAAAAAATTTCAAGTTTGCATTTTCATCTATAAAACTTTTGATTTGAAACTTAAAATTCGTAAATTGTGAGAATAATTCTCTCCCAAAAAAAGAAATGTTTTTTTTTACTTTTTTTTATTCATACATACTGCTACCCTTTTTTTTCATACCACAATAGCTAGATATAGATGTATGTAAATGTACATACAGGTTTTATCATTACACATAAGTTGCGTTCCTTTTGACCAAGTAAAGAACTTTCAAGTACTCGGGAGTATATTGTAAATGGAACGCAATTTTTTTACTTGCAAGTAAAAAGTAGCCTCAAATTTCAAGGCATACACATTTCTAAGGCAATATAAATATTTGAGTGACAGTTGGCCGTACTTAAATTTAAAGCTGTCATGTATTTCAAATTTATTTTGTTGTTGATTTTAGATTCTCCATAACCTTAAACAATAAAAAGCCACCTATTGAATAACAAGTATATTAAAATATTATAGACTTAAACATATTTCTTTAATCTCTAACGATTAAAACACAAACACCTCTGACGGCGAATTTTGGCGTAACTAACCATGCAACTGTCAAGTAAATTACTCGAATACAAGAGGTGGTGTAGATGATCACGACTACAAGTACTTGCGAGTACTTTATTTGGTCAAAAGGAACGCAACTATATTGTCACTTCGTATACAAGGAGGCTTGGTTGTCTTTTCTTTATTTTGACTTACATCAAATACCGGATTTTATAGTTGATAGTTGGTAGATGTTAGATCTTAGATTCTGTTTATATGAAGAAATTGATAGGTATGTACAGTGATCACAAAAATTATTGGTGCTACTTGTGCACAACAAACTTCAAATTTTTACTAAATAATTCAATTTTCCTTGGCATTTTTCTTGAAAGTCAAAATTAAATCAATTATTTTCATTTTAATATTCATAATAATTTTTGGGATAGAATTAATGCAGGAATAATTTTTGGAATAATTCAAATAATATATTTGTTCTAAGAATAATTATGGTTTTTTTTAAGAAATTGTATTTATTAAAGTTTGAAAAAATAAATATAAAAATTTATTAGTATTACAAGTGTCTAAATCCAAATTACGATACTTTAATTATGCAGAAATACTTTTTGTGATTACTGTACATGTGTATATGATGTGTATACACATATAATGTAGAAGCAGCATAATTTGTAAGATGCATATTAACTTGAAAAAATGAAATCATAATCGAACAAACATAAATTTAGGGTCGAAAATAACAATGAAATAGTAACAAAGCGTCGAAAACAAAAACAAACCAAAACAAACTATAATGTGCGTATATATATATACATATATACTCGTAGATATACATAAATATATTATATCTAACATTATGGTACAAAACAGTATATATTCCAGTATCATACATATTCTATATACTTATGTACATACATACATATTTCTTTTTCTATTGCCCAATACAAAATATGTACGCAAACAAGAAATAAAATTGGTTCCTTTTTGTACATTACCTTACGTGTATGTAAGAATGTATATTTGAAACTGTGTTGTTTTGTTTTGTTTTATTTATATTTTCTATTCTACTCTCAATTTTCAAAATGTACTCATTTTATAAGAGAAGCTTTGAGAGAGGTGGATTTTCGCTAAATCCACTTCCAAAATTAGCTCGGCAATGTAAAGGATTGTATTGCACACTCTGTATATAGTTATTTTACTCTGTGATGGAACTGTTTTATATATGATTGACAGTCCACATACAAGTATATGTACAATGTATATCCTTTAAAAACGCATCAGAACCTTTTGTTGTGTTATATGTAACCGGGTTCAAAGTGAATATTTTCCAATACATATTCTATATGTCAATGTCAATTAAGAATAATGGTGAAATGTTTCAGAAAAACGTTTACGGGTAATATACACATACAAGTTTATATATATGTTTTTATATGATGTATACTCGATATAAAACGTGGTCTCGATATAAACACACACAGCAGGGAGTATATTTATATATGTATGCACACTGTACAGTACGTAATCGTACAGGATATATTCGATTTACGTACTTACATATATATTTGTTTATGAATGAAAGATTTTTCATTCACACATACTTATATGTAAATAACGTAAGTATGAAAATAATATAATCAATTTTACTATATAAACATTATATTACAATCGTTACATTGATATAGAGAGAGATAGGTGTTTATTTATTATTATTCTTCTTCTTCTCATTTTTTATCGAACTTTTCTTTGTCGATGTTAATAATAATATGTAATAACACTTCAAAAATACTATACCTTGTATATTTATGGCACATAGGTACACCATATACTACATACGAGTATGATATGCGATAGTCCCAAAAGTATTAAACATGAAATATCGTACATTATGTATATGGCGTAAAATTTCTTCTAACGCGTCCATATATACACAGAAATATTGCATACATATTCTTCTCTTTCGTATATGTACGATTATATCCGAGGCGAATACATGTTAAACCGAAAAGAGAAAACAATGAAAAAATATCGAAAAAAAAAGAGGAAACAAATTTTTACTCTTTTGTAATTTATGTATAATTCCCATTTAATGTGAGTTTATTCATAAATTTGTCGTATGTACATATGTATAACAAACTCTTACAAATCACGTACATTTATATACATAATAATAATGTATTTAATTGCAAATTAGGTCAAATAAAAGAAGAAGGAAAAAAAAATTCAAAGTGCATTACATACATTCAATGATACATCACTCTTATACGCAACCTCTGTAATAATATTGTGATATATGATAATGATAATTTTGACAAATTTGATCTTCAGAGACAACTAAATAATACATTATTACCGGATAAGGTATACAGCAGTCTGCAGTAGGCAGTAGGCAGTAACAATAACATATCTCACATGATGTGTTGCGTGTATTATATGGACGCATGTTGTATGAGTATCTATATTATGGACATTTTACATTATTTACATATATGAGTACATGTATATTTAAATTAACTATACAATAAATATATTTATACGACGAGTACATAGGATATAGGATATAGGATATATAGGATTATGTCCTTATGTGTATATGCATATGAATCAGAATTAGAGCAAAACAAAAAAATAAAAGCTTACATAAACGACCATAAAACCACTTTAATATCGTTATTATTATGATTATTACTATTAGTAGTTGTATAAATACAGCTCTTGTATATCTATACATACAAATAAAGGATATATTTTTGTATTTATTTTTTTATAAACACAATTTTATACATGGTATACATTTTATACAAAACATGAATTTTACATTATTTTTATCATAAGTTCATACATATTTGTTTTTTATTTTTATTTTTATTTTTTTTTTTATTTTTTTGTTTTAAAGGACAGTTTGACACATTAATTCACATTATTATGTCGCAATGGAAAAAAAAAACCAAAAACAAAACGAAATAGAACGACCTTATTCATTACTCTTTCCACCTTTCTTCATTTCAATTTTGTCCTTTATTTATGTAACGTGAAAAATAAATAAATTAAAATGTTTTGTATATACATATATACCTAATAATATATGAGTAATAATTATATGTATACATATACAAGTAGGTAAGTATTTATATGTATCCATGTACTTACTATGTATGTGGATTTAATTCGTTTATCTTGTGTCAGATTTCATTTTTTACTTGTAATTTTTTTTTTGTCCGTAAATACCTTCTGTTCTAAATTTGCGCTATAATTATTTAAACGTTTATCCTTACAAAATGAATATTATTTAAAATAAAAAAAAAAATTCTAAAATTATATTCTATCTATACACATATACATAAGCAGATGTATGTAGGTTCCAATAGTAGTAATAGCACGGAGTAATAGTTTAAGCGAATAAGCAAGCAGCAGCAGCAGCAGCAGTAGCAGCAAAAAGAAATTTTTTTTCTTTTGAATTTTTTTCTTTTTCCCATAAAAAAAAAAAAAAACTGTAACTGACTGCTAAAACAAATTTGTTACCGGAGATTAAATTGTATAAATTTATGTACATGTAAATATATGTATATTGTAATATACATATATTGATATACGCGAGTATAAGTATGTATACAGGACTCTTTTAATTATACAAGTATGCAAGTATATAAGCTATAACAAAAAAGACAACAGATAAAAAATAATAGAAGAAAATAATTTAAATAATAAGGCAAAAAACGTAAAACGTAGGAAAAAACAAGAATTTAGAATTTTTCATTTAATAAATATTGCAAAGATTTATCATTTCATTTAGAATAAGCACAAACAGGTATACACGAATTTATGTATGTATGGAGAAAAAAACATGTTTTTTTTGCCTTCTATTTCTAAAAAGACAATAAAATAAATATCCTTAATATCATATACGTACATACAAGTATAGTTGAATGTTGAATTAAAACAAAAGAAAACAGTAAAATAAATTAATTTAGAAGTAAAGAGAATAACCGCACATATTCGAATACGTTGTTCATTGTTCTTGAATTCCTTTTTCATTTATTCTATTGGAGTTTTATTGTTTCTTCTTCGTTCAGTTCATTCTTTTTTTTTAGGTTTACATTTTTCAGGTAATTTGTCATAGTCGCGATTTTTATTTAAAAAAAAATTAGAAAAATGTGTCACAGATATACACATAAATACACAAATGCAAGATTTGTTGAGTTGGTATGGTGGGCACTTAGTTTCAATTTTTTCTTTTCAGGAAAAATATTTTTTCCTAGTTTTCTAGTAGAACTATAAATTTTTATTTTTTTTACTTATTTTTACGTTTTTTATTTTTTTAAAAAATTTTTTTTATGACTGAGAAAAATTTGTTTTCCTTTACATTTTTATATTCTTTATATGTAGGTACACGCATATATACCTGGCCGACAGCCGTATGTATTCCCTGTAATAAATAATGTTTTTTTTTATACTTAAACAGAATGTACATATATACATGTGTACCTTACATATGCACAAACGAACAGATATTACTAAGTGCTTTTATGACACGATGATTATGATGAAAAACTAAACTTACGTGTAGTGTAAAAATGATGAATGACAAATAAATGTATAAGGACTTCAGCATAGAGCAACAACAAAACAGTAAAGATATTTACATATGTATGTATGTATCTACTCTACCACTAGCAAAAACTGTAAGAATAGTAATACTATGAAAAATTATATAATTCTTTTTTATGTTTTAATTTTATTTGTGTAAGAAGAATTTGAAAAAAGAAAAAAGTGGAAAATAAAATTTTCATTATAAAAATTATTATATTTAAAGACAATGGACGGCAGACGACGACAGATATATAAATAATCTGTAAAATGCATGTAGTTATAAACTGAAACACCTTTTCATTATTATACCTTACTCGTAGTTGTGCTTGTTGTACGAGTATACTTTGTACGAGACATGGTACGAGATATGTGCATGGGGAAAAAAATTATGGAAAAAAAAAATTATGAAAATGAAACTGTCTAAAAAAAAAACTAAAATTGAATAAAATAAAAAATAAGAATAAAATGAAAAGAGGATAATGTGTAATTTTGTCATGTTATCTGTGTGTAATTTCTCTTCTTTTTTCTTGTTTTTTTCTCATAACAGAGAGACAGAAAAGAGTGTTTTTAAACAGAATGTGAATGATGACTGGTGAGTTGTGTTGTGGCTGTGGGTGATGGTGAAAATGATATTTTTGTTGTTATTATCAGTTGACTGTTGTTTCTCTTAAATGGAAAATAACAATATAAATGTTTGTTGGAGGAGGTAGAAGAAGGTGGAGAAGAGAAGGAGGGTATGGAATTGATATAAATTTTATTTTAGTTTTTTTTTTTTTGTTGGTTGTCATGTCATAATATTTTCATTAACTTAACTTTTTCTCTCTCTCCTATATCTTTATCGTTCGTCTTGTATTTCTTTTCTTTTCTTTCCTTTTCATATTTCATTTTTCATTCAATTTTATTACAATTCTATTACTGTGATAAAATGTAATAAGTATACGAAAAATTATGTACTCCCTATCTATTTATGTGATTCATGTTTTCTTTTCCAAGGTTTTTTTTTTTTTAATTTTAAATTTGTCACTTAATCAAAAAACTTTTATTTTTTTGATGTAATTTCTACTCCATTTTGTTATTGTTTTATTTTTGTTTTTTCTACCTTCTTTCTCTGATGTATTTTATTGAGCTAATTTTTCTTTTCAGATTAAAAAAAAAATTTTTTTCTTTTCTGAAAGTAAAAAATAAAAATTAGAATTTATTTTGGGTATAGCGAACGAAAACGAATGAAAAAAAAGAAAAATGTGTGATAAGAGAAATACAAAAAAAGGAAGAAAAAAAAATGACAGAATAACAAAATGAAATATGTACCTGAGAAATTTTGTTTTGTTACTGTTTGAGTGAAATTTCTTTGAGTTGAATTTATATAATATGCGAATATACAGCAGCTACATAGTTATCTTCCCGGCCGGTAGTTATATTCGTGTTGGAGATTTCACATTGGAAACAAATATTAAAACAAATTTCAGAGAAGATACATACTTATATGTATATATTTTTAAATTGACTTTAACTTTGAATTATAATTAGTATCTAATGTCAAAGGTAAACGTAAACGTATAACTACGATAAATTTACGATAAAATGTAAAAGTTTGTTTCTTATTCTTTCATTTTTTGAAATATAATTTATATTATCTAATTTTTGAATTAATCAAAAAAAAAAAATTTTAAAGTTTAAATATGTATACGGCATACTACTCGTATACAGTATATGTGTGTATGTACACGGAATATAGGTATTATGCACTGTGTATGTGTACGTTCTTATCTAGCATCTCCATTTTTGTAATTCTTCTTCTTCTTTTTAGATTTTTTACATACACAGAAATATGTGTATAAAATGTTTGCTTTCTACATATTTGGATAGCAAAAATATTCGTTCGAAAATTGCCCAGTTTTCAAAATAAAAAAAAAAATTCCATTTTTCTTTGGATTTGATTCAAATTAACTTTAAATGAAGTTTTCAGGTCGACATAATTTAGTGTTCATTTTTTTTTTTTTGGGTAAATACCTGCATACGATTACATACTCATACATATTTATACAACATAAATTTTAAATTTTATGATATAAATTAGATTTCATTTTATTTATTTTTTTTTTTTGAATTTTTGTTTCATAAAAATTCCATTTTCCGGTGTGGTCATAAAAATAAATTCTTTTCCTTCTATCTTTTATTATTATTATTATTTTAGATGTGATTTACATTGTATCATCCATCCTTTTTTTTTGTATTATATTTTTATTACTCTAATTCACACAAAAAAAAATAAAAACAAATAAAATAAAAGTTATCTTCAATACATTTTTTTTTCTGTTCTCAAGGAATATATAATAATGTTCAACTTTACATAAATAAAATATTCACTTATGTATATGTGTACCATATTGCAGTATGTAACACAACATAAATGTAGAGGACATCAACAGAAAATCATGTCCATTTATTACACATATCCCTATATATACGATTATATATGCATTTATGAGTTTTTGGAAGGTACTGAATATGTGATTGAATTCGAAATACCATAACTATGAAAATCCTTTTATAAAGTATATTATCATGGACACAAAACTATGTAGATCCAAAAATAAAAAAAGATTGTCCAAAAATAATAAAAAAAAAACACAAAATAGGATAAAGAATTTTCATTATCGCACTATCGTCAACATCATCATCATCATCGTCATAATCATAGTTGTTATTATCAAAATTCTTTTCTTTTTTTTTTTTGTAGTATTTTTCTTATTTTCTTTCTTTCTTTCTTATTTTTCTTCACATGCTTGACCTATTTCTTTCATGTTCAGCCAAAATTGAATTTATAAGAAAACCAAAGTAGAAGAAGATCGAACAGAATGAAATAAAAAAAAAAAAGTAAAAATAAAACGAAAAATAAAAAAAAAACCAAAAAATAAAAAAACATGAAAAGAAATGATAAAAAAAATAAGTGTTTTCTTTTCGGTTCCTTTGAAACATCAATTCAAGAAATGAAATAGAATTCGATAACCGCACATTTTCATATACATACATATATATACGTACATACATACACCCATACCTACTCACCCGTACGTGCAATGTCAAAAATTTTATGGAATATTTTATTTTCTTTTTCATAATTTTATATTCGAATACTTATCATTTTTGCTTCTCTTCTGTTTTATTTTTATCTTTTTTTTTGTTAACTTTTCTAACATTCTTTTTTTATTTTATTTTTTTTTTTTTTTCTTAACACATCCATCACTAACTATTTCATACATAAGTAGTAAAATCTATTCATTGGAATATTTATTCATTGGTAAATTTGATTTGATTCGATTTTATCTTTTTACACAATTTACCTTTTCGTATAATAAAACATTGTATGTACACTCAATATACTACAATATACATGGATAGATATTGACCAACAAAATTCTATGATTATTATGGTATGTACATACAAATAAAAAATCAAAAAGAAAAGAAAAAAATAAGTAAATAAATATAAAATGAAAATTTCTTTATACTACTTTAGATGAAAAATATTTATAAGATGACGACCAAGATGATGATGATGATGATGATAATGAAATGGTAATACAGAATACGAATATGTACGAGTTTATTCAAGTTTATGTATATAATGTATGAGAAACAAAGAAACAAAAAAGAAAGAAAGATAAAAATCATTTCTTTTTTTTTTGTGTCCTTGGCCACTAATAATATTCTCAATATACTATACGAAAGTATCATACATAAATATTTATATCATACACATACATACATACGAGGGTCGTCTGAAAAGTTTCTGACCTAACACAAGAACAAGTATTTCATCCATACCCCTAAATCGTAAAAATAATAGTTTTTATTCATCTTGCTCAGCAAAATATGCTTCTGCAGAAACGCCGGTGACCTCTTCATTTAATAAACTTCTGTCTTTGCGGAGTCAAAATTTTGAGTCTAAGAAACAGAAAAACGTATAGTCCAATGCCAAATCATTGGTAAATACGGTGATTCAAATCTGAGTTTATGAATAATTTTTATCATGGCAACACTGTTGAAGTGTGACATGGTATGCGATTTTCTCCAATTTTATAAAAACACTGATGTTGGAGTAACACAAGTGACTGTCAAACGACAAATGAACGTCCAAAATGGCTACAATTTTTACAGTCATTTTGAAAAAAACATTTAACATCCGTCTTATACTAAAATGTTTTCGACAAGAAACGTAATCTTCATGTCCAGGCTAGAAACTTTTTAGACCAGGTTAGAAATTTTTTTTAAAGTACTATATGTATAAAAGAAATAATTATATAATATATACACAACCATATATAAATTCATATAAATATTTATAAATATTCCATGTACATACATACACACATACAACTATTTATATACAAAATAATGTCTTATAAAGATGATAAAGTTTGATATTATATAATAGAAAAAATAATTCATAAATTTGGTGCCAAGTAAATTTTCTTTATTTTTCTAACAAAAATTTTATTTTTTATGTATGAATATATGTATATATGGAATATGTATTTAAATCCAAATAAAAATGAATACACAAAGTCATATTTCGAAAAACAAAAATAAGAAAATAAAAAAATTAAATAATAAAAAGAAATATACTATAAGAGTTCAAATCAAAGTGTCCTTCTTCAATGTTATCCAGCACATACATATATGTACATATATACAGTCAAATATTTGAGTGTTAGAGAAAATGTTTTCTCAAAAGCATTCACACATACATACATGCCACATATTATACATATAAAAATATACTAGTATATATACATTTTGTACGTACAGAAGTTCGTATATCTTCTACATATGTATACATGTAACGAGTATAAATATATGAAGAAAACATGAAAAATTCATCCCTGATAACATGATAAACGAAAAACAAAAAGAAACGAGAGAAAAACTGAAAATGAAAATCAAAATCGAAATTATGGCGACATAAAGTCTCTTCTTCAATACGTTTTATCTACAATCTACATATAAATATATGTATAAGAATCTTTATATGCATATAAGAGTATATAAATATGGTATTAAGTTTTTGTATTCCCAAGGATTTTTATATCTTTCTTTTTCATACACACATATATACATATGCATAGATATTTTTAATGTAAATTTTTTTCTATTTATTTTCTATTATTATATTTTTTATTTATTTATTTATTTTTTTGTTTTTTGGATGAGACCCAAATATTAGATTTACAAATATTAAAGGACACATACGTAATATATGTATGTATGAGTAAATATATATATGTATGTATAAGTATATAAATGTATTAAATGATAAATATTACCAGAAAATAATTCTAACACTAAACAAATAAACATATACGAATATATTACGAGTATGTAATGTGTATGTAATTATGTGTATACATATATGTATGTATGTATACATAAATAATCTAAATAAATAAAATGAAATGATATAAAGGAAAATCATTTCGTATATATAAATACGGAGTAATATGTAAATCTAAATCTATGTACATATGTACGTATTTAGATGAATTCTGATGTAAACATGACATCTTTTAAATGAATCGTACATACATATATTATACAGTGTATATAAATAATTACATAATATGTTGTATGTATAGATGTGAGTAAACATATGAATTTAATTTATGTTATGCGTACATACATTATTTTTGTATATATACAAACAAAAATTATATGTGATATACATATTTAAAAGCCACATATAATACGATTGTGTACTATTAGAATGTACATTTTATATAATACTGCACAAGAATACAGTGATAAAAATTCCCATAAAATCATCTTCTATACAAATATATGATAATCATAGTTTTCTCTCTATTTTACACGTTTTAACACAAAATAATTAATGAAAAAAGTTTATTGATAGTTTTCAGTGCTACTGGAACGGTAAACGTTTGCGGAAAGAAGTATAGATGAATTTTGCCATGCCTTAGATAGAGAATCCGTAATGATCTAGACCTGATTTACGGCTACCGTATAAAAATACATCTCTCCTAGGTTCATCTCAGAATAAATTCTAAAAATATATAGAGCTTTTAGAAGAATGAATGGTAGGCCAAGCTGAAGAAACATACCGAACTTATATTATTTTTCAAAATGAAAATGCGGTAATTCATAGTTTAAGGAGAACAAAAAATGATTGCAAGAAACAAGAATCACATCTCGACCTTAATCCGATTCAGAATTTGTGGAGCATCCTTACAAGATGAGTGTTTACGTGACCGGTATAGGCAATATTTTAATATACAATAACTAAAAATGCTATTAGAGGTGAATAGAATTCAATTCAATTGAACAAGTTTGGATGGAAAACTTTAGTCCATCATTTCATGACAAATAAAATTTTCTAAGTGACACATTGAGTTTTCTTTTTATTTTAGTAAAAATTTTTTATTTTAATATTTATTTTGTGTTATATAAGATTAAAATTTTTAATTTTTTCCAAAACAAAAGTATGAAAACATCATTAGAAAAATTATTATTCTATATGGACCAAAATAATTTTAATTAAGAATAAAATTTTTTCTCAATAAAACTGGTGGGATGAGGATTACATGGAAATTTCCAACACTGTATATCCTTTTTTTTTAAAACGAAATGCACGTATGACTAGTAAAAATGATCAAAAGGTGACATTTCAAATACTCGCATTTACATATGTACATAAGTATGAATGTACATATCAAAATTATTACATGTGTGATAAATAAGTATTTATATGAGCGTTTGTAAATATACATATACATATACAACGGACTTATTATGTACCTATAGATATGTAAGAATTTACTTATTTATATTTATGATAAAAATAAATAAAGAAAAACAGATATGATGACGAAAATGATGATAATGATGATGTTGCTGATGATGATGATGATGATAAAAAAATGAAATTAAAATTCATTTTATTTATATATTCTATTCTATTTTATTTTATTTCTTCCGAATACGTATACTCACTCATACATATTAATAAATAGAAAGAAATCTTTTTTATTTTTTATAATATTTTTTTTTGTCATTTTCTTTCATAAATTTATATTTATGATGGATCTTATCCGTATATGCATGCACACATGAAGAAGTGAATATTGAATATAAAAAGAGAAAATTATCTTCATATTATGTATAATTCATTTTATTTGATTTTATTTTTTCTTTCAATAAACGCGAGTGTTAGATATTATGAACTTTTGTCTTATTTTTCATTAGAATTTCAAATATATAGAAGATATCTTCTGTTTTTCTTAACTTTTTCTAAAGACATGTTATTAAAATAGTATATGTATGTATGTACATGTTTTTATGTATAAATATATTATCATTATACTTATGTAGCGCTACAGCTGTAGGGCTTTCACTAAAATTAATTTCTAGACCATATTACTATCATGAATGCACCCACAATTTAAAGCGAATTGCGAACCACTGAAGGCTTATATATTTATGTAACTAGTAAACTCTGGGAGTAATGAAAGCTGGAAATAGGCAACGAAAAATTGAAAATTTTTGTTTTTCTTTCTTTTGCTTTGGGCAGAAATCGAACCATCATTTCTGAGTCAGTAAATATACACATAAACAGGATTTGATTATTTTAATCTTATTCTACATACATTTATATACAATTCATTTCAAGGAGCATTAATATGTATATAATATGCGTATATTATACGCCTAAATAAACTGATAAAATCCATATTAAAGTGTAACGTGTGTATAACTTTTAAATCAAATAAATAATAAGTAAGAAAATAAAGGGTTTCAATATTTTGGTATATTATAAGAAAATCTTTAAACAAATAAAATATCCTTTTTCCTTTCCTTCTTTTTTTTTTGTTTGTTTTGTTTCTTTAGCAAAAGTATCATATTATATTTTAGAAGGCAAATAATAATGTAAATATAAATTTTGCTTGAAATATTCTTCAAATTATATTGAACTGTAGTAAGTAAATGATGATATAACTAAACAATATGAAAAAATCAAAATAAAACGCATAAAACTGAATGCGTAGGTTACCACGTATGTACATATATTTACATTGAGTTTGGAATATACATGCATACTCATATGGAATATAATAGACAAATTATGTAATATACAAAACATAAACCAAATAATCCTTCACTCATACGATTATACCAATTTTCTATAATATCAACAAAAAATAAAAAACCCCAAAAATATAGGAAAAATGAAAAATAACAACAACGAAATAAAATGGTTAAATTTTTCTCATTTTATATTATCCTTTTTTTTTTAATATATCTACAAACACATATACATTTACGATAGCAAGTGCGTTAGATAAAATACCGGAAAAACCAAGGTATACATCCATTGAAATCCGATATGCCGAGCTAAATTAGATTATACTGATGGTACATTTATACATTTAAATATAACATATACCTGTAGGCCGTAGCTATATATGTACGAATATTCTTATAGCAAATTTTTATATACTCGTATTTAAAAAAAAAACACATACACACAAATACACTCATACATGGGTACACAAATTTTTGGAAAAAAAAATTTAAATATCCATGACCACGTATGTAACTCTTTATTTATATATGTCTATATATGTGAATGTGTACTGATACGTATACACACAGGTGTGTGCGTATATGTATATAAATAAATAAAGGAAAAAGTTTAAATGGCACACTAATATGAGAAGCATGTAAAAACGATAAATTTGATTACATTACCAGAGATAATATACTAGTACCTATATATTATGTATGTGAAATGGTGAATTTAAATATTCTATATGATTTTGAAATTTATAAATGTTTTGTAACCGCACATATACATACGAGTATATATGAGAATACCATGTAAATTTGTATTTTTGTGTAGATATTATATTATTAAATTTGCGTAAACCACAAAATAAAAAAAAAATATCAAAAGGACCAAAAATTAACTGAACTAGAAAATGTATATCCAAAAAATAAAAAAAAACTAAAATATTAAAATTCAAAATAATAAAAAAAAAAATTAAATAAATAACAAACCCAAAAAAAAATCTACTTATTATTCTTTAGGTTCATTAAATTTTCTAGAATTTTGAATTTTAAACAGAACCGACAAAAATAAATGTGTGATAAACCATCAGAAGAACAAAAAAAAAAAAAATTGAGCAACAAAGGTGTAATATGATTACGACGATAATCAGAAGGATGAGAATGAAAATGATGATAATAATGGTGATAACATCGAGATTGCGTTTCTGATGAAAGTTTAAAATACTAGAAGAAACAAAAAATTGTCTAGAATAAATTTGTTTTAGAACAAAATTTTTTGATGTTGTTTTACATTAATTTAAAAAATGAAATAAAAATCAGATTTTTACAATTAGAATAAAATTTTTGAAATTAACAGGAGCGTATTAAATTTAATATATTTAATTCGTATTTTTAGAAAATAATTTTTCTTTCTGTCATACACCAAATATTAAAAGCATTTCATTGACCTGGATTTTATCATCACAAAATTGAAACTATTGTATAGAGATCAATACAATCAAAAACGCTCACAACTTAAAATCGATTGCTAATTGGTATGGTATTTGACAGTATCACGTATTACTTGGTTCACTTAAACAACAGGAAAATCAAAAATTTAGTTTTCTCTCTGATGGTTTTCTAAATTTTACTTCCATTCACAACCTGATTTTCATTCAGTCACCGATAACAGCATAGCAGTGAAACAAAACACACTAAATCTATTCCAGAAACAATAAAACGGAAATACAAATCGCTTCATTTTCCATTTCGAGTTTACATTTTTCCTATTAATACCTACTCTACTACAATACAATAAAATTCAATGATCGAAACTTGTTCCGTTTCAAATACGATTCTTACACCACACCACTCTTACTAAATTCACCAACAAAACTGATCAACATTCATTTGTGAGACAGTATTTTGTATTATTGTAGGTGTACTGTTGTGTATAGTATCAATTATAAACAAGAGAAGAAAATCGAAAATGGTTTCTCGTGTATTACGTTCAATTTATTTCTGATTACCGCTATTGATGCAAACAGAACGTGAAATAATATCAAAAATTATACTTTTATCAGAATGTCCGTATATACGATTTTTGAAAATCTGAATTCTATTAGGTGTTGAAATTTAATTCCCTATTACACTAAAAGATTTTTTTTTTATTTTCAGTCAGTCAGAATTTCATAGCAATAGTTATTATTATAGTATTACTCTTCGCACCATACAACAATAGAAATCATCAAAAGATTCCTTTAAATATCTCATTCATTTCATTTTGTATATAAAACAAAAGCAAAATACAAAATACAGAATGAAACAAAGACAAAACAATATGAAACGTATCATCATTAGAATTATAAATTATATTTTCTTAAATTTCTTCCAGATTCATTCAAATCCTATAATAATTTTCATTTTGTATTTAAATCAAATTATTAAAAATTTTCATTTGTGCTTTTCATATTATTTTATTAGTATGTACATGGGTTCCATCTTCTTTTCATTTTATTTTTCATCTACGAAAATTCATAATTTTCCTTGTCTACAGTATTACCGTATCACGCAATCATTCATTTTCGAAATACATACATAATGTATAATATACGAGTTGTACGTCTAATTTAATTATTATACACATCAAAAAATAATTCAACATATACTCGTAAATAATTTCGTTTTTTTTTTGTATTCATTCATTCATTCATTTATTTATTCCTTTATTTCATTCAAATTCATTATTTCAATCATTTGTCTTTTCATGATGGTAAATAATTATTCATTTGATTTTGCATATAATATGAGTTTGAGTATACATGTTACGTATTCACGTACGTATATAATATCATGTTTTCGGTAATCAAAGATGACTATATAGCAAATTAATTTTCCAGTTACATAGATATCTATCATTACCTAGAGCCCTAGAGCCGCCCTAGAGCCACTCTAGAGCTATATATGAGTACTCGTAAAGGTATGAGTATGAGGGTATGAGTATGAAGTTATATACACTCAAAAATTATTACATATAATGAAATTTTTGGTTTGATTTCATATTGTAGTATGCGGTATACTCGTAAAACAAAACAAAACAAAAAAATAAAAAATTCAAATTGAAAGAAAAATAAAAGGACCAAGAATTTTCTTGTTTTTCAGTTTGTATATTTTTTTTCTTTGTTTTTATTTTATTTATTTATTTAATTTTTTTTCCATATTTTTTTGTAATTTTTTTTTGTGTGGTTTTGTCTTATTTCGTTCTACTTTTCATTTATAATTTGATGTTATTTATTGTTTTATATTTTTATTTACAAGTTTTATTTATTTATTTTTATTGTTGATTGTTGTTCTCATTGTTGTTGTCGTTGTTCATTTTCTTATTCATTCGTTAATTTAATGAATATCAATTACATGAAAGTTCCTCATTTAACAATAGAAATTTTTCTTTATTTCTTGTACATTTTACGATATAAAATATTCGTTATTCGTAATTTATAGATGTGTAGCTAGAGCTACACAATGTATATACATACATAAGAGCTGATAGTTGTTTTTCAGTTTCGATGTTCATTTTCTTTAGAAAAAAGTATAAAAATAAAACAAACAAAAAAAATTCCCAAAAAACAAAATGTCGATTCTTGTTCATTCGAGTTCATTCATTTTGATTATGTATATAGCTCCATATATACATTTCAATATTCTAACTCTGACGATGTCAGTATTGAATTTCTTCTGATTCTTTTTCTTCTTCTTCTGATATATTTTTTCTAATTAGTGTAGTATTTCATTGTTTTTTGTATACTACTTCGGAAACAAATTAAAATGAAAAATAATGAAAATTCTCATGAAATTACAATGCATGTACATACATACCCGGCTCTTTTATAGCTTATTTATGTAAGGTTTCATAACCAAAGAAAATTCTCTAATTACAATCGAAACAACAATCATCAACCTTATGTTATATAATGAATTTAATGTACGGGTACATAGCTATAAACACACACACACAAATTCAAAAGTTTTAAACAATTTTGATGGTACACAGGAATATTCATATACTGTGTGTACGTATGTATATAATGTACAGATACAGATACTCATATGTGTACACGATTACCTGTGTTTTATCTTTCTAGAAACAGCGAATTCATTTTTTATGTCAAATTTAAAATCGTTACAATCAAAATTAAACGAAACATACATACATGCACAACACACACACAATCTACATTCGCACATAAATGTATGATGCAATATTTTTTCAAAGCAATGACAATATCAGATCAAAAATAAATACCGACAAACAAACAAACAAATTTGTATACGAACAGTACTCGTGTTGTCGGAAATATTTTTTTGTTGTTTTGCTCTGCTCTTATAATATGCGATATAGAGAGTATGGTATGCATAAATGATAACGTCTACATAAAGTGACAAACTATTGATGATAGTTTTTCATGGCACTATAACAAGGATAACATAGAATATATTGCGACAACAACAATAGCCTAGTTCCTAGTACTATATATATGAGTATATGCTGTCTGAAGTTTTGTTTCTTTCTGTGTATTTTTCCTTGTTCATTTTTCATTCTTATATACATACGATCCTTACTAATTATGCGGTTATATTTTTGAGGTAAAAAGAACAAACAAAAAAAATAGAAAAAGAACAAATACCGAAAACAGAAGAAAATACAAATACAAACAAAAACAAGAAGAGAACAAATACCGAAGAAATCGATGATAGATCTCTTGTTCCTTATTAGCTTGTTTTGTGCTTTTGTTTGTTTTTTCGAAAATATAAATAAAAAAAATATATATGTACATACACAAACAAAAGACAACAAACAAATAAAATCATCAAGGAAAAATAAAGTAAACAACACAACCGAAAGGTTAAAGGAAATTTTTTTATTCTTTGTTCATTTTTTTTTTTTTGCTTTTAGTTTTTCGGTTTTTCTTTTTCCAAGGAAAATACGTACACAACTTCGTTTATTTATTTATTTATTTATTTTTTTTTTCATTTTCATTTTCAGAAAATTCATTTCATTTCTTTCATTTGGTTTGTGTTTTACTATACTGTCTTGTCTTGTCTACTGAATAATAAGAAGAGGAAGAATTGATTGTCTTTTATTATCTTTTTATATTTGAATTCAGGTAAAATATACTCGTATGTTACAAGTTCATATATACGTACAGTGCGGAGATACACATTGTGTTATAACAATAAATTTGTTTTAATCGAGAATCACCAGTCGAGAATGTGTGACGTTAGCTCCAAAATCCAATCGAGAATTTCTCGATCAAGTTACAGAAACGAGCAATCTACTTTTTAGAATATTTAATTTACTTGGTTTTGAAGACAGGTAGAGACTTGAATCACTATTTCTAACTTTAATTAAAATATAAACCGAAAAAATTAAAAAATTCATTCTAAGCAAATAGGAGCCCACATATCCTGTAAACGATTTCGTAAGTGAAACATTTTTTATTATTCAAAAATTATAAAATATAAAATACGGATTTATTTATGGATTTTAAATTGAAATTTTCCGTTCGATTATCTGTTAATAGAACATTTTCAAAAATAAAATTATAAAATTCTTTAGAAAAAATATCAATTTGGCATAAATGTAAACGTGCATATAGTAAATAAGTACGAGGATACCTATGTATATAAAATTTTATACAAAACGTTTCAGCACTCATATACTATAATGTATGGTTTCAGTTTAATACACATACATACTTTTTTTTTTCAAATGAAAATCCAATAAAAACAATGTAGATGGTTTGACTGAATAATGAAAACGGATAAATTACGGAAATTGCAAATTTCCCAAACACAAAAAAAAAAACAAAAACAAAAAATAAACAACAAAAAAGTTTATGAAATTCATTCCAATTTATAACGTGCTGGTTGTTTTTCATCTAAGTAATATTACACATCAAATAAATTTTAGTTCTTTTTCACATTACTTTTTCTTTCCTTTTCTTTCTTTCTCTCTCTCTTTCTCTTTCTCTTTTCGGTTCTTTTTATATCGTGAAAATATATCACAAAAATGACCAACAATCAATCGAAATAAATGATCATTTCCACTCATTTATGTAACTGAAAATGATAATAATCGAAGACATTCATTTATTCATTCATCAATCATCGCAGTGGTAATAATAACGATGGTAGATATACATATGATATTGTACGAGTATATCCTTCAATTGGAAAACAAAAAACACAAAACATTACACTGGAATATAGAAAATGATATGTGACAATAAAGTTTATATATAACTATTTATAATAACTCTTTTTTATAACTATTTTCATTTGAGTTATTTTTCTTTAAAATACTCATCATTTTACGCACATACATATATACCATAAATATGTAAGTGTTTTGTATAAAAATAGTAAAAAAAAAAATTTTTAGCCATTTATCAAAATTCATTCTGATTTTATCGAACATTTATCATATCAAAAATTTACTCCTCCTAATTCTAGTTCATTTTATTACCTCCTTATATTACGCATTGTGTATAAAGGACATATAAATGTGTTTTTTTTTTCTTTAAACTTTTTTCTTCAATTTTTGTCTTATTTATTATCAGACAAAAAAAGGACAATTTATTTTTATTTTCTTTTACAAGTTTTATTATCGTACTTTTTCTATTCTAAATTGATGTAAGTTGAAGTATATATGTATGTAGTATAATTTTTCGTTTATATAATTTATGAAACATCAATGAACTTGATTCATATAATACCATATCATACCATACTAAACCATATTTATGTACAATCACTTTTACTAGATATCAACAATAACAACAACAAAAAACCATCAACCATTTTACATTTTGCGTATATTAAACATAACAAGAAGAAAATACTTTTTTTTACAAGTACTCAAACTCATGTGATTGTATCTTTACGACTATGCGATTACGACAACGACTATGTATAAAAGTATGGTTTATGTACATACATATTTTGCATTTTAGTAAATCTACTTTTTATTGTCATTTCTTTCTTTTTTTATTATTTATTCATTTTCATTTTCATTTTGTAACATTTTTTTCTTTTATTTCATTTCATTTTTCGTCTATAGCTATAGTCTATGTCTATAGCACTCGCATACACTCGTATCGTACATGTGTATAGTGAAAAATGAATCATTTTTAATGGTTAACTATATGTCACACAGAATGAAATCAAATACTAAAAGATGGAAAATGAATGTAATAAGAAAATGTACATAAATCTACATATATATCACATACATACTCGTATGAGTATACATTTAAATACCAACACATATACTCATATTTTTGATCTAAAAATAAAATGTTGAATAGAATTATTTTGTTTTTGGTTAAAAAAAAAAAAAAAAAAAAAAAAAACAATTTTTTTTTCTTCACTTTCATTTCATTTCCATTCGGTTTTACATTGTTTTACATTTTTTGTTTTTTCTTTCATTCGCAATTTATTTTTGTATTTTCACAAATCTACCAGCCACCACTACCACCACCCCTATATCATATATATCTACTATCAGCGGAATAAACAAAAATATAAATAAAAATGATAAAAAAACAAAATATAAAACATAAACAAGCAAACAAAATACATTTATCATTTAGGATTGTTTACGACTTTGAATGTTATTTTCGTATACATATATACTACAAATATAAATACAAAATACACATGACGATGTACATAAATAAAGTATATACGAAACGGGTACCATTATATATTATATGTATAGTGTTTGTATGTATCATCCCAATTTTTAGTAGCCCCACAAATGAAAATTCTATATTATATGGATATTCGTTCATTTATATTTTATTACAATATCAACTTGTGTTTATGCAATATAATTTATTTACTATTCGTAATAATTTTTCATATTTCATACAGATATATCATGTACATAATATGTATATGTATCCTTGCCAAAAATTACAACAAGAACTACTTCTTCTGTGTGGTATAACAAAAATATATGTACATATGCACATAGATTTTGTTACAAAAATGGAATGGTTTATGTGCATAAAATGATACTTTATAATACACACGCAAGCACACTATATTACACACATATACTAAACTTGAAAAATATTTATATACATATGTATTTTTTTTATGTTTTATATATGCTCTAGATGTGATATTATAGTATCTATTTTTATGTAGATTTTTGTTGCTTTTATATTTTGTTATTGAAAATTTTTGAAGTTTCAAGTACAAAATGCACTATAGGTTTGGGTATTTTGTACATATATGTAATCATAAACTTCTTATATGTATAAATATTTTAAAATAAAAAATACATACATATATGCATACATTTTCTATTTGTGCATATTCTAGATGAATTTTTTTTTATGTAATATGTCTGCATAAGTATTATGTACTCTAAATAAGATATGATGTATACGAATTGTATATTTCTCCTAAATATATATTTACACATAAGTACATAAATACAAATGTAAGGTCATATATAATATATGTACGAAAAATAAAAGTTTTAGAAATAACAAATAAATTGTAATAAAAATGAAAATTTAAATTGTAATAATTGTAATTGTAATTGTAAATTGTAATAAAAATGAAAATTTCATAAATTCAGCATTTACATATTAGTCATAGAGTGGTGGTATACAATCGAAACGAAACATAAAATCAAATCAAAATTATAAAGTACAATCAAAAACGAAATGTTACCATAATGTGGTATACAGACAAAAGCGATTTAATGATACAATAATTCGTTGCGCGAATGATCATCCTTTTGCGGTCAGTCACCTCAAATTAAGTTGTTAAAATGATCATTACATCTTCATTCTAACTGCCTATGGCAATAAATTCAAATGAAGTTTGAGGAACCTTATTAAGCGACGAATGTAGATGGTGTATTGGAATTTTCCAGTGATGATAAAAGTGACAGCAAAAACCACAATATAATAAAGACTATGATAATTTAAAATTGTCAATAAAAATTAAAAAATATCTTACAGTCAGAATGATAATTGAAAAAGTGTCAGTGTGTCAGGGGGGGATTCTGAATTATCATTCACACGAATGAAGATAGAAAGACAAAGATACTAAGAAAATGATTATCAAAATACACGATATAGTGGTTATGTTATACGTAGAAATATGACTATACAAAAATAAACAATACGGAAATGTAAAAGTAGTCGCTAGTATTGTATTGTATACCATATATCAAAAAGAAATTGTTGTAAAATAGAAACACGAAATTTATATGGCATACATGTACATATATAAATAGTTTTGTAATTAATTAAGCTGCTAAATCCACAAGAAATTCTAATTATCTCTTCGTGAATCCTCCTCGAGCCCGTCATTAGGTACAGCCGAATATTTAACCAATTTTTCTTCCATTTGTCCTCATCAATAACGAAACACATTATGCAAAACAAAAAAAGACTGAAGAAGACTATTCTTATATAAAATGTAAACTATTTTATAATGTGAGTAATTTAGTATGTGATTTACGTAAACATAAGTATAAGCCTTGTTTGGCGAAATAAACAAAGATTAATATCATTACGTACTAGTGAATCTTTGTACTGTAATCAATCACTTATCCTATTCCTGATTAAACTTTAAATCGAATCGTTCCTATAGGCGCTTATAGGTAGATCGCAAATACACCCATAACTTTTATGACATTGTATATGTATATGTACTCATTCACGTCTAAAGACAATCCAATATTTCTTCTCGTTCCCAATTCAATTTATTTTCTTTTTTCTTCCTTAAAAGCTAACTGTGTCTGTCTCTACAAACCATACACTATATGCATAGACTAATATAGATTGGAAATGCTTATGGCAGAAATCGTGTTCATAACTATTAAGTAAACATCAAAATAGCTTTTGAGAGATTTTGAAAAAGCTATAAAATCAGAATAAGGAAAATAAATGAGAGAACTTTTGTAATCTTTTGAAATCTTGTATATCTTGAAGAAAAAACAAATTTAAAAATCAAAAATCTATGTAGCTATATTCTTATCGGAAATGATAAAAAATATCAAATAACAGGCAAATGTACAAAATCGTATATTTTAAGTCTACTGTCACATTATTCTGATTCTGAATCTGAAACGTAAAATTTCAGATTCAGAATTCACTTTTTGTTCATTCTGATTCTGAATCTGAAAACTCCTTTTCAATATTTTTCTTTAAATTTGTTATTGTTATAAAACACTTTACTTATCGAGTGAACATTAAACCATCGAACAATAACTACTATGAGTGGCGAGTACGTAGGTAAGACGCACTTTTCAATGGAGGGTGAAATAAAGTTAATCTTCTGTCTTCTATCTTACGATCTTCAAGTTGTATATAAACAAGTAATTTTATGTCAATTTATTGAGTGGTTTAGCTATGAATTCAGATTCAGATTTCAGGTACATGTGACATGTTACATTTACTGTCAGCATGTTTCATTTTCTATTCTGAAAATAATCAGATTACAAAACGGAAGTACGAACCGGAATTTTTTTAGAAGATGAATTTTTCAGAGCCATGTAACAAGTCACATTTACTACAATGCATTTGAAAGTGATTCTGAATTTTTCAGATTCAGAATCAGACTCATGTGACAGTAGGCTAAAGGAAATTTAAATTTTCAACAAATTTATGTTATGACTGGCAATGAATATAATAATATATATTATCACATACAAATATCCTTATCTGTGATATTATATATACAATTAAAACTGGTTTTGAAAGTATCTAACACATATGTGCATGCATACTATCAAAGAATATATATCTACTAGTTACGTTAGTTATATATTCTTTGATACTATGCAATCTGTATTGTTGGCTACATGAATATAAATATTCTATATTCATGATTCAAGTAAGACCATGTATGACGGTATAACATAAGTATAACCAGTATAACATAACCGTATAACACAGTACTACTGCCAGCTATTGCAATGAACATGTATTGTGTATTGTTTTTTAAATAAATATGCATGTATTTTCATTGCCAGCTATTGAAATCACAGTATATCTATATTCATACAGTAATGACACTGAGCACGCGTTAGCAAAAATTTCTCATGACCTTTGTCCCGTTATTCATTCGGCCTTAACGGTTTTGCTAAAAGTCGATAGCAATTAAGAGCCTTTGTATACGAAAAAGAGACAAAAAAAATGGAACTGCAACACCAACTGTTTTAAAAAATATAACATTATTACAGTGTATACCTACTCATTAAAAAAAGTACAAATTTTGTTATTTAAAATTTTTTATCTAAAATAAACAAAATTAATTGTAAATGCATTACACTTAAAATTTTGTGTTTGATATCAAATGTTTTTACATTTTTGTTAAATTTCTTAATTATAAATTAAATTCTTACTCTAATATATAGCTTAACAAAATAAACTTTTTCTTGTCTTCAAAATTCTCAGAAATTATATGAATCACCTTATATCTTGATATAATGACGCGTCAGGTAGTCAAAAAAAAAGTTCCAGATCGCCTTTAAAAATGCATTGTGAAAAAATGATTGTATTGCTCACATGTATATATTGTTTTGTATCTTTTCTTCATTACGGCGGTTTATAAGGAAATATGGATTTGACATAAGTACATTAATTCTGTACTGTTTTTGTAAATTGAATTTTGATTTTTTTTATTATTTTAAAATAAGTAATTATGTGTGTTAGTAAATTTAAAAAAAAAAAGAGTGTCACATCTTATTGCTTTGTTGATCAGTGATAAATATTCTATATTGATTCCAGTACTACTGCCAGCTATTGCAATGAACATGTATTGTGTATTGTTTTTTAAATAAATATGCATGTATTTTCATTGCCAGCTATTGAAATCTACAATATATGTAATATATATGGAAATTCGTGAGCGAAAAATTATCTCTCCTCTCAGTAAAAGCTCCTGCCAGCCATTCTTCAAGTTTCTGCCAGCTATGATCGATTTCAAAAGTGTATTAAAAATTTATACGGTCATTTCCTATCTATAGATTAGTCTATGCTATATGTTTATGTACACTATATACTCTATACTATTACAACAACTTGTGTATACTATTTCTGTTACTTGACATTAATTGACTGATTTTTGATTTCATTTTTTTCTTCTTCTTCATTTTCATTTTTCATTTATCAATCAAAATTCATTCTCGTATATATATCTACTTTTGTTATATGTAAATACATATATATACAATAAGTATGAGTAGTGTGTTTGTATATGTGCATAATGTCCTTAATGACAAATTGGAAAAAATAACAAAAATTTTCTTTTAATATATATTTTTCTTTTTATTATTGTCGTTATGATAGCAATAAACTATTTTATATAGATTTTTTATATTACACACAAAGATTTAATAATATCCTACACAAAGAAATAACAAATATTGTATATATAAGTATAACGAAAGAAATAACAACAACAACAAAATGATAAAAGTAATAATTTTAGATGTGAAAAATAAATATACAGCGATTATGTACTTGTTTCACGGTCAATCAAGAAAATGATTGTGAAGTGAACGAAAAACGAACAACACAACAACACAACAGCACAGAAAGCCAAAATGAAATTGAACGAAAAATATTTTGAAAATGAGAATAAAACAAATAACAACTCAAAAAAAAACAACAACAACACACCAAGAAAAAAACTTTAATGAAGCGAAAGAGAAAATTTATTGAGAATAGAACAATGTAGTAGTAATTGTCGATAATTTATTGTGAAAAAATCAAATTCAATTTAGTAGAAATTTTCACGGATGAAAACTTTCACGTATATGTAACATTTCTACCATTTACGTATGTTATATATGCACACAATAGCAAATACAAATATATTATGTTCATTTTTGTGTTATTCTGCTAAATATCCTTTTTTTTTTGTTTTTTGAATGCAAAAATCAAAAAGCAAGAAAACTATTATTATCATACAATAATATCTTAATCTTAGCAACATTCATACACATTAACTCGTACAGCATGAAAGAGTCTTTGTTTTTGTTAATTTCTCATGTTGTTTGCATTTCATTCATGATTTTAAGGATTCTTTTTAAAATTTGTAATTACAACAGAATACGAGTATATACAACACTGTAATAAGTGTTTCAAAAAGAAATAGGAGAAACAAAAGAAAAACAATTTATACACCGTCTTCCCCCGTTCCTGAGTGTACCAACGTATTTATGTGCATGTGCTGCATGATGAAAAACAGTAAAATATTTTCCAAAAAAAAAAAAAAAAAAAACTCTTAGGAAGGAGTGAAATTAATGTGTGTTCTTGTCTTGTTTTTTGTTTTTAAATTTCTTTTAAATTATTTTTTCTGTTTTTAATTTTTATCTTTCTTATAGTTCATGTTTTTATTTCCTTGCTTACTTCTTTTTAAATGAAAAATAATAGAGTAAAGCACCTTGACAAACGAAAAGGAAAAACTAAAAACAAAAAAAAACAATGTGAAAATATTTACATACATACGTTGTATGTGGATGATACTGTGATGATAATGATGAGGGACAATATATAGGAAAGCGATGTATATACATATGTAGATATGTAGGTACATATACACGTAAATACATTATATTTAGAAAGAAAAACACATTAAAAAAAAATTTCAAAAATTATGATAAAAAGAAGATAATGAAAATTATCCTTTTCAATTTTGTTTTTTTTTTCTTTTGCCTTTTTATTTATTTTTGTTTTCTTTCTATATACGCGTCTATCTTCTGTTTGTCATTTTAAATATTTTTGTTTTCTTTATTATTGCTTGTGTTAAATTATGCAGAGATTTTTTTTTTTTTAACTTTTTATTTCCGTTTAAAAATAATGAAAAAAAAAAAAAAAGTTGTAATAACAAAAGAAAAATATATTTTTTTGAAAAAGAAATAAAAATGTTATGAGATGTGAACTTTCAAAAGTGTAATTCTTTAGTTTGTTTGCTGTCTTTTTTTCTCCAAAAGAAAACAAAAAAAAAAAACAATTATCTCCTTTTTGTTTTTTCGTATGCACATATACTCATACATAAAGTATATTGACACATAAAAAAAAAACTACAAAACGGAAAAAAATTAAAAATCTTTTGCCAAAAAAATTGAAAAGCATAAAATGTGTCTACTGTGAAATATACCGAAAAATTAAAAGAGAATTGAAACAGAAAATGGAACTGTTCAACTCGCTGATTGATGAAAAAATGTGAAATGTACGAAATGAAGAAAATGAAAAAAAAATATATATATAATTTCCTTTTACACCTGTACCTGAATTCCATTTATTACATACCGTTCATACATATACGTACGTACGAATGCACATGTAAGAGGATATCAAATTGAAATGAAATAAAATCTTGTGGAATGAAAATGAAAAATATATAAAAAAAAAATGGACAACAATTTTGTTAAATTAAAATTACACACAAACGTATATACTTTACATCCTTTACATTTTCATGTGTATAAGACAAATGGAAAACAGACAGGTATGTTATGCTAAAAATAATAATAAAAAAAAATGAATAAAAAAAAGTAATTGTCTCTTTTACATTTTACAAAGTTTGAAGTAAAAAATGAAAAAAAAAAAAATTATTTTTTGATAAAACTTAATTGAAGGACAAAACCAAATTCAACACCAAAAAAAAAAAATTATATTTTGAGAAAATGAAAATACTTTTTATGAAAAATCAAAAAGGACGAGAATAGAATAGACGATGATGCCTGTACTATGTCATTATGTATTAGAATGAATTTCAATATGTGTAATAAATTTTAGAACCCATAAAAAGAACTTAACATTTCGATAAATATATGCAGACATAGATACTAGATTGTATATGTGTGGAGGTACTCATAAATACATAGATGTACACAATGTTTTCCATATACATATGTTTGCATTTTTTATTTACAAGAATGAAGAAGAAAAAATATGTTTAGAATATGCGTATAGAATATAAATTGGAAAATTTTCATTTTATACAAATCGAAATCGTATATATGTGCATATACTAAGAAAAGAACAACTGTATACACATATGCGCCGGTATAAATGTACATATCCTATATATTTAAATAAATTGTGAAAAGGTATCTTCACAGAATGATTTTTTTTTTTTTCAAATATTATTCGTGATAAGTACCAAAAATAAAAAACAAAAAAAGAAAGGAAATCCAAAATATTATTTTACATTTTACATTTAAATTAGAATTTATTGCAATAATTATAAGTAAAATACCCATAAGTAGGTGAAAATTTTATTATTATTGTTTTGGTTTTCAATTAAAATGAGTATTATTTTGATTGAATATTTAAATGTGTTCTCGTTCGCATCATCACAGAAATAAATTCACATTCATAAATTTAAGATTCAAAACTTTAAAATATAATTAAAGTTTGAAAAATTTTGAAGAAGCAAAAAAGCAAAAAAAAAAAAATGTATTTTCAACACGCAGAGATTATTTCTATTCTATGTGGAATATAAACTTGTACATGTATATACAGATACACTTGATACATTTATAGGCAAAATATATAAAAATGTTTTTCCTTATTCTAAAAAACTATACTATTAATTTCAGGGGGTTTGTTTTTTTTCTTGTGTTCCCAAATGCGTTTAAAAATTTTCCAAACTTTTGTATACTTTTACTCGTATATAGTACATCTCAAGAGAAAAACTGTCAAAATATTTTCAAATAATTTTTAGTCAGAATTTTTGTAGAAAAATGTATTTGTGTGTATATATATATATATATATATATATATATTCATTCGTATATATATCATATTTTTTATAATTACATATATTTCGTGTCAAAAAGTTTCTCTTTTAATTAAGAGTATAACGCATAGACATAAGGCAGTACAGGTAGATAATGTACTATATAGATATGGTAGGTGGATTATAAGAGCATTGAATATGTCACACTTTTGAATTTTTTTATGAGAATTTTCAACAGATAAATCAAATATGAATGTTATGTATTTATAAATTTGTACATAAGTAGTTATGTTTGTTTATTTGTATTTATAGAGAACTAATACATAATTTAAAGCACTAAACTTAAGTTTTTATATACATTATGTGCATATTTTTCTTTTTCATTTTTTCTTATCTCTTTTTATTTTCTCATTTTTCTCATCATTATTTTTACTAATTCTCTGTCTTATTTATTAAGGGAAAAATTTAAAAGCAAAAAAATATATTTCATTAGTTTTTTATTGGATTTTTAATTCTCATTCAAAATACATTACTAACAAGTATATATTCAGTTCAGACGTAAACCTTAACTACGAACATATAAATGTCTGTATATAACATAACCAATTTATTTATTTATTATCCACATTTATATTATATGTATGTATGTATACGTATGTAATTGTATACAATCACAAATTCATATTTTTCAAGGAAAACGAAGAACTATAATTTCAATTAGCACTTCAATATTGCTTTACAAAAATTTATGTATTTGTGTGTGAATATATAAGATAAGTATACATGTTACTCGGTTTACATGTCTTTTACTTCATTAAGTGAATACTCTTAATATTTACGAACATTCATATACAGATAAGTATTTGAGTTCATGTACAATAAACTTTAACAATTTTTTAATTAGAAATTTTCTAATAGATGCTTTAGATTTGGCAATTCCAAGTTACTTGCGAGTACTATAAAATGTGTCTAGGATAAATTGTTAAAAGTTAAAATGAACGGCACAAAAATTATTCGTAACTACTTGCAGCTACTAGCAGCTAGCAGCTACTTGAAATATTTTTCATGAGTAGCTGCGAGTAGATGATTTAGCACAGACATTTACCTTTTCTACTCGCAAGTAGGTACTTGAAATTGCCAAATCGAAAGCACCTAATGACGATGTAGGTATTGTATGTGTGTATAAAGACGAAGATACCTACGTATTGATGTAGTTGTAAGAATTTTATTTTATTTTTTAAATAACATACAAAATTTTCTAAATTAATTAACCTTGTTTACACATGTATTAAAAAGTTGGAAAATTTTTTTAAAAAGAGAATGTATATAAAAATTTAAAAGGTCGACATACTCGTCGTACATCATCATCAACATCGTTAGCAAAATTCATGCATTATATTTTTACGTTTATATGTACTGGCATATGATGGTTATACATTTGTTTTACTTTCTTCTTCGTCTTCTTTTCGTTACTTCTGTGTTCTTCTTCATTTTTATCATATTCTTTTCTATATATACTGTTTTTATTTTGTGTTTAATATTTTTGTTGTAATTAATGTTATGTATATTTTCTTTAAATTTGTTTTCTTTTTTCATTTTTATTTTTTCTTCTCTTTCATCACCAATAGCAACGAACATCATCATCATCATCATTATTATCATGTTTTTCTTTTGGTTAGTTTATGGTTATGTTGTGTTATACTTTTGGTTATACGTTACAAGCAAACAAACAAAGAAAAAACGTGTGTACTGTATATACCAAAATAAAAATCATAAAAGGAAAATGAAGAAGTAACAATGAAACATTTAATTACATACATACATATATACATGCATAAAGCAAAAAGGATAATAAATAGTCTTGTCTTGTTTTTATTTTTATTTTTTTCTTGAAAAATGTTGAAATAATATACCTGAGGGTATAGGTACATCGACATGAAAACTACATATACCACTTCGTACAGTAAGTAGTATAGTATACTAGTACATTAATATTTTTATATGAATGTTCATGAAAATGTAGATATACATTGAAAAAATATTGTTGTAGGAGGGTGATTCAAAAAATTCCCGGAATACCTATGCGTCAGTCAGTAAATAACTAGCACGCCAACATTCAAGAAGTTTGGTTATATTTTGAGTGTTTTGAAAGCGTAACTGCTGTGTATAAAAAAAAGCAATTCATTTGTTTTTATTTAAAAGGATACAGATACCGAAAAATTATAGATATTATTAGAGCATTGCCTAAAGCGTTGCGCGAAGAACACATTGAAAGACGTGCCGAATTTTCACTGAGTTTTTGACCAAATACGATTCAAATTCTGAAGACTTTTCGCGCACCGTACGTATACGTAGAAAAATAAATCCATAAAAATCAAAAATCTAGTGTATTATATTTCATTTTTCTGGACATTTTTTGAAAAACCCTCGTATAATAAAGAAAATATCATAGAAAATGAAACGAAAATAAGAAAAAGAAAATGAAAAAAAAAATAATTTTCTGTTGTTAAAAATGTCATAAATGATTTATATACATATATTCGTATTGTATTATTTTTTAGTATATACATCTTATGTACATATTTATAAATTTATTTATATGTAATTTAAGGGTATTTATTTTAAATATGAGTTAAGTTAAAATGATGTGAAAGCACTTCGAAAAACACTACTAACTCGTAATTGTAACTCAACTCTTCATAATTCATTATTTAGTCACACGAATTTAAATAACCTTCTCAATATATGTATAACCAAGCCACAAATTCACTTTTCAAATTTCAGCTGGTAAAAATGACAAGATGTCAAACCTTCATTTACACAAAATTTATTTACGGGATTTTGATTTATACGACTAAAAAGTCTTGTTTATTTACGCAGAGATCACGTATTTCTCAAAACAAAGTAAAAAAATTACTAAATCTTGTAAAAATACGACCAGTTACGCTACGAATTACGAAGTTACGATTTACGAAACTTAAAATTCTTGAAATGAATACCTTTAATATTATAAACACTGCATATACACTGAATGTCCATACATAGATAGAACAGTTGCATGTCTACTGTTTGTATTTCTTGTAATAATAATTTTCTTACGAAAATATTGTTAAAATTATCATTTTCAAATTAATGTAGACATGTACCTACATAAAAAAAAAACTTATATGCATTCCAAACAATAAGAATTTAACAGAAATTAAGAGAAAATATAAAATTTATACATGTATCTTATGACAAATATGTACGTATAATATTTTGTTATATTTCGAACCGAACATGAAAATAATAATATAAGAAGAAAAGAAATTGTAGTAAACAGATTTTCAATAGTCTTTGAGAAAAATAAAAAAATCAAGCATAAATTTGTATAATATGCTTAATGTTTGTAAGTAAGTAAGTATACCGGAACGTAAATAAATTTTTTTTTAATTTTTCATTACCATACAACTACATACATATGTATGAACCATTGTATATTCCTTTAGTCATGTTTCTAAAGTTAAATTTTATAATTTTATTTTTGTGATACCTTGATATTACATAATACACTCTAGAGCCTAATACATTGTCACTTGTCACTATATATAAATTGCAACTCGTATCTAGTACATAATTCGTAAATCTTGAAAATGAAAATTAAAAAGCGTAAAAAATCCAATTCGATGTGTTAAATTGGTTTTCGTTTTCATTTCAATTTTTCATTTCATATTTTTTTTTTTAAACTAGAAAAACATGTGTTTTTTTTTCCGAAATCAACTTAACTGTCAACAACAAATTGTCGTAAAAATACAACTAAATACACAATACACGATACCTTAAAAAATATAAATCGATTCTTATCTATATTATATTATATGTTTCTTCTCTATGTCATAAATAAATACATATAAGTAATGTACAGCACATACTATGTATGTACTGATTACTCTTGTATATGTAGATATCTATTGCTGTTTATTAGACAGAACAGAATAGAAATTCAAAAAACTTCACAATATCACGAAAAGTAATACATAAAATAAAATTTGTCACATTTATGTAGTATTTTTCATTTTAATTTTATAATCCATATAACCATACTCATGTATTACATTATATGTATGAGTAGGTGTACTTACACAAAATATATTTAGATAACATAGTAATATATTTTTATTGCAAAATATATAGACATATTATCCATGGTATGTATATAACGCAATTTCCTTTTTCGATAATTTAAAAACAAAACAAAAAAAAAAAAAACCTATAAATCTGATTAGATAAAAATGTCAACTTTTATATAATATGTGTATGTAATATAAAAAATGTACCAAATGTGTGTATACATATATCAATATCGCAATAAATAGTGTGTAATAGATGTGAAATTAATTTAAGAAGAGTATTAATCTAAAAAATAAATAAATAAAAATAAAATTAATATAAAATAAAACAAACACTGTTCAAATGAAAATGTCGACTTAATTAAAACATTACATTATAATCATATAAGCCAGCCACATACTCGTATATGATACGAGCTTGTAATACATATACATATTCAAAGTTTCAACTTACATTCAGCACTAATTGGAAATGGAACTGATGATATACCATAGTAATAGGCAGCTTCTGCAATACCACTCCACATTATTCAAATTAATTTGTGTTAATTGTGAGTGATATCTGATTTATAACGTATGATATATTTACACACTTTATTCTCAATACGATATATATAATATACGATATTGGTATATATGAATGTACATTTAATCTAAAAATTTACAGGTTATATTTAACACTTTTCAATTTTATATATTTATTTTGATTTACACTGCAATATACCATACACATGTACAGATTTTATAATTTTATTAGAAATGTCATTTGAAAAAAAAAAATAAAAGTAATCAAATATACACTAATAGAAAGTTTTAGATCATTATTATCGATTCGAGAACGAAATTTATTTTCAAAAAAAAATATACATACATATATCGCTGACAACAACAAAACATTGACCTTACACCACTCGTATATAATACACTAGTACCTACTTATTATGAGGTTAGCTTTTTATTTGAAAAATGACAACAAAAAATAAATAAAAATTTCTACAGTATTTGTGAATCCATAGAAAATTATTAGTAGGTACCTAGCTTTTCTTTATTTATTTATTTATTTATTTAATTTTCATTTATTTATTTATTTTTTTCAATTTCTAAAAAAAAAAAATACAGAATGCTTCTTTTAACAAGTAAACAATGCTACACTTCACTTTACTATCTACATATATGTAGATACACATCAGATACAGATATTAAGTATGTCTGCTCAATATTTTACTTTTGTAAATAATTTCTTAAAGTGAAAATAATGTACAGTACCTACATAATTCGATTTATTTTAAAAATCTATACTACACTACACCAAACACCACACTACACTCTTATATAGTTATTATAGGTTAGGTTAATAGAAATTTAACGAAATGAAAAACAAAAAAAAGCAAGAGTGAAGTGAACTAAAAAGTGGACAAAAAATTCTCTCGTTTTATTTATGTATTAAAAAAATATTTTTTTTTTCATTTTCATTTTTTTTTAACTAAACGACCAAAACCAAACTCTCCATTCTATACTATCTCCAATGTGCTTCTCTATCTCTATATACATACACTTCAATAACAATAAAATTATGTTTGCATATTGGAAAATCACAAAAAAATTAATAAGAACAAGCGTATACTATACTATAGTCGAATGAAAAAAATAAATAATTTGCTTGTAAATTGATCTAATAATAATAAATCGAATATGATATACACACATATACAATATTATTTAGAGACATATTTATAAATAATTGAAATACAAATAATAATACACTAAAATATAAATAAATATACAAATAAATAAATAAATAAATAAACAGGAAAAATAACAATAACAAAATTTTAGAAAAAATAAAATTATTTTTCGAAAAACCAAAAAAATTTAATCAACATAGAGAGCTATTCTGTATTTATTATTTTATTATTACGTACATTATATATACTCGCATACTTATATGTATAGCCTCTTATCAGCAATGAACAGTTGTTTATCATTTTCATTTTGTTTTTTAATACACAGGCACAGGCACACAATAATAATAATGATGGTTTTCTCCTATATTATTATTATTATATTTGCTGTTTTGTATTTGTATTTATTTTCTTCTTCTTTCTTATCGTTTTGTTGCTCATATTTATAATTCTCTTTTATTTAAATTTATTTTCTATGTATTTGTACTGTTATCTGAAAAAGTATATAAATTACATAAATTTGTGTTCGAGCTTGTATATTTTATATTCTAGTGTGTCGATGTATGTGTCAAAAATGTTCATAATGTTTTATATACAGTGTGATGTATATAAAATACTTAACCCGCATTTACATTATCTCGAAAGTCAAGAACGTGACGTCATTAACTTAGAAGAGAAGTATAGAAGGGCGAGACAAGAGGAAACAAGAAAGCCAACCAACTTCAGCGGTGGTTTGCTTTCTTGTTTTCTTGAATTTAGTATTGCCGGTATGTTAATAATCAAAATTAGTAGAATGTTTCACCATCAACAAAAATGCAATACTGCTATAGGTTATCAATAATATACTCAATAATAATCAATTTAAATAATTGATAATCAAATTAATAATCAATTAAAATAAAAATTTATATGTATATGTATATATTTTTTTAGTTATTTTTTTTTTATCATAATCGAATTTTTAACTTAATTTTAATGAAAAATGTCAAACATGAAAGCAAGAATGAAAATCATAAAATAAGTATACGGCTAATAATACTACTAATAGTCATCGCATATAAAAATATACGACGAAACATAAATAAGAAAGCAAGAATGGATATAATGTAAATGCTATCGTTCTTTTCTGAAACAAGATAAGAAAGCAAGAAAAGACAATGTAAATGCGCCCTTAAAAAGTGTATTGTAGCAGTACGTACACCATCTCAAAAAATTAATGTCATTTTGCTATTTTATATTTATACCGACCGATATTTATTATTATTATATAAAATTCACACTAACCGGCTGATTAGATATCGGGGTTGTCAAACCTTTTTTTTTTCTTTGTGTTTATTCATTTTCATTTTTTGTGATTTTCCTAATACTTTCACATATATTTTTGTTCTTCTCTACATACATACATGCATTCATACAGTATTTAAACATTGAAAGAGTATAGTGTTAAAAAAACTTTCTATTAAGTATTTATTGATGTACAAAAAAAAAAGAAGGAAATTCAAAAAATAATAACAATAATAACCGAAAATAATAACAAGAATAATATTACGTGAATACTATATCATATTACACAAACACACAAAAATGTGAAAAGAAAAAATATAGAAAAAAAAATAAAAAATAAAAAATTTTATTCTTCCTTTCATTATAATTTTTGTGTAAAGATATACAAACGAGTACTATAATACTATGCTCCATAGTCAAAAATAACCCAAAATCCTATTACAAAATGAAAACTTATATACGTATGTATACCATATTAAGTTTGTACACAATATAATGATTCAGCTCAAAGTCTATATACTTATATAATATGTATTTACATTCATGACTTTTTGTACATAATACAAGTGCACCTTGGCAAATACATACTTACAAAATATGTTACAATATAAATTGTTTGGTTATATAGGAATGTTGATAACTATAAAATAACATTACTACATTTATGTTCAACACCTGTACTTCCTTTTTTGGTTTTTATTAAATGAAAAGATAATAAAAATCAGATAAATAATACATACACAAAAAAGAAAATTCAAAGAAAAATGAAAATGAAAAAACGTTAAAAAAGAAAACCAAAAGCTCTTTACAATATATCAATGATACCATTGTGTATATACTATATTTATAACGCCATCATCATCATCATCATGATCGGAAGTATTCATCCTATGTTATCATACCTATGTAAATATTATCAAGGATATTTTGTAAACACATATACGTAGGTACGTACAAAACGTACATTTTTTTTTGATATAATCTAATAAAAACCTAATCCTTTTCTTTTAGGAAAAAAAAAATTTTTTTTCTTCTTCTTCAGATTTTCATTTTTTTTTCTTTATCTTCCTTTTTTCTTTTATTATTCTTTGATGAAATTTCTAATTCATTACGTTCCAATGAACAGAATGTATGTATGCATGTACATTTTGTATTTCTTTTTTTATTTGGGAAATTCAAAAAAAAAACAAAAATAAATAAATAAAAAGATATAAGACAACATTTTCCGATAGTCAGTCCTTCTTCTAACAACAATAATAACGAACATGAATGGGTATGCAAGTAGTATGTATAGATGAAAATAATGTATTATATGAACGAACATATTATAAAACCTACACAATAACTAAAAATTTTCATCCGCATATTCAATCGTGTGATAAATTTTCATTCATCTATAATCTTTGTGAAATAATATAAAACGAGTGTACTACACATAATATGTACATGTTTATGTGTAATATCGTTTTGAACGTAAATTAAAAAATATATATAGTCCACAAAATACTCAAAAGATCGTATCACAGATTTCATTCAAGATTTTTGAACCAAAATTTATTTTTTTGTACATGTATACATACATACAGGTATGTATTTATACTTTTATATAACTTTATGTATTTACTAGAAATTTTATAATAATAGGAAAATCTAAAGGTGAAATAACCGAAGGATAAAAATGTGAAAATAATAAAAGAAAAAGCAATTATTATATTGAAAATTGTGGTACTGCATACTGTGTACTTCTGTCAAATACTCCTAACATTTTGTATTTCTTTTTTTTTATTTTTATAGTAAATTTGTATTATTTATATTTATTAATTTTTGTTATCGCATAGAAATACGAAATGTTTATCAAACATACAATTTAAATTGTGTGCCGCATATAATCGGTATATTGTATTAAAATAACAGCATATTATCGAAAATGAATATAAGAGGTACACAGTACAACACATATGATATGCATAAATAAATTTTTAAGAAATTTCTAAGTGTCCAACACCAACAATATTATTATTATCATTATTGTTATTGTTAATATGAATCCTTGTACATGGAAATGGAATACATGGTACATATTTGTGGTAAAATTATTAATGGATAGATGATATTATGTACATTACATTCTAAGAAAATATATTATTATTTTCTACTATTTGAATACACATATACAGTGAAAATCAAAAGTTTATGTACATACATATAATTTTTTATACGATTTTTCTGAGTAATGTTACAAAAGATACTTTTTTCGTAAAAATATTTTTTTGATGGCACATTTAAGGAAGGCTCTTAGGACTTTTATATACAATTTAATTTTAGACTTTATCTTCCTCTTTTCCTTTCTTTATATGAAAGATAAATCTTAGATGATTTTTGATACCAACTTTTTTTTCACGACTAAACGTTAACATAGTGGTGAAACCAATACTAATATTAGGTATTTTATTTGGAGAATAATAAACTTTTCTTCTGTAAAAAACATGTTTTTACTTATCAAGAGTCTCTTGTAGCCGGGTGTCATTAAGTTTAGCTGACCGCTAGCAACGAGTTTGCTTTTCTTCATACAAACTTCTCGTCAACTAACCGGAAAGCTAACTGGCTAATGTTCGAATCGAATCTTAAATCGAAAGTTTCGAATCGAGACTCGATTAATGATCGAATGCAAGACGAGCTAGTATCGCTAGCTAAAGTTAGCTGGCAGCTACCTTTCCGCTAAAGTTAACAGGAAGAAAGTTGGAAGTTCGAACTGAAGAAATCGGGCATAACAAGAGAAAGTATTTTACAAAAATTTGATGGTGTACACAGACTTTTGTTGGCGTCCACTAAACATGAATCTTTCTATATCAAGTAAATCTACATAATTTTACATATTCATGGAGCTGTACAAATTTTCATATGTATATTAATAGATATTACATTACATAATAGACATTGTAATTTCTGTATTATTCTTATGTATGTACATGAAATAATATTCAAAAAACAATAATAAAATACTACAAAAAAAAAAAACTGACAACAATCATAGATAAGATAATATTCAAGTACATTATGTAGTAGATTTTTGTTATATGTCTACTCATATAAAATGTATACATACTTCAAATTGTAGTATTATTGTAATGTGTATAATATGGAAGAAAACAAAAAATTATCTAAGAATTAAATTCTATAGTACATTACATAAACGTACAAATGTATATATGATGATGTATGTAAAATATCAAAAGAGAAGAACACTTCTTAAATATACTTGTTCTCGTTCAAATTGAAGTATACCCAAGAGAATTATATTTTGGATATTATTTAGATTTGAATGTACATACATATGTATGTATGTATGTATGTATTTTGAATGTAATATAATGTACTGTAGAGTAAAATATGAGATTAAAAATATATAACTTACAAATTTATATTTTATATTTACTTATATAGTGTCCACACATCCTTTAATATATATACATATCCTTTAATGTATAAAAACAACAATTACAACACTTGAATAACACCAACAACAACAACAACAACAACATATCTATCTTATGTACTTAACTAAATACGTATATACGAGTACATACATACATATGTGAAGATTTTATTATTCTTTACAGAATATATTATATAGCTACTATATAAATTTAAATATTTTATGTATTTGTTATATTATTTATCCAATACATATAATATCCGAAAGGATCATATGATACAAAGTATTATATTCATACATACATTTATGTAATTATATATACATTCATTTATATAGAAAATGAATTTTAGATAATATACATATTATATATAAAGCTATATAAATACATACATATATATATGATATGTACCTAAAAGATGTGTTTTTAAGTGACTTTTATCCAACACAAAAATTCTTGAATCCACTTGAATCCTTGTTTTTAGGATAAAGAAAAACATATGAAACTAAAAATGTAATGATATTATGTATATACATACTATATGATAAGATAAGATAAAAGATGAACGATAATACCCAAAAATACAAATAAATATAAACAAAAAGCAAATACGAACGAAAGAAAATGAAAACTTAAAAGAAAAAGACAACGAAAAATATAAAGTGAGAAGAAAAGAAAGAGAGAAAGAGAGAGAGAATGAAAAAAAATACATATTATAACAAAAGATTTATTTAAAACTTTAATAAACAATATTTGAAAGGCACTATTGAAAGATATACATAAGAGAGAAAAAATGAAATAAAATTAAATAAGAAAATAAAATTAAATAAAATAACTAGAAAAAGGACACAATCAACAGAAAAGTTTTTCATTATTTTATCTTGCTTATAGAAAACATTGTTATAGAAATAATGTACATTGAAATAGTATGTATGAATGTAGTATATCTGTATATGTATATTGTAGCCTCTGCGGACAAATTTTATTTTTTTTAATCAGATATCAATTCAAAAGATATAATATGTTCATATACATTCATACATATGTATGTGTAGGTACGAGAACATGAGCATATGCAAATTGTATGTATGAACATGAACATGAACATGAACATTATAAGTATGTATTGTATAAAGAATTATTTTATTTTGAAAAAAAAAAACACCGAGATCATCAACTTTTTTTTGAAATACATTACATATATTTACTTCTACATATAAACGACTAACAACTACTTAAGTGTGTATCTATGTATGTACTGCTTACATTGAGAAAATAAAATTTATATATATTTTTACCAAAAGATTTCATTTGTAATCGTGTAGTATGTAGAATATTTATATGCATGTGTGTGTAGGTACTTATAGGTATATATATATATTTATAATTTTTCATTTATAAATGTAATACGATCATTTTAATGCATTCATACATATAAAAATATACCCAAGTGTACATATATAGTTTAGTATCTGAATGTATGAATGAATGTAAATATAACTTTTCAATATTCAAATTTCATTTCAGTTTCTTATTTAAATTTATTTTTTATATACTATAACTATACTTACTTTTTTATTTTTTATTTTTTATGTATGTGGGTGTGTGTATATATGTATATACGTTCGTATATCCAAATAATACATACATTGTATATTTTAAATTTGAAAATTTATACAAGTGGGAGTGGAATGGGTATGTTTTACCAGTATTACATACTACTCGTATACTGTATCTTGTATTTTGTATACCTATTTTCTTTTTCTTTTTCTTTAAAATCAAATTCATATATGTATATACATTGCATACATCGTATACTCGTTTGTATGCACCTAAAGTACCTACACAGAAGTATATGTGATTTTTAAATGTAAATATGTATGTACATTTGTAAATGATAATAATTGAAAAATGAAATTTTCAATATTTTATAGTATTTCTATATCAGATATTTCTCATACCATTAACATAGTATATATGCAACTAACATAACAAATATAAGAATTTTTCATTTCAAATATTAATATATAAAATATATATCTATATACGTATATACGTATATATGAATTTTCATACGTACGTATGTACAATAATATAAACTTAATAATGTTACATTTGTGTGTATGTATAAATGGAATAGTTTATTTTTCATAAATGAATGTACTCCTGTGTAGGATATTAAATACTCGTATATATTTAATAGAAAATATTTCTCAATAAAATTTTCAAACACATTACATAGTATAGTACATAATGTACATATACTTACTTAACTGCATAATTTGGTTAAAGAACTAGTATAAGTGGTACCTAATGCACATATACCTTTTGTACATAATTCTATATTTATTAAAATGCGTATACATATACGTATGTATACATATATGTATACAACATACTTTCAAAATTCCAGTATGTAAACGCAATATCCTTTACCTATATACTCGTATACGTACATAAATACTCACTCATATGTATGTACCTACTTACATGGCTAAATATTTAAGTCTATCATTGAATATTTTTTATTCGAATACATTTTCATGTTTCAAGTTTCCTTATACTCAGATAAAATTTCGATAGTTTTATGCACCTTTCCCCCAAACAGCTACATACTTATATGAACCCTATATACCTATATTTAAAGATATTAAATAACGACGATGGTAGAGATCCAGGATAAGAATAATAATAATAATAATAATAATAATAACAACGATGATTATATTGAATTTCATTCTCAAAAAAAATAGAATTATTTGTAGTGCAGTAGTCAAGAATATAAAATTCTTAAAAGTATATTTTATATGCATATAGGTATACTTGTAAATCTTAAATACACATACGAATTATATAAACTAGAACACAGATACTAACTACTTATTACATGATTAAATGATATGATTTGATGAGATTTTCAATTTGAATTTAAATTAAATATATAATAGCAAGAGATATATGAGTATTGTACGTATTATACATATATATGTAAGTATATGTTATAATATTGATTTACATAAATAGTACTATTTACTTGATATACATTATATATAATAAATTAAAGACATACGAGGGTAGAGTGAAAAATGCTCGCAGTCAAATTGAAAAGTAACATAAATACAAGTTTACCGAATAAACGTTTTTTTTTTCCAATTTTCTAAGCTATCCACATATATTTATTTATTTTTCAATATTAGTCTACTTCCAATACACGTTTTGCTCAAAAAAAATTTTTACAACATGGAAGCAGATCTTGGAGCAAACCAAGGTTCACAAATGTCTGTTAAGCTAAATATGTTAGAAAACAGACAAAAGTCACTCTATATTAAATCTGTTAATCCGTATGCAAAGCTGATATATTTGCCAGAACCCGGTTTTTGGAGATCATTATTTTAATAACAGCACGATGTTCAATATACCTAATTATCCATTTTGAAAAATTATTCTTCTTCTCTGGCTATGCAGTCCTAAACAGGTCCTTAGCCTCTAAGACAATTTTCTTCCATCGGTCTCTTTGAAAAATTATTGCAAATATTATTAACTTCAACTGACTATAAAACATGATATATCCGATGAGAATCACTGCAATTTAGATAATGTTTGGCCATTATTATTGTTAGATCGAAAACTTTTCACTCTAGCCTCGTATTTAAAATGCATGTAAGTACATTTATGTACATGTTAGATATACATACTTAATGTATGCATTTTACTTAATATTACATGCATATATATATGTATATGTTATGTATAGAGGAAATAAATTCATGTACTACCTATATACACTCGAATTATAATATTTACACAAGTAACTTTCAGGAAATGATAATTTTAAATGGAAATTTTAATGAGAGAAAATTTTTATAGTTGGTCGTCGTTGTTGCTGTTGTTATTCGATTTGAATAAAATTTACAATATTTACTTAATCAACTAAATATATATATGTGTATATATATTTATGTAAAATTTAAATCTAGTTATAAAATAAATGTAATATATTGTATAAATACTCACATATCAGTTCCATATAAAATTTATATTACATCCAAAACAATTATTGATTTAAAAAGATAACTCTTTTGAAATCACTTACCTGAAATGAAATAGAAAAAAAAATACAAAATTAAATATCGAATTCATTAAAAAACATTTCTAAATACAAAAATGTTTAAAATAAATTTGAACTTTTATTTAATTTGGTATAATATCCTGGTTATGTTACAGGAAAATTAATATCATTATTTTTATTAAATTCGTAGGTCAAGAGTCAGCTGATTAACTACCAGTAACCTTACTCTTGACTCTTGAGCATTGTTAATCTTTTAACCATCATACGAGTAGTTAAACCATCAGTTTCCGAACGCTCAAAAGTTATAATTGGTAGTTATGCTCTCTTTAACTACGGTATTTTTAAATGACAAAAAGTTTTGAAGCGCTCTCCAGATCAGTATTTTATTTGAATGATGATGAGAAATTGAATGAGTACAATTGGTAAAATCTTCTTAAGAAAAAAGAGCTTAGAAAATATGCTTGATCTACTTGCTTAGACGACAAGTAACACAGAGTATTTGATGTAGATCATTCTAAAAACAAATCAATCTAAGCAACTCAGTGATTGGTTTGCAACGCAATCCACATTAAACTGTAGCTGTATATATGATAGTAATGTAATAAGTCTTTAAATCATTTTGGTGGCGCAGTGTTATCAAAAGCAGTAAATGCGCAAGCAAAATAAATAAGGACATACAATAAAAAAATTTAAAATATAATAAAAAATAATAAATAATAAAAAATTGAAAATATAAATAAATAAACAAATAAATAAAAACGAACAAAGACAGAAAATTTATTACATACATATGTATACATATTTTTATATTCAAAATTTATGTTAAATTTTAAGTTGTACATATATTCATCGCATAATTCAATCGTTGACATTTTTTATAAATAGCAACGACGTATTTACCAATACCATAGATATATCATGCAATTGTGCATGAATTTTTTTGTTTTTAAATTAACAGCTTTTGTGTATAGATCTTGGAAAATTGTAAAATTTAAAAAATAAATGAAAGAAATGAAAAAACAACAAAAATAAATAAAAATAAAATAAATAGAAAATGAAGAAAAACAGTATAGTCACATATGAATTTCAGAAAAGTTGATTTTAATTTAAAATCAGAAAATTTTTTGAAAAGTTAAAAAAATTACAATTTTTTTTTATTATATTCAACTTTTTTTTTAAATACTTATGTACATACATAAATATTTATGGATGTGCTATACACACATACTTACATTTTATAGAAAAGGATATGAGAAAAAAATTTTTTTTTAATTTATGATATTATGTATTTTCATTATTCACAATACATTATGAAGTATAAACAGGAGAAAACTCATCATGAACTTGCATATTTTAGTATATAAATTTGCACATGAACTGAACATTACATTATACATATAAATAGTAGTATGTATATGTAAATTTTCAAATTTATGTATTCCATTTATATTTAACAAAATTCAAATTTCACAATTCATGCACACACGTATTTGTATGAAAATATGAAAAAAAAAATATATTAAAAAAAAAAACTGAAACTATAAAAAGGAAAATGTCTAACTGTCTAGAAAATTAACTGACTAGTTTTATGTACATTATTATGTTTGTATGTACATATTTTCACATTTAAAATAATATTTATAATATATGAAAATGAATAAAATATATAAATGAAATGAAATATAAAAAAAATAAACAAAACACAAAACAAAATATTTTATTCATAAAACAATAAATTATAATTTTTGATTTTTTGTTTTGAAAATTTATAAAACAAACAATTTTTTTTTTTCCTTTTTGATTGTTTTTGCATTAAAAAAAATGTTTGTATATACATAATTATAATGTACAAAAATGTACTGTAAATGTGTGTACAGTTTATGTATCGTATTTAAATGTTTGTATATAGATATTAGTGCGAGTATAGAATAAAAAAATAAAATATAGAAATATTTAAATTTGAAAAAAAATCATAAAAAAGAGGGATATTGTCGTAGAGTATGTACAATGGATATATGTACATAAAATATTATGGAAAATCCTTTTTATGGGTATGTGCAAATTATACGAGTACATATATACGAATATACACACAATTGTACTTTACATATTTCATGGTATTTCAAATAGTTTATTAGAAATGAAACACTACATTCATAATACAGAAATGATTAGTACATATATGAAATGCATTTTATGTCCATTATTTCTATTGTTCTCGATAGGTACCTACTGTTTTTCTTTCTTGTTTTTCTTTTTTTTTTTCAATTTTTTTATATTTTTATTATATTTTGTGACATTATATATAGAAATTTATATAAAAATGAGTAAAGGATTTTTTCATTTGCATTTATGGATATTTTCACATTAATATAAATACATATACACATACATACATATTATAAACTAAAAAGTATGTGATATAATGCTCTATATATGCAGAGTATACATTATATACATATACAAAAAAATTGTAACTTTTGATACCGTTATTTTTTATTATTATTGTTATTATTATTATGATTATTATTATTATTATCATAATCATCATCACCATCCAGCCATCAGTGTATACATCTATTTATATCTATATATGTATGTATGTCCACATATGTATACTGCATCCCATATATGTACGAGTATGTATAAAAGGATTTTTCCAATTTAAAACGAATGAATGAATATGTATGCACGTATTATTATAAAAGGATATGATATGATTATTATCTACATTTTATTTTATTTTTTTTTTAATTTTTAATTTTTTTTTTTTTTTTGTATATTCCGTTCTTATAATATCTGATGTGATATGTGATATTTAGAGCATGCAGCAACTACATATACTTATGTACATATTATGTACCCTAGAAGACGCGATTTATATTATATTTTGCAAGAATATAGATACACATACCTAAATATACATATAATGCATTTGTACATGTACCGTTAGAAAGTATTAATAGTGTTTCTATATGTGCATATGTTTGTAATAGTATATGAATATATAAAACAAAAAATATATAAATAAATATTTAAAAATAATATTATACTATATGTACACAATACATATAAGTATATGTCGGTGGTAAATACATACATATATGTTTACATGCATATAATATAGTATTATGTCATATAATAAAAATTGAAGTCTGTCTCTTCTTATATAATGTGTATCTTATTGTGATTAATCCATTTTATGTATACAGTTGACATTAAAATTATTTGTACACCATACCAAATTTATATTTTGAATACCTGTAAATCAAAATCAAATGAACAGATTTTCTCATTTTTTTGTGCACAAATGAAACTCTGATATGTTCTTGATATTATTCTGAAATTACATTTTCATATCTCTGTTTATTATCAAATTATAGAAAGAGAGAGAATTTTACAAAACTTTGAAAGTGTACAAAAGAGTTTTAACGTCCACTGTACATAAATACGATGTGTTTATTTTTTTTTATTTAACTCTATACGAGCACATACATAGATATGGTATATGGGATTACGATAATATTTACATTAAATGACTTTGACAGTACAGTATGCATATAAGTACTTAGTACTGTATATAATATACGAGTATAAATCGATGTATGTAAGTATATTTACTGAATATTTTCTTTTCACCCAAGAGTAATAACCTAAAATCTATTTTTTTTTTCTTTGCATATTTTGTTGTTTTATTATTATTATTAGTTTTTCATTTTGAAACAACGAACTATAGAAGTAATGTGTTCGAATGTACATAAATGTACATACAATCAATATTGTACACAATGGATGTATGATATTATTATATTATGATGATACTGACACCAACATATAATTACATATTGGACTAGTATGTACACGAGTATAATATCCATATAATATGGCTTATATACATGAATGAATGAATGAATGATTTTGTTATTGCAAAAAGTGAAATACTCTAGAGACACAATATCATTCTTATTCTTTAGTTGTTCTAATAATAGAATTTTTTTTTTCTTATTTTTCATATATGTATTTTTTTCTCGTTAGAGTACACCTATACCTAAACACGAATAAATGTATACATTATGTAGGATATGGCTGATCGCACATCAGTGTATTTTGTACACCTACAGTCCTATAATACAATACTACTACTGCCATACAAATATCTACCTATCTATCTACATACAGTCTGTTTAAAAAGAGACGAACTTTTATAAAAATAAAACAAAAAGTTTTTGAGCTTACATAATAACATTTATTGAAAGAATAATATTAAACCTATTTCGCGGTAGCACTAGTATACAGTCCAATCTTCACTATTTTTAATTATGAGGTGACATCTTCTGGTACAACTTTCGCTCAATTTTTTGGCATACTCTCTCACTGGAAACGCCGTTCCACAATCTCTTTAACGTTATTTCCAAGTGACGAACGCTCTTTATTTGTTTCCCGCGAAGTGTGTGCTTCATCAAATCCCAAATGTTTTCTATGGGATTGGCATCCGGGAACTGTGATGGCCAGTCCAACACCTAAACCCCATTTCATTCTTTCCACTGTATACACAACTTATATACAAATATCACTTTAAACCTTTTTTTATAAACAGGAGCTCATTTTGTAAATATCTAACTATACTTTAACAGTTTGAACGCAAACGAAAAAAATCTTGTCAGTGAAATAGACAAAAGCAAGCTAAACATGACTCATGTAACGTTTTTAGCATCTTGGCATTTATTGTGTTTTACCCGGCTGTTATGTTTTTTTGAACAAACTGTATATGTTAATATCTCTACAGTGTAATTTAGAAATTTTCATTTTTTCTCTAAGAATATAAATAATACACATAAGTGTATACCACTATACTGCATAAACGCATGAAATTTTATATATATATACTAGTGCATATGAAGGACAAAATAAACACAACATATACGAGATGTGTACACATATTTTAATGATTAAAAAAAATATATATGTATATAAAATAAAATACTGTATATTTGAGAATCTTTCACTTTAAATAAAGTTTTTAAATTATGCATCATATCATATAAATGTGCTCTTTCTTTTCTTACATATAAATGTATGTATGTATGTACGAACGTAATATGAACACGCATAGAGGTACTCGTGTATATATATGTATGCACATAATACTGTATGTTGTATAGTATATATAGTATAGTGTCGTGAGTATATGTACTTTAAAAAGTTATTCCACAAGGATAATCATTTTTATATAAATTTCATATGCGCACATAAGTATACTCATACATATATTCATGTATGTACAAATGTACAAAATACATATGTATATATGTAACTATGTATGCAAACTCTATGTAATAATATGTAAATGTACTCGTAAATCCAATATATACACGAAACATCAAATATAATCCAGGACGAAAAAAAAAAACTATATGACCTTCTCAATATAATGAAATTCGTGTATTATCATGCATACATTTATACGGAATGTACATACATATGTACATATGTAGGCAGAGGCGCCTATGTATATATATATGCATAATGCAAAATTCATGTACCTAAATTACGTCTACATATATACATACTTATATAGATAAATACTTTTATGTACATTACATACATACTCGTATATTATATGACGGCTACATTATATACTCTTGTACTTTTATTAGTGAAAAATATCCTTACAACACGCGGCTTCAAAAACTTTTAAACTTCTATTATAATTATGTATGTTTATATGTGTTGTGCTATATTGAAATTACATATACTATTACACAAAATGTATGTAAATCGTATATTAAAATTTATAGATATATATGCACAGTATAGTACTGCACAAATATACACACGAATACATACATATGTATCTCTACAAGGATATACATGAAATATATAAATGTACATTTATTGCATAAATGTATAAATCAAATAAAGATATACTATGTACATATATGAAACATTTTTAATATTGAATTGTTATATTGTATGTACAAGTAAAAGGAGGTTATTTCCGGATAACCGTTTTCTCTACACCATATTATACATATTATGTACATATGTATGTATACTTTTACTCATATTGTATATGGATTTACATATTAAGTGTTCGATTTAAATTAACACCAATATAGCTTAAAAACAAAAACAGGACACTCGCCTGCAATTTACATACATATGTACGTACCTACACATAATACTGTTCATATATTTATTGCATACAACAGACACTATATTTTAGCTGTTGTATTGTTTTTATTTTATTTTTTTTTTTTTTTTGCCACACATACAAATACCATCATATAATAAATATAAAATGCATACAAGAATCTATATGCACACATTATTATAATATCAAATACAGTATATGTGTATATGTGTTATAATATAAAAAATGCTCATGAGAATGGAAAAAACTTCTACATGATTCCACTGTTTCTACTACGAAACCATATTAAACCAAGAAAAATACGATAACGACAACGATCATATAGGACAGAAAAACAAACGGATATAAAACTTGCAAGCATTTAATTTTCATTTCTGTTTATTTATTTTTTTTTCTCTCTCTTTCTCTGTACATTTCAATTTCATTTTATTTTATATTTTTTTGTTTTACGATTATGAAATAAAAAAAAAAATTGTTTTTTATTGTTTTTCAAATCATATGTACGTTCTTCTGTAATACCGTCCATAACCTAATCGTATAGCACAATGCAATAAAAAAAAAAAAGAAAATTATTAAAAAACAAATAAAATAATAGGTGTCTAAACTTTTTATCACACCACCTTCTACATATTATAATGTCGCCCCTACATATGTACATATACTTATATTATATACTGTTAAAACTTACACACCAAATTGTAAAGGCAAAAAAGAAAAAGAAAAAAAAAAAATCAGTGGAACGATAGTGTTATAGATTAGGCTCACAAACGAAAGAAAAATGATACAGATACAGAGATATTGTTGTCGGTAGGTACTTATATCGTATCATGGTGTATTGTGGTATATGATTTCATTTTACAAAATCGTTTTCATTTTTACAATCATTTTTTTTTCTTTAATTTTATTTTTTATTTTATAATTTTTTTTTATTGCAATAATACAGACACATACGATGAGAATGTCTATAGTCATTGCTCTGAATATGAAACAAAAAAAAGTGATTCGTTAAAAATAAAAAAAAAACTGAAACATACAATTATTGAGACAACCATGAGAAATAAGCACATATTCTCAAAGTACAAACAAACAGATACACACACACATCTACTATTTTATACAATATATAAGTACATATATTGTTTGAGTCTGTATATATGTACATACATGTACGTGCCCAGACAAGTTAAATTATATATAAAAATATCTTCTCGATTATGAAATCACAACCAACAGTCAGTGACAATCACGATAAAATAATACCATAATACATCTAAAAATACTTACATAAATGTACATATTATAATGAAATCGAGGAGAGATAGAAAGAGAAAAAAAAAATTATTTTTCCATCAGGACAATAATTAATACACGAGTACGAGTATAATACGTACGCAATAATATGTTTAAAGGTACCTACGTATACGTAATGAAGTGGACATAAATGAGCAACTTTTAGAAAACAAAAAGAAATAAAAATATGTCCTTTTATATCTATAATAATACGTGTATACCACATACTATTATTTGGTTTGTGTTGTGTCCTTGCTGGCTATTATATACGTGTATTATAATTATAAGCATGTACACATACATAATGTACGAGTAAATGTATTTGGTTTTTTTGTTTTTTTTTTTTTTCATTATATTGTTCCTTCATTATGATTTCATTTTGAACTGTACAATACTCTCGCATGACGATAACAAAAAAACTAAGTAATAAAAATAAATTGAAATAATGTATACGTGTGTATGGTGCATTATTCTTGTATATTTTGTAAAAAAAAAATAAAAATAAAACAAATACACATTCAATTAAATCTGAAGTACATACACTATGCATTATTATTACAAGGATAATTTGTATATATGTAGATATTTGTATGTGTGCTATATGAAAAAAATATTCTTGCACACGAATTGCTATTAAAATTACGATCATTATACTGCTATCATAACTATGTACGACAGTTCTCATGTATTTTAAATTTATTCTATTTTTTTTTCTTTTCCATTTTACATAAACATTTTATTTCCATTTTATTTTATTGAAACATTTAAAACATTTACAAATCCTTTCATTATATAAATTTTATGATGAAGACGATAACACATAAACGATAATAGTGTTAATATCACAAGTGTGCGTATAAGAAAGAAAATGTTCATACACTTCTTAGACGTTCTATTTTTTTTTATGTTTACACATCAATTATAAATATTAAATGCTAATTAAAGAATGAAAATAGAAAAAAAAAGAATAGACAGGGGCAATTAATGACAAGGATATACATACGCGTACTGTGTATTTATTGTGCCATTCAAATCGTTGAATATGAAATTGAAAATTTTCAAGTTATGGTATTTTATTGTTCTCTTCGCATTTAGCCCTCTTGGAACCTTAGCAACAACAAAATGATTACAAGACTTATTATTGTACTATCATGAGCGCACCTACAATTTAATGTGGATTGCGAATCTGTGAGCTAGAATCTGTGGTACAGAAACAAGTTCATTCACATGATAGGGCATAGAGAAGGGTTTATTATTAGAGTGATCTACATCTAAAGTGGGGCATAAGTGAGCCATAAGTAGCCCATACACTACTCACGATTCACAACATCTTTATCTTGAACGAAAGCTCAAAAGACAAAGATTGTATCCTCAAATTATCCATACACGCTCACGATGTGCTCACGATACTCTTCACAAGTTGCGTGAGCTTTCCTCTTTTTTTAGCTCAAAATTGTCCATACGTGTACCCTCACAGTGTATGAGTCGCATAGTACTTTGTGTTACTTTTTGTCAGCAAGTAGAATTATCTGCATTTCTGTTTTCTAAGTAGGCTGTGGTACTCATTTAAAGCTTAGTGAATTTGGAGCTGATGGAAGTTTGAAATAGGCAGCGAAAACTTGCAAATTATTTTGTTCAACTTATAGGCCAATTGCTCTACCACTGCGTCATTCAGCTCCCTAACATTCCAAATACATAATATCCTGTTTCAATTACACATACATTGTCAGATATCTTTTATAAATTATAGATTGACACCAGCTTTTTTTTTAAAGAGAAATTTGTCATAATACAATATATTAGTACATACATACGGGTATGTCATATATTCCTAGAAATATTTGTTACAAAAATTTTATCAAAAAAAAAATAATATGGATACATAATGTACATTATGTATACTTTTAAAATCCTTTTTCTCTTATACGAGTATATACAAGTAAAATGTTCATCCATACATTATATATGTACATACAAATGTGTGAATATATTATATATTATATATCCTTTTTTTAAAAAAAAAAAATTCGAATTTTTATGCCTCTTTCTCATTTAATACATTTTTATATATCCATACAAACATAAATGTACACATACATATGTTTGTACGAATATTTTATGATAAAAATTGAATGATTATGATATTTTCAATAAAAAAAAATACTTATATCCTCGTATTATGTATATGTATGTACTCGTATTTTATAAGGTTAAAATAAAATAAAATATTTAAAAAAAAAGAATATTTTTTTTTTCTTGTGAGTGAACGCATATACAGTATATTGTGTTAAACTTTATAATTAATCATCATCTCTTGAGAAATTTTTATTTCGTTTGAAGGATCACTTAAAAAATATCTGATGTGTATACAAATTTTAAAAAATTATTAAAGTAGAAAAATATTTTTATATACACAAATACGTAGAAATTCATACATACATATATACTCGTAAGTAGGATATACAGTATCCTTTTATTATTATGTAACAAATATACATATATTTATAAGAAGGATATACTATATTATACTCGTATGTTTGAATATAATATACATATAAATCATGAATTTGATAATGCCCATATATACACACACATACACATTGAAAAGCTAAGGTAAATATATAGGTAAGTAGATCATTCGTTATATAATCTTATGTAACTATGTGTATTTATAATAATTCTCGGTTGTCTTAACATAAAATACAAAATTTTTGTTTTTCCTTTTCTTTTTTTTTTTTGCGTATCATATTTCTTTATTTTTACTTTCAATTTTCATCGCTTATCCTTCATTTTCATCATCATACTTATCTTATTTTTCTTAATTTTGGTTTGTTATTTTGTGTATATAGTATGTGTTTGGGGTGTGTGTAATATTTTTGTTATATCTTGTTATTTTTATATCCTTTCAATATAAAAACATTAAAATTATATAAGTAATTACAGATTACAGTAGTATATGACATACGAATAATACATTTCATACTTTTACACATTATATAGTATGTCAATGAATGTATATAAGCCTGCCTAGATATATGGAGACATTTTTATGCTCTGCATATTATAGGATTTGTAAGTACATAATGTACTATATAGGTAATATGAACTTTTGTAAATTTTAAATACAACGATAAAATATTTACATACCTGAAAAATAAAGGATCTCTTGATCAACAAAAATAAAAAAAGAAATGAAATGAAACTCTCTCTCTTTAATTTTTTACTCCAAATATTTTATATGTACCAACTACCAAGATATAATATTGTGCTAAAAAAATAATGAAATTTCTCTAATTTTTCTATAGTACTACAGCTCTAGTTAAGTGAGGACTTGACGTTCACTTCACAGATGTGATTTCTAAACTTATTACTATCATGTGGATTACCTACAATTTAATGTGGATTGTTAGTAGACAAATAAGCTCTTTTACATGAAAACGCTTAGACTGATCTATTTTAAGAATGATTTAATAGTCTAATAATACTTTGTGTTGGTGTTAATTGTTATCAGCATGTAGGATTATCAGCATTTCTAAGCTCTTCTCCCCAACAATCTGGTACTCATTCAAAGCTGAGTGAACCGTGAGGGTAATGAAAGTTGGTAAAAGACAACGAAAAATTAAAAATTATTTTTCTTATTTTTGCCTCGGGCTGGAGTCGAATCTACAATTCAAGAATATAGTAAATGAGTTACTCTAACACTTTAACACTCTAGCACCACAACTTTTTCACTCATTTAAAAATCGAAGACTGTGCTTTTTTTGGATGAAAGTAATCGAACGTATTTAAGATTAACAGATTAAGATATTTGCATAATATTTAGCACAGTCGTCTATTAGGACGCTATTAACCTAAGGCCAAAAAATCTAATCGGTAAAAAAACCTTCGGTTCAGCCCCCCATTCTCCAATAATATAAATGGAAAATTCACCCTATTTTTTTAACACAGTATTATATGTACATAGATTTTATTGAAGTATTTAGTACAAATACATACATATATTTCGCGGTAATTTTTACTTTCTTTTTACCGATTTAATTTGTTACATACACAACTTTATTTTTGTTGTTTTTTTTTTTGTACAAATTTCATTTTCAGTAGATGGTTGTTAGTTGATTGTTTTTTTTTTGATTTTTTTTTTTTTTGAGATTTTATTTTTTTTTTCTAGAGCCTTTCTTTATTTTTTTTTTTTTTTTTTTAAATCTTTTTTATTTTTTCTCATTTCATCTTGTTAACAATATGTAATTAGAGCGAAAAAATTGAAAAGGAAGCAAATGAAAATAGCACAAAAACTAAATATGAGAGAAAAAAAAATTTCATGTTGTTGGTTTTTTTTTCTTATCCTCGTTCTCCTCTTCTATATAAATCTATATATAAGTACTACAAAATATGAATACTCGTAGGATAGGGTGGAATGTAGCAAAAAAATATCACAAAAAAAAATGTATTTAAAAAAATAAAAACAAATAAAAAATCATAAATTTTAAGAATTCAAGGGAGAAATGAACAAGGAAAAATATGACAGAAACATTTCGAGTGTACAAAAACGAAAACAAAAAAAAAAAAAAGTCGAAAATGTTAAAAATGGAAAATAAAGAAGAAAAAATGAATAAAAAAAACCAATGGCTGAATAAATAAAGTTAAAAATATGTAAAAATACGTTACAAAAAAAGAAAATATTTTTTTTCTTTACTCTAAATTCCTTTTATATAATGTCATTTTCAAGCAGAAAATATTAATTGCTTTTCAAAGAGTGTGTACATATTTTTGGTTGTATGTTTGTTTATCTATGTATGTATGTACGAGTTTGTATGCGGTTTTTGGTTTTATATAAAAAAAAAAAAATTTTTTTCTTGTAATTTTTTGAATTCTCTTTCATTTTATGTTTGTTTTTCTAATTTTTATGCTCGTTTTAAATATAGTTTTTTTGTTGTTTGAAACAAAGAAAGACAGAAAAAAAAGAATGGAAAGGCATTAGTGAAAAATAAAATGGCATGGCTGCAAATGTAAATTATTTCTATATGTAAATTTTGAAGAAGAAAATATTCTACAAAATATTATACAGTTCTTTCATTATTATTAATTAACGATAACGATCATTAAAATTTTAATTAGAAAATTATTTCAAGGATAATAAACAAATGAATAAATAACAAAAAAGAAACATGGAGGTAGGAGTATGAGAGTGAATTAAAGTGAAGGGCTAAGATACAAAAAATATGAATTTTAAAAGCGGCTTATAATACAGTGATGACTGAAACAGTGTTCTCCAACATGTTGATAAGGAAAACATAGTATGTATTGTTGCAACTCATGTTTCGTCTTTCCTTCTGTCTCTATTTTTCACCTCTCTTTCACAATCTCTTTTCCTCTCACTCTCTTTCTCTATTTTCTCTATTTCTTTATTTCTTTTGCACAATGAAGATATGTAGAAAATTTTTGAGTCTTCCACAATGCAAAATGCCATAACCTCACAAAGTTACAACATTAAAAATTGTTTTTGCTAGTCTTAATGCTTTGATTGATAATTTGAACTTGTTAAAATTATTTAAAAATTTCACTTAAAATTACTAATTAATTAAATAAATTTGAAACGATTTCAGATAGCTTGTATGTACATATATTCGCTGGAACGAGTGATTTAAGCACAGCATTATGCCGCAAATTTAAATCCAATTTCTTACATACATCTCCTCAGCTAAAACACATTTTTATAATTTCACAATACAAGTTTATTCGATATTTGGATAATTATGGTAAATTCAATTTACAAGAAAATTTTCTTTTTATTTCCTCCATAATATTATGAAGAAGAACAAAAAGAAATTTATTTGAAATCTATATTTATTCAATTTTTCAATTTTAATTATAAGGATAATACGATTATATTTATATTTACGAGTATAGATCGTATAATGAACACAAAATAATATTAATCTTATATCCAATATAAAATGTAGTCCAGCATATACATAAGTACAATTCACAGGCAATAAAAATTGAAACGAAAAATTCATTCAATGAAAAGGAAACACAAAATGAAATTATCAATAAAGTATATAGTATGTACGTATATGCTCAATATTTAAAAATAACAATGCAATAAAAATAAATACTACATAAGTACATATGTATGTATAGACCATATAAATATAGAATGGTTATAGGATGTGCAGGCATGTAGTAAATATTACCATATTTTCTTCCTTATATTTCATTATTTCTTTTTTCATATTTTGTTTTTTTTTTTTTCAAATTTTATTATTTCTATGTCTTGTTGTTGTTGTTGTAAATGAAAATCAATTAAATTTTCTTTGTCCTTTTTTTCCATAAATTTTCATTTTTCCTTTTCAGAATTTCGTCTTAAAAATATACTTTGGACATACATACATACGTTTGTATGTATGAGAAACTTATGAAGAGGATAAAAATAAGAAACAAGAAATTTAGATCGAATTATTTTGTTCTCATTCTTGTTGTTGTTGCTGTTGTTGTTTTCCTGTTTTTTCCTTTATTTCATTTATTTCTTTATAGTTTATTTTATTGGTATTCAAATTTTCCATTAATATAATGCTCAAGTTCAAAATAATAAATTCAAAGGAATAAAAAAATAACTTTTAAATTGAATTAAATTAAATTAAATTAAATTATACGCATATTTATGCACTTTTTCTTGTTGTTATACGAAATGTTTGTATACATATTGAAATTAAAAATATTCTTTCAAATTAAATTCCATCTGTATGTTCTTATTTATTTGTTGTTACTCTGGTTGCTGTTGTTGTTTTTGTTGTTGTTTTCCTTATACTTTATTTCATTTTAATGTTAGGATAACATTATTTGGTATGAATCGAAATAAGACATTTTTTGTACTGGCAGTGGTACTACGTTTGTAGCGTAGTGTATAAATTTTTATTACATTACAAACAAAATTAACAACGAAATGAGCAGAATATCTAAATAATTTATTAATAAGATACATGAGTATTCTAATCTGTACCGCAAATATGTGAATATACATACTATATATACGATTATATATCAAACTCTTATTGAAGAGACTGTATATAAAAAGAAATAAAACACGCTTATATACATACATATTATATATTCGCGGTCACATACATACTCGTATAATTCAATTTTATATGCCTACATATAATACTATTTTTGGTATGTTTATGTTTATTCAAAATCTAAATAATTTAATAACGAAAATGAAAAGATTTTTTATTAAAAAATTTTCTTCGAAATATACACATATACGTAGACGAACATTTATGAATTATGTAAGTACTTTGTGTTTATTGGTAAAATGTGAATCAATTTTCTTTACGTGTTTGTCTAAATGTGTATTTTTTTTTTTATTTCATTAAAAAATTAGAAAGTACTAATGTACAATTTGAAAAAAAAAGGGAAATAATTATTACAGATTTTTTTTTTATTACAGGAAAGAAAATTGAAATATAGATCCTTCAATTTGAAGTCAGTTATTTTTTAAATTATGTATACATACTTTGAAAGTGGATTAAGTCCATTTTTGAGAAAAAGAATGTTGGGTGGTTATAACAATTAATGCAATGTGATATGAAATCTTAGGCTACGCGCACATAGAAAGCGGAGCTGAGCTAAACTGAACTTATCAGCTACGAATGAAACAAACAAATACGCAATATGTACATTTGAAGCAATACAATAAGTAGCTTATGTTCGCACATCAGCAACGTAGTTGAACTTATCGGTGTTGATTTTTCAGCTGGTGATATTTGCAGTTGCTTGTTGTTGTTTGTTTCGATCAGCAGCTGAACTTGCTGATTGTGAAATACTTATTTCCAGCACCAAGTATTATACGTAATATAATCGATTTAATTACACTTGTAGAATAAGTAAGCATAAGCTCCGCTTTCTGTGTGCGCAGTCAACTTTTTTCTTGCTGAGCTGATCAGTACTTATAAGTTCAGTTCGGCTCAGTTCAGCTCAGCTCCGCTTTCTATTAGCGCGTAGCCTAAGAATTCATATTATATTGCATTAATTGTTATAACCAACTAACTTTCTTTTTCTGTAAAATGGACTTAACCCATTTTCAATAATTCCTTCCCAAAAATAATAATTAAACATTTTTATAACTTTTTGTTAATATAAATTTTACGTATCTAGTGGGGAATTGACATTACCATTCGAATCCAAAACCATTAAAAAATCTTCATATACTTAATCAAAAAAAAAAAAAAATGGACTTAAACTACTTTCAAAGAAAACGTCTCACATTTTGATGTACTATACTGTACCATCAATTATGCATTTTTCAATAGAACTTTGAGAAATTAAAAAAAAAAAGAAATGAAAGTAAATAGAAGAAAATTCTTGTACCTACTCGTACATGTATACGTACATTCATATTTCTTTGTTTTTAATTTATTTCTTATTTTATGTTTTTTTTTTCGAGAATATTGCACATTATAACAAACAACATATGCATGCATTAAAAATAAAACTTTAAAGTTTTTCACTACAATTAAGAAAATAAGCAAAGCATTAAAAGGGAGTAAACATACGCAAGCAGTTGATAACTTTTCAGAATATGTACACGCATATTTGTAGTACTGTGTATACATGTATACATATATATACGTACATATGAATCTACAAAAAGAAAATAAAAATCCTTTACCCATATTTTCTTTATAACTTTATTTTGTTTTTAATACGATATACGTACACATGAATGTAAAGTATTATGGATGATGTGCACATGAAAATTTTGTACACACAATAAAGTTTATTTGCGTTAGTTTTGGTATAAAATATACACATATAAAAAAAAAAAGGAAAAATAAATATCCTTAATACATCACATGCTTATAAAAATATATCATACATAGTATATTTACATATATTTACTATACAAACAAATACATATTTTTAGGTAAACAAATACAAATGTATGTATGTGCATACACAAAAAAATCGTATAGTATCTTATTCTCATAAATTTCCTTTGACTTCCTTGAAAATAATATTTATTTTATCACCTTTTGTCGATCTTCATCGAAACGAAAAAACAAGTTGAAAATACTCGTATAAAAGACGACGTTTTCTTCCATTTTCTTTTATTTTCGTGTGTTTTTCTTAAATTTTGATTATGGGTGTTTTTTTTTTCGTTTTCGCCATTTTCAATTTTCTTTACATGCTGATTGTGAGAAAACCACAAAACAAATTTTTTTTTTTTTTGCTTTTTTATTCCTTTCACACTTTAGAAAATTTCTTAGTCACAACGTATACCGCACATATAAGTACTCATATCATGCATACACATTAGACATACATATGTAAATGTATGAGTGTGAATTATATGTTTTCCTTTCTAGATTTTCACCCAACACAGTACATATGTATGAGTAACTATATCTAATATCTGTACATAAATTTCATCGTTGTAGCGTTGTACATTGTACATACATATGTAGCTGTCGATGTACAAATTTATGTACATGGATAAATAAAAAACAAAACAGACAGAATTATGTGTATGTATAGATATAAACTTTTACAAGGATAATAAAATGAATAAATTCTATATAACAGAAAGAAAACAAAGAAATTTTTAAGTTTTATTGAAAGAAAACAAACAAATAACACTCATAATTTTTTTTCCAATATCTACATTTATGTACACACATAATATGTACATATTTTGTGTGCATTCATACTCGTTGTAGGTATGTATATTTTGTAAAAAAAATCTATATATCGATGATAGACAAATTCAATTTATAAAAATAAAATTTTGTACTATATGAAAAGGTTTAAATGTCAAGAAAAATATTAGATTGCTTTAGATTTGATTTTCTTCCTTTAAATATGTATACGATGAGGGTTGAAATACAAGAACAAATGCAAGTGCCTATATATCGGTATCCATTCATCTATAAATTTTTATACCTTCGGAAAATTACAGGACAACATTTATAAAAATTTATAAATGCAAATATCATTACATGGATATGATTACAAACATCATGTAATGTACCGTGCATGTTTATATTTATGAATGTATGTATGCAAACATACTTATGGATTTTTATTGAACAAATATCTACATACATATGTATGTACTTATGAGTGTCGTTGTCGTAGTGTAATCGTGAATATTAACATAACATGCATACATTTATACTCATGGAAACTGAGAACATTGATATTTCATATGTTTAGATTAGAATTTTCAACAATTTTCTGAGGTTTTTTTTTTATATGTAAATGTATGCATAAATATATACATATGTATATTTTTGAAAAATATTCCATTTAATTAACAAAGTCGTTCTTTTTTGTTCGTTTTCATAACTTTTAATTTCACGATACTTACATATATACATATGCTGACATATTGTAGGTACCTCTACCTATGTATTATACGTACATATACTATAGAATGCTATAAGGATATTCATATGTTATCGTATATAGATATTATCGTACTTATATATACAGCTACATTATAAATTCAACATTTTTATGGTGCACAATGCACGCGTATAACACTTGAAAATTATTTAATTTCGTGATCCTTTTACAAAACAAAACAAGAACATATACCACCACGTACACACATATGTATGTATGTGTATGTATGTTACACATTGCGAATATAACACACATATAATAATACATGAAAATACTCGTATAATGTTCATGTAGTTTTTAAATAGTTTTCTTAATATTATATACGATAAGAAGAAGAAGGAAAGAGAGAGGAAAACTTCTTTTATTTTTCTTTAATAGGAAAAACTTAAACTACACAGAAACACATTCATACATATATATATATATTCGTACTATATATGGATTAAAACAAAATACAAGATGCTTTCAATTTGTTCTATTATAATTGAAAAAGTTTAAGTGAAAAGTTCCACTACTTTTTTTTTATTTTTTTCAATAGTTTTTTGTGTTTGTTTCATTCTTCTTCTTCTTCTTCTCCTTCTCCTACTGTATTTTTTTTTTATTTACATGTTTTCTCTAAATTCTTATTCGTATTCCTCTTATAATATCCAATCCAATATCCTTCTACTTATATATTTTATTTGGATTTTTTTTTTTCTTTTCACTTCTATTTAGAAAATTTTAATTGAGGAAATTAAAATGTTTTTACATTCTATTATAAAAGTTTTCAAAAAACAAATAAAAGGAATAAATAAATAATAACAAAGAGGACGATGACAGCAAACACAACAACAAAACAAAAAAAAGTACATATATTTTCCTAGAACTTAATTTATTTACTTAAGATGTGCATACATACAATACATACGTACATATACACATAGTAGATAATATTAAAAGAAAAAGGATAATGAAAAATTATTTTTCTTAAGTAATATTTACTTACTAATAATAAATACATAATAACATTTGAAATTTATTCATTTTAATTGGTAAAAAAAAAAACAGAAGAAAAAAAATATTGTGCGGTAAATAATGAAATTTCTTTCATTCCTTTCGTAATCTTAAGTTAATAATACTCGTAATGCATAATATAATGTATATGTACTCGGTAATCAAAAGATGAATGAAATTTCTATTTATACGAGTATATAAATACTTTTATGAAATACTTGTATTCATTTTCCACAAAAGAGGAATGACGGAAATTTTACTTTTTAGGATAGTAACCTATACGACTACAACACAGTGCCCACCAAGTGCCCACTACTATCTTTAGTAAATTATATGTATACTTCAAAACCAGCTATACTGTATGTATATTATTGCTACTAGACATTAGCATCAAGATATGGTTTACAACTACAATAACTGAATGCACATAATGAACTTTCTCTCTCTCTCTCTCTCTCTCACTCTTTTTGGTATAAGTGTATCACAATTAACAACAGTTTGTTCTTAGTTTTTCCTTAAATTAAATGTTTTTTTCCTATTTTATGCTTTCATTATTTATTTTCTTTTTATTTATAATTCAATTTATTCATTATATTTACTTTTTTACAAGAGTGTACCTTACATCATTAACAGAATAGCAGCTGCACCAACCGTCAACAGTATGGTTCTGGTGTATTATATTGTATTTTCTTTATCTCTGTTTCGTTTCGTTTTTCATTTTTTTTATTCAATGTCATATTATTTTATTTCTGTCATTACTCATAATGTTTTCATTGTAATCATCATCATCATCAACATTATTTTCATTTTTTCAGTGTTTATGTGTGTGTGTGTTTTAACTTTATTTTTGTATTTTTTTCTTTTTATTATTTCAATTTTTAATGTATAAATTACATATAATAATAAAAAAAAATTATTTTCATTCATTTTATTCATTAGATATATTTAAAGCATTCCATTTTTACAATCATCACATCATCATTATCGCCATAATCATCATCATCATCGTCATCGTAATCATTATGTATATCTGTTGTCATTATCGTATCAACAATGTTATGTACATATAATAATTCTGATGGTAATGTCATATAATAAGTGTTACTATCCTTCAATGTCATTGTCCTATAGAAAATATTTTACATATTTTTTTTTTTTTAATTTTTATGATAGTTATTTGTCCATCTTTCATTTTAAATTATATACTGATTCTGTATACTTATATGTGGAAGGAACGTTATGCATTTCATATTATGTACGAGTATTTTAAGGTGTAAATATTATTTTTTTTTTCATTTTATAACTGCATCAGAGTAGTAAATTAAATTATATATGAGTACTTTATATCTGACTCTTAACACACACAAAAAAAATTAAAATTAAAATTAAAAATACATACTAGTGGATAATGGCAATTTTTATTAAATGCACATATTTTCGAAATGATACCTATCTACATGCCTATATGAATGTATGAACATTATTACGTACATTTATATATGTGTATAGATGTGAATGTACCTTAATGTATGGTGCGGTGCACACAGTATTACAGTGAAATTTTCATAATGCAATGGTCAGAAAAAAAAATATTATTAAAAATTAAAATAAATGATACCGTAATACAGTAGTAGAAATTATTACAAATTTAATGATTATGTTGATTATATAAAATGCTTCATATGCATATATACTATTACTCTGTATAAGTATATGTTTTCTGCATATGCAGGATCGAACAAATATAATGCACATATTATATGTACACATGAGAAAGGATAAGGAGTGGCTGGCATAAAAATGTGCTTTATGATATAATTTTATTATTTATTTTAATTATAACATAAAAATTACTGTAGATAATCCATATGTACACGATTGTATGTGTACATATTATATACTTATGTCCTATATCTGCATAAATGCACATGTGGTCATTATATTATTTTTATTTTATTACATATGTACGTTGAATTGAAATAAAAATAAAAAATCTCATAATACTAAATGCAGACAAAAAAAAAAAAAAGAAATTATATCTGCATGCATATTCGATTCATTATATACGGACATTATACGTATACACGTACACCACATTTTCTATAGACAGAAGCAGCCCCCGCCCATCCATGTTATATGTACATACTTATATATTATTTAATAAAATAACAGAAAACAAACCAATTCTCAAAAATGAAAATAAAAAAAAAAAATAAAAAATAAAAAAAGGAACAGAAAAAAAAAATTATTTTTTATACAAGTAATACTTTTTTTGCGGTTTTACTTTTCGACTTTCAAAATAATAATAATTTGAATGTAATTTTTACTGCTTTATATATTTGGATTTACATTAAAGGATTACTTATGTATTATTTATGTATATACATACATATAGTTATGTACATTAGTTAACATATGAGTAATATTTAAATATAACGTCATACAGATATGTGTACAACATATATTTGTATGAGTAAAAGTATACTGAAAGTACTTGAACATACATATATATTATGATGGATTATAAAACAATATCAGAGAATTATAGTACCGCACACATATTATATAAAAGATATAAAATGCGGTTAATATTAAAACATATGTGTAAATACTATAAAAATATACAAATATATACATATATAAATGTATATATGTAACATGTACATGAATTTGTGTGAGAATATAAAATGCATGATAATATCTCAACTTTATATGTACATATATGTAGATACTGCATTCATTAATTATTTACCTAATGAAATTGGTAAAAAGAAAAATGGTTAAAAGGAAGTAAAAATGTATTTTATTCATTTTTAGATACTCTGTATATAATATATTTTGGCTTTTTTTGTTGTTGTTAAGAATCTTCTACTAAGTATGATTTTCTTTTTATGTTTTCGACTTTCCTTTTTATTTCTTTGACTATTTTACTTTACTCTTTGCAATACAGATACATAATATTTCGTTGTGAATATGAAAAGTAATTTTCTTTGAAATTTTTTATTTTTGTTTCAAAACCAAAAATGCAAAAATTAATACAAAGTTTTTTGGTTTAATACATTCGAATATTCGTATGTATATATTATATGAATATTTTATATGATAAAAATGACGAATACCTAATATTCTAATACAAATCCTACCTGTATATACGGTTCAATAAATGTTATGGATAGATTTAAATTCATAATTTAAAATAGTTTTTTTTTAAAGAAAATACAAATTGGTTTGGATTTTGGATCTCAAAAGTAAAAGATAATTAAAAATGTCTCAAAAAAATTTGAAAGATAAGATTCTGCGCAAAAGAATTATACGATCCCGAATATAGTAGGTGGTGATATTATATCTATATGACACAAATAAGGCGATCTAATGAAAGTTTCGGAACTTTAATCTACATTTTATGCAGATAATAACTAAGTGAGTTTGACTTGTATATCAAAAATATCATGTCATGGTGTACTTTGACTTTGACTGTACTACGTATGAAGAAAAAGAGAAGGAGAGAGAGATAGATAGAAAGAGAGAGAGAGAGGTAGAAAAAGAGAGAGATGATCAAAGAATGAGCTTTTAAGAGAATATTGAGAATAATGAGAATTGAATCAGACAAAAGGATAGATAATTCGTGATATATTCGAAGATTCGGGAGTATGAGATGAGGTCTTGATTTTGAGAAATTGGAAAAATCTGGCAGTAAGTATAAGAGTGTATACGTACAAAACCTACTGTAGGAAAAACTATAACATTCTAATAGGGAACATTAGGCACATGTGAAGGAAAATTACCAATTAAAAAATTTGTTACAAAAAATCACAATTGAATCAAAGGCAATCATTAAAATGCTTATTTTAAAACAAATTCAAATTTTGATTGGCGTATGACTTTCATTAATTTGAATTATAACAAAAAATTCAATTCCCAAATAAATAGCTACTCGTATAATGCAATGCAATTACCAAATTTTGTTTTTTATTTTATACAAAATTTTATAAATTTTATTTACAACCATGATGACAATTGAATGTATTTTGTTTCAATAATTAGCTTCTATCCTTTTATTTATTTATTGACTTTGATTTTTTTTCCCTTTTTTTTAGTATTTTTTTTTTTTCATTATTTTATACTCTTTCAATTTAAGTGGAAAAATGCAATTGTAACATTTTTACAATGATGGCTAATAATGTAATTGAAAGTTATATAAATAAAACAGATATATAATTACAATAATAAAAGTACTCATACTCGTACACATTACTTATGCTCGTATGTGTTCATACAGTGCATTCATCAATGTGTAATAGTAATTGAAAATAAGCCATTTTATCTGTACAAACTCGTACTAGATAACAAAAAAAAAGAATTAATTTTCAACAGAATTAAACAATATATCTAAATACAAGCAAACTCGTACATTAAATCGAATACACAATTTATCAGCAAAAAAATAAAAAAAAAAATAAATAAATAAATATCATTGAAAACTTAAAAACTTACAAAAACTGCCCGAGTATAAAATAAAAACAAATTCAAATAAATGTACATATAACGTGTAGAAAAGTCCTTGATTTGAATTTCAAAAAAAATAGAAAACATTTTTATCCCAAAAATTCAAAATTTTTTCAATAAAATAAAATGTCAAAAATAAAAAAAAAAAATAAAATAAAATAAAAGAGGATCATCGATAACAGTTTTTTAAAAGTATACCTACAATACATAAGGCTACAAGAGAAAAGAAAATTGTACATAATAATAAAATTGAATCTGTGGTGATCACATACCATTATATGCATCTGAAAATAAAAACGTCATCACGAGCCTAACTTTTATATTCAATTAAATTTTTTTTGCTAAGTTTTTTGATTTTAAAAATGGACACATTAGCATTACACATATTATAGGCATGTAGATGAATATATTATCTCTACACTATGTAACTGCTATATATGTACATACAACCGGAATACATACATATATGTACAGTTTCGACTTTCAATAGTTGCGTTCCTTTTGACCAAGTAATAAAGTACTCGCAAGTACTTGTAGTCGTAATCATCTACACCACCTCTTGTATTCGAGTAATTTACTTGACAGTTGCATGGTTATAGTTACGCCAAAATTCGCAGTCAGAGGTTTTTATGTTTTAATCGTTAGAAATTAAAGAAATACGTTTATGTCTATAATATTTTTATTACACGTTTTATTAAATAGATGGCTTTTTATTGTTTAATGTTATGAAGAATCTTAAATCAACAACAAAATAAATTTGAAATACAGGACAGCTGAAATTTAAGCACGGCCAACTGTCACTTCAATATTTACATTGCTTTGGAAATATGTATGCCTTGAAATTTGAGGTTACTTTTTAATTCCAAGTAAAAAAATTGCGTTCCATTTACAATATACTACCGAGTACTTGGAAGTACTTTACTTGGTCAACAGGAACGCAACTATCGTAACATATACATGTATACATACTTAATGTAGATATTTTTTGTCAATTTTCGGCTGTTCAATTTTCGTTTACCTTTTGACACACAAATAATTGAATATAAAAAATTCAATTTTTTTTATTTTTTATTTATTTTTGTTTTTTATTTTTATATCAATCACACAGATATATCCATGCATATACTATGTAAATGTATTTTTGTACAGATTTAATTGAAATGTACGTTACTACATAATGTAATGAAGTATAAACGTACATATGCAAAATGTTTAACGTTATGTAATACATATTTTCATATGTACGTAAATACACACATTATACCGTTCGTATATACACTTATATTATTGTACTTGTATGTGTGTATGTATGTGTACATATAATTTTTTGTTTATTTTTTTCTATTTCCCTGTTTGTGTTTCATTTCAATTTCATTCCGAAAATTGCATTAGTAGATATTCGCCATATTGATATTTGAATAAACTTTTACGATAAAAAACATTAAAACCGACATAAAAAAAATGCATTTGTAAAAGAAAAGTACAAAACAAATATGAAAAAATTGTTTTTCATTCAATTTCTTTTTTATTAATTTTTCAACGATACATAGTCGTGCATATATAGTATGTTTAAGTATATAAGCATATATGAAAAGATAATTTGATTAACTAATGCATTAAACATTCAATTTTTGTTTTACATTTCGTCAGTTTTATTTGTCATCTTCTTCTTCTCCTTGCTTTTTAATTTTCACGAGTATCGTATTTGAAACAATATTTGAAGAAAAACATTTTTCTCTGTTTTATATAATTTCTTCGTACATATGAATGAAATGAACACAATAAAAATTTCATTTCTTGGAATTAAAGGATTTTTTTGTTGTTCTTATTTCCTAAAAAAAACATACATACATATTTACCATTGTATGTAATGTCTATAGCAATGCTCTGCTCTGTAAGTATCTTGTATAGTATTCGTCGTATATCGCAATGAAAATAATTCATTAGGAGAGAAGATACATGAAAAAGATAGTAGCCAAGTAAAAAATTTCTAAGTAGGTATAATGAATGTATATCACCTCCTCTATTCTATATACCATCAATATTCCCTATGTGGGATACACCCGCAGCGCACAATGTTTAGTTAGTATATAAAAGTACATTTTTGATTATGCACATTGTTGTGTATGCCTTGTAGGAATACCAGCGAAATAAAATTTTGAACGTTTCAAAACGAATGAAATTTTAGATTTACATATACTCGTATACTGAGTTCTGAATGTTATGTGCACCTTTCCCACACATATAAACACACACATTGTGCAATAATAAGTTTAGATAAGCCTGTATTTTAAACATAAAATATCTCGCCAATATTATTATGTTGATTTAGGCGGTTATTGCATATGTAAGTCATGAACTATTCGACATAAGCGATAATGTTTTTAAGCAATAACTTTGGCTACAAAAGTGATAGGAAAACCAGATTTTGTGTGCACATAGAGCTCGATGCGGAGAATGCAGTAGAACTCATAACTCATTTTTGCCTTATGTCGACTTAAGCGGTTATCGCTTGTGACCACAGAAATATGGTGCTGCTGCTGTTGCTGATCGGTGTAACTGGTGCCTATATTCGTATATATACAAAGTACATAAATATACGCATTCCTACACCATCCATCATTATTCGATATATTCATTCATAGATTCAATGTACATATATACACATTCCATGTCTGTAATATTTCAGTGAAATAGTTTGAAAGCACAAAAAAAAAAAAAAAAACATGTGTGTACAAATGAACTCGTACTCATAATAATATTCTCAAAAAGAAAGAAGAAAAAACAATCAAAAACATTAAATGGAAACTTAAAAATGAAATTAAAAATGCGTGAAAAATAAAAAAAAATATGTATACCAACAAAAATAAAAGAAGAAAAAGAAAAAGAAAATTTGATAAAAACATTATTATTTTTCCTATGTATAAAATGTGTGTATGTGTATAGCTACTCGAAAATGCATAAAAATTGTATTGTAATATTCTCATATAAGAGCATTATATACGCGCGAATATGGATACGATACTTAATTCATTTTTATAATAATAATTTATTTTATATGTGAAACTGAAATAAATAATGTGGGACAAAAATAAATTTACAATAAATTTTTCATATAGAAAATAAAATGCATTACGCGATATACATATGTGATATGTATACAAATTGTTCTTGCTGTATGTATATATATGTGATGGAAAATCTACAAATGCGAATTAAGTGTTTTTGTCATTTTTATTTTAATTCTATTTTTGTTCATATGTTCATGTTTCCGTATATAATTATGTAAATATATATTTTTTTCTATTTTCATCCTTTTACATATTTGTAGTATATCCTTTTTTGCAAATATAAAATATAAAAAAAAATGAATTAAGTATACTGTGCACGGTAGAAAAAAAAATATTAAAAATTACTAGGATTTTATTTAAAAATTTAATGTGAATTTTATGTACACAAAATATTTTATAAATATGCCAGCTATGTGCATCTATAGATACACACGCGTATAAATTTAAAAATTTTCATTACTTGTATGCATTTAAATTCATATTTACATATGCACCTATGTATACATATAGAGTAATACATTTTATAAATTCAAATTTAAAAAGGAAATCATCAAAAAATTCATTCAAAATTTACAGTCATCATGTATGTATATAGAAAATTTTACTTTAGCATTTTATAATTTGTGCATTCTGTATTTGGGATGATATGAGTAGTATGTACAGTGATTAAAAAAATTACTTGTACTTTATACATAAATAAAAGTATTGTAACTTGGATTTAAACGGTTATATTACTTTGAAATTATTTGTATACTTATTTTCTCAAATACTTATAAATACAATTTAATCAAAAAAATCCAAGAATTTTTATCCCAAAAATTTTGTACACGTATGTACATAAGGCGTTCTATGAACTAATGGGACTTTTTATCGATTTACTAGTTTTAGTCAATAATTTGGAATTATTCATTTTATTTTGACTTTCAAGTATCATACATTCAGTGAGTATCGAACAATAAAAATACCACAAAAAACTGAATTATCTATTAAAAACAGAAATGGTATCGTTGCTGAATTTAATAATGTTATTTCTGTGCAAAGGATTTTATCTAAAATATATGATATTCACAGAAATTTAATTTTACATTAGGTTCTCGAGAAATATAATAAATAAATTGTACAAAAAAAGTGCAGAAAGAGACAGAAAAAGGAAAGTAACTTTGTTGTGCACAAATAATTTTTGTGATCACTGTATATGCAGTACGTATTTATAAACATTAACATGTATGTATGTATAATGAGTGAATAAAATTTTTATTTTGTATTTTTGTTGCAATTTTTTTTTTAATTTTCTCATAAACGTTAACAACAGAGACATTTTGTGTAAATGTGCAACTTTCAAATATGTACATATATATATTCACATGTGTCTACGTATAAGGATGTATGTACATATTCATGCACCTATAGAGTTCTATGTCCTAGGTTTTAGTGTGCAATGCATGTTTTCTCATCTCCCTCCCCTCATAATCACCATCTACCATATGTAGTAATATGTATGCACACGTAAAATCGAGTAAAGTTAAAAAACATGTTTCAAAAATTAAATTATTCAGTTGAGAAATTTGAATAATGTACGTGTCTACAATATCTATTCTATATAAATGAATAAATAAAATAAATAAAATATAAAATAGGCAACAATTCAATTTTAAAAAGCGCATATGCTATAGCAACTATGTATATGACAGAAAAATGTCTGTTGTTGAAAGGTAAAAACAATAAAAATTAAAAATAAAAAATTAAAAAATAAATAAAATTTTTCTAATTCTCAAATACATATATTCGAATGAATTTAAATATTTAAGTATTTATGTATGTAATGTACATAAGTATGTACGTGTAGGTACAAGTATCAAAAAACAAAAGAATATTTTAATGGAATTGAATTTAGAGTACACACCTTACTAACATATCCATTCTATCCATCATACATACACAAATGATGCACACAACATATAGAAGTGCAATGGTTAAATACAGAAAAAGAAAAAGAAAATTTAAGTAAAAGACAAAAAAGAATTAAAATAAGAATAAGAAAATGTTATCCTTTTCCTTTTTTTTTTCGTTTTTAAATAGACGAAAACTTATATAAAAGAAAAAAGAAATGCTGGTAAAAGTATCATTTGAAGAATTTCATTCCAATTTTTTTCAATTTTCCATTTCCCTTTTTGTATGTTTTATTTTGCCATTTTATTCAGTTTATTTTCTTATACTAAAATTATATGCACATCAAGAAATGCTTCAATTCTTTTTCAACATTTTTTTTTTTTTTTTAGATAAAAGGATATAAGAAAATATAGAAATTTGTATAAAATAGAAAAGATAGACACAACGATAGATAAGATAAAGATATGGGTAGATTGATATGTAGTATACTTTGTGTAAAAGATAAAAATGAAAAAAATAACAGACGAAAAACAAAACGAAAAATTTATATTTTTTAACTTTCTGTGAAAACGACCGTTTTGTAAAAATTTATTTCACAAAAGTGAATTACAAATTAATATAGAAAAAGGTAAGAAGAAACAAAAAACTGCGAAAACTATATAAGAAATTAGGATAACAGCAATAATATAAACAATAACAAGCAGAAGAATAAATGAAAAAGGAAAATCTTTAAATTCGTTTTTTTTTGTATTTTCTGATAAGAAGTTCGAATTTATTTCAAAATAAAAAAAATACACACACACACACACAAAAATAAAGATTCCTCAATAATTTCATTAAATTTTCAGTTTCATTTTATTTGCAACAAAATGTGTAAAAAATAAAAATGAAATCAAAATTGACTTTTTGTTCTTTGTTTTTTAAGGAATGTGTTTTAAAAGGAATTTTTCCAAATGAATAAATCCTTTATACTTTCTATTTAAATAATAAAATCAAAGAAATATTTTAATGCAAGGATACTTAGATATGTACACTTGAAAAGACTACAACGGGCAGGACATGTGTAAGTAAAATGAGAGATGACAGAGCGGTGAAGAAAATGAAATGAACGAACCCGAGTGGAAAGTGACCAAAGTTGAGTGTAGACGCAGTTAACAATGATGCGGAGACAGAGTGGAAAAAAAGGACAGAGTTGGTTACAACTTCTGGATGAGGCAGGGCTCGATTTGAACTGCAGCCCCAATGATGACGACAATAGATAATAGATTCTTTAGTGATTTATCACAGACAAAAAGGGAAACCATATAATTGCCATCATGTGATAGAAACAGCACACCTCCACAAAGCTCCGATTTAAATCTAATCGAATATTTTTGGGGTCATTTTGTCATTTTTAGAAGAAAAAAAAACAAAAATTTTACTAAATTAAAAAAAAAATGGAGTAAGATTCCACAAAATTTTGTTGAGAATTCTGTAAAGTCATAATGCCAAAATATAATAAGAGAAGGTCTATAAACCTTTTTTTCATAACATTACGTTCTAGAATAAAATTTTTTTATGGGCCTGTATATGTACACGTAATGTATATACGCATAATTTGGAACATGTGCAGCATTAAAAATTCAAGATAATTGAAAATTTTATAAAATATCACATACGTAATATTTTTGAAATAAATTTTTTATGTTATCAGTTTTCTCGCATTTTGCATTAAAATACAAATGCAGTATATGCAGGCATAATCACTTTTTTTTTGTCATTATATTATTACAGTTATTTTTATGTTAAATTTTCATCATAATGGTATACATGCTACTGTATTAATACAAGCACCATTCTATAGCTGGTAGAACATATTCGTAAAATCAATAAACAAAAAAAAAGAAAAAAAATTACGAGCACATATAAGTACCTTTTATATTCATATAAAAAATTCATATTTATACATATGTATGAATTAATTAAATCAAAATAAAAAATTAAAATTAAACAACAACAGTAACAACAAAAACAACGATAACAAAACCTACAATACTGAATAATACACTGAAAAAATTTTGAAAGCATTTTTTTATTGATTTTTTTTTAGTATGTTTTTTTTTTTTTGCATGTATATATGTATATCCATTTTCTGCTCATACTCATATGTGTATACACACATGCATATGCGAATAATATATCCATATAATACACAAATATGATGTATAAGTATACGAAAAAATTGCACAAAAAACTTTTATTCAAATAATCCTACGAAAAAAAGAAAAATACAAAAATAAAAAATAAAATCAGAACAAAAAGTTGCAAAAAAAAAATGATAACCTTTGACTTTTATGTTCTATTATAGCACATACTCGCATATATGTACATATGTATGTACCTATAGGTATGTAGATATAGAATAAAGAAATTTATTTCAATTCTTTTTTTTTTTCATTTTTCATTTAATTTTTTATTCTATTCCTTTTACGTTTAATCGTACGTATGCATATATACAGGATAAAGGATACCTCTTACATACACGTGTATACATATAAATTTATATACTTTCATAATTATACATATGGTACACACATACATACAAACAAATGTATATACGTGGTACAAAAATATGTGGGTATATAGAAATATTTTTAGTAAAATATCATTGAAATACATTGTACATATAAATGGATGGGTATGGGTATCTATATATGTATTTAAAATAAATATTTTTCAGAAAGCAAAACTACATATAAAACAAGAGACACACATCTAAATGGGAACTACATAAATATGATATAAATGCATATGAATGTATAATGAAATATATGAATGTATGGATATTTTTTTTATTTTTTTGGATTTTACTTATGGAATCCGGTCGTTTCGCTATTCATTGACCGTTTATTTCAGTTTCCGTTTTCGTTTTTTTTTTTCGTAGCATTTGTATATCCTTTTCTTACATTTTTTTTTTTTAATTCATTATTATAATCTATACAAAATGTAAAACATATGAGGGTAATTCAAAAAATTCCCGGAATAATTGCGTCAGTAAGTAACTAGCAGGCAAACAGTCAAGAAGTTTGGTTATATTTTGAATGTTTTGAAAGCGTAACTGCTGTGAATAAAAAAAGTAATTCATTTGTTTTTATTTAAAAGGATATCTACAGATACCTGACAAATTAGGTATTTTTAAAACTTAATGTAAAGCGTTGCGCGAAGAACACATTGAAAGACGTGCCGAATTTTCACTGAGTTTTTGAACAAATACGATTCAAATCATGAAGACTTTTAGCACCGTACGTATAGTGACTGGTGATGAAACTTGGTGGCTTATACGTAGAAAAATAAATCCATAAAAATCAACAACTAGTGTATTATGTATTACATTTTTCCGGGAATTTTTTGAATTACCCTCGTATATATATGAACTACACATGATATGTATACATATATGTACAATAATTAAACAAATACTTGTGTACATAATGTGCATGTGTCAATATCACATATACATATCTGCTTGCATAGCACACACACACACATAAAAAAAATAAATAAATAATATAAAACGAAAGAAAAAAAAACATTCGTTGTTATTTTTTTTTTTTTTCGTTGAACTCAAAAAAAACTAACGTGTATGTGCGGTAAAAATCATATTGCAGTCAAGGACGAATGAAAAAATTTTGAAAAAATAAATCCTTTTTTTTTTTCAAACTTAACTTTTTGATTTTTTTTTGTTTTTGTTGTTGTTTTAGTTGCCATTAAATTTTTGTTTTCTTTTTTCTTAAGTTTTTCCTTTTTTTCTAGTTTTTTTTTTGCTTTTTTCTTTTTGTACTCAATTGCATTCATGACCGTACAAAGAAAAAACAAAAATTATAAATGTGAATATCCTAATACCATTCATTATTAGTACATACAAACATGAAATTTTGTTATATACATATAGATTTAGGTACATACATTTATGTGTGTATCTATGTAGCGTACTTGTATATAAGTAAGTACATATATGCTTGTGAGATTATGTGAATGTTTCACAATTTAAACCATAGAAGAGAGAGAGAGAGAGTGAGAGAGAGAGAAAAAGAAAAGTAAGAAAAAAAAAACACAAATATTCAATGGAAAAATGAAAAAAAAATAAATAAAATGGAAGGGATACTGAACGTAAAACATAGTAAAACTTTATAAAATTATTCACATACTGTACACAGCACAAAAACAAACATACTGTATGCACTCAAATTCGTGCTCATAAAATGTAGGTAGATATACCTACTATACCTCCTTCCTAATATTATGAGTACATTAAGTACATGAATATTATATGTATATAATATAAAGAAAAAATTATTATTTATGACTCCAATGCAGAGAAAATGATGAAAAATTTATGAAAGAATTATAAAACTATTCAAAATACGGTACCTATATAATCGAGTTCATATATTTGAAGGTATATACATAGATACATATATTAATAATGGTGTAATAAATATATAGCATATAATTGTGGTGTACATATACGTACATAAATCGTAATGTTTTCTATATAATTTTACAGAACACGATTACATACATAAACTCGTATAATATATAGAAGTTTTTAAGTACATTATTATTATTATGTTGATCTACTAAATAATGTAAATAAATAATTATCTCTAATGTAAGAGTATTACGTGTGTGTGGTATAGTGGTAGGTACATACATACTTATATACTCATGTATTATAAGAAAAATTTACTAAAAGCGAAGCCTTTTTTTTTTCAGGATTTAGTGGTATTTTTTTTTTTTCGTATTACCGAATTACGAAATTACCTTAACTTTATATTTTATTTTTTTTTTTATTTTTCATTCACCGAACTCGAACATTTTCGTATGTAAGTACGTACATATTCGTTTGTATACATAGCAAGTAGAGTTTTAGAGTATGGAATCGTATATAAAGACACATGCGAGTACAACATGGATTGAATGATATGCACATTATAAATGTACACGTGCTGTATGTATAATAACCACAAAACTTTTAAAAATTTGCATCAACCTAAATTCCCAATTACAGAGTTTATATAAAAATAAAAAATACAAATATTTTGTGGCGATAATCAAATACTAAACCACCATATTAAGTTTAATTTTTTATTATTCTTTGAAATTTAACATTTTTCAATTTTAAGCTAAATGTATAGGTAATACAGATTAAATGCAGCCATTTATATTCTTAACTATATGACTTTAACAATAGAGTGATGTATTCGTTTGTATAATTAGATTTATGCCCTTATTCTGGTATTGTGACTCATCAAAAGTCACAAGGAAATTGTGACTGGCTTTCTTGTGATTTTCCTTGTGACTAATCAGCTGTTTCGTATTCTGAATAAGTAATCACAAGAAAAATCACAAAAATTTCACCTCTTAGTGGTGAATTTGAAACGTCAAATTTTTTCAAGAAAAATGATATATTTTATATTTTTCACATAACCTTAAAATTATTCTTGTGACGACCGAAGTAGCAGATCACAACTTGTGACTCTGTCATGTTGTGACTTCTTACCGCGGAATACAAAAAGTCACAACTTGTGACTCACCACGCTGTTGTGACTAACTTATGACTTGTAACCTATCACAGACTTTTTTCAGAATAAGGGCATTAATTAATAATACCAAAACTATAAAACCGATTATACATACCTACATATATTGGAGAAGTTACAAACTTTATGAAAATTCTCAAATTTTTATAGGTTATTTCCCAGTATTATAAAAGCAAAAATGTAGAAAAGAGAAAAGAAAATTGAAAACAAAAATGTACATAACTGTTCATATTTTTTTAGTGTTCTTTCATCAATGAATTTAATGTAATTGGAAATATTGAATTTAAGTCAAAAATATATGTAAATGGTGTGGTTCAGTAGCATATATGAACGATAAACCCATAAGCCATGGAAACAGAAGAGTGAATTGATACTAAATCAATAGATGAAGTTAAGAATAAAAATTACCAAAAAAAAAAAAAAAAATTACCCCAAGAAAATATATAAATTACCCAAAAAAGAATGAAAAATTACTCAAGTAAATAGTAAAAATTAACCAAAATATATTGAAAATTACCCAAAAAAGTATAAAAAATACCCATAAAAAGGAATAATAAAAAATTATTCACAAGAGAATAAAAATTACCCAAATAGAAAAAATAATCTAAATAAAGCTAAAAAATTATCCAAAATAGAAAGAAATACCCAACAAGAATAAAAAAACAAAACTTTTCTTCTTTTTTGTAATGAAGTTAATTGAAATTTTCATACAATTAAATATTTAATTTAAAAAAAAAAAAATATTTCTTTCAGAAGTACCAAATTACCAAACCATCACCAGTCAATCACCACCGCTATACAAGTATACTGCTACTAAAAAGATTGGTGAATTATGTGTGCACACATAGTATTATGTACATTGAATTGAATGAAAAGATTTATTTCATTATCAGTTTGCTTGTTTTTACCTAAAAATTCAGGAATGGGATTCAGCAGAAAAACTGAAATAATAAGAAGATAATAATTAAGAATAAGAAGAAGAAGAGTATTTAAAAGGATATACTGCACATTTTACGAGTATACATAAATGCATATTTTTAGATATATAGACATACATATTGCTACTAAACGTATATCCAGTTACATAAAATCCTTAGGACAAAATAATCCCCATAAAAACAAAACTTAATTAATGTATTTAGCTGCACATTATATAGGAAATAAAATGGAAAAATGAGTACTATTTTATATATGTACAGGAAATTGGTTAAAATAAAATGCATTTATGTTTCTGATAAGAAAAGAAAGATAGACAATCGACAATGGAAAAATTCTAAAAAAAAATCTATTACAAAACAAAAAGTAAAGTTAATAAAAAAATTATTAAAAACTTATAGAAAAAAATATGGAAAAATGATACAGTAGTTTTACAATGAAACGTTTCTCTTACAGTTGAAAAATAAATGAAAGATAATAATGTTAAATATTATCCTGTATAATCTGTACATGTACTTGCTCGTAATTATACGCAATACATACATACTCGTACTACATCCTTATACACAATAAAATAAAAGAAAAATAAAAAGGATTATTATTAAAACAGTGCAATGAAATACGAGTACATAAGAACGAGTATACAGTGTGTAATTAAATATATTTAATACAGATTAAATAAATTAATTTTCATTTTTCAACAATATCTGATAATTATGTTAATTAATTGGTATACAGAGGAACAATTTTTTTTCACATTTTTTTTTTTTTTAATTTTAAATTCTAGGAATAAAATAAAACGTATATAAAATATGACGAAAGATGGAAAAGAAAAACAAAATTATAATCGATATTGTAGCACGTGTACACACTCCATATATATAATACAGTGTTAATTGTATCAAATTAAAATTATTGAGAAAAATAAAACAATCTCAACGTCAGCAATCAACCATACATACAATATATGTATGTATGTAGAAGAAAACATGACAATATGTGCCGCTACTACTGCTCTTACTATACTACTACCACTATTAGGTACTATAAATAATGCAAGAAAAATTAAAAGAATAAAACAAATAAAGGAAACTCAATCAATTAGTATTTCATTATATTGAACTTTTAAATTGTACCTCATACTCGTTTATGCATGCACACATTTCTATCTACTAAAACTAACTACCATAACTACACATAATACGGTTTATTGCAATTGAATTTATCGTCACCATTGTAGAAGAGAAATAAAACGTAATATAATGAGGAAATGAATTTTTCGATATTTTCCTTTTCGATCAATATAAGAATTCTTGTGTTTTTCCGCACGTTTTTCATTTCAGTTTATAGTACTTTTTTAATTATTTATAATTCTTATGTAACTGAGCAGTAGTACATATACATAACGTACATACATAATAATTTTCAATTAATTGAAGAGATTTTAAAGAATAAAAAATACACCATGGTTATGCATTCGTATAAAATGCATTAGTATTTATTTACTTATCGATATTAAGTAGAAAATAACCAAAAGCGCATCGGAATTAAAACCTGCGACAGAAATATGTGTCGCATAGAATAAGGTAAGTACATGGAGGTAAATCTTGTAGTTGGAGTAACTCATATATTCTCTATTAAGGGGTGCATAGAACCGTTGACAATAAACGAATCAAATTTACTTTTAGTATAGCAAATAGAACTATTTGTTGGCATGAGAATTAATAATTTTTTTATAATAAGGATCAGGTGCAATATTATTCGTATTTTTTGAATCTTTTGTTTTCATAATTTTAATGAAAAAAAAAACAAATTTTTTTTATGAATTTCCTATATACAACAAAAAATATGTTTGCCTTTTTTTCCTTATATTTTTACTTTCCTACATATTCTTTGATTTTTTTCTTTTTGGCTTTCATTTAGATTTCCTTCAATGAATATAAGTACATATTATCAAGAAATGAAAATTTCTATTTTATTGAATAAAAGAAAATAATGAATAGCAAAGAAAAAAAAAAGAAATTATTCGCATAATGAATTTGCTTGTGCAGTTTTTTCTTTTTTTTTAATTAGGATTTTAGTTCAATAAATTTCACTGATTAAATTTTATTGAAATTATGTATGTGTGCCTGTAATACTTACTTGAATACGTAAAAGTGATATAATGGAATGAAAAAAATAAAATAAATAAATATAAAAGTATGAGAGCGTGTATAGTACATAAATTTTCGTTCATTTAATTGAAATTATAAATTGAATTGAAAATCAAGTAAATGAAATTCAAATATAAAAAAAAAATACTGATGATTTTCTATATTACGTTGTACGTGGTTGTACATTTCTAAGTATATATATGTATGTACTTTCGTAAATTTGTATGGATTTATTTAATTTAATCACGAAATAGAATTTTCGCTAAAAAATAGAAAAATTTTAAAAATAGACAAAAAAAAAAGTATAAAAGTATTCATAAAGAATATTGATTGAAAAAAAATATATATATTTCAAATTCAATCTGTGTTATTTGGAATGAAATCCGATACTGAAACTGCAATCTCTTAAGGTTTACTGTATCTTTCTTTCTCTCTTTCTCTTACTGTTTCTCTTTCGAATTCGAATACGAAACGAAAATAAAGCAACACTCTCATTCACAAATATGATGAGCTGATAATCACGACACGAGTTTGATTCTTATTCAAACATAGAATTTAAAAAATGGCGAAACCCGTTTTTCTTCCATTTTATGCAGATGAGCATCAACATTATGGTCTATACAGCATGTTTTATGAACAATAACAACTGTATTTTGTGTATTCGTTCAATATTTCTTGCTCAATATCAAAATTTCAGTACTTTTGTAATAAAAATGAAAGCGAATGTCTATCTCTTCTTCTATACTCTTTCTCTTTCTCTTTTTTTTTTCTATATGACAAATCAAATTTTACGTTAAAATTCATTCATTCGTTAAAATAAAAATGATCACATTAAAACATACAAACAAATTTTATTCGCTTCGTTACTTTTTACTTTATGAAAAACACAAATATACATGAAATGCAAATTAAAAAAATTACAGACATATACACAAGGATATTATGTACATACTGATGGTTATATCATATATGATTATGTAATTAATTTAATAAATTGAATACGCATAAAGTATGTAATAGATATTTGCGTATTTACAGGACAATGAATATTATTGACATTATTTTATCTTAATTGAAAAATGTATATAAATAATTCAAATTGAAATTTACAAATTTCACAGAAAAAAAAAACAATAACCACAAAAATGTCAAATAAAATTTTTTGAAAATTTTTTCAAAGTACTACTATATATGTACAAAATGTACACATAAAATGATGTTTTAGCCTTAGTTACGAACGTACATACATTTGTATGTATATGTAAATGTTATTTTTCTCTTTCCTGAATTCGATATGCATGTATATAATCATACAATAATAGATGTGTACAACAAATGCGAAAATGCGAACGTACATACATTATTGAAACGACGAGTATGTACGTATAAGTAGTACGAGTACTCGTAAATATGTTTTCAAAAACTTTATGTATGTATATACCTGTGATTACATAACAACTAATGAAAATTGTAATTAAATTGAATTTTTTTTCTTTTATGTATTCACTCGACAACAATGTAAACAACAACAATAACAATAACAAAAATTACTGAGAAATTAAAAAAAAAAGAAAAACAAAAACTCTGAAATTATTATCAAAAGTTCAGTTCCTGGATAAATGTAGAAAACAGAAAACATTATGACTTCTTAAACTCGTGTATACATATTATTCCTTTTTAACTTTTTCGTTTTTATGAACTTATTTATAAATTATAATATAATAATAGAATATACAACAGTTTAAAAACATACATAAAAACTTCCTTTAACTTGTATAATAATGTTGATAAAAGTGTCCTCATAAAACAAATTGAATTATCACCGAAACAGAACGACGAAAAAAAAAAAACAAAAAAATGCAACTACAAAAATCAAAGAAAAACAAGAAAAATTTTCTAAAAAATAAAACACATAAAGTATGTATTTACGTGATGTGTACGTGTGTACATAATTTTTTGTACTCGAATATGCATAAAATACTACATATTTTCGTGTAATGTGTTTTTTTTCTAACTTTTAATATATGTATATGTTTTGTTTTTTTTTTTTTATTTATTGTACATTATAGCATTCAAAAACATTTATGTTTGCTATTCGGTTTCGTAAATAAATTTTACACTATGTAAATGATACATACAAAAATATGTATGTATACATATATGTAACTCGTACATATATCACAATGAATTTAAATTGTTTCATGAAACGAAAATAAAACGGAAATTATTTCACTTCCATAAATAGTAAATGGTAAATATGTAGTTTAATGTTGTTATATGTTTTAAAATATTACCAATTTTAACAAGGATACATACAAAATTTATATAAATATATATGTAATGAACATATATTTTGTTTAGTTTTATGTTGTTTTTCCAATTGATTATTATCATAACGTTGTATGATACCGACCACCGGACTAGAAAACAGAATAAGTTAAACAAATATTTGTGCACAAATAACAGATAAATGTGTGTATGAGTGTATATCGTGTATGAATGTGAATATAATATAAAATAATCTGTACATTTATATCCACATAAAAACGTATTTGACTTTATGTGTACACACATTTCAAATTTTATTTTATTTTTTTGAATATTACATAAATTATATTGTATTATAAGTACCTGTGGCGTATGCTGGTTCAACTTCCTCTTCCGATTGTAATTGCTGTGGTGGTGGTACAACTGGAATAGGAACCGGAATTGGTAATCTTTCGTAATGTATACATTCATGATAGCTGTGACCGCTTGAATGGACAACACCACCAATTATATCACCTAGTACACTGCTACGTCCACCACCACTTCCACTACTACCGCCACCGCCACCACTGCCACCGCCGCCACCATCATCACCAACAAGCGGACCACGGCTTGCACTCCGACATGCACTGCTATGCATTCCATGTCGTATTAGCATTCCATCAATACCACAACTACCGCCTCCACTTCCACTACCACCGCCGCCACATCCACTGCTATGACTTCCACCGCCACCACCTCCTCCGCCACCACCGCCACCACCACTTCCACCACTTATACATCCACCGCCAGGACTTGAACCGGAACCAGAACCATGACCAGAACCACCCGCCGAACCAGGACGTGAACCTACCAGGCTCATTGCAGAATGTGGCGGTGTTATCGAAGCAGTTGTCTGCATATAATGATGCGTATACGGATGTGGATGCGGTACATCATAATCACCGGTATCAATACCAGTTCCAGCTAAAACACAACTACTACCACCACCAATAATAGTAGCACCCTGTAGGCCAGGACAACCCTTAATCGATGCACCACGAGTTAATGTATTGTTTGCCGATTGAATTGATGATACAGTTGCACCACGACATAAAATATCTGATAATTGATTTGCCTGCATATCAAAATCATACGACTATATCAGACAATATAGTATCTGTAAATTATTGACCATATAAAAATGCTAAAAATTATGGACGAACATTTATTTTTTTTGTTTTAATTTTTTTCTTTTTTTTTTTTGATTTTATACAAAAAAAAAATGAATGCATGTTATGAATGTGAACTTTATAAATATAACATAATAACAAATATAAATATGTAGATGTAAGAGTACGATAAACTTTTAGTAGATGAATATAGAACATGAAAACAGCAGGTGTGTATCAGCGTTAATATTTTTCAATAATAATTAAATATTATTATTATTACAAAGGATACACTCACACATATATTTATATAATTATATATACATGGACGATGTATAATATTCTCATGACATGTTCATAAAATCTGGTACCCATATATATGCGGTAAACACATACGTTATCTATTTATCTATCTATCTATATGCATCGAAAAATAATTACAATTATCGATTATCTCATTAAATTTATAATTCTCATGTACATAATAGTATGTAAGTACATACATATATCGGTACATACACGTCCCACATACAATGTACCACATACGATGTACATATATACGAGTATTTATTTTATATATTGTGTATACATTTCATAATATGAATCTCTCAGAAAATTATTAAATTTGAAATTTTTTTTTTTATTTCTTTTTTTAATTACATATATGTATTTTCATAATTTATCATCATAAAACTCATAACGTACCGTAATGCATATGCATGCATATTAAAACAAAGGTTAGAGGTACATTATACAAAATTGTAACTTGTGTCATTTAAAATTTTTTTTTTTTTTTTTTGTCATTTTATGCTGGCTTCATTTTATATTACAAATTTGTATTAAATGCAATGAACGTTTCAACGATATAGGTACCATATAATCACCTACCTACATACCACCTACCACCTATACCTATTCTGTTCTCATGATTATTGAAATTACATTTTATTTTTATGTTTTTGAAAAATGAATTTCAATTAAAATCGCAAAAAAAAAGTTATGTAAAATGTAAATTAATTTTTCATAAAATTTTTACTCAAATGAATGCATTTTTATCAATTTTCATTTTTATATGTACATATTCTACTATTTAGGAGTACCTATATTTTTCATTGGGCTGGAGTTCCGAAAAGATGTCACCCCCGATCCTCTTGAAATTTTGTCCACAAAATGCCCTTCCGGCCTAGATCACGGGATCTTTGTTTTTTTTGGCGCATCGCCCACTATCGACCATAATTGGCATTTTAATTTTTTTGCCAAAATTATATTTTTGCTTATAACTTTATAACGGTACATGATACAGATATGATATATATCTCAAAAGATGCGTCTCAAGATGATCTATATTCTGAAAAATTTTCTCAAAAAGTCCTAGTAAAAGGATAATAAAGGAGACTTTGTAATTTTTGACTATTTTAACATTTTTGCCAATTTCTCAGAAATGAGTAAGTATAATTGGATCAAATTTTTTGCAAAAAAGAAAGGACATCATGAGCAAGTCTTTTTAATCATTACTTTGATCTGGATGTAGAAGGCAAATATTCTAGAGAGAAATGATTTTAATGGTGTTAAATTTTGTAATAAGTTACAGTATTTTATTGAAGCAAATTTTATTCTGTGGACAAAATTTCAAAAGGATCGGGTGGTGACACCTTTTCGGAACTCCAGCCTTTTATTGCTTCACAAAAGAAATTTTTGGTTATCTTTTATAAAAATAATAAAAAAATAATAATATTAGAAAATATATTTTTAAAAAAAAAAAATTTAATTTAAAAATTTTTTTAAACAATTTTTGTTTTTCATTTATCGATCAAATTATTCATTACGTTGTATGATGACATGTGAGAATGTGAAATTTTTCAATACGCGAAATAAATAAAATGTGCTTGTATGAAGATGAATGATGGCAAAAAATTCATTTGAATCTGAATATGTAGAAATAGTATGTGAAAATAATTATATAAATCTCTTTTTGTTGTGTATTTGCTTTACAACATTTTTTTTTCAATCACAAAATATAGGTACATACATAGGTAAAGGTAAATATTTCAAAACAGTTTTTGTCTATCTCTAGTCGTACATGTATAAGTAGATATATAGCTCCACTAAGTTTAAATATTTTTTTCATTCTTAATTTATTGTTCAATTTTTGCATTTTTTTTTTTACTGTGAAAAATCGAATTTTCACAGTTAATTTCTTTGAAACGAATACACACCATATTCTATACATGTACATACTTAATATGTTCTACATAAACACAAATATGTACATAAACCACAAAAAGTATATAAAAATATAAAAATAAAAGATAAAGACAATAACAACAACATCAACAAAAATAACAAAAATAAGAATAAAATTTATGAGAAAAACTACAAAGTAAAGTAAAAGGAAAATAGACAACAACAAAAACAAAAAATGAGGAAAATATTGAAAAAAAAAAAAAAGAAAATGTGAAACAACGTGAACGAGAAAAAAAAATAAGAAATATAAATAAAATAAAAAAATCTTTTGTATTTTTCTCAACTCCCATTTGTCACATTAATAAATCAAAATCAAAAAGGAAGAAAAACATTTTATTTTTTATTTTTATTTTGTCAAGTTTTTTATTTTTTTCTTTCAGTCTTTCTTTCTTTCAGTCGAGGATACCTATATCCACACATATACGCTAAAACGGAATAAAAACATAACGGAATAGAAAAAAAAAATAAAATAAAATAAAGAGGCAAAAAAGAAAGGAAAATTTTCAACTGAAAAAAAAAAATTTGGAAAAAATAAGAAAATTATGCAAAATACATTGGTTTTTCTTTTTCTCATTTTTTTTTTCGCACAGATTTTTTGTATACGTGGATTTATGTTATTTTTGATTGCTTTTGACATTTCATTCAGAAAAATAAAAAAAAAAAAAATATTATAATGTAAGAGTATATACAAAAGTATAAATGTACATGTAAAAAGAAGGAAAAAAAATATATAAAAAAACTAAACACGTTATCTACATACGTGTACATTAAATATACATACATACATAGGTGTTATATATTGAATCAAACACAAGAGAAAAATATTTTTATAAATCATAGATTCTTTTTGATTTTTCTATACAAACACATACATACGTATTTATGTATATATCCTTACAGACAATATATATGTCTTTTATATAGATAAACAAATAAACTTATACGTACTTATACTATAAATACATGTTTGGATATTTACATAAATACTAGAATTTATGTGGTAAATAAATGAATAAATTTTATTAAAATCTACACAAAGGTATATAATACGAACGAGTATAAAATGTGTGCATATACATGGCACGCATACACAATTATATGAAAGATAAAATCAATGTAAATCCTTTTCAAAAAATCTTGTTAACAAATATAGCCGTGTAAGTGTGTGTAGGTGTAGGTGTAGTATACAATAATAATAATAATAATAATAATAATAATAATAATAATAATAAAATGATTATGAAAATTCATGTTAAAAATTCGCGGGTATTCTTAACGAGTTCATGAAAATACTTACATTCTTGAGTCGTACATTCAATTTTATTACATTGACATGACATTTTCTTTTTTCTTTCTCCCCGAAGAAAAAATTAAACGATCGAAAAATGAATTCAAACTTTTCTTTATTATACCTCTACTTGATTTTGAATAGATAAATCGTTATGAAAATCTTTAGTTTATTTTTTTAATTTTTTGTTTTTCTTCTCCTTCATTTTTTTACTTCTTTGGTATATTTTTTTTTTTTTTTAGAATTATAATACGATAAACATTTTTTGTTTTTTCAAAATTCTAATTTAAATTAAGTATTATGATTATTATCGATATTTCATGTAAAATTTATTTAATCATTAATCAATTCTGGTACAAAGTACACAGAGAGAGAGAAAAGTTTTTTTTTTTTTTTTGTTTTGTTTTGTTTTCGTCTATATGAAGCCGTGCGTTAAGCAGCAAGCGTAACACAAAATCCATGATAATTGTTGGGCAAAAAAAAAAAAAACGAAAAACACGAAAGAAATATAAAAAAAAACATATAAAACGATAATTTAAGAAAAATAAATTCTTTATCATTATATTAAGTAAAAGAGATTATACGATAATCATAAGCCCGTGTTATTATTATTAATCTTAACATCTAAAATACATCAATCTTACTTTTTTTTTTCTTTTTTTTTTTAAAGTGAATTCACCTACAATAGTATATACACACATTGTAAGAATACTTTTTTGTGTGTTTGTGTGTGTATTTAAGTATGGAAAAAATATTTGGTACAATCAAATTATATAAGATAAAATGCTACTGCGTACAGTATCTATACCAATATAAGTATGTACGTACGTACATATACAAATTTATTGCTAGTAATTTAGTGGTGGTACATGAAATTGGACTTTTAGAACATTAAAACAAAAATAAAAAAAAAACGAACGAACAGGATACGTAAGTTAAAACCTACATTTATCATGCAATAATGAGAATACGGGCAATAATAGTTGAGTGAAAGAAACAAACAAGAAAGCATTTTGACATTAGGATAGGTTCTTGGTAAGTATTATACGTATAGGAGGGAGGAGGCATACTAGTAAAGAAAAACATATGCTGGTTTTGGTAATAATACATTTTCCATTATCAATTTTGTGGTAAAAATGTATACGTATGTATTTTAGTATTTTTTTTTTTTTTTGATATTATTTCCTTGTAAATATAATTTTTTACTAAAACAAAAAAATATCCTGCCTTGTTAATAAAAATGAATTTATTTTTTTTTAGTTTTGCTTTACATACATAGTTTTGTTACATAGTTTGTACTTTTTGATTCATTTTATATTTTAAATACAAAAACATGCAGATATTATATACGTTGAGTTTTATTTCTTTTTACTATGCTTTCAAAGTAAAAGTAAAATTATATATGTATAAGTTCCTTATTACTTAGAAATTCCATTTAGACAAAAACAAAAAAAAAAACTAAATTCTTATAAACATAATGTATATAGTACAAGCGTCATGAATTCAGTGATACATTAACATTTTTTTTGTTCTACACTAATGGTACTAACTACCTTCTATACTACTACTACTACTCCTTTTCATTTAAATCTATTCAGATTACCGTTAACATACACATACGCTTTTAAATCCTTATACATATGTATGTATGTAAATTTTTTGTATGGCATTTTTACTTATAAAATGACAGCATATTATCCTTTTTACATTGTATATAGCGTGTCTAAAATTGAATTATTATTCTATATCCTTTTCATAGTTTTTTATATAATTTTATAAAGTATAGATTGTATTATAGATCAAATCGAAGAACCAATGTAATTTGTATTGACACGTGTACTTAAATTTGCCAAAAAGAAAAAAAAAATATTCCTACATGAACATTTTTCTTTTTTCTTTACTTAGAAATTTTTAGATTTTCATGTAACACCATAACCCTACAAAACCAACAGCACAAAAATTCTAATCACATATTTTCCAAATAAAAAGTAGGTACTTACCAAAAAAAAAAAAAAAATGGAAGAAGGTGAAAGAAAAAATAGTTACCAAGTTACAGATAAAAGATGAGCCAAAAATAAAATGAAGAGGAAAAAATGTTCATATCAATTTATAGGATAAATAAAAAAAGAAAATGAAAACTTATTCATAAATTTATCTACATGCGTCACTACACATGTTTGTACGTACGTGTCTTCGTATTTCATCGTATGTGATCCTTTTATTGATTCATGAATGAGATTCATTTAAAGTAAAAATATGAAAATAATAATAATAATATTTGGACCTTTTATTTTTGCATATCCATATAAATATAATAATAAAAGTATGAAGGTGTATAAATACCCCTACACATAAAAAAAAAAGTACGTATAGGTATAGATAAAAAAATATGATAAATATTTTTAGAAATAAAAATTGAGTGAATACGGTTCACGTCTACTTCTACACAAATTATGTACACATATTAACGGGTAAAAGTAAAATTAAAGCGTAAAGTAAAACCGTATCCTTGTTATATATAGAATATATTTTGTACATAATATACATACGAGTATGCATACACAAACGGTATAATATCGTTAAGATACCAAACATGTATGTAATATAAATAATATTCTTTATTGGAAAATAATTCTTAAATCTTTTTCAATATCAAGGAGAGAGAGAGAGAAAATATTATATGTATATATCGATCGGTATGTATCCTTTTATAATTTATGTATACATAAAGCAATCTAAATACTCTTACGAGTACAATATTATATTATGAAATAAATTTATAACCACAGAATTATGTATGTATCATATACTTACATACGTACATGTCTGATTGTCTGCATAGTTGCATAAATCATAGATCAGGATTGAAAAAAAGAAATAGAGATAAATAATACACGTTTCTTCATTTTACTCATTTTTTTTTCTACTCTATAACGCAAATGTCCTTCTTTTACAATGGGCACTATAACTCCAGGTGAGCCAGGTCTTTCACCGAAGTGATTTTGTTACTATCATGAATGCACCTACAGTTTAACGTGGATTGCAAACCACTGAGTTGTTGATAGAGAAGCAATCTCTTTTACATGATAGGGTATAGAGAGACTGAAATAGAATTTTCTTATGATAATAGTGCTCGAATACTTTGTGTTACTTGTTGTCAGCAAGTAGACTTATCAACATATCTAAGCTCTTTTTTCCCAAAGCTGAGTAATGAATGGGGGTAATGAATGTCGGAAGTAGGTAACGAAAAATTATTTTTCTTTGAAATCATAGTAGATCAGTTGCTCTATCACTTGAGCCACCGAATCTCCGAAACGTAAAAATAACTACACTTATAATCCCAAGTACATAAATATTGAAACTCAATTCTTTCATTAATTATTATTCATTATAGATATCAATCAGTCTAGGCTTCATCATGTAATTAACAATTTACATCAAAATAGGTAGATGTGTTCATGATACGATTATGATAATGGAAAAAAACACCAAAATGGTTTACACCAAAGACTAATCAAGATGGCTGTCGTATCACTGATTATAGAACGACAAAAAGAAACATTTACAAATACTAAATAGTAAATAAATTCAAAATCAAATCACATTTAATTTCAATAAATTTTCTATTAAAATTTACCCGTCCATAAATAAATATTTTTATTGAAAAAATATGAAAAGGAAAATATTAAAAATTTTAATTGTGATACACACATAAAAAACCAATGTATATATCTTCCTTCAATTTAGGATGCAATCATAATAATAAAAATTAATAATCATCATCACCATCGTCATTATCATCGTCATAATCAATATAAATTGAAAATTATGCATTAATATAAAATTATATTGTTCATTCTAACATTAAAAATATTTTATTTTTATCCTTCATTTTTTTATAATTTATATAATGTTTTACCTTTCTATTATACATCTCTATAAATTTATATTGTAAATATGTACGTAGATACTCGTTTATCATCATGTTCATATATAAATATTTTATGCATCATTCTATGGATATTATATAATCGTTTTCGATATAATGTCATTTACAATATTTTTTTTAATTTATTTTCATTTTATTTTTCTTCTTCTACTTCTACTTCCACTTTTTCTTCTTGCATTTTTCATTCATTCATTTTTGCTTTATAGTTTTTCCTTTATTGATTATGGTTTTCTCTTCAAAAAAAAAAAAAAAAATAATAATAAAAATAAAAATTCCCATAAATCAATATTATAATGTAAAAAATGTGTTGGAAAATAAAAATATACTCGTATATCATTCGCGAGTAAATATATGTAATGTACATATTATGTATGTAAGTACTCGTCGTATATTATAAGAAAATATAATTTTTTCCTGTCATTATTTTTGTAATTTAACGTACATATGTACATATTACTCGTAAATATTTTACGTATTTGTATATACAAGAGCATGACTTAAATACTTTTACTATACTTAAAATATGTACATATTTATAAGGATACTGATGTTGATGATGGTAATGATTATTATTATTATTATTATTATGTGAAAATTACTTATTTCCCCTGTCAGACATATACACTTATATACATATATATAGTCATGTATACGTAAATACATGTACTCGAATCATCCATACATATGTATACGTAGGTCACTCTATAAATTTTGAGATACGGAAAACTAACAGTACTTACAACTGGTTACGCTGCATAAATAGAAACATTACTCTTTGTCAACACGTTTTTCATGTTCAGTTCTTGTCTGAACTTGTTACAACCAAAGTCATAATAAATTATTTACAGTGAATAATGGAGTTGTCGCGTGAAAATTAGAGGCTTGATTCTCCATCAAGATAAAGCTTCGCCTCACACCGCTCAGCAAACCGTTCAATATTTGCGCCAAAATAGAGTCAAAATACTTGAACATCCACCATACTCGTCTGATTTGGCTATGTGTGACTTCTGGCTTTTCAACAAGCTCAAAAAAAGCATACGCGGACGAAGATTTGTATCAGAAGATGAAATTGATCAACTTTTTGACGAGATCCCGAAGAACGATTGGCTAGAGACATTCCACTCATGGAAAATTAGAATGCAAAAGTGTATTGATGTTGGAGGAGAGTACTTTGAACATAAATAAAGTTCTTTTTTCAAAATCATTAGCTGTTTTTTTGTATCTCAAAATTTATAGAGTGACCTACGTATACATTTTAGCTAAATAATAAGGCTCATAAAATGTATATGTGTATACGAAAATATAAATAAAAATAAAAATTATTATGTAATGTATTTTTTTTTATTTATTTTTTTTTATTTACTTATTTTTTGAATGAGTGTTGCATTATTTTCATTTTAATATACTCGTATACGATATAGGTATCGTCTAAAATGAAATTTACAAACATACTCATGTATCACTACATTATTATACATAGTAAAAAGAAAATATAGTAGCAGTAGCTGTTATTGAAAAAGGATGAATGATTGTTTATATTATATTATTATTAATTTTTTTTTATTATTCATATTTTTTCTACAAAATATTTAACATCTACTTTAAAATTTATTACAGTCAATAAATGAAAATAAATAAAAAAAAATATTAAGTATCAAAAATATATTATGCAGAAAATTGTATAAATTGAAAATAAAAATTCTGAAAAAATAATGTTATGCTGCGTAATTTAAAATAATTTTTTGGTTACGTTATTTTTTTTTTTTTTTCATTCATTTTCAATTTTCTGAAAATATTTTCTATATCATTCAAAAATTTCCTTTAAATATTTTTTGTGAAATATTTATATACCGAACGAATTTTAGATGATTGAAATAATTAATTTTTGAAAGATAGAAAGACAAAAATGTATATAGATGATAATGATATGTAGAAAGTGACTTAAAATAAAAGAAAGTAACACGAGGCATTAAATTTTCAGTAAATATCTATAAAATTTTCGTATTATTAAATTATCATTTTTAGCAGACATTGCTATTTTTCTTTACAAAAACATCCATTCAAATTATGTATTAAAATATGAACCCACATACAGTGTTAAGGCCCTCATAAATATACGATATTACTGACGAGACGACTGATTGACAGGCAAGTTGAAATAAATTCTCTACAGACATCACAATTACAACTAATATTTTCGTAACTTTAACAAAAACTTTATTCGGAAAAATATTTTCTGGAGTACAAGTCGTTGATGTTAATTATATATTTGTCAGATTTTTTTTGTTGTTGCTACACTTTTTCTTTATAAAATAATTTTGTCCACACTACAAGTTTGATCCTACAACTTGACTGCACATAGCCAACTTAGTTGTCGAACTTGAAGCTACGCCACGCTACGCCCCGAAAAATTAAATTTTTATTTTGATTTTGCTACGAACAGACTTTCGACATTCGAATTGTTTGTTTATCAGTCGTTACTCGTTAGATGCTTATTGGCCCCTTTTCAATCTAAAAAGATAATTCAAATTCTTTTTTTGTGCTTCAACATTTTTGTCAAAATTTTAAACAAGTTTCACAATTATGCGGTATCGTATCACTGTCTTTTTCAAAAAAAACCAAATATGCATATTATTCTAAAAAAAAAAAAAAAAAAAAAAAAACTGAGTATAAAAATTTTGAAAAGATTAAAAATATAAATTTGAGAGAAACCAGTCACAATGATGTCAACATTAAATGAATTTTGTAATATTCGCGACATTTTTATAGATAATTCCATATAGCACTGTAATTTGAATTACCTAAATAATAAGTAAATCATTATTTATTTAGACAGGAGGAGATCCATTTTCATTTTGAGAAATTTCATATTTTCATATTAATTCATTTGTATCATTTTTCAAAATTTTTCAAAAACCTCACATTATTCGCGTGATTCAAACATAAATTTACTGGATATTAATACGAGTATATAAAATGTATATACTATATAGATATACCAATGTACTCGTATATGTCCGCCTACCTACGCATCTGATATTTGTAATATAATTCCTCAAAATTTTAATTTTTTTTTTTCTTTTCATATTTTGCATATCATATTTTTCTTTCGCCTGCCATTTTAGACAAATATTCGTACATTAATATTTCATAATATACATTACACTGGATATTCATTATTAAACATTTTTTTTTGAATTCTAATGGAAATACTTTTAATTAAGACTCTTTATATTACCCGTGGGGATACTTTATATGGACTTATTTACTACCTCTATATATGTACTTTTTATACATTCATATAGGAGTCTCTATCTATATCGTATATGCCTTTAAATATACCACTGATGCCTAATGGAAATTATTTAATTTATTATTATGTTTGTACTAGTATACTTGCATAGTCTTACAGGATACAGCTACGGTAATACCATTAACTACCTTTAGCTATCTAATATTTTTGATTAAAAATTACGAATAAATTAAATGATTTGAAATCAAAATATAATAGTAAACACTTGTACATAATGTACATACATACATACATGTAATCTACGCATATATGTATACTGAAAAAATAAGGTATGAACATTTAAAATTTATAGAAAAACTTTTAAATTAAATATGGAAACATCTGTACATAGCACTGTAACTTCGATTATATTATTAATTTATTGTTAAAATATTTTTAATTAAAAATTGTTACTTTTACATCACAATTAAAGTAATAAATTTACAAAAAAAAAAAAAGAAAAATTATATTTTTTTAATTGTAGAAAGGATATTTTTGTATATATGTGTGCATATTCTTATTTTCTTCTTTTAACAACGAGACAGTTCATATCTGGACCTTATCTTCTTGTTTACGGAGAGGAAGAACGCATATTCATGAAATGAACACTCAGATAAGGCTATTCATTGTATTCAGTTTAAATGTAAGTATGTACATAGTCTAATAATTTCATCTAAATAAGACGAAATGGATAATAGTCTAGAGTAAACAACGACCACCCACAAGAAAACTTTGTAGTAACAAAATGGTACACAATATGCTAATTGAGTCTGTTTGAAGAAACTGGAATAGAATACTACTGCAACCAACCAACCAATACCTTATGGGGGAACTATGATCGACATATTATGTGACATAGGCTATGACATATGCCGTAGCCGAACACAGACAAATCAATGAGCTAAACTATAATTGACATTGCCGACATTCGTTAAAATTTCGTTTAACATAAGCTCTACATAAGCAGTACGATCGAAAGCGAACATGACATAAGTCACATAAGCCATATCCTCATTTTGTGAAATTCGTATTACTTATTGTTTAGTATGTTATCTATATTATTATAGTCAACCAAATGTGACGTTTTAACATTCGTTATTTTTTCTCATGTTTCCACTGTCAGCCATATCGATTATAGTTCTACCTTTAGACTTGAACTACATTCAATTATATTGCAAGCTCTTTTTCCCGGCAATTTGGGTGAACTTTAGGAAACGGAAACAGTTGAAAGTAAATAACGAAGAAATGTATAAAAACTTTTATGTGTCCCGGGAGGTATACATATTAGGTATTACCCCATATTACAAACAAAATCATTTATAAATACATTAGATAATATCAGATAAAATAATAATAGTAATAATATGAAAAATGTATAATATATGAATTATTATTCCTGATGCATCGTGCACACTAGAATATAATAATATATCATAATAATATTCAATTTTTCATTTACTATATAATATACGTAGGTATGTACATATGGGGATGTATTCATCTTTAATTTTCAAATCATTATAAAGTGTGTATATATGTATATGTAATAAATACTTTTATTATAGAATTTTTTAAAGGAAATTGTAATAGATAATATAAATTATATTATTTTGTGTATTTCTGCATGCACCGATGCACCATTGGAATATGTAAGTATGTATGTACGAGTACATGATAAATATCCGCTTGTTCTTATATGCATCATTCATTTATTAACCTCTATATCTATACCTATATCTGTTTATCTATCTGTAGGTATATACATATGTGTGTACTTACTACAAAGCATATTATGTACATATCTTATACATTAAACCCAATAGATATTATTTATACTTTTGATATCTTTATTAGACTTGGAATTGGAATGTTCTCGTCGTCATATATGCATGCTTGCATATGAAATGCAAAAAAAAAAAAAGAAACAGGAAAATATAAAATAAAAAAAAAAAATTGAAAAAAAAAAAAAACGAAAAACTTTAAAGTATGACAAATGGAGTTTGAACATCCTTTTACTAAGGAAATACAATTGATTTATAATCATTTATATTACAATCTATGCAATAATTTATATTTATATAGTATATATGCACACACAAATTATAATTATGTATATAATAAGCGAGTGTATATAAATCGCAAACAAAACACACGATAAATCTGCATAAATATCAGTATGTACATAAATCCATGCTATATGTGTACAATGCATATTTGAATTTTTTATGTGTGTGTATGTACTTTGATATGTGTGCATATACTCGTATATGATATACGATTATGTGTTTGTGTATATTAGAAAAATACTTATATAGACACTGTATATAGTGGGTATGTAATATATTTTCTAGTTTTATTCATTTTCCCTTCTACATAAACTATATATCTTTTGGATTATATTTTATTGTGTCTTATTATTATTTATGGATATATACAAGATAATATTTTATAAAATATTACATAATCATTATCATAGTCATAATAATTTTTCCTAATACAAAAAAAATAAATAAATAAATAAATAAAAAATGAAAATAAAAGTAAAATATGTACTCGTGCATACATGTTACAATAATAAAAATATTTCTATATATATAAGTTAAGTGTATATTACTTGTTTGCATGCATATATCGATTTCAAAATTCGATTTTCATTTTCATTTTTTTTTTTATTTTATTTCCTTCTTTCAGAAATTTTACATGTTATTATATGAATGTATTCATTTTTTATTCATCTTTTATTTTGTTTTTTTTTCATTTTATTCCAATACATATAATGTATTCATACATTTACAAATTTACATGTAAATATTTTTCTGTGAAGTAAATCTGTCAGGATATGTATATAAAAAATTTTTTTTCTATACATTTCAATTTGAACTCAACTTGATTTACTTTTCTTTTACGAATATAGGTATATATTTTTTTTCTGCATTTTCATTTTTTATGTACATAATAGTTACATACATATACCATAAATGCAATTTTTTTGCAAAATTATTTTTTTTTAACTGACCTAAATACAAAATCGAAAACTATACATTTTAAAATACGCATAACATATAATGTGCATAGGTATGTATATGCAGACATGTATAAAAATATCTACACTTATCATATTTATTACTTCACCCGTATAATATAATATCCATCTACTTACATACCTATACATATGTATCTACCTATGTACAATATTTTCGTATAGTAAAATCGGTATAGGTATATGTATTTAGTATTAAACATACAATTTTATTTTAAAATGACAAAAATATTCCATCGAAATTAAAAAATAATAAAAAAAAATAATAAAACTTTTCTGTAAAATTTCAGATTATATTCATGTATAGAAATATGAATGAAAAATAAATAAAATAAAACATAAAAATTTTTTGAAAAGAAACAAAAAAAAATTTCTTTTAAATAAAATGAATATTATTGAGAAACAATATAATGTTTGGAAAAATTTGCAGAAAAAAAAATACACAATAATATAAGGATGTATTCTAAAAATAATGAAAACTGATACACAAGAAGCAGAGGCAGATCAAAAATAAGGTGGCAGTGATGAGATGGAAGGTGATTTAAAGAAGATATAGGAATTGATGAATGGAATGCATTGACGAATTACATAGGATGCTCTGAAGGGAGATCGTAAGAAGGAGGCTAAAGTCCACCGCCCCGGACTGTAACGCCAGAGATAATAATAATGATGAAGATGATGATATTATATACAAGAAGTATTCTCTGTACATAAAATATTAACATGACATATGTTATGGATGGATATGACAATGGGTATGCAAAATAATTCTTTTAACATTATTTTTATGCATTTTTAGATATGTATTTCTTACATATACACATGAGTATTAAGATATTATGTAGGTACATACACAATAACATATCTTCTATCATTCTATGATATAAGAATCCTTTTTGTCCTACATAACGTTGTTTGTTATACACATAATCGTAATTTTTATGAGCACAGATGTACATACATAAAAGACAGCATATGTACATTATATGCACGTATGTAGTACAATGATTTTATATTATCGAATTACTGATCATTATATACTATATACGAACATACATAATATGTATGTAAGGAATATGAATACTGTTAGGGTATTACATAACATTTTAATGGTCATAAATATTATTTTTATTTTCTATAAATTATTCGATATTTCCTTTTTTTTCTCTATAAGAATGTATTTATTTCCTTTCGTTTTTATTTTTATTTTTATTTTTAACTTTTATAAATATATATGGATATGTACATGTGATCTATTTAAAATTGCAAATATATCATTGATTTTACGATTTTATTTTTGGTTTGTTCCTTGAAAGCGTATGTAAGTATGTATGTATATGTTTGTATGTATGGAATACAGATAGATATAATATGTATCAATTTATCGATGTATAGTTAATATATGGATAAAGGATAATTGATAAAAAAAAATATATTACATATTATTTTTCAATTGTAATTCACATGTGCACTCATATGTATACATGTAAAAATATAATTTTTAAAATTCACAATAAAAATGGAAGAAAAATAAGCATAATACAATATACCATCCATATAATGATCCTTACAAATGGAAATATATGAATATGTGTACAATGGTCTAATAAAAACAGTGAAAAGGTATTCAAGAATCGTCATATTTCGTAATTAAATACAAAGCTTCGTTAACTATTAATTGTAATATTAAATACGATGTCATGTCGTTAATGTCAAATTTGACATTTATTTGAAATATTTATTCAAATTGTTAGCGAAACGAAAAAAATAAATTATGTAATAGACTGATGACACAAAATCAATGATAATTCGTTGTGAATGATCAACCATTTGCCGTCTGTCAACTCAATTTATGTAGGCTGAAATGATCATTACATCTTCAACACATCATGTTCTTCAGGAACTTCATTCAGCGACAAAAAATGAAGATGGTGAATTGGAAATTTGATATGACAGCAAAAATCATGATATACAAATTTGTAATAATTTAAAATTGACATTAAAAACTGAAAACTAGAAAATTTTTGAATCATCATTCGTGCGAATGATTTTTTCCCGTCAATCCACCACACATCACCAGAGGACTTCTCTTTTTCTTTCAATTATATCAAAATGTTGAGATATTCACCACAAAATTCGGATTTAAATATGTTCAAAACTATAGAATGTAAAACGAAAAATAGGAAAACATAACGTAGATGAATACCCTTACTACATTTATATCGAATAAATATATAGTAACGAAAGAACGTTAAAAACGAAAGCTATTCTTTTTGATATTGCACTCATATGTATACAAATTTCATAATGCGTTAAAAAAAACAGCAGGATAAGCACATTGTTTTTTTTCGCTCAGTTCTGTTCTGTTTTCAGATTATAATTAAGATAAAAATTTTATAATTTATTATTTTTACTATTATAATTTTTTTTTTTTTTGATTTTTTGTATTTTTTGAATTTTTATTTTCAATTCTCTCATATTTTAACTTTTTTCTTTTTCCTTTTCTGTTTTGGTATACGAGTATACATAATATGTGCAAGTAAATATGTATATGAAACTAGTATTACAATAAATATTTTTTATAGCATAATTATCAGCAATTTTGATAATTTATTGATTCAAAATAAAATGAAAAATCAAAACAAAATAAAAATCAGTAAACCAAAAAAACTATATAAATAAAAATAAAAATAATATACGAGTAAATGGTTGTTTGTGTTTATTGTTTTGTTTTTCTTCTTTCGTTTGTAATATATATTATTTATGTACATACATATATATGCGAAAATTTATGAATATTTATTTTTGTTTTGTGTCCTTCTCAAAATTACATAAAAAAAACACAAACATTTACGTACTATTTGTACTACTCGTTTAAAATGTATTTATATTGGCAAATTTACAAAAAATAAATTTTCAATAAAAAAAAAATGCATAAAAAAATTTATAAAATTTACGTATAAACAGAAAATTTAATTTCACTTTAGTACAACTACGCTATACTCTTGTACTTGTGTAATATGTATGTACATACTAAGTACGGAGGGAAAAAGTCAATTTGTTCCACTTATTGTATGCATTTAGAAAACTTTATTTAAGCAAAAGTATATCATAATAATAAAATCAAAAATACAAGTAGATATTTATGTCAAGATGAATCAATTTTATTGGCAAATATTATTCTTTGAAAAGATTTAAGTATAAATATGCATATATACACACAATCATTGATATACATTATACTTTGTACATAAAGGATAAAGGATAAAAATTTGAAAAATTTGAAAAATTTTTGAAGTAAACTTCATCATTTTATTATACTTACTTGCTCGTATACACATATTTTTGTTATATTTACGCGTTCATTATTATTTTGTTGTTAGTATTAAGAAAACGTAAGATTCTCAAGGATTTTCGTATATTATTGAATTTTTATAATATGTATTTAAAAATTGAAATTGATCTTTTTTTTTAAAGAAATCCTTCAAAATTTATACATCATTTGATATTCTGATACATTATTGGTATCCAGATTGCTGATTGCTAATTTTTCATTTTAATTTTGAAACTTTTATATTATTGATTTGTTGTGTTTGTAAAGCAAATACACAAAAAGAGAAGTTGAGGTAAACGAAAAAATTAAAAGGTCGTCTCAGAAACAGATTTTTCATCAGACTTTTTTTCATACTATACATATTTTTGCCAATCGAAACTTATAAATTAAATTTATACTTTTTTCCTATTTTCAATTAAAATTTTATGAAACATGCACATGGGATGGATGATACGTTATTAGTTATAAATATGTGTGGTTTGATTTTCATTATATTTCGTCCATAATTTTTCATTTTTATTTTTTGTCAATTTTTTTTTTTTTTTTTTTTTGACAATGAAAAAACTTACAAAAATATATTTTACCTGTGGACTATCCAAACGATCTAATGACGGTCGCCTGGAATATTCATCTGGAGGTAATTGTTGACATTGTTGTTGTTGCTGATGTTGCTGCTGTAATTGCTGTTGACATTGTGGCTGTGAACATTGTTGCTGTTGACATTGTGATTGTGTACATTGCTGTTGTGTACATTGCTGCTGATGCTGTAACGGACATTGTTCTTCGGTGCATTGTGGCGGTGGTGGTGGGGTTATCGATTGACATGGACTATCTGGACATGGACTATGACATGGACTACTGCAACGACTTCGACAAGTCGGACTGTAGCAAGTGGCCGTTGCTGGTGCTGGCGGTTCTGCCTGTGGTACAGTATTAACTGGTATCGTACATTGTGTGGTATTACGACGTGGTGAACGACCACGATCTACTGCAGCTGCACTCCAATAACCCCAAGCCATTATTTATGTTGTTTTTTTTAGTTTAGTTTAGTTTTGGTATACTTAACTTTGGTTTTGGGAGGTTTTCTTTTTTTTTGCAATTTTTTAAAATTAATTTTTTTTTCTTGCACTTAACCTTTTTTTTCTATTTATTTTATTTGTATTTTTATATTTTTTTAATTAATTTAATTTTAATTAATAATTTTCTTTATTTTTAAACACTTTTCAAAATTTAATTTTTATTTTTGGTTTTATCTTTGGTTATGTACAACTTTTTTTTTTTTAGAAATTTTAATGCATATTTTGTTCTTTTAATTTAATTTTATTAAATTCACAATTAAACTAAATGTAATTGACTGTGTGAGTTAAGCATGAAAAAGGAAAACATATGCAATTATACACATTATATACATTAAACATTATATACTCATTATATATATGTATATTAAAATATAATATGTATTTATTTGCAAAATTTATTGCATACATACTGTACACATATACAATATGTAATGATAAATATTGCAATGCAATGCAACCATTAATAATTGCAGATTAAATCTGTCATTCACATTTATGTAGAATTTTATTTTACATATATGTATCAATTTACTGGCACGTATGTACTATATAATATTTTATACATATATGTATATATAGTGATTATATGTATATATACAATACAAAAAAGATACAAGGACCATTGTAAATCATTAAATTCCTTCGGGATAAATATTATAGCATATAAGTAGTATATGATTGTAGCAGTAAAAAATAATTTCAGATTGCTATTGCTAGCTTTATATTTGAAGTACTATTATACAAATAAAATGCAATCGTATAATATATAATTACAGTTTTCTCTGTAGCACTTTTTTATTGTATACACATTCACAGTCACATTTACATCATCATCATCATCATCATCAACATCATCTTCATCATCATTATTATTATTATCATTATCGTTATCATTTAATTTTTAAATATCTATATGTACACATAATACTCCTCTGGTATACATGCAATTCTGTTATTCGTACATTTCCATACATACATCCATACATATAAATGCTATTGGATTTTTACTCATAATACGAGTGCACATACATAAATATGCAACATATACTTTATAATGAAATGAAATGATATCGTATTTATATCCTGAAGGAATTAAAAGTCCGCATATATATACATATTCTAGCAGCTTTTTTTATAGATCATTTTCATTTCTGTGCATTATTATGTATTTACGTATTACACCAAGTATATAGTACTTGTAACTACATACATAAGTAATATACGAGTATACATATATATAAATTTTCATCCTCATCATAATATGATATGTAAATAGATACAGTATACAACGCACACACACACACACACACACACACATACACCATAAAATTCATTAATATACATTTCTAAAATACATATATTTTTATATTGTAGTATATGTAGGCACATTTTATAGATACATATATTTACACTATAACTGATGTTTGCTTAGCTTGATGAGTTTCAGGATTAATTTATTGTATAAATTTAGGTTTACCAACATCAAGTATGTATATAGGTATAGGTAGGTATACTTACATATACATACATACGTTATACATATATATATTTCATATCATTTTATTTTATTATTTTCTTTTATTAAATTTTTCTTATTATTGATTAATTTTTTTTTTTTTTTTTTTGGTTTTCCATTTCTTTGTTTTTTTTTTTCTTTTCTTTTTTCGTTTCTATAACTTTTATATGTTTTGTTTCGATGTGAAAATGAAATGAAAAAACCACAAAAAATAAAAGAAAATCAAAAATACCAAAACAAATCAGTAAGAAAACATTTCCTATCCATTCATAAAATATTGATATTCATGTACGTATATATATACGAATATATAAAGTAATATGATCCTATCAAAATTTGTATATGTACATTTATGTAGATATGCGATATAGAGGTGCGTATTAAATTAATATTATGTATATTACATTTCAAATGGGAGGAAGATAGGTGTACATAAAAAAAAATAAAAATAAATATGTAAGTACCTAACCGCGTGTGTATCCTATCTTTATATGTGTACATAAGAATGTATGATATATACAATATACCAATGAATGTACGATGTAAATGTAAAACTAGATTCATTGAATACCTGTAGGATATAAAAATGAATGAATGAATAAATAAATAAATAAAAATGAAAATATGTAAGAAAAAAAAACACATAGAAAAATAACGTATAAAACGGATAAGAAAATAAGAAAATGGAATACAGTTTAACCACATAAAAGGAAAAATAAAAAAAAAAATATGAACAAACCAAAATGAATAAATAAATAAATAAAAAACTAAAAAAAAGGATATGTTACACCCGTATAGATATACATACATGTATAGATAAAGAAAATATCTAAGCTTTACTTATCTTTTTATTTTATTTTTAAAGGATTTTTTTTGTTATCTTTTTTTTTGTTTTTTTTTTTCTAATCGACATCTCACATATGAGGTGCATACTCGTAGCGTAGCTATACTAGTATATTAGTATGCTATATAGTAATGCTATTGTCGTATAAATATAAAATAAGGAAGTGAAACAGGAATAAATGAAAAGTTAGTTCATTGCTTTAAATAAAATACACACATTCACTTACTTACTTATATAATTTTCAGGCTATTTACAATTATGTAATATGTATATTGAATTTTTTTATATTTTCTTCATTTTCATTTTCCTAACTTTCATTTTTTGTTTTGTTTTGTTTTTATACGAATAAAATGTACCATATGTACCTACATATGGCAATCATGATAACAACAATAACGCTACAAAATTGCACAGTGGGCATTAAAAGTCTTTTTACACTTACAAATGTAAATTTTATGCTCGATATCTTCACTTCTAATTATCTTCTGACTAACTTTAGTGAGAAGATCTGATGAAGTTCCGATTATTTGTTTAGATGTAACCTAATTCGATACTACCGCCGACCAGTTGTCTAGTATAGGAATGCATTTAAATAATTAAGCTTTACATGGAATTTCCCATTAAAAACTTCGAGTATCGATTCAAAACTTTTGATTTTAGCTTTGTAGCTAGTTAGTGAGAAGATTGTGTGAAGAAAACCAAACTCTTTGATTGCTACGTGTTACCTAAACTTAGATGGCATCCAGCTTTTAAGGAATATGAAGAAATCGGTCATTAGATACCTGGTAAATCAAAATCAAATGAATACATACATCTTTTCAATTTCTGCACAAATAAAACCCTAATCTATATTCTCTATACTATTCCAGAATTTTATTTTCATACCTCTATTAATTCTCAAGTTCTAGAAAATTATAGTTTTGATACAAACTTTTTTTAACGTCTCATAATGTTAACATAGTGGTAAAATCAATTACGTATTTAGAGAATATTCAACTTTTCCACTACCTTAATGCGTTAAATATACATCTTTACTTGACAAAAGTTCATTAGGAAGAGAGAACATTTTACAAAAAAGTGGAGATGTACAAAGACTTTTGATATCCACTGTACATCTATGTAGTAATTTATAGTAAGTTGGTATAAAAAAAATAAAAAATAAAAATAAATAATAAAAATTTATAACAAAACAAGGAATTGCTATGTATGAACATATACGACTATATTGTATATTCCCGGAAGGTAAATTTTATTTTTCTCAGTCTACGTATAATATTTTATATAATACATACATATATTTTTTTTTCTCTTTAATAAAATGATTGTGAAAAATGAAAATATATACAAAACACATACGAGTATAAACATTTTTTCATTTATCACATCATATTTATATGTAATATCTACCATATGTGAAATTTTATATTACATATTTCTGTTTATACAGGAATGTATACGTGCACTACACACTTACATGAACATACATATGACGTGTAATATGATGCATGGTCAAAAGTTTTGTGTCTATTTTTTATTCTTAGTCTATGTACTTCATTTTCTTTTTTATACTCGCATATTTATTTTCATTTTTTCTTTATATCTATACTACATATTATGTACGTGTTCCTATGTAGGTATACAGACTTATACATTATGTACATCTACATATCTTTGTATAACAGTTTTGTTTTTCAAAAAAAAAAAAAAAATTTCCAGTCAGTTTCTCTACACACTGTATACATGCTGCGATTTTGATGTGTGTGTGGATATCTTTAACAGCAGAAGAAAAACCACATTAAATGGATTCTTTTTAACCACAAAATGAGAGCAGTGAGGACAAAAAAAAAATTCAACAACAAAAAAAATAAAAAATTCTATTTTTTTTTTGTTTATTTTAGTTTCATTTTCTTTTTTGTATATATAGATTCCTTTTTTCCTTTTTGTTGTGATACTGTACACAACACATAACTAATCGTTGTTTTTTTTTGACTTTCTTTCATTTTTTTTTTTTCACATTTTTATTTTAACTTTGCTGTTGTTGTTTTTGTCGTCGTTAATGATTTTGTTGATAATTTTTTTTTTTTTTTGTATTATTCACTATATGAGTTTATGTGTTTTTTTTTTGTGGTCAAATCACTTCTATGCACATATATACATACTGTAAATACTTGTACATAAATGTATTTATATACCTCTATTACATATATGAATAGTAGATTACATCCTAAGTATATACTATATTTAGCATCCTTTTTCTTTACATCCCCCTCCAAACCAATTTAATTTTTTTTTTTTTTTTGTTTTATGTCTTCTATATGGTTGCTTTTATTTTTTATTTTTTTATTATAATAGGGCTTTTATACTTTTAATTACTCTAGGGTTCAAATGCATAATGAAAAAGTTTATATAGAAAAGGATTCTAAATAATGTATAAACGAATATACTCGTATGTAAGTATCTACATGTACAGTTGATGAAAAAAATATCATATACGGTCATTGTCTATAGACAATCTAACTATAGAATCGCATTTATAATACATAAACACATTTATCTGTATACGAGAATATTTTTGTATAAAAACTTTTATACGAGGGTGGATTGATAAGTCTTTAAAAAAAAAAACACCATCTATGATGCCTTAACAACTTTTATTGTTTGTTGTTAAGCATATGTTATTTCAAATGAAAGCTGTCAAATATTTATATGACATTTGATTGAATAGTTTCTTAGTATAAGAGTCGTTTTTGTAAAGTCACTTTCAAACAAGATGGCTACTGCCACATTCAATGAGAAATCTTTAAGAACTAAATCCATTCACCCTGGAAAAACACAGCAAAAATTGGAAGAATTTGGCTCTATGTTGATAAAAGTGTATCGAGCTAAAAGGACACTAATAGCAGATTTTTCATACTCTCTGCTAGCTGAGTGTTACCTAAGTTTAGCTGACACCTAGTAAAGAGTTTGTTTGTCTTCACACAATCTTCTTACTAACTATCTACAAAGCTAAAATCGAAAGTTTTGAATCGATACTCGAAATTTTCAATGTAAAATTTGATTAACTTAAGCTGTTATTTGAATGTATTCCAGTTAGACATCTAGTCGACGGTATTTATCGAATTAGGATACACGTAAATAAATAATCAAAACTTCATTCTTCCAACTAAAGTTAGCTGGCAGCTAAGTACTGAAGAAATGTAAATCTCTTTGCTGTCTTTCCACTAAAGTTAGCAAGAAGATAATTGAAAGTGAAGAAATCGGGAATAAGTACTATGTTAAAAATTGAAGTCGACTTTACGTAAAAAGCAAATTATGATTTGTGTTTCATTCTACAGACTTATCAATCCATCCTCGTATATAGTATTATTTAATAACTTTTCTATTCGTATGTACATTATCTATCCATGTATGAGTTCATTTTATTATATTCTCGAATATGTAAATATGGACATAACTTTACACAGTAGTATATTTTTAGTCTGGTATATACCTAAGTAATAATTTTATATGATGTGAAAGAAAATAAAGTAGAAAGTAAACACAAGAAAAAAAAAATTGGAAATTGTTATAAAAATACACATACTCGTATACAAAGAAAATGAGGAAAACAAAAATAATAGATGAATGAACAGTGAATGCAAAAAAAGTCCACATATTTAATAATAATAATAAAAAAAAAAAATACAAAAATACAAAAATAAAAACAAAATAAAATGAAATAAGACAACATCTCATATAATAAGAGATTAGGGCTTTAGGTCGTTGTTATAATTATAATAATACATCAGTTAACCATCCTATGTAAATATACATATGTACATGTGTATATAACTTTACCAACCGGAAATCCATTGGATCACCACCACTAGATTATTTATTTATATACACATTTTTTTTTCTTTCTTTCTTTTTTATTCTATATTCATTTAAGAATGAACAGAAAAATAAAATATGTATTATTAAAAGCTTCACTATACATATGTATAATAACGGTATAACGCTATACATACAAGGAAAAATTATATGAGAAGAGTAATACATTTCATCATCAGAAAAACATATTAAATGTGTAATAGAAAGTAACAAGAAGAAGAAAAAAAAACAGAGAATGGAATCGCATTATACAAATATAATGAAGAAGAAAATTAAAAGAAGTAGGTACAGCGCAACACGATAAAGAATAAAGTGAAAAATAAAGAAACCAAAAACAAATTAAATGAAAAAAAAAAGAAATATACATACTACAAAATCAAAGTAGAAAAGTAGCAATATAAAAATAACAACAACAACAAAAATGTTCTCTTAGACTTTTATATTAAAATAAGGTAATTCACTTATATCCTTATTCTTATAATTAGTTTTTTTTTTGTTATGCGCCATATACGATGAAGTAATAAATATACATTTTTTTGTTCTTGCTTGCCATTGCCAACATTACTTTGTAAAAATACTTTTATATCCTTCAAAACACACACAGAAGAAAAATTTCTTTCTTTCTTTCATTCCATTTTCATTTCATTTCTTGGTTGTATGTTATTATAAATTCTTTTTCATTTTCATTTTTTCGCTTCCTTTAATTTTATCCTTTTCATTATTAAAAAAACAGAGATATTTAGTTAGCGCAAAAGAACATGGTTTCACATCATCATCAGAGTAAAAAAAAAATTCATTTTCTATTTAACTAAATTCTCGGATAATTTATAATTATTTATTTTATTTTATTTTTTTTTTACGTTTGTTCCTATGCATCATCGTGATTAATTTGTTTATTTATTATCATTTTCATTTTGTTAGGTTTTTTCTTTAAATTTCATTTTTATTTTTTTTTTGTTTTTTTGCATTCTGTGTATGATAAACCGGACGTATACCTTTATTATAGCGCTTCTTTCACTTATACAGATAGTGATTCTTTTACTTATTTTTTATAAGAATAAAATTTCATTTTATGATCTTGTTTTTTTTTCTCTCTCTCTTTATTCCTTCTTTTTGTTGTTGTTGTTGTTTTGTGGTAATTGTATTTTTTTTTTAACTTGGTTTAGATTCTTGGCTAATTTTAATTTTACTTTTTCATATAAAATTAACGATGAATTTTTCTCTCTCTCTCTCTCTAGAGATATTATCCTTATAATTATTATTATTTTTATTTATTCTTATATTTTTTTTTTGTTTCTTTAAGTAATATACTGACATTTTTAAAAGGTTATAATACAACATTTTTCTTTTAATCAGATAAAACTTAAATTAAAAAAAGGATTTTGAAAAAAAAAAATAATGAAATGTAAAACGACAAAATAAAGATTAAAAAAAACAGAGAACTGAAATAATAAAAAGAAAAAAATGAGCAACCATCAACTATCAGAACATAAGGACAAAAAAGGACTTTAAAGGTATGCCCACAGTTAAATTCCATAATGCCAAATATGAATGCGTATCTATATAAATGTTCAGAAAATGAAAAAATGACACTTGAGATACAATTTTAATTAAATGACAATTTCAGAAATTTCAGCCGATCAGTAATTTCTTGTCAGATATATCATCCAGTTTATCATCAGTAATCAGTTACTGGTGTACATTGCTGATGGGAAATTAATGATCGACTTGGGCAAGAGTAGCGCGCTGACTGGGGTTCGAACCGCGATCTCAAGATCACAAGGCCGACACTAGAACCATCAAGATATTCAAGCCCCCCATCTAGGTTGATGAATAAGCTCAAATATTATACCCAGCTAAAATATATCTGACAGATAATTATTTTGGTTGGTGAATACGACTCTCAGTATTATTTTTCCGCGTTATTTTATATATACGAGTATCTATGATACTTCTATGTACGTAGATGAGATCGTACGTAGATGATTGTATATACAGCATATACACGATGAGTATTCATATTATTATGAAAAAAAAAATTTTTTTTTTCTTACAACTTACATACATATATTTTTCATTATATTACACGTTCAACATAATCTTTGCTATACTTATGCTCATCATATGTGAGTTTTTTCTATTTCTTTTTTTTTTTTTGTAATACACATACAATTACATACAGATTACAGCCCATCATTAAACATCCATACATACTCTTTTACCCACATTTAGATTGTGTTTACATATACATATATATACGTATTTGTTTTTTAAAGGACATATGGATTTTTATAAAAAAATTCTGTATTTTTCATTCATTTATTTATTCATCCTTTTATTTTATCCTCGTTTTATTTCATATTTTTGTTTTATTTTATTTTATTTTTTTTATACATTTTTCCAGATCGCATATTTATATACGATGCTCGCGTACATTTATATTCGTAAGTAATATAAAACATTTACATATACATTGTATTTCGTATAGTATAGCTATTTATTCTTATACTTTTGTGTTTATTTCAAAAATTTTCAGATACATACTATATACAGTCCACAAATATACATAGAACACTCGTATACATAAGTATACATATATGTATATACGTAAATTTATATGCCTGTAGCACATGAAATACGCATATAATGTAGATTTTATTTTTTTAATATGTGTAACAAAAATATCAACATCAAAATATGTACATACATACATATATGGATTTCCCAGGATATCTGTTTACTTTTTATTTATTATACTCGTATATGTGTAATGTATGTATTTATGTATATACTGTCAATTTTTCTCCTTTTTTTTTCTTGTTATCATTTTCTTATTTTTCTGTTTTTTGTATTCTGATATATATTTTGTATCACCTTATATATACTCATACATATATACAAATATCTATCATATACATATACAATAATGGATCCATCTGTATACGTTTAGATTTTTAATAATTCTCATCTTTATATACATATACTCCTCTCGTATTTAATATTATCCTTTCAAATAGAAATTATATTAACTTAAGCAAGCGAACATATGTTTGCGAACATGTATTACATATATACAAAGTTACATTATGTATACTCTATGTACTATACTCTTATGTATTTTATGTCTGTATATATGTTTTGGTGTATATTTTCTTTATAATAATTTCTTATTTTACTCCTTATCATAGCCCAATATATACGATCTTATACTCATTCATTTGTTTTTTATGTTTTCTATATTTTTTTTTTGTCTTGCAATACATAATATTCTTTGATGGATGATACCTATAATGTTTTTTTTCTCATTTTTTGTGTGTGCTCTTATACAATTTTTCTTTATATGTTTATATATTCATACGTGCATGTGACAAGCTAAGCTATATCTAATCTCTGAGTATACGTATACATATACGCATTTTGCGAATTTTCATATATCATCTACGGCTATATGAGTATTTCTCGCATATAAATAATAATATAAAATCTAGGTATTATATTTTTCTTGATTCTCTATATATGATTATTCATCTACAAAATCCTATATATATGTAAATATATAAAAGTATATATATGTATGTATGGATGTATGAATTTCATAAACTCCTTAACTCACTGTATTTTTTTATTTCATTTGGATTTACTACACATATGCATAATATCCACATGTATTCCCTTGTATTTATACAAAATACGTACATTATGTATACACGAGACATCATTCAATATATACGTACTATATATATGTACAGAGGACGACGATAATATTGTTACAATTTTTTATTTTTCTAATACGTAAGTATAAATAATTTTTTTCTTATATACTTTTTTATTCTTGCTCGTATTTTAAGAAAAATAAATATCTTAATATTACATAAAATGTAATGTACATCTTGGAACTGATTTATAATACATATTGTATGTACATATCCTATATATAAATTTAACTACATACATATCCACATAACATATTTTACTTATGTATATGTGTACAATACTTACGCAAAAGCATTCATTTTGTATAGATACGTGCAAAGTTTATGCGTAAAAAATACATCATAACGCATATTCATATTCACAAAATAAATGTACATACTTTTATGTATATATATTGATGTGTACATGAACACACATATTTAAGTACATAAATATAACTTTGTATCTATGAATTTACTGTATTACTATGGCTACTCAATATAATACACACGAAAAAAATATTAAAAAAAAAATAAGAGGCTGTAAATTAAAATCTCTACCCCAAAACAAAATATTCCATGCTTTTATTAGAACTTTTTTTTTATAACCGTCGAATATTATTTTTTTTTACATTCAACACTTAACATATGAGTTATTATCCTTTCAAAAATAAATTGTTTTTCTTTTTCTTTTTTTTTTTTTTTGTTAAATTTTTCATTAAATTACTTGAAAATTTTTAATTTTCTTGTTTTTTTTTTTGTTTTTGTGTGTAAAACATTTTTCCATCAAATATGAAAATTAATTTCAGCTTATAGATTTCTAATTTTATTCAAAGTTTTAAAAGACTTGAAGACAACAAGAATTACGTAAAACACAAAAAAAATAAATAAACAACGACAAACATACATATATTAAAATCGAAATATATCTTTAGTCGATATCCTGGATTTATAGTAATGTGTTTACATTTAAAAATTCAACTAAATTTAAATTGAAAAAATCACTGATTAGGATAACGTAAAAAAAATTTGTTTCTATACATTTATTCTAAAATTTGAATAAGAGACACAGTAAGACATTTTGAATTTATATAATACGTATACATAAAATGGTAGTATCGGTAACTGTGATTTATATCCTTGCTAATTTGAATATAGATTTCTACATTCCTATATGTATGGATGCATCATGTAAGTATAAGCTAAGAGATATGTTCATAATATCGATAATTTTATTTTGTTTTTTCTTCTTTTAGATGTAATCAACATTTTTTTGTACAGATAGAAATTTCTTTTCTTTTTGGTTTTTATTTTTCTGTTGTATTTAAATTTATCAAAATGTCTATCTAGAAAATCGTTTAAAAATAATGTAAAAATAAAATAAAAAATAAATAAATAGAAAAGCCTAAGCGTTATTGTGGTAGTATGTATCTAGGCACTACCTATAAATGTAAATTATTGTAACAAAAGATATCCTATATATCTATACATAATTACATAAAGTACCTGTACCTGTATAAACCATAGATAAAAAAAATTTCCTCATTCAGTTCATTTTCTAATTATTTTACTTCTTTTTTTTCTGTTCACTCTGTTTTATACCTATTAAAATGTAAATTTATTTTTTACCTTGATAATAAAAATGAACAGAAACAAAACAAAAAAATATATACAGGGTGTCCGGTTTCGGATGGTCATCCGGCACACAGTAGATAGGTCTCGCCGAGACAAACAAAAAATCGTTTTAGAGGGAGGGGGGTAATCTCAACCGTTTAGCCGCTAGAGGGCGATGAAGATTTTTCGCACTCAATCTACGAAACACCCTTTAATAACTACGGTGTACTAGCTAGAAGAATCTGGTCTGAGAAAAATCTGAAGGAAACTCCCCCCTCTCTTCAATGATACCTTATATGCTTCTCTACGTTCTTTGTTTCAAGAGTTATTGTGTTTCAAAGACAGAATTTAGTGATTTTTTGCCATTTTTTTCATTTTGCCATTTTATGTGTCGGATGACCACCCGAAACCGGACACCCTGTATATATAAAAAACTTTAATTTATTTGAAATAACGTACGTGAATACATACATTGGTGTACTTTATACATCCACATTATATAGTAGTTTATTAGAGGATATATCTGCATAATTTAATGAGAAATAACTATAAAACAAAACAAAAAAAAGACAAAGATCGCCTAGCAAAAAACTGGAAACAATCTAACAACAATTTCACTACATATAATGTTCTCGTACAGGAAGAAGGAAGTGAATTAAATTCATGTGCAATAATAAATTTATGTTAAATGTATGAATACTATATAACTATATACATACTTATATAACTCACTCGTATGTAGGTATATTTATTTACTTTAATTATTTTCTTTATTAAATGGAAAATAAATAAAAATTTAAAAATATGTATTTTAAAAAAAATATATTATATGAATAAATTAAAAAATTGATATTATGCAAGGATAAAAACCTTTTAGCAATAAAATGTGAAGATAGATCGAGAATGGGAGGATGAATTGAAATAAAAATTTAACAAAAAATGAGATTCATTAAGGAGAGAGGTCAGTAAACTGCCTCTCTTATATGCCCACACCACAAACAAAAATGATCAATCGACAATGATAAACTGACAATATAATAATATGATAATTAGTGAAACCACAAACCGAATAAACCTATGCTACAAGGCTACAACTAAATAATATAATCCTAACCTAATTTTTTATATCAATGAAGTTTTAAGTTCTTCTTTTTCTTCATGGGTTCAGCCCTTCTAATTTTAATACGCCATAAGTTCGTTTGCCATTGCTCTCATTTAATTGGGTTCAGCCCTTCTAATTGTACCATAGGTTTGTCATCATAAATTAAAAGTAATTTTAATTGGCTTTAAATTTTTCCCGCATTTTGTCATATGACACGAAGGTGTATTAGGGAGCTGCCCTAATACCAGGTCCCATGTAACCCAGTATTCTTTATGAAACCAATTTACGTAATACTTATGTGTGAGATGCTTTCATGAAGTCTTCTTATCAACATGTTTAGATGCAACCTACACTACTACACTACCAGGGTTTTCACCCGATCGTTCATGTAAATTACTAGCGTTGCCCGTCAGTCATCAAACGTATGAAATACAAATAAAATAGATAAAAATATAACCGCAAAATATTCACACAACCCCACATACATTCTCATTACATTCATACGAGTGATAAAAAGGATCACAAAAGGCATCGAATTAAAATGAAAATTGCTTCGAAACCAAAAAAAAAAAAAAAACAAACAAATTTTATACCTTAGCAAATACCTAAATTATATGAGTGTTCCAATGCAAAATAAGTGAAAATATGTGTACACATGTATTTTATTATCTTTCATTTTTGTGAATTTTGTTGTTTGCTGTTCTATATACGTTTTCTTAATGGTATTTTATTTTTATTTTACTACGTTTTGTTTATTTGTCATAATATTGTTTTTTACTTTGTTATTTTTATAAATCAATATACAAATATTTTTGATCATTTATGAATACATTACATATATATAATTTAGATAAAAAAGAATCGAATAAAAAAATTTAACCAAAATATCACGGTACGAGCACATTATACATAAATATACGTGCGTATACCCTTACACACATACATATGAACATATATACATGTATTTAGATACAGTTATACGTAAATTTTTAAATTCATATGTACGTATACATACACACAAAATAAATAAAGTGAAATCCCTTTTTTGCTTTTTAAGTTCAAAAAAAATGTTCTTCTCTATATTTACACAAGTTCTGGTATTTGTACATATTTTTTATAATTCAATTTTCTTTTTTCTTTTTTTTCATGGTTTCTATTTTAGCTTTATACACAAATTTTGCAAGTATTTACATATGTACTACATACATTTATATTATACAAACAAAATGAATAAAAACCGCGTATGATACATACGTATTTACTCGTACATGAAATATAAAATTTTACTTTTCTTAAGTATAATATACATTCATATCTATATGTACTATATAATATATAAAATAAATATAAATATGTATATGTGTATTGTATAAATATATTTACAAATTTACACCTTATAAAATTCATATAAATATGAAATTCACACATGTGTATATATGTATATTTTACAGATATATATTTATGTACATAAATTGTATTAGATGTATGTAAATATAAAAAATATGTATGTAAAATGAATAGAAAAACAAATTTCATTTTCATGTTCATTGTATTGTATGTATCATATACTTACATTTGTGATACATACTTATACTTAATACGATGTATGTACTCATATGTATAAGGCCATTGACAGACATCTATTATCGATATCATGTTATAAACAATACTAGCATGGTGACAGACATGTAATCTAGTATAAACCTAGTATCATTTGACATTTGTGAATTTTTGTTGTACTGTTGTATAGAAAATTTATATTTACATTTTTATTTGACTTTATGTGGATATAATTATTATTATAATGAAAAAAATGAATGAGGATATTGAAATTCTAATTCAACAAAGTGTAGAGAAAATAATAGAATTAAAAAGAAAAACTAAAAAGCTAATATTTTTGGCTTTAAAAGCAAAAATGAGATGTGATTTTCACAGAAGAATGTAGTTATTAAACAAAATTCAAATACGAATATTGTAAAAACTAATTTCTCTTTTTGCCACAGCAATCAAAAATGGCACTACGTTTAGTAAATTTTTTGAATACTACTAGCTTTATACTAGATAAATCATGCTGGTTTCAATACCACGTTTATACCAGCTTGTTTTCCTGGTATAAAGATAGTATAGGGTGACAAACATGTATTATAGCCAATACTGTGGTATCGATACCACGTTTATACTAGATGTCTGTCTAGGGCCTAAATATCGTTTAAATTCAAGAAATAATAAAAATATAGAATTCATGTATAGAACGTACATACATTCATACTTTTGTATAAATGTAAATAGTATAACATAAAAAATGTATTATTCTATAAGTGAAAATAAGAGCATAGAATGAAAGAAAAAAACTACCTAAATTTTAGAATCAAAAAGCTAAACGAAAAAGTATGTACAGTATACGAACAAACAAACTTAAAATAATATGTGCGTATACGTAGTATTCAGGAATACATGTTACCTATCCTTACACCATACACATATTATATAAAGGAGCAAAAAATAGTAATAATAATAATAAAAAATAAAATAAAAATATATATGAATATTTGTTAAATGTTAAATATAATATTGGGATATACACGATAGCATACCATATACAATTTATTACTCGACGTATACTGTGTATGTACGTATTACCTTGTTTACACTTAAGTTTTAAATGCGATTTAAACTTAATGTGAACTGAAAATTGAACTGAAAAAATATGTATTTTTGATGGTTTTGCATACACGACATTTGATTCGCATTGAATCGATGTTTGCAATGAAATCACAATGAGAATGACAATTCAAATCATCTATCAAAAATCAAAAATGCAGCCATCTATACAGTGAACAAAGTTGAAAGTAGTTATGCGAGTTTCAACATTCAAATTGTTTATAAGAGTTTTCAGTGCACATTGCGAGAATATCTATTTAAGTTAAGAAACTGAACTGAACGAGTACACAATACGCATTGAAAAATAGCTGCGTTTATGAACAAATTTTATATCGATTTAACGTCAAATCGACTTAACAGCCGACGCAACTTAAAATGATTCAGCAGTGTTTATGACTGTGATTAAATCGATCTCAAAGTTGAATGTCGATTTGATATGCCAACTTTATAATTTTGTTTTGTTGATTGTTGATTTTTTGTGACATTTGACAGATGATAGATTTAACATTTTTTATATGATTCTATTAGCTAACTTGTTTTCTAATTCATTCTATGTGTTTATGAAAAATTTCATATCGATTTACAACTGTTTGCAACGCATAATACAATCGCTTTGAGTTAAATTGACTTGAAAACTTTATATCGATTTGGTGTGTGTTAATGAATCGTCGTATCTCATGTCGTTCTATCTCAAATCCTTTTTAAAAGTTGTTCATAAACGTATAGTAAATGCAAAGCCACTCAGTACGCATTAACGATGCCGTGTAAACGAGGTAAATACATACATACATACAATATACATACATAAAAATAACGAGTTAAGTTGATAAACTATGAAAAAATAAAATTCATATATAAAACAAATATGAAATTTTTTTTTTTTTTTCAAAAATTTATGACAATATAAATACTACAGAATTTTTTGAATAACACATACGAATATTAAGTGGTACATGTATGGGAGTTTACAATATCGTACAATGTTTGTATATGTAACTTCTTAAAAATAACGATAAACATTATATTCATACACGTTACGTACGTAATGTACTGATGTAATAAAACAGTTGTATATAAATTTATAATAAACGAGTAAATATGTATAAATGTATAATAATATGTAACTACAAGTATATAGCTTATTAACTTGAATATATGGGATATATGGCATTTTTTGTATGGTGAAATGTTATAAAAATGAAATTATAATTCAAATACTTGATGAAAAAATAAAAAAAAATGTTCTTCTTTTTCAGTTCAAAATTGAAGACAATAAAACAAAAGGTAATACATATCTACAAAAATGCCTACAAATACTCATATTACTCTAAGCATATATAGTACGTATATTTGTATTATATGTATATAGTATAATGTAGGTGGGTATACTCTATATAGTTATGTAAATATATGTATATATATGTATGTATTTGAGTTCTCGTACAATCTACATTTATGAGTATATACATTAGGCAAAATATTTATGTACTTATGTAAAAATTTAATTTTATTTCATTGTTGTTTTCTGTATTTGTTTTTGAAAAAATTTCAAATTGTGAAAGAATAAAAAATGTTACTTCTTACAGGTACATACAAACATATGTAATTGATGCGTATGAATTATGTGAAATTTTATTACAGAAAATATTAACAATTTTTTTTAAAAAATTTCAATTTTTCGCTCATTTAATTTCGATTATAACTGAGGAAATTAAAAATTGAGAAAAAAGCAAACAAAAAGGACGAGAAAAATGATTCAAGGTTTGAATGAAAATGGTGAATTGATTTTGGTGAATTTCAAGTGATGAAAGAAAAATGACAGCAAAAATATACGTATATGTCATGACAAATGACTATACACAAATTAGTATATAGGAATTTAAAATTTGACAGTAAAAACTATAATTGACAATAAAAATTATTAAAAATACATGACAGCCAGAATAATCATTGAAAGTGACGTATGACAGGGGGTTTTTGAATCATCATTCATACGAAATCTATATCAAATGTCTATCTACCACATCATCGATAAACTATTTTAGTATTTATGTTTGTATTATGCATATAGAGATATACAATATTACATACAAGACAAATGTGCATAAGTAAAATATGTAGTATGAATATGTATCTTTTATATAACTAATTTGATCAATAAATTAATTTCTTATATTTTTATTTCCTTAAATATCTTGTATCTAATAAAAACAAAAACTTTACATAATGTTTTTTAACAAACATTATTTCTACATTTTTCATTTTTAATTCGATCCTTTTTTTTTGTTGTTTTGGTTTTTTGATAATTCTTCTTTCGTTTACTTCTATTATTTATTCTTTTCAAAAGAAAAAAAAAGCACACAAAACTATTTTGAAATTTTTTCAAACAAATGTCCTTAATTGCTTTCAAATATTATAAATTGAAATAAAAACAATATTTTCAAACTTTTTATAAAGTACATAAAGTATTATAGAACTATGGAACATACATAGCTTATATGTATGATTATATTAACTCAAACAAAATGTATATGTATATACATATTATGTATACGTCAAATGTCAAAGTATGTATACAAATATGTATGTATATACAATGTATGAATATTTAAAGATAAATCTATACAATCAAATATACTTACATTGAATATACTATCTATATATGAGTTAATGTACTATACTACAGATAATACTACATTCATAAAATTTAAAATGAAGATACATATATGTACATACACATGAATATGTGCATTGTATATGTTAATATATTATTCTCAAATAATTTATTATTCAAACCACGATTATAAAACTATTAAAAAGTTTTTTTCTGATATTATATAAGTATATATATATATATATTTTTTTTTTCATTTTCTTTCATCCTTTTTTACAGGAGTCGTCGATATTATACATTTGCCATTTTATTTTAATATTAAATACAATATTATATATATTTTTTTGATTTTTGTTTTCTTTTCAAATTTTCGATATATACACACAGTAGTTACAATAACAAAAATCTACATATGTATGTACATATGCTAAAAGAAAAGTTTCCTATTAAAAAAGGTAAAAAAAAATATTTAATTTTTTCTTTAAAATTCATAACATAATCCTACCATACTTATATACACGAGTATACGATTTTCCGATTATAAATAGGAAATTTTTTTCAGATGTTTTCTTTATAAAATACATTAGTTATATGTGCACAATCGTATATACTACATATACCTACATATTTTTATGTGAACCATATGTGTATTTTCATCATTAAAATTCATATAATGTACATGTACGTATATATGGTATATAGGAAAAAGGCAAATAAAATTGAAAATTTTCATTATTAAGGAATTAAAAGTTATTTTCAATTTTTCCTATATCACACATACATATACATATGTACATATCTATGTATAACGTTCATAAAAACGAACGTATGTGTATGTATAAGAACATACGTATACATATTATGTTTGTATCATAATAATCTTATTCATTTTTATACAATAAAAAATAAAATGAAAATTTTCATACAGAAAAGTTCTACCATAAATACATACATATTTATGTATAATATGAAAGAAAACTCTTATCATTATTTTGTTTATAAGTAGTTTACAATATAATATGACAATATTTAATGGTTTTACATACATACATAAATACATATAAGTATATATTCTTACATACATATGTATCTACATAATTCAATAAATTCTTCTAAATACAAATAACTTATAGTACATTATATATGTTAAATTTTAGATGCTTGTAACATACATACTTACATACATTATTTAAAAAATTTTGTTACAAAATAATAGGTACATCATCTCTATATGTATATGTATATACATATTTTATATATATGCAACTTATAAGTACGAGGGTAATTCAAAAAATTTCCGGATAAATGAAATAATACACTAGTTTTTGATTTTTATGGATTTATTTTTCTACGTATAAGCCACCAAGTTTCATCACCAGTCCACTATACGTACGGTGCGAAAAATCTTCAGGATTTGAATCGTATTTGTTCAAAAACTCAGTGAAAGTTCGGCACGTCTTTCAATGTGTTCTTCGCTCAACGCTTTACACAAAGTTTTAAAAATATCTAATTTTTCATATATCTGTATTCTTTTAAATAAAAACAAATGAATAACTTTTTTTTATACACAACAGTTAGGCTTTCAAAACCCTCAAAATATAACCGAACTTCTTGACTGTTTGCCTGCTAGTTACTTACTGATGCAGTTATTCCGGGAATTTTTTGAATTACCCTAGTACATCTATACATCATCTACATATGTGATTTCCTACATATACAACCAAAGTATATTTATGTATTTCAATTTCATTATAAAAACATATAGTACTTCATAATATAGATAACATTCTCGGTAAATGTACATATTTTCATTTTACTTTATTAATTTTTGTCTATATACACATATGTATATATGTATATGTATTTATGTTGAAAATCCTTAATTTTAATATCATTAAAAAGTTAAAAGTTTTTTATCATTCTGTATACATATGTGTGTATGTGTGTATTTGTGTAAAAGATTATTAATCGTTTATCATTTGTTTTTATTCCTTTTTTACTTTTTCATATATATCTTTTACATTATTTTATTTTTATTTTATTGTGCGTATACATAGTATAAAGTTTATAAATCGAATTTATCTATTTGTTTATCGTTCCTATGTACATACATACATATGTGTGTGAATATTGAATTTATAGTATACATCGTTTATGCCGCATACTAAGAAATATGTACATAAATATGTACCTATTAAAAGTACAAAAATAAAAAATTAAATGAAATAAACAAAAGGATAAAAATATATATACCTATATATGTATTTTAAAATTTGAAAAATAAAATATGTAGAAAAATATGTGAAAATGTACATATGCTCTCTGATTATATTACGTACAATTTACCTTTTGAATACATCAAACATATGCATATATCTTTGAATATGTTATATTCATATGTACATTATTAATTATAAAATCATCATAATAATAATAATCATCATCATCATTAAAAATATGTATACGAATATTTATTTATAATGTACATACATCAAACTATATATACATACATTTAGTATATAAAATAACGTAAACAATAAGAAATTACATAATAAACTTATTTAATAATAGATTTACATATAATTTAATTCTCTCTCTCTCTCTCATATGTTTTTATTTTTATAATCCATATGCTTTATATGGGTAATAATTTTATAATAGAAAAGAACATTTAATGTAATCTATATTCCTATAGTACTTATCCCATATATAACATATTTGTGAGAGTAATGTAGTATGTATGTGTATATGTGAAATATTTTCTAAAATCCTTTCAATGATGAATAATTTCTATATTAGAAAATTTAATTTGATGTAAATATTTAACATTTAAATTGAAACAAAGAGAAAGTTTAAATGAAAATAATGAAAGAAAATAAAAACATACAAACACACAGAAATAAATGAATATTATGTACATATAAATACATCACATAAAATAAAATAAAATACAATAAATATATGAAAGCAAAAAATACATTGACAACAATTTAGAAATTTTCATAATATGAACAACACATGTTAACGTACATACATACATATATAAATATGTACATATACTCGTACATAATTGTGTCTATCTAACTTAAAAATATATATGTATCTATCTACTTTAATAAATAATAGATGTATGAAAATGAATTGATGATAAGACAATTTAAGAGATAAATACAAATATAAATCGGAAAATGTCTCCAAATACAGTGTGTTTCTCAGATATGTATACATATGTAGCTTCTGTCATAACAAATATGTATAATCATAATTCATAATTTACATATATTTCAAAAAAGAATTTGAGACTTTTCAAATAATAGCTTAATTAGCATTTCAACTCCAGACGAGTCATCTGTAGCTGTACACCTATGTACAGTTTAATATATATCGAGAACCAATGAGTTGCTGGTAGAGAAGCAAGCTCGTTCACATGATAGGTCTTAGATTGATCTTTTATATTATTAGAACGATCTAATACTCTAATAATACTATGTGTTACTTGTTGTCAGCAAGCAGACTTATCAGCATTTCTAAGCTCTTTTTCCCAGCCAGCTGGTAACTCATTCAAAGCTGAGTGAACTTTGGGAATAATGAAAATTGGAAATCGGCAATGAAAAATTGAAAATTTATTATTTTTCTTACATTTGCTTTGGGCAGGAATCGAACCTGCACTTTAAAATGATCAGTGGGCCAGTTGTTCTACAACTTGAGCTTATGATTAATCTTATACTTAGTTTAAAAATGTTTCAGGGATTTAAACTTTAGGTGAAAATTTTTCTTTCATAAGCGGATTAATTTGTTCAGTTTTAAAGCAAGATTCATCGATTATATACCGATTTGTAAGTTTCTATATTCTTAAATTTCACAATTCCACCCTGTACACATATCCACATGCATATTTATGTATATCTGACACATTAAAGAATTAAACGTTTTTAAACTTTGTGTAACATATGTAGGTACATATTCGAATAAATAATATACGCATACACACTAAATAAATGACATCTATAGACACAGTATATACTTAAATACTCCAATAATAATACTAATAATTTCTTATTATCTATTCAAGAAAATGAATAGATTTGAAATATAGATAAAATATTTGTAGGTATTATACATTATGTATATAAAATTGTGTATTATGTACCTACAAATATTTATGTATGTTCAGGTTGGTTTGAATATATATATATAATGTATATACTCATAGATAATATATCCTTTTTATATGATTAAATGAATTGTAAAGAAAATGATTTTTCAATTTATAATAAATTATTTATTCTTGGTGTTGGTATGTGAAAACCATATATTATCACCACAAGAAAGAAACAAAAATAAAAAAATCTTTTTTTCTTAATTTCTGAGCTTTAATTTTAAAACACACACATACGTACATATCATCAGTAGCATGAAGGAATATTTACATATACAGAAAATTACATTTTCATATAAAAATTACAGAATATGTACTTAATGTCTATTAGCTACACAAGATATAGTAGTATGTATGTACATATGTATCTATTCATTTCATTTTTGAGATTATAATAATATTCTATGTGCTGATATGCAAATTTGAATTTTTAAGGAACAAAATATTTTGAATGAAAGAATATTTTTTTTTCCTTTTTATTTTGTATTTTGTATTTTTTTTTTGTATGCTTCTATACAGTTTCCGCGCATACATTAATTTGAAAATTATCATTTATAATTTTGACAAAAATAAATTGAAAGTGAAAAGAAAAAAAATGAAAAATGATGAATAAATAAAATGAAAATAGAAAATATAATTCAGAAAATATAAAATAAAAAATATGGTAAAATTATATCAAAATATATATGTAAATAAATTATAATATAAAATAGACAGAGACCAATACCAAAAATTTTAAATGAAATTCATATCACATTACTCGTACATACATATCAGAGCAGTGGCGCATTTTCCAATTAAGCGCACCTAGGGCATCACTCGATTTTTCAAAATGAAACTTCAAAAATGAGTACATATGATGTGTGAAATACTAATCGTACTATCGTTGCGTATACTATAGGTACTGTTATGGTCAATAACTTGCACTGCTACAGAGTATGTGTAGAAAGGAGGAGCAAATATAAAATGTTGTTAGTTGATTTTCAGGGTTTGCCACATACAATATTCACAATCTATGCACATTCATAATATACACAATTGGTTTTTTATATATTTTTATAAAAATTTATGTCAATTTGTCGCCCCTCAAAATTTGCCGACTATGTTGCCTATGCGTAAATCAAATTCTGCATATATGAGTATATATATATTTAATATAAATGCATATTCAATATTTTATTAATTAATTGATTATAATTAATTAATTATTATTTGCATAAATAAATATAAGACTAGATCATACATTTACATAATATTACGAACGCTCCTATACCATAATTCATATGAGTAATTCTCTTTGTGATTATTTTTGGTAAGCAAATATATTTTTTTTTGTTGAAATTATAATAAAATAATTTTTAGAAATTTGAAAACACAAACACAAACCAAGATACATCTCCCCACGTTATTATATTATGTATAGGAGAACTTTTATAATGAATACCGAAATGCAATTAAATTAATTGAAAATTCGGTTTTTCGATAATTACATAATACATAATACTAATATGCAAATTATAAAAATTAATTTAATTTAATTATTTTCACCATTATTTGTTATTGTTTATATTTATATACAGGATAATATACGTGACTGTATACTCTATAAAATCATATGTGTATAATTATTCATATTATGTACTATTTTGTTTTATGAATTTTTATAAAGAAAACTATTACCATTTTATCAAAACCAAATTATTTTGATATATGTATACATACTACTGTGATAAAAAAAGAAGGTAAATTTATTTATAAAATGAAAAGTTTTTTATTTATTTTTCAGTGTTAGAGAGTGCATTATTAAGATGACATTTGCAAATCATTTTAAAAATCATATAAATGCATACTTTTTGGATGAAGGCACATAATCAAGAGTACCTATCTTATAACTGCTTACTTAAGATATTTCAGATATTTACATGGAATTTATCATAAATATTTAAAATATGGTACTACTAATCTAACGGCAAAAAATATAATCGTTTGATTGAACCCTCATAATTCAAATGGAAATTCATTTTATTTTTTGATAAACGTATTATTTTGAAATAAGGAAATACATATTTTAATTTATAATATCAAAAATCACATACTTATTATATACAATAATTTATTATTCTAACATATTATAATGTAGGTATGTACGTAAAATGCATAAAATATGTATACTCATCCTTTATACATTTTGATAATAATTAATTTAATTGAAATTTATTTGTTGTTTCATGGTATTTTTTTTTTCCTGTTTGTTATTTATTTTTTTTAATTGTTAACAATTTTTTTCCATAAATTAATCATAATTTATCTGCATATATGCACCACTGATATAGGTTATGTCATTGTATATACATAAATATGTAATGTCGCACATAATATGAGTATACTCATTTATCCTTTCAAATTAAAAATAAATATACATAGTATATTCGTTTATGTATGTACTCGTCAATGTAAATGTGTTTTAATATACACCAGAGAATTAATTGAAATTTTGGAATTTAGCCAAAAAAATTTATATTCGCGTTTTGTAAAAAATATATTTTTTTTAGTTTTTTCTTATTTTTTCAATTTTTATATTTTAATTATGGCAAAAAATTAATTTCATTATTATATAATAAAATAATAATAATAATAATTTTATTATTATTGTCAGCTTTCAAATTTCAAAATTTAGCTTTAATTAATGACCATACTTAATAAATAACGCGTATGTAATTTCCAAATATATAACCGTACTTTATATAAATTCAATTTGGTGTAATAAATTTTTAAATATATTATTAATGTAATACGTTATGTGGTTATACCTACAAATATCTAGGCTCTTATTCACCAACCAAGATTATCATTTATCTGAGATAAGAGTGTATTCATCGACCTCGATTATACACTATTCGGACTACTTTTAAGAAACAACCTGGGAGTGGTACTATAAGGCCTGTATTCACCAACTAAGATTATCCGTTGAATATATTTTAGCCGGTTATAATTTCAGCATATTCATCAACGCAGATAAAAATTTGTTTTCGGACTTCATTTTCGGAGTGTCAAAGACGTCAGTTGATTGTATTTTTTTTATTACAAAATGAAAAAGAGGTTATGTGGTGTGATGATTATATGTACGTGAATACTGTTCTGTTGCTGTTAATAAAAGGTTATGTTCGAAAGATATGTATTTACAATAGAAGTACATATAAGGTAGTCTAAAATTTATCTAGCATCAACTAATCGCGATTGGTTGGTGAATACAATTTAGACAGTCGTAAATTTATCTTGGTTGATGAATATCGTTTGAAAATAACTCTGTTATTAACAGCAACAATATCATCACATCACATAACCTCTTTTTCATTTTGTAATATTTGTAAACCTTATAAATCTAATTATACTGCTTAAACTTTGTGATTGTGTTACTTAGATACAGAGGTACAGAGTTACAAATCTATAATACTCCATACGAAACGAGTATACGCATTTCTAACTATAATATCATGATTATTATCAAAGATTGTATATGAAAAATAAGTATGTATGTAAATATGTTTTGTTACATTTTACACTTTAATTTTTCATATTTATCCTTAATTTTTTATATTTTCCTTATTGCACATACATATAGTATAGTTTTTACATAAACTTTAAGAATAATTATGCATGTATGTATAGTATTTATTTTTATATAAGTATCTTTATCTTTTCAAGGGCAATTCAGGGTAAAATGTCTACACTACTATATCATGTAAATTATTTCATTTTTGTTTTGTTATTCTTTCATTGTACCTTTTTGAAATATGTACATATATAATGTACGAAGTACTTATGTATGTTTTTTACTGTTGTAGATATTTATGACATAAAAATTATTTTAACTTTTTTAATTTCTCTCTTTATACATACATACGTACGTACATTCACTAGAATTATGTGAAGATATGATCATGTGAGTATATATGTGTATATAAAATTTATGAATAAAAAAATGTAAGGACAAATTTTTGTAAAAACAAAAAAAAAATACATAATGTAAATCAGGACAAGCTAACTTCTTATTTTATTTACTCGAATTTCGTATATTATTCTTTTTTTCATTAAAAAAAAAAATGTTTTTAGATTTATTTGATTTTTTTGTATTTTTTTTTGTTTTTTAATCATTCTGAATAAAGGAGTGTATCATACTCATACATATGCATAAATAAAAATTCAACGAGACATATAATCTTACATACATATGGCAATATGGCATATTTTGTAGGATAATATAGGTAAAAAACAAAAAATATCAAAATTAAATGAGGCTTGTATTAATTTCATTTTTTCGCATATTCCTAAAAAAAAAAAGCATTTTTTACATATAAGTAGTGACATAGTAACACATACAGATCCATATAAATATACTCGTACTTTTCACATTACATATAATGTGTAAATGGGGATGACATAAAATACCAATTTAGAGTGTTTTCTTTTAATTTTCGTTGAAAAAAAATAATGTATTCGTATATCTTTTAAATGTACACCAATACATCATATGCTGAAATATACATGTGAAATTTTTATTATAAGCTACCAAGCGTTATATGTAGATATGTGCACAGTATGTGTGAAAAAATTTTCTCCCAATAAAATGTGATATAATAGTGCGCTTATTATTTTATTTCTTTTTTCATTTTTACACATCATATTATATTTATATAGTATAGGTGACATGATTTTAATTTAATTCTCTTTGTTATTTTTCTTTTTTTAAATTGTGATATGTATTCTCTCGTATATGTATGTGTTGTATACAAACAAAACACAAGAGACGAAAAAGAAAACGCAACCATGAAATACAAAAAAATATATACATAATAATAATAATGAAACATAAAAAATGAAAAAAAAAAGTACGAGTATAATATGCACACATGAACTCTATACACTCTATCATTCTTTTGTTCAGACAATAGAATGAATATTAACTGAATAAAAGATATGGATTTTTTTTTCATAATATAAAATATACATAATATAGAATTGTATGTGCATAAATGTATGAACATCATATACAATACAACATATAAAATATGAGTATGCATACATGATGGATACATGGATAATGAATTATGGTATACATGCGTTCGTATATGGTATATGTACACAGAAACAGAGACATAATAATTGAAGATAAATAATAATAAAATCATTTTTATATATAGATTTATAAAAGAGAAGAATAATTTAAAAAACAAAATGATAAATTAAAATGAAATTAAAGTAAAAATATTTATACATACGTACGCAAGGATCATATATATGTAATGTGCATATGAGTGTTTATAGTTTTTTAATGATTTATAATTTATATTTTACGAGTAAATATGAACAGAATGTACATTTTAATGTATGATGTGCTTGTTTTTTTTTTTTTACTTTATTTCTATTTCCTTCAAATATCCTTCAAATTAAACACATACACATATTATATGAAATGTTTTATTTGAAAATTGAAAAGTGGTGCAAATCCATTTTTGACAGAAATTTTACTTAATTAATAATAACTATGTATGAAATATTTTCCTACTAAGCATTTTATCTATAAAATAGTTCCCCAAAAAAAGAATGTTCTTTAAGAGTTTTCATTATTTTTTCTTCTATTTACTATAAATTAACTTCAGATTAATAAAATGATTATACATTACTCTCCAAATACTGTAGTTGCTGACAATATAAGTAACACAAAGTATATGAGCAGTATTACTAGATCACAAGATCATTCTAATCCCTATGTCATGTAAATGACCTCGCTTCTCTACCATATCAACTCAATAGTTCGCTTCGTAATCCACTTTAAACAGTAGGTGCTTTCATGATGGCAATATTAAGTAGATAAATTTTGAAATCACTTCTGTGAAAGCTTTGGCTTATCTAGAGCTGTAGCTCCATTCATGATGAATTATAATGATTTTTTAAATATGACAAGAACATTAAAATATCTTCATTAATTTACACTAATCTTATAAATAAATTTGTTGCGTCTGTCTGTCTGTCTGTCTGTCTGTATGTATGTTCCGGGTAATCTCGAAAACGGCTGAACCAATCTTGATGGAATTTTTTTTATCTTAAAGAGTGATTCCTCCCACAAATAATAGGCTACTTTTTTTTCAAATTTAATTATTTAAAACAATAAAAATTTGGATTAAACAGATGAAGGTCTGAAAAAAATCTATAAAATGTATGAAAAGCTTTTTCTTCTAAATGAACTGATAATCGTGGTTGATCGTGGCAATCGTGGTAATTGAATTACAAACTCAATAGAAATGACGTAATAACATAAAGCTTTACAAAGAGCTTCTTCGCTCGGGATCACCTTATTCTGTATATCGTGGTTCGTTTTATAGCTCTAGGACAATGCGGACGAAGTCGCAGGCACACTCTAGTTTGAAATAAAATTGTACAAATTTTTAATAAATATTCCACATAATATAAGGAATTTAAATTAAATTTAAATGAATATTATTTTTTATCTAAATAAGTATCGTACGTACATAGAAAATTTTTTCTGCGCTATCAGTATTATGATCTTTTTTTTTTCTTAGAAATTTTATAATTGTTCTCTTTTATTTTATTCTGCAGTGCAGTGCGTATAGCGGATATCTTCAGCCGTACCAATGAATAATTTATTTATTTGAAAGAAAACAATCACAAAAACCGAATTATTTTCCATATACTTGTATTCACTACTTGTATATACTGTATGTACTATAAAAATAAAATAATACATTTTTACTTGGAATATTAAATGAACAATAAAAATATTTCATAATTTCATTTCAATTTCAATTTCATCTTATTTATTCACATATTTATTTTTATGATTTTATTTCATTTTAAAGAAAACTGATCCTTGTATTTATGCTTACATATATCATAGTCATAGAGGTACAGAAACGTATTGAGCATAAATGATACAATAATTTGAAATATATTTTTTTTTTTACATATAAATATGAAATCAAATAAAATATGAAAAACAAAAAATGTACACACACGCACACTTTATGAAAAATAAATATATGTATGTATTTACATTTTTTCTTTTTGATTTTTGAAAAATTAAAAACATTAAAAATATTTAAAAAAAAAAAAAAAATATTAAAATAAATATTATAAAATATAAAATAAATAGAGAGAAAAAAATTAATTCTATATTTATGTCTCCAATTAAATTTAATTTGTATTTAGTTATTCCACAAACATATACCATGACATACATGATTATATATGTACATGTTTGTACACATGCAGATGAAAAGTTCAAAAAAAAAAATTTTTAAAAATAAATACATATATAAAAATCCTTGAAACTATACAAAGGAGGTCAGAATTTATATTAGCTGGCATTAGCTCTAGCTGTATAGCTATTATCAAATCTAACTCTATAGCTATTATCAAATAGCTAGCTAGCTAGTTAAGTTAAATTAGAATCATGTGTACATAATAAAACCATAATCTATATAGTCGTGTATGTATGTATGTATGTAGTATGTATATACTCGTAGGATATTTGTAGATTTAATAGCGAGAATAATAATAATAATAATAATAATAATGACAAATAACACGTATCATATTATTCATTCTTATATATAAGTATATATGTATATTGTATATGAATGTATATTATTACATATAATCGTATGAATATAGTGTATAGATATGTGTACATAAATAATGTATGTGGAATATTTTTAAGGTTTTTTTTTTATTATTATTTTCATTTTCAATTATATTTTAATTATTTAAAAATAAAATTCTATATTATTGTCATGTTTGTCCTTATAATTATTTCGTATATGGAGGTGCAGCATTCATTATCATCACATTCATACACTCGTCTTCGTAAATAAATATATTAATTATTACATACATACATAGTAAATTACCGTATTTTGTCAACATGAATTGTAATTTTTTTTTACATCGCAGGATACTCTCTATACACACATAATAGTGTATTCGTACAATTTATAAAACAATTCAATTGAGTTTTTTAATTTTTCCTTGATTTATTATTCATGTAATTTTATAATTTTAGACATACATCTACATATGTATGTATATTTTCATTACCTAATTCACTAATGTATATCACACATTCACATCAATACCACTCATACACATACCATTTTATTAGTTCTCTCTATTCCTGTGTTAGCATTCTAAACTATATCATATAAAATAATTTTATTTATGAAAATATTTTAATAATTTCAAATGAATGCGATAATAATAATAATATTTTCAATTATAAATGAATGTAATTGTACACACACACACACATATTTTCGCATATAAATAAATACTATATGTGATGTACGTACGTAATATATGTACAAAACTAATTATTATTTCAAAATTCTTTTAATATATGTATATGTATATATTTTATTAAATCTATCTACATTACATATTATTTATATACTATACTCGTATATACAAACACGCACAGAACACAGAAAACGCAATTAAATTCAAATTATTATTAACATTCAAAATGTACATATATGGTACATAATTTACATAAAAATGTTTCTTTACTTTGTAGATAAGAAAATTTAAATATTTTCATTTATATTTATAAAAGGATGGAAAACAAAATTGAAAAAAAAAATAGACTTTTAAAAAGTGGAAGTAAAAAATAAAATTAAATTTTCCAGAAAGAAATACATATTAATTTCAAATTTGAATTTCAAATAAATACATATATGAACGCAATACCTAAAGATTCAAAGATTTTTTTCATATTTATAAACGAAACGTATAGACAATAGAATAGCTGTGTTCCTTTCACATGAGCAAAGTACTTAAAAATCAGTTTGGTTTAATACTTCAATAAATTTTTATGTGTGAACTGCTCATACAATTTTTCAAAAGTAGTTCACTCATACTTTGTAAGTAGTTACATACGTTATTTCTTTCTACCAGATGTCTTTTTAGTTTCACATTATCCAACAAATGGAAATTGACTGTTTAGGTTAGATTTCTTAGTATAAACAAATATCATATGGTGTGTTTTATATAAATTTTTCAAATTTATAGTAAATTAATTTTAAGGTTATCTTTTGCTTCAATTGTCAAATTTATTTATGTTTCTTTGAATAGTTTGAGTCATTGCTAAAATAATTGCTCAGAAGTACTTTGCTCACGTGAAAGGAACACAGCTAATATCTATGTTTAATGATATTCGTTTTCAAACTATGATGAAAAAAAAAAAAATAATAAAATAAAATGAAATAATTTACTAAAAATTATATATGAAAATATGTTAGTTATATACATATACATCACCAAACATATGTAAATTTTATATATATATATACATACGTATATATAATGAAATTATTGTACTTAGATTTCCATATTATATTTATATGTGCATATATGCCAGAAATCATAAACTTAGTTAAATAACACAAAATTATTTTAATATTTTTCATTAATAATTATTCTTTGTTTGCATTACAACATCATTACACTATGTACACATTTAAATAATTTTTTTAATAATTGAAGTACATTATGTACTTGTATGTATGCAATAAAAAATAAAACAAAACAAAAAATAAAGAAAAAGGAAAATTAGAAAAATAAAAATATCAACCTTATAAAATACTCTTGTCGTATAGTACTTAAATTCAAATAAATTTATCACTTTAAAATTACTATATATTTTTTTTTTTTTTTTTTTTGTATTAGTGAAATTTTTTTTCTTTATTTTTTTTTTTTTATTAATTTAAATTAGGATTATTATATTTTTAAATTTAAAAATTTTTTGTTTTATTTTAATTTTATATTACTCGTATTTTATATTTTATTTACATTATACATTATATTATATGTAGATTTATTATTAAACTTTATTTTATTTTATTTTTTTTTTTTGAAAAATTTTACAAGTTATTTTTACTTTAAAACTTTTCTCCTTTTCTTTTTACATTTAATTTTGAATTATTTTTTTTTTTTAATGCAATCACAAACATTATTTTTTTTTTCACAACATATTCATATTTTTATTTTATTTTAATTTTTGTTAAAACTTCAAAGTATACAAAAAAAAAAACATTTACAAAAAATATATATATGTAATTATAACCTTTTTTTTTTTTAATTATACTTTTTATTTTTTCATTTAAATTTAAAAACTAGATCAACGAAGAAAACAAATACATAAATAAATAATAATAATAATAAAGAAACTAGGTATATAGATGCGCTATAGCTATACTTTGATTAACAAGAAATATGAATTTTTTTTTTATTTATTTTTCTTTTTCCTTTTTGTTTAATTAATTACTTTATTTTTTATATATTTTACGATTTATTTTTTTTTTTTTTCGGTAATTTTAACTTTTTTTTTCAAACTAAAATATTTTTAGAATTTAAGATTTTTCAAAATATAAAGATATACACGATTATTACTTGTTATTATTACAATATTTCTATTATTAGTATTGTTATTGAAGCTGTGTGTTATGAGCTCTAGATACCGCACTAAATTAAAAATATTTCAAAATTTAAAGATAAATTTATAAGAATTTCAGATATTTTTATATACATATATACATATATATGCGTATGTATTTACATAAATATATATGTATATGGATAAATGTTATGTATATAGTACAGTAGGTACATGTAATATCAGTGAATATATACATATGCACATATATATATTTTATAATTATTATAATATGTACCTCTATATATATACTTATAATTTATAAATATATTATATATATATATTTTTTTTGTCTTTTTTATATATAAATACACTATAATATATAAATGTGAATGAATTTTTATCAGGATGTGATGGAGTTTATCAGGGTACACTTCTCAGACTGGTACCTATTTAGGTGCAGAATTTTTTTTTACTAAAAGATTTTTTCTTCGTTTTTGTTTTTTGTTTGTTTTTTCGCTCTCTAATTTTTTTTTTTTTTTTTTGATCTCTTTATTTTTATTTATTTTGTAAGACAACACAATCACCATTTTACCATTTTAGTATAGTAGGTATGTACCAGTACCGATAGCACCAGCAGCATGAGCAGCAGCCGAAGCAGCAAAAGCAAATCTCAGCAACGCACACATACATATAAAAAATTTAAACCGCCGTATGTGTATACATATATTTTAATAGGGAAAAATAAGTTTGTGAAGCGAATTCAAGCGAATAACGAAAAGCGAATAAAAGCGAAGTCAACACAAATATACAAATCGCATCGAAAATTAAAGGCAAAATGAAAAATATGACATTTTAAAGGAACGAAAAATAAAGAAATAAATAAAAACAAACAAGGACGAAATAATATGAAAATGTTCATGTATTATTTTTATACATATACATATTTAGGAGAAGCTTTCATATTTAACTGTAGTGCCTACTCGTATATATTTTATAAGCATAACAAAAATCCTTTAAATACAAATTTATATTTATGTGTATAATATATAATATGTACTTTTGAAGTACTCGTATATGTATATAGACTAACACAATTAAAAAATATTATTTTATATTTCTTTCTAAAAAGCTTTCTTTTATACCAGTAATAAAACAGCAATACTTTAACACAGAGAAATACAAAATACAGAATACAGAGAATCTGAAAAACGCATGTACTTTCAAACATACTAAAAAAAAAACAATTTTTCTGTAGACAAAAATAAAATAAATAAAACCGATTTGATAACATAAATCCAAGGCAAAGATTTTGTAGTCCTAACTTTTTTACAAAAATTATTTTTTAATAAAAAATATGACCGCAGATATATTGTAAAGAAATTAAATTTGTTAGCTAGGCTTTTAATCAAACACATTATAAGTGTATATCATCATATGTAAAAATCATTTCAGAAAAATTCACAGAGATCAAATTTAAGGCTTTACTTTAATTTAGAGCATCATTGGCATCATTTAGATAAAAATTTTACAAGAAAGCTAACTTAAAATGTTAATCTCTATAATCTACATCTACTCGTTTACATACACATAGATACAGATATACCATCTTTATAACCTTATGTTCTACTACATAGACATTTAATTATTAGCATGCATGAATGTATTTGTGCGATTAGCCGGGATATACATACTTACAATTTTTCAAATTGTCATTTAAACAAGTATAATTATGACATAAAAATAACTTTCACAAAAAAATATGCCCATTAGTGTACCACATAATAAAATTCTTGTAAAATGAAAAAAGTTTTATATCCTCACAAAATTTTCTACAAACATACATATGTATATATCGATGGTAAACACATACATATAAATGTACGTAAGTAAATTTACTTGTGTTATAAAAATGTATTAATAAATGTACACACATGTAAGTACAATAACAACGCACACTTTTAAATTAGTCACGCACGTGTATATTTTTCAAAAATCTATATAAATGTACGTACAAGTATGTAAAATAAATGTACAGCACTATATACTATACAACTCGTATAATATAATGATATACGCGGCGCGGCACCTTTTTAACACGAAAATTAAAAGCTCATTTTTAAAATATTAAAATTATTTATTTCCCTGGAGAAGAATTCATGAAAATGTGTTCTTTTTTTTGTATTTTTCTATCATTTATCTTATTTAATAATTCATCTTTTCAAAATTCGCACATTTTGCAGGATGTAAGTATGTATGCGTATGCTCCTAAAAGAATTGTGAATTTCTCCTATATCATTTTGCAAACATTTAAATGTTGGCAGCACTGATTATTAGTATATACAAACACACATCCCTTTTACAGCTTAAATTTCATACAGAATAGGAGATATATGAATCGAACAGAAACATCTGATAAAGTGTATTTAATCCCCAACTGTTGTCCTTCATATTTTATTTTAAAAGCTTTTATAATGGTACATTTACATATATTTCGATACCACTATCGACAATTATACTTGGTAGAGTACCATTAAAATCGCCCAAATACGATTTCCCAATTATCTATTTTTTTTCCACACAAATAATTTATTCAAAATGTGTACAGGACAATATGCATGACGTCAAAAAATTCGTCCGATTTTTCCAGCTAGTCTCCTATCCGTCATTTTTTTAATACACTTTTTGCAAGGATGAAAAGCTTTTGTTTTATGTTTTCGTCGTATATTGTTTACATATAACCGATTTATCTGGCAATTTCTACGTATTGCGTATTATATTGAAATTGCACAATATGATTTAATTTGACTCGTACTTTAAAACTGTGTTAAAGTTATTAAGAATAACGCCAGGAAAAGAAATCAAGTAGAGGCAAAAAGCTACTAGACTACGATCAAATTAAAGCGGTATAACGAAGGATTTATAAAGACAAGAGATACAAAATAAACTAGAATATGCTCATTTGCTTAAAAGTTCTATTTAGAACTAATACATTTTATGGGGTGCCAATTTAGACCTACTTATTTATTATCTCTTGTGCATAAATGTTTATTAAAAATTCATAATTTAAAAATAAAAACAAAAATACATAAGTAAATTCAGTATAATTTTTAGATAAGTCCTCGAACATATATTCAACGTTGTCGCCGGTAAAATACACAAACACACACACACACACACACACATGAATTAAAAACATAAAATATGTATGACAATATAATAATAATAAAAATAAAAAGTCAAGGATAACAAATATAGTTAGACAGAGGCTAACATTTTTATTCTTGCTTTTAAATTTTTGTATTAGTAGTATTAAGAAATACGCAGAATCCTTATGAACACACATACATAGATACAAACATCATATATCTGTGTATATAGTTATGCAAACAAAACGATATACAGATTTACAGCGAAAAGCTAAAAATATTATAGAAAACTTTTTATTTCTTTTTTTTTTTTTGTTTGTCATATTTTATGCATGAACTTGAATATTTGACGTCAACAACAACAAATAAAATAAAACAGAATATCATAAAAAGGAAAAAATATACAGGCAAAAGTTAACAAAAAACAAAAAATATTAAAGGAAAATGAAAAACAAAAAACCAACATACATTCAATCAAAATTTTTAAAAGCTTCCGTCAAAAACATTTGTTTCTTAACAATTTTTTAGTAAAGTAACGACCCATATCTATGCCAGTGTGCCTATAAAATTTTGCAATAGTAAAACATCCTAAACGAGTTACATATGTACATATCTAGGAGCATATAATAATATACATAGTGCGTATATTTAGTTATAAAAATTTCCATTTAACAGTTCAACTTGCCAAGATATTTTGTGTCCTTTTCATATTATTTTTTTATTCTTCTAATTCTATGGAATATATATTAATACGCTTTTGTACTCTAAGTCCTTACAATATATTTATGTATGTACATATATATTTGTAGATACACATACATTCTTCTCACACTTATTTATACGCACAGGATTTATATTTTAAGGTTTTAAGATTTTAAAAACATTTTATCGTTAAAAGAAATAAATAAAATCAAATGAAATATTTAAAGAGATTATACGATACGCTTTAAACATGACTGAACATCGAAGATCGAAGGATCAAAAAGTACATCGAAGTATGAACGGAAAATATATTTACATATTCTCAGACTTCTTTTTTTTTCGTCCAATTTTTCTTTATCTTCTTTTATTGATGTAAAAATACCAAAAAAAAAAAATTTATATAGTATATATCTTTTGTTAAATAAAAATTGAGAGTAACAACCAAAGAAAAAAAGGATAAACCGATGAAACTGACAACTTTTGCGTTTAGGAAATGAATTTTTTGTTCATTGCGTAGAGCATGATTTGAAATATTTTTTTTCCACATTTTTCTATGTTATTACAATCATTGATGTATTTTTAAAATCTAAGAAAAAAAGTGAGATACATTTCACAATTTTCAATTACAGTGAAAAGTTATATTTTTTTTCATTTTCATTATTTCCTTTTAAAATGCATAAATTTCGCAATTGTTTTCCTTATAAATTCATTTAACTTTTCAAAAATAGTCCAGCATGCGTAAATTTTTGGTTTTATGGGTGCTATTTTCAACAGATTTGTTTGTATGCAAATCATTTTTATGCTTTTTATAAGGATATTTTTTTTTCTATGGATTCAATATTTTGTTTTTATTTTAAAAATTTAACATTAAATATATAAATAAAAATGGCTTTACCTACCTTGATTATTTTGCAATTGGCACATATAAAAATTTAAGATAAAATGAACTCTTTTCACTTACCTGTAAAGAAAAGAAAATAAAAGAAAATTAAAATAAAATAAAAAAAACCAACATTTATTATGTAAATTATTTTTTATCAATTTATTCTGTAAAGGAATCAGATAAGTCAATGATTGTGGAACCCAGTACACTAGTTTGGCTAAAAATCTATCAATAATTTGATCAGTAATGAGCGCGCACCAGTGACTGTTTAATATTCATAACGATGATGGTGATGTACTGAGTGACATAATATCTGACGGAATTATTGCGTGATAGTGCCATGGACCCGTGGACTCTTAAATAGAGATCAGTATAGCTTTAATTCTTTAATTATCAGCATAATACTGTCTCAATGACGGCGCAGAAGATAGTAAAAGTTTAATGAAACACAAATTTTAACCTAAAAATCATACAAATCAATTCATTTATAGATTTTCTACGCAAGGACCAAAAAAAAAGAATTACGGTTCAGACTAATTTCAAATAGTACGTCAGAACTAAACTAATCAGTAAACAGAGCTACGGTGTTATCGATCGAAATTAATACTGGTATGGTATCACATTTGAAAAACAACAATTTATATTTATTACAGACATCCAAATCTATTAGTATAACAAGAAATTTCTCTATATTGTTACAGCTTACACAGCCTTTTAATAAGTTAATGAACAATTCGAAAAATCAGTAGTCTAATAATAATTTACTAAGTATTTACATGAAATTTTTTTTTTTTTTCAAACAACCCTAATTCAGTTAACATTCTTAATTTATTTACTACCTTGACATCTGAAATTCCAATAAATTTAGAATATTTTCATTTTTTATATACTTCATAATTTATAGCCTCTAATTTTTAATCCTTTCACACAAACAAAATAAACAAATAAAAGAATAAACAAAAAATAAATAAATAAATACTTAAATAAATAAAATTTAATTAAATTTTAAAAAATAACAAATTGAAGAGAAAATTTTCTAATAAAAAGATTTATGTAAATATTCATTATAAAAATGAAATTTTCATTTTATCATCTTATAATGAATTTAGTGTTACCATTTCAGCAAATTTATTATTTGTTCATTTCTTATTAGAGAAAAAATTACCAAAATTGTAGATAGTTCATTGAATTGAAATACAAATAATAGAATGAAAGTGTGGGCGTCAGTTCAATGATGACTGACTAGTTTAGTGTATACACAGACCAGATATGTTGCAACTAAAGCAAGACCCTAAATAGACGTGACGGACGAAAGAAATTAAACAAACGTAAATACTCATTTCGTCAGTTTAACAATTTGCCCTAAATAGAAACGATTCGAAACGAGTAAAATAAATTGTGTATGAAACGAGTAGAAACGATAAATTGTACGACCGCTACAGCACTATCCGTTTCATCTCGTTTCGTCTATTTGACATTTAAACTTATCGAAATTAAGCGAACGTAAGAATACGTTCATTTAGGATAGTTCTACGTACCACAGTACTATCGTATGTATCGTTTCGTTTCGTTTCGTTTCGTTTCAATAATAGCAATGAGATCACTGGTATTGCTGGTATCTAGCTAATACTAGTAGACCAGTACTACAAAGCACACTCAGTTAGTAGTATCAGTAGTATAATACCTCTCTCTACTTCTAGTAACACTTCATTCGCACACCATGCTCTTGTGTATTTTCAAAGTTTAGAGATTTTCATTTTCTCCTTCAGTAAAAACAAAAAAAAAACGAGTGTATGAAAAACAAAAACAATCTTCTAACAACACTTGGCATACGTCTTCTGTGCACTACAATCGTACACTCTGAATTCAGAGGAATGCGGAAAAATTATATAGGAAGAGAAAATAGTGACAGTAATTTCACAACTACTGAGCACTACACTACTACGCTAGTTTACAAGTGCCTCTAGTATTTTCATTCATTAATAAACAATTTTCATTTTTCATACAGAAATTTATTCTTTAAAAATTTATAATATTTTTATTTTTTTCGTTTTATAGATAGTCAGCAAAACGGTAACGCTAAATAAATTTATTTTTGACTGATTTTTTTTTTATTTTCTCATCTTTCTCATCATGTCTGATAAAATAATTGAATTTACTTGAGTAAAAGCTTTTCTACGTAACAATAAAACTAAAAATGTAAGAAAAAAAATTTGGAAACGTGAAGAAACACAAAAAAAATAAAAAAAAAAAATTTTTTTCTGATGCATTTTTATTAGGCAACCAAAATAAAGCATAAAACAAAAAAGCAAATTAATAAAAATAAAAAGATAAAATAATTAAATGAAAATTATATTTTCCATTAATCTTTTATGAAACATTTTTTTTTGTTGTTTCTGTTTTTTCTAATTTTCTTAGTTATTTTCGCATTATAACATGATCAATATCTAAGACTATACACTTGTGCATCATCAGTATCTATCTGTATATTCATTTAGCGAACACAATAAAAAACAAATAACTAAAAAATTAAAATTGAAAAAAAAAACAGAAAATTACTTTTAAAATCTAATTTATATTTAGTTTTTTTTTATTTTTTTTTTTTTTTTTGTGTAATAGAATAAAAGTGTATGTATGTGGGATAAGCACAGAGAGTATACAAATAAAAATACAAAACTATAAAACAGTCAAAAAACAAAAACAAAAATTACAAACCAAAAACAATTCTTTAAGAAAAGAAATTATAAACAACATTTAAAATGGGTAAAACAATAACGAAAAACAAAAAAAATGAAACTATGTATATTTACGCAAAAATAAAAAAAAAACAAATACATAAAATTTTAGTAGGTATGTGTTTTGTGCCCTTCTTCTTACATATTTACAAACTATACACTGTAACTGGTAGTTAGGTATTCGTTTTACTTTTTAATTTTTGTTCGTTTTATTTTTTTTTATTTTTTTAATAACATAAATAATTAACAAGAAGAAATTTCGTGAAAAGTGCCAGAGCTCTTTTTTTTTTATTTTTTCTTATTTTATAGTGTTTTACTTTCCGTATATTATGTGCTCGTATAGTATAGTTATTTCATTTTAAAAACTAATTTATAAAAATATCATATTATATGCATAGTATAAAAAAAATTTAAAAATAAAATAAAAAACCCAAACTAAATTTAATAAAAAACTATTTTAAAAATATTCAGTTTTATTTTTTGTTTTTTTTTTTGTTTTTTTCTTGTTTTTTTCTTGTTTTATATGTTTTTTTTTAATTTTTTGTTTTGTTTTACGTTCTTTTAGAATTCCTGTTTTTTTTTCTCTAATTTTGTATAGTATTCTTGTATAGTATACTATTAATTTTACTTGTATATTGAGGTATTTTTTTTTACAAAATTTTCATACGTTTTACTTAGTATGTTTTTATCCACACACATTGGTAATTTTTCTTTCATTCCTCTCCTTTTTTTATCTGCAAATTTTACATTATATATAAATATATATTATATACTTTTATGTCCATACTTCCGTTTTATTCTTCTTTTCCTCCTTCTATAGTACGCTTCTACTTTTTCTTCGTTTTTTCTATTTTATTTTATTTTATTTTTTTTTTTCATTTTAACAACAAATTCTTATTTTCCATTTAATTTTTTAATCTTATAAACAAACAGAAAACTTTACTGCATTCTTTTACTGCTGCTGCTGCTGTTACTGCTTCTTAATACTTTCAGTTTTACGTTTTACTGTCTTCTCTTTTTTATTTCTTGTTTGAATTTCTATAAGTTTTTATTTTTCTTCCCAACATTTTATGGAGTTTTTTTTTTATCATTGTTCTTGTGTGCTTTTTATGTAATTGTCTTCTTTGGTTTTTTTTTTATTTCTTATCCTGTAAGAGAAATGCATTCTACAGTACGTATTAATTTTTTTTTTATTCAGTCGCAAAATTTTTTTATTTAACTTCAACTTCAGTTGTTATTTCAATTTTTCTTTTATTTTTTCTTCTTTCTCATTATTGTATTATTTTATGTGTATAGAGAGAGTAATCGAAAAGTATTAAAACTATTCAACTATTTCTGTGTCTTGTTCTTATTATCATTCTGTTTATTTTCTTATACTTCTTGTATTTTGTTTGTTTTTAATTTAAAATTTTTTTCTAATTTTCATTTTTTCTTTAATATCCCATATGTACGTACATCATGTATGAGGCGATCCACGGTCATATGGTGAATTCTAGAATTAATCAATGCGGTATACGAATGTATAATTCATATTAAGGATTCAGTACGCTTAACCATTGATATTTATTAATTATATACATATTTAAATAAGGATAAAATGAAAGAACTGTAGTGAGGCTAATAATGATTTTAGCCTAATTTTATGACTCAAATTGACATTTCTGGACACGTTTTTGAAAATTCATGAGAATATCCTGTGTTACAAAATAATTTAAAAATTTGATTAGCAAAACAATGCGACTCGGTGCCGCCACCGATAGAGTAACTGGTCTCGAATTTGTGGGTAATATCACTTCAGTGAAAGCCCTAGCTCACTTAGATTTGTCGGGCTATGGAAGAAGAAAAATATTACCAGAACAAAATACTCCACTGTTCTTGTTCCCAGATTCTATATAATAATTTTTCAATTCATTTTTCTTTCTTTCTCTTTTGTACTATGCTCTGCTCAAGATATCCTTAAAATTTATTCATTATTAGAAATTGTGGAATGTTCCTAATCAACGATAAAAATATTTTCACCTTACTACTCCTCCATATACTACCATCTATATTTTATTCTTTCCTATTAAATCCGACTGATATGTCTTTTCGTTCTATTTTTTTTTTTATTTTCATATACATTATATCCTTTTTCATCCATTTTACTGTCAATTAACATCTTAAATTTAACCCCCAAAAAAAATAATTTAACAACAAATTACCTTTATGACTTTTATTTTTTTTTTCTCTTCTACTTTTATTGTTTTTAGTGTACTTTTTTTTACTTTGTTTATATTTATTTTCTTCTTTATTTTTTTTTTGTAAATTTTGTAGCAAAAACCATTCATTGACAGTAGATAATCTACACAAAAAACCAAAAAAAAAAAAAAAATTGAGACTAAACAAAAACTGTCGTTCTCTTGTCTTCTTTGCTTTTATTTATTGGTATATAAGGATTTTTCTCAATTTCAAGATTTGTATTCGCTCGTATATAATAAGAAGAAAATTTTTACATTTTTTTTACTTATTTTTCTGGCAGATGTTCTTATTCTATTTTTTTTTGTTTTTGTTTTTGTTTTTTCATCGATACTTTATGGCAATTTTTAACATCATTTCTTCGTACATAGTTTGAGATTTTTTTTTTTTTTTTGGTTCTGAATTTTTCTAATCTTCATCTTTTCTCTTATATTTATTTTTAAACCTTTTTGTTTTTGTACATATACATATCTTGATAAAATATATGAATGTGTTCTTTTTGTTTTCATTATCCTTTTACATACAAAAACAGTTGAAGTAAGAAAAAAAATCAAATTTAGGAAAAATATAAACAAAAACAATAACTCACCTGGCAACAACAAAATAACAAATTTACAGACAAAATACACATTCATACTACAAACGCATATAAGTATGTAACTCAAAGCAATAAATATATAACAAGGATAAAATATATCTAAGAAAACAAAACGAAACAAAACAAAGAAAAAAATGAATACAAAACATAAGGAATTTTCCTTTTCTTTCATATTTTTCTTTTTCATACAAGTACACTCTAAGATTAATAATGCTCGTACATATACATTTTTCTTAAATTTTCTTTTGAAAACAACAAAAAATGAAAAACAGAAAACACGCAACAAAAAAAACTTACCAAAAAGAAAATTTTTCGATTGCAAACGACAACTAAAAATGTCATAATTTTTGGTATTTTAATGTCAAAAATATTTCTTTTTTATCGTTCCTATAGAATTTCTTGTTCAAATTCTTTGTGTGTCTGTGTTTTTAACTGCGGTTGGTTTTATTTATTTTTTTTTTTTTGTACTAATTTTCCAATTCATTGCAGTTGTGTATTTATTCAGACATGAAAAATTTGTTTAAATAAAATTATTTTTTCTGTAGCCAAAAAAAAAAAAAAAATATGAATTATCCACAAAATGAAATATTCTTTTTTTGTAAACTTCAATGATTCCCTTACACATTCAAGAGTACAAGAGTACGAATATAGAACAATTTTAATACGCAATGCATCTTCTGTATGTGTATAATTTGTCGTTATTTAAAATCATTTCATGTATTTGCTTACATAAAATTCAAACAGTATATCACTAAATTCCCTGAAATTCACCAAACTATGTGATCCTTGCATAATTCAATGTTCCACATGACCTCTATAGTTTATATATTTCGTTAAATTATGCATCGATCGACATTGTATCAATGGATTATAAAACTGATTGCCTATTATATTGTCATTGTCTATACAAACAAAGCTTTTTATCTTAAGGTATTGGACATTTGTATACATAAATTATATATTCTTATTCTTACATAGCCGTTTATATCTTATTCTCGTACATATTACATGAAAATTCGAAAAAATCATTTCTACTATACGAAAACATAAGGAAATATCAAATCATCCGAATGAAAATTGAATGAAAACAGGGGGAGAAAGAATACCTATTCCATTACAAACAAGACAACAGAAGACAATGAAAATCCAACAAAAACAACAAAAAGATACAAAAAAAAATACTTAAGTAAATAAATACAAATAAAATATACTATATATAAAAAGGACATTCAATTCGATTCAGGTAAAGTTTATGTAAATAAAAATTTCAATTTTTTTTGTTAATAATAAAAACGATACAATATCGAAATTGAAAAATTTTATATAGAAACAAAAAAATAACAAACAATGAAACGAATAAAAACTCATTTCTTATGTATATGTAAACACAAATCAACAAACAAAATACAAGACGATTTTAAGTTAATGAAAAATGAAACAAAGGAGAATGAAAAGAGGACGTGGATAAAATGTAGTTAATGCAATACCGCAGATACTATTAAACATACCAGAACTGTTTATACATTAAACAAAATCTTTTGGCTTATATGTATTTGTGTGTATGTACAAAATTTTCTACAATAATATCGATAAATTGTTGACAAAATTTCTTTGCACAAATTTTCTTAAAATACCTACCTACATATTGTATGCAATGAAAATTTATTTCATTTTTATTTTTAGAAAATTATTTTCTTTATTTCGCTATTTTTTTTTTCTCTTATTCTTCTTCTTCCTTCAATAATATATAGAACGAATTTAAATTTACATTAAATCCTCAATATTCTATTTAACTAGAAAATATCGACTTATTATAAGTGTAAGGGTGGTATTCACCAACATGGATATATCCGTCGGATATATTTTAGCCAGATACAATTTCAGCTTATTCATCAACCTAGATAAAACTTGTTTTCGAACTTCGTTTTCGGGTCGAACATGTGTGTCGTACATGTCAACTGATTGTATTTTTATATTACAAAATGAAAAAAAGGTTCTGTGATGTGATAATTTATGTAAATATGATAATACAGTGGTACTACATTATCTTTATTTGTTCTATTGCTGTTAGTAACAAGGTTATGTTCGAACGATATTTATAATACCATTCCGAGGTTGTCTTAAAAATATCCGAGTAGTGTTTTATCCAGGTTGATGAATACACTTTATCTCAGATAAAAGATAATCTACGTTGGTGAATACCAGCCTAAGTGTACATAATTACATATATCGGAATACTACTTATAATGTATATCCGAATTCACGATTTATTTTAGTTTCAAATGAAAGGAAAACATAAATCTGTAAATAATACATAATACCAAAATGCATAAAATATCTTATGTACGAGCATATGAATGAATGAATGTAGGTAGGTAAATTGATAAAACTAATATATAAGTATAAACTATAAGTACCTACAGCTTACAGACATATACTATATGTAGTGTTTTCAATATTTTTTTCTTATATACCTAGTAGTATAAGATAAGTACGAATATACATACATGATGATTATAGGTACTTTATTTTGTATCTATTTTAGATTTTAGTTGATTTTATTCCTTACTTTTCTTTTTTTTATTTCTTATATTTCTGTTTTGCTTTTCATTTTATGTTTATGTAAATTTATTTTTTCAACTAAATAAAAAGCAAAACAAACAAAAAAAGAACAAACTGTGGAACTAACATACACACAGCTATACACGCCACATAACCAAATATCAACACGAGGATATGAAAGTGGATACGGATATATGCACAAAAAAACACACATGCCGTAAAACTGATAAAACTGTTAAAATAATCTACTATCTATTTAAATACTATTTTTTTTTTCTTTTTTTTTTGAAAAATATTTATACCACTTAAAGAAAATTGGATGAAACGAAAAGAAAATAAAACAAAAAAAAATAAATTAAAATTAAAATATAGAAAAACAAAAAAAAAAAAAAATCACAAAGATTTATTGCAGGAGCCAAAAAGAAAATATGTGTTACGACGACTAATACGAGAACGAATAAAAATTTTTTTTTTTTTGTTTTTTGCACTTTTTTTATTCTCAAATATAGTAAGATTTGAATTTCAAAAACATTTTTAAAATCAAATTTTCTATGAGTATTCACACACATGAATACATTATATGCATAAATGTTTTGTAAACATCCTACATACATTACACTACTCTAAAATATAAACGTATTTATATGTATTTTTGTACCCAAATGATATTGGAGTGTGTACACATTACGTCGTATGTAAGATCAATTTGATGGAAAGACACACAACAGATTGTATATGAGAATATAGAAAAATCCTTTTTACTTTGATATTTATGTATGTGCATATACGAAAACAAATACGAGTATGTAAGTCCTATACATACATAGTACCACATAGTACACAGTATAAATGCATTATGTAATGTGTTGATACTAAAAACCATAATGAAAGGAAATTGGAAATAAATAAATAAAAAAAAAAAATAAATAAAAATAAAAAACAAAAATAAAATATCAAAGAAGTCAATATAGAAAAAAAAGGAATAAAAACAAAAATTTATTCATTCTATAATGTGTGTATTTTTATCCTTAAAATGTGTAAATATGAGTGTAAGATGTAAGAACAAGCATTATAAAATGTATTACATATTAAACAAACTTTATAAGTGTATATGTAGGTACATACATTAAAGTATACTTTACATTTTCATTTTAGCTTTCATGTTAGTTGTTTGCTGTTTTCTTTGATTTTTTTTTATTTATTTTGGTTCTATCTCTTTAAAATTCGGATAGAAGACTAGCGTGTTTTAAGGTCATAAATGTAGATATGACTAATCAAATTACATTATGAATATATTTAAAAGTGGAACATGCATAAAACAAACAAACATTACATAATATGTAAATATTAACTTGTAATATGTAGATGTATGGTAGATAGATGTAAAATATTTACAATAAATGTCAAAAAATAAGATCCATTCTTTTATTAGATATATGTGGAGCTGCACATACATTATACATGCATAAATAAATTTTGTTATTTTCAAATTAAAAACTCTACAAAAAGTAAACACAAAAAACTATGAACAAATGAATGAATGAATAAAAATAATATCGTAGACAGACAGCACTCGATTTTGTGAATAATTATTCTTCGGACGTTTGTCATCCCATCTCATCTCCATCTCATCGAGATTTTAACTTCATTTAAATGGGTTCGAATGAAACTTTCGGAATTTTATTCAACGACAAATGAAGATGATGAATTGGAAATTTCTAGTGGTAAAAACAAATTTACAGTGAAAACCACGATACACACATTATAATGATTAAAATTTGACAGTAAAACATAAAAATATTCAACGTTCAGAATGATCTTTGTAACAGTATCATAGTGTCAGAGGATTTTTGAATGATCATTTACATGAATAAATACTGGAAGAATGATCAATGATTTGGTTCCATCAGTCTACCACACAAGCAATATCTCTTCATACAGTTTCGATAATTTCAATTTATTCTTCTCAAATATTTGGAAGAATTTATTTACTTTTAAGACTGCTTGTAAAATAAAAAAAAAAAAACTTATGGAGAAAGTTAACAGAATATGCAAAAAGTAAAACTAAAAAACAAAATCGAAAAATAAACACAAAGTACTCCTGTACATATTTAGAACCAGAACAAATTAAAATTGTTTTGAATATCGTACTATATGCGATTATGTACATACATACAAAAATACTTATGTATGTACTCCTATAATCGAGTAAATAAGCATGTAAATGTGATGTACTTGAAAATTGAGTCACGTATAAAAAAAAAAGTATAATGTTTCATTAATTGCAAACGACTAAAACTTTTAAATATCCTTAAAAATAGTAGTATAGTTCCAATAAAATTACCCAAAAAAAAAAAAAAAAAAAACTATGAAAAAGAAAATTGAGGCAAATATCAAGAACAATCGTTTAATCTTTTTATTTATTTTTTTTTTTTTTTGGCAAGAAATTTTCTTAATTTAACGCTTTTTGGATTTGGATTTTTTGAAATTTGTCTGAAGTTTTTAATTTTCTATAATTACGAAAACTGTCCACGAAAGAAATTATAAAATAATTCAAATTATGCAAAATTTATTAAAGATTTGTAATTTTTAATTTCTGTAGAGCTTAAGAAGAATGTTAATGACAAAATTAAGATATGTATATATAGACACTTTTTAGCTAGTAGGCATCGAAAACAATATCGACAGACAAGCCGTAATAATACAAAATGGATAATAACAACTTGTCGTTTAATTAAATTCCATTTCATTTTAGTTGATGATATTTTCAGTGATGTTATGTTATGTTAAGGGTTTAAGTTTAATCCTTTTCATCGCTGTCATTTCAATAACTTCATTGTTTTGTCTATTTTAAATTTAAAAAATAATATTTTGTCAAATATACCTTTTATTCCGTAAGTTATACGCAATAAACAATTTGCACAATTTTGAGGATGATATAAATTTTCCTAAATTATTATGCAAACGTACATAAATACATACGAGTATAAGTAGGATATGTACTTATTATCTGATAGAGTTTTGTTTTTTAAAAATAATGCATGCACATATATGTACATACGATTTAAATCAAACGAAAAGTATATAAAATGTAATGTAATTCACGAATCAACTATTAAGAGGGTAGATAATACTTATATGAGAGATAAAACAAAAATCAAATATACATAAATACATAAAACTATAAAAACAAAATACGTACATACATACATACGCAACACATACATGTACATATTTTGTATATGTATGTAAATAAGGATACTTCTCGTAGTCGTCATGTATACGTTTAAATGTACATAATTTTGTGAATATCTAAATGTTAAAAAAAAAACATTAAGAAAATTTCATGAAGAAAATATAAAAAAGAAACGAAAAAATATACAAAAAAAACAAAAAATCTAATGGAAATGAAATTGAAACAACTATACAACTACGGCAAGTAAAAGTAAGTAGAAAACTCTCTGAATATTAAAGATGTAAATTTCATGAACGTGTTTGAAATTTAGAAAAGAGATCGTATTTATAGTGTGTCGATAAAAAAATAAAATAAAATAAATAAATATGCACCATATTATGTACAAGGATTCTGAGTAAAAAAAAAAAAAAAAGAAAGTCAATAACGCGAAAGTGCCAACATATAACTTTTACGAATAAATGCTTGAAAAAGAACTGAAAAGAATCTCGATGATACTAATAGCAGTATTAAAAGTATAGTTTCAAGTTAAAAAAAAAAAAAAAAAAACATAAAGATGCTACTTAAAATATAAATTGCATATATGTACATATGAGTATGAGTGTCAGTGTATATTCCATAATATATAAAGATGGAAATAATATTTACAGAGTGGTGAAAAAAACATTGGTAACGCAACAGAATTAAATTACTGAAGTAGTCAAATTGATCTAATTTAACTTCAATCTTTCTTAGATATTGGAAAATTTGAAAATCATTTTTTTCATTTATCCTTTTAATATTTATTCCTACGCGCTCATCATTTTAATATTTCTTAAATCAGTAATAAAATAAAATGAAAAATTAGGCAAAAACTATTGGCAATCACTTATTTTCTATTAACAGAAATTTAACAATTCATTAAAATAATCAGACTAAAATGGCTAGACCACCTAGTCGAAAGAGCTGCCAAAAAGGTCTGCGAGAGTAAACCAGAGGGAAAAAGGACCTCTCGGAAGGCCACCACGGAATCGTTGGTGGGTGACGAATGACGAAGAGTTAGGGTGAAGAATTTGAGATAGTTGAAGAGCATTGGAATAGAGTGGCAACAACTTCTGCAAACGGAAATAGTTTTTCATGGACTGCAGCGCCAACATGATGATAACTTCGTTACAAGAAATAATAAAACATGACAAGTAATATGTAGATAGGTTATGTGTTGAAGAAAAAATAATATAGAAAATAAATTGAATTTTTTTTAATACTGAAATAAAATATTCACGAAATTATTACGGATATCTAACAAAAAAACTGAAAATGTTGAATAAATTGTTGGTATTTGCAAAAACTTTTCCTCCATTTTAAAATGATCGTTAATAAAAATGGATGAAGTCTTGAACAATAATACAAGAAATGAATGATTTATTAATTTATAATTTCTTAAAATAGTTTCATAATCAGTTGTATATTCAGTTTTATTCACCACTGTATTAATGTATATATGTATGTATGTTATTACGTATGCATGGGTTATTACTATACATATTCCACTATTACTTATCACACTACTAAAAATACCAAAAATAAATTCAAAAAATACTAATAAAAGAAAACTAAAAAATAAGAGAAAAAAAAATCAGTTTTCTTTTTCGCCATACAGTCCTTTCCTTATTTTATACTTTTATACGAATTGCACACATAAGTATTATAAAAAATGGAAATTTTTATTTTTTTTCTTTTTCTTTTTTTTTTTTGTATACTCGAATTTATAGTCGATACATATGCGGATACATAATAATTGTATATATACATATGCATGTACATGTATTTTTTATAGTTATAAATTTTACATATTACTCATATGTATTTATATAGGACACATACCTATCATAGAAAATCTACAAACTATACACAATCTACACTCACATATGTATGTATAATGTATACAAAATACAACACATATTACAGAGTTAAAGAAACAAAAAACAAAATTTTTCGTATTTCCATGTTTTTCCCATGATAGACTAAAAGATGTTCTAGAGGCGTGTTATGAATAAATAAAATTGTAATATAGTACTTCTTATATATATACACACACACATAGATAGCTAGATTTTTATGCTATATCTAAGATATTTACAAATGAGTACATGTTCTTGTACATTGTACATATATACATACATACAAAGATACCAATATATATATAAATATGTGTATCTGCATACACTTCTGATGTAAATTAATCTTAAATGCACTATAAAATATAAGAAAATTACATTTAAACTCAATACACAACTATCACAAGTACTAAAACAAAAAAAAAAACCTAAATAAAAAAAAAACAACAGCAACACTACATTATATAAATCTCCAACTATACACATTGCTCTACAGTGTTTATTAGATACATTACTCTCTGATATGCTAAAATGCTATTGCTATAATAATACTTGCTCGTTGTACACATCAGATAAATACATATGTATGTATAATAAACGTGCAATATAATCCAAATACAAAACATAAATTTTTTTTTTTTTTGAAATTTTTTATTCCTTTAGAGATTTCTTTATATGTCACATTAGTATAAAAAAAAGAAAGAGAAAAAAAAATGAAACTAAATAAAAAAAGATTTTAATCCTTTTAAGATGAGATGTAAAATATATAGAAAATTAGCATCATATTTTATTTGTACGAGAATGTAATGTACGAGTAAGTTGTACTAAACTAGTCGAATGCAAAGAAACTGTAGAAATTCTATAGAAACTCTAGAGATGATTATCACAGACTGGAATATTGTAATGTACTGTACTGTATTGTATGCAGATAAATATGGTTCGTCTGTAACCGTATATGTAATGCACAAAATTGAACTAGCAAGTCTATACATAAGTATGTATATATATCATCATATGTGGCACATAAATACAAACAGATAAATCAATTATTGACATCGATTATCTGAGATATATGTGCACAGGTAAGAAGTTCAGCACTTAAATTTTTAAATTAAAATTTCAAAAAAATATATATACTATATTTGGACTTTGGAGAATTCAATCTCATATAGAATAAAATAAATTAATTAAAATCAAAATGTACTCATGAGTGATATATCTTCACTCATTCCTACATACTCGTATATACTCCCAGCCTCTTTAGTCCGAGAAATTTATGTGCCATCTTCATAATTTCTTCAATACACAGAGTTGAATACCAAAATATGTACTAAATAGAATTAATCCTCTATTATCTAGCAACTAGCATAACGTGAGCCATAAGCTATACGCTATACTCGATCATTAAGTTGAAAGTGCATTTGTGTTTTCTCTTCCTCTATAAATGTATAAAGCAGTAGTTCTTGTATACTGTAGGTAGACTATAGAGAGATAGAATACTTATACTCCATTCTACCATTACATAACAATACAAAAATTATATGTTTTCTCTGCTAATATTGTTGTTATTATCTTAATTTAATATTTTAATTGATTGTATCATGATACTATAATGTCCAAGTTGTTTTTTCTTCATTATTATTATCTTTGTTAATAAAATTTACAGTGCCATTTACATACAAAATACATATAAGCATTGCACACGAACAGATACGTAAATAGGTAGTTATGTGTATAGAAACAAAAACAATGCCTCTGTGTAATGTAGGTTATCAAAATTTTTTGCTGTTGTTGTTGTTCAGATTTTTTTTTTTTTGTGTCCAAAACTTAATAAATTCGTTGTAATTTTTTTTCACTATTCTCCATAAACTATTGTTGAATTTTCTTCTGTTATCTTAATATGTTTTACTGTGTTTTTTTCTTAATGTTTTCTTTATTTTTTTCCACATACAAAAAGGATTCAGGTTGTAAAAATACGAATCTATTTAGTTTTTCTTTTTACTTTTCTTATATACTAGCAATAAGTATAATTAGTTTAATGTAATTGTACAAAACAACCAAAACATATACCTATAACAGAAAGATAGTGAAAAACTAACATAATAATATTCCTATACTTGTAATTGCCTGAATGTAAACATGTATTGTTATGTGTAGTTATCGTTATAAATATGTATATATATATTTATACTGGCTCTATAGGAAATATTTAACGATGTATGCACATACAGTTAGCATCAAAAGTCTTCGTATACATTGCCAAATTTAAACTTTGGATACCTGTAAGTTAAAATCAAATTAATACATTTTACCATTTTTTTGCACAAATGAAACTCTAATATGTTCCGAATATTATTCCGAAATTTCAGTTTAATAGTTTTGTTCACTCTCAAGTTATAAAAAATATAATTAAAACGAGTCCAAAAATTACAAATGAAAAGTATTTGTACACCCGTATAAGAAGCTTTAATTTTTTATACGGTTTTCCTGCAAAACTCTACTACAAAACTACAAAACTCTCTTTATGGTGAAAACTATTTATTTCAAGTTTGATAATAATTAAGTAGTATACTCAAGAAAGACATTTTGACCTTTCAAATGCAATTTAATTTAAGACTCTATCTTTTTCCGTTCACATCAAAAATTAAATTTCTGTATGTTTGAGATGAATCTCTTAGATGATTTTTGATTACCAACTTTTTTTCCATGACTGATAATAATGAAATAAATTATGTATTTTATTCGAAGAATAAAAAAAAACTTTTCTATTAACATTAATGTAAAACACGTCTTTGCATGTCAAGAGTTTATTAGGAAGAGTGAGTATTTTACAAAAAAAAAATTTTGGAGGTGTACAAAGACTTTTTACGTTCACTGTAGATAGTTACTTAACTATTCGAAATTATGTGGATACATATATTATAGAGTATAAAAAAATTATAGTAGAATATACAAAAAATAAATAAAAAAATAAAAACAACAACATGAGAATATAAAAACATAAGAATGATCATAAGAAAAAAATTAAGACGAAAAATATTTAAACTTTAAATATAGAGAAAAAGAATTTTTATTTATTTATTTTTGTTTTTCGCTTTTTATCTATGCTGCTTTCTAATAAGAAAAATATGTACGAGTACATTATGTATACCTACGTACCTAGTGCAAAAAATAAGGATATACACCCAGAGTATACCTATGAAGATTATAAATACTATAAAGATGAAGATTTTTTTTTTAAATTTAACAAAGAAAAATGAACTGTGTACGAGTACTCGTATATAAGGAGAAAAAATAAAAATAAAATGAACAACAGGAAAAATACATGTACACACATACAATCTGCATATATACCTATAATATGAAAAAAATTTACATGAAAAAAAACAAAATGTTTAAAGAAAAATATCTGAAAACTTGATAAGAAAAAATTTCACGTTCTCAAAATGTGTTTACAATATAATAATGAGTACATATTTTTCAAAAGTAAGTAGTATAAAGAAGAAGCAGAACAAAAAGATTTGAAAATTTGAAAAAAAAAAATAAAAACGTAAAAAATAACTAACATCCTCCGAAAAAGATGAGCTTCAAAAATTTTCATTTTCTACACACACACACATACACTTTTGGTATATATGAGTATTTGTACATATGTAGGTGGATATCTATATACCTTCACCTGTGAAGATATTTATATATTAACTGCAAAACTATGTAATAGATGTTACTTTTTTTTGTCTTTATTTAATAATAATTTTATATTTTATTTTCATTTTTTCTGCTTTTTATTACAGCTATCGTTTTACTCAAAAAACAAAAACAAAAATTCTGTTTTAAGAAAAAAAAATATGAAAATATGTAGGTACTAGTATTTTTTTATATTTTTCTTCGTTTTTTTTTTGTCTTTTAAGCTTTTTAAATATTTTTCTTTTTTTAAATAACATATTATAGTCTAGGAACAATAGTAAGTGATAGTATAGTAGATGGTAGCATAGGTATGGTAGTAGTAATAGTAGAAGCAAAGGTATGTGTTAGTGAATGAATGAGTGGCATAGTAAAATAATATTCTTTATGTGAAGCATTATTTTTGCCTATAGTTTTATTACATTTTCATTTAAGCTACCTCCTACACAGCACACTATGTTACGGTGTTACGTTAAACTCGTATACATTCATAACAAATAGTACAGCATGAACAACACTAAATCGAATGAGCAAATGAAAAAAAAAAATAAAAATAAAAGTAGAAAAAATATTATCCTACAAAATATGCAATTACTTATACATTACAGGATATATGTATGTACATAATATAGTATAGAGAATATCCTTCGCATATTCTTAGGCTCGTATTCACCAAACAAGATTATATTTTCGAATATATTTTAGCCGGATATAATTTTAGCTTATTAATAAACGTAGATAAAATTTTGTTTTCGGACTCAACTTTCGGAATGTTGTATGTATCAGCTGATTGCGAAAACTTAATATTTTTATATTACAATACGAACATTATATAATTGAGGCTGGATGAATACACTTTCAGGTATATTCTCACAAAAATCTGTGATAGTTCACAAGTCATAAGTTAGTCATAAGAGCGTGTAGTGAATCACAAGTTGCGACTTTTTGTATTCCACGGTAGAAAGTCACAACATGCCAGATTCACAAGTTGTGATGTGCTATTTCAATCGTCACAAGAACAATTTTAAGGTTATGTCGAAAATTTAACGTTTCAAATTCACCACTAAGAGGTGAAATTTTTGTGATTTTTCTTGTGATTACTTATTCAGAATACGAAAAACAGCTGATTAATCACAAGGAAAATCACAAGAAAGCCAGTCACAATTTCGTTGTGACTTATAATGAGTCACAATGGTAGAATTGATTGAGCATTTTTCTCAAATAAAAAATAGATAATCTTGGTTGATAAATGCGACCCTTAATGTATACATAAAATATGTATGAGTGCAGTATGTATTATAAGAAGTAAAATTGAACTAAATATAATGAAATATGTATAGCATTATGCATAAGTAAATGATATGTATTAATTTTAATACGAAAAAAAGGAAAAATGCAAAGAAAAACACAAAGACACACAGTACATTACATATACGTACGTATATAAGCAAAAGATTTGAAATTTAAAACAAGCCAAACAACTATACATATACAAAATATGAAAACAGTAGTTTTTCTTTATATTTATGCACCACCTCCCCCACTGTATTTTTGCTTTTTTCATTCATTCTTTGACTTTACTTTTTCATGTATTTTATTTTATTTTTAATTTTTTTTTTTTTAACTTAATTCTTTTCATCATCATATCTTCGTAAGTATACTCGTATGTTTTTATAGATGTACATATGTAGGTATACAAAGTGTAATATATAGTATACATAATATGAGTACATACGAATATATGTGTATATGTGTATGCTCTGTGTAAAAAACTGCATTATAATAAAGTGTTAAAATTATATATTAAATAAATAAAATGCATATCTGACTGCTGTGTTGTATGTATATCATGCATATACATACATAAAGAACATAACACCATATACCAACACCATCATCATCACTACCACCAGAGAGAGAGAAACAAACAAATGAGAAAATAAAAAATAAAAAATTGAAAATTAACATACAAAAAAAATATGTATGTATTATATTCAAGAAAAATATTTATGCATGCATGATAACATAATAATATACGAAGAAGTACAGTAGAGAACACAAGTAGGTATAAGTAGATGAATGAAAAAAAAAATATATGTATGTACATCTATTTAAAAGGATTTCTTATATTTTTCTTTCTTTATGTCATCATACAGAGCAAAGAAACTAATATATTTTACTCGAAAAAAAAAAAAAATTATAAAATATGTAGTTTGGAAATAAAAAGAAATAAAAAATTATAATGAACGATGTGACGTTATGACTTTTACAAAAATACTTAAATAAATAAATAAGACGACAAAAAGCTAAGAATAGTAAAATTTGGTAAATGATGATAACAAAAAAAAAAAAAAACCGAATATAAGTATGTAGTACGCAGTAGGAACATTTTATTTATTCATGCATTTTTCTTTCCTTGAATAATTTTCATTTTCAAATATCGCACATAATTTTATATGTATATGTTACCTAATAGTTACTGATGTAGAAGTGTAGACATACACGTAGTACATACATATTTTGCATTTTGTTTATCATTAATAATAAATAATTGTTTCGTTGCGATTTCACTTTAAAATTATGTATATTTAGCATCTCGAGGAATACAAAATTTTCTTGAAGTCTTGTATTTTGAATTGAAATTTAAGAAATTTTCATTTTCTATTATTATACATTTATACATTATCTATACATATATACTCTTCTTATATTAAATTCTAAAGGGAGAAAAAACAAAAACAAAACAATAAAAAATATTCTTGAAAATTGTAAATATCCCTTTCTCTGTTCTAAGTTACATACAATTTGAATGAAGAGTTAATTTGAAAAATTGTACATATAGTTATACACAGCGGCGGTTTTAATCTCTTGGGCTACCGGTGCACTTCTAAACTTTCTAGCAGCACAAAATTCCAATTTCTATGTTTTTTTTTTAGCAAAGAAAATTATATCATTTTCATGTCACTCAAGAGGTAGAGTTATAAACGCGTTTTTCTCATGAAAGTTTAGGTTCATTGATAGGCGTAATTCTCTTTTACAAAAACTAATGCAAGGACATATAAATATTCGTGAGGTAAATTTAGTTCTTTGTATATAGAATGAACTTGCATATTAGAACTTGCATGTTAGAACTTGTAAAGCATGTGAATAATGAATATAAGCTCTTGATTCGGTGTTCTTTACGTCATAGCCGTTGTACATTAATTTTGAAAGGAAATTTTCGTAGAGAATATTTTTTAATTTTATATGCAAACTTATTATTCTAAAGACGGATATGTGACTTTCATTCTGTCCTTTTTTGTGCCCCTGAGATTTGCCGCCCCGTGTTGGTGAACCATTTCAACCTATAAAAGAACCGGGTATGCTCGTATGTATACAAAAACATAAAAATGCAAAAAAAAGTTGAAAAAATCCAATTGTAAATTTTCTCAAAATAAATACATATGAATTTATCAAATTCTTATCCCCCAGTATTTTGTTCAATGTTTTTCTTTTTTCGTTTGAATATATTATTTCCTTGTCCATTTTCATTTGGTTTTTTTTTTTTTTTTTTTTGCTCCTACTATGTATTTTTTATTTCAAATTTATACATTACATACCCAAGTACATAATACGTAGTTTGTTGATTTATTAATTTATTTTTTCTTGAAATGTGGGGGTACGAGTTAGAAATTTTTATTTTCTGTGCTATATAATGCAATGCAGTTGCAATCAATTTTTCTATAATATGTATACTTTGAATTCATGCAATGTTTTACTGTTTTACATTTAGTGAAAAAAAACTAATGGGAAAAATACACAAACATACATAATCTACGAGAATCTACATACATATTTTAGGATGTATACAAAAATAAGTAAATTTGTTCCGAACATTAAAACAAGAATGAATCACTGTCGTTCTTACAATCTATAAGAGTTTGATATTTAAACATAATTTTTTACAAGGATACCCATACTATATGAATGTACAGCATATTGCATACATAAATTTCTATATAATATCAAAGATACTATAAAATTTCAAAGATGTGAAAACTAGTATAAAAAAGGGGGATAGTTTTCTTCTTCTTGAATTTTTCCATCGCATCGCAATCAACTCTTCTTGAATTTTCTTGTTGGATTTTAAGTTCTAACCGAAGAAATTTTTAATTTGAATTGTCAGTTATGTTATGAAATTTTGTTAAATTCCAATTGAAAAGCTATATATTAGAACTTTCTTTCATTTTAAATTAAGTATTGAAATATATGAAATATATAGTATTGGTAGTATGTGTAGTATGAATATATGAATATAGTGTTTTGTTGTGTTGTATTACATGTAAAGTATGGTAGATGGTAGTATGATTATATCACATACCATATTATTACTTGTAACCTGTAGATACTATATGTACAGGAAAATATATATATACGTATATAGGAAAATATAGGAAGAAAGGACTTGCTTTCATATTAAACCTGTTTTGTGTATGAATTGTTTCATCTTACATATACAAAATACTTATTAATTCTCGAATTTTGAATGATCTTTCATGTTAGAAGGGATCATAATATAAATTTCGTATTGTGTAGGATTGGTGTAGGATATACAGTATGAATATGAATTTGTTTTTTCAATGTGATTATCACTTATCACATTGCAATATAGATTTGGAGTATACATTCATATATACATATGCATATACATTTCATATATCTTACAATCATGTGTATTCACTGTATATGAATGTATACATAATTTAGATAAGTATATATATATATATATGTATATATATATATATATATATATATATATATAAATTTATACTATAAAGGAGTATAGTATATGTAGGAATACGTCTTTTGAAATATATGTTATATTTTCAAATATGATAACATCGTTATTTTATTGTATGTATATATTGTAAGTGAAATGAAATTTTTGATTTTTAACAATATATTGCATGTGCGTATGCACATACATATGTACATATGTATATCATTTTGTTATTAAATAGATACATGTAATAAGTTCATTGAACTTGAACCTTTGAGTTTTTTTCAAAATACATTTTATTTCAATGATGCAATTATATAGACATAATTTATTACTGTGAATGAAATCGATCGTATTGTTATTTTGATATCATGTACAGAATAAGTATCATATATATTTTACTGCACATGGGTGCAATATATGCATATTTACTTATAATTATTATTATGTCTTGCAGTTCTTGAGCCACGAATAAATTGATAGTTTTCAAATAATATTTAACCATATGTAATATATGCAATATTTGAATAAAAATTGATAGAAATATGTATGTATATATGTTGTTTTATGTGTTTAGAAAAATGTATCTTATGTATGTTTTCTACATTTATATATTAAATGTATTAATATTACTTATGTACTTTGTAGTCCATAAGAAACAATTTTTATTTATTATTACTTCGCTGCATGCACTTAATATAATTATAATTTTTAATAATACGAACGTATTTTTATATAATAATACATCTTGGAATTAGTAAATATGTACTTATAGTTATGTAATTAAAATTACTAAAACAAAAAAAATATAACTATTAAAATTGAAACAACAAAATTTCCCTTCACATTTTTCCAGACTTAGGACCGGCAATCAAATTATCTTTGATTGGTATGTTTAAAAATTTTGTTTTTCATTTAGGTTTTTATTCTGACAATGGTTTCAATAAAATATAATTTTTAATTTGTGGCAGGTTATTAGTGTTCAATTAATTTTCATCCCAGTGAAGGTTTATGTTTTATTTGCTTTCAGAAATACTTATTTTCTACGTGATTTCAAAATCGCTTTCCCGTGTTCAACGAAATTCAGTGTCTCCCAATAGCAATGTCGTCGTAAGAGGATTGTCACATATTTGTCTAACATTTGATAGTGGTGTTCATAACAATCATTTTTCTTTGAAAGCCAAAATGAAAACTTCTCATACTTAATTATTTCTTCCATACAATCACGTATGATACGTTTTTTAATATTTCTCTGTTCTATATATATATGTATAAGAAAAAATGTATTTTAAAATATATATCCTAATTAACAAAACCTTTAACAAAGTCCTTAAACAGGTAATAACGATCGCATTAATGATTTAAATTTTGAGAATATACAAATCATGGAAAAATCCTTTTTAACAAATATTCAATTACAAAACCAATTTTTGTAAAATTAAATAAGTGTCCTATGTGTAAAAAGACTTTAAATCATCATTGCCAAAAAAACAATATAATTTAATCTTTTTTCTTTTATATCACAGTTTATAATCATAACGCCTTCCATATATAAGAATAAGAATAAAAACATAAATGAAAAACAAAATTTTTAAACATACCAATCAAAGATAATTTGATTGCCGGTCCTAAGTCTGGAAAAATGTGAAGGGAAATTTTGTTGTTTCAATTTTAATAGTTATATTTTTTTTGTTTTAGTAATTTTAATTACATAACTATAAGTACATATTTACTAATTCCAAGATGTATTATTATATAAAAATACGTTCGTATTATTAAAAATTATAATTATATTAAGTGCATGCAGCGAAGTAATAATAAATAAAAATTGTTTCTTATGGACTACAAAGTACATAAGTAATATTAATACATTTAATATATAAATGTAGAAAACATACATAAGATACATTTTTCTAAACACATAAAACAACATATATACATACATATTTCTATCAATTTTTATTCAAATATTGCATATATTACATATGGTTAAATATTATTTGAAAACTATCAATTTATTCGTGGCTCAAGAACTGCAAGACATAATAATAATTATAAGTAAATATGCATATATTGCACCCATGTGCAGTAAAATATATATGATACTTATTCTGTACATGATATCAAAATAACAATACGATCGATTTCATTCACAGTAATAAATTATGTCTATATAATTGCATCATTGAAATAAAATGTATTTTGAAAAAAACTCAAAGGTTCAAGTTCAATGAACTTATTACATGTATCTATTTAATAACAAAATGATATACATATGTACATATGTATGTGCATACGCACATGCAATATATTGTTAAAAATCAAAAATTTCATTTCACTTACAATATATACATACAATAAAATAACGATGTTATCATATTTGAAAATATAACATATATTTCAAAAGACGTATTCCTACATATACTATACTCCTTTATAGTATAAATTTATATATATATATATATATATATATATATATACTTATCTAAATTATGTATACATTCATATACAGTGAATACACATGATTGTAAGATATATGAAATGTATATGCATATGTATATATGAATGTATACTCCAAATCTATATTGCAATGTGATAAGTGATAATCACATTGAAAAAACAAATTCATATTCATACTGTATATCCTACACCAATCCTACACAATACGAAATTTATATTATGATCCCTTCTAACATGAAAGATCATTCAAAATTCGAGAATTAATAAGTATTTTGTATATGTAAGATGAAACAATTCATACACAAAACAGGTTTAATATGAAAGCAAGTCCTTTCTTCCTATATTTTCCTATATACGTATATATATATTTTCCTGTACATATAGTATCTACAGGTTACAAGTAATAATATGGTATGTGATATAATCATACTACCATCTACCATACTTTACATGTAATACAACACAACAAAACACTATATTCATATATTCATACTACACATACTACCAATACTATATATTTCATATATTTCAATACTTAATTTAAAATGAAAGAAAGTTCTAATATATAGCTTTTCAATTGGAATTTAACAAAATTTCATAACATAACTGACAATTCAAATTAAAAATTTCTTCGGTTAGAACTTAAAATCCAACAAGAAAATTCAAGAAGAGTTGATTGCGATGCGATGGAAAAAAATAAACCATGTTTAGAATTTTGTACTGCTTTTCACATCTTTGAAATTTTATAGTATCTTTGATAATATGACTGTTTGTACAACAATACATATACATACATAAATTGGTAGGTATATGATATGTAAATGTTCCGAAATTTTACATATGAACATTTTTTCTACTTCTATTTCCTAAACTGTTCTCATTACTTTTCTCAAAATTCAGTTTTTTGTGTATTTTTACTGAATTTTCATCAAAAGTTATAACTAGTGGCAGACATATTTTACTTAAAACAGATGCATTATGTAAATGTTTACTAATGTAGTATGGAAAGCTGATCAAAATGCCTTCGACTCAAGTAAGCAACCTCTCCATTTTTCTCTATTCTTTTATCTCTTTCTTCAGTTCTTATTGAATAATCTCACTAAACCGTAGTGCACGGCATTCCAACAGCGGTTATGCTATCTTCTCTTAGGCCTGACTCCTGTCATAGTCCAAATATCCTTAAAAAAATGTCTGCCGCTAGTCACCATAAGAAGTATACCGGAAACTGGAAAAGACAATAAGTAGTATAGCAATGAGGTTATTGGCAGCTAATTGTAGTACCTTACATGCCATGTACTCGTAATTTCCATTCCTGAGAAAAACTTCATTTTCTTTTTATACTTGCTCTGGATTACGCATTACAGACCATGAAAAATATATACATATGAGAAATAGGATAAGTGAGTAAATAGTAGCAGCAGAGTCATTTTTAGCTAAATTACAGTACGATTATAAAGGAAAATTGTTTTCCATTTTCTTTTTTTTTTATTTTATTTTAAATTAAAAACTTTAAAAAAATTTTTTTAAAAAAAAAATCTAAGAAATTGAAGAATTTCTCCAAAAATGTCGAATGAAACGAAATTGAACAAAATTCGTTTATCATTGAAATTACAACATCATTTATTCACTTTTGTAGTTTTCTGTTTGTAATTTATTTGTTGTTAATTTGATGTTACAGTCGTACACGAGACGTCGTATATACGATTTGATGAATTAATGGTATTACACACATACAATCGTATCTATATGTTGTTTATTAATCTTCATTATAAAAATACATTCTGGCATGAAAAATTATTGATTGGTTTTCTGTTATGTTATGAACTATTTAATACAATCACAGAAAAGTTCTCTGTTATTTTCCAATTTCTTTTTTATATATATGTATATCATAACTTTTCGACTATTTTTCAATTTCTTAATGTAATGACAAACAAACCATAATATATGTACATGTTGGCGTACAACTTTTTAATTTAATTATAAACCTTATAACGTAATTCAAATTACACATGTTCATATGTAGTACTTATGTAGTATACATAAGCTTGTAAAGATATCGAAAAGAAAATTTTTATATATTACATCAACAAGAAGCAATAAATTGAATGGAATGAATGAAGCGACTACTTTCAAAATGATTACTTTCAATATTTTATGAACTTGTCAAAAACTTTACAGTTCAAATATATGTGCACACATTATGTATGTATTTATATGCATGTATGTTTTTTCAATCCTTTTTTTTAGTACATATCCTTTAAAGATTATTTCTTATATTTCTATATTGTCAAGTTTTTCTTTTGACGATCATGTAACATAGTAAAGAAAATCGTATTCAGCCAAAATACATATGTAAGTAAAGAAGCATATCCTCGATAATCATAATATTTTATTTTTTCTTTCTATCATTATCATCGTCATTGTCGTCATCATCATCATCAGCATTGTCATCTGTTACAATAATTTATGTTAGTCCTTTGTAAAATTTGACAAAAAATAAATGAATTTTTTTTTTTTCTTTTCTTAAAATCATATCAGGTATACATATTTAGGTGGTATTATATAACACATAAGTTTGTACATTATATACAAAATATGAGTATGTTACATACATATATAAGTATGTATCCGCACTTACATTCTTATACATATATGTACACCTATTGTGTGTGTAAATGCTGATTGATTGATATTTTTCAGGAGTAATCAACTGGAAATGAACTTTGACTCCATTCATAACGAATGAAAATTGGGAAGAAAAAATTGAAACGAATAAAAATCCTTTTTAAAGTTTTTTTTCCATTATTATTATTTTTTTTTATAGCTATTTTCTAGAAACATATTTTCCATGTAAAATAATGAAAGGAAGTTTGAGTGTTTTACTTTTTTTCTTTTATATTCGCTCTATTCTGTATAATGCACATATACACATTCATATCACATATGAATATCAAACATCTTCAAACGTAAATATGTATATTTTAATCCTTAAAATAATGTAGAGAGAAAAAAAAGAAGAAAAAAAGTAAATTTAAAAAAATTCACATATTTGTTAACATTATATGCACACATATTTTCATGAGAAATAAAAATCGAACGATAAAAAATTTATCGTTTTTTACGATCGAACATGCATAAATATATGTAGATGGAATAAAAACACACACAATACACACATACATACATAATACAAATAAGTATATAATGTATACTAAATGGGTTAATATTTTACATATTTAAAATCACATTCATAATATTTTTCAAAGAATATAAAAAATGAAAAAAGGATATGTAGTAGATATCAAAAAAAAAGCAAAAAATTAAGTAACATAAGCTGAAGGAAAGAAAATATACTTATATAACTAATTTTTTCTTATTTTTCTTTCTATAGAAAAATGAAAAATTTTCTAAATTGAGAAATATGTAAAATGAAAACAAAAAAAAAGTATGAAGGATAAATTTTTTAAACAATAAACTCGTATACTTTTTGATATTTAATATAATGCATTAAGTATATACATATGTACATTATAGAATGTAAAAAGGATCATCAATTTTATATTATCCTAGAATACCAACACTTAAATTCATATAAATTCATTCTTAAGATACTCACTGAATCTCCATGCGATGGATAAGATGCAATACAATCACGAATTGTATGAACTACAATCAGTCACCAAAATTATCCAAATCATATAAAATTTATGAGATTGAAATGGGCTGCTCCTGTACAAAGACAACACAAAAATAGAATTTTTAAAAGAATGATAGACAGAAGTCAGCATTCTTCAGGGTGACAATCGACCAAGAGAAAGATCAAGATTATAATGCAAAAATGAACTCCATCAGAGATAAATTGCTAAGAATAAGAAGTTGGAAACAAGTTGCCAGAGAACGTCCCACACATATATGAATATGCGCTGCAAAAGGCTCCAAATCGAATTTAAAAATGTAAACTTTTAGATTTTTGTTATGTAAAAGAGACAGAGAGAGAGAGAGAGAGAGAGAAATGATTGACTACAGCTGACATATGTATAACTACATGTACATATGTATATTTTAAAAATGTTTGACCAATATACATACACCATCCCATTTTGCAGTTGGAAGTATTCTGTCCATTAGAACACATTCAAATTAATTGGTGAATTTTTTTTTTTTTTTTTTTTTTTGTTTCTTTGAATAAGCAGGATCGTAAATCTTGAAATCAATTATTATTTTTTGTTTCTCTTGAATTCCGCAAATGCATATTAACTCTATTTCTTTATTCACTATTTAAACAGATTGATTCAATTTTATTTTAATTATTGGCACACAAAAGTCAAAATCATACAACAAAATTCATAAAATATCATAAAATATTGCATGATAAATTTTATTTTATTTGAATTTCATTTCATTAGATTTTTTTTCTCATTCTCTTGCTTTATTCTTTTGATTTTACGTTTTCATATTCTGTAATATCTGGCTGGCACACAATAAAATAAAGTCATCATAGATTATTTTGAGTATATTTTTTTTTTTTTTTTGCAAAAGTGATGGAATCATTTTCAATTGACTTTTCTATATAATATTTTAGTACCTAAACTTATATTTATCATCTTTTTATTAATATATCGATATCTGAATAAAAGTACACATTTGCGATACGAGCATATAATGAATTATATTCAGCTACAAATAGTATTTAAATAGGCTGAATTTGACATAATTTATTATTCTCGCATATATCAAAAACTAACAAAAAAAAATTATCGCACAAAAGAATAGAATATTTATATAAAGTTCTATAAAAAAAAAATATGAAAAAAAAAACATTACACACAAAATTCAAAAAGAAAAATTCTTTTTTGATATTCAATTCATAAAACATAATTTATCTGTATGTATGTATGTAAGTACGTATATGTACCTACTATATGTATGAAAATATAATTACGAAAATTTAATAACTTTCATTTTTATTTTTATATATAGTTTTCCACAGTATATCTCAATCTTTCTTATGTGGTAGACAGACGGAACCAAATCAATAATGATTATTCTTGCAATCTTCACTTCATTCGTGTGAATGATAATGCCAAATCGACATTACTCAATAATGCAGTGACTCCAACTTCGACTTTGATTTAATGGATATGTATTAGAGCTTCTACATTCAATGCAGTAGACTTGACAGCTACTTTTACATGTTAAGCATGCTGTGAAGTCGAAAGTGGAAGTCCAAGTTGGAGTCACTGCATTGAATGTAGAAGCGGCATAATTCAAGAACCCCCTTACAACACTTTTTCAATATTAAATCTGGCTGTCATATATTGTTATCAATTTCATTTTTAAGTGTCTTTATTTTAGATTATAATTATCTGAATACTGAGGTTTTGTTGTCATTTTTTCTCTGCACTGAAAATTTCCAATTCACTATCTTCATTTGTCGCTAAAAAAAAGTTTGTGAAACTTCATTCCAACTTCATTCGAGCTTACTTCAACTACCTTTATCTGTGCTTTAACGAAGTTATAATGAAGATGCAATTATCATTTAAACTTAATTTGGGTTGACATACGGCAAATTAATGTTCATTCGCAACAACGAATTAGTATCATTGATTTACTTTCGTCTGTCTACAACATTACTATAAGTATCTTCCATTCACTCTTTCTCTGTTTCTGTCTGTCTCTGTGTGTGAAATTTAATAAATTTCTTTTTCATAAAAATATTAAATATTTTATTATTATACAGAAAACTCCACACGTACACTCTTACATTTTTATACATACATAGATGAATGAATCAAGCAAGAAACTTTTATTTCATATAAATATGTACGTAAAAAAATATATATTTTTTTTTACAAATTTACACACACTGTACATAGAAATAAATTTATAGAAAACACACAAATATATTCTATTTACATATACTATATGTTCATATTGTATATAATACCTTATATATTTTTTTATTATATTACATATTATGTATGCGGGTAATAGAAAGTGAGCCTTTCCAATTATTATTTTTTGGTCCATTGAATAACTGATTTACTCGTATTTAGTCGATGAAGAAAAAAAATATACATACATATATATAATAAAAAATAAAATAAAATTCATTTATTTATTTCATGATTTCATGATGATAAATATTATTACTCATGGAATAAAGAATATTTTTGTATTCTATTCAATTCTATGGTATATTATAGATTCTATAATTCGAATTTCTCTATATCCCTTTTTTTTACCTCTAGTATACTAGTACTACTTTTTTTTACATCTTTATCGTACTTTACGCTCTATATCAAATACAGATGTACAAAAAAAAAATAAAATAAATAAAATTCATATTCGTGTATAAATAAGAAAAAACAAATTAAAAGGAAAAATCCAAAATATGTTGAACATATGTATATTATAATATAATAATGATGATGTTGATAATGATTAGAATTATTATTAAAGGACCAAAAAAAATAGAAAATGAAAATATATAGTAAAATGGGAATAGAAATAATAAATTCATAATAATTGTATATAACTACAGTAATAGTAAAAACGAAAAACAGGAAAAAAAAACACGAAAGAAAAGGAAAAAAAAAGGATTCTCTATATGAGAATAATGATTATTAATAATAATATAGAGCAGAATAAAAATGAGGCAATGCAAAAAAAAAAAAGAAAAAATAAATTAAAAATAAAACACATCAAAGAACAATAGAATTAAATAGAATAGAAAATATGATGAAAACGGAAAATTAAACATGCACACACGATATATAAAAATTAAAGATCCTTTAGGATTGATAATACAAATACATATACATTTGATATAAAATGTAGATGTTTTACAAATAATTCATGCTTCAAATTATATACATATGCACATATCTATTAGGTAGGTATGTATAATCACAATGAAAAGGTAGTATACTACTATCATTACGTGAATGTATATTACGAGAAACAAAGCTATTCTGTACATTTCAAATTTGAAATGAACGTAAATAATAATGTATATATATGTAATGCATTACTTAAATTTTAATCAAAGGAAATTATATTTTTTCATTAAAACAAAAAATGAATTCCAGTGGAAATTTTTTGCATTGTATATAAATGTTTGTAGAGTATACAAAAAAAAAATTAAAAAAATCATTTAACATTTTAAATCTATACTGTCTACATATACACACAATTGATTTTAGTCACCTAAGTAAATTTAATTGAAATACATATATATATTCGTAATGAAAGAATCATCATGAATTTTAGCTTTTTTATACGAGTTGATATATTGTTTAGAAATATCAAAAGATTCCCTATGGATATCAGTGGCTGGAGTATGCTGGACTAAAAGTTCAAAAAATGTTCTGTTTCCGAGTTCAATGTTCGAAACTAATAGACACACTATTGTATGCAAATTTTTTAATTTTAAATCGTATTCTGCAGATACTAAAGATGTACAGGTATGCTCTTTAAAGATTTCTTCATTCACATTTCAAATCATTCAAGGAAAATTCGTTAAAAAATGTTTACCAAAAATATTTTCATTGATTTTCTCTACAAAACAAACAAAAATATAGAAGCTAAAACAACACGTACATAATGTACATAATTGCATTTGTAAATTTTTATTCGGCTATTTGAAAATGAATAAAAAATAAAAGCACATAAGGAAATTCCTAATTACACAATTAATTTCCTTAAAAACATTTTAAATTTTTGATTGCTAAGTAAAAATATGGATAAATGGATAATAATGCTGTATAGATAATATGTATAGATAGCTAGATAGATAGATAGATAGCTGAATTTAAATGATAATTTGCTCATTTTAATAATTATTATCTGTGCACATAAATGTGTGTTGGTAAATAACTTTGCGGGTATACTATCATACTACTATAATGCTCGTATTATTATCAAAGAATATAAATTTTTTTATTCTACTCCAAAACCTATACATATAATATGAAATGAAACCAAACATTGTAGAACTTTTTTGGCAACATTATCTAGAATTGATATATAGAATTAGACATTATGTAGATCTAGATATGTTCAAGCATGTGAATAATTTTAAAGATAATTATGTAGGTAGTAGCATATATCAACATCATACATCAACATCATACTCTATACGAGTACTACTATAATACTATCACTGCACGTATAAATTAAAAGTAAACAAGAGAATAATTAGAAGTAGAAGTAGCTGTTTTTCTTCTATTTTTGTTGTTGTTTTTTGTTTTTGTTATCATTATGAAATTTTCTTTTCTTTGTTTTTACTTTTTTTTTTTTGTCTAATTTTAATTTTCTCTAATGTACACCTATATACATACAGATGTGTACGTGATTACATTCATAGTATAGTATATTGGTTTTTTTTAGCTTATATGTATATAAATAATATAATACGATCGTTTATATGTATGTGGATTTATAGGCATTTTGTATTCCTTATAAATTATCCTATCACGAAATATTTTTTATCATTTAATTTCGTACGTTTAATTTATATACATATGTTACATATGCATACATACACGTACATATGTGCATATATGCATTATGTTTTTCACCCATATCATTATATCATTTCATTCCATATATTACGTACATATGTATATACCTTATATACATTATTTTTTATCTTATTTAATTTAATGTACATATGAATATTTTTTGTAGTATTTCACATAAACGTACTAATTTTAATGTATTACATGGATCAATAAGTCCTGGGACTAACTACAAAAACAAATGATTTCTTGGAAAATTTTTTTGCATTGTTTATAAACTTGAGTCTTCTGCGAGTAATGTCTCAAAATTTTATGTGTCGATCGTTACAGTGAGGATAAAATGATTTAAGTAACACTACTTTTATAATTTCCAAAATAATGGAAAAATCTGAATTTCGTGTATTAACTGGAAAAAAATCATGCTCAAGCTTGGCAATGCATTGAAAATTGTTATCCGAACTCTGTTCCATCAAAAACAACAGTTTTTATAGATGGTACGCTGATTTCACAAGGTGGTCGCACAGTTACAATAAATGCTGAACGCTGTTAACCCATCAAATAAGACTATTGATGCAGAGAACACTTAAAAAAAAACACTGAATGTTAGGATGGACAATCGTAAACTGAAGTTATTATTGCACGATATTTCAAGAACTTTTGGGCATAAAAACAAGGATCAACGGGGTGGCAAAATTGGCCGAAGTAGGATTTGAATTACTTCCAAAACCCAACGTATTTTCCAGATTTAGCCTTGAGCAGCCATTATTGGCTGTTAGCAGACTTCAAAAAGATGCTTTAGGGAATGAGATTTGATTTCAATGAAGTGATCGCCAAAAAATAGCCTATTTTAATACCAAATATAAATGTATCGCACTTGCAAGAATCTATATTAATTAATATAGAAAAATTTTTCAAGAAAACTGTTGTCTTGATAGTCAGTCTCGGGACTTATTGATCTATGTATTTTATGTAGTATATGAATATTTGAAAATTATACGAATTTATTTAAAAATATATATGTACATAAATACATATTCCTTGTCACGTAATACATTTTTATTTATAAAATTCATTTCTATGAATTTTTTCTATATTTTTCTTAATGAACTTTTTATACTATACCTACATACTTAAATACGAGTACATACATACGTACATGGATATAGATTCACATATAACGTATACGTATTTGAGGTTTAATTTTGATTTCTTAATCTTCTCTGTTCTTTTTCTATCATTTTTTTTCCTTTTCCAATTAATTTAATTCTTTTTTTTTTGCATTTAGATCACATAATTTTCTTATCCTTTTCATTTTTTTTTTTCTAACTCATTATCATTATTATAGATACATGAATGTATACGCGAGTATATTATGTATGTATATATTTTCAAATTTAGTAACTTGTTTAAAGATTCCGCGAAAATTCTTTTTCTTTATTTTTCAATTTTATTTAGACATATATATACGTACAGTACATTATTCACTTTTTGTTCTTCTAACATTCTTAATAAGTACATTCTTTTTGTACTTTTGTTATTCTTCTTCTTCTTTTTCTTTAACTTTAAATTTCAGTTGATTATATACATTTTCCTTTCATCTACATAAAATTATTGTATTTGTAAAACATTTATCTCAAATGACAATGAACATATAATTTAATTTTTAGCATTTTATATGTAAAATCACAAATACTTACATATACTTACTTATACATATTCAATGTATGTATATTTTATATACGATTATTTGAATTGTATTTTAATGAAAGATTTGTAGCTGATTCAAATATTCTATTTTATTTAATTTTTTGTTTTCTTTTCAATTTTAATTTTTCTTCTTCGTTTTCGAATTTTCTTAATTTTTTTTTATTGGTGGGTATAAGTACTTTTCTTTAAAAATGAATATACATATGTACACAAGTAATTACAAGAACTTGTATTCTTTTCTTCCGTTTTTTTTTAAGAACAAATAATTTAAAACGTTGATAAGATATCAAATTTTATAACATTGTACCATAGTATCTGTATACATGATGATAACGTATTTATGTAAGAGTAGATAAAAATTTAAACTTATTTTGTATATGTGTTTTTTCGTGTTTTTCTTTCGTATATTATTTATTGTTAATTCTTATTCTTATTTAAAGTGTATTTTTAAACTTTTCTGATTTCATTATTGTTGAATAAAATAAACAAATTTTATTAATCTAATTAAGTAAATACGATTTTTCTACTCATTTAATTTGAAAAAATTAACAATTTATTAAAATTAACAGAGAATTTTGGCATCAATACAACAAGAAACGACAAATTTTGCTTTAATTATCTTCAGAAAATTTAAAAAATGTTTTTAATATATTCGTACCTTGCATTTATGAAGAAGACATGGTATGATCAGTAGACGCCATATTTGTGTTTTTTCGGTTTCACAGTTTATTAATTTATAACTATGATAAGTATTTAGTGCAAACTTAATCAGCTGTGAAACCGAAAAAATAGCAATATGGCACCTACAACAAATCATATAATGCCTTTTTTATACCACATGATTGTATCCTGAAGGTTTTTTTTTTTTTTGATGAATTTCTTCCTTAGGTTCACGAAATATACGAGTATATATCGCTTCTATAAGCGTCCAATAATCTTGTCCTTCCTGCAGCAATTATTTTCCAAATTTTTTTCATTCCTGTCAGTTTTCGATCGTTATTTTGTATCCTGCAATATTGTTCTGTCATCATTTTCAGTAGAAAGTTTTGAAACTACAGTCTACAGGTATTCAAATTTACAAATTCTCTTAGAGTTATACTTTCCCATTACTATATTTGGGCTCCATCGTATTCTCGTTTTCCTTTCTGCTCTGTACTATTATTTTTGTAATATAAACAAATATCATCGACTATTAGATTTAATATTTTACAGACACTTTTTATTCCACAAATGTTTGTTCTAAGGTAGAAAGAAATCCTTCCAAACATCAATATATCACTAGTTAATTAGATTATAGTGCATCCATCAGTACCATAGGATACCCATTGATTAGCCCTGACCCAAACCACTACTATGATTTTCCCATGACCATAATCTATCATATGTACATATATTCCAACTTACACCAGAACTGTTGATATCTACACTAGCGAATTTCTTGATTCCTTTCAGAACGTACCCAAAAATGTTTTATAAAATTTCTACAATTTTAAGTGTATACAATATTCTTATTTTCAGTCACATTAAAAATTTGTTATCAAATTTCAATTATTCAGTTATATGTAGTTTCGGTTTCAGTTTCACTTGTATTTGCAATTTTTTTTTTCAAAATAAAATTTGAACCAAATGTATAGATACACAATACAATTAGCGTGTATATAGCGTGTATGTAGCGTGTATATAACAATACATAAATTCAATTTATTCAAAAATAAACTCACAGTTTGTTTTAAGTATTTACTATGCAGGGAAAAATAAAAATTATCTCAGTAGTGTAATAGATAACTGTATATAAACTGCATACACCCGCACAGTATGTACAGTATTCATATGTATGTATATCTGACAATAAATAAACTTTTTGTAGTTTTTTTTTTTTCAAATAAAAATTTATGTACGCCAGTATTACCAATAAGAATACAACAAAAAAAAGTGTAAACAAAACAAAAATCAAAAAATTATATCCTATAAGGAAACTAAAAAATAACTATATGTATACATATAAGAATATTTCTCATATATTATTTTCTGTTTCTGTTGTAGATTATACGATCGTTTGGTGATTTGTGTTACACAATACTTTTTTAAAGCAACAAAATTAATAAAAAAACTTTGAGGAAAAAAAAGTAAAAAAAACCAATGCGATAAAAAAAATCTATAATGTTTTCGAAAAGAAAGTAAAAACTACTGAAAAATTTCCTTCTATTAAAATCGAATAAAAAAAAAATTATTAAAAAACTTTTCGAGTTTTTTTTTTCTTTTCGTTCAAAGTTTTAAGTTTTATTTTTTTTTTTTTGTATACGAGTTACGAGTATGTTTGTGTAAGTGTATTTTTTTTTTTTGTTAATTTTTTCCAAATTACTTAAAACTGACCAACATGGAAAGGAAAGAAAATTGAAATAAAATTAAAGAACATTTAAATAGAAATTTATACTTTGTTGTTCTTATTGAAAAATTTTTAAATATACTTAGTTTTGAAAAAATACGAAAAAAAAAATTAATAAATAAATAAATAAATAATCGGAAATATTTTTATTCTATCTTCTCAAATATTATTTAACATACAGAGTGATACAAAGAATTTCGAGATATTTATTTTTAAAAATGAAATATCTACTCATACACTTGAGTGTCTCATTTACTACATCTCTAATCTGATAGACAGCAAATTAAATACTTTTCAATGATCATTGCTATAGCGAAGGATCAATTTACATTGTCATTTTTGAAAGTTATTCCATAAAATTTGAAGATAGTTAAAGGTGAATTTCCTGTGGTTAAAAAAATCTGACTGACAGATGATCGTGTGTGACAGTAAAAGTTGAAAGTGAATAGATTTTAAAAAGAAACTAAAACTAAAACATGGTAAAACGAATAAACGCTAACGGTGACAGAATGATTATTCAACAAAATATACACATGTACCAGAGATCTTCTGAATGATCATTCACATAAACGAAGGTATTGGAAGAATTGGATTGACATATTATATGGAACGAAAACCTTATTGACAATACTAGACTTCAACTACTATATACATTTTTGCCTGAAGGCCATAATTTATGTTTTTTATTTTAAAATTTGTGTAGATGGGGAAACGATCCAATTACATGATAGAATAGTCTTCTTCTTCAATGGCGCTACATCAGCTTATATCGAGGATGGGCCTTCACTTGAAGTGATTTCTACATTTATTACTATCATGAGTGCACCTACAGTTTAGCGTGGAATGCGAACCATTGACATGCAAAACCAGAGAGAATAAAACTTTTTTACAGCAAGTAAACTACTACTTATCAGCATTTTTAAGTTCTTTTTTCCAGGAAGCTGGTGAAGCTTAGTGAATTTTGGAGAGTAATGAAAGATTGAATCTTAGGCTACTCTATTTTGATCGAGATTTATATAGAAGTAAAAGAAATAATGCTACTATTACTGATATCGGTACTCGAAAATCAATAAGCGTATATGTAGCTCATAATCAGTTAAAACAAAAATTGAAAATAAATTTCGTGCAAACGCAAATATTACGGACATTTTGTAAAAGTATTTCGGACATTTTGTAATAAATGAAAGTGAAAAAATAAAACTTTTGATATTGGGAATACGAATACTTTTGTAATGTAATCTATCACTTATATCATATTTCTCTAAGGACATTTCGAAATACTATATGCATCACCCCGTAACCGTACTATAATATTATTGCTATACTATCTCTTTCTCTATAAATAATGTACGTTGTAGCGATAGGGAATACATTTGGATTGAAAATAAAAAAGAGAAATAGAAACAAAACAAAAATCAAGAATAAACAAAAAAAACATAGAATTATTTTTAAGTTTTTATTGTTGTTTTTATTTGCTACTTTTGAAATAGAAAAATTTGAAATATATCTACGAAAAAGAAGAAAAAAAACAAAAATTAAAAGAATTGTTTCATCCACTCTTTAACGTGCATGTATTCACATCCATAAATACATCAGTACACAGTGTATACAGTAATAATTTATTTATATTTTGTATTATAGTTTTTCAACAAATTTTATTTATTTATTTATTTTTTTTTCTTCAAATATAAAAGTTAGTTTTTAAATTAAATAAAAACTTTTCATTTTTTTTTACCTTTTCCTTTTTTATTTTGAAACAATGATGATTACAACATAAAAAAAAATAAATAACGAAATTAATTTTTCCTTTTTCCAGATTATTATTTCACTCTTCAAAAAAAGAAGAATGAAGAAAGAAAAAAAAAATTTTTTTTTTTTAATTTTCGAGTTCCTATTTTTGAGTATTTTAGTTTTTCTTTATTGACAAAAAATTTTCAAGTTAAACATCACATCAAAAAAAAAAAAAAAAAAATTAAAACTAAAAACTATAAAACATGAAAAACGAAATTAAAGTGCATACAAAATGGATTCCATAAAAGTAAATAAGGACGACAAAAAATATAACAATCGAAACGAATTCAAGTCCAATTTGATATTTTTTTTTTTTGTACTTTGGTATCGTTTCATAATTAGCATTCAGACCCATCTGTTATCTATCAATTTTAAGTACATACTTGCATTGTAAAATACATATGTTCTTAATATATACAAGGATAAAGGACATACTTATACCAACGCATCGCTATTACCACATATATGTACTTGATGAGAAAAAAAAAATTTTTTTTCTTATTTTTTTCGTCTTTATACGTACATATATGTAATCGTATTTATGTAATGTTCACATGTATTTTAATACTAGTTACCATCATTTTATTTTTCTTATTTCATTTTTGACCCGTCAAAAAACTTTTTATACACAGAAAAATGGAAAAATGGAAGAAATGAAAAAAATTTTAAAAAACAGAAAAAAGAAAACATTTGAAATGGACATGAAATGAAAGAAAAATTTTCTTTTTTTTTTTTTTTTACTTTTTTTCGTTTATTTGTTTTTCATTTTTTAGAAGAAAAATTCGGAACTATGCCAAACAAAACTGAATAGAATTATATTTATAGAAAAGGAAAAATCCTAAAACAGAAAAATAAAAAAATATAATAAAAATAAAAATAAAATTGCATTTAGAGAGCAGAAAGAGTAAATGGTTTCGTTATATTTATCCTTTGTTTCCATTAAATTGTATATGCATATCTATAGAGACATATCTCTCTATATAGCCTACCATCCCAATATAAAATATGCCACTAGAGAGTACAGTGGAATGGAATATTACATTGTCAGTCAGTATTATCAAAAACTATAGAATATATTCTATAGTTTTTGGTATTATGAATATAGTCATAGTGGTCTATATCATTTTTCTGTTCGGGTATGTTTTATAAATTTTTTTTAGGTCCTTTTCACTTATAAATGGAGAAAAAAAATGTATGTACATATATTGAATAGAATTGAATGCATATATACAGAAATATGAAAATTGTCTGTATCGTATACTGTTTGTATAATGTGTATATATATATAGATGTGAAAAAGAAAAAACAAAAAAAAAATTCTATTACAGAATACACATACTACTCGTAGTTCGTATATGTACTACGAAAAAACTTTAAATTGTATACTTATAACTTCGCGAGAAAAAGGAATATGAGAAATCATGGCAAAAAGAATCAACAGCAGCAACAACAACAACAACAACAACAGTAAGGATAACGGGATAACCAAAAACGAAAAATGAAATTTAACCCGATTTTCATATAATATTTTTTGTTCTTCTTCTTCATTCATTTTTAGTTGTAAAAGATTTTCTGTTTTATTTTTTTTTTAATTTTTATTTTAAATTTTTTTTTTCTTCCTTTTTTTTTTTGATTGCGGTTAAAACCATATACTCTTGTATGTACACATACAAGAAAAGAATATATACAAGTATGTAGTTAATACGGAGGCAAAGAATAAAATCTGTACATTTTTGTAATTTTACAACAGTGATATTCATACATACACATATACACACTCACACACGAATTAATATATATACAGCATAAAGTATATGTGTAAATGAATTACAAATGAAAATGCACAGACACTATGTGAATGCAAAATGAAATACATATGTATCTTAGCGTTAATGAAATGGCTAAGGCAAATGCAAATGCATTATATATGTATGTGTATATATGATATGATACGATACGATATACCTACCAAAAAATAAGGAATAAAAATGAAAAACAGATATTGTACTGACTGATGTTACAAAATTAAAAAAATAAAATTGCAGGCAGAATATCATTATCACCATCATCATCATATGATTATATGATTTTTCTTTTTTAAATTTTATTCGTATGACGTACATATATAGCAGATAGCAGATACTCATATACAATATAGAAAATCATATCAAAATAATATAATTTTCATTTTATTATCTAGAAAAGATAGAATATTTTCCTAATTTTGCTATGCAATATTGTACAATAATTTTATAGCTATATGTACACATTTACAGATTCATATCTATAGATCTATCTAGATTTTCATAATCATAGATAGTAGATACATATTTAATTTTGTACGTACGTATATACATCACATTATAGTCAGAATACAAAATTTTTATTTTCCATGCATAAGCACATAAACTAATACAAATTTACTTATAATTTAATTCGTACATGATGCTTTTCTATTACTGTTAATTTAATAAGTATGTGTTGGACAAATGGTATCCACATATAATGTACATTAAATATTAAATATCTGTATATTCACACACCAAAAAAAAAGAAAGAAAAAAAATACAAAATATCATAGATCTACATTATAATACATGTATGGATATTAGTATAAATAAATTTGCTACTCTATACAATTACACATAATATACATGTTATATCACACATACGTATATATCCTTGCTTTTAATGTAATATGAGTATGTAATAATTATTATTCACTGTATTTTATACATTCACTATATGCATGTACATATATATGAACTTTCATTTCAAATAACAGCAGCAGAAGCGGTATAGTTGGCAACAACAACAAAATTAATAACCAAATGAAAATGAAAATGAAAATTATTATTGTATTTGACCAGCCCCCACATACCCCATGAACATCAGTATATACATAAATGAACAAGGAACAAGTATATATTTATATGTAATATGTGAATATGAAAATAATAAAATACTCATCGTGTAATCTTATATGCAAAAGTATATGTACCGTACCGTACATTATTACGCTTATTTTCCATGCATAATAGTGTGATTGTTTTATTACACACGATATAGGATGAATAAAACAGACTCATAATACTTACTTTACTGTAGTCATAGGATTTAATGTACATATTACTACATCATATGTGTATGCGTATATGATTCATTCATATACTTACATTTATGTTACTGAGATTATTACTTTACATCCAACTCTCATAGTCGCATGTATTGCATTATGTATGTACTTGCAGTGTGCAGATTTATAATAAATATTCCATGAATAACGAATGAATTCGAGGAGTAAATGTAAATCACGAAATATCACGTATGATATCTACATAAGTATATGAGTATGTATAGGTGGTATATGTACTACACTCCTATTATAGTACGAGTATAATGCAAATATGAATTAAAATCCAAAAGTATTGTAGCAAAATATAATAAAACAAGAAAAACAGCAATAAAACAAAGAACAAGATGAAAAAAAAAATTAGATATCAAAAAATTGTGGAAAAACTTTTTTATCATACCTACTCGTTTCATATTAATATATGCGAAACTTAAACTGTAATATTTAAGTAAGTACCTAGGATATTATATATAAATGCATAGGGCTGAGTTCATGATTACGATCGGATTAATCTAATATCGTTGACGGACTTAGCATTTTAATCTGAATCAAAGTGGCTGTGTGTCATCACAATTTCTAAATTATCCAATCGTACAACTATCATCATCATCCTTAGTTCAACAGCCTTTTATTGACCATGACTTCCTGCAATGTTCGCCTCCATTCTATTCTGTCTTTGGCAAGTGTTCTCCAATTCCTTATATCGAACATTCTCAAATTCTCTTCAGCAACATTTAAATACATACCTCTTTTTTGTAAGCCCGATCTTTCTTTTACCTTCCGGTTTTTGATTAAACACAAGTCTAGCCGTTAGTGACAATTCAGATTTGTTTATTCTAGATAATTTTTAAGTTTATCTTCATGTTAGACACTTCAAGACGCTTCATGTTACACTTAAATCAATCAAACATTTTTTCGTTCAACATTACACTCTATATAGGCTCTATAGATTACGATGAAATTCTAAATAATCTCTTCACCTTCTTAACCTGGATCACTTACTCATTCGATTTTTATGATGAACTCAACTATAATGTACAAGTACAAGTAATATATGAAAACCAAAAAATGAGAAAATTTTCTTTCATTTTTTTTTTGATATTTTCCGAAGCTTTGTATACATTTTTTTTGTGTTTTTTACGAGTAGCTATAATATGAAAAATCATTATTTTTTTCGTTTTTTTTTTTTTGTTTTCTGGTAAAGAATTTGTTTTTATTTTTATTTTGGCTTTATTTCACTTACAATATTTTTGATAATCTTTTACGTTGTTTCATACATTTTTATATTATATATTTATACCAAAAGAATAATAAAACGATATGTTAATGTATATAGGCATGAATACGAATATGTACGGTATATATGATAATACTCTCTTGATTGTACATAACTATTATCCTGCATTCATCATCACATAAATATGGTACCGTATCTATATGGTATGCTCGTATTCACATAAGTACTTGTACATAAAATCCTATATTTATAATCATTAAAACGTATACATAAAGTATATACATAGATGTAATATTAAATTTGTGCATTGTATATAAAGATATTTTTGTATACCAGTACATACATATATACCTACTCGTACATATAGGTACGTATGTATATACTAAAAAAACTTTTTTCCTTTTAATTATTTATTAGTAATGAATTCATAAATGAAATAAAAATTTGAAATAAACGAAACGAAACACGTACATACACATAACATACAAAAAGGCAGAATATACAATAGAAAAAAAATTGTATTTATTATTTATATGGATATAATACATGCTCGTATATGTATTTAAATAAAAATGTAAATAAAATTTCCAAAAGTCAAAGGAAAATTATATTAAAATACATTAAACACTCGTAAATATTTCTATATTTATATGCATATAGAATACGTTATTTTCTTTGTAAATATCCTTTTTTAATTTTTTACTCTTATTTTTTTTTTTGTGTAACATATACATATTCACATGCGTATAGATACAAATATCAAATATTCAAAGGAAAAATAAAGAACCAAAAACCAAAGTTTATCATATATGATTTTCAATGAATCAAAATTATGTACATACACCAATCAATGTTGGAGTATACCTTTGTCCTTTGTGCATACAAATATTTATGCACAAAAGTATTTACGTAAGTATAAATAAATACACACATGGGCCTATAATAAATCATTTCTTTTTTCCTTTCAAATATTTTTTTTTATTTCTCTATTTTATTATTTATATTTTTTATGTGTATTTATCATATTTTCATGTTGATTTTTATTATTTTAATGAATACACGATTATTAATAAAGTTTTCTATACAATATACATACGAAGAAATATATACGACATACGACGTACTATATACATTCTCGTGTACTTTATACTCGTTGATTGATAAATTTCATGACTTATAAATGTACTATATTCAAATCCAGCTACTCATTATGTATGTTGTTAGAATTTTTCCAAAATTTCCATTTGAATTTTTATAGTTTTTTACATGCTTCTGATCATGGTGGGAGGCGAAAGGGAGACAAGATTACCTGTCCTCCTTTTTGTAACTAATAAAATAAAATATGTTTCTATATCTAATATGTATAGTACTCAATACCATATATATGTACGTGTATTTACATAAATATGTGTTCTTAGTAGTATATGAAATTTTTATAATTTATGATATCAAAGTGATATTTGGACATACATACATCAAAGATTTTTAATTACACATATGTGAATATGAGTATAGTAAACTCTACCTACTATACATATACAAAAAATTTTCCACATATTACGCACATACCTACATCACACATTAAATAGACTGCTGAAAATACTTACCAAACGTAATAAAATGGTAGACCGAAGACAACATGGCTGACAAATATCATAAACAATATGAGAGAATTGTGGGATTAAAGAAATCGACAATTCAGAACAGGAAGGTGTGGAAGGAAATACAAATGAGGTGGATTTCTAGAATTCAGAAACAACATTTTCTTCTAAATGAAGTAAGGAGTCAAAAAATTGATCGTAATTTCTTTTGGAAGAGTAATTAATTTACTGATTTGTGAACGTTTTGAAATAATAGAATGGAGGTTTGCGGTTGAGGTTATGTGCTTCATAATTTGAAAACGAAAAATAAAATCTTAATACTAAAGACCTGCTATGATGATAAAGTCAATTAACATCGTAAATTTGAATACTAATTTATTCTTTATTCTACGCTTTTTATTTTATTTAAATGAAATATTTGTATAGGCATGTGGTACCTATATTATTATCACAATGAAATTTAATTATATTTTCTTATATAAAATCATATTTATTTTTATATTTAATTAAAAAGGACACATCATTAAAAAGGTTCAATCTATACATATACATATTTCTTTGTCTATTTAATTTTTTTTTCTTTCAATATTACTGTACAATTTAGAAAAATTCAAAATACCATGCCACTCTATACACCTTTCTTGTATATACATTATTAAAATAAGGTTATGATTTATAACCTCCAAAAAATAAAAAAAGCAAACAGCAAAACAGCAGCAGCCAGTAAAAACAATTAACAAAATTCATATAAATAAAAAAACAATACAAAATACAAAAACAAATAATTATCCTTCATACCTTACATACATATGTATAGGCATAGAACATGAATGTAGGTTTAACACTCTCTGTTTTGTGTACTATATAAACATGAAATTGAAGAATTATTTATAAAATTAAAATAAACCATCTGCTAATAATAATTTTCATTTTCATTACAAGTAAGTATGTTTTCAACATTTTCAACATTATTTAAACTTTGGGGTTTTATATTTCTTTTTTTTTTTTGGTTTAAATATGATTACAATTTATACATAGATATACACATAATATATCCCAGTATACACTGTACGTTTATTAAAAAAATTTATATAATTAACGATGTAACATAAACTCCAAACCAAACACATATTTAATCACCTACAGATGTACGTACGAGCATATATGTATATACATAATAACGTTGAATATAATTCTTTATAAATAAGTCAAAGATAAGAATAAAGCTACAAGAAATACCATAACAAGTATGTATACACATAAAGTACATTTCATTTAAAATCTTTATTGTTTGTAACTTCTGTACCCTATATTAATATGTAACATGTGTATTAATGTACATAATAATGAATATCATATTATTATTACTATAAAGCTATAACCTAAATGGACGAAACGGAACGAAACGAAACGAAACGAAACGATACATACGAAAGTACTGTGGTACGTAGAACTATCCTAAATGGACGTATTCCTAGGTTCGCTCAATTTCGATAAGTTTAAATGTCAAATAGACGAAACGGATAGTGTCATAGTGGTCGTACATTTTATCGTTTCTACTCGCTTTATATACATTTCTACTCAATACTCATACACAATTTTACTTCGAATCGTTTCTATTTGTGGCAAATTGTTAAACTGACGAAACGAGTATTTACGTTCGTTTCATTTCTTTCGTCCCATCACGTCTATAGCGAGCGAATCTTATGCAAACGAATTCGTTCGTTAAATGTATACGTCTATCAAAAGCAAACAGAATTCGTTCGGATCGTTTGCTGAATTCGCTAAGTATGTGTACCGAGCATAACAGAATTGTAAATGTCATACTTTTACTCCATACCACATCCTTCATATATACACATTCACATTATTTTTCTTTCTATATCTATTTTCTTTCTTTCAATATTTCATTTAATTTTCTGTCTTGTTTTATTTTTGATTTTCACACTACATTATATGAAATATTAACAATGTGCACGTATGATGTACATGAATTCTATCCTATCCTATACATCATAAATCCTATTTTCTTCACTATACTAAATTACTAAATTCATTTAATTTTTCTTTTCTTTATCTCCCTGTTTCTTATCCTTTCATTTTTATTTCCAATCTCTGCAACTTTATGTAGGTACATTGTAGTAAATACTCGTATTCGTAGGAGTATGAATATTTACATTTTCATTCATTTTTTTTTTATTCTGGTTGTTTAATCTAATCCAATCTTTTCAAATCACAAAACCAGATACATAGTATATAGATTATTGCGTTAAAAAAGCAAAAGCAACAAAAGCTAAAATGGCAAAAAAAAAACTAGAACTAAATATTAAAAATAAAACAGAAAAATTGTAACAACAACTAAACAACATATCACAATTATTTAGATCACAACATCACAACAACATCCATATCATGACACCAATATAAATACTCGTATGTATAATATAAAGCTTTCTTAAATCACTGTAATGACACTTGTTCCTTTATTTATTTTTTTTTTTTTTGATATTTTTTTTATTGCATTTCATTTCATTTTTAATGTTTTTTTTTTCTTATCTTCTCAATCTGAAGTTCGTATTTTGTTTTTTTTTTGTATTTTTTGTATTTTTTGTATTTTTTGTACTTTTTGTACTTTGTTAATAATAAATCCCTTTAAGATGTTCCTTAAAAACAAAACTATATAAAAACTATAAAAATGACAACAACCAAAAAATAAAAAAACAAAAAAAAGAGAAGCAAAGTTAACAGCAAAATACTGATAGTTACACATATAGTTTAGTAATTTTTTTTTCTAAACGAGAATGTATGTAAGTATACGTATATATGTTATGTACTTGTAATATTATATAGAAGGATATCCTTTTATATTTAATTTTTCATATTTTATTTTCTGTTTTATTTTTATATTTTTCACATTTTTATCGTATACACATTTATATATTACTGCATAAAATATAAATCCTTCATGATCCCGTATATACACATACTTTATATAAAAAAAAAAAATAAAAACTGTGAAAAGTAGATGAAGCATATAATATGTATGTACATAATATAAATAAAAAATAAAAATATATAAAAAAAAGTACATACATAGAAAAATGCCCCATCAAAATGTAACTGACTTTATGTACACCAAACACTACTACTACATACGAATTACTGCTGTATATAATTCTGCTGATACTATATATGTACTACTTCTGTTATTGTCATTTTTATTTGTATAACTACACAATTTTCTAAATGTTTTAAATATGTTATGTTGTCACTATTTTAACTATAAACTGAACAAAAAAATAAAATGAAATAAAAATAAAATAGAAAAAATATGCACAGGATAAAAATGAAAAAAATATATATATAGAACATTATAATATTGTATTTAGCATCTTTACTTTTTGAATTACATATTTTACAAGTACATATGTATGAATGTGTGTTTTATGTGTACGTATGAATATGTAGTAGAAAGTATAGATACTCATACACATCATGTCCCCCACTTTATTATAAAGACAAATAAAAGTAACAAACAAATACACATATTTATACGTACGCACAGAATATTATTATTAAAAAAAATATTCATACATATGTATTTATATTTGTATATAAGAATATTCTCTGGATGGATACTTCTTCATATTACTATAATGCTACCATGCTACTGTATAAATACTCATTCAAACATTGTACGTGTACCATTGTATCTAAACCTAAATACCCATTTTTATGATGATATCTGATGGCACTTCAAATGCTCCTATAGTATATAATTTGTTGATGTTGGTGCTACTGTTGTATTTTAATGATTGCTATACACTTTTCTAAAATGCTTGTTGCTATATAGATATGTGAAACATGTATACACACAAACACAATCATACATGTACAATTTTATGCATTTACCATCATAACTTGCTTTATATACAAAATTGTATAGAGTACCATTTTGATGCTTGTATATTAATAGTATACCCTAGTACTTAGTATTCTAATACTAAAGCTACATACTAATGTATACAAGGATGGATGCATATATACATATACACATACATTCTGTCATTATTATCACTTTTATAACTATTTTACTATGATATAGGTGACAGGATCCAATAATAATGATAAAGCTATGACAATGAAAGTAAACGACACTTTTTTATAGACCATAACAACATAACATTATACAAAGAAGAAGAAAAAAAGGATAAACGAGAAAAAAAAGGATTCGAAAACAACAACAACAACAACAACAACAACAACAAAACGAAAAAATGTGAAAAGTAAATGCATGCGGTGACAATGATGATGATGATGATGATGATGATGTACCATCCAACAATTTACTGTTAACATCACTTCTTTAACACTTATTCAAATTTACATATTTAGTCAATTTTTGCAATTTTTTACGATCGCATCATCAACATCATCATAACACTCTCGTATACTCTCATAACACTCTCGTAAGTGTATAGATGTGTAACACGAATGCAAGTTTCCGGTTTCCTGTTTTTCATTTTTTTTTTCTTTTTCTTTCATTCCTGTTTTTTTTTCTTTCTTTTTTTGCATTTTCCTTTTGCACTTTTAAAAATTCCAGCATGAAAAATTACTTTTGAACAACAACGACAAAAATAATAATAAAGTATCCTGATAAAGTGTCCTTGTGATATATAAACTTCAAAAAAAAAAGAAATAATAATAATGTGCATAACTACCAAACAAAATAACAAGAAAAAAAATGGACAAAATGAAAAAAAAAATTGTTGGAACGTTGAAGAAAAAAAAAATTTTTTTTTCAAGTTAATTTTTTGGTTGATTTTCGCACTTACACATTTTTATGAACTTTTCAAAAGAGATTAATTCATATTGGAGCCAAAACCACTACGAAAAACAAAAAAACGAAAAATAAAATGTAAAAAATGTTCTTTTGAAAAAATGTCCTTAAAATATTTAAGTACTCAATTTTCAAGAGTATTCAGACAATTCATTAATTAAGTAATTAACTCGATTGATGAATGAATCTCAATATTCAAGCAATCAGTCGTTACTCTCATTTTCATTTTTTTTATTTCTCTTTCTTCTTTATTCATTTTTAGTTTATTATGAGAGTAGGAAAGGAAGGACGTATATACATATTTAAAAGAAAGGAACAAGAAAAAGACAATTAACAAAAAGATTTTCTTATCCTTTTCTTTATTCCTTTTTTATGGTGAAATGAAAACCTTCAGTTAATTACCATCTAAAATAAAAACCCATACGAACTTTTTAATTATCACTCCAAAAAAGTACAACTCTAATGACTACACAGCTGTGTCTAATAAAACAACAGGCAGACTATACGTATTTTTTTCTTTTATTTTTAGTTAAATGAGGACAAAATCCTTTAAGAATTCTCCTTTAATTCTTGAGAACTTTAAAAATAAAAAAAAATAAAAATAAAAAAATATAAATAAAAAATAGGAAATTTTTGGCATATCATGAAATTCATAACACATATATTTTGTCTGCGATTTTATTTTTTATTATTTAGAGCTTGACTAATAAAAAAGAACAAAAAAAAAAATTATGAACATCACAAGTCAAATGAACAACATATTCCTTTCCATAGAAACAATGAAACAAGGAAAAAACACGATTCACCTACACCATTTGAATACAAAAAAACAAACCGAGCCAAAATACTTATAACACAAATTTTTGATTACACACAGAGGGGCAGAGAGCACTCAGACAAAATAAATAATAAGAGGAAGATGATGATAATGATTACGATGATGGTGAATTAAACAAAAAGACCAAAAAAAAAAAAACTTTTCCTATGTTTGTACATTTTTTTTATTTTTTTTCAACTTCTCATTTCATTTCATTTTCATTTCTAATTTCATTATTTTTTCTTAATACGCAAAAACAAACAACAAATATGAAAAATGAAAAAAAAAAATCATTCAAATCTTTAACATTTTGTAAACGAGAACTTTTATTAAATTAAAAACAAACAAAGAAAAAAAGTTAAGCAAAAGAAAACTTTTTTTTTTGCAATTTAATTTCTTGAAAAAATAAAATATTAGAAAAACGTAAAACAAAAAAAAAACAAAAAAAAAAAAATACACGAAAAAACTTATTATCCCTACTATGTTTTTCCATTGTCTTTTTCAATATTTTTTCTACTTTTTTATAATAAGTACCTAAGTATACATATATTAACATCATTCTCTTTTTGGTTTTTCTTTTTTTCTCTCTTGTCTGTTTTTCAATTTCAATTTTTCTGCGTGTTCCTTTTAAAATAATTTTTTTGTACAAAATTTCTTCAGCTTACCTAGATGTAGTATTTTTTTTTTGATTTTATTTATTTATTTTTTTTTTGTGTGTTTTCCTTACTTTCCTTAAAAGTCTATAAATTTTTCTTATAAATTTAATTCCATTTTAAAGATATAGAAAGATACAACAAACCTACTTCTATGATTGTATATCTACTACAAAAATGAAAATCGAATAATAAAACAACAACAGAAAACTCAAAAAAAAAAAAAACAATAAAAACACTGAACACCACTAAGGATACAAAATTTCCATTGTACATACGAGTATACTATAGCTCATATTAAAAGATTGTTTCCTTCGTATACAATTTTGTATTTAAATTTCGTTCATTTTATTTAAATATTTTCTTTTACGCTGTTCGTCGAAAGTTAGTAATCGTTATCTGTTTTATTAACACTCGTATTATACCGATTTGAAAATTGCAACATTGAATATATTTGTTTCTCTAACTACATATCTACATGTAAGCGATAAAACTACGCGAATATTTTGTCATTAAATTAGTTTTATATTACATTACATTACATACAAATATAAGTACACATTCTATATAATAGTACATGAATATCAAATTATATCTTTGATGTTAAGTATTAGGTACTGGTATTACTACACGATGAAATTACAAAGATTTATTTATTAAATACTATCCTCGTAGTACACATACACAATGATTCATTTGAATATAAATGAAAGAAAATTTCGGAATAACAAACTTACAAAAGTACATATACGCGAATTATATACAATTGTACACGTTTATGTATACTCCTTAAATTTTTATTTGAATCGAAATTTATTTCAAAGATATTTAGATGGTAATACACTTTAAAGTTGCTTGAACTTCAATTCATACACAGAGAAATAAATTTCAAATATTTCGAAAACTATTTATATTTGTATTATTTATACATAAGGATAAAAATAATGACGTGTATGTACAAGTGAATAAAATAGAATGTATGTTATGTGGTAGACAGACGAAAGCGAATCAATGATAATTCATCACGAATGATCATTTATTTGCCGCATGTCACCCCAAATTAAGTTTTATGTGATCATTATATCTTCATTCTAACTTTACTGAAATAAGTTTGAATGATGTTTCAAAAACTTCAGGCAGTAAAGAATGAAGATGGTGAAATGGAAATTTCTAGTGGTGAAAAAAAAAATTACAGCAAAAACCATCATACAAGATTATGACAATCTCAAATTGACAGTAAAAACAAAAATTGACAATAAAAATTAAAAATAAATTACAGCCAGAATAATCATTGAAAGTGTCGTGTGTCAGGAGATTTTTTAAGACTGCAAGAATGATCACTGATTCGCTGCCGTCTGTCTGTCTACCATATATTATTATTATTCAATTTTATAACTCTGATGTATTTTATTTATGCTCGTACAATGTACATATGTATGTACATACTTACGAACGAGTATCTGTACATGTACACGTAAAAATATTTAAGAATAATTTTCATCGCTTTAAAAAAAATACTCAATAGTCTTTGTTTTAAAAAAAAAAAAAAATGCACAACTCTCAATTCTACATAAATAAATAAATAAATATGTACAAAGAGTATGTATAAAAATGTTATATGTATCTCTAAATAATATACAGACAAAACAATTTTACGTTTGATTTCATTTGTAAGTTGATATAATAATAAACAAAAATTAAATAATGTATATACGAATAAAAAACAATAAAAAATTTTATTTTTTCAATTTTTCTAACCCAAAAAGATACCGTATCCGTACATATACCTATACTTACTCGTTTATTCGTATACTGGAATGCAAAATAAAGCTGACACATCTATTAAATTATCACAGGAACGTCGAAACTTCCACAACGTCAAACAGCCACAAAGTCAACAATGAAACTTATCGAAAAGTCAATCTCTGTATTGTGCGACAAGAGATCACGGAAAGGTGCACGATTAAACAAAGCATAATTTACAATAAAAATGCATATTCGGTTGGCCGTATATTTCGTGCATTACGAAAAATTTATGGAAAATTTAGAGAATTTTGCATCATGATCTTTATTTGAAGGCTTATGAAGTACAACAGACTAAAGAACTCAAGCTAACTTATCATGATTTTCGTCGAATTTCGTTAATATAGGCTTCAGAGCACTTGAAAACCGATTTAGATTTTGAAGCGCATTTCTGACTTTCAGCCAGACGAAGCCGGGGTGGACATTTAAACGATATTATTTTCAAAAATTAATGCTATAGAATGTTCTTCAAAATAATAGACAAGTCACGTGAATACCATTTGTAGTTATCATTGCGTATCAGTTTAAAGTTTTGAAACACTTATTGATAAATCCTATAACATGTAGATAATTGTAGGTTTTTTAAGAAGTTGAATGTCAGAAATAAAATAATTTTTCATCTTCAATAAATTTGTCTCTAGTAAAAAAATAATGATTGATTTTTAAAGTGAACTGATGCAATATTATGTGGCATATTATAATTCAATTCGACATCGTTTCGGTGCATTTCATAATTTACAAAAATATACACAAATTTTTGAATTGAACAGAAAACCCATATGGGTGGTAAGTAGTGATTTTTTTTTTGCATTTCAGTACCCAGAGAAAAAACAAAATAACCAAAAGAGAAACGATTTTATATTGGAAAATTGTTGAAAAAAAAATAAAAAATTCTATGACGGGCAAAAAAAACATTCAAAAAATAAAAAATTAAATAAATAAATAAAAAATAAAAATGAAAAACAAACGAAAATGTTAGTTGAAAGCAATTTTAGATTTTGTTTTAAGCTTATTTTTCTTTTCCACTACACCACTATTATATGGATGTAATGTACGTTCAAAATAATATTACACAAGGATATTTATAATATCACGTAGTGCTATTCAATACCTATAAGTATATACTTTTGTACATTCATATGTTTGTAAATAGAATATGAAATAGAACGTTTAGTATAAAATTCTATCACAATAAAAATATGTAATATGTGTATTAAATGTGAATTCAATTCTTATATTTTCTCTATTAAGTTTTGTTTTTTTTTTTTTTTGTGTTTTTATTTTTGTTTCATTTTTATTGAAATCGATACAAAAAGAAGCGAAAAAAAAAATCAAAAGAAAAATAAAATAAAATAAAATAAAAACAAAAAGAAAGGATATTCTACTTATATATATTTCAATTTTAAAGTAATTTTTTAAAGAAATCTTATATTCTTGTTTATATGTTTTCCGTGAGTAAGTATATACACATTATGTATTATGTATGCTATATGAATTTATATGTAAAATGTAGATGTACATATATTTAAGATACATACGAATATAAGCATTGAATTAAATTCAATTTTATTTTTCAATCATCTTTAAGGATTTATTTTTCTTAAAAAGAATTGTGTATTTTTACAAAATTTTTTTTATTCATTCTATATTACATTTTACGAGTGTATAACTACATATCATATACATATGCTTATACATACGAATAGTAATAAAATTCTATAATAGAAACAGAAACAGATACATATTCTTGAAAACAGTGAAATAGGGACATAAGGCATACACAAACAATAAATGTGATATGTGACAGTATTCTTTAATTTAAAAATTCAATTTTAAATGTGCCTAAAAATGTTTTTTCATTCATTTCCCATATGTATTAGCTAATATCCAATTTGACCACATGGATTTAATTTTTAAATAAATTAGCACAGAGAATAAAAATTACGAATATACGAACAAAATGGTACATAGTTCAAATTGAAAATTTGTAAAAAATAAAAATGTTTTTCCCTAATCATCACTGAAAGTAAAGAGAGTTTGTGAGATACATTAGACCAAGGATCAAGTTCCTTATAAAAATTCATAAAATTTTTTTTTTTTTTTTGTTAGTTTTATTGATACTCACACTTGTGTATATTTTACACATTTAAATGTTACATATTTACAATTCAATTCAGATTACGTTCTACATTCGAATTTTCACAGATTTTTCAAGAAATTCTATAGTGCTATCCTTTTCATTCCAACTTAGATTAAATCCGGAGTAAGACGGAGATCTGAGATTAGCTTGTATTTCTAATCTCACGTTGGCGACAGGGGAAATTGTATTGAAAACTTGTGTACCAATACCAAATATTCCTAAATAAAATAACATACGGTAATCTACGCTGAATTGTGAATATACCATATCCAATATCGCAATGATTAATCAGGGCTGGGGGTCAATTCTGGTTCGGTGCAGTGAAAAAGTGAAAAGAGTTTACACGCTTACACCACTGTTTGCGATTCTAGTACCGTAAGTATTTATAAATAAAACATTTTGTGTCTTTTAGCATGTTTTGTATAAAAATACAATTAATATAATTTAATAATTTTAGAAAAAAAAAAACAGTTTAAAATAGTGTGCGAAAGTTAATTTTATCGTATCGAATTTAAATTTTGTTTAAAAGCTTTAAAATTCAATTCCGACATTCATTCAGCATCTAGTTTACACGAAGCGAACCAGAATCGCTTTTTCTGACACAGTGAAGTGTATAAAAGTGAAAAAAGTGTGAGCAACGTTAAGTGCAAACTAATTTTTTCATTTTTGCACTGCACCGAACCAGAATTGACCCCCTGAATTGTGAATGCATCTTAATAACGAATAATTTAAAAAGATTGTCAGTATATTCGATTGATTAATTCAATTTCAAAATAAATGAAAAAATACAAGGTTCGTGTATCTCATCAATCATTTCAGCAATAAATAAATAAATAAATAAATAAATAAAATATCCATTTAAAACATTTTAAAACTTTTGAAAACAAAAAACTGTGCAAAACTGGAAAAATAAATTTAAAAAAAAAAAAAACAAATGGAAAAACTCTAGATTCTAGTAATTTTGAATTCATACCAACAAACATAAAACAAAAAATATGTAAAAAATTCTTAAATAAAATTCTCAACAAGAAACAAAATATGCGTACGTGCATATATAAAAATATCCTTATTTACATACATATGTACATATATTTATTTCCTCGTATTATATATAACTGATTATAAATACATACATATACGTTATGTTAAATGGCATTTAAAAAATTTAAAACATTTTATTTATAATTAATAACAACAAAAAAATAATAAATAAATGATTTTGCAAAAAACTATACTACCATAAAAACTATACATCCTATAGGAATGAAAAACAACAAAAAACACCAAACAAAACTTTACGGTAAATATCATAAATCTTAATCTTTTTCGAAATTTATGTGCGTTTTTTCATTTTCCTTTTTTGGTTTTTTTTTTTTTTGATTTTGTATTCGAAAATTTTATTCTCATTGAGTTTTTTTTTTGTTGTGGTAGTTTTTACTTTTTGCATAAATTTTTCGTATTATACTCGTAATACGAAAGTAGATGAAAAAAAAAAAAAAAAAAAACATTTTTTTTTTTCAGTAGTATAGTTTTTTGTTCATTTCGAATTTTCTCTTTTGAATTATTTATAAAATGAAAGTATTATGCACATAAAATACATTCATATTTTATTGAAGGATATTTGTTTTTTTCAACGAAATACAAAAACAAAAAACAGAAAGTAGAGAAAAATATGTATCAACAAAAATTCATGAACTTTTTTTTTTTTGACTTCGTAAATAATTCGTTCATAAAATAGCGCAAAAAGTTAACATACTTAAGTGTGTAATAAAGGGGTGAATGTTCTGCTGATGCTGCTGATACTGCTAAATGTATTCTATATTCTATATAAAATCTTATATGTAATTTTCAGGATTTAAATTTATCGTGTAAAATTGAATACGTACTATGTATAGGATGGCTGGCTATGAGTGTACAAGTGATTACATACATAATTCAGATAAAAATTATCTTATAAAGGTTTTTTTTTTTCAATTTTTTAACTATATATGATGTTGACTGAATTCACTGGATACATTTCCACTTTACTAAGTATCACAGTAAATAGTTTACGATTGGAATGAAGTAAGTCCGACATTGAAATCTTGTATATCACAGATGACACACGGATTACCCAAAAAAAATGTTCAATTTTTACTTTTGAAATGAACTAACAAACTTTATCCTTTTAAAAAACGCAATCATGTTACATAACATTCTAAGAGCATAGATAATAAAAATGTTGGAAGTGAAACTTTTATCTTTATCATTTTTTGTTTAAATACTTCACTATTGAAATTTGATGTTAAATTGCTTAGCTCTAAAACTTGAATTACTTTTACTGTGGAAATGTCAGTTAATATTATTGATTTTCTTTGTAATTTTTTTAATTTTCGGCATTGCAGATGATTGGAATCTTGATTATTTCAGTATTGAAGAAATTATTTGGATTAATAGTATGTCAAAAGTAGATCATTCAATAAGACAACGCAGATATTATTCAACAAAACAACGTGCATCAGTGAGAATTGTATTATTCAACAAAACAAGACAAGATTTTACATATCAGGTTCAATTTAACGAAGCTGTACAAATTGACCTTTATTGTCATTCAACTTATGAAAAGGATTTTCAACGCAAGTCTATGAAAATTCTAAACAATATGCCACCAAATATGAACAAATTAGCACCATCTCATTCCAATGATTGGGAGACAGATATTTGAATTAAGACTTGATAAAAAAAATTGTGGTAATGTCAACTGTTAAAAACAAAAATCATTTTGTGTATGATTCATATTTATGTTCGAATTTATAAAAAATTTTATAAGGACATTCTATTATTAAATTTTATAGGAAAAGCTTCTTAACCTTCAAAAAATTTTCCAACTAGATCAAAATCACCTTAAACTTTGCAGTATAAATCTTTTCAAATTTCCAATATGTATTATCAAGAAAAATTGCCGTAATTTACCAATTGCTTACAGTTTGTTAAAAAATAATAAAATCCTTAGATGTGATCATACAGTTATCGAGGGAGGAGTATTAATATGTACTACAATCATATAATGTTATAATAATAAAATAATTAAATTTAATTTATCACACTTACCGTGTATTACAAACTCTGAATCTCTGTTAATTTCATACAAACGTATCGCTTCATCTAATTCCATTTGAGTTGATATTGTACAAGGATCATTTTCTTCATCGACCCATTTCATTGTAAACACCTATAATAAATGTGGAATGGTAGATACAGAGAATAAAAAACAGATTTATATTATTTCGTATTATTTCGCATAAAAAAAAGGACATTTTTTTTTTTTTTTTTGTATTTAAAATCATTGTATTTACAACAAAGAAAATATCACTGCGTACATAAACTGTAAAAAAAATAAAAATAAATAAAATTAAAATTACAACAGAACTACTATACATAAGTATATTATGAAGAATAATGACACAATGTGATGATACGTTGTAGAGTAGTAAAATAATATTATGACGAATAACTAGATACAAATACGAGAGTGCATACGTCTATATATGTACATAACATCTGAAGGAAAAACAAATGAAAATGAAAATGATATAAAATAAAATGCAAACATGTACGCGTGGATACAATATTACGATTAATGTATATAGAATGAAATAAATAAACTTAAATAAAAATGTGTAATAAAAAAATAAAATAAAATAAAATAAAATATATTTTATGGATGTGAATTTAATATTTATGACTTAAAGATGAAAAAAAATGAAAAAAAATAAAAAAAAATAGACAGTTAACAATAACTGAAATGCTCGTGTGCATTATAGACTATTATGTGATGTAATCGAAAAATAAAATAAAATTTTATGTTATATGTACATGTACGAGTATGTACATAATGTCTACAATTATGATGTGTTGAACCAGAAGGATATAATGTACGTATGTATGTACATATAATATAAGTAACCTATCATTCATCATAATCATTTATAACTTGTATCATCATTTTTATCACCATCATCATCATCATCATCATCATAATAATATCACTCTTACTACTATTACTATCATTATATTTTTATGCATTTATCATAAATTTATTTATTATTTTTTACTATATTCCTGCACAGGATGTTCATATAATATTTTTATAACGAACATACATTTATATTAAGGATCAATCATTTTATTTTAAAAAAAATATATAGGTATGTATATACAAAAGATATTTTATTTAAGATTGAATAACATCCATATAATACATTTCTTTTGAGAAAAATATAAAAATTTACATAAAAATTATTAAATTTTTTAAAAATTTTTAAAAATGTTATAAGAAAGACACAAAGAATAAAGTAAAAAATGTCTTCAAAATTTAAAGAAATTTAAAAATTGAAAAATTATAATTATGTTCTTAAAATTAAAATTTTGATTAAACTTCATTTTATATGACATAATGGTGAATTTATACAAAATAGTGGTTGATGGATGATAAGTAGAATGATTGTCTGTCAAACTGACTGTTAGATCAATTAAAAATGATGTCATTTTGTTATCATATTACTCGTGTTATAAGTCATTCCACAAAATTCAAAACAGTTTGTCGAATTGAGCTCATTTTGACAATATCTTTAGAGGTTTTCAAGAAAGAAATTATCAAACTTATTTGTTGCTCGTTTTGTATAGTAAATTTATAGCTTCTAAATATGTACTGACGTACTGAGTTTGAGTTATTTCCTGTCAGAGTCTACCCATGATAATAAACAGTATAGTGCTAATTTGATTTATTTCATTTTCAATTTTTGTTCTTTTTTTTTTTTTTTTTGAGTAACAGCGGTGGTACAAGACAGGAATAGTTGGAGGCTAATTAGTGCACAAGAAACTATAAGCTTTTTAATTTTCGAAATCTTTACACAATTTTCAAGTCGAACATACTTGTACTATACTCTTGAATGTTACATAATAAATCATGTATGATCGTACATTTCACTTTTTATTTTAAATCATCATCTACATACATTAACATCCTTATTTTTTATTGAATTATCTTTTTTTTTTTTTATCTTTTCATCATTTATTTGTATGAAAAAATTCCTAGATTTAAAAAATAATTTTTTAGATAATTATAAATTTTCATTTTCTATTTTTATACGAGTATTTACATATACATATGTAAAATAAAATATCATAACACTCATACCTGATCAGGTGAAAAACGATATATTCCACGAATTTCACGACATAATTGCTCATATGTAATATTCTCATCAATATATGTTATCATTATTTCACCATTATATGCAGTCTTAACTTTGATCTCATTCATAGTGCTATCTGTTGTTGAAGCAACTTGTGTGGGCGGCATTTTTATCATTTGGAATCTATAAATAGATGACACAAAAAAAAAATGTAAATAAAACGTAATATTTAATGGCAACAATAAAATAATAAAAAATACTAGAGAGAGAGAGAGAGAAAGAGGGAGATAACGTGTAATTTGATATGATGCAAAAAAAAAAAAAGATAATTTGAAAAATGAAATAAAATAGAAAACCAAGCACAAAAAAAAATTTCCAAAGAATGTATGACAAATGACAAAAGTAATAAAGAAAAGAAAAATCAAAATAAATTTATGTAGTTATGTATGTAAAAAAGAAAAGTAAAATAAAATCGAATTTTTATTATTACTACGTAGATGTTGTAGGATTTTTTTTCTATGGTTTTGTTGTTTGGTTTTGTTTCTATGGTATTCTCCAACATAGATTATCTTTTATCTGAGATAAAGTGTATTCATCAACCTGGATAAAACACTACTCGGATATTTTTAAGACAACCTCGGAATGGTATTATAAATATCGTTCGAACATAACCTTGTTACTAACAGCAATAGAACAAATAAAGATAATGTAGTTGTACTGTATTATCATCTTTGCATATAATTATCACATCACAGAACCTTTTTTTCATTTTGTAATATAAAAATACAATCAGCTGACATGTTTGACACACATGTTCGACCCAAAAATGAAGTTCGAAAACAAATTTTATCTAGGTTGATGAATAAGCTGAAATTGTATCCGGCTAAAATATATCCAACGGATATATCCATGTTGGTGAATACCACCCTTAATGTTTTCTTATTTTCATTTTTTCTTATAGGATGATAGAGAGAATATAATATTGTATTTATCTTTTTTATTTCATTTTGCGTAATATATGTAAATAATTGTGTTCGTATATCTCTAATGATAATATTTTATCTAATTTTTTTTTCCTGATGTTTTTTTAATACTTATATCGAATACATATTATATTGTAGAATATTGTACATCATACATACATACATACGTACTCGGTACTTTGGCATATATATAATGTATACGACTACATATATGAATATTACTTTTCCAATATCAACGATTTTATACTTTTTATGTTATTCAAATTGTAATAATAAGACTTATTCAAATTTTTCTTATTTTATTTTTATTTTTATTTTTTTTCATGTTACAATCTAAATTTGAATTTAAGTAGCTAGAAAAAATGATACACAAAAAACATTTACAAGTACATATTATACCTGAATATATACATACATACATACGTAAATGAAATGTATATTAAGTACAAAAATACAATGTAAAAATACATATGTACATTATACTACACAAGAATATATATGTATAGGTATACGAGTATATATTATAGGAAACAATTTTTTTTATTAAACAAAATTTTCAGCCACATACATAATCCTATGTATCTTTTCGCGCTTAAAAATGTAAATATGTATATCTTTTATGCATATTATGTATTTTATCTTTTATTTCAGAAAACTTGAAGTAAAAAAAAAAATTACAATACTAATTTCTTATATTCAGAAAGGTGAAAAAGAAAAAAAAATACAACAAAAATGAATATATGTACTTATATTTAAGGTAGAAATATATTTAAGGACATATCTTCACGATAAGAATTGTTATGATAATCAAAATTTAAGAAACATTTTTTTTTTTTTAAATAACAATTTACATTGTATATGCAGTGTTGTATGAGTAACGAGTATTTGTATACGAGTATATTGTGTTGTATATTATAGATGAATGAAATGTTGTCGATTTTAAAGCTGCCGTCTACAATTTTATAAATACAATACAAATATTTTTTAGTCATTTTTGTTAACTTGAAATTTAAATATTTTTTTTTTATATAAATTAATACATATGTAAAATGTATTTAAATAGGTACCTAAATATTTCCTGTTTTTTTGTTTTGCCCATATTTGCATACACATATTCTTTCAACAAAAAAAAAAAAAAAAAAATGTCTGCAATTAAAATAATTTGCCAACGAATTAAATCAAATATCAAATATCAAATAAAATTACTAAAAACTACATACATATTTATTTCATATTCTTCGAAGGACAATAAACGTACATATATATACATATATATGTGTATATGCATAATTTATCAATAAATTAATTTGAAAATTTAAAGGATAATAAAATAATAAACGTATACACATACGTGTAGGTATGTTATATACATGCATGCATGCACATACAAACTACAAAGTTGCAAAAGATAAATAAAAATTTATCAAATATGTATGATGTGTATATGTACACATTATTGTATATATCTGGATATTATTATATAGAATAATACAGAATATTTATTCAATTTCATATGTCGTTTATAATATGAAAAATTGGCATGATTATGTCTGCTTATATACTCATTCATACTCTATACATATTTATATAGTTCGTGTATTATATATGGTAAAAATGTCAGCATTCAGCATTATTTTCATTCTAATTTGTGATTTAATTTAAAAAAAAAAAAAAAAAATATTGAATTCTTGTATGCGGTATTTTTTATCTAAAATAAACTAGCATAAGAGTATACTACTATACGATATGTAGTACCACCATATATATAAATTATTTTTTATATTACTAACATGCAATCTATGTACATTCAACGCTGCATTATATGTATGTACACTTTTATGGAATGGTACGTATGATACGAGACGAATAAACGTATAAATATTATAAAAAAAAAAATCATGCAATAATAACAATAACAACAAAAACAAGAACAAAATCAAATATATGTATGCATGTATACGAATGAATGCTTGCGAAAAAAATTTTGATTTTTCCTATATATTCTCTTTGAATTTCTTATGTTATTTTTTGATTGCAGGTCACCTGGAATTTTTATTTTTTTTTTTTTTCTCTCAAGCAAAATATACTTTTACCTAATATCTAATATTGTACATACATTATAATGCTCGTACGTTTATCTATATACATATAGATTTATATTCTTGAATTGAATATATGTACATATAGTCATATTATCATCACGTAATCATTTTCATCATCATATAATCATTTTGATACGTTTCCAATAAAAACTGGAAAAGATAAAAGTATTATAATAGTAGTATAAAATGTTTTTTTTTTCTTTTTTTTTATATTTTTGATTTTTTTGTCTTTCTTTCAGTTGAAAAAAATTTTTTTTTTGGCAAAGTCACTACTGGTTTATATACTTATATTTAAACAAGAAACTTTTATATTACTCTATTCTCTTACTCGTTCGCATATAGTAGGTATGTATTTTATATTAAAACAAAAACAACAACAAAAAATTATAAATAAAATGGAAATAATATCGTATTCATATAGCAAATGAAAATAAAAATTCATTGCCAATATCCTTATCTTTCAGATATACATACGTACGTAAATGTATACCTCCTATGTTATTTGGATTTGTTTAAATTTAAAAATCAAATTTAAATCAAATCAAATATGTACATATACGAGTAGCATTAGCACAGTAGCATATATGTATATCTATATATATAATATATATATAAGTATATCTATTATCTGCACGTATTCGTAGTACGAGTTAATATGCGTACACATGTGTATTTCACAAATTTCATTATGAAATATCTATTTATTTATTCAAAACAAATTATTTTGAAAAATTTTTCAATCATTTTTTATCTGATTTCATAGAATTTAAAATTAGTAAATACTCATATATAAATTTTGAGGTAGGTATATTTATACCATGTATACTCAATACTCATATGTATGTATGTATGTAAAATATACAATTAAACTCTATACTGTATAGATAAATAAAAATAAAAATTAATTTAAGATTAATCATCAATCGATTACAAAATTGATTACTGTGATCACTTTCTATATATGTATATGCATATTGTATGAGTAATTATGTCTTTTTTTTTTTTTGTATAATCAATTTACATTTTTAATTTGTCAAAATTACCATACAAATTACAATTTACATTATGATGTAAACTATCCACATACATTTGAAAGCGATTTAAAAACATTATATGTGCATTCGAATAGTAATGAAATTTCAATTGATCACGTAAATTTATATTGACAAAATGATGAATATTTTGAAAGATTTTTATTATTGTTTTGAATCATTTAGGGTTGTATTCCATAGCCAAGATTATCCGTCGGATATAATTTTAGCTTATTCATCAACCTTACTTAAAGACTTACAAAAAGCAGAATTACATTCATTATCATTTAATAAACAGTTTTATCAAAAATTGAACTTACACCACTTTCAAAGAAAACAGTTCATTCGTTAGATATTTTTATAATTACATATATTTTTTTTATTTATGTATTTCATCGGAAAAGAAGATCGTTAAAAGAATTTTTGGGACCAATAAAAATGGCAGATGAATTTAATGCAAAAAGTTACAATGATGAATTAGAAGAATTGGGACTGGGCTATGTCATGTTTTAGCTATAGGACATGATTTAAGAATGGACAATAACCGAATAGTGAAAAAAGTATTTTGATACAGCTATCATAAATGCAAGAAAAAAAAAGACGACCTAGGTGCAGATGGTTAGACGACGTCAAACAAGATCTAAGAAAAATGAAAGTCGGCGACTAGCAAAACGAAGGCTAGATACCGAAATGAATGCTCGCAAATTATTGAGGAAGTCATAGTTCATAAAGGACTGTAAGGCTATGAAAGAAGAAAATTTACTTAATGATTAATGAATTTATACTGATATTGCTTATTAGAATAGCTTAAATTTCAAAAATTCTAAATCTTGATTAGCTATTTTCAATATTTTTGCCTGAACATTTTTTTTTAACATTGAATGGTTGTTAATTGTAAATCTTTCATGCACACAAAGTCTTCGAATGTACAAAATAAAAAATTAATATTGACTGTCTTTTTTCTATGTGTGTATAACTATATGTAATATCCAATCAAGTTTCTTTCTCTTAAATTGTTTTTTTAAATTGATTATTGAAAATTCTTAAAACTCAATTCAATTCAATTTTCTTTTTTTTTGTTTTCAAACTTCAAATTCATCAACATTTTCTTTTCTTCTCAGACAAATTAAAAAAAAATTAAAAGAACAACAAAATTAAGAGCAACAAATTCAATTTTAAAATTTTTATATAAAACTATAAGGTCAAAATATAAAAATACTATTCAATTATATATAGCTAAAGTACATTATGTATGTACATGCAAGGTCATTTTGTATATTTAAAGTTCGTTTATTTTCTTTATTTTTTTTTCATTTTTCATGTGAAAATCTATTGAAATCAACATTACACTGTGTAATATTGAAACATACATATATATGTATGTAACTACATACAATACAATACATACTCATAGCTATAGTACTTTTATGTCATATATAATAATAATTGAATGCTCCTACACTTCTCTATATTTATGTACATATGATTTTTATTGATTGATTGTTTTGTATTGTTATAACATTTTGTACAATAAATTTTCTTTTTTACATGCATATAGTACGCACGTACATATAATACATTATATACTCGTACATCATATATGTCATCTTTTGAATATTATGGGGATTCATGTCACGTTTCGTAGACTTCGTAATCTTCGTAGTTTTCGTATTTCATTTCCATAGATACATTTGTGAACTACGAAAGTTTTTAACTTCTGTTATTCGTAGTCTCGTAGTTGATGTTTGACAGTTCTCAGTTGATACAGAAATTAAAATATTATAAAATAAATATGACAACTGAAAAAAAAAACAAACAACTACGAAAAAGTAAATTACAAAGAAATAAGAGATGGACGTTAATGTCAACCAGACAACGAAAGTACGAAAGTACGACACAACGAACTATACGAAAAATTGACATGAATCCCCCTATAATGTACATTACATACTCGTACATACATTCATCTTACTCATATATTTATATCGATTAAAATTAAACATAGTAAATTGTATGTTCAATTAAAACTTTGTTTTACTACATAACATAGTAAATTGATGACCCATTTTTTTTTTTATATTTTTCTACTTTGATTTATTTGTTTATTTAATAAAAATTAATAGAATACGATAAGTTTTGATATACGTATACATACAATTACGAATATGTATACGTGCACATAGAAGATAGGTACTTATTTACAATTTTTATGTTTTTATGTTTATATGGTATGTAATGCATGTATAGCTTAATAATGGTAAATACGTAATATGTTATAAATGTATGTTATTTTATATATAAAGTAAAATACATTACAGTTCAATAAATATTTAGGTTAATACTTCTGTATTATTGCACATACATATATTTATATAAAAAGTAGTTAAAACAAATTGTAGTGCATATAATACTACTACTACATAATAATAAATAAATAGTACTTTAAATGGTATTTTTATTTCTTTCAATTCAATAAAAAAATAAATAAAATAAAAACAATCGTGTAAAAATATTGTGTACAATATAAAAAAGTTATATGTGTATATATAAGTATATGCATGTAAATATTATTCACATACATATCTACATCATTTAATTTTATTTATATGAGCATAACCAGAGGTTATCCAACTATGTATGCATCTGTTACTATATGTACAGTGATGACATAAATCACAATACCTATATCATAAGAATCATAAAAGAATTTTTTTAAATTATTATCGTAATTATAATTATAAGTGCGTACATTACATACACATGATACGATGTTTATATGTAAGTATGTTATGTATACAAATAGTATGGTGAAAAATTTATTAAATTGAAAATAAATATTGGATGTGTGTACGGGTGTGGTGTGTACGCTATAAAGAAATTATAATGCTAGTGATTATCGATAAAATGAAGAAGTATAGGTACCTACATACATGATTAAATTTTAAATATTATAGATTTACGTGTATATACATACGCATAATGTGAACTTAGATATGTGTACATATATGTACTCATTTACGATGTATGAATCTGTGGACAGCTAGCTATGCGTTTATATACTAACGAAACGATTAAAAACGGTAGTCAAAACGAAAAATGACATTCTTAATTCTTAAACCACCTGTAAACTACCTGTTCAGATATAACGTATATCTATCTACATTATGCTATATTATATTTTACAGAATTCATATAAATAAATGTAAACGTAGACGTTTATAGATAGTTTAATGTATGAAAGAATAAACAATACATCATAGAATGAATCATTTTAACCACATAGAGACCATGTGTATGTTTACATTTATATAAATGAATGCATATATGATTCTAGACGCATTATATGTACATACATACATACATTCATGTTAAGTGAATAGCGGTGCGGTCGATAATATGATACACGATCGGTCATTTATATTATTTCTACTATATATTGTGGTGTCTATGTCTATACGAGTAGTACATATGTATAAATTTTAAAGCTCATTTAAGATTAAACGCTGCTATTATTTTATATAAATTTTCATTATATTATTTATAATTTATTTTTTATTTTAATTTCAGATAGTATCTATTTATCTAACTATCTTCATGATAAAATATTGAATATATCGATATTGAATATAGCTGGCAGCCACATTAAGTGAACTTGGTATAATGGCTCGTAACGTAATTCCTATTCTTCTTCTATACTAAGTATCGGCGAGAAGACGAGTATATATATGTACATCATATAGTATGATACATAGATAGCAGATTACCTATCAATGTCATCAAATTCATTCATTCATATGCATATACTATACATTGTACATGTCTAGTTAATCGTTATTTATATATGTATTTAACTTCCTTTCGTTTATACAGATATTATTTTTTATAATTAGTTAGATAAAATAAAATTCTAGATTTTTCAGATTATTATGCAAAGAACATACGATAATTATTTTGTATCTAAATATGTATATGAAAATTTTCAACCCTATTCCTCCATAAAATAAAATGTTTAGAAAAATTATGTAAAATATAAAAAAAAAAACACACCTAGACGAGAATAAAATGAGTGGAAATACTAGAAAAACTGAAAATATGATAATAATAGTTTGTTCGATTTAACATTATAAACAAGCCCCTAAAAACTAATTTAGAGAAATTGTACATTACATACAATCTATCGCATATAAACGTTACGTATACGTAGATACATATATAATAATATATGAATAGAAATTCATTTACCTGTTATTTTATTTACATTTATAGACATAAAAAATATGCGCATTTAAAATAGGCATGTAACTATGTATGTAGGTACATAGATAGGTACTATCATACTATGTATGTAGTTATAAACAAAATAAAAAGTTAATTTAAAGTGAAAGAGGGAGTACATAGATAATAATCGTATACGATGATGACTGTATTTCAATTCTAATACTATTTTTTTAATTTTTTTTTTACATACTATACTACATATATGTATCGTATTTATTATGTATTTATCCTAATTTAATTTTATCGTATTTTAATATGATTGAAATATACATAAATGTACATACATACGAGTAATATTAAGTTTGAGCACGAGTTTATCTTAAAAATGAAAAGAAAAATGATTAAATAAAAATAAATAAATAAAAATAAATAAATAAAAATAAATAAATAAATATAAATGTGTAAATATATTTATCATATAATAATATATGTACACTATATAGGTATGTAATGTAATATTTAATATGTAGAAATGTAAATAATGTAGTATCTCAAAAAGTTTATACAATATTTTACTTACGTGTTTTTATTACTGTGTAAAAATTTTCAAATATAACTGGATAGGTAATTGAGTAATTTTTTGTTTAAAATTAGAATTTTTTCTTTCAAAAAATGAACACAGCAAAAGTATTTAAAAATTTCAATTTAAGTATGTAAACTAGCTGGCTGTAATGTTTGTTTGTTTTTAGAGTGTTTTTGTTTTGTTCATATGTAATTTTACATTTAACTATGTATGTTTAGATTTTTTTATTTTATATTTTCTAGATAATGAGTATACTAGGTGTATAATTTTATTTTTATTTTTTAGTTACAAATACTACTAATCAGTATATTAATTTTTATAGTAGAAAAATTTATTTATTTATTATGTGTATTATTATGTAGTTTAAGTAGATATTGGTTCAAAAGACAAGATCATAAATTTTTTTTTATTATTATTATATTAAGAAATAGTTGGTGCAATGAACGTATATGTACATACAATCCATACATAAAAATAAGGCACTAGATTTGAGGCACTAAAAATGATGATTCTGTTCTCTAAATTCTTGTATCTTTTTGGTTTATCATTACAAAAAAAAAAAAAGTTTGTTTTCTTTTTTTGTTTTTCCTGCAATTTTTGGTTACTTTTGTTTCCTCCTATGAGTAATGGTATTTTTGAATTTCGATTTTTGTATTTTACATTTGAAAAAAAAAAATTGTTTTCAATTCAATTGTTATGATAATATTGGACGCAAATATTTTATGTATGATGAATATTAGCAGTTTAAATAGTTTATCATTCTTTTTTTTTACATTTTATTAACACACAAAGTATGTAGAGTAAGTACAGTGTACACACAATCAATCTTCATTCGTTTCAACAAAAATTAACAAATCAAAAAAAAATGTAGATGTAGAACAATAAAAAATCTAAACTTATAACTCTTTTTATATACTTGCAAACTGAAATTCCAATAAATAAATTATAATATTGAAATGAATATAATTATAAAAGTAAATAAATAAATGTAATTATTTAATTAATTAAAAAATTTTATGTTAATTTATATTTTAAAATGACAAAAAGAAAAAACTCCGGCCCAATAATGCTTTTCCACACACAATTGTAAAACGCGCTATAATCAACACACAACACACTTTAATATATAATTACATTGATTACAGGTATGAGAAATGTCAAAAATATTTAAATAAAAATAAAGAATAGAAAAGGTGAAAAATGTTATGTGCAATGTTGACAGTCAGTCAGGAGTCAGTTCAACAGCAGTACAAAAACCAGAAATATATACAGCATTACCATGTCTGACATTTAAAATGCATAATGCATACACACAGAGAACAGTATACAATAATGTTTCGGAATTTGAAAAGTAGAGGCGCTGTATCATTTAATTGGAATTTCAGTTATTAAATGATTTCCTTTCATTTTTATGCGATTATTTAGTAACGTTTTTTTTTTTTTATAAAAATAATGTTAGCTTTCATTTCTTTTTTTCAAAATTAATTAATATTATGATGGATAAGATTAAGAATTTTTTTTAAAGAATTCTAAACAAATTTTCTTAAAAAACTTTTAAAAAAAACAATGACATTTTCCATAACCTATTTTTCATTTAATTATTGTACATATCTCATCGTATATTATATTTCTCACGTTTACGGTACACAAAAAACTTACGATTGTCCTTTTGAATTATATTAAAATCCTTTTGAATTCTTTAAGTCTTTATATAGTCTGTCATCAATTAAAAATTTTACACAACTAATTATAAGATTAAAATTTTTGTTAACTTTCTTAAATGTTCGCAATATCGAATCGACTACAATATGCATACTGTACTGTTCATCATGAATATACTTAGATACTGTTTTGTAATGAAATACTTTATGCACATAAAATATACATGCATGCAATACATTGTTATTGATTTTTTCTATCAGATGCATAGATAATATATATAGTATATATGTAGATATTTTAATAGTATATTATGCTTATATACATTATTAGTAGGTACATGCTATAAAACAACATAAAAAAAAGACACAAAATGTAATCAAAATCTTTTAATGAAAATTTTGAATCTTGAGGAAAAACGAACAAAAACGAAAAAAAAAAAAAAACACGTAAATGAATTCCTAATTAAACTGCTCATATATGCGATAAATGGATTTTGGTATATAAAGGTCTATATTGTTATATATATGAATACACAAATTGGTGTAGTGTATATACATTCAAATCTGTATTATATTATATTCAACCAAGTATACAAACTACATGAAAATTACTCTCAAAAATATACAAAAGTCATCACATGTATGTATGTACGTACTTCTCTTGATGATGTACAAATTATTTCGCAACTACATACATACACATGCATAAATATATATATATAATATCGTGTAATATGCTTTTTGCTTTATGAATATATATACATATTCTTATGTATACATATATACTTCAATGCATATTAATTCCATACTAATTTTCTTTTTAATACTCTAATTACTTATCATTAAGTCGAAAATTTCTAGTCAAATTTACATGTTCATGCATTCACATAATGTGTAGTACTCGTATGTGTATAATTTTTTTTTCGTATATATTTTGTTCAAATATATTTATATGCATATATACAAGAGATTCATTCATTAATATGTACATGTGCATTTGTGGTAATCATTGTATGTATATAGGAGTACATAGTACATGAATTCGTTTATCATAAAACAGGTATGTACTATACATATATATACAAGAAGTACATTATATATTATATGTATAATGTCCCATAAGTATTCATAATTGCTGACATTAGAAGAAAAAAAAATTTTTTTTTTTTAAATTCAATTTTAAAATGTTCATATACAAAGCAAAAATTATATATGTATGTATTTTTTTTTCTCAGTTGGTTTTTTGGTTTTCTTTTTTACTTTATTTTTTTATTTTTATTTTGTATAATTAAACAGAATAAAACCATAGAAAAGGACTAAAATTTTTACATCAGTGTATACCCATAGTATACATTTTCTCACCATATTAATGAAATAAGGAAAAATTATGCAAACAAAACTAAGTACCTTACACATTAAATTACATTTGCCATGTTATCATGTACATATGTATAATGTGTATTTATTTATTATAATATATTTGTACATATATACAAGTATTATGTGTAAATCCATATCCATAACATGTACATAACATATATACATATAACATCGCGTTTTAACGAAGAAATTTTAAGTATCTGTTCAACACCTTTTTCATATACTCATATTATGTAATGTTTTTAAACTCATTATGTAAAAAAAAATAAAAATAAAAAATAAAAGCAATTGCAGTGAAGTTAATTTTTCGATACTCTACAATATTTGTGTATGCTACCTATACACATACGAAACAACATACATATATATATAAAAAATACATGTTTTCAAACATAAGCCACATACTAAAAATTTATATGAATTATAAAAACATGTAACATACATTATATAAATGTACATAAATGTGAATAGATATATAATAATGTATTAAATATGTATGCGTACATACAGAAACAGAAATTAACCTTGTTCTGCCATGTTCGTGTAATATGTATCTAATATGTATGTGTATAAAATGAAATAAAATAAAATTGAAAAAAAAAAAAAATAATAATAATATTAAAAATTAAATAATCAACCGCACATACTGCATAAATGTATGCATGTACGAATATGTGTGTGTGTACATTATACAACAAATTAAAGTTGAAATTAAATTTTTGCCAAAAAGTTCATACAAAAAGATCAGGATCATTATAATAGTGTCACGTCTTATGGTTTGCTTAACTTTTAATTAGTGGTTTATTTATAAATACGTGTATGTGATGTGTACATAAGTATATGTGTACATGTTCATGTAATAGTTAAATAAAAAATTATTTCGGTACATATTATAGTAGTGATTACATATAGACAATATATGTATAAGTACATGATATAGGCGCTAAGATCCCTCGCGGATAATGATAGGATATAGGCGAATAAATTTTTTTTTTCTTTTTAAAAATAATGTAGTATTAATATATATCTGATTACATATTTAGGTTGTGTGAAATACCTAACACGTGAAAGTATGTTTGAACTTTTCCTTTTTAACCTTGTTTCTATTTAGTAATAGGTATTACAGGCAAAAATTAATTTAAATACGAATATGTATATGTAAATATATAATTTTACTCATATGTAATTATGTAAATGTATATGTATACCTATACTTGTACTCATAAATTCAATTAATTACACAATTTTCATATGTAAATCAGATCCTATGATACACGCAAAATGATGGTTAAAAAAATAATCAAAAAACAAATAATTCAAGGAAATCGTATGTAAGTACTATAAACTCGATGATTTATGATATGCATATAGGATCTCACATCATTTCATTAACTGAACCTTTTATATGTATAGAACATATTTGGGTCATTTTCTGTTAATACATAGACGAGATTTTCTAAAGTTTTTTTTTATTAAAAAATAACGAAAATTGAAACTGTACATATATTTAATAATTTATACATTCTTTACGCACCATATATATATAGGTCAATAGTCAGGTCTATAAAACCATACATCATGTATACATTTTTATATTATAATTTTAATTCCTCTTTAAAATTTATGTCTTAAAAGAAGACGATAACACAGAAACTACTTGGTTTCACTTTACAGAGAATCACCAATTTTTTTTTTTTTTTGATTTTTGATTTTTTAATTGCAATTTTCATTAGAGAACATTCATCATTTTTTGTTTTTTATTTTTTTCAAATTCACTTCTTGTAAGTACACCAGGAAAGAGACACAATAACTTTTAGTGAACGATCAATTTAAGCCTCCTATATACCCTTTTGCTGATACTCAAAAAAAAAAAAAAAGAATTCTTCAAAATATAAAAGGAGATAACTGTTTTGCTTTTATCATGTACTATACACTAGAATATATGGAAGAAAAAACTAGCTACAAGAATAAGAAAACATAAAATATCTTTACTTAAAAAACTATTTATATGAACTTAAGTTATTTTCTTTTGTTTTTAGCATAACAACTTATGATAATCCTTTTAATCTTGCTGATGGTATATTGTATTATAGAAAAGTTATTATTATTTCTTGTTAATATCTTTTAAAATTTTGTTCATTGTTTTCCTACATACATAATTCTTTTAAATATACATACTTATGTATCACATAATGACTTTTAATTATGTAAATGAATTTTTAAATTAATAGACTTTCTTGATGTATGTAAGTACATGCATAAATTATTTTAGAAAATTAAAAAAAAATATTTAAATATTTATGCATTCATGTATAGACGTACACACTCGTATATTTGTATACTATACACAAACTCTATGTGCACTTAATTTTAATAAAGATAAAAAAGAAAATATTCTCGTAGAACATTATTTTTTAGTAGATTGTAGGTAGCTAGGTAACAATGGCAGTTCGTAGTTATTACGTGTAGCACTTTGCCTTTTTGATACCACAGATCTTGATGATTGTGAGTTGTTTTGTTTAAGTAATAAACCAGGTTACTCAAACGCAAATTGACCACATCCCCCAGACAATCAAGGAAAGACCTATATCGAAGGCCTTAAGTCTTCATAATTTGGGCCAATGCTGGGTACTTGCAAAGATAGTGAAAGAGAGTCTTCGTTTCTACATTATCACTGTAGCTTCTACAGTGATGTGTTTGCCAGATTCTTGTTAGAATCTTGATGATTACATCGGTTCCTATCGATGGGATTTTCTGTTTTATTCATATTGTAGATTGTAAGCAGTATGACTAAAAATATTCTTTAGAAAAAGTGTACATAGTGTATACACTTCTAACAAAAATATTCTAAAAGTTGTAACAGTGTAAGTAAGAAAAAATTTCAAAATATTACAATATAAAAAATGTTCAATAATTAAAACTAAAAAGGATAAACTTGTCAATATATAGTGTTATAATATGATATAAATATGGGTATAAAATTAATAAATTTCTATATGAAAAGTTTTAGATTAAATTTTAATTAAATAATTCATAAGGATAATTTAGTTATAGAATTATGTACTACAATCGTATACATATACATATATTCATGCATAGAAAGAAATTACAAATTAACAAATATACATACTAGCATATTTTTTTAATATCTGAATTTATTTACTTATAGTACATATGTTAGTATTTCCTTTCTTTAAATATATAAACAAACAACTCAAACTGAATTTTTATTATATACAAGAAGTACTGTGCATGTGTTATGTGTGGGCATATATAAAGTTATAAATTTGTATGCGTATACATATATATATGAGAGATATAAATATTTCAAAACTTTTTGTTAGAATATTACATACATAATATATCCTGTGGTGTGGATGTGAAAGATTCCGTTCGTATATAATGCAAAGCATATTTATGTACTTTTCGATTCTATATTCTACATTCTACATAATATGCGAGTACGGGTGTAGTATGAAAATAACTTTGAAGTTTGAACTAACATTCATATTTATAAGTACATATATAGTAATATATGTATATATGTGTAAATAATATTGCTTCTATTACACCACATACAATACAAAAATTTTCAAAATTAAAATGTTTCCTATATACTAATATTAATAAATTATAATTTTTGTGTTTTGTTTTTTTTTTTTTTTTTTTTTTTGGTTTTTATACAATTTTAAATTTTAAAATAATTTCCCGTCGTGCACATAAGAAAAAAATTATTTTTTTAAAATTTCTTAAATTTTTTACTAAATACTAAAATGCAGTACATGTACTTATATGTATAATAATGTAAATGTATAATGTGGTGGACAGATGAGAAGAATTCAATGATATTTCATTACGAATTTAACGTTCATTTGCCGTCTGTCACCCCAAAATAAGTTAAAATGATCCTTATATCTTCATTCTGACTTCATTTGAGTAAATTATTCGAATGAAGTTCAAATGAAGTTGCTTGAACTTTATTTAGCGACGAATGAAAATATGGTGAATTGGAATTTTTCCAGTATGGTAAAAATAAATTTACAGCAAAAACCACAATATATAGATTTTAATAATTTAAAATTTACAGTAAAAAGTAAAATTGACAATAAAAATTAAAAAATATATGACATCCTGAATGATCATTGAAACAGTATCTTGTATCAAGGAATTTTTGAATGATCATTTACACGAATGAAGACTGGATCATTGCGATTTGTTCCCATCAGTCTATCGCATAAGGTTCCAAGTTTACTGATTTTATTTGGATATAATATACATATATATATGTACATATACGTGTACATAAGATACAGGTATGCATTCATGTAAATAATATGATAAACCACAAAAAATACGTGAATATGCATGTTTTTTACGTGAATATATGATACTGTATTTGAGTGTTATATGTATGTACCTGTACATCTGCATATATACTATCTTTAATGTAAGATACATTCAAAAAATTATCAAAATTTAATGAGCAAAATTATCGTTCTCTACTCCATATATTTACGTACAAAAAATTAAATGTAACACACATATCTTTGTATTACAACTAAATTAACTACAGTGAATATATACGTGAGTACGTACAGTACATATAGTATGCATAAATATAATAGCTGCTTTCGATATAACAATTTCAAGTACTTGCGAGTAGATAAGGTAAATGTCTGCGCTAAACCATCTACTCACGCAGCTATTCATGAAATTTTTTTCAAGTAGATGCAAGTAGCTACGAATTATTTTTGTATCGTTCGTTATAACAATTTATTCTAGACACATTTTTGTACTCACAATTACTTGGAATTGCTAAATCGAAAGCAGTTAGCAGCTAATGTATAATATAATATGCAAAAGCATGTATTATATTCATATACATATAATGAATATGTAAAAAATATAAAGAAAATACAACATTATTTGTTGTATGTAATTCGCATCTTTAAAATTCATACTATATTATGTGTAACTTTTTTTAAGGAAAAATACAACAAAACATTTTATGTTATGTACTAGTATGTACATAAACGAAAATTACATGTATTCATATAGAAATATATATTCACATTATGTATATTTATATGTATATGCGTAGATTCACATGAATAATTTATATGTTTTACTTCCGTTATTATTTTGTATAAATAATAATATATCGTTAACTACATTTCTGTTTATAAGTACATAAGTACATATGTATTTTGGTTTTTCATTTTCTTATATTTCATTTATCGTTTATCTTTTTTTTTTTATTTTGTATAAATGTTATGAATATTAATTCATATTACATATCTTTCACATTTCATTTGTATTTTGCAAATACATATACGCGAGAGTATTTTATGTGCATGTGCATGTATAATAGAAAATAATAAAAACATTAGATTTTTGGATTACTTTATCCTTTATCTTATACAAGTATATTAAATTAAATGTACCTATTTATATGATACAACAGATCTTCTACGTATATGTACAATAGATACTTGTAAATTCAAAGAAAATTTCAATTTCAAATAAGAATAAATTAATAGAAAACTTAAGGATAAATCATGTACGAAAATTTCTATTTTACAACAAAACATTTTTTCATCTTTTTTTGTCTTTCCATATGTACAATGCTTCTCTATATACACAACATATGTACCTCCTCCACGTCTACAGATAGGTACCTATTATACCACTCCACTATACTAGTATTTTTTTGTTATATGTATAATTTACAATTTTAAAATAATTTTTCTTCGTACTCATAAAATTCAATGATAATTCGTTGCACATTATCATTCATTTACCGTCTGTCATTCAAAGTTAATTTGAAAATTGAAATAATTCATTTAAGTAAGTTCGAATAATGTTGCGTGAGCTACATGAAGGTGGTGAATTCAGAGTAGTAAAGTATTTCACACTGCACATCATATATATGTACTCAATTACTCATATTTTCATTGTTGAGAAAAAGTTGATTTTCTTTCTCTCAGTAAAATGCGAATACTGTACATGACAAACACGGAAAATCAATTAACAATATTTAATACATACTTGCTATAATTTACTCCATAAATATTCTAGAACAGTGGAGGTCATTAACTAGACCTATAACCAAACCTAGACGTAGACCTACAGTAAACGCTACGATATAGTACGAGTATATAGTATTCTAGACCTCATGTGATGCCTATGGGCGCTTAATCGGGAAATTCATCACTGCGCCTATATCCTATAATATCATACATTATCAAAAAAATAACTTAAATTTAAATTTAAAAAAAAAAATGAAATTCTCAAATACAAATTATAATAAAAATATGTTCTAGAAATTGAACAAAAAATATATAATTATATTTTCGGTTACAAATAATAAAATCAATTATGGATACACCAAAAATCTAATATCCTTATTCGAAATAATCACAAATATTATGAATATGTATACCACGTATATGTTACCACGACGTTTGTATCATGCTTGTTTGAACCACGTATATATGTATGTACTTTTGAAATTATAATAAAACCACATAAAACTCTAGAGGCAATTACATTGTTCATCCTGTACTCGTATAATTATTTTAAATAAAATGAATTAATTGAATAATATTACTCAACAATGCGTATATACAAAAATACATATACACACATAAATATACACCAATTCGTAATATGTACTCTTATTATAATATTAAATAATATTATGTAGCATATTATTGAATTACATTCAATTTGAAAAAAATAAACAATAAAAATAAATATCAAATCAAATTTATTAATAAAATGTGTATAATAATATGTAATATGTAAAATAATTTTGATTTTACTGATTTTATATTTTTAGTGTAAAAACTTTTTTTTTTAAAAAAAAGGACATTACATGCATATTTCAGTTTATAATAAAAGGCACAAAAAAAACAGTAATATAAAAATGAATTTAAAAATGAAAACAAAAAATAATAATAATAAGGGTATTCATTTAACGTAGTAAGCTGCTCGTAAACCGCGAGTAAAACGTATAAAATATACTTGTATGTATTTTACTTCTCATATGTTTACTTGGTTAGGGCGCTTGAATAGCTCGATGGTTGGTTGTCGGTCTTGTGATCTTGAGATCACCGGTTCGAACCCCAGCCAGCGCACTACTCTTGCCCAAGTCGATCATTAATTTCTCCCATCAGCAATGTACACCAGTAACTGATTACTGATGATAAACTGGATGATATATCTGACAAGAAATTACTGATCGGCGGTGCGGTGCCATAATGGACTGAGTATCCGCGTGCACTAAATATATACTATATACATTGTATGTATATATGGTATGTATATTTGAAAAAAAAAATTTACTTGGTTTGTGAGCCGAGCCGCTTACAACATTAAAGTGAATGTACCCTCAATAAAACTACTATAACAGTACCAACAACAAATTACTCTATATATAGATTCTGTGTGTATCAATTAATTTTTTCTTTAACGTGTATAATTCAATTTTAAATTTTAACCATATACGAGAAAATTTATAAAAAAACCGCACATAATTAATTTACAATTGCAAAAATTAAAAAAGGGATAACGACAACAACAACTGCAAATACTTTGCATACACCTGCATTTATATATATTATACGTACGTAAGCATGTAAATATGGATATGTTTATGTATGTGTATATTTATGCATTGAATTGAATGAATTTTTTAAAACACGAAACAAAAAATAAAATTAAAATGAATTATAAACAACAAAAAATTAAAAACAGATTCAGAAAATAACCTTTATAAATGAATATACATTTACAAAAATACATACAGTACATACAGTGTGTGTGTATATATAAGTACATACTCGTATTATAATTAAATGTATAAGTATGTATAGTTATATATAAATGACCATAAGGATATAAGGATTATATAATTTTTTATGTGTCATGTAATATGCATGTAAAATTTAATTCACTACGATTACATCAATTTACATTTTGATTTACATATACATACATATTTACATATAGTGCAAAATATCTTCATCAATATATTCGTATATATGTACATATGTATGTAGAACATATGTACATTACATTCACATGTATACTTTTGCACGTATAAAGTAATCTGATTTCGTTGTCGTTTTTTTTTCACATTTTCGGTTTTACGTAATATTGTAATTTTTTTTGCTTTTTTTTGATTGTTTTTTTTTTGTTTTGTTTTTGGTCATTGCTTTTTTTTCAACTCATTACATTGATACACATATACATTATGCATACATATGTATATATCATATAGGAAAGAGTATAATCGAAGTATACAGGAGTACACAATATATATACATAAGTATGAATCTGATGATCATTTTAAATTTTATTTCTTTTGCATTCTCATTTCCATTATATAAGTATATGTAAATATTCACTACAATGTAAATGTATATCTACATATAGATACATTTATACATACATATACATAACGTGTATATAAACATTTATGTACATATATGTATATGTATGAAATATAAAATGAAAAACATAAATGGAAAATTAGGTTTTGTGAATCCGCAATAAGAGGTTAATTAAAATTTAAAACTGATTTTACAAAAAAAAAAAAAAAATACAACTGAAAAAATAAATACACACAAAAAATTACATCGAAAAATTACTGAGGGTATTCATTTCAAATCTCGCATGTCTCGTAACTTGCGTATAAGTAGCGTAATTAGTTGTATTTTAACGAAGCTTCCTAACATTTTCCTTTATTTTGGAAATCACGATGAGCTTTGCGTAAATGAACAAGAATTTTTAGTCGCATAGATTAACTTTTTGCCCTTCGAAAAATATATGTGGACTTTACTGGCCTAACATGAAGTCGAATAATAAACTATGGAGAATAAGTAAGGTGAAGACAATGAGGCAGAAAATAATAAAAAAAAAAAGAAAGTGGAGATGGATCGAATATACGCTTATAAAAAGCCAGTCAACGGTAAGTGAGGAAAGCATTGGAGTTTAACCCACAAGAACATACATATGTAAATATATAGAGGATGGCTCAGGAAAACATGGAAACGTACTGTAGACGAGGAACTCAAAGCACTGAAAAATTCTGGGAACGTCATTAAGAAGCTAGCACCCAATACAATGTATGTGGACATTTGTATAAGAGGATTAATGTTTTATGAGAGGTATGATTTTACGTCATTTTAACATAACTTATGAAATCGTAAAATTATGCCGTGAGTACGTTTACCATTTAAAATGAATATCCTCATTGTTTTTTTTTCTCTCCGTGTACGTGTAGGTTTATTAAAAATATAATCCAAAAAAAAATAATATGCAATTACCGACAAATGTATACTAATAGAAGAATAAAAATAAGAATTACATCACATAAATGTACTCTCGTATCTCGTATAGGTATTAGGTATACTATATTCGTACTCGTATTATATGAATTCGCCTGAATTGATTCCTTTATTTTTTTTTTACAATACAATGAGAAGTTTTCATTTTAATTTAAATGGGAGGAAATCAAATCGAAAATTACATACTTACAAACACACACTTCAAATGGTAAGCGATACATGTATGTAAAGTACTCAATCTGTGTTAGAAAGTGTATGTAGAATGTATTTTGTATTACATAAAATGTCTACGCATAAATTTTAATTAAAATTTTTATTGTTTAAATTTAAATTATAATTTTTAATAGAAAATAGCAACATAAAATTGAAATCATTATAAATAAATAATGTACATAAATTTATCAATAAAATATCCACCATCACTTACCACAATATTAATTTTTATCCTGTTTACAATAATTTTCTACGTGTTTTCTGTATACTATATAAATGATTTCGTATACATGCATACATGCATATCCTTACATATAGTACATATGTATGTGTATAAATATAATAGGTAACAATATATACAAAGATACATACACAATATGTGTACATATACATAACAATAATAATAGAAAATTTAAATTTGATTAAACGATTTAAAAGCCACTAATCTTTCCCATATATAATATAATCATTAAAATGATAATAGTGGTAATGGCGGGGTAATACAAAAGCACAAAAACATTATAAAAAATTTACAAAAAAAAAAACAAAAATTGATATAAAATAAAATTTACATACAAATTATTTTATACCTTTAACAGACGAACCACATACACTCACTATTTCATACATATATATACACATTAAATAGATTAAAAGTGATAATTATCCGATAATACACATACTGACTGATATGTATTTATCACACCGCACACCATGTATGGAGTATGTATGTCACAGGATATAAATTTATCTGTCTGATTCTGAATATCTATCATACATACTACAACATTTTATTTTGTACATATACATATGTACATACAAGTAATATAATCTCTCTTTTAAAATATGAAATAAATGATAACAGCTAACAAATTTTGAACAAAACAATAATAACAACAACAACAAAAATCTAAAAACTGAAAACCAAAAAATAAAATAAAAATTAAAACTATCCTTTGAAAACTTTTAAAATATACATACATACATATTTCCGAGCATACATCAATGAAATATTAGTTTGAATATCCATAAATATAGAGAGTGTCATTATAAGTTATTTGCATCATCATCGAGTTATACGAATACGAGCTACGCAATCATAAATTCTATATTTTACACAAATACACCGTCCTCCCATATACCAAAACCAACACCTATCCTATAGCAATAGAAAAACACACAAAAAAAAATATTGATGATGAGTTTTATCTGTGTTTTTTTTTTTTAATTTTTTGTGGTTATCTCATAACTAAATCTGTTTTTTTTCCTTTTTTTTTTGTTGCCAAAAATAACCAATAACCTTAACTATAAATGGTATTGAGGTTTTTATCAAATAAAAGACAAATGATAAAAAACCCAAAAAAAATATATATGTATATGATTTTTAAATATAAAATTCATATTATAAAGGATATAGTACCTATATTTACATATAGATATGGAAAAAGTTTATGTGTATATGTATACACATTTACACAAAGGAAATAGAAAAAATTATATACACACACACACAGATGTATACTCAACTTTGTATACAAGCAGATACTCTAATTCTTTGTGAATTAAATTTGTTTCCATATATGCATGTTTGGAATTTTATTATTGTATTTTTTGTCATTTATAATAAAATATCAAAATTCACACACAATATAAAGCTACATATACATATGTATGTATGTATATATGCATATTATGTATCAAAATATTTTTCATCAATAATATAATTCATAAAAGTGTTTGTAATATATTTTAACGGATTTATGTTATATATTTTTGATAAAATAAAATGTGACAAAGATTAAAATGTTTAATGTAAGATCAATATAACAAAATAACTCTGTTAAAGTATACACAGATGTGAAAAAATTATGTGACAAAAGTAATTTTTCATGAATATAAAACGTTATCATACTGACATGTGAATATATGATCTTTAGCGACTTACCACAGACAAAATGGAGAAACGTAATTGCTCTCATGTGATAGAAACACTTCCATAAAGCCCAGATTTAAATCAAATCGAATAATTTTGGTCATCATCTTCATATAAGCCCTGTGTGAGCTATAGCTTCATCCACAATTTGCCTCGTATTTTCTTCCATTGCGTTCTATCTTCTGTAGTCTCATGACAGTTTCTTATTTCCATTCTTCATATATCAAGTTCTAAGTTATCAAAATTGCTCTTCCATTTCAAATTGTATTGGTGAATTTATACCAAAACAATTAAAGGTGGTCTATAGACGTAAACGTTGTCACACAAAAAATATTTAATTCATTTTGTAGATTATATTTATCCCTAAATTTTTTCACTGCTCTGTATATGAATGAGGAGAGTATACTAAAATATTTGTACATCCTTTGTATACTTTATGCAATAAATATGAATACGATAATAATACATATATCAATATTGTCAGTATATCAATGATTGTCACCTTTCGATATTAATATTGTACATATTTATTAAAAGCCAATAAGCTACAAATAATTTTATTTTATTACTAAAATGTATTAATTATATATGTTATCCTCCATAACACATAAACAAATTTTCATATACTATATTATAATCTAGCTAGGAATATGTCCATATACTAAGCACATTATATACGAGTATTGTTAAATAAGTATGTGCACATTTATGCACTTTATGAAAATATAATGTGAATATTTTGAAATTAGAAAATTTTCATTTTAATTATTAATTTAATCAGATTTTAAATAAAATATGTATATGTATATACTAGCATTTTATACGAATATTGTACATATAAACAATGCAATATAAATTATGTATACGATTATTGAAATTTTATACAAATAATGATGCAATAATTTATATTACGATACATTTTGTACACTTTTATATTTTATGTATTATACGTAAATAATACCAATACCTGAGACAGACCTGATTTGATTATGATTGAAATTTAATATACATTTATATACATGGCAAAAATTTAAATATAGACAGTTACAAAATTGAAGATTTTAAAAATTCATTGCAAACAAAATGAAATAAATTAGATTAGATTCAGCGGATATTGCAAAACGCACACATTGAATTTCATATATAGAATTGTTAAAAATTATTATAAGGATCTTGGACAAAATAACGAAAAAAATTGATTTTTTATATTAAGTATAGGTATATAAAATTTTAATAAAATTTTCTTAAAGTACAATTTCGTAATGGCCTTAAAGTTAAAGAAAAATTTAATTTCATTTAGTAAATTTATGATTATTGATTTTTATTTGAATTTTAAATAAAAGCATTCTTCTTATTTAAGTCCCTCAATTTCATTTCAAAACTTCTTCTTCTCCTTCTTCTTTCATAGGACTACAGCTACAGCTCTATATGAGTCAGGGCTTTCATCAGAGTAATTTCTAAAAACGTATGTATGTATTTTTTCTATAAAATATGTAATTTATAAATATGATTTTTTTTTTATCTTAACCTAATACATATGCATAACAGATAACAGTAAGTAATTATGTACGTATACTAAATATAGAGTAAGAATTTTTATTCAAATCTAAAAGAAATTAAAATTCAAAAATGAAATGAAAAGTTTTAATCATTTTATTAACATTATAATGATAACAAAATGGCAATAATAATAATTATAAAAAATGTTTACGTAATATATAAATGTATAGTATGTTGGTATGATATGATATTTGCAAACGCGTGCAATGAGTGACTATGATATATGAATACAATAATGTACATGCAAAAGTCAATGAAAAATTGTACAAATTATTTTAAGAATATATGTAAGTATATTTATTTAACATGTGTGTGCTACATACATTTTATATTATTTGTACATATATGTATACATATTTAGCAGTTTGAATTTGTAAATATTCTTTGAGAATTTTGTTCATTTCCATATATACATTACATAATAATTAAGTATTCTATGTATTTTGTGAATACTATTCTATACACATATGTACTTATTTTATTTCATGTATATAAATATACATTTAATGGTAATGGTATCATTTTCTTTCTATATACATATATATTTTTATATACATACTTTTGTAAACATATGTGCGTATAAGATACAAACATATAAAAGTATACATGTAAATTATATTAGATAAATTCTTGCATGTTCGAAAATAATAATTTCTTTTGATTTATTATACTTTTAATCTTACTTATAAAAGTTATTTTTACTTTTATCGTATTTGAACACACATATTATTTGCTATTTGTATATGTATGTGAATATATTTACTTTTTACCTATATATGTACATACATATATTCAAAGATATTCTAATTAAATATATTAAGTATATGTAAAATTATATCTGAATAAATACAACCACACATATGTAAGTACATATTATGTATGTACATTATATTTAAAAAGTAACTTTTCTATAATGTTCTTTATATCGCATTAAATTTGTATGTTTTCCCATTTTTATATATGTATATACGCAAATATTACCATAATGTACATTTTATATGAAAACCTTATATACGGATCGATTCTGTGTTATATATACTGTTGAACCTGCATTATATTTACAAACTTTCCACATATAATATTCGTATTTCTCATATATTTACATTATAAGAAAATATTACATGCAATTCCACTATGTTTATATACATAAGCGGAGCAAGATGTGGGCGACATGGACCCACGCAGCCTCGCACAACTCCCAGAATCTAAAATAACAATTTAGAAGAATCATTCATCAGGAATAGGTAGGACGTTTCCAATAACAAATTCTCAACGTCACGATATAGTCAAAGCGGACGCGGACCTCAACAGAAGTTAGATATTATTCAAAAGATGTAGATCATACAGGCACTTTTCAAACTTCAACTATAAAAAAAAAATTAAATAATGAACAAACTCAAAATGTAATATAAAATTTTAAATTTCCAAATGCGCCTTACAATAAAACGGTGGGCCTCCCAAAGCTCATCCTACCAACTACCAATTCCAGTCTTACCCCGCCACTGTTTGCATACACTGACTCACCTGTGTGTATGTGAAAATTAGCCTATTTTTTCTAATAAGTAAAAAGTGTTTCACAAAAATATTTGCAAATATGTATGTATAAAATTTTAATAAATTGAATCGAATATACATATACTGATAATACTATATAGGTATATTAGATTATTGGATGCTGGCAATGTCAATGTTCCATTGACTTAATTGATTCTAATTATTATACATACATACGTATAGAATAAATAATACATATATTCAGCAAGCATTATATTAGGTAGATGGTTTTAATTATAGGAATCAATTATTGTGGAATTATGTAAATATAATGAAGACATTAAATGTATAGGAAAAGCATAAGCAGTTTCATTGCAAAATAAATTTTTATAAAAAAGAAAAAATCAAAATTTATAAAATTAATTATACTAAGTATAATTCCATATGGAAGAAGATTAAGTAAAATATGAGAATATATCCTGATAAAATTATATTAATTTTCAATTTATATTGTTAGTACACATACTTATATTATTTAATTTAATTATTTTATTAAATATCTAACTCCTGTACTAATTAATTCGCTTACATATTTTCCAACTCCTACATTTTTATTATTTTTTTTTTAAATCGTAATTGATTTATAAAGATATAATATAACACAATTATCGATTCGTTTATACAATATTATTATATAATTATACATTGAGGGTATTTATATACTTAATGTAGTAAAAGGTTTTCGAATTATCATTATACAAAACATTAATTCGAAGTGTATAATCACTTACGGTTGTAAAGCATGGACATTGATAAAAGGCACAGAAGAAATAGTGAACACATTTGAAAGGAAGATTTTCAGGAAAATCTATAATCCTATTATACTGATTACGATCCTAGTTCTGAAGTGTAATTATAGGCGAGCACGTTACAACCATGAATTGTATCAGGTTTATGAAACCACCTAATTATCTGAATGTAGATATTTAAAGATAATGCACTTATTACGTCGGACAGGACATGTTTAATGAATGAATAACAAGAGAATCACAAAAAGAGTGTTTAACACAGAAATGGGTGGAAAGAGACCAACAACGCCAGGAATGACGCGAAGAAGTTTCTTAATGTGAGGGATTGGAAAGCAGTAGCCGAGGATCGCAATGCCTATGAAAAGGGAGTCTACAGGAGTCAATGGATCGACCTAAGATACGAGCAACATGTCATCGAAGAAGAAGTAGAAGGCTCACGCGGTTTACTCGGTTTACATGCCGCTACTATACGTTAAGGGAATACCCTCATTATCTGTACGTAAGTAACATTATATTTTCGTTTTTTTTTTTAATATTATATTTTTTTCAATTTAATTCTTTTCTTATTGCTATAAGACCAATATAATGTCATTCCATCGATGTAATTCGAAATTCTCTATATATGTAGTTATAATTTATTTTTTATTTTCATTCGCATTTTCTTTGCCTTTATCTGCGATATTATATAATATAATTGTATCAATTGATTACTTCTATAAATGGTATATCCTATTATAAAAATGTCTATTTATTGTCTAAAATGTGTGAAATTCTATATATAGTATATTATCTAATATATTTTTATTTTATTTAATTTTTTTTTAATGGATAAATATTATATACATTTTTTTTTTCATTTTATAGAAAATATACATTTTGCTACATAAATACATAATATAATATGCTTTAGACTTTTCAATCCTGATAATAAGATAAATGTATATTAGTTTCATTTATATATTATATTCACATATTTATACACAAATACTATATGTCTATATCTATATGTAGTATATAGTACACCTACTACTGTTTCTAATAAGGACATATTATAGATATAAGCTCATATAATATACGTGTACGTTCATATATGTACTACATACATTTTCTTTTTGATACAGTACTCCAACGATATATGGAATAATGTTTTATATTTGGATTAATTTACTAATAAATGAAATGAATATTTTTTAAGATTATTGTACAGTTATCCAATTGAGTTGAGATTGTATAGATACCTTTCATATTAGACGAAAAATCTCTATAATATCAGAGCATTTAAACATGTTTTTCTTGTACCCAACTAAATTATCGTGGCTGAAATTTTCATTGCTCTATAATATCGCAAAATTATTGTACATATATTTTTGCTGGTGTAGTGCTTTTAAAATTTAAAATATCTATTTTATGCATCTATTATACCATGTATGTACATATTTATGTGAGTTACTGAAGCTGTTCGATACGTCTTTATAACATATAATATACCCTGCCTGATGTATAGCATATCTACATTATATAACAAAATTGATGGTTGATAGTTTTCTTTTTTTAAATATTCATTTCCTCTTTTATATGTACGCAGTATGTGTAGTATTGATGTAAGTACTATTATATCCTGTCTATCTATCTATAACCAATAACCACATTTTTCAGACCATAAATTAAAGTTTAATAAAAGGAAGCTTTTCTTTTATAATTTACTTGAAAACTGTAAAATGCTATATTACAATATAGAATATACTACTGATTCCTTTTACTAAAAAGTATATATGTATACGTACAAGTATATAGTTTATCCACAAAAATGAACATTTTAATGGAAGTAATTTTGTTTTTTTCTTTTATCGTTTGATAAACTATCAGGGCTTTTTTTTTCCAAATAATTTACAAAATATAAAATGTATACAGTACAAATTGGAAAATTTACTATATTATACATACATACATACACTTATATATATGTGGTGTAAACGTTTTGTAGAAATACACTTTTCTTAAATACTAACAATTTTATAAAATGAAGTACTGTAATGTGTGAATTCAATAATTTCTCTTTTGAAAATCAAACACAGACCTTTGTACATTATATATGAGTAAACTAAACCTATACATGATGTACTACATTTTTGTAGTGAGTTTATAGCTATTCCCACCACTGTATTTTATAAATTATGTAAAAAATTAATCATCAATTTAAATTTTAATATATTTTTATCAGAAATTAATTGTATTCATGAATTAAATTCATAAAATAATGTTATCTTGTGTATAGATGAAATTGCGCAATTTCGATAAGACTTTGTAGTATTGTATACATATAGTATACGGAAGTGCAGATCTAAAGATTCATCCGGCCCAAATTAGTATTATTATTTTTCGAGTCATATTAATAATAAATGGAAATGCGATACGACCGGATTTATCATTTAACGGTGTCAATTTTATTTAGTATATCATTTCCTAAATAACCGCCAAAATTCTTATTTTCAATATTGTGATGATTGAATTGAATACCAGATGTCTCTAGCATTAACAAAAATTATATGATTTTCTATCTTTCGTATTTTTTGTTCAAATAGCTGCTGTTGCATTGATGCAGATGTGACATGTAAGTTTGTGTGCATTTTTAAAAATAATGTCAAATAATTTATGTCGTCATTAGTTAACCTGTTGCCCGGAAAAGTATTCTATTGAAAAACAAAGAAAATGAATAAAAGAAAATTTATTGACCTTTCTTTTACTTATTGCAAATTTTACATATGCTACCTAATTGCTAATGTGTATGAATGTGTGTGTATGTATTCACATGTAATGTACATTTTTGTTTTAGGAGCATTTTAAAGAACATTAGAATTAGAACAGTGCAGGTAATAGTGGAATGGAAATAAAATTTTATGCAACAAAAACAAAATTAGAATTTAAGTTAGTAGTAGAGAAATGCAATAAAATAAATAGTCGATGGACATTAACATATAAAATACGATAAGTAATCACAGAAGGAAAGCGAAAAAATAAATTAAATTTTCTTAAAAATTAATTTCTAAAAATAATACACATAAATATATAAAACTTTTATTTATATATGTATGCAAATAATATAAAAGTAAAGAAAGAAAGTAATATTATAAAATGAGAAGAAATGGAGTGAAGTAATTTAAAGAGTCAGAGTGACAGGTAAGATTTTATTTAGATATACCGGTCCATAGAAATTTATTACATTTACATTTTTAATTTTATTATTGAAAAACAAAATTTTATAATTTTCAATTTTTTATTTATTAAATTTTTTTCAATTATTTAGAAAAATTTGTAATTAAGAATATTTTATTTTTCTATTCTAATTAAAAATAAAATAAAAACAACAACAATAAAAACTAACTAAAATATAATATCATTCATCGATAAAAAATTTTCAGGTTATGGCATCACATACTTTCAGTCAAAAAACATTTACACCAACACCTCCAGATAAAGGAAGTTTTCCATTAGATCATGATAATATATGTAAAAAATTAATGCTAAAATATATGAATTGTTTAAATAAAAATAATGATTTAAATGCAAAGTGTAGAGAAGAAGCTAAAAATTATCTTGAATGCCGTATGAATAATGATTTAATGGCAAAAGAAGATTGGTCAAAATTAGGTTTTACATCTGATGAAAAACGACAACAAACTAAATAATAATAATAATACATATACATATATCTACATAATAATACATACGATACATACATATATCAATATTATAAATTAAAAAGGTTCATTAGTACAGATATTCAGATATTAGTAAACGGAAGAATAGAAATAACAAAAAAAAAGAAGCCATAAACATACATAATCATAAATTATTTAATAAAAAAAATAGAAAAAAAAAATTTATAAATTTGTTATAAAAAAAAAAGGAGGACACTTCAACGATTTGTAACAATAATTTTGAAATACGACGACATCAGTTAGATTTTTCAGTTTTTGTTCAATCGAAAATTGTTATAAATCTAAATTATTTAAAAAAAAAAAAATTTAATAATAAATTGATAAAAATGTCAACAAAACCAACTAAAAATCTTATAATTGGTTGTACTGGAAGTGTAGCAACAATAAAACTACCATTACTCATAAAATTATTGTTAGATAGTGAAACACCATACAAATTTGTGGTAAAAATTTTGTTAATATTTAAACATTTTTTTTTTCTCTTCGTTTTACTGGTTTTTTTTTTTTAAATTCATAATATCATTTATATTTAATTTTAGATCAAAATCATTGTTACAGAACGTGCTAAACATTTTTTCGATTCAAAAGACATTCCACTCGGTATACAAATTTTTACCGATGAAGATGAATGGAAAATGTGGAATAAACGTGGTGATCCAGTATTACATATAGATTTAGGTAAATGGGCAGATATATTGGTAATAGCACCATTAGATGCGAATTCATTAGCTAAAATGGCATCTGTGAGTATATAATTGGATTTGTGTTTTTAGATATTTTTGAGCTGTTTCTTTTTTTTATTATTTTTAATTATTTATATTTTCTTCATTTGATTAAAACAAAAAAAAAAAAAAAAAAAACAGGGAATTTGTGATAATTTATTAATGTGCACAGCTAGAGCATGGGATTTACAAATGAAACCGTTAATATTTTGCCCAGCCATGAATACACGTATGTTAGAACATCCAATTACAATGGAACAAATTGAAAAATTAAAAAATTGGGGCTTACGTGAAGTGCCATGCATATCGAAAACATTAATGTGCGGTGATACTGGTAATGGTGCTATGGCTGAAGTACAGAACATTTATCAGGAAATAATAAATTCATTAGCTGCATGTTTACCGCCACAAAATTTATTACCACCGTTATTATTGCAACAGCCTCAACCACCACCACAACAACAACAACAACAACAGCAACAATTACCATCATCATTATCATCATCACCAACAACAGATCCACCACAATCGGTAGCAACATCAACACCAGTTTCGTCATCAATGTCGTTTGCATCATCACCGTCATAATGAAGTCGTCCATTATTTGAACAAATTACAATTTTATTAAATTATTAAGTGTGCTTCTTGAAGAATATATTATTTATATTTATATATATATAAAAAAAAAAAAAACGATAGAAATAATCGATTGCTTAAAATTTATTTTATTCAAAAAAAAAAAAAAAAAAAATGTATAATTGTATTTCTCAAAGAGAAATTATTATTTTTGTAATTTTTTTTTTATTATGAAAAAAAAAAAAAAAGAAAAACTAAAAATATTTATTATGCACATAATTTTTATGTGTGAAAAAAGAAAATTTACAAAGAATTTCTATTCGAAACAAAATTAAAATTAGAAAATTGGAGTTAACCAGATTTTCATCAGCCTTTTTAAAGCAAGGAGATTATCTAGAAAATTGTTACTACCTCAATTTTGAAGAAATAGTAAAACAAAAAAAATATTACGAGTAAACAAAAGAAAAAAAAACGATAACCGATTATCGAAAATTTAAAAAAATGTATTTATATTTCTAAATATTTGAGATAATTTTTACTCGTTCAAAAATTATACCTTTATAAAAGGTTTATCATATAAAATTATTTCAGAATTATTTTTCCTTATACAATTTTATATTAAAAAAAAGAAAAAAAGGATTTTTTTGAAGACTTTTAAATAATATGATTAAATCATGCGTGAAAAAAATGAATGTTTCGTTTTTAATTTTTATTTATTTTTCTAAAAATGAATTCAATTAAATTATATTGTTATTCGTACCATTACATAAAACATTTATAAATAATATTATTATTATCATTATTATATTATTAATATTATTATGTATACAATTTATAGAATTTCTAGTATTGCTATAAAAGCTTTTAGGAATATATTTAAAGAAAAAGAAAATTAAATAAAGAGATTTTTTTAAACAAAATATTAAAAACTCAATATTTTCAACCAATCATTTTAGGAATACTCTTTGTAATATTCTTTAGGATTTTTCCAATCCTGCATTCGAACTCAAATAATTTTATTAGTTTTGTGACTGCAATATATGATTTTTGTGCTAACGGATTATGTACCAAGTAAATTAGAGTAAAATCTATTCTCGTTGGTATGTATGTACACTGAAATTCATTTAGAATGTCTGTCGCTTATTCTATATGCCTTCCTTGAGTCCTGTCTCATCATATAAAATCTTTCGTATCATTGTTATCCTTATTTCATTACACAGATTTTTTATCAATATACAAAATAATACTTCTCGCTATGTTAACACTTTATTTTCAATTTTAATAGTTTTCCTAACTAACTGAGCGACATCTAACATTACAAATGTCAGATTGATTTAAAGAATTTACGTGTATATTTGATTTCCTTTTATTTGTATAGTATAATTTTTGCGCGATTTTCTTCATGTTTTCAAATGAAAATTAATCAATGTAATAATGATAAAATAATTTACTAATTCGATGCCATGAATGTAAAATGAAATGTATTAAATGTTAAAATATACAAGGAATTATTAAAATGTTTTGTGGTTTTTTTTTTTACAGTGAGAAATAGACCTTCACTGTAAAAGGCAAAAGTGAAGCGGGTGTCTTGGGCTTTCTGCTTATGTATTAACGTAAATTAACGTAAGGGGCGCTGTACTTCCACAGCCTGTATTTTCTATCAAAAAAAATGACAAAAATCTACTAAATTTTGACTTTGAAACACAATAATTCTTGAAAGAAAAAACGCAGAGTGACATGTGAGGTATCATTAGAGAGAGGGGAGAGTTTTCTACAGATTTTTCTTAGAGTATTTTCTTCTAGCCAGTACATTGGAGTTGTTATAGAGTGTTTGGTAGAGAAAGTGCGAAAAATCTTCATCGTCCTATAGCGGCTAAACGATTGAGATTAACCCACACACACACACACACACTGCAGAACGATTTTTTGTTTATCTCGGCGAGACCTATCTGCTGTGTGCGGGTTGACCAATTGAGGCGGGACAATAATAATAAAATAAATATGTATGTATATACAATTAATTATTAATTTTTTTTTTAATACATAAATCATTGTATATTATGTACTCTCGTCGTACACACATCATATGTATATATTTATGTATTTTTGTATTTTTTGTATTTTCTCGTTAAATATATTCTACCTTCTACACAATGTCGAATTAATTTATTTTCTCTTATACAGAATGATGCAGTATTGTATATGCACGAGCATGTATATAAACATTTACAGAGAAAAACAATTTGTATAGAAAGTTTTTCCCCAAAAACAAAAACAAAAAAAATATTTAAACAATGTTGCCATACGAAATTCAAAAAAATTAATTCAAAAAACATTTTTTTTTTTCCTCTTTATTATTATATTTCTTTGATATTGTATATATCATCAACATCGTCATCATCATCATCATCATTAAATGATGAATAAAAATAATTATTACTGATAGCTGATAGACATATACATCTTATGTATAATTATGTATAGAAATACTCTGATCATATGTATGTAATTTAAAAAAACATTTTTTCTGAATACATATAGTTAAATTTTTTTTTTTTTTTTTTTTTTAATGGACGTAATGGAAATGCACATAAGTATAATATAATACATAAATGATATATGGATGCAATAAAAAATAGGTATATGAATCGATCGATATAATATATTTACATGAATTAAATTATTTATAATTTTCTTTATAAAATTATTTCATAATGTATTTTTGTATTTTTATTTTTTTTTAATTTTTTTATTTTTTTTTTTAATTTTCTTTTATCATTATTTTATACATGTAATCGTTTTATGAACATTACATTACATTACCTACATACATACATAGTACATTATATTGTACCATCATAGACTATAACTATGTAACTGCGTTTATGAACCACCTCTTAAAACGATTTCGAGACAGAATGAGATACGACGATTCATAAAAATACACACCAAATCTATGTAAAATTTTGAAATCGATTCTAACTCAAAGCGATTGTATTATGCATTGTAAACTGTTGTAAAATCGATTTGAAATTACTCATAAACACATAGAAAGAATTAAAAAATAAGTTAGCCAATAGAACCTCATACAAAAAAAAAAAAAACGTTAAATATTATTATCTGTTAAATGTCTCAAAAAATCACATTAACAAAACAAAAATTATAAAGCTGACATTTCTATTTTTCAAATCGATATAACTCCGCACAGCATTCAACTGAGAGATCGATTTAATTGCAGTCACTCACTCATAAACACTGCTGAATCGTCTTTGAGTTATGTCAGTTGTTAGATTGATTTAATATTGTTAAAGCGATATAAATTTTGTTCATAAACACAGTATAATGATTGTACATGGATTGTGTACGTTATTAGTTATTTATGTTACGATTTTTTTTTTTTTTTGTGGAATCTATAAAATTAAATTGGAAAAAAATAAAAGAAAACATTTCATTTAAGAATTATTAAATTATTCATTTTTATTTTTCTTTCTAGAAAATAAAATTTTTATTTTTTTATAATATATTTTTTTTTTAATATTTTATTTATAATTTTATTTTTGTGTAGTGTTTTTCTTTTTTTTTTTCTTTTTAAAGTAGAATTTATGTAATTTAAAATATCGATTCGAAATATATGAATTTATTCATTTATTATTTATTTATTTCAAATTGTGTAAAATTATTATACATAAATGTTTTTTTTTTTTTTTTATTTTAAATTTTCAAAATTTTCAAATTTTTAATTTGCTTCTTGTTAATAAATTGCTTCTTTTTTAATTTTATTTATTTTTTAATTTTATTGTTTTTTTATTATTATAATTATTTATAATAATAAGTAGTATGTATTATTTATTTATCAATTTTATATATAACTATAATATGTATGTGTTTATAAAATAAACTTATTTATAAAATTAAAAATTAAAAATAAAATAATATAAGCAAAGAAAAAAAAAACAAAAACGAAATGATTATATATATTCGTATATTAGTATACTACACTTACTTACTTATGAATAAATTAAAGATATCATTTTAAAAATATTATTATAATAAAATTATTAATATAATAAAGGACTAAAACAAATATGTATATACTTAAAAATAATAATAATAATAATAATAATAATAATAATAATAGAATAAAATGAAATATATTTGTGAAACACATTGAATTGATATGAGTCTACGTAACAAAATATTTTTATAATTACGCGCGTGTTTTGTTTTTTTTTTTTTTTTGTGTAGATACTTGTATGTGGTGTATGTAATATATGCGTTTTTATATATATAGATTTATATATTTCTTTTTAGGTGTATTTGTGTCTCTATATATAATATATTAATAATAATAAATTGGTAATAATATAATAATCTGTATTTAATTTATTTTGTATTTTATTTTGTATTTTTTTTTTATAATTATTTTTATTATTTTCATTTCTCAAATGTACGAATATTTCTTTTCAAATTTTTATATTAATTAAAATTTGTAATTTGTAATTTTTAATTCAAAATTTTTTATAATTTTTGTAGTTCAGTTTTTTTTTTTGTTGTTTTCATTTTATTATGAATTTTACCATTTCTTTATTTTAATTTTTATTATATTTTGTTTTTATACATTATAATGTCCTCCATTTATTTTTTTTTAATTTTGTTTTTTTTTTTTTTTTTCTTTTCATATTTTCTCTTAAATGATATTGAACTTAAATAACTAAATAACTAAAACTAAAAACTTACAAAATAAATTACATATTGTGTATTATTTTATTTTATATATATTTTTTGTAATGTTTTTGTTTTTTATAATATTTTTTTTACTATTGTTTTTGTTGTGTGTATGTGAGTGTGTGTGTGTGTTTTTTTTTTCATTCATTTTTTTTTTATATTTTTGATTTTATTAAAAAATATGTAAGCGCAAAAAAATATGCATTCATCATTCATTATCCTTTAATTATTATTTCATTATTCATTATGTATTTTGTTTTTTTTTTTTTATTTTTAAAAAATATGTTTTTTTTTTTTATTAATTATTACATTTTTTTTTAAATATACCTATGTATATGTATTTACAGTTTTATTTTTATTTTATTTTTTTTTCACGTTGTTTTTTTTTTTTTAATTTTACAGCACTTATTTTGTTTTTTTTTTTTTCTCTTTTTTCTTCTTGTTTTTCATTATTAATAATTTAATAGATTTTTTAATTTCATTTCATAAAAAAAAAAAAAACAGAAAATAAAATAAAATGAAATGAAGCAATTTTTATAAATTATGTATGTTGATGCTCACCTAAAAAATATTCAAAAAAAAACCAAAAATTTTTTGATTGAATATTTCAATAAATCGATACTTATTTTATTAGAATTTTTGACGACTGGGTTTTTTAAACGTTTTTTTTTTCTTTTTCTTTTTGACATTTCATCTGTCAATCAAAATTTCGATTGATAATAATCGGTAAATGCAAATCCTAACAATTCATAAATTGGTACACAATTACTTTTGTAAATTTTCTCACAAAATTTCAAATCTACGGAAATGCACATAAATGTCTGCTTCTTTTCAAATTTCTTTCAATGGTGTATTGTAGCTTAAGTCGAATTGAAATCTAAAAATCTGTATGGAAACAATTTCTAGATGTAATTATTATGAGTACGAGAACGAGATTTTCAATCATCTCTCTAAATTTACTCTTCTATTCCGAATATATTAAGGAGACGTGTGTGAAATTAATTAAAATTTCTTATTATTCTCATATAATAAATTCTTATTAAAACTTTAAATTTTTACACATCAAAATTACGAGTTAAATATTATAATGTAGTTTTCTTAAAATTTTTCATGAATACATTCATATCGATTCGAATGCGCATGCATTCTTATATTGATTCATGATCATTTTTGTTTATAAAAAGAATAAAAAACAAATTAAGAACAAAGAAAATTTCACAATAAAATCAAATTATTCACTGGTAACAATTAAAAGAAAAAATTGAGTATTAGCGTGTACTAATCAAAGATTTCTAGTTGCTTTTTTTATTTATTTTTGCTAATTTTCTATATTATCATTTTTATATTTTTTTTCTTCTAATAATGCTTTTTTTTTTGCTATTTCAAGAACTATGTATGTATGTATGTATATATAAATGTATTTTTTATTTTATTTTATGTTTTTTGTATTCCTAAATATTTTTTAAGATTATTTTTAATCAATTTTAAACTCTATTACCTTCTATCTTCTAATTTGTTGATTATTTTTATTATTAGTTTTGCTGCAATAATAAACTTATCATTTTTATTTGTTATCCTTTATTTTTCATTAATTTTTTTTTTTTTTCGAGTTCCATTTATTTAATTTTATTTTTTTTTCGAGTTCCATTTATTTAATTTTATTTTTTTTTACTTTTGCAATAAATACCTATTTAACAATATTATTATATAAATGTATGTATTTTTATTTTGTTTGTTTGTTTATTTGTTTTTTTTTTTTATATTTCTCTTTGATGATACATATTCTTCAAATATTCGTACATTATATATTTTCTTTACCAAATATGTACTTTACATAAATATAAAAAAAAAATGACATTTGAATATAACCAAAAATATAAAACAAATTGAAAATAAATTAAATTTGAAATATTTAAAACTGAAATTGTATTTTATTTTACCAAATATTTGATTAGTTTTTATTTTCTTTCTTTCTTTAATATTTAAATTAACCAATTACAATTATTTTATAATGATTAGCATATGTACATATGTATGTGAATATTATTCCAATGTGTGTTTGATTTTATATTTGAATTCTTTTTATATAATTTTTATACATATTTTATATATTTAATTGTAATTTATTGATTTATTTAATAATGAATTTTTGTCAAATTAACTGCGAAATTTTCATAAATGCACAAATTGCATACGCATATTGATTCTGCAATCATATTTAACTTAAAGATTATGTAAAGTTTTGGTTGGTTTTCGCTTAAATGATTTCGAGACTCTTATTATTATCACATAGGCATCTACAGCTTAATGTTGATTGCGAATCAAATTACGGTTCGTTTGTAAAAATAAACGTAAATAAAAACATTTTCCATTTTCAAAAAAGAAAAAATAAAATTTTACCGATTGGTTTTGGGCTGTGAGCTTATATGAAATTGTACATTTTCATTTATTAAGAATGTACCATTTAGCTTCCATTTGTACCACGATTTAATTTAATAAAAATATATACTACGTTTACTGCAATCGCACAATTGCAGCGACAACCATAGAGTATCACCGAAAGTTGACACAATTCAGGCGACAGGAACAGGAACAGCCACAGCAGCGTTGAGTGTAGAAAAAGAAAAAAAGAAAAACATAACCAAAAACTGAATTGTTTAATGAATTTTACACATTTGACATTTCATTATTTATATTTTTGCTTCTTGCGAATATATTACTACTGCAAAATTCAAGTTATGAGTGGCTTGTTGTCGCTGAAAAATATAATAGAATCTAATTTGGGCGACAGCGACAGCGTAAAGTTCAACGATGAAAAGTTCCATTTAATTACAATATACACTGTAGTTGTCGCTGCAATTATACGATGGCATTTATAGCAAACATTTTATTGTTACTGGTTCTCAATCTGATGTACTAGAACTAGATGAATTATCTAAGAAGACATCGTCATCATTATGAATTGTTAATTCAGATACATTTTCTGCTAATACTCATTCTTAACTTCCTGTTCGGTTTTGAATTTTTAAATTTTTATTCTCTTCTATTTATGTTTTTTAAATAATTAATTTTCGAGTTAATTTTGTTGTATATTGTTTTGTTTTTGTTTGTCCCCGATCAAATCATTATTTTTGTGGAACATGAATGCTCCATGAGATTTGGTGTTCCATAGTGTGAACACCAGCAATCGCTTAGTATTATAAACTTGTTTTATTTGAAGGTGTGATATGAAAATATTTCATTTGACAATCGATGAGATTGATTCGCATCGCGTTTATGCATCACATCGCACTCTTAAATGAATGTGTTGTTATGTTGTATTTCGGCCATCAAACACCGATTGCAATAAATTTTAATTTATAAAGTCAATACAATATTGAATGCCAGAATTTCGCAATTTACCTGTACATTTATGAAAATGCGCAGTCCATAATTTCATTTTTTTTTTTAAATTTATTTTTCAATTTGCTATTATGCTTGTATTTAAATTTTGCAACAAACTTTATAACGTAGTATTTGTAGTAGTCGTACTAGTTGGTATTACTAGAAAAGATTTTTATAATTATTTTCATTTTTTTTTTAAATTTATTATCATACATATTTTTATATATTTATGTTTATATGTTTTTGTATTGTGTGTGTACTTTTGTAATTATGTTGTGTATGTACATGAAATTACATTAATTATTACAAAATGTAATACACACTATATATTTCAATTTTGTATCCGTTACACAATATAACCCACACACACACAAATAAATGTAATGTTTATTTATTAATGAACATGTATAGAGTGTTCCGGAATTGGTGAACAATTATTTCAAAGAGTAAAAGTAGAATGCATTTGCAGTCGAAAATGTTATATGACATTTTTTCGTTTGCGCTTTATTTTCGACGCTAGAGGGCGTTTAAAATTTTTGAGATTTTATCAAGACCCTTCAACACAAAATCGTGTATAACTTTTTATGCGCACCCTACCCTACTTTGGAAAATTTAGCACTCTGGACAATGACAGAAAACAAAATTACCTTTAACCCAGTAAACTGCATGTATTTACATGTTTTACTTGCAGTTTACATTTTTTAATCGGTTTATATGCTTTTTTTTACTGCCATTAAGTGAATAACCTCAATATTTATTTATATAAGTAGGTATATGTAGTAAGTGTATTTTTTTTTCTTTTTGTTTTTATAAATTTATGTTTTAATTTGTTTTTTTTTTTTATTTTCATTTACTTTTAACAATATTTCTTTTATTTTGATTTTATTCAATTTTTTTATATTTCATTTTTAATTTTAGATTTTAAATTTTAATTTTAATTTTCTTTCATTTTTTTTTTTTTATTTTCAGTATATATTATACGAAGGCAGAAGAATATAATATTATATAATGTATGTATTTTTATATATATATGTTATATGATTTTTATATTTTAAATTTATTTAGTCATTTTTTCTTTTTGTTTTTTCTATTAAATGTGTTTTATTTTTGTAATGATCAGTTTTTTATTTTTTTTGTTTCATTTGTGTTTTGCTCTTTGCTTTTCTTATTTAAATTTTATCATTTTATTAATACATATTCAATATTATCATTTTTTTTTTTTTATATTTTTTTTTTTAGAAAGCCTATTCTAGCAACCACATTTTTTCTTTTTCGTTAATTATAATAATAATAATAATAATAGATGCAGCAGCGTTATATAGTTCTTACAAATTATAAATTTGTTGTTTCATTATCAATCTTATATTTCTGTAACTCTCGGTAACTTGTAATTAACATCTTTCATTCTATATAGATTTCAATATAATATTTTTTGTAGTAATTTTCATTTTTTTTTTCATTTAATTTTTAATTTATTTGAAAATTTTATTGGTTTTTCTTGTGCATTTTATTATTGTTGTTACTGTAACTGTTGTTGTTATTTTATTTTCTTCAATTTATATATTTATTTATTTATTTTTATGTATCTGTAGTAGTATGTCATTTATGAAAGGATAATACAATAATAAGTAAACTTTATTTTATTTTATGTATTCACTTTTGATTATTATTATTATTTATTATTGTTTTTTTTTTTTTTTTTATTTTAATAAAATGTTTAAATTTAATTTCAATACACGTATAATAATAATTTTCTTATTTTTTTCTTCATTTTATATTCTTTGCATTTTTATTCTTTTTTTTTTTTAATATTTTTGTATCAATTTCACTTTTAAATTATTATTTTTTTGTTACACGCCTAATGTAATTATAATTATTTTTAATTATTATTTTCATCTGATCACACATGATACACATAATTTTGAATTACTAATACAATCATCATGACAGAATGCACCACATTGCTGGCATATAACCATTGCATTCAGAGAACATGCACATGAAGAATTTGGTGGGGTATTTTCACCGGTATTCGCTGATGTTACAATATGATAATTTTGAAGGTGGCTATGATTTGATTCGACACTAATATCTCCATATGATATATCTGAAAAATTTTACAAAATAATAAATTAAATTAAAAGTGAAAAATAAAAAAAAATGAAAATAAAAATGAAAATTAAATTCATTTACTTGGATTTATTATTCGTCTAGTAACTGCTTGAACTCCAGGATTTGGACCTAAAACATGCTGTTGTATCTCATGTAAAGAATGTATTGGTGCCGTCGATGCATCAACATCAACTGATGCTGGTCTACCGCGTCCACTAATTGGTACACCATTAACACCATGAATTTGCTATTTATTTTTTTTTAAATGAAAAATTTTTAGTTTACAAAAAATGTTCTCAATTCGAAGGATCTCATTATAAATAAAGGTAACATACTTGAATTTGTGCTGGTGGTGCACTTGATGCTCTCGGTGCTTGATTATCAGCGGCTCCAACATTTGCACGATGAATTAAAACATATTGTCCGGTCGGTTGCGGTTGTGGCTGCGGTTGCTGTTCAATTTGTGATCCTTGAAGTAATTGTGACTGCTGCTGTTGCAATTGATGCTGTTGAACCGCGATCGGAATTCCTTGACCAGCAGGATTTCCGCCTGTAGCAGTATTTGCAGCATAAACATGACGAATTAATGTCGGTGATGGCTGTCGCTGAACAAATTTTTTACGAGGAAAACCTAACCGAGGACCAATCACCTACAAATAACAAAAATTTATACTTTATCGTTTTTCATTGAATTTTTTTTTTTTGAAATTGAAATTGAAATTCGTAAAAAAAGTCGTTCTAAATGACGTATTTTTCTTTAAATATTCTAAATATATAAAATTTCTAAATCAAGGAATTGATAGTACTTTGTATACCGTACGGCTAGATGATGTCACATGATCATCTTTTTTTCCTGACGTTGAACCACTACTACCGGTGTTGACATTTGAAGATGTCGAATTACCGCCGCCACCAGTCGAAGTTGTTCCACTGTTATTTCCTACCAAAAGCGAAGGTGGTGGACGTAATTGAGCGGTAAGTTGATGCCTATTCGGACTGCTTTGTATCACAGCTTGACAAATTTGATAACTTCTTTCGAGATTTACAGCACCTGGAGGTAATTTATTAACTGATCGACGTCCTTTACTGCTCGGCATTTTAGGCCGTTGTTGAGCGATTGTTGTCGGAATCGCTGATCCTGGAATTACTTTAAGCGGTTGCGTAGATGATAAAGATAAATATGCAGTCGGACCTGTTCTCTGCAATGGTTTTTGTACGTTGCCACTGCTATTGCTGCTGCTGATACTGCTACTACTACTACTACTGCTATTGCTGCTGCTGCTGCTGTTGCTGCTGCTACTTTGCTTCTGAACTAACTTATTGATAATTTGCTGCTGTTGTAGTTGTGACTGCGATTGTTGTTGGTGTTGTTGAGATGAAGGCATTTGAATATTGCTTTGTTGGTTACGTTCAACAAATTGTAGTTGTTGCTGTTGATTTTGGTGTAAATTTACAGTTTGTCGTTGCTGCTGCTGTTGTTGTTGTTGCTGTTGATGAATACTGAAATGAACTTGTGGTTGATGTTGTGTTCCATATTGAGAAACACTTGCTTGTTGTTGCTGTTGCTGCTGCTGAAGAGATGACTCACGAGATTGAAGTTGAGGCTGTTGAAGTGGTTGTTGTTGTTGCTGAAGTTGCTGATGTTGATTTAGTTGAAATACGATATTTGAGAGTGATTGCTGCAGATGCTGTTGAGACTGGTGTGACTGTTGTTGCTGCTGCTGCTGATGATGATGATGATGATGATGACGATGATGATGATGCTGATGCTGTTGCTGTTGCTGTACAGAAAAATTATTATTTGTCGTTTTCGTCATTATTTTATTATTATGAAGAACTCCATCGATAATACTTTGTTGATCACCACCACTACAGCTATCGTTCGAATTAGTCGAATTATTGCTAGCAACAGTACTCGAAACCTCCATTTCAGCTGCAGTTATCGGAATTCCTGAATTTGATTTATTCTAAAATTGCAGGTAAACAAAACCAAAAACAAAAAAAATTGTTACCAAAACTGCATATGCGAATTAAAAAAAATCATTACAGCATTTCACCTGTAATATGTTTGTTGCAGTTGCTGTTACCACCGTTGATAAGCCACCAAATGCAGTTTGTGATTGCATTTGATTATTATCATTCGAGGATGATGATGAAAATAAATCATCAGCGTCTGCTTCTACTACACTACCACCACTGCTACAATTTTCGATATCACCTAAATTTTGATTGTTATCCACTGTTATTGTTGTTGTCGTCGTTGTCGCTGCTAACGAATCTGAACCAGTCATAATTCCATCAGACGACGATGATGATGATGACGATGACAATGAATCCATAATAATTGAATTTTGATTTCCAATTACCGATGATGATTCATGTTGTGTTTGTTGAACTGTAGTCGATTCAATTTTATCACTACCAAAATTCCAATCATGTGCTACATTATGGTAAATATCATCTTTCGGTAAAGTGTTCTCTTGAATATTTGTAACTGCTGCTGCAGATGCAGATGTCGATAATGATGATGACGAAGATGATGATTGTGACGATGATGATGATGATAATGCTGATTCAGATACCGTTGACATTATCGAATGACGATTATAATGCTGCTGATGATGGTGATGTGATTGCTGTTGCTGCTGTTGCTGCTGCTGTAAATCATTACAACTTTCTACAACTGATGTTTTCAAGCCACTAATTCCAATAGTCATTGCACTTGTTGAGGCTGCTACTGCTGCTAACGCTGCATTTGTTTTTGGAATCACTATAAATAAATCGATAAAGTGAAAAAAAAAAAATAAAATTTTTAAATTCTTTTGAACAGTATTCGGATATTTTTGTTTTTTTATTTTCTACTTCATATTTTTATTTAAAATTTTCACACTTGCATTTCTACGAAAAATGAATTAAATTTATTTTTTGTAATTGATCTGATAAAATTTCACTTCTAGATTTTCTTCTAATTCTGTCTTCTTTTATTTGTTTTTCAATTATTTTACTTAGAATCGATTCAATTCAATTTTACATCAAAGAACAACACGATTCATTATAATTTTGTTCTAATTCAATTCATTTCCGATCATATTCATATATTGGCATACTATTACCGATCTACTAAGTGCGAATTCTTTTTACTTTTTTTTTGCTTTTGTAATGTGTGTAGTACAAAATTTCATTTCAAATTAATAATTTCTATTTTCTGTAATTTTTCAAAAAAAAGTAAAAATATTAAATAAAATGAACTTGAATATGATTAGCAAATGAATAAAAATAATATTTTTGGTGATTTTAATGTTACAAAAACTTAACAATTAATACAAATTATGGACTGCAAACTGTGTAAGAGTTATTCGGGAAAAATTCGAAGAAAATTAAAAGGAAATTTATAAAAATGATAAACTCTACAATAAAAATGTTACACATATGTATGTATGTACATATGAGTAAACAGAATGAGTATAATGATATCGATATTTTTTATAACTTTAATACTTTCATATGTGTGTGTATGTATAACACTAAACGTAATACGATTTAAAAAACATCATCGAAAATATCATATTTCAAAATAAACAGAAAATTGAAAACAAAAGCAAATGAAAAAAATTAGTAAATAAATAAAATGCATGATGCATAATATTACATAGCTATATCGAGTCGGGATATTTAATAATAATGTAATTAGAGGTCGATGATTATATGGAAATACAACACAAACATACATACATACGTATGTTAATGGAAAATTTAATTTTTATTCTTTCTTCTGTTGTTTTTTTTTTTTTTTTTAAATTTCATTTTCATTTTTGTTTTGTTAATATTTCTTCCTTATACTTACATCCATCATCATTATATACACGAGTAAATCATATGAGTATAAATATTACAAAAATATGAGTATGTAAAATAGACGATATTAACAACAAAACAAAACAAAACAAAACAAAACAAAATGATGACACATTATGGCAGTCAATGAAATTTTCACGATAAGAATAAGAAGTAATAATAATAATAATTAAAGAAGATTTTTATTTTTATCGGCATTATCTACATTTCTTTAAAAGACGGCAATTTTAAAGTACCTACATAATAAAATGTACAAAATTAATTATGCCATCCATAATATAGAAGTTATTGAGTTAAAAAGAGTGATAGTGCGGTAACTATTTATCATTCTAGCAGTAATTAAAAGGGAAGTGAAGTGAAAAAAAAAAAAAAAATTAAAAAAAATATTCACTACTAATATATTATTATTTGATTTTATTGTGATACAGTATGTAAAATAAAATAAAAAAAAAAAATTTGGAAAAATTTTATTCATGTGTGAAATATGATATTAATAAAAAAAAAATCACCTGTTGATTTATACAAAAAACAAAAAAAAAATGTCAAAAATAAAAGCAACAATTAACGTTAAAATCAATAAAATCAATTAATTTAATTTACTCACCTTCAACTGAATTAAAAGTTTTATGATCTCGTTTAACAATTTTAATATGACGATTATTTCTTTTAGTACTTGTAGTATTATTATTTAGCACAGCCAAATTAGTTATGTCTATAAATTGATAAAAATTATTGAAATTAAAATTATTACCACGAATTCTATATACCTACTATTTTCTATTTAAAAAAACAATAAATAAATAAATAAATAAATAAATAAAATTTTACTTACCGCCACTACCACCACCACTATCAGTACTAATCTCTCCAGATTCTAATACATAATTTTGAGCATCAACAAATTTTTGTTCGATAGAACGATCTTCGTCATCACCATCATTATCATCATTATTATCATCACAATTTTCATCATCATCATCATTAATTAAATTTATACTATTCTGTTGTGATTGTGAATGATGATGTTTCAGTTGTTGTTGTTGTTGTTGCTGAATATTTTGTTGTGTATCAACAAATTCATCATTAATTGTAACTGTTTGATGATGATGATGATGATGATGATTCTGATTATTTTGATGTTGATTTAACATTACACTATCAACATCAGCACTATTATCATTATCCCCACCACTACTAAAACAATCAACTAAACCAGATGTACTGCTGGTATTTGTCTCTTCGGAACATGTTAATATTGTTGCTGCTGTGTTACCTGTATTACCAGCATCATTAATTCCGCTAATGAAATTATTAACGATATCTTGTGATGATGTCGGAATTTGGTGTTGCTGCTGACTAATATTCAATGATGCTGATGATGCTGATGCCAATAATTGATGATTTTGATTATTGAATGTAAATATTGTTGATGCAGATGAATTATTATTATTATTATTTTGATGAAAATTAAATGCATTCGTCGATTGAAAATTAAATGAATTCAATTGCTGAAAATTGAATACATTTTGTTGATTGTTTTCGCTAGTTACTGTTGTTGTTGTTGTTGTCATCATATTATTGTTATGATGCTGATTATTATTATTATTATTACTACCATTATTATTATTATTATTATTACTATTATTATCAATGATAATCGAAGTTGAAGAATTATTATAATCGTTCGATATTAATTCATCAGCATCATTTAATATTGCCTCATCATCATCTTCTTCTAACTTTATATTTTTATTATTATCAATAATAAGGTTTGTTGTATCATCATTAACGATATTATTATTATTATTATTATTATTATTCATATTGCTAATTCTAATGCTATTACTATTATTACTGCTACCGCTATTATTATTATTATTATTATTAATCGTTACATTCATATTGTTATTAGTATTAATAGTTTGACGTATTTTTCTAGTACTACTGTTACTGCTACTATTACTACTGTAAGAAGAAGCCTCCGGCTGATCATTATTGTTATTACTAAACAACAAATCATTTTGCTGCTGCTGTTGTTGTTTTTGCTGTTGACTTACACCTACAATTTTAATATCTACACCTAACATACTATTGCGAGAAGTCTTTTCATCATTTAGTATTATATCATTTGTAGTGGCTGCCACTGAATTTATAATACTATTATTATTTTTATTTTTATTATTATTATTACCATTATTTGAAATAGACGACAATTTATTATTTTCAATATCATCGGTATTATCGATAAATTCTTCACTGGTTATATCTATAACATTTGTTGTTGTTGTTATTGTTTTTGTTTTTATTGTAGTTGTATTCATTTCAATTATTTCCTCATCACTTGCATCCTTATCATCATTATCCATTACTAGAATACTACTGCTACTACTGCTACTGCTACTACTACTGCTACAGCTGCTATTACTATTATTACTATTTGTAGTACTAGATGCCAACATTAAATTTAAATTTTTATTTATTCGATTTTGATGATTCTGATGATGTTGATGATGATGATGATTGTGACGGCGATCAATTTCAATTCGATCTCGGTATTGTTGTTGTTTCTGTTGCTGTTTATGCTGATGTTTCTGCTGTTGCTGCTGATGCTGCTGATGCTGCTGCTGCTGAATATTACTAAATTTTTTCTGTTTACTATCATATTCTATATATTCTGTACTTGATAATCTTTTTTGACCTCGTTTATTCAGATTATTCATTAAATAACTATCATCATTATCATCAGAAATTGTCATTTTTGCTCTAGTAACAACCGTACCAGTACCAATTTCATTAACAGAATCAACTTCAATTTCGTATATTGTTTCCGATGCCAGCATCTCATCTGAATTATTGCTGATCTGTTCATCATATTTCTGATGATTCTGTTGTTCTTTTTGTTCAAATTGTTGACTTTGTTGATGTAAATAATTCATAACTTTTGATGTTGATGATGATTCTATTCTTCTATCATTATTTTTTATTTTTTGAACACTATAATTTATTGATTTTTCATCATCATCTTCATCATCATCTTCATCATCGTCTTCATCATCATCATCATCATCGACATCAACATCAACATCATTTTCAATTATTGAATCATTTTTATCTCTCTTATTTGTTTCATCAATAAATTTTGAATTTTCAACGATTATCTCTTCAATACCAGAATCACATTCATCTTTTGATTTGTGCCGAACCGGTGGTAATTCTTCAGTTTGCGATAATGATGTCGATGATGATAGTTCTGTTAAATTTTCAATTTGTATTGATGTGGTTGTTGATGTTGGAGATGGTGACGATGGTAACAATTTATGTAATGACTGTTTTGTTTGTTTGCCAAAAACGTTTTTTAATTTATTTTGTGATGATGACAAATCATATTTTGTCGAGGCATTCGCAATAATTGTTGATTTATTTGGAGTGCAGTTATCAACTGTACTGCTTTTACTATTACTACTACTATTCGATACTGTTGATGAAGAAACAAATTTCTTTTGACGAGATGATGCATCATATGATACTGCAGAAACTATACCAACAGCAGCCGGTGATGAATTTGATGTAACTGACATTGATGAAGGTAATGATGGAACAGTTGATCCTGCAATTGGTGTTGTCGTTGTTGTTGCTGTTGTTGTCACCGTTGTTGACGGCTTTAATTTGATTGTCGCTTTTAACGATGGACGTGATTTATCTATACAACCTTTTGGAAATCCTTTTTCACCCCACATCGGTTCAAAATGTTTCAATTTCCATGGATCTAATTTACTTTTCTCTTTTTCAGCTTCAGTTTTCAATTTCATTTGATTCTCTGGTGTAAATTCACCTTCAGCTAAACGTTCACGCCATTCTAAACATGCTCTGGCAAAAAATTCATTATTTAAACTCGATGAACTTAAACGTATTGGTGTTGATGAGTCTAAATTCTCAATTGATGGCCTATCAACAATCGGTAATAATTGAACTAAACTATGCTGATATAATGGAGGTAGCAATTGAAATGTTTGTTTATTAAGTAATGCTCTTAAATTTGTACCAACTAAAACTGAATCTGGTGTTTCTAGATCGATTTTACCATCTTTTGTTTGTTCGATTTGTGCAGCTGTTGACATTTTCTTATTCGATCTACGTCTTGGTTTCAAACTAAAACCAGGTATTGATGCTAATACCTCACGCATTGTTGATGCTTGTGTCGAACTTTTTGTTATCGTTGAAGATGATAATAATGAATTTGTTGTAGTTTTACCAGATGACAAATATTTATCATTTTTACCAGATATCGATGATACATATGAGGATTTATCAGGCATTGGCTTAACAATAATACGAGGAACATGACGTCGTAAACTATGAGTATGTTGTTGTTGCGGTTGTTTTACTAATTTTGAAGCTGTTGATTTTTCAAAACGTGCCGAAGATGAATCTGGAATTTCTGGTATTGCTAATGGATCTTGCTCATCAATATCATCTTCAATCGATAAAATTGGTGGATCTGGATCAATTGTAATTGTTGTTGGTGTTGTTTGCTTTGTTGGTTTTGCAGTAATTGTTGCTGTATTTGCTGTAACTGATGATATAGCCAATGTTACTGATGTTTTAGCTAATGACGATGATATTGATGATAATGATGATGTAGATGATGATGCAACAATTGCTGTTGTATTTTGCTGTTTATTAATAACATGATTTTCATGTTGCTTATGTTGTTGCTGTTGCTGTTGCTGTTGCTTTCGAATAAATTGCTGTTGCTGCTGCTGTAGTGGTTGTTGATGCTGTTGTGATGCATATAACGATGATGATGTCGATGATGCTAAATTCATAGATCCTGAGGATGACTGATGATGATAACTATCTTGTGTTATATGCTCTTGATTACCAACATTACCAGTACCAGCTGCTGTATCAGGCCGACTAACAGATACATCACACTCCATTTGGTCAAAATATATTTATCTGAAAAATTTTTACAAATAATTCAAAATTATTAATGTTCAATAAATAAGTAGTATGTATAATATGTAATTTTATTTTCAAATAAAAAATGTTCATATTTAATAAGCTACTTATATCTACTAAAATTAAATACACTCATATGCATATTAAAATAAAAATGAATAATAGGTACATATATGTATTCAAATTTTTCTTTACGAATTTTTTAAATATTCTACCTCACATTCATTTATGTAATCACAAATTCTCTCTTATTGTATCTACACAATATTATTATGTGTTTATGTACTACGTACTCCATACCTACATATGTTCTGTATACAATCAATTTTATTTTACGTTTTTAATTTTCTGTTTTCTTCTTATTTATTATTTATTTATTTTATTTTTTATTAAGAATAGACAAAAGTTAAAAGTTCATAAATTTACAATAAATAATTTATAATAAAAAAAAAAAAAATCTAAACATTATGTACATTTTTATACTAATATGACGATACGAGTATAATAATATCTAATATCTAGAATATTTTATGATGTGTAGAATTAAATAAGAATTTTCTTCTTTATATTTATATTTATTTTATTGTCTTTTTTTTTTGTTATTTTTCTATAGTTCTGTAGTAAAATTACATCTGACATTTTTTAGAGAGTAAAAAGTGTGGAGTAAAATTAGAAGAATTGGTACATATGTTGTGTAGTACCTACCTTATTTACCATTACCACTACACCTTTTAAAACATAACTTTTTGTTTCAAAGTTTTTTAAAAATTCATTAAAATTTTATTATTGTAATAATAATAATAATAATGATAATAATATGTATGTACATACAATAATAATTCTACTCCGTAGCAGTTTATGTACATACATACATATAATTTAAAGATCAAGTTAGGAGTTATTGAAAAAACAAAAAAGACGCTTTTTCGTTTCTTTTTTAAAAGATCGTGATGAATGGGAGGAAAAATAAAAAATCATTTTTTTTATTTATTTATTTCGCTTAATTCTTTTTTGTTTTTTTTTTTTTTTAAATACATTTATGATATGTAGGTATATGAATTGATAGATGCACGATACATAAATATTGTACATATGTTCATACATATATATATACAGAACCTACATTATATATTCATATTTTATGTAAGTACCTAGGTACATTTTATGTATACATACTCGTATTTATGATGTATCTCATGGATTGGATTTGTAGATTGTACTCGTAGCTCGTACTGTACCTATACATATTTACGGCTCATATGAAAGAATACATACAAAGTATCTATACATTATAGTTATAGGGATAGGTGAAAAAAAAAAATAAAATAAAATAAAAAACTAAAAAATTATAAAATTATATTAGGTGTTTGTTCATTTTTGTCTTTAATTTTTTATTCTGTGTTTATGTTTAAATTTTTTTGACGTAGTAGGTACATATTGCATGCGTTATGTTATATTCTATGGTAGATTTTTATTATTTTTTTCAAAAATCAATTAAAACCATACCTTATGTGCATAAAACAATTAAATAATAATTCATGGAATAAAAAAAAAAAATAAGGGCAAAGAAAAAACTAATTTTCTACCAAATACACTATACGATGATGGACGAAGGACAGGAAATATGGACATTTAGATAGTTACTACAGCTATAGCTACAGTATAATGGTAAAATATCGTAAAATAAAATATTGAATTTTTTTGAATGAACAAAAGAAGTATTTACAACACATATGTATATATATGTACCTACATAGGTCACTAAAATATGCTCCAACCTTCAACCTCCAACTAAAAAAGAATAGAACAGCAGAAATGCAGAAGTACATACGTATATTTATAGATAGAGGACCTAACATAATGAAATGAAGAATCCGAAACGTTGTCAAGACAAGAAAAGACAAGATGTGAAGACCATTGGCTGGCTGACGGTTGACCGATAGTCAACCACATCAAGAAAATTCTTTTATGATGATAATAATCATCATCATTACCATATCATGATGATTTTTGATTTTCCGCGAACACGAACATTTTTATGTAGTACTCTTTTACTTATTTTTTTTTTTGTTTTTTTTGAAGTCTTTTATTTTCTTTTTGAAGTCTTTTCTTCTTCTTTTTTGTTTATTTACTACTTATAATATTACAAAAACATAGAAGATAGAACACGTACAACACAAACTAATGTATGTAACTTTTATATTTTTATGCAATAGAAATATATGAATGAGAATATGTATATTATTCACATAAAAAAAAAAAATTTTTTTTTTTCGTCTTTTCTTGCATTATGTACAAAAATATATACATCCCCCTACCTATCTATATCCTACCCTATCCTATATGTTCCTTAATTCCTATATCATCATCATCATCAACATCATCGTCAATCAACATCAACATCATATGTACTATACCAACTCTACTCAAGCAAGTCTCAATCTCAAAACATACAAACGAACACCAAGTATGTATATATGGAATGTATGATTGCATGGTGATTGTACCATGATAATATGGTAATGGTACACATATGTATATACAATACAGAACAGCAGAATATTCACCAATCATCATCATCATCATATTATTTTGTTTTGTATGTTTTGTATCATCTTTTCATTTATCTTTCATTATTCATTTATCCATTTTATCGTTATTCCTTACATTTGTTTATATTTTTCAGATTCTCTTATTTGAATTGAAATTTATTATTTATTATTCTTCTTCTTCTTCTATTATGTACATACATTTTTATACTCCATCATAGATTTGCTTTGCTTTATTTTGCTTCGCTCTATATGCATATGATGGGGGAGAAGGAGAAGGCACGCAAACATTACATTATACATATTTATATACATAGGCTAAGCTCTGCTCTAGCATAGTAGAAGATAGAAGGGTACTTTAAAAAAGGCAGCGAAAATAAAATAAAAATCATATGAAAATTTTTGTATATAATTTTTTTTATAAATATTATGTAGGTAGGTAGATAGATAATAGAGTATAGAGGGAACTTGAAAAAAATATATTACATACATATATCTAATAATAATAAAGATATAGAAAAGAAAGATACATAATCTAAAAATCTAATATGAAAAATAGGTATAAAAATAATATAAAAAAAAGCTATATAATTTTACAATAATTATATTATTGTACTATTGTACACGATATCATTATTATTGTAAAATTTTACAATAAATAATAATTTAAAATAGAAAATAGGGGAACAAAAACAACAACATAATAAATAAATAAATAATATATCTAAATCTAAAATGCAATAATGTACATATTTTTATATACCTCTCTAATATGTAAATAAATCTTTCTGTCGGTAAATAGACTATCGTTTAATTTTTAATATATAAATTGTATGTTACCATTCCATTATCTATCCATACAAATAAATCTAATGCACTGCACTTAAATAATAAGAGTGAAGCAATGGAGGTACTGTAATGTAACTGTGTACGTATGTATGTACTTTACTATTTATATTAAAAAATAGAATTTTCACATAATGTGCGTTCATAAACGTCATTTCCGAATTATAAAATATTTTTACGTATAATATACATACATAATATGCATGCATATACATATACTACATGTAACATGTATGTATGTATATTATATAAGCTCATTCATTTATGTACATATTATGTATATATACATAACTATGTAATTCTTTATGAAAAATCGAGAATGAAAAGAAAAAAAAAAATTAATTTAAAATTCTATTTTCATATTTTTTGTTATTCAAATTTTTATGAATTTTTTAGTTCAGATGCCATGCCATTTGAAAATACCTTACTCTACTATATAATCAGCCTTTATTATAATACCATACCACACGTCCAAACATGACCATCCATATGTATGTAATGTCTGTATAGTAATGGTATTAATTTAAATAAAATGTATTTTAATTTTTTATTTTTTTAATTCAAAATTATGGTATATTTAGATAATCAAACCGGTAGTAGTTTTTTTATAAAATAATATTCAAATTCAAACTTTACAACATTCCAAATAGTTGGTTATACGATTAAGATGATATTCATATTCAAGAAATTATCAAAAATAAAAAATTATTATTAATTCAAAATTTTATAAATTTTAACATTTTTATTATTACATATTCTACTAAATAATATTAATTATTTTTCACTATTTTTAATTTTTGTTTTATAAAATATGAAAAAACACAATTGTACTGTTGTACTATAACACAACACCTAAAAATTATGAAAAAACAAAAAGAACAGAACAGAACATATCGAAATTTTTTATTACTTCTTTTTTAATTACTGTATAGATATATAATGTACATATGTATTTTCTTTTTTCTTTTATATATTTTTCGTTCATTTAATAAAAATTTGTATAAATATGTTCTACACATATGTACCTCTATATATTAATATTGTTCAATTATTATTGTAGTATTGCACAATCAAATATTCTATCATCATTATTTACTTACTATACATTTATTTTCAATTTTCAATACCCTGTTTACAAATTATTATTTTTTATTATTTAATTTGATAATTTTTTTTTACTACACCACTATTACTTTTACTTATATTTATTATACACACCATGTACCATCCATTCCATCCATCCATATAATATCTTAATATCTCTACTCTAAAATAATTTTTTAGTTCATATTTTATTTTTTTATTGTATTATTGCATTTTTACTTATTTTTTTACTTACTTCGTTTTTCGTTCCCGTTCTCGTTCTTATTCTGTTCTTCTTCGTTCTTGTTCTTGTTCTCTTCCACTTTTTAATGAATTTTCCTCTATAGAATTATTGTTGTTATTATTTTTTGTATTCATATACAAACGATATAGATATGATATATCTATATAGATAGATAGATAATCAACAATACACGTTCATAAGCTTAATATTATATACATGCATATATATTTATTTTATTGTTGATCTGCGATACTGCTTGTTTAACTTTATAATATTATATATAAATGTATGTATGCATACATATATATATTGTATATATACTATTTTGTTTATGTGTATTTTCTGATCAGAAAAAAAAAATTATATTTCTTTTTGTTTTACTTTTATAAATACTTTTTATTCTTCATCTTTTTTAACTAATTATTTTTTTTTTCAACTTTTTCTTGTATTTTTTGTGGTCTTCTTACTTCTTTAATATTTACTAGCAGACAATCTATATTACATATGTAAATTGATTTTTTTAATAAATTATTTAATTATTGTAAAGAATACTTTACTTTACACTAATTTGATCTCTTATACTAGTTTTCATTTAAAAATTAATATACATACATATGTATATAGTTTTTATTTAAACTTTATATATATACATATTATTAAATTTTAAGTTTTCTTTAATTCTCAAATCTCAAAATGAAAACTAATATGGGAAATCGAATAATGTAAATCGCATCTTTAATTAAAAAATTACAAAGAAAATAATAATTTTGACAAAATTTCTAATTAAAAACGATTGAAATTATTTTTATTTTTCACGTTTTATTTTTCTTTTTTCATTTTCAGTTTTTTGTTATTTTTTTTTTTTTTTTTCAAAATAAATTAATCTAAAATTTTGGTTCATTATTTTTCACTAGCGTAAAAAATCCAATTGGATTTTTCTGTTTCTTTTTTTCCACTCTATTACTTATACTTCACCACAGTGGTGTAGTACAGTTTTTAATATTGAACGAACTTATAATAGTATGCACATTTTACTTTTTTTTTCAATTTTTAAATGCATTATGGAAAAAAGAAAACAACTAAAATCCGTCTTACTTCCTTTTTTTTTTCTTTTTTCAATTGTTTGCAAAAGGAAATTCAAAATTAAAAAAAAAAAACACACAAAAAAAAACTTTAAAAGAATTTGAAAAATAATTACTATACACGACTTTTCATTTATATTTTCAGCTTCCTTTTTTTCACACAAAAACATTTATGCACATATGTAAATAATAAATTTCGATTTCGATATTAAAATTGAAATATAAAAATTCATTAATTCAAAAATTGGTAAATAATATAATATATAGTAACTATATATTTAAAAGAAGAAAAAAATAGATATTTTATGATAGACACAATTGAAGCCGCCTAATGACAAAAACAAATCAAATAAATTTTTACGTCATTTGTTAATAATTCATTGCTGAGTTTGAGTTATGAGTGCTGTTGAGTGCTGCTGATGTTTCTGCTGTATGTGGCTACTGGCTGGCTGGCTGGCTGGTAGACTTCGTTCATGACATGACTTGCTGGCTGAGTGTTGATAGATAGCTTGTTAGATGGTTGTTTAAGTGACTATTTTTTTTTCAATTTTCTTTGTTTCCTTTTACGTGTTTTCTTTTATTTGTTCTTATTGCAACTATCGTGTACACTGTACACTACATTTTACCAATTACCATTTACCAGTTACTTGTACTTAGATTTAGATGTATATTTTGTATCTGTGAACTGTGCTGTTACTCTACCTACCCTACATTACTTTATTCCCTCGTTTCATTTCTAATTTTTTCGTTGGTAAAACAAAATACGCCACATTCTGTTCTCCATGTCGTGTTCGATTTCGCATTTCTTTTTTTGCTTCTCATACACACAAACACATACTCACTGTATTCATTTTATTTTCTTGTTTCTTCTAATTCTATAAGCACAAACACAGTCTTCTACGTCTTTTATGGTCTTTTATCTTTTATTTCTATTTTATTATTCTTTTATATATTTCTTCTCCATATTAAATTATCCATAATTATAATTAAATTTTCCACTTCTTTATTTAACAAAATTGAATTCAAATAATGAAAAAATTATTTTTTCTTAAAAATAAAAACTGGTCAAAATGCTTACTTTCTTTTTAGATTATTTTGAAAATATGAATTCTACACTTTTGTCCTTTAAAATTTAATTAAAAAACTACACAAAGAATATTATAAGAATAAATTCCAATTATATTCAATATTATTTATTTTATATTCACTGCATTAACACTATTTATACACGTCTTTTGTCGTATTCGTATCGTCAACTTCTGTTAATCTGTTTCTGTATTCTGCAATCTGCATTCTGCTGCTTTCTTGTTTCTTTTCTTGTATTCTGTTCTGTTTATTCATTTTCTTTTTACTTTGCACAATTATCCAATATTCAGCCAGTCTCTAACAACATTTTTTTTCTTCTCTTTTCTTGTTTTTTTTTTACAAAAGATTGTTAGAAATTATTTAATTGAAAATGGAATTAAGAAAAACCACATTTTTGAAGTTTTATTTCAAACATAGAGGACGCTAAACAGCAGAAATATTCGAAGATTCAAGTCGTTAGAGCTATAACATAACAAAATTTATCAATTATGAGAAACATATTTAAACTGTCAATGGGGTTTAAAATAACCGTCAATTCACTATTATCTGTTATGGTCAGATTTTTCTAACTATTACCATATTACCATTATTTCTTTGAATTTTGAAATGATATTAAAATACCAGTACCAGTATTCAAATTCAAATTTTTCACTGATTCTTTCTACTGTTTTCAGCGCTATTCTTTTTCTTGTCAATAGTCTTTTTCTTTTTGGTTTTAATACACACACCACACACAACCAAATTTGTAAATTTTATACGAATACCGAACACAATATAATTCGAAATCGAATTCATTTTGACATTTGTCAAATTGTTATTGACAGTAAAAATAATAAACAAAACCTTTTAACCATTCCATGCTCATATGTATGTTCATTTTTTCATTGTACAACATTGCAGACAGCTATATAAAGTGCAAATTGAAATTTCCACTGATTAAATTTCTGAAAAAGGAAGAAAAATCCAAACAATATTCGAAATTATTTTTTGTATAGTGATATAATAAAATCAGGCAAAACGGATACCAATATAGCAGATATGAAACCAGCAATTGTAGCTGATGAAATGTTCCCAGAAGGTGCTGGTTTCATGGATTTGGAAGAATGTAGTCAGCTCGATGTATGTTAAAAGATGCATCTCTTTTTTGTTTTCAATTCACAAAATTATAAATTAATCAATTATTATTAATAATTTTTAATTCAATCATAGGCTGGTGGACCATCTGGAATGTTAATGGATTTAGCCATTAAAGAGAAATATGTTCATGCTGATTTTTATAATAATTTTGATGATCTATTCGATGAGGATGAAGAAGTTTCAAATTTTCCTTCACATCAGCAACAACAGCAACAGCAGCCACAGCAACAACAGCAACAGCAGCAGCAGCAGCAGCCATCGCAACAATTACAATCACAACCGCAACAACAGCAACAACATTCGCCGTCCCAACAATGAGTTAACGAGGATTATTTATTTAAAATTATGTGATTTTTTCATATTCGATAACAAAATCATTTTGTTTTAATATAAAAATCAAAGATAAGATATATTGTGCGTATCTACATATATAATAAGAATCCCACGGAAAATAAATAAAATCATCTATCTAATCAATTCAACATTTTTTAAAACGTTCATACAAAAACTGAAATTCTTTTGAAGAAAAAATAAATAAATAAATAATAATGGATTCTGCAGCCAATCAACAGTAATATCTTGTATGTATATAGGAGCTAACACGAAAATGTCTATGAATCTTTCAAATTTCAATTGTATATATAATTTACTTACATTATTTCATTTAGAAGTAAAAAAAAAAAAATAAATAAATAAAATTTAACTTTATTCTTGAAAATTAAAGAAAATATAATTTTTCTTGTTCTCTCTAAATTTCTTTTATGAGATTCTCATAGTTCCGTGACTTATCTATACATATATGGATGGGTAATAAACTTTAAATTTTTTTAAAAAATAAAACAATTATATACATCATTTTTTTTTATTAATATTTTAATTATTTTTTTTTTTTTTTCATTTTATTTTCATTTCATTTCATTTTTCTAATTATTAATATAACGGGACACATCATCATTAATTACATTATTATTATTATTATTATATGTAGAATCACAGACATTTGTCTGTGGTAGAATTTATTTTATTCTTGTAAAATATTAATGAAAATTTAAAATAATAAATAATAATAATCAACACATTATTAATATACGAATTTAAATTTTATTTTCATTTTTGATTTTTCTTAAATTTTATAAATTACAATCATAATAGATACGCTTATATGTACGTACGTATATATGTATGTATGTAATGTACATAAATATTTCGTGTTATTTTTAATAAATAATTATAATTATAAATTAAATACATACATACAATAAATATTTGTATTAATATTTATTTTGACTAGAATAAAATCGATATTAATAATAATAATTTAAAAAAAATTAACTTAAATAAAACATTTATTTTACAAATTAATACATACAATAAATATTTTACTATTATTACATATATATTTTTTTTTGTCTTTATAATATGAGGGAATACACAAAATTTACAAAAATCTTTTTTACCTTATTTCAAAAAAAAAAAATAATGATTTTATGCTGAATTGAAATCACAAAATTTCTCCCTCCCAAAAAACCCAAAATAAAATTCAATCGATTATATTTTAGATTTTACATACATATGTATATATATTTCTTTAGGTATTCCAGTTGAGATTATATTTTCTTAATCGTTTTTGTATTTAAAATATGTATTTATTATTAAATTCCTTTATAACAAATTTTTTGTTTTTATAAAAAAATTTTTCATTGTTCATTCATTTTTACGTATTTTATTTTTTCCTTTTTTTTGTTTTTTTTTACTTAGTATTTACGAGTATGTGTTAGTTTAGAAAAAAAAAAGGACGGAACATATAATAAATCCGTACGTTATACAAAATTCAATTTTACAATCATTCTTGTTCACTTTCATATTTTAATGTAATTTTATTTTGTTTGCAGTTTTAATTACAAAATATTATTTGTTAATTGAAAAAAAAAAAAAATAAAAAATGAATATACATTTATCTAGAAAAAAATTTTTAATTTCAATATTTTCTTTTTTCATTTTCATTATCATTATCATCAGTGTTATTTTATAGGAAAATTATGAAAATAATCATCATCATTTAAGAAATATTTTTCTTATGTAAAATATATTTACTCTTCTAATAATCTCTTCTAATGTTTTCTTATAAGTCAATAAATAATAATAATAATAATAGTCAGTCTTCTTTTAATTGTAATTTAAATGATTTTGGTTTCTCTTCATTATTAAGTGAATAAAATGACGATTATTTATTGTTCATTATCAAAAATGCGTACCTACTATAATACGCATGTCCTATATACTTACTACTGTCAATTTAATTTAAAATACAAATACATCATGAATTCATGACTAGATAATATCAAAAATCATTGTATACTGTACTATATGATTTTTGATAATATATAATTGAGAAAATTACAAAAAAAAAAAAAAATTGTACTGTATCCTTTATCCTTATGTTATGAAAAAAAACATTTTTTTTTCTATCAATTGAATTGTTTTTGATTTCATTTCTATTTTTATTTACATTATTTTGGGTGGTTGGTCTGTTACATATCTGCAATATCTGTTACCTACATGTCTGTTTAATATTTTTCAATTCAGCATAAAATTATATTTAAAAACAAAATAACAAAAATAACAAAATAAAAAAAAAATAAAACAAAAAAAAAAAGATTAATTTAACTAAAAAATTTGATTATTAAAAATATTTTCGTTTTTGAAATGTTCAATGATTTTATTATGTGAAAATCTTATTAGTAAATTACTATAGTTTTGATAGTAATTATAGTCTAGTAATTGTAGTATGCACTCAAAATACTAATTAAAATCTCATGTTAATTTTAAGTTGTTGTTTTACTTTTTTCTTTTTTTTTTATTCAGTTTATTAGTTTGTTTTTCTGGTATGTATTTATTTTCAGTTTCGATTTATGGCACCAAAATTTTAATTTGTTTTAAGTACATACATCATTACAGAATTATTTTTTTTAAAATTAATTATTTTCTCTTATTATTTTGTTTAATAAAAGTTTATGTAGTCTTTTTATTTTTGTATTTGAATGAGTTACACAAGAACTATGTATGTATATAATATTACTTATGTGTAATTTAAAATTTATAAAATCTATATACTCGTATCGTATGTATGTATGTTATGTATGTACCGTATATGTATGTGTTATTTTTGTGAATAATATGAGAATACATGAATATATTTTGTGTTTACTAGAAATTTTATTTTTATTATAATTATACAATACATTCGTATATATCTACATTTTATCTATGAATGTAAGTATGGATGCGTTCTCTTTTAACTTCGATGATTTACAGATACATTAAGAGCATAGCGTAGCGTAAATTTCAGATCGTAAAATTCAAATCAATTGTTTCTTATTATTTTGCGCATACAGTAAGCGTAACATAGTTTGAACCACCATGCGCTATGTTTGAATTTATACGCGCATAACGCTCAGTTACGCTACGCTCTTAGTCTGCGCGCGCGGCCTTTAGATTAGTCCATTGCGTTGCGCATTCATGAGTGTTCAGATACGTCTGGCAGATGAAATTAAATTATTATTGATATATGTACACAACATGTTTTTCTTTTGAATGAAAAATTTCTAATTTAAAATTCTAATTCATTCAATTTGTTACATTTTTTTTTTTTGTTTTTGTTAATGAATTAGAATTTCAAATTAGAAATTTTTTTCATTCTAAACAAGAACATTATGTGGAATATATCCCAGAGTATTAAAAATATGTGAATAATTAAAAACGAATCTAAACAAATGAAATGAAATAAAAAAATTAAATTCTATCGATTTTTAAACTTTTTAATTTTGTTTTTTAATTGCCATACACATAAACTGGGCAGTATAATATGCTACACGCATATAATTTATGATATCGATCGATATTAATATTCTTGATTTTTTTTTTTTAAATTTTCGTCGTATTAATTCTTTTCAATTTTTGTTTTATAAATTATATTTTGTATTTTATTTATGTAAAAACAGTTGTGGTTTTTTTTTTCTCTTCATATTAAATCGATTAAGTCGTTTTTGCTTCAAGTACTTTTAACATTATTTTTAATTTTTTTTTTTGTTTCTTCTTCAAAATTATATTAAAATTAATTTTATTTTATTTTTTTTTTTTGTTAATTTTTCTTATTTTAAATTTAAATTACATAATAAAAAGTACATTATATACAATACGAAATCGTCCATATTAAATATTTAAAATGATTACCAAAACAAAATAAAAAAAAAATAATTTATAATAAATTGAGAGCCGAAATTTTATTGAGATTGATTGAGAATTGATTGCGTATACTAACTAATCGTGTACATACAATAATAATTATTGTGATTTTATTTTATAATTTATTATTTTTTTTTTGTTTCAAAATTTTCCTTTTTTTTTTATTAATAATTTAATTATTTTTATTATGTATTATAATTTTTTAATTTTTGTTCTGTTTTTACTTTGTTCGTTTATCTAAAATTTAAAAATTTTTTGTTTTTTTTTAATTATTTTTTTAATGAATACGTTTTCTGTGTATGTTTGTTTTTGTGTACATATTTTGTTGTTGTAGTTGTTGTGTAATTATTAAGGGGATTCATTTCATTTTTCAGTTTTCAAGTTTCGTAGTTGTATTGAAATGAACGATCATATAAAATTTTTTCGTAGTTGTTTTTATTTCATCTGTTATATTTATTTTCTATTTTGTATTTTAATTTCTAAACTAACTAGCTATGCCAAATTTTTTTATTTCTAAGAAACTACGAAATATAAAATTTAGAAACTGTGAAGCATTTTACCATCGCAGTTTTTCAAAACTTTCGTAGTTCACAAATGTATGGAAATTAACTACGTAAACTGAAAAACTACGAAGATTACGAAGTTGACGATGTGAAAATGAATCCCCCCCTATTATGTTTTTATGATTATTATATTATGTAATATTTTTTAATATAATTTATAAATACATTACATGTGTGTTAGTTATTTTATTTATTAAATTTTTATCTTTACAATAATAAATTGTATTTTTCATAAAAATTTATTTAAATAAAATACATCATTAGATTTCTTTAGATTTTTAGTTATATTTTTGTTTCTTGTTTTTATTTTTTATTTTTCTCTTTATTATTAATTTTCTATTTTATGATTGCATTGCTTCTAATATAAAATAATTTTTAGTGTTATCGTTTTTTTTTTGTCCTTTTTTTAAATAAAATAAAAATAAAATACATTTTACATTCACCATTTTAAAATTCTAACACAAAAAAAAGGAATGTAAATTGAAAATAATATATAATACCATTATGAACATTTTTGTTCTGATTTTTATATATATATTTTTTTTTTCTTTTAGAATGCATTATTATCATTGTATGTATATCAAATTTAAAAATAAATAAATAAAAAAAAAATATGTAAAATTATATTTTATCGAATTAAATTGAATTTAATAAATAAAAATAAAAATGCAATTTTTCGTACTAAGTTTCACACTAAAAACTACCCTTACACTACTTCACATTTTTAGATACATAGATTCCGTTCTATATGATGTGTTGTATTTTTTTTTTTCTTTCGAAAACACTGTGTTGTTTTGTTAACTAGAGTTTAAAATTTTATTAGAAAAATTTGTTTTTTCCTTTTTATTTTTGTCATATTTTGCATTCATTCAGTATGAATTTCAGTGCTAAAATTAAAGCGTATCGTAACAAGAGTGTTGTGATTTTCAATTTAAAAAGTTTAATGTACCCTAATGTAGAATAGAACAGAAATATTATGTAGATATAGTCTGATGTTATGTTTTGTGATTTTTTATTGGTTTGATTTTTTTTTTTATTTTCATTTTTAGATTAAACGATATTTTCATTTGTCATCATATTACAGTTTGTTTCTTTTGAAAATCAAGTGTTTAACACAAAATTCCAATTATATATGTGTATTTTATAGATGGGAAAAACTGTTTTCATTTATTTCTGTGTGTATTTAAGAAGAAAAATACTTGTCAATAAAATTCTTATCAATATCACTTCACATTTATATGACTAGATATATATATATATATATATACATACATGATGGTAACAAAATAACAAATGAATTTATCGATTAATCTTATCAATTAAATACCATCATCATCATCATCATCATCAGTACGTACGTATATGTATATTGAATGATAAATTATTCCCTATAACATTAAATAATTGATTTTTTTTCTTTTTTAATTTACTTTTTAATTTTTTTAATTAATTTAATTTTTATTTTATTTGTATTTTTGTTGTTTTTTTTTTTTTTTTTTTTACTTAACTTAAAATCCGAGTTTTTAAATACAATTAGCCATCCAGCGGCGGTCCTAAATATACCATTGATACTTCTGTATTACCATATACAGCTGATACTGTTGGATAAAATATTTTATCTGGTAAACCTTTAACACAGAAATTTAATTTAATTAATAAATGATGAATAGAATAAAATTTTAAGAAGAAAAATGAAAATGCAAAAAAAAAAAAAAAATTTTTTTACCACGAAATGCAACACCTAAAAATTCATAATTATTTTCAAACGATAACGTATTATCATCACAATCTAAAATTACTCTAATTCTTTCTCCAACCTAAATAGAAATTTTAAAAAATTAAAAATTATTGTTCTTGAATTAAAAAAAAATTATTTGTATTATTTACTTACTTGATATTTAGGTGCATTATTTAATAATGGATAATATCCGTATATATCACCGTTATGTAATAAATGATTATCAACTAAATTCCATCCCCAACTTTGTTCATCTGAACCTAATAATGCTACATATCCATGGCATTGTAATGATGCTTCTTTTGTTGATATACCGACAACAGCAACTGTACCTAATGGACCTTCCCATATAACTTCCCATGCATGTCTGCCTTGTCTAAAACCGATTTTACCTCTAGTTGCATCTGTACTTTGTGCAACTGGATTCCTAAAATAAACCAAAAAAAAATAAAAAAAAAAATATAATAATAATTTAATTATCTTGTTTTTTATGTTACATATAAATGTATGTATTTTTAAATTTGATTTTTTTTTTTTCTCACCTATGTAGTGTAAAACCATTCGGTCTAATATATACATTTCTTGAACAATCATTTGGATTCCATGCATGATAGAATGCACGTAATTTTGATTTATATGTTGGTACTGATGCTAATAGATCAGATTTTAATACTTCTTCAGCTAATTTACGTACACAATGCATACGCCATACATCATTATTTTCATCATTTAAATAACGATACCAATTTTTACATACCAATGAACAATTTCTAAGATCTTTTAAATCTAAATATGAAAATATCATTTCTAATACATTATCTGGTAGATTTATAGCTATCGGTTCACTCATTATTCTTAAATTAAAGTAGTAATTATTTTTATTTTATTTTATTATAAAATAAATATAAAAAAAAAAAAATGTAATTTTATATTAATTTTTTAACAGAATTTAGTAAGTACCAATTTGCCTATATATATATACAAAAGATACGAATATTTTTGTGTTGTTTTATAATTAATTTACAATGTAAATTTTACTTTTACAATAATTAAATGTTATGTGTGTGTAAAACCTGTATGTGTAATATTATTTATTTGGATAATTTATGTAGGTTTAGGTATGTAATTATTTTTTTTTTTTTTCGTTCAGGCGTATTGTGTTGTGTTTTCGTTTCTATTTTTCTACACTTAATTTTCTTGTTTTTTTTGGTATAGCTATGTATGTAATATATATGTATTTTTTAATTTATCTAAATATCAACTAATTATTACTATTTATTATTATTAAATTAAATTTAAATAGTATAACTTATTTGATTTTTTATTTTTACGATAATTTTAATTTTGTACATGATTTTTTTTTTTTAATTCTCTTCTTCTACATTTATATTATATTATGTATATATTAATGTTATAAATAAAGGAATTTCTTCGGTTTTATTTACAAAAATTTTTTCTTCATTTTATTCTGTCTTCTTTATTTCTTTCAGCTTATTATATTACTTTACGTATGACATTCTATATTTCTGATGATATGATAATACAAAATGTGAAGAGAAAGAAATAAAATGATAATAAAATGATAATGAAAATGATAGAACAGAGTGAAATTTTGAATGTTTGTAGATTAAAAAATGGATACAATTAGAATTACCAATTATTGTTATTAAAAGAATATAATTATCTATGATTTTAAAAAAGAATTAACAATTACTTTTTTTATTATGATTAATTACAAAAAAAAAATATAAAAATAATTACTAAATTTGTACATAAAATATGTATTTTTTGGAAATTAATAATTTTAACGTTTTTCTTTATTCTACTGTAATTTATTTAGATATTTATCCTGCCATCTACATTTGATCTAGAAAAAAATATTTTGCATTTTCGAATATTATAATTTAATATAGTCTTGTATTGTATTTTTATTTTTATTTTTTATTCACTGCTGCGTGCTGATAGCAGACGCTGAGTTGATTGGATAGCATGACATGAAGCATGGCACAATACATGATGTTGGTGGAGCATGTGTTATGTGTTCGTGTTGCACGATGTGAATTATTTTTTTAACGATAGGGAGAGATAGAATGACATTGAAGAAATGACACTCGACAATATGATGAGAATTTCGTTGGTATTGTCAACTACCGTAAACGTGAACCGTTTACACAAGATACGATATGATATAATACAACACAACATAGCTGTGGCTATATATGCTATATAACATGATGCGATAGATTGAATGCGTGTGTTTGTCTATATAGATATATGGATGTGACATATGCGTTGTCGACGAATGTCGAATGATATCGTGATGGGTATGTAAAGCAGCATACAGACTTTCAACTTGGTTGTCAACCAGGTTGTCAAGATAGCATGTTGTCAACATGTTGAAGAATCTGTAGATTAGTTGTTGGTTGAAATTTCAGGTTGATTAACGGTTGAAAAACTATCAAAATTTTTTGATTTTTCCTTGGTTGAAAACCAATTTGACAACTTGTTGAAAAACCTTATTTCGATTTTAAAATTCGTATCGATAACATCATTGACATTTAAATAAAGTGTAAATTTTTTCTAGAATTTCAGTTTGAATATTTAATAATATAATAATACAGTGTTTTTTTTATACAAAATAATGAAATATACCTAATAATGAAATTTGGAGGGAATTTTTCCAAGAGAAAATTAGAGACAAAAATAATTAAATATGCATGGTAAAAATTTATCTGCATATGTCAAACAGAAAAACGAAAACTCTGAACAAAAAACAATATGTCTGTAATGAACTTTCGGGACAACATCATTTAAAAAAATGATGTTTATGTTTAAGTTGTCAAATTGTTTTAGCGTTTGAGTGTTTTGTTTGAGTGAGCGTTTGAGTCAACACAGGTTGGTTGACAACAAGTTGACAACCAAGTTGAAAGTCTGTATACTGCTTAATGAATGTATATTATGTATGATATGTGTGTTTAAAGTGTATAGTATATGCGAATATATACGTTGTATTTGTATACGAACGGATACGTTACGTTTACGTATAGAATTTTTTTTTATTTCGTTCGATTAATGTTTTTTTATGTATATATAGCATATATAGCTATATATCTATATATTGGATTTGTATATTATATATAGTAATGTGTGAATGGCGCGCTTCGACAAAAATCAGCTGTCATACGAATTTTACCGCGCCGAGTTCTTTTATATTTAATCATCTAATATACATCCAGCTATATAAATATAATGTGTAATATATAAATACATACATATATTATACTAGGCATCAAACACTACTTGAAGAAAAATTCATAAAAAAATATTTTTTGCATTAAATACTATAAATTAAATAAAGAAATACAATAAAATGGAAATAATTGATTTTAATAAAAATTATCAAATAAAAAAATTTTAATGTTCTTATTAATTGTGAATTAATTTAAATAAAATTTTATTATAATCTAAATCATATTTTTTAATAATGTTTTTAACACTATTAACTAATTGGAAAACATTAAATATCTCGCCATTTTGACTGATTTTTTGATTTAAATATTAAAAAAATAATCAGCATTAAAAATTTTATTATAAATTATATTTTATAATATAATAAATTAATTAAAATTAAATTCAATATTATAATATAAAATGTATTTAATGTTTTATTTGATTCAATTTAATTTGAAAAAATTCAATTTTTAGCGTGTACTTTTTTTCAAATTTGATGAAATTTCTTGTTTCACATTTCCAGATAGAAAAAAAAATTTTTTTTTCCTTCTCAACTCGTAATTACCGCGATTTGAATTCCGCTAAAAATTTTTCTTCTTTTTCTTTTCCCTCAACAATAAATTAGTAAATTTATTAAAAAATAATTTTAATTATTGTTCAAATTCATAAACAAAAAATAAATTTATATCCTCGAAAATTTAAAATCTAAAAAAAAATTTTATAAAAATTGAAAAAGAATTTTTCATTTTTTGCTGGTGGTGACTAGCCAATGCCAGTAGTAACATTTATAAATTTTTGATAAAAAAAAAAATTTTTTTTGTTAGTGGAAGTAAAGTAAAGTTAATTAAAAAAGTGAAAAAAATAAAATGGCACATACGGGTGATGAATTTGATTACTTCATTCAAGATGAACGTGGTAAGTACTCGTATAAATGTCGTATCATAATTTATAAAAATTTAATTAAATTTAGTTAATAGCCAAAGGTAAGTTAAGTGGACGAAAAGACAGTAGTAGTATTATAGTAATGGGAATTAGGCAAGTTGTAATTGTAATTTAATTTGTAAGTCGATGGTAAAATTAAAAAAAATATAGGTATGTAATAATAAATCTTCAAATATTTTTGTATAATGTAGTAATGTAGATAAAAAATGATGAGGGTGAAAATATGATATGATATATATAGTGCTTAATTTTTAAGCGGTACTTTATTGGTACATCTACAGAGTCAATAATTATTGTTTGCTTCGAAAAATTCATGTAGGTCTATGCCTCTAGGCACATGAAATTAAAGTCAATTATACATGCATTCATATATGATGTAGCATATAATATGTACGATACGATGTAGTATGTAGTTTTTATGTGACATGATTGACGTTCATGATATGATGTGTGATAATGATATGTGATTCAATTCAATTCAAATTCAAAAGACAAAAATAATAAGTCTGCTTATTCCATTGCTCGTGCCCAAATATGAAGAAGTAACAATTTATGGTACCTACATCCTACCCTTCTACCCACATACATAGTAGTATCAACATTATCTATCTACCCATTTATACCGATTTTGAATTTGAATAAAAACATTTACACTATTATTTACTTTTTTTTTTTTAAAAAAAAAGGTAAGTTCTGCTCTATGGGCAATATCATATTTTGTGTCGTGTTCAAAAAAAAAAAATTTTTTTTCTGCTCGTTTTTTGTTTGATTTTGATTTTGGTCTGAAAAAAAAAAAAAAACTTATTCATGCATGCATACAACAATAAAACTTTGTGTAAGGAAATTGTGATAGTAGTAAGCAAAATAGAGTAATTTTTAAATTCTGTAAACTGTGAAAAAAAAAATACATTTATGTGTAAAATTAATGAAAAATACTACACGACACAGACATAATCAAAAAAAATGTAACCCAACAGGAGGTATCTACACTACATAAATGTACGTATGTGACGTGCATTTTACATAAATTTTTATCTTAAAATCAAATCAAGATGGAATTTATATATTTTTTTTTCTCATTTAATTTCGTTTACATACATCTCATATTATAATTATTACATACTTATATACAAAAATATGAGTTAGGAAAGTGTTTGTAATTTTGTAATGCGTGCATAGCATACCACCGAATATAAGTATGTTGGTTATTCTTAGGATAAGTAAGTTAAGTAAGTATACAATGTAGGTATTGGATGGTATTGGTTAGAGTTTTGTTAACTTTATTTTCCATTTAAAAAACCAAAAAATGAAACAAGATTCAAATATGCTATCCATATTTAAACGTAATGTGTATACGAATCTACCATGATAAATTTATACGCGGCTTATAAGGACAATATAAATCAAGATAGAAAACAAAAAGGAAATTATTAATAATTGCCTTCAACATGTAGAGTGTACACACATTGCATGCATATATGTAAATGTACATAGCTACATACATATCTGACATTCAATAAAGTACATACATAACTTTATGCTAGATTATGTACATATATTGTAAATGTAATTATGAATATCTATCTACATAAAAATGAATGACCAACCAACAAGAAATTTATTTATGAATTGCGTGTGGTTTATTTTTAATTTCAATGCACTGTTTTTTTTTGTTTTTTTTTTACATATTTTTCTTCTGTCTGATTAAAGTCGAGGAGAAGGATACATGTTTGATCATAAAACAAAACGCTAAGAAAAAATATAACAACAATACAATACCGGTCTTAAAAAACCAACAACATTACATTGAAGAGAATAATATGTTGCACTCTTGTTGATTGAAAAATGCCAGACAAATATTTACAAGTTTAAATTCAAACTCTAAAATGTAATGCTGCGTATAATTTCATAGGGATATATTACATACATATTTTATTTATTTTCAAGTATGAAATCTGAAACGTAAAAAATTTCGTTCGATAAATTTGAACGCAATATTGATTTAATGTCGCTTTGTAAATTTTTTTTTCATTAGCAATATTATAATGAAAATGAATGACATGACATCATCATTTCATTTATTTTGCTAAGAAATAAATAAATTTTTTCCATTTGAAAAATTATTTCATTTTTAAAGTGTTTTTTTGAAGAATCATCCCCTGTTAATTGCATCGCAATCTAAACATTTAGTAAATACACGCTTATTTTTATTTTATAAACAAATTTTTATTTATTTTTTATTTTATTTTAAAGGAAGGGGACAAATAATAAAGGTAATCCATCATAATGATATAAAGAAGGAAACAAATATTAATTCAACATCAGCGATAGTAGCAACAAATTTATATGGTCAACATACAATGTACCATCAACAACAACAACAGCAACAACAACAACAGCAGCAGCAGAATAATCATCTTGATGTCAAAAAAGAACCAACAGCATCATCATCAAAATATTATGAGCATCAAATGGTAAATGGATACAAAAAAAAAAATAAATAAATGCGAACAAGAAAAATTTTTTTTTCATATATTTTAACCTAAAATTACATTTTCAATATTGTTTTTAGCAAAATTCTTTAAATGATCAGCAACAATGTGCTCATAGATTAATACAGAATAATATCGGTGTTCGGTCTGAAGGAGGAAGTATGTTCTAATCGAAAATGAAATTTTTATTAATCAGATTGATTTTTTTTTTTATCTTAATGTGATTTAATCGATTTTTTATAGATACATCATACACTATACTATCACCACAGACAATTAATACAATTGGAGGAAGACAAAATAACATTAATAACAGCAGTAGTAGCAGTAGTAACAGTAATAATAGTAATTGTACTATTGTTAAATATGAAAGTGGTGGAATACATTCTACTCGAGTATGATTTAATCAAAAATTCTAATATTTCCATTTATTCCTTATGATGAAAAACACTGTTTTATTTTTGTTTTATTTTTGTTTTCTTCTCATTTCAATCAAATATAAAACAGGAAAGCAACATTAATGAAAAACCGCACCGATACACCAATCATAATGTGGTGGTTCAAACCACAACAAGCAACAATAATTCATCAAATAAATTAAAACCGTAAATATAAAAAAAAAATATTTATTCATTCATTTTCATTTAAATTAATATTATTATATAAATGTGTGTATGTGTGTATATCATTTAATAATTTTTTTTTTTTTTTTTTTCAATTTTTGTAGTGATACGAGCACTCAGCATACAGTACAAACTACAATACGTCGACGAAAAACAGATAAAGTTGGTAAAGGTTTAAGGCATTTCTCAATGAAAGTATGTAAAAAAGTTAAAGAGAAGGGTTCAACAACATATAATGAAGTTGCTGATGAATTAGTTGCTGAAGAAGTTCAATCAGAAACATATGATTCAGCTAATTGTGATCAAAAGAATATTCGTCGTCGTGTATATGATGCCTTAAATGTTTTAATGGCGATGAATATTATATCAAAAGATAAAAAAGAAATCAGATGGATTGGTCTACCAAGAAATTCTGCACAAGTATATAAAATGATGATAAGATTAATAATATCAAAACAATCAATTAAATTTTATTTATTTATTTAAATTTTTTTTTTTTTTTTTTTTTTTTTTTTTTTTTTTTTTTTTTTTTTTTTTGAAAGGAATGTAATAAATTGGAAAAAGAAAATCAAGAACGCAAAGAACGTATCGAAGCTAAATTACAACAATTAAAAGAATTATTGGTACAGCATATATCATTTAAACATTTAACAAATCGTAATCGAGAAAATGAAAAACAAGGTATTATACCAGGAAAAAAATCAAAAATAGAATTGCCATTCATTATTATGAATACGCACAAATCAACAAATATTAATTGTAGTGTTTCGACTGATAAGTAAGATGAAATTTTTTTTCTAGATATTTGAATTTTTTTTTTATATATTTTTAATTTTTCATTTAAATTTGTTTTTCTCTTCTGTAACTCTGTAATTCATTCGAAATTTAATTTTTTTTTTTTTTTTTTTTTTATAGATCGGAATACTATTTTAAATTTAGTGATAAATTTGAAATACATGATGATATTGAAGTGCTACAAAGAATGGGATTATCTCTGGGTAAATTACAATAATTACTAAGAACATTTTTATTTTTTTTTTTTAATTTTAAGTATACTGTAAATCTATACATATGTTTTTTTATTATTTGAATTTTCTTTAAGGTCTTGATAATGGTGATTGTCCATACGAGAATATTCAAAAAGCAAAATCTTTAGTATCGAAAAATTTTGAAAATTATATTGAATGTAAGTTTGAAAAAAAAAATAATAATAATTGAATTTTTATATAATTTTAAACTATGTATTTTTTTTTGTCGAAATTCTTTTATAAATCTTTTATAATACATATTTGAATTTTTAATTGATTTTTTTTTTTGTTATTATTATTTAGATTTTGGTCAAAATACAGAAACAAAAATGGAAACAGATGATAGCGATTCGTTGGATGATTCAATCGATCAATCATCAAATTCACAAACCGTTGATCGATCATCATTAAAAGATGATTTAGATGAACATGAACATTTTTCTGATAATAGTGAAGTTGATTAAAAAAAAAAAAAAAGAAACAACTAAAAAACTAAAACAAAAAAAAAACAAAAACAAAAGTTAAATGAAATTCAAAATAAATTATGTATGAATTTTGATATATGTATTTTTTTTTATATTTTATTTTATTTTTGTTTTTGTTTTTCGTCAGTATCTTTATTATTTTTGAAATTTTTTTCTCAAGTTTTAATCTTAATTATGAATTTAATTTTTATTTCAATTTTTCAGCTTTTTTATATGAAATTTTTGGTTTTTTATTTTTATTTTTTATTATTATATTTTTGTTTTGTTTTTATTTTAATATATAGCTATACATATATATATATATATATATATATGGTATTTTTAAGTAAAATAATGTGTTATTTAGATTGATAAAATTTTCTGCCATAATATGGTTATGCATCAATCGTTTAATATAATAATTATTATAATAAGAAAATAATAAAATTAAAAAAAAAAAAACAAAAACAAAACAAGACAAAAATGAAATATAACAAAATATATTAAGTAAAGAAAATAAAAAAATAAATAAATAATTTACAAAAATATAAAATAGAAAATAAATTTAAATATTAAAGTAAATTAAAGGAATAAAAATTTAAAAAAAAAAAAACAAAAGAAATAGAAGAATAAATATATAATAAAATAATTCTAGTTTTTACAATAATTAAATTAGTACATACAAAGTGAATTTGAACTTTAAAAAAAAAAAATTAAAACATACACATTGACAAAATTTTGAAATAAAAAAAAAAATCATAAATATGGTATGTAATGAAAAAAAAAATTTGATATTTCAAAAAGGAAGGAATATGAAAAGAAAAAGTAAAAATATGTGTATTATTACAGTAGTGGAAATTCACATAAAACCACCTACAGTACAAAGGTGATAAAGTATATTTTCTTGTAATTTTACATTATAACACAAAACAAAATTAATGACTTCAAATATGAAACAAAGAGTGGGTTCTCTAAAATTCAACATTGCGTTAGTGTTGCCAAAAGAAGTTTTCGTTAACAGTTCAAAAAGTAATCATCATGACTAAAATCATGTCATTGATTAATAAAGACATAGATATTTTACGCAGTGTATTTTAATTGGAACGCTTTTCGTTTTGTATCAAATCACTCTCGTCTCGCACCCACATAAGCGAAGTTTCACCACGAAAATTATTATTGGTTTTGAGACGAAATAAATTGTTGAATATTTTTTCATTCCTAGGTGGTGGAAAAGTCGACATAATATATATGTAATATATAAATTGTGCACATTATCACAAACAATAAACATAAAGTATGTTGATTGTTTCTGACATTATGTAGTCTTTATAAAGAGATAAAAATCTTTATATACATAGCTTGTTATATGCTATATACTGGTCAATGGACAATATCACAATATTAGATGTTGATATAAATATGAATTTGTATGATTGTATGAATTATTTTGTTAGTTGCCATTTCTTTATTCTTTTTCTTTTCTTTTTTTATGTTGATATTTTGCTGCAAAATTATTTGTAATGTATATACATACATACATTATTTATATTATAATGTTTATGGTGTAATATATGTATATATAAAAATCATTGCACCTTGCATTTATATTTTGTTGCTGGTTTTTGAAACTGAACGATTTTTATGATAATTTCTGCTTTCAATATTTTAACTGCAGGTAAATTTGTAAACAACAACAACATTTCAATATTTCGGTAACACTTCTGCAACACTGCAAAATTATGATTAATTTTTGAACCCAGACAAAGTTTTTTTTTTTTTGTTCATTTTTTCAATTGCCTAAATATCCTCATCATCAATTATTTATTTAAGTATAAGTATTACATTGTGTATTTTAAACAAAATTTTTAGAAGAAATTCACATAAAAATCAATGCAAATTTTTACTTGAAATTTTGAACAAAAATTTATTCAAATCATTTTATTTTTTTCTTATAACTTAAAATTGAAGACAAAGAAAATTGCAATTTAAAATATCAGAAAAATCAACGAATTTCCATTACTGTATTGCACTTGATAAAAACAAAAAAAAACAAAATTTTTTTTTTTTTTTTGAATAAAATTAAATTTTCTATTTTTATAAAATGTTAATTACTTTTATATTACACATTATTTCTTTTATATTATTTTGGTATTTATAAAATTTGATTATGTATACATATTTTGTTTATGTTTGTACATAATATCCTTGCATCTATACTTACTAGCAATACATGGTGTCCCAGCCTCGAAATTATTGTGTTTCAAAGTCAGAATTTTGTGATTTTTTGTATTTTTTGTTTTTTTTTTTTAGAGAAAATACAAGCTGTGGAAGTACAATGCTCTTTGAATTAATATCTAATTACATAAACAAAAATCCCAAGACAACCGTTTCATTTTTGTCATTTACAGTAAAGGTCTGTAGTATGAAAAGAAATTCAATATTCTTACAATTTTTTCTAAAAATTTCATGTGTTAAAAATGAACATATCAAAATGATTGGCAGTCAAATTTTGTAGAATCAATATTGCTTTCCAAAGCAGAAGCAATATTGTCATATAGTAAAAATTGCCAAGAAATACAGCGTCTATATAGTCAATATCCATTTCGCCGCTGTCGACCGTATTGCTTGCTAGTACAGACGCAGGGTATATGTATAAAAAAAAAATGCTTTTTTTTTTGAATTGTAATACTTACCCGAAATTCATTAAAATTTTGAAATGAAAACGGGGAAAAAATGCAGAGAATGAAAAAGAGGCTAAAAGAAATGAAAAATTGAAGATGAAAAAGTTATATAAATATTATGTAATGTGAATTATGTATCTTAAAATTCAAATTCAAGTTAATTTTTTTAGACTCATATTTTGTATTTGTTCTTTATTATGAGAATTAAATTTTCTAATTCTTGAAAGAAATTATGTTATGGTTAGTAAATGTTACTAACAGTAGTAACAGTAATAATAAAGAAATAAAAATATAAATAGATATAAATATTAAATTAATATAAAATATGAAAATTTATTAGTACCTAATTACACCTATTATATACATGAGAGAATACAAGGATGAAAAGAAATGTTTGTAAAAAAAAAAATAAAATGAATATACTTTTTCCAGATCAAATCAAACAGCTAAGGCTTAAACATGCTTAAACACAACTAACGCGAATTACGAAGGCGATGGCGATGGCGAAAGTGATTGTCAAAGTTTTTTGACAACGTGTAATTTATTGAAATCCATTCAATCCTATTTAAAATTTCTATAAAATCAAATCAAACAAAAACTAAATGTATGCAACATGTAAATTCGCAATCGTTTGACAATCGCCTTTGCAATTTGCATTTTAGCGTTAGTTGTGTTTAAGGCTAAAACTCGAACACTTTATTTATTTCATTACCAACACAGTTTAAATCAAATTCAACGCTTACAGGCAAATATTTTGGCAATTGTTTGCCGTGGCAATAAAACTGGCAATAGTGAATTATTGCCAAGCAAAATGCAAGTGTTCTTGCAAATTTTTCGTTTAGGCAACATTTTCGCAATTAACTAATTATAAACTAGCAAACATTGTTAACTTATGCATCCGGTAAACATTTACATATCGAGGCAATAGGTGATTGTTGCCTTGGCAATATAATATTTATATTGCATTCTTATTGCTGTGTTTGCTGGGTTTCCATTTGATGAATATCAATTGAATTTCATTGAATTTTCTATTTGGATATTGTTGGTATTAAAATAAAAAATGTTGAATTTGATTTGACTTGAAAAAAAGTATAAAATCATATAGGATGAATAAATAATAGAGAAACAGATAATAATAATAACGTTAAAAAAAAGTCAAAATTATGTTATAATACCTAAACTCAAGAAAAAAAGCAAATAATAGATACTTTATGTGAAAGGATAATATAAATTAAGTTAAAAATAAATTTAAACAAAACAAAACACAAAATAAAAATAATACAAAATTTCAATTCGCAATTTCAGTTTGCAATTTTCAAATACATATATACACATTTATGTTTTTATATGTGTGTGTAGTATGTGTATATGTACATATTATGTGTGTATTTAAAAATATATATACAATAGTATGATAAGAAAAATAATAAAAATTATAAATTAAAGAAAAATATATAAAAAATAAAAATATAAAAATAAATATTCAAATATTTTTAACTATAATTTTTAAGTATAAAATAAAAAAAATAAGAATAAAACAAAAACAGAAAACATAAAACAATTAATAAACAAAACAAAAACAAAAAATCAAATAAATGAAAATTTAAAGAAAAATATAAATGAATTTTAATTTAATTTAATTTATTAGGAGAGAGGACAGTGAACTGCCTACCTCCTGCCAACTCCACGACCATCCAGGGCCTTTTGGCGGTTCATATTCTGAATGAAATGTGTTTAAATATAAGTAGAGTTATTTTTAAATTTTATATGAAATTTCCAAGACTATTTTAATGCTCACATAAAAAGTCTAATAGTGTAAAGACGACATATTACACGTTATCTTCTTCAACATTATTTTTATTGTTTACAATTTTCCATTACTAAAATAGCTTTTCCGTTTGTTATTATGGCCCTCTTTGGAAATATCAAATGATCGTCAAAAAATCGATTATTGTCAAACTTATTGACTGTCTTTTGACGATCAATTAGACTCGTAATACAATAATAGTTGTTATCTGCATTACGAAACAAACTGAAAATGCAGTCTGCTTGTTGCAAATGACGTTTCCAAACACAGGGTATTTTTATTGTAAGCTTTGGTCCCATACAACAAAATTCGTACAAAATCATTGAAATGCTACTGAGAAATAAATCTATTCAAATATATTTTGCATCATAATTCTGGATGCGTAGATTGCTTGACAGATGCGTATCAGATGCATTCACAATGAGTTTTGAAACTGTAGACATTGTTATCGATTTAAATGTTATCGTTTTGAAACTGTTGATTATGCATCGAAGTGGTATTTAAACGTTTTGAAACTCACCCTATGCATTTTGAACTGTTACATCGATCAAATTATGTGGATCAACTGTTTAAAAAATATTTGATATTTTTAGGTAATTTAAATTTGATGATATATACATACCTCTAGCGATAATGTACACACAATTTTAATTTAATTTTGACAATTTCAAAATTATCAATTAATTTAATTTACAAACCTCAAACATACATGCATATATACATAAATGTATGCAGTATATTAATAAATATAATTGAAAATATAATAATTTATTTAGTTTTTTTTTGTTTTTTGAATTCTCTTATAACATTATACTAAAATAAGATTTTTTTTAAAAAAAAATAAGAATAAAACAAAAACAGAAAACATAAAACAATTAATAAACAAAAAAAAAAAAAAAACAAAAAAAAAAATCAAATAAATGAAAATTTAAAGAAAAATATATGTAAATAAATTACATTTTTTGTTGTGTTAAAAATAAATTATGGAAAAATAAATAAAATAACGATTTGAATCTAACAATAGAATAAGAATAAAAAAAAAAACTAAATAAAAAGAAGAAAATTTCAAAAAATAAAATAGAATATAAATTATTATGCACATAAAATGGATAGTAATAATTTTTTGAAAGATTCTAAGAAATATGCAGTAAGTAGTAGAGGATTATTTACATATTACCATTACATATAAAATGAATTGAAAATGAATTTTTGTTTCTTTTTTTTTTGTATATTTTTTTAGAATATTTCATTTTTTGATTTTAAATTAAAGGCAATCTTTCTGTATGTATATAATTGGATTATGACTGTTTGTATATTAATTAAAGGAAATGGATTAATTCCATGGAATTTAAAAGAAAGTAAGGAAATTTAATTATTACTGAAATAATTTTATCATACTTATATACACTCGATTCCGGATAAGTGAAAACCGGTTAAATGCAAAATTGCCATATGTACAGGCTTTTTCGTAAATGCAGATTGTACCGCAAATTCTTACTTAGGTCTGTTGAAATAAGATCTAACTTAGAATTGAATTTACGAAAAAAGCCTTGCATTAATAATTATGTATACCATAAATTCACATTACACGCTATTTAAAATTGATTAGTGCAAAAACTATTTGAATGCAGATTGAAAAAATATTTTAAATTTAACTTCACGTTGATTCCTTGCAAACCAAGATATTTGACTGATCTAAGTGTATGTAATGTAATGTATAAAATGGCTTTCTTTTATGTGAAAATTTCTTCTGCTATAGTACATGTAATTGTTCTCACTTGTAAGTGCAAATTGTGTACACTTATTGGATATCTTCACAAAACCGATAAGTGCACGGCAGCACGGCAATATCATTATCCATAACAAAGTGTGCATTTATCATCCGGACTCGACTGTATAAATATTTGATTTTAAAAACAAAATTATACTTTTAAATATTATTATTTTATTTATTTATATTTTCTTATAATATTAAAGTTAAATATGAAATAGAAGATGAATTATTATCTGATATGCCAGTATATAAAAATCATAAAGGATTCGATTGGGATTTTTGTATATTAAATATTTTATTTAATACATTCCTTTTAGGATCTGTATTATTTAAAGTAAGTATACATTTATATTATGAGATGAGTAATAATGATAATTTTTAAAATTATTGTGTATTTTATATTTAAACATAATATTATATAGGGAGAAAATTGTCGTTTTTATTTAATGTTATCAATAATATGGAATTTTTATACAATCGAATTACATGTAATTAATATAATTACAGTTTTAAATAATATATATGATGTTATTTTATATAAAACATCATTTATACAGCCATTAATTATATCAATATTTATTGTTGCAATACATTTATTATTATTTTTTGAAATGATTTTATATCATGAATTATTAATTAAAACAAAATTTAATAATTTAAATAAAAATTTTAAAAATATTCAATTAAATTACATTAAATATATTGAAACAATTATGAATATTCAAAATAATAATAATAATAATAATAATAATTTATGTGATAAACATAAAAAAATAATAAAAAACGATAATCTTGATGATGATGTTGATGACAATAATAATGAAGATGAATTAATTGAAATCGAAAATTATTTAAATTTAAAGGATTATGATAATAATAATGAACAAGAACAAGAAATTATCAGTAATGATGATGGTGATGGTGACTACGAAAAAAATATTGATTTAAAAAAATCTGAAATAATTCATAAAAGTGAAATTCTACTTAAAGAAATGATATCGAATGATGATATAAAAAATTTTCGAAAATTCTTATTCATTAATGAAAATTTATATTATGATATTGATGAAAGTAATGATGAGGATGATAATAATAATGACGAAATATACAGTGCAACTAGTAAAGATTATATCAAAAAAACAATTTATTATGATGTTTATGATGATGATGATAATGATTATGATGATGAGTATGAAACTACAAGTAGTATTATTAGTAATTATGATGATGATACTCATCATAGACATTATGATGAATATAATAATAATTTAGATTTTGATGATATTACTACTGAATACTTTAATACATACAATTCCAAATCATCGAATGATGATTATAGTGAAGATTGTTACAGTTGTAACGATAATAATTATCATAATAATGATCATATATCAAATAATATAAAATTAAAATATTTATCGAATACTGATGAAAATTCAATTATATCAAATAATGCAATTAATAATACTATTTGTACAAAATCATCTAATACTAATAATGATAATGAAATATTAAATTGTAAAAATGAAATTAATAATAAATGCAAGGATAATACAATTTATAATAATTGTAATCGTAATAATTTAAATAGATCATCATCATCAGATTGTATAAATTCGACGATTATACCTTCATTATTAATTGGTCCGACATGTATTGATTGTAACTGTGGCTATTGTAGTACGTGTAATAGTAGCAGATGCAGTTATAGTGGTGATTATGATGATAATGATAAGGATAATGATAACAGAAGTGATGATAATGTTTCTAATCGTAAACGTTTAATGGTGATGACAACAAGTGTATAATTAATAATTTGAAACAATCGTTTTTATTAATGGTTTTTTGATGATGACGCGATGATGGCGTGGTGATTTGAACAAAATTATTAATATAACAGACATAAAATCTAACTAAAGGGAAAAAATATCTGCAAAAAAACTACATGTTTGTATAATGTAATATTTTTCAAAAAAAGAAATTATATAACTGTAAGTACATACACACATGTAATCTGAGAAATTTTTAAAAATATTTTTATTTTATTTATAAGATAATTTTCTTTGTATTTAATTTCTTATAGTCATTATCAGTATATGGAATATGAATCCCTCAGAAATTATCCAAAAATAATTTATTACGTATATGTGTGTGTAAATAAAAAAAAAAATGTTTGATTTATATTAAATACTTATTATTGTATTTTAGTTTTTTAATTGAATCGTTGATGAACTAAGCAAAAATTTATTTTGTAATTTCATTTTATGATGTATTTTTATATATACATATGTTTCTCATTGTTAAATTTTTTCATTTATTAAATACATAACAAATATATATAATGTATTATATGTACATATATAAATATAATGTTATATTAAATTTCAAATTTAAAATTTTTAAAAAAATTTTCAAAATTTCAAATTATTTGTTGTGTGAAGTCAGCATAAAAATAACACTAAATACTTACATACTACTATATCAGAACGGGATACTATTACATTGTACATCTGTTTGTATGTTTATTATATGTATGTAGTACTACATACGAGAAAATAAAAATTTACAATTTATAATTTATGTAATATGTATGCGTATGTAATGTGTTTTTGTATGAAAAATATACCGAATAGGTAGGTATACATACGGCTAAATCTAATAAAAGGTCAACCTATTATGTCATTTTTTTAGATTTCATTTTTTTTCCGAATCTAAGAAACACAAAAAACAGATATTTCAAAATATTTATTTTAATTATGAAATAATATATTCATCGCATTCTTTTTTGGCGTTCTTTTCTCGAAATTTTTCTTAAGATAGTTTTGAAAAATCGAAAATTCGTAATAAAAATCCATATTGATTTTGAAGGATGTGCTATGTCGCCAACATTTTTGTAAATTCAGTTTAAAATCAATAAAATTACAATTTTTCTAAACTAGTGAATGAAATGACAATTTATTACTTATGGAACTAAGTAATAAAAATTAGTTGAATTTACTTCTTGAAATTTCGAAGAAATTTAGATGACAATTTGGTCTAATTCGAATTTCTTCGAGTATGTCGCCAACGGATTTTATTCTTTTTATATCTTTTTTGATTAATTTTGACCAAAGACTTTTCATAATTATTCACTCACAAGAACTTTTACTTTGAAATCATCAAAAAAGTTTGAATAATTATGTAAAGGGATGCTATTGAGTTATAACTCGTTTCTTTATCTTCAAGATGTATGTTGTCAATTTTAGAATTAGCCATATATAATATGTATGATGTGTTATTGTATTTGAATTTTTGAAGAATTGAATATCAATATTTCTACCTCTGTAGCTTCTGTTTATGTGAAATTTGAATTGTGCGGGTGTATAGGTGATATGATTACTTGCAAAAAAAAAACGTATGCACATACGTATATGTGTTTGCAAAAGGAGCTTCTTATATGTAGTAATATAAAGTTTAAGTTTTTCTAGTAAAAAAAAATAAAATGAAAAATTAACCAACCGTCGAACTGTATAAAAAGGTTGCACAAAAAGAATATATGGTTTTTAATTATCCGAATTGCATTCGAAAAGTCAACAAGTGTTGTGTTTTAACGAAAAATATTACATATTTGAAAAAAATAAAATAATTAAAATAAAATACAGTTAAAATAAACAAAAATTAAGTTACATAAAATATAGTACATTTATTTTGTTTTTTTTTTTTTTCGAATAAAATTAAAAGAGACAATATACAAATAAATATAAAAAATGAATAATAATAATATAAGTGAATTTAAATTATTTTTAATAATTTTAATAACATTTGGTTGGTTAACAAATTATTGTTTAACATTATCATTTAATTTGGAGAAAAATTGTACAATAATTTCACCTAATAATTCAACATTAAATTGTTTAAATATAAATATAACTGATTATTATACATATGATACATTATTAAATAATACAGATAATTTACATTATTTTTATGATAATAATAATAATAATAATAAAATTCATAAATTAATAATTCGTAATTCAAATATGATATTATTACCAAAAACATTATTTAATAATTTTGATAATTTACGTTTTATTGATTTATCTGGTAATAATATCAGTATATTATGCACAGATCTTGATAATGATTTTGAAATATCACCATTTTATCGTATAAAAAATTTAAATCGTATTGATTTAAGTAATAATTCAATTGAAATATTAGAAAATTATACATTCTATTCAACAGATAAACAAAATTTTGCATTTTCAGCATTAAATATAAATAATAAAAATATGAAAAGAAGAATGTTATATAATTTACAAAATATTAATTTAAAAAATAATAAAATAAAATTATTAAAAATGAATACATTCAAAAATTTAAGAAATTTAAATTATTTATATTTATCTGATAATCAAATAAATATAATTGAAGATTATACATTTTTTAATCCATCAATTAAATATATTGATTTACAAAATAATTTATTAACAACAATACGTACATTAACATTTTTTAATTGTAAATATTTAAATAAATTAAATTTAAATAATAATTTAATTGATCATATTGATATGAATTCATTTCATAGTTTAAAAAATTTAACAGAATTACATTTATCAAATAATAAATTATTAATTATATCATCAAGTAATAATAATAATTATAATTATTTTAATAAAATTTTTATTAATTTACAATCATTAAAATTATTAAATTTAAATAATAATTCAATTAATATAATATCATCGAATTTATTTAATCATTTATATAATTTAGAAATATTAGATTTAAGTAATAATAATTTAAATACAATTGAATCATATACATTTCATTATAATGAAAAATTAAAAAATATTAATTTATCAAATAATAAATTAAAAAAATTTAATGATATATTATATGGTTTAAAAAATGATACAATATTTGAAAAAATTGATTTATCATATAATCATTATATGAATACAATTGAATTTCATAATTATTATAAAATAATTAATATATTAAATTTATCATCGATTAATATACCAAATTCAATTAATATAAAATTTGATTTTAATAAAAATTTTCAAATAACAAATAATATAACAAAAATTAATAATTTATTATTATCATCAAATTATATTGAAACATTAAATATAAGTAAAATAATAAAATCAATTAAATATATTGAAAAATTATATATAAATGATAATAATTTAAATGAATTAATTAATTATGATAAAATAAAATTAAATAATATACAATATATTGATATTAATAATAATTTATGGGATTGTGAATATTTAGAAAAAATTTTAAATCATTTTAAACAGAATTTCATTATATTATTATTAAATAATGATAATAATAATACTGATCAAATAAATGTAAATGATGAAAATCATCATTCAAATTCAAATAAACAATTATTTATTGACAACAACAGCAGCAGTAACAGCAATATAAATGGAATTAAATGTATAAATCAGACAATAATTGAACAATTATTATTATCAAATGATTATAATGATGTGATTATGTCATTTAAGGATGATAATAATAATAATAATAATAATAATATCAATAGAAATTATAAAAGGAATACAATGATGAATAGATATTTTTCGATGAAAATTTTCGAAAATTACATGAATAAAATATTGATTAAATTGAATGATATTAAAAATGCTGTTTCAAAAGGAAATTCATAAAAGGAAAGAAAGAAAGAAGATGAAGAAGAAGTGACGAAGGAGGTGCAGATGATGGGGGGGGGGGGATATTAAATTTAAAACATAAAAAGTATGTATGTAATAATAAAAAATTTTAAAACTTCAAAAAAATTACACACATTATGGAATAACAGAAAAATTTTGAACTTTGTAAATTGTTATTTTTTTTTCTTTCTTTCTTTGTTTTTTCTTTTTTTTTTTCAAGCAGTGTATCTGTATAGTCAGCAGAAAAATGAAACTCTGTCTAACAAGAAAGATCGAGAACATAAAAAAAAATTAAAAAAAATGTTGATGAACTATGAACCTAAAATGCATATATACTTACATATACACATACTTAATGTACGATCAATTTATATTATGTTTACGTAAATTTTATTTGATGGGAATAATTATGAAATTATGTATGTATTAATAATTTATTTTTTTTTTCAATTACATTCGCAAATTTGGTTTTTTTTTCTTTATATACTCGTATATAGTATGTAATTTCGATTGAATCATTTATTGCTTGCTTTATAGATTTAATTTTAGGTAGCATTAAGAATATTTGTGTATTTTTTTTTTAAATAAATATAATATCTGTAAAAATGTAATAATTTTTATATTATTTCAATTTATTTTTATGTATTTACCTATATGTATATAAAAATATATAGATTATATGTATTTTGTTTTGTCTAAAAAATATTTAAAAATATTACCTATGTAATATTAGAATTTAATAAAAAAAATAAATATAATTTGATATTATGTACTTTTTACTTCCACCCCTGGTGGGTCATGGTGTGGACGGGGGTGGGCAGTTTACTGCTTCCACTCCCACAATAAATAAATAAATAAATAAATATAGAATTTATGCATTATGATATATATAACATGTATGATTTGTAAATACTTACTTTTATCTTTTATTCATTATTCATGCTCATATAAATATACTTATATTTTTAATTTTTTGATAATATTCATTAAAATTGTTACAGATGATCGTGATCCTGGCTGATTTATAGTACATTAGAGATGTTTAGACAGATATATTGGTAGTAATATTTTACGTTACATTATATACATACGGCTAATTCTAATAAAAGGTCAACCTATACGTCATTATTTAGACTTCATTTTTTTTTCCGAATCTAAGAAAAAAAAACAGATATTTCCAAATATTTATTTTAATTGTAAAATAATATATTCATCGTTTTCTTTTTTGATGTTATTTTCTTGCAATTTTTCTTAAGATAGTTTTGAAAAATCGAAAATTCGTAATAAAAATCCATATTGAATTTGAAGGATGTGTTATGTCACCAACATTTTTGTAAATTCAGTTTAAAATCTATAAAATTACAATTTTTCTAAACGTGTGTGGTGTGTGCATTGCATCTACATAGATAATTGTTTAGATAGACCATTTTCGGGTGGTAATTCTGATCTTATAATAAGGTATTAAAACTTATTGGCGTTCGGTAAAATAAAAGATCGTAATTTTCTTAAGGCTATACGGAAAGATGTGTTCGATAAAGCAGATCTAAAAGATAAATTCTTTCGACAAATCAAATATGTACTCGTATTTATTTTAAAGATTTAAGTTAGATAACTATATGGTTATTATTTGATATTTAAATTTACCACTGACTGGACCGTAACGAGACTGTTTTCGGTAATTCAGATCTGTTCTGACTTTTCAGTCAGTTCTACGATTATTTTGTACAATGGAAAAGAAAAAAAATAAATGTAAGCTTAGTTCAAAATACTTAGATATTATTTGCTGAATAGTGAATACTCTTAATTTTCATATACAAATATAGTAGACAGAACATTTGAACTGAGTTTATATTTACTTGGTAATTATAGAGTTAATAATACAGTTAACCAAAAATATCCAGGAAAGAGGGTACTTCTACTTGCAGCTAAGTACATAGTTCAATATTTCTAGAAATAACAATGATTATGAGTTTAGGGATTTTCATTTATACATTTTGATTCTTTTCTTTTACTTTTTTTTATTTTCATTTTAAAATAATTTTATTTTCAAATTATTTACATTATTATTATTATTGTTATAATAATATGTTATAATAGGTAAGTAATATTAAACAAAAATATAGGTATATTAAATTACTTATTTGTCATTTTTATTTAATTACTTAAATTATATAAGTTAATGTATTTTGGTTTTTATTTTCACAAATTTATACAAATTAAGTGAAAAATATAAAGAAAAAAATATACATTAAATTACATAAAATATTTCTTTATATTTTTAAATTTTTTTTTATTTTTTATTTTTCAAAGTTGAAAATTAGCTTAATTTATCATACGAATTTATACATACTATTATATACTATACACCATAGAACGCATCATACTATACGATCTGTATGTCTATGTAGTGACTCGATATAGTTGCAAATAATAAAAATAATCAAGTATCAAAATCAAAATTATGTATTCCATTGCATCCTTAAACTTATATAACTTTGGTTTTATATCCTATAAAGGCATATATCTCTTCAACTTTCTCAGATTCCTCGTTGGAGATTTATACATTTGAATACCTTCTGATATACACAGACATTTTTTTCAAACATCATACATTATTATGCCATTATGCGTTTGAGTAAGGCTGCGCGCAGACTAAAAGCGTAGCGTAGCGTAAATTTCAGAGTATAAAATTCAAATCAATTGTTTCTTATTATGTTGCGCATTCAGCAAGCGTAGTGTTGCGTAGTGTAGTTTGAACTTTGAACCATACTCTATGTTTGAATTTATACGCGCGTTACGCTAAGATAAGCTCAGCTACGCTCAGTTACGCTACGCTCTTAGTCTGCACGCGGCCAAAGTGTTACAGTTAGTTTCAAAAGTTATTTCAAATTCAAGAGGAAATGCATTGCAAATAATATGAGATCGATAAGAGTAAAATATTTGTGACTTTAGAGAGAGTCTATTTAATGAACAATTTTCGTGGGTGCAATTATTGGATGCGATTATGCGAATATCTAATATTGCAACTATCGAGTCAATACTCTACATATGTACATATTATATGTTTAAATAAAAATTTGAATTATAGATCGTATATGTATCTACATTTATGTACGTAAATTTGTTGCTATGCATAAATATTAAATTTTTTTAAACAATTTTTATTGCGATTCTTTTTTTTTTACTATTATATTTTTCATTTCATGTATAAAAGATTTTTTAATGCACATCCTTTTTTGTAATTAATATACGTACGTACACATTTTTTTTGTCGTTTGTTTATTTGTTTTTCGTTTTATTTTGCTTACTTCTACTACATAAATTATGCATTTTGATAATTTAAAGATTTTTTTTTATTATTATTATTATTTATTCTATACATTTTGTATATTATTTACATATTTTTTTGTATACATATTATTAATGCATCTAATTTTATTACAATTTTTTTTTTCTAGATTTTTATAAATTAATTAATTTAAATTAGAAATTATTTTCTTTCTAATACTTTGTTTTACATAAATATATATATATAACATTTACATACAGTATAGTAATAATATAATTTACATTTTAATACATATATGTACATATTACATGCTTATTGTATGAAATATAGATATTATATCATGCATTCTATATATATAATACAATTTATTAATAATTGCGTACAGTGGTAATTGTAGTAGTAATAATATAATAATTGTATGTAAAATAGTTTATTTATTTTTTGTATCTATATTTATTTTTACTTTTTAAATATTTTTTAATTTATACATTATTTACATACGTACATGTATTATATCACTCGTATATTTTTTTTTTCTCTGTTTTCATCACGATAATGCTTTGTTATTTTTATTTATAATATTTTCAAATTTACAATATTTTAATTCTATATAATTATGTATAGCTACTTATATATGTACATATGTACACAAATAGATTCTAATTAAATGAAATGAAAGTACAACTACTAGATTTAAGAGTAGGATTCGACTTTGAAAAATTTCGAAAACAACAAAAACGATTTTACATACAAAAATTTTAAAAAAATGTTTTAGTCAAAGTTTAACGATTTTTCAAAAAAAACTCTCCTTTTTTAAGAACTATAACTAAATTTCAGGACCTAAAATCAAAAATGTGCTATATTCAAGCACCACAATATCCTTCAGGCTATACCTATATTCAAAATTTCAAAGAAATTTGTCAATCAGTGTCTGCTCTGTACGTGGTGTGGTGCATTTGGAAACCGAAAAATCTCAATTTTGACAACTTTGACGCTCTGTAAAAAGTGCTCAATTCAAGCAACACAATTCTTATCAAAGTATCTATGTTTCAAATTTTATTGAAATCAGTTAAGTATTTTCGGAGATATGTGATGCACAAGATAGCAGACATCTCGAATCCTATAATCTTAAGTTTCATTTATTTATTCATTTAAATTTTTGTGTATTTCATAAATATATAATATAACCTATATTCATATTGCACTTGATTATGAACTGTAGAACCGTATAACTTCATTAGCTCTGACAAATGTATGATTAACATAACATCAACGATCAACGACGTGAATTTCAAAAAATATTCCTCTGAATGAAGTCTGTGATAAAGTCGAAACACTTGTTGTAATGTCTGTAGAGAAATTACTCCAACTTGTCTGTCAACCAATCGTGTCAGACATATATCGTCTATATGCTTATGAGTCATTTTAGTTTAGTTAACGAGACTTTAAGTATGTATTTTCAATATTTTAGACGTGAATTAAATAAATTTTAAGTTTTTGGCAAACAAATAAATCAAAGTTTTTACAAATTTTTAACTAAAAATATTAATATTAAGTAAAATTTACTTTATTGATGAGCTACTTAATTATGATGCTAATTTTACCTAATAATGAATGGTTCTATTTCATTATGATGGCAATATGAAGAGATTATTTACTTTTTACATTTACATACTTTTTTATATATTTTATTTAATTATTTTCTAATTTGTTGGTTTGTTTGTTTTTGCTTTATTTTTCAGATAAAAAATTTTCAACAAATCAACTGTTTAAATTAGAAATTCAAAGTCCGCATAAATTTATAGATTTCATAAATTATAAATAAAAGGAAATACAATTTTGAATGTAATTTAGTTGTATATAGCAATAATTTTTTTTTTTGGCTAAATAACAACCATGAAATTTAACTTCTTAATAAATTTAAATGTGTAATGTTTATAACACAAGAATTATTCATCTGGTAATTTTCTTCAAAATCATATAATACCATACAACGAGAAAACCTTACGACCTTACCGCAATATTATGAATAAAAAAAAGAAACGAAAACAAATCATTTAGAAGCAGTTATCGATATAGTAATTACCTAATTGATTCGTTGAATGAATTGATTTAAATTTAATTTAATTGAAAAATCGATTGATATAGAGACACTATTATATAATGTGAATGTACATATGTATGTATATATATGTATGTAAAAAATAAAGGCGTTTCTTGGCATTTTTTTTTTTTATTTTTTTTAAATATTAAATTAAGGAACAACCTTTTATATTAAATATTATATTTCTTTATATATTACATAATGTAATATGTTCAATTATTATTATTATTATTATATGGTCTATGGATATAAAATAACAAAATGTAACACTTAAATTTACAATGCATACATATTTTTGTACATACTCTACATGCTATGTAATTTGAAAATCAATCATATTCATTTTATACATTTCATTTCATCATTTCGTTCATCATTCATGTATAAGTATACTACATTGGGTTTTTTTTAATTTTTTTTTATTGATATCACTTAACATATTTGATGAATTTTTTGCACACAAATAAGGATTATTTGTGATTTTTATACAAAAAAACAAAAACCAAAAGTCAAATTTGAAAAAAAGAAAAAATATATTTGCGAGGATATATCCAGCTCTTTAATGAATAATAATTATTATTATTTTTTTTTTATTTTTGTATTACACTCACTTTGTTTTTATAATGTGTATATGCTATACGTTATACACTGATCACTGAATGTACGTAAGTTTGATTTACAATTTGGGATATTTTTTTTTCTTTTTCTTTTGAATTCATTCTATATAATAATAATAATAATAATTTAAATTTTCGATTTAAAACAAATACGTTGTAAATAGATACTAAGAAGTAATAAGAAAAATACTAATCAATTTTTGTCGTCATAATTGGATCATCAATTCTGGATATTGTAACTGGTGGTATTAAATTTGTAACAGCAGCAGCAGTAGCAGCTGACGATGATGTTGATGACGGTAGAACGGCTGCAGTTGCTGTTGTTAGACCAGATGTTGCAATACTATGTCCAATTAATGATGATGTCGATGATGAAAGAAATCTTGTCTTACCAATATTACCAACATTTAATAAACTACCTACACTACTGCCATCATTAGATTCACCACGATAATGACCATCTGATATAAATGATGATGATGATGATACAATTTTTCCATAAATTTGATTATTCGATGATGATGATGGATGATAATGTGTGGAATGATGATGATATGAATCATATGGATTTTGATTATCATAATTATCCATTATACAATCATCTCCATCATTTGTACTACTATAGATTACATCATTTGTAGATTGCTGTTGTCCATGATGTTGTTGATGATTATTTATAATTTTAACATCTAACTGATGATGAATTTGATCATTTTTCGAAAATATTATTGTAAATAATTTACATAAAATTGGACATAATATTGCTTGATGTATAAATGCTGCTATACGATAATTGGAACCTTGAAATGGATCCGATGTTGAAGGGCATAGAGTATAATTTAAATTTATATTTGATATCTATTTCGAAAAAAAAAATAAAAAATAAGACATAGATAGATAGTTAGATATATAGAAATAGAATTAAAATTTGTTACGAAAAATTATTTAAAAAAGAAAATAATAATAACAAATTAAATTAAAATGGAAGATTTACCATTGAAAAAAATTGTAATACTGTAAAATGATAAATGATCATTGTTGCATAACCGATTATATTCCATTTAAAATCGAATATATATTCCATATTATAGGCACCACCTAATCTTAATAAATAAATTGGTATTATGAACATTAGACCATGTTGTAACCAATATGTCGCCTGTTCAAGAGGTAGATGTCTTGATTCAGCATCAGGAAATAAAAATGCTAAAAATGGTCCATTCAAATAATTCATATGTATTCTAAATAAAATTGTTGTCCATTTATTAGGTCTAGCTGCTAAGAGGTATATCTATACATATAAATGCGTTTATTTAGAAAAAATTAACAGAGAAAAAAACATCATTTTTTTTTTCATGTAAATTATCCACTCGTATATGTATGTAAAAATTTTAATTAATTTTTTATATGTATATACATATATGTACATAATTTACCTGAATAATTGTTGTTATATGACATGGATTTAATATGTATATAACAGTTTTTGTTGCTAATTTAAAGCCCATTTCCATTCCAAAAACGAATGTCATTGCAATTAATAAAATTTGTTTACCTAATGGTTGTGTATATGTTGTTAAATTATTATTATATAATTTCGATGCTGAACCAGTTGATTTTGTTGATGATGTTGATGATGATGATGTAGCTAAATATTGTTGTTGTTGCTGATAAATAAATTTTTTCTGTTGATATGGACTTAATAATGTGATCGGTTCTAATTTTTGTATTGACCATTTTATTAACCATATACAAAAACCATTTATAATAATACATTCTAATATTTTACGACGCATCGTTAAATAATTTTCACATTCTGGACCGGTACTACGAGGCATTAATTCCGTAATACCATCAGTTGCCCAACTCCAATCCATATTATAATTTTTTTGTGGTTTTTATTAATTATTTATATTTTTCTTATTATTATTAAAAAAAAAAATGTTTTTCTGATAATTTCGGAAACTGATAATTTATTTTTAATCTGAAAATATATTTAAAAAAAAATATAAAATAAAATTTAATTTAAAATTGAAAGTTAATTTAAATTTTGAATTTTTAAAGTTTTTGTTTTATAACATTTTTTTAAATTGTAAAATTATTTTCAAAATTATAACACCAAAATAGTAAAGTAATAAATATGTAATAATAGTAATAAGATTTTGTAAAAATGTCAAATGAAAAATATGTAAAATATAAATAAAAAACAACGAGCCATCTTAGTGAAAAAATTTATTAAACAATTTCTAATTGGGATGAAGCAATTTCAAATTGGGAATAAACAATTTGTAGTAATAAATGAACAACTGCGTAAATAAAGATTAAAATAAGTATTAATTAATATTTTTATTGAATGAAATATGGTTTTAGTTCATCATGAAATTAGAAATGATGTTGTTCATTTATGACTTCAAATTGTTTATTCCTATAATAAAATATTGTTTTGACCTAATTTGAAATTTGTTTAGTCCAAATTTGAAATTTTAAAAACGTGGATATAGTTTGAGTATTATATCTGAGACAGACATGTAGTACTGATACCAAATTGCATATATAGCCGAGATTTACATTTGGCGAACGAAAGTGAACGAGTGTGTTTACGAAGGTTCGAGGGTTTCACAATATTTTTTCTCAAACTTTCACACATTTAACGAAAACGCTTGCACGTTTGTCCGCAAATGATTAGTTCGTTAAGTGTGGAGCCACTTGTGATGCTTGTGTGTAGATATAGAATAGAAAATTGATCATATCATAGTATCATTAAAAAATTTTTGATACTTAAATACATTTATAAGATTTGATTTTGTTCAATACAAATACAAATATTTTATTTTATGAAAAAATAATTTATACCTTTCTCAGATATTACACAGATGAACACATTACCTTCCTATGTACATGCATCCTTTTAATACTTAGAATGCAAATATTTATGTAATTACAAATATATAGGTAATATCATAGACAAAATAATATAAGAATGACATGTATTAAAATGTAAAATATAAAATCGGATGTAATTTATTTTTATTGTTTATTCATTCAATTTTATTATTACTCAGATACTTTACAGGATGTGTAACTTTTTTTTTATTTTCTAATTTTTTAAATACCAATAAAGTTTATAAGTAATAATGACGACATAATGAATGTACGAGCACGAGTATAATTTACATACAAAAGTTCGTTCATGTGTGGAGTGTAGACATATACATATAATAATATGGGGAAAAAAAAATCTTGAATTTGAACGAAAAGTGTGTAAACTTTAACTTCCGTTAAATATAAATTTTCTAGACGTACGAATACAGAAGTATGCATGCATACATATGCAAGTATCTGTACAGATATACACATATTAAGGTACTCGTCCACGATGCAATTTTTCTTGCATGCAATACGATTTTGACATATAAAATTGCACGAAATATTTATTTCGAAGTGTACGCTGCCTAGAAAGATGAAATATTGCACAGAAAACGTATTTCATGCAATATTTCTTATTGCAAGCAATTTTTTTTATTGCATAGTGTACGCAGAAAGATATGCAATATTTCGCGCAAGAAAAATTTATTTCAATAAATATTTCTCTTGTATATGCAATAAAATCAGTTGAGTAAAATGTAATGGGTTGCTGTGTTATCTATCATTCGTTTGTTTATGTTGTGTTGTGCTGTGACTTCTTGTGAATTTGGTATGTATTTTCTATTATTATTATTATTATTATTATTATTATTAGAAAGGTAGGCCTTTCATTTCTTAAAATATTGAAAAAATAAAAAAATATTTAATATTTGACATATAATGCATAGGCAAGAAAATGAGAATTTCGTGTAAGTGCTCGTGCAATAAAAATTTCTTGCAAAGATATTTTTTTCTTGCATGATAGAAAAATTGCATATTTTTCATGAAATATTGCGTCGTGTGTACGAAGTACTGCAAGTTTTCTTGCACGCAAGACAAATTTCGCGCAAGAAAACTTGCATCGTGGACAAGTACCTTTAGATTGGTAAACAAATTTAAATTTTATGTATAGACAACTAAATTGACTAAATATAGAGAATACGTGCATGGGTGCATGCATGTATACACATGCACAGCATATTAATGAATGGAAATGGAAAATTGCAAAAAAAAGAACATGTGAAAAGTTTCAAACTTACATATGTATATATCCTTACACATTATAATATATACATCATAAGTGTGTACGTACACGAACATATAGTTATTAGACCCGTTAGACATTTAATAAAGTTCATTTTCATAAAATTAATTATTATCATTCTTGAATACAGAAAAGTTCATATGATATATTTTTACTCTTCAAATATCTTTGAGCGTTTATATGTATATGTGTATGGAATTGTATTTATTGAAATTGAAAGACTTAATTAAAGGATACCATTATATTTATATATTTACATATAGCTATGTACATACATACATACATAATGTGCACGGATACATTTTACTATATAACACTAATTTTATTGTTCAATTTTGAATAAGGATTTAAAATCTATATAAAGTTATATCATTAAAAAAAAATATCAAAAAAAAAAAAATTAAACTTTATCTTTTTTGTTTATACGTAGAGTCTAAGAAAATTGTTAAGTTATGAGTATTTGTGTAACTATGTGTAGTCTGATCAAGGTATAATACTATTGACATACTGCAGAGATAAACCATGGTTATCTCAGTTTTCTGATTTATCTTTGCGATAACCGACTTTCAGAACTCGGTTAAGTTAACCTAGTTTCTAGAACTTAGTTATCTTGTTAACCAAGTTCGAACTCAGCAGTTATCTTTGACGTTTGTGTTATTTTTTTTTTTATTTATATTATATTTAAATAAACTGTCAAACCAAATTTCAGCTAACATGCTGACTAGATGAAAAATAATTAGTGTTTGAATTTATCTCGACAGGTGTCGTATGAATACATAAACTAGTAAACTTCAATTTAAATGTGTCACCCATACCAGTTTATCGATAAACCATTTGAGATAACCATGGTTTATCTCTGCAGTGTGTCAATAGTATAATGCGTATATATTTTTAATATTTTAAATACATAATTTCAATCAATAAAATAAAATGTAAAATTTTATCAAAGGGATCTACTCGTATTTCACGTTTCAATTTGTCGTAAACTTTTTAATTTTCGTAGTTTTTCAGTTTTCTTAGTTCATTTCCATTTCACACATTTACAAACAACAAAAATTTTGAAAAACTTACGAAGACGAAGATAAAATGTAAAATGCTTTGCAGTTTCTAACTTTCGTATTTCGTATTGGTATTCGTATAGTTTCGTAGTTGAAGTATGATAGTTCTCAGTTGACACAGAAATTATTATAGAATAAATATGACAGCTGAAAAAAAAATAACTATATACGAAAAATTAAACTAAGTACAAAGAAATTTGAGATGGTCGTTTCGTTCATTATCAACAGAACTACAAAACTTTAAAACTGAAATAAAAAAAAAATAATGAAAAATGAACTGAAAAGTGACTCGAATCCCCCCCGATCACAATGTCATAATTTTCTTATTTTATCAATTTTCACAACATTGTAAATAAAGACAGCACCTGACCATACTATCTGTTTATAGATGGTTGGTTGGTTGGTTGATTGGCATGGCTGTCCGTTTTCCAGTCCTGGTCCGTCTTTCTGATAAAATAATTGAAAATACTTGTAACATCTATCTCACATTCGTATTTTGTACGTTGCGATTTATAAATATACGCAAGCGTGAATCTATTAAGTCTTTAATCTAATTATTAGGGAAAATTATCATTATCATGTGTAATATTATTTTATTTTATTTTTATTGTATTTGTAATTATTTGAAGCGAAAAAAAAACAATAATTATAGGTACAAATGATACATATGCACATATGTATACATATATATAGACTATATATTACAGTATTTACTTACTTTAGTGCTCGTATATTGTATGAATATTTAAAGAGTTTAAATTACATGCATATAGTCAGAAATTTTTAATTTGAACAATGTATGTACATGTATAAACACTGTTGTACAACGTTGTATGTGGTTGTATGTTGTATGTACATTTATGTAAATATCTTATTATTATGTTGTATTATTACTACATATTTAAATTATGAATGTTTAAATTTTTTTATTCTTTTTGTTATTTTAAAATGACCTAAATAATAATGTGATAAAAACTGTTTATATGTATATACTGTATATGTACATAAATACGTATACCAGAGAAAATATACAAAAAGAAAAAGGACATTAGAGAGTTAAAAACAATATGAAATAAAATACATATACTCGTATGTACATATTTTGTTATTATTGTAAAGTAAAAGTTTAAAAAAAAACGTAAAGTCACTGAGGAATCATTACATAATGAATTAAAATATAGTACGTGTACATATAAGTAGTATCTACACCAACAGTGATGGTATTTAATGAAAATTATTTGAATTTTTCTTTTTTTTTCCTTTTAATTTGATTATGCTGCTCTTTCATTAAATTTGAATATGAATGAAAAATAAAATGAACTGTCCATTTAATAATAATAATGAAAAAAAAAAAAAACTAAAAATAAAAGAATATAAATGTCCTTGAAAATATTGTATGTATACATTTGTTTTTAGAAATTATTACACTATAAATGTATACGTACGTACATACAGACAAGTATACAGATACTTGTACACGTATATAGTTTTTATTTTCTGTTTAATAAAAGAATTTTTAAAAAATGTGCATTTATATATGAAATTTATGCATTGTGCGATAAGAGAATTGAGAATAAGAGCATTAAAATAAATTTTCTCTTATTTTCAAAAATTATAGATTTTAGAATTTTTAATTCATATTTTTCACTTTCTCTATTTAAAAACTCTTCCATATAGAAATTAAATATTCCACATATTTATACGTTGGTAAATAACATTGATTAAAAAATTTTGTTTTGGTATAATTTTCTTGTATAATGAATTGTTGGTTATTGAGCCTGGTAAACTTAAATTACATCCATCCATTCACCAGACTAGACAATAAATCAAACTGCCTAAAATTTGAGTTTGAGAACTTTTAGAGAGAAACTATCGAACACTTCATGTCTTAGGCCGTTTTCACATATTGCGACATATCGTTGCGACATGTCGCAATTTATGAAAACGGCCTCTTACTTTCTAGCCAAGTCCAAGATGGACTACTTGTAAAAATAATGAATTGTAGTCTCATTCTTCATACAATATCCTTTCAAATTTTGCATCGATTATTAAACTAATCTGACTGAGTATAGAAAGAAAGGATATGAGCGTGTATTAAATAGTATAACATGATAATAAACTATTAACTCGTACGAGTATGTGTTATTATATACATAATGTATGTATGTATAACATTGATGTAAAATATATAGAAATAATCATAACATGTAATATAATAATAATGAGCATAAAAATAAAGTAATAATTATTTATTTTGACATAACTTCAATCGTAAAATGCTATAATATATCATATATGTATGTACTTATGTATGTGCTTATGCGTGCATAATTATTTTCTTTTTGAATGTAAATTTGCAATTACATAATACAGCCATCCACATGAAAAAAATCATTTAAGTGATTAAAAATTCTATCAATTTTCATGATCTATATTTCATTCACCTTGCGATTGCGATGATAACAATAATTAGATTCACGCCACAACACAATACAATAATTGTTAGTGTGTTGTTGTCGTTTGATTTGACTTGTAATAAATGACACATCAATATCACCTTTTACTATTATATTTTTTTATTATTTAGAATTTTTCATATTTTGTATTAACATAAATCACCATAGTAATATGGTGTAGCGTATAGGTACATAATAAAATAATGTATGCATATAGCTAAATATTATCGTATGATGAATCATGAATATGTATAAAATAGGGGAATGATATCAAAAAAAATATATATATATGTATATATATATATCATTAATTTTTATTAACAAATGAATCTTTTTTTTTCAGTTATTCGTTTTTGAATCGATTTAATTGATAAATTATTTATCAATTTATATGTATAGTGTGCTGTGTATTTATATTTTTATATTTTTTATATTTTTTTTTGTATTAGTAATTGACGCCAAATACATATAGTAATAAATTTGTAAATGAAATCTTTCATAAATATTTTCAGTTCGGGTTCCGAAAATTTTCTTGACCATTGCAGAAGATGATTAATAAGATATTCATTTCTATCGGTTTCTATCGCATTTTCAAGGCGAGGAAAAGAATATTTTCCGATCAAATCTCACTACTCGTATATCCAACTTTTATCACCTCCAAAATTCATTCAGCTTTGAATAGGCACCACCTTGCTGGGAGAAAGAGCTCAGAAATGATAAGATAAAGATGGTAAGTATAAGACTTGACTTGCTGACAAAATAACAAGTAAGTAAGTAACACAAATACAAAGTATTAAGTGATATTAGCATTAACAGTATTATTAGATCATTATAGATAATTTCAATAATATGTAGATCATTCTCTCTAAGCCCTATCATGTAAAAGAGCTTGCTTCTCTACCAGCAACTCAGTGCAGTGGTTCCCGGACCTGATTCGCTGTTAAACTGTAGGTGCATTCATGATAGCAATGCACAGTAATAAAGTCTAGAAATCACTTCAGTGAAAGACCTGGCTCACCTAGAGCTGTAGCGCTAATGATGATAATGATTTAACTTATTTAATATAGGTCTAGATATTTTTAGACATTTAAATAAACTAGTAGCTATATCCTAAGTAGAAATTTTCCTATTAAAAAATAAATAAATAAATAAATATTATATATATTTGATGAAAAATCTAAAATGTAATTAAAAATTGTCACATTTTATTTGACAAGAAAAAAAAAAATATATAAAACATTATACAGATTTATACAAAACAAATTCATTCTAGACATATAAATGAAATCTAATATTATAATTGAAGGTTATTTGATTGTATAAAATATACATACTTACTATGCATGCATATAATATATAACATTCCATTCATTTCTATGTAGACAGAGATATAAATAAGATATGCATATAAATATGTATGAAAAAGAAATGAATTAATGTACATATGTACATATAACATCAGATTTATTATGTATGCATTTATATGAATGCAATGCACACAAGCGTAGATATATGTATGTAATTTTATTTAAGAAGGTGAAAATGAACACGTGTAATATGAATACTTTTGAATAAAAATATAAAAAAAAAATAGAAAAAAAAAATCATAAAGAAATAAAATTCTAATTAGAATGTTTATAATAATGTGTAAACATAAAAGTACATTTATTTACTCGCCTCGTATGTATGCACATTTACGTATTTATTTGCAATTGGCATGTAATGAAAATGTAGAATTTGATTTTATTTTCAATTGAACGGAAATTGATTTTTTTTTGTAAAAAAACAAATTACATACTGTGTACATATGACATGCAAATAAATTTTTGTATAATTATTTTAATTTAGATTTTGTAATTTTGAAAATTTTCTGTATTATAAAAGTTACTGTCTTTATAACGACATAACAATCGGAAACGGGCATGGCTATAAAACATCAGATTTTAATGTTCAAATACTTATATCTCCTCTTAATGTATATTAGTACATACATCCATATCATCTTTTCTACATATAGGTATACTCGTAAATTCTTTATGTATAATGATTCGCAATATCTTCTTCCCGAATGGTTCTCACCAGCTTCTTGTAGAAAATTTGCAAATTGCAATATCTTTGTCCGAAAGGTTCTCACCAGCTTCTACTGAAAGACTCATTTGCGAATCACAATTTTATATTCGTGACGACGTCAACCTTTTCATACAACTGGAGATTCATTCAAGATTTGCCTGAGAACATTTCGCAAATAAAATTGTTCACTGAAAGATTCTTCCACGATTGTTTGGCGATTCACCTATAATTTGCTGGAATAAAATGTATATACAATTCATTCTCATTACAAATGTTATCAGGTCATTCTGAAAGGTTATTAGATCAGTTGTTAGATAAAAAATCTTTCCGCAGATATCGCATTCAATTATAATTTTATTTATAATATATACATTATGTACGTGTACCCATATACTCGCCGTATATGTGTATGTGTTTATATACCTATATATTCATAATAATGATTAGTTTTTTGTGCTTTATTTATCTATTTATTTTTTTTTTCACTAATTTTTCCTTGTCATTTTTTTTTTGCATGTCCTTAAAAATTCATAACGGCTATTTCACTACTAGCTAAGCTACTTACTATATATACAAAAGTAGCAATATAATAGAGAGTAGCTAGTTTAGTGTAGTGTAGAGCAAATTGAAATCGATTTATGTATACATATAAAAATTTTCTTCTATTTTTTGTTTTTTCTAAATGTAGTAGTAGTAGTAGTAGTAGTAGTAATGTATACATTTTTGTATAAATATTTGCTCTTTTCATTTTTCCGTATATAATTATAAATAATACTTTAGTTCCTGTTGTCCTCATGATATAATGACGGACGACAATATATGCTGTTGTGTATTGTATTTATTTTTATTGCATTGTGGTATTTTTTTTTTATTTATTTATTTTGAAATTTTATTTTCATTCATATTGTAACGAGTATTTTTAGGTACACAAAAAATAGTATCTGACTGTCTTGTCTGACCATAAAACGAATAGTAGATATATGTATATATGTATTTAGGTTATTAGGATATAGTAGAAAACAACAACATAATAACAACAAAATATATGTAGTAGTAAATGGAAAACAACGAAAAATCAAATAAAAATAAAATAGACATTAAAATTTGAGGTCATCATTAATGATTTCATGTATATTTATTGCCATACTGGCATTTATTTATATCCACATCATTTATGTACACCACATACAAAATTATTTTTGTTCATTTTAATACCATACATCTAAATAAATTCAAATATATATGTATACTTATTTATTTAAGCATATCTAAGTAATTTATCTTCATATATTGTTGTCGTCATTATGATGATTTTAAGTGACTTAACTTAATGGTTATCATTTGTTTTTCATTATTTTTAGCATATTTTTTTTTTCATTTTCATTTCATTTTTTCAATTCTTACTTGTTGCTATTATACGAAATGACTATAAGTGCATAAATAAATAATTTGTAAATAAAATGCACACAGATTTATAAAAGGATAATGAGATTATATTAATATGATATATTAGCATTAAAAATTTTAATTTAAAAAAAAAAGTTTCAAAGCTGTTACTCTCTGTTGATATTCTTTTATGAAAAATTTGAGTAATAATGATGTAATGATCATTAACAAATAAATTTTAAGAAGAAAATTCTACATGCATCCAGTTTTACTGGAATGAAACTCAAAAGGGGAGCGTATAAGAGAGGTAAACCTAGAACAGCATGGAGACGTTTCACTCTAAATGAAACTGAAAAAATCCATCAATGAACTGAGAAAAATTGTTCAGGATAGAAAGATATGGATTGAATATGTGTTGAAGCCATAAGCTCTTAAAGGAATACAAATTTTATTCTTATTTATATTCATTGAACCATCATTAAAAGAAATCTCAATATTTTTAGAACATATACTCGTATGTAATGTATGTATGTATTAATTTTCATAAAATAATAATGAATGTTTTCAATTGAAAAGTAACATATATAATATATATGAATAGAAAATCAATCGTTCACATTTCAATTCATAAAAATGAAATTAAAATCGAATTAAAGAGAAATAATGCTCGTTAAAAATGACAAACTATATGATACAAATGGGTAAACAAAAATCACCTAACAAGTAAGGTAAAAATATGTCCTTGAAATAAATAAATGTATTATATGTATACTACTTATTATTATGTATTTATGAATTCATTATATATTATGTACTTATTTCTTTTCCAAATAGAATCAATGTAGAAAGCATAACACATAAAAGAAGGCATAAATAAATCTATACATACCACCATAAATAATTACATGTTAAATAATTAATGTAACCAACGTAATATAATGTATGGTATCTATACATTGTACATTACAAACGTATGTAAACGTATGTATATACATACATATGTACAATATACAATACCTTAGAATCGATCATTTTTTTAATTTGTTTTCTTTACAATATTCTTTGTACGTGCATACGTACATACATACTTGTATTTTTCATTTTTACTTCATTTCATTTCATTTCCATTTTTATCGTTCAAATAACATACATATAATATTTTTCATATTCTTTGAGAAATATGTCAGGTGATTTAATTTTTAATTCAAAGAAATTAAAAAAAAAAACAAAAAAAGTTATAAAATGAATAAAATATAAAAATACAAGTATGTACATATGTAACATCATGCGCATTTTTTTATATTATGTACATATGTACATAGTACTCGTATAATAATTCTTTTGATATTTAGAACATGCAAGGTTATTGAATTGAACCACAATTGAACATATTTTTTTTCCTTCCTACTACCACGATGGTAAGTAATGTTCCAATTATATTCCAAGTAAAGTAAATATATTCCAAAATATGGAATGAACAATTTGATGTCGATATGTGTGTGTATATGTACTTGTTATTATTTTAGAACAGAAAATAATATGAAAAAAAAAATTCAAATTTATTGAAATGCTACATAAATTTACCTTATGTGTAATTTTTTGAAAATTAATGAAAAATATAATTTCATTTTATAAAATTTTTTATTATAAAAATAATTTGAAGTACAAATAAAAATGAGAAACGTAATAATTTTTTTGTGTGAATTTTTAATTTGATTTTATTTTTATTTTTAATTTTTTATATTATAATTTCAGAATAAACACTGAAGAATGTACTTATTGCATGCTCGTTTAATGGAGATTTTAATATCGATATCTTTTAAAGTGGCTTTTAAAGTTTAAATTTTTTCATTTAAAGGAACGTTTAATAAAACCTTTTTGTTAAAAAATTAAATAAAATATATTCACTAAAATATTAAATAAAGGATAATCATTTTTTTTTTTTTTATTTAAGAGTAGGATTCAACTTTGAAAAATTTCGAAAACAACAAAAACGATTTTACATACAAAAATTTTAAAAAATTCTTTTGCATAACTTTTAGGTGCTAATAAAAATGGATTTTTGAAGATTTTGATGAAAAAAAAAACATAATTTTATTTTAATAAAAATGGAAATGTAACAAAGATTTTTATACTTTTTTTTTTGTAAACGCTTCAGAAAAGTCCAAATTTTATTTTGATACCAAAATCATATAGAAATATGAAGATTTAATGTATGAAAATAGAAGTCAAAGTTGAACGATTTTTCAAAAAAAACCTCTCAATTTTCAAGAACTATAACTAAATTTCAGGACCCAAAATCAAAAATGTGCTCTATTACAGCACCACAATTTCCTTCAGGCTACCTATATTCAAAATTTCAAAAAAATTGGTAAATCAGTGTTTGCTGTACGAGATGCATTTGGAAACCGAAAAATCGCAATTTTGACAACTTTGACACCCTGTAAAACGGAAACAAAAACATTTTTTAAAAAAAGTGCTTCATTCAAACAGCACAATTCCTTTCAAAGTATATATGTTTCAAATTTTATTGAAATCGGTTAAGTAATTTCGGAAATATGTGGTGCACAAGATAGCAGATATCGAATCCTAATCTTAAAAAACAGAAAATCTTTCATGATATTCAACGTAATTTTTCAATTATTTTTAAATTACAGGAATCGACATTCATTTCTCATATATCAATGGAGAATTTTTTTTCTTTTTCTCTATTTTGTAAGATGAAAATTTTTCTGAAATTCCAAGCAAACCAAATTCCATTTCAAAGGCTGACCATTGCATATTCCCCATATTCTCTGTAACCGTGTTTCCGTTAAATGTTGGATGTTTGTTTAGTTTGCAATTTTTTCAAGAAATTTCAATTAGAGAATTTTGGTTTCTGATTTTTCTACAAAAATAAGTATGTATATATAGTCTTCATTCAACTCATTTATTATTTATTGAATTTTTGATGTACATAAATACATTTCATGGAAAAAAAATATGATAAAAATATATTATCCTTTTTTATTTCTAACCAAAAAAATTTACAATCAACTGTAAAATTAAGAATTTAGCCATTCATTTTTATAATTTTGGAACATGTTTACATATTTTTGACACTTACAGGATTAGAACAAAATTTATTCGAGGAAGGAAACAATAAAATAAATAGTTTATTTTAAAAATTATAATTATGTTAATTATCTTACCTTATTATTTTATACAATGAAATAAACTTATGTGATACATACGAGTATATGATGTTACCTCTACGTTACCTCTACGTTACCTCTACGTTCATTCGTTATAAGATTCTACATTCTATCATATAAGTATGCGCATAATACAATATTGCTACATTCTTTTGCAATGGATTATTTACGTTTATACAACCTTGACTTTTTTTTTTTTCATTCATACACACAAACATATACAATTATTTTTAGATGTAGGTATATGAATGTCACTTTTATGTGCAAATGCATATGTTTCTTTTTTTTTCTATTTTTTATTCTTCTGTTTATTTATATTTATTCTTTTTTGTTTTTATTGTTTTTATGTAAAATAATGAATAAAAAAAAAAGTAAAGAAAATTCTTAAATTCTATAAATTAAATATTAAATGTAAATTTTACACATAATTTATATAGTGCACACAAACACACACACACACAGATAAACACGTATATATTTATATATTATAGAGTAGAATATATGTATATTTATGCTACTTATGTACTTACGCATATGTAATTTCAATGTTAAGTGAACTTTTTATTTCATTTTCATTATATGTACTTTTTTTTTGTTAGAAAAAAAAATTTTTTTTTTAAATTTAAAATACATAGGTACATACATTATAAGAAAGAAAAAAAAAATGAAAAGTATGTGTAGATTACACAAGGATAAATACAAAAAAAAAAATCAAAAAACAAAAAAAGGAATGAAAAATAAAAGAATAAAAAATCATATGCAAGAGAAAAAATTATTTAACATTCACCTTCTAGTATTTGTTCTATTCTAAATGATTTTTCAATTTTTTTTTTTTTTTTTTTTGAATTTTCCTTTTGTACATTGTATGTGTATATGTATGTATGTTTGCTGGCCATATAAAAATTCTTCAATGTGAATTGAATAGAAAATCTTGTATTATTCATTTTTATGTATGCATAAATGATTAAAATATGACATGTTATTTGTATTATACAGTATGCATTCTTTAACTAAAGTGCTATCAATAGTGAAAGCGGTATAAATCTTATTAAAATATGAATACGACAATATGACGATTCACATTTATGTATTTTAAAATAATTTTCGAAATAAAAGATTACGATAAAAGTACAATAGTATGCATTCGTATTTATAAATGAATTCACACATCATAACATAATGAAAAATATTACTTATCTGAAGAAATATTTCTTACAATTTGATATCAAAAAATATAAAAATTTAAGCTAATCTGATATAGTGTATTCATAATCACAGCTTTCTGTCACAAATTTAGTACATATACTCACATATATATCTATGTATGAATATGTACATATATTGTACACACACACACACACAATAAAATGTCCTTTCAAAAAAAAAAACCAGGACACAACCAACCAAATAACATTAACATTTTTATTCTATAGCATATTTATTCAAAATTGAAATATGTGCATGTACATACGTACTCATTTTACATAATGTACGTGCGTTTTAATACATATTGGATTGATGCCAATAAAATTATTTGTTTCTGTATTCTCTACTGATATGTATGTACATATATGGTATCCTAGATTTTAATAAAATTATTTAAATTCACGTAAATACAGTGTGTGTACCATAATTTTGAATTTTGCAATCAGTGTGTGCCGCTATATACACATACTAATGTATCGTATCTGTATATTGCATCAATATATATGTATATAAAATGAAATGCTCCAAGGACAAAAATAAAAAAAATAAAACGAATAAAATTACTACATACACGCATACATATAATACAAGTCTCATATCCCTAAAGTAAAATTCTATATTTTTTATTGACATTTTGTTTTGTTTTCTTATTAAATTTAATTATACAATTTATTATGTATTCTAAGAAATTTATTTATTTTTTTTTTCATTTTTGAGGATAATTTAACTACATATGTATATGAAATCCTTTCTTCAAATTTCCATTCAAAAATATCATAAAAATATAAAAAAAAAGAAAATATAAGCAAAAAGAAAAAAAAATATTAAATTAAAAGTTTTGTTAGATTTACATATATGCACACAAATGTATCCTCCTCTTGTATGTGCATAGTCCACAAAAGTCTATTTATATGTTCCCGATATTCGTTTACAGATGCATACATATGCAATGTACACACGTACATATATATACTAGATTACTACACATTTACATATTTACTTATGTTTTCCATTATAGATAAATATGTACGTGTGTTGGTTTTTGGTTTTCATTTGAAGAATTTTATTCGAATCACGTACAAAACATATATTATATAGTCTCTTATATGATTCTTATGATTCTGTATTTATATTCGTTATCGTTTACTTATTTTTTATTTCTTTTTTTGCTATTAACTACTATCTGCTATTATAATGTTGCTATTACATTGCAATGTTGTTGCTGTATAATGTTATACTATGGGAAAAAAAAGGCAAGGCAAAAGGCATATTCTTATTCCTTTCGACAAAAACATCCACATTATATTATACAATCATCATACAAAATGATGGTCGTCGTATATACGAGTAGCAATGAAAATAAATTGAAATTCCGACTGGAAAATTATTATTAAATTTACTACATATTTTTTATTTATTCATTTTTTATTTTTTATTTTTTATTTTTAAATCCATATGTAATTTATATGGTATCTTAATGTGTGTAGGTAGACTAAAATACTCACATATATTCTATATTATACATAAATATGTGTATGTATAGATATAATAAAATGCAACTTTAAATTCTGCTTATCTATATCGCTGTTATATGTTCCTTTTTGGTTCTCAATGTCAAGGACACATCCTGTTACTGTATATAATATAAGATATATGTATGTATATGCAATGTAAAGCATTATATACCGCTTATATGTATAGCAAACCTATATAAGCATTAAGGAAATATATATATGTACATGCACATATAAATACTCGTATATGGTATACAGCATAAGTACGTACAAATTCGATTAAGATACAGGAAAATTATGAGTCCTTGTAATCTATATAAATATACATAAATATGTATACGTATTATGTGTGCAATGTCGTAATGATGTGAAGACCGTTTAGTAAAGAAACCAATGTACGAAAATTGGAAATTTGTTGCTCATTATATGTATAAAATTTGAATAACAAATTCTTATATATCCTATCTATATTTATATGCCTTATATATGTATGTGTTACTAATAAGGAATCTCATGAGAATAATATTAAAAACGAATTGAATTTCATCATATAAATTCTTCTTGTTACATACGACATATTTTATTGCAAATTTCGTTACACAAAAATTTTGTGTCCTTATTTTTTTTTTTTTTTTCAAATTTGAATTTGTTATTTTTCTTCTTTTGCTATATCTATCTACTTTTTTTCAATTTTTTTTTGGTTATAGGATAACATGTGATATCCAAGTGTAATACAATACTTTATCGTATATTTACTATTACATATGTATATATTTGCACTGTTTTAGAATAATATATATGTACTCGCACCCAACCCATAACATCCTCTTTCCATTTATTATAGTTTCATTTCATCCATATATGTATATAATTTTGACCTAGTTTTCCATATTTTATACGTGTACAGTAAAGGTATCTTCGTCTATTTCCTTCTTCTTCTTCTTCTTTTTTTTTTATTATCGTAATCATTATTGTTTTCAGATTCGTGTACATATTATAAAAAATATCCTTTTTTTTTTCTACAATAAAATACAATGCATAAATAATATGGTACATGGATGTATAGGTTATGTGTTGTTTTATAAATACATATAGTACATAAGGAGGTTAATGCGAAAATATTTTCTCTTCCCATATTTTTTATTATTATTATTATTATCGTTATTTTCGCAAAATACATGTGTACACATATTATAAAAAAAAAAAAAAAATTTGTACATTATAATCATAAATAACATTTCAAAAAATGTAAATAAGAATCAAATAAAAAAAAAAAAAAAAATTATGTTTTTTTATCCTTGTTTTTTTTTAATGTTTTTTATGAAAGTTACCAATGCTGTACCATTATGTTTGCCAGCAGAAAAAGGATTGGTATGCATATGTGCATATATAAGTACGTACAACCAGTATACAACACAACGATATACATTAAATGTATTTTATCTTTATTTAAAAGTTATCATCTTTTTTTTTTATACATTATATGAATTTTGGAAATAATATATATGAAATTTTAAAACATCAGCAAAAAGAAAAAGATTTTTTTTTTATTATTATATGTCCTTTTATATTCACACTACATATATGAATGTATGTAATTTTATACAATATAAGTACTGTTACTGCATTATTGTGTTCTGTATATTATCTGTATCATCTGTATGCATATACATATGTACTTGCAATATTTTTACACAGGATGTTTATATAAATAATTGAACTTATATAGTGTCCTTATATATTTAAAATCAAATTGTTTACAAGGAAGATATACATAATTTATTTAATTGAAAGAATTTCTTCATATAATTATATGTAACAAGGATTAAATAAATTTATTTACATATCGAAAAAATTACATTTTGAAAATTAAAATTTGAATTTAAAGAATCAAAATTATTTGGAAAATATTTAATTAATTTATTTAGGAAAATTAACGATGATTGAAAAAATACATGGAGAAGGACAGTATAGTGACAGAATTGAATAAAAGAAAAGCCGGATATTATAAGAATATAGCTATAGTAACAGAATTCGATGGAGAAGTCTTCTACACAGGCTGTATTCTCCACGATGGAACTAAACGGATAAACAGAAAGCGACTTACAAATTTATAATGGCAATCAGTTAACAGTTCCGTACATGAGCAAAAATTTAAAATGAAGGCATTTTCTAACAAATTTATATCCATCATTGCGAATTATTTGAAACATTATTTTTTTTAAAAAATAAATATTATTTTTGAAATTTTACAAAGTAAATTTAATTCAAATGTAATGTAATGTACATATGTCTACCCTTTTGTTGCATAATCGATTTGATTACTTTGCATGTACACACATTATTATTTAATGGGGAATCTTTCGAATTGGTGCCACCAGATTTTGAAACGAAACCTTCCGATAATGATACTTAATGAAAAAATTTGTATTTTTTCGCATTTTTTTTTGAATATTTGTGCATTTATTTTTTTTTTATTTATGCAGTTTCTACACATAAATATGATATCATTGGAAAGAGGACAAAAAACCTTTCAAATGATATAACAAAATATATATGTCATCCTTAAAGTTTTGAAGTTATACCGTCATCAAAAGAAGTTGAAAAAGTGATTTTTAAAAAACACGAAATTTTTACTTTAAGTCCTTATATCTCGAGAACCGCTAATCCAACAAAAGTGAAATAAATTGTAACAAATAGAATAAGAAGTTCTCTTTCAAATGGTATATTAACTAATCAGATACACAAGATACTGATCTGAAGAAATAATGGTGTTCGTAAAACACGTCATTTTGGACCAACCATTTTTTAAGGGTATCTTACGTCCTTAAGATGAATTTGCGCTAATAGAGACATATACCACGTTAAAGAGGACATTCCAAAGTATCATTATCAGAAGGTCTCATTTCAAAATCTGGCGGCACCAATCCGGAAGTTCAGCCTTATTTAATATGCATACAAAAAAGAAAATACAGTATGTACGTAAACGTATACATCCTTTACTGCGGTTCAAAAAATTAAAAAAAAAAAAAACTGTGCTAAAATATATTTTCAAACCAAAAAAAAACAAAAAAAGGGACAATGGAATCACATAATAATAATATAGCGGCATTATAAAATGCATACGTAGGTATATGAGAGTACATAATATAGATAAAAATTTAATAAATCACACACCACATTACACTCATATCCGTATCCATATATATTGTACCATACTATAGCAAGTAGGACGAGTATGTAATAAAACATAAAACATTCATAAATATTGTACTAGTCTACACGTAAACCATATTTTTTATATCTTTTACATTTAGCTATACATAATTTTCATTTAATGTTAAATTTAAAATCGATTTTTACTTATTTTTTTTTTAAATTTTTTTTTTTAGTTTTTCCTTTTTATTTTTTTTTTTTTTTCATTTTATTTTACTTTTTTTTGTATTTTCTATTTGTGTTTTTTTTTCTTTCTTTCTTTGTTTCGTTCTTATTTCAATTTCTTGTAAATAATTTGGCAAAGAACTTGTTCTGTATACAATAACACCAACAAAATATATGCATGCATATAAATGCACACATGTATGTATATGAATACATGTATGTATACAAATATATACTCTTCCAAATACATATACATATATGTATATGTAACTCGTATATAAAAAGCTAATATACAGCAGAATGACATTGTGCCATCTAAAAGATAATAAAAACTAACCGACAAGAAAAAAAAACAACAACGAAACAAAACAAAAAAAAAATGAAACATTCCATATGAAACTGAACTTCGCATTATGTACAATTGTACAAAAATATAATAATTGTCCATATATGTACTTATAGATACATCCTACCAATTCTACCTACTTATATAGGTACCCTACGAGTACATATATGTATCTACATAAATTTGTGTCTATAATTATACATACGACACATTATAAAGTAGGTAACCATATATGTATTTGTATAATAATAATAAAATAGGTACCCATATGAATGTAATGTAAAGTGTATATACATATGTATGTATGTAAATGAATGCAAGGACATTTTCATATATTTATCACTTGTTTTAAATAATTTTATTCTCTATATGCCCGATATACATTCATTCGAATATATTTACACAGGCGTTAAAAAATTATGGTACAAAAGTAATTTTTCATAAATAGAAAACGTGATCCATATCCATATTGACATAAATATTACTTAGATTATTTGGTGATTTATCACACACAAAAAGGTAAAGAAAATTTAATTGCCTTCGTGTGATGTAAAGCACCTCCATAAAATCTGGACTTAAATTAAATCGAATATCATTATGGTAATTTTTAGAAGAAAAATAAAAGTTTGAAAAAAATGTCAGCACAGCATAAGTTAGCTGCTGAATTAGAAAACAAAAAAAAATGAATGCAAAAAAATAGGGTATCTAAGAAGATTCTAAATTTTGTTTGGAATTCTGCTGTGAAGTCAATGCAGACACAATTAGAGGATGTCTATTATAGACGTAAAAGGTTGCCATATACAAAATACTGAAATCAAATTTTATTAATTTTTTTGTTCTATGTCGGATGTTCTCCCATGATTTATTCACAATGGTGGTTTTGATATAATTTTTCTCATTGAATTCATTTTTGAATAACGAAATTAAAAATATTTGTTAATTTTTGTTATATTTTATATATACTTTTTCCCGCTGGAATCCAATCAAAAACAACAGTGTTCAAATCAAACTCAATGAAATTCAAATTGTTATTGACATGAAAAGTGTTGATTTTGATTTAAAAAATGTTGTTTTTGATTTGATCAATGTTGTAATTTTTTTTTTCATATTTGTTGTTACTGTGTTAGGCCGCGCGCAGACTAAGAGCGTAGCGTAACTGAGCGTTACGCACGTATAAATTTAAACATAGCGTATGGTTCAAACTGTGCTACGCTAAGCTACGCTTGCTATATGCGCAACATAATAAGAAGCAATTGATTTGAAGTCTGCGCGCTGTCTTACTGTTTTTTGTTACGTTTTATAACATTTTATTTCGAAAAAAATATGTTTGTTTGTCTCATAATTTTTTTACGGCTCTGTTCTGCATGTATAGTTGTATATGCACATACATATGTGCATATCGTATTATTATTGTGCACGTTTTATTCATTTCACATATATTTTTTTTTTCAAATTTGTTGTTGCTGTGTTACTGCTTTTGTTGTGGAAAAGAATGCAACAATAAAACAGAAAAAAATATATATTTAATTAATTACACATATAGCATTGTATGCATGTACTTCTATATGTAATAAAATAACATTATAGATAATAAAGAGAGCATATAAGTATATAGCAAATACTGTACATAAGACATTACATATAAGACGACTAAGATTATAGTAGAGTTCATGGGACATACGTAAGTACCATTGGTTTTGGAATCATATACATATATGTACGAATGTACGTACGTACGTATATATGTGATGGATAAAGTATTTGGAGTGTATACATTTATAATTAATTGTACATGAAGAGAAAAATATATGTAAGTCAAGGATAATGACTTTCTTGACATCATTTATTATTACATATTTTGTTACAAAATTCTATGTAATAATGTAATTGATTTTAAATTATTATTATTGTCCTCTCCTATTTAATTTTGATTCTATATTTAAAACATTTAAAAGTACTCGTATATGAAGAAAAAAAATTAATCAAAAAATTTAATTTTAAGGAATTCATTTTTTTAATTAAAATTTCAATTTTATAAATTTTGTACCTTTTTTTTCTTTTTATGTACGAAGTACTAAATTATGTAGTAATATACATACATACAGTATATACATAAAGTCCAAAAAAATAATATTGTAGACACACAGAGGTTGAAATTAAGTATTTTGCTAATTTCAGTCTCGAAATCCGGAAAAAAAAGACGGATTTGGGCCGAAATCTAGTCAGCGAAATTACTTACATAAAAAATACGTAATTTCGCTCAAAATCTACTCATGTTTCGCTCTTTACGTAGAACAGAGACATTTACTAACAAATTGTAAACCAAAAAAAAATGTTTTTTTTTTAAATTTTCATTAAGAAATAATTGAATATAAATGACAGTTAAATTACATAGAAGAAGTAGGCTATGTTCAGATAAATTAAATCAAAATTAGATAAATTAAATAAATTCAACAAACTGTCAAGGTCGCTGTGTGTCACCTTCGTAATTTCTACTCGAAATTAAAATGAAATCTATACTTAATTTCAACCTCTGTGTGTCGAAGACATAAGATATTATTTGTTGGATATAGCGTTATGCAGGTTAAGAGAGTACCCGCAAGGTGTTGGGTTGGGATGGGATTGGTATGAAAACTAAAATGACTCTTTTATCTTTAAGAGTATTAACTGATATCAGAAAGATGGCACACTTTGAAGACGATCTTCAAAAGATACCGGAGTTATAATCTGTAAAAAGAAGACATAGGAATGAAGAATATGGGAGCGCAGGCAGGCAACACGATAGAAAGATAGCGCAATGAAGGCGATCTTCAAAAGATGCCGGGGAATCATAAACTATACAAAGCAAAAATATAGAATCGAAGAAGATTGGTGCGCAGAAGATTACTGATAAGAAAATATGGTTCACCCTGAGAAAGAGAAAGAGAGAGGAAAATTTCTGCTGTGCAGTTTTTTTTTCTCTTTGTTTTATAAATGACCCAAATATATGTAGTACTCATAAAGTATGTTTAGAAAAAAAATTTACTTTAAATCAATTTATACGCCCAATTAAATACATACACTCGTGTATTATAGTACTTGTAAAATATATAAACTTTCAGATCCTTTTCAATTTTTTATTTTCAAATTATATTTTTATTACTTTTATTGCTTTTATTTAGTATTTATATAAATAGAATGAAAGCAACACAAATACACCAAACTATACCTACATATAAACATAATACGTGAATAATAAATTTTTCTGATCCTTTTTTTATTTATTTTTTTTTTAAATTATTTTTAAATCTGTACGCGAAAGTATTTTTTATTTATATGTACATCAGAAAAGGAACGAGTAAATTTTTAATCGAAATATATAAAATTTATTACCTTTATATGTACATACATACTATACATATACATATAATGTATGTACTCATACAGAGAAAATAAAAAAAAAATTAGGACACATAGTTTGGATGTATGCATATTTTTATTTAGTAATCGTTTATCGTTTATCCAATAAATTCAATGTTTTTTTTTCTAACTTATTTTTTATTTTTGCCTTTTTTGTTGCTGTAAAGAACAGGATTATTTTCACTATTATTATAGTTTAATTTCATTTCCAATTTTTAACTAATAAAAATATAAACATTATAAAACTTTCTCTCTTCTCGCACAAATCTTTATACTGTATATAATTGCAAAAATTAATTTAATACAAATGTATGTACATGAACATAAATACACAGATTTGTATGTTTTTATAAATGTGTATATTATAAGGGGATTAAAAAACGATTTATATTATTTTTCACATTTTTTGTAAAGAATAAATAAATTATATTCTCTATACGTAGATATTCGAATACATGAACAATTACGTTCATATGTACTTGTATTTATAATTGAATCTATATGTATAAAGTGGAAAACATTTTTTACATATGTGTATATAAATGTATATGTACATGAATATGAATGTACCTATAGCTCTGTAAGTATGTTATGCAGTAGTGTAGTTCTGAATCTGATATATAGAAATTATTTTAGAAAAGTTCATAAATCAAATTAAATTAATTACGGCAGGATTTTAGTAAATAATGTTTCAGTTTTATTCATGATTGTGTGTGCATGTGTGTGTTTGTATTTTGTATATATTCTACATACTTGTTTAAATAATGATTGTCGTGCAATTATATAAATTAATAGTTTATAATAGATTTAGAAAATTGTCAAAAACACTATAACAGTTTATTTTAGTGAATGTGTTAGGAAGATGTAATGGATAGTGTATACAAGCAATGTAGAGGCAGATAAATATTACCAATTATTTAGTCATTGTATATAATACCTCAAAAACAGATAATTGGTATATTGAAACTATCAACTATACTTATAGAGTACCAGACTTACAATACTACTAATGTATATACAGATATCAAGCATTCTTATACATGATGGTAGAGAAAATTGATTATAAATTGTATCCTTTCATCATATTTGCATATTGAAATAAACTTTACAAAACTTGCCATTTGGTGTGGATACTGATACAAGGCATCAAGTTAACACATTAAGAAACTCATCCTACACGGTAAAAAATTTTGTGAAATTTACAACTTTAAGAGTTGTGAATAATTACAAAATTAAATGTAAAATCAAGTCGCAATACCAATTTCACGAAAATGAAATGTAAAATCAAATAATTTTGTAGAAAAACACATTTTATAGTAAAAGTAAATTCGCAGAATGTAATTTACAATACGTTAATTGTAAATTTAAAGTTTTTATGTAAAATAACATTTTGTACCAGAATTTTACAAAATTATTATTTAATTTTTACATAATTTATATTTAATTTTTATATTGATTGATTCATTTGAGTTCTAAAGTGCTTATTGATCAGACATGTACAGCCATAAAAATTATTATTCAAAGTTAATTCAAAGTGTATTAAAGTTATTTAGATTTCAATTTAATTGCAAAGTATTTCAAAGAAGACATAGGGATTTTATTTCAAACCTTTCCGGTAATAAGTAGTTATTATAGTTATCATCACTGTAAATTAGAAGTTAATCAGTTTAATTTTCTGCTTAGATCGGCACAACGTATAATGCAATTACGTCTCCTGATCCGCATCCATGGATAGGTGCTGTTGGTAAGCATTATATACAAGTACTTATCTGACTCAGTTATGTTCATTTTTTCATAAATTTTTATTGTTTTCATTTTCAGCAACATATACTAAAGACGTGTTCTACATTCACGCATAGATAATGAATTGGTCAACTCATCTTCAAATGATTTTAAACAAGCATTTTTTCAAGCATTCGGCTTGTATTTTATTTTAAATATATCATATCCAAGAGAGCTTTCGCAATGCTTGGAATTTATACAGCGATATATATTTGCATTTTATACTGAAGCATCAAGAGGGAAAAAGAAAAATTTGACGGCTATGGCCAAAGTTATGCGATTATGTCAAGTCTTCAAAATTTTAAAATAAAAAAATAAAGATAATTATAATATAGTATAATATATTTTATAATATAATGTATGTATATTTATATATTTAGAAATACCTATATATACAAATTACGTGTACTATTATATAAATACACTTAAATAATTATAAAATATATTACGTACAATAAAAAAAATTGTAAATGTAATTAATAAAAAATAGAAAAGTAAATAAATAAAAAAAAGAAAATAAAAATCTTATCTAACACATACATGTATATAGCAAATATTACATATATTTCAAGTTAAAAAAATATATATTTTTCTCGATTTTTAATTATACAATTATATAAGTTAAAGAAAAAAAATATGATAACATAAAAGAAATAAAATAAATTAAATTATAGAACATTAAATCAGTTCTATAAAATCCAGCTGTCATAACAAGACACTTTCAAATTATATAATATGAAAACTACAAAAAAAAAAACGAAAAGTAAATACTTCTTCCTTGAATAAAAATAACAATGATCATTATTATTATTGAATCCTTCAAAAAAATTAAATTTTGAAAATATTACAAATCACGATTACTTAAATAATAAAAAAAAAAATAATAATTAAAGAAAATCATATGAAAATATTAAATTGAATTTCAATGCGTAAATTAAAATATAAAATTCAAATAACATGAACATTACATTACATATATGTACATATATGTATATGTATACATGTACCTTTACATGTAATAAATACATATAACATTTATGTAAATCTATTATGTAGATGTATATTTTTTTTTCAAACATGAAAATAAGAAAAGAAAAATAAAAAATATAAAAATTTACTATATGTTAAATAAAAATCAAAACAAAAAAAATGTTTAATGAGATTTTGATGTATGTACATTATTTTTATAAGAAGAATAAATTGTTTTTATATAATTTTTCGTGTTTTTTTAATATTTTTCCTTTAAATAGTATGACGATTTTGATAATAATATCTACAATATATGTATGCCTACCTTTAATTCGTGATGCAAATAAAATTTTCTATTTAAAACATAAAAATTGATTAATGTAATTTTACATTTTATAGCAGCAATCTTACATTCCATATTTAAATAATAAACATTCACGAATGTAATTTCACACACTTTTTGGAAATATTTTACCAATCATATTGTAAATTTACATTGAACCTCGAAATGAATGACATACACATGTAGTAATTTTACGTTAAAGAATTTTGTTTAATTTTGAGTTGTAAAATTACAACATTAAGAGTTGGCAACAAATTCACAATTCTTAAAGTTGTAAAATTTTTTTACCGTGTACATATTATATATATGTATATATATATATACGAGTATAAAATGCAGCTTAAAGTAAATGTAATAAATTTTGATTAAAATAGTATGGCCTCTTTCGAAAACGTCTATTGACGCGATTAAAATCAAATCCAATGTTTGAAAACTTTTTGATCGCATTATCTTATGTTATTTAATTTAATAGGCCGTTTTCACTTTTGCATGGTTTCATAAAAACTTGGATTTACAGTGTGTTCATTTTTTTTTAACTTTGCTTTGAACCCAGAAACAATAACTATATGCAAATCTAAATTATATTTCCTTTATAAAACTAAAAAATATTTCTTACCTTCTTAAATTGAATTTTCTTTGAATATAGCTTCTCTTTATAAGTCTAAGTATAATATTTCTTAAAATATACGAATTATAGTTCTATTATAGTCCTTAAATTTCTAATTATACGTATACGAGTATATAAATTTATTAAGATTTTTATTAAATTTTTATTGTAAAAAATAAATATTTCCTTTTCATTTTATAATACAAATTTCGAATATTTATCAGCGTAATATTCTAACACAAAATACACTCATAAATTTTATACATTACATATTATCTTTATAGTTCCCTCAATTTATATACATATGTACATACATCTAAATACGAGCAGTACGAGTATACATATTTATATTCTTCACTTAGCTTAGCGAATAAATTTCTAAGTACACATTATATGATCATAATATTCTATTTTGTCGATTTATATATCAATATCTACTCCACTCATTTATTTACTTTTAATTAGGACGTGTATAGTTATTTCAATTTTCAATTTCAATTTATTTTTCTAAATTATTTTTGCAACATGTTTTTATAAGGGACAAGCGACGTCAATAATGTCATAATGTGATATATAGTATTTCATACGAATTCACTCTTCTTATTCCTTCTTATATGCTTATTGTACACATAAAGTGTATGAACATATATGTATTTATATATACAAAATAGAATTTTCAGTTTATAATTACATTACAATAAAGTATTATCTACTTTACATTTATTTACAAAATTGTTTGCTACTCGGTATATATTTATACCACATTAATTAACTGCAAGGACATAAAATATAAAAAAAAAAAATATATTATATTTTATTATATACACAGAATTAGATGGCTGTAAAATATGTACATTATGTTCTGGCATGTCCTATAAGAAAATGTAATAAAATCACAGAAAAAGAGAATAAAAAATGCATTGAGTTTATGAAATTACATATATTATAGTCGCATACAAGTGTTTCTGTGTATATAATTTTCAAATATAATCTGTGTTATCTCGAGAACAGTTTTATAAATAAAAATTCAATTTGCTCCTCTAATTTAGTTTAATTAAGTCCTCTTTAACGTGGTATATGTCTCTAATGACACAAATTCATCTCAAGGACGCAAACTACCCTTAAAAATTTTTGATCCAAAATGGCAGGTTTTACAAAATCCGTTATTTCTCCAGATCAGTATCTTGGATCAGATTAGTTGATATACCATTTGAAAGAGAACTTCCTGTTCTATTTGTCGCAATTTATTTCACTTTGATTGGATTAGCGGTTCTCGAGATATAAGGACTTAAAGTAAAAATTTCGTGTTTTTCAAAAACCACTTTTTCAAATTCTTTTGATAACGTTATAACTTCAAAACTTTAAGGATGACATATATGTTTTGTTATATCATTTGAAAGGTTTTTTTGTCCTCTTTCCAATGATATCATATTTATGTGTAGAAACTGCATAAATAAAAAAAAATAAATGCACAAATATTCAAAAAAAAATGCGAAAAAATACAAATTTTTTCATTAAGTATCATTATCGGAAGGTCTCGTTTCAAAATCTGGCGACACCAATTCGGAAGTTTCCCTGAAATTTGTATGGACCAAATGTAATTTTTTTATTGGTAACACATAATTTTTATATACCGTTATTACCTACCAAAAATTTTAAAAAATTGTAAGTGAGTTTATACATAATTAAACACAGCACTGTACTATATTCCATTTCTTTTTAAATAAATTTTATATAAATCCTTTTTTTTTTGATGGGTTTTATCAAATATTGTAAGGTATAGTAGTGTAAAAATATGTTAAAATGAGCCTTCCATCATTAATAATAATGAAAAGGATTTATTTTATTCGAAACATAAGGATATTGAATACATAGTATATAGTATGTATATATATACACATGCAAGACTCCTAGCCTACTTAGACGTTTTATCTTGAATAGAATATTTTTTTTTTTTGTTTTTTTTTTTTTTTTAAATATGGTGATTTGTATAAAAAGAGATAAAAAATATTAAGATGGTACCCGTATAAATATTTCTTAAGATTTTTATATAATTAATGGAAAATTTCTTCGTTTCTTTTCTTTTTCATCTTTTTGGCAAAGTGAAACAAGATGTAAACACAACATATGTATTCTTGTATTATGTATCTAACGGTCAGTTATATGTATATGCTTTGTTTTTCTTTATACATACCAATTAAATTGTATATTCTTTCAATTTTATATTTTAATTAATGACTGAACTCTTATATCTTCGTTTGAATTGTCTAATTGGTTTAATTCTATATGTATCTGTGTGTATACGTATGTACTTCCAAATTTATTCAGATATATGAAAAATTTTATAAATGAAAAATAGTAATCCTTATTTTATGTACAATACATATGTACATATAAATACTCGTGAAAATCTCGTACACAATAGAGAAAAATATTTTTGTTTTTTTTTTTTTTGTAAAAGAAATATAGATAAACAATATATTGCAAAACAGTGCGGTATGTTATTATCACTTCACTGTACAATCAGTGTACAACAAATAATACAAAATATACATTAGATATTAGTTATAGAGATGTATATGTATGTCTTCTATATGCGTTTATATTTCTATAAATATTTTGTTGTTGTTGTTGTTGTTGTGCCATTAATAAATTATTTACATGAAAAATCACTAACATAAAGGATTCTTTTTGTTTATAAAAAAAATTTTTTTTATGTAAAAGCGAAAAAAAAAGTAAACAAAACTTATATATATGTATTATAAATATTATATACTCGTATATGCTCGTATATAATCGTATATATACGAGTGCATTTTCATATACAACAGATATAAGAAAATAGATAGATAAAAGGATGCTCTACACAGACATTAAAATGTATGTGAAGGATGAATGAAAAAAAAAAAAATAAAATAAATATCTTTTTCATATAAAGGATAAAAGCTAAATATCTATCTATCCATACATATATGTATGTATGTAGTAGTGGTAGTAGCTATAGAAAATACAAATAATAATAACAAAATAACAAAAGGACGACTATACGTATATATACATATATGTGTACTTATTCATACACATCCATATAGAAATATATGTACATATACATACGTACAGTACTATATATAATATGTAAATATGTATGTAACAATTTTATGATGCATACAAATACGTAAATATGCAATGCAGTAAAAATATCGTGCATATTTTATTCACTTTTTCACTTCATTGTATAGACGACACTAAAGCAAAAAATAAAAAATAAAACAAAATTACACAAAAATTTAAAAACGAAAAAAAAAAAAAAATTAGAATTTATTCTTAAATACATATACAATATACACTTCCGTACATTTACACATATTTTACAGCAATTACATTCATTTATTTATATGTATGTGATGTGCCTAAATCGTATACATATGTACATATACACGTATAATGATTTTAAATTCTAGGTTCCAGTAATGATTTATTATTATTTTTTGTTAAAGTTTTAAAGGGAATAAGAATTTTTGTTTTATCCTTTTCAATAATTAAACTTTTGGCATTTTTAAAATTTTATACATGCATATTTAAATTTTTATAAAGTTGTTCATTAATTTTATAATGTGCATATTAACACAAAACATAAATACGAATCATAAATCACCCACCACAAAAAAAAATTAGAAATGAAAATAGAATCACAAAACAAAAAAACAAAAAATCTGACTAGAAATTATTAAATTTCACTCTTTATGTATTTATCAAAAGGAAATTTCTTATTGAAAGAAATTGTTTTTTTTTTTTTTTGTTTTTTAATTGTTAAATTATTTTATTGAGTAATTATAATAATTAACTGTATGACTGTGTTGTGCACAAATAATAATTAACATCACATTTTTTCTTATTAAACGTTTTATGTAATACTCATATAGAGATGTAACATTTATGTATGTATGTACCTTGTGTTTCTTTTTTTTATTATTATTAAAACTTAAATAAAATCAGTGATTTCATTTATTTAATATTATTGAAAAACTGAAAAATGTAATAAATTAAATAAAAGGAAAAAATTTAAAATGAATTTTTTTTTTCTTAAATACCGTATACAATTCGTGAGCTTCCTTTTATGATGACGGTGGTATACAAACTGTGAAAAATTCGTATTGTCGTAGCTTCCGTCTAGTTTCGTATTCGTAGCGAAAAGCAAAATGAAAAAAAAATGTACATACATATACATATGTATATATTTTTTTTATTTTGAATTACGGAAAATGATTATTATTATTATGTATTTATACTGTGTACGTATATGGTATTGGTATGGTATTGGTATATGTAATGTTCATAAGTTGTATATTTAGGTGCCTAGGGATGGAGGACTTCTAGGAGGTACAGCTACAATATCAATAATTCTCTAAAAGCTATACCACCAGTACCAGAATCAGAAAGCTTTCAGTAGACTGGTATAGTCTGTTCGCACCACAGTAAATCTATATTCATACAGTAATGACACTGAGCACGTGTTAGCAAAAATGTCTCATGACCTTTGTCCCGTTATTCATTCGGCCTTAACGGTTTTGCTAAAAATTGATATTAATTAAGAGCCTTTGTACAAAAAAGAGACAAAAAAAATGGAACTGAAACACCAACCGTTTTAAAAAATGTAACATTATTACAGGGTTACTCATTAAAAAAAGTACAAATTTTGTTATTTAAAATTTTTTATCCAAAAGAAACAAAATTTATTTTAAATGCATTACACTTAAAATTTTGTGTTTGCTATCAAATGTTTTTACATTTTTGTTAAATTTCTTAATTATAAAATAAATTCTTACTCTAGTATATAGCTTAACAAAATAAACTTTTTCTTGTCTTCAAAATTCTCAGAAATTATATGAATCACCTTATATCTTGATATAATGACGCGTCAGGTAGTCAAAAAAAAAGTTCCAGATCGCCTTTAAAAATGCATTGTGAAAAAATCGTATACATGTACAATGTGATTGTATTGCTCACATTTATATATTGTTTTGTATCTTTTCTTCATTACGGCGGTTTATAAGGAAATATGGATTTGAAATAAGTACATTAATTCTGTACTGTTTTTGTAAATTGAATTTTGATTTTTTTTATTATTTTTGAATATTTATGTGTGTTGGTAAATTAAAAAAAAAAAAGAGTGTCACATCTTGTTAGTGGTTGATCAGTGGTTCGCACTTTCGCAATATCAGTGGTATTGGGCTAGTGCTAGTGGGTTGATTATTATGATGCCCTTATTTACTGTGATTAAATGATGGAAAGAGGAAAGTAGGAAAGAATTTTTTTTAAACGGTTTTTTAAAAAAAAAAATTTTTTTGTACGCTTAATAGTGTCATCTACATTTGAAAATATTCCTTTTCCATAGTTGTTTTATTGATGTTTAATGTGAAGAATTTCGTTAAAAATTCTCGTCGTCAAATTATAAAAAGTTTGAACTATTAATACAAAAAGAGAAAAAAATATAAATGAAAATGATAAAAATAATTGAAAAAATGTCAACAAATCAGCTGTTCTTGTTCAATCTTCAATCAATGTTTAAAAAACTAAATTGTGTGTATTTTTTTTATTGATTTTAAATTTAAAATATTTTTATCTTTTTAAAAAATCTGTATCTGAACTTGAAATAAAATAAAAATTTAAAAATTAAAAAAAAAATAAATAAAGTGGGAACTAAAGCAGCATGTCTCCCGAAGATTCTGGCGCTGACAATTCAATGGAACCAACTATAAATTTTCATACAGATAAATTTCCATTCTGTATTGTATGGACACCGATACCAGTATTAACATGGTTCTTCCCATTTATCGGACATATGGGTATTGCATTATCGAATGGTTTTATCAGAGATTTTGCTGGACCATATTTTGTATCAGAAAATAATATGGCATTTGGTAGACCGACACGATATCTAATATTAGATCCGTATAATAAAATTGTTGGTGGTCCAAATGAATGGGATGAAGCTATTTCAAAAGCATCTGTAGTTTATGGTACAAGAATGCATAATCTATTTTGTGATAATTGTCACTCACATGTTGCAATGGCATTAAATTTAATGAAATACAAGAATCGTACAAATTGGAATATGATAATGTTGGCATTCTGGATGTTCATATTCGGACATTATGTTTCTGTATGGGGTTTTATAAAAACATGGTTACCATTTATTATAATAATTACAACATGTACATTATTATCAATTTATTTATAAAAATAATTTATATTTTAAGGTAGAAATGTAAGGACTAATGCATTTCAATCACAGTTTCATTTTCATTTTTAAATTAAGTTATTTTTTAAATCTTTTATGTACGATTATTTGTAATGTATGTATATGTTAAATGTTATTCAATTGAAGAAAAATTATTAAATAATTTTATGTGATTATTATAGAGTTAATAAAAAGTACTTAAAGATATGAAGTAATTTTTGTTATATTTATTAGATAAAAAAAATTTAAATAAAATAAGCAGTAAAATCCTGTTGGTAATAACTTAATAAAAATTATAGAGAAAATTTTTAGTTTCAAATACCAGAAATCATCATGGAAAATTATAAAGGTTATTTTTTTTTTTAAAATTATAACAAATCAGTTTCTTATTAATGGATTTCTTTATTTCATTTTAAAATACTTTTCTTTTGAACAATTTATGTAATGAATGAATTATGTACATCATACTTTTTTTTTTGTAAAGAAAAAATGAAAATTTTTAAGATTAAAAAAAATGTATAAATTCATTTAAAATTTGAGGATACATAAAAATTAATTATATGATGATCATTTTAATCCTCTAAAGCTTGATTAACTTCCTCGGCAATTTCTAATAATTTTTTCCATTGTGTTGCCGATAATGAAATACCTTTTTTTGTTGGTAAATGTTCACCATTCTTTTCATAATGTTCTCTGATATCGACCATTTTACGTCCACGAAATTCATTTACAGTCACAAAACGTAATTTCTCCAGTATCCAACGATTATTTGGTTCATCATTATTTTTACTTGTTGGTTTTTTATTTTTGTTATCTGGAGGTGCTACTGTTTTAGCTTTTTTTGCAGCTGGTGCTGGATTTCTCTAGTTAATTAAAATGATAAATTTTTGGAAATTATAAAAATTTACTTTATAAATAATAGAAGTATCTAAATTAATTTAACTAAATTACTTACATCTTCTGGACCAGAATCACTGTCTGATGATGATGATGACGATGATGTTGATGCTTTCTTATTTTTCGGCATAATTTTCTGTATTGAAAAATGTATTCAATCGATTCTCAACTCAGCAGATGTATTTATAAGAAATTTTTGAATGAAATTAATTAATAATTAATTATTCGTGGATTTATTTTTTTAAAAAATTTCACTTCAATAATAACTTGTATTTAAAATTGACCGCTTTTTTGATTTGATTGTGCTATGGTGGTTAATTAGTAGGTGATGTTTGTAATGATTAATGAACGCCGGATTTGTATATCTCACTCAATCCAATATATACGTATTTAGCAATAGCAATTAACTTAGCTTGGCTTAGCACAAAACATGTAGGAAAAAAATCAATTTTTTAGGTTATATTTTTTAGTTTGTGGTGTTTGTGATGTTGTATTGTTGTATATGATGAGAATATGAATTTTAAGCCTTTGAATGAGATATGAAACATAGAGAAACAGAAAAAAAATTCCCTTTTGGAAAGATGGAATTAAAAATAAAAATGAAAATGTTTTTAATTTTTTTGGGTGACATCTACAATTTAATTACAACAAGACAAATTGCTGTTACTTTTAAAATTCAAAAACCAATACAGACAGGGTGTAATAGCGGCTTTTTCTTCGCAGAGGAAAAAAAACCATCATTGTTCCTAAATATGATGATAATAAAGTCAATTCCAAAATTATTTCCTTCATTAAAAATAAAATTCTTGAAACTTAATATTTTTCAAAAAAAAATGTATTTTTTTTTAAATTTTTGTCTTATAATTACTATTCAATTTTACATTTTTTTTTTTCATATCCTTAAAACTAAAATTTACATTTTATTTTTTGTTTTTGGTTTTTATTTTTATTATTTTTTTAAATACATTATTTATATTTTTGTTTTTGCGAAATTAAATTTATCACTTTACATAATAAATAAATTTATTCAAATTTTTAAGACTAAACATTATATATATTTACAAAGTTTTTTTTTTTTACATTTCATGTAATATACTTTTTTTCTATTCATTTAAACTTTTGTATTAATTTTTAGCACAAATTGCTAGCCAAAAGATTGAAAAATTTTTTTTTTTATTTTCAGATGTATGTGAACAAAATAGAAGAATAATAAATAATATCGATCTAAATTTATTCAGAATAGTAATAAGGATATAAATTGAATCATATGAATATTGAATTTTTTTTTTAAATTAACTTCTCAAAATATTCAACTCAGTATGATTTACTGAGAATTTTTGAGAAAAAACTTTCATATTTTTCTTTTTTCCTCAGATTTCTATAAACTGATATCGTTTTTAGTATCAGCTATAACGCCAGCTATAATATCAGCTTTTAATGTCAGCTATAGAAATCGATTATTCTGTAGTCTATGGATAACAAAAAAAAAAGAACAAAATTTCTTAAATATTTCCCTTCATGACAAATTAAATTATATTGTTATTATCATTATTAATTCTTTGTGTATAAAATACAAATATAATGTATTGTATGTATTGTATGTTTATATAAAAATTTGTTTCATTATTAAGGCATAAGATAAATTTATTTTATTATTTATATATTTTTTACTTGTGTATAAAATTTATACGTTTTTTTCTTTACATTATAATTTATGCATTTATAATGTAATGTATGAATTATTTTCATAAACACAAAATATTATAAACACAAAACATTTTCGATATACATATTTAATTATTAAGGATAAATTTTTTTTTTTTAGTAAATTATTATTTATTTCAATTTTATTAATTGTAAAAATTAGTACAATTTCCATTTGTGTTTATGAAAATTAATTCATTTTTATTTTGTGTAATTTAATTTGGGAATTAAAAAATAAAATATGTATTATTGTGAATGATTTAATTCAAAGAGAAAATATTATAAAATATTAAATGGGAAAAATGGAAATGAATACATTTTTAAGAAAAATGTATTACAACAGTAGAATTGGTAGAATATTAAATATTTAATTCACAATCATATCGAACATATTCAATCAAATCAAATTCAATTCATTTGAAAATTAAAAATTGTGAATATACATAATAATGTTCGATATACATATACCTTTTCTGAGTTGAAACAAAATTTTCAAGACAAAATAATCGTCATTCATAAGTTTTCAATTACATTTTATGTCAATCAATATCAACAGTGTTCAAATTAAAATTTAACGTCTTCCATGTCAGTCAATATCAATTTGAATTTCGCTGAATTGATGGAAGTTTGAATCACTGTTGAAAATGACTTGAACAAAAATGATTGTTTTGCATTGAAAATTGTTTATTTTTTAAACCTGGAAAAAGTATTAATTACAAATAATTTATATATATGTATGTATTACCTTCTGTTATATGTTTCTACTTTTTTTATAATAAAAATTGAAAAACTTACAAAACTAATACATTTAAATATTATGTAGTTAAAATATAATATAATATGTAAATTATAATATGAATGATAATAATAATAATACATAAATGTGTATATGTAAATAAAATTTTTTTTATAAATCTATAATTCTAAAATTATGTATGTATTTATAAACTAAAAGACCAAAGAATTTTATAATTAGTCATACAAAAGTTAATTAGAAAATAAAAATTAAAAAAAAAAAATTAAAAGAAAATTATTTCTTCAGTTACAGTTTATTTAGATACTGTATAAAATTTTCATGGTATTATATATGTAAAGTAAATAGTGTGTAGTAAAATAATTGAATAATTATAATTGATATATGTATATAAAAATGTTTTTAAAAAAATTTTGTTTTAATGTCAGATAATTTAAAAGCAAATTAAAATGAATAAAAAAAGAAAAGAAAAATCATCTCATCATCATTTTTGATTTTCAGAAGAAAATACATAATTACGAAAATATTAAATGGAATTCAATGTATGAGGAGCCGTTCAGTGCACAAATCGATTATCTCCGTAAAACAAAAAGCTGAGATATGCGATGTTTAAGTTTTAGTGTTTTTTAAAATTTCCTTTATAATATGAATTCAAACATATGTAGATTGTAGAATGCATAAATACATCAATCCTTATTATTCAGGAAAGTTATTATAAATATAAAAATTTATGACTATGCCAAGTGCTTTGACACTTAAATTTAAGATTTTTCAAAAAGTGGAGTTAATCAATTTGTTCACTGAACGGCTCATATATATCAAATAATTCTTTGTTTTTGTTTTTCAAAATTAGAAAATAAAATTAAATTTATATTTATAATAAAGTATTTTTTTTTTTATAAATTGATTCGACTTAAATTCTATTCATTAGAAATTTATATAATATATTTTTATTATTTTTATTTTTTTAATGCCATTTCATTTTAATTATTTATATATGTTATATTTTTTCTTTCAATTAATCTGTTTAGAAAATATAAAATAAACATCGTCTTTTAGTTTTTAATTTTTTGTTGTATTTTTTTTTTTTCATTTTTTCCTTTTAAAAACGTGATATTTTTTAAATGTGTTATCATAAATTTTTGTTAATAAAATAACTGACTTATTATCTCATCAGAGAAATTATTCAAGTCAAGCAAATCATGACAACACAAAAACAAAAAATTCTTAATTTTTTTAATCATTCATTTCAGAAAAATGCATTTTTTTTTTTTTTTTTTTTGTTAAAATAATTTTATATTTTTTATTTGCGCGCATTAATTTATAAATAAAAATGATTTTCTGACGATTTATTTTTATTTTTATTTTCTTTTTTTCTTTTTCAAATAATACCCTGCAATTTATTATTATTTTTTTTTTTTACATGAATATGAATGTAATTTTTTTATTTATTTATTTTACAATAATTCTGTTCATTTTTATTACATTATAATTTTTATTTTATTTTATTTCATAATTTTTTTTCAAAATTTCTATTCGATAAAGTGAAATGATAAACAAGAAGATTCGCAGAAATGGAATATCCTTTCATTTTTATTATTATTATTTTATTGTTGTTTTTTATTTTTTTATTTTAAACTATTTTAAATGTGTTAATTAAATCTTTATTGTATGTATTATATGTTACTTTTTATTTGCTGTTTTATTTTGTTTTTTTTTTTTTTAATTTGTTTTAAAATTGTTTTTTTTTTCATTTATTTAATTTTTTTTCTATTATGTGAGGTATATTTTCTATATAACTTTGAGGTATATGTGGTTGTGGTAATTTTTTATGTATTTTTTTAAAAAAAAAAAAAAAACTGGACACAAAAAATGTACTATTGTAACTAAAAAACAATGAAAACAATTAATAATCTGTAGTATAAACCAATTTATAAAATTCCTGGCTATTGCATATTGTGGCTATTGTAAGGTGTGTGTGTATATATATATATATTTATTTATATAATATATGTATAAAACCGTTCTATTGCATTTATGTGTGGGGGGTGGGGGGGTTAGGTATGTGAGTGTATGTAAATAATTTTTTGAGATATTTTTTTATTTTTGATTTTGTAAAAAAATTAACTATTGCTATTGTAATTATATATAAATATACCCGCATTAAAGATTTTATTTTTATTTTTATTTTTTTTTATATCGACAAAAGAAATTTAAGATTTAAAAAGAAAATAATGAAATTCGTATAAATGGGAAGTAAATTAAGTTAAATTGAAAATAATAGAAATATTTACTCCTAAATTTTATCAATTTTATCAAATCAATTGTGTAATTTTATTCGATGTTCGATGATAATTTTGAAAGAAATTATGAATTTTTTTTTAGCTTGATGCGACGTGTATAATTATTGGAAGTTATCATACGCGGACAACAAAAATCATGGATAATACTCAGACAGATTTTGGACAACATGAATCTAAAAATAATTCAGTTCAAATTTGGATTAGAATGAACAAAAACATCCTTCGATATGTTTGTTTGCTTGTCTGAGACATTAAGTAAGAGAATTTATCTCACGTTTTTTTTTTATTTAAAAAATTTCGAAATATTTCATTTTTCATTCTTTTTTAAAATCTTAATTTCTTTTCTTTGTGTCGATTTCGTTAAACATTAAAATAAAAATCTTTAAAATGTTCTTATTTTGTTTTTTAAATCAATTTGTTTATATTTTGTTTTTCGTATTCATTATGTTCAAAAAAAAAAAAACGAAAACAAAAAAACAGAAACAAATTTTTCTCTATTATTTTATAAACTTAACAAATCAACAAATTATGTATTTTATTAAGAAGAAATTTTTTTAATTTGATTTTAGCATTAAAAAAAAAATGTCAAAATAATCCTGTACTTTATTATTTCTTTTTAATTATTTGTAAAATTGAAATTGCAGGATAACTTTTGCTTTATATGTGTGTGTGTAAATGTTCGTTTTTATTTTATTTTTTATGTTCATTTGTAAATCTATGTAACGTTTTATGTTGATGTAGTGTTTCACAAAAATAAAAATGTAAACATTTTAAAACGAATTTAACACGAAACAATAAAATCATTATCATCATCAACTAACATTTAACATTTACTCTTCTATAATATACGTAACTCTTTTATATCATTTCTATCTATCATTCTGTATCATCCTCTTAAACTATTATTCTCTTGAGAGAGAGAAAAAAAAATAATAGAAATATAAAATTAAAGAAAAAAATAAAAAAAATTTGTAATAAAAATAAATCCCTTCTAGATTTTGTGATTCTAAACTACATATGTATGTTTCCGTTGTTATGTTCATTTCGCGTTTACGCGACAAAATCTAATGGTCTATTAAAACCGCCTTTACGATTCATATATTGACGGTATTTACGTTTTAAAATTACATGTACTTCACCGGCATCATTACCGTCAACTTTTTTATTTTTTGTTGTATCAAAATTACAAAAACCCATCGTTTTCATCATTTCAATTTCTTCTGGTGTCTTACCTTCTAGATCAGCTTCACTTAATTCTGGACGTTGATGTGATGATGATGATGACGGTTTATTACGTGATGATGATGATGCTGATGGATGTCTACCACGATCCCGATCTCTATCTCTTGAATCTCTTGATCTATAAATTTTTTGTTTCATTGATAAGAAATATAAATCATTTAATAATAAACATACATATATAGATACATACATATATTCTAGATAAAAAAAAAATTAAAATATAAATGCAGATAGTAAATGTAAATGTAGAAAATAATTATGTACATTATGTACAAGAAAATTGAATGAATATATTACAAATAAATGATGAACACACAAATTATTCGGTTCGTTTATTATAAATAATATTAATCGCTAGAACATCGCATCATCATCTTCTTGATTCATTCTCTCAAATAAATCATCTAATCCGTCACGATAAAAACTCTTCTTTTTAGCTACCGATGATGATGAATATGTCTGCAAACGATTATTTAGATTTTGATTAATCTTGTTAATGTTTTTTTCGTTATTTATTGTCAACATGGAGGAACTTGCACGAATTTCGCTATTCAAAATAAACGAAGTACTCCGTTTCGTGGCTTTATTCCTTGTTGTTGTTGTCGTAGTTGATGTTACACTACTGGAATTACTGTTGTCCGTATCTGACAATGACGATATACTGATTGCTTGGATTATATCCGGCTTTGTATCATTTGTGCTCAGCTCCTTCTGACGATATTCATCCCAATTTATTGTTGAAGTTATTTCATCTTTAATTTCAATTTCTTGTTCATTATTTTCGTCATTTTTATCGTTACTCAATACTTTACTATTGCTATTTTTATCAATGACTGCTGTTTGCTTTGGCAATTCTCTATTTGCTTCAGTTTTAATAGGATTTTGGATTTGAATTTCAATTTTATTCTTACTCAACACTGTATTATTGCTATTTTTATCAATAACTTCTGTTTGCTTTGGTAATTCTTTATCTAATTCTGTTTTTATAGGATTTTTGATTTGAATTACTGGCGTTGTCGCGGATGTTGTTGTTGTTGTTGTTGTTGATGATGAATCCGTCGATGTACATAATTCTCCATCATTACTGGTTTCATCGTAATCGATTATAATTTCTTCTTCCTTTAATTCTATTCGATCGACTAACTCATCATTATTGCTTCCAGTATCGCAAATACTTTTTCTAGATTCTTCTGGAATATTTTTTTTTGTATCTTCTTCACATTTTATATCGATACAATTACTGCTGTTATTACCATTATTTTCTTCAATTTTATCTTCTTCATTTCTAACTGCTTTAATTGGTATACGACTGCTACTCGTTACGTTACTTTGGTTTCTTTGATTCTTATCTAACGATGATGATGATAAGGATCGATTATGATTATCAATTTGATTTTTTCGTCTTTTGAATTTTACATCCAATTTATGAGAATCAATTGTTAGATTAGAAGACATTTGAAACATTTCTATTGCTTCTTTTACTGTTCTAAAATAAATTAGACCATAACATGAATCATTTTGTTCATCATATTCAATTGTGATTCGATATGAATTTGGAAAATGTATCTTCAAATTACATATACTAATAGTCTTTGATAAATTTGAAATTTGTAATGCTCTTGGATCAATATCAGTATTATTCTCAATTGAAGTTGCATAAACATTTGTTTGATTTACTGATTTACAACGTTCCACTGTTATTCTGTTATTGTTGTTAGACATTAAAAATGGTATTTCAGTTATTTCTTTACAAAATTTATCAACATTTGTTGTTTTCTTTAATTTCACTAGACAATATCGTTTTGTACATGGCATTTCAAATTCAACAGATTCAATTTCAGGTGAATATCCTTTTACAATGGTTTTATTCAATTCAATATCTGGGAATTTTAATAAGACAATTGCATTCTGATCTTGTTGCTGTTGATGTAATCTTTTTTCATATGCTAAAACTTCAAGGATATCATCTTGTTGATCCTGTTTTTGTATTATTGAATTCAATTTTATATTTTTTGTTCCCCCTAATTTTTTTCTATTAATCATTTTGTCTTGTATTTTTTTTCGATTTTTCTTTACGATTCGACCCATCATTAAATACAGTACTATATATGTATGTAATTAGTTTCGTTTAATGTACAACAAAATGTATTTACTTTTCTCTGTTACTAAGTGCATTCACGCATATAAAAGACCAGCCAGTAGGTAGGTATGTATAGGTAGGATTACTATAATATAATGCAAATGCTATTTTTTAATACAATTCATAATTATTACCATATATACAATTATGAAGGGTAAATTTATGCATTTTTTTTTTTGTAATGTTTTCTTTTGTACTGCATGCAAATACTTATCACAAGACAATTTTTTCTTTCTTCGTATAGAGCTGCAATTGCATGTACTTTTTTTTTATTTTGTTGTTTTTATTTCATGTTGTCCTTATCATCACATCATAGCTGAGGATGCATTTTCTCTGCGATATTTTGTATGTAGTAAGTAGTACCTGGTATTCGTGTAATGTAGTATATGTACGGAAGGAGATTTTGTTTTTATATACCTAATTGCAAATAAATCACATCAGCACATCACCAGTATATAAAATTAGTATAAATTTTAGAATATATTAAAAATTGTATATATGTACCTATTGGGTTTATATTACAAACGCGCCAAAATCAAGTTTTGTTGTATTCCATATACTACAAAATTATTTATATTTATACTACAGTATGCACGAGCACGACATTTAATGAAATTAAATTCATGAAATTGGGGAAATAATTTGTGTGTTCACTGTTTACTTTGCACAATAATTAAAATTTCAGTTAAAAAATTATATACAAAAAATTATGAAATAATAATTATAAATAATTGTGATATTAATTAGTTGGAAATTTTTACAATTATTTTCTAAAAATTTATATTCTTGCTTTTATGTTTTTTTTTTGATTTAGATTTAGATTTAGATTTGTTTTATGTTTTCTTTTTTTTTTTTTTTTGGTTTAATACACTACACTTTAATTCACCTCGATCGCCTTCTTGCTGATCTATCTCTCTCGCGGCTTCTACTTCTGCTCCTAATTCTGTCTCTATCACGCGAACGATGTCTTCGTATATCACTACTGCTACTTGTACCAGCGATTGCACCACGGTCTCTTTCTCCAACACGTTCCCGAGACCTATCTCTGTCCCTTTCACGTTCTCTCAAACGTTCACGACGTTTCTTTCTTTCACTGCGCTCCTTATCACGTCGTCGTCGTGATGTTGGAGATGGAGTACGACCCATCTTCCAATTCACGTTCTTTGTCCTCTTCCAGCTATCGCTTTTGTTTTTGTTTCAACAGCAGTAGGGGACAAAAATATCAAATATGATGAATATTTTCACTTTTTTTCTTTTAAATTTGACAAGTATTTTTTTTATGTGCGTTACTTTTTCCTGGATACGTAGCTATATATATATATTTTTATATATAAACCAAATTTATCGAATATTCCTTGAAAAAAAGAAGAAGAAAACCAAACGATTTTTAACATTTTAAGGTTATGAAAAAATTCATTTCAAGTTTATGTTTTATATTTTCCTAACGAATTTTTCAAATTTTATTTTTAAAAATTACCTTTTTTATTATTGTGTCTCGCAAACACTTTAGACACTTTTTCTTAATCCGAAAAAATTAAATTTTTAAACGAAGACAACGATACGCGATGATGAGCGCGCCGCGGATTTTTTCTAATTACAAAAACCAAATGCCAGAAGTTGCGAAAAAAGAAAAATAAAATATCCATAGTGTTAGTGTACTAAGCATTTTTTTTTTAACAAGGGGGGGGAAATTTTTTTAAAAAATAAAAAAAGTATTTGAAAGGATAGAAAAAGAAAGAATAATAATAAAAGTAAAAAAAAAAATGGAAATATCTTTTGGAGAAGTGTGGTCGAGGTGTAATAAAATTAATCACTTGTTGTAAAAAAGAAAAAGAAAAACTTGGATGTTTTTTCTTTCTGTTTTATTCTAGCCATTTATAACGCGCAAAAAAATAAGATAGGTAGCAATGAAAAAATACGTTTTATTAAATTTTCAAGATAAAAAAAGACGTATAGATATAAATAAAGCGCAAAACAAAATTTGTTGTTAAAAAATCATGGTTGAATGACTAGAAGAAGGTTATTACATTAAAAAGAGCTTCAGAAAAAAGCTTTAAATGACGTCATTTGGTACTTTCGTTAGATATTATACATATGGTGATCAAATATAAATTTTGAATATTTATTTAAATTAAAAACATTTTTCAAGTGGTCAATTTGTAAATTTTTTTATTATTATTTTTACCATAAACATTGTGTTTTAAATTTACATTTAAATTTCTTATTCTGAAATACATTCTACTTCGGAAAAATAATTCTTTTACTTTGCTGTGCACATTAATATTGTCAGATAATTTTTTTAATTTATATAAATAATTGGATGTTATTCTAATATCTTTTTTATTGAAATTTTCGAATATAATTTCTAAACATTTAATTTTTTCTAAAAATGAATGAGATGGCTTTAACAAACCACCTTCTGATATTTCATTTACCCATGTATATGTTTCATTGTCTTTACATAAAACATCTCCTAAATCTAAATAGGTTTTACATTTTTTTATAATATATCCTGCTAAATATTCTAAAGCATCACTTTGTAATTGTTCTAATTCAATTTCTTCTGTATTGATGCTATTATCACTTTCTGTATGTATAGCTTCTAGAAGTGTATTGGTCATTACTCCATCATCTTCTGGGATTTGTTGCCAATTCAATGGCAAAGGAACGTCATTGTCTTCAGTTACATTACTGGAATGAAGAATTGTTTTTTCCTTCCCTAATGAATAAAAATTTGCATATATAATATAAAGAAAAAATGTTTTCCTAGTACGTGTACATATATTAAAATACAAAATTTATTTTTTAATGGTTCTTTCTAAGTATCTTTTCGTTAGAAAAATGCATTTAACAGTAATAAAATTAAAAATATGTAATATGAAATTTTATTCGATAAGAAAATATTTATAAATTTTATAAAATATACAAATTTTAATTACTCGCCCATATAAACATGTAGAAGTTGAGCACCAAAAAAGTACCAAATGACGTATAAAACTTTTAAAAATAAGAGAAGAGCTTTTCTAATGCACAAACCTTGTTATAGTCATTCAACCATGTTAAAAAATCAAAAGCAACAAGAGTACCAAGAGTACAATCAAAATTTATTGGAATAATATTCATTTTGATGTAAAAAGTCGTATTGGAAAACTAGTGGTCTGTAACTGAAAAGAATTTGAAATCTGATTAAAATTTTTTCTTTTTTTCTAATACGATTTTTGTTTTAATTTTGTTGATCAGTTTTACAGCTTTAAATAAATATAATTTTAATTTATTTCTTTATTCACAAATAATCATATATCTACGCTTTGCAAATAAGTTTTCTAAGTGAAATCTGAATGGTTTGTTCATTTAAACAAGTTTAAATTTTTTAAAAAAAAAACTATTCTCTGCTCGTTATAAATTCAAATTTCAAATAAGAAAATATTAATATTCACCATAAACACAAATGTATATTTTTTGTTATCTCTTTTTAAATTTTTAGAGTTATCTTTATCTTGTTCTATCAGCATCATTTTTATTTGAGAAACTAGGAACATCATATAACAGAATGTCCATATTTTTCGAATTTTTTTGGTTGAAAAAATGAAAATTCCCAATATTTTTCTTTTAAAATGAGATGAAAATATTTTCTTTACTGCTTTAATTTCCCATTTTTTCCATTAAAATTTAAAAGAAATATTCAAATAAAGAATTGAAATCAAAATCACTCATATTTCATTCTCATGTTCGCATTTCGCAACAATTATCAACAAAAAGCAAGGAAGGAAAGAAACAAATTTAGCTATTGAAAAGACAAAATGAAACAACAAATCTAATAAGAAATAACCAATAACTCAGGAATGAATCGAGAAAGGAAAATTGGATGATTGGAATTCACTTGGAATTGGAATGGAATTAAATTGAAAAGTTGGTATTTTATGTATTAGTAATATTCTATTTAAATTTATTTAAAAATTAAAAAGTGACTAGATAGTAATGTGATTGGTTGCGTTTTACCGTTCTGCGTTTTGTTCAGTACAAGTAGTTGGGAAAATTAAAAATTTTGAAAAAACGCAAAGGTTGAAAACTAAAAAAAAATAAAATAAAATAAAAATATAAAAATTGTTCAGGTAATTAGTGTACACAGAAATAAACGAAATAAAATAAGTAAAGCATTTATGTGTATAATAAATACGGTTTTTTTGTCGCGCAACCACAGGATTCAAGAAGGCAGGAAGAAAAAACAATATTGTGCATTTTTTTTCAAGGTGATTAAAAAAATATATACACATTATTAGAAAATGTACATAATTGAAATTCGTTTTAAATTCATTTAAGAAAGGATATTAAATAAAACAATGTAGTAAAGTGATTTAGAAAAAATATTTAATTGAAAAAAAGAGAAAACGGCGTCTTTTCCTAAATTGGAAGAAAAAAAATTTTACTAAGGAAAAAAGGAAGAAGAAAATATAAAATCCATTTTGCTTTTTATCTTCTTCTTTTTTTACTTTAGCTTTTTGGTTCTTTTTTTTGTTGGATTTTGTTTATTAAAGTGGTAAAGAAGGTGTTGACTGTTGAGGTTGAGTTGATTTTATTTTTTATAAGAATAATGAACCTGTTCCTTTTTTTTATGTATAAACATTTTAAGTGTATGTATTGTAATTTTAACATTTTCATAAAATAAAAACAATTAAAAAAAAATCCAAAAAGACAAAAATTTAAAGAAGAGTGTTGATTGCATTCTTTGATAGTATAGGGAAAATAGAAAAACGTAAAATGAAGTTTCAAAAATAATTTTTACTAAAAAAAAATTTTCATTTTTTAGGATAGCTGCAGCTAGCTGATAACTTCGAACGAAAACTAAAATAAAAATATACGAAAAACCTATAGCAATTAACAAATCAAAAATATCTAAAACGACAAGCACAAAATTACGATATTTTTAATCGTATACATCTACATACATGTTGTACAAAATTAAATCCAGTACACAATAGAAAAAATGTACGTATCGTGTTATCTCTAATTAAATTATCGTGATATTTCAAAATAAAAAAAGTATACGTATACATAATGAGATCATTATTCTATTAATTTTCTTCTTACATTTTATTTATTCATTTTCAAATATAAAATGAAACCAAAAACTTTTTTCGATATCGTATCGTATCGACTTGAATTTTGTTTGATTAATTTATCATCATATTATATTATATTGATTATTTTCATTTTGTGCTCTTTTGTTCTCTTTCATTATCGGCATTCTTTCAAATTGAACTTCTCATTTCTCAACATAGTAGTCCTAGTCAACAAAATCAAATAATAAGTAATCAAATTTCGAATTCAAGTCAACGAAGTCAACGTTTCATACTACATACACGTCAAATTAAATATCCGATTTTATTTACATATATTAATTTTCTTTCCTATTTCTGTGTACATAACATATCTACATTACATATTTTTTAATTACAACGTTACTTATATATAAAAAATTTTAACATAAAATAATTGATTATAATTTTGTACATGAAAAACGTATAGTAGTAAAATTACGAATTATTTTATTTTGTGGATTTAAAATTAATTTTCTTATTTTAATTTTTTTCTTTGCTATACATAGACGTGAATAATTACAAAAAGAATAAAAGAGTGAATAATATTATATTTTCTATTTTCTATTTTCTATTCATACATACATACACATTAACACATTTCGCATTTTCATACAGATTTTCATAAACCCCTATACTTACTTGTGCATTTCCAATATTTCCAATTTTCATTTTTTTCTGTATTTTATAGAAGAAGAGTAGAAATTGAAATTGTATAATATTAATAGTAGTGCGTGGTGTAAAAGCAAAAGCGCAGAATTCAATAATTAACAAAAAAAAAATCCTGGACTGCAGATTACTGCTGTTAGTGTGGAGTATTTGCAATAATTTGAAATATAGAAAAATAAAAATCGCATAATTTTATTTACAATTCTGACGAAGAAAAAAAAAATTTTTTTTTCGAATTATTTTCTAATTTTAAGAAAAGTGTTTGCTGTTTTTTGTTTTTTTTTTTTTTTTTTAAATGCAATCAGTTATTATAATATAAACAAGAAAATAACCGAAACGAAATAAAAAAGAAACGCATCGATTCAAATTATTTGATTATAAATGAGCTGAAAAATATTGAAAATATTGATTTGACATAAGAAGAACAGAAATTGTAAATTTCCTTATTGGTAAGTGTTGAAAATTTTATTTGAAATTATTTTTTTTTTTATGAAAATAAAAATATAAAATTGTGTACATAAATATGTACATATAAATATTTTGAATGCTGTATAATGTAAATGGTGAAATATTCTAAATTTAAATAAATTCACCCCAACTGTTTTGGGATTTTTAATATATTGTCATTTAAATCAGCGTGAATGGGATAGATATGTAAACGAAAGTAATCAGTCAGGAATATGGAATGTATTATGTATGTTGTGTGAAGATATGCGATATAGTAGATAGCATAGAGAGAATTTTTTGAATATAAAACGTAAAGTATATATGGGTGCAATAAAGTGGAATAAGTAAAGAAAGAAGTAAAATAAAATACATTCAGGGAGGAATGAGAAGTGGCAAGGTGAATTTTATTTAATTGAAAGGAAAAAAAGAAAAGTTTGATTAAAAAGAATATTGACTAGTGACTATATAATAACTAAAATTAAAATTTAAAAAAAAAAAAGAAAAAATAAAGTGCTTTTTGTTGAATAATAATACGAAAATAAAAAGATTAAATTTTCAGAAATAAGATAAGCAAAAAAACAAACAATAAATAATGCCGGTAATTTTTATTTTTTATTTTTATTAGGTATATTGGTATCTAAATTTTTCGAAAAAAAGATATCTTGAAAATAAAATTAATGAAGGTATAATAGGATTTTTGTGTGTATGCATAATGTGTTGTAGATAAAAGTGTAATTTCAATTTTATTTTTCATATATTTTTATTGCTTCTAGTGCCACTCAAACACAAATTTGTTATTTTATTCTTTCTTTTTAAAAATCATATTCATATAGGTACATATGAAAATTCCAAGCTTAAGGTTATTTTAATTCATGACGTCATCCTGCACCATATACGCATACTCGTACACATATATATTATCTTTCAATCGTTTGTTGACCAAAATGACCACATTCAATTCAATTGACATCCACTTAACTACACAAATACAAACGTTTGGTCTGGATGGATACTGTATTATTTAGCAATTAAATGAAATTAGGCAAAAAATTAGTGCTTAACAACAAAAGTAGATACCTACCTAATGTATGTAACTTGTGTTACATATATAAATTGAAATAGAAAATAAGCTAGATCACGCTAGATGAAACCATTAAAATTAAATTTTGTTTTTCAAAATTTTTAAAAACAAAAAAAATCTAAAACTTCAAATGATATTACCTATAAAGCATCTTTTATAAATTATGAATAAGAAAAATTGAGATGTAGTAACATAACTGATAGTTAAAGTGAAAAAACGTTAAATTAATTACAAAGTGCATAGTATAAAGTACTGTAGGCATTACATGTATAGTGTATTTATAGTACAGAGTTGATATCTTCCGTTAAAAACAATTTTCAATTTCAATCCTTTTAACAAATACCTATATAATTTTTAAAATTCAGTTAGGTATTACTCTGAAATCATAAATCAATTGTTTATTTAACTACATATTTTGTAAAGTAATTTTATATAAAAAGCCGGTCAATATAAATACACGTATACATTTATGTATATAATTTCTAAGAAGAATCAACCAAATAAAACCGGTTTATAATACATATATAGGTATTTTTATTTTATATTTTTTTTAATTAAAAAAACCAAAAAGTAAAATTAAATGAATTACGAATGTTTTTATTTAATGCATACATATATGATTCACTTACTTCAAAGTTTTTTTAAATGAAAAAAAAAAAAAAAAATGATTTTCCAATAATTAATCTGTTTGATGGTTTGATATAGAGTATCTAATATGTACATATCTACATACTTACCTACCTATCTATTGAATTGAATTCAATAATTTTTATATCATTTTTAAAAATAAATCAATAAATTTAAAAGAAAAAAATGAAAATGAAATCAGAGTAGAAAATAATCAAAATGTGTAAATTACCTATATTTAACATAAATAATACATTAATACATACATACATATATTCATATTAACATGTGTATAGGTATTATTATCTTGTTAAGTATACCTAAGTATTACAAAAAAGTAAATATTATTTAAATTTATATACATTACTTTACCTCTACTATTTATTGACAGCATAATAAATTCTAAGTATAGAAAATTTAACAAGTTGCTAACTATGTATAGCTGGGGAGGGGCTGAATCTAGTCAGTCAGCAAAAGCTTGATAAATCGTTGCGTTTTATAGAATCAGAACAACGTTTTAAAAAAAATAAAAAAATAATAACGATAAAGAAAATGAACCTATTATCCACATATTATTTACGTGTGTATGTACATACAAAATACATTATAATAATATACAAATCTCCTTATAATGTGCATACATTCATACCTGTACACCTATAACTGGTACTGGCATGATTAAAACAATAGCCTAGCATTTTTATACAATAAAAAAATGTACATAGCTATAATGGTTATAATACAACGAAGAAGAATAAATTTATGGACATTGGTATGAATTGCATAATCCAAATATGGCATAAATACCAATCTAAGAATATAACTACATAAGATGATAATAATAATAATGTATAAAAATGTATCTATTATCTGACAAAAAAAATTTTTAAATATATTTTTGCATTTCTTATTGTTCTTTTCAACATATATAAATTCTTTAGTTATTTTTATTTTATTTATTTTTTATTTTTATTTATTTATCATTTTTTATTTTTATTTATTTATTTATTTATATTTTTTTCAGTTTTAAGTTGCTTGATTTTGCTTCATATAGGTACCTACCTATTTCAGATTCATTTCATTTTTATTTTATATACCTATAGGTATGTAATATTTTTTTAATCGATAATTTAATGATAATGGTGAGTAACACATTATTTACACTTCAAATTATTATGTATGTAGGCAGGTATCCATGTTGGTATATTTTTTGTTTTTAAATTCCATATTAATTTATAAGCTAAAATTATATTTCTTGTTCTTCTTATCATCATTAAATAATATATGAGAATATATTTTATATTTCTGATTTTTATTTTAACGATGTTTTTGTGTGGAGATAATATCTGCAATAATCTCTATACACATTGTATGCATGCATTTATTACATCTATATACTATGGGTGTACAATTTTAACATTACGATTGAAAAAAAAAAAAAAAAAACAGTAAAATAAAATAATATTGCTTTAAAAGTAAAAATAAAATACATACCAACTTTCATTTCATGTACTAATAAAATGAAAAATATAGAATCTGATTAAATTTATGTAAAATAAAAAATTAGATTGAATTATGTACACATATGTAACTACAATTTGCTACAATATAACATGAGTACCTATACAACTACAATATTAAACATGAATAAAAGTATAAAGTTCATTAAAATTTATATTAAATAATAAAGAAAAAAAAAATTGACTAAAATAATTTCAAATTTTATTTTAAAAATTACATACGAGTACATATGTTGTGAGCATCATGTATATATGTAATGTAATGTATGTACCTATAATGTACACAAAAAAATATTCAGAAGACATTGAATTTGAATTAAAACTGGTTCTAGCTTGATTTTTCATTTAAAATGAAAAAGAAAAAGAAAAAAAAAATATAGGTAGTATATTTATGAAATGTTCACTTTCAAAAAATCAAGACTATACAAGCAAGAGTACCAATTTGTTCATTAAATTTTTTCTTATTTTTATCATTGCATTTTATTTATGCAACCATAATTAATTGTATATATACATACATTTATGCATTTATATATTTTACAGATTAATATTTACATACATATGTAAGCAAGTAAGTAATAATACGGTAATGGTAATACCTACATATTGGCAATATGATAAATTGTCAGTTTATCTATACGTGCGGTTATGCACATATGTACTATACAGTGCATAAATGAATGTACATACATACATAAATAGATATCTACATACATTATTGTATATAGGTATACAATTCGATATATACGTACATATGTAAGTAATAAATTTATTTTATGTAGTTCTGTTCAAAATTTCTACAGTGAATAATAATAAAAAAGATGAAAAAAAAATGAATTTAAAAATGACCTAAATTTCTTACCGCAAAAAAAAAAAAAAAATAAATAAATAAAGAAAATTTTTTATTTTATTAAATCGTATAATATGTAAGTACATGCATACATATGTATCTATAAATACATATTACTACAACCACATTTATTTGCATTTAAATTTGTAATTACATTACATACGAATTTTCTGCCTATCTATAAGTATAATGCTCTTGTATCATCATATTCACATCACTATCTATATATGTACATAAATTGTTATACCTACATAAATATGAATGTACATAGATACTATCATCATATTGAAATTAATAATTTTTCCTTACTTTTTGTAAGAGTACTGCTATATACAGTACTTTTTCTTGATATACTATACATAATATTATATTGTATAGAAACACATTCATACATACACAGACATATAAGATTTTTTTTTGTTGTTTAATTTTTAATTTTTCGTGTAATAATATGTATGTATTTTTTTTTTTTTTTTTTTTTACATATTTATTGTACAATTTATTACTATGCGACCATGAATCATTCATTTTATAAAAATCCATTTTAATATCAAAATTATACATTTAAATACAATAATATAACCGACATCATATCGTGTAATGTATGTATATGTACATTATATAGGTATCAGAGATACATATAGATATAAATGAATGGACGCCATATAATATATCTAATAATAGATCAAGACCACAATCACAAATTAAAAAAAAAGAAGAGAAATATGCATATACATACATATACATATGTACAGACGAAAAAAATTTTTTTTCTCTTTAATATTTAACTCGTACAGTATGTGTATAGACAGGAGAATAATATAATGTGTATAAAACCGACACAAATATCTATATCTATACACAAATGAGTTAGTTATTCGTTCGTTTTAGTTTCAATTTGAATGTGGCATAAGTTCTTACATATTATAACATTACATTATGTGTAATTGTTAAAAAATCGTCAGCCCTATCACAAATCTCGATCGAGTCGAGAATTTCTCGATATCGAGAAATTTTGTATCACAATCACAAGCCTCGGTCGAGTTTCATTTCTCTTCATTCCAGTGGAAATGATGTCGATAAGTGGTATCACAACGCTCGATCGAGTCGTAAATTTTTAGCTCGATTTAGCTCGATAGTGATTAAGGTTGCGAACAGTGTAAAAATTGAAAATTTTACTTTAAAATTAAAAGTCACATATGATTTTTATTAAATTTTATTTTCATAAAATTTATTTTTGTTAAATTATATGATATGACATTTGTTTCGCTTTCAATTTATTCCATAGGAACGTTTGAACATGATTTCGATCGAGACTTGTGATACCAAATTTCATCTCGATCGAGAAGTACTATCGTTCAAACGTCTAGACTCGATCGAGAGTTGTGATAGGGCCGGGCCGCATATATGAATATGACGTTTAAAATAATGTCAATTTTGAATAGTAAAATAATTATTAAATTTCAAATTTGTCAATTATTGATAAAAATACTCTAAAATCTATACTTTATAGATATTCTTAAATAATGTTGACCTAAAATCTAGAAAGAGAACTAGAAAATATAGCTTCTTTATAGATAAAAAATAATTTTGATTGTACATACAACAAAGTCTACAATAATTAGGTACTACCTACTATTATTACTGATTTTCAAAAGAACGAACTTATACCATTTTCAAATGATTGATACAAAAAATGTATTTAAATAAAAATTTTAAGTCTAATCTCTAAAAAAAAAAAAAATTAATTTATAACATGTACATACATACATATACATTCATATGTACAACACATTTTATACTCGTAAATAAAATACATAGATTATATTTATTATTGGCTTTCAATTTCTTTTCTTTCTTTCTACATACTTATATACGTATATGTACATATCTACATAATATGATAAGATTTCACGTAAGTACATACATACATACATAAATGTATGTACATATTATGCCTGTTTAACTTTTCATATCGTATTAATTCTGCTGCTGGATAAAAGAAACAAGATTAAAAGATAAAAAGAATATAAAATATTTCTTCTTTTTTAATTTTAGTTTTATTTACATATTCTACTTTTTGTTTATTTTTAAATTAATTCTCAAAACATCATTCTCATTTTATTGAATTTTAGTTCTATTTTCTATTCAAATATCATTATAAAAACATTCAACATAATATAACTATGTATATACGTATATAATAATTAATATATATGTATGTATATGAATGTGAATATGTGTACATAAATTAAATTCTAAATAGAAAAGCAAGCAGAATAGTATACAGAAAATGAAATTAAATATAGAAGAAAATTTTTCTATTTGTAAAAGAAAAGCCGTTAATGAATATTTTTTTTTATTTCTTTTACGGTATAACTTCAAAACTTGAAGGATGACATATATGTTTTGTTATATCATTTGAAAGGTTTTTTTGTCCTCTTTCCAATGATATCATATTTACGTGTAGAAACTGCATAAATAAAAATAATAAATGCACAAATATACAAAAAAAAATGCGAAAAAATACACATTTTTTTTTCTCACAAAACATTGATTCATCAAAATAATAAATTCCTGCTACTATAGATGTGATTTAAATATTTAATGATTATTTTGGAATACTTCCCTTTAAAAATTAATTACTTTTACACTACATACCTATCTACTTTTTTTTAACGAGTTTTTAGGTTTTGTATTAATGTGAATTTCCTTAAAGTTTTATTGAATTTTTCGTATTATTTTCCTACTCATTTTATGTATATGCATGGATGAATAAATATTTTCCTATATGAAATTATTTTTATCTTATGTGTCTACTATTCGTATGTATACGTACATAGATACATACATATATAAAGTATAAAGTCAATATGATTCACAAATTAATATTATTCATGATATCTACATATGTACATATTATTTAATACCCATCCATATTTATATGCACATCGTACAATATTATGTATACATATTAATGTATTTTGTGACCGAATTTTTTCTATGTGAAGTGAAGTGAATTTCATCGATAGAATTTTCATATTTTTCATCATAATGCATTCTGTATATGTATACGTAAAACTGATAAAACGTAATATGTACTCATTCATTTGTATGTACATAGATATGTACATTCATATACCATTTAGTATTTGTACGAATATACAAAATAATATTTGAACCAAATGTGTGTGTATTATGAAACGTGTGATGAAACGCATTTAAAATAACATAAATGTACATCTGTATCGGAAAATATTAAAATATGTATGTACGTACGTATATTTGAGTATGTAATGTATTGGAATTTTTTAATTTCTAAATATTCTTTTTTTTTTGTGGATATATCTATTTATCTTTTTAAAGTCTAGTCTTCTTTTCTACGTAACATAACATAACATACATAAATGTACATATTATTTTCTTTGTAATGTTTCCAATTAAAAAAATTAAATTTTTTTTTTGTATATACTGTACAACACTTAGGGTGGTATTCACCAACATGGATATATCCGTCGGATATATTTTAGCCGGATACAATTTCAGCTTATTCATAAACCTAGATAAAACTTGTTTTCGAACTTCGTTTTCGGGTCGAACATGTGTGTCAAACATGTCAGCTGATTATATTTTTATATTACAAAATGAAAAAAAGGTTCTGTGATGTGATAATTATATGCAAATATGATAATACAGTACAACTACATTATCTTTATTTATGCTGTTGCTGTTAATAACAAGGTTATATTCTAACGATATATATAATACCACTCCGAGGCCGAGTAGTGTTTTATCCAGGTTGATGAGAATACACTTTATCTCAGATAAAAGATAATCTATGTTGGTGAATACCAGCCTTAGTATTTTCATTTTGATTTTGAATAGACACGATGACGTGTTGTACTATTTTTAAATTTACCTTGTCCTTTTTTTTTTCATTTTTTATTATTTGTGAAATCAAAATAAATTTGGCTATAATTATATACATATTATAAATTTGTTTCAGTTTATTTAGATCAATAAATTGATAGGATTACAACAGATCAATGATCTATAAAGTTTTTTTTTTGTTCATTCGAAAGCATAATTTTTATGTACTACTAGTACTACGTTATGTATGCAAATGTGATTCTTTTCGATATAAAATGATAATTTTTTTTCGTATTTGATGATACTGATACTTAGATTCCATTTACAAGATAAATGCAAACATTTCATTTCTAAAAATTTTTAAATTTTTGTATGTATTCCAAATACATAATTTATTTGTCTTTTTTATTGCAATTGAAAACACATTAGTGAAGTACATAATTTACACTAATATGTACTCGAAGTTTTTGTATTGTAATCTGTAGTTTAGTTCAGTTTGAATTTTGAAATATTCATTTGATTTTTTATCTTATTTTTAAGAGAATGTATGTAAATATTGTTGAATTATCGTCGATTATCGAATTATATTGATGCGAAAGATCGATGTCCGGTAACTGATTTTCACGATTTTCATTGTCATATACCCAATATCGATTAACTACAATTATTTCAAATTAAATTTACATATACTACATACATACAAGTAGTACTTTATTCATACATTTAATAATCTGAAAAGAGTAAAAAATAAATAAACATTGTTGTAAAATGAAATTGTATATTAAACAAAAGGTAAAAAAAAAAATGTAAAAAAAATTTTTTAAATTAATTACAATTCAAATTCAAATTGAGAAAGTTAATTTTCACTTTCAAACAAAGTACATATGTACCTGCCTATGTACATATGAAAATCTGATAAACATTGACAAATACATAGTAGTTTATGTGTATTGTATATAGTCTTTAGTTATATATGTATAGCAAGTTAGTCGGTTGCATGCATTTGTTGTCTGCAGGCCATTATTATTATCTTGTATGCAAAATTTTTTATTCTTATTTCAAAATTAAAATACTTATTCAAAATAAAATTAAACTACATATTTATCTATCTATTACACACACACATACTATATACAATATCATATACTCATTCGTATCTCGTATTGTATTTATGTTACTAAACAAATATACGTTATGTGTATGTATGAATGAATGTATGTAGCTAAATTTATACAAATGTGACTAAAATATTCACTGTATACTCGTATGCATTATACACTTACTCTCGTATATATAACATATTCATGCATCTAAAAATACATTACTCTCAAAAGAAAAAAAGTAAAAAAAGAAAAATTGAAGAAATTTTATATTTTTGTAATTTTAACTTTGAATATCGTGCCAAAAAGATTTTTTAGCATCACCATTTATTCACATTACTATGTATTATAACAGAGAAATGCAAAAATCTATAATAAGCGTACTCTTATGTAGAGTAGATGTGTAAATGTAAAGCGAAAATATATGCACAAACATATTATGTACATACATATAAAAGTAAAGATATAAAATATTACATTAGATGTGCACTTTCCTTTAAGTTTTATACTATACGACTGACTATACTCTCCGTCACCGAAGATATAATGTACATACATATATAAAATACTCAAGTATGAGAGTATTACATGGACAAATACCATTATAAAGTCAAATATACAAACATATATGAGTATGTAATGCAATGAAAGTGAATTAAAGTTAGTGGGTAATTGCATTAATAGTGTTAATTTTATATTCAGATTTATATTTATTTATTTATTTTTTTATTTCATATTTTTTATTTAATGAAGATATGTAATTAAATTTTCTTTGAATAGGTATTTGATTTCAATTACATATAAATACTTAAGAGTAGGATTCGACTTTGAAAAATTTCGAAAACAACAAAAACGATTTTACATACAAAAATTTTAAAAAATTCTTTTGCATAACTTTTAGGTGCTAATAAAAATGGATTTTTGAAGATTTTGATGGAAAAAAAAAACATAATTTTATTTTAATAAAAATGGAAATGTAACAAAGATTTTTATACTTTTTTTTTTTGTAAACGCTTCAGAAAAGTCCAAATTTTATTTTGATACCAAAATCATATATAGAAATATGAAGATTTAATGTATGAAAACAGAAGTCAAAGTTGAACAATTTTTCAAAAAAACCCTCTCCTTTTTTAAGAACTACAACTATATTTCAGGACGTAAAATCAAAAATGTGTTATATTCAAGCACGACAATATATTTCAGGCTATACCTATATTCAAAATTTCAAAGAAATTGGTCAATCAGTGTCTGCTGTACGTGGGTGCATTTGGAAACCGAAAAATCGCAATTTTGACAACTTTGACACCCTGTAAAAAGGAAACAAGGAATTTTTTTAAAAAAAGTGCTCCATTCAAGCAGCACAATTCCTATCAAAGTATCTATGTTTCAAATTTTATTAAAATCGGTTAAGTAACTTCGGAGATATGTGGTGCACAAGATAGCAGATATCTCGAATCCTAATCTTAACGTTAGAAATTTATTTTATTATTTTTATTATTTTTTAAATTGTTGATGTTGGTAGGTATATTGTTTATTCATTTTCAAATATTGTTTTTTTTTCTTTTTTGCAAAATAATAAAAAAAAACTGATAAGTAAACAATCATAATGAAACGTGAATAGTTATAAAACAATAAGAAAATTTATTTCAAATGTTACTGTTCTCAAATATCTCACATAGTTATATATACATATACGCGAAACTTTAAAATGTTTCTGTTTAGCTGCTATATGCACATACGTATTGTAAATGGATTTTACGAATATGCGAATTTAGAGAAACAAAAAAAAAACATTGTTTTGTTTTCTGATATTGTTTCTATTTGTATTTTATTTTTATTTTTTATTTTTTGCATTTTATCGTTTATGTAAATCTGCATAATGTATAATAATAATAATAATAAAATAAGTATGTAATAATAAAGCAAGTTAGCAGAGTAAAAGTGTGAAAAAAAAGGTCTTTTAAGTAAAATTATTAAATTATTTACACTTACGTTTTTAAATACAAATATATGTATATGTATTACAACTACATAATGTATTCGTGTATATGTAATTTTTTAGTTTTAAAAAAATAAAATCGTTTTTCTACATATACAAGTTAAGTAGTGGAATATGGGCTTGAAGTGCATACATTACAATCGTATATATACTATCGTACCGTACCTACATATTATACGATTATCATTTGTTTAAGTAAGTAAATCGTCAATTGTATTCCGTCTGTTTGGTTTTTGGTTTTTCATTTTTATTTTAATTCCCGTATTTGGTTTCTTTGTTGTGCATTTAAAAAAAAAAAAAAAGAAAAGAAAAGAAAAGAAAATTCCCCAGTAAAATAGTTGTTGGTTCGTTTGGTTGGGTGGGTTGACTGAATTTCAGAATTAAATAAAAATATAAATATTCGTGACTTTTTCACAATATATTCGTTTAACTGTTGTTATACATGCATGTAACATACTTATACGTTTTCGTATATACATATATATATATATGTATGCATGTTTACTAAGTATATAGTCATTGTGTTTAGATATGAATACGGGTATTATATGCATTATTATATTATATACATACATATGTGAAGGTAGAATAAATATCTGTATAGATGAAAGATAATATCTGTCTATACTGTTGGTTCTGATATTAATTCAATGCATTCCTGTCTTTTCATTTATCTTCAAAAATAATGTGAATATGTATGTAAGCATAAGCATATATGAACGTGTACCTTATCACAGGTATTTATTTATTATTGTAAAATGCATAACTCTACTGTGTAATAATACAAAATTGTATAGGCACTGATCTTCGGGGATTACATGACTATAAAATGACTGGTATGCTTAAGTTATAACTATACCTGAACTAAGCATATATACATAAATGTATACAAGTACCTTTGTAATTTTACATTTTACCTTACAAAAATATCATCGATATAAAATAATATTATGTGGATGAATAGATGTAGTCTAATAGAATTTTATCTGAAAAATATGAAATATGTAGATACTACTTTGGCTGGATACCTTTTGTAGATTATATGTAGAGTTATGTAGACATTTATGTAGCAGCTACTAGTGTTACACATAACATATGTATAGAAAGTTCTATCGATATCTGATTTAAAAATCATTCTCTTTTTTTTTTCTGTAATGATATTTCCTCTTTGTGATATGTTATTAATAGTAGATATGCATGCATGTAATGACTGTACAGGTAAAAATTTTGTATTGTAGTCGTCCTTAAAGTTCTTAAAAGTACAAAAACCTTTATTTTTTTTTTTTCTTTTATAGAAAAACATTTTTTTTACAGAGTAACATATTAGAATAAGAGATAGGAGGTATTCAAATTAGAAAAAAAAATATAATTCAATTTAATGCACAATAAAACTATTTTTGTGTATCATGTCTGTCATATGTTATCAGGATAACCTCAATCAGAATACATATTTGAATTTGATACTTTATATGTACATTACATTCCATTTTCGTTTATTTATTTATTTTTTTTTCTATTTACACACTTACGTACGTTAAGTGCATTATGTTCGTCTGAATGACTGTAGATAATTTTCAAATTGATTAAAATGTTCATTTTATGAGATTCGAATTTGGGAAGTTTTTGGGGAGACTTGTGAACAAAAAAAAAAAAAAAACCAGAAAAGATTAGAGAGAGGTCAATTTTTTGGTCGACCTGAGTCTGTCGATTTGCAAAAGAGGCGAGCGAGAATAAAAAAATGAAAGATTATAATGAATTCCATGATATTTACGATTACGGAATAAAATTTTGTGTAGCATAGCTGAACGAACGATGCATCTAACGAATCGTTCTGAGAGAAAATAAAAGAAAAGAATTACTTACGTCAGGAATATGTAATAATGATATGTAATATTATGCACTATTATTATACTTTTGTATTTGTTGATATAAAGCTAAAAATAATAATGAATACGGAAAAAATAATCTCATCATAAAAAAAACAACAAAAAAAAAAACCAAAATAAAAATACTCATAAATTAATTGTTGTGGAAATTTTATAAATGAAAAAATTGAGTGAAAAGAAAACATAAAAACAAATTAAAAATGTTCAAAGATTGATATACTCGTATAGATAGCTACATATGTACATACTGTGTTTATATGTATGTTAGGATAGAGCAACAAGGTAACCGAAACGAGAGAAATTAAACAAAATGTATATATGTATGTGAATAATAATTCCTTTTATTTTTAGCTTTTGTGTGATTTATTTTTTTTTTTATCTCCCATATTTTATGCTATTCCTGTAAAGGTGGCGTGTAATAGGAGGAAGAAAAAACGAATGTCAAGTACATTTTATAGGAATTGCTCGGCATCATAAATATATGTACATACATACTCCTACTACCCTTCCACTTATATATACATATGTACTTATTCCTATGTAGGTGGTAACTACTAGATGATTGTAGAAAAATATCCTGTATCCTGTTTTGTAAATCTGCATAGAAACAAACAAATATGAACAAGTCAGTTCAGATGCATTTTCTTTATTTACAAATACAAATGCAAATAAAAAATTGAATTTGTATGAAGAATGCTGCTGGTTCATGATTATTGTGTTGTTATTGCTGTTGCTGCTGCTAATGATTATGGCTGTCTGTATACACTGTACTGTAATAGTGTGCTTATGGTGCATTCGATAATACGAGTTTGCGCTCTAAATTTCGAAAATTTTGCATTTATATTCATTTTTTATTTCTTTTTTTGTCATTATGTAGGTACCTCTACCTAGCCTAGTATTAAAGTTAAAAAGAAAATAAAATAAAATATTTTTTTTATATTATTTTTAGAAAGTGGAGACGGGAGAATAAAATAAAAATGAGAAAGTAGACTGATAACTTTAAAATGATTAAAGTTGTTTTGTTACGTATATATATAGGTAGTAGATGATACGGGTTTAGAGTGTTCTTATTTTGATTTTTCTTTGTTCTTTATTCCCATTTACTACTTTTTGTTTTTAATGCACCTCGAAAGATTGTTTACTTGGTAAATTTATTGTTTTTTTTTTTTTTTTGCTTTACCGTTGTGGTGTTTATTTATTTCAACTTTAATTTAATTAAAATAAAAACTTATAGTCGGTAGCACAGGTACAGCTAAATTTATGTCATTGATGGATGGGTGGACGGGGACGTTGGATGAAAGATTTCTACAAATGAACATATAAACCACATTAAAAGCACATTTTTTTATTTTTGTTGAAAAATATAAAAAAAAAATGAATTTTATTTTTGATGTTGAATATCTTTGTTGTGGATTTTGAGGTCTTATTATGTGAAAGTGTATGGCAAGCAAAAACAACAAAGAAACGCTGAATAGAAGAACTTCAATTATTCTATGAATTCTATGAAAATCATTCAGTTTGCTGAATAAATGAGAATGCAAATACCTAGGTGGTATACCTACAACGTCAAGTTTCATTTTAAAAATTTTTTCATAATTAAAGGACGATGAATAGAGCTTATCATTTTTTTTTTTTTTTAAATTGAAAAATAAAAAAAACAAACACTGCTGGCGGTGATGTGATAATGATAATGATGATGGATAAACAAATGGGAACCTGAATAAAGGCAAAAATATCAAAAAATCATGTCTACAGTTTTTACATTATGGCATTATTTCTAAAGAAACACTTTCTATAGCCTAAACTATTCGTTTCTTTCTTTCTGACTTTTTTTTTTCTTTTCATTTTTCCGTATTACCATAGTAATACAAAATAAAAGTTTTTCTTATTATATTTTTATAATTTTTTATGCCTGTATTAAATCATCATCATAATAATAATAATAATCATCATCATCATCATCATGAAGCATAAAATAAAATTTCGATTCGGTTTATTTAATAATTTTACGTTACGCTACACTACAAATATTTAAATGAATTTAAAAAAAAATAATAAAAAATATAAAAACAAAATCTATAAAGTTGATTTTGTAGAACACGAACAATAGTTTTCCAAAAAAAAAAAGAAGCACAAAAACTTGTTCTTTTTTCCAACACAATACAAAAATTTTTGGCTTCCAAATTTTATTTTTTTCTCATGCTGAAATCTAATATTTAGTATACTAGTAGAGTAGTGTAAGAATATGCGACCGCGATGAGTGAATGTACTCAGTCATATACCAGTCATACATATTCGTATTCATACTCATACTTCATACAGCATAGCATCACAGTATAGAATTTTTTTTCTCCATAATTTTAATGAGAATTTGTATCTTTATAAAAATTTAAAATATCTTGCTGTGTTTAAATTATATATTTTTTTTATTTTATATTAGTTATATTCAGACTCATTGTGTGCCATATGTATTTACTAAACTTAGTACATTAATTCAAAATGATGAGTGTTGCTGCTATTATTTTGCTAGTCTGAAATTTATAATTACATTCATAAGTAGTACATATATACATTACATACATTATCAATATTTATAGTATTTTACTTACATGTAGAAATTGTAGACGGTTTCATTCAGTGTCACCGTTTTCTAAATTCTCTTTTTTTTTTCAGTTTGATAGATTTTTGAAGAATATTTTTTATTGAAAGATAAGATTAATATTTTTCTCTTAAATGAGTATATATATGAGTATATGAGTAAATTGATTGACAGTGTATCGTACTACACGTACTAGTTGAATGACTCCATTAATATTACTAAAGCAAGACCCTAAATAGACGTGACGGGACGAAAGAAATTAAACAAACGTAAATACACGTTTCGTCAGTTTAACAATTTGCCCTAAATAGAAACGATTCGAAACGAGTAAAATTGTGTATGAGTATTGAGTAGAAACGAGTATAGAAATGTGTATAAAACGAGTAGAAACGATAAAATGAACTATCTGTTTCGTCTCGTTTCGTCTATTTGACATTTAAACTTATCGAAATTGAACGAACGTAAAAACACAACCATTTAGGATAGTTCTACGCACCACAGTACTGTCGCCGTCGTATATATCGTTTCGTTTCGTTTCGTTTCGCAGGTCTATTTAGGTTATAGCTTAACTACTCACTATCACCATATGACTCTTTGTTTATTTTCCATTCTTCTAAGAGTTAATAACTACGACTACGAGTAATCACAACTATCATAGCACTCATTATCATTCATATTTTTATCATTAATTTTGAATAAATATAATGTCAATATTTTATCAGATTTTTTTATGTTGCAAATTATAGATATGAGTATACAAAATAAATTCGTTTGAATGGTAGCACTGGTCTCTCTGTGATTATATTATAAATTTTATTGTACATATTTTGTATTATTATTGTTTCGCATCTGTATGACTCAGTTAGCGAATATTTGTACATTATTTTTTTTTTCCTTTTAAAAATTTTACAAATTTTAATTTTGTATTATTTTTTTTTTTTTTTTGTAAAAATAGATTCGTACTCTTAGATAGAGATATTCATGTACTAGTGTATGTATGTAAATCAATAGATTTTTAATTTATTTTTTCCATTAATTAAATATAGAATTATAACTGATAAAATATAGCTTTTTAATATTAATTATGTACGAGTATGTATACATTTTAGAATATTATTTTTTATTTTTCTTCTGAAAAAAGAAGCCTTGAGAATTTAATATGATTAGATTAAAAATTTTAGTAGATACAGATGTTTTTCTCATTTATACAAATTAATAATTGAACTTAAAAATGAAAAAAAATATATAAAAACAAAAACTAAATAAAAGAAGTATGTACTTGTATACTACTAAACTGTGAAAGAGATTATGGGTGGGTTCATTTAGTTATCATAACTGTGCAGTGTTGCAGAAATGTTGCTTCAATTCAAAGTTACTGTAACATTACAATTTTTGTGTTACGTTAGTGTTATTAATGTGTTGAAAAAACGAACCAGATTATTTTAGTCATGATTACTTTTTGAACGCTTAATTGCATAATGTTGCTGCAGTGTTAATGCAGTGTTAACTTTATGAACCCACCCTATAATAACACATTACTTACTATAGTTTGTAGTTTGTACATTATGTATGTAGGTAGGTACATATTTTGTATTTGGACAATGTGTTTTCTTGATATTCATTTTTGATTTCTTCAATATTGTTACATATTTGTTTTTTGAAATTCATCTAAGTTTGTAGCACTAGCACTACTGTAGTCTGTGGTGTATGTTTTATGACTGTATCGATTATAAAATGTACACAATAATTCGATTATACATATAAATATATAAATTGTTACATATAATCAACGTACACAGTTTGGTTGTTAAAGTATGTAGTTTGTGGTAGAATTATTCAAATTGTAACCATTTGGAAATTTTTAATAAATATTCAACATTTTCTTTAATTTTTTCTTTTTTAAACAAAATTTTTATTTTTATAAAATTATTTGTCTTTTGTTCTAGCATATCATATGAATTATTTTACAAATTTATAAAATATGAATATAGGAAGAAGGATATAAGAATACAGTATGTATGTATTTACGAGTATGTACATGTAGTGTTGGATGAAGCTGTTATCAAAATGTTTGTACATCGTATATTCATATGTAGATATATTCGAATATATTTTTAAATGCACTCGTACATTATGTAGGTAGTATATTACATGTACAAAGGAAAGGTACATACATACATATGTATATAGCGAATGATTATCATCGTGTCAGCATTGTCGATTTTTTTTTGGACTTTAATATGTACAAGCATAGATACATATGTCTACGTATAGGAGGTTTTGATATTCTTTGTTTTAACGATACCCATATTGTTTGGTTTTTTTTTTTTTTGTCGTTTCATTTACCTTCTTTTATTCTTTCTTATACTTTAATGCAGTAGAATTACGAGTATGTATATTCAGTAATTTCAGTATCCATATACGAATATTATATACCTACTATGAACTATGCAATGTATAAATAATGTAGTGTTGTATGGAATACCTATCTACCTAATACGAGTATGAAATAAAAGTTTCAATTTTTCTCACCCTCTATATAACCTCATTTTTTACCTTTAGGGTGTAAAATGTACATATATATGGGAGAAGAAAAAAAAAGTGATGTGCATGCACTTGTCTGTCGTCGTCGTCGTCGTCGTCATCGTCTTTTATATCAAACAGTTTTACTTTTTTTTTTTTTTTAATATTTTTATCAGTATACTTTTCTGTATTTAGTTTATTTTTATTGCAAACATACATTTGTACATATGTACATATGTATGTAATTTGTACGATTGGGGTAGCCTAGATAAAACCGAATACATATTATGTACATTTATAATAAGTGTACCTATACTCTACCTATACCTATAAAATCTTGAAAAAAATAAAAAATAAAAAAAATATTATAGAAATACTGTAGTAATCACCACACCCCATACTTTTCTTGCATGTATAGAAGCCATAATCAAAAAGTATATATACATCAGTTATATACATTTATGTAGCTATACATTTTTAAATATTTACGTAGGTACCTATGTATAGTATGTGCGTGCATACATAATTTTTTCTGTTATTTGAATTTTTTGTATTGCAAGAATACAAACCAAGTATAAGTACACATACATATGCATATATGCATACGAATATATGTGGATATCGCTCTCTATATACTCTATATGTGTATAGAATTAAAGTGGCACATTATAAATTCTACCCTTAGCAACAAAAGTTCCAATACGATTTCTTATGTTGCCTTTTTTTTTGGTTTTGTTCTGTTTCACATTTATGTTTCGTTTTTCATTAAATTTTTAATTTTATTTTTTGTTTTTCACTTTTAAATTTATCGTAAAATATGTATACGTACATATATTTGTTTTTGTATTTTTTTTTTTAATACCTATTTTTATTTTTACTGACATGTCAAATGCAGATATACAGATGTACTTACATTACATATGGTAAAGCTTCTTAATACATACATATTTTTCCTTCTGTGTAATTTAGTTTTTGCTTAGACTAATCGGTACAAATCTAATAGGATTAGGATATAAAGATAAAATATGTATAATAATTTTTTGGTAATTTTTATTTACAAATCGGAAAGCTCCGATGATAATGGAAAAATAAAAGCTTCAAACAAGACAATAAAAAAAAATTGCTGTCAATCAAATTGTTGTATCTGTTGAAAATCTTTTTAAAATAAAATTTGGCAACATTGTATTCTTATTTCTGGTACTTACCAATCAATCATAGGTACTTACTGCTATTAAAATCATACGAGTAAAGTAATATGAGTTTCATATTTAATTCTTTCTTTTTTTTTTTCATTTAATTGGTAATGCGCAACTTTAGAAGTTAAAGGAAAAACAATAAATTAATTTACAATGAACAAAAAAACAAACAAAAAAAGGTTAAAGTAAAAATGATAGACACGTGTCTATTTTATTTGAAATTTTGTAGAGGAAACCAATTTAATATTAAGTGTTTCTGTCCCATAAAAAGCTGACTGTATATTATATGAAGTTTATTGATTCAAAAGTAACTAACTATACCTGAAAATAGTCATCATCATCATGATCATCACGAAAATATAGTAGACACGAAGACGAAAATAAAAATGGTCATGTACCTCTCTCAAATTTTTTGTTTTTTGTATAAAAAAACTAAAACCAAAAAATATCTAATAAAAAAAAAAAGGAAAATGATGTAATAATAATTTTGTATGTATGTATGTCAAATGAAAAGTAAAGGATTTCAACATACATATACACACACATAGTGCATATAAAATTATATTTTGGTTGCACACTTATTGCTAAGTTAACATGCGATACTAATTAGATAGTTCATAAATTAATTGAAATTTGAGTTGGTTCATAATTTAATTGAATCACTTTTAATTATGAATATTCTCTATTCTATTCCATTTTAAATATTAAAGTGTGGTAGTATCTAGTAGAGATGAGATAAAAACACGAACAAAAGTTGTAGTTTTTTTTTTTTTTTTTTTGGGAAGAGAAAATTTGAATTCCACACTGAACTTCAGTCTTAATGATTTCTTACCGATCATGTGTCTTTTAATCAACTGCATAGCCATAGATCATTGAATTAAAATTTATTTTTCAACATAATGGAATATTATTGATTCATATTCAATTCATCGAGTGTATAAATGACCTCGCGGCTATCTGTGAAAAATAAAATTAACTTCGAATTCATATTTTAAATTCTAAGGTATAGATATTTACAAATATGTATGTGGGCAATTCCATTTGTAACGGGTGTGACACTATGAGATCAAAATATTGAATTACTTCTTCAGATGATATTTTTTTCTTATGTTTTCAATATTAAAATAAACTTCTAAATAAGGGTAAATGAAAATTGAAATTTAAATTTGAAAATCAAAATCTGCTCTTTTAAAATTGACTTTTAAATAGCGTAACGGGTGTGACTTTAATATTTTACATTTTTGTACCTCTTTGTGTTTTTTGAAAAATTGCCTAAAGTTTTTCCAAGATCGTTTTAAAATATTTAATGAAAATATATTTAAAACAATATTATTAATCATTTAAATGTAATTTTACGTGAAATAAAATGAAATTATCGACGTAGTTTTTTAACATTTGACGTAACGGGTGTGACGTAACGGGTGTGACAAATTTTAAATGAAATGTATTGAATCCTTTTTTATACTATTATATTTAAAAAAAAAACTCTTCGATATGTTGGACTTCAAAAAGAATTATTCGAACCTTTTAGAAGGGAAGTCAAGAGAATTTTTTAGTTTTATTTGAAATAAAAAACAAAATCATATAACTAACATTTGTAAACATTTATTTTCATTATAAAATTATACTTAATCCTATGAACAAAAAATTTTTTATTGCATTTATTTTTTTGTTTTTATTTTATGTAATTCTAAAGAAGAGAAACCTGTTAAAGCACTGAAAAGTTTTCTATTATCTAGCGTGCAGAAATAATGTCTTTTCTGCAATTTCGCCATTGAAGTGATTTTGTTCCATCTCTCTTCCAAAAACTGTCTGTCTGTTTTGATGTCTTCTTTTGAAATATAGAAAAAAAAGGTATTTTTTACATTTTGTTTTATTAAAAAACGATAGCATTCTTCAGAAGAATTTGGTGCTATTTTTCTTGCTTTTATAGCAGTCCAGAGCATTCTTTTGGCTTGAGCTCCAATTCCATCAACAGCTCCCTTGCCATGTCCAGTTGCAAAAAACGCCCACTCGATTTGGACGTTAAAATCTTCTAATGCAGTACAAATGTTGTTCAGATTGTACTTATTTTTGAACTGACCTGCACATCCATCGGAAAATATTGTAATTTTTTCTATGTTCTTTGTTTTTTGCAAATCAAGAATTAAAGTTTTTAAATAAGTCCAAACTGAATATTTATCGTGTGAAAGTTCATTACTTAATATAGCATATGAACGTGATTGTAATAAACCATCTTCCCCTGTAATCCATGCACATCCTGTAAAAATAGTCACTTGTGAATATCGCCAATGTGCGCTTTGAACTTCATCTTGAGAAATAATTGCAAAATTTTCGGCAAAATCAATTTGTAGTACTGCTTCATTGTTATTCAGATTTTGTTTCTTAAAATTGAAAAATTTAGATTGCGTGTTTTTTATGTAGCTGTGTCTTTTAAAATTTGGAAGTTGATGATAAATTTCTTCAATTAATTGGGAAATAGTTCCTTCTTTTTTCACTAATTTAACTCTATTATCATCGCGTTCCCACTGTTTCCAAAAAACTTTGATCTCAGCACATTTTAATTTTAATGGTATTACATCTGAAAAACTGTAGCACCGTTTGCAATTATTTGTCATACAGGTTTCATTTTCTGTATCACAACATAGAGCAACTAACAATTCTTTATGATTAGAAAATATATTCGGTATATACTTTTTTATATTTTCAATAAGGTATATAAAATTTGAGTGGTAAATGCACACGCACATATTATGAGGTGTTTTTAAAATTGAACCTATATGTTTTGGTCGCAAAGAAAAAAATTTGGACTTGCCAATATCCATATTACTTTCTTGTTTAAAAAGTCTGTAGGCTTCAATAATACTCATAACCATATACCGTTTTTGCACTTTTATTCTTTTCCCACTTTCACTTTTTAATGATATCCACTCTTTTATTCCTGCTGTCTGACAACTTATGTCATCTCTCTCGTAGAAATCTTTAACTTTTTGCACTACTGTAGGAACAATTTCTGTTTTTTTTTATTTAAAGGTGAAAATAATAAACGCGATACAGTAGGTGGAAGAATTTCACTTGCTATTTTTTTCACAACAGCTTCCTTTTTTGATGGACTGGTGGGAAGTGATTTTTTCACCTTTGTCACAGCTCGAAGTAAGGAGCGTGTCGTTTTATATGTGCCTATTGATGAAACAGATGGGTTCACTTCTTCAGATTCTGCCATTGATATCTTACTTCTTCTACATTTTCTTTGCCGTTCTTTGTCATTTTGACGTTTTATGGCTAAAGATTTCTCATCAAGTTTTTGCTTTTTCGCTTCCCTACGCTTCTTATCCCTTTCTCTCTCCTTTTCCAGATGTAATTTCCTTTTTTCCGGATCACTTTTCAATTTTGCTCTATATTTTTGCATTCTGTTTGTAAATTCCATCTGCAATATTATTTATTTATGATTTCATATTTTAATTAATACATTTTTCATATTTCATTCTTGCTTTTTTAAAAAAAAATCATTGAATTTAATGTGGAATGACAATATGTAACGGGTGTGACATACGTACCTTACTAAAATTTTTCAATAAAATAAATAGTTTAAATTATAAAATCAACTTTAAATTAATTGTCTATAAGAACTTCTTATGTCGCTAAAATTTCACCGATATATTCCAATTTCTTTCACATTAATTTTTAAAAAGTCGTCTTTAATGTAACGGGTGTGACAAACAACTGTGGCCTTTTTACGAAATTTTTTTTCAAGTTATGACTGGATATTTACAAAAATATAAGCTCAGGTATGAAAAATTAGTTTATTGCCTATCGAAGATGAATATTCAATAATTGAAATCATATAATAAACCTTTAAGATATAATATACTACTTAAGTACTTATAATACTATAGACAATTATAAATAAAAAAGGACAACTAAAAACCCAAATGCAAAAAATACGATGCAGGTAAAATGGAAATTTCTTGTGAAGATAATCGTTTCAAGATGTTTTTTATCTACGAGACCTTTTTTTTTAAATTTTGAATAATTTTATCTTTCGACCATATGTGGTATATCTTGGTGGAATTGCCCATGTACATATAAAGTTTTTTTTTTTCAGAATTTGCTACAAAAATGGAAGTTGAATTCATTTTTAGTTTACCTACATTTCGAATATTGTTTTTTTGTTTTTTAGTTTTTAAATTATTCTAAACACACTACAAGAGGTTTTCTTTTATTTTTTTTGTCGTATAAAAATTTATAACAGATGTGATGTATGCGTATTTACATTTTTATTTGTGATGATGTTCTAAATTCTTTAATTATTGTTTTTATATTCATAATATGTAAGTTAAAAATATAATACATTTTTTTGTTGATTTGTTTCCGTTTCTGTTCTTTTTTTTTTTTTTCAATTTTTTTGTTACATTCATTACTCACAATTATTATTATTATTATTTTTTTTGTTTAAAAAAAAAAAGAAACACTCATTTGAATACATTACATCACTACTCTACACGTACACTTACCTAAATCCTAAAGGTATATAACGTAACAAATAACAATTTAATGTTGTTGAATGTACTGGCAAATTATTATCTTTAGTACTCACACAAATAGTTAATAGTAGAATGTAGAATGTAGAATAGGTAGGTAGGTACATAAGTGCGTATGTGATGTGTATAAAAATGTATAGAAAGAAGATGTTGCCATTTCGAGAGAAAAAATATGCGAAAAATATTAGTTTTCTTTTTATCAACACAATTTACATCACAGTTTACTTTTTTATGCAAGTGTAAATTTCTATATGAAGTAGCGTTTAACAAGCGAATCGAATTAAAAATAAATTTCTCAATGATTTCTCTGAGAGAAAAAAAGTGACTATACAGCAGCACTAGTAGCTAGTAACAGAAGCAGTATACGAAAACCACACACTCAAGTATACGAAAACTAGGAATAGTCGTAGTTCGTAGTGCAGAAGGGCAGTGTATAATAATTAGTTGTGGGAGTAACGTCATTAGTTAACTAATAGTTGCTATTATTACCTACCGTACCATCGCCATCTGCTTGTATTTTAATTCAGAGAAAAATTCATTTTCTTTTTCAGTTAAAAAAAAAATATATAAGAAACACGAAAATTCCAATCAGTGAAGGTCTTGAATCGATTTGGACTATGCTCAAATGTATACCAATTCCATAGAAGAAGAAGCAAAAGAAAATTGAAGTTGAATGGAATACAGAATCTAGGACCACAGAGTTTAGGTTTTCTCTCTCATTTTATATAGAATAGTAATAACTACATATATACTGAAGTTGCCTGTGTGAGAATTTTTTATTTCCGTTTGTGAAAATTGCAAATGACATGTCTATGTATCATACATAAGCAAAACTAAATAAATAATGGATATCTCGAATAAATTTCAATGTTTTTCTTTTTATTATTTACATATTAAATCTATTTCTTGCATTTCTATATATGTGAATTTGTTAAAATATGTGTATGAGTATACATACGATATACGAATGTAAATTTTGTAATGGATTCGTGATAAATAATGATGCGTATAAATGTTTAAATGAAATTTTTATTGTCTTGTAAACTGCAGCTATTTTCTATTAGATAGTAGTGACTTTTAACAATTTAACTTAATTTTTTATATTTTTCAAATCATTTTCTTAATGCACTTAAAAATCTATATACATATACAAATGTACGTACTTATGTAAGTACTTTGTATAAGATACATACATATATATAAACTGTTATTGGTGTAAGTAATACACTCGTCGTGAATAGTGCATTAATGCTGTTCTGTAGGTACTTAGATTGAATTAGATGTATCGTAATCGTAATATAAAATACTAACTACTCTACTAAGCAGTACGTAGTACATTAAAAAAAAAATTTATATATTTACATATGATGTGTATGTAGGTAATGCAGTGAGTATATAGATAATCAAATTCACATCCCTGCCTGTATGTGTATACGCATCAGATATATTCAATTCAATTTCAAATGAGTATTTGTTTCCGTTTTTTTTTTTTATTATTAATACATATATTTATACATAATAGTATGTACTGTACATAAGCACATCACATATATAAATGCACTTATATGCTTACATATCTTTAAATAAAAATTGATTTATTGTAAAGTACATTTTTATAATATAAAGTTCATGTAATGTAAATGCCATTGAAAGTAATAAATTTAATGAAAAACAAGACTTCACAAAATACATGTTCACTTTACATACGAGTATAAAGTACACACAAGTTTGAAATTAAAAAAAAAAAATTTATATTATAATATGAGTATGTGTATGCACTAAAACAGTCAATAAATTGAAATGAAAAGAAAAATAAATGTACCTACATAATATGTAATTTGAAAATGCAAAGAGCTAAAAACATATCCATATATGCATTACAAACATACATATGTATATATTTTATCTACATTCATATAATATACGTATACATTTATGGCTAATAAAATTATTATAAAAATCCCAGCTGACCAAGTGAACTCATAGTGAATTCGTTTTGAATTCATTTCATCCAAGTGATTCTTCACGTGAACGTTCATCATGAACGTGAATCATTTGTGAAGATATTTTATTTCAAAAATTTTTACGCTATAGCTGGTCATAGTGAATTCACTTATTGAACCCATTTTGAAATCACTTACTGAACATTTAATGAAAACACGAAATGAATTCATATTGAATGCAGCTTGTGAAGGTAAAATACCATTCACAATGTGAGTAATTAATGAATCCTGGCTCTAATTATTATATTTAAATGATTTAAACAAAAACTCTTTAATCACTTAATAATATTAATCACTTCGTTATTTTTTATTTATTTTCCTTTTTGTTTTTAATAAACTAATATTACACCGAATTTAAAACACTTGCTTATTCCTTATTCTTAGACTCAAATAACTACATTTTATATCGCTTCAGTTTACAAATTAGTACATGAAAAAGAAATACAAAATTTCAGTATACGTTCACTAAGTGATTCCATAGTGTTAGAGGCTTTGTGAATCGCAACCATTTTACAAAGATAAAACGAATGAATTCGTCTAATCATAAAATTAAAATAAGTTTACAAAAATCTTCATTCATCAAATGAATTTTATATGAATATAATTCATATTTCAATCACTAGGTGTATTCATAATGTACCCATATTTTTGAATAATTCACTTATTTTTCATTTCGTGCTTTCAAAATAAATAAGAGAAAAACTATTCAGTTCGTGAAGATTTTTGGCATTCACTATGAATTCACTGTGAACCTAGTTCACTGAATGGTCAGCTGGGATATGTGCGTGTATACATATATAAGTATATAAATTTTTTTATCTATAATTGATGTTTACGTCATCGGTATGTTATGCAATACATATTCATATATTTATTTTATGAATATAGAAAATTATACAAAAATAGCCAAGCCAAAATTACTTTTTCTACATTATGTATATATAAAATGATGGCGACAGTATTATTATTATTATTATCGCTGTTGATTATAATGAACACACGATTATGATTTTGATGATGATGATTGCGATGAGAATTGAAAATTGAATGTATCTAAATTCTCGTATCTACATAATTCAAATAAATAAAAATACATATATACAAATATGTAGATACTATATACCTAAGTAAATAATAATGAATTTTTTTTTTTTTTTTTATATAGCAAGCAAATTTTATCATCGGACAATAATTACAAAATTGTATGTGTTGAGTGTTGCTAATTTTTAATATTCATCTTCAATCCATTATTTAAAAATTTTTTTTTCATTAATTTTCGATTTTAATTTTAAATTTAAAATTCATTAGAATAATTTAATTATTTTAATTTTTTTTGTACATTTCTTCAAATGGAAGTAATCTTTGATTAATCATCATTGATTTTAAATATACTATTCACTTAAAATTCTCATATTTGCTTTTCTGTCATTTTCAGTTCTCGGTATTATTCATTTTATTTTAAAAAAATATACACACATATATATATTTTTTTTTTTTCATTTTTAGAGTATTGATAACAATTATTTTTGATTTCGAATAAATACAAGCAGGTACCTACATATATCCATATATGCTTACATGCACATATACGAGTACTCGCATGTAGGTACCTATACTTAATTTTTAATATTTTCATTACTTTATCGCTATGGAAATATTAAATATCGTCGCCGTAATTGTAATATGTGTACATGTACATATGTATGTACATAAGTGCATGCATGAATATATGTACATATTTTGTAATTATAAGTGCTGTAGACATAAATATTTCAAATAAAAAAATCAATAAATGAACAATACTGGGAGGGAGAAAGCGAATGTTAAAAAAAAATGTTTAAAAAAAAAGAAAATAATAAACCAGGAATTGTTAATAAATGTAAGTAATATGGGTGCGGTGTGGTTTGGTGTACAAAACTGAAGGGTATTTAATCAAATTAAATACAATAATTTCATATCGTTATTAATATTACAGTATTACAGAATTACACAGAATATTTGAATTTATAAATTTTTCTTTTTAGTTTTTATTTTTTGCTTATAAAATTTCTTCTGTACACATTATTCTATAGTAAATATAGAATGAAGGGTTAATGTGACAATAAAAAACGTGTACTCATATATACTATATATAAAGCTGTATATATGTACGTACATATGTGTATGTTGAAAGTATATATAAGTAAAATATGCAGGTACTTTCATTATTAAACGATTAATTTATTGTTGTGTATGTGAGGATAAATGATTATTATTGATTGTGGAAAAGGTTCATGTCCTCTGTGTTATGCCATGATAATGATATGTTACATAACATGTGTATATGTATATATGTATGTATATGAATTCATAAATTCGGTTATGCTATAAATAAATATGAATTTGTCACGAAATATTATTTTTTTCGTTCCCATTTTGAATTATACGTACATACATTAGATATCATATATACATGTATATTAGTTTTCCAATGTGTACAGTGAATCTTATAAATATTTGAACGTTGGTATTATAAATGTCGCCAACGTTGTTGTTTTACATGTAAAGAAGCTTTATACATAAATTTTGATTATCTAGATTTTTAAATGTCCACATACTAATGTCAAGATTTTAATGATTAGTTCATAAATTGGTTGATTGTCAGTTAAAATGTTTGGCTTTTTAAAAAAAAATTAATAAATATCGTTTATGCAATTATGTGAGTTACTGTATAATGAATTGTAAAAAATTTTCATTGATGTTTTGTGAGTAGTTTTTCTGGCATAATGAAGTTCAGTTTTATTTTACATATTTTGTTTTTTCTCATTTTTTTGTATTGTATCGATATTGATTTTCATTTTTATCGCAACATTGATCGAAATAATTGTCGTGTTTTTAAAATTTGTGGTGGATTTTGAGAGGGTTTCTGTTGTTGTTGCTGCTACTGCTGTAGGTATGAAAATTATCATGACTATACAGAGGGCGTAAAAACAATACGGATACGAAACGAATACTGTATATATATGTATGTACGAAAGGAAAATGTGTAGAAAAACAGTTTATAATTTTAATTGAACAGCAATTTTTTGTGTGGCACAATAGAAAAGAAAGAGAAAAAAAAAAAAAAAAAAAAAAAACAGAACATGTGAACGATGAATTGGGAATTTGGCGAGACATTAGGACGCTTATTAAATTACATAATAGTAATTATAAAATTGCATACTTCTTCATATAAAATTTAAACAGGAATAAGATAGAAAGAGAGAGAGAGAGACAGAGAAATAATGGAATTTCATTTTAATTTATTTAATTGAACGTCCATGAGTTTTTGAATAAAAACAAAAAAAAACAACAACAAAGATACCGATTTTTATAATATAGGTACTACTATATAGTTCCACTGAATTCTTAAAAAGGACGAGACGAGAAAAATGTCTGTAAAGTTTTCTTCTATATGTATAAAAAAAAGAACAATTTTTTTTATTGCATCACAAAGTGTTAAGAACTTTTCTACAATAAAGTGAAGTATAAATGTGTGTGTACATAGCAAAAAAAAAAAAAAACAAAACAAAAAAATTAAAAACTAAATTACAAGAGTACGTGCTTGAAAATTACTAGACTATGTTGTTGTTAGAATTATGTTGTTTCATGGAAGGATGAAGAAAAAATTCTTAGTTGTTATATATAGAAATGAAGAAAACAGAACAGCAATCAAAATAACATTAGCCAGATCTTATTGGAATTGCAATAATTTCAAAGTGCAACAGTCCACTAGGATAAAATGTACATATGAATATGAATATACATAAGTACTATAGTGTGTGTGAAGATATTCATGTACATATCTACATAATTATAAAACTTATTCCATTCAAGGAAAATAAAATCAAACACGTACATGTATACATATGGAGAATGTCCTTTTTGTGTTTTTTAAAATATAAAAATAATATAAAATTTAAGAAGTAGATACATACTGCAATATTTTTCTCTATAGCCATTATCTCTGTATACATATGTATCTCTCTATTGGCATTCATGTTGTAAGTGACTGCTATCTATAAATTTATTGATTTATTATACGATGGATGGATTTTATTTTTATGACATAAATCAAATCTTAAGATTATAAAATACAACAATATTTCGCTTCTTGCTTGTTTGTTATTCGTTCATTTTCTTCGAATTTATGGAAACATTGAATAATATTGTATGTATGCAGTAATAATAATAATTTTACAGTTTGTCATGCGTCGTCGTTGTATATTACGTAGAGTGTAATAATGCAACACACATACACAACCTCATCTCATATATTTCATTACAACATCAGCATTGATTTCTTTAAATATATGGGTTTTATTCAATATACATTACATACATTACATACTTGCACACGAAATAATTTTTATTTTCTGTAAAATTGAAATGTTGATAAAATCTTGACGGAAAAATGTACACTACATTTAATTGCCATCCATCTACAGTAAATACAACTTTCTCATTTAGGAAATATTATATACTACTCATACATATAAAATAAATTGGCAAGATTTGATTTTTTTTTTTTTTTTTTTTTGTCTATAGTTTTTGTAATGGAATTTTTCATCATCATAATCGCACTGCATAAAATCAGGTGTGTACAATAAATTTACTATTATAGTGAAATGTCAGTTAACAAACTCTAATAAACCAGTTATGTAGCTAGGTAGCTAGCCATTGTATGGCATATACATACATAGCTTTTAAAAATCTTCTATAAGGAGAAACACTTTTATTTTTGTTTTTACTTTTAAATGATGAAAAATAAAAAAAAAACCGAAAAAGCAAAATAAAAAGTTAAATAATGTCAGTTTATTAGAAATTCTGTGCAAAGATAGGGTGCGTTCAGTTCAATGCAGCGATGCAAATCAGCGATGAAAATGCAGCGATGTTTAGATAATCGCTGTATACAATTTACTGAACTGTTTACAGCGGAAAAACCCGCTGCAAACAGTTGATAGTTGGCTTTGTCTGTTGTTCTAACATTAAGGTTGACTTCCAAAATGTAGAAAAATAGGTTGTGATACAGTATTACAACTGTCATAATACAAAGTTATGATGCATATATACATACATTGTATCATGAAAGCATTAATTATATAGTAGATGCACCATTTACTCGTTTGATGCGTTTTAAATACATTTAGAAAACGATTTGGAACATGTGACATCATCAAATATTATACTTTGACATTTCGGAACATATGACTTTGTATCTAAACTGTTTTAGATGCATTTTGGAAGTCAGGGTAAATATGTCAAAATTTGTTTACGATGACTTTTAAAGCGAACTTTTTTTCAGCTGCAAAATATTTACATCGCTGCAAAATAGCGATTATGCAGCGAAGCCGTTCAGTAAGACAAATTATTGCAGCGATGGAAAATTATACATCGCTGCGTGGAACTGAACGCACCCATAGTATGTAAATAGTTGAGGAGAGTTGTAATAAATGTTTAAATTATTTTTGATAGTATACCTAAAACCTAAGGTATAATAATATAACTTATAACTTGCACATTTAATGGTAATTTGATAATCCTTAAAAAATTTTCTTAATCATTTTACTTATTATAACTCGTATCTCGTATACATACGTATACACATAAAATTTTTATAGGAATATAAGACCGGTTGCCGGTTATATTTTACAGTAAAGAGAAGAAAAAAAAAAATTCCAAACAGAAAAATATGAATCCAACCAAACTCAGTGATAGTGGGATGATGGCCGATGATGGGGTGTATTTATATAGTACGTGCACATACTCAATAAATGTATTGCTATTGATTAGTAATTGCTGCAACAAAGTTTAAATATTGTTGATTATCACGACATTATTACTTTATGCTCTTTAATACGCACATATGTATGTACATAAATGTTATGTATTAGGTACCAGCAGTATTACTGACTGTAGGTAGGAATAAAGTCAGTATTTTATTATATATGACTTTTTATTTAATTTTTTTCTTTTTTGGTATTGGTTGGTATACTCGTAAAAAACTTAACCTTTATGCACAATCGAGTTCATCCGGTTTTTCATGATTTCATTTATTTATTTTTTAAATTTTTTTTTTCTCGTGTACTTTTTGCCTCTTATTTTAGTCGTTCATATAAAATATACTTACATACGATACACATACACATGCATACATGTATATATTTTCATAAAATATATATGTTTATTGCAATAATTAGACACACATACGTTCATATTTACTTATATAAGCGCGAGTATATGTATAGATGTTCAATTTTTTTTTTTTTTTTTTTTTTTCATTCGAAAAACATACATATTTATGACTTACATACGTATGTATGTTTATAAGAAGAGAGTTCATGGCTGATTAAATTAGAAAATGCCCACGCATCATAATAATTTTTCTTTCCTCCTAACATTTGTCTACAAAAAAAAAATATTGTCTTCATTTTTTATTTTTCCTTTTAGTTTGTACATAAGAGCATATACATATAGTGATTACGTGAAATAAACGAGTTTTATTTTTCTTAAATTATTATCTTTAAAATAATAAAAAAAAAATTTTTTTTTCTTCTACTTCTTCACATCATTTTAAAATTTTTATTTTTCTCTGTTGCGTTAATTTCAAGTAATTTCCTCTTAGTAGTATAGAAAATTTTATTTTTTTTTTTCAAATGTGTTGCAATATCTATACGAACGTGTATTTCTTTTGCATATAAAATGAGATGTTTCTTATTTTGCTTTTTTTTTTTATTTCTCTCTTTTGATTCCACACTTCCACAATGCATTCAAAATTTATTTCTGCAGGCATTTAATGGTTATATGTACGAGATTATGAGCTATACGAGTATACGTATGTGTGTGTGTATGGACGTGATATGTTGTTAATGTGACAATAACATTTAAGTATATGTAATAATATGTATATGCAAGTACATATTTAACATAAATTGCATCTTAAAAACTAATAAAAATTGCAAAATTATAGACTGAATCTAATGACAAAATGATAAGCACATAAAACGTAAAAATAAAAGAGAGATAAAAAGAGGTTGGATGGAATCTAAGTAAAAATTAATGTAAATGAGTAAATTGTGTGAAAAATTCTATGATTCGTTGCGGTTGTACATAATTTGCATCCTTAGTTGATGACATCATAATACTATAATATGAAATTTTGTATTTTATATTTAAATACATAATATAATATTCAATAAGTAAATAAGTATTTAATAAGTAACGCATCATAAGTAATAGTATTCCAAAGATTGAACTTGAAGATGTAAAAAAGGCCTGAAATTCATGTTGTAAATTTTCACTTTCAGTATAATTCGATACAATAAAATACATATTCATGCTGTTAACTTCTTATAGCACACATAAAATTTACAACAAAATGTCTGTTAGATGTGTGAGAGATCAATAACCAAAAAAAAAAAAATGTATCTACTAGTAAGTATGTTTAGGGATAAATAATGATGATCATGTTGATTGTGAGCTCACATAAACTCATATAAAAACATAAATAAATAAATAAAAAAAGAAAAAAGAAAAGTAATAATTGTGGGTGGATGAAAAATGAAATAAAATTAAAATAAACGAAGAAAATATGATAATTTGTGTATTATATTATGTAGAAAATAAGAAATTTATTTCAGAAAAAAAATGTAATTTATACATTAATTTCTTTTTCTTTTTCTTTTTTTTTAGTTATTCATATAACAAGATATGTTATAATCACTAAAATGAAGTTCAGTTTAATAATAATTTTGGTTTAAAGTAAAATTTATGTTGGTGTCATAGTCAAAATGAATGTAATACCATATATACGTAAAAGCAAAGACACTATATAATAAAGACTTGTAATCGCCATACAAACTGTAAGTCAGTATAAATTTTTGACTTGCGATCTAATATTTGTATCGCATACATACATGTTGCTATTTACTATAAACATTTTCCAAAGTTTAAAAACACATGAAACGAAATAGCAACACACAGCAGCAATCAATTTCAATGATTAAAAAAATGCCATAATGTATGGAAGTGCCATCATGTGTATGGTATTATAATATAGTGTCTTTGGTACAAGTCTATAATCATAATATATCTGATTATCTTTTTTTTTTGTGTGCATGTGTGTGTTTCTCTCTTTATTTTTTATTTTTTTTTAATTCAAACTAAATAACAGATTAATAATAATATTCTCTATCTGTGGTCTTCGTATTAATTTCATTTAGACAGATTTCATTCTTGTTTTTATTATAAATGTACTGTACATACATATTTTATTTTATTTATTTATTTTTTTTTTCTTCGTTTAAAAATTGTACATAAAATCGAATATAATGGATGCAGTCAGTTTTTTTATTTTTTTTATACTTTATTTTATATGTATATTTTTTGTATGTCATTAAATATTAAAATACATATCTGTATATAAAATCCGTATGTAATACATTGCCAAGATGTTTGCATATATATATGTAGAAAATATAAATGGATGTACATTTATTTTTGCATTATCCTATGCATACTTTTTTATGTGTGTATATAGATACATAAGCATATGAATTGGCATATTAATAATAACATAAATGACCATGGAATATTAGATAAAATATACAAACTAATATAACATTTAATATACAGGATGATTCCGTAATAAAGTATTCCAACATTAGGTGTTTTCGTTTGTGTCGTTCGTTTTAACAATTTATCCTAGACACATTTTATAGTACTCGCAAGTACTTGAAATTGCCAAATCGAAAGCACCTATTATACCAATCAATTCCCTGAAGTGTTGTGATCAGCGTTTACGATTAGGTAGGCATTTTTTCGAAAAATTCCTCCTTCACCCCATTTTAAAGTGTTGAAAATTTCTCTTCTGTGCAGGGAGGTGAGCTCATTATAAAACGTTATAAACTTCTGTTCGAAACACGCTAGAAAGTCAAAATAAAATTTCGATATAAAGTACATATATACGTAATGAGCTTTCCAAAAGTATCTGACATGTCTGATCACAACATTTCAAAGAATCGATTGATATTTATGTTGGAACAGTTTATTACGAATCACCCTATATATATAAAAAAAAATTTATAAAATAAATAGGTATTCATATTATGTACACATGTTTATATCTATATTATTTGTAAATATTTGTGATTTTATATATTTTATAGTTAGAACTCGTAAATATACGTGTCGTGTACGTCATATTCGTCATAATAGATACTGTATGAATATTATGTAAATATTTTACGGACATATAAGCAAAAATATGTAGTTACTTACATACATTATAGAGTGTACATATACATAAATTTATATATAAATGTTTTTGTATAAATTATAATAAATGGATGACCTGTATAATTTGCAATATAATGCTAAAAAAGATTCTAAAGAGTAGACATGTATGTACATATGTATATACGAGTATTATGAAAAAAAATAGATTAATAATTTAGAATAGAATGATTTAATGTAGATATGTACATAAATGTATGTTGTACATACATAATGTTGATATGTTTATTTTATATAATGAAGAAAATATCTCTGATGCTCTGATATAAAATGAAATGAAAATAAAAGAGGCCTTGTTTCTTTTTATATACATATATGCAGTACTAAATATAATAGGTACTTTCGATTTGGCAATTTCAAGTACTTGGGAGTACAAAAATGTGTCTGGGATAAATTGTTAAAACGAACGACATAAAAATTATTCGTAACTACTTGCAGCTACTTACAGCTACTTGAACAATTTTTCATGAGTAACTGCGAGTAGATGATTTAGCACAGACATTTACCTTCTCTACTCGCAAGTACTTGAAATTGCCAAATCGAAAGCACCTAATGTATAACATGTACTTTAATATTACTTATTTATTACATTATTCGAATACAAATGTATATAAATATGTACATACATCTACATAATTACATGCTACATATATACTGTTATATACTTACATACATTATAATATTTTTTATTTATAAGAAAATTAAATTGAGGTCGTCAAAAATACATAAATACGATAAGTACAAATAATAGGTACTCTCTCATATAAATCATAACAAATTAAAATATGTAACATTACATTGCATTCACATAAATTTTTGACTGACAGTTTTATTAGAAAAAATCTAATAAAAATAGGCTGAGTTCTAAAATTCATCGATGCCCTTTAAATGCAATGTAACTAGTTTCTAAATGTTTAAAATAAAAACGGTTACAGTGTCATAAGTGTCATGTATTTTTTACTCATCATTTAAGCAAACATTGCATTTTTTTATACAATCACAATCACTTCCTAACTTCGTTTCAAAATGTCAAATTTAAAATTATGCGTTTTTGATACAATGTAATAATGATACGCATCATATTTGCATCACTACTGTAATACTACTGCATCGATGCTTATTTTTTACATTTTAGAACTCAGCCTTAGTTTTGACATAGGTAATAAAAAAGTAAAAGTGAAAATCTAAGTAATGCATTTTGTAATGTAACAAATTATTATGAATTAAGAAGCACTAAAAATAAAGTATTTAAATGTAATTTACATTACATAGCTAAATATTTTACAATTATGGATACGTAGGTACATAACAATTTGTTTCGAAAGTAATTACTTAATGATAAATGGTCTAGATAAAATGTATATACATTCATACATATTATATGAGTGTGGTACATAAATATCTACCTACTATGTGGTGCTCATAAAAGTCATAAAGTAAATAAATGTCAAAATGTTATTTGTTACTTTTGTGTGATATTTCAATTGCATGCATATTTTGTATCTATATTCTATACATTCATTATCTATACCTGACTCTCAGAGTCAGATATGAATATTATGATGGATTACATACTAAATTATTTAAGAACAAAATTTTTTTTTCTTAAAGTATAAATTTTTAATTAAAATATGTAGCTACACCATGTTGTAGAAATTTTTACTTGTAACTTTCATTTTTCTTTAATATTCATACATAAGTATTAATACATACCTATACATTATGTTGTACTTGTATGTTTGTAATTTCATTTCCGTTTCTTCCTAATGTCAATTTGTTTGTTTGGGTTTTTTTTTCCAAGTTCTGAATATTTCCTTTCTTAAACAAAGAAAACCTAAAAAAATAAAGGATAAAAATATCCTTTTTCTTGAATGAAAAAAAAAAAATTAAAATGTTTTCTTTTTTTTTTTTTGTTTTCCTTTTCCAAATAAGGTAACTTTTACGACTAACATGAAATTAAAAAATCAATAAAAATTACGTCATTTATATACTATATATAATTACACTTACATCATTGTACATATACGTACGTACATGTGTACATATATAAAAATATTCGTTAACGTATACATACATATTATCCTGTTTTTCATTTATATAGTTTCCATTTCCATCATCATATTATATCATTTTCCTTATTTATATTTCTTCATTTTCTTATACATACTATTACAAAAATACAAAACTTTGTTTTTTCCTTCGAATACATTTTATGTAAATATATACTGTGTATAAAAATTTTTCACCCTTATATGAAATTTTGCCACTACTTACATATAAATTGTATATTACGCGTACTTATTGTGTCCTTTCCTTATATATTTTTATAGATATGCATATTGTAACCAACCACCATCCAATATACATATGACGACACATGCTCATATACAACTCACAGATATATAACATAAATGTATATAGAGTTTTTAATACAAGAAAATAAAATGTAAAAAGATATTGCAGAGACACAGAGTCGTATTGGTCTTATTTTTATGGTGACACCATGATGATGTTGATGATGATTCATGGAAAATTATCTTCTTTTGTTCGATTTTTATACCTTTTCTTTATTATATAAGATTTTGTTTTTTGCATCCCACATATTAATTTCAATGCTGTGCTTGTATTGATGAATATTTTTTATAAATTATGCATATCCTGTGCTTGTAATAATTTCATTTCATACATGCAACAAAAATGCTTATATGATATATAGAGTGATAAATTAATAATGATTCGGATTCTGTGTAATACACATAGAGCGGTATTCATAAAGCAGTAGTAAGTCGGTATTATCTTTACTATCACTTTAATTATTGTTCGTATTTCTGTATTCATGAAGTGCTAGTAAATTCTGTAGACAAACCAATATCGAAAATTTTCGATGTTTCAAAAGAATGTGCCATCTGTCAATTATTGTATCTATAAATTAAAATAAACATGTGTAAACCAAAAATAATTACCTAACCTATTTCTGCTGTGTGTATTCAGATTCGAAATAATTTTATTGACGTTTCGGCGATTAACTTTACTACTACTATTCACTGGTAGCAACTTCACTAATCCAAGATTAAACTACTCTACTACCGTTCTATGAATACTACCCGTAGAGTATTAGGTATTAGTTTATTATATTTTTACAATGTGATGATGCAACCAATCATATTTTGTATGCTCTATATATATATGAGAATTTTATTCATTCAATATTCACATATGAATCTCTAATCTAATGTATAGTAAAGTAGGTATCTGCAAATTTATTTAATTTTCGAAAATATTTTCAAAAAAAAAATTTATTTTTTATTTTATTTAATTTTCATTTTTATTTATTACAGGAAAATATACATGTCATACATATCTACATACATACATATCTAAATGCACAAAAAAAAAAAATATCTAAAATTTTTATTAGAATTTATCACAATCATGCAACTCTAATCAATATTATATGGCTCTGGGATAAAGTATTCCAGTCAGATTGTTCGATAAATATTTTTGTACGTTGTACCGTTGTACCGATACAAATGACAAATTATGATGGATAAATAAAATAAATAAAAAATAAAACAGGAAAAATCAAATTAATCATAAAGAAAACATAAAAAAAAAATTATAAAAATTGAATAAAATAATATATTGGTATGGAAAATAAGTTAAAGTAAAATGAAAAGCATAAAAAGTAAAATTAAAATAAAATATAATAAAAATATAAATTTATGATGAACACTTGTGATAACCTCATTCGTTTTTATCTATTCACTATCTAAGCCTATGATGCACACACACCACACATTTAAGTATTTTATGTCATATAAGTACATATATTTTTTGTACTGCTTATGCATACATATGGACATGTAGTATATATCTATATACATATTTACATACTCATATATGTACTGATTTTTTGTTACTGTGCTATATATACATATAATGTGTGTATTCGTTTGATAAATCCGATAAAAATGATGAATTTCATATTTATTTTTCTTTCCTTATACATAATATCCATACATGTATGTACATATGTATGTACTTTTAAAATTCATTTTATTTATTCAATACACTAACTTGTCGTTTTCGTCTTCTTCTTCTTTACTTCGTTCATGTTTACTTTTGATGTGAACACATTTATGAAAATTCATGTTTTTTTGTTTTTTTTTTTAATTTTGAAGTAAAGTAAATAATGAATTTCTTATCATTATCATTGACGCTATGTTAAGTAAATATGAAAAATATATATCGAAAGTAATGTGTAGATATGAGAATACATATTTGATTTTGTATTATATTTCTTTCTTTTTCTTTTTTTTTTTTTTTTTTTTATAATAAAAATATAAATTTTCTGAGAGTCATACGATATTACATATTATATTTTATCATTCCATTCCATTCCATTCATTGATAACAAATCACATTCTACTTAAGATAAAATAAATTTATAATAAGATAAGTTACATACTATTTATTTAGAAAAAGGATATACGTATATACAGGGTGGTATTCATAAAGCAGTAGTAAGTCGGTATTATCTTTACTACCACTTTAATCATTGTTCGTATTTCTGTACTTATGAAGTGGTAGTAAATTCTGTACACAAACCAATATCGACAAATTTCGATGTTTCAAACGAATGTGCCATCTGTCAATTATTGTATCTATAAATTAAAATAAACATGTGTAAACCAAAAATAATTACCTAACCTATTTCTGCTGTGTGTATTCAGATTCGAAATAATTTTATTGACGTTTCGGCGATTAACTTTACTACTACTATTCACTTGTAGCAACTTCACTAATCCCAGATTAAACTACTTCAACTACTATGAATACATTTACTACAGTAATAATCTACTACCGTTCTATGAATACCACCCGTAATATCAGAATTATTATACATTATAAAATTGTGTATAATAATAATATATTAATTTATTGAATTTACTTTTAAAATAATACGATTACAATGTGTGTGGTGTTTAAATACTTAAATTTTATAATGTAAAGAAAATACCATATGAAATAATAGTACATATGTATTTTTCCTTACTCATTTTCATTCCTAAATATCTCTACAGAAAGATTTATGGAGATACCCTTTCTTTTTTTCCCCCATTCATTTGCATCAATCTTAGAATGTAGTACCTTTTTTAATGCTTTAATAATTTACTATTTTTATTAAAAATTCATTATTCTTCTAAAATTTATTCTCATTCAGTATCATATCATGTTATGGTACCAATCCAATTATGCATCATATATTTATTCACACTGACACACACAAAATTTTGTAATGATTATCTTGTTGTAACATAAATTTAATTATTTACTTTTATGTATGTACATATGTACGTATTTGTGTGTATTTTCCTTCTATCTATTTATTATGTCCGAAAAATTATCTGACAAAAAGGATAATAAGTTTTGTTTTAATTTTTCATTGTATGGATACAATGTTTACATATCTGGTCTTGTTAAACTTTTTTAATCATTTTTGTATTATAATTTCATTAATTTATTTTGCAAAATTTATTAAAAGAAAAACCAATTAATAAAAGCTTTTACAAAAAAAAACCTTTTTTGGACATTCATTGGGATCATTCATATGTGGACATTATGAATTGTGATATTAAAAAACAAGAAAATTAATGAAGATTATTCAGAGAAGAATTTATTTAAAATTTTCTTGAGACATCTCTTAAATTCATTCAAATATAATTTTTCTCTTCTTTTTTTTTGTTTTCATTTATTTTATACTGGTGTTTGAATATTTATTGTATCCATGTAATGATGTACTCTATCAATTCATTAATGTGCATACATTACATATACTTACTATTACTACACTCATACTTGACATTTTAAATTTTCTGAATTATGAAATTAAAAAAAAAAATGTTGAATCTTAATTTACGAGAAATAATGATTTTTTTTTCTCTTTCACATTTTGTTGTCATTTTTGTAGATGAATATTGTTGGTTGTTGATGATGATTTGGGTTGGGTGGGTTTATTCAACTTCTTAACTTATTACACATTTTGTTGTAAAGTAAAAGCGTAAAAGCGATGTGCGATGTTTGATGACTCTTTAAATGAATATAAAAATGTATGTATGTCGTTTACATATTAAATTATTATACGTTTGTATTGTATATATGTTTGTACATATGTAGATATACGCATATGAATAAAATATAAAATGCATAAATATAAAAACATTATGAATAAAATAAAAAATAAATAAGATACAAAATACACAAAAAATAAGAAAAAGAAATATTTAAATAAATATGAATGTATTATATACATGGAGGAGACAGAGGATATAATATACACATACATGCAAACATACATATGTGTGTATGAAAAGAAAATTTTCAAAACAATCTTTATAATTGTTAAACAAATGAGTTCATGACTTTTAAATTGTCTATTTTATATTATTTTTCTTTTTTTTTTACACATGTGTATGTTACATATGTATATAATATTTTTGTATAAAAGAAAAATTTTTAATCTGTTCTTTCTTTCAATTTTTTTTTCTTATTTTTAAACATTTGTATACACCAAGTATAGATAGTTACGCGTACGATATTCAATATGAAATATTACATTTGCATACATGTATGGATAATGTAAAAGAGATTCATTTATGTCATACGTCGTACATTGATTTACAATGTAAATTTTTACATATATAGTACATTCATATTTGAATATGATTTTTAAATATTATTTTTTTTCCATTATTATATTGATTTTTCGGATATTTTTTGAAATAAATATCTATATACATACATAATAATGCAATTGGATTGAATTACTTTTATTATCGTTTATACATTACGTTCTCATATTAATATGTATGTATGTACGTAACATCATATCGAGGCGATTATTTTCTCATAAAATATCCGCAATAAAAGGATGTATACCTCTACATAATAGAATTTTGAATAATAAAAGAAGTTATGGTTTCATGCCTGAATTGCGGCCATTCCAAATTTGAAATTTTTCTGAACGCAATAATCTGATCTTTCATTAGTGGTACCAGTGGTACCTACTTTTATGTGTAACAAAATTTTAGGAATACATACTACATAATGTGTTCCATTACTTTTTTTGAGTCAGTGTAATATACAAATGATTTTGTTTTTTCAAATTTATTTAAAGAAGAAGAACAAAAAAAATAAAACCTTTAAATGTGGTCAGCTTGTTAATAAAATGTACACAATTTTTCGGTTTTGTTTTGTACCTACTCGTCGTAAGTATAATATTATTGCAATATAATATGCGGTATTGTTAATACATTAAATATGACAAACCTGTATGTATATGGAGATTGTTTGGCTGACTTGGCATTGTTCAGTTAAACAAATTACATAATCAGATCATTTTAATTAATTAGAGAAAAATATGACCACAAAATAAATAATCTTTTGTATAAAAAAAATGTGCATATTACTATACAGAGACGTAGGTAGGTACTTGCGTACCTATAAGGTCCTAGACAGACATCTATGTACTTAGTATAAACGTGGTATCGATACCATGGTATTGGCTATACTACATGTCTGTCACCCTATACTGGCCTTAAACCAGGATAACAAGCTGGTATAAACTTGGTATTGTAACCAGCATGATTTGTTTAGTATAAAGCTAGTATTCACAAAATTTACTGAACGTAGCGCCATTTTAATGCTGCGGAAATTATAGAAATTAATTTTTACAGTAATTTTAACATTAAGTTGAAAGTAATATAATGCAAATATAAATTTTCTACATGACATCACAACAAAATTCATAAAATATGTCAAATGATACTAAATACTAGGTTTATACTAGATTAGATACATGTCTGTCACTATGCTAGTATTGTTCATACCATGGTATGAATACCATGGTATCGATACCAGATGTCTGTCAGTAGCATAAAACAAAAGAAGGAAATTAGGTAACTTATACCATAAATATGTATCCGAGAACGCGTACGGGTACGTTGTGTGTGTAATTTTGTGTAGTAAAGGAATAAAATCGAAACAAAAATAAAGATTTCAAGAATTTTTTTCTTTAAAAGTAAATATTGATTTTGATTATATTTTATTCTATTTTTTTTTCTTCCTTATTTTCTTTCTTAACACTGCATTATTATGAAAATTACACATTTTTCCTCATTATTACTTGTACTTGTATAACTATGTACGTAGTTATTTGTGCACCTGTAAGTATTATTATGTGATACAAATATTTACACCTCATTCTACTCAAGTTCAGTCAATGTATAAAATAAATAATATATAATAAAGTAGTAGTGGTAGTAGTTGTTATGTATTATAGTAGTCTCGTCTCGGTAAACATTATAACTACACACTACCTAGTGTACCTATTACAATTTTTCATATAATGTACATATGATGACATCATTTATTCGTATATGGTTTTGAAATTCAATATGAAAATACATATACATGCACATAAAATACGAATTTAAAATTATTTTTTTTTTCATTTTTTAAATAAAAAATAATATTTAAAAAAACAATCGTGTTTATTACTGGACAATAATGTATGAGAGTTATGATACCACAATACGACATGTGATTTGTAAATGAACAAAATGAATATAGTGAAAACAGAAAAAAAATCTAAATAAAATTCTGTAGTGTAGTCGTAGTGTAGTGTATATTTTTATAACTGATGACTGCACCTATTCAGAAACTGTTACGTAGCACCAGTGTACTTATATGTATTTACATACCTCTGTATTAATTTACCATAGAAATAGTACAAAAAAAAAATATTTAAAAAATATAAAAATACTAAAAGCTTGTAAAATATTATGTAAACTTTTATTATCAGTCAATTAATGATAAATGTGTATGGATGGAATGAGTACATATACTCTCGTACTCTATTGTGTATATAAATATACATTTTTGTATTATTAATTATTATAGTTATACAAATTCCATTAAGATGAATGCACCACGACATAATGTATCTACATTATTTTTTATTTAAATTGTGCATTGTTAAGTGAACGATGGCTAGCATTATCTCATCTACATTTCTACAACTTATGTGTGTATTTGTATCTGTCCATAAAAAATACAATAATGTATATTCATAAGTTTTATGATAATTTGTCATAGATAACAAATATGTACTATGGCGTTTACCTAGAATATGACAAAGTAGCAGAATACTTGCCGAATATGTAAAGATTTGTTTTTCATTCAATTTTTTTTTTTTTTTTAATTTAAGATGGGCATGTATACTGGGAGTAGTGAAAATCGCTAACTTACTAACTTAAAAACCTAACTAACTATACAAAAAAAAAATTAAAACTCCGAAGATATTATTACCGGCACACCACAGACATTTTTGCATACACCTACATATAAATCGATTGAAAAATTCTTAAACAAATAACATAAATACTTTAGACTCTACAGTTTTGAACATTTAATCGTATTCTATTTTCATTTAATTTCATTTGATTCGATTTGATTTGATTTTATTTTTTCTTTCATTTTTTTTTTTTTTTACATTAATTCGAGAACGTTCAACTTTGACAAAAGTTCAAATTTATATATATGTAGTAGATATATACGTTTGGTGACCTTTTTTTTTTTCAAATGAAATTCATTTGCCAAAATTCATTCAATAAAATTTATATATTCGTATGTATGTGTGTGTATATAGACGTGTATAATGTGCAAATAAAATTCGCAATATAACTTCCGGTCCTTTGAGAATTTCCTGTTCACAGTACAATATGAAAATGAAATACAATTAATGTAAAAAAAGAGATACAAAAATTAAACAAGCAAAATTTACCTTTTGATATAAAATAAAGTAAAATGTGTATTTTATGTTGTATTTTATTGGTGTATACATATCGTACTTATATATAATTGTCGTGTACATATATAATGTTTAATGTATGTGTATCTATATATTACCATATTACGTATGCATAGTAATTCTACTGTTGTCCTATTTAAATTTTTTTTTTTTGTTATATTATATACCAACATAAAAGTAAATATGTAATATACCTATTTGTCATTATACCTATTTTATATTAACAAAGATATTATCAGTAGATAACAATATCATTTAAATATGTTTGTATTTTTGTATGAATGATAAATGACGATTGGATAGGGTGAATGTATTTATGTATACAATATAAAAAAAAATAAAATAAAATGAATTATAAAAATATTATACATATTTATGTATATTTATTCTGATTTTACAGCAATACATTTAACGTAACGTAAGGTAGATTTTATATACTACTTACTTCACATCGTTTATGTGTTCTAAATTTTAATGACTTCATTGTGTGTATTTATTTAATGTTGAATTATTATATGTACATACATATGTTGTTACGTTTGTTGTGTTGTCATGTTATTCCGATGCCGATATGTTGTTTGTTGTATATATGTATGTACATTATAGTCAATGGTCATCATCACATTTATAAAAATGTATAAAAATAAATATTAGAATCGCGATACATAAATGATTAATTTTTATTTTTCCTTAGCTTCTAATCAGCTTAAAAAAATACATGACATGGCATACTCGTGAATGTAAAATGTGTATACATATAGAGTAAAGTGTAAAATGTAGTTTTTATTTTTTTTTTTTTTATTTTGTTTATTTTATCGTATAAGAGTATGTAGTTATAGAAATTATTTTCATATGTGTAAAAGCATAAATATATCTATGAAAATATATGTATTATCTTTATATATCTTTATGTATTATCTACATACATATATACTCGTACAGTATAAAATGCAGATTTATACATATAAATAATTGACTGGACATGGATAGTGGACATTATCGCATTGTACCTATAACGTATGAATATTAATGGCATAAATTGTGTCATTATTCTCTCTTGGCAGTCAGTCATCATACCATACGAATACAAAATATAAATAAATTTGAATATGAATATAGTTATATTCACATTTTTATGTATACGCGGTGACGCGTATGTTAGTTCATACATACATACATATATATATATGCTTGTAGGTGTTATTTTGTTTGATTCTAAAAATAAAATTACGTCATTTTTCGTTCAGAATTTATTATTTTTTTTTTTTTCATAAATCTGTTATGTACATAGGTATATGTAAACTACACATGTTATTATTTAATATCTTTTTTTCTCTAAATTTTCATATACATTATGTACATGTTCATAATATGTATGTATATTCATTGAAATATACCCAGCTGACCAAGTGAACTCATAGTGAATTAGTTCTGAATTCATTTCATCCAAGTGATTCTTCATGTGAACGTTCATCATGAACGTGAATCATTTGTGAAGATATTTTATTTCAAAAATTTTTACGCTATAGCTGGTCATAGTGAATTCACTTATTGAACCCATTTTGAAATCACTTACTGAACATTTAATGAAAACACGAAATGAATTCATATTGAATGCAGTTTGTGAAGGTAAAATACCATTCACAATGTGATTAATCAATGAATCCTGGCTCTAATTATTATATTCCCACTTTTCGTTTTGATTTTTCTGAATGATTTAAATAAAAACTCTTCAATCACTTAATAATATCTGTACTTATAACATCACTTTGTTATTTTTTATTTATTTTACTTTTTATTTTTAATAAACTAATAGTACACAGAATTTAAAACACTTTTGCTTATTCTTAGACTCAAATCATAAAATCACTTATTACGTTAAGATTATTAGAAACAGCGAAAGTGTTTACCAAAATTTCACTATACGTTCATTTAGTGATTACATAGTGTTATGGCATAGTGTTATGGTTTGTGAATCGCAACCATTTTACAAAGATAAAACGAATGAATTCGTCTAATCATAAAATTAAAATAAGTTTACATAAATCATCATTCATCAAATGAATTTTATATGAATATATAATTCATATTTCAATCGCTTGGTGTATTCATAATGTACTCGCATTTTTGAATAATTCACTTATTTTTCATTTCGTGTTTTCAAAATGAATAAGAGAAAAATTATTCAGTTCGTGAAGATTTTCGGCATTCACTATGGATTCACTGTGAACCTAGTTCACTGAATGGTCAGCTGGGTATATTGTACATTGTACAGAATTTATTATCGTGTTTGTGTAGTATATAATAATAATCGAATACATATACATATGTAATCATACAACACAAAGAATAAAATTATGTATTATGATGTTGTATACATAAATGTGTGTACAAAAGCAAATCTGAAATTGTTTAATAAAATTTATTACATATATAAAATGTACAAAAATTTATTATAAATGGTCAAGCTTGGCCGGTTTTTTTTTTCCTTACATTTTTTTTTTATTTTTATTTTTTTTCTAAATTAATTAATTTTATTTATTTATTTATTTATGCTTAATATCATCATTTTTATGCTCTTTTATTATTATTAGGTATACATTGAAAATGAAATATGATTTTCTATAGTTCAAAACAAAATTTATAGTACATGCTCGTATAATAGGTATAAGATTAGATGTTATATGGATAAATAATCATAAAATTTTTTTTGATCAATCCTAACAATTGGATATACTTATGTATACTTTATTATTTTCTTATTCAAATATCACACACGAATAATATGTAAATATTTTAATCAATAAAAATTCTAGCTTGAAAAATACATACATATATGTAGGTATACTCGCACTCGTGTACATACTTGTAAGCATTTTTTTTTTTAAATAATATTTTGAAGAATTCAAAAAGAAAAATATTAAATAAAATTTCAGAGTTATTCTTATATTGTTATTATAAAATGTATTCAAATTCAAAAATAAATTTCAAATATTTTCATTTCTTTTAAAAATTACAGATTTCCTTTTTTATTTATTTTATTAAAAATAATTGAAATTAAGTAATGTAACTAATTTTAAATTATTTTTTTTTTTTTTGTATTTCGTTTTAGATTTTAAACATTATTGACGCAATTATTATATAAAGTGATATATATAGATAAATAATAACTACATACATATATAATAAATATAGGTAAGTTATATTATATGTATACATTATTTGTAAATTTAATTAAATACCTAATTTAAATTTATATTGTGTGGTAGATTTGAAATGTGAGAATGAAAATTTGTATGTGAAAAATGCACTTTTAAAAAGAAATTATTATCAAAAATTCATCACAAACTTTGGTGCAACCTATGATGATTAACAATGTATATGGTTAATTGGTAATAAGTATTCACGATCATGTATCAACACATAAAATCGGTGATTTGAAGAAAATATTTCACTTTTAGGGCTCAGATATATCCTAGCATGAATATCACAAAATAAAATAAATTTATTAAAAATCTTTTTTTTTTATCATCCGTTGCAATGAAAGTTATAAATGATGCTAAACGACCACTTATGCATATATTTTATTACAGAGTAGATTTATTTTAGTAAAGTTATTCAGGAATCAGGACATAACTTATAATAATTAGAATCATTATTTTTGTTAATCAATTATGTATTCTTCTTCCTAAATCCCAACATGATAGTAATAAGTCTAGAAATCACTTCAAGTGAAGGTCGAGACTTGATATGAGCTGTAGTGCCATTGAAGAAGAAGAGAAATCCCAATACTTCCATCAATATTTTCCAAATTTTAAATAAAGAATCATTACTCATTGTCATTACCCTACTACTATGTAAATCAAACTCTTAGTATTCATCAAAATCACTCCAGTATTAATCATGATTGTGATTGTGACAAAGTCTATCGATTATAGATTCTTTAATTGTATAGCAAAATGAATTTAATGAAACATATCAAAAAAATTTATAATTAACGCGTCAAAAATGAAAGTGTGTATCTACAAATTTCATAATAAAAATCACAAAATACAATTAATAAAAAATTGAAAAAAAAATACAAATTAGTAATTTAAGCAACGTATGTATAATTTAATTTATGTTTATTTATTTTTTTTTATATTTATATTCATAAACATAATTTCCTATTAAATAACATTATGTACATTTATATAAATCATAAATTAATTACTGTTAAAATCAAACATAAAATGAACTTTAACATTTTTGTAAGAAAAAAAAAAATAAAAGTATTATTACATAATGATACGGTGTTACGTGTTACGTAATTAATAATCAGTTTAATAGTGAGTTTAGACTGTCTGATTTGTCAAATATGATTTATGGTTCGACACAAGAATGACGTAGCATATGATTTGCTACGACAAGAGTAGTATCCCTTCTTTATTTGTTTGTTGTCTTCTCTTCCTTTTCAAAATTGAAACTTCTCCACTACAATACCACGCTTTATCAACTGCAAAATGAAAATGTCGAACCTAAATCAAATTGAAGTGGGGCATGTTCTCTCGACTCGATACAATCTGATTATGTCAAATATGATAAATGTCACATTACTTCACTTCGCATCATCTGACAGCAATTTTGACACAAATCAAACCATATTATATTTGACAAATCAGACAGTCTGAACTCACTCTAACTATAAATGAGGAACATCGTTTCAAAATGCAAATACTCCACTAAACGAAAATTTTCTTTTTGATGCGTACTTCAGTTGATAAAGAAGCAGGCTTTTATATTTTAATACGGCTTCGTTTCAATATGCAATATTCTCTATGATATTTACATTATAAAAACGGCTCTTGGTTCAAAATGTAAAAATTGATTTCGTTATTTATTGATTATTTTTCTCCATAACAATGATTATTTCAAAGCTTTTTTGTATTAATCAATTTCCCAAAAGAAAAAAAGTTATTAATAAAGTTTGTTTTTTGGAAAATAAAACATTATGGAGAACTTGCATTTTGAAACGATGCTCCTCAAATACGAAATGTACATACATATATAATTTCATTTGAACCATTCGTTCAGTATTTGTCCATATTTTTTCAACATTTTTTTTTTATATTTTTTTACAAAAATTGATTTCTTCAAAGAACATTAAATTAATTCCACATTATTATCTGTACACTTATTTATAAAACATTTAGATATGTAAGTACAATATCTGTATGCATGCAGGTAAGTATTACAAAATATTAAAATTGCATATAAAATCAGTAAAAAAAAAATATAAATAAAATATTTTACAGTGCAATTTTCAAGTCAATTTCTTTTATGATCTCATACACATATAAATACAAATATTATTTGTTTATTATTTATCTTTATTATTATTTTTTTTTTTTTTTTGCAAAAATAAATTATTCCATAATACTTTAAGATTCAAAAGAAACGATAAAAATCTTAAAATGATCTCTCATATACGATTCATTTTTAATTCATTTCGTTATGGTTATTGCACTTCACCTAATATATTATACAATATGCAATACAGTACAAATACAAATACAATATAAACAAAAATACATTCATGTTATAAAATATGTACATATGTACTTATATCACATACACATATGTATGTACATGTATGTGAAATAATTTGATTAAAATATGAGTAATAAAAATTTTTTGAATGGTTAATTCAATATTATGTAGTACATTACTGTATTGCATTTTTTCTTTCTTTTTTTTTTTTTTCAAATATATAAATTTAAGATCATAGATTTATTATTCATTCATAATTTTTGTTTAGAAATTCATTTATGAAACCACCACAAATAGTACATAATGTAAAATATATAGTGTTGTAGTGAATATTGAATAATAATGACACAGTCATAATAAAAGCGGTGACATAAATTTTTCTTCACACTTAATAGTGTATGTATGTATGTATGTTATGTACGAGTATGTAAGAGGTAAGAGTATATGTACACTTTATATATGTATATATCATAAATTTATCAATTACATAAAATGTATACGGATACTGTATCTCTACATATAATATATTATACTTGGGAATTGTATACGAGTATGTATGCACTTTGAGAATTAATAGAATTTACTTTATAATGTATGTTATGTATACTGTGCAACTGTACTGTTCTATTATAATAATAAATTATCATAACGAAAGAATGCTTTAAAAATTAAATAATGTTTTGACCTCTTGAATTTTGTTTTTTTTTTTTTTTCAAATTTTTATTTTACATCTCCATAGATGAAAATTGAATGAAAAAATGATATTTTTTTTTTATTTTCTATCTTATATAAATGTGACACATATTCAGCAAAATTATATTCTCCATATACATACATACATAATGTATCTACATATATGAAAAATAACAACTTTTCAATGTGTAAAATTGACATTTGTATATTATCTGTTTTTATGATATGTATTTTTAAATATCACATCACATCAGATATACATTCATACATAAATGTATAGAAAATTTAATTTAAGTGAACGATGATGATGATGATGATGATATCACAATCAGTATTAACAAATTGTAAACAAATTTTTTTAAAAGTTATTTTTCATTTTTTTTTTTTTTTTCAAATACTCAAACAGTAATAGTGTTAATGATAGTGATATCTCCGTATCGGTAAAATGTAAATGATAAATTATATTAACAGTGAAAAATTTTATTGTCATACATACGTATGTATGTATATAATGGCACATATTTTTGCTGACTGTGAATGAATAAATGAATTGAAGTTTAATCGGATATTACATAATAGAGCCATAGATGTTTTTTTTTTCAAATAAACAAAACAAAATATGTACATATCCAAAATATATGGACTAGATTGTAAAATAATTCACTACTTGTAATTTAATTCTATAATATAATAAATTTGAGAGATTTTTTTTTTATTTTTTTATTTTTTTCGATCCTATTATAATGATATTTAAGTTTTAGTACCTACATCTACATACATGAATGAATAACACTACTTATGTGTACGTACGTATATACATATCATGTTAAATGAATATTCAAGTTAGATAAAATTGAAAATGACATTGAATTACAAACATATGTATGTATGTACATTCGCAATTCACAGATGTGTGCATATAATCAATTCGTTAATAGAATTTATTCAATGTTCTTTCTATTATATAATTTATTTAGAGTATTAGTAGTAATTTATTTAATTTAAAAATAATTCTTTTATTCATTCACATATCAAACGTAAATGTACATACATACATTATAATCTATTAAAAATAATAAATAATTTGTTTTAGTTTTTTTTTTTTATTTTATATCGGGTGATTCATTAAAAATAAAGACGATGAAAAATTCTGTTTTATGAAATTCCAATATTGTCTTCTAACAAGTCCTCAATCTTATATTGTATAGACACACAGAGATTAAAATCCAGTAGATTTCATTTTAATTTCGAGTAGAAATTATGAAGATGACATACAGCAATTTTGACAGTTTGTCTAATTTATTTAATTTATCAAATCTGAACATAGCCTACTTCTTCTATTAAATTTAACTGTCAGTTATATTCAATTATTTCTTAATGATAATTTTAAAAAAACATTTTTTTTTGGTTTACAATTTGTTAGTGGATGTCTCTGATCTACGTAAATAGCGAAACATGAGTAGATTTCGAGCGATAATTACGTATTTTTTATGTAATTTCACTGACTAGATTTCGGCCCAAATTCGTCGTTTTTTCCGGATTTCGAGGCTGAAATTAGCAAAATACTTAATTTCAACCTCTGTGTGTCTACAATATTATCCGATTTATCCATATGTAAACTTTGTAGTAGTTCCAAAGAAAAAGTTGAGTTATGAGATTGCATAAACCAGACGATCAATTCATTTGTCCAAAACGTTAAATTAAACCGATGTTTTCAGTAGATTTTCTTGAGACTTGGATAATTTTGTAAACGTTGTACCTGTACTGAGCTAACTTTTTCCATGTGATGAAATGTCAAACAGTAATGTTTGTACTGAACATAAATACGATGATTGTTTGATACAACTTAAATGTTATCTGTCATGTTATAGATACTCATGAAATTCATATACTGAAAAAAAAAATACCTATAAATGAATCACCCTATTTATACAGGGTTTTTTTTTTGGTTTTTTCATTGTATATAATAAAAAAATATTTTCCCATGAAATTTAATCCAAGCACCTAGGTATTAAAAATTTTTAAATGCAATGAACATCATTTTTTTTTTATTTTGTTCACACCTTTTATATAAAAATGAATTGATGAGCATTTTAGATTAATTGAATTTTTTTTTTCTGAGTTGAATTCTAAGAAAAGAATAAGAAGACAAAAATCGAAAAAAAAAAATTGAATTTAATTTCATTTTGATTTTTTAATGAACGTAGTTTAGATAGAAGAATTTTATAGATTATATAAGTACATATATACATATTACGTATATACTTACGAGATACACATTATGTATATATAATGATATTCCTTAGGGCAAGAAAGTTGTATAGGACCGTTTTATTTTTCTTTTTCTTTTTTTCTTTTACATAATTTCTATTAATATTTTCTTTCATTATGATTTTTTGAATTTTCATATTTACCACATATTATTTTTTGTTCAAAGTCGTAACTTTTATAATTACCGTATAAGATTACATGCATGCATATACATTATATGCATTATGTATGTATATGTAAGTTTAATGTATAAAATAATGTATTACCGCCATGATTACTTTTATTGCTGTCAGTCATCATCAATAACATGTTATTATCACTATCAACGTCATCAACGTCATTATTTTTTGTTGCAGAATACGATGGTTTATACATGAAAAAGAATAAAAAATAAAATGATTATGATGATGATGATGATGATGGTAGTTAATTTCTTGTTGTTGTCACAAGAAATATTTAAAGACCAGACTTTCTTATTCAGTTTTATAAATATGCTCAATATACTCATATGTAATGTAATGTCTAGTCTAGTCTAGGCTAAGCCATAGGCAAGTATGTATATATGCACATAATAATGATTTTAATGTTAATGTGATCAAATAAATGTATATATGTATATATAGATACTTGGTACATTACATAACATGGTATAATAGTGTGTGATATGTTATAAAAGATTATTTTACAACGATTTATTGCATTTTACAGTTGTATTATTACTGTACATAATAAATTTCATATACATACATACATTATGTATGTACCTACATGTTTTTATTTTTATATTTCCTAAGTGCATTTAAAAGTTAATGAATATATACAAAAACAAGTATGCATATACGTATCTTCATGAGTAGTTAATGTATGCGTTTAATATAGAATTGAAGAATTATTTTCATTATATTTTAATATCATATAATACATTAGAACAGAATCACTTTTTAAAAGCATCCTTTTTTAAATGAGAAAAGTAAAAAGAAAAATTGTTATCCATACAAGAAAACACAAAGAGAAAATTACATAAAAATCCAAACAAAAATGTACACGCAAGTAGGTATTATATATGAGTATTTGATATCAGTATAGAAAAAATTTGTAGTAAAATGTAAAATTACATTGCATATGGAACTTGTTTTTGTTATAAATGGCCAGTTATACATACGATGTGGTGATATGTGTCCATAATATGTACTACATGAAAATTTCCTGTATAAACTATTAGTTATCATATCATTTGGTGTTATGTACGAATTTGTTAAAGTTGTTATTATGGTGATGATGAAAATGAAAAATGAAGTAAATTGCAAAAAAATTATGTCTTTGTTATTACGATAGTGTTGAATGTTGATATAACTTTGGAGAGTTGAAGATAAAAATATTGATAAGATAGATATGTATTATTCAAGTACATTATACATGTATGTAGGATCTATGTATGTAAAATGAAAAAAAAGTATATATATTTTTCTCTTCATTACATAAGGGGAGGGGATTCATGTCAAATTTTCGTTGTCCGTTTACGTCGTAAATTTGTAAATGACATGAAAGACTATCTCAAATTTCTTTGTAATTTACTTTTTCGTAGTTGTTTTTTTTTTTCAGCTGCCATATTCATTTCCTAACATTTTAATTTCTATGTCAATTGAGAACTTGTCAAACATCAACTACGAAATACAAAAGTTACAGCCATCGCACAATTCCGACGACAACTATACAGCGTATCGCCGAAAATTCGTACAATTCGGGCGCAACTGCAACGTAAAATATATGTATGTACATATATGAATTTTACATTTTTGCTTCTTGCGAATAGATTACTACTACTGCAAAATCCAGGTCGTGAATGGCTCATTGTCGCTGAAAAATAAAGTTCAGTGTAAAAAGTCCTATTTAATTACTGTATACGCTGTAGTTGTCGCCGGAATTGTGCGATGGCTGTTAGAAACTATAAAGTATTTTACCTTCGTAGTTTTTCAAAACTTTCGTAATTCACCTTCACCTTCGTATGGAAATAAACTGCGAAAACTATACAAAGCCTACGAAACGTAAAATGAATCTCCCTAATATTTAATTTTTTTTATTTGTTAAAAATTTAAACAAATTGTTCACAATAATTTAAATTATGATGAACATTAATTTACAATCTTAAGTTATTAATTTTTGCCATTATATTTTCTAAGAAATGAAAAAAGAAAAAATATGCAAGATTGATTAATTGCATTCACAAAAATAATAGTGCATTAAATAAACACTATATACTAACACATACACAACATTTAGCTAGTTGAAATTTTCATATAATAATAATAATTATAACATATAATTTAAACTTAAATTAATTGATAACCGATTACAAAACACAAATGTTATAATTATTAGTATTTTAATTAAATAGAGTATAATTTATTGTATGAATATGTATGTATGAATGTACGTATGTTTGTAAGTAGTTGTTTGTAAAGTGCATTACGTACTCGTAAATAAATATTTCTCTGTAATCTTATTTATTGAATTTTCTCAAAGGCATTGACATGATGATAATGATAATAATAATAATAATAATAATAATTATGTATAGTAACAGCAGCATTAATAAATATGTACTAATAAAAACGATTATTATGCGATGATAATTATGATGATGATGATGACAATGAATGATGGTATTAAAAACAATGATGATGATGATGATACTTTAATATTATAATATGACCTCTCCATTATCTGTATTGTCTTTATCATAACTGTGTAATATACATTTATGTACTATGTGTGTACATAAAATGTTTCAAGTCATTTTCATTGAAAGTGATTTAAGTCCATTTTTGATATAAAATCTTTAAAAATGTTGGAAGAAGACCAATCAGTTCAGTAGACTATGAAAGAGATGGTGGGACGACGTCATGAACGCATATATGAAGAATTGGAATTCTCAACTGAAGATGGGTAGACAGAGAACATAAATGAATGGCGGCAAATTCACCAAGATGCGATAATTCTCAAAGGGCTGTAGAACCAAAATGATGATGATACGATACATTATCATATTCGATTACTAAATTTTAAATATCTTCGCATAATAGAAAACTGTTTTACATTACTTATGACTTACGCTTATTTTAAATTCTTTCTATTTCTATACTTTTATATGTAGGTACTACATCAAATAGAATGTTTAAAAAAATTGAATTACCAACAAATTGATACATACTTATTACAATTTTCATGAAGAAATTTAATTCTTTCTTTCTTTCTACATAAAATATAATAATTTTAAATTTAATTCTAGAGAAGAAAAAGATAAAAAAAATATATAGAAATTATCAGACAGATCAAAAACTATCTATATTATTATCAAATAACGTATGTATTTACGTATATGAGATTTATAATTTATAAGTATCTCTATGCACTCAAAACAAAATTATGAAAACTATCTAGTCTAAAAATTGGAGTTGGATATAACATAACATAGATTTTACTTTACAAATATCTAATAATATAGAGTATAATTTATGGATATACATATGTATATTTATCTCCCCATAATAATAAGTATGAGTATGTAGTTATGTGAAAAATTTGTTTGAAAAATATTTTTTCTTCTGTTCTTGTTTTTCATCATCAAAAAATTCAAATTTTCATGAAAAAGCTATTTTTAATTCGATTTTTATAAATAAGAGAACTAGACATTTTGTTTATTTATATATTATTATACAAAGTATTTTTTTTTTTTTTTTTTTTTGTTAGTTTATAATATAAAAAGGAAAGGAAAATTTATATCCCTCTTTTGTATATAATATGTATTTTTTTCCACAATTTTTGTATTTTAATTTTATTTATTTTTTTTTTTTTCATATTTATACACACACATTTATAGATTTTATTTTTTATTTTTATAAATTATGCATTTTTTTTTATTTTATTTTTTCATTTTTGGTGGATTAAAAATATGTATAGTAGCTACTCGTCTTTATTATTATTATCGTTGTCATCATCATGGAGAGAAAGTGTAATACGTACTATAGTATAATAGTGTCTATGGTATAATAATGAACAACAACAACAACAACAACAACAACAACAACAACAACGAAAAAAGAAACTATAACCTATAACGTGCTATAAAACTATATACGATTCTCCACATTCACATGTATGTCATACAGTTCATATGTATGTACATATGTGTGTATACATTTATAATAAAATGAAAATTTTTTCTATAAAATTTATATGTATCTATAATAGAGAGTAGGTATCTATATTACGTACATACTATGTATTAAAAGTATGTATATATACAAAGAAAAGTTCAATGACATTATTATTATTATTATTATTTTTCTTTATTCATTTCTCTTTCCTATTATTATTTGTTATGTTATATCAAATATTTTTAACAATTTTCCACCCGCTAAAAATTGGATTTTTCTTTATTTAACATTCGTTTATTTTATATACATATGTACCTACATACATAATGTACATTTATGTGCTTGCATACATATTAATATATTTTTTCTGATGTCTTTTTCTTATTAGGTATGTATATATATATATTTTTCCTCCATATATAACATTCTTTTAGATTTCATGTACATATATTCATATGTTACGTGTATTTTTTGTTTATACATTATTTACATACAATGATACAAATATATCACCATGTTGTGTTGTTTTCTTTATTTTTTTGTTTTCTTCTGTATTTTATAAATGGCGTCATGCTGATTCTTGAATTCTTGTAAAAAGAGTTTTCCTTACCACAATTGAGCAACTCGTATATGATATGCGATTACATATGTATATATGTGGTATGTATGTATATATATACATAAATTATATTACATACATACTCTAACCAAAACTAACGTTTTTTTTTTATCTATTTATTCTATAGATTTATCTACATATTTTAGATATATATATAGATAACCGAATAAAATTTATATATATACGTACATACATTAATAGATATTCATATATGTATATTATACAGAATAATGAAAAATGTAAGCAATTCATATTATACATACATATATAATGTGATACATATTCACATACATAAATTCTGTAAAGGTGTAGTTTATAATGTTCTAATAAAATTGGAAAAAAATAAAAAACTAATGTATTGAAGAAAGTAAGAAGTAAGTAAGTACATTATGTGTATTACATTCGTAACGTTAATAATGACAAATAATGCACTATGTACATACATACCATTGTAATGTAGTTTACTTAATATACACAAAAGTATGGTTTTACGTTTTACGATACTATCTATATGTTTAATGTTTCTATAGATAAGATACATGCATTCATATAGATGCAATATAAAAAGTACAAAAAATATACATTATATTGATAAAATAAAGCTTCTTTCTACTTACATAAATTACATAGTATGTATTACAAAATAAAGCAACAAGCTAGCCTACTCGTAAAGCTAGGAAGGAAGCTATAATTCGAACATTGGGTGAACATGGGTGATGACAAGGAATAATAAAAATACATACGTGCATATATTGTTCACTATATACTAAATGTGCATAATATTCTTTTGTAGTGTGTGATGGTGGGGTACACTGTACATGTATAATGCATTATTATATCCTTTTATTGTCATTTCTTTTTTTTTCCAATTTGATTACTCTTGTACTATGTTGTATCTTGTATTTAACTACAATCTACAAATTCTATTTGGTTAAAGATAGACTATATAGTGATACAATAGATACGTATAAATAAATATAATATATGTATATGTATGGAAATCTGGCTGGTTAGTTTGGTTTGGTTTGGTTTGTTTGACATAGAGTATACTCATATGATACATTACCTCCTCTCCTCCTATATGTAATGTTAAATTTTTTACATTATTAGACGATTTATTTTTTTTTTAAATATACATACTTACTTTTTCTTTTATTTGTTTTATTTATTATCATTTATATATTTTTTTTTCTATTAAATAAGTTCAATAACCTTTTTATAATATTATCCAGGAATTATAGAAAAGAAAAAAAAAATGATATGAAAAATTAATGTTACATTAATGTTTTATATTATAAAGTACGTAAAGTACGTAGGTACATACATGCATACATACATGCGCTTGTGTGTTGTACGTATACAAAAATTGATTTTTTTTTTTCAATTTTAACTTTAACCACCAAGAAAAGCCACACCCGAGACAGATGGCAAATATATTAAATTGTTTATTATTTATGTACATACATGCATCGCATACATACATATAATATACAAATGTACATATACTCATACTAGATATGTATCCTATATACTATACAATCATATACACTATTTCTATGTTGTACAATGTACAATATTATTCAGTTATGACGTACATACATTTGTACACATATGTATATAATTTTGCATCCGTGTCTTCTAAATGTACTTGATACACGTGATTACTACAAGCACAAACACACTTAGGTTATACATATCATAATTCCATAATATAGCTAGCTAGCTAGCTATAGGGTGATTTTTTAAGCGTTTGGTTTTTAATTTAAAAAAAAAAAAAAAGAAAAACACAAGAAAATTGGAAAAAAGTATAAAATTTTTATTGGGGATTAAAAATCAATCCTTGCCATTTACTTTTTAAAGATTATTTTTCAACTAAATGTTGCCCACAACTACATTTTACATGATCCATATACGATAAGTCCAATTTTGTGTTACTTTTTCGAGTATATCGGTTGGTATCTCACCGATAACACGTGTGATGTTGTCTTCTAGTGCTTGAATCGATACCCCCCAAAAAAATAGTCCAGCGGCGTCAAATCGTACGATCTAAGCGGCTAATTCACTGGTCCAAAACGAGAGATGAATTGCTCACCAAATTCATTGCGCAATATGTTCATCGTTTCGTGTGCTGTGTGGCGGCATGTGGCACCGTCTTGTTGAAATCACATATCAACCAGATTCAGCTCGTGTATTTTTGGCAATAAAATGTTGAAAATCATTGCACGATATCGATCACACCATTCACAGTAATGTTGTTCTCATCGTCATCTATGAAGAAGAAGTATGGGTCAATGATTCCTCCGGACTACAAACCGCACCAAACAGTACATTTTTCGGGATGCATTGGCAGCTCTTGTATTGCTTGTGTGGCTGATCATTGCACCAAATACAGTAATTTTGCTTATTAACATATCCGTTCAATCAAAAATGTGCTTCATCGCTGAAGACAATTTTTTGATAAAAAAGGGGATTTAAGCATTTTTTTTTTTGCAGAGCACTGATTTTGATAATATAGTAAAATTCAATGATTTGTAAGCGTTGTTCCTTTGTAAGTCTTTCTATGATGAAATGACAATGCAAAATGAACTTGGCTTTGACTTTGACACATGTTACAAAGCACGCACGCGTGATCTGTCAAAAACAGACTGCTAAAAAACCAAACACTTACAAAATCACCCTTTATATAATTATATGAGCACATATTAAATATGTAATATAACACAAGTTAAAATTTTGTTTAAATGATGCAACAACAATAGTATGTAGTATCAGCATACAGACGTTTTGTTGCATTTTCATAATTATTTATCTGGTTTTTTTTTTCTTTTCATTTTACTTTTCTTCTTTTTTTCTTCTTTTTTCATAAAAAAGAAAATTGCCTTTTCCTCCTCTATATTACATATTTCTTTTTTAACATAAAATAACATTGTGTATTGTGTTGTTCTCATTAAAAAAAATTTTATTTCTTTTTAAACTTATATTTTAAACTTTTTTTCTTTAAAATGATGACAAAAAATAAAAAATAAAATGTTGAATAAAAATTCTCTTTTATTATATTATTATTATGTATTTGTAAATTTTACTTGTTTAATATTATTTCTATGTACATACATATATTTTTTTTAAAATATTATATGTTTGTTATTATTATTTGTGTCCAAGGAGACGACATGATTACCATCAAACGCAACAAATGAACATTTATTATGTCAGCTACAACAGCATTAAATCAACATATTATACAATACCACTATATTATGTACATATACACACATTTTTATATTATACAATGCACATACATACACGAATTATATATATACACTACTTTGTGTATGTATATATGATACATTTATTGAATAAATTTTGTACAGTACCTATACAATGTCGTATTGTGATAGACTGTATTCTTATAAATTTATATAGTAGGTACTAAATATTATACGAATGAAGTTGCGCATTGCAATACGTCGCTTATAATGATGAATTATATAGTACATATATATTTGTTTGCTTTGCTCTTCTAGTACGACGATGAGTGTAATGTACATATGTATATGTACAACATAGTTGCAAATTTTTTAGTTGCTTGTTGCATTCTTAATTTTTTTTTTGTATTTTGTATTTTGTATTTTATAAAATATTCTTTACACAGATATTTTATCTGTAGTTCTGGTCGTCTTGTATGTAGAATAATAATAAATACAATGTATAGAAATATTATGGAACGGATATTTAATGATGATGATCGTACCAATCGTACATACTTATAATACACGTAATATAAAGACTACATTATTATGTACATATATGCGACAATGACGATGATTATGATGAATGAACTGACCCTATAAAATAATTGGGGCAAAAAAATAAATATAAAATTTTAAGAAGAAGAAAAGCAAAGCAAAAACAAAAAAAAATATTTCATTATATACATACTTTAAAATTTTAAATTTTCGATGACACTATCTATGTATATAATGTGTATGAAAGAAGATGGGTTCTTCGGTTAATTAAGTACTCATATGACTATGAATAATTATGGATCTCATTATTTTATATAAAATTTATACTCGTTTCTCATTTATACAATTGCAATATCTATGTATGTATCTAGATATTATAGATAGAATGAATGTTATTAAAAATTCTATTGCTATATATTATCTCATTTCTTATTATTATTATTATTTTTTTCTTGACTTTTCCTTTGAAAAGTGTAAATTTCTTTATTTACTATTTTAAATTATGTAATATGCAGTCATATGGAATTTATTTTTCTTGAATGTTTTAATTGTTATTTGCACGCATCTAATTTATTATCAAACGAAAAATAAATTGTATTTCTTCGAAAAAAAAAAGAAAAAAAGAAAAAAACAAAAAAAATTTTTTTTCCTGTATGTGATCTGTATTTTAAGTTATTATTGTTTCACAATAGAAAAATAAATAAAATAAATACATTATATGTATGTACAAAAATATTTTCAGATCTATACACGTAGAAATGAATTAAAATTTTTAAATAAAAAAAAAAAACAAATTTTCCTCGTTCATATCACTTGGATTGTCGATTAGTTAGTTGCTCATCATATAATGGGCCCTATTATGAGTGTCGATCATATCGATTATCGACAAAATTAAGACGAGACGAAACGATGTAAATTTTGTATTATGTAAATCGGCCGCCTCGACAGTAAGATATTGCCATATCAAATTTTATTTTCGTTTAGTTTGACCATGTAATTTCTATAAAAGTTGTCAAATATTTCGATATAAAAATTTATAATTCATTTTTTTTTTTTTTTTCAATTTTAAATAAATATTTAATTAATTTTTGTAATTTTTAATAAATATTTGACTAATTTAAATAATTTGTAGCTAAGTACGAAAATATAATATATGTATATTTATTTAGTAATGATTTTTTTGCATAAAAGAAGAGGATCGAGAGATGCATTCATGTTTTTTTTTTCAAACAGCTCAAACAGCATTTTTGGTGATTTTTCTTTAATTAATTAAATTAATTAAATTAAACTTAAATAAATTGAGCAGAATAATCAAATACACCTTACCTTCTATATAAAGCATACATGAAATGTCAAATCACCATCGACTACTATGCCTGTCGATTAGTTTTAGCTGATCGACTCAATATGTCGATATTCTCGCCTCAAATCGACACTCATAATATAAAATTTGTCGAGTCGAAGCTACAGTCGATGACGAGACGATATTATCGACACTCATAATAGAGCCCAATATAGAATTAAAAATACAAATGATAAGGCTAAAATATAAAGAAGAAAGAAAAAGAAGAAAGTTTTTGTTTTTTTTTATTTTTCAAAAAATGCCGAAAATCAGTTATTGTGTGCATATTATTATAATTTCAAATGAAAAAATTAATTTTTCTTTATTATTATTTCTTTAAAGTTCTCATATGATTAATGAAGCACAAATTGTTTATATGTACGAGTACATATATATACGATTTTTCCTTTGTGCCAAGAATAAAGATTCAAAAAAAAAATGTATTTTTTTCTTCATTGTTAAAATCCAACGAACACATAATGGGCGGATAATTCATTATGCATGTTTTTATATATATTTTGATAATTTTTCTTATTATTATTCTTCTTATTTTATGAGTATACTACAATGTACAAATGTATGTATATGTGTATTTTGTGTAATATCGTCAAAAAAGAGCGAACAACTAACGAATACTTTTATTATCTACTTTAAAATGTACAATAATATCATACATTATTATAAGTATATGAATATAATTAATTTAGGCATTTGCTTTTTTTTTTATTTTGAATGTTTATTTTACTGTTATTGTATGTATATTAGGTACCTATATACATTTATTTAAAGACAGGTGAAATTTAATAAATTTCCATGAAGTACACGTGCTTTCAAGAAAAAGGTTACACGGTTACACCTTATAGTTTTTTATAAAAAAAAAAAGTCAAAAGAAATACATTATACGAAAAGAGAAATGGCCGAAAGAAAAAACTTAACGAAATTTAAATAATGGATTTTTTTTGTACAAATTACCATTAAAGGATAAAATAATTTCTTTATCTTAAAAAAAGTTAATGTATATACTTTTCATGCTTTATATGTACTCTCGTAATTGTGTGTTGTGTGCATCCATTTTGAAACATTCACAGTTTGTATATACATATACAAATATCGAAATTCTTAAGAAGAGAAAACATTTAAAATGAGACAATTTTTTAGTGAGTGGGTCGAATTTTTTTTTTTTTTTCATATGACAAGCAGACAGACAGAAATTATTTGACTGACATTTGTTTGTTTTTTTTCGTTCAATTTTTGTGAATAATTGTCATAAAAGAAATAATTGTCATCAGAAAAATTACTCTCCAAAACCGAACCTAACATTTTAATATTGTGTATGTATGTATGTAATTGAATTCAAAGTTTAGAATCGAAAATTAATCTTTAATTTGTATGCACTTTAAAAAATTCTAATAGGGATTTGTTTCTTAAACGAATAACATGTGAAGAGAAATAATGATAAATGATTTATTCCGAAATCATTGATTGTTGTTATATATGGATTAAAAAATTGATCTTATTTTTCTACAGAATGAAGTTACATATATGCATACTAAATGAATGACAAATCATTTGTCATTGTACAATACGTTGACATTTAAACGGTTTTTTTTTTCTCTTAGATGTAATGTAACGTAAAAAAAAAATTAAGTAATTAAAGAATTTTTTTTTTAATACTTTGGTGGTGTAGGATGTAGGTATTCTAGTTAATATGTGAGGTAATAAAAATCACTGTTGTTACATGCATACATACATTTTTCTCTCTGTTGTAAATTAAATTAAATCAGTTCCTCACGTAATATTCATATTTTAGTTCTTACTTATGTTGCTTATGACTTGTGTGTTTTATACACGTTTTTGTTTTGTTTACAGAAAATCACGTAAATCGTAATAAAATTAAAGAAATGAGAAAGTTTTTATTTTCTTATTTTGTTCTGGTTTTTCTTCAAAGAAATTTTTATTAGAAAGTGAAGTGAAATACATATGTATAATGTATAGATTTCTAATTTTAATATTAGAAACTATTCTTTTACAATTACTACTACGACTAACATTACTACTACTATGATTACTATTGCTACTATATCGATAGTAAAAGAATTACAAATGTTGTAGAATTTCAAATAATAATCATTAAGGTGAATGATTTCTTTTTATTTTGTTTTTCTCTCTTGTTAGCTTTTTTGTGTTATTTTTCCTTATGTGACAGTTCAGTTAAATATATACAGACTAGAAACGTGCCTGGAATATAAAAATTAATTTCCCTTTTATTATTTTTATTTTTTTTTTTATTTTTAACACGGAAACATACGTGTATATATACCTATAGTATACACTACATTGCTACACACACATAATAATATATTATCTTGTCATCGTACAACACAACCATATAACATACTTAATAACGTCGTAATGTATGAGTTTTTTATTTTATTTTTCTTATATAAAACGTAAACGTATGTACATACATTATTATATAAATTAAAGAACAAGAAAAATATATAAATACAAAAAAAAAAAAAAACAATACTGATTTGAATTTCAAATTAAAATTAAATAACGTGAGGTCTCTGTAGATGAAATAGGGAACAAAAAAATGTATAAAATAAAACAATTTTTTCACGAATTATTTTCTATATGTATAATATATATTTTTTTGTTGTGTCTATGAAACATGAAGAAGCTGACTGAAGGCATTTATGTCTATGTATTTACAATGACGTCTATAAATAGGTATGTATATGCATTTGTACGTACAAATATACATATGTGTGTTGCGGGTACATTTTTGTATATAGATTTATTTTTATTTTTATTCATATCGCCTTTGTTTTCAATTTTCATCTCTTATGTCATTCATTTACTCTAAATTTATACTTGTGCATCTAAAATTGAAATTAAAAAAAAAAAAATTCATAATACATATCTACTATCATAAGTTATCAAAATTTCAATTAAAGTTTTTTCTTTAATTTAAAATCAACAAAAATAAATTATGAAAATTATGAAAAAAAAAAAAATTCATGAGAAGTTTTACTAATAGTTTTTCTTTTAAAAAAAAATTTCATATAAAATACACAACACAAAATATCTATCATATCACAACTTGGGTGTTTTTGGTTGCAATCAAAAAAAAAAAAAAAAAAAAAAATATAAATATAAATAAATTAGCCATTTTCTTTGAAAGTGGTGTAAGTCCATTTTATGTTGTACATACGAAAATATTTTGTATTTGTATTTGAATGAAAATGTAATTTCGTATAATTTGCTATGTAAAAGAAATATAATTTTCAATTTTTTGTTGCATATTTCCCAACTTTCATTACCTCCAAAATTCACTTAACTTTGAATGAGTATAAGAAGTTACCAGCACGCTAAGAAAAAGAAACTTAGAAATGCTGATAAATAAGTCTACTTGCTGACAACAAATAACACAAAGTATTAGCAGCATTTTTAGATCATTGGATCATTCTTTTATTAATGGATCAGTCTAAGGTCTAAGCCTTATCATGTTCACAATCCACGTTAAACTGTACTAGGTACACTCATGTTAATAATAAATTTAGAAATAAATTTCTTCGGTGAAAGCCCTGGCTCACCTACTGCTTTATCAAAAATGAACTTACATCACTTTCAAAGAAGATGACCAAACTCAAATATGTAAATAGATAACTCAGATAAATGTATGGCTAGAGATACGAGTACATAATGTATGTTGTAACAACGGATTCATTGTTATTTATCTTCTCTTCTCAGTATGTATACCTATTGGGAATTTTTAATTCATAATTTATTTTTTTTTTGTTTTTTAATTCCTTCGCTTTTATTTAAGATAATAATTAAATGCACATATAATATACTTAACTTAAGAAGAGTATTGTCAGAGAATATAAAAATGAAATAAATTTTGACATATGACATGTTACATTTTAATTAATTTCTCAGTATCACGATTCATTTTTTGTGCCTTTTTTTTTGCTTTTTTTAATATATTTGTTTACTTTTTTTTTCTTTCTATTTTTACACTCTGTTGCATTTTATTTTTTTCTTCTATATTTATATGTCTATGCTTTCCTGTAAATACTCGGTATGTATTTATACTCAGCACTCATCATATGTATATACGTATACTTAACATATAAATGAAAATTTCAATTTTATAATAACCTATTAATTATTTAAGACAACAATCTACTATATATATATGTATATATATACCATCAACATCAGTTAATAAGCATCATGATCATCATCATCACTAACAAGCAGAGTAAAATAGTAAGCATATACAGATGTATGTAGTGTATAAGACTGTATATACTCGTAGCAAAATTAATATTTTACGCTTTCAAATATGAAATTTTTAATCGAAATGAACAGAAGTTTTTAAAAGTATTTGTAAATTTTATTTAAGAAAGAGTATATAGCCATTTAATAAATGAATTTTATCAGTAATCAGTTGTCATTTAAAATAAATACTGATGACGATGATGCTGATGATGATGTTAATGATGACTGTGAATAATCCAAAAGAAAATAACAAAAATAAATAAATTCTTAAAGTTCGTTTATCTTTGGTTTAAAAATTAAGACTAATAGATTTGTTATAGTGTAGTGTAGTTGTGAAAAAAAACAAACTATATACGAGTACCTATAGAATGGAATAAGATAGTGAAGAATTATTATTGCACTAGGACTAGAAGAACTATGCATTATGTGTAGATGTTATAAAATTGTTTGTCCATTTTCCATCATCATGGATGCATACAAGAACTTCGGTATACTAGTACGATAAATGTAACTTAACTTGTGTCATGTAAGAAATTAAAAAAAAAAAAATTCATTTTGACATTTATGCATTTTCTTTTCTTTTATTTTTATATTTGAATTGAGATATCTAATTAATCCCACAGGAAAAGAAAAAATAACACCATATATCTACAGATATAGAGAGAATACTTTTCCATTTTTAAAACAAAAACTGCATACATAACCCATACTTTACTCTTTATGTTATTTTTTATTTTTAAATTTGAAATATTATGTATATTTTTTTTTTTTTTATTCTAGAATTAATATGAGAGTTTGAAATATGTGAAATTGGAAACGACATCTTAATTAACTGGCAATTTAAACGGAAACTTCATGTAGTGTTTCGAGAGTTGATAGTTGTGATTGTGATGTTAATATTAGGAATTATATTTGCCTTTTGTAAATATCTGCATACAGAAATGTATGATGTGTATACTATATACATACTAGTACATTATTTCATAAAGAAATTCTTTCAATTTGTTTTTTATAATTTTTTTTTATATTTTCAGTATGTGACAGGTAGACAAATTAAAGTCAATTTTTTGTCATCTTCTTCCACATTTTTAACCTTCTATCATTATCACAATTAATCAACGAAAAATTATTCTTTAATCAAATTTCTTGTATTCATTTCTCTTCTCAAAAAAAGACTTCCCTCAGTTTCATGGAAATATGTTTAACGATAAATTTCTGTGATTGCTTGTTTTCTTCCATGCTAATTAAATCATGTTCTATATGATATTTTTTTAAAGTAATTATCTTTTATAATTTTTTTATATTTTCTTCTTCTTCTTTTAATGAAAAGTATCTTCGATAATTTTTTATATATATATGTATTTCTTCTACACATTATTTTCATTTTTAATTACTTATGTTGTAAAGAAAAACAATAAATTTTCCTGTTTTTCTCAAAAATATCCTCAATGAATTATGATAATAAACTGTTACATTCTATTACAATTATAGGCTATATTTAGAAATTATCTTTGTATGTACATAATATATGCATCTGCATGCAAAAGTATATGGAGAAATATAAGGAAGCATCACTTAAATTTTTTGTTAGGAAAATCGACTGCATAAAATTAGAAAAATTGTAATTTGGATATTTTCAGTCAGTTATATGGATGATGCATGGATATAATCGATTTCCTTTACGAAGAAAATTATTGAACATGAATATCATGAACATTTTTACAGTTGAGAGTTTTTCATTTCTAACTGTTTAAATTGAAAATGAAAAATGTGTAAATTGATTTGAATGATTAAAATTTGGATAGAAAATAAACATAGAAATGGAAGTCGTTTAAAAATAGAAGCCTTTAGTTAAACACAATTTATTATTGAAAGGAGGAACAATTTTTGAATTTTACTTTTTTTTTTTTTTAAAATATTCATAATCGCTTTATAAATTATGAAAATATGTATTGGTATTATAGGTATGTACTTAAAAAAAATATTCACATGTTTACACAGATTACATACCAACCATCTCATATATGATAAATATTAAAATGAAAAATAAACACCAAAATATTATTTACATATATTAAATTGTTTATGTATGTGTATACAGGGTGTCCGGTTTCGGGTGGTCATCCGGCACGCAGTAGATAGGTCTCGCCGAGACAAACAAAAAATCGTTCTAGAGGGAGGGGGGTAATCTCAACCGTTTAGTCGCTAGAGAGCTATGAAGATTTTTCGCACTGAATCTACGAAACACCCTTTAATAAGTACGGTGTACTAGCTAGAAGAATCTGGTCTAAGAAAAATCTGAAGGAAACTCCCCCCTCTCTTCAATGATACCTTATATGCTTCTCTACGTTCTTTGTTTCAAGAGTTATTGTGCTTCAAAGTCAGAATTTAGTGATTTTTTGCCATTTTTTTCAGAGATAATACAGGCTGTGGAATTACATAAATGTTGTTGTGGGCTTGTGTATATACATAAATAATTAAAAATTCTTGTAACACTTATTCATTTCATATGCATGCACAAACCACTATGCATATAACATTTTTATATACAATTACCATATACATATTTATGTTTACTTGCATACAAGGAAATTACCATCAGTTCGTTAAAATTATTTTTGGTTTATGATCATTTATTTACTTTGATTGGGTGTGTCTGGAGGTGTTCTAAAAGGGTGTGTATGTATGTGTGTGTTTGTGTGTATGAAAGTGTGATAATTTGGTTATTTCCTTCTCACAATAGGTAGTACTATACATCCACATAGATATTATATGCGTACATGTATTAAAAAAATAAAAACAAAAATTCATTATTATAATCGATAGGCTGCGAAAAATATTAATAAAAAAGTAATGATAATAAAAAAAAAAGAAATTAAAAATAAATTATGTGTAAAATTAAATTAGGTATATATAAAAAAAACATGCATTTATTTTTAATTGAATTTAAAAAATGTATTATGTACGTAATGTATAGATAAAAATATATCTACTTATGAATAATTATTATACGAACTATACATTTTGTAATGGAGAATTCTACATAATTGACATTTAATTTGTTTCCCAAATACATATGTATATCGGATGAACATCACAGAAACCAAAAAAAACTACAAACACGAATGTACGTACTTAAATATGAGTTGCATAGAGCTAATTTTCAGTGATTTTTTGCCTTTTTTACATACCCAATAAAATTTTCGAATTTATGACTGCCATTACTCCTATAGTACTGTGCTAATGCCTAGTTGTATGAGAATGTATACATTTACTATGTATCTGGTACATTTTGTCAATCTGTAGTTTTTCATTATCTACATACGAGTATTTTCCTTTTCATTAAACTTTATAATAGAAATTTTAATTATACATGAGTGTAGTATACACGTACTTACATATTCAAGTATTATAGATACGTAAAAAATTTTCACATAAAATAAATTTTTTATGATCATTTGCATTTATGCATATATTAAAATGATATGTACATATGTATTATGAGTGTGTATCTACATATGTGCGTATATAATAAAATATAATGCTGGAAAATTAAAATTATTATGAATAAGTTATGCACATTATAAATATTTATATATGAACATTCCTTATACATAATATACACATGTGTTGTTACATACATTGTCATAAATATCTAATATACTCCATATAGTAATTTATGTGTAGAAATGATGTAGAATTTTCATTTATTGCTATAAGAAAATAGGTCGATAGCATTTATATCATTTATAATTATAACCAAGATAAAAAAAAAAATCACAGTCAAGAAAAATTAAAAACAAAAATTATATTATGTAGATGTAAAATACATAATATATTGTGTATATTATAAAGAGAATGTGTCACTAAAAAGGGCAAAATGTCACTAAACTCATTTAAATCACATTAATACCCAAGGCAGACTCATATAATAGTTATCTATTTCCATGCTAATATATATGTAGTACCACGTAGTACATATTAGAAAATTGATCATTGTAAATATTTTTTTAAAAAAAATCGCACATTGCAATCGAGTCAAATGCATTGATAAAATCTCAAACGTCAAATGATCGTCAATTACTATAATATCAAATTATGCCCCCATATTTGTATTGACGTTTATGAATTCAATCGTATCTTCAATACTAAAATAATTTTTTAATTTACTCTATGAATGGGATCAATTTTCTCTTTACCATCAATACAACAATCACCAGCACTACCATACATCACTTTTGTGGATGTCTGTCTACAGTATAAACGAAAGCAAAACACTATGTTTCTTTTCTTCCATGTTTGAATATGAAAACTTCACAACAACCAGAAAAATAATTCAAATATTTAACGTCATAAAAAGTGAATTACAATCAAATACAAGTATGTATATATATAATGTCTCTTTATTCTATCCAAAAATACAGTTTAAAAGAAAATGGAATGAAAATTGCTTAAAATAAATTTTGTAGTTTTTTTTTTTTTTTTTTTTTATGCGAAAATTATAAAAATCACAAATATTATTAAAATTATGAGATTCCATTCTCTGTTTTTAACAAAAATAAAAGAGGAAATATAAAATATTCAGAATTCAGGCTTGTATATTTTTTGTGATGTTCATTTCTTTTTTTTTTAAATAAAAAATAATGAAAAAAAAAATTCTACACTTTGATTTTGAATTTTCAATTTTGACTCAATTGGCAACAATTCAAAAAGCATATACATATCTCTTCCACAAAAATATTTTTCTTTTGCTACTACTACTACTACATCACATCATATTATAAAATGAAAAAAAGTTACAGAAAAAAAGAGAGTATCTTCTTTTTTATTTTTCTGTTTGGGAAACAAAACTAGGAAAAATCAGCTTACAAAAGTATTTAAACTCCAGATTATAATTTAAATATTTCCCACATATTAGTATGACAACAATATATGCGTTCGTATAAGAAATGTATTCTATGTACATTATGTACATATTTAATATTGTATGCGTGTACATGTATAGACAATTCATTTCATTTCATTTGCATATACGGCACTGTATGTGACTCGTTATGGTTGTATGAAGCATGAAATTTCATATACATTACACTCATTTTGGAATTTGCTATGTACAGTACTGTACTAAAAATTATATTTTTGTCAGATTGAATCCAGATTCTGGATAAATTGGATAGATAGATGGATGGATGGATGAAAGCATGTTGAAAAATAATGAAACATTCAAAAATATCAAAAATAGAAGAAAAAAAATTACAAAAGAAAATGATGTATGGTAAAAATGAAAATCACTCATTGTAGGTACCATCAAACTAGAGAAAAAAAGAGAGAATATGAAATTCATTAAATCAAGACTCCAAAAAAAAGAAATTAAAATAAAAAACAAAATGTTGTTAAAGGGGAAAAAAGTATTTAACACTTGAGACTGTTTTGAATAATTAATGCATGTCCGTATCTGACATATCTGCACAGATATATGTATGGTATTTGTTATATTTTTATGTGTAGGTACTACATATCTGTGATTATCTGTGATAATTTTGATATTTTAAAATCTAGATAAATTCATCATCACCTTTTTATGATGAAAAATTTCATGCTACTTATTCAGATTTGGATTTCATGATATCAGAAATTTGTTGTTATTTCTTTTATATATATTTGTGTCTACGTGTATGTGTTTTGGAAAAATAATTTTTTTTTTTGACGATTTAACGGTTAATTTTTAGTCTGAAAAAAAAAATAACATTTCAATTGACAAAATATTTAGAGTGTATCATAATTTATATTTACTATGAATTTAATATTTATCAAATTATATGTATGTTACCTGTATTATTATACATAAATAATAATGATAGTTCATTAAAATTTTAAAAAAAAGTTTTTTTTTTTTAATGTTATTTAAAATTCCGCTAATATGAAAATTAAGTATAAGTACAAAAAGATTGTAAAAATAAAATTCAAGTCAATCACTTTTCATATTTTATATGTATGTATGTATATGAATTGGTATTGGTATAGAGAAACGATCGTATATACAGGGTGTCCGGAGTTCGGGTGTAGGCATTTTGCCAGTCGATAGGTTTTGCTGAGAAACGAAAAAAATCGTATGACAGGGTGGGTCTATTTGTGGTCTATTTGTGGTAATAACTCACAAAATCATAACTCATAACTTATTTTGCATTCATTGGAAAGATAACCAATCAGCGTTTACTTTGATACTTGAATTGTACAGATCGGTCCAGTGATGCCAAAGATATGGTACATCAAATTCAAATTTTCATGGAAAAAAATGCGAAATTTTGAGTTCAAGGTCAAATATCTCAAAATTTTGACCTATTTTTTTGTTTAATTTTCTTTACTTAAAATATTGCCCAATGGATTGCCTTTCATTTGCAATTTATTTTATTCAATTATCTGTCGTGGTTTTTGAGTTATGGAAAAAAATGTAACTGGGGGTGGTCTACCAAGAAAGTTGATATGGGTCAACCCAGATTGTTCCAATTTTTATATTAATGTAAATAGCTTTTTTTCTCTCTTCATTCACAAAAAATATGGAAAATGGTAAAAAAGGAAATTATTTATTTAAAAAAAAAAAAAAAAAAAAATACTTAATACCATATTAAATGTGTAGAAAACATACCAAACCCAATTAAAAATTAAATTTTTTTCTTTTCTTTTGTACATTTTTCATTTTTAATAGAAATATTGCAAAAATTTATAATTACAGGCTTCATTGATTTTCTTTAATTCATTTTATTTTATTTTTTATTTTATTTTTTTTTTTTCACTTTTTCTCGAATTTATAATTTATTTTGGAGTACATAATATGTACTTTACTTTTGTGAAAATGTAATTATTTTTGATTAACCGAAATAAAATATAATAAAAAAAGAAAATGAGCAAATAAAAATATGTAAGTTTACCTTACCTATACCTTTTGTAAATCATGTACTTACCTAAATATGTACATATCTGTATATGTATGTACATAAAAATTGACATGATAACATCGTCTCGACAAAATACACATAGGTAATGTACATAGGGGCTGGATATTACCATACACCACGTATATTTGTATTACTAACTACCCATATTTTCACATTTTCAGTACTACAACTAAACTGTTAACGATGTAAATGATAATAATAATAATGATGATGATGATCATTATCATCATGGACGGAAATGTCTATATTTCGTTTTTTTGTTTTTCTTCAATTTTTTTTTTATTTTACAAACTAAACCGTAACAATTTCTGACCATTCAACTACTATAATATACGTTACGTATAATACATATATGTACTTTTGTGTATATATCAATCAGGAAACAGATAAATTAATGTTGATAAGAGGAATAATAAATACACGTACATATAGTGCATAATACACATCCATTATACATTTATATGAATATATAATGTTAAAAAAGTAATGTAAATGATAATAGCTAGGCTAGGTTTAATGTACGAGTATGCTACGTATTTGCATTTATCTATAAAGTTAGCTGCTTATTTATTTATTCACACAGAGAATTATAATTGGTAAATAACAAACAGATAGAATCATATACAATTTAATACAAGTATATGTACATATGCACACATATGAAAAGTTAAGAAAAATTATTACATCATTTCATTTATTTTGTAAATGAAATTCTGATGGTGATGTAAGTATTATTTTTTTATTTTTTCACAATAATTGCACATTCCTGTGACTGTGATATACATACTTATATATACAACCAGGGACTCCAGATTGGGCGAAATTTCGCAAATTGGGCGATATTTTTCAGAATTTTGCGACCAAAATTTTGTATTTGCGAATATTCTAGTTTTTGGGCGATTTGGGCGAATTTTAATTTCAATGATATTCCTAAAATGCTAAAATGTTAACAAAAATAATTTTGTTTGCTACGTGAATTCGTTTTTTTCTACTATCACAATTAATTGTGATCTACTATAATTTTTATTCTTGTAATGTGTTGTTAGACTTCTTCAAGGCACAGGATGAAATTGAAGATCATGTACGAGTACTAATTCAAAAAGTCAAAAATAATGCTAGTTTGCCAGGAAATATTTTTGATGCATTTAACATGTTAGAAAATCAGGAAAATTTAAAAGAACCAGTTCATATAAGCTTGGGATATGATTTCGATGTAAAATCGGAAGAACTCAATATAGACGAAGAAAGTCTTATAGAAATAAAAAAAGTGATTAAAAACTTTATTCTCAAATTACTAACTGAAATTAAAAAAAGGATACCAGATAATTATTACCTGTTGAAAAAAATTAATAACTTTTCGCCAAATATTTGTTTAAACCAGCTACGTCCTGATTTTAAAGAGCTGCCTTTGGAGTTGTGTTTCAAGAATGATGATTTAATATCCAAAATAGAAAGCCAGTGGCATATGTTACCACTTATTGATTGGAAAAGACAATTGGGTCAACAAATCTTACCAAATGATCCTACTGTATTTTGGATTCAGGTATATAATACAAAAAATGCATTGGGAGAGAATAAATTTTTGGAATTGGCTAATTTTGCCCTAAGTATGCTTTCTTTGCCAGTAAGTAATGCGTTAGTTGAACGTACGTTTTCTTTTATGAATATAATAAAAACGAAAACAAGAAATAAGCTTAACAGCGTCTCACTTGATGCTATTGTTCGCATTAGAACTGATTCTAAAGCAAAAGGAATTTGTTGCAATAAATTTACACCGACTGAGGCTATGTTTTGCAGATATAATAAAAGTATGTATTTAGAAAATGAGACTGCTGATGATGTAATACTTGTTGAAAGTGAATTATTTTTGTAAAATATATGGTTATACATTTCTTAAAAAAGTCAGGAGATTTTTTAGTTATAAATTTAGTTATTGTTTTGTTTATTTTTTCGTTATGTTTATGAATTATGAATTGTTAATTTGATAAAATTTATTTGGCATTAATTTTTTTACATTGCATTATATAAGTACATACTAATTTCATTTATTATTATTGTTTTTTTAATTTGTAAAAACCTGAACTAGAAAGTTTTATTTAATAAAGTACATGAAGATTGAAATAAAGTATGGTTTGACTATCATGATGTGTATGATGTATTGTATTTATTAAAAAACAATAGTTGTGAGATCAGTTACAAAATAAATATTGCAAATAGGAATAGGGACGAGAAGCTACAAAAGTGATAGTTACTTTTTGGTAGATGTCGAGAGTCGAGAGTCTGTCACAAACTTGCGTAAACTGTAATTTACATTTTTTTCACATTGGGCGAATTTGGGCGAAGTAGAAATTAGGTTTGGGCGACTACTTCATTGTAAAAACTGGAGACCCTGTATACAACTATTTTATGTAGCATGTAGTGTAGTGGCATGTAGCATATTATATAAAATAAAATTTTCATTATTTAGGAAATTGTTGTGTGTAAACACAAAAGTTAATTGAACTTTACTTCCAAAAGAGAAAATTAATATGTAAAATGTAATATGAAATTTAATTGATAAGAATGAAACAGAAAAAGAGAGAGAGAGAGAGAGAGAGAGAAGGGAATAAATTCATTTCTGACCTGCCTGAAGTAAGTAGTAGCACTAGCAAGCAACCAAGTAGTTATGTTTCTTATTTCTTTTTGATTATATTAGTTATTTGTGAATTTCCTGGGAATTGAATGATGGATATTTTAAACTTAATCTGAACTTTGAAATTCATTCAATTATCATCTATTATGCTACATACATACATATATAATTTTCTTTTCATAAACTCGATATCTATTCAAAATTTATTATGATTCCAATATTGCTCATCATCAATAGATTCAGTGTTCATCATCGATTGTTTTTTGTTTCTAAATAAATTGATGATGATAAGGAAAAGCAAGCCAAAATTTTTAAATATAAATTATAGATGTATATGTACATATTTTTATTATCTGCCAAATATGTATGTAAATTCGTTTCTCTCAATTTAATTTATGAATATGTTACATAAATTCCTTAAATATTTTATCGTAATTTTTATTTTTTGTTTTATGTACATATGTATATTTAAACTTGTCTTGTTAAAAACAAAAATAATACAAAACCTGTAGATTTTATTTATTTATTTATTTTTTTTTTTTTTTTTTTTAAAAAAACTATACATACGTACGTATAAATGTACATAGGTATTACTGCATCTCTTAAAATAGTCCATAAATAATATCGTATGAATAGTAATGGGCTGGCTATTAAAATTCAAATAAAAATTTAAATTCGAATTAATTTCATATTCATAAAATGTCATTCTTCATATACATATTCATATTATATTCTATCCTATCCTAATGCCAATTTTAGAAAAATATAATTCTATCAACACAATAAAATCTATTCATATCATATACATACCTACATTATAAAAATGTAAATAATGTAGACATATTACATCAATATGCACATCCATATTATTTATATAATGTGTCCACAATGTAAATGTGTGATACACACACACACACACTTAAATGTGTATATACATAATTCAATATGAACTTATATTTTATTTATTCATTTGTTTTTTGTTTTGTTTTGTAAAAGATGCAATGAATTAAAATCTAATCTAGCCTGTCGCCATCCAATTTCCAATAAATACAAAAATAATACACGTCATAATTTCCAATTTAATATAATACGACGGAAGTATTTCATCTACTTAAAGAAAACATAATAAAAAATAAAAAATAAAAATAAAAAAAAAGAAGAGGAATAAACACATAAACTATATTTAGTAATAAATGCAAATTAAAATTTGTGATAACTTTTTATTAATTTTTAACTTTTTTTTTTTTTTTTTTTTTTTAATATTTTATTTATTTTAAGAGTTATTTACGAAACGTGATAGTAAATCCAAAACAAAACAGAAATATGTATGTACATAACAAAAATCTCTAATCACAAAATATCGTTTTGATTTTTATTTTTATTTTTGAATTTCATATTATTAATTGATGATGATGATGATGATCATGACGATGATGACGCGTTGATGATTTATATGCATATATATATGTATTTATGCATGGCAATAATTCATTTTAATGAAGGCTTTTAAATAATCAAATCATTTTATTTTATTTAGATATTTTCTTTATTATTTGTATTTGTAATTTTTTTTTTTGTTTCATTTTTTTTTGCATTGCATTAACTTCTTCTCAATGCTAACAAACATAATTTCGATTTCATTTAAATGTAATCAAAGCAAAAAAAGATAAAAAAAGGAAACAAAAATCGAAATGGCATTTGATAAACAAACGATCATTTTATATGCATTAAAAAGGTTAAAATAAAAAAAAAATATTATGTGAAGGCATACTCATATTACTTATTTGTATTTATAAATTGTTGATTGAAATTCAATATTTTATACTTTATTTTATATAGCCACTGACTATTTGATTTTATTTATTAAAATGATGTTTGAGAAGTAAAATTTCATGTTGTATGTTCTCTTGCTTATCTTTATTGTTTTTTGCCTCTTATAATTATTTTTGTTTTTAAAAATATTGTCTGCTATCTAATGATATATGGATGATATATATGTTGTCCAAATAAAGATTTTTTTTTCTAAGTAATTTAATTATATAAGGATTTGATTGTGTTCAGTCTCAGCTCCTCTTCTCCGTATATAAAATCATTCATAGCCTGTCTCTGAAAACCTTTATGTGATCAATGTTGTACGTGTGCTTTAGTCAATTTTATTTTAATTTGAATTTTGATTCTTAAGCGCTACATGGATCTACTCACATTCTGTAGAATTGTTATTCTAAGAAAATAAATTCTAATACTTCTCTCACTTTCGTCCCCTATCTATCTGGTCATTTTCGACAATAATTATTAAAAATGCATCATTCATTTTATCTTTACAAGTAAATATTAAATATTTTAAAAACAAAAATTTTCATTTTCATTTTTATAATTAATTATCAGTTCATAATAATTTGTATTTATGAAATTGATGAAAGTAAACAACACTATAATAAACGCCCCTTTAAGTTTTATACATTACATACTATAATTTCTTGGATTCAATGCAATTATACGAGTAAATATGTAAATAAATGTATATTCCATATAAGTACATATATTGAAATATATTCATCTATTAAAGTCTATTTATTAAAGATATAAAATTTTAATGGCATCCATACACAATTATATGACAATTTAATGAGTTTATTGACTGAATTTATGTGAAAAGTCGTCTTCGATCATAATGAGAATGAAAATAACGTTGATGATGATGGTTGGTTCATTGTCTGTTGTAGGTTAAATCAAATTCAAAAAAAAAAAAAAAATTGTATAATCGAAAATATGAAATTTTTCATTGTTCTGTGTTGGTGCTAGCTAGATGATGATGATAATGATGATGATGAGTTAGGTAGATGATAGCGATGATGTGGTTGATGTGTAAAATATCATCGGTAGTAGTATCACATTTGATATCTACTGAGGAAATGCTTTCGTGTAAGCATAATTTTTTCGAACTCCGAATATTCGATATTTATGGTCTTGTGGACAAAAATTTAAATCACATGTAGGATTTTTCATTTTCCAATAATATCATTTATCATATTTTCCATTTATTCAGGAAAATGTAATACAAAAAAAAATAATATTTTCCTTTAAAAAAGAATGATAAAATTTAATATAAACATTTATATCGTCATCATGCAATTATTGTTGCAATGTTGTGTTGTGTTGTGTGTTGTTGCAAAGAACAGAAGGTACACAACAGCAAGAGAAATCGTGAGCAAAAGTGTGAGATATAAATATGTATGTGTATACATACATTACTCTATTCATAGTTCACATTTTTGTCGTATTATATACAAATAAATTATCTTTTATTTTATTTTTAGTTTTGAGTGGGTGGAATACATTTTTTTTGTTTGTTTTTTCCATTATTGCAATTCATGAGAATTTAAATCGATTGCTACTGATGATTGAATGCAACCAAAAACAAAAAAAAATAGGTACATAGATACATATTAATGTTGCAGTAGTTTGAATTACATATTCATGATTGAATTTTCATATTGTATGCATAGATACATTATATTGTGTATATTGTATATTATTTTAATTGACTTACACTAACATGATTATACAATATCTATGTATGTGGTATGTACACTTTTATGCTACTATGTACATAATTCATTCATTCATTCATTAATTCGTTCACATATACGATTTACATACATACATATGAATTTTACATTTTTATTGATGAAAGTGAATAGTATAGCATGCAATTGATGATTATGATGATGAATATTCAATTCAAATATTGAATCGAAACAAATTGAATGATTTTCCGTTTAATTAAATTTTTTAGTGTAAGAGTATTTGTGTAAATATTGTAGTGGATATAAATGATACATGCAACTTGTAAATTATTAAATAATTCACTAACTAAATAACTAATTAATTAGCCAGCTGAATGACTGATAAAATAACTGATATTCTGGTTACCGGTACAATTACTGAACATTTATATTTATGTTATCTAGATTATTTTTGTTCAAATATTCAAGGTTTTCTTTTTGTCAATGATTTTTGTTTTCGTCATAGCTTTGACCCAATCAAAAACAAAAAAAAAAAAAATAATCGAAAACCAAATAGAAAATAATTAAAAACAATAATAACATGTAAGTGACATAAATGTACGTATACATGACGTGCATACACGTAATGTATAAAATCGAAGGCATACAAAACCTATAAATTTTTAATTTCTTCATATATATTTTGTTAGGACAATTTTCACGTAGGATGTTGACAGTTATGTATGCATAACTGATTAATCGGTAAAATATAATTGAAATTATTATGATTTATATCGATACTGTAGTGTTGTTAAATATTTTCTGACAGTTACATACGATTAAGATACATAATATTGTAGTGTCATAAAATTATTAAATATTTGCTGCTATTATTGCATTTATTTGTGTATGAGTTATGTATGTAATAAAAATAAAAAATTAGATTTTCCAACAATAACAACAATATCTATATCTGTTATATTAAATTTATGCAAAAATAAAAATGCATTTTGCATATACGTAAATTTGAATTATTGTGAATAATAAGTGCGATTGTAGATTGAATTATTGTGAATTGTATTAGGTGTGATTGTAATTGAAAAATATCTACTTTATTCATAAGAAATTTTTTCAATTTATAAAAAATATTTTTTATTTAAATTTAATTTTTTTTTTCTAGGTTTTAAATTTTTGTTACAACGGACAAATAAAAAAGAAAATTATTTTATAAAAAAAAAAAATACAATAAATAAATAGAACGATATAATAAAAACAAAAAAAACAACAAAATAATAATTCAAAATGACTGAAGTCGAACAGCCAACACAGAATGGTGAAATTCCAGGAGATGAAGATGATAATAAATCTCGTCCAGCCGATATAGAGCAGGTAAATAAAATAAATACTATTATTAGAGCATGATATAGGAAATTTACACATACTTGTACCCTTGTACTTTGTACGTATGTATGTATTGTATGTTTAATTGCGTACATTACACGAACATACTTTACATTTTTCTTGTAGTATGTACTGTATGCAAATAAATAAATTAACAAATAAAATATAATAAAAAATACTGACCTAAAAAAAAATATGTTTCATGCCATTCTTTACATATAATAATAAATTGCATTTCATGTAAATATTTCATATATTACATACATATTTTCATGTACATATTACGTACACTGTACACATTTTTAATATACTACCAGTACTACATATACATACATACATATATGTTAGTAAATTAATTGTTTTTATTTTATTTTTTATTTTTTTTTCTATTTTCTTTTCTAATTTAAATAAAAATACATACATATATGTTACAACAATTAAAAAATATATTATAAAAAACAATTTATGGTTATATAGGATATGAGAGAAATGGAACGACGTAAACGTGTCGAAGCAATTATGAGTTCAAGATTATTCCGTGAAGAATTAGAAAGAATTGTTGATAGTCAGTTACGTGAAGGTGGAACATCTGGTATATTACAGCAATTATCTGATATTGTTGGTGTACCAGCATCACGTATTGGAAGCGTATTTAAAAGTTCAAATTGTGTATTACCCATAAATGATATACGTGGTGTTGAATCTATGGGTTATTCAAAAGGTGAAAAAATATTACGTTGTAAATTGGCAGCTACATTCCGTCTATTGGATTTATATGGTTGGTCACAGGGTTTAGGTACACAAATAACAGCACGTTTACAAGCTGATCAAGAATTATTTTTGGTAAATCCATTCGGATTATTATTTCATGAAGTTACCGCATCATCATTGAATAAAGTTGATATGCAGGGCAATATCGTTGAGCAGGGAACAACTAATTTTGGAATAAATGCGAATCGTAAGTTTTTAAAATTCTCTATAAGTTTAAAAAAATAAAAATGAAATACAGAAAAAATAATTTTAAATTTTAAAAAATTTTAATAAATTTTTTTCGTTTGTTTTTTTTTTTTTTTATTTTACAGATTATGTTTTACATTCAGTCGTCCATGCAGCCCGCCCAGACATTCGTTGTGCCATTTATATTGGTTGCAATCCAGTCGTAGCTGTATCATCATTGAAAGTGGGTATCTTGCCATTAACAAAAGAGTCAGCTGTATTGGGTGAAATTGCAACCCATCCATATACTGGTTCATTGAATGAGCCAGAAGAACGTGAAAAATTAATTCGTAGTCTAGGTCCAATTTCGAAAGTTTTACTCTTGAATAATCACGGAGCATTATGTTGTGGTGAAACAATCGAAGAAGCATTCTATGCTGCCTATAATGTTGTTCAATCATGTGAAACTCAATTAAAATTACTGCCAGTAGGATTAGATAATCTAGTCCTAATACCAGAAGAAGCACGTAAAGCTATTTATGATGCATCTAAAAAGCCTCCAGAAGGTTATGAGCACAAATCTACAGTATCGGGTGATACATCACAACAGCAACCGGATAATAAAGAAGATGGTGGTAAAGATGTTAAAGATGGCGGTGGTGGTAAGGAGAGATTATTGCATCAAAAACCTAAATGGAGAGTTGGTGGCGCTGAATTTGAAGCTCTAATGCGTATGCTGGACAATGCTGGCTTCCGTACTGGTTACATTTATCGTCATCCGCTTGTTAAATCAGAACTGCCAAAACCTAAAAATGATGTTGAAGTACCACCAGCCGTTTCATCTTTGGGTTATTTATTGGAAGAAGAAGAACTTTATAGACAAGGGTAAATTATGAATTTTCCAATTTACAGAATTACAAAAAAAAATGTATCTAAATATGTATATTTTTTTTTTCGTTTTTTCCTTCGTCTTTTTTCGATTATTTTGTGCTTTTAGAATTTGGAAAAAGTCTGATCTTCGTAAAGGTGGTGATCGCACAAGATGGCTAAATTCACCGAACGTATATCAGAAAGTTGAAGTTCTAGAGACCGGTACACCAGACCCAAAGAAGATCACAAAGGTAGAAATAATTACATTTGAAGATAAGAAATGAATTTTTTTTATTCGATTTGGTTTTTACTTGCAAAAAAACCAATCAATTTCAAATATAAAAAACAAAAAAAAGGAAAGAAAATTAAAGCAAAAAAAAAAAAACATTTAAAAAACATGATCAAGCTTATTACTATAATTGCATTCCATTATTAGGAAAAGAACAAAAAATAATTCAAATTTATTTTTTATTTTTATTTTTAAAATCATAATCAATTGAATTGAGTTAGAAATAAAAAAAAAATCGGGAATAAAGTGAAAAATATTTACATTATTTTGAATTATGGAAATTATTTTATTGAAAGACACTTCATTTATGCTTTATAGTTGGTGTCTAATTTATCTACTAGTATGTAGGACGATTATGATAGTCATTCGAAATATTAATTTAATGAATTATTGAATATAAAGTTTGCTTTTTTCTTTATTATTTTAATCAATTGAAAGAAGAAATATTGTGCCATTTTTTTTTTTTTTAAAGTAAAATTTTCTATTATTTTCCATTCAATTTTAAATATGAAACCATAATAAGTTTTTTTTAAAGAAAAGTCTAGGAGGAAAATAATAATTCAATATCTAATGGTGACGGGTTGAATTTTTTATTACCTATATTATAATAAATTAGTAGTGAAAACATTCCATTATTATCCTTAATCTGTATTCAATATTGTGATTTATTTGAAATAAGAATAAAAAAATGAAAATGATCAGATATTGATTATGTTCTGGTAACATTAAAAATATTTTACTTTACCAGAAAACTATTAAGAGTTTGACATAAATCAAAGCAGTCAGCAGAAAAAAAAACAGGTTTTTTTTGGCATTTCGATTAATTCATTTTCACATTAGCATCGATCCAATGAAAGTAGAAAATTATCTCAGCAAAAAACTTGAAATATATTTTGAGTTTCACCGGTATGACAACCGACAGCACAATATGTTTTGAATATCTTTGTAATGTTGGCTGCATCAGATTTTCTGCCTTTACCAGAATATACATAAATATATTTCTGCTTTCGCTGACAGATAATTGCTTCGATTATTTGTTTCGTGTTCTAATATCCCCGTAATGAAAACTACTCGGTAACCTGGTCATAAACATTGTAAACCTTTTTTCATTTGATTCATTTGATCAAAAAAGCATTTTATATTTTGATAGTTAAAAAATAAATCAAACTTAATACTGTTTTAATTTTAATATTATTTTTAACGTCTTTGAAAAGTACATATAAAACTAGTGCACAATAAATAATAAAAAAAAAAAAAACTTCATAAAAATATCAATTTAAAATTCAGTCATTTATAAAAAGTACTAAGTTCAAATATTTCTTGTATTTATTTACTTATTCATGTATCTGTATGTGTACATTATTATAATCAATCAAATACAATATGTGAATGAATATCAAAAGAATGCACAAATATCGAAAATATATTTTACTATTAATTTATGAAATTTTACGGTATGAATTAGTACATCTTACGCCATACATAATTGTGTATCTTCTTCAGAAAGTCACAACAAGAATTTAAGTAAAATTCCAAAAAACATTTTAAAAAATAAAAATAAATAAATACATACATAAAAAAATTAACTTATGGCTGAACTATACTGTGAACAAAACTATACTGTGAACACATTGAGCCCGTATGAATAAAAATGAGCATTACCGTATACTTCACTTTCTCGTAGCAAATGCTCAAAATCTGACATGAGTATCTGCTCCAAGAGTATAAGCATTTGCTTGTATATACGTATGTCATAACGTCATAAATAAAAAGTATAAGCATGAAGTATAAGGTAAATACTATTCATAAGAATAGAAGCAGAACAGATGTTCATATCTCAACCTCTTTCTCATGAGCACATGTTTATACTTCATGCTCATGCTCACAAGTATTTGCTCCCGTTTTATTCATACGGCCCATTAATTCGATACATACATATGTAGCTGTATGTGATAAAATCTATACTCTCCGTTATACAAATACCACCAATGATCTATTATCAAATTTCCATATACATATATAATTTTATAACTATCAACTAGTATATATTCAAATATAGATTTTTAATACATACACAAAAATGTAATTAATAATAATTTTATTATTCTATCACTACTATATTCGTTACTTTGTTTTGTAAAACCATGTAAAATTGAAAATGAAACTGAATTTATTAGTCACCGATCAATATAGTAGTAGAATTATTTGATTTTTTTTTTCTTTTTGATAAAATATTATCTCTATGAATGTAAAATTCTCAGAAAACATGCAACGAATATTAGTTGTTGTTCAAAATCAAAAAAATTTAAATAAAATATTAAAAAAACAAATAATAAACAAATATAATACTTAAACACAAATTATTTATGTTACAACAAGATTATTATGATAAAAATTAATTAAAAAAAATAAAATAAAATAGAAAAAAAATTTGCTTATTTAGATATTGCTTCAATTATTAATATTATATCAAAAAAACTAATGAAGAAAATATATAAAAATTTAAAATTTAGAAACAAAATAATGTTAAAAGAAAAAGAAAAAATTAAAAACATATTTAAAATGTTTATTAAAAAATTTATTACAAAAAAAAAAGAACAAAAATTATAATCAAAATATTTTGAATGTGAATTTAAACTACCTATACTATTACATACATATATATTAGCAACTATTAAAATACACATAACATAAAATATAAATTAAATAAATTTACTATTAAATGTAAACGAGAAAAAAAAACGCTGAAAAAAAAAATTGATTTTGTTTTTATTTTTTTCATTGAGTTGTTGATATATAATCGTTTGAAAATATGGGTGCGTTCAGTTCAATGCAGCGATGCAAGTCAGCGATGAAAATGCAGCGATGTTTAGATAATCGCTGTATACAATTTACTGAACTGTTTACAGCGGAAAAACCCGCTGCAAACAGTTGATAGTTGGCTTTGTCTGTTGTTCTAACATTAAATATGTCAAAATTTGTTTACGATGACTTTTAAAGCGAACTTTTTTCAGCTGCAAAATATTTACATCGCTGCAAAGTAGCGATTATGCAGCGAAGCCGTTCAGTAAGAGAAATTATTGCAGCGATGGAAAATTGTACATCGCTGCGTGGAACTGAACGCACTCTATGTGTCACAAGTCTACAAATACTCGTACTTAGTTCAGATCAAACGTGTGTGTGTGTATTCACGACAAATGACATATTTATTTTATAAGTCTACAAATAGCTTAAATCGAATGTGCGTAATCATGAGACAACAATGTATTCTCGAAATGTTTTTTTTTTCAAGTGGTGATACTGATACACACCAGACATATAGTGTACCGAACTTGTCATAATGACAATGATGATGACGACGACGAGACGAGACTACTGTATTCTTCTGTGTAATGCAGATTTTACATTCAATGCAGCGCAGCGACTTCAAATTGGACTTCAACTTTCGACTTCACTGTATGCTTAACATGTGAAAGTAGCTGTCAAGTCTACTGCTTTGAATGTAGAGAATTTCTAATACATATCCATTAAATTAAAATCGAAGTTGAATTCACTGCATTAAATGTTGAAACGGCATAACTCCCTACAAATTTCTCTTCAACAATGGAGTTATTGTATTTCACTTCACCTTCACTTACCCGTGTACGTGTTATTGCCAAAAAGTCGATTTGATTTTGGTAAATACACTTTCGTGAATATACACACATTATGGTCTGATCCAATAATAATTAGAAAGTTCACATGGAAAATAATCATTTTCAAATGTGATAACTAAGATGATCGAGAACGTTTTCAAAAATAATTTTTTTATTTAATTAAATTTCTTTTTTTTTTTTCATAATTTTGATTTTTTTTTATTATTTGAAATTTTTTAATTTTTTTCTTTTTGATTATTGTTAATTTATGTATAATTTGTACTTTTTATTGCCATTTTATTTTATTTTATTTTATTTTTTTTTTACAGAAATATAATTTAATAATTAAAATATTAATTTTGTGCCTAAAAAAAAAAAAACAGTTTAAACAGAAAACATTTAAAAAACATTTTTTTTTTTATGTTTTATGTTTTTCTTTCACACTTTTTATGATTAATATCATAATCGATAATGAAATATATTGTATTGTAGGATTAATTTTTTTTTATAATTTTCTTCTTTTTTTTCTTAAATATTTATTTTATATTTTTTGTTTTACTGTGTGACGAAAGGGAACATACTACTACGTTAATACCATTGTTCAGTTTGGTTTTTGAAAATTTTAGAAATCTTTTAAATTGAAAATTTCTTAGTTAACTTTACCAAAACAAAAAAAAAAAAGTTAAATGAAAAGAAAAGAAAAAAAACAAAACATTTATCAAAAAGGATAATTAGAGAATTTTGAAATTAAAATATAATTTTTAAAAAAAAAAAGAACACAAAAAAAAAATAAATCAAATTTTTATTTGAATATTCAGTTCAAAAAACAAAAAGAAAAAGAGAACATTTTTTTTTTTTTTTATTTCTAAAAAGCGACAAAACTTTCAACTTATATTTTTAATTTCATTCATTCAAAAAAAAAAAAAAAAAAAATTGTATGTTATGTATGTATGTAAATTCCTTTTGTTTTTCCTTTAATTTTTTTTTTGTTTTTTTTAGAAAAGTGAATTTGATTTTTGTTTGTTGCTTTCATTAATTTAATACTCTTACGTAACATTACCGCCAACATAATCATTGTCATTATCATCATCATTAATTTGTTGATGTCTTCTTATTTTTACACACTTTGAATATGTGTACTCTCTAGCATTTTAATACTCTTTTATGATTTCACTATTCTATGAATTTATTTTTCTACTTTTAGTCTATACAGAATTTTGTTTAATAATATATGATATAAAATAATGTTCATTAAAAAACTAAAGAAAAAAAAAATGGAATGAAAATTTTAAAGAAATCATAGCATGTAGATAATATACAGATACTGTTTCTTTTTTGTTTGTTTTACTTTTCTTTTCTTTTGTTTTTCAGTTAATTTAAATTCATTTGTTTTTCCATTTTCCTTCTTGAACTTGGGCACAAAATTAATTTCAATTTTTAAATTTTTTTTTATATTTTATTTTATATTTTTTTATATTTATTTTTTATTTCATTTTATTTGTTTAAATTAATTTTTTTTTTTTTCAATAATTTTCTATATGAACACAACAACTATAAAAACAAAAAAAAGAATAAAAACAAAATCACTTTTTAAAATTAAAAACGAAAAAAAAAAATGAAATGAGTATGCAATGTACCGTCATCTTTAGAAAATGGTACAGAATGTTTAATAACAGTTTGTTTTTTTTGTTTTTTTTTTTTACTTTTGTTAAATTAATTTTTCAGAATTAAATTTTATCTTTTGGTTTTTTTTTACTTTCGGTTGTTTTTGTTTTTTTTTTTTTTTTTTGGATTGTCGCTACAAACAAATTTTTGGCTGAATTATCAAATTTAAATTTGAAATTAACAAATTTTTATATATGTTTATAATTTCTGTTCTTATTCTTCAAATTAATTTTTAATTAAATTTTCTAAATTCTCTAATTAAAAATAAATGTTTTTTTTTTTCTTTTCTTTTCTTTTTTTTTTTTTTTGTAATTTCATCATTGAACCATCATCGAATCTGTGCGATTGATTTATCGTTGTCATAAATATTCTCCTCGTTGTTGTTCTTAACATTATTGTCTGTAATTGATTTTTCGTAATGGTTGGTGGTCTATTGGTTGGTTGATGATAAAATGAAAATTATGAAAAAAAAATCAAAACAAAAAAAAACAAACAAATTGTAATAGTGGGTCGCTGATGGTTCACCTACACATTCGACACCAGTTAAAATCGAGAATGCATTACAATTTGTACCAAAAGGAACAAATCCAAAGGAATTCAAAACACTTCAACAATTGGTAAGTTACCATTTATTTAAAAATTTAATTTTTTTATTCTGTCTTTCCATCATTAATATGATGGACTTTCAAAGACACACTCTGTAGCCATAATGAAGATGATGAAAATTAGCAGAAAATTCATCATTTTTTTTTCACTCAATGTTTTCTTCTATTCAAATTCATAATAGATTAAAGAGAATCGTCGTGCTGATAAAATATCAGCTGGTCCACAATCACATATATTGGAAGGTGTTACTTGGGATGAGGCAAATCGTATTCGTGATGCTACTGTATCAGCAACTGGTGATCATGTTGTAATGGTTGGTGCTGCTTCCAAGGGTATCATACAGCGTGGATATCAACATAATGCGACCGTTTATAAGGCACCATATGCTAAAAATCCATTCGATTCAGTTACTGATGATGAATTAAATGAATATAAGAAAACAATCGAAAGAAAGCGTGTCCACGGTGAATGTAAGTACAGAAACATACAAAACATTTTAATTAGCATTAATTTTTTTTTTTTTGTTTTTAACATAACTAACTGTGAATATACATGTTTTTTTTTTCTTGTATATCATCCTATAGATACAGATACTGATTTCTCCGAATCAGAAGCATTAAGTTCGTTACAAACTTCTGGTGCACAACAGAAGAGTTCTCCGAAAAATGTTCAAAGTCAATCAGAAACTGAAGATGCCTCTGGTAAATAAATTTTTTTTTCTTTAATTTTTTGTTTTTGTTTTCTATTAATTTTCTTTTTTTTTTTTAATTTTTATTTTTATAGAACCTCAAGTATTGAGAATAGAAACAAAACAAGCTCCAAAACCAAGCCAGCCTGAAGTAGTATTGAGTGATGGTAAGTAAATAAAAAATTTCCTAATGAAAACACTATTCAAAAAGAAAAAAAGAAATATGTACCGTTATTTGTTCTATTTAATTTTTATTATTTTAAAAAAATATATTTTCTATCTTTTTTGTTTTCTTCTTCTTCTTCTTCTTCTTCAAATTGAAAATCAAAATGAAATTATTTTTATATTTTCTTACCTTTTATTTAAGAGAAATTTTCTTATAGAATTTTATGAAAATTTGTCTATTCTTTAATTTAATTGAAATTACATTACATACTTATGTACATACGTATTCTCGAAAGTATGTAAATGTATGAAATTTAGAAAAAAAAAAAAATTATGTATATTTTATTAATTCTCTATTCGAATTGGTTGTGATTATGATATTTATGAGATTAGATGTGCACAAAAAAAATTTTTTTTTTTTTTTTTGTTTTTACAAAAATTATATTTTCATTAATTATTTTGTTCTTATTTATTTCTTATGATGTTTCTGCCACAATAAATGCAGTAACGTCAACTACAAATTTTTGAATAAATAAAAAATATATGTACACTGTAATAATTGTGTTCTTATATTCAATATAAATTCTTTTTGTTGTTGACTTTTGAATCAAATTTTTACTTTGATAAATTTCAAAGTTTTTAATTTAATTGAATGCAATGTTGCAATTTATTGTAAGTGTAACATAAAAAATTGAAAATTTTTAGATAAAATGTTGCCTACACATTTATGTCTATAAATCGGTTGAGTTGAGTTCTTTTTAACTGCATTCATTTTACATATTTTATCGATGCACCAGTAATGCAGGCATTAAAGTAAAAGATGAAATTGATGTTGACGTTACTGCATTGGTTGTAGAAGAGGCTTTCTGTTAGATTGTTAGAAAAAAAAAAAACAATTTTTTTTTATCAATCTATTTACCTAATATCTCTCTCTCTCTCTCTCTCTCACTCTTTCTATCTGTCTGCCTTTGTCTGTCTGTCTGTTATTAATTGAATTGAATTTTGAATTTGAATTTGAATTGATTAATCAAACAATTAAATTGATTGTAATTAGCGAAGCAATTTTATTTATTCTTTTTAAAATTTTTTTTTTAATAAAAAAGTAAACAAAAAAAAAATGCAATCTTCTATCTTAAAATTTTCTCTATCTATCTATCTGTCTACCTATCTCTTAATTTCTTTTATTTCCTATATTATGTTTTACTCTCTCTCTCTGTTTCATTTTCTTTACTCTTTTCTTTTTATGATAATTTCAATTTTTTATTTTTTTTATTTAAAAATCTTTTGCTAACTTCTTAACACTTTATCTCTTTATTCTTTCTATCTAGTTTTATCAATTTTTTACAATTTTCTTTTTGTTTCTAGACTATAAGAGTACAAAAAAAAATATATAAATAAATTTCAAATTAGAAGTGTTTTATTTTTTATGAACTTTATGTCTATTGCAAAATTCTAATTATTTTAGTAAATTTACACACACATACACCCCTCTTCCAACACAAGAAATAGTTGAAACAAAAATTTAGAACATTTTTTCTTTAAAAGTAAAATTATTATGAAACCCCACACACATTCTCTATACTAAAACTAAACAATTATTTTTTTTTTTTAAATAAATAAATAAATAAATATAATAACACACACATACATATATATATACATTACATATAAATTAAAATAAATAATTAAAACAAAAATTTTTAAAGAAAAATAAAAAATAATTTTTCGCTTCAGATTTTGTCTATTGGCTTATTGATGTTGTAACACTTGTATTTTTATGAATATATTAGCAAATTAATATACATTACATAAATAATAATAATAATTTGATTTATAATTTTTGTTTGATACATAACTGTATAATACATTTATTATTTAAAAAAAAAAAAAAAAACAAAACAAAATAGTAAACAGACAAACAAAATATAATTGAAAAAAAAAAATAAAATTAACAAAAAAAAACAACATTAAATTTTTAGTAAAACAAAATCAATAAAATGAAAAATATTGAATTATGGAAAAACAGAAAAACAAAAAATGAAATATACAAAAACTAAACTGAAATGCTCAAATACAATACACGTATGTACATACATTGAAAAAAATGTTATTGGATCATCTGTTATTAAATTACGATTTACGAGTATTTATACTGTATGATTAGATAGCAAAATTAATAAAGTAATCTGAAGAAGAGTTTATTTTAGTAGCGAAATACGTACACAAGATATAGTCATTTTTTTTTGTAAATTTATTTTTAAAAAAAACATAAATGTGTTGATGTTTTAACTTAGTTAACCTTCACATATTAATTGTTTTCCATTGGGAATAGTAAATTACCATTTGATAGATTACTAATTATAAAATAAGTGATTTGTATCTCAACTTAACTTTCTACTATCAAGCAAGCATTGCTTGTCAGCAATAGTAGATGTCTTGTAGTTCAGAGAAATATTATATACAATCTCTGGATGGGTTTGTTAAATTCAAAATTATATTCGATTTGGAGTTGTAAAGTTTGATGTAAAGGTGGCAATTAACCTACAACCGTTTTGTGATCAAAATGAATCTCAGAAGTAGTATTGTTGGATTGCAGATAATCATAATACATTATTCAATGCCAACATACAACAAATTTTAGTTAATTAAGTCTGGCGACATTTGCAAAGCTACAATTGGTGCTTTATTTTCTTAAACATTACAAAGATTTGGATTTTGTTTGAATGTATGTACTGAGAATTGAAATTAATGAAAATAAATCCTAACCTAAAATAAATAAATTTTTTTTTTCTTCCCTTTAATATTCCTCTTTTGAGATCGGTGGCGCAAAAGTGATTTCGAAAGTGTAGGTTCGATTCCTGTCCACGGCAAAATTTTCATTATCTCCAAAATTCACTCAGCTTTGAATGAGTACCAGCTTGTTTGAAAAAATAACTTAAGTAGTCTACATTTTGACAACAAGCAACACAAAGTATTATTAAATCATTTCATCGTTCTAATAATTACATCAGTCTACGTACTATCATGTCAATTATTTTGCTTCTCTACCAGCAACTCAGTGGTTCACAATCTACTTTGGTGAAGTTCCAGGCTCGCCATGAGCTGTAACTCCACTGATGATGATGAAACTCCTCTAAAGAGTATACGGCTTCCATATCGAATCTCTCAATCAAACTATTCGGTGCCTTGCATTTTACTTGTGTTCGCGTCTTCCCGCTTTTTTCAATTTCCATCAATGAATTAAATTGAATAAAAATTAATTTCGCTTCAAATTTAATTTTAGGTTATATTTTACATTTTACTCTACCTTTAGAATTATTTTTGTGTTCTATTAGTAGATTTATATTGTTTTTACTCTAATGTACTAAATACACAATTAAATAGTACTTTACTATTCCCAATGGAAAACATTTATTTTATGTTATCTTACATATTAAGTATTAGTTACTTAGATAAAGAAAAAAGCTTAGTATTTTTATTGTTTTTTTTTTTTAAATATTATTATTAAATTAATTTGTTTTTGTAGCTATTTTTGTTTAGAGTCACAAATAATAATTTGTTATTTTGCATTTTATTTTAATTCATAATTTATACAATTTTTATTTTTTATTTTTTTTTTAAGACAAAGTTGTTACAAATTTTTATTTTTATTTTTGTTATTAATTAATTAAAAATGAAAAAAATATATTCAAATACAGAAACTTTAAAAATCTTGTTTTTTTTTTTTTTAAGGAGAAAAGTAAAGAAATTAAAACCATAAAAATAAAAAACCATAAATACTAAATTGTTATACATAATAATTAAATATATAACACATAGTATATAGTATAATTTAAAAAAATATATAATATCCTTACAAAAATTTGTTTCTTTTTTATTTACTTTCTTCTTTCCTTCTTTTTTTTTTTTTTACTTACATTCCAAAATAAAAAATCGAAAACATTTTGAAAAATAAAAATGTTGAAATTAAATATAAAATAATTTATAAAAAAAATTAAAACAAAAAAAAAAAAACAATTATAAAAACAAATAAAAAAACGTAAACAGTAGCCAGCCCACATAGATCGAAACGAAAGTGAAACTCATAAATACATTTTTTTTTTTTTTTTTTTTTAAATAAAAACAATGCATAATTATCGATTAATTATGAAGTTACCTAACCTTAAATTTTAGTTTGTTTTTATTTGGAATAAACAAAAAAGTGGACAAAAATTAAATAAAAAACCAAACAAACATTCAAAATTTAACTACTAGACTTAGAAAAAAATTTAGTAAAACAAATGAAATGTTTTAAAGAAATACATATAATGAAATGAAGATGTTATTTTAAAGAACAAAAATAAACAAAACAAAAATAAAACTAAAATAAAAAGTAACTAAAATTTTTAGACAATACATATTTAAATTCAAACTAAAACAAAAAAAAAAAAAATATAAAAAGTTAAAAAAATGTTTAATTTTTTATTATATGAAATGAATAAATACTATACATACATATAAGTACATAAAATATACATGTATCTGGTGAGTTATCATCAATATTTAAATGAAAAGTATGTACATTATAACTATCATTTTTATTATAATAATTATTATTGTAATCCATAATACATATTTTATTCCATAATAATATTTTTATCTATTATTACATGCATAAAAATGATATAACAATTATTTAATTTATTTTTTTAATTAACAATATTTTTGTTATATTTTTATGTTCTATGTTTTTAGATTAGTTTTTCCGTTTTTTATGTTTTTTGTTTTTTGTTTAGTTTTAGTCTCCTTTAAAAAAAAAAAACATTTGTGGAAGAACAAAAAGAACATTCAGAATGTGTAATAATCAGTTGAAAGATTTTTGTTTTTTGTGATTAAAAATAAAACGAAACAAAAGAAAACAAAAACAAAAATCAGAAGAAAAAAAATGTATGATCGATTTATTTCAAAATGCGAGAGTCTGATGTTGAGATCTAATTGTACAAGTCTTATATATGCAGTCTGTCAAATTAATTTCAGAAAATACAAATGCCAATTAAATCATGTGATTGAGTGTAATCAGTGTAATGTATAATTCTAGATCCGTGAGAGTATGACACAAGGACGTAAGAGAATTTAAACGAAGTAAAAATTGAAAAATGTATCGATTTAAATCGAAGTAAAATAATGCCGATTCTACATTCAATGCAATGACTTCAATTTCGACTTTGTTTTAATGGACATATATTAGGACTTCTACATCTAATGCAGTGACTTCAACTTGGACTTAGACTTTCGACTTGACAGCATGCTTAACATGTAAAAGTAAAGTAGTTGTCAATTCTACTGCATTGAATGCAGAAACTCTAATACATATCCATTAAATCAAAGTCCAATTTGAAGTCACTGCATTGAATGTAGAAGCGGCATAATTCATTTACGATATAAAAATTTGATTTTAAGGTCTACTGTCACATGATGCCTGAATTTGAATCTGAAAAATTCAGACTCAATTTCAAATTCATTGTTGGAAGTGCAAACTGTTACATGGCATTGAAAGTATATATTTGAATTCGTAGCTGAAATATAAGCTAAATTCACGAAAATCACAGTTCAATAGTTTATAACAACAAAAACTTTAAAGAACAAAAATTTGATAATTTAATTTCAGATTCAGATTCATGTGACGGTAGCCTAAAGCTTCTGATCAATACGTAACAATGTAAATTATTGCCCGATGTCCATGTAAGAAAATGCAAAGAGCAAAATTTGTACGAAATCTTTACATCAGATTCTCGTATTAAACACATGATTCGATCATAAAAAACTAAATATAAACTAAAAAAAATCATTCATTTATGTCAATTTTAATAAATTAATTAATTACAATTTATTGTCATTATTAGTTGTTATAGAAGTATAAATATCCGTAGATGAATTTAGTTGAATTTTTGTTGTAATGTCCTATAGAAATAGCAATAGATGATCGAAAACTCACTAATTCACTCAATTAATCAATCAATCAGTCACTCAATAAATTGCTTACTCAATAACTTACTCACTCACTCATTTAACTTACTTACTATTTGATACTTTTACTTCACTACTTTCATTTACTTATTCTTGTTTCTATCTATTTTACACTTTCTATCGATAGTTGATTGATTTTTGTATTATTTTCCTTTAATTTTTTTTTTAATTTTTTATTCAAATATTCGAATTATTTGTTATCTTAAACTTGAAAGTTTACAATACATAATTTACTTCTTATATGCCTTACGTCCAGTGTTAACATTGATGATAACGTTAAAATGTAAAATTATTCTTAAATTCGTATTTGTCAACATCTCAAATCAATTAGACATCTGATCAATTAGAACAATTTTATAACTAAGTTTCGTCGGTGATGTTGATGTTATCAATGGACGTGTATAAGTGATTATTCTTTCATTTTTATTTTGTTTAATTTTGCTTCACTTTAAAAAAAATTTAACTCTTATCGAGCCTTTATTTTAGAAAAATATATTCCGCGTTTCGAAAATATATACATACATATACATATGTACAATGTATGTACAAAAATTTATAAAATTTTCAAAAATAATGGCTCAATACTTTTCGTCTGCTATCACTTGCTTTTTGAAAAAAAAAAAAAAAAATTAAGAAAAAAAAAAACAAAAATTATTTCTTAATCAATTTTTTGATTCTTTGTGCACATACTATAAAAAAAAATTTTTTTTTTATTCAAAATAAAAATTATTTATGTATTTTACAAATTATATTGAATTATGAAAATAATAATAATAATAAGTGTATTTATGCTCGATAATTAGATAAATTGAATTGAATTTATTATTTACATTTACATATTATGTATATTTTATTTTGCATTATCTTTTATTCTTTTTGAAATAAATTTTTATTGTACATATTTTGATTTTGAATGAAACGACAACGAATCGAAGAGAATTTCATTGTCATTCTATTACAGACTATTTATCTGATTAGTTTTTTTTTGCATCAAATTTATTTTATCATTTGCATTGATGAGAAGTTATTTTAATTTTCAAATTAAAAAAAAATTTCGTATTAATTTCGTCATTCTATTTCGATTGAATTTATAAATCATTTTTCTTTCGTGATGTGCTTCGTATTCATCGATCAAAATATAAATATCTTCGATTACAAGAAGTTTCTTTTCGAGGTACATACATATATACTTTGTTATTTATCGATTAGGATAAAGCTATCTTCGAGATAAATTTACGACATTACGACTGCAACGAATCAATAGAATCAAAGAAAATATCTATATGATCTACGATAGAATCAATCATAAAATTATTCAGCAAAAGCTAACTTCAAAGTTACAACAAATCATCTAAAAAAAAAAAAAAATACGAAATTTGTCAATCGTTTGATTGATCAAACAGTAGTTATTGTATCCATGTTAGTGGATGGATACCAAGAGAATATCTTAAGGCTACGCGCAGACAGAAAGTGGAGCTAACTGCTGATATTTGTTACTTGTTACTTGTTGTTTGTTTCGATCAGCAGTTGAACTTGCTGATTGTGAAATACGTATATAATAATACTCGTATATAAATCGATTTAATTTCATTTGTAGAATAAGCAAGCATAAGTCATAAGTTCCGTTTCCGTTCCGTATAAATTGAGTTCAGCTCAGTTCAGCTCTTTTAAGAAATACACTGCGCTTAAAATATTATTGAAATTGACCCCCTGGTTGATGATGAATACGACCACAAGAGATACACACATTTTGTGGGTAATGGGTACCTTACCTACCTGTCTGTATTGTATACTTATAAAATTCCAACAAGAATGAAATATGTATGTATGTATCTTATCTTGTTATTTGTTAATTGTATGATTTTTCGTTTCAATTTTTCTAGTTCTCTCTCGAGAATGCATACAAAACAAATTCAGCAAAATTTTCAAATATGCAACCTCATTCATATAAGTATGTTTGGAGAAATTTATTTTTATATCTTGTATGATAGTCGTGTAATGTTGTAATTGCTTTTTTTAATATATATTTTTTTTCTTTTCATATTTAAAATTCAAATACATACTACCACTACTACAACCACATATCATATATTTTTACTACAAACTGTGGACATGTATATGTAATACTGTAAAAATATGTTTCATATTTGTGGAAAAATTAATTTAAAAATTTTTTCTTCACTACATAGCTTTTGTTTTTTGAAAAAAAAAAAGAAAAAAAAATGTTCACCAATTCAAAAATCAAATACTATTCACTCATATCATAGGCTTTTAAGAATAAATTCTCCTATAGCTGCTATATGATGAACTATATACTTCATCAAGTAAAAAAGAAAATAAAAATAAATAAATTAAATTTTATTATTTTCTTATATAATTATATTTTTTTTATTCTATCTGTATCATTTTGTTTTATTTTCATTACAAAAATAATCTTTACATTTCATATTATTTTTAACATATGAAATTCTGTATTTTTATATTACATTTTAATCATTTTTTATTTACGTATTTACGTAAAAAATAAAAATAAAATTTGATTTCATCTTTTATTTATTCTTTTCTCCCATTTATGAATTTTTGTTGTGAAAAAAAAAAAATATATATATATATTTAAAAAATTATTGTTCTTTTGTTGTTTTTTGTTTTGTTTTCTGTTTTTTTATTTTGTTTTGTTTTGTTTTTGTTGTTGTTTTTTTTTTTTTTGTTTTCTATATTTATTTTATTTTATAGCAAATACTGATTTTCTTAATATGGAGAGAGCGCATGTGACGACAAGCAAAAAACCGCCAACTGGTCGAGGTAAAATATATATAAAAAGAGATTATACTATATATGTATTTGTTCTAAACGCACACACACAAAAAAAAATATATATATATAAGGAACACATACCTACTACATAAAAAAGAAAAACTAAATAACAAAACAATATTAAATTATGTACAATTGTTTTATAGTAGCAACACATGATTGATTACCCATACAATTCCTATATACTTACATATAGAGTTAATTTATTTTGCATATTGGTACCAGATTAATAATTATGTATAATCTGAGTAATAATTCCCTGTAATTAATTATGTACATACATATACATTGTGTTCCCAATCACTCCGCCAAAGTAAAGTTAATAATAAAGTTTTATATTTACCTGCATACAAATATTCGTACATATAATATTTATAATATTTACAAATAGATAATTTATTGTAATCGAATGACAACACATATACGTACACAGTGGATTATATAATCATCATAACCGGTGTAGAACGACGACATTTCGTGACGAGACTAAACCTAAATCACTGCATAATCAATTACTGCGTTTATGAACATATCTTAAAATGATTTGAGATAAAATGACATGAGATATGACGATTCATAAACACACACCAAATCGATGTAAAGTTTTCAAATCGATTCTAATTCAAAACGATTGTATTATGACGTTGCAAACGGTTGTAAATCAACTTAAAATTATTCATAAACACATAGAACGAATTAGAAAACAAATTAGCCAACATAGAACCTCATACAAAAAACGTTAAATCTATCATCTGTTAAGTGTCTCAAAAAATTACATCAAGAAAACAAAAATTATAAAGTTTGCAATTTCTGTTTTTCAAATCGATACAACTTCGTATCGCATTCAACTTAGAGATCGATTTAATCGCAGTCATTCATAAACACTACTGAATCGTTTTGAGTTACGTCGGTTGTTAGGCAATATAAATTTTGTTCATAAACACAGTAAATCATGAAAATATCACTAAAGTGGTTGTGGTTTTAGGTATAAGCTCGTCAAGAGTGATTGAGTACAATAAATTGGCACTGTTGATATAGTATAACCCACTGTGTTCGTTTTAAAGTTTAAATATTCACCATATATACCTACCCCGTTGCTATAGTAATTAAATCCGTTTTAATAATAGTAATAATAATAATAATAATAATCTACATACATACAATATAACGTATTATATGATATGAAATTTGGTTTTTATATAATCAAACACACACCAAATAATATTAGTAATTAATAATAAATAAATAATCGATTATCGTTTAAAGTTTTTCTCCTACCACCCCATTTACATAATATAAATACATATAATATAAAATAAACTATTAACGTTTGTTCTTAATATTTCATTTAATTTTAATTTATATACATATATTTTTTTCTTCATTTCTTTTCGAATATCTTTTCAAAAACATTAATAAACATTTTCATTATAATTATTTTCTGTGCTTTTTATATGCATTTACATTTTTATAAGCAAAATTATATTTTTAAATATTATTTGTATGTTATTTTTCTTTTCTATTACCTATGCAAAAATTTAAAAATAATCACAATTTTATCATTAATTATACATATTATTTTAATTGAATTGCAGATATCAGTCAATAGAAAAAAAATAAAAAAAAATATATGAACATTAATTCTCTTGTTAATTTCATCTATGTTAATTCTCTATGTTTCGGATTTGCATCATTATCACTTTTATGTTTAATAAATCATTTTATTTTTCTTTAAATTCTGATATTTTTTTAAAAATAAAAATAAATAACAGCGTGTTTATATTATATGAAAAAAAAAAAATACACAATATTATTCACACACACATACACACATATATTCGTATATGGGCTATATCCTCATACGTCTAGCAAAATCGCAAATTGCGACTAGCAAATATGGTGAATTTGCGATCACTAATTGCGATTGGTGTAATCCACATCCTCGATTGCAATTGCAAGTCGGCCATTTTCATTCATTCAGCACTTGTCTGAATTCATCATATAGCAAACAAAACCTTAAATTATTGAAAAATGAGGATTAACTGTTAGTTAAATTTAAATTAGTTGTATGTATTTGTGAGTTTATGAAAAAAATGTTAAATTTAAATGTGAGAAAAAAATATTATGTTTTACACTTTTACAGAAGAAATCGATGAAGAAATAATTTTAATTGAGAAAAAGAGGCTTGAGGAGCACGTAATATCAAATATATAAATATGTATTATAAAATATATAAATATCAAATATATTAGATCATATAAAAAGGAAAAGAAATAAAAAAAAAATTTTAAATTTAAAACTATATTAAAAAAATCTATTATTTGAAATATTTTTTTATTTTTATTGTTTTTTTTTTTTTTTTATTTACTTCGTAAGATGAGAAAATGTAAAACTATAATATAATGAAAAATAAAATATAGTATGAATTAAATATAAACCAAGTAGTATTCTACAGGTTATGTTTGCTGTTAAATGAATTGCTATTACCTTTTCTCTGATCGCAAAATATTCTTGCGATTTTGCTAATTTGCGACTGTCAAAACAATCGAGGATGTGAAAACGTCGAATTCCGCTAGCAAAGTTGCTAATTTGCTTGCTATATGTATCGAGGATATAGCCCTATATTTTATTTATGATGATATATGCATTAAAATTAAATAAAAGGTGTATGCGATCATAACATATTTTTTTTTTTTTACCTCCACCATTAACACATGCATATGTAAAATATATAACGAACACAACACAAACATAATAGAATACACATGAAATTTTTTATTTTTATTTTAATTTTTTTTATCCTTTGAATTTTATGTAATTTTTTTATTTTATATATACATATTTTCCTTTATTTTATGAATTTCATAGAAAATTTACTGTAACTGTAAATTGTATGTTAAATTAATATTTTGTATAATACAGCAGAAATATTGATTTAACTATGCATTTCATCTATGATTTTGTAGACATTTTCTATTTGAAAAATTAACAGGAGCTAAATATGAACATAATGAAAATTGTTAAGTGGAAAAAGGAAAAAAAAAATTCAATTCACTTTGCACTCGTATTAATACATAAATTTGAGAAGAATTCTTCTATCAACTTGAAAATATTTTTTGTAATCGATAAAAATGAAAATATTTTTGTTAAAAAAATATGTGATGTCCTCCCCCAATTTGTTGATTTAACAGATGAAATTAAGTAAATTATATTTTCTTTTCATAACTTTATTTATTTTCCTTATTTCTTAAATATAAAAATAAATTATTTCTAATACACACACATATAAAATTATAATTTTATAATCAGGATTACTACTCTACTTTATAGTTTATAGTTTTAGAGCGTATGATGACAACGTTCAAAACAGTCCCCAGGGTGTGTGTAATCCAAGTTTACGAGTACATGTGATGCATTTATACAAAACCTTGCTTCGTGTCTTACACCTCTAACATTCTGGTTGGAATATACTAGGCAGTCCTTTTTTTTTGCCTTCATTTTGACGCAAAATGTACAATTTTCCATTTAATCGCTTTTCTTTTGTCAGTCGTTAATCGTCTACCGGAAATTATGTATAAATGTCGGTAGTTTGCTACCAATCCATCGATTAGCTTCCGAACAAACAAAAATTTCAGGTGTGTCCATTGATTGCTTATATTTTGGCGACGTTGAGTGATTTTGTAAAACAAATATGCATTCTCACATTACACCACTCAACCCTCCAAAAAAAAAAAAAAAAAAAATAATTTCCTCTGCCATCTTTTCAATGATTTCAGTGCAACGGTAAGACGTATGTATGACATACGAGTGCAAAATGTTAATTTTCTGAAGATAGAAATTTAAAAAAATTCTCGCTAAATTCCTTCGCATTTATAGAAAATTTTCTATGAAATTCTTCATTTTTTCTTTCCCACTATTACATTGCACATATTTTTTTTTATAGCTTATATGTATTATTATTTTTCTTTTTAAAACATTTTTATTATAATGTGATTTTCATATCATTTTATATTATATTCTGTTCAGTTTCCATTTTATTATTGTTTTTCATTTTATTTATTATTTTCAATATTATTATTTAATTTTTCATTTTTTCAGCTTTCAACAATAATTGCAACACAATAACTAATTATAATAATAATAATAAAAAAAATCTTGTTGTTGGTAATAATTGTAATTCTAATTATGAAGAAAATTTAAATCCTCTTACAAATGATGATAATATTAATATCGACAATAATAGTAGTAATGAAAATGAAGTTAAGAATGAAAATGAAAATGAAAATAACACTAAAAACATAAATTCAAAAATTAATGTAAAAAATGATTTTCAAAAAATACGTGACAATTTAATTGATGAATTAAATAAGAGAATGTATACATTTTTGCGAACTGAAAATAATTCGAATAATTTACAAGATACTAATAATAATAATAACAACAATAATTCTGATGATAATTCATCATTAATTTGCGGTCGTCCATGTCATCGTCGTCGTCATCATGATAATCATTACGATCAATGGTCAAATAGCAACATAAATTTTGGAAATATAAAAGAAAATATTTGTAACAGTGACAATTGTTATAAGAGTGATAGTAATGATGATAATGATGACCATCACGATGACAGTGACGATAATAATGAGAATGTATCAAATGATATATCAACATCATCATCGTATAAATCATTAGATATTCTTGAAAAATTTCGTAATCCCTATATTAGTCCAGAAAATTTTAAAAATTCTACCAGAAATTTTTCACAATTGAACTCATCGATTAATGCGATTTTACCAAATTGTTCTGGTATTGAGAATTTAAATGAAACTGATTCATGCGATGATGATGTTGATAATGATTTTTTCATTGGTCAAAAATCTAATCAATATTCTGAAATTTCTAATACTAACAGTCAACATTTTAATACTTATGATATACCTTACAGCTTACTAATAAATTCTGCTTTGATAACAGATTACCACCATAAGAGACTTGATATTACAGAAAATTCAAATTGTCATCCATATCGTACATTATCGCATTTCGGTTTTAATTATCCATTAATTGTTAGATTACCGGAACATAAGCATCTACCATTATTACCGACTAAATATAAACCGATTAAACGTAATACAACATATGAAAGATTCTTTTCGAATCCTCATAATGCAATCAACGATGCAGATAATGATGATGATGAATTAAATGAAATCTTGAAATGTAAGGCAATTAATGTGTTACAATCGAAAAAAAAGAAACCATTTATATCAGTGCAAGCAAAATTCTCATCACCTCGAATTTATAAAATGAAAATAATCAAATCTATAAAGGATATGAAAGAAAATGATGATGATGATGATGATGATCATATCAATCAAGATAATAATGATTATAAAAGTGATTCTTATGTGTGTAATAATTACGATTATATTGATTACACTTTTGAAACGAATCCATTATTGAAATGTAATTCTTCAAATTATTTGGACACAATTGAAGAAGAGAACGAAGATGAAATTCAAAAACAAACTGAAATAATAATGTTGAACGATCAGAGTGATGACGTTAATAATACATCTGTAAAAATGGATTTTATTGCAAAAATTGCAAAATTAAATTACAGTGAAGAATCACCGAACATTAATTTCGATGGAAATGGAAAAATATTAGAAAATTCTGACACTATTTTGATTAGTGGAATCGAAGATGTTATTACAATAAATGAAAAACGTTCCAAAGATCATGATTATGATGATAATGATGATGTTAATGATAATTATGATGTCTATGATAAAAATTGTAAATTGAGCGAAAGTGCTAAAAAAAGGAAATTAATGTGTCGTGAAGAACGTTTAAAACGTAAAGAAGAATTTCATGATATATGGGAAGATCATATCACATATTACAGTAACAGTACATCTGACATTTGCGATGATTCAGATGATGATCATGATGATGGTTTTGTTTCAGCTAAAACATATAGTTTACCGGATAATAATGAATTACGTGAGCAGAATGATCAAGAAAATTACGAAGATATCGTTAATAATGAATTGAATGTGGGAGAGTTAACATCGAGTCCTGTGAATTTGAATGAAAACCCAACATCATCTGGTGAATTTGCTGTAGTTTATAGCCAAGATGATGAAAATGGAACATTTATAAGGCAATTGTTTATTTTAAAAGATGACATGATCAGAACTGAAACTAAAGAGCCAGAAAATAATGCTGAATCTAACGAAAAGGAAGATGACGTTGATATTATTAGGTCTAAAAATGATCTATCTTCATCTTTTGTAACAGAAAAAATGTTATCTGAAAATATTTCGAATTACTTGGTAAAAAATTGCCAAGAAAATGTCTCTTCAGATCAAAACTTACACAAAAATGACAATAATGACAACAAAGATACCGGTGAAAAGTATCCAGATGAGGATGATGACAGTGAAAGTACACTGAATTCGATTGAAAAGAAAATTTTAGATAAAATCGAACATAGTGATATAGATAGATCAGAAGGTACGATTATCAATAAAATCGAAAAGGCTATACGCTATAAAGTTACTCCACGAAAATTAGAGAAGCAAATCAATGAAGAATGTAGCCGAAGCGAAATGCATTCATCAACACCAACAGCGCTAAGCAAGAATAGTAATTCGAGTATAAGTAGTTTGTATTCGTTGAATTTGTCTAATGTGAAATCGATCAGCGATAAAATATCAAATACTTCTTCGAAATCATCAACGAAAAAATCTACGAAATCATCTAAGATAAAATCTTCGTCGCACCAAAAATCCATCAAACCACAAAAATTAATTTCTACTGGCTCTCCCATCAATGATCAAAAAAATGTTGAAGTCGATGATAACAGAAAGAAATCATCTGATGGATCATCGAATAATATCAGTGTTAAAGTGAATGTATCACATAAAATTTCTCCATCAAACCAAAACTCTAAATCCAAATCTAAATCGAACTCGAAATCGAAAAAACGTAATTTTATCAATGAGAATATCAAGAATGCTTCACGTTGTATTCGTCGTCATAATTTCGGTGCAGTATTCGCTGTTAATCCATTCGGTGGCAGTGATAATAATAATTTGAATACCGATACAAATGTAAAAGTTGAAATCAAAGAAGTGACACCGAAAAAAACAACAACAAAAAATCAAAAGAAGAAAACCGATAGTGGTAATGGTACACCTGGAACAACAGCAACAACAAATGTTTATTCATTCCAAACAAATAAATCATGTCATGGTTCACCTCGATTATGGGTAACAATTTCTCCACCAAAAAAAAATTCTCCGAAAATATATGAGAACAACACTACATATAATAATGGTGGTAAAGATGACAAGAAAAATTCATCAAAGAAAATGATGATGAAAAATAATCAAAAAATCAGTCCCATAAATATTGGTGTTATTGGCACTGATACAACTGGTGCCTGCCGTATACAAAATGAATTCAAAAAATTGAATAAAGCAACGAAAACTTTGAATTATACGATTAATCGTTTCGATAGAAAATTTCAATATCATGGAAAACAATTGAAAAAAATCAATGATGATTTTAATGAGATAATCGAATTACAGAATGATATCGAAACATCAAGAAATGATTTGAAACGTAATTTATTCTCAGTCTCAGACATTGATCAAAATCTACATCAACATCACCAGGAACAGAATCATCAATTTCCGAATGTGATGCAGAGAAACGATGTATTAATGGTATCGATATCAGAAAATGATGATTAAAAAAAAAAAAATATTTAACAATGAAGATGTGAAGAATATAATTTTTGGAATAAGGATTCATTTCTTACATACTTTTAAAACATTCCTTATTAACATTAGTCATAATATACGGGTAGTTTAGTGAATTTATAGTTGTTCCTTTTAAGTATGTAAATGATATGAGAATTTATATAATATCGTGGAACGATCTTATTTAATCATATATTTACTTTTATTTCTATTCCTATTTCTATTTTTTTTCTATTCTTTTAAAATGTGACCATTGAAAAGGTTGTGATTTTTTTCTTTTTGTTTAATTTTAATTTTCAATATTAAATATATGTTTTTTAAGTTTATTTTATAAGGTAATTTTGTTTTTCTTTTCTTTTTCCTTTTTTTCATAATGAATTGTTAAAGTTTATGTTTTTACTTTTATTTTTCTCTATTAAATTATATTTTGTTTCTTTCATTTTTTGTTACACTTTATTCTTCTTCATTTTAACATTGATTTTTTGTTTATCAAATTAATCTTAAATTTACTATAATGCATATTATTATTATTTTTTTTTTAAAGTAAATTCATATAAATTTGAATTGCATACGTACTGAGAATAATTAAATTGTCACGTTTTTTTTCTAAAAAAAAAAGCAAAAAAAAAACACCCAAATTACGGTGAAATTTATGTCAAATATAAATGAGAAAGGATTTAAAGTGAAATCATAATAGTGAACTGCTGATTCAAAATTTTCTTTTTCAAAATTTATAAATCAAAAACAAAATTTTTTTCTAAAACAAGGCACATACCTATGTACCTATTTGATCGAACTTCACTTTATACTCGTTTTTTTTTTTTGGCATAAACTTTCATTTTTGTTTGTTTTGTGGTTCACTATTCAACTTTGAATCCTTTAGATGCTTTTTTGATTTGTAAAAATTTATTTAGAAAACCAAAAAAAAAAAAAAAAAATGTGAACAAAATTTTTACACTTTTGAAACTGAATTCTTGTGTTGTTTCTGTATAAATTTCATTTAAATAACATACAAACAAAATATTACTAAATTGTTATATTGTATCTCTAATAAATTTTTTGAATGAAATAAAGATAAAAAAAAATAAAATATAAATTATAATATTGTATAAAACAAAAAAAAATTAAATAACATTTAATATTAAATAAAATAATACACATTAACAAGCACAAAATATAAACATAAAACATAAAACATTACATTTTTGGAAAGAGACAAAATGACAGTTGGAAATAATGTATAAGGAATTTGGTAGATAGTTTCATTTGCTAGTTAGAGGCTATATTATTTTTTGCTTGAATATAAATTTGAATAAGTAAAATATTAAAAAATACAAATATAAAAAAAAAAGTGAATAAATGTATTGATAATAATTAATTTTGTGTTCCTATAACAACAAACAAGAAAAACAAAATGTGCCAATATACACTTAATTTAAATTTAAAAAAAAAAATAAATAAAAGAAATTTTATTTACTATAATAAATAGTTAAAAAAGTACGAAAAAATAAAAATAAAATAAATTTTTTTTTGTAGTAAGTAGAACGTGGTTTAGAACGTATTTAAAAGAGTAAAAGAATTAGAATTTTCTGAAAATTCTAAACATAAATGTGTAGTAGCAGTAAATTTTTTTTGTCTTTTAGTTCGGTTGATTTAATGTATTTTATTTCAATTTTTATTATTTTTATTTTTGTTTTAATTTTTAATTTTTCTTCATTTATGTATATTTTTTTTCACTTTTATATCAATAATTATAGAAAATAAAATTTCTTCATTATCATAAAATGAAATTTTTAATAGATTTCTTTGTCCTTGCTATAAAATGGAGTTAAACTCAATAAATAAACAACACTAATATTAGGGCTATAATTTTAAGAAATACATTACTTAATTAAAAAAAAAAAAATTTATTACAAAAAAAAAAAAAAAAACGTAAAATAAATTTAAAAAGAAAAAAAAAGAAAAAAAAAACTAGTTAATTAAGGCATAAATCTACTAATACACAAATAGATTTTAGGTTGTATCTATGTCTAAAAATGCTTGAATCAAAATAGAAACTGTACACAAAAGAACACAATCCATAATAATATAATATTCGCTATGCAGTATAAAGCTAGACCCTAAATAGACGTGACGAAACGAAAGGAGAATTAAACGAACGTAAATATTCGTTCTGTTAGTTTAATAACAAATTGCCCAAAATAGAAACAATTCGAAAACGAGAAAAATTGTGTATGAGTAGAAATGAGTAGAAACGTTCCACATGAGCACTATCCGTTTCGTCTATTTGACATTTAAACTTATCGAAATTGAACGAACGTAAGAATAAACCGTCAAACGTAATAGTTAATAGATCTAATAGCTCATCGAGAGGAGCTATTAGTTAATAGAATTTTTTAACCTCAAAAATCTATTAACCTAATTGCTAGAATACGAAAATCTATTAAATAAAAGTCTCCACAAAATTAATAGACCAGCTGATTCTCAATTCTATTTACTATTAAGCAGAATAGAAAATTTTCTATTAACTAAAAGTTAATAGACTAATTGCTATTAATCTATTCGGTAGAATAGAAGTGTACGTTTAATTTGGACAGTTTCATGTACCATAGTACTATCGTATGTACTATCGTTTCGTTTCGTCACGTCTATTTAGGTTATAGCTTAATGCATCATATGGAAATATAATTATTCTTTTGGGGCAGGGAACTTGTTAAAACATTTCCTATTGATAGCTTGTTTTTTATGAATGCTTCAAATTTTTTCAAATAAAATAAATTCACATTTATATTGTATTTATTTAAACTACAAAAACAAAAAAAAAAATAAAAATAAATAAAAAATAAAAAAATTTTGATAACTATTAAAACTATGTACTTATGTATAAAACTTCATAAAGTTTCTGAACATTGAAAAAAAAAAAATGAATAAAAAAAATTAAAAAAAAAAAGAAATCAACAATAAATAGTATGGGGAAAATGTTTATGTTTTTGGATAAAAATTTGAAAATTTCAAAATAGAAATTCATTTCATATTTTTTTTACACAATTTTTTCTTTTGTACATTTTAACTTACATTTGTATTTTTATATTCAATTTTTTTTTATTCATAATTTAATTTACAATTTATTATTATTATCACATTACATACAATTACACATATCAATTTATATTTATAAATAAAATAAATTCAATTAAAATGAAAAATATAATAATAATTAATATTTGTAAATAAAATTTGAAAGAAAAAAAAAATAATAATAATTAATCAATGTAAATTTTGTACTAATATCATCAATCTATGTATGTATATGTACACCATTTCATGTTTATATGTTATTATCAATCTATATAATGTATATATACTATGTACATTTATCATAACAACAACGCTATTATATTATTTTATGTACATTTATATACACACACATTTATGTATGTAAAATGTGCTTGAACATAAATACCATATCATCATCATTACCATCATTATTTCGTAAAGAAGAAGAAGAAGAAGAAAAATACAATAAATTATCATTGATTTAATACACAAAAAAAAAGTCCTCAAAATCATAATAAAACATGAAACCATAAGCAAAAGTCCAAAAAAAAAAAGATGAATCAAGATGCAACAAAAAATGACTACATCAAGAATTATAAAAAAAAAACCCAAAATCACATGCCATAATATTGAAATTCAAGAAAATTTAAAACAAATTCAAGAAAAATTTAAATCAAATCTATCAAATTGTACATGTGTACATTATACCGAATGTATCTATAATATGAAGATGTAATGAAAAAAAAAAAGTAAGAAAAAAAAATGAACACTTCAATGGAGGTAATTTATTTCAATTTTACAAAATAAACAAACAAACCATAGGATGGGTTCTAAAATGTTATTGATGCAATATCGAAAATACTTAATTTTAGTTTTAAAAATCTACTTGCATTTATGAACATATCTTAAAACGATTTGAGATAAAATGACATGAGATATGACGATTCATAAACACACGCCAAATCGATGTAAAGTTTTCAAATCGATTCTAATTCAAAACGATTGTATTATGGCGTTGCAAACGGTTGTAAATCAACTTAAAATTATTCATAAACACATAGAACGAATTAGAAAACAAATTAGCCAACATATAATCTCATACAAAAAACGTTAAATCTATTATCTGTTAAGTGTCTCAAAAAATTACATCAAGAAAACAAAAATTATAAAGTTTGCAATTTCTGTTTTTCAAATCGATACAACTTCGGACCGTATTCAACTTAGAGATCGATTTAATCGCAGTCATTCGTAAACACTGCTGAATCGTTTTGAGTTACTTCGGTTGTTAGATTGATTTAACGTTGTTAAAACGATATATTATGTAAATTTTGTTCATAAATGCAGGTGTAATAGTATACTGAATAATTATTATTATGTATTGATGTTGCGTCGATACATTTTATAACTCATCCATATATGTACATACTTACCAGAAATTATATATATATTTTTTTGTTTTAAACAAAAACAATATATAATTTATTAATTCTAATTTTTTATATAATATAAAAAAAAAAAAAAAAAAAATTATCAATATACATACTATACACATACACAAATTAAACAATATCATACATATGTATATATATTTTTCATATTTTCAAAAATCATTACGGCAAATAAATTGCACTTTTTTTTCTCATCTTTTTCAATATTTTCATATTAAATGTAATATATCATATACAATCATAAATTATATTATGCACAGAAGCATATTTTTGTACAGTACTACAATTTATTCAATCAATTTTTTTATTTTTAATTTTTTTTTTTTTTAAATTATTTTTTTAAAATTTAGTATTTTTTTTTTTTTCTTATTTGCACGATGCATGCCAGTGCTGCCACATAGTAAAATAAACATGAATATATAGACTTTATATAAATACATTATATATATTTTTTTTTGCGCAAAATGAAACACAACAAAACCTATTCTATTATGTAACTTGATATTATTCTGCATGATTATTTTTTTTTAATTTAGAAATTTAAAATATATGCATAATTATATTGAACACACATATTCGTAGTACGATTGTAAATTTGTAATTTGAAATGAATTTTTTTCTCATTTTTGTCCATGAAAATATGTGTATGCGAATTATTTTAAAGTAAAGTAAATAATAGTAGTAGTAGAAAATGTATACTATAAGAGAGACTTTTAAACGATACACATGTATTGGATGGAAATTTTTACAAAAAAAAAAAAAAAAAAAATTCAATGTAATGCTTGGTAAATTCGTGGATAAAGTTCACATAAATATGATAAGAATATGTAATCAATTTACTGCATGGATAATCTTTAAAAGGCTCTCTGGAAATTCGTTGTTTTTAGAATACATGTACTCAAATACGCATACATAATAAATAGTAAAAATTTATACAATATTTAAAATAGATAATAAACAAAAAAAAAAAAAAAACGATAAGAGATGCTTTCACTAATTCTGATCAATCAATCAATCTACCCTATATCAATTGAATTTGAATTAAGTATTTAAAAAATAAATTTATATTAAATCTCGGAAAAGATTACACAATTTTTAAAACATATTCGTCATACATGTAATCAGTTATAAAAAATTGAATTAATCAGAATTTTAAGAAAGTTTTATACACAATCTCAATTTACATATTTAATATAGGACTGATCATCATATAATGTATCAGCCAGTTATTATGCATTTCGATGTAGTAAAATTCAAAATTTATTTATTGATATTAAAAGGATATTCATGAAAATTTTTCGTATTTTTCGTTTCGTCGTAGTTTCGTAGTTCTGTTGACAATGAACGGCCATTTAAAATTTATTTTTTCGTAGTTGTTTATTTTTTCAGTTGCCATATTTATTTTCTAATTTAATTTCTGGGAACTGAGAACTGTCAAACATCAACTACGAAACTACGAAACATTTTACCTTCGTAGTTTTTCAAAACTTTCGTAGTTCACAACACAATGTAGATACGGTAATGAACTACGAAAACTACGAAGACTACGAAACGTGACATGAATCCCCCTATTATATTTCATAAATTATAAAAATGAATATTCAATTTGATTGTTGGGTAGCTCAAAACAAATAATATGAAAAACTTTCATTTGAATGCATAATGACTGCTGATTAATAATCCATAATACGAATTTATTGCCCCGCCCCCTTTATTACATTCAAATTAAAAATTTTTTTTGGCAATTCATTAAGTTTAAATTCAAAAAAATTGGGTTTTTTTTTCTAATTGTTCTTTTTTGAAATTTTTTTTTTACTTTTCCAAATTGAAAATAGTACGTACTAATATGTTTTGTCATTTTACCGATAATAAAAACAATGTGCAATAAATTCGTAATGTTAAACTAAACATATTATTTTCATAGTTAAATTTTGTATGAAATTATTTTAATAAATTTGTAGTGTATATTTTGATTCGACAAAAATGATTTTAATTATTTGTTTTCTTTTTTTTTTCTGTTTTCTCTTTTGCCTTTTCGAATATTTTAGGTGAAAATGTACAAAACGGTGATCATTCAGAGACTCATTTAAGCACATTTTCGCATAGCAGTAAAGAGGTAAGAGACACAATTATTATTACTTAGTTTATATCATTTTTCTCTTTCGAAAATTTTACGAATTGGCGCAAGTGGTAGAGCAATCTATAGTCTATTGATCTCGAGAGTGCAGGTTCGTTTCCTACTCACAGAAAAAATAAAAAAAAATAAAAACAATTTTCTCTGCCTATTTCTATTTTTCATTATGTTATGCACTCTCAAAGTTTACTCGACTTCGAATTAGTACCAGCTTGCTGGAAAAAAAAGCTTAGAAATGCTGATAATAAGCAAGCAACACAAAGAATTATTAAAGTGTTATATCAAACATCATTCTAATAATAGATCAGAACTTCCTAAGCCTAACAAGCCATATTATGTAAAAAGAGTTTGCTTCTCTATCAACAACTCAGTGGTTCACAATCGCAATCCACTTTAAACTGTAGTTGCACATATGATAGTAATGAATCCTAGAAATCATTTCAAGTGAAGGCCCTGGCTACACAGGATTTGTAGTGTGGTGCCATTGAAAAAACATAAAAAAAATTAAATAAAAATTAAACTGATAAATTAATCTTTAATTTAAAAATACGTATTTTCATTAATTTTAATTTTTAATTGATTATTATTATTCTTTTTTTTTTACTTTATCTATAGGATGTATCAACGGAAAGTTCACCGAAAAAAGATAAGAAAAAGAAAAAGGGTATCAGAACACCATCATTCTTAAAAAAGAAAAAGGAAAAGAAAAAAGCCTAAATTTATGATGTGTAGTGTTCGCTCTCTAAGGAAAATTTAACAAAAACAAAAACAAAAAAAAAAAAGAATTCAAAAAAATATAAATAAAATAAAAAATTAAAATACAAAAATTATAAAAAAAATAAAATAAAAATAAAGAAAAGAAAAATTAAACAGCAAAAGGCTTATTACATACATATATATATAAATTATTAAGAAAGCAAAAATAAAAATAAAAAATTGAGTTTACAAAAAAAAAAAAAAATAAAATAAATAAAATCAAATAAAAAGAAAAAGAAAAAAGATAATTATTGTATATCTATTATTATTATTATTATTATTGAAATAATGAATAATTAATTGATAATCATAATATTATTACTATTATAAAAAGAAAGAGAATACAACAAATATTGTACACACAGGAAAACGACAAAATAACACAAAAATCAAATTTTTAAAATAAAAAAAATTTTTAATTTTTTGGTAAAACAAAAAAAAAACGATCAATAATTGAAATTGTAATTAGAAAGAAAAAATAAAACAAATTTCATAAATCCTCTTTATTGAAAAATTGAAAAAAAAAATTAAATTTCGAAAAATAGTAAAATATGCTTCACATAAAAAAAAGAAATTGGCTTAAATTTTAAACACATTGAAAAAGGAAATATAAATAAAAATTTATAGAAAAAAAAATATAAATTTATAGGAATGCATGATTTTTATTGTTTCATATTGAATTTTTGTTTACTTTTTTTTTAATAATTTTATATATTCTGTTTTTTTTTTCATTTAAATTGATTTTAATTTCTCTTTAAAAATTATGAAAACAAAAAAAAATATATTAAAGGAATTTGATGAGAAATAAATTCATGTTTTTTTTTATAGGTACATAATAATCATGTACCTTACAATAAATAATTTGAAAAGTAAACAAATAAGAGGAATAATAATAAAAAATTAAATACTGTATGTACGTAATACTCGATTGCAATAATAATAATATATTTAAAAAAAAAAAACAAAATAATAATAGTAAAAAAACAACATAAAATTTTCTAAGTGCAAATTATTCATCTAATATTTTAGTTGTAGTATTCGTTCTTTTTTTTTTGTTTGTTTGTTTTATATATAAAATTACAAATAAGAGAAATATGACACTCATTCATATTACATTACTGTACACTAAAATATACTTTTTTTCCAGTGGAATCCAACATTGTTCCAATCAAAAGCAACATCGTTTCAAACAAAAACAACATTTTTTAAATCAAATTCAGCATTTTTCCAATCAAATTCAGCATTTTTCCAATCAAATTCAGCATTGTTTCAATCAAACTCAATGGAAACGTGTTGATTTAATTTTGATTTAAAAAATGATGTTTTTGATTGAAACGATGTTGTTTTTGATTGGTACAATGTTGGATTCCATTGGGAAAAAGTATATTTTGAAAAAAAAAAAGAGAATAGAAGCATACATCTACAATAATATCTAACAAGTCAATCAAGTGATTATGATTTTCAGTTCTTTTTTTTTTTTATAAATTTTGATTACGAAAATATTTTAAAACGATTGCAATTGTAAATGAGACGAAAGAATGAAGAGTAAAAGCAAGGCATATTGAAAGAATTGATGACTTTCTAGAAACGCATATTCTATAAATTATTATCATCAAATTTGTACGTGTTTTATAATACATATATGTATATGTATGTATGTATTTATGTTCAGTACATTTAGTTTTTGTTTATTTTAAATTCATTTTTTTTTCTTATTTTATAAATTTTTGTTTTTACAATTTATATAATAGTGAAGTAACTATATACAAAATAAAATAAACCTAAAAACAAAACAAAACAGAAATTGTATTTAAAGAAATAATAATTATTATTTTTTTTTAAGTTACATTTGTATTTTTACTTAAGGACATTTTTAATTTTATATAAACGAGTTTATTAAAAAAAAAAAAAAAACAAAAGAAAACAAAAAAAAATTATAAATACATTTATATATACAAAACAAAAAAAAAAAAGAAAAAAGAAAAACAGTACATCTTAGTGTTACTATTAATTAATTATATGATGATATATGATAATGATGATGATGATAAGATGATGGTAATAATAACGATAACGATAATGATAATATCCGCTATATATTCATATTATATATTATACATACATTAATGTATAACATATTGGAAAAAAAAATAAAATAAAAAATAAAATTTGAAAGAAATAATAATAGAAACAGGCGAAAAAACAGAAGAAAAAACAACATATAAATTTGTTTTTTTTTTTTTTTATTTTTAATTTACGCTAAAAAAATGTAATAAAAGAACACACAATGTAAAAGCTAGAAAAAAATAAATAAAACAAAATTTAAAAAAAATGTAAAAACGATCTTATACTTAGATTAAAGTAAATAAAAATAAAAGATACAAAAAAAAAACAAACAACAACAACATGAAAATAAGTTTAAGAAGAAGAAAATAAATTAAAATAAAATGGAATTCTATATACCAACACAAAATAAAAATTTAAAGAAAAATAAAAAAAAAACATGTTAAAGGACATAAATAAATTGATCGAAACGATATTATTATTATGATAATATATGAATTGATAATGGATATAATAATAATTCAGATATTAAATACAAAATAAAAATAAAAAAAAAACCTTTTTGTTTTCATAATTCATATGTATTTTTATTTTATTTTATTTTTTAATTTATTTATTTATTTATTTATTTATTTTTTCATTTTAATTTTTGATTTTAAATTTCAGTTTGGCTTCTATTATCTACCATCATATTTAATTAATATAAGTATTTGACGTTGATTTATTTTTATACTATTTTCAATATTATTGTGAATGCTTGTTAAAAACATTTTAACTTAATTAATTCACAATCAGAAAAAAAAATCACCTTATGCTTATATACATATGTGTAAATTATGTATTAGAAAAGTAGTTACAATTAAATTACAATAATATGCATAAAATGAAATTGAAATATATTTCAATTCTAATTTCCAATAATTTATGGAAAATATTGGGAAAATATTATATTCATCATTCATTCACTCAGCGTCAGCACTCACATTGTATTGTATTTGTATTTAATGTAACTTGTACAGAGAGTCACTCAGTCTGTCAGTCAGACTGGTGTGTACTCTGTATACTGTACAGTATTCAGATAGGTAGATAAATGATTTAAATAAATATGGCGGAAATTAAAATGGTGAATCGGAAAAGAGTAATTTCTTTTTTTTTTTTTTTTGACATAACAGAAAAAATATGAGTGAAGAGTGTAATCTAAACAAAAGAAAATATATAAAAATTGAAAATAATTGATAAAATTATGAAAATTTAATTTAAAAATATGTAAGACAAGTATTTTTTTTGTTTTTTATGATCTTTCGTACTGAGTGAAAACATGTAATTTAACATTCAGAGCTTTTTTTTTACGTTATTTTTCGATTTTTGTCTTTTTCAATTTTAAATATTTTTGGTCATTTTTTTTTTGTGATTTATTTGTAATCTTACGTCCTAGTTGTCAGAAAAATTCAAAACCATTTAATCTAAATGTTTTTCTAGTTGCTTTGAATATTATAATCATTCCTGTTGTATCACTTAAAATGATAAAATTTATATCAATCATAAATCCGGAAGTGATGAAAAAATTTCAAATCAATAATTAAAAAATATTTTTAAAATGAAACAAAAAGGAACAGAATAATGCCCAATTTCACGGTGATTAGGGAACTTAAGAGCAGGATGAGGTTTAAAATTTCGTTTAAGAGATGTTTTGATTTTACAGTGGTAGTTTAAACAACAGACCATACTAGTTTAGGCTTAGTTTTATGTGGTTTTATATAGGATTAACTAAGTTTACACTGTGAAATTGGGCATTAATTGGTGCATGATCATAATTTTCGTCAAACTTTTGAACCAAATGCATTAAATATAAATGCATATTTTTCTATATTTAAAAACATTTTTTTTTTTTAATTTAATTTTCGTACACATTCTTATAGTTTTTTTTGTATGATTTTCTTTTCTTTTTATTCAGACTAATATGCGAAAAACGAGGAACTGGAAAACGAAATTACTTACATAGGTAGTTAGTTGCCGAAAAAATGATAATAATTGTGTTGTTATTGTGTATGTAGTAAAAATATTTTTTAATTCATTTATTTTTTATTTAATTTTTTCCCACTTTTTAATATTATAATTTTAATTTTTGAATTCAAATATGTACTTTCAAAAAATTCACCCATAAGTATGCATATTACATAAAAAAAGATAAAATTAGATATTAAATATATTGCATAACAAACAAAAAAGTTTTATATTGTGCTATAAATACAAAAAAAAAGAATTAAATATAAATAAAAATATATGTATAAAACTGCCATTTTGTTTTTAGAGAAATCACAAACAAATTCTTAAAAATAATTATTTAAATAAAGAAAAATGTGCAAATTGAATTGTTATTTTTTAAAATTTAATGAAAATGAATATTAAAATACAAAATTATCTTTAATTTAATTTTATAAAATTTTTATTTTATACATTTTTCATGTTGCAAATAAAAACAAAAACCAGAAAAAAAAACTTAAATTATAAAAATAAAAAAACAAATTAAAAAATATTATAGAAAATATTAATTTACAAATAAAATAATTTTTCAAAAGTACATTTTAGCTTCAAAACAAATTGAATATATGTACATTAATTAAATTTAAGATAAATAAATAAGTGAACACAAGAAAAAAAATAATGCATAATAAATTAATATAAAAATAGAAAGTTAAAAGAATAAAGAAAAAATTTGATAAAGTATTCAAAAACAAAATAACTGCCATTTTTAAAAGAAAATTTCAAATTATGTTTTATTATGCATAAATGAAAGAAATTTGTTCTTCCATTTTAATCTTTGTTCAGGCTAAATTTACACAAAAAAAAATACAATATGTATTACGATATCAATGCATAATAATTCAGATACTAAAATTTTATAAACGCAGAATTGTACATTGAAATCACATCACTGATAACACTCGATAACACTTTTAAACTTAATCAAAACGTTATTCTATGCTCTATCCACAGTTTGTATTACATCAAAAATTCATCTATGTAATTAGCTAGATAGATAGCACACACATACAATAAAATTTTCTATGCATTGATCAGTACACAAGTTTGTCTGGAAATATTCAAAATTTCCGATTAATACCAGAGATAGACATGTGATTTTGATAATACTATAGGCGTGATTATAAGTAAGATCATTTTCAGCAACTACAATAAATTTTCAAACATTTAAGTTTTATTCTTCAACCGAATTAGTTCAAAATGAAACCAATTTATTAATTAATCATAGCTGAAGAATACAATTTAGACTATCGTAAATTTATCGTGGGTTGATACTTAGATACGACCTTTACTAGTTTCTTTAAAAAAATTATATTTGTATTGAATTAAATTGAATTTATATAATGCTATATAGAAGATTAATTTTTTATAATACCATTGCGCAATTTCAGTAGATTTTTTTTATCATTTTCCACAAACCACAAATATGAATATGAAAAATTTAGCCTTTTTTAGTGATTATAATTATGTCAAAATATTGAAATAAAGAAAAATCTAAAAAGAAAAAGAACCATGCATAAATAAAAATGAATTGAAAAAATATGAAAAAAAAAATAATAAAACTTAAATTCGCTTTAAAATATAGTGTAATAAATAAATAAAATAAAAAATTATGAAAGATGATGTGCTTATAAAAAGTAAAATAAACGAATATTATTAATTTAAAATTTAATGTTGTATTAGTTAAACATACACACATGTATATTTTTTTTCTATACATACACTTTGCTTTGGTGATTGATGATATAAAAAATATATTTTTCAAATTAAAATTTTAATAAAAAAAAAAAATTATATAATAGATATTTCATATTTATATAAAGTAAATAAATATAATAAATAATTAAGAATAGAATTTTAATTTTTCTTTTTAAAAAAAAAAAAAAAAATGAACAAAACAAATGCCTAATTAAAATAAAGTAAAATTATAAAAATTACATAAAATTTACACATCAGCTGTTTATTAAGTGTGACAAAAATAAGAAAATCAATCGCAAGAACATTATGTCTTGTACGTAAGATATGTATGTATGTATGTATTAAAAGCTAAATTTGAAGCAGTAAATGAGGGAAAGAATTGAATTCTAAAATGTGCTCATATGCAGTATGGATATAGAATTCGGTTTCAAGATTTGATACGATAAATTATACATCTATACTTTTTCCGGGTCGAATTAAACAATTTTAATGATGAAATAGTTTTTCAAGTCAAATTCAACACTTGTGCCAATGCCAACAGTGTTCAAATCACAATCACAAATGACAACATCAACATGGAAGACGTTGAATTTGATTTGAGCACTGTTGGTGTTGACATAAAAGTGTTGAGTTTGATTTTAACATTGTTGAATTTGACTTGAAAAGTGATTATTTTGTCATTAAAATTATTTAATCTATTTAACCCGGAAGGAAATATATAACGTATCGACGCATTTTAGAACTCAGTCAAAAAGAGCAAAACATTGCTTAATTGATTTACTACATACCACAAAATTTACATCTAGCCACATTTTAAAATTAAAAAAATAAATACACTGAAATTATTACAGAAATTTACTAAATTATTCGGATAAATAATTTTTTTTTTTGTTTTTTTTGTAGAACTCTATTATCAAATCGAAATGATAGCTTACTGCTTCAATTAATCGACTATATTTCAAATTAAATTTTATAAATGGAAATAGATTTGATTACAAAAACAATTAATACATACGTATGTTTGCAAATGTAACTGAAACATAAAATTAAAATAAATACCAAATATAATTTTGATTTGATTGGAAAACTTTAACTTTTAAGATACAAAAAATGATGAAAGAATTTTTAAATATATTCGTACATATGTATATGTATTTTATGTTCAGCTTGTTTGTGATAACGAATAATAAATAATTACAGTAGTGATGAGTTAATAACGTAAATTTAAATTTGAAAAAAGAAAAAAGAAAAAAAATGAAAAAAAAAATGTATGATAGATACGATAGTGAATGATAAAAAATTTAATTTTTCAATAAAATTTTTTTAGAATACATATATGTAATGTACAAATAAATTTTGTGTGCGTTTTTATTTCTAAAAATCTTTATCTATTAACTTATATCTAAATTAACAAATGAATAAGAAAGTAAATAAAGTAAAGAAGAAGAAAAAATCGAAAAAGAAAAATCAAATTATGCAAAAGAATTTACTGTTTTTCTTTTGGTTTCAAAAAAAATATTTAAAAAAAAAATTTTTTTATATTTACACATAATGTACGTAATTTTAATCTGTTGCTAGTTTAATTAGAGTGATTTTTGAAATAATGAAAATTTGGCCTTTTATATTTATTTTTCTTTTTTATAATTTTATCTTGTTTCATTTTTTTTTTTTAAATATTATAAAATAAGAGTTTCTATATTAAAGTTAAATGATTTATATTTACATTTTATAAGAAAGACGGATAAAGAAAAAAAGAATGAAAAATAATTATAAAAAAAATTTGTGAATAGATTAAAGATAATATATAAATAAGAAATAATAAAAAAATACAAGACATAAACAAAAATGAATTACATAAAAATATTAAATTGAATATTTTGAAAAAATGTATAATTTCTGTATGTATTTATACATACTTAAGTACTTGTAATGTTGTACTTTTGTACGGTATGAAAATTTTCATCAATATTTTAAAGAATTTACATACTACTGTAAATTTAATAGTACAGGATTTTTTGCATAAGATGATTGATTAATCCTTTTAAAATTGAATTGTAGAACAATTTAAATAATAATTGAGTGGTAGATGTATACGTAACATTCTGTGTAGATACCTTATTTTTGGAAAAAAAAACAAAAACAAAAAATGTTTATAATCCTACACAATTAATTGAAATGATAATTTTATTTTTATTTAAAAACAAAAATTTTATATTTTTCAAGATGTTCGTAATTAATACAAGAATGCATTTTTTTTTTTTTTGTGCTAAAAAGTAGTTACGAATTTCAAAATTTAATTCAAAAAAAAATATATATACATACACATATAAATTTATATATGATAATAAATAATACGTATTTTAATATTTAATTACAAATAGAAATATAAAAAAACTATTCACATAAAAAAAAAATAAAAATAAAAATCAAACACAAAAAAATACAATGAATGAATTAATTTTTTTTTTATTAAAAATTATATAAATTTGAAATATTGAATGCGCTAAAAATAATGTAATACCAATAATATACCAAGATAAAATATTTAAAGGAAAATGAACAAATAAAAACAAAATATATATATACACCTATATATAATTGTAATTAAAATAATAATAATTAAGATAATAATTAATTATGATGATTATTATTATTATTATTATTATTATTGAGTGTAAGAAATATAATAAAAAATATATTTAACAATCATTTATAAAAGATTTTTCATTTGTTAAAAAATTTTCATAAAATTTTATTTTATTTTATTCATATACCATATACAAATTAATAAAAAAAAATTGCTAAAAACCTTTTGTACTTTTGTTTTTCATTTCAGTTACTGCTGAGTACCCAATGAAATGCTGAGTTTATTGCTCCGATACAAACAGGTGTAGGAGTATGTAATTACTAAACTACAAACTGGTCTTAAAGTGAAAATCAAAATTTGGTTGTTATTTGGAGCTATATCATGTACTAAATGTAACAGAAGAAATTCAAAATCCATTAGATGGTACGAACAAAATGCCCAAGTTCAAAATATGAACTGAATGAGCTGGGATGTATTTCATGAATATATCAAAAACTAGAACTCTTAAGAGGGATGAAAATGAAAGTGATACCGTTTAATAGATGGTTCAAAATGGCCTTTTATTGACTGTTTTATTGTTAAATAATAATATACCTCTGTCATATGTGAATAAAATTATATAATATAATATAAAAATTATTTTAAATATAAATAAAATCGATTATATCACTTAAAAAACGTTGGTTTTGTTTTATTTTAAATTCATTTTTAAAATATGAATTTATCACATAATTTCAGTTTCCGGTTATTTTAAAAATGACCTCAGAATTATGCAAGCTGATTTATTTCATTAAAATACTGGTTTGGTTCTGTGATATAACATTTTAATTTTTTTTAGGGCCTAAAAACATGCAAAAATAATTTAAAAAATATTTTTGAAAATTTGAATTTGAAAAATTGAAAATTGGAAAAAAAATTTTTAGAATTAAAGAATTAAAATTAAAAAAATTTTGCCGAATTTTACCAATCTGATACGAAAATTTTATAGATTTCGGGACGCTCTTTCCGAAAAAAAATTTGTTTCAGCTCGCTACGACCAACGGTTTCTGAGATATAGCCAAAATTCATTCGGTTCATCCGACTTTAGATACCAATCTCAATTCAGAGATTCTCAAAGGAATCAGAGCAATTTTCATCAATTTGTTTAAAAAAAAAAATGCAGTTATCGAAAAATTAAAAATTCAAAATTGATAGAAATTTATTTATTGAAAACGCAATATTTTCTGTTCATTTAGTAAATTTTATTTTAAATAAAACAACATTAATTTACTTATCATCTGACTATAAAATTATTTACATACACAATATTCTATTTTTCTTAAAATGAAAGGCATTATTAATCATTCATTAAATTATGAAAATAATAATAAATTATAATATTCATTTATGTGATTATCAAATAAATTCCAAAATTTTTGATATTTCTGATTTAAATTATTGGTCAATTTTTAGATTTGTTTTTTTTCTTTTCTTTTTTTTCATACATTACAATTTACAATCAATTTTTTTCAATTGTATTAATTAAATTTTTGAATTAACAAAATTCATGAAAACAAGAAAAAAAAAATATAACAAAAATTGTTTATAATATACACAAAAAAATAAAAAAAAATGAAAAAAAAAACCACATTACATAAAAGAATAATGATTTTTGTACATTTGGTACGTTTTCATATAATCCTAAAATTATAACAAATAATAATTATAATTATACAAAAATAATAAATTAATTAAATTAATTATTACATTCAATTAACTTTATAGTTTTTATATTCTACAGAAAAAAAAAATAATAATAATAATAAAAATTTAAATAAAAATAATATTAAATTAGATACAAATATTTATGGATTTTGTTAATATTTAGTTGTAATTACATAAATGCGTCTGAGTGTGTGCGTATAATGAAATGTTTACATAAATGTATAGTAATTATAAAATATAACTAAATAGTTTTATTTAAAAAAAAAAAAAAAAACTTTCGTTACATTTTTTGTGTGATTTTTTTCTTAATAATTTCTAAATACACTCTATACATACATATACATATTTATATAAAATATAATTTTAAAAAAAAGGAAACATTTACAGGAAATTAATCCTTTTACATACATAAATATAGTTACTAATAATTTAGTTTAAGTTTTGGGTAAATTTTTATTTTTTCCTTTTTTTCTCGATTAGATATTTTAATCTTACAAGTTTCTTTCATTATTATACCATTTTAATTAAATGCTTTTTCTTTTCTTTTCCCTAACAAATTTTCTGACTACTACTACTACTACTACTACTACTACTATTACTATTGTAATGTTCTTTAGTTTCAAATTTGATTTATTTTTCATTTTTATTTTATTTTTTCTTTTACTTTTAACGTAATTTAAATTTCTTAGATTCTGTTTTAATATGTGAGATTCGTATGATATACAAAAGTTATGTGCCGCTTCTACATTCAATGCAGTGACTTCAACTTGAACTTTGACTTTCGACTTCACAGCATGTAAAAGTAGCTGTCAAGTCTACTGCATTAAACAAACGTAGAAGCTCTAATACATATCCATTAAATCAAAGTCGATGTTGAAGTCACTGCATTGAATGTAGAATCGGCATTAATGTTATTCGATCTTATTTAATAGCTGCACTTAATGGTTATTATATAATTACATACATATTACAAAATTACATACATAATATTATAGTTTGGCTCATTAATTTCTTTACTGATTATTATGAGTATGTTTTGCTATCTCTCTCTCTCTTTTGTTATATACTTAATAATGTACGAGTAGTATGAGATTCGTTCGTTTTAATTTTAGGATTTTATCTCTTTTTTTTTCATATTTTCTTTGCTTGTTATTTTTTCTTATTTATTTTTTTTATTCTTTAAAATGAGTATTTTAATTCTGTCAAAATGAATTAATTATTTCAGTCTTATCTTATACTTCAAGCTTTCTTTTTTCTTCTTCTTCATCTCAATTTATAATTTTTTTATTTATGTTTTTTTTTAGAATTTTTAAATAATTATAATAATAATAAATAAATTATGAAATTATATATTATTTAAAATAGTTTTAATTTTTTTTTGTTTTTTTAATTTAATTTAAAGATGATCGTTGATAGAAATAAAAAAATTAAAATGCCAAATGAAATTTTGTCTTATGAATTTTTTTTTTTTTTTTTGCTACGAAATAACCGGTTAAATTTAAGTACAAAATTTTAAGTTAAATACAAAAAAAAAATTCTTCATCTCATTTTTCGTGTGAACATAGAATTTTTCATTTTCTCTTTTTAAATTACATATTTTCTAATCGTTGTTTAGTTTTTACGTTTCTATATGAGTACATTATTATTAAATTGTGACTAAGTGAAAAATCTTATTGTAGGCAGAAAATAAAAATAAAAAAAATAAAAATTACATACATACATATACATACATACATTCATAAATTATTATATAGTACCGTACATTGTATATTTATATATAATATAAAATAATTAAATAGTCATTCATTATTTTAAAATAATAATAATAATATTAATAAAAATAGTAGATTATTTAACATAAAGTGCTAACTAGAAAAATTGAAATTTCTAGTCGCTCGACCCGGTGTCACTAATTCAACTTTAATGTTAGCTGTTGCCGTGACTTTTGTTGTATTCATATTATCTGAACCGTTGTGATGTGTTTCAACAGTTACTTCTGGCTGTACAACGATACTTTGTAATTCTGGATAATTATTTTCGATTTTATTCGAGGGTGTTGCTGATGATGACGACGATGACGATGATGATGATGATGATGATCCAGATCCAGATGATGTTGATGATGCTGACGGTGAATGCTGTTGCTGTTGATGATGAAATTTCATTGATCCAGTACCAATTGTAGCTGAAACATTTGAACCAGAACCACCAGATCCAGTTAATGATTGTGATTTATTGTCATTTACACCGCCACAACCGATACCTCCACCGACACCACCAGTTATCGAAGATGATGATGATTTCCAAGATGGTGGCTCTTCGGTTATTGTAGTTAATGATGGTTCATTGTTGATATTCACGTGTTTATGATGATAATGTGGCTTATTGCAACGTGATGATGATCTGCCATTAACGATAACTGTTTTATTAGCGCTACTGCCTCGCTTGTTACGTGATACTATTGGTGATGGAGTCGATATTCGATCTGGATACTCGAGAGGAATTAATTCAGCTTCCGGTCCAATCATACTCAAGATAATTGGGAAGAAAATTAGGCCGTTAATTGCACCGATCAGCAGGACTGCCATTAGTAGCCAAAAGAAATGTCTGACGACAAATTCAAATGGTGATGTCGACAGCATGATGACTGCAAGCACTGATGTCAATATTCCGTGGACCAATGGTCCCAGAGAAATTTGCATGGATAGACATACTCTTCTTTCGCGATTACCTACTGATGTCATGAATCCCTATGCATAAGAAAGTGTGGAAAAGGAATTGTAAATGAAAGTCTGAAAATAATCTGAAAATCATTTTTCTCTTACCAGTGATATGTGAACTGTGATGCATACAATCAATCCGACCGATAGTATCAAAATGACAGCAGGAATTGCAGATAATTTGATTCCGAGAAGAGTCATAGCACCAAATATTTGAACTAATGATGTGATCACATTGGAAACTACAAGAACAGCTGCCCATACTGACAGCAATAGAATGGAAACCAAAATGAAAGCCGCTACAAGAGAACTGCATAATATTAGAGCTAAGGACGTTCTCAGTGTCATGTACTGCTCCCAAAAAATGAACGGAATCCCTACATAAAATTAAGAAAAAAATCATGTGGACCATTAGCAACTTTCTCTAGAAATCCAGTAAAAATTTATCATTTACCTGAAGGATAATTTGGCAATCCTTTCGATTCAAATTTTGCACTCAATTCTCGGATATGACTTATAAGATTTTTTATTCCTGCAGTATCTGTCAATCCATGCAAATAGAACGGCAACTGAGTGTAGACCAATGGTAGACTTTTAGGAATTTTCAGCTCATATTCACTCGGCGAATGATACCATTGTCTTGGTTCTGGACGTAATTTACCCTAAAATGAACAGAGCAAATCTTTAGAAAATTTTCTAAGAGTCAAGAATTTTTTCATTTCAAATTACCTGAGATGCTCCATACGCAAAAACGTCATTTGTAGCCCAAGCTGATAGGTAGTTATAAAATGCTTTCGGATTTATGATGCCTTCACTGTCAACTAAACGATTCTGTGTCACAAGACTTTTATCAATCGGATTATCAACGTAACCGGTCTGCACTAGCAGTTTATATGCCAAGATTGCATCACTGCTGGCATTCGAAAACCAACTTTCTTGTGTTATTCTTCCATCCTTGTATTCCCTGTCGAATGTTTTCTGTAAATTGATCAGCCAATCTCTGAATAAACTCAGCCAAAAATCTGGTAGTCCTCCATTGTCATTTTTGAGAACGTGTGGTACACGAACGAATGCCTCGTGATATTCATGTAGCAGTTTTTGGTTATTCGGATACTCGAAATTTCCCTGCGTTACAGCGAACATATTGTAGAAGCCGAACATTGATGTTTGTGCACTGAGGAACTTATATTCGTTGGTGTCCTTTGGAACAAGATCAATTAGATCGAGACCGTCCTGCAATTTTAGTGACGAGAAAAGACTAAAAATGATCACTCCACAAAATAGCAGCATTGCAAAAAATTTTGTGGAACTCTTCAGCAGGAAAGGCATGTAGTACTTGTACGCGAACTGTGACAGTCGAAAACCGAGCATTTTTTTCTCTGAACATGAAAGCAATGCTTCTTCTTGGAGTTGTTGTTGCTGTTGACGTGATTGGGCACAAGAACTTTGTTGACGTCCATCGGACGCACTATTGTTGCTATTTATACTTATGGCTGGTCTCTTCTCCTTCCAAATAGGAAAACAACAACAAAATATATCAGCTCTACCTGCAGATCGCCTTCTCAGGTCCAAAGATATCATAGCAGGGAAGACTAGAAGCGCAGCAGCCAAATTAAAGCACATCACCACAGCCGCTTGAAGACAGAATACTTTAAGTGCTGGGACTGGAATGAAGACAGCTGCAAAAAACGATCCTGCCGTTGTCACAGCACTGAATAGAACACTCGGCCCGACTTTTTTCAGGATATTTTTCGTTTCTTCTGGTCGCCCACTTTCTGCATATGCAGCTGTCAGCATAAAAATATGATCTACACCTAATCCAAGGGCAAGAAACGGTACCACTTGAGTAGTAGCTGCATTGAAAACGATTCCAAGAAGCGCACACAAACCTAAACCAGCAGCTGTTGACATTCCGATAAGTAAAACACCAGCAATTCCCACACTGCTCTGACCTTTTACCGGATCCTTCCATCTGATGAGAGTCAAAAAAGCGTACAATACAGTCGCCCCTATTCCAATTGCAATACTTAAAGGGCTAGGATTAGAAAATTTCGCCAAAATATCATCCAATGAAGCTGATGAAAACACGTATATGTCGTACGAATTTCCGATTTTCGACGATTTTAGTAAATTGCTGACTTCGTTTGAAAATTTCTTTTGCCAAGCATTCAAAACTTCCGCAGCTTTTTCCTGTGTCCACCCAATATGATGAACTTTATACTGATCATTCCACGAATCGTACATCTCTTTTTCAGTCATCAACTGAACAACAGTCTGAAGTCCTTTAGCTTTTTTCAAGTGACCAGTTCGATTCCGTACAACACCACCGACAATCAACTCTTCAGGCCAATGCATGTACTTAGCTGCGTATCCATAACAACCTCCAGTTAAAATTGCTCCGATATCCAGTGTTTGTTGATTTTTTTTGTTTGGCGAGGTATCCGGACACATCGGATCGTTCGGATTCAGACAGGGCTTTTCAGTATAACCAGAGGTGATTGCAGCACGTTTCATATACTGTTCCACTGTATCGAAGGGGAACTGATCTTTAAGTTTGTTTTTCATCGACTGCAGAATATCTTGAGGATTTAGTGATGTCCACTGTACCCTACGATCCATGCCACTAGAAAGAACCAAAAAAAAAAAAAGATTGATTTAAATAAATTCACAAATTCATGATCTCATTTCATTTGAACACTTACGGTATATGAACTGGAAATTCTGGTCCTAACAATTTACTACCTTCCCAAAAACAATCGAGTGGAGTAATTATCGAACATGGTATTATATGATCGAAAATTTGTTCAATGAAATGTTCTTCGAATGTTGGTATCGTCGGTATATTACACATATCTCTGAGACTCCATGTTGTGTCGAACATATGAATTGTGACCGATGTCGCTTTTTTCAGCACCTCTAAATGCGTCAGAAGTGCCTGTGGATGTAGTACAGATGCATTTGAGTCACGTGCTGTCTGAATTATCAGCTGATGCGTTGATGATTCAACTTCACCTATCGATTTTTGGGTATAAATGAGTTCTTTTTCTAATCTACCACCCTCTGTGTAAATAGGAAAAAAAAAAAAAAAATTAAATGAGCATTTGAATTAATTGAAAATTCATTAAGTGTACATACCCTGTATCCATAACTGATGAACCTTTGAATGAATTTGAGCACTCTTCAATCCCACACAGAACGTACTCAGAACTAATATTGCAACAAATAATACTTTACCCGCATGCTTTTGTAATGAATAACCCAACGATTGTAGATGGGACTGAAAAACAGATCTCATATAGACTGCTGTTCTATTACCTCTGGCTTTGCCCTAAACATAAAAAAATAAAAAAAAACAAAGATGAAAAATTATAAAAACTACTGATTATAATCCAAAAAATAATGATTAATTATTATGTCGAGATTAATAATTGGAATTATTGGAATTCATATTGATAGGTTACTAGCAAAAAGTATTTCTCTAAATTGTACTATGTATTCCATATATCAGGTGTTTCTATGCGAGAATTTAAAAGTCCAAAAAAAAAAACCAAAATAAAAATTTGCATAATTATGAGAAATTATTTTTGAAAAAAAAAATCATCATTAATTTGATGAGGATCAATTCCAAAAAATAACAAAAAAAATCTTTTGGGATTATCTCCAATTGAAAATTCCACAAATGAATGATATGGGATGAAGATGTGGGGATCAATTTAAAATCTTATGTACGTATAGATTTTGTAGATATGTATGTAGGTACATATAGTGTGCGGGTATCATGTGAATAGTGAATATCTTTAATGAGTTTCTAATCAATTTTTCAAATGAAGTCATATTTTGTGGAATTTTTCAAGTACCTATGTGTAAGTTTTGTTGTTATATTATATAGTGTTGTTACTATGATTGCTTGCTATATCATCCATTTAGGTATTTTGATTGTTGTTTTTATAATGCCTGCATAGCTGAAGGCAATTTGCGGCATTCTTTTTGATTTGTTCATTACTTTTTATTATTACTATTATTATTATTTTTGTTCTTTATACACATAAAACACTAAAGTGTAATTCAATTGTTTAGACCACAAAAGCCAAATAAATGTTCTATCTGGGGATCTATTGTAATTAGTCATTAGGATGGAAAACTGAACAGAGGAATTTGAACAATAATTATACTTGGTCGCTATGCTTAAGCTTATCCAAACACTATATGGATATTAAAATTCATCAAGTAAGTACTACATACAGTTTTGGCGTTATAGGACTGAATATTGAAAATTTTCTGTTCGCATTGATGTATGAAGGTATCCTTCATGAATTTCCGATTTGTTAAATGAATTGATTGCAAAGCACGCAAAATGAAGATGATATTGTATTGGATGATACGTGAATTGAATGATTCTTCAAAGTCAAATAATGAATTTTGATGATTGTTTCAAAAAATCTAGGTGGTCAAATCTCAGTTATTATTGAATGATACATGGGCTAGGGTTACAATTCAACTCTAAGTTAGTCGGAAAGGAAAACAACAGAATAAGTTATTTTCTGTTGTTTCTGCTACGGCTACCGCTGCTATTATTATATCCGATTTTTTTTTTTTTAATTTTTATTTTATTTATTTTTTCGTTATTTTCATTGTTTACTTGTTTTCCTTTCGATTATATACGATGATGATGATGATGTTATCAACCAAAACCATCATATAAACAGACAATTCTAGAATCAACAAGAAGTTTATACGTACATGTAATTATGTTTATGTATACATGCGTATATCTATCTGTGTACCTATATGTACGTATGAAGTGGGATAAGGTATAAAGCAAAGACTTATTTAAATCATTCTGGAAGGAAAAAACAAATTTAAAATCTTCGATTATTTTCGAAACAGAAAAACAACACAAAAAATCAAGAAGTAAAATAAGAAAAAAATAAGCAAAAAAAAAATACTTTCCCAAAAGGTGCACTTATGAACAACAACAGCAACAAATGTTTTCTTTCTTCATCGCTCTTACACTCTTGACAAAAAAAAAATATGGAAATAAAATAAATTGCCGTTACAATAAAGTAATTTAATTTCAGAGAAAAAGATACATATAACATCGTAATCATCATCATCATCATCATCGTCATCATCAATAGCAACAGCAGCAGCAGCAGCAGCAATCGTAATAGTAACAACAGCAAAAGGCAACAACAGGAGTATAATATATCGAAGAACAACAGCAGCAGCAGCAGTAAATTTGTTGTTTTTATTTTTGCATTTTTGCTTTTTTTTGCAATGAAATAAAGACGAGTAGCAACAGGTGTCATTGTACATAATCCGAAAAAAAGGCAACAAAAATAAATGAGCAAAAATGATACAAAAATTTTGTAGTGTACAGTATACGTAGATGATGATGAAGATTTTGGTACATAGTACAAGCAGGTATGAATATAATACACATATGTATGTACAAAGATAGTGTATTTAATTGTGAAAATATCAAAAAACTGAAAAGCAGGTGATGCATGAAATAATACAAAAGTCTTGCTTACACATGGCCTAAACTTTTGAAGGTTAAAATTTGAAGGAAAACAAAAAAAAAACATTGAACATAAAATCGATGCGTATTTAAATATACGACTAAAAAAGAAAATTTATTTACAAAAAATGAAGGAAAAAATGTTGTCGATGAAGCTAAAATTAAAATCAGAAGAAATAAGAAGACTAAACTCTTTTTTATGTTAGAACATTTTACTGGACCACTGTAATGTGGACATTATAGTTAGTGGTAGTGGATCTACATGTAGTTTGGTATCATAATAAGTAATCAGATCATGTAGCACGTTAGCACGCATGTATGCACTTAAAAAATATCATAAGTCATACTGGTACATATATCTACTTATATACACTGCACGTAGCTACCGCAAATTATTTTATGACTAATCAGTTATTTACTCAACCAGCAAGTTCATTAGTTAGCCAGTCAAATCTATATTATCAGGATTTAGAAATTTTACTAAGTTACCTACCCACTGTACCCACTATGTGTTTACGTTAAGTTGCGTTTAATCGATTTTGTTTAGTGCCTGCTTATTAATACGAGACAATTATCAGTCAGATTCAGACCAAAATCAGAAAGTCAGTCTCAGACAGAACTATCAGTTACAGTCGATTACAAATTCAATCATGCATCACACTGTACTGTACTGTCATTCATTGGTGGTATTGATACCTACTACATACGTTTGTAAGTAAATATTTGTACAAAAAATAAAAACAAATCAGTAATACACATGAAATTGAAAACATAAATACATACACATATCTACATAAATCCAGATCCGGAAAAAGAAATTAGAAAATGAAATGAAGAAATTAAAAATACCAGTATGTATGTATACTATGTGTGTTTGTGATTTTATTTTCAAGAAAAATACATAACAGATCATGCATACAAGTAATTCACGCACATACATATCGAAATAAAACGTCTATATACTTAATACATGTATGATTAGGTATCGACTATCGTACCAAATACAAAATGTGTATATGCATCCATATACACATTGAAATTCCTAATAAAAATAATAACAATAATAATGAAGGAAAAAGGTCTCAATAATTAACATTACAGTGAGATCAAAGAGCGGAAAACTATCATCATCGTGAAACTATATAATGGAAACAACTTCATCAATTCACAAAATTCATTTTTCTTTCTCTTCATCCTGTCTACCAGCCATAGTCAGCCAGCCAGATCTTTTAATTCATTTACGTTATTGCTTCATTATTTTGTTTTGTAATGCAAGCAAAAGCAATATGTATCTAGATATGTGTATCTTTTAGAAAACATTTAATCCGATCTGTTCCTTTACACCCAATGTATATATACCTGTAACCACATTTATGTACCTGTATATCTATGTAGATATTGTGTAGTAAACCTCATACATTTGGTGCACCTACACCTATACCCCCGTCACTGTATAAAATATAATATACACCCTACAAAATACATAAATACACAACTCCACAAGCTGTGTACTATGTACATACATATATTCATGATGTCAGTGTACAAAATTCAAATTCAAAATTTAAATTCAGATGTATCTGAAAAATCAACGCAAACCTATATCAGAAGATTGTTTGTTTTTTCCAATATGCATAACACTATTATATACTGGTTGGTGGTTGGTATACGTATACTGATCTTCAATTAAATTCAAGAAAACAAAACTTTTGTAACACACACTCATTCGTCTTTTTTTTTTCAAAACTTAGATTTACACGAATTCTTCAAACCAACAATACCTGCATGCATGCATCTATCCATCCGCATCCATCCATCCATTCCATCCAATCATTTATACGTGTACCTACACCAAAAAGTCTACCTACAAGGCAGAATTTAATTTTTTTTTCTACTCGTGGTGATTTTGTTGTTACTGCTCTGATGCTGCTCTTGCTGTTGTTTTTGTTGTTGTTATGTTATTGAGAATATTCCGAGAGATTCAAAAATCAAATCAAAGAATTAAGACATTCAATTTTTTTTTTCTTGCTTACATTCAACATTCATTCGTAAATGAAACGTAGACGATGGATGAGGATGATTATTATTATTATTCGATTTCCTTCAAAAAAAGAAAAAAAAAAAGAAAAGAAAAGAAGAAATAATGTACCTATCCTATAACTATGTATACACATACACTTGTGTATATTTGATCTGATTGCATTTACGAGTATGGTATGTATGTACAATACTCGTAAATAAACACGAGAGTTATAAGTTAAAATATACAATACAGGTACAGGTAGGTACATTATTTTTTACTAAAATACTATTGCATCCATCTACTCCATTCGCATCCATTCATATATACACATACACGATCATCTGCAGATTAATCCATCCATATAATATATCAATATCAATCAATACCTATCTACGTACGTACATATCATACCTATACATAAAATAAAATACGTATGAGTATATCAATGAGTATACGAGAGGAGCATACATCTTCATTTTCATTGCATTAAATAAGAGATCAAAGAAAAATGTTTAGTAGCACCATCATATTATCATTCTTCTTACAAAGGTTAAAGTAGAAATAAACCAACAAGAAATTAGTGAAGAAAAAAATCCAACCACCAAGTTATTGCTTAGAAAATATACATCGTTTCAGGCATCATCATGTTCTATTCTTGCATTGCATATTATGTTGCGTACACAACAAATTTTTTCTTTTAAGTTCGATTTGGTTTCCTTTTTTTTTACCCCTCTGGATAGATTTTGAATTGATGACTAGATAACTAAAGGGAACGCAGTAATACACGTGAACCGAGCCCGTTTATTTATTTTTGATGTTTTTTTTTAAAATATTTTTTTTTTTTTTTATAAATAAAAGAAGGTCAAATGAAGTAATTTTATGTCTTCATCAGCAACATCATTATCTGTGATCGTAGTTAGAATATTATCTACAAGCTACACTACTCTGCTACAATGTATAATGGCTCAATTTTGTACTGAATAAACAATTAAAATGCAAAATAAAAATGTAAATATTGTAAAGGATGCCCATCAGAATTGTAACTGTAGAGTTAGAGTTATCAGGCCACTATAAAAAACTTCGATATTAACACTGTAACTGTAAGTAAACAAACAGAAATATGTAAAGTAAACTTTGTTTATAAACAAAATGACCTTCAATAAACTATAAACGTAGTGTGTTGATACTGATTGGTACATGTAAGATCTAGTAGAGTATAGTAGCAGAGAAAAAGATTCGTCGTGGTTGTAGTAGGAATTGCATACTAACACCTACATAATGTATATAGTTTTGAATTGGAGCTAAAGATTCAACTCCAACTTCTCAACAATCTCGCATCTTATTTTGTCACTGCACCGATAATCATTAACCATCATAGGCACAAATTTAAAATTCGTTTGACTGTTGTGCAGTATCGTATGTATACACTATACAATCATGCTAAAACTGACTGAACCTACATCCTGTCGTAGACGACAGAGGATATGGATGGATAGGTGTGAGAGTACTTGAGTGCTTCTTGAAAAAAAAAAGGACTCACTTATTTTTTTTTTCGGATTTTGAAATGTTTTTCTTCTTTAAATTTTCCTTGAATTGATATTATGTACACTTTTGTTGAAGTACCTAATCAAGTGTTAGTTTATCTTTTCGCAGTGAAGAATTTATGTACATATATATACATATATACGCGGGTATTTAATTATACTATGTATGTTGGTGTACTGTATACATTGGATACATTTACATATCTATACATAAGTGTAATGTACGTTACATATCCATATCACCATGTATCTTTATAAAATTATTTTTATATTTTTGTTTCATTTTTGCTTTTTGTTGTTGATTTTTTTTTAGTTTCGAAACAAAATGTTTACAGTGTGTGCTGCATCGCTGCATGCATCACAGAGGACAGAGAAAATCAACATATAAATTGTCGTATATACTCGTATGTACATCAGTATCGTTGTATATGTATATATGTAGGTTTATTATTGTTAACAGAAAAATATTTGAATTAAAAATAAGTAATCACAGCAGCCAGCATTAACATCAATAACAAAAACAATAACAAAAACAACAACAACAACATTGGCAGCAGCTGCTGTGTGCCTATAATACACATACATAATTATATACACATATAAATGTACATTCATATCCTCCGTACACATATGTATATGTATCTTTATCACTATATAATTATGTATATCTATATACAGTGTTGCTTTTTTAGATTTGTATATTTTTTAGAGATTGAAAACAACAACGACAGCAGCAGCAGCAATAACAACAGCAACAACAGCAATAATAAAAAACAAGCAACAAAAATTGAAGAAAAAAAAAATATAAATAAATAAAAATACTACACTACAGACTACACTACACTACACCATATATAGTGCACTACATTTATATAGTACATCATAATAAATAATATAGAATGATATGTAAGTACATATATATGTACATATGCAAGTATGTTTGTAGCATACACTTAGTTATGGATATATGAACATTTTTATGTATTATTCTACCTTGAAGAGAGTAAAAGAAAATCCGAGAATGAATTTTCAATGTTGGTGGTCAACGAAGACAATAAATTCTTTCCTCGGAACTTTGTCAAGAATTTATGTACAAAAATATATATGTATGTATGTATGTTTTTATCTTTACATACATATATGTAGGTACTACGTGAATATTACATGAATGCATGTATCTACTATATATACAATATCTTATACAGAATAAACCAATAAATATTATGTACATATGTATGTGCACAGTATATATACACACACAAATATACTTCTACACAATGCAATAATACCAGAAAAAAATATATAAAAAAAAAATTAATAATGGAATGGATGGAGTGTGTTCCCTATCGTATCGTGTACAAAACAAAAAACCTGTATAGATACAGATATGAATATTATGTGTACAACAACACACTATTATAAATACAGACAGCATAATATATATGAACAGATATGGATATACATATATGTAGTAATAACAATAATAATAACAGAAAAAAATATACTATGTAACTACATATGTATATAAAAATAATAATATGTACTTGCATATGAAGGAAAATAAGAAGAGAAAAAAAAAAGAAAAAAATTATAAAAAATTATCCATTTCTTGAAAAATATAGGGATAATAATTGTAAGATACATACATGTGTATATGTATATATTTTTGTTTTGGTAAATATTTATTTTACAGTTTTTTCTTCTTCTTATTCTTATTCATCCTTAAATCAAATTATGTTTCAGTTTTTGGTACAGAAAAATTTCATTGAAAATCTGAAAAATATAATTTTGAAATTGAAATGGAAATCTTTCAATATTCAAAAAATTTTATGAATTATTTTTTACCATCTAACCCCCCACCCCACCCGTACTAGGATAAACACTGAATGAAAATGAATGAATTGAATTATTGGTGTTTGGTAGATCATAATTTAAATATCTAGACACTAAATCAAAAGTGTACATGTGTATGAAAGAGGATTTGAATGAAATCCACCTATACCCAGTACGCATATCAACATGGCTAACTGAGAGAGAGAGACATAAAAAGGCTCGAAAAACTCGAAGAATAACATTTTATTGAAAAGTAAGTGAAATTGATAAGTGTCAACGTCGTCAAAGTATATCAAAAGAATCATTATTTGTAGTGGAATTTAAGCTACATAAAAGGAATACATATTCTTAAAATATAAACAAAAGAAAATTGATGAGATAAAAGATAGGTATCTACCTACATCCAGATCGTGTGTCAAACTCAGATTTAGAATTGACCAAAATATTAGTGGTCTATCGGAGAATATTTGCTAAACATTTATGTATACGATTCAGAACTGTCATCTAATACCTGTGACAGACATTATGTGTGATGTTCATAACACGTAGTGTAGAAAATTGATAATAGTATCCCTAAAAAAATATTTCAATATTGAATACGAGATTCATTTTATTCAATTTACAAAAATTTACAATTCTGTAAGGATATTCTATGATCAATTTTCTATAAACTACACTATTACATATCTTACATTACTTATTAATATCTTTACCATACATTTCTGTCTCAAAGGTACAGGTATAATGTACAATGGTACAATGTGATTTACATATATTCTCTATGTAAGTACTTTAGTGATTAGTTAAAATTTATACCTATATAATATGCATATTGCACTTTTTGTAAAAAATTTAGCGAATTTATTTATTTTACTTACTTTTTTTTTTCTTCATTTTTTGTCTTCGCTTTTTAATTTCGTATACTTTAAACCGAAGATTAGAATACAGTCACTTTTATACTTTTATTTTATGTTTGACTTGGGCTGATGACTCTTTTATCTGATATTTATAGACTTGTTTGGTCATTTAATTTGACACACAACCAGGATTTATGTATTTCGTACATATATTTTATTGTATATAAATGTATACACAGCGTATTATATACCTACATGATAATGTTTAACAACTCTATAATAAAATAATAAAATGGAATGATATCTTCATATATATATACAGACATTTTAAGTATATAAGAATATCTCAATCGTAAAAGAATATTATGCACAAAAATTATGTTAGTTGGTGGTATTTTAATGTTAATGAATGCCTTTGTATGTATACACGAGTATACATAACTATACATATCTGATTATTTATATGCATATACATTTTATATGTATATTCTATTTTGTGAAATATCACTTTTTGGTTACATTTTAAAGCATCAAATATTTCATTTTTTATTTCAAAAAATTTTTTTTTTTTTTGAATTTTAATTTAATAATGGATTCATTTGAATTTTTATAGAAAATAATCCATCAGGATGATATTTTTATTTCTTTTGCTTTTGTTTTTTTTATGATTCTTTAGTCAAACATTTATAATTTGAAATTGAAAAAAAAAAAATTAATTTTGCGGTTTTTTTGATTGTGCAATCATAATAAGAATATATCTATTCAGACAGACAGACACATCATGATATAACTTCAAAGTATATTATTTGATGAACGAAAAGATCGAAATATATCTAAATTATTTCATGTCAAAATTTTTATTTTAAAATTTTACCAAAAAAAGAAAAGCATTAATACATTTAGATTATTACTTATATATAGACACGACATAATAAATACTTTCATACCTTTATATATGTATGTAAGTAGCAGTTGTATGAAGATACTGTATATACATATAATGTAATTTTGGAATGAAATTTTTTAATCGTTTTATTCGTATATACTTTTTAACGTAATAAAGCAATTATCTGTAACTGAATGCCATTCTGTGTCTGTATTAAATATTTTAGTGTTCAAGTAGGTAATCGCGTAGCGATAGCGAGAAGCTGTAAATCTTAAATATAATTTACAATTTCTTAATTATACAACGTACATTTATACGAGTATATGCATAATGACATATGAATGTTGATGTGCATGTACATAAATTTATTCATCCATATTAAATGGAATTTTTTTTTTTTTGCAATACAAAAAATTTATATTCATCTCAGCTCTAAATTACTAAATGCAATCAGATTAAATGCTAATTGTCTAATAAATTAATCATTCGACACTTTTTGGCCGACAATTAACATGAGAAAAATAAATTGAAAATATTAACTATGATTTGATTACATGTAATACATGGTAGCGCTTAGATACGTTACGTTATATTCACTTGTATGCATGTACATAGATATGTGTATATATGGATGCTGAATATGATTAATAATTATTTTCATACAAGTCCTAATCAAATATTATTTATGCAATGACATCCATGCATTCAATTATTTTTTTTTTAATTTATACTAAAACTAGGTAATCGGAACAACAACGATTATTGTTTAAAAGGATCGTATAATCGTAACGTACATATACATATTTTAAAGTGCATTAATTTGTAATGAAAATGTATACATAAACACGTAGAAATATATATGTATATAAATATACTATACGAATCCTTATATACGAATGTACAAATCTAATTGACATTTTAATTTAGCTAAGAAGCTATAGATAATTGACTGGCTAAATTATGTGCTCATTCGTTTAAAAAGGCAAAAATTATAAACTTGTCAATTCGACAGATAGAACGATAGGTGGTACAAACACATATGTACGTACTAATTATAATAGTGAAGCATGAAATTCTGTTCTCATTTCTACGAGTACTAAATTCAACAAAAATCACCTTTAACTATTTATAAGACTATTCATTTGACTGACCCTCAACCTTAAATAAAAAATTGCAAAACAAAAAAAAAACAACAAATATTCAACCACGATTGTGTGTATGTATGTATTTGAAAATTTCTCAAATTTTACTATAAAATTACATTCATTCCTCGTACAAGAAGAAAAAAAAAGAAAAGAGAAGAAAACAATTTTTACCTGTCGATTACCTAGAAGGCTGTATCGTAATAATAGTAAATTGCTCGTTTCATTTATAATTAAGTCATCAAAGTCTAAAGTTAATTTTTTTCTTTGCTTTCTTCACGTATCTCTACTTATCTACAAACATATGCACATTATGTACGATCACTATATATATACATACAGCATGTATATATATATGTGTATGCATTTATTTAGAAACGTTTAGTAGTACAGCGAAGAAAAATACAAAATTACAAAATTACAAAAAAAAAAAAAAATCAACTGAGAACAATAAAATAAAATTCACTGTAACGAATTCATTCTTCTTTTTAGAAGAATCTATATCCATCCAATTCGTCCGTTCGAAACAATCTATCCAACCGTTCATCCTGCTGATGATGAATATTTGTACGCCACTACGACACTATATCTATATACTCTCATCGTATGTACATATACATAATGTATATATCTACTGTACACATGCATATATGCATTTTATTTTATTCATTTATTATACCTTCGTAATTTTATTTTATTTTTTAGTTTTTTAGTTTTGTTTAAATTCTAAGAAATTCTAAATTAAATTGTCGGAATTTTAGAAATTTCACAGAAAATGACAAGAAGTTAAACATAAAAAGGAAACAAACAACGATCAGCAAGCAACAAAACGGAAAAATGAAAAATGAAAAAAAAATAAATAAATGAAAATTGAAAATGATAATGCAATAATAATACTAGTATAGTGGTAATAGAGCTGTAACTATAGAGTGGAGTAGAAGATGATTTGGATGTGAGTGTGAATGTATGAATTCAATTTTCTTCTGTTGTTAAGGTTAAAAGAATATAATCAGACAAAAGACAAAAAAAAAAATAAGTTCATTTCTTTTTGGCCCCTTTTGCGAAAAATTTTACATTGCGATTGCATTGCAAAAATTGCAGTTTACATGCAGTATACAAGAGAATAAAAATGTACGAATATAATATTGTATTTTATGTGTTCAAATAATTCCTAGCATGATCGCAATGATAACTCAATACTCTATATTCCATACATATAAGTTCATGTAAATATATAAACGGACTGACAAACGTTTAGGCAGGGTATAAAATTTTCAAATTGCCTAATGTCTGCGCTTATAAATACCGTGCGTAATTTATAATGTGATGAAAACGGAAATAAAATAAAAACTATATGGTTATCATATGATGGCGCGAATTGAAAGGAAAAAGGAATTTATTGTTTTTTTTTTCATCCTTTTTTATGATTTGATTCAATTAAGCGTTTTCTGATTCATTTTTAATAAATTTCTTGGTATTTAATTGATAGAAAAAAAAAAATAATAGGGAGAAAAAGAAAATGTGGTGTAGTGAAAACAATTATACAGGATACATGATATTCTATACAATATGTTTATATCACTATTACATGCATACTACACCGTGCAATGCAGCGATAAGATACATATAGAATGCAGTACATGCACAATATGTACACATGTACATACGTCCGTGTCCGTGTATATAATATAAAACTTCAGACGCATCGTTTCTGGTCTGGATTTTTTTCTTATTAGTATTGCTTTATGCACCACGATACTTTAATTTTTATGCTGATTCAGCAATGGAATCAATCGATCGAGATATACGCTCTTAATGCAATTTTTCAATTTTTTATTTCCTGTAATTGATAACAGAATATGTTAGTAAGTACCAACATATGTAAGTACATACACCCATTACCCACATAATATCTACATATTATGCTGTATATATGCATTTGATGCTGAATATAGTGCACAGTTTGAATCGATCGACATACATATATGTAATATATTACAAGTATTTGTCCTTATTCGATTTTTTTTTATCATGTCTAGACTTCAACAAAAATAAAATAAAATTAAATAAAGTGAAATGAAAGTGAATGAAATTTTTGTGAATGCACACATTTCCTGCGTAAGAGGATTTGCTTTTCCTCAGGTTTTTTTTTCCTCAAATAAAATTCCAAATGAAAATAAAAATTTTATAAAAATTTGTGTAGAAAAATGTATTTTACTTTTTTTTTTGGTTTGTTTATTTTAAATACATATTTCCTAAATGAAGATCTAAATAATTATTCACTGAAATTTGTTCTCTGTTGGATTGTCGATTGATTTATATCTTCAATTTTTGAAAGTGTTACTTCAGAAATTCCAGACACATTGTTATTTTATTGTGTGCAATGCAAATATGTACAAATGTATCTACTTATGAATATGTGTGCATTCGAAAACTATACATCATGATTGTATACTCTTAGTAATCTTACATTTATGTACTTGATACTCTTAACTCTATATACAAACGAAGTCATAAGAAAATTTTTTGATGAATCATGAAAATATTTATTACTTTGCTACTTGCTGTTTTTAAATATCTTTTACTTTTTACAGATTTATTTATATGTACTATATACTGGTATTATTATAACGATTATTATTATTGTTATTATCTTTCCTTTTTTCTTTATTTTTTATATACATATATTTTTTTTTTGTTTTTTAATTTTTTATTTTTTTGTAATTTTAACGCGACCTTTTGCTCTACCACACACAATATATATAAAAAATATATATTCATTATAATATATTTGCACATATTTATGTGCATATTTACGATTTAATGTGAATTGTTATGCGAACAATCACCGCGTGAATTGTTATTAAACTCTATGCTTATACATATTCAAATTTAAATGTAGATAATATGTTATATTATATCCAATATGTATTATTATAGTTTGTATTTATAATACGGATATATGCCACACACATACACACACAAAAACAGAATGAATAATTCGACTTGTGTGGCAAGGTTTTAAGTCGACATTTGTTTAGAAGAAATACTAGATCCGATTAGTATAGTGGTAGATGGTGGTAGTATGTTATATGGTATGGTATATAGAAATAGAATGAATATACAAAATGAACGAAGGTGGTTTTTGACCCAGATTAAATGTCGATATATATGTATATACGTTTACGTACATATATATGTATACATGTATAAGTGTGTGCATTCATTTGTAAATTGAATGGATTTTTAAGGACAACAATACGTATATTGATTGTAACAGATGAGATGAGATGAATGAAAAAAAAAAAATATGATAGCTCGAATTAAAACCTACACACTTATTTACAATAATATACATACATACGATTAATATAGAATAGAGAATTATGTATCGTATTAAATTGAAAAATTAAAATCCTGATAATAAAACTATCTTCACACCATCATCTATCATTGTTGCATTACCCAATCAAATAATATAGAGAAGAGAGTCTATCAATGTCTGTATCTGTATACATAAAGTGAGGAAAATTGTTGACTTTCAGTAATGTTTACAATATAATAAAGTTAATTATTGTCATTCGTCGTAAATGTAATCATTAAAGAGTATGTTGAAAATTTGTAAAAGTAGATTTATCCGGTACTAAAAAAATCTTGTTAACGAACTTGTTTTCCAAACTATTCAGACAAAAATAGTTGAAAATTTCACTATACATGTAAGTGTATGAGTTACACATTATAGTTGACTACTATTCATGGGTCGATAATATACATATGTACGTGTACGAGTATATACACACATGCTATAATAATAATAATACGTTTTAATTTAATTTATTACAAAGAAATATCAGTAAACTGTCATCCCTTCGCCCTCATAACGATCGGCCAACAATAATACGTATAGTCTAGAGCTAACTTAAGAATACATATACATAAATTAAATCACATTTAACTCATTATTTTTCTAAACTAAATTTATCCTTAGCTTAACGTTCTTAAAATTGTATTTAACCATTTTGGTTAACTATAATATGTTTTCCTTATCTGGAAGAGATTAAAATTTGTATTGTACATGTGTATATATGTACTTGTACATGCATTTTTTTTCAGTCTTTTTGGCAGCTTTGAAAGCAAAATTCAGATATCGCAGTATCATATTCATGTTTAATACAGTCATCATATGAATAAAAGAAAAGAATTTTTTTTTCTATAATCTATACATACTAATGATAACCTATTTATAAAAAAAAAACGGAATAATTCATTCATTCATTTGTCCATTCATTTACTCATCATATGTACATATATGCATGCATATATGTACATACGAGTATGTACTTTATTCATGTACGTTATTAATTATTCATTAAATTTAATTTAAACTTTAGAATGTAATTCAGTATTTTATTGCATATAGAAATGAAAATACATAAAAAGTATTTTTCTTTATTTTATTACTTAGACATCCGTCAATTGTTTATCGTTTATTTGAAATGTGGCATTTGAGTAATGTAGTATATACATACGAGCACGAGTAATTAATTTGTGAAGAATAGTGCGAAATACGATGATGAATGCATATATGATCGGTTATTTTATATTTATACTAACATCTATCAGTATCATTATTATTTTTTCATTCTTTCATTTCTCTTGAGGCCTTGGTCTTGGGTATCTCTACAGAAAATGTGTAATTGTTATTCGATTACATGTAGTAATTCTTTTACCATTAAATACATTAGATACATGCATAAGTACAGAAGTATTTTCATTTCATTTGCAGTAACTATTTACTATATAATTCCACACTTTGTTCAACTGACCATGAGGGTACATGTAATAACAAAATATACAATGAAATTGAAATACAGGAAAAATATTCATACCATATTCATACGAGCATGTACATTTGTATATATGCAAATTGTATAAAATAGATAACATTTAACATTAACAACAATGCATATGAATATTCTTAAGTTTGAAGATATGTATTTGTTTTCTCAATTCATGCACTATAAATTCATAAATTTAAGGAAAAAATAACTGAATAAATTCTGATATTTCTTTCACATTATATTCGTAATTTAAATAATAATATTTTATTATTATTATTATAATTATAATTGGAATTTAATTATGCACAGACCGCAATAATCAATATGAAACCCAAATTCAAATCGAAAAATAAAAAACAAAATTTCCATATTAATGAATGAATGAATGATTTTATCAGATACTACTCTGTAGCCACATACATACATATATCCACATGCAAATATGTACATATCCAATATTCCATATGTCCATTTCTGTGCAAGTATATATCTACGATTGAAAAAGAGCCAAAAAAAAAAAGTGTTATTGCGGTAGTATCTATATACATATGTGCTTTCTTCTTGTTTATATATACTCGAACATATAATTATTATTTCCATTTATGTACACATTATGTATGTAAATCTTTATATGAAAGTATATATCTACATACATACGTATATATGCACTTAATTAAAGAGTTAATGACTTTTTAATATTTTTCTCCAGTTATTTTGTTCCAATTTATTTATTTTTGTTTTTGTAACTGAATTTTTATTTAATTATTATTATTTTTTTTTTATTATTAAATTTTTATCAATTTACTGATTTCGGTTCTTTTATTATTTATCTTAATATTTCGGTTTTTATTTGTATTTCAAAATCATTTATTTTTTCAATTAAAATTTTAATTAATTAATTTACTAGAAAATTTATTTCTTAATATAAGCGAAATTTTTTATATGCGAATGTATATATGTGTTTTTTATTTGAACTTCTGACTTTTTTTTTTTTTTGATGGTTTTGATAGTTGTTGATATTTTTTAATGAGAATTTTGCGGTATACTACATGAGTAGTTGTATGCAACATCTTAAAAGTGTAGAAAATGTTTATATAAGCAAAAAAAATTTGACAATTTTTTTTTAATCGTTTTTAATAATCAATCGAATGAGAATATCAAAACACATATTCAGTTTAATTCATACAAAAAAGAAGATGAAAGAAATGAAAGAAAAAATATATGGGAATTATGGAAGAATGCGGTAAAATACAAGTACATACTTATTTGACTCACAAAATGACGATGATGATGATGATGACGATCATGTTATATATGATATGATGATGCGATTATTATTTTATTGCTATTACACGAATAAAATATATAGATAACGCATGAATTAATTGTATAAAGAACAAAAAAATAATAATTAAAAAGACAAAAAAAATCTGTTAAATTTCAATGATCATAATAAAAATTAAAGTAAAAATTCAAATAATCAACAATATTAATTTCTCTTTACATGAAAAATTATCTTTATTTTGTCACAAATAAAATATGAAAAAAAAAAAAAATTCATTTTTGAAATCACATGAAAAAAAGTAAAGGTATGAAACTATAGAAATTTAGATGAGTATTTGTAACATGATTCAGAAACAATATTAACATATATAAATGTATACAACACACTTACGTACGAGTACATATTTATACATATAAAAAATTACTGATCTATTTGAAGTGATCGAAAAAGAAATTTATCTATAGCATTATGTAATAAGTTTGATATACTGTACGCAAGTAGGTATCATACATATCGAAAGATAATAATAATCAATTTAGTATTACAAGCGTATAAGACAAATTAATGTACCTAGTACGTAGTATGTACTATATAATGTACGAGCATACAATAAAATTGTATAGATACGTACTCGTACTCATAATGTGTTTTATAATGTGACAATGTGCTTATGAAACATTTCTGGATCAAAATTATTATAATCCGTGTGCAAGTATGTACATAATACATAATGGATGGATATACAAGTAGAATATGTAATTATTAATCAATAAATTCATAATGACAATATTAAATATCTATAAGCATTTTATGTTACATATTTATATGCGTATTATGTAAATGAAAATGCTCTTATATATGCAAATAAGTATATGCATATGTTCAGCAGGATAGATAGCAGAGCAGTATGCAATGTACACAACACTGTAACGACGACTATTAATAACAATTAAAATGAAAAATACAATAAAATAAAGAAATAACAAAAAAGGAATTATTTTGTATTACATTATTGCATTCATTGTGCATACGTATACGAATATTCGTACATTATGTATACATATATGTATGTTTCCGTTTGATCGAGAAAACATATATAGCATTTTCATCAATCTTAATTGTCGGACAAAATGGGTTACCCCCAAAAGATAAAAACTATAAATTCAATAATTCATACAATCATTTATATTACTGCTAGCGTATATATGTACGTAGGTATACATAATGATATCACTCATACTCATAATCATAATGTATCTATATGTACATATAATGTACCTATACTCTATAGTTGTGTTGTTGTGTAGGTACTATGTGAAAGATAATTGGGCAAGAAAATAAATGAAAAATGAAAAATCGAAAGGAGAAAAATTAACAAAATTATTATGAAAATAAAACAACCCAAAATCAGAGTTTATATTTTTATGAAAGAATAATGATTGTTTTGCTTTCTTATTTCCGTATACATATACGTATGTATATAAAATTCGTTGTTATTATTGTTATTATTACTTGTATACTCGATTTATTTATTTACTTATTTATTTTTTTTTTTTCGTTCGTTCGTTGTTCATTTTTTCATTTTTTATGGATAAATATCCCATATTACAAATTACATATCCACATACCTTACATATGTATAGATATACGATCAAATTGGAGCTCATTTTCAATTTATAGTTAATAATATATTATGCATTTGGTTATAATGACTTTATATATGTATAATATGCATTGTTACGTACATATACATACTCGTACATATAGATATTCAATGTTTTGTATAAGGTATAAGCAACATGGAAGTATGTATATTATTTTAGGTTTAGGTATACAGTGCTAGATGGTATATTGTATATATACATATATGTATGTTTATTAGTTCGGTATATAGAAATTGTGATAGAAAAATGAAATATGAAACATGCAAGAAGGCAATCATGCATTTCAAAAGTACAATCAGACCATAGTTAGTTAAATTAAATATACTATGTCTATGTGTATATTGATACAGTACAGCTACAATACACATATACATACCTAAATGTAAGTAGTTAATAGGAAAATATAGAAAAATATAAGAAAAATATATTAACTAACTATATGATCTGACTATGGAATATATTAGACTCCAACTCCACTATAAATTTAAGTTATAGTATAGTTCCATTTATTATACCACTACATATTGTTACTAAACTATTAAATTTAACTAATCTGATCTGTTTTATATTTATTTTATCCCAGTTGTACCGTATTCAGTTAATGAGTTAACTGGTTAACTATAGTTTCACATTGAATTTATTGTGAATATCTTCAAAAGTATCTACAAACTAATTAATTTTTATCTTATATACTCGTAGGTACATATTCTGAAAACAATGAATGAAAATTAAGCGAATTAAAAATGTACCAAGTGTCCAAGTGATTGAAAAGCGAATTACATATACAATATTCACAATATAAAATTCACTTAATTTATTTGGGATTCATTTTATGAATGACTTTTGGTGTAACTGATTAACATAAGGAATTTTAGTCAGAATTCATTGATTGCATATACAAGTATACATATACACTATACTCAAGTATGAATTCATTTCATCTTCATGTATTCTATGGATTTGTATTTGAAAATGAACTCAATAATTGGTGAATTTACTATATGATCACTTATGGCTTAAAAATGTTAACGTTCACATATTGTCAAGCATCACTCTATATATGCAAGTTTGCTTGATCAGCTGGGATGTTAATGTTGCATATACGCATACAGAAAAAAAAAAATTAACAATTTAACTAATCGAAATCAAAGTTTAATTCGATTTCAGTCTGATAAATTTCAAACTAAAGAAAAATTTTATTTATTGTGTAAAATAAAAGTCACAATATACTTAGCTTGGTGGGTGTAGGAAGGTATATGAGTGTAATATTTTCGAATTTGAAAAATAAATGATTTTTTTTATATTTTTGGATCACCCTCATATTACCTAATAATATTGTTGACGATTTTTAACATTTATATCCTACGTATACATAATGTATGAATGTATATATATATTACACCATCTACTCAATCTCTGTACAATAATAGACTTCTTATGAATTTATGTGTCTTGAAAGAAAACTTGCTTTTTATATAAAAGATAGGACACATATTTATACATATATACGATATATCCATTTTTTAAATTTGAGAACCAGTACATACATTATATTTTACGTAAATTGTGATCATTCTGTCATTTGAAAAAAAAAAAAAAAATTTGTAAGAAAATCAATCTTTTCTGAAGTGTATTGTATTTTTTACACAATGTAGTTTTTTTTTGTGTCTATGATGCATATGTTTCTAACTTTAGATATCTCTAAGTGCATACAAAAAAAAATCGCTATACATATACATTATATACTCTCTAAAAGTCTATAAACATCTAAGCAACATTATTGCATCTCACACTTATCTGCATAATTACTTATATACGACATATACGATATAACTACTATAGATTAGTTTTATATGTACATATAAGTACACATATAAATCAATTTATATGCTTATTGTATACATAAGTATATACATTATGTATTATACCAATTATACGTACTTACTCTATATACCTACATTACATACTACATCTAAATATACAAACTAAATAAAGTTGCTATGCTCTTTTCATATCTACATACATTGTTATTATTATTATTATGTTGTTGTTAAACTACAAAAAAAAGGAGAACCAAACTAAGTGAAGAAAGAAAAAAAAACCAAAAACAGAAAAAAAAAATACAAATTCAGAAAGAAAACTCAAAAATACATTTTCAATTTTGTTGTTTTTGAAGATTTTTTTTTTCTTTTAAAGGTTTACGTTTTAATTTTATTTTTTTTTTTTGTTCGTGAGTTTTTAAATCTTAAAAAAGAGTATCTACAACATGTATATATGTATATACATAATATATCTATACACACATATTCATATCATATATACATGCATATAGATAGTACAACCATTAAGCATTGTGTGTGGTCCATGGGGTCTGCCAAAAGATCGGTTAATTCTATCAATCATTTCAGCAATAATGACCTCTTAAAAAATTTATTAAGAAAAATGTACTCGTATTATATGCATACATACTTACATATGGTACAGTATATAAATTCTTTTTAAGTTTTTTTCATAATTTTTATTATTTATTTATTTAATATTTTGTTGTTGTTTTTAAAATTTTTGGTTTTTTTTTTCTTTTTTTTTCCTAAAAAATTTATTTTTTATTTGGTTTAGTCTATACATAGTGGTGGTGGTGGTGGTTGATGATATTTTCTACTTTTGAATGAATCAAAAAAATAAAAAGAAAATATTATAAAAAATAAAATAAAGTTTTTAATTTTTATTGTGTAATTTTTCGTTTTTACACGTCTCGGTCTCCCTGTTGTCGTTAATCGAATTTTTTAAGTTTCTTCTTTTTGTTTTGTTCATTTTTCTGTTTCTGTGTTGTATTTTTATTTCTTCGTTTTTTTACTCTAAATTGTTTTTTTTTTATTATTTTATTTTGTATTTTTTTTAAAATAAAAAAAAATTCTTAAGTTGTTTTATAACTTTATAAAGCTCGATCTTTTCTATGTTTTTTTTGTTTTGTTTTGTTTTTTTCTTTGATTTTTATTTTGTTGATGTTTTTCTGTGTTTTCTACATTATTATAAGAGCTCATGCTGTTTTATGTCTCAATTATTGAAAATCTTCTTATTATATATTTTTCGTATTTTTCTTGTTGTTTGCTTATAGGTACATATAAAGATACTTTTATGTTGTTATTTTTTTATCTCTTCACATATCAAGAACACACAATATACATATTAATAACATAATCAATGTACATACGTTTATATATATCTTATGTAGCCTTATAATATGCAAGTAGTATAATAGCAATAGCTATATTAAATATACGTATACGAGTACATGAATGAAATGTATGTAATGTAATATGCAATATGCAATGAATAATCCTTAATGTGTATATACATTTTTATGTTTCATATACATATAGATAGATAATATAAGAGTACAATTTATAATAATGTTTATAATTAATGTATACGATCATCATACACTATATACATGCAATCATATTGCATATACTTATAATTTTTACTTCCATATTATGATATGTAAATAAATGCGAAATGTTTATAGACACATTTTTTTGTATTCAAAAATAAAAATATGAAAATATGTAAAATGAGAAACGTGTAGTAATGAATACATTAACAACATAATAATAATAATAATAATAATAAAAAGAAATTGGTATATAGATCAAATACATAAATGTATATATGTATGTAATGTAAATGTATGTATCTACGTAAATATTATGTACCTAAGTATATATATGGTGTAGATAAGGAAAACAAGATCAGACTTTATTCAGAAACAAAAGTGAAAATTTGAATAAATTTCAGAATTCAGATAAGTTTTCTTAATTAGGTACTACTACATCTACAAAATATTATGTATGTACCTACCTACCTATGGTGGATTGTTAATTTTCTCCTTAATTTTTATCAGATTTTCATAGTGTAATTTTGAATATATTTTATTTTACTAATAATATATGTAGTAAAGTTTAGTCAAAGACTATAGAACCATACAGTTCTATATTCTTTGGTTTAATTCAACACAATAATACTTAATAAAATGTAGTATAGATTATTTTACAAATAAGTATTTATTCGGCCGTCAATAAATAGTTACATAATTTAATGATGAATATTTTTGCTCTTATTTTTATAAAATTTCTTTTCTTTTTATTTATTTATTTTTTTTTTTAAATTAAATATATATAGGTATGCATGCACGATACACATAATGTGTGTGCAATATGTATATATAGATAATATTATATATTTTAATATAGCAACATAACATACATACCTTATCAATTTGGTCTAATGCCACATGTGCGTCTACCCAACTTGTTCTTATATACAAATCTGAGAATAATTTTTCGTCAACAGTATCTCCATGTGTATCTGGTACTCTGGGTAATGTATCCAATGTTGGTACAACCATATTTATTAATTTATATTCTTTTTATTTACGTGTATATGTGTAAATACATATATAATACAGAATTTATATATTATATGTTTATTTTATAATTCACACTTTTATGTAGTTAATAAATCTATGAATTTCATTATTTTTTTTTATACTCCCTTTCATACAATTTATACTATTTATAAGTATTAAAATTATTCATTTTTTTTTGTCATCTTTATATAACCACCATTAATATTCTTTTCTTATGTATTCAATAATATACTACACGTCTACACACGTATTTGTATGGTTGTTATACAAATTCACGAATTTATTCAAAAAAATATTTCATTCATACAATACATATACAATACATCTATATATCTATATGTAGAAGTTGATAATAGTTTCGAGTAAAAAATTCAATAATTGTTATTGTACACATTTTTCTTTTTTTTAAATCTTTTTTAATAATTCAATTTATCCACACATCATTTAATTCACTTTTTTTTTCATGTAAAAATATAAATAAAAAATGATCATTTAGATACATACATGTATACTTTTAAAAAATAAATTTTATAGAATGCATTTAGAAGAAAAATTTATTTTCACGAAAATACAGCAAAATAAAAAAAAAAAATTTTAAGAAAAAGAAATGAATTTATTTAATTTTTTTTTCTTGTGGAGTCTATTGCCTCTTATTCAATTCGTTTGTTATGTTTTTTTTTGTTTTTTAACACAACTGTATGCATGCACCGAATATGTAATAATACGAGTACGAGTAAGTATGTATAAAAACTATTAATTTTTATTTTCTCTTCCAACTATTAATTTATTAAATTCATATTAAATTATTCAATTCACTGAATACTTTTTTTCAGCTTTAGCTACATGTAGCTATGGATGGTGTGTGTATTTACTTATTTAATTTGAACAAAAATCTTATTAAAAAAATTGAATCTCTCGATTATATTTTAAACACAAATTCTAAAATGAATGTGAATACATATGTAGCTACAGATATTAATCATTGAAATCGAATTTTCTTCTTTAAAAATAATATTTTTTTTTTTTTGAATAACTTTCAATAACAAAAATATATAAAAAAAATTACATTATCAAAAATAATACATTTCAGCACATAATTATCGACATAATTTTTGAAATTATATTTATTTCTTTACTTTAAATTATTTAAAAAATTTATTATTTTCTTCAAAATAATATTCTCTTATTTTAATATTTGAATGATTTTTATTAAACACGAAAGCAAAAATGAATTTTTATGTTTAAACTGTTTAAAGACCGATGGCAATCTGATGATCATGAGAGATCGCTTTGCACAATTTGTATGTTGATGTTGTTGTAGCTTTGTAGCTGATGAATGATGATGTTGCTGTACAGCCAACAGAACAGTACACTACTTGTAATTGTATTGTACATACAGTGGTACTGTTCTGCTGTTTATGCTTGTATAGAAACAAAATATTCACATACATGTATATATGCAAACACAGGGGACACAATCAACATATCAACATCATTATAATCTCTACATCTCTACCACCAGCACCAGATACTTTTTTATTTTATAAGTAAATTATGACTTTTATGGCTGGCAAACAAACAAGTATAAAAGTTAAATATACTTTTATGTGTATGTATTCTATGAACACAGGTAAAATTTAGAATACAGAAAAAAATTTAATTTAAAAAATCAAATAAAACACATCACGAACAAAACGAACTTGGTATAGTGCTGATAATAATTTAGATACATTTTTTACTCGCGGTCTTATAGTGCTTAAATACTTAGCTGAACTGTTGTTGATTGATCTTGTAGTGTATATGTATCCACTATCCACTATCCATCCATATTTACTTCTTGTTTTCTATAATGTACCAATCTACCAGCAGAAGAATATATTAATATACATTAACTTTATACTCGTATATTTTATTTCATACATTTTCGTTTACGTGCATATCTACAGCACACTACATTCTACAAACAAAATGTATATACATAATATATTCTATAATATTTATCTTTTCCTATGTGTTCTTTTGATGTCTTACTCATGTAATACAGTATGCACGTATGCAGCTGTAGGTGTTGTTAAGTTATTATTTGAAAATTTTTTGATATTTCAATATTCAGTTTCAAATTCACTGGAACTGCATTCAAAGATATTGATCAATGCAATGTATGTATTTCCTAAACCTAATTGAGTTGTATATGAAACACATATGAACATTTTTACATACATGTTATAAATATAATAATACAGAATGCATTCACTTCACACATATGTGGTATATTTTGTGTTAGTATGCAGTACACAATTCATATATGAAACCATACCTATACATATTTCATACACACATGAAGTCTTTTTTACAAATTTTAATTTTAGCTGAATACGTGCTATAGTGATTCAGCTAAGTATCTTTTTCATATAGCCGATCTGTGATAATATATGAAAATTAAAATTTCAACACATACCTACATATGTAACTGAAAATTTTGATTTTCTTGTGTAGTTGTTTGTTTGCACGATTGTGTGTTGATTTTGATTGTGTATTTCATTTATGTAGTTTAAAAGTATCTCCATGTTCCCGTAGGTTGGATTTGGATCTCGTATACCAATACTCCAATACCAACATTATAAATTTATTATTGTACATTGTTTTTATTGTTGGGATTGGTATCATATGCAATTGTATATGTTTGTATTATATTGACGGCCATTTTGATTTTTATGTATGTGTTTTTTATCTCGCATATATGTATGTGGTGTGGTGGTGTATAAGTGTGTATATTAAAATGTTTTCATTTTTATAAGTGTACACATATAGTACTTTATGTTCAAGATTACAGTTTGAAAAATAAAAAAAAAATTTATTATTTTAATTCATTTATTTTGTGAGATCGATTAATTTGAGAATTTTGTTATTATTATTATTTTTTTTTTTGAAATATACCTATATGTAATGTAATATACATAATTATAGTTTTGAAATTGTGAATAGGTAGAGCTATATAGAAACTGTATGACTAGATACAGTGTATAAAGATATCATTTATTATTATTAATATTGTGAATTTTTTATCATATAATAAAGCGTATGCACACAATACACGAAACGAAACATACTCTGCTAATATGTATGTATGTATGCATATAAAAACGATAAAAAACTATAGTATATTTTATATGTATATGAATATTTATGTACTACTACCAATTTATAAATGCATTTAAAACAACACACACTCAATCTTAAGAAAATATATTTTTTGATAATTTAATTTAGTTCAGTAAGTATGCATTCTTCTGTACCATTGAATATATACATATATTACATACTCTTGCTTTTTATACTCATGTTGAACATTTTCTATACAATAACATTATACACACATATGAAAATGTAATGTCTATAAACTATTATCATACATTACACATTACTTCATTATCATTCATTGTATTTTGTACATATAAATGTGAACAATGTTATTAACTATGCTATATCATTTCGAAATACAATTTTAAATTTTCAAATAAGCAGAAAAAATGTAATCAATTATTAACAATAATAATCAAAGATTGTAATTTTTGTAATGCAAAAAAATTAAATTTATTAATTCAGTAAGAAAATTTGTAAATATAAATCAATTCAGCAATTAGTGAAATCGTCGATACTTCTTGAAAGTTTTCTATACAAACTCTGATTTGATATTATAATGCGATCATGCTTTTAGGCTAGTACTGGAGTATTATTGGTATTATCATGCATGAATGCATCATATATCATGTGTCATTCATTATAAAATACATAACCATATGAATCTTTCTTATAAACATTTTTATAATTAGTATTTTATTATTCTTATAAATATGTATGTATATACAATGTACATAAGGATATGAAAGCATTTTGTATACGATCTTCAAGTTATCCATAAATGTATATACTCATGTATCAGAATAAAATGCATTGCTTATACACATATATGTACGTATATATACATTTTTATTTCTAAGTTATATTGGTTATATGCATAAATGTGTATGTTTATTTATCACTATATAAAATAGATGCTTAATTTATATAAGCATGTGCATATATAATATACCCAATAATAATAATAATAATAATTTATATTAAGATTTCAATGTATGGCACATAAGTATTTATGTATATATTATACGATTATTATACTATAGTAATATAGTATATTAGTACATAAATTTAAGTAAAAAAAAAATGATAATAATAATAAAAATAATACAATGAATGCGCGCAACTTTAAATTTGGGGACCACCCACGTGCTTCCGCTATACAAAATAACGTAAAGTTAATCGTTGGCGTAAGAATGATGAGCAGAGAAATAGGTGGTAAACAGAGTAAATGCGACGTCGATCGACCCCCCATATTCTTTTCGACAATCAGTCAGTAGTAGTAGAGAGAGATTGTGTGCTGTATTTTTACTCTATTATAAAAATGTATGTATATTTATATTATTCATAAATACATATGTATACAAGTATAGATACTGTACGAGCGTACCAGCGTACTACCAAAAACTATATATTCGTATGTATATGGTATAATATATTATATAAAATAACATATAAATGTACAATGCATATTCTTACATACATGTTACATTATAATAATGTATTATTTTGAATTGAAATTATATATTTTTTTTTATTTTTATTGAATTTATATCTGAACGTATATATGCATATATGTATGTATGTACATAAATAATATTTATATATATGCAATAATATTTACATTGATACGTACTATGTACTATATACATTTGTATTGTACACATATGAATACATATATTTTTATAACTTTATCTGAGTTGATATATCTATATACTCGTATGTATGTATATTTTGATATCTTTATCCATACAAAATCTCTATATAATATAATCTACCTACATGCTACACATACATATATACATACGTAAACGTTCGTATGTACCATATTTTCATAAGATTAAAAATTGAAAAGAAATAATATTCAAAAAAAAAAAAAGAAAAACGAAACATTACAAATGATTTAAATGTTGCTCATTATTATTATTTTTTTTAATTTCTGTTTTTGATTTTGTTTTACGTGCATTTTTTCAATACATCAAATGAAATTGTATGTGCATTATTTTTTTATTTTTTTTTTTGTAATGTGTAGTGATAATAATAAAAATATATACATAATACATATGTGTATAATATGAATATGAATATGATATTAAAACTATACATATATAATTTTTCAAGTACACATTTTGTAAAATGCATGCATATAATGACGTCTAGAAAGCAATAATTTTTCTTTTGTATTGCAATATTTTGGTTAGTGTAATGGTGTATATGCATCATATAGTACTGCAATGAGCAATGCAATGTTATAAACATTTTTCGCATATATGTAGGTATATAAATACGAGTACGAGTAAATGCACATATGTATCTGTATATAGTTGTATATATAGTACTATGTTGATAAACTTTATGTGTTCCTGTTGCTGTTGTTGCTCGTTATTATATTTATAAACAATATTACAACACATATGTACATGTACATAAGTATATTCGTAAAATATTTTAATGGATTTATATGCTTTAATATGCATAATATGCACATATGCACATACATATTTATTATGTGTATTGAAATCAAATAAAAGACCTTGAAAATAATTTTTATTTTTTTTTTCTTTATGTTTTCCTTTTTATTATTTTATTTTCATAATTTAGTTTATAGATTTTCCGTTACCGTTATGATTATTTGTAGTTATATATGTATGTACATATATATATATATACATTTATACAGCATATGTACGTAGTATTTAGTGTACATTTCATTTAAATATTTTTCAATATTCATAAATACACATTAGGTACATGCTTTTTGATATTACACACATTACTTTATGTACGCACATAAATGCACAACAGCACAACTGAAACTGAAGTACAATAATTGTAATAGGCATATAGGCATATGTATATAATACATACGAAACATAAATGTATTTTCTTCTTTTATTATTTTGTCGATAGTAAAATTTTACAAATAAATTCGAATTGTAATTTAATTTTTTGTTTACTTTTCATTTAAACATGTAATCACATGTAACGCTATCTATATGTATGATAGATGAGCTAATATTATCTGATCTAATTTTATTGCCATTTATATAAATTTTATACATATATAATATAGAGAGATCAGATGTGATGTAAAGATGCGCTGATGATGTTCTGTTAATATTAAAATAACAAGAACAAATAAAATTTTTACATACAAACTGAATTACATCAGACAGGATCAATATAATCCAAAAGTATCATCATCGTAATTAACAATAAAATATCTTTGGCGCCAATATACTACATCTATAAATACTACCTACTAGTAGATAGGTACTTATAATGTTTACAAGATGTGGATTGGAGCATTTCATTGCTTTTCAATCGCCTCCTTTTACTTTTGATTGTTTTTCGAAATATTCACTGTGCAAATATTTTAGTTATAGTTTTTCTTTTTTTTTTTTTTGGAGCAATATCCCACTTTTTGTTTTTCTGTTTGGGATTTTTGTATTTTCTGATATTTCAAGGGACGGACATCAATAATAAATAAATGAATAGAATTTGTTCTTATTTAGCAAATTATTATGTATATTACCATATTACATACGACATTATATAAGACAATACACTATATAACTCGTACAATTTGAATTTTACGTAATTTTAATTTTACATTTTACATATTTTTTTTTCTTTGGATTTTTCAAATTTTTTTTTTTTTTTATCTGGAAGACGTCTAAATGACGTTAAAATTCCAAAAAAAAAAAAAAGTTTTTTTCTCCTTTCATTTCATAGGTATACATATTTCATTTTCGTTTTGGGTGGTTTTAATAAATTTTCTTGGCGCTTCATTTCATTTAAATTCTATTACATTTCATGAATAATAAACAGCTAAGCTATAATAGCTAAAGATGACAAACCAAAACAAAAAAGAAAAAAAAAACAATTCAAAATGAAAATTTCTATTCCTTTTCATCATAATCAAAATGACAATTAAACATTCTACATTATAGTACTCGTATAGAGTCGTAATCGTATAAGATGCATTTTTCTTATTCAGTTTATTCAATCTGTTCATTTTCTTTTTTTTTTTAAAAAAAAAAATATTTTTTCTTTTTTATTCTCTTGTGTATACATCTAAATTAATTCTATGGGTGGATGAATAGGTAGATGGATGGATGGTTAGATGGATGAATGCATAACTTTATTATTTATATTTATATGCGTCTATATGTGGTGTCGTTCAATATACTTATATTTTTTTCTCTCTTTACATTTTTGTTATCTAATAATTATTATAAAAATAATAATAGTAAATGGTAATAGTAATAATTCAGATTTAATTTAGTAGAAGAACAAAAATTAAAAGGAAATGATCAAAGTAGATTATCCATTCCGCATATCCATTTACGATCATAAATATTATTACATATATGTATATGCGTGTGCGTGTACCTATTCATCTTTCAAAATGCATATACGAGTATATATACGTACATACATACATATTTATTATTGGCATATAGATATTGTGTAAAGTTGTGTATACATATAAGTATTTTTCTTAGATATCACTGCGAGATCACATCATTATACACGTATCGTATGTATGTATGTATAAATATATGTACATACGTGCAGATATATAAGAGTATTATATATAATGCCTATATATAAATACCCTTATGATGACGATGAATTATTATTATTGCTTTTTATATGGTGTCACTTTCGTTACAATGTTGTTATAATACTATGGCATTCTGATTTTAATATGCATGTGAGTTCTTAAATTGAATTGAATAATTATTATGAATATAATGTTTGTATGTGCATATATGGGATATGCATCGCATATAATTATGTACGTAATTCCTAAACATCTTATAGGATAGATATATAAAGGGTGATAAAGGTAAGTATGTACTCATATATTTGTGTATCGCAATGAAAATAGAATATGAATTTTTTTCCAAAACAAAAATTTTATGCTAAATTCATGTTCTTAATGTGTTTTAAGTTTGACGAGTGTATATTAATAAAAATATTTATACGTACGAGCAAGTACGAGCCAAACAGTAGAAGAAGAATGACATATTTTAGTGTATAAGATTTGAAATCAAAGCTATTTCGTTAATATCAATCTAATAAGTTGCGTAGCATTTTCTTTTGTGATAGGTACTCCAATCCAATACCCCAATACGTTGGAAATAGCAAAAAAATATATAAATATGTATATTTTTTATATTTTAATGCAACATATCTGTCATTAGTATAAACATACGCAATACTCATACGATAATGTTTTTCCTGCTGATTATAATTATGTGCTGTAAGTTGTGTGGCGTGTACTTTATTACATGTCTCGTCATCGTCATCATCAGCATCAGTATCAGTATCAAAAGTCAATTGTTTGTTTTTTAGTTTGTAGTTTGTAGAATTTGTTTTGAATGTACGATACATAAGTACATACATATATATGTATATGTTTTGTGTTGTTTTGTTTGATTGTGCATCTGATCCTGTAATATGTATATATGTACAAGTATTTGTGCATAATTTTACTATGAATGCTATAAACAACTAACTATATTTTTACATATATACATATTAAGTATGTGTGTGGATTGTCCATACAAATACAGTGCAATACAAGATTTCTCATAATATGTTTAGATAGCTTACTTTACAAATGTTGTGCATACATTATATTTACATATTAACGTACGTCCGTATGCTGATGTATGCTTCATTTTTCACTATAAAAATTTCTTGATTGTTTACTTGTTTTGCTGCCTGCATGCATGCCTGTTTGTTTATTTGCCTATAACATACTCGTACTTACTTCATGCGTACATACGTATTTGTACATACTTATATGATTGCTTATGCCTGCAACCGTATAGCGTATCTACATATCTAAAAACATATAGTATGTACTTATTTATCTATAAGAAAAAATATCTTATATTTTATATACATTATATCTGTATCAACATATGTATGTGTATATATATTTATAATTAATATGTATTTATGTAGGTATGTATATATATGTCCATTTTTATGGACTTTTATTTTCGGAATTAGAAGGGAAAGACCACCCACCAAGGGCGATGTCTTATTTTCATTTTCTAGTAGTCAGTCATATGTTGATTTCTTGTTATTCATTTTTGTTTTGTCAATTTTTTTTTTTATAACATATTAACATTTTTTTTTCTTTCTTCTTATATTCATTTAGTTTATGTGTTTTTTTTTTATCTTCATTTGATTTGATCTCTCTGTTTTCTTCGATCTGTTTTTTTTTCTCGTATACTTTTATACTATAATACACATCTACTTTTAATGTATTTTCTTCTTCTTCTTCTTTAAATGTTATATGATGTTATAAGTGAATTAAGTGTTGATCTTTTTTTTTCTTAACTTCTTTCTCTCATACTATATTGATATGTTATATGGGTATGGTAATATTATAATAGAAACATATACATCATATTATAATAGTACATATTATTGCGTTATTTTGTATCCAACCAAGTACATACACATATTACACATGTGTATTGAAATGATACGTACATACACATATATATATATATATAGATACTCATTCTCATATTAAGCAGTATCCGCGTATAGTCATTCATTCAGTAATAAAATAAAACTGAATTTTTATTTTTATTTTAGATATTTTTTTTTTATCATAGAGATATCTACTTATCCACATATGCGTATAATACATAAGTATATACAGGATGATTCGTAATAAAATGTTCCAACATTATATACTAATCGATTCCTTGAATTGTTGTGATCAGCGTTTACGATTAGACATTTTTTCGAAAAATCACTCCTTCACCCAGTTTTTAAGGCTTGAAACTTTCTCGTCTGTGCGAGGAGGTGAGCTCAAGCTCATATAAAACGTTATAACTTCTGTTCGATACACGCTATAGAAAGAAAAATAAAATTTCGATATAAAGTGTGCGTCATATGAGCTTTTCAAAAGTATCTGACATGTCTCGATCCGCTGCTAAATGTGGCAGATATGAACATCAGGCATGTAAGATACTGTTGGAATACTCATATTGTATAATTTTTATCAGAATCTTATTTGTCCTCTTATCTTGTTCGGAATAGAAGTTATAACGTTTTATATGAGCTCACCTCCCTGCGCAGACGAAAAAAATTTCAACTCTTAAAAAAGTGATGAAGAAGGGATTTTTCGAAAAAATGCCTAATCGTAAACGCTGATCACAACACTTCAAGGAATCGATTTGTGTATGTTGGAACATTTTATTACGAATCACCCTGTACATGCATGTACTTACATACATATAATATTGAAAAAATTATTTTAGTGTTTATTTATACTTTTTTATACAAAAAAATACGCATGTGTGGTGTACATTATATTATGTATAATACAATAATTTTTTATATACATATATAAGTACATAATGAAGATTAAATTCCAATATTATTATCATAGAAAAATACCTTTCATGCATAAACTATCATGTAGGTATCAATTTTATTCATTTTTTTTTATATTTTTATTATTACTTATTTATTTTTTTTTTTTTTTCAAACATGTAGTATCTTTCTATAGCTTTAGTCTCTAGAAGCATTTCTTATACCCAAATTCATTTTTGGTTTTCTTTTACGAGTAAAAATTTTTTGAATTTTTTTTTTTTTAAGTAAATAAATAAATTTATGACCTTTTATCATTATTAGATGTGTTATTTAGTAATATCGTATAATACATATCTATCATGTATGAATTGTATACTTGTAAGTGACTGATAACTTTTTGATTTTTCCTTTTGTTCTATATACTGCATATATGTACATATGTACATAATATAATAATGTGCGTATACTATCAGTACTTGGTACTATACATTAAATTACACATAAAATCTATATTCCTACTGTCATATACTATATATGTAATAATCTGTACTATAATCACACTGCAATCATCATCATCATCATCATCGTTTTACATGTAACTTAACAATTTGTATGCATTATGTACTTCTACGTATGTAATTATATTTATACTTATATATGTAAATATCTACAAAAATGTACACATATGTATGTACTATTCGTATTTATGTCTATATTATAATGTACCTACATATAGATAGATATTATATTATACATTATATTTATTATTATATAGTATCGATAATTACTCTATTCAGATTATACTCAATGATCATTAAAGGATTTCATTTCGAATGATATGATACAAAAATTAAAGGTTTTATAATTTGATTTGTTTAGACATTTTGAATGAGTTTCTTTGGTTTTTTAATAATAATTTATTCATTACCAGATACCAGAGAGATAAAATGTAACATACATACATATAAGAGCATATGCAATATCTACACGAATGGTAAATTACATATAAGTAAAAGTTAATATATGTACAAATCAAACATAGATATAATTGGAGCCTAGGAGTATACATACATACATATATGTATACATAATATATTTCATCGTTCGTAACATTTCTTTTCTTCTTGATTAGATAATAACTTTGAAATTAAATTCAAATGTTTTTTTTTTATTTTAAATTATTTTTGATTTTATTTTATTTTTGTTATTTCGGATTTTACGGTTAAAAGTATCAGAATTAGCAAAATTACCAAGTATTTTTGTTGTGCTGTTTTTGTTTTACGTTTCTTTTATTTTGACTTTGTTGTTTTGTTTTGTTTTCTTTTTTTTTTTTTTTGCTTTTTGCCTTGTTCTTTTGTATTTTATTATCGAACATAAATTTAATTTTATTTTTTCTGCTTTTTTTTTGTCGAATACATATAAATAAGATTTATGGTTTTTTAATCTTTTCCATATTATATATATAGCCATATAGTATAGCATATATAGCTAAGATTTTTAAATTCAAATAAATTTTTCATACCACACCACACAGAATTAGCTTTTGGTTTTCTTCTCTTTTTTTTAAAAAAAAAAAAAAAAAAAACTTATATATTTTTTTTCTTAACTTTATAGCAGCTATAAGCTAAAAAGATATTGGATTCAATGATAATATGATTTACCAGAAAAAAGAAAAAATACATAATAACAGAGAAAAAAAAAACGAATTCAAGGAATGCATTGTACATACAAATTACACATGAATACTAAATGTATACTATATGGTCCTCTTTTAATATAAGGTACGTACGTTGCACATCAATATCGTGTCTATGATAATTATATAAGAATATTATATTCAAGTAAATAAAGCAAAGATTAAACATGATCCCAAAAATGAAATAAAATTTTTCAAAAAATTAAAAAAAAATATATATATACGTACATACATATAAACATTCCTTTACTTTTACTTTTGAAGATTTTTTGTTTCCATTTTCAGAAAAAAAAAAAAATTTTGGTTTTTTAAAGAAATTTTTCAAAATTTAAATTGCTACTGTATGGAGTTGATTTTATATACCTATGTATTATATGTTTATGTATATGTATATAGTATATAAATGCTATATATAAATTACAATTTATTTTGTATATTCATATATTTACATACACGAGTGTTTATTCGGAAAAATTTTTGGTAAATGTACGTACGTATGTACTACATTACGTATAAATTAGTAAGATAAATAATTTATACATATATTCATTATTCGTTAATAATATTATATTCACAGAATGTAGGCATATATAAAAACGAATTTCAATTTTACCATATAGGCAACATAATTTACTGTATATATGTATAATGTATATAGAAAAGTACACATTATATGGCTGGCTAGTATATGCACATACTTATATACATATACGTATCATATATAGTAGGTATACATAAATGTTAATGTTAATATCTGTAACATTTTAATCTCTCTTTTTTCCATGGTTCATCCATGGACCATCATGGTAAATATTGGACATTGGTTGGTACAGTAATAAAGTAAATATAGATATATGTATATACATACATGACTATGTATATATAAGTAGATAGATATAGATACATACGTATATATAAAAATGTCTCTCACCACGATGATTATAAATTGAAGAACAGGAAAAATTGTACTTAGTCATGCTACATCTCATTTTATAATAATTTTTCCTTTTGATCTTTGCCGATTTCACATTATATTCGACCTCTTATTTTAGCTACTGTCGTTTAATATTATTATATTTGTTGTTGTTGTTGTTGTTACTGTTACTGTTACTGTATAATATTTTTGTTGTTGTTGTTCGCGTTTTATTATTATTATTTTCTTTTTTTTTGGTTTATTTGTTTGTTTGTCAGTTTATTTGTTGCTTCTGTTGTGCTGTTGATGCCGCTGTTTTTTCTTTTTAATTTTTCTTCATATTATGTATATTTTTTTGTTATACTTTTGTTGTTTTTGTTTTTATTGTATATGATATTTTATTAAAGTAAAATCAGGCGGCAGGCGTCAATGTCGTCTTCACCATAGATAGATAAAACCTCCAGGGTTTCATCAGTCTTTAATGCCATAATGTAATGTATGTAACCATTTTCATTTTTCTTGTTTTTCTCATTTAAGTATTGTATTCTTTTTCCCTAAGATTATGTTGTTTTTGCTGTTGTTCTTTTAATATTAGTATAGTCTTCTTATTTTATATTTTTTTTTTATATTTTTTCTGTGTTTTTTTCAATTCTCTGATCAATTCCATTTCACTATTACATATTTTGTTAATTTTATTTTTCATTTTCCTATATTGCAGCAGTACTTATCAATAAAAGGAAAACTAATACAACATTATTTATAATCAATATATAGCATATACGTACTATTATTATTATGTATTGATACATTATTTATTGTTGAATAACAAATTTTGTTTTTTCTTTCATGGATCTTGTATTTTTTCCCAATGTTCCGTAACTTAATTACAGGATAGTGTATGGTGCAATTATAGATTTATGAAAAAATATTATACTCGTATATATGTATAAAATATGTATGTGTATGTGTGCATATCGAACAGTGATTTCGAGTTTAAATTGCAAATAAAGTAGATCGATTTTATTCAAAAGATTTGAATGGAGATCAAAGATTACTACTGATGCATTGATGCGTGCATATATAAATATGTGCTGTATCTATATGTAATTGTTAATAGTGTATTGTATTTGTATCTCATCATATCATCGTCATCATCATCATCATCATCATCATCATCATCATCGTTATTATCATCATCATGTACTATTTACGTGCTGCATATACGAAAATATATTACGTTCCAGAATTATGTGCATATTGTTGTGTTTCTTGTGTTTTTTTTTCTGATTTATATTGTATGCGTTTTTTTTGTTGTTTTTGTTATTGGTTTTTTGCGTGCACACGTATATTGCAAATCCGGTCCGGTTCCATTGATGGCGCTTGAATTGCATTTATAGCAGCAGCAGCAGCAACAACAACAACATTATCATCATGGAGAGGAGATCGTAAGATTTGACTATAGTAGAGTAGTAGCACTATAATGCTTATCATTATCTGATGGCCCCTATTTCCGTCTAAATTTTGTTTACTTCATATATACAAAAAAGGAATTACATACTTTGTTATTTTTCTTGTTATTGTTATTATTTTTTGCAGTTTTTGTTATTGTTTCGAATCCTTGTTTTTCTTCTAAATAATGTGAATCGAAGCACAAAAATTACAAAAAAAAATTAAAAAAAAAAAAAATAAATAAAACTAATATGAAAATGAAAATAAATCTAACCGAAAAAAATCTCTGCATTTTCCTTGTACATGAAGCGTGTCAGTCAATTTTGTTCAGTTTGTATTACGTCCCATATAAGATATATATACATCATAACATCATACATAGGTATTGGTAGGTAGGTATATACATAGATATTTTTAAGTAGATGTACATTGTACATAAATACATATTTTTGAATTGACAGCAGATATGGTAAATTTAACGTATTATACACACAAGTACAAGTATATATATATATATATACTTATATATATATTACAGTATCTATATCTACATATAGGCAAATCATTTGCAATGTTATGCTCGCGCCATATATTTCAGTTTTTTGGTTCAGGCACAGTAAGCAGAAACGTCATAGTCTTGTTTTTTTTTTCTGCGCCGGTTGGTTGTTACTTTTTTTTTCAGATTTTTATTTTTTTCAATGAAGACTGTGTGTGGTCTTTGATTCACCGGCTGGGTGGTCGTATTTGATTCTGTGTGGTCTGTCTTCATTATTATACTCCTGTGCCCGTCTTTCTCTGTGTGGTTGATGCCTTCATCATTTCTTCTGTTTGGCTTTTACTTTAGCAATAGCAATTGGAGTAAGTTACTTTACATCTAAATCAGTTACAAATACGATATACTAGTCATATCATCATCATCATCATCATCATCATCATCGTCGTAGTCGTCGTCGTCTTCGTTGTTGTTTTCGTCATATAAGCATCAGTATATTATCATCATCAACATAATAGTCAGTCGTCAATATCAGCATCAGTATATTATTATCATCATAGTAAGAGTAAGATTGTAAAAATATGTAATTGAGAAATTTTGTACATATGTATACACATGTACGCACTTTTAAGATCATCTTCATCGTATGTATCATCATCATCATCATCATCATCCTCATTGTAATATGTATGTAATACATATACGATTACAATTTAGTTAGTTGCAATTTTTAACTTCTCTCAGTTATGCAAAAAGCATTTCATATTTCATAAAAACATTCATGATGATATTTTGTATAAATAATGTACATACATAATGTACATAAGATAATATTGACTACAATATATGTATATACGCAGTATATATATGTACCATCAAAAATAAAATTTATTCGTTAGTTATACTTACTTATGTTTATTTTCTTATATATGTACATATATACACCATTTAAATACATACATATACATTTATACATACATATAATGTACATTATTTATGTTTTAATATTTATTTATGGTAAAAATTTAAGAGCTTAACACCAGTAGCAATTTGAAGATTTGAAAGTTATATACTCGTATAGTATATGTATATAGGATGGATATAAATTAATTAAGCTTATGATGTCATTTTGATTGTTTTCGATTTGTAAATGTAATTTTTTATGAAAATTTTTATCTGATATCTCATCGCAGACAACAACAATAATAATAATAATAACAGCAGCAACAACAAATAAATGAATACAATATAAAGTAAAAAAGGAATATTGAAAGGAAATACGATAATGTCTTAATTCGATGTAATGTATTTATGAATATTATTATACCTAACTACCTACGTATATCTACATAAAGTTTAAAAACGTGTAGACACAAATAACATTTTTTATTCTTTAAAAATAAAAAAATAAAAATTACGAAGAATTAAAAATTTCAAAAATTGTCAAAAATGATTTCAAAAATAGATATGTATGTATATAAATATAAATATACAGATGCATATTCATACGGGCATACATGTAGCTGTAAAGTTTTAGAAAATTAAAAATATAGGCAGGTAGATACATAGTTTTAATACATAGGTATATGATGATTATTTTTTGAATGTTAACATTTAAATTTACTCATAATTCTTGAAAGTCTTATCTATTTTGTATATCTATACATTTTCAAAAACAAAACATTAACGATTGCTTAATAAATTTCTCTTATAAACTTTATAAGACAAGTTTATATCCATTTGTAATACGCACAGATATATTTTTTCAATTGTTTAGTTAGTCCAACTGTAATTTAAAATAAAAATGTAGATATACGTACATAATATTAAAAATTAGATGAGAGTTACAATTTAATATACATATAGTTCTTTTGCAAATTTTGTATGTAATGTGATGTAAGATGTAATGTAATGTACATTAGTGCTGTACTCCATGTATATAGAATCATTATCATATAGGGATATCAAGTTGAGTTGTTAATTTCGATTCAGCAATCTTAATATTAAACTTCACTTTGATTTTATACTACGCCATTATGATATTTTGTTAGCATCTATCACGCCATATATTTAATTTTATTTCTTTTCGTTATTTTCGTTACTCATTCAAGACAGCGGAAATTGAAATTTTAATTGCCAATAATGTGAAATAGGAAACAGTACAGTTCTGTTCAAAATTAAAATTTAAAATCATGTAATAGTTTACTGGCAGTACTAAATAATTTACTAAGTAAAGTATGTCACGGTTGGTATGTGTTCACATTTATAACATTACAAGCCAAATATCGGCTAACGGCTATCGTTTCGAGAAGAGTGAAAGAGAGAAATACAACTTTTGAAAAGTCAAATAAATTGGATGAATTGAATGAAATAGAGTGTAGAAGTAGAGTTTAATTTTTTAATTGTTTTCTTGGATCTTGGATAGCAGCAGAAAAGTGTGTTTTTAGTAAAATAATGGACAATTTTATTTATAAAATAAGTAATAAAATAAATATTATGTGCAAAAATTAAAAAATATGTGTTTAATTTGAAAATTACAAAAATTAAAACTATTTAAAATGATTACTTTAAAGTAAGTAAAATTAATTTAGAGAAAAAAAAAAATTTCGCACGCTTTGAGTAGTAAATTGTGAATTGTATGTGAAATTTACGTACTAAAATGTGAATAAAAATGGCAGACATTTTCTTTTCATATTGAAAATTTTTTATTGTGATGTCAATTTTTTTCAATATTCATGATCAAATTTTTCTAAAAACTAAAATAATAAATTTTAATAATTATTAAAAGAAAATATATGTTGTTTATGAAATTCATTTAAACGGAAAATTCTATTATAATCATTACGTTTACGACATTTTTATAAATTATCCAAGGTAATTTTATTTGATAAATATTTTTGTCTACGTTTCAAAAGAAAAAAAAATTTTTTTTTTCGATTTTCTTTTTTGTTTTTCTTAAATTCAAATAAATGAAATTTTATTATTTGAAAAATATTAATTGAATTGTTGTAGTAGTGGAGAAAGTGATTAAATTTCGAAATATGTATATATAATTATAATTATGCTGACGATGAAAAAATTTGCATTTAGAAAAGCAAGAGGAGCAAAATACAAAAAAAAATTGAAAAAGATCAATAAATGTGTTACATGCATATGTATAATTGTATAATATATGCATACATCATGTGTTATATACATATTTATATACATATATATATGTATATATATTATATACATGTGTACAATGTGTAATGAATGCTTGATATGATAATGCATAAATATACATATATGTAGCTATTTCATAAAATTTATTTTCAGAGTACGTATATTAACCTATTATGCGGTTATATTAAATTAATCAATTATAATTGCACTGCCTAGCTCTAGATAAATAAGTACATAACAATTACTATATGTATTTATTTCATACCTGTATTAAAACTTGATATAAAATAAATCAATATATATGTACATACCTCTATTACTCGTATACAAAATATGCGAGTACTATATTACGTTTTACGTATCATCGTACATATATGGAAAACGTACGTCACGACGTCACGTCAATTTTATTATCAGTATCTTGTATAAATGTATAAGCTATTGGAATTTGTGAAGCAGAGGCAGAGTTTGTCATATAATTGAATTGAATTGTTCTGTATTTCTATTTTACATTCAATGTGTGTGTCGCAAAAATACAGGGCAACACATTAATCATATTTCTATATTTGTAATTCAGATTAATTATGAGTAATTACTATACACAACTCAATAATCTATGATTGAATGAAAGTAGTGCGGGACAACAATATTATTTCGAAGACATAATATTGTACGATTGTACTTTGTAGGCCAAATTATTCGTTTTAATGAACCAGATTTAAAATTATGATTTTCACAAGTCACATTTTATTTAAAATGTAAACTACGATTACAATTTTATCATAAAAATCAATCGATTGATTGAAAATTCTATAAAAAATGTACATTTTAGTAAATAAAATTTTTTTTTAAAAAAAAAACTAGTAAACATATGTAGATTTTGTATATTTCAAGAAAACAATTTTTTATTTCTCTTTTCAGAAAGAGCTACTCTTTTTAAATTACAAAACAACAAATGAATTTAAAAAAAAATCATTTAATTTTAAGCAAGGAAAAGATAATATCCAGTTCATTATTATTCTAATTGTTTAATTGATACTTGAATTGGAGTACATACAACAGTATTGCACAGCAAAACTAACATTGATCAAACTAGCATTAAATTTTATACTACTTTTTGAACATAACCAAAAAGAAAAAAGTGGTATTATAGCTAGCTAAGAACGGAACAAAAAATACAAAACAAGCAACAGAACGATGGAGAGAAAAGATGAAGTCGCTGAAGAATATCTGTCCAGTTTAGCAGATTTAAATATAAATAGTAAACCTTTAATAAATATGTTAACAATACTGGCAGAAGAAAATATTGAATATGCTTCAGTTATAGTTGATGCTGTTGAACATCATATATCTAAGGTTTTTAAAAATTTTTATTTACAGAAATTATCAAAATTTCAGTTAAACATGATAACAACATATATTGTAGTTTCTCTTGGCATTACTTGAAAATATAATGTTTAATTTATTGTAATGCGTATATAGATGTACATGAATGTAATGAAAATTGAAATGAAATTTTTTAAACATTTAAATATGATGTAATTTTAAATTTAAAAAATTCCACAGTAAATTTGAATATTTTCATGATAAAATTGATTTTGTTTTGGAATGGAAATAGTGTCATATATGTAATATACATGAATGCGTAAGTAAGAAATATGTACGTATTTTCACATAGAGAATAACATAATTCTATAGGTGATTATTAATATTTAATGATTGTAGTACAAGAGAAACTGCAGTATTTAAAAGGAAATTATTTTTAAAATTCAACTGTTACTGAAAATTGAAAAATAAATAAAATAAAAAATTTAAGTTAAAAAAAAAAATTAAAATAGAATAACACAAATAAAAAAAATTTACAAATTCAGTCAATTCAAGTTTTATTTTCCCTTCTTTTTGAAACTTCATTTTTCGTTAATATGTATATGTATGCTACGTAAATATGTATAATATAAATTGCATATAAAAAAATTCACTAAAATACACAAAATCAGATTTTATACAGCACCATGATCATATAAGCATTCTAATGAAATTGAATTGAAAGACGACAAGAAAGAAAATATAATAATTTAATAATATTCTAAATAATTAAATATAGAATTTTCTAAAGTGAATAAGAATTTGAATAAAAAAAAAAAATAATTACACAATAAAGATCTGCATATTACAAATAAAAAAATATTTTTGTTTATTTTTTTTTTTTACATTTAATAATATCAAATAATTTTCTAGTTTCATTATGATTAGATATCTGTATTTGTATAAAATATTTTTATGAGTTTGATATTATTTAATATTTCCATTCAAATACATAGATTAGAATCTAATGAAACTGATATTAGAACATATTTACAAAAGAAGTATTTTATAGAATGCGCGTAAAAAGATCATTTGCAATTATCAAATGTACATTCTATATAATATGCAGTTCGATATTTGAAATAAATTAATAATATTTTATTGCTTAATTGATATTTCCGATAAAATTTAGATTTTAGAGTAAGATAATAAATTTTATTTAAAACAAAAATATTAAAATATACACATTTAATTATAATTTTATAAAAAAAATATGTAAATATTTATAAAAGTAAAAAACAAAATAATCAATACACAATTATTGTGTATATGAAATTGTGTTTTGATATTAATTATTTATTAGTTTTATCGTGTGTGTATATATAATATATATTTTTTTGTTTGGTTAATTACTAAAAAAAAAATAATATCTTAAATATTCATACATACATCATAAATTCTGGGTTCAAATTCACTTTAAATTTTATATTAATTATGTATCAAAAACTGTACATTAAATAACCAATTAATGCACATTATATTATTACATAATAATTTTTTTTTTTTTTAAAAAAAAAGAGGATTTCATTTGATGTTTGATTGGTTTTCGAAAAAATGATTCAAATCGAATGAAATTCGTTTCTTAATGGAAATCATAAACATGATTCTACATATCTATTTTGATTGTAATTAATAAATGTGTGTATGTGTGTTTTTATAGCGATATAATAATAGTAAGCAGTTAGTACATTTATTCATTTTATATTTAAAAAATTTTCTAAAAAAAAAAAAAATGTTCCATTCACATTCGTGTTGTAACTAAAATTTCTAGAACTAAAAATTCAAAATGTTTAATAAAACTGCTTTAATTAATCTGAAAACATAATTTAATAACAAATCATTTACATTTCAAATTTTTTGAAAAATTTAAAGTGAAATATGTACTCTTCAAATTTTACAAAAATCTCAAGAATATACATACATATATATATATATTTTTATTCTTGTTGTTAATAAATCATAATTTTTTGTTCTTCTATGAATTTAGTGAAATAATAATAAAAAAAAAATATTCGATTACATTAAGATTAGTTATATATGGTGAAGTGTAAAACAATGGAAATTGTATTGAAAATTAATTGAATTTTCGAATTTAAAACGGCTATTCACCATACAATTGTTGAACAAATATTGTTGTATCGAAACAAATTTTAATAATCGTACACCTATTGCTACTGTTGCAATTGTATGGTGTATGAGCTAAGTATTTTTATGAATAAACAGGTGATGATGATCCATCCATCCGTAAGCTTGGTGTATGATATCCTATTAATTAAAAAATATTAAAATCTGTCCAACAATAATAAATTATTTCGTGTATGAGTTCCAGATTTTGTTAAGTTATCATGGAGTCATTTAACTGAAATAGCATGTCTCGTTTATTTATTATTAGTTTTACTATTCAGGTACATACACATGTGTGTACGTACATATTTTTGTCTAAATATAGTTATATTTTTAAATTTGTTCAACATATTCAAGGAAATCATTCAATTTTTAAAATTTATTTATTTGACAATACTATTATTTTTTGTTTTTTTTTAGTAATTTTATTTGTGAAAAATAAAATTCTTGTTTTATTTTTCTTTTGAAAATTTCCAATGTCTCAGACAGACAAAAATATTTTAAAATATAAAATTTTTAAGTTTTCATATTGCGATGAGCATGATCGTTTATAACATCATCATGAGAATGAACGATCGTCATTATCGAAAGTACGCATTTTTAAGAAAATATCAAAAAATTCGTTAAAAATTTTTTCATAATTTTGTAAATGTGAGTGATGACAGTTATCGATTTTTATATTTAAGAGATTTAGTTCGAATTCGAAATTGAAGCTAAGGAAAAATGAAGGTAAAACAAAAATTGAAACACAAAAAAAAAAAAAATGATACAACTAAAAAAAACAACGAAAGACAAAAATAAAAACACTGAAAATAGGAGCAATAAAAAATCCACCCAAAAAAAGTTTCTTTTTCTGAATTTTTTTTCTTCTATTTATTTCCTTGAAATTTAGGTGAATCCTGATATTAAATTGCCAGTATTATATCTAATTGATTCGATTGTTAAAAATGTCGGACGTAATTATATTACGCTTTTTGGTCAACGAATTGTTGATATATTTTGTGGAGTATTTGCGAAGGTATGTACCATTATAAGTACAAAGTATATTTTAGTAGTATTCGTAATTTTATTCTAAAAACAAAAAATTCTCTTTCCTTTTTTTTAATTTTTCAATTCGAAATAAATGAAATAGGTCGATGAAAAAGTCCGCGAAAAAATGTACACACTACGACAGACATGGAATGATGTATTTCCGGTACAAAAATTGCTTGCATTAGATTGTCAAGTTAATCGTTTGGATAGAAATTGGCCGATAACGGCTAAATTATCGATAGTCCCTGGTGTTGCTAAATCACCAGCAATACATGTAAATCCGAATTTTCTTAAGAATCAGGTAAAATGAATAAAATTAAGGTTTTTTTCATGATTTGATTTTACACTAAAAAAAAAATTATTTTGTGTTTTATTATTAATTTTTAGACGGAACCAATAGGTGATATGCAAGCGAAATTACGAGATAAACAAAGACAATTGCTAGAACTTCAAAAGCGAAAGCTTGAATTGGAATTGGCTGCAACAAAACAACGTCTGGAAGAGCAAGAAAAACAGCTAACGATGCAAACGGAGGCAGTAAAATCAATTACATTGCCAGTAGTAATTCCACCGATTATAACTGCTTCTGAACCGTCTAAACAAATGCTCAATTCTTATAACAGACCTCAACAGCCAAAACAACCGTCTGGTATTACAATGGCAAATGTAAGTAGAAACATTTAGAGATAATTTTCTAAAGTAAAAGCAATGAAAACAATATTCAATTTCGTTATTTTATTTAGAATCTCGCTGCTGGAGTTGCAAATCAAAATGCATCAAAAGTTAGGATAGCACCAGTTAGTCAAAATATGCTGAATACATTAAGGTACAGGGATCCTCGATTAGCTCGTCAACAGCTACAACAGCAACAGCAACAGTCACAGACTGCAGATAATGTCGTTAGTAGTACCGTTACTAAAGCTCAAAATAGCATATTAAAATCTGCACAGCATACACAAATTTCAAGCAGTAATGCAATAAACGAATCAAAGGAATCGGTCAGAAAAGAACCGTCACATAGTGACCCACGGAGATCTGATGATAAGACTGGAAACGAATCGAATAAATCGAATTCAAATCGTTCAAATTTGAATTCTAGATCGTCATCGAATCAGGGAGACAAAGATCGATCGAGAAGTAGTAGCAGTTCAACGAGTAGTGGCAGTAATAATGGTGGTGTTAGAAAGCAAAGAGAAAGTTATGAAAAATCAGATAAATCCCCACGCTCAAAAAGTTCTGGACGAAATTCTTCCAGTACAAAATCATCATCAAGTCCTGGAAGCAAATCAACCGAAAAAGAAAGTAAAATTAAAGATAAATCATCGTCATCGTCCAGCGCAACGAAAAGTGATGATAAAAAGAAATCATCCTCGAAAAATTTTTCTCCTACTCGTTCTAGCGGTTCAGATAAATCACCTTCTAAGATAGAACGGTCTCCGAAAAAAATATCGTCAGATTCTCCGAAACGTACAGGAGTCGGTTCACCAAGTGATTCACAAATAAAATTCAAAGACCTTAAACAGGGCACGAAATCTCGTAATTATGTGAAACGGGATCGAGAGAAATGTGAAAGTCCTTCGTTGTTGACTGAAAAGCCACAAGATATCGATTTACGATCTGGCCCAATACCGGACAAACGTTTAAAACTGGATGAACAAGTGACAACTATTAACTGTATCAGTAATAGCAGCAGCAGCAGCAGTATTTTAACTAATTCAATTGTTACAACCACACCGGTAGCAACGATAGCAACAAAAACGACCACAACCACATCAAAATCCAAAGATTTAGAGAAAAGTAAGATTCGTATTTTAATAATAAGTGAAATAATAGAAATAAAACGTTATCTCGAAGTAGTGCACATTTGGTTACTGATGATAGTTCCATTCATTTTTATACGAAGAATAAAAATGATGAATTTGATAGAAAATGGTTGACCATAATTATTACTACTATTGACCGTGACTGTATCCTTGATTTCTTCATGAATTGGTGAATTTGTTTTCTTCTGGTTATCATTTTCTTACATAATTTTTTGTCTAAATTATTATTGAGTTCGATTCTAACAATTCGAAAAACTGTGACATATGATATGACGATCATATCGTGGTCATATCATAATGATCACTATGCATTATTGGTTGAAAAAATTATGATATAGGTTTGAAGCGAATTCATTTACTTGATAGTTTATTTTTTGTTGTGTTGGTATTTTATTGTATTGGTAAGCAGTCAGACATGAGGAATTTTTGTGGCTTTTTGTGGTAATGATGATGATGACTGGTCGGTCGCTCGCTCGCTCGCTCGCTCAATCCACAATAACTTTTATGTTATAAAATGAAATATAAAAAAAAAAAATACTGAGTATTAAAATAAAAAAAATAAAAAACATGCAGCAAACAATAAATAAAAATGAATACAAAATGAAATTAATATAAAGAAAAAGAAAAAACTTGGTCGAGTAATTTACCTAAATTCCTATGAATCCTTCTAAATTAATTTGTTCGATCGTACAATTTGATTTGATGAAAATTTTTAAGATGAAATTTTTTAATGGTAAATGAAATAAAATTTTTGAAGAGAATATTATTGTTGTTTTTCTTTACTCTTATAAATTAAGAATTTCCAAATACATAATTAAAATAAAATACAATATAAAAGTGTAAAAAAAAAATAAAAAAAATAAAATAAAATAGAAAAATACTGGTGTGCACAACTACGAGTATTTATTTTGTTAACAAATAATAATAAAAGCGAAAAAAGAAAATAAATCAAACATTATTACTACTTACTATCCTTCTCGATGGACTTGTGAAATGCTTTCCTGCTTTTTCTGCTATTTAGTTTATAAGTACTTAAGATATGTTTTCTCTTAAAAAAAAAATTATATATATATTTATAAATATATAAAAATAAATTAGTAAAAATGATTGTAATAAAAAGTGTACTCTTAAAAGTAACCAAAAAGTGTAACTAAAAGCTAGAATTGAAAAACAAAAATTCAAATATTTATGTAATCGAAAAGTATTAATGATAAAAAAGAGAAAAAAAAGTAAAGTAACAAGAAAAACAAAATCGAAAAGACAATTTTCACTTCTCTAAAAAAAAATTTTTTTTTTTTTCACTTTTACGTTTATGTATTTTTTTTTTTTTTTTGATTTCGTTTCAACGTTCGTTTGATTTTTATTATTTTTTCCTTTTTTTATTTATCTATTTATTTTTCTATTATTATTATTTTATTTTGTTGACTTTTTTTTGGGAAATATGCAATCAAAAATTTATTATAGATTTAGAAGCAGTCAAATCAAATAAGGATGTTGATTTAAGACAATTTCCAACAACAGTAAATACAAATAATAAATCATTAAATTTGATGGGGGGAACAGCAGTAACATCGATTCTATGCAATAAAATTGATACGAAATTGGATGGAGGAAAATTTTCACCAATATTATTGTCGAATGATAAATGTTCATCATCATCAGATGATAAATTTGAGATGGTGATGGACATTGATTCGACAAAGAAACGGCAAAGTGGAAGTAAACTAGATGAACCAATTTCGAAGAAGATTAAATCGCAAAGTGAAAAAATTGATGAGTAAGTAATCGAACTGGAATCTTTGTAAATGATCGATAGATCGTCATGGATTCTATGGCTTCTTAATTATATTTATTTATTTATTTTTTGAAATATCAAATTGATGATTTAATTGAAATTTTTAATTTGTGTTTCTTGTGTTCTTGTAGTCTATTTGGTAAGGAGGATGTCGATCTAAGAAATTTAAGTGGTGTTCCACCGCATCTGACTAGTACAGTTGGAGTTTCAGGTGGAGTAATGCCAATGACACCACCCCCTCCACCAGTTATATCGAACGAAAGTGAAAATTGGGCAAAAGTAAAAGTAAGTTGTCTTGTCTTTGATGTCCCTGTCTAAATACTGAATGTATTATTCAAATTTCTTCACTATTACAGGGTTCTAAATCAAATAAGGTTTCACCTACTTCAGCTTCCAGTTTCGATGATGTACGAGCTAAACTGGCAAAAGCCACTAAAAATCATTTACAAAAGATTAATGGTAACGGTAAGCAAGAAATTGAAGTTGAAATTCTTAAAATTACGATATTTTTATTTACAGAGAAAAATCGAGACAATAAGAAATGCCGATTTTCTGATGTTAATGAAGATTCATCAGATGGAACTGATGCCAATATTCGGACAATAATTAGTCAAGCACAAGAGCTTTTAGCAAGCGAAAATATAAATCTAGAGCAGTACAATACTCTGGTAAAAACTGTCATACAAATAAATGAAACGAATAAATTAAAGGAGGCTCAAAGACGTGAATCATTGCAAAATAACACCCCCACAAAAGCACCACAGAACAAGGTGAGTACATCACCGGCACAATCACAAGCATCGAAAGACTCAGAAATCAAACAAAGAGATGACGAAGAGGAAGATCACACATCAATATTGAAAGCTAAATCGAAAGCATTGCAAAAAAGAATTCCTAAACTGCCAAAAGATGCACCAACGGCAGAAGTGAACATTGAACAGAACTCCGTTTTGCAACGAACATCCCCACCCATTTCTACGAACTCAAATTATTCAGATAATCGAATTAATGCGGTCAATGTTAAGCAAGACAAAAGAATTGGTGGTAGACAAAAAGATTCGAAATGGCCGTCGCCTTGGGAACAAGCAGGACAAAATCATCCAAATCATCAGAACCATCAAAATCAAAGTCAAAATCAAAATAAGCCATGGATTCCTCCTATGGGAGCTAATATGAATAGACTTCAATTCAATCCAAAAGTACTTCCTCCCAACCATCCGCCTATGAATCAAATTGCACCTCAAAATAGAATGCAATTACCAAACCCTTGGAATAATCCGCCACCGATGATTTTTGCTGGAGCAGCAATGCCGATGCCACAGATTATACCACCGACAGCAGCAACAGCTGATAATTCGATTGTACCGATTAAACAATTCTGCAATTCTGTTGATAATCCAAAGGATGACGTGGTGCGAAGTATCAATATAGATAGTGTCGCAAAAGAGATCAGAATATACGAGGAAGTTGCAATCGTTTTTATGGATTGGGATCAACCTCGTGAAATTGGTTTCCAAAATGGTCAGCGCCGTATTATAATTGACGATCAGGAACCGATAACATTGAATTTCAATGACATTTACACCACGATCATAATAGCTGGTAAGCCACATAGAATTCGTTTCGGATGCCCATCTCGGGAACTGTATATCGACGATAATTGGTATGAATGCTGTTTCGGAGGTCCACCGATGGCAATACCGGTTGACGGTAAAATGAGCATTATAAAAATAGAAGGTCCTCCGCCACAAGTTAATATTGGCAATTTAAGACAAGACTTGGTCGCTGGAAAAATTAATCTAGTTATCGATGCACGAATTCTAGTCCCAATATTTTTAGATGCTAAAATACAAAGATTCGAACTCGATGGCAAAAAGCACACTTTGCAATTTGCCGATTGCTTAAAAACCGTACTGATAGACGGTGAATCGTTAAATGTCGAGTATGGAGGTCTTCCTAGAAGCTTATTTTTGGGAGGTGTAAAATACTTTGTTCGCTTCGGAACACTTCCAAATGGAATTATTCCCGGTAAACATTTTATAAAAGATATGATTCGCACTGAAAATTTCCCTCCACCACTTCCCACTCCGACAGCTCTAAATGCAATAAAACCACCTGTTTCAAATCCGATTGTAACTTCGGCTCTAACTGTAGCGTCAGTACCTGATATTAAAGCCACTAGTGTTAGTTCAGTACTTCCAGTTTTAACAACGACCACAGTAAGCTTACCTTGTATTCAGACTGATATTAAGGCGACAAATTTAATTACGACGCCAGCAACAACGACAACGTCAACAACAGAAACTAATGTAATAACAACGCAAAATACGGTTGAACCTTGCAGCAAAGTCGTAATACCGACGACAACAGGAACAATAACAGAACAAATAAAACCACCTCAGCCCATACTACCTCCCGTTGCAAATCTTAATATCGATGAGCTGTTCCAAAAATTATTGGCTTCTGGTATTTTGAATCAAAATGTCACGAATGCGGTTGCAAGTCAAGATCCAAATTCGAAGAAACAGAAAGAAGAAGACGTGATTCTTCCGATAGATTTATCGAAATCAGAGACGATAAAAACACGCCAGGCTGGAATTGTTCAAAAAATTTTCTCTGGAATGCAATGCAGTAGTTGTGGTGTACGATTCCCACCGGAACAAACTATGAAATACAGTCAACATTTGGATTGGCATTTCCGACAAAACCGCAGGGAAAGAGATTCATCGAGGAAGGCACACTCAAGAAAATGGTATTACGATGTTTCTGATTGGATTCAGTATGAAGAGATCGAAGACATCGATGAACGGGAGAAGAATTGGTTTGAGGCGCAACAAAGCGAACAAGATAATCCAGATGATAATTCCAATTCAAGAATCAATTCACCATCACCCAGTTGCCCAGCAGGACCAGATGATGTCGATCGTGCTTGTGATATGTGCCATGATAAATTTGAACAGTTCTACAATGAGGAATCGGAGGAATGGCATTTAAGATCAGCGATTCGTGTTGAAGATAAAATTTACCATCCACTTTGTTATCAAGACTATAAGGTAAACAAATTGTGACTAGGTTTGCGCAATAATGTTCTTTTTTTACTAATTTACTCTTTTTTTTAGGCATCATTAACGATGGAAGAAGAAACATTGCCAGGAATAGAAATTGCAGATAATGACAATGCCGTCGATATCGTCGTTATAGTGAAAGAAGAAAAAACAGATGACGATGGTAAGATCAAATTTCTATTATTCAATTTTCAAATGTAAATTTACTTAATTGAATTTTAATTTTTAGAAAAATCAGATGTGATAGTCGAAGATGATGACGATGACGTTATAGTGCTACCGACTGAGGAGCCTTTGATCACAGAAATTCCAAGTGACGATGATGATGAAGAATACGCAGCAGCAAACAAATCAGTATTATCAGCTAATAATCCAGATACCAATGACACCACAGAGAAGTCTACTGAAACTTCGGTTAATGTCACAGATGAAAATAAAACTGAAAACAAGGATAGTGATACTGCTGCTGCTGCTGATAATGAAACGAATCCGAATGATTCGGTTGAATCTGATGTTGAAATACAAGAGCCTCACATACCATTCACAGATCTTGATACATATGAAGAGCCCCCAGCAAGCCTGTCAACGTTTGATGATTCCTCCCAGCAATCAGCGTCACAATTCAACGTGATCAAAATCAAAGAGGAACCCAAGGATTCAGATAACGAAGATGATGTCTTTGAGGATGTCGGAACATTTGTTTCTGTTGACGAAATATCAGAGAATGTAGGCAAGTATAAAATAACAGACATATCTCGAAATATATTCATCTATTATTGATGGGTTTATTCTAATTTTTGGCATTATTTTGAAATTCCTTTACAGATGAATATGTACCGCAGACTGTATCAGCGCCATCATCTGATTTGGTGGCATCGATTGATGGCAACGTTGAAATCCAGGATACTCACGTTTCGACAACGAATGTCGGTGTAAATAAAATCCGGATAAATATCACAAAGAATACAACAACTACAGCATCATCTATGACTGGTGTCAGTAATATTCCAACTATTACGACATCAGCATCTAATAATATTACTGTTACATTATCATCTAATAATAATCAAGTAGAAAAACCTCAACATATTCCAGTTATTGAGAGTGGCTCAGCCATTCCAGTTATATGTAATTTTAATAAAGATACATCAAATTTTGTTATAAATTTAAATAAAAGAGATGATAAGAAAAATCAATCTCCAATTCCTGATAAAGATAAATCTCAATTATTATCGAAAAATGATCGTAGCAATACCAACACTAATAATAGTAGTGGCAGTGGCGGTGTTGGTAGCGCTGATGGTGGTTCTGGTACCAAAGGTAATTCTAAAGATAATTCCAAAAGTGATGGTGGTAGTGGTAATAATAATTGTGCTGATATTGATGATGGTAGCTCAATTAAATATGATTTGAAACCGCCATTACGTGGTGTTGAACTTAAGAAAACGCCAAAAGTTGATTCTGGTTTTGAAACGTCAGGGCTGTGTTCAATTATGTAAAATTAAAAAAAAAAAAAACACCTTATACATTAAAAAAAATGTATAACAGAATCACAAAATATATTTACATATTTTTCAAAAAGAAAAACTTCAGAATATTAAGAAGATTTTCTTCTATTCTAATTTTTTCTGTTGTTTTGTTATGATGACTAAATTTCATTCTACAGTCATTTATCTTTTAACTCATCTACACATTTTTATGTAATGACAGCTATTAATAATAGTAATTTTTATCTGTTACAATTGTAGATCGTAATAATTGAATGAAAGTGGAAAATGATGCAATTTCAAGAAAATTCGAAACAAAATGGAGAATAATGGAATATGTAAAATTCGAATATTCTTCTCCTACATTTTATGTTTTTGTTATTGTTGTTCTTCAATTTAATTGCTATTTTCGTTCTCGTATGCAATTTTTTGCTTTTGTAGTTATGGATTTCGATAAAAATATTTTGTACTATAAAATTAAAAAAGAAAAAAAAATTTAAATAAATAAATAATAAGAAGAAGAAAACATATAAATAAATTGTTTTGTGATAGTTAATTTAATAGAACAAAAAATAAATTTAAAATAAAATTATGCATAAGTTAAAGATTGAAAATGATATTGAAATCATACACATTTATTATGAAGAATTCATGTATATAATAATATTAAATAATAATCTATAAGAGTGTATAATATTTAATTATTATAAAATAAGTAAAAAATAAAACACGAATATAAATATAATTTGAATATAAAATAAATTGTAAATACAAATAAAAAAAATAAAATAAAATTATACAGATTATTATGAACTTTTTAATTTTAAATTTTAATTGTAATTTTATAAAAATCATATCAACATTTATTGCTGATTAAAAGAAAATAAAAAATTATGAAAATAAATATAATAATAATTTTTTAATATTTTTTTTTTAAGAAATTTATATATATACATAATTATATAATTGTACATATTTGCACATTATAATTATTAATTACATTATGTTATCTAAAATTTTTATAAAGATCATTTAAAAACTTATAAAAACTGATTTATTTACAATTTATGCTTAATTTTTCTAGAATTTTAGATTTTTAGAATTTTTAGTTTCCCCTTACAGATAATGGGATTAGTATATTTGAAAAAAAAAAAGAAATAAAATAAAATAAAAATATAAAAAAACAATAAATATAAATAAAAATGCTGAATTAAAAAATAAAAATTAAAAATAAAAAATGCTGGTATTTAGAAATTTATTAAATGAAGCACATTATTAAATACATACGACGAATTACATATGTACATACATATAGGGAGTTTTAGAGATAGAATTTCTACTACATATTTACATAACATATAACAACATATAGTACACAAAAGGTGTGTCTGTGTTTTTTTTTTATTATGATTGATTTTTAGTTTTTATTTACTCTATATTTGATTTTACTTTGATTATGTGGATTATATTATACTACTGATTGTAAATAAAATAAAAAAAAATAATAAATAACGTTCAATAAAGGATTAATTATTTCAAACTAAAGAAAAAACCAAAAATTGTGTTTTTATTTCTTTAGTTTTTTTAAGGGTATTTGTGTTATTTTAAAAAATGGTAGTAAATTTTATTCATTCAATTTTAAGATTTTAGATTTTGATTGTTTGTTTTTCAAATAAAAAGATTCACTTTAATAATACGGTATTCGTATTAATTACGTTGATAATGAATTAAATTATATGGATGTAATAAGTATAAGCTGCTTTAAAGGATAAAAATCAATTTTCTTTTACTGCATTTTCTTCCTGATGAAAATAAGTCGTATCTTTAATTTTATCATGTTGAAATTTATTTTTTCTTTTCTCCTTTTTGTGACGATCAAATATTTAATTAGACATGTTACGTGAAAAAGCACTTATCGCATTATAAAAGAGGTCATAGAAAATAAATAATACAGGAGAAGGACATTGAATTCAAGTACACAACATAAACCTTACAAATATGTTCATGTGTAGTGTATAGAATTTTTCTTATTGTAATAAATCAAACAGAATAAAGTGACGTCAGTTAAGTTAGTTTTAGCTTGAATTTCAAATACAAAAAGGATTCAATGAACGAATGAATTTAGAGTACAATCGTTGGTCGAATTAAATAGATTTAAACACGTTTTTTGCAGAAGAAAAAATAATATGTTTTATAAGAAAAATTCTCGAGATTCACTCAAGGAACTCATTCGAGTTCGTTTATTTACTTTGCTTCTGAATACGTTTTCTACGATATTTTAGACATAAATTTATATTTACTATTTTTTAATTATTCATTTGAAAAAAAAAAAAATATTTCCCATTCCATAACCAAAAAAAATTGATGAAAAATATTTCATAAAAAGGAAAAAAATGAAAATTCTACAATCATACTTTCTCTCTTCACACACATTGGAAATTTGGTTTTTCCCCATTACCAAAAAAAAATTTTTATAAAAAGTGAAATTTTCTGAAATACGGAATACGGGCAAACATAATTTTCATTTTTGTAGCAAGCAAATTTTTTTTAAAAAAATAACACCATGGATTCAAACCATGTATAATTTTTACACGTATTTCCCCTAAAGGTATGTAGTTTTTATTTTTCAATTTTATTATTTTAAAATTATTTTTTATTTTTTGAATGAAAGAAAAACGAAAAACATAGAAACAGAAACATAGAAAAATAAGTTGAAAATTTAATATTTGCATATTTCTGGACACTTCTAAATTTAAAAATTTTGAATGAAAAACGTTATAAAACATGCAATCATTTATTTTATTATTTTTGATGAAAACAATACGACAATAATATCAATAATACAGTTTATTGTATTGCAATTATTGCAACCTGATGACTATTTTACCTTTGATTCTATAGCACCAGAAGAATATCTTCTAAATTTTGTTAGAGTATCAGTAATATATGCTTATAACTTTTACTATTTATAAAATAAATAAACGGTTGTAGAAAAAAAATTAAATAACATTTCATTACTTATCGATGATGTATGGAACAATACAATTTTGTTATAGCTCACTACTTCAAAAAAAAAGGATTTATAAAAAATATTGGAGAAATTGCATCCTTTCATTTATCCGATCCATTCATCCATCCATCCAGATGTTGTTATGTTATCCACATTAGGATACAAAGAATAGGAGTTTATCTTTGTTTTAATGAATTCTTATTTTTTAAAGGATGAATGCTGGAAAGGCGTGTTTCATTTTTCTCCTTTCAATTTATCTCTAAAACGAAACGAGAAAAAATGTATCAGAAAATACCAAAAAAAAAAAAAAAAGTAAAAATTGAAATAAAAATATAAAAATAAAATAAAGTAAAAAAAAATGTTCCCTTTTATTCAATGAAAATTTATAAATCATCCCCGCCCATTCAGTTCTATTGCGCATGATTCCATCTTTCTCATTGATACTGTTGAAAATTATAAATTAACTTTTTTTTGTTAAATTAAAATTTCATTTTTTTTTTTTGCAAATATTTTTGTTAGTGTCCTGTAAATTGTCTTAAAAGAAAGTTTATTTTGAAATTTTACATTTTTCTTCTTTTTTTTTTCTTACACACATCGTTCTTTTTTCAATTCAGTATTTTTTTTTTTGTTTTTTTTACATTTTTTGTTAAAAAAAAATAGTTTTTTCGAATAAGAAATTGAAATAAATTACAATCACTTAAGACTTTTACAGTTTTCATTGGAATTTATTAGACGATTAATTTTATTAACTTTGATAAAATTTATATATGCTTCATTAAAAAACAAAAAACAAAAAGAAAACATGAGAAAAATCTGACTATATTGACGAAGAGAAGAGAAAGTACATAAAATTAATGGGAATGTAAATAATGTATTATAGATGGAAATGAATTTAGCTTTAAGATTCGATTTATCCATACAAGACTTATTCAGCAAAAAAAATACTTATGTGAATATCGGAATTATGATGACGATGAGATCAGATTTGTTTAAGATCTTTACAATTTGAGAAATTTCATATTTCTTTTTGAAAATTTCAATCAAATCTTGGATATATTGAAGCAGATCTACTATATTATTTTATTTTTTAAAGATTCCGTTAAGAAATTTAAATTTTAATTAAAATTTTTCTCTGCATTAACATTTGATTTCGATCGTTACTGATTATATTAAGTCAATTACAAAAGAAATAGAAAGAAACGGAATTAAAAGAAAATTTCTTAAAGGATTATAAATGCATTTTATCTATTACCTGTTACATATGTATTTACCTTATGATAATATTTTTTATGTTTACAAGGAATTTGTCCAAATTCAAGTTACGTACATTTATTTTGAAATCGAAATTATTTGTTTATTTAGGAATGAATGACATTACTATATTTTTATAATTCGTATCCTTGATAATCATACATACAGTTATACTATTGACACACTGCAGCGATAAACCATGGTTATCTCAAATGATTTATCGATAACCTGGTATGGGTGACACATTTAAATTGAGGTGAACTAGTTTATGTATTCATACGACACCTGTCGAGATAAATTCAAACACTAATTCTTTTTCATCTAGTCAGTATGTTAGCTGAGATTTGGTTTGACAATTTGTTTAAATATAAAAAACAAACACACAAATGTCAAAGTTAACTGAGTTCGAACTCGGTTAACAAGATAACTGAGTTCTAGAAACTCGGTTAACATAACCGAGTTCTGAAAGTCGGTTATCGCTAAGATAAACCAGAAAACTGAGATAACCACGGTTTATCTCTGCAGTGTGTCAATAGTATTATATCCTTAAATTTATAAAAGGATGATATACTGATACATTATTTAATATTATTTAACTTCATTTATCTAGTAAGTAAAATGATTTAAATTCATGAATCAAAGGACATATCTATACAGGCGTGAAAAAATTATGAAATAAAAATAATTTTTCAAAATAACGTACACTAAAATGTATACATATAATAAGTATAAAAAAAATACAATTTGAATACAACAAAAACTACCTAGAAATATTTTCAATTTCGTTATTTAAAAAAAAATTATGCAAAAAGGCAAAAATTATATCAAATCTACTGGCAGGGCAATTAATATAAAAATCTATTAAAATTTATAGACAAAAATAAATTCAATAATTTGCTTTGACAGCCTTTACATATGTATATAGACCTCCTGTAATTGTCGTGACATTGACTTCACAGGATTTTTAACAAAATCTTGTAGAATTTCACTTTCTTCTGCTTCTAATAATTTCATTTAATTTAGCAACTGAAAAATGTGGCATATTTATTTAAATGTGGCATTATTTTTATGTCTCAAATTTGAATATTAAAAAAAGTCTGTCCTTTTATTTTTCACTTTCTTTTGAGGTGACAAATTTACTAGCTGAGAAGCGAAGCTGATGAGTCTGTTAGTCTTTAAAGTAGAATAGGTCGGTGATAGTCTCATGTTTCTAACCCTCAGATATGAATTTATTTTTAGAAACTCAAATAAGTAATAGGTCCTTCTAAATTTTAGCTCTGTCTCAAGATTAGAACCTCGCTCGGATATGTACTCAAACACATTTATGTATGTAAATCTCATTAGAATTTACTGGACCACATTATCAAGATAATCAAGGAGGATATGTAATTAAAATAAAATCGATAATAATTTATTGACGTATGTAATTTCAAATTTTTTTTTTATTTCAGGAGCTTCATCTAAAAATAGAATACCATACTATAGAACTGACATTCACAAAAAAAAAAAGAAAAGAAAAATACCAAAAAATATTTTTCTTGTCAAATAATATAATGACAAGAATACATATTTTGGAAAATTCGCTTCTAAATGACACTCATTCATACATTCGAGTACCTAAACATATAATGTACATAGATACGTATCCATGTGTACATATGCATGTATGATTGTATGTATGTATATCGAAAGAACAGATAATAATTATTACAACAAATTGATATCCTATCGATAAGATATTAAATTTTCTATACACGTATAAACACTCCTACATAAAAACATACATTATATATGTACAATACACACGTATATATGTACTTATATATTTTCATTTAATTTGCATTTACCCACATATCCACCTTACCCCTAAAAAATATTCATTCAAAATCAATAAATACTTTTGAATTCAGTTATTTTCAGTAGTGTTTTTTTTTATTCTTATCATTTCTTCTTCGAATTATTTTATTAATTTTTTTTTTTCCTTTTTTGATTTTTGTATTTTTTAGGTCTATACATTATAAATAAAATGTGTATGTGTGTGTATGTTTTTTTCTCAACTGTTCTATATATATCCTTCTTTGCATCGCATTCGTTATGTAATTTAAATGATCTAAAAACCTATGCAATATAATATTTAAGGATTATATCTTATGTATACCGATACAATCTACATACACGAGAAGATACAATCTGTATACATTACCATTCGATAAAGACTATATGATGTAGATATCTACAGATATGTAGATTCTAGTGTAGTAATGTATGATGATCTGTGATGATGGTGACAATGATAATAACGAAATGAATCGAATCAAATTTTCTCACGAATTTTCTTTGGAATTTTTTTTTTATTTTTTCAGTTTTTTATTTTCTCATTCTTTATTTTATTTTTTTTAACTTTTTTAGCCTTGTAGAATAGATAAAACAAAAAAAAAAGAAAAAAACAATAAAGGATAAAAATACGTAAAGAATTTTTTAATGAAGTCATTTCCATTGTCTTTATGTTAAAATGTTTTTTTTTCTTGACTCAGAATAAGTCGATATGGTATGTATATTACTCGTATGTCGTACACGCAATATATTTGTAAGATGTGTGGTGTTGGTGTGTGGTATCAGTTGAATAGGATGTTCAAAATTTTACTCTACTGCACAGTGTCTTTGACAATAATATATAATCTTGGTATATTGGTTGAGATTTTTGAGCTAAAGAAGTATTAAACATTGAACACGATGGATAAAAAGTTTCTTCATGATTTAGCAACTCTGAGATGAAACACCATGCGGAAGCGATGTACAAATTGAATTCTAACACTGAGAATTCTCTTCTTTTGTTATTGTTATTGAATGTGGGATACCAATACCATGTAGAATATTTGAAGCATATATATTTGCATTATTTATTTCATCCTCTTCCAAGATCCCTTAAGATTATTAAGAATTATTTTCAACCCATTTTCTGTAGGATGATTTTTTTCATTGTTGTTGTTGTTGCTGTTATTATTTTTTAAGTAGAACTATCGTCAGTATGTAATGTGACTCTATAACGTCATACACTGCTATATATATGTACATGTTTAATCAATTTTAACCTAGAATCTAGAATCTTTGAATATTTCATTTTCAATGTACAGTATGTAGCTATATCTCTTTATCTCTTATCTCTCTCTATACACTTGCTGTATGATGCAATTCACAATATTATTATGTATACGTTTTTGCATGTATACATAATCAGTAATTCAAACGCGTAAACTGAGCAATAAAGGGATTTCTCTTGCACATATACGCCACCGCCTATTACATAGTCGTCTATATATCAAAAAAAATTTTTTTTTTACTTTAGCTGGTAGAATACTTTATCAGTACCGTCATCATCTCATCATCAACATCATCATCATCATTATCATTATCAACATCATCATTTTCATCGTTATCATATCGATTATCATCTATCATACAGTAATTATATTGTTCCAAGGATGCGGATGATCCACTTGTTGAAGACCCAAGACCGCATATATAATTTTTATAAATGCGAATGTACATTTTTGTTTGTAGATAACATCATCATCATCGCCATCATTTCATTCTTCTAGATATAGAATAGACTATAAGAATTTCATTGTTATATAAGGATAATTTATGGTATAAAGTTTATGTATAGTCATCACTTGTACTCGTGTATATGTATATTACTCTTTATAAGAATAAGGATTATTATATAGCTATTTTATTTTTAACAACATTGCGGTGAATATAAGAAGGCAAATAGGTCGTTTTCAGCATATTGTACGTATATAAGTACATACGAGTATACATGCGATTTGTATGATTACTATATGTACAGCAGTTACATATAATATCTGTACATGTACGTACATATGTAGGTGTACAGTGTAAGTGTACAGTTTATGATGAAGTGTTAATGGAATTTGAAAAATTTAATAACTTAACTGAAATGGTATAGGAAAAAAAAAATTTTTTTTCTCTCTTTGTTTTTTTGTTTTTTTTTACTCAATTCCTATAGCTATACATATATGAATTTCTCATTCATTATATTTATGTACTGTGGAATGTTTATGTAGATATGTTTTGATTAGAAGAAGTCATCATACAAGAGTATGTAGTGTAGTAATGAATGATGAGTGGGTATATGTTGATGTCGAATATTTTCTAACTTTTTGTTCTATTTTTTTTTCTTTTTTTCAATGAAAATTGCTCTTTGTTCTTTTTATGCATGTTCCATCATCATGTAAATATTAGAATTAGAAGTTAGAATTGAATTTCTTAAAGCTGAAGCTCAAATGAATTTCATTTTGATTTAATGAACCGCAAATATTTTCGTTAATTTATCATGAATCTGTTAATAACTCGGTTGTTACCGAAGAAAACATTCAATAATTTCATGAAATTATCTTGACATTTGTTCATTTATAGCTTCAAATTGCTGTGTGAAAATCATGAAAACTGTCTAAAACTTGTAAATTGTAGTCAACTGAAAGTAAAAATAAGCAGATTGTATCTTTAATTATAAAAAAAAATCAATGATAATCATAAGAAAAAATTATAAAAAAAAATGAATAAATATCTCAATTATTCGAACATAATTTGTAAAATATCCTTTAGAGAATCCAAACAAAGTGTGCTTGTTTAACTCCGCCATAGCCGATTTCAAAAAACATAGTTGCGAAAGGAGAAATAAAATGCATGCAGCCTAAATGGCCACGACATCAGCGTTTCAAGTCTAATAGGTGTAGTATAGGAGACAAACTCGTGACAAAATCAAATTTAGGAACTCTCTAGATCCTAAAACTGAAGCGTACACGTGCATGTCTAGATGCCACAAGTTAGCCAACCCATCACTTTGGACAATGGAAACAGAGGGTTTTAGAACTTGCTTCTTCGAGAAATCAATGTTTCGAAAACAAAAAGGACCGCGGCAAACTAAAAAAGGGATCATGATTTAAATTGGAAAATCATTGCGTTAGACAGATCCAAATGGAAGCAGATCTTAGACTTAGAGCAGGCCAGGGCCTACTAAGGACTGTAGAGCTGAGCTGATGATGATGAAAATGTGCTTGTTTTTTCTATAAATTTTAAAATCTTAAAGTACCGTACATTTAATATGAGGAATCTATACAGAAATGAATTTAAATTTTATTAGCACACAGACAGGATCTATAAAATATTTTTTTTTTCAATTTATTGACTTCATCATCAAGAAAAGGAAAAAAAAAACTATTAAGTCTTTAATTATATCCTTATGACTATTTACATTATTTTATAGGCATTTTTTTCTCAAAACATTTTCTCTGCTATTTATTTTTTGTGTGGGGTTTTTTCAGCGCTGCAAACAAGAAATCGAATATTGCTCTAATTAAAATTCATCAATAAAATTACACATTCGCATACCTAATAAGAAGTTATAAGAAGAACACACATACGAATTCACAGCAAATAAGAATAAGAATTTATGATACACAAAATATAAAAATTAAAAAATAAAAACAGCTTAAAAATATCCTTTTTAATGTCCTTATCTTATATAATGCTCAATAAACATTAAAACAAAATATTTTTAAGGAAGTACGCACTTTTCTTTTTTTTTACTGTTTTCTATTTTTCATTTATTTATTCAACATTTTAACCAGATACCAGAACAGGGATATCTTACATTATTTCAGGTGATGACCTTCGAAAAATGTTTCATCCATTTGTTGCTTACTCGTACATATTTCTTTTTCATTTAATTTATGTGGTCAACGAACAAATAAAAGAAAAAAAGAAACCCAGAAAGAAAAAAAAACATGATCTTAACACTGTATGCGTAGAGAAGGAAAAATCGACATTAAACATTTCTTTTTACCACATACGAGTATCCATTCATCCACATACTTACATTTGCAGATATTATATACTCTTGAAATGAGTGTACATTTTTAAAATTGAAAATAAAAATGTAAAAATTTTAAGGACGATAGTTTAGCAAAAGCAAAAATAATCAAAACGAAATAAAATCGAAAATGTGTTTTAATGGAATACAAAACTGAAGTTCCTTTTATAGAAAAATTCATAGATGAACGATTGAACACAAACTCACATACTTACACATAAAATACACTTGTACATGTGTACACATATCCTTATGTGGGGGAATACGTGTCGTTTGTATTCTGTTACATACACAGTTACTAGTTACTGGCACAAAAGATCCTTTATACACGAGTATATAATTTCTGCACCATTAACTTCACTTAACCGAAATATTATGTTCCGTTATATTGGGTCAACAAAAAAAAAAAATTATTTATTTCTATTTCGATTAAATATTGTGTCCTTTATGAAAATAGAAAACAAAAAACAAAAATTCTTATTTATTTTTCTTCTATTTTTCTTTATTTTTTATTTTTTTTTTCAAATAAGAAAAATTAAAGAAGAAACAAAAACTGAAGAAGTCAATCGAAATCTTTTAAAAATTTTTACAGTTACAGAGCTATGATTATTGTATTGGCACATCTAAAAAAAAAAATGTTAAAATAAAATGAAATTTAAAAGGAAAATTCGAAAAGAGGTTTTAGGTTTTGTTGTTTAAGGAATAAAAATTTTCATGAACAGAAGTATGTAGAATAATCATACACCACATATGGACATTATGTATGTATGTATGTACGTTATAGAATGTAGTATAGCCTGAAGCTGTAATTTTTAAAGGATAAATTTTGTATAAGAATTCATATTGAAGATATCATGCAAGAAAATATTTGATATAATCGTAAATATGTTGGTACATGCATTCATAAAAAAACTGCAGACATAAAATTCATAAAATTAAAATTTTTTATGCAGGTCCTTTTTTTAATATCCAAGCGAATGCTATCAAAAAAATTTTTGAATTAATTCTGTCATATTTACTCTTCATTCTCCATACATATTGCTTCATTTTCTTTATCGCTTTATTCACAGGACAAGTGTAAATTATTTTATTTTTATCGAATCTTTAATCGTTAGTGATTATTTTTCCTTTTCCTTTCCCATATACTCTGTACTTGAAGAAACTAAAAATATAAAATTGACCAGAAAATCTGAATTAGTTAAAATCTTTCCAAGTATTCTCATGCATGAAAAATTTGTGAATTGTGTATAGTATGTGGCACAGCAATTAGTTTTGCTGGTATATAAGACGCATATCCTACACACGCGAGGACGAGTATAGTATCTGTATCTCTTCAATCTTCATGCTTCTTCTGTAGTATAGTATCAAGAAATTTTTTGGTTTTTAATTTAAACGAGATAATCATATACATTTATATTACTTTATTATCCTTGAATATCCTTACGAAATTATACATATGTATATTGAAATGTACATACAATTCATAACAATTACTGAATCGGTCGATTGGTAATGTGTGTATTTGTATTGAACATACACCAAATGTTTTAGTATATATTTAGCATTTAGAATATTAAAAACTAATACCATTCTTTATCCTTTCGTATAATGTACATATACTCATCATATGCTCACATAAATATGTATGTAAATATGTATAAACTTTCACTTTGTTTTGTCAATTTCTGGTCGAATTAAACTGTCAAATACAGATACATATTAGATCTAATATGAAAATTTTCTATAGATAAGTTATGTGTGTATACTTGCATCATATATAAACACACATATACTTATATACATACATGTGCAGTAGACTATTTTATGCTTTTGTTCTACAGATGAATGACGGGAATTTTAATAATTTTAAAGAGTATATAGTAGAAGATATATATAGAAAGAGAGGATATTTGGTGGTGATTATAATTTCTTTAGATACAAATACAAATCGTATAAACACATAAACAAGGATATTACCTACATTATATGCCTAAATATTTTCACATAAAATGTGCTATAAAGTGTTGGTTGAACGTATGATATAACATATTATGTGAATTTGATTTGACTCCTGTTTTATTTTATTGATATCTGACTTTTTATAGTATTATACTAGAATGTGGGTCATTTCATATGTTTATGATGAATGCATGCATAGCAGATATTTTCTGTATACACCTTATAGGGATAATAATACGAAGTACGTATATATGTTCGTACCTTGTACCTAGAAGACTAATACTATTTACACATTGCAGAGATAAACCATGGTTATCTCAAATGGTTTATCGATAACCTGGTAACACATTTAAATTGAGATGAACCTAATTTATGTATTCATACGACACATATCGAGATAAATTCAAGCACTAATTCTTTTTAATTCATCTAGTCAGCATAGAAAAATATTTTCCAGCTTACAACAAAGTTACCAATTGAATAAAATTGTATTTATTTATGAAATGACAACATTTTTTAAAGTAAAATGGTACAAACGTTTTCTAGACTGGTAACACTGGTTTTAAGTATTCAACACAAACATGAAAAATAACTGAGTTCGAACTTAGTTAACAAGATAACTGAGTTTTAGAAACTTGGTTAACTTAACCGAGTCCTGAAACCAGAAAACTGAGATAATCATGGTTTATCTCTGCAATGTGTCAATAGTATAATTGCTTCTTCTGTATCATTTTTTTTTTGTTCAATTTTGCTTCACCCTAAAAGTCAAGGATAGTAGAAAAAAAATTACAACTTTTTTATAATCTTTTTACATTTTACACCTTCTTATCAATGATTACAGTTAAAAAAAAAACACCATAGATATGCACTATTTTTTCTGTTTTTTTTTTTTTTGCTTCTACGTAATATCAAACGTGTTTCTAAGACAATTTAGTTAATCCTTGAAAATCGAGAAAAAAAATTTTTTTTTCTTGAAAAAGTCAACAGATTTTTATAATAATTTCTTTTTTTTTCATTTTATGGTTCTCCTTGATTATTTATCTACCTTTCTATACCTTCTTGTAAACACCTTTAAAACTTACATGTGATGAATACAAATAAATGCATAAGTAAAATTTATGCTTTCCTAAAAAAAAATAATTTTGTCATAGGGCCTATAAATCTAGGAAAACTTATAGAAAGTTTATGATGATGCATATAGGAAAATGTAAATTATTCTCAACTTAACCTAAAGAAAATCCAACAAAAAAATGTCTTCTTTTTAAAGAATTTTCATAAACGATAACTCAATTTCATGAGTCATTCCATGAGTCATTTCCGCGTGTAAATACTCGAATCACTGACAAAAAAAAAAGAAAACAGTTTGAAGACACAAATTCTTGATGATTGTAATATATTTTTACATCATTCTCTGTATAAAGAGTTGCCTAATTAATTATTCTTTGTCTAATTGTTCAAGATAAATTTTTGATTTTGTCTTTTATTTACGAGTATATACACACTACATGAATACTGAATACACAATGAAGAACTTTTTTGAATAAAAATGGAAAAAAAAGCAAATAAAAGAAGACAATATGAAAAATGACGAATAACTTTTTCTTTTATGTTCATTATCCTATCCATCATCATACATGAAGATATACAAATTCATTTGATTGTATAGAAATTTTGTATGTGATACTGTTGGATAGATACTTTGATGAAATTGTAAAAATATGAATGACTTGACTACATATATAGTACTAATATCATTTCCGTTCTCTACAAATTTTTATTGTTTCTTTTTTGTGAAATTTATTTTGTTTTTTCTTGTTCTGATTCGCACATAATAAAGTAAAGTTTTTGCATCGTTAACTTTCTTTTATGAATTTCATGTACTCTTAGTTTTTCTGTGTGTAAAATTCGAAAATAATATCTTTAATGACATGTTTAGCAAATTTATTTTATTTTACTTACATAGTTTTAGATCATCATAATTTTCAATTCTTTAGAAAATAAAGGATGCCAATAATTGCACCAATTAATAGGGGATTGCCAGAAAATTTCTATCTTACAGTACTTATTTCGGAATATAGTTCGATCATCTTCATTTCCTGTCACTCCGCTAGGGAGCGTAGGTCTTCAACAAAAGCTCTCCATCTCACGCGGTTATTGGCTAAAGTTTTTGCTTCAGACCACGTTTTATTTGTTGTTGACAATTCTGTGAGTGTGCTTCTACGTCAGGTATCTCTTGGTCTACCTCTTTTATGATGTGCTTGTGGATTCCAATCAAGCGAGGTTCTGGCAATATCATTTGGTGGTTTCCTCAGATTATGACCAATCCAATTCCATTTTCTGCGCCTAATAATGGTGTTGGCTTTTTGCAGTTCAACTATCTGCCATAGTCTTTCATTTTTTATGATATTTAGCCAAAATATTTTTAATATACAGAAGACGGATTGTCGATAATCAGTCACTGCATCACGGCAAATTTGAAACTTCAAGAAAAATGTGAAAGTCAATTTTATATGTCAACATGTAGATCTCAATTTTTATCTAATAACAGCAAAGTCACAAGATCAGGAAGAACTGAAATAAAGAACAAATATTATGCGTTAGTGATAATTTAAATTTAATTTCAACTATAATTTAAGAGTGTTGCATAACTTATGACATATGTATGTATGTAAGATAGGAAAACAGATAAGCACAAAAATTTCCATATCTTAAAAACAAATTCCAAATCTAATTGGTGCAAGGTGAGATATTATGTATATTAGGTACTAGGAACTAAGTACAAAATACTCTTTCGAAATATTTTCATTTTCAAATCTCCTTATCCATAATTTTATGTTTTCATTTACTACTACCGGTGACCTTTAACAAGATAAAAATGAACAAATAAATAAAACTTAAATTCTAATAAAATTTAAATTTCTATGCGTATGTTTTGGAATGGAAATGATGATGCAACCGCAACTATAAATTATTAGATTTTTGAACTTATTCTTATCAAGAAAAAATTTTGTTGTTTTTTTTTCTAGTATAAAAATTATGAAATTAATTTATCTAAGTAGTACAGTATTTACAAAAATTGTTTTGTTTTGGAATTAGGAACCACCACCAACAATAATTTGAATTTTAACGATTATATATGATTTGAAAATTTTTGGATAGAAATTTTTTCGTTCTGTAAACAGTGATACACATTAGATAACTGCAGTAGTTTAAAAGTTTGTGTAGTGTGATCATATGAAGTGAATTAAAAACTTTACCTATCCTAAGTTTTTTTAGGAAGAGACATAAACCTGAGCACTCAGAAAGTACTTAGTTGTGTTACAGGGGTTATAGAGTCAATTTGAAAATTTGTTTAAGATTAAAAAATTGTTGAAGACAACGATAAAAACATTAAGTTATAATACGTAATACGTGAGTAGATTTGTAATCATCAATTTATGTGCAAATATTCTGTGGTAGTTTTGGATCCAATCGTTTAGAGTAATTTATAGCTGTTGTGTAATATGAACAAAATCGGATTGAAATATCCAACAATCCTACTTACAATTTTTTATAGCTTAATTATCAGTTTGGACAATTTTTTCAAGGTTCCATATAATACCGTACCTTGACACATTCTGCACATTTTGGAAATTATGTATTTTTCTAAATGCAATCTCGTATAGAATTCGTTTGCATGGTGGAAAAATTATACGTGTATAAATTCAACAGGTTTTTCTTCCTTATATTCGTGACAAAATTGATAAATTTTTTAGGACTAGTACATTTCTTTGAGAAAATTTCACATTTAAAAGATATAAAATTTTCCATACATTCACACGCATACATACGATGGATATGTTGTTGTAACAAAATGAATTTCTCCTTTTATTCCTAAAAAAAAAAAAACAAATACCAGAGGAGAATTTATAATAAAATGCGCAATAAACAATTTTCATATATTACCATATTCAGATCCTTCGTATTCGTATTCGCAGGTGAAGGCATCATAAATTTTCCTTCGTATTTTTTTTTTGGAAAATCTAAAACAATTCCACCTCTTTTACAAAAGTTACATAGCATATGTGCTGTTTTAATCTGTTGATGCAGATGAACATCCCAAAAGGGAAATTTTCATCCAATATTCATGTGGTGTACAATATCTACGAATAGATTTTGGTAATAAATGATGATGCTGGTGATGCTGGGGATGATTATGATGATGATGGTGATAATGATAATAAGGAGGAAAATCTAAAATGTACCAAATTTTTTTTTTTTTTTATTTCCTCGAATATACGAGTATAAATAAATCGTTTATGGTGTCTGTTGTACGAGTATACGCACGCATACATTACAGTGGAGTGTGTAGATTCTAAACGAACGACGTATTATTATAAAATCGTGTGAACGAATTATGTATATGTACATTTATATGAAAATCATTTGTGTGAAAAAAATAAGGATATGATTTAGTTTGTTGCATTTCATCAAATTCACAGTACGAGATTGGATCTCGTAGCTGATGGAAGTTTTTCTTTTTTTCAATAAAAAGAAAAAAAAATTTTTTTTTTCTAAAAAGAAGACAAACAGACACAAATAAATATTATTAAAGACAATTAAAAGGATTTAAATAAAAAAAAAAAAATAACATACAAAATAAACAGTTTTGTGTGAAAAAATTCAACAGATTACAAAATAATTGTAATTTTTTTTTTTTTGTTTTTTTTAATTTTTACCGTACCGCAGTAATAAAATATTCAAATTTAAACGTTTGTAACCATCATCATCATCATCATCATCATCATCATTACATTATCGTCCATACAGTAACGCGTGAATAAAGTGTGCTTGCTTTTATTATTACATCAGTTCTAGAAAAAAAAAATAATTAAATAAATAATAAAAATTTAAAATAAATTCACAGAGAATTAATTCTAAAAAGCAAAATTTAACAAAATACAAGTAAATGTAAGTGTCGTATAGAAAGTAGAAGAATAAATAATTTCCAATAGTATGGGTAAAATGAAAGTGAAAAAAATAAAATATTTCGAAATACAAAACTAATCTACAAAATAAACTTGTTACTATACAAATAGACAGACAGTGTTACTTACGTTAATTACGAAGATATTTTAAATTCGATATTTTCAAATAGAGATCCTTTACCTACACTGCTTGCAGTTTCAAATTAAAATCATAAAAAAATCAAAAAATTATATTCATACACAGAGTATAGAAGAGTAGCTTTACGTCTATTATAAGTCTACCTCTACATGAATGCATATACCATAGACTCTCGAATAAATCAAAACCATACAAAACATCTTGACCATTTCAAAATTTTTTCAAAAATCACCAATTATCCGTTACTACATAGAATATAGAATATAGAATACAAAATCGAACCTTTTACTATACTAAATAACAACTTTACATACGAATACTTGTTGTAGCTCTATACTATGTATTCCCATTCAATGAACTCTCTGTCATGTTGTCATGTACCGACAGTACAGTACATGGTGTAGTGTACCTCTGTGTTCATGAATGGGTTCAATTTGTTCTGACAATTTTTATTATTTTTGGCAAAGATATGTTTTATATTATTTATAACTTTATGTTATTTTTTTCTACAGTAGATACTCCTATCTACAGAACTCTATTATTTGACTACGACGTTGAACATGAAAAATGACATTACAGAAAAGAAAAATCAATTTTACAAAAAAATTTCAATATTTTTTTTTTCAAATTTTTCAATTTTTCCGGAATTTATTTATTTTTTTTGTTTTTTTAAAAAATCATTCACGTACATTACATCACTTCAAAAGTTTTTGTATGAGAATATATGTATATATGCCTGTGTAAACTTTTTTATTAAAAAATCTATTTAGTAATGAATACGTAATACAGAACGAAAAAATATCCTTCCAAAACGATTCTCATTCAACAGCTCTGGTATTAATTTCATATTTTTCATGGTTTCATTTTATTTGTCATGGAGAAATGAATATTATGTATTTATATTACACAAAAATGAAAAACAACAAACAATCAACAATCCAACAAACCAAATAAACCAACAAGAAATAAAAAAAAAAATAGACAAGATAATAATAAAATTTTGAACACTTAAAATATGATGACAGATATTTTGAAAACTGAATAATATACGATAGTATATAATGCATGAACGTGTACATAAATATCTATGCATATTCATATACATACGTATTTGTATATTATTCAAAATAAACAAATAAAACAAATAATGTAAATAAAACAATAATAATCCCACTTTACCTGTCCGCATTATTGTATGTACTTGTCGTCGTAGATAATAATAAATGATAATAGTTACATAAATATATGTATATGGTCGGATGTATGTGTATGTGCATAAATAAAAGTACACGTCTGTCTGTCTGTTCTGTACATATTTCAATTGTATATTACACTCCTACACTTTCTATAAAATTGTAACAATAAAATAAATTTTTTTAAAAGAAAAAAAGGCAAAAGAGGAAAAGACAAAAATTCAAATTTATAGAGTAAAACGTGTACAATATTGAATGAATCATCCACCAGATTGAAATTTAATGTGAAAAAAAAAACGAATTTGATTGAAGCAAAAGAAAATGAACGAAAAAAGACAAAAGTATAAGTGTTTTTTTGATATAAAAAGGAAATAATGAAAAATTTGAATTGAAAAATTCAGAATATAACACAGAAGGTAGAAGTTTTGTTAAATTTTTAGAGACATTCTCTCAAATATTCTGTCCTGTCTAGATATTGCAAGTTGAAAAATTTCATTTATCTTCTGTTTAGAAAATATTGAAATAATGTGTACACTATTCTCTATATTAATCCTTGAATATTTTTCCTACACATTACATAATTCGCTTTTCTTTTCATTCACCGCCGTTTTACATGTTGTTGTGGTATTATTTTAGTTTTTAATTTTCTCATTTTTTCCATAGTCTAATCTAAAATGTAGTTCATTCATAAAAATATAATCGTAATAAAATAATCGTACATACAGATACACACATACATAAATGCACATTTAAATATCATTTCTTTATAGTTTCTTTGTACATTATTATTTGAATTTTTCATTTTTCTTATAGTCGTTGGATCAGAAATTTTCATTCAAGATATTGTGGTACATGCAGGGATGCACTAGTATATCATCTGTAAACAAACAATACACAAACACACAACAGTACGTGTATTTATGTACATACATACAAAAATATCATATTATTATCCTTTTGTTATGAATTTTTTTCTTCATTTATTTAATTCATAATTTAAATATTACAATTTATATACGAGCATGTGTTTATGTGTGGATGCTAATATAATGTAGATCTTACAAATTCATGAATATTTTACAACATCTGTGCTAGAATACTAAAGGAAAACATACTCTACAAGAAAGAAATACGAAATACAATTTTATAGATTTTTTTACTTTTAACAAGAACGAAGATATCATAATAATTCCTTGACATACAAAACATTAGAATATTAAAAACAAAACCAAAAAATAAAAAAAAAAAAAAACAAAATAAAACCAATAGAACTAAACTATAGAAATAAAAAGAAAGGATAAACTTAAAATGCAAGTAAATAAATATCATCAAACGAATACAAAACACCAAAACATATTTATACGAATAAAGGATCCTAAAATAAAATAAAATCACTTTTTCGTGTACTTCATGTAATGTATTCCTATTCTGTCTCCTATATTCTAGAACGAACGTATATTCAGAGTTCAAAATCTGAACTATTAAAATTCAGAAATTTCCATTTAACGAACAATAATTATTACTACAGAAGAGACTGTATAGACTACTAGCTACTAGAGTATCACTAGACTGACTGGAGACCGATAAAGGAAAGTTTATTTTTTGTTTGTTTGTTTATCTGTTGTTGGTTAGTTTTTGTTGTTTTTTCTTGTCATACCTCAATAGGAATTCCAGGAAAAATATTCTTCAAAATATTTATCATTCGTTCATTTGTATTTTGAACAGACTTTTATGGTATCCCGTATAACATTCAAGTCCATTACCGATTATTATGTACAACATCATCATCATCATTATCTGTGTATAAATGTGCTGGTGTTCCTAGAAATACTATCACCACTCCACTACTACTAATAAAAATCTCCTACAGATAAAATATCATTTTTATGTTTTTCCTAATAAATCGTTTTTAGTTCTCCAGGCTCTGTATAGTTAATTTGAATCGTGTTTGTATGTATTTTCTTTGGTTTCTTTATTTTTATTGTTTTTGTTTGGATGTTAGTGGATGTCTAGTATTTAAATGGATAAAATTATTAACCGATGTACAAGTATAGTACATACTAAAAACATTTAAAAAGAAAAAAAAAACAAAAGAAGAAAATTAAACATTTCATTCTGGGTATAAAACAAAAAAATCAAAAAAATTCTTCATAAATAATGAAGTGACAGTTCAAATGATTTTAAAATCATCAACATATTGTTGCTGTCATCGTCGTCGTCATCATCACCACTACCATCATATCATCATCATAACTCCCACCGGAATAACCATCAAAGGTAAGCGTAAGAGAAATTTGTATATCCTTTAAATGAAGATTACATTTTTTTTACTTTTTTCTGTATTTTGGATTTTGTTTGGGTTTTTTTTTTTGTTTTGGAATATATGAAAATTTGAAGAAATTTATACTCGTACAGAGTATATACTTACTTAGTATGTGAATTTGATACAAAACAGATACAGGATACAGGTGAAATGATATTGAGATTAGTGAAAACTTTTAAATGAGATTTTGTTTTTTGTTGTTTTTGAAAATATTTTATTTGAAATTTTTATGAGTGTGCTATGATGAATGATGAATACAATTTGTATTATTTTGGAATAGTTTTCGTTCACATAATGTATGATATTTGAAATTAATGTTTTTGTTTAAAGAAAATTTTGTGTTCTATGAAAATAACATTTATCCTGTTTGGATTTGAATAAGAGTTGCAGTTATGAATTTTAACGGAAAAATTTGACGAACTATGTAGTAATATGTAGTTCATTATTTTTTTTTTCATAATGAGAATTTTTGTCAAGTTTTATGAAAAACTTAAAACTGAAAATTATGTATTCCAGTGAAGGAGTCAATTTTTCTTCTAAAAAAGTAAGTGGTCGACATAAATTATTGTTTAAAACATTAAAAAATATGTATCCTTTTACTTTATCTAATAAAATTTGTAAAATTTTAAGTCGATATTTCATATGCATAACAGAAATTATAATTAATTTCATAATTACATACTTTATTTAATTTACTATAGAAGAGAGGACAGTAAAACTGGCATCCCCTCTGCCAAATTCCATAATAAATTATGAAAAGATCACTCTGCCCAAAATTGCTCGCCTTTCGTGATCAGTATCTGTTTTCTGTTATACACAAGGACAAATTCTAAATTGATAACATTTGTATATTCCACAGATTACAATTAAAATATTTCACGCGTTTCAATTAAATTTGCATGTGCATTTATGCGAAATATAAAATTTTCTAAAGCATTCTCTGTAACGAAAAGATAATAATTGCTTCCTAGATTACATTTTAATTTTAATTTTTTTATTTAATTTCATTACTTCTTAATTATTTATATTTCAATTGTGCATGTAATTAAATTTACTCGTAAATTGAGTGTTAATTACAATGTTGTAAGCTATCAATAATACTCACCACATAAATATCACGCTTTGAATGAAATCAGTCAATAATTCTGTGACCGAATCGATGTAGATATGTGTACGAATATAATGCAGACGCATATTAAGATCTTGTAGTTTGAAAAAAAAATTAAAAAAAAAATTATTTATAACATTGTAGTACTCATAAAGTCATAATAAGTATACGTAAATGATTTCGACATGAAAACGTCTTAATTATATTTTATACACAATGGGCTATATTATGAGTGTCGATAGTATATCGTCTCGTCATCGACTATCGCCTCGACTCGACAAATTTTGTATTATAAGTGTCGATTTGAGGCGAGAATATCGACATATTGAGTCGATCAGCTAAAACTAATCGACAGGCATATAGTAGTCTATGGTGATTTGACATTTTATGTATGATTTGTATATAATATAAGGTGTATTTAATTATTCTGCTCAATTTATTTAAGTTTAATTTAATTAACTAAAGAAAAATTACCAAAAATGTTGTTTGAGCTGTTTGAAAAAAAAAATGAACGTATCTCTTAATGCTCTTCTTTTATTCAAAAAAGTCATTATTAAATTAATATGTTTTATATGTACGAGTATTTTCTCACTTAGCTACAAATTATTTAAATTAATCAAATATTTATTGAAAATTAAAAAAAAAATGAATTATAAATTTTTATATCGAAATATTTGACAACTTTTATAGAAATTACATGGTAAAATTGAATGAAAACAAAATTTGATATGGCAATATCTTAATGTCGAGGCGATCGATTTACATAATACAAAATTTACATCGTCTCGTCTCGTCTTAATTTTGTCGATAGTCGATATAGTATCGACGCTCATAATAGGGCCCAATGATTCTTTTTTTTATTGCTGATGTTGAAATATTCAACATCTAACTGTTAATTATAATTAAAATTCAATAATTTACATGCATAATCGTAGATGCAAACATTAAACTTTTTATCTGATTCAATTACAAATGAAAATTTTTGTTAACAAATTGAAAATTAATTTTATTAATAATAAATAATTATTGCCTCGATACATGATTCATGGATCTACTATGCAAATCGTTTAAATTATAAACTCAATATTATAGTAAATGAAATAATCTACTATAAGTAGATAACATCATTATTATTGGCAGATAAACACATAAGTTTTCATTGTTTCAATTTTTCGTTTTTGCTTCTTCCTTACATTTTTTTTTAAAAATTTTCTCATCAATTTTTGTTTTTTTATTCAAATTATGCAATTAATTAATTATTATTAATATTATCGTATCGGTATCGAGATTTATTTTACAGAAACAAACAACAACAACAAAAATGAACACATCTGCTACCTTGTTTTAAATGTGTGTAAATGTAGCATGATGCCTCTTATAATTTTGTAATAACGTACGAGTACTTCCATATTTTAAAAATTTTAGAAGCTAGAGTATTTATGCATATTTCGATCGTATAATGTACTATCATTGACTATATAATAACATTATTATTATACATATCGTAGTCAATAATGCTATTATGTACATCATATTAGCACTTTTGAAAAGATAATTTTTATGATACAATAACTTGAAAATAGTTTATAGGGTGGGTGATATACGTCTGTTGGAATTGGATTCAGAATGAATTTAAAAAAATGACTTTTAGCTTAAGACAATAGTTCATTTCTTAAATATGTACTTTGAAAGAACTAAAAATTAAAAATCACATCGAGTTTTTTAAATAAGTATTCCACAATTGCCCTTTCAAATTGAAGAACTCCTTACGTCAGCCATATACTTAAATAGTACATGCAAAAAGATCATTTCAATATTGAATTGAATTGGATAAGCCTTACAGATGAGACTATGAAAATATTACACGCAGTATAGAAAATTCATTATTCATATATAGCATCCTTTAAAAAAATTAACTAGATATTCAATACAATATACGATTTTATTCAGATATTTGTGGGCATATCATGGAACAAAAAATTCATTTGCAAAATATGAAAAAACAAAACAAAAAAAATGCTTTTACGATTTTTTTCTAAAAATCAACATGTCAAAATTATTGCCACAATATTTTGTAAGAGAAATATTGCCATCCAAAAAGAAATGGTCGGAAATACAGTGTCTATACGTAGTCCATATTGCCATTGCCGACCATATTGCTAGTATAGACGCTAGGTTAAATGAATGATATGATCAATTTTTTAGACTAAGCACTTCCTTTGATAGTATCGATGCTATATTATGTCTCCCCCCAGAATTATTGAACATCCAAAATTGAATCAGATTTCTTTGACAGACTTCTCCATTTTAAAAATTAATTTATGTACATTCAATACATGTTTTTTAAAGATTTTTAGATAGATACACAAGGTGGATGAACATATACACAGTCTGTAATGTGAATATTACAATAAATTAGAATTAATAGACTCTAGCGAGTATATATACTCGTTAGAAATCTAAAATTTTAATCTAGTTTTCAACATTAAGTATATGACGATAAAAAAGTTTTTTTTTTCTCTCTAAGAGTATTTGCAATAATATTGTGTGGTGTATAGTGTACATATACTTACAAGAATATTTTGTAAATTAGTAGAAATTCTTATTTATAAATTTTACAAAAAAATAATTTTTCAAAATATAAAATATCTTCCATATTATATGCAAGTACATATGAACGTATGCAATTTTAAAATTTACTCATAATTTTCATCAAAATTAAAAAAAAAAATAATTCAAGTTTATATTAATAAAGTTAAAATAGATAGATGTACATGTGCATGTCATCTTTTATCTTAATCCATTTATATTTTGGATAATTATGTTTTTTTTTCTCCACAATAAATTATTTTATTTTTATATATTTTTTTTTGGTTTAAAAAGAAATAGTAATAAAATGAAGGCGATATAAATCTTTATTACATTACGAGTGTATGTGTGTCTGTGTACATATGTTGTATATAAAATAAATTCATTTATACAAAATTATAAATGCACATACAATAGAGTTCATATATTTATGCATGTAAGAATAAAATGATAACAATAATTCCAGAAAGCTTATAGCAATAATATAAAATATAATAACGTATCAAATTATTTAACTACGGAACGAATTTACTTAAGACTTTTTATTTATTTATTTTTCATACTGCATGTACATATATGTACACACAGTGTACACTGTGTCACTGTGTATAGTATACCGTATAATATGTACACTATATAAATTCGAATCGCCTATATAAAAGTAGGTACATATTTAAGTAGTCGGATAATTTAACCTTTCGAAGCAAATTTTAAATAAATTAAATTACTTAATTTTTTAATTTTCGTTATACATAATTACATACATGCGTTCATATGTACAATATGTTTTGTGTATTTCTCTTATTGTGATATTATTATGTTTTTTTTTATGTGCTTGCACTTGTGCTTGTGTTGATGTTTATAATATCATAAATTAGATATTTGAAGATGAAGAGTAATATTGCATTTTACTAAATGCTGTGCATACATACAATACAATATACGTACTCGTACAATAACAATAATAATAATAATAATAATAATAATAATGATGATGATGTTTGTTGGACGTGCTTTATTGTCTTGTCAATCAAAGATAAATACTCGTATAATGAAAAATGTGAGTGAAATGTATAGGAAAATAGAATTAATATTAATAATAATAATATCCTAAAATAAATAATACAAAAAAAAAAAAAAAAATAAAAATAATAATTGAAAAATTAAAATAAAAAAGTAAAAAAAAAAAAATACATGAAAGTGTATGGTGATGATGATGATGATAATAATCATGACATGATGATAATGATAATGTGAATATGATGGTAATGATGATCATGAAATGGGAATACAAGGTATACTATAACCAATTTGAGATGAATCATGTACATACATGTATAGCGATGTGAGTTGTGACTGAGGCTGCTCGCATATTGCATCAGAATTTGACAGATTTTCGTTCATCAGAATTATGATGAAAAACTTTTCGTTAAAATTTGCAAGTTAAGTGCGAAGCTTCCATTAGAGAAAATGGTTAGAGAAAATGATTAAAATGAATGAAGATATTCTCTTCCTAAATTACAAAATCTTCTCCTCGCATGACAAAATCCCACAAAAATTAAATCATTCAATGTTCATTATAGAACTTGTATGAAATCTGATTATTAATTTTGTGACGAAAAAAAATTCTGTAAAAATGTTCGAGGATTAATTCCATTACACGTAATTGAAGCGTTCCACAAAAGTGTTTATCAGAATTTCAACAAATAAAAGTCGTACAAATTCTGATGTCATGTGCAAGCGGCTTAATGCTCGTATATATTTACCTATACTCACATGTACGAGTATGTAAATGTACTAGTGTCTATATATTTGCAAGTTCTTAGCATATGCATCAATGCACATGTAAACATGTAAATATATGTTACATGTTACAGATATTATGGTTATAAAGATATTTTATAATTTTGTAAATGCAGTATTGTACATATATGGAATATGAACAATATGTGGGTGGGTTTATAGGAAAATTGGCAGGCATATTGCACTCGTATTACATTATTATACGTACATCATATTATATTCTCATTTCATAGTCAATATTAGAGTCAAAAGATTTGCCTTGCGCTTAGTTACTAATTTTTTTAACTTATATTACCTATACTTAATTACATACTCGTACATATATGTACATATATGTATATACTTACGTACATGCATATATGGACTTTCAGATGCTGCATAATAATGATGATAATAATGATAAATTTTGCAATTTATATTTTTGTTTGTTTTTATATTGACATGATCTTAATAAAAAAAAAAAATTTTTTTTTATTCGTTCATTTCATCTATCTCTATGTATATATCATATCATAATTATTATAATAAAATATAAGTTTGTATGTAAAATTTCATTGGAGATTATTAGCTATTATAATGTTGATATCTACATACATGCATATTATATTATGTACATTTGTTTTATTACATACGTTCATTATTTTTATTAAAAAAAGAAAAACAAAAGGAATAGAAAAAGCCAAAAAACAAATGTATACACATGTAGGTAGATTTTTTTTTTTTTTGTATATTATTACCGTTGACATTATATGTAGCTATTTAAACTTGAAAAATAATTGTTTTAAATTGAAAAGAAAAATGTTTTCTTGTTATTTTTACTTAATTGAAGAAAATAAAAAACATACTTACACATACACATATGATTGTACTATATATAATAATGTATAGTATGCAGAAGTTTTTGAAGAAAAATAAGTAATTGCATCCAACAGAACGAACGAATAAGATATAGTTGTGTGATTATGGATGGTGAATTTAAATTGGAAATACATAATTTTTTATTTTTTTTTTATTGACATAATTTACAAAAATTTATAAAATAATAATAATACGAGTGATAATAAATTATCTAATAGTAATTAAATTTAATTTATAATATCAGTGTAATAATTAGAAATAAAAATTATTATGGAAAATAGTGAAATAAATGATGTAAGTATCGTATTTGTATATGTATATACAGAAGTGTATTTGATATGTAAATTTAAATTAATAAAAATATAGTCAAATTAATACGTTTACTAAAAAGATTGTCCAGTAGATTTGAATTCAATAGAAAAGTTATTATAAGATGGACTGCATATCATATCATATCAGTGTTGTTCCATATTTCATTTGTTTATTATTTTTTTTAATTAATTTACATTTTATTCTTCCTAACAAAAATTTCAATAGAAAAAAAACAATTAATCAGTTTTAGTACCTTAGAATACATTATGAACACTCTCGAATTTCTACGAGTCGTTTTATCTGAAGGTGATGTCAGTTAATTTTTGAAAAAATATTCTTCGAAATGTCCATTATTTTGTCAAATATAATTTTACGCAGTTAATGTACTCTAAAATTACATCCACGTTTCGTTAAACTGTTGGTGTACAAATGACAGTAATAAGTCATGAGATCACTTTTGTGAAAGCCCTGCTTTACCTAGAGCCGAATAATGTAAATTACATTATCATTCCAATATCACTGCAAAATATAAAATGAAATTGCACTACTTCCATAGAAACCGACTCTATAAGTACAATGATTATAAAATGTGTAATCATTTGTTAAATTTTTTTTTATTCTAACATCCATATTTAAACGACAGAATTTTTTTTTTTTCCATATTTTATTCAATAATTTTTTTAATTAAATTATTTTCTTTACAATTTCTTTCTTCATTTGTTTCACGTTTGTTTTTATAACTTTTTGTGTATAATTATTCGGTCATTAGAAAATATAAAATCAAAGAAAGTTTTTATCATTCTGTTTTTATTATACCCGCTCAAGCGTTGATATACTCGCATTATAATTATTATTATTGGTAAGTCCGTATGTCTGCCTGCATTTACCTAGGTACTATACACATGCATGGATTTATCTACTAAACATGTAAATATGTACACATATGTATGTATATTTGACTATGTATATACTAAAGTAATTTGTACACATGCAAAAATTTAAAATTTGTATAAATTTCAATTTCTAATAATTACACACTCGTTAAATATGTAAGTGTTTAAATGACACAAAACTACGAGTAAACATTATGTAATAAATAAATAATTAAATATTTACTTTAAATATATGTATACTTATATTTAGATTACATATGTACATGAGTGTACATACATATATTCAATTGGTATAAATAAAACAGAACAAATGTTACTTTTTCACTTTTTTACTTTACTATTTAATTTTACTTTACTTCATTTTTCTTGTTTATTTTTAAAATTTCTGTTTTCTATATTTATGTAGCTAGGTATCAACGATTTCTTTTGTGTATGATTCTTTATCGTTTTTTTTGTTTTTTGTATTTTGTATGTATAAGTGAATGTTTGTTGTATCTGTGTCAGGTGAAATTAAAAATGAATTAAAAATAAAAAAAAAAAATTGGATAAAAATTTTTATTTAAAAAATTAATATAAAAATGAAGGAAATCATTTTATAATAATTAGAGAAAAAAACAACAAAAAAAAAACAGAGAAAAAAAAGAATTTTGAAGAAAATTAAAAGGACGAAATATATTGCTTATAATTTTTAAAATATTAATGAAAATAGTTTAGGAATTTGTTTTGAAAATTTTTGTACTTTACTCGTATTTCTCGTACATGCTCGTAATTTTTAACTTTACCGATCAGACCACATATGTAGATATGTATCCTACTTGTACTTGTATCATACTTTAATCACAAACTGTAAGCTATGAATTCAAATATACGGTATATGTATACCCGTATTATAGAAAAAACAAACATTAGAAAATTTAATTTTAAAAACATTTTAAGGACATTAATAAACGATACAAAAGAAACATAATGAAATTTTTCACTGTTATTAAATGAAATTAGTAACAGGATTCGATATTATGTTCAATAATTCATGTAACGTATAACGGTATACACACAATAAAAGTATACATAAGTATTTAAAAAAAAGTAAAAATATGCATTGCAAAAAAGGACGAAAGTCAGATATAGTCACCTATATTTAAATATATATATATGTATATGTAAATGGATAGATGGTTGGATGGATGGATGGATGGATGGATGGATACCCTTCAATTTAATTTTCTATATAAATTTTCTTTTGATTCATTCAAAATTTTCACACTACAACCCATTTGTGCATGTATATGTATCTCGTACACGTGTACATCACAGATATATGTACTTATAATGTGACATATGTTCACTTTTTTTTTTTTCAGATTTTCTATGTGTAGTAAAATATGTGCAGTTCAATTGAAACACTTATGTTGAATGAAATCATATCATATACGAAGAATACTCGTACTTCTATATAAAGTGAGACTGAGAAGTGAGTCTTTTTGTAACAATTTGTTCACTCTTCTTCTTCTTCTTCTTCTTCTTCAAGAATACGTTGTTATACATAATGTATTTTTATTATCAAAAGAAAAGTCTTTAAATTGCCTCTAATTGCATTTTAGATTCATGTACGTTACTACATACCTTCAAGTATACTCGCTTGATCGTATATTTATGGCATCAGTCAGTGTACACAATTAGTTACAGTTGTATATATATGTAAGATATCTAGAACTAGGACGTTTATGTATATTATATATCGATGACAAGAATACGTTTATTTTATTCAATAAAGTAAATTTTAGAGAATTTTCTAATTTAATTATCCATCACCATCATCAGTTTTTTGTTTTGTTATACATATGTTGTTGTTCTTGTTCTTCTTCTGTATCCCGAATAAAAGTAAAACGTAAAACGACAAGAAAATGAATAATACTCAACCAACTAAATGATAAGTGTTATACACATACATATACAAGAGTATATATCTTGGTATCCTGTGTAGTATCTATATACTGTAAAGCAAAAAAATAAAAAATATATAAATAAAATAAAATAAATTGAAAATATCGTCTGTCATTGATTACTCTAAAAAGTCAAAAATTAAATTGACAAAAGTTTACCATCACATCATCATGTCGTCATCATATCTTATCACCATCGAATTATGATTTGAATTTTATATAGACACATCAGAAGGACAAAAATGCTTGTTTATATATTGATGATATTTTATGTGTATTGAATTGATGATGATAGATACACATATAGCATCCTCTACATCTCATCAGCCTCATCAGCTACACTAAGTGTAAACATCAGCTAACAAACAAAAAACAAAAATGAAAAAAAAATTATACATACATACTAGATGAGAAAAGAAAAATCATAAACTGAGTGAGAAAATTAGAAAATTGATGATTTTTAATTGAATGCGTCTTTCTAAATATACAGATGTATAGTGTGTGTCCTATTTTCTTATATAGAAAAATATTTAAATATTAATTTATATGTTCATATATACATATAAGGATAGGTAATTAAATATAAAAGAGGAAAATTAAATTTTTGTTTTTTTTTTTTTTTCGTCTCTCTATTTCGTATATTATATAGAAATGGAAAATTGAAAAGAAAATTAATTTGAAAATTTTTAATTGAATTTCCTGTGAAATCTTGAAGAACTACATATGTACATACTCTCTACTGCCTACTGAAATAAAAACTAACTAGATAACTAAATTTCCTAATTTGAAAGTTTGATTTTATTTAATTTTAACAGGATTCTTACTAGCAAATAGTTAATATGTCATACTGCATGATGTAAACTTCTGCTGTATTTAAATGGAAGAATATAATTGAACGATATTTGTGGTAATCTAATTAAAATGAGAACTGTCGTAATTAGTTTAAGATTGAAGTTTAAATTTGAATTTAACGGGAAAATATAAGAAATATATATGTAACATACCATTCGAACGAATCATGTTCTTTTCTCTTTTGATACATGTAGCAACTAAATAGTAAATGATACACTCAAATGAAACTATGAGACTAGTGAGTTATTTGGAATTAAAATAGAATTTCTCTTGTTTGTTATGGAAAATTTAGGTGGTCTGAAATGCATTAATTTGAAGTTCGAATATATGTAGTTGTATGATTTTTTGTGAAAAACTTTTGAGAATTTTTCCAAACTTATTCAAACATTCTGTTTATTGAAAATTTTAAAATCCGGTGTGACTTGTTGAATGCATCAGATCAATTATCATACTGATTTTTTCATTGAGCATGAGGTGAGGATGTGTTTGACGACAAACTTAACGATTTTAGTTTTATGAAGAAAAATATACTTTTTATCTCTTCATTAAACAAGAGTATGATTAAATGCCATAGAAAAACAGTGTGATGATGATTTCAAGCCCCTATATGTACATACTTAGTACCTCAATAACAATGACAATTTGACAGTTTTACACATCTTTATTGTCGATTGATTAATTTCGTGTTTCCGAATCATTCACGGGTGCTAGTATGGATGCTGGTGATTTTATGAAATTTAATGAAAAAGAAAATTCAATGATTTTTATAAATTTAAAAGCGAAAACATAAACAAAACATATTCTCATTTGATTTGCAGGATATCCGATTTTCCCTTCAAATTATTACCGTATCTCAGTTGTACGGTAGTGCTATAAAATTCTCCCATTTTTTTGTATGAAAATAAATAAATCAATTCTTCAAGAATTAAATGTAAACCGAAAATAACAAAAAAAAAAAAAAAATAAAAAAAAAATTACTACAAAGATATACGTGCGGTATGTGTAGTATAATACACAGATTTGTGTATATGTATGTATGTACAGACAGATTTATATTTCATTATAATTTCATATTGTCTATGATCCGCTTATACTCGTAATCGTAATATTTCATTTTTGCAATAATTGAAAAGAAAAATTAAAGAAAAAATTAAATAAATACAAAATAAAATCAAAAATTTCTGTATACTTACTGCTATCGTTCTCAATTATTCTAACACACATACAAGAATATTATCATAGAGTCTGGAGCTACTAAAAGGACCAAAGTAAAAGTAAAAATTGCAAAATGATTAAGACATTTCTTGACATTAAGACTTTTTCATTTTTATTCGACCACATCTACGAGTATATGTATAGAATTTCTATCCAATTTCTAACTAAAAGGAATCTAAATTTATAAAAAAAAATAAAAATGTAAAAAAAATTAATATGAACACAAAAAAAAAATACCTTGTATCAGGATATTTGTGGTTCTAAAGGTATTTTAGTATTAAGAGGAAAATTGTATCAGTATTGTATTATGTACATACCTTATTTGACTTTTTGTTGGTAGTGTAGTGAACGTGAACGATCCTTTCGACAATACGATTAGGAATTAAGTCGTGTAATGAGATTAGTGAAGAATGAAAAATTAAATTATAAAAAAAAAATGTATTTGAAGGGAGTTCATTACACACCGCCATCCGTAAGAGAATTCGTAGAATTCTGCTGCACATACGATTCATTTAGAGATGCTTCCAAGATACTTCCTCTTTCTTTCTTAAATTTTAATTATACCGTTTTATATTTGTAGTTTTTTTTTTATATGAGTTTCTAATCTTTTTCTTAAACTGATTTCATTTTATTTTTTATCTAAAGAAAAACGTGGGTGGCGAAATGCAATCGACTGATCCTGGAGGTGGAATTAATAATAGAAATTTAACTAACGGTAATACTGGAACAACATCACAAGCTAATTCGAATCATAATAATCCGAATCAGCAGCAACAGCAGCAACCACATCATTATCCAAATGCAACCATCAATAATACACCACCATTACCATCGCAATCATCAGTATCACAACCACCGCCACCTCTGTTACACGGTTACCAGAGACAACAAATGACTGTAGGACATAGCACATCAGGGTATGGTGGTAGTGGTGGTGGTGATGATTATAAGCCGACCGGAACTTGTTCGTCATTCAGGCAATGGATGGTACAATGGCGTGGCTCAAGAAAATTAGTTCTTGTAATTGTTGCAATCGCTTTACTACTGGATAATATGCTGTTAACGACTGTAGGTAAGTGAAAAATATTAAATTCTCGTTGGTAACAAATAAAAATTTTTAGTAAAGTTTGAATTTGAAAAGAAGATATCCTTGATTTGAAATTGCGAACAATCAGAAGAAAAAATTTATTTGCATAAATATATCCTAGAATTGCATTTTTCTGTTTCTAAGTAATTAAGTAAATCACTTATTCCGCGAGTATAGATTCTATTCTAAAGTTTACTGATTATCTTTCCGAAGGAAAGTCGTTCGGAATTAATGTGACAATTTTAATGTTGTGTCACTTAAATAAAAAAAATTTACACTTATACATGCCCTGCATTGACTATATATGTACCTCACCCCGTCATATGCATTAAAAATTCCAATAGAAAAATAAGACGAACCCTAAAAAAAATGCCACATTTATTATGTCCTTTTATATATACCCACACGAGTACTTCAACTGAAAAATGAAAAAAAAAAAATTATTTATCAGAAAAATTCCATAGATTTTCAGATTGAATTCACACAACAAATCCTCTTTTAAAAAAATTATACGCTGTTCAATCACCTGGAAAATTTTTTTATTTATTTTTTTTTTTACTTTTTTCTTGTTCGTCTTAAATGTTTATTCTCCTATCTAATCTTTTGAATACATAATAAAATATGTATTCCCAAAGACACTTAAGAAAATGAACGTTTTCCTGAATGATGCATTAGTAACAATTACGCATCTATAATTTTTATTTTCTTATTTTTTTTATACTTTTTCTTATTCTTCTCCTACATTTTGTTATTTTTTTTATACTTTTTCTTCTTCTTCTTATACATTTTGTTATTTCTTTTCAATCATATACGTACATACATATGGACTGTGGAGTGTGTGGATAGCTAACCATTAAATTATCTTCTGAATTCTGAATCTCTATCATCGCCCCTCCGTTAAATCTCTGTAACTAAACACAAAATAAACCATATCATCACCAACAGAATAAATTTTATGGTTCTACTAACTGGCTATGTACACGAGTATTCTGTTGTATCACTATACAGCGAAAGAATAAAAAAAATTCTCAAGGTTTTTCCACAATTCTCTGGAGGATATTAAATGTTATGTATATAGTCAAGCCATTTAGGATAACAGATTCCCGTGGCATTTGTATGCAGAGATACAATAGATAGAGAGAGTATCCTTTGAGTGAATGAATGAATAAACCAATGCGGTCTTTAATTTATCTGCGAATTGTTTATTATGCGGGTGAAATAAAAAAAAAAAATGTTAAACAATATACAATTTTAGTTTTTGTATTTTTTTTTTTCTAATGTTTTATATCCTTTCTTTTAACTTTATCGGTATATATGTGTTTATGTGTACATGCCTTTTAATAACATCAATGACTTGAGAATAATAATGTATACGAATGATTATTCAGTTCTGTCAGTATATACTGTACTCGTGTGTGTAATATTTACATTTAAATTTTGTTTTGTTAACTGATTTTGATGGCATCTTATCAAATAAAATACCATGATTTCATTATACAAACCAAAATATAACCAACTAACTAACTATAAATATAATCATATTACTACTACTACTACTACTACTACTACTACTATTAAGAAGGATTCTTATATTAAATTCTTGCAAAAACAAAATTAATGATATAGATAATAGTCCATTTATATTTGAAGACAAGTATATAGCACTCAGTTTCTCTATATATCCAGCCTGATATACATTAATACGAATGAATGGTCATGTTTTATTAATCAGGTATGATATAGTAAAAGCGTATATTGACTCGGACATAATACCGAATAAATAAATCCTTTTTAAAATTCAAGGTTTTCTTTATTTGTTTTTTTCTTTCTTCTCATTCTTGTTGTGTTAGAGTTTCCATATATGAATTACGAAGATTTTTATCTACTCACAGTCGCTCACTATATGCATCTATCTGCGTCTGGCCTTCTGGATAGATACATACTATACATACGTACAAAAATGATTACAAAAATTATATTATTCTCGCACCTAAAAAATGATACACCATTATATACACCATCAAACGATAACTTTTACACCTTATTAATTCTTTGTATCCAAATCCATCATATGATGCAATAATTTTGGATAAAAATATTATCAGTTTTACGTTTTATGTTATCTATTCATACAAAAGCTCTGAATAAAATAATCATTAGGATATTTTTGTTTTTCTACACATAATCAAATTAAATATATAGCTAACGAAACAGTTTCAATTAATTTTCCAAATTTTTTTTATAAATTGAATTCGATAACACGAGTTGTAAACTACTCGAAATCGTACATATATAGTCTCCATGTATGAACAACATTAACAACATACAAAAAAATATTCATCATTTCAATAGATGTGTCCTTTATAATGATCGACCGATGTGATTTAATTTGATTTCAGTAAATAAAATCCAAGAGGGCAATTTGATAGAAGATAGAAGAAGTGTAAATAACAATTAAATAAAAAGAAAGAGATGAATTAAATTTTCAAGGATCTCTTCAACCTCTATATCTATTAAATTAACACTGCCTCAATACATGTGTAATAAATTTTTCACATACATACGAGTATATATTAAGATAATGTCCTTTACATTCATTCAATGATAGTTTTCATTTTTAATTTGTTATACATGAGAGAAAATGAAAAAAAGTTTTAAACAAAATTTATTTGAACTATGATGGTATTTCGTATATGGTGTGTACAAAAGGATAATTATAAAATTTCTCTTTATTATTCCTTATATTTTTTTTTTTGTGTGTGTGCTATATCTTTAATCGCAAACAATTCAAACATTTTTCCTTTCTATGTATAGTCTAATTTCCTTTTAAGTCACTTACATGAAATTATAAAAATTGTGTTTGACATTTTTATTTTCAATCTAAAGAAAATTATATTCTTCACTTCACTATCCTCTTCCATTTACAGTATAGTCTTTATTTTTTCTGTCCATTTCATTGCTATATCATATCTTTTAATATTTATTGGTCATCATCATAATCAACATCAACTATGTATTTAAAGTCATTACTTCTGTCCTTTTAACAAAATCTAAAAAAAAAGAAGAGAAATAGGAATCAGAGATAAACTTTGAAGATCAAATACACCAGCACCACATTCCAACACTATTTATACTCTTTATATAACCATTCCATTTCATTCAATCGTTTTCTTTTTCTCTTCCATAAATCATGGCATATAAATATATAACTAATAGCAGCTTATATCCTTTTTGAGTGTGAAATGAATTTGTGAACAATATACTCGTATGAATGGACATTATAATGCCCCCAACCATCATCATCATCATTATCATTTCCATTCGGTATTTATAAATAGTGTAAAGTTTGTGGCGTCCACTTGATTCCTTTTTTTATTTTTCTTTCTTTTGTGGCTTTTCAACAAGTGGTTTTTCATTATTTTTTCTGTTTTGTTTTTTCTTTCACTCGAAAAAAAAATGTATAGGGTATGCTTTGAATACTAACTACGAAACTAAAGGAATGCGTATATGTAGGTGTATTAACAATTTTTACTTGTTGATTCAGTTATCCACAAAGAATGAAGGAATATACAAATAGAACATAGAACACAAAGGACAAATTGAGAAAAAAAAAGAAGAGGGAAAAAAGAAATTCACTTTTCATGTACGATATTCAGATAATAAAGACGATAGAATTAGTATTTGAACTCGTTTTTCATTTTTTGATCCTTTTATTTATTTCATTTTACGATATTTATATATGTAAGTATGTTGTTGCCTTGAATCTTGAATTCTTCTGCTGTTCGCTGTATACTGTGAATGTGAACATAATTCGAAAGATTTGTCATCTATAAAGATATATGCTTCTAGTTTCTAAGTGAAAAACTCTGCAAAAAATAAAATAAAATAAAATAAAAAATAAATGAAAAAATGAAAAAAAAAAAAAATAAAATGAAAATTTAGAGTGAAGTAAAACAAAAAATGAAAGGAAGAAAATTGAAAATTTTATTATTTAGTTAAAAGGCTTTTTACATAAGACTTTGTACAAATGAAACCAGAGAAATTGCTTCCGAAAAACTTATTTGAAGTTCGAATTCTTGAGTATACACACACGTTCATGAGAAACTGAAAACGACAAAAATCAAAACGTTGAAATGCTTGAAATATACATAAAAATCGAATAAGAAACTTTGGATTTAATTTAACTGCTTACGAATAAATAGTTCAGTACAGACTATTTTAGTTGTGAAGTGATGAGTAGCTATGGCGTAGAATCAAATTCTCATTCATGCTTCGTGTCATTGATTCGTGTTTATATTTCACCATTTTCACAACAACAAAAAAATAAAATTTATTACCAATTGACACGCTTTTCAACACCATAAATACGAGTACCTATACATTCAAATTTCTAGTTCAAAAATAGATTAGAAAAAAAAAATGATTTGTGCACTTTGTACATATGTTGTAACACCGCATAAAATAACACGAATATTTTTTGTTTAATTTTTTTTTTTAATTTACGCAATATTATAACTAATCCTCCATATACATTCAAAAAATAATAAATTCACTTTCCATCTACATATTATCATATTCTAATTCCATCTAAAAATCTAATTATTGTGTCAGGAGTCTCATCAAATCAGCACTGCATTCCTCCATCACTGCTATTATTTTCGATTTCGGTTTCAATGTTATTATCACTTTTTATGAAATTCTTATGATAGTTTTCGATAATTTCTTCACTGCTGGCATCATCATTTATTTCATCGTTATACAAAAATTTATTTTCATCATTTTCATTATCACAATAAATTTTATTTGTATTCATCGTGGTATTAGCAAATGCAACAGCAACATCAGTAGCAGAAGCCATTCTCGAACATTCATTATCATTAATTGTATCCGTTGTATCTGATTCATCTGATTCATCTCTATTCTGTTGATTATGTTCAGATTTACAATGTTGTCCGAATGGCATAAAAATATGCAATTGTCTTTTAACTTCTTCAGTATTACAGGATGTTTCTAAAATTTGTTTTTGAATAATCGGTTTGTAACGATTCTCAAAACTATTTTGTCGTGAGTCTTTTGCGATTGCATTATTCGACGACGACGATGATGATGATGTCGATGTTTTTCGACGATTTATCATTTTCGTTGATGGATCTGATTTTCGCCGTTGAAATTCTTCGGAATTTCCTACTTTTAATTCATGTTGTTGTTGCTGCTGTTGTGTCTGATGACGTTGCGGTTTCTCTGCAACCATTGTGTCAGATTTACGTCTGTATGATGTTGTTGGATCTGATGGTGATAATTTTTTAAATCTATCCTGACCATCACGGTTTACAGTTAAATTAGGCATAGTTGAATCTTGTTTTAGACAGTATCTGTAAGAATTTCAAGAGAAAAAGAAAAAAAAAATTTTTTTTCAAAATGAAAAATTATATAAAAGTCAGTATCCTTTTTAGAAAGATTTGTTTAACAAAAAATTTGTACCACTTTTAAAAAGTCATTTTATTTATAGAAAAATCCACTAAAATCTATTGAAAGAAAACTCATCATGACGATATCACTTCTATAACTCAACTAAAAAAATTTTATTTTTGTCTTTTACTCATAAGTACACTAATATACATACATTTCAATTTCAATACAATCACACATTTTGATATCCTTCACATTATATATTTTATGTGTATATATATAAAAGTGATTCTTTTTTTTTTTCATATTTATAATAAGAGTCCTTCGTCGATTACCTTTTCTTCACATATGAGTATTCACATTCGTGATATATGTACGACTTACAATTTTATTTTTGCGTATATACGTTCACTACTACTGCTACCAGATAATGTACTCTCACATATGCATACATTAATAATTTATATATCACATATGTCAAGGACTATTCAACTTTTTCAATAATATATGCATACTACCAATACTACTAAGTTTTTCTTTAGCAGTGTATCAACAATATTGACTATACTTTTGTGCAAATGTAAGAAAAAAAATTTTCTAGATATCTTAAAATATCGGTATTCGTGTATGTTATGTTATACTTACGTATCGTATATTTTATTATAGCGAAATTATGTATTTACTTTTTTCACTATTGTGAGTGAGAGCATTTAATGAATTCGATTTAATGTATATTTGTATGTAAAAAATGAACATACTATATACCTTATAAGAGTACTAAAAATAGAAAATAATAATAAAAAATGTAACTATTTTTATATGCAGACAATTTCAAATTTATATTTACCACGTAGATATACACATATTTACTCGGTACTCGTACTCGTACATACATATATAAATATGTGTAAGTATGTAACATATGTATATTATTTTGACAATAGGTGGTTAGGTGTACGGTTATAATTTTACTCGTGTGCTATACACATTACATACAGTACATAGTATGGGAATATGTATAATGTATATAATAATGTACCTGGTAGATATCAGTACGAGACATTTAACGATGATTGTATATGTATGTACATTTATATGTATTCAAAATTTTTTCACCACTTCAAAAAAAAATTTCAAATCGATGCAAAACTCTGTAAAGAATAGAAAAGATATTGTAGAAGAAATTTTCAATTTTTTTTGCACACATTTTAGTACCGTATCGTATATATGTATAATGTAAATATCACCGCGTATTATACCGAAAGTATACTAAAAACCGCGGTAAAAATATCTATAGAGACAAGTGAATCTTAAGTCTATAAATATGGTCTAGGTCTTGATCTATAGACCAATACGCAAAACGAAACTACTGAACTACATTTTGCTCTTTTTTCTTTTTATTTTATTTCTTTTTTTTATTTCTTTTGAAGAACTATAATAAAAAATTTATTTTCGTATATAATGATGATGGCAATGATGGGATATTAATTACCACCCCATATCATTAATATTGCTCATATAGCATCTCGTATAGATATGTAAATTTATTTATAGTTTAGAATACGGCATATCTTTTAACCACTACCAATTAAAATTTATAAGAAATGAAAAATAAAATTTTTACTCATACAAACATAGTACTAATATTTATGTAGTACTATATGGTAGTACAGAATATACACACACATCCACGTATACATTATATTTATATGTGGAATAGTTGTAAAACTTTTTTATACCAGTAAAGTAATAAAGCAAAATTATTATGACAATAGTTGAAAGTTTTATAAAAACATTTATCATAAATATCAATTATATTACCTGGTAATTTATTTATCCTTCGTATACATGTGTATGTGTGTGTGTGTGTGTGTACGATTATAATACACATAGTGATACACAGTGTTGAATGTGTATATATATAAATATTCTGCAAAAATAAATTTAATTTGCATGAAAATTCCGTTAAATTTCTTTTTTTTCATTTATACTGCGAATACTAAAATTAATGTTCATAAATATAGCAAAAGGATAAAAGAAGTGAAAGAAATTTTTCCTTGAAGTTCTTTTTAATTTTTTTTTTCTTTTTTTCAATACTGCAAAGATTTTAATTTATTTACTGTATGGATATGGACTTTTATATGAGAAATAATTAATACATGTTTGGAGGACATTTGTATTGGAGTAAAAACTTTTGAATTTTGATTTATTTTGAACGCACTCCTGCGAGTACATTATGTATTTTTTTTTTTTTGTAATTTTAATAAATGCAATGACAATTTTGAATCACAGATCTTGAAGATGAATAATTGAATAATGAATTGATACAACATCGATACATTTCAAAATACCTACAATCTATGCGATGTACACCTATAATGTACTTACCTTGTAACTCTATATTTAAGCGTTTTTCTATAAGTATTTTTACAGTTCAATTGATGTACATAATCTTATTTATGCACAGTATAGAGCAATAAATTGATAAAATTTTCATTTGAATTTTTTTCACATGAATTCATGTACAATTCAACAAGTTGTTATTTCTCTATACAATTCGCAATCGATACATCGTCTAAGCAATATAACGAAACGAAAAGACATTAAATCATACATACGAGTATACCAAAAAGAAAAAATAAAGGATCCCAAAAAATTATTACTCATATACGTGTGTCAAACACATAGCATGTCATTTGTAATAATTTTAGTTCACTACTTTTTTTTTTCTTCCTTTTTTCAAAATTTATTTCGTTTTGTATTGTTGTTGCTTTTTGATTTTATCAGTATATAATGCCATCGTAATCTACAACAGTTAAATATTTAAATATGTAAATTGAATAATAAAAATAATAAATGTTTGAATATGAGGAAAAAAAAATAATAATTCTTCTAGTATTAATATCAGAAAAAAGAAGACTCCATTGTTTGTCAATTATTCATTTTTTTTTATGTTGTTGTTGCTCTAAATGATTTGTTCTCATACTGCAGTCAAAAATTAGCTATCAACTTGGTATTACAGCGTAGCTAAATTTAGACAATATTGGTTATCGAAATTAATTTCAAATACGTAGTAAGGTCCAGGTATTCTCAGCCTCATACATAAAAACTCGTTTATCCTTAAAAAAATTTTAGGTGTTGAAAAGAAGGAACCCATAGCAGGTAATATGCAAATTTGTAGCCGTTTAGGATTATCAGTTTAATTTTAACAGGCTTAGAGAGAAGGTGAGTTTCAATAAATTTTGAAAATGTCCAATATTGAATACCGTGCAGTTATAAAATTTTTAACAAAAGAAGGGTTAACACCAACACAAATAAATGAAAGAATGCGTGCTGTATATGAAGACTCTTGTCCATCATTTGCCGCCATAAAACACTGGTCGAAGTTGTTTCGCTGGGGAAGAGAATCATTAGAAGATGATACACGTGTTGGAGGGCCCACAACGGTGACTACGGCCGAAAATATTGACTTTGTAGAACAAATTGTTCTAAGTTGACAAACTGGCATTTCTAAAACAAGTGTTTTGCTCATCCTTCACGAACATTTGGGTATGTCAAAAGTTAGTGCAAGGTGGGTGCCAAAACTTATGAGTGCTGTTCAAAAACAACGACGTTTTGAATGTTGCAAACAGTTTTTAGAGCTTTGTCGTGAAGACCAGAAGAAAGTTATAGAATCGATTGTGACGGGCGATGAAACTATGGTCCTTTATTATGACCCAACGTCCAAAAGGGATTCCATGGAGTGACATCGGAAGGGAGAACCAGCGCCAAAAAAAGCAAAGGTCTCACAAAGTACAAAAAAAGTAATGGCTACAATGTTTTGGGATTGCGAAGGGATCTAATTAATTGATTTTAAGGAGAGAAACACAGTCGTCAACGCCAGATATTACTGCGATTTATTACGGCAATTGCGACAAAAAATCATTGAAAAACGACGAGGGAAGATTAGTAGAGGTGTCCGGCTATTACACGATAATGCTCCAGTTCACACGGCTGCAATTTCAAAGGCCACTATACAAGAATGCGGCCTTCTGGAACTGGACCATCCGCCCTACAGTCCCGATTTGGCCCCTAGCGATTAGTTTTTTTTTTCAAAATTAAAGTCCGAGCTCAGGGGAAAAAAATTTAATGACGATGATGAAATTAAGCAAGCTGTAAATGCCCATTTTGAAACCAAAGATTCAACCTACTTTTATACTGGTATAGAGGCACTAGTTAAGAGATGTGAAAAATGTATTCAAATAAAGGGAGACTATATTGAGAAATAATATATATGTTTTTTTCTTCTGACACCTTCTTCTATGTTAGGC